>CM072347.1:5002500-10002500 GCA_036874045.1 Cymodocea nodosa
ACAATTCTGCGGCAAGGTACACAATAGCAAGCAATATCTCAACAACAATATGCTACTGAAACTACTGATTTCAACGAAATGCAATCAGCCACAAGCCAAGCACACTACTTAGCACAAAACAATAGCAAATACTCGCACAAACCAAGCACAAGACCACAATCAAAAAATGCCTAAAATCTGACAATCAACGAGTCACTCGTCTAGAAAACTGCTATGCCTTAGTCAGACGCCTTCTGCTGTATCTCTCTAAATACGAAACTTTTGACCACGAAATTTTAAAAGAAGGAAGTTCAGGAAGTTTACAACACGTCCTCAAAATTTGAGATGCAATGGAGCATAGACGAGGAAGGTGCACGAGTTGGCGTCGGAGTGTGCAGACTGGCGCCAGTGACAACGACAATTACGACAATGGAGAGATCCCTTGCGGAAATGGCTTGAAGCTTGATGAAACTCTTCGAAACTTCAGATGCAAACCCAGAGATGTCCAACCTCACTCTGATACTAGTTGTTGTGCGAAAAGATCAAACAAATGTGGAGCATCTAGGGGTGGCGTGGAGAAGAGATCAACATGAATGAGAGGAATGCGAGTGGAGAATTCAGAAGAACAACAAATTTACATGGTTCCCCAACACGGGTACATCCATGGGTGATCAATCTATCATGCTTCCTTGCTATATGGTTGCTAGTACAAAGAAGGGGGTGAACGAAATCTAGGGATTTGGCTTGTTAGCCTTCCCTTGGACGAAGATGACTCCTTATATAGGGACAACGATGGGTGATACCCAAAAGACAAGTTTTCCCCTGTACAAATTACCAAATAAATACAACCATATACAATGACATATACATATACTTGATGGAAGATACACGCATCACACATACATCATTTCTTCTATGAGCAGTAAATTTAACTTCATTAGAGTTTTCATCAATAACAAGACATTTCTTAGATTTAAACAAAACCATATAACCTTTATCTTCTAACTGAGTAATACTAATTAAATTATGTTCTAAATTTTCAACTAGTAAGACATTATTTATAACCATTTTATCATTTACATAAATAGATTCGATACCAATAATCTTACCTTTCTAATCATTACCAAATCTGACATTTCCTCCATTCCTCATCTTCAGGTCTTTTAGGACAGATTTATCTCCAGTCATATGCTTTGAAGCACCACTGTCCATCACCCATCGTGATCTTTTAGTTTTGACCTGCAAGGACAGTCATAATCACATCCTTTGGTACCCATATTTTCTTGGGTCCATTTTTGTCAATGGAGAATATTTGAAATCTATTATGTTTTGAAATCCATATGTTATTTCGATTAACAGTATTTCTTTTTAACACATATATAACTTTCTCTTTATTAATTGTTTTCAAATAGCCATTTCCATAATCCATTTTATAGCTGTTTGAAAAGTTAACAGAAGCATATGTTTTTGGTGGTTCATAGTTGAAACCTATACTAGTTCTATGACCAAAGACTTTATAATTATTAATAATATTCGTCAGTTTCTTATCTCTCTTGGTAAATGCTCCTAGTTTAAATTTTAGTCTACCAATTTCTTGTTCTAATTTTTCTATATTAGAATTAGAACTAGATTTTTTTACATATTGATTTTTAAGTTTTTCATTCAATTTTTCGAATTCATCTTGTAGCCTTTTGTTTCTAAAAATTTATCCTTCAGATCTTTAATAAGTTCTAAATTATATTTTTCAAGTTCATAAATTTTATCATGCATATCAAAACTATCAGCAACAAATTTATTCTTCTTTAATGTAGAATTTTCAATTTTTAATGCAGTAATTTCCTTTTCTAACTTAGCAGTAGTTTTATTACTATTCAATAATTTCCTTTTTAACATAGAATTTTCCAAATTAACATTTTTCAGTTCTTCCAATAATTCATTATAATCATCTTGATTTATATCAGATACATCAGAATCATTATCAGAAATAATTTCCTCAACTATATTAGGATCATAATGTACCTCATTAGTGTTACCCATAAAGCAGACATTGGCTAGCTCTTCAAACTTAGACTCAGTCTGTGTACCATCAGTACTAGTACCCTCAGATGCTTCAAATTCTATAGAATCATCCCAAGTAACTTGGAATGCTTTCTTCTTTCCTTGATTAAATCTTCTCTGATGAAATTTCTATTTTCCATGAGATTTCTTCTTGTGAAAATTCTTTCTTTCATCTTTCTTTTGATATGTGCATTGGCTCTGAAAATGCCCATATCTGTTGCAGTTGAAGCATTTTGTAGCAGATTGCTTCCATTTATCATGATTTTTTCCTTTCTTTCAGAATTTTCTGTATCTTCTAATAACACAAGCCAATTCTTCTGGAAACTCATTAACAGACTCCTTAGATGGTTGTTGAGCTTTCAGTGCCAGCTCCTTTTTCTTTTCAACTTTCCTTAAGGTTTCTCCTTCCTCTTCTTTCTAGTCATTCAGTTGAGTCTCATAGGCTAACAGATTGCTAGTGAGATCTTTAAGAGTAAAAGTCCTCATATCCTTTGAATCTTGTAGGGAGGTAGCCTTAGCTTTCCAGTCTTTATTCAGGCTTCTCAAGACTTTGATAACTTGCTCTTTCATGGGAAATTCTTTCCCGAGATTCTTCAGTCCATTTATGATCTCAATGAAACGAGATATGAGATCAATGATACTCTCATTCTCTTTCATTTTAAACATCTCATATTTTCTGAGTAGGATACTAATTTTTGTATCATTTACTTCATTTGTTCTCTCATAAGTAATTTCTAATGCACGCCAAGCTTCATGTGCAGTAGAACAGGTAGAAATCTTGTTGTATATATCAGTAGTGATTGCACAAGTTAGTGCATTCATTCCTCTTGCATCCATTTGAATTTTCTTCTCATCTTCATCATTTCACATGTCTTTAGGAACATCTGGAAGCTGTATACCACGAACCACTATTCTCCATACCTTCAGATCCATAGATTTCAAAAAGTTAGTCATTTTATTTTTCCAAAAACCATAGTTATTGCCATCAAACAGTGGAGGTCGGTGTACATGCTGACCCTTTACCATTGATATCAGATTGATTAAATCTATTATAGAGATAATCAAGCTCTGATACCACTTGAAAGGATCGAATGGCACACTAGAGGGGGGTGAATAGTTTCTTAATAAAGTTTATTTTGCTTTTAAAAATTTGGAAGCTATTGACACTAATAAACCCTGATTAATTGATTTTAAAATTAAAACTAATAATGCAAAAAATAAAGAACACAAAGAGATTTATAGTGGTTTTCCAAATTGAGTAATCCACTCCTCAAGGCCCACAACCTCGAGAATTCCACTAAGTACTTTTAAGGCTAAGCACAAATCTTAAACAAGTTGCTTTTGCAGGCTAAGCAATAACCTTACAGATGTTTTTAAAGGCTAAACAAAAACCTCACACAAAGCACCAACTTTGTGTACTCAAGATCTTAATCTTGTGCAAATGAAATGTCATACTTTAATCCCTTCACCAAGGCCCTGACCTTGTGAAGGTATACTCACAACACCTTTGTGAGTTAAGGTTTTAACACAAAAGAGACAATAGTTTAAAACTAGGAGTCACAGACTCAAAATGAAAATGACACACAAGACTAGATCAACTCCAATGAAGAGTTGACACAGAAGCTCTAAGGAGAATTCTTGATTGATCTATAGCTGTTGATCTTTTGGACTTTGTTGTAGATGAATCTTCAAAGTGTTTGCAGAATTACTGAGTAGACAATTTCTCCTTTTGAGTGTTGAAAAATTTTGTGTGTGTGTTTCAGTTTTTCTGTAAATCCTCTTTATTTTTCCTTTGAGATTTGCATAGGTGGAAAGAATTCTAAAATGGTCAGATGCCTTATGCAGGAATTCATTTCCAACAACCTTCAATCATAATAAAGTCGAGATCTGCAATCAAAATATATCTTGCCACAACGTTTAGTCAATTAATGATAGTTGCAGTTTCTGTAAAAGTAAAATCTTCGGAGGCTTTTAGAAAATCGAAGACTTAGAAAGATAACCTGCCGAAACTCAAAAACATTTCGGATAGATAGAACTAACATTCCGAAAGACTACTTAAGTCATGTATTAAAATTGAAACACGTGTCCTTCTCAAAATAAGTTATAAAATATTAAAAATAAACTATCCAATAGAGTGGGCATGTTTCGGATACTTATAAAAGATAACTCTTTGATTCTTAAGTCATTTCAGATAGTTACACAGGTAACCTTCTGAAAAGTTACTTAAGTTAGAAAATAATAGAAAACTTAACCATCCGAAGCTTAAAACTGTTTTTGGATACTTACTGAAGATAACTCTCCGATTCTTACTTGGAGAGATACGTCAACACTTAGATCTTCAGGAAATCATTTTGTTGTTGTTGAGTTCCTCTAGATGACTTTGAGCTTTCGTTCTTTAAGAATCTTTAAGTTTTCTAAGAATTTTTCTTTAGAGTACTACCAAAAGAACTATCTTCTAATTTTGACTTGGCTCTTTTTATATTAATAAAGGAATTCTAACTAATAACACATGTTCTCTAGACTTTTTCCAAATCATGATTTCCAATCTTGACTTTGTCAAATTATTGAGTATTTTGTTTTGATGATGTGTGCTAAATGAAAATAATCATATTTGCTCAATTATTATTGCTTGTGAAAAGAAATTAAAAACATCAATTAATATAGAAAAAGTTTACTAATATAAATACTTGTCTGTATTGGATCTGAAACTATACCAAGTTAATAACTAGTCGTTTCATTGCATTAATTTCTCATTTAACTAAACGTTAGGTTAACATGTGTTTTTATTGAAAAGCATGATATGTTTTAAAGTTATATCTTTTGTATCATGAATAGTGCAAATGTTTCATCATAATCTAGTTCTTCTTCCTGTGTATACCATTGTGCAACTAATCTAGCTTTGTTCCTTATAACTTGACCAATCTCATTAATTTTGTTTCTAAAGATCCACTTTGTACCTATTATGGACTAATTTTCTGGTGGAGAGATTAATTCTCAAACATCATTTCTAATGAATTGATTTAGTTCTTCTTGCATTGGTACTATCTAATTTTCATCAAATAATGCTTCTTCTATATTCTTTGGTTCCACCATAGAAACAAACATACACATACTATTTAAGTTAACTGAAGCTCTAGTTTTAACTCCCTCATTAATATTTCCAATGACTTGAGTAATGGGATTTGATGAAGAATAACGCCAATTTCTCTGATTTTCCTCAATATTCTCATCAACATCTGAAGGTCCATCACTTTCATCATTAGTTTGATCATTTAAGTTCATATTTTTGATTTTCTCAGATAAATCTTCAATCTCTCTATTGATCTCTAACTCTTTTGGAAAATTGATCAAGTCATCATTATCAACTTTAGATTGAGATTCTTTAAAAGAATTTTCATTGAAGCTTACATGTAGGGTTTCTTCAATAGTTCTAGAAGTCTTGTTATATACTCTATAGGCTTTACTTCTAGTAGAGTAACCTACAAAAATTCTTTCATCCGATTTGGCTTAAAATTTATCCCTTTTATCCTTAGTATTAAGAATAAAACACTTGCAGCCAAATGGTTTTATATAGGAAATTTTTGGAACCCTATTAAACATAATTTCAAAAGGAGTTTTATTAACACGAGATCTTAAGTGACTTCTGTTAATAACATAATAAACTGTATTCACTGCTTCAGCCCAAAGATTTTGAGGTAACTTCTGTTCATTCAACATAGTTCTAGTCATATCCTGAAGTGATCTATTCTTTCTCTTAACAACACCATTTTAAGATGGTGCTCTTGGAAAAGAAAATCTATGATCAATGTCGTGATATATATAGTAATTTCACATGAAATATGTAATTATATATAAAGAAATTCGGATACTTAAGAATTTCACAACTTGCAATTTACCGATAGTTCAAAAATGTACTAAATTAACATTAATTCCCTGGAATTATGCAGATTCTTTAATTAAAGCTTATAACAGTGCAATTATAACATAATGGCTTAATTCTCATATGATAAGCTAAATATTATGCAATTAACCATCATTTAACCGTTAATATTATACACTTTTTCATTCTAAACATACTACCACCCACCATTCATCAAAGGTCTATAAAAATAATTTCTAGAGTTGGTTTCGACACGTGTGCTTCAGGAAATAATAAAATATTCTTTTAAAACATAACTGTTCGGCAATTTAAACATAACTGTCTGGTACATGTTCGGTACGTTAAACATAACTGTTTGAAATAACAGAAAATTCGGATACTTAAGAATTTCACAACCTGTAATTTACCGACAATTCAGAAATGTACTAAATTAACATTAATTCCCTGGAATTATGCAGATTCTTTAATTAAAGCTTATAATAGTGCAATTATAACATAATGGCTTAATTCTCATATGATAAGCTAAATATTATGCAATTAACCATCATTTAACCGTTAATATTATGCACTTTTTCATTCTAAACACTTTCCCCATACCTAAATTTTCCTAGTCCCTTAGCAAACTATGATCTAATTAATTGGTCTTTCTAAAAGTGCTAGAATTAATTCTTCCTTTTTTCTTATGTTCAGCATAAGAACTTGTATTATTATATAGATATTCTATATGTTTCAGTAATATTGTTTTCTCCTCTTCAACTTGCAAATATACTTAGAACATATGCAAATTACATACAAAGTATATCATTATCACATAGGTGTTAATTATATTATCGTTTGTTCTTCTTTTCATCATCTGTCATCCTGAATTTTCCAATAAGATTTCAAGAAGAAATTTTAACAACATACGAATCAAAATACAATCTAATTCAATATGATTAAGACAAGTAGAATAAAGAATTGTATCTCTATTAAACAACTTTAAAGGTCAATTCTAGATTCATATTTTAGCAATTCTAGATAACATAAAATATACTCAATTCATAAGATATTTGTATTTTACAAAACATTTGTATCTTTTCAGAATAGTATATGTATTTTTGTACTTTAAAAGTTAATTTGACAAGCTTGAATCATACAAGAGCTTTCTAATGTACCCATGTAACGAGCTTTCAGTCAACAATCTAATATTTGATTAGGATCTTAGGTTGCCAGATTTCAAGAATCATTTTTCAGGTCAACAATCTTTACATTCCTATCTGCTCAAGTACAAAAGGCTCGTGATCAAACAAGTCAATAAACTCTCAAAGTTTTTTTTTTTCCTTTTTTTTTTCTTTTTTTCAAAACAAAAAACATTAATCACATATTGTATATGTACGTATTTCATTAATACAGATGCAATAAAACACTAATCTCATATAGTCCTACTTCTATCATTTACTGAAAATATAAATCTATAACAATAAGCTCATACTTTTTCTGTAGTTTAATAAGATCTACACATAAATCATTCTACAAGTTTAATTAGTCAAATTAAATGTATCTTTAATCATATGTGTTTCATTTAATCTAGAATTCACATCTCAACTCTTTTAGGACTTCAGATAATTTACTGATTTTTCATTAAGCTTCTGATTTCATTTTAAAATTGTGAAATTGTTAAACTCATGAAATTTAGAAAAAACATAAGATACTATATCTATATTTGCATAAATAGTAAATTCTATAGCATCTTATATAGCCTTCTAAATATAACATTCAAGCAGTTACAGTTTATAAAAATTTTATAGTCTCAATTATCAGATAGTTACAGCAAGTTCAAAAAAAAATTTCAATTTCCACAAAACTTTGCAGTACCATTTTAATTCCTTTAATTAACAAACTTACATGGTTGTTACTTTAATTACCTCCCCCCCATACCTACATTTTGCATTGTCTTCAATGTAAAAGATTTGACAATAAATACAGTAATTGTAGCAGGCATGAATATAGTTTCGTTGATTTAGCACTTAACTCAACGAATGAGTTTAAATCTAAATTCAGGATAAGTAATCAGTTACATACCTTGTTTCGTTTGTATCTCCTTTTGCATATTCTGATTTTTGATTCTGAAAAACTTTTCATTCATAGATAAAAGCAGAATATATAACAAAATAATATTTAACAGATATTGATAAATCAGTGTCTTGTGTGGAACCTAAGATCCTATGTCTTTGGTGGCTCACAAGCAAGCCAGTTGGTTTCCCAAAACAGATACCAACAAACTAGATTGATATTTTGTTTTATTATTATTATTATTATAAAATAAACTAAAACTAAAATTTTTCTAAAAGTAAATGCAAAAAACACACAACATTAAAAGCATAAAATCATAGCTTAAGAACATGATTGAAAAGTAGAAACAAATGGAATAAACGTGTCAGTCCAAGCAAACTTTTTAGGCATAATTCTTCTTGCTATTAATTATGTTTTAATGCAGTTCGTGTTCCTTCTTAATTTGTAAACTTGTAGTTTATTATCAATGCTAAATACAAGTGTATTACCATTAATGAAATGAAATGCAGAAAGGGATCCTTTTCGGTTCCAGGATAATGTAGTAGTTTCTATTTCTACATCTATTTAAATATATTCCTCTTCCCACTTCCATTCATTTATGTCTTTTATAATCTATATTTGAAATTTCATCAATTCATCCCACTATCTTATCAGACATAAAGTAGGATCATCATATTCATTATACCACATAGAAATGATATCTTGGGATAAAAGACATAAAGTATATTCCTCCCTAGAAATTGTTGTTTCTCTAAGATAAATTCAGGTGATTTCTCCAATTAGGATTATAGGAATTTCCAAAGTTATCTTTCTGGTTTCTAGCATAAATAATATATAAATCATTAATGTTTGTATTCTTTTCTGCTAGCTTTTGATTTAATGATAACACTTCTATTTTCTTTTTAATCGTTTGATGTGTTGGATAATATTTTTCCAGAAAAACAGAACAAAATTTAGTCAATGCAGAAATTGAATCAAGCGATAGAGTATCTAACCATCTCTTAGCTGTGTCTTTTAAAGCAAAAGAGATATATCTAAGTTTAATAGCATCTATACTTGTAGGATCGTATGGCTACACAAGAGAGGAGTGAATTGTGTATGTTTAATATTTTCTGAAATATAATTGAAACTTTAAAACTCAAAAACAAGTCGAGACATTGTTTTCATAAAATCATTTTTATTCAAGGTTTCAATTACAATATACAATTCAATTCTCCTCAGAAATTGTAGATGCAATTATATTTCGATACCATGTATCATCTAAACAATTTCATAACTACAAATAGAGAAAACTAATTTGCGGAATTTAAAACTTTTCTCCCTGTTTGAGATCTTTCTTCTTCTTCTTTTTCTTCTTCAGCAATTCTTTAGTGACGAATATCTTGTCTTTTCATGCTTCACCGAATTTGCTTTCTTCTGATACTTCAAATCTTTGGTGACGAAAATCTTACCTTTTTATGCTTCACGGAACTTTCTTCCACTTGAGAGATTTTCCCCGAAGAGGTGTTTTTGATCCCTGTAAAAGATTTTTCTTTTGGTGTGTAGGGATGGTTTGATCCTTGAAAAGATTTTTCGTTTTGTGTGCAAGGATAAATTGATCAACGAGAATTCTATGCTTTTTATACTATATCTTCATTTCATGCATATCCTTCACGTTTAACAACTACTAGTTTTCCACTTCTCCACATCTTTTTTTTTTCCTTCATCGAAACACACACGTTCTAACCCACGTTTATAATTCGAATTTTCTTTAATCATCAGTCTTGGATCTCTGAAAAATTTCCTGCAAAATAAACTTTCTCGTCCAAAAGTTTTTCATCAGTGTAATAAGAAGTCGTTACTTTAATGTTAACTAAACGAGTAACACAAGTATATATATAACTTAACGTTTCTAACTTAACGAGTTCCTCTTGTGTCATTTCACGTGACAAGTACTGTAGCTAACTCAACGAACTAAGTCCATGGTGTTATGCTATCTCAACGAGCCATCTCCGTTGTGTTATGATAACTTAACGAACCATTTCCGTTGTGTTATGATATCTCAACGAACCAGTAATACACAAATGTTTTTATAATAAGAATTTTACCACGTGCAAAAAATAACAACTTAAGTTTAAAACGCTAACCTAACGTGTTGCCTTAGTGTTCAATATAGCATACTCAATGCGTTTAATTATGTTAACTTAACGAGTTAAACATGTGCACCTCACGTGATACAATACAACATTCGTAACTTATAATTTCACCACGTGTATAACACTAACTTAACGAGTTCGTCTCTTCTTTTACTCACTAACTTAACGAGTTATCACATGACCTATTTTAACCTTTAAGCCTCTAACTTAACAAGTTCTCACGTGACCTCTATACAAACAAAACTCTAACTTAACGAGTTGTCTAAACGTGCACTGTTCATGATACAGAAGATATAACATTAAAACATATCATGCTTTTCAATAAAAACACATGTTAACTTAACGTTTAGCTAAATGAGAAATTAATGCAACGAAACGACTAGTTATTAACTTCAGATCCAATACAGAAAAGTATTTATATCAGTAAGCTTTTTCTGTATTAATTGATGATTTTAATTTCTTTTCACAAGCAATAGTAATTGAGCAAATATGATTATTTTCATTCAGCACACATCATCAAAACAAAAATACTCAACAGTCTCCCCCTTTTTGATGATGACAAAACCATATTAAATCAATTATGAAATATGTTTAACTCAACAAAGCACCTTCGTTGGGTTAACTTTTAATTCAACAAACTTGTTTGTTGACTTAAGTTCATTTAAGCTTATTTCTATTGTTTGTGTAAATTTTACCTCTCAGAACTAAAACTCTCAGATGTCAATAATTATATAAGTATCAGTTTTCTAATTATCATCTGTCAGATTACAATAACCATTTAAATAGCTTCTCCTTTTATAATATATATATGCAATTAAGATCATAATCATCTTTTTATAATATTTCTCCCCCTTTTTGTCATTAATCAAAAAGATAATTACAGAGAATATATATATGTATATAAAAGAATTACAACAACGATTTCTGTAAACAAGAATAATAATTGAACACATTTACAGAAAAATGTATTGTTCAATGAATCAAACAAGTAATACAAACATTACATTTTGTATTTAGAAACAAACAAAAACAGTTATCGACCCCTCTTAAGTATATCACTTATAGCATTACATATTTTATCTCGTAGATGCCTAATATCATTTCTGATGTCGTTAAGCACTGCATCTAAGTCAGGAGGTAGCTGGGTTTGCTGTTCTACTTGAACTGAATAACTTTGTTGTTGTTGTTGTTGTATATGGTATGTATCAGGTTGTTGTTGTTGTTGTCGTTGAGGTTTATGCATGACCTGGAATTTTTGCAAATCTTTGACACTAAATGCTCTCATGCCTTTAGTTTCAGAGGGCCAGTCGGATAAATTCAATTGGCTTGCAATGAGTCTACATACAACATCACCATAAAATAACTTTGAACTCATATGCTGTAGTTGAGAAGTGAAAACATCAAACCAATTTATTTGAATTCTATTCAGCAAGCTATAAGTTGCATATAAACAACTTCTGCTGACTTCCATATTGTGTCCAACTCTCTAAAATAAATTTGCATGCAATATATTTGCAATAAACCTTGCCTCTGCATTCAGATTTTCCATTAATCTCATTTCAGAATATACATCTGGAATTTTTGATAAAGACTGAATGTTCCATTCCAGTTGTCTTATTATGTCAAATCTATTGGTAACAACAACACCTTCATTCTTTAATCCTAAAACTTCAAAAATTAACTCAGGATACAATATAAACTCCTATTCATTTATTTGAGTTTTCAGAAAATTTCCATTCTTGTCTAGATTGCTATAAAAAGCTACAATAAGCTATGTATTGCTTCCATTTCGTTCCTACTGGCAAGAATTTAATGAGGCCTTGAAACTCAAACAGATCTCTTATGTCCATCAAATTTTTGAATTTTATTGGACGAGCATGCAGAATCTGACATATAATCAGATTATTGTATTTCTGCAATGCTTCTTCAGATCTAAAATGAATTGCATTACCTTGAATTTGTAATATTGTACACAAAGAATGTGATACCTGAAGCCGTGATTCAGACTTTAATTCATCTTCAAGAACCTCTTCTTCAAAATGAATGTCATGTTGTTCCTCTTCTAAAATATTATCTTGAAGCTGCTCAGGTAGGTTTGATTCTTTAGCTTCAACAGTGTTAGGAACATTGTCAATATGCTCAACATTCATCTGTTCAGTCTCTATAGAATGTTCAGAGTACAATTTTTCCACAAATTCTACAACCGGTGTATCTATTTGTAATTGTTCATTTTGTTCAACAGACATTTTCATTGATTCATGCTGTGAATTCTCAGACTCTGCTTCTATAGATTCCGTAGAAGGCTGGTTAACTTTTAGCTCTTTTGGAGTCTTAGCATTTTCAATATCTGCTACTCTAGACAATTCAGCCTTTGAACTAGTTACTGCCTCAACATTGTCAATTATATCTGCAATAACTTGTTCAATGTCAAGTGCTTGATGCTCTGATTTGTCAATTTCTGGATCATCAAGACTTGTACTAATAGAAAAGCTTGAGCTCATATTTGACTTGGATTTCTTCTCAAGTTTTCTAGCAAGGGAAAATAAAGTCTCATTATCTTCATCAATTTCAGTGTGTTCGGAACTGATGAGTTTATCAGATGCACAATAAGGTACAATGTCTAGACATACATTGTCCTTTGGAAATAAATTTTCATCTGATTTTCCTTTTTCAAAAGACTTTGTTTCCTTAGACATAATTTTTCTAACTTTCCTTCTTCTATAACATTTTTGTTTCTCCTTTTCAAGTATTGCTGTTTTCTTTTCAAATTGCTCCATAAAAGTTTTCTGCTTTAATTATTCTAAGGCACTTTCTATTGCAACGGCCTTTCGAAGACTGTCAACTTTTGTTTTGTCTATAGCAATATCTGATTCTACTTGTTTTGAATATAAATGAGTAGGGATAGCTGATTCATGCTCTTCCTCAAATACATGTAGTCTTGTACCATTTATAGGAGTTTGAGGAGTTCTATTTGATGAACCTACACCTTTTTCCAAATATTTTGCATACTGTTCCAAAAATGCATTCTCAGCACATTTCATTCTGTATTCTCTATCATATTTACTTTGAATACCCATGTATGTAATACTTGCATCAGTATGTTGAAGTTCTTGTCTAACTTCATCTAATATATCTTGAGAAAAGAAGTAATCTCTATAAAGTTCTTCTAACCTTTTGTCCACTTGAAATATTTTCTTGAACCAAGTACGTGGAACTTCATCATTCTCTATTTCTTTTCCTTTTGCATCTCTTCTACTTTTGCCTTTTCCTCTACCACGACTTTTGTAGAACTTGGAGACCATCATCGTAGGTTGTAACAGCAACAAGCGGGAAAGATTTTATTGACAAAGTTTACAAATAACCTAAGTGCCCGTGTTATAAGTGTTTAAATAGGGTTTTTAGTCGTATAACTCAACGTGAAGATAAGTCGAGTTTAGAAATAAAATAAATATTGAATAAAGCTTATTCAATCAACGTACCCGAAATATTCAAGTATAACTCGTTGACTTCTGTTATCTTGACATCATCAAAAAAGATTTCCAGAATCAATTCCTACTGTATATGAGTCAAAACACAACTTTGAACTCAATTCGATTAATTCAAGGAGAATAAAAGAATGTATCTCAAATAAACGTTTTCAAAAGTACTAATGTTGATTCAATAAATAAGTAGTCATATTGGTATAAACTATATGCGATTCAAAGATATCTGTAATTAATGAAACATCTTTTTCTTTTCAAAACAGTAAATATTGATAATTTTCTTTAAAAGTTAGTTTGAAAGGCTTGAATCATACAAGAGCTTTCTAATGTACCCGTGTAATGAGCTTTCAGTCAACAATCTCAGATCTGATTAGGACCTTAGGTTGCCAGATTTAAAGAATCCTTTTTTAGGACAATAATCCTTACATACTTATCTGCTCAAGTACAAGAGGCTCGTGATCAAACTGATCAATAAACTCAAAGATTTTAACTTTGTAAGCACTTTTCATTTTAAGCACAGTATATTTGTATTCCATTAGTATAGATGCAATAAAACACAAATCTCATACAATTTTTACTTCTAAATGGTTTGCTGGATAACGGCCCCAAAACCTTAGGTTTTAGTCTAAATAAGCCCTAAGTTTAGGTGGGTAATCGGGTCATTTCCCAAACAAAACTCTTGCTCTCTCATTCGTGGTCTTAGCTATCGTACTCCTTTGAGTTACAGTTAACTCAACGGAATAAGCTCGTTGACTAACTCAAGACTTAACGGAGTAAGTTTGTTGAGTTAAGTGTAACTCAACGAACTTCCCGTACAAATAGATATAATAAAAAAAATACTTAAGATAATAGTTTTTTTTTTTTTACCGATTTAACCGATACTATGTTTCGGTTAGACCGAAATTTTTTTCCGGTTGAACCGATACTAAGTTTCGGTAAAACCTAAAGTTTTTTTATTATTAAAAATTAATATAAAATTTTTTATGTTCTGGTCATACCGATGGATCTAGTCGGTTGAACCGCAACGATTTTTTTATATTTTATAATTTTTTAATTAATTAATTAATTTTTTATTTTATGAAAATAAAATAAAAACTAATTTCTTACTAAGTAAAGCTCGAGTAGTCCTCTACTCTGACTTCTTCTCTAATTCCAAAAGAGCTTTTTGGTATTTTCAGAATAGGTCTAAGTCTTTGTCCATTTACTTTAAAGATATTCTGATTTTTAGGATTTTCAATCTCAATAACTCCATAAGGATAAATATTTCGAATTATGTAAGGTCCTGCCCATCTAGATCTTAATTTTCATGGATGGTTATGGTGTCTAGCCATATAAAGATATACTTCTTGTCCTATTTCAAAGCTTTTTGGAATAATTTTCCTATCATGCCAGAATTTCATTTTCTCTTTTTCTCTTACAATCTTTGAATAAGCTTCATTTCTAAATTCTTCTAATTCAATTAATTGCATTTTCCTATTTTCAGCAGCTTGATTTAAATTAGTGTTCAGAGTTTTTAATGCCCAATAAGCTTTATGTTCTATTTCTGCTGGTAAATGATAACTTTTTCCATATACTAGCCTAAAAGGTGACATAGCTAAGCTTGTCTTATAAGTAGTTCTATAAGCCCAAAGTGCATCTATCAATCTATTAGCCCAATCTGTTCTAATAGGATTTACTACTTTTTCGAAGATTAACTTAATTTGTTTGTTTGCACTTTCTACTTGTTCACTTGTTTGCGAATGACATGATGTTGCAATTTTGTGGTTTACTCCATATTTCTTTATTAAGGCTTCAAAAATTCTATTACAGAAATGAGTTCCTCTATCACTGATAATAGCTTTAGGTATTCCAAATCTAGCAAATATATTAGTTTTTATAAATTGTATTACCACTTTGTTGTCATTAGTTTTTGTAGGAATAACTTCTATCCATTTAGATACATAATCCACCCCCAACAATATCTAATTAAATTGATTAGACATAGGAAATAGACCCATAAAATCTATTCCGCACACATCAAAGATTTCAACCTAAATAATAGGATTAAGAGGCATCATATTCCTCTTTGATATTCTTCCTATTTGTTGACATCTTAAACAATTTAAGCAATATTTATGAGCATCTTTGAATAGTGTTGGCCAATAAAATCCACATTGCAAAATTTTTGCAGTAGTTTTCCCTAAGCCAAAATGCCCTCCACAAGCTTGGTTATGATAGAAAGACAATATGCTCTGATATTCAGTTTTTGGAACACACCTCCTTAAAATAAGATCAGGACATTTCTTAAATAGGTATGGGTCTTCCCAATAGTAATATTTTACTCTTGAGAAAAATAATTTCTTATCCTGTCTATTCCAATCCTTAGGTGTTAAACTAGTAACTAAGTAATTAACTATGTCTACATACTAAGGTATTGTGTTGATGGTCATTAATTGTTCATTAGGAAAATTATCTTTAATTTCAATATTTGATTTTTCTATTTGTAATCTTGATAAATGATCTGCTACTACATTCTCACAACCTTTTTTATCTTTAATTTCTAGATCAAATTCTTGTAATAATAATATCCATCAGAACAATCTTGGCTTAGTCTCTTTTTTTCCAATTAGATGTTTTAAAGCTGAATGATCCGTGTATACTATTACTTTAGCTCCAATTAGATATGATCTAAACTTTTCCAAGGCAAACACAACAGCTAATAGTTCTTTTTCAATAGTTGTGTAATTAACTTAAGCATCATTTAAGGTTTTGCTTGCATAATGAATCACTTTAAGAGATTTTTCTATCGTTTGTCCCAACACTGCTCCTATAGAAAAATTAGATGCATCACACATTAATTCAAATGGATGGCCCCAATCAGGTGCTTGAATTATAGGAGTTGAAATTAAGCTAGTTTTAAGTCTGAAAAATGCTTTCTTGCAATTTTTATCAAAGTTAAATGAGACATCTTTTAATAGATTAGTTAAAGGTCTAACTATTTTGCTAAAGTCTTTAATAAATCTTCTATAAAAATCAGCATGTCCTAGAAATGATCTAATATCTTTTACTGATTTAGGTTCTGGTAGATTAGAAATTACTTCTATTTTAGCTTTATCTACTTCCAACCCTTTCTTTGAAACAATATGTCCTAAGACTTTTCCTTGTTTAACCTTGAAGTGACATTTTTCCCAATTTAAAACCAGATTTTTTTCCACACAGCGTTTTAATATTTGGTCTAATTTTTTTAAACAAACTTCATATGAGTTGCCATATACAGTAAAATCATCCATAAATATTTCTAAAAAATCTTTAGTCATTCTAGTAAATATGCCTTGCATACACCTTTGAAAGGTAGCTGGTGCATTGCATAATCTGAATGGCATTCTTTTAAAAGCATAAGTTCCATTAAGACAGGTGAAAGTTGTTTTCTCTTGATCCTCTAATGCTACTGGAATTTGATTATAACTTGAATGCCCGTCTAGGAAACAAAAATATTCTTGCCCTGCTAGTCTTTCTAGCATTTGATCTATAAAAGGTAAGGGAAAATGATCTTTCCTAGTCACAGCATTCAGCTTTCTATAGTCTATACATACTCTCTAGCCTGATTGAATTCTAGTAGGTATCAAGTCTTGACTTTCATTCCTAATAACTGTTAATCCTGATTTCTTGGGAACTACATGGATTGGGCTAACCTACGAGCTATCAGAAATCGGATAAATTATGTCATTATCTAATCATTTCACTATTTCCTTCCTGACTACTTCTTTAAGGTTTGGATTTAATCTCCTCTCAGGAATTCTAACAGGTTTAGCATTTTCTTCTAAATATATGTGGTGACAGCATAAAGTTGAACTTAACCCTTTTATATCAGTTATAGTCCATCCTATTACTTCTTTATAACTTTTTACTACATCTTTTAATTTAGCTATTTGATCCTCTTTTAAATCTGAAGCAATAATGATTAGACATGTTCGTTTCTCTTCTAAAAATATATGGGTTAATTTAGGAGGTAAAAGTTTTAATTCTAAATGTTGCCCATCAGAAGCTAGAGCTCCTAATTGAATATCATCATTTTCTAAATTAATTTCTTCCAGATCTCCTTCTATATTTATGCTTTCACTTTCCTCTAAAGTTTCAGAATTGATTTGCTTATTTAATTCTTCTTGAATCACATCATTTAACATATCTCCTTCATCCTCTAAAAAGTCTATGGTATGTAAGGACATTTCTAACTCCTCAAACCTTTCTAGTTTGAAAATATTTAATTGAGTATCCTCATTACCATATGCTAATTTCATTACTCTAGTTTTACAATTTATAACAGCCCCTAATGTTGCTAAAAACGGCCTTCCCAAAATTAAAGATGTATCACTATTTTTATGCTTAATTTGTTGGAAATCCAAAATTACAATATCAATAGGATATATAAAGTTTTTGATTTTAATTAAGACATCCTCTATTTTTCCTCTAGGGTATCTTATACTTCTATCAGCTAATTGAATAACCGTACTAGTAGAAGTTAAGCCTTCTAATCCTAAGGATGCAAATATATCACTTGGCATAACATTTATACCTGCACCTAAGTCTATTAAGGTTTTTTCTAGAATGGTATTTCCTATGGTGCATGATATAACAGGGATTCCAGGATCAGATAACTTTTTAGGAATTTGTGGCAAAAATAGGGAACTACTTTGCTTAGCTAAAAAGACCTTTCTAAGAACCTTTTGCTCTCTTTTCTTAGTACACCAATCCTTTAGAAATCTAGCACAAGGTGGCATTTTCTACAATAGATCTAACAAAGGAATGTTAACTTGTACTTTTTCAAAAATTTCTCAAATTTTTTCTTATTTTTCAAGTATTGTTTGTTGTAATCTTTCAGGATAGGGTGCTAAGGATTGTGATTTAAAAGATTCTTTTTCTTTTGTTTGATTTGTTTGATCATTTTTAGTCTCATTAGCAGACTCAGATTGTTCTTCATTGATTTCTTGATTTTCAGCTATTACATTTTCATTATCATTTTGATTTTTACTCTTATCCACCTTCATATTATTTTCATTTTGAGTTCTTGGTGGTATATCAGTTCTAGATCTTAATGTTACACATACATCTTCCAGATTTTCGTTACTCTCATGATGTTTTTGTATATCATTTTCATGATTATGATCTTCAATTGTTTTTAGTTTTAAAGTGCATTCTTTAAATTCTCTTGCATTAGTGTTTTCTTTTGGCTGTGTATTTTGTAAATTATGCAGATCTATAACATTATAATTTCATTGTCCTACTGCATAACTTGTAATTTCATTGTATATTCGTCCAATGCTTTTAGTTTTCTTTCTAGATCATCTAATCTTATTGCATTCAATTTTTGATCAATTTTCATTATGGTTTTTTCAGTTTCATAAATTATATCTATTTTAGGTTCTAAATATGCTTCCTTATGGTTTAATTAGTTGATTTCTTGTTGCTGACACATAAAGTATTCTAGTTTGTCCAGGTTTTGCTCTATACTACGCTCTAGTTTGTCATACCTATCCCAAACTTCTGTATCTCTCAACATATTGCACATTCTATACTGACCATCAATTGGGTAAACTATAGGATTTTCATACTCGAGTCTATTATATTGAGGATAATTCATTTGTTGTTCATGGGATCTAACCATCTGCAAACGTCTCAGTTTCAAACAGTCAGAAATGTCGTGACCTTCGGAATTGTAGAATTCACATATGTTAACTATAGGTTTCAGAAATTTTTGAGCATAAGCATATGCCATATTCTCAATTATAAAAGAAAACACACAACACTTTAGCTATTAAAACAAAACAGCTCTAACAGTTGCTTATATGAATTCCTCGGCAACAACGCTAGAAAACTGTTTGGATCTCCAGCATGACACTAGAAAAACTTGATTGGTTACCTAGCAACGCGTTAGAAAAACTTGGATTTATTAACTTCTATTTTTACTTAGTTAATTTATCTTTATGCCTATATCACTGAATTTCTTTTTAGAAGTAAACAAATAACCTTTCACACAAATTAGATATTAATTCCAATTTGTATTTTAACTGCAAGTGCATAGTGTCTATTGTATTAGTGTGCAAGTACAGGTCGATCCCATAGGGAATTGCTTAAGAATTGCGAACTATTCCATTTTTAACAATCAAATTTATATATTCAATAAGCTCTCTGTTAAGTTACCTCAACAGATAAAGTTCATTGAGTTATGGCTAACTCAACGGACTAACCTCGTGGACTTAAGTTAACTCCATGAGCCTGCCTTTCCTATTTAAAACTGCTAATTACAGAGGAATTCGGCCAACCATTGGGCGGTTCTACAAATTGTAAATAACATCAATTAAGCTATTTAATGTTAGTAAACACTGGATTTATCATTAGGCAATACTAACATTCAGATAATTCAAATAATAACCATTAAAATCTTTAAGTCTTTTGAATGAACCAATTCAGTAACTGTAAAACTAAAACAAACATAAAACAATCATAACACTAATAAAGATAACATTAATCACGATACAAAACAAGCAATACAACACTCAAATACAAAATATAAACACAAATAAGTTGTTTTTGGTATTTTTGTTTTGATATGAGCATGGAAATGGGCGAAAGGTGAAATGTAAAGTAATCTTAGTCGACAGTAAATACTTCCGTCACTACATGTGACGCGATTATACCACTGAAAATTAAACCACTTACAATTCTGTCTCCTCTCCCTATAGAATCGTGAGTCTAGAATTGCAAGATGACCTCCTCTTCAGCATACAAGCATCAACTCGAAGCCAAGGCTAGAAGCTTTATGATCTCTTGAGATATGAGTCAGCGCTTGGTAAAAATGGCTTCCCTTCCCGCGACACGATCACTCCTCATAGTGGTTGTCAAACACTATGTTTGGCTTGGAATCGACCCGACATCAGGAAAGTATCCTCACAGACCTCCGATGGTTGGTGATTATGGTGGTGGTGATGATGGTTGGTATGGTACTTCAGAGAATTGCCGACGCTACCTGTAGAAAGCTCAGTGATCCTCCTCTACACACATTGGCCACACCCATCGATCACACACCCTTTACTTCTTTTTCTTCTTTTCTTTTATATTTCTTCAATGGTAATTGCTTCTACTTGATTGGTCGGTTGGATTTCCTTCATTCATATCAACGACGATGATTTCTTCTCCTTGCGTGGTACGTGCGATCGTGGTTTTTCTTCCAACTGTCCTATTTCTGCAATCGCTATAGTGGTATATTAGAAAATAAATAGTCCGTGGAGTTACAGATAACTCAACGGACTTGCTTCGTTGATTTAACTATAAAATACGTGCACAAATTTAACTATCCGATGCTTAGATGTATTTCGGATAGTTACAGACTTAACTATTCGATGCTCAGATGCATTTCAGATAGTTACAGATAACTCACCGATATATAACTTAAGTCAATTTTCTAGATCACGACATGTGTCATCAGCAGTTTTATAATAAAAGAAACATTTCAGAGATTTACAAGTCTAACTATCCGATGCCCAGATGCATTTCAGATAGTTAGAGATAACTCATTGAAAATCCACTTAAGTCATTCTCCTAGAACATGACACGTGTCAGCAGCTACTTTATAAATAAGAGGAGATTTCAGAGAGTTACAAATATAACTCTTTGATGCCCAACTGTAATTTCGGATAGTTAGAGATAACTCACCGAAAGTTCACTTAAGTCATGCATTATAGTTTTGACACGTGTGCTTCAGGAAATAATAAAATATTCTTTTAAAACATAACTGCTCGGCAATTTAAACATAATTGTCCAATACATGTTTGGTATGTTAAACATAACTGTTCGAAATAACAGAAAATTCAGATACTTAAGAATTTCACAGCCTACAATTTACCAACAGTTCAGAAATATACTAAATTAACATTAATTCCCTGTAATTATGCAGATTCTTTTATTAAAGTTTATAATAATGCAATTATAACATAATGGCTTAATTCTCATATGATAAGCTAAATATTATGCAATTAACCATCATTTAACTGTTAATATTATGTACTTTTTCATTCTAAACAACACTGCAGGGGTACTAGTTAGTTTGTATAACTTAGTTTGACTTAAATTCCATTTCTCAATGGTAGAATTTAAATCTAGCTCTCTCATTTTTAATTTATCAATCTCTAACTCAAGATCATTTATATTTTTTCTCAACATTTCATTTTCAGATTCTATCTTTGATTTTTCAACATTTGTATTCTATATTTGTTCATCCAAGACACATTCATTAAATCTAAATTTATGCAAATCTCTAGCATGATTTTCATTATCACATTTAAAACTTTTCTAAAGTAGTAGGCAAGAAACAATTTTCTTCTTCCACAATAGATAAAGAGTTTCTGATATTCTTATTTTCCAGTTTACAACCTTTAAGTTTTTGTAATAATACATGATAAGCACATAATAATTCATCAAAGTTAAAATCTGAATGACTTTTAGGATCAGATATTACCTCAAACTCATCTGCCATGAAGCACACATGAGCAACGTCTTCTAACTCTTGTTCTTCTTCTGAATGTGAAGATTTTGATGATAATTCCTTAGATTCAGACTCTTCTGACGTGTCATCCCAAGTGACCTTCAAAGCCTTTTTCTTGTAAAACTTTTTTTGAGTTTTCTGAGCTGTCTTCTTCTGATTTGTCCTAATATGCTTTTCATTTTTCCTTATAGGACAATTTAGAGAAAGATGTCCAAGTTTCCTGCAGTTGTAACATACATACTTTCTAGATGAAGAATTCTTGTCATTCAGTGATTTTGACATTGAGGGTTTTTCATTTCTGTTCCTTTGCTGTTTCCTAACTTTCCATGCTTTCTTGAATTTCCTAGTTAGCAATATCAAATCCTCATTAGAATCAGTAGATATATCAGAATCTGAATTGATTTTGAAGGCTATTTCTTTCTTCATTTTTAATTTGTTGACTTAGTGATTCATTTAATTGAACTTCATAAGCAGTTAAGTTTCCTATAAGTTCATTCATGGTATAAACATTTAAATCTCGTGATTCCTTAATTGATGTTACTTTCTGAGACCATTTAGAACTTAGGGATTTGAGAATTTTCCTCATCAAATTCTTTTGTTCAAAATTCTTTCCTAAGCATTTTAAAGAGTTTATGATATCAAGAAATCTAGAAAACATCTCAGAAATACTTTCGTCTTCATGCATCTTAAAGAGTTCATACTTATGAATTAACATATTTATCTTAGTCTCTTTAACTTGAGAAGTACCTTCATGTGAAACTTCTAATGCATGTCACACCTCATAAGCAGATTTATATGCTGACACTTTACTAAACTTTTCATAACTCAATGCATAAAATAAAATATTTAAGCACTTAGCATTCAGAGTTTCATTTTCATTTTCAGTAATTATCCAAGTATTACAAGAAGTAGTTAACGGAGTATATGATTTAGAAATCATGAACCACAACTTATGATCTATACTTTGAAGAAAAACTATCATCCTATATTTCCAATATTCAAAATGTATTCCATCAAATAAAGGAGGACGATTAAGATTTTGGCCTTCATATAAAGAAAAATTACCATTTCCAGTAGCCATCTTACCTTAGATTTTTCAACCTATTTGATTTTAAACAGTTTAAAACTTTTAAAACAACTTGAGCCTTAAATCAAGATAGTTAAACATATGCTCAAATATTAATTTCTGTTTAAAAACAAGGAAGGCAGAATAAGCAATGATATTAAATAAGTTGGTATCGATTTTATATCAAAGATTATTAACAAAACTTTGATACCACTTATTTAAATACATCATCAAAACAAAATACTATTAGTGGTACACAACTACATGCATTTGAGGAAGAACATGAATCTGCTATTCCTACTCCTTTGTATTCAAAAGAATTAGAATCAAATATTGTTGTAGATATAAGAAAAGTTGAAGAACTTTGAAAGGCCGTAGCAATAGAAAGTACCTTCGAAGAATTAAAGTAGAAAACTTTTATGGAACAATTTCAGAAGAAAACAGCAATACTTGAAGAAGAGATATTGACTTGTTATAGAAGAAGAAAAATCAGAAAAATCATGTCTAAGGAAACAAAGTTTACTAAAAAAGGAAAATCAGATGATTATTTATTTCCAAAGGACGATGTATGTCTAGACATTGTTCCTTATAGTGCATCTGATAAACTCATCAGTTTCGAGCATACTGAAACTAATGAAGACAATGAGACTTTATTTTCCCTTGCTAGAAAACTTGAGAAGAAATTCAAGTCAAATATGAGCTCAAGTTTTTCTATTTGTTCAAGTCTACATGATGTAGAAATTGAAAAATTAGAGCATCAGACAACTGTCATTGAACAAGCTATTGTAGATATAATTGACAATGTTGAGGCAATAACTAGATCACAGGCTAAATTGTCTAGAGTAGCGGATATTGAAAAAGTTAAGACTCTTGAAGAGTTAAATGTCAACCAGTCTTCTTCAAAATCTATAGAAGTAGAGTCTAAGAATTCACAACATGTTTTAATGGAGATATCTGTTGAACAAAATGAACAATTATAGATAGATACACTAGTTGTAGAATTTGTGGAAAAATTGAACTTTGATAATTCTATGGAGATTGAACAAATGAATGTTGAGCATAATGAAGATGTTCCTTATATTGTTGAAGTTGAAGAATTAAGCATACATACGCAGCTTCAAGAAAATATTTTCACAGAGGAACAACATGACATTCATTTTAACGAAGAGGTTCCTGAAGATGAATTAAATTTTGAATTAAGGCTTCAGGTATTACCTTCTTTGTGTACAGTATTACAAATTCAAGATAATTCAATTTATTTTAGATCTGAGGAAGCATTGCAGAAATACAATAATCTGATTACATGTTAGATTCTACATGCTCGACCAATAAAATTCAAAAATTTGATTGATATGAGAGATCTATTTGAGTATCAAGGCCTCATTCAATTCTTGCAAGTTGGAACGAAATGGAAGCAATACAAAGAGCTTATTGCGGCTTTTTATAGCAATCTGGTCAAGAATGAAAATATACTGAAAACTCAAATAAATAAACAAGAGTTAATATTGTCTCCTGAATTAATTTTGGAAGTTTTGGGATTAAAGAATGAAGGTGTTGTTGTTACCAACAGATTTGACATGATTAGATAACTAGAATGGAACATTCAGTCTTTATCCAAAATTCTAGATGTATATACTGAAATGAGATTAATGGAAAATCTGAATGCAAAGGCAAGGTTTATTGCAAATATATTTCATGCCAATTTATTTCAGAGAGTTGGACACAATATAGAAGTCAGTAAAAGCTGTTTATATGCAACTTATGGTCTGTTAAATAGAATTCAAATCAATTGGTTTGATGCTTTTACTTCTCAACTACAGCATATGAGTTCAAAGTTATTTTTTGGTGATGCTGTATGTAGACTCCTTGCAAGCCAATTGAATTTATCCGACTGACCCTCTAAAACTAAAGGCATGAGAGCTTTTAGTGTAAAAAATTTGCAACGATTCTAGGCCATGCATCAATCTTAACAACAACAACAATAACCAATAGAATGTACATAACAGATTACACCTCAACAACCAAGTTATTCAATTCAAGTAGAATAGCAACCCCAATACCTCCTGACCTAGATGATGTGCTTGACGACATCAGAAATGATATTAGGCATCTAAGAGATAAAATATGTAATGCTATAAGTGATATACTTAGGAGGAATAGATAATTGTCTATTTGCTTATATCTGAATACAAAATGTAATGTTTGTATTCATTGATTGATTCATTGAATAATACATTTTTCTGTAAATGCTTACAATTCTTTTTATTGTTTACAGAAAGTGTTGTTGTAAATATGTCTCTTGTTATATATATATATTCTGTGTAATCATCTTTTTGATTAATGACAAAAAGGGGGAGAAATGTTATAAAAGAAGATGATTATGATTTTAATTACATATATTATAAAGGGAGATGATATTTATATGGTTATTGTAATATGACAGATGATAATGTAATCTGAAAGAAAATTATATGGTTATTAAATTATATAATGAAAGGGGGAGAAATGATACTTATGTAATTATTGACATCTAGAAGGTTTATTTCTGAGAGGTGAAATTTTACACAAACAATAGAAATAAGCTTAAGTGAACTTAAGTCAACAAACTTGTTTGTTGAATTAAAAGTTAACCCAATGAAGGTGCTTTGTTGAGTTAAATGTATTTCATAATTGATTTAATATAATTTTGTCATCATCAAAAAGGGGGAGATTGTTGAGTATTTTGTTTTGATGATGTGTGCTGAATGAAAATAATCATATTTACTCAATTACTATTGCTTGTGAAAAGAAATTAAAAATATCAATTAATACAGAAAAAGTTTACTGATTTAAATACTTATCTGTATTGGATCTGAAATTATACCAAGTTAATAACTAGTCGTTTCATTGCATTAATTTCTCATTTAACTAAACGTTAAGTTAATGTGTGTTTTTATTGAAAAGCATGATATATTTTAAAGTTATATCTTTTGTATCATGAATAGTGCACGTTTAGACAACTCGTTAAGTTAGAGTGTTATTTGTATAGAGATCACATGAGAACTCGTTAAGTTAGAGGCTTAAAGGTTAAAATAGGTCATGTGAGAGATCGTTAAGTTAGTGAGTAAAAGAAGAGACGAACTTGTGAAGTTAGTGTTGTACACATGGTGAATTATATGTTACGAATGCTATATTGTATCACGCAAGGTGCACATGTTTAACTCATTAAGTTAATATAACTAAATACGTTGAGTTGCTATATTGAATACTAAGGCAATGCATTAGATTAGCGTTATAAAACTTAAATTGTTATTTTTGCATGTGGTAAAATTCTTATTATAAAAACATTTGTTTATTACTAGTTCATTGAGTTATCGTAACACCACGGAGATGGTTCGTTGAGTTAGCGTAACACCATAGACTTAGTTCATTGAGTTAGCTATAGTACTTGTCACGTGAGTTGGCACATGAAGAACTCGTTAAGTTATATATTTACTTGTGTTACTCGTTTAGTTAACATTAAAGTAATGACTTCTTATTACACTTGATGAAAGATTTTAGACGAGAAAGTTTTTTTTGCAAGAAATTTTTCAGAGATCCAGGATTAATGATTAAGAAAATTCGAAATGTAAACGTGGGTCAGAACGTGTGTATTTCGATGAAGGAAAAAGAAAAGACGTGAAGAAGTGGAAGACTGATAGTGATTAAACCTGGAAGATATACATGAAATGAAGATACAGTATAAAAGGCATAAAATTCTCATTGATTAGTTATCCCTGCACACTAAATGAAAAATCTTTTCAGGAATCAAAAACACCTCTTCGGGGAAAAGCTCTCAGGTGAAAGAAAATTCAATGAAGCAGAAAAAGGTAAGATATATGTCACTGAAGATTTGAAGTATCAGATGGAAGAAAATTTAGTGAAGCAGAAAATGTCAAATTTATGTCACTGAAGATTTAAAGTATCAGAAGAAAGCAAATTCGGTGAAGTAGAGAAAGACTAGATATTCGTCATTGAAGAATTGTTGAAGAAGAAAGAGAAGAAGAAGAAAGATCTCAAACAAGGAGAAATGTTTTAAATTTCTCAAATTAGTTTTCTCTGTTTATAGTTATGAAATTGTATAGATGAAACATGGTATCAATATATAATTGCATCTACAATTTCTGAGGAGAATTAAATTATATATTGTAATTGAAACCTTGAATAAAAATGATTTTATGAAAATAGTGTCTTGACTTGTTTTTGAGTTTTAAAGTTTCAATTATAATCAAAAATGTTGAAAAACATAATTCACCCCCTCTTGTGTAGCCATACAATCCTACAAAATTTATCTTTGATTGTCATCTGTAAATATTGACTAAGTCTTTAGAAATATGGTAGAACATGTGTGAATGAGTGTGTGTTACGTGTCATTTGTAAAATAAATATTCCTGCAACAAACTTTGATTAAAGATAAAATTTATAACAAATAAACCCTTCGTAAAGTTATGCTTATAACTTTACAAACTTATGTATAGTACACCATGATGAATGTCCATAAACTTATTCCCACAACTTTACGAACCTTGAAAATCTAACACATGTAATACACAGACTTATTTTTAATAAACTTCATATGCTTAGCCACAAATTCATAACACACATATATGTAATTTCATAACTTTACAAATGTTTATAAAGTTAATCTCATAACTTTATGAGTATCCGTAAAGTTATATACTTGGAGAATGTTTTAGAGTAATACATCAGAGTTATGAATTAGATAAGTTTATGAGTGTTTGTAAAGATAACTACATATCTTTACAATAGTCTATAAAGTTAACTATATACCTATATAATTTTTACGATAGTCCGTAAAGTTAACTTTACGACAATTAGTAAACTTATGTACTTAGAAAATATTTTTAAGTTCATTGAGTATACATAAATGTTGAATATAAATCATTTGGTAAATCATTAAAACATAAACATTTTAATAGATAATAACATTATCCCTAACACTATTCCTATATCTTGCATTTTCTTCTCCATAAATTGTCACATTTACATGTGCACCTTCAATAGCACCAATGCAATCCTACATTGAAAAATCAAATAGAATGTTAGTAATACAATGTCAACTTTTTAAAATTTGAATAAAATGAAATTCACATCTTACCTTAAAATATGAGAAGACATTCACATCATTTCGAATTCTACTATGTGTTGATGATGAAGGCTTCACTATAAGTAAATCTTGTATTCTACCATTTACAATCTCATTGAAATATGTGCTAACTATCTAAGTGGAATGATGAAAATGCTTAGTGGTAACTCCATATATTTGGTTTTTTCCAACTGTGACAAGAAAAATCGCTAGTTTCTCCTCAATAATAATACCTCGACTATCTTGTATTACCCTTTGTCTTCTAAGTAATTCACAAAATTCTCAAAAAACATGTTGACTCATTCAATATATTTTTCGATAATGATATGCTTGGTGAGGTAGTGATAAATCTAACAATCTCATGATATATCATTGTCCTTCTCTATTGTAGATTCATTCTATTGAGTTTGGAGTTACATTTGTAGTATATTGTCCTACTAATCCACATGTTTGTAAAATCAACAACCTACACTGTCTTTATCGTCTCCTTTCATCCCATTCTTGATTGTTTGCCATATGTAAAATGACTTGTACAAGTAGAGGACATTTCAACACTCAAATATCAACATATAATGTAATAACTTGCTAAATAATTCAACACTCAAATATCAACATATAATGTAATAACTTGCCAAACATTTCAACACTCAAATATCAATATATAATGTAATAACCTGCTAAACATTTCAACCACTACGCACTTTTCAAATATCAACATTCTTTTATGTGTGAAAATCCTATTCAACAATAGAAACATTCATAAATGAAATAAGCATTTCGAAAAGAAAACATGAGTTTCATAATTAGGGAAAAAATAGAATATAACATGTTCACTACTTCTAAAGACAATTAATATAAAAACATAATACAATTGAAGAGTTCACATATTATTCCAAATATAATAAAATAGTTCCTTGTCCTTCACATTTACTGCACTCATTCAATTCGATCTGCATTAGTCTCTAGTGATAGGAAAATAACCTTTTTTATCTCATTTTCTAGCAACTATACCCTAGCAAATTTTTTCCCCCTAGTAAGACCTTTTAGTTTCATCAAGTAGGGAACACATTGTTCTATTTCTATTCCTAATAAAGGCTTTTGATAAGATGGGTCATCCTATTCCACAAACTTTTTCTCAAGCCCACTTATTTCATTCATTAACTTTGCAATAGATTGAGAATATTTTGCATGAGATTGAGCTCTTTTCCGTATCTTTCTATTAAATATCCGCTTCACATTACAAGAGTTAGGGCTTGTAGTGCCCTCTTTGAATTCAAGAATTGATGGAGGAAGCTAAATATTGAAAACAGGAATGGGGTCTTTAGGTTCTGGAGTTCCCTTCTCTTGTGTTTCTTGTACATCTTGAGGAATTTGACTATTTACTCTAGTAGCCATATTGTCATCAAACATTATATATAAGTCATCATAGATAGGACATGACTTTCCTACACATGATTTACATTCTAGATGTTGCTGCAAAGAAAACATATAAATAGTCCACTATTAGTAATAAGTGTCAGGACCCTAGTATTTTGATAATGCAAAAACCTATGTGAGGAAACCAAATTGTATTTCACAGATATGATAGCTCAGCAAAAGATCAGAAAGCAGATGAACAGATGGAGAAAGTTCCAAAAGATATTGCTATAGAGCTATAGGAAAATCGGACAGTTACAGGTCTAAGTATCCGAAGAGTAAGTTTAAAGCAGCAGCAATACTATCGGACAATTAAAAGAATAACTATCCGAAATTATAAAGCCTTTGGAGAGTTATGAAAGGCATTTGGTTGAATGATCGGAGAGTTAAGGAGTTAACTATCCGAAAGTAAAAGGAAAATCAGAAGGTTAGAAAGGCTAACTATCCAAAACTTAAGTTATTCAATTAACCACGTGCAGAAATTCAGAACAAAAGCTTAAAGGATTTTTCAAAGAGTTAGGAAGATAACTATTCGACTTTTTCAGTGAGTTACAGGTATAACTTTTCGGAACTTAAGTTATCTTATTACGCACGTGCAGAATGGAGGAGATGGTAGTTAAAAGCTTAAAAGGAAAAATCAAAGAGTTAGATAACTATCCGAAATTTCAAGAGAGTTTCGGTGAGTTACAGTTTAACTATCCGAAACTTAAGTCGTTGAATTTCCCAAGTGTAGAAATCCAAACAGAAGCTTAAAAGGAAAATTGGAAAGTTACTGGAGATAACTATCCGAAATCTTGAAGCGTCTCGGTGAGTTACAGGTATAACCATCCAAAACTTAAGTAAGTCTTTTATGCACGTGCTGAATTGAAGCAATCGAAAACTTAATGGAGGGTTATTGTAGCTAACTATCCGATAGTTAAGTAACAGTTCGGTAAGTTACAACTACAAGTATCCGATTGAATGACAACTCGCATTGTATGATCTGGAATCCTACATGGTAGAAAGACTTAAGTGATCTTTCGGTGAGTTACAAACATTCTTCTAAGAGTTACATAGCTAACTATCCGAAAGGTTAAGAAAATCGAAAGGATATCTTGAAATAACTTTCTGAACGGTAACTTACCGTATTTGGGACTGAAGTCAAATCAAGTACAGCAGAATAAATTCGTTGAGGAGAAAATATGATCATTGGATATTCAAGCATATATACAGTCAGATCATTTAGTATTCAAAAAGAGCTTACAAGTGAGATTACAGATACAATTACATATAGAGATACAGTATACATTGTAGATCAATTATTGATATAGAAGAAAACTCAAATTTAGTTTAACAAAGAATCGATTGAAAGCTGGATTTACAAGAAGATTCTTAAAGCTCTCCATGTGCTGAAAGTCTGATCCAAGAAGGATCATTTGGTTTGTGGCTTCAACCTGAAAGCTACATTCAGTTGTTGGTTTGAGTTTCGACCTGAAAACTCAAGAGGTTGGTTTTCTAGAGTTTATACCTGAAAACTTCTAAGTGTTGGTTTTCTGGAGTTTATACCTGAAACTTCTATGTGGTTGATTCTTGCTTTGACCTGAAAGCAAGTGTGTAAGTGTTGAGACACTTAGTGAAGCCCAAGTGACCCTTGGGGGTGGACTAGCCGAGTTGGTGAACCACCTAAAATTCTCTTGTGTTTCTTACCTTTATTTCCACTATGCATGATATTTTTATCTGATTATTACTTGTGCAAACTGATTAATCAAATTAGTTAGTAAAGTGAAAAATAGGCTTAAATTCACACTATTCTCCATTCACCCCCCCTCTAGTGAAGCCATTCGTTCCTAACAATAAGTTGAAGTAAAAACGTATTCGATGTAATAAAATAAAATATTTATGTACTTGAATAAATTCATCCTATATTTCCTTTGGTATATTAGTATGACCACGAATATAATCCCACCCCATTCACTTTGTTTTGAAATCTTTATATAATTTTTATACATGGTCCTCCAAGTTTTCATTCTACTTTCCAAGAACAACAATCTTCTAGAGTTTTACATCAGAACTACTGAGGAAACACTCCATTCCATTCTTCCAATAATTATAATTGGAACCATCGAATAGAGGAGGTCTATGAATGTTTTGTTCCTCAGTAAATTATGCCATTGTAATTTAGATGGTTAAATCTTTAAGGGGATTAACCAAGCTTTGATACCAATTGTTAGGATCGTATGGCTCACTAGAGGAGGGGTGAATGATGATCTATTTGCAATTTTAATTCTTTTCAAACTTAACTAGTTGATTGGATTAATTAGTGAGCTCAAGTATTAAATATGCATGTAAAACAGTAAAGAATAATTGACACAAGGAGATTTTAAGTAGTTCACCAACTCGGCTAGTCCACCCCCAAGGTTCACTTGGGCTTCACTAAGTGAATTAACACTTGCAAACACTTACTTTTAGGATGAAGCAAGAACCAACCACTTCTCAAAAGTTTTTAGGCCAAAACTTTAGCAAACCAATCTTTTGAGTTTTCAGCACGTGAGTATATGAGTAACATAGCTTTTAGATAGTTGTAACTGTTAACTTACCAAAATGTTTTAACCTTCAGATAGTTAGTTACAGTAGCCTTCCAAATTTCCCTTTAAGCTTTCGACTGCTATTTTCTTATTTCTACATATGTATAATTAAATGACTTAAGTTTCAGATAGTTAAATCTGTAACCTTCCGAAACTTCCTGTTTTTCGGATAGTTAGCTTTCCTAACTTTTTGAAAATCTTTTTAAGCTTTCGACTAGATTTCTACATGTGTGTATTTAAATAACTTAACTGTCCAGATAGTTAGCCTTCTAACTCTTTGATTTCTAAATGGTTAACTTCTCAACCTTCTGATTCTCAATCAGCCATCCTACTAACTTTCCAAAGAATTTCCATTTTTGTAGATAGTTAGCATTCTAACTCTCCAAAAGAATTTTTCTTGCTTAAAGCTGCCTTTCGGATACTTAGCTTGTTATCATTCTAAAAGTCTTCTTCTATTGGATACTTTGTTATGTAACTTTCCAAAAATGTTTCCCTGCTGTTTTAAGTTAACTTTTGGATAGTTAGTTTTGTAACCTTTTGATTTTCTTCTTCTTTCAGATACTTAAGCTTTAACTTGTGTTGTAACTATCTGAAGTTCCTATTTTTCAATGGTAGCAATTTCTAAACTACCTATATCTATTTATCTACCTTCTGATCTTCAGTTTGCTAAATTGTCTTGTGATATTTGTGAAATATAATTTGTTTCCTCACATGGATTTTTGCATTATCAAAATACAAGGGTTTTAACAATTGTTACTAACAATTTTTTTTGCATGATGTATTTTGTTGGAGTACATGTCATTTACATATACTTATTTTATCTTGATCTTTTCACCTCACACCATCTCCAAAATTGAACATAGTATGGGAAATATGGTCTTTGAAAAAAGGAAATACGTGAATTGAAGCACAAGATAAGATGAAATTTTTTTAGGTATATTAACAATAGAAATTAAAGAAAGAAATAGAAAAAATTAAGATGGTAATCTTAGAGTAGAGACATAGATAAAGGTGATTGCTGAATATAATACTCAAACAAATGCCAATACACTTCCTTCCAATAAGGTTATGGATTAGACTAAGGAGGATGAGAGAATCATCTAGTTGGATGCTTGAGAGTTGAATGCTATATACTATGCACTTACAACTGAATAGTATAATAAAGTATCTGCATGTAAATCAACACATGAAGCTTGAAAAATCCTTCAAGTTACACACAAAGGTACAAGCCAAGTAAAGGACATAAAAATCAACATTTTGTTAAGAAAATTAGAACTACTTATGATGAATGATAATGAATGCATAATTGAAATGTTTTCAAGATTTATGGAAATTATTAATAGTCTTAGAGGCTTGGGAAAGGAATTTTCTATACGTGAACAGTTACAAAAAATTCTAAGAAGCTTAACTATAGAGTGGAAACAAAAGTCTACTTCAATTCAAGACTCCAAGGACCTTAACAACTACACTATTGAAGAGTTGTTAGGCAATTTACTAGCCCATGAGGTTTAGATAAAAGACTGGAAAGAACAGGAGGAACTACAAAAAAGAAAATTGAGAAGAAAAAGGAAATTGCATTTTCTTCAATTGAAAAAGCTCGGAGCTCGAATGATGATGAAATCATGCTGTTAGCAAGAAACTTTAGGAAGTTTATGAAGAAAAATAGCAAGACTAGCACCTCTAAAAGCATGATCCCCACATGCTTCAAATGCAAAAGGCAAGGACATATGCAAGCCTTTTGTCCATTACAAACTAAAGAGGATCATCATGAAAAGAAGAAAAGATGGAAGAGTAAGAGAAAAATGGCTTTGCAAGCTACTTGGGATGTGTTGAGTTATTTGTTTGATGATGTGTGCTAAACGAATGTAATCATATTTACTCAATTACTATTATTTGTGAAAGTAAATTAAGAACATCAATTAATACAGAAAAAGTTTACTAATATAAATACTTATCTGTAATGGATGTGAAATTATGCTAAGTTAAATAACTAGTCATTAAGTTATACTAACTTTTCATTTAACTAAATGTTAAGTTAACATGTGTTTTTTATTGTAAATCATGATATGTTTTAAAGTTACATTTTTCGTATCATGTATAGTGCACGTTAAGATAACTCGTTGAGTTAGTACATTATTTGTATAAAAGTCACGTGAGAACTCGTTGAGTTATAGGTTTAAAGGTTAAAATAGGTCACGTGAGAACTCGTTAAGTTAGTGAACAAAAGGTTAAATGAAGAGACGAACTCGTTAAGTTAGTATTATGCATGTGGTGAAATTAAAGTTTACAAATGTTATATTGTATCACGTGAGTTGTACATGTATAACTCATTAAGTTAACATAACTGAACACGTTGAGTTACTATATTGAATACTAAGGCAACGCGTTAGGTTAGCATTATAAACATAAAGTTATTATTATTACATGTGGTAAATACTTTATTGTTTAAAACATTTATTTACTAGTTCGGTAAGTTATCAAAGGTATTTTGGATACTTTGAAAACTTAACTATCTAATACTTGAACACTTTTTGGTGAGCTAGCATTTAACCTTCTAAAAGACATTTTTATTGGTTTGTTGAGTTAATTGTAATACCACGAAGTTAGTTCGTTGAGTTAACATAACACCATAGACTTAGTTCATTGAGTTAGTGTTTAGAACGAAAAAGTGCATAATATTAATGATTAAATGATGGTTAATTGCTTAATATTTAGCTTATTATATGAGAATTAAGCCATTATGTTATAATTACACGGTTATATGCCTTAATGAAAGAATCTACATAATTTCAGGGAATTAATGTTAATTGAGTATATTTCTAAACTGTTGGTAAGTTGCTGGTTTTTAATTCTTTAGTGTTCGAATTTTCTGTTATTTCGGAGAGTTATATTGCATGTATTAGATAGTTATGTTTTAAATGCTAAAAGAATATTTAAGTAAACAGTATCAACTAGTTGAGTTAGTGTTCTTTTTGTTAAAAGATCATGTGCCAACTCGTTGAGTTACAAGTTTAAAGGTATAAAAAGATCACGTGAGAACTCGTTGAGTTAGTGAGTGAAAATCGTAAGTTATATATTTGAATTCGTTAAGTTAGAATGATGCATGTGTTGAATTTAAAATACTTTATTATGTCACGTGAGATGCACATGTTTAACTCGTTAAGTTAGCATAACTAAATACGTTAAGTTACATGAATACACACTAAGGTAATACGTTATGTTAGTAGCTTTTTTTTTTTATTGCATGTGTTTTATAGTTAAATCAATGAAGTAAGTCTGTTGAGTTATCTGTAACTCCACGGACCATTTATTTTCTAATATGCTATTGTAGTGGTTACAGAAACAAGACATTCAAAGGAAAGCCACGATTGCACGTATCACGCAGGAATTCACTCGCGGAAGGGAGAAGAAATCACCATCGTTGATCTGAATGAAGGAAATTGTAGGATCGTCTGTATCACAAGAAGGGAGGGTGAATTGTGTCTTTAGCAATTAAATACTAGCGGATAAAACAAGAGCACAAAACACTTGTAAATGAAATTCTATTCTTTTATTTCAAGACAGAATTTACAATATCTTTTCAACTCAATTCCCTTCTTGACGGTTTTGATACAGAAATGTTTGATATACAATTCGAATATAACAATGAAGCACTTATTGAAAACTAATTTCAAATTGTATAAAACTTAATATTTCTTTGTCTTTGCTCAGCTTCTGTATCTCTTTTTCTCCAGTTGTCGAATTTCTAGACTTCTTACGTTTGTAGCTCCTTTTCTGAAATTGCTTGGAATTTTGAACTTCTTCTGATGTTGGAGAATTTTTCAAAATATGAATATTCAAACTTAACTTTTTAGTTAGGGATCCGGATTGAATATTCAGACTTGGTTTTCGAGATTAGGATCCTCCTTTGTAATGTAGCTCGTACTCTCTATTAGTAGTCGAACTTTGTTGTCTTTCACCTCCAACATATTCATCCACTTGATCCACAATCCATAATCCATAATCCATGTACTAATTTTCTCTTTAATCCAAATTACTTTCTATTTTAATTTCCACGATCTCCACTTCGTAGATTCACCAAAATTTTATCTTCCTGGAGTCTTGTAGAATATCTTCTAAGTCTTCGATTTAGTTGAACATTTATCCTTTAAGTCCTGTAAAAACTCGAACACTTATCTTTTAACTTTTCGAGTTTTTGCACCTGCAAAACACGTGACTAAACAAAGAAACTTATTTGTTCATTAGTCCTTTTATAAAACTTGAATAGTTATCTATCCATGCGTATAAAAACTCGAATAGTTATCTAACTATTTGATTTTACATTACCGAACGCACATGGAAAAACACGTGACAACTTAAAACATTATAAACACACGTGTAGATAACCTTAACTATACGAGTTTTTAACATAAAGTATTCGACAAAAATGAAATGTTAACTATCTGAAAGTTTAACTATTGCAAATCTAACTCTTCGAAAATCTTTAATTTATCCGACATAAAAATGAAACTTTCCGATAATCTGTTAACTATTATACTTAGAGAAATATACTTAGAGAATATTATGTAGACTTATTTAAATACGATAATAAAACATATATCATCAAAATTAAATACCTAACAGAAATCTCACTGATCATTTAAAGCAGAAGTAGTTATTACTGAAGAAATATAAAAGAAGAGGAGAAAAAACAAAGAGGAGAAAAAATGAAGAAGGTGTGGTTGGTGGTGTGTGGCAGTGTGTGTAAAGGTGGAGGACCACGCTAACTGCAGGCAACGTTAGAAGTTCACTGAATCATCCACACCATCACCAACAATTCACCAACATCACCAACATTACCATAATCACTAAACATCAGAGGTTTGTGAGGATACTTTCCTGATGTCAGGTTGATTCTAAGCTAAACACAGTGTTTGACAACCACTGTGAGGAGTGATTGTGTTGCGGGAAAGGAAGCCATTTTCACCAAGCACCGACTCATATCTCAAGAGATCGTAAAGCTTTTAGCCTTGGTTTCGAGTTGATACTAGTATGCTGAAGAGGATATCATCTTGCAATTCTAGACTTGAGATTCTATAGGGAGAGGAGGTAGAATTGTAAGTGATTAAGTTTTCAGTGGTGTAATTGCGTAGCATGTAGTGACAGAAGTATTTACTGTCGATAGAGATTTTTACATGTCACCTTTCGCCGATTTTCATGAACATCTTAAAACAAAAATACCAAAAACAACAACTTATTTGAGTTTATATTTAGTATTTAAGTGTTGTATTGTTTGTTTTGTATTGTGATTAAAGTTATTATTGTTAGTATTGTGAATGTTTTGTGTTTGTTTGATTCAGAAAATAGTATTACAGTTTACTGAAATCGATTGTTCTGGATACTTAAAGATTTTAATGGTTATTGTTTAAAATATTTGAATGTTAGTGTTGCTTAATGATAAATCTAATATTCACTAGCATTAAAGAGCTCAATTGATGTTATTTACAATCTATGGAACCGCCTAATGGTTGGTCGAATTCCTTTGTAAATAGTAGCATTAAACTGAAAAGATAGGCTCGTGGAGTTAACTTAAGTCCACAAGATTAGTCCGTTGTGTTAACTGTAACTCAACGGAGGGATTACTGAACACATTAAGTATATTATAAAAAATGGAACAATACACAATTCTTACTCAATTTCTTTGTGGAATCGACCTGTACTTGCACACAAATACAATATACACTGTGCACTTGTAGTTAAAATACAAATTGGAATTAATATCTAATTTGTGTGAAAGGTTGTTTGTTTACTTCTAAAAAGGAATTACTGGTAAACATAAAGACAAATTAACTAAGTTAAAAATAGAAGTTAACAAATACAAGTTATTTAGTGTTGTTGCCTGGGAACCAATACAAGTTCTCTAGTGCTATCTAAAGCAACCTGAATAGTTAGCTACAGTACATGTCACGTGATTTGGCACATGATGAACTTGTTAAGTTAAATATGTTAAGTTATAAATTTACTTGTTTTACTTGTTTAGTTAACATTAACACAATGACTTGTTATTACACTTGATGGAAAATTTTTGAATGAGAAAGTTTATTTTGCAAGAAATTTTTCAAAGATCTAAGATTGATGATTAAAGAAAATTCAAAGAAGAAAATGTGGGTCAGAACGTGTGTATTTCGATGAAGGAAAAATAGAATATGTGAAGAGTGGAAAATTGATTGTGGTTAAACGTGGAGGATATGTATGAAATGAATATACAGTATAAAAGGCATAGAATTCTCATTGATCAATTATCCATGCACACCAAGTGAAATATATTTTCAAGATCAAAACATCTCTCTAAGGAAAAGCTCTCAGATAGAAGAAAATTCAGTGAAGAAGAGAAAGTTAGATATATGTTATTGAAGATTTGAAGAATCAAAAGAAAGTAAATTTGGTGAAGTAGAGAAAGTCAGATATTTGTCACTAAAGAATTACAAAAGAAGAAGAAAAATCTCAAACAGGGAGAAATATTTTAAATTCCACAAATTAGTTTTCTCTATTTGTAGTTATGAAATGGATTAGATGAAACATGGTATCATTATATAATTGTATCTACAATTTCTGAGGAGAATTGAATTGTATATTGTAATTGAAACTTTAAATAAAATGATTTGATTAAAACAGTGTCTCGACTTATTTTTAATTTTGAAGTTTCAATTATTCTTGAAAATGTTGAAAAACATAATTCACCCCTCTCTTGTGTAGTCATTCGATCCTAGAAGATGACAACAATTTATCAAGTAGTTTCTTAGAGTTTGAAGAGGAGGAAGCAACAAATGTGTACTTCACAGCATAGGAGGTATGTTCTACATCTCCTTACTACTCAAATAATGAAGAAAATAATTTAGATATAAATAGTATTCTTTGTATAGTAGATAGTTTGTATATAAAATGTAAAGAATATAAGAAAGATGTCAAAAGTTTAAATAATTGTCTAAAAGATTCTTTTGCCAAGTTGGAAAAAGGTCTCGTGGAAAATAGAAACTTAAAAACAAAACTGGATGACTATAGTTGTAAAAATTTTGATTTAAAAGAAGAAAACAAAAATTTGCTATTTGAAATCCTAATTCTCAAAAAGGCTGTATGCAAGTTTATATAGGGAAAGGAAAGATTAGATAAAATTATAGGATCCCAACGATATAATGGAATTAAATATGGCTCAGGGTTCTACACCACAAGAAGTATCTACCTTACTATGGTGACATGATTCGATCATATAAAGATGACACTACTGTCTTTGGCATCAGAAGAAGATCTGGTCACATGTGGCTGCCAAGAGGCAACAAATTAAATGTTTTAAGGACTAACTCTGGTGGACCCAAGAATATTTGTGTACCAAAAGCCTTAATCTTAGTATGACATGAAGGATGGCAAGGAACTTCAAGCACAAACAAAATGGATTATGGATAGTGGATACTCAAAGCATATGACAGGTAAGAAAAGACTTCTTGATTTAGTTAAAAATTTAAATTCAAGTTCTATTAAGTTTGGAAATAATGAAAATTATAAAATTACTGCAATAGGAAATATTGCATCTAAAAATGGTAGAATTGAGAATGTCTTGCATGTTAATGGACTAAAACAAAATTTATTAAGTGTAGGACAACTGTGTGATAAAGGATATAATATTTTATTTACTATTGAAAAGTGTTATATTACTAATCAAGCTATAAATGAAATAAAATTTACTAATTTTAGAAATAGTTCAATATATACACTAAACTTTCCATGTGAAAATTCTGCAAATAATTCTTATTTGGTAGCATCTAGTGAAGATGATTGGTTGTGACATAAGAGACTTGGACATGCCAATATGAAAATTCTTAGAAAGCTATCCAAAAATAATCTAGTTAGGGGACTACCCAAACTTAAATTCAAGAAAGACAAAATGTGCAATGAATGTATGTTAGGTAAGTAGAAGAGAACTTCTTTACATAGAAAAAATGAGATTACCACCAAAAAGCCATTTGAACTATTACATCTAGATCTTTTTGGTCCAACTCAAATATCAAGTCTAGGGGGTTAAAAATATACACTTGTTATTGTAGATGATTTCTCTAGATTAACTTGGGTTATATTTTTGGTACATAAAAATGAGACATGTAATGAATTCAGAAATTTCTACACAAGAGTTTAAAATCAGAAAGAACTGACAATAAAGAAAATTAGAAGTGATCATAGTGGAGAATTTGAGAATTATGAATTTGAAAATCTATGTAATACTTTTGGAATATTACATGAATTCTCTTGCCCTAGAACTTCGACTCAAAATGGAGTTGTGAAAAGAAAGAGTAGAACATTGCAAGAATTGGTTAGAACTATGTTAAATGCTACTGACCTATCAAAATTTCTTTGGGTTGAAGCTGTTAGTATAGCTTGTCACATTTGCAACAAAACTCATATCAGATCTATGCTATATAAGATACCATTTGAACTATGGTATGATAAGACACCAAATATTGGATATTTTAAGACATTTAGATGTAAATGTTATGTCTTAAACACTAGAGATGCTAAAGACAAGTTTGATTCAAAATCAAAACCTACCATACTAGTTGGGTATTCCTTTAGAAGCAAAGCATATAGAGTATATTTTGCTAAAGATAAAAGAGTAGTGGAAAGTATAAATGTTCAGTTTGATGAACATTTGATATAGAATTTAAGAAATTTGAAAGTTGATAGTGAAAGTGACAATGAAGAATATGAAAAAGATAAATGCAAGTAGAAATTCAAACTTCAAGCATCAAATCAAAATGAAAACAATTAGAAATTCAAGTCAGATAATCCAATATAGCAAATAATTGGAAATATAAACAAGTGAGTGCAAACAAGAAGTAAGACACAAGATATTTGCAATTATTATGCATTTGTATCAAAAATTGAGTCAAAATTAGTTGAAACTTGTAAGGATAATTACTTGACCATGGCTATGTAGGAAGAATTGAATTAGTTTCAGAAAAATAATGTCTAGGAATTAGTGAAGAAACCAGTAGGAAAAACCATCATTGGAACTAAATGAGTTTTCAAAAATAAATTAGATGATGAAGGAAACATAGATAGAAATAAAGCTTAACTTGTTGCACAAGGATACAATTAGCAAGAAGGAATAGATTATGAAAAACCTTTGCACTTATTGCCAGAATTGAAGCTATTAGAATGTTGCTTGCTTTTGCAAGTAGTATGAAAATAAAACTCTTTCAAATGAATGTAAAGAGTGCATTTTTAAATGAAGAAATATAAGAAGAAGTATTTGTCAAGCAGCCCCCTGGATTTGAAGATGAAGGAAAATCAGATCATGTCTACAAATTAAACAAAGCTTTGTATGGTCTAAAACAGGCACCTAGGGCATGGTATGAAAAATCGAAGAAATTCTTAACTGAAAATAATTTCAGCATAGGCAAAGTGGACAACACTTTGTTTATCAAAACTATTGATTTACACATGTTGATCATTCAAATGTATGTTGATAATATTGTTTTTGGGGCTATATCAGAAAAACTGTCATGAATTTCAAAATTTGATGAAAAATGAATTTGAAATGAGCATGATGGGAGAGTTGAAGTTTTTCTTAGGACTACAAATTCATCAAGTGAAAAATGTCATATTTATTAATTAGGAAAAATACTGCAAGGAAACTTTGAAGAAATTTGGCTTTGAAAATATCAAATCTGCAAACACGCTAATGAGTTCAAATACTAAACTTGAAAATGATGATTTAAGTACTATAGTAGATCAAAAGAAATATAGAGGTATGATTAGATCTCTTCTGTATTTATTAGCAAGTAGGCCGGACATCATGTTTAGTATATGCTTGTGTGCCAAATTCCAAGCATCACCTAAAGAAACACATTTGAAATCTGTAAAAAGAATTTTTAAATACTTATAGGGCACTAAAGATTTTGGATTGTTTTACTCAAGTGATAGCAGTCTTACATTAACAGCATACAATGTTGCAAATTATGTAGGTAGTAGATCAGACAAAAAAGGCACAAGTGGAACTTGCCAATTGCTTGGAAATTCTTTGATTTCATGGTTTAGTAGGAAACAAAATTGTATTACATTATCTACTACTAAGGCAGAATATATTGCAGTGGGTCTATGTCGTGCTTAAATTTTATGGATGCAACAAACATTAGCCAATTATAGATTGAAAATTCAGAATACAGAAATATATTGTGATAACAGTAGTGTAATAAGTTTGTTAAAGAATACAGTACTTCATTCTAGAACCAAGTATATCGAGATCAGACATCATTTCTTAAGAGACCATGTGGAAAAGGGCATATCTCACTTAAGTTTGTTCCAATAGAAAATCAACTTACAGACATTTTCACAAAACCCTTAAATGAATCAGCATTTAATCATATTAGAAGAAACCTAGGCATATGCTCTAAAAATGACTTATGATGCATTTATATTGGTTTTATGATTATCACTATTCAAGCTCACCATATGGGAGCTTGTTTTCTGCTAACAATGTACTCTTATAGGATTTTATATTATGCATCATCTTAGGGGGAGAGCAAGTGAGAGGATTTTAAATCTGTTAGCCAACCAAGGATTAAAAAAGGGGAGAAGATTTCAACTACAGGAGTAAAGAAAAAGCCATTGAGATCTCCTTTTCTCTAATGGCAAAAAGGGGGAGAAGAATAAAAGAGAATTACATGTAAGAATATGGAAAATACATATCTAAACAATTCCCAACACACAGACAAGGGGAGAAAAATAGAAAAACACATGGTAGTTACAGTGTTGAAAGTTCCTAGCAATCAAATAGGGAGAGCAAATTAAAATTGTTATACTATACATATTGTAATCTTTGTCTTATTTGTTTTTCTATGTGACTCAATGTATAGAAACAATCTAGGGAGTGAAATACATGTAATTAAATGTAAAGGATTTTGTCATTATCAAAAAGGGGTAGTGTTCGGGGTTTATATGTTATGAAATTAACACGCAACTGAGTTTTAATATTTATAACTGCAAGCACACAAAGTCAATTATAGAAAGCATGCAAGAATAGGTCGAGTCCATAGGGACTAGCAATTAAACATAAAATTCACTAGAGTTTATAGATATGCCTTGTGTAAATGCATTCTCATCACATGTTTGCCTTAACAATCATGTATATGTTAGAAATGACTTCATATAGAGTTGAATCAGTAACCTCATTCATGTCTCCCTCTATCCATCACTTAAGAGAAAGCATCACATAATAATTATTACACTACAAAAATAGAAAATAAAATTACACTACATCAAACTACTAATTCTACTCCAAAACTAATATACATGGACTTATAATCATACATCTAAATCCATGTATGCTCTAATTTACTAAGTACAAGCTATATAGAATCAAAACCAAGTAAATCAGGAGGTTAGAGTTAAGTAAAAAAACATCTAATCTATGTTAGAGTTAGAGGAACAAACATTGAGCAAAATCCATACAAAGAAACATAAAATCAAACACATAGAAGGCAAAAACTCAAACTAAGCTTAGAATTGAAATACATTGAAACCAACACAAGAATTCAACAATAAACTAAAGGGAAATCACATGGACAACACAAACAACAACAATTAACAAACATATACTACTGAAATTTACATTACAACTCCATCTCCACTCAAATGTCTACTCCTATTACCTTAAGATCACACCTCCAATGGCTTGAGCACAAGGGACGTCACCTCCTTGCTTCACACCACTTGAGATGGCTACCTTCTCCAAAAATTCTCCATGTTCAAAGCTGCTTGTTCCCTCCACGGATTGGAGGTCCAATGCCGAAGGGAATACAACAACGTGTAGAACAATTGAAGAGCTCTCTTGGATGCAAGTTTCCACACCTTCAAGTGTATTTCCAATGGAGCTTCATCCACAGATTCAGCACCAACAAGAGGGGATTCACCTCCTCAAGATGTAGAATGCCAGATGAAGTATTGCAGAAGACAAGAAGAAGAAGAACCTTACCTCCAAGAGATGTTTGGAGGAGAAGACACCAAGAGGGGAGCTCTTCCTTCACCTTGCTTGGAGCACCAAGAGGAATTCCGAAAATTGGAGTTGGGAGAGGGGAGAAAACTTGCGGGATACAAGGCCTATTTATAGAGATTTTTGATCATCAAGGATTGATGATCCCAAGGCTTGATCTAAGGGCCCTCATTCACCTATAATCAAATCCATTTAAGTCATGCATGTAATGTTAGTAATACATGCCAAAAATAACTCTAGTTATGAACTTGAAATATATTTATTTCTAAGGTATGTAACATTCATTTTAACATGTTTACAAATGTGAAATGTAAGTTCATCCATGAATGAATCAATTAGTAACATGTATTTAAAATTATTCATAACCAATGTCACATTATTGCATTTAATATCCACAAGTTCATAAAATATATGTGGCCATATCAAATTATTTCAATACCTTGATGGCCTTTAAAATCTCTTTCTTGGCCTAAGAGTTATTAAATCATACATTCAAGCATATGAACATATAGTATGTTTCGTGAAAATTGCATTAAATGGGTGATTTGTGCACATAATCATGCAAAGTCATAAAAATGTGATTAACATGTATTTTCTTGTATAAGTGCATATAACTTGAGTTGCAAGACATAGAATGCATGAATTATCATATAAAAATGTGCACAAATATCATCTATATAGGGAGATTGTTAGAACCCTTGTATTTTGATAATGCAAAAATCCATGTGAGGAAAAAATTGTATTTCACAGATATCACAAGATAGTTTAGCAAACTAAAGATCAGAAGGTAGATAAACAGATATAGGTAGTTCAGAAATTGTTGCTATAGAAAAATAAAAACTTCGGATAGTTACAACATAGGTTAAAGCTTAAGTATATGAAAGAAGAAGAAAATCGAAAGGTTACTAAGCTAATTATCCAAAAGTTAGCTTAAAACAATAGGTAAACATTTTTGAAAAGTTACATGACAAAGTATCTGATAGAAAAAGACTTTTGAAAGTGTTGAGTATTTTGTTTTGATGATGTGTGTTGAATGAAAGTAATTATATTTACTCAATTACTATTGCTTGTGAAAGGAAATTAAAAACATCAATTAATACAGAAAAAATTTACTAATATAAATACTTATCTGTATTGGATCTGAAATTATACTAAGTTAATAACTAGTTGTTTCGTTGTAGTAATTTCTCATTTGACTAAATATTCAGTTAACATGCATTTTTATTGAAAAGCGTGATATGTTTTAAAGTTATATTTTCTATATCATGAATAGTGCATGTTTAAACAACTCGTTAAGTTAGAGTTTTACTCGTATAGAGGTCATGTGAGAACTCGTTAAGTTAGAGGCTTAAAGGTTAAAATAGGTCACGTGAGAACTTGTTAAGTTAGTGAGTAAAAGAAGAGACGAATTCATTAAGTTAGTGATATACATGTGGTGAAATTAAAGATTACGAATGTTATATTGTATCACGTGAGGTGCACATATTTAACTCGTTAAGTTAACATAACTAAACACATTAAGTTGCTATATTGAACACTAAGGCAACGCGTTAGGTTAGCGTTATAAACTTAAGTTGTTATTTTTGCACGTGGTAAAATTCTTATTATAAAAACATTTGTTTATCACTAGTTCGTTGAGTTATTTATAACACAACGGAGATGGTTCGTTGAGTTATTGTAACACCACGTAGATGGTTCATTGAGTTAGCATAACACCACAGACTTAGTTCGTTGATTTAGCTATAGTACTTGTCACGTGAGTTGGCACATGAAGAACTCGTTAAGTTAGAAACGTTAAGTTATATATGTACTTGTTTTACTCGTTTAGTTAACATTAAAGTAACGACTTCTTATTACACTTGATGTAAAGTTTTGGACGAGAAAGTTTCTTTTACAGGAAATTTTTTAGAGATCTAGGATTGATGATTAAAGAAAATTCAAAATGTAAACGAGGGTTAGAACGTGTGTATTTCGATGAAGGAAAAAGAAAAGACGTGAAGAAGTGGAAGACTGATAGTGCTTAAACGTGGAGGATATGCATGAAATAAAGATACAGTATAAAAGACATAGAATTCTTGTTGATCAGTTATCCCTACACACTAAAGGAAAAATCTTTTAGGGATCAAAAACACTTTTCGGGGAAAAACTCTCAAATGGAAGAAAATTCAGTGAAGCAGAAAAGGTCAGATTTATGTCACTGAAGATCTGAAGTATCAGGAGAAAGCAAATTCGATGAAGAAAAGAAAGACAAGATATTCGTCACTGAAGAATCGTTGAAGAAGAAGAATAAGAAGAAGAAGAAAGATCTCAAACAGGGAGAAATGTTTTAAATTTCGTAAATTAGTTTTCTCTGTTTGTAGTTATGAAATTGTATAGATGAAACATGGTATCGATATATAATTGTATCTACAATTTTTGAGGAGAATTGAATTGTATATTGTAATTGAAGCCTTGAATAAAAATGATTTTATGAAAATAGTGTTTCGACTTGTTTTGAGTTTTGAAGTTTCAATTATAATCAAAAATGTTGAAAAACACAATTCACCCCCTCTTGTGTAGCCATATGATCCTACAAGTGGTATCAAAGCTTTATTAATAATCTTTGATATAAAATCAATACCAACTTATTCAATATCATTGCTTATTTTGCCTTCTTTGTTTTTAAACAGAAATTAATATTTGAGCATATATTTAACTTTCTTGATTTAAGGCTCAAGTTGTTTTAAAGTTTTAAACTATTTAAAATCAAATAGGTTGAAAAATCTAAGGTAAGATGGTTATTGGAAATGGTAATTTTTCTTTGTATGAAAGTCAAAATCTTAATCGTTCTCCTTTATTTGATGGAATACATTTTGAATATTGGAAATATAGGATGACAATTTTTCTTCAAAGTATAGATCATAAGTTTTGGTTTGTGATTTTTAAACCATATACTTCGTTAACTACTCCTTATAATACTTGGACAATTACTAAAAAAGAAAATGAAACTCTGATTGCTAAAGGCTTAAATATTTTATTTTGTGCATTAAGTTATGAACAATTCAGTAAAGTGTTGGCATATAAATCTACTTATGAGGTGTGGCATGCATTAGAAGTTTCACATGAAGGTACTTCTCAAGTTAAAGAGACTAAGATAAACATGTTAATTGATAAGTATAAACTCTTTAAGATGCATGAAGACAAAAGTATTTCTGAGATGTTTTCCAGATTCTTTAATATCATAAACTCTTTAAAATGCTTAGGAAAGAATTTTGAACAGAAGGATTTGATGAGGAAAATTCTCAGATCCCTAAGTTCTAAATGGTCTCAGAAAGTGACATCATTTGAGGAATCACGAGATTTAAATGTTTATACTATAAATGAACTTATAAGAAATTTAACAGCTTATGAAGTTCAATTAAATGAATCATTGAGTCACAATAAACTAAAAATGAAGAAAGAAATAGCATTCAAAATGAATTCAGATTCTAATATATCTACTGATTCTGACGAGGATTTGATTTTGCTGACTAGGAAATTTATGAAAGCATGGAAAGCTAGTAAACAGCAAAGGAACAGAAATGATAAACCTTCAACTTCAAAATCATTAAATGACAAGAATTCTTCATCTAGAAAGTATGTACGTTACAACTGCAAGAAACCTGGACATCTTTCTCCAGATTGTCCTATAAGGAAAAATGAAAAGCATAGTAGGATAAATTAGAAGAAGACGGTTTAGAAAACTCAGAAAAAGATTTACAAGAAAAAAACCTTGAAGGTCACTTGGGATGACACGTTAGAAGAGTCTGAATCTGAGGAATCATCATCAAAATCTTCACATTTAGAAGAAGAATAAGAGTTAGAAGACGTTGCTCATGTGTGCTTCATGGCAGATGAGTTTGAGGTAATATCTAATCCTGAAAGTCATTCAGATTTTAACTTTAATGAATTATTATGTGCTTATCATGCATTATTACAAAAACTTAAAGTTTATAAACTGGAAAATAAGAATATCAGAAATTTTTTATCCATTGTGGAAGGAGAAAATTATTTCCTGTCTACTACTTTAGAAAAGTTTAAATGTGATAATGAAAATCATGCTAGAGATTTGCATAAATTTAGATTTAATGAATGTGTCTTGCATGAATAAATATAGAATACAAATGCTGAAAAATTAAAGATAGAATCTGAAAATGAAATGTTGAGAAACAAAATAAATGATCTTGAGTTAGAGATTGATATATTAAAAATGAGAGAGCTAGATTTAAATTCTACCATTGAGAAATGAAATTTAAGTCAAATTAAGTTAGACAAACTAACTAGTACCCCTACGGTGTCATATAAATTTGGCTTAGGATTTGATTATCTTGAATGTCCTAAATCTCCAGCCAATAAAGGATTTATTAGTTGTAGTTCAAGTAAATCTAAGACTAAAATTCCTTTTATCATTAAACAATGTAATAAATATGTAGAAGTAGATACTTCAAGGGATGAATCATGTAGCAATAATATAAATCAATGTGATTTGTCTAAATGTACTTCTAACATGACTATTAATGTTTCTAAAAATCTTGTTTCTTGTTCTGGAAATTTAGTTTCTAATGTTTCAAAAATTTCAGACAATTGTAGTAAACTGAAAATTCAGAAACCTGAGCACGTAATTCAAAACACTAGTATTAGACCAATTACTGGTTCTGCATGTTCTTTATCTGAAAATTCTTGTGTAGAAAAAGATTATGTATGTACTGAAAATGTTAATACAAGCAGAAAATCTTGGTACAAACTTACTGAAATGTATGAGCATGACCAAAATAAATTAACATCTGATAAAAATCGGTTTAGTCTTGGTTATATTACATCTGAAAACAAAAAGAATGATTATAAGAGCAATAATGCTATATGTGAGTATGAAGCTAATGATAAATCAATAGTACTTATAACTAATAAGAATGTAAATGGTAATGTTAAACAATTTTTAAACAAAAAGAAGAAATATGCGTTTAATGAACTTGGTGCTCAACAACATTAGGTACCAAGAAAAAGTTTTTTTTTAATTTGTTTTGCAGGAAACAACATCAAAATGGATCTTGGATAGTGGAGCATCAAGTCACATGACTGGATAGAAAAGTCTACTGAAAATTTTACAAATACTAAGAAAGGAAACAAAAGAAAGGACAAAATTGTAGGTATGGGCAATGTTCAAATAACTCCTACTTGTGTTATTTTGAATGTACTATATGTAGAAAACCTAGGATTTAATTTACTGAGTGTTATAAAACTAATTGATAATGGATATTATCTATTATTTGAAGATAATGTATGCAAAATTATTGATAAAAGTACAGATGAACTTAAGTTTATTGCTAAAAGAAAAGGTTCTGTATGTATTTTATCTTTACCTTCTAGTGTAGTTGATTTAAATTCATGTTTGCTAACTGAAACTAGTGATGCGTATCTGTGGCATAGAAGGATCAGACACATAAATATGAAATTATTACATAAATTATCTAGAAAACATTTAGTGAGAGGTTTACCAAAGATTAAATACTCAAAGGACTTTATGTGTGATGCATGTGAGTTAGGTCAACTTTACAAAAACTCTTTTACATCCAAAACTGATATATCAAGCAAGAGAGTCCTAGAACTTATGCATATGGATCTATTTGGACCTAAAAGAATCATGAGTCTTGGAGGTAAATGATATGTATTTGTTTTAGTAGATGACTTCTCTAGATACACTTGGGTATATTTTCTAGCATCTAAGATAGAAGTTTTTGAAAAGTTTAAAATGTTTTGCAATCTTGTTCAAAATGAACAAAGTGTCTCTATTCAAAAACTTAGGAGTGATCATGGTACAGAATTTGATAATGATCAAATGAATAATTACTGTATATATCATGGCATTGATCACAGATTTTCTTTTCCAAGAGCACCATCTCAAAATGGTGTTGTTGAGAGAAAGAATAGATCATTTCAGGAAATGGCCAGAACTATGTTAAATGAACATAATTTACCTCAAAATCTTTGGGCTGAAGTAGTGAGTACATCTTCTTATGTTATTAATAGAAGTCACTTAAGACATCTTGTTAATAAAACTCATTTTGAAATTATGTTTGATAGGGTTCCAAAAATTTCCTATTTGAAACCATTTGGCTGAAAGTATTTTATTCTTAATACTAAGGATAAAAGGGATAAATTTCAAGCCAAAGTGGATTATGGAATTGTTGTAGGTTACTCTACTAGAAGTAAAGCCTATAGAGTATATAACAAAACTTTTAGAACTATTGAAGAAACCCTTCATGTAAGCTTCAATGAAAATTCTTTTAGAGAATCTCAATCTAAAACTAATAATGATGATATGATCAATTTCCCAAAAGATTTAGAGATCAATAGAGAGATTGAAGATTTATCTGAGAAATCAAAAATATGAACTTAAATGATCAAATGATGAAAGTGATGGACCTTCAGATGTTGATGAGAATATTGAGGAAAATCAGAGAAATTGGCGTTATTCTACATCACATCTCATTACTCAAGTCATTGGTAATATTAATGAGTGAGTTAAAATTAGAGCTTTAGTTAACTTAAATAGTATGTGTATGTTTGTTTCTATGGTGGAACCAAAGAATATAGAAGAAGCATTATTTGATGAATATTGGATAGTGGCAATGCAAGAAGAACTAAATCAATTCATCAGAAATGATGTTTGGGAATTAGTCTCTTTACTAGAAAATCAGTCCATTATAGGTACAAAGTGGATCTTTAGAAACAAAACTAATGAGTCTGGTCAAGTTATTTGAAACAAAGCTAGATTAGTTGCACAAATGTATACACAGGAAGAAGGACTAGATTATGATGAAACATTTGCTCCTGTGGCTAGGTTAGAAAGTATTAGAATATTATTGGCCTATGCTTGTTATATGAATTTTAAATTATATCAAATGGATGTCAAGAGTGCATTTCTAAATGATTTAATTAATGAAGAAGTTTATGTAAAACAATCACCTGGATTTGAAGATATTAAAAAACCTGACTTTGTGTATAAATTGAAGAAAGCTTTATATGGTTTGAAGCAAACACCTAGATCATGGTATAAACGATTATCTATTTTTTTAATAGAACAAGGTTATATCATGGGAAAAGTAGATCATACTCTATTTATCAAGAGAGATGATAAAGATCAGATTGTTGTTCAAATATATGTGGATGATATAATCTTTGGAGCAACTTCTGATAAATTGATAAAAATATTTTCTAAAGAGATGGCTAGTCAGTTTGAAATGAGTATGGTAGGAGAGTTTTCATATTTTCTAGGACTTCAAATTAAGCAAATGGATAAAGGTATATTTTTAAATCAGGAAAAATATGTAGATGAAATGCTTAAGAAATTTAATTTTAATGATACAAGGATTCGATGAACTCCTATGAGTACTTCTTTAAAGTTAGATATTGATGACATAGGAAAATCAATTGATCAAAGAAAATACAGAAGTATGATTGGTTCTTTACTTTATTTGATAGTTAGTAGACCTGATATTATATTTGCTGTGTGTGCTTGTGCTAGATTTCAATCTAATCCTAAAGAATCACACTTAATTGTTGTTAAAAGAATATTTAGATATATACAAGGAACTAAAAATTTCAGACTGTATTATTTTAAGGATAGTTCAATAGATCTTATAGGATATACTGATGTTGATTACACAAGATCTAAATTTGATAGAAAAAGTACTAGTGACACATGTCAATTATTGGGAAATAACTTGGTGTCATAGTTTAGTAAAAAGTAAAACTATATAGCACTTTCAACTACAGAAGCTGAATATGTTGTTGCTGCATTGTGTTGCACTCAGATTCTGTGGATAAGGTAAACTTTAGAAGACTTTGAATTATCTTATGATACAACTGAGATTTATTGGGACAATAGTTCTGCAATAAATCTTTCCAAAAATCCTGTATTACATTCTAAAGCAAGGCATATAGAGCTTAGACATCATTTTCTAAGAGATAACATAATTAAAGGAAAAATTAAATTAGGATTTGTGTCTAGTAAAAATTAATTAGCTGATATATTTATAAAAGCTCTAGATGAAAATACATTCTGCAACATAAGATTAAAGTTGGGTATTTGTAGGCTATGTGATGTGTAAAATGCTTAAACTCCACATAAAAAGATAAATATTGTTGATGATGTTGTTTACCTCATAGATATTATATACTTATCATAAATATCTAAGTAATATCTAAACTACTACTGTAAGATACTATATACTTATTGTAAAATTATAGTAGTATCTTATTGATTTTGCGTAGTTTATCAATTTTAATGGTTTTCAAAATTTTTAAATGGAAGTGTCAATGAAAAACATTAAATACCTCTAAAATCTTGAAATTTTGATTAAGTGTTTTCTTTGAATCAATGAAATTGCATATGATCATGCATGAATTTGATTTGATTGATTAAACTTGTAGAATAATCATCTTAAACTGTTAATCAAAAGTATGAGCTTATTGAAAATGATTCATATTTTCAGTAAAATCACAAACGTAAAAATTGTATGAGATTTGTGTTTTATTGCATATGTATTAATGGAATACATATATATTATGCTTAAAATGAAAAAGTGCTTACAAAGTGAAAATCTTTGAGAGTTTATTGATCAGTTTGATCACGAGTCTTTTGTACTTGAGCAGATAGGTATGTAAGGATTATTGTCTTGATAAAATGATTCTTTAAATCTAGCAACCTAAGGTTTTGATTAGATCTGAGATTGTTAATTGAAAGCTCATTACATGGGTACATTAGAAAGCTCCTGTATGATCAAGCTTTTCAAATTAACTTTTGAAGAAAATTATCAATATTTACGGTTTTGAAAAGAAAAAGTTATTTCATTAACTATAGATATCTTTGAATCGAATATAGTTTTTACCAATATGATTGTTGATTTATTGAATCAAAATTAGTACTTTTGAAAATGTTTATTTAAGATACATTTTTTATTCTCCTTGAATTAATCATATTAAGTTTAAAGTTGTGTTTTTATTCATATACAGTAGGAATTGATTCTGGAAATCATTTTTTAATGAATTCAGGATAACGGAAGTTTCTGAAAAGAAAATTTAAAGTGTAGTTATAATTAACATCTATTTTATACAAATATATTTTGTATGTTATTGAATATATTTGAAGTATATTTGTAGGGGGAGGAATAACAATGTCCAAAACAGATTAATGTAATTTAGGGGGGGTTTGTGCTTCTTGGAAAGGTTAGGAAAGGTCAGGAAAGGTAATCTTGGGAAACAGTTTCCGAAGATTTATGTGTTTGTGCATTTTGGAAATATCAGGAAAGTAATTCCCAACATTTCTTGTATACAAATAACTCGTTGGGAGATGATTTCTCAACCCCCCCTCGGTAAGGTCGGGAAATCACCAAAAATAAACCCTCGATCGTCCCTTCTTCCGTGCAATAGGCGAAATCGAGGAGAACACCCGCGACATCGCCGCTCGCGGCCTCGATGCAAGCGACCTTGATGCTTGCGACCACGATGCCCGCGACATCGACGCTCGTTCGCGATGCTCATCTCCGGCCTTGACGCCGACGCTTAGGCACCTCTGTTTCCAACCTTCACGCCGACACTTGCGACACCGACGCTCGTTTTCGACGCTCGTCTCTGACCTTGACGCCAACGCTTGGGCACCTCTGTTTCCAACCTTCATGCCGACACTCACGACATCAATGCTCGTTTGCGACACTCGTCTCTGACCTTGACGCCGACACTTGGGCACCTTTGTTTTCAACCTTCACGCCGACACTCATGACACCGACGCTCATTCGCGACGCTCATCTCCAACCTTGACGCCAACACTTGGGCACCTCTGTTTCCAACCTTCACGCCAACACTTGCGACACCGACGCTCAAGGGGACTGCTGGATGCATCGCGACCCGATGATCGTAGACGACGGGTCCGGTGGATAATTTTCTTTAACAAAAACTTTGGTGTCCAGGAGGTGATTTCCCCCTCTCTGTCTCTCTTTTTCTCCATACGACGATCATTTCTCATCTTCTATGGGTAAAGCTTCTACTATTAGATTTATGTAAATCATACTACTAGATTAGTATACACTAATCGTAGATTAGATTAGCTATATACCAATTAGTAGATCTGCACGTATACACTGAGCTTAGTGAATCTCTACTTAGCTTAGTAGATCTGATTAGTATACACACCATTTCACTGATTAGTATACACTTAATATCATACACTGATTAGTATTAGCTTAATATACACTGATTAGTATACACTTAGCTCAATTTAGTACTATACACTTAGCTCAGTATATACTTAGCTTAGATTTAGTAGATTTACTATTATTAGATCTGCATTTAGTGTTTTATCAGATTTACAATTAGAGTGTTTTAGTAGATCTGAATGTGGTGTTTCATTCGTACTATGCATGCTCTCTCACTCACTCACTCTCACAGTTAAGAGATTTATTTTTTTGATTGTGCCATTGAGCCATTTATTGATTATGAACTCTCAGTCTAGTTGTGCATTTTATAACAACGATTTGAAAGTCTTTATGTTCATTTAGATGACTAGAACTTGGTGCATATAATCATAGGTTAACTTAATTATTTATCCGAGCAATTGAAAACCACAAGAAAATCATCTTTGAGGAGGACATCTCTCCACAAAATTTGATCTAATCCTCCACAAAATTTGTTCTAATCATCCAAGAAATTTCATTATAAGAATGTAGTTTGCACATAATTGTTACATAAGTAACGTAATTATCTTCTTTTATTACACAATTAACTTTACATCATCACTAAAATTTAACATAGTACAGGAAATATGACCTCCGAGAGAAGGAAATACATGAACTAGAGTACAAAACAAGATGAAATTTTTTTAGGTATATTAGCAGCAAAAATCAAAGAAGGAAATGCAAAACAACAAGATGGTAAGCTTAGAGCGGAGACATGGGTAAAGGTGATTGCTAAATATAATGCTCAAATAAATGCCAATGTTGAGAAGAAAAATGTGGAAAGTAGAATGAAAACTTGGAGGACCATCTATAAAAATTATACAAAGATTGCAAAGCAAAGTGGATGGGGGTGGGATTATATTCGTGGTCATATTGATATACCGAAGGAAATATGGGATGAATTTGTTCAGGTACATTAGTATTTTATTTTCTTACGTAGAATACATTTTCACTAAAGCTTATTACTAATAGTGGACTTTTTTAAATGTTTTATTTGCAGCAACATCTAGAATGTAAATCATGTGCAGGAAAGCCATGTCCTATATATGATGACTTATATATAGTGTTTGATGGCAATATGGCTACTGGAGTGAATAGTCAAATTACTCAAGATGTACAAGAAACGCAAGAGAAGGGAATTGCAGAACCTGAAGACCCCATTCCTGTTTTTAGTACTCAACTGCCTCCATCAAATCCTGAATTTGAAGAAGGCACTAGAAGCCCTAGCCCTTGTAATGTGGAGTGGACATTTAGAAAGGCACGAAAAAGAGCTCGACCTCATGCAGAATCTTCTTAATCTATTGCACAGTCAATGAATGAAATAAGTGGGTTTGTGAAAAAGTTTGTGCAATAAGATGAACCATCTCATAATAAGTCTGAATTAAGAAGAGAAACAGAAGAATGCATCCCCTACTTGATGAAAATGGAAGGTCTTACTAAGGGAGAAAAACTCGCTGGGGTTAAGCTGCTAGAAATTGAGATGAAAAGAGCTATTTTCCTACCACTAGAGACTGATGAAGATCGGATTGAATGGTTGCGCTACAATTTGAAGGACTAGTCACTTGGTTGTGTTATGTTTTTATATTAGTTGTCTTTAGAAGTTGTGAACATGTTATATTCTATGTTTTCCCCAAATTTGAAAGTCATGTTTTATTTCCGAAATGCTTATTTCATTTATGAATGTTTCTATTGGTGAATGCTGATAGTTGAAAAGTGTGTCGTGGTTGAAATGTTTAACAAATTATTACACGTTATGTTGATATTTGAGTGTTGAATTGTTTGGCAGGTTATTACATTATATGTTGATATTTTAGTATTGAATTGTTTGGCAGATTATTACATTTGATATTTGAGTATTGAATTATTTGCAAGTTATTACATTATATGTTGATATTTGAGTATTGAACTGTTTAGTAGGTTATTACATTGAAACACAATATTTAACTATTAAAATGTCATCTACTTGTACAGGTCATTTTACATATGGCAAACAATGTAGCACGAGATGAAAGGAGACGAAGAAGACGACGTAGGTTGCTATTGTCCATTTTGCAAACATGTGGATTAGCAGGACAATATATTATAGATGTTACTCCAAATGCAACAGAACGTATCTATAGTAGAGAAGGACAACAATATATCATGAGATTGTTAGACTTATCACTACCTCACCAAGCATATCATTGTCGAAAAATATATCGATTGAGTCAACATGTTTTTCGAGAGTTTTGTGAATTACTTAGAAGACAAAAGGTAGTAGTAGAAGATAGTCGAGGTGTTACTATTGAGGAGAAACTAGCAATTTTTCTTGTCACAGTTGGACAAAACCAAAGATATGGAGTTACCATTGAGCGTTTTCATCGTTCCGCTTGGATAATTAGCACATATTTCAATGAGATTGTAAATGCTATCTGTAGAATACAAGATTTACTTATAGTGAAGCCTTCATCATCAACACATAGTAGAATTCGGAATGATGTGAATGTCTTCCCATATTTTAAAGTAAGATGTGAATTTCATTTTATTCAAAGTTTAAAAAGTTGACATTGTATTACTAACATTCTATTTGATTTTTCAATGTAGGATTGCATTGGTGCTATTGATGGTACACATGTAAATGCAACAATTTATGGAGAAGAAAATGCAAGATATAGGAATAGGAAGGGAGCATTAACACAAAATGTTTTAGCAGCTTGTAACTTTGATATGGAAATTACATATGTACTTGCAGGATGGGAAGGATCAGTTGCAGATGCAAGGATCTTACAAGATGCTATTTCTCAACCTCATGGGCTTCAAGTCCCACCTGGTATGAGTATAATTGTGTACAGATTTAATAATTTTAGATATTAGTTTATTGAAATTACTTAATAGTATAGTACATTGTGCAGGTAAGTTTTATTTGGTAGACGCAGGCTTTCCAAATCGTCCTGAATTTATTTCTCCATTTCGTGGTGTGTGATATCATTTATCAGAATATGATCAGAATCGTGCTCCAAATAATGCAATAGAGAATTTTAATTACAGACACTCTCAATTAAGGAATGTAATTGAACATACGTTTGGAGTGATCAAACATCGATTTGCTATTTTACGAGGTTATATGCCATATCCATTCCAAACACAAGTTAAAATTGTATTAGCATGTTTTCTTGTACACAATTTCATTAGAAGAGCAGATCGAGAAGACTTACTTCAAGATCTAGCAGAGGAATTAGTCGAAATAAATGTTGATACGTCTAAGGAAATTATTGATAATGTTGTTGAAGAAAGTATAAGTTCTAGTAATATGAGTGTAGAACAAAGAAAAAGAATAGCTGATAGAAAACGAGATCATATTATGTATTCCATGTGGGAAAGGATTTGAAATGTTGTTTGTTGAACATGATGTAATGAATTATGTTTGTGATGAAAAATTTATAGCTAGATAAAATAATTATGTACTATATTATATTATACTATATTACTTAGTATAATTAATATATATTCTATTATTTAAAATATTACTTTAAAGTTGTACTATTATTTACTCCATCAAAAAATTATTACTAAAAATTATTTGAAGTATGTAAAATCTCCAAAAAATTTCATGTCATTTCCAATTTCTGTCATTTCCTATTTTGCATGAACATGTCAAACTTTCTTATCATTTCTTGTTATTTCTTAACCTGCACAAACACGTAAACTTTCTTATCATCTCCTATCATTTCTCAACTTTTCCAATTCCCAATATTTCCAGTAATTCCTGTCATTTCCTTTCCCGATGGGAATCGTGCACAAACACCCCCTTAGAATACAAATCTTGGTTAATCTAAGTTTAGTCCTCTTAAGATCTTGATGAAACAATTTAAAAGACAAACAAACTATTTTAGATTCATAAAAGGAATATTAGAATAGTTTACAAATGTTCTCAAGATGGTTTATATATGTTAATTATAGCTTGTGTGTTGTCTTCAGAAGATTTCAGTTGAAAACACCTAAAACTTGATTTTGAACAAGTGTACTAATTAAACGTTATGTTATGTAAGGGAACGTGTGAAACTGCCTCTAGACAGCGTTTTACTCATTAGGTTAGTTAACTCAACGAGTTATACTTGAATATTTCAGGTACATTGATTGAATAAACTTTATTCAATATTCTTTTAATTCCAAACCCAACTTCCCTACATGTTGAGTTAGTCGCCTAAAATTCTATTTAAACACTTATTACACGGGCACTTAGGTTTTTTGTAAACCTTTGTTTGAAAATCTTTCTTGCTTATTCCTATTACAACTTGTGACAAGTTTCCAAGTTTAGCAAAGGATGTGGTAGAGGCAAAGGAAGAGGCAGAGGAAGTGCAAAAGGAAAAGAATTCGAGGAAGAAGATGTTCCTCATACTTGGTTTAAAAAGATATTGTACGTTGATGAAAGGTTAGCTCAAATATATCGTGACTACTTCTTTCTTGAAGTTATATTGAATGAAGTTAGATTAGAACTTCATAACACTAACGAAAGTATTAAATACATGGGTATTCGAAGCAAGTTTGATAGAGAATACAAAATGAAATGTACTGAGATTGCATTTATGGAATAGTATGCAAAATATATGAAAAAAGGTGTAGGTTCATCAAATAGAATTCCTCAAACTCCTCTAAGTGGTACACGACTACAACCATTTGAGGAAGAACATGAATCTGCTATTCTTACTCATTTTTATTCAAAAGAAGTACAAACAAATATTGCTGTGGATAAAAGAAAAGTTGAAAGACTTCAAAAGGCCGTAGTAATAGAAAGTCCCTTAGAAGAATGAAAGTAGAAAACTTTTATGGAACAATTTCAAAAGAAAACAGCAATACTTGAAGAGGAGAAACAGAAGTGTTATGGAAGAAAGAAAATCAGAAAAATTATGTCTAAGGAAACAAAGTCTGCTGGAAAAGAAAAATTAGATGAACATTTATTTCCAAAGAACAATGTATGTCTAGACATTGTTCCTTATAGTGCATCTGATAAACTCATCAGTTCTGAGCATACTGAAACTGATGAAGATAATGAGACTTTATTTTCCCTTGCTAGAAAACTTGAGAAGAAATCTAAGTCAAATATTAGCTCAAGTTTTTCTATTAATACAAGTCCTGATGATGCAGAAATTGAAAAATTAAAGTATCAGGTAACTAACATTAAACAAGTTATTGCAGATATAATTGACAATGTTGAGGCAGCAACTAGTTCATAGGTTGAATTGTCTAGAGTAGAGGATATTGAAAAAGTTAAGAGTCTAGAAGAGCTTAATGTCAATCAGCATTCTTTAGAATCTATAGAAGTAGAGTTTGAGAATTCACAGCATGTATCAATGGAAATATCTATTAAACAAAATGAACAATCACAGATAGATACACCGGTTGTAGAATTTGTGGAAAAATTGAAATCTGAACATTCTATAGAGATTGACCAGATGAATGTTGAGCATATTGAAGATGTTCCTTACAATGTTGAAGTGGAAGAATCAAGCTTACATACGTAGCTTTAAGAAAATATTTTCATAGAGGAACAACATGACATTCATTTTGCAGAAGAGATTCCTAAAGATGAATTAAATTCTGAACCAAGGCTTTAGGTATCACCTTCTTTGTATAAAGTATTACAAATTCAAGGAAATTTAATTCATTTTAGATCTGAGGAAGTAGTGTAGAAATACAATAATCTGATTACATGTCAGATTTTGCATGCTCATCTAATAAAATTCAGAAATTTGATGGAAATAAGAGATCTATTTGAGTTTCATGGCCTCATTCAATTCTTGCCAGTTGGAACAAAATGGAAACAATACAAAGAGCTTATTGTAGCTTTTTATAGGAATCTGGTCAAGAATGACAATATATTGAAAAATCAAATAAATCAACAAGAGTTCATATTGTCTCCTGAATTAATTTTTGAAGTTTTGAGATTGAAGAATGAAGGTGTTGTTGTAACTAACAGATTTGACATGATTAGACAATTGGAATGGAACATTAACTCACTATCAAAGATTCTAGATGTATATACTGAAATGAGATTAATGGAAAATCTGAATGCAAAGACACGATTTATTGCAAATATATTGCATGCCAATTTATTTTAGAGAGTCGGACACAATTTGAAAGTCAGCAGAAGCTGTTTATATGCAACTTATAGTCTGTTGAATAGAATTTAAATCAATTGATTTGATGTTTTCATTTCTCAACTATAGCATATGAGTTCAAAGTTATTTTTTGGTGATGTTGTATGTAAACTCCTTGCCACCCAATTGACTTTATCCGACTGGCCCTTTGAAACTAAAGGCATGAGAACTTCTAGTGTAAAAGATTTGCAAAAATTCTAGGTCTTGCATCAACCTCAATGGCAACAACAACAACCAACAGCATGTATAGAATAGATTCAACCACAACAACCAAGTTATTCAGTTCGAGCAGAACAGCAACCCCAACTACCTCCTAACCTAGATGATGTGCTTAACGACATCAGAAATGATATTAGGCATCTAGGAGATAAAATATTTAATGCTATAAGTAATATACTTAGGAGGGATAGATAAATGTTTGTCTGCTTGTATCTAAATACAAAATGTAATGTTTGTATTTATTGCTTGATTCATTGAATAATACATTTTTCTGTAAATGGTTCAATTCTTATTTATGTTTACAGAAAGTTTAGTTGTAAATATATCTCTTGGTTTAAAAACTGTGTAATCATCTTTTTGATTAATGACAAAAAGGGGGAGAGTTGTTATAAATTCAAATGTAGAAGATGATTATGATTTTAATTGCATATATTATAAAGGGAGATATGAGGAGAAAGCAAATTCAGAGAAGTAGAGAAAGACAAGATATTCGTCACTGAAGAATTGTTGAAGAAGAAAAAGAAGAAGAAGAAGAAAGATCTCAAATAGGGAGAACTATTTTAAATTTCGCAAATTAGTTTTCTCTATTTGTAGTTATGAAATTGTATAAATGAAACATTGTATTGATATATAATTGCATCTACAATTTCTGAGGAGAATTGAATTGTATATTGTAATTGAAACCTTGAATAAAAATGATTTTATGAAAATAGTGTCTAGACTTGTTTTGAGTTTTGAAGTTTCAATTATAATCGAAAATGTTGAAAAACACAATTCACCCCCCTCTTATGTAGCCATACGATCCTATAGGAAGGATAATAAGCTATGTATCTAAAAGACAGTTTTAAGCAATAGGAATTCTTTCGAAGAGTTAGAAGGCTAACTTTCCGAAAAATTAGAAGTCCTTCAGAAAGTTAGTAAGATAGTTGATTGAGAATCAAAAAGTTGAGAAGTTAACCATTCAGAAATCGGAGAGTTAGAAGGTTAACTATCTAGATAGTTAAGTTATTTAAATACACGCGTAGAAATCCAGTTGGAAGCTTAAAAGGATTTTCAGAAATTTGTTTTGCAATGTAAGCCAAATTACAAGAATTTTGATATAAGGGCATAAAATTTGTAGATCTTTTAAGGCAATTGTTTAATGATTCATTTGTAATAAGGGAACATTACTTCATTGTTAGATTATTGCTACATATAATCAAATCTAGGCTTTGTAATGAATTTTCACAACGTATCAAATTGTTGAAAGAAAATAGGATCACAAAGAATGATCCATTATGAGGTATTACTTAGTTAGGTCTTAACAAAGAATTCAAGAGCATCATTTTTAGTTATTTTAAACACATGACACAATAATGAAAATCCATAATTGGCTCAAGCATATTTCTAATCCAATTGACAATAAGCATTTCGATCAGATGTTCAACTAATAATAAGTTCTTGGTTTACTCATGCATTCAGCTTAACTACTAGCAACTAAGAAAGTTCTGACAAGATTCCCTCAATACTAATGCCGATCAAAGGAATAATAATCATATAGTAACATTATTGGTCAACAACACCACAAAAAATCTCACGTACCAAGCTCCCGCTCTCCTTCATCAATAATGAAAATCCACGGTTGGCTCAAGCTTTTACAAGGATTTTGGGGGATGATTTCCCAACCTTACTAAGGGGGGAGTTGGGAAATCATCTCCCAATGACCTTTTTATATGTGGGAGACCTTGGGAATTACTTTCCCAAGGTCTCCATGTTGCATAAACATGGTAGCCTTGGGAAACACTTTCCCAAGGCTATCTTTCCCAATCTTTCCTAGCATTACTAGGAAGTACAAACCCCCTTAGAGAGGAGATGCATTGATGCTTACAACAAGTTTCTCCAACTAAAAACGATGGCATAGGGTGAGCAAGGGACATGGGTTAGAGTCATCATCGCCAAGGAAAAAGTAGGGTGTTGGACAAAAGAAGAGAAAGAAAGGAAAAAAAAGAAAGTGAGACAAAAAATAAAATAAAAGGAAAAATAATAAAAGAAGAAAAAAGAGAGTAGAAGTAAAGAAAATAATATTAATAGGAAAAAAATAAAACAAGGAAAAATTAATGAATGAAGGACATGATTGTTAGGACTTGATGGCTTACCAAAGGGGGGGTGAATGATAATATTTTTGTTTCTTAACACTGAATGACTAATTGATAATGAAAATTAGCAAGCACACAATAACAAATAATGCACATAGGGATTTTAGGTGGTTCACCACTAACAACTAGTCCACCCCTAAGGGATACTTGGGCTTCACTAAGCTTTCACAAACTTACAAACACTTGCTTTAAGGTCAAAGCAAGAACCAACCAATCAAACTAAGCTTTCTAGTCGTAGCTCCAACCAACCTATCACTGAAGTTTTTAGTTGGTGCACTTTAGTAAACCACTTGCTTGAAGAAATTAGAGTTTATTGCGTGGAGAGCTTCTAAACTTGAGTTTGCATTTGCTGAAGATTTGATCTTGAAGACTTTCTACTGTATGTGTTGAGCTTGGTGTATAGATTCGTATATGCAAAAGCTATCTATCTTTCTTGTTTGCTTATTATATTTATAACCATAAGCATAACGATCATATTCTCCTCTAACAGATGTATTCTGTTGTACTTACTGAATTTGCAGAACCAAATATGGTAAGTTACCATTTAGGAAGGTGCTTCAAGATAACCTTTCAATTTCCTTTGACTTTCAGATGGTTAGCTATGTAACACTCTGAAGAATGCTCGTAACTTATCGATAATCCACTTAAGTTCTTTTGCCATGTGAGATTTTAAGTCGTACATGTGAGGTGTCATAAGTTCGGATACTTGTAACTATAACTCATCGAAATATTCTTGATTATTAGATAGTTAGTTATAGTAACTCTCCGATTTTCTTCTTCTAAGCTTCCGACTGCTTTCTTATTTTTGCACATGCATAATAGGATGACTTAAGTTTCGGATAGTTAAGTCTGTAACCTTCTGAAACTTCTTGTTTTTTGGATAGTTAACTTTTTAACTCTTCGAAAAATCTTTTAAGCTTCTATTCTAGATTTCTACACGTGGGAAATTTAATGACTTATGTTTTGGATAGTTAGCCTTCCTAACTTTCTGATTTTCCTTGAGTTTCCAGATAGTTAGCGTCTTAACTTTCCAATCATTCAATTAACTATCTTTAAAACTTTCCGAAGACCTTCTATTTCTAGATAGTTATTCTTCTAACTATCTGACGGTGTTTTGGCTGCTTTAAATTGATTCTTTGGATACTTAAGCCTATAACTGTCCGATTTTCCTATAGCTCCATAGCAGCAATTTCTGAACAACCTTTATCTGTTTATCTACTTCTACTCTTTTGCTAAACTGTTATATTTGAGAAATACAATTTGATTCCTCACATTGATTTTTGCATTATCAAAATCTAGAGGTCCTTTCAATCTCCCCCTTTTTGATAATGGCAAAAATATTACAATATATTACATGTATTTCTCTCCCTATATATCTATACAGATAATCGCACAAAGAAGAAATAGGATACAAAGTTTGAAATTGAAATGCCCCCCCTATTTTTCTGAGTTTACTCCCCTTACTTTACTATAACATGCTGAAATGATATTGTGTTTTTCTCCCCCTATTTTGCCACTTGTCAAAAGGAGTGACTATTATGTAACTTGCTTTGTGGAGAAATTATATCAGGATAGTTCGTAGCTAGCCTGAAATTTAGCTAAGTTGCTGTAAAAAGATGTTAGTAGGACAAACTCCTAGTTGTGAGCTTGGAGAGTAGAGAAGTATTGAATTATAAATCATACAAAGAACAAATCCTTAAGTTTCGTCTAATATGATTAAATGCAGATTTAGATAAGGGTTTGGTGAAAATATTTGCTAGTTGTTTTTTAGTAGAGACATATTCTAAAGAGATATGACCTTTTTCAACATGGTCTCTTAGAAAGTGGTGCCTAATCTCGATATGTTCTGCTCTAGAGTGTAGGACTGTATTTTTGGAGAGATTTATGCACTACTACTGTCATAGTAAATAATTATATTCTGAAACTTAAGTTTATAATTTGCTAATGTTTATTGCATCCATAGAATCTGTGCATAGCATAAACTTGCTGCCATGTATTCTGCTTCAGTTGTAGAGAATGTTATAGAGTTTTATTTCCTACTGAACTATGAAACAAGAGAGTGACCAAGTAGTTGACATGTACCACTAGTGCTTTTTCTGTCTGATTTGCATTCTGCATAATCTACATCACTGTAACCTGCTAATATTAGATGATTCTGTGAAGAATAAAATAAGCCAAAGTCTTTTGTACCCTGTAAATATTTAAAGATGCGTTTGATTACATTTAAATGTGATGCTTTTGGAGATGCTTGATATCTTGCATAAGCACATACATTGAACATTATGTCTGGTCTACTAGTTGTTAAATATAGAAGTGATCCAATCATGCCTTTGTATTTCTTTTGATCTATAGAAGTGCTAGAAATATCTTTATCAAGCTTTTCATTTGAGTTCATAGGTGTATTTGCTTCTTTGGATTTTTCCATACCAAACTTTAAGAGAATCTCTTTGTAGAATTTTTCTTGATTCAGAAAGATGACATGCTATAATTGATGAATTTGTAATCCTAGAAAGAATTTTAATTCTCCTATAAGACTCATTTCAAATTCATTCTTCGTTAAAATCTAAAAATCATGACATAGTTTCTCATTTGTGACACCAAAAATAATATCATCAACATAAATCTGAATGATCAACATATGAGAATTTTCTAACTTGATAAAAAGAGTATTATTTGTAGTTCCTATGTTAAACTGATTTTCAAGAAGGAAACCCTTCAATTTATTGTACCCTGCACGTGGTGCTTGCTTCAGACTATAAAGAGCTTTATTTAGTTTATATACATGGTTTGGTCTTTCTTCATCTTCAAAACCTAGTGGCTGTTCTACATATACTTCCTCTTGCAAAATGCCATTAAGAAAAGTACTTTTAACATCCATTTGATAGAGCTTTATTTTCATACTGCTTGCAAAGGCAAGCAACATTTTAATTGCTTCAAGTCTTGCAACAGGTGCAAAAGTTTCTTCATAATCGATTCCTTCCTATTGGTTGTATCCCTAAGCAACAAGTCTAGCTTTGTTTATGATAATACTGCCATTATTATCTAATTTATTCTTAAACACCCATTTAGTTCCAATAATTGATTTTTCAATGGGCCTTTCAATTAAATTCCAAACTTCATTTTTCTTGAACTGATTTAGTTCCTTTTGCATGGCCATAATCTAGTATTCATCATTGCAAGCTTCTTCAACTGTTGTAGGTTCAAGTTCAGATATAAATGCACAATAATTACAAATATTCTGAATTTTGCTTCTTGTTTGAACACCTTGATTTATATTCCCAATAATTTATGCAATGGGATGTCCAAACTTTGTCTTCCATGCTTTTTCTGTCACGGTAGGTGCAGATAGTGTTGTACTATCCTTTTTCTGTAGAATTTTCTGATTTCCTGATTCACTTTCACTTTCACTATCTATTTTCAATTGCTTTAATTTTCCTACTAGGTCTTCGTCAAGTGATACATTTATTGATTCTTCTACTCTTCTTTCATATTCAAAATAGACCCTGTAAGCCTTACTTCTCGAAGAGTATCCAACAAGTAGGGCAGGATCAAACTTTGCATTAAATTTGTCCTGTTGATCCCTTGTATTAAGCATAAAACATCTTGATCCAAAAATTTTGAAGTATCCAACATTTGGTGTTTTACCATACCATAATTCAAATGGTGTATTATGCAAGATAGCTCTAAGATGAGTTCTGTTTATTGAATAACATGTATTCACAACTTCAACCCATAAAAACTTTGGTAGATCAGATGCATTAAGAATTATTCTTGCCATTTCTTATATTGATCTATTTTTCCTTTCTATAACTCCATTCTGTGTAGGAGTTCTTGGACATGAAAACTCATGTAGTATACCAAAGGAATTACATAAGTCTTCAAACTCAGAATTTTCAAATTCACCTCCATGATCACTTTTGATCTTCTTCATAGTTGATTCTTTTTCATTTTGAATTCTAATGTAGAGATGTTTGAATTCAAAACAAGCTTCATTCTTGTGTGCTAAGAAAATAACTCAAGTGAATCTTGTGTAATCATCAACTACCATTAATGTATATTTTCTTCCTCCTAAACTGGTTGTCTGAGTAGGACCAAACATGTCCATATGTAGTAGTTCTAGTGGCTGACTTATGGCAATGTCTTCAATACTCTTGTGTACTGATTTCTTTTGTTTTTCAATCGTATAGTCACTACAGAGTTTATCCCTTTTGAATTTGAGTTTGGGCACACCTCTAGCGAGATCATGTTTGGTCAACTTTCTTAAGATTCTCATATTCACATGATTTAGTCTCTTATGCTATAACCATTCATCTTCATTAGAAGCAACTAAGCATGCATCACTTGACATATTATCAAATGAAAATTTTAATGCATAAATTGAATTATCCCAATATTCAATAAATTTAATTTCATGTGTATCTTGTTGTAATATAAAATAGTTCTTAGTAGTAAAAAGTAGATTGTAACCTTTGTCACATAATTGACCTACACTTAGCAGATTTTGTTTTAAACCATTTACATTTAAACCATTTACATGCAAGACATTTTCTATTTTTCCATTTTTAGATGCAACATTTCCTATAGTAGTAATTCATTATTACCAAACTTAACTGATCCTGAATTTATGGACTTAACAAATTCTAGAAATCTTTTCTTACTTGTCATATGCTTTGAGCATCCACTGCCAATGATCCACTTTAACGTTTAAGCTTCTTTGTCCTTGCAGTCTTGCAAATCATGTTGAAATTAAGACTTTTGATACTCATATTTTCTTGGGTCCATCAGTGTTAGTCCTTTGCATATTAAACTTGTTGCCTCTTGGCAGTCATATATGAGTAGATCTTCTTTTAATGACAAAAACAGTTGTGCCATCTCTATAAGATCTAATTTTTCCATCATAGTAGGAAGTTTCCTATGGAACAGCATACCCTAGGCCAAATTTACTTGTTCCTGTTCTTTGAGATCCTATGATTTTATTTAAGTTGTTTTCACCTTTAGTAAATTTACATATAGTGTTTTTCAAATCAATAATTTCAGATAATAAATTTTTGTTTTCTTCTTTCAGATCAAAATTTTTACAACTATAGTTATCCATTTTAGTTTTTAATTCCATATTATCAACTAGGGCTTTTTCTAATTCAGCAAAAACATCTTCTAAATAGGAATTTAGACTCTTTAATTGTTTCTTATAATTTTTACATTTTACATATAGATTATCTACTATACAGAGAAGACTATCTACATCTAAATCATTATTTTCTTTTTCTAAGCAATAAGGGGATGTAGAACATACCTCTTGTGTAGCAAAGCACACATTTGTAGAGGCATCTTCCTTTGATTCTGATGAGCTGTTGTCATCCCATGTGGCTTTCAAGGTCATTTTCTTCTTTCATTTTTGTTTGTCCTCCTCTTATTGGAAAGGACAATAGAGTTGAATGTGTCCCAATTTTTTGCACTTGTAGCATGTGGGAACTTTTGATCTTGAGGAGTTGGCTTTGCCTCATTGTCTTATCATTTTTCTGAAATTTCTAGCCAACAGTAAAACTTCATCTTCATCCGAGCTTGGTTGGTCTTCTATTGAAGAAAAAGCTAGTTCTTTCTTTTTCTCATCCTTTCTTTTAGTGGCTCCCTCTTCTTTTTTCCATTCCTTCATCTGAACTTCATGAGCCAGAAGATTTCCTAATAGATCTTCGACTGAATAGTTGTTTAGATCATTTGAATCTTGTATAGAAGTAGACTTCTACTTCCATTCAACTATCAGGCTTCTTAAAATATTCTATACTTATTCACGATTAGAAAAATCCCTTCCAAGGCCTCTCTGTTCATTCACAATTTTAGTGAGTCTAGAAAACATTTCAGTAATACTTTCTTTTTCAAGCATTTTGAATAATTCATATTTTCTTAACAAAATGCTGACTTTGATATCTTTTACTTGGTTGGTTCCTTCATATGTAATCTGAAGGGTCTTCCAAGCCTCATGAGAAGATTTACATGTAGATATTTTATTATACTATTCACTAGTTAGTGCATAGTAAATGGAATTAAGCCCATGAGCATCCATCTAGATGATTCTTTCATCCTCCTCAGACTAGTCACTTTCATGACTTATTGGAAGTGTACCATGTACAACCATTCTCTAGAGTTTAACATTTGTACTCTTAAGAAAACACTCCATCCTATTTTTCCAGTAGCTATAATTGCCACCATCAAAGAGGGGAGGTCGATGGATATTCTGACCCTTTATAGTGTGGAAAGACATGATCTCAGATGGTTAAATCTATTAACGAGATCAACCTTGCTCTAATACCAATTGTTGGGACCTGATGGCTTACCAAAGCGGGGGTGAATGGTAATATTTTTGTTTCTTAACATTGAATGACTAATTGATAATGAAAATTAGCAAGCACACAATAACAAATAATGTACACAAGGATTTTAGGTGGTTCCCCACTAACAGCTAGTCCACCCCTAAGGGATACTTAGGCTTCACTAAGCTTTCACAAACTTACAAACACTTGCTTTAAGGTCAAAGCAAGAACTAACCAATCAAACTGAGCTTTCTGGTCGTAGCTCCAACCAACCTATTACTGAAGTTTTTAGTTGGTGCACTTCAATAAACCACTTGCTTGAAGAAATCGGAGTTTATTGCATGGAGAGCTTCTAAACTTGAGTTTGCATTTGCTAAGATTTGATCTTGAAGACTTTCTACTGTATGCGTTGAGCTTGGTGTATAGATTCATATATGCAAAAGCTATCTATCTTTCTTGTTTGCTTATTATATTTATAACCATAAGCATAACGATCATATTCTCTTGTAACGAATGTATTCTGCTATACTTACTGAATTTGTAGAACCAAATATGGTAAGTTACCATTTAGGAAGGTGTTTCAAGATAACCTTCTGATTTCCTTTGACTTTTGGAAGCTTTGTAACACTCCGAAGAATGCTCGTAACTTACCATATTTGTTAGGTAAGAATAAAACTCTTACAATAATTATAATTTCTAATTTATCAATATCATAAGAAGAAAAATTATTGAAATTACTTAGAAAGCATCAAGAAACTATAGGATGACAAATGTCAAAGATAAATTAAATAAGCTTAACCATTTGCCAACATAGAGTTAATTTGGAGACTAACATTCAACCAATTAAACAACCTCAAGGAAAATTAAATCCAAATGTAAAAGAGGAAGTAAAAAGAAATTTTGTAATAGTTAAATAATGATATAATATACTTTATACCTAACAATTTATGGATTAGGCCAATTCAGGTAGTTTCAAAGAAAAAAGGTATAATAGTTATTGAAAATGAAAATAATGAATTAATGCCCACTTAAGTGCAAATGAGTTGGAGAGTTTATATAGATTAGAGAAAAATTAATGCAACTACTAGAAAGGATCATTTCTTATTACCTTTTATAGATCAAATGCTAAAAAAATTAGTAGGTCATGAGTAATCTAATTACCTCTTGGCGACTTTACTAGGGATTTAACAAATTTTATATTAGCTATATCCTGTGGATCAGACAAACTTTAAAAGATTTTAACTTAACCTATGAACCAACTAAGATTTTTTGTGATATTAGTTCTAATATAAGTTTGTTTAAAAATCCTATTTTACACTCACGAGCTAAATATATAGAAGTTAGACATCATTTTCTAAGGGATAATGTGATAAAAGGAAAAATAGTATTAAATTTTATTCCAACTATAGAACAATTAGAAGATTTATTTACAAAACTCTTAGATGAGAATACTTTTTCAAAATTATGATTAGAATTTGATATCTATAGGTTATTTGATGTTTAAAATTATCTTGTTCATTACATAATATTTTGGTTTGTTAAAAAGGAGTTTAGAATTTAATTTCTTTATATTAGAAAAACTCAAAATATCTGCTCTAGAATTAATGTTTATTGGTAGTTAAGAATTTATGAAATTCTGATTTTTATTGAAGTTAATTTATTTAAAAAATATTCTTAAAATGTTACTTAAGGAAAGTTAATTTAATTCAATATGAGTACCAACTATATTTTTATTACTTATGTATACATCTTTATAGAGATTTTAATTAGAAAATACATAGAAAATATGTACAGTTTATTAAAGGAAAGTTATTAACATTTTGTTAGAAAATTAAGTCTTGCAGTTGCCTCTTATTTTACTTATTGTCCTATTTCATTTTTAGTTTGAAATTACTTGAGTCATTAAGACTATTAGGGGATCTTAAACCCTAGTCACTTGAACTAATTGGTTTGGGATGTGTTGACTGAAAACTCATTACACAAGTAATTCAAATTCTACTTAAAAAAAAAAGGTTACTTGTTCTCACTTATCATTGAGTAACTGGTTATCTTTCCCCTAAGCAAGGGATTGTGATTATGTAAAAAGATGATATTGTAGGAGGTAATAAAAAAGAAAAGAAAAGGAGAGCAATGTACTTAAGCTTAGTTTATTTTACAAGTGTTATAACAATTCTACCATAAACTATGTATATAATCTTTGTTATTTTTTGTTACTATCTATCCTTTACACATAATGTAATGTATTTATTTTCTTAAGTTCGAGTACTCATTGTTGAATTCTTTTAATTTACCTGAAGGTATATCTCTATGAATTTTCTTTCGTAAACTGAATAAAATAAAAGTCAAAAAGTCTAAATTGTTAAGACTACTACTTATTTCTGTATTTTACAAGAAAAGAGAGATTTTATATCTTGGGGTTTGGCAACCTAGTTTCAAGTAAGCCATAAGCCTTTAATGAAAAATCTATTAGGGCTTAGCAACCCATTTAAGTCAGTTATTTGAAATTAATGACAAATCTATTAGGGCTTGACAACTTAATTTTAAGTACGCCATGGTTTATCTTTACTACATTTATGTAAGGGGAGAAAAACAATAGTAAATCTACTCAAGTGAAAGTGTTTTAGAACTTATATTGATAAAAAGTTAGACTCGTTCAGTTAGTTTAACATACATTATGCATTTCACCTGATATCTGCCATTTTATCTCGCATATAGATAAATAATCATCCGAGTTTTTCGTATAATTATGTTTTATTATCCTACAAACTCGAATAGTTAGGTTTTTATCTGAGTTTCTATTTTAAATTCTTAAATTTTCTTCTCTTTAAGAAACTTGAATAGTTATGCTTAAGTCTTTGACTTTTTAGCATATCTATCTGAGAAACTCAATTAGTTAACATAATATTATTATATTTTTATGAAAGACTTAAAATATGTTAGTAACTATTCTAGTTTGTCGTATAGTTATCATTGCTTATAAACTTGATAGTTATCATAAGTCTTCGAGTTTCTCATTCTGTCTCTTCTTTTTTACTTAGCTAGTACTTATTTTCTTTACATTAACAGTTACGCTAAGTCTTCTGCTTTGATAGGTTGTAAAACTCGTACAGTTATTGTAAGCTTTTGAGTTATTTATGAAAAATGGATCTTATATTTATGATTTCAATGATTGAATGTGTTTATAAACTTGAAGAGTTATAAATGTTTTATTGACAACCTTTCGTGTTTTTACCTTCGTAAAACCCTAGATTGGAAATCTTTACTTCCTCTAAGTTCTATAGTGAAAAGCAGAGATTAATTGACAATGTCAGGACATGGTAGAATGACAAAAGTTCAGAAAAGGGAGATTAAACTTCAAAAAATAGAAAGTGAGATCCAAGACATTTATTCTAGGTATATGTTTTTCAATAAAGTTTTGCTTGAAATTTGAAAATCTGTTCAAGAGGAGAAAAATTTCTATTGGAAGTTTATTAGAAATTATGCTGAAACCTAGTTTAGACTAAAACAAATCAAACTTTCTACTTTGCAAACATGGAAAAAAATGTTACAACCTAACATTGAGGTTGTTACAAGTTCTAGATAAGTACTTGAAAAATCGGTACAGTCCATCACTTATTATGGAAAGAAATAGGGGCCTATGATAGAAAATACCAATAGGGGATTAGAAAATTTATATTCCCAATATTATTTTCCCCTAGCTGTTTTAGATGATATATAAAAATTTATTATTAAATAGAAAACTGTAATCTGGAAAATGGGCCTTTGAAGTTGTTGAGTATTTTGTTTTGATGATGTGTGTTGAATGAAAGTAATCATATTTGCTCAATTACTATTGCTTGTGAAAAGAAATTAAAAACATCAATTAATATAGAAAAAACTTACTGATATAATACTTATCTGTATTGGATATGAAATTATACTAAGTTAATAACTAGTCGTTTCATTGCATTAATTTCTCATTTAACTAAATGTTAAGTTAACGTGTGTTTTTATTGTAAAGCATGATATGTTTTAAAGTTATATCTTCTGTATCATAAACTGTGTACGTTTAAACAACTCATTAAGTTAGAGTGTTATTTGTATAGAGATCACGTGAGAACTCATTAAGTTAGAGGCTTAAAGGTTAAAATAGGTCATGTGAGAACTCATTAAGTTAGTGAGTAAAAGAAGAGACGAACTTGTTAAGTTAGTGTTGTACACATGGTGGAATTATAAGTTACGAATGTTATATTATATCACGTGAGGTGCACATGTTTAACTCGTTAAGTTAACATAACTAAACATGTTGAGTTGCTATATTGAACACTAAGGCAACATGTTAGGTTAGCGTTAGAAAACTTAAGTTGTTATTTTTGCACGTGGTAAAATTCTTATTATAAAAACATTTGTTTATTACTGGTTCGTTGAGTTATCTGTAACACAATAGAGATAGTTCGTTGAGTTATCGTAACACCACGGAGATGGTTCGTTGAGTTAGCGTAATACCATGAACTTAGTTCGTTGAGTTAGCTACAATACTTGTCACGTGAGTTGGCACATAAGGAACTCATTAAGTTAGAAACGTTAAGTTATATATCTACTTATATTACTCATTTAGGTAACATTAAAGTAACAACTTCTTATTACACTTGATGAAAGATTTTAGATGAGAAAGTTTATTTTGTAGGAAATTTTTCAAAGATCTAGGATTGATGATTAAAGAAAATTTGAAATGTAAACGTGAGTCAGAACGTGTGTATTTCGATGAAGGAAAAAGGAAAGACGTGAAGAAGTGGAAGACTAATAGTGATTAAATGTGGAAGATATGCATGAAATGAAGATACAGTATAAAAGGCATAGAATTCTCATTGATCAGTTATCCCTGCATACCAAATGAAAAATCTTTTTAGGGATCAAAAACACCTCTTCGGGGAAAAGCTCTCAAGTGAAAGAAAATTCAGTGAAGTAGAAAAAGGTGAGATATATGTCAGTAAAGATATGAAGTATTAGATGGAAGAAAATTCAGTGAAGTAGAAAAGGTCAGATTTATGTCATTGAAGATTTAAAGTATTAAAAGAAAGCAAATTCAGTGAAGCAGAGAAAGACTAGATATTCGTCATTGAAGAATTGCTAAAGAAGAAAGAGAAGAAGAAGAAGAAAGATCTCAAATAGGGAGAAATGTTTTAAATTCCGCAAATTAGTTTTCTCTGTTTGTAGTTATAAAATTGTATAGATGAAATATGGTATCGATATATAATTGCATCTACAATTTCTGTGGAGAATTGAATTGTATATTGTAATTGAAACTTTGAATAAAATGATTTTATGAAAACAGTGTCTCGACTTGTTTTTGAGTTTTGAAGTTTCAATTATAATTGGAAAAAGTTGAAAAACACAATTGACCCCCCTCTTGTGTAGCCATACGATCCTACAGAAGTAAAGGACAGAAAATTTATCAATTGAAAATGGTTGAGGTTGAGAGTTTAAAACTCTATATACCATTATTAACACCTAGGCAACTTGGTGAAGGATCATCTGAACTGCAAGCACCTTTAATAGGAGAAATCAAGCAAACATTAGAACCTCCTAAAAAATCTAAGACATTATAAACATATAGTCAGAAGAAAAAGACCATAGAATATTTTGGACTAACTATATGTGTACAAGGTATATTGTAGCAAAGAGAAGAAGAATCTTTGAAAAATGGAAAACTATGTTCCATTGCATAAGCTGGATAAGATTTTATTTCAGGAATCCCAACAGATGTGACAAATATTGGATTACAAGTATATACATTAAGGTATTGTGTCACATTAATCCATAATGTTTCTTTCAAAACAATGGACAGTTTTTCACATCATGCTGCAACACAACATTCTTTTCCTATGGAAACAGAAAATGTAGGAAATTTTGATCATACATATACAAATGATATCAATTTTGATGACATAGAAACTGAGTCTATGAATTTTGAAAATATATCATCTGAAGAGGAATGTAGAGATATTTTTCCTCTTATTGTATCTCAGATTGGGAATTTTAATTTTTGGTATAATTGTTTATACTACATTGTATATATCTGGTTGTTTATTACAATATACATGTTATTTGTTGATAACTATATATAATCAGAAAAATATACAATTACAAATAGAATATGAAATTATTGAAGTCTCACATATAGAAATTACAAAAATACAAAATAATTCTATAGTATAGGCAAATATATAATATTCTTTAATATAGAGATAGCTGTTCTATAGACCACTTATAGAAATAAATGTTGCTGATAGAGAGAATACTACATGGGTTGTTGATACTAATATACAAATGTTAGTTGCTGATATGTTTGACGAAGATCAAATAGAGGAAGCTCAACATATTATTGATACAACAATAATAGATATTTTAGACATTTATACTAGTTTTGACAGAAATTCCACTAGTTCTGAAAGATCTGAACATTTAGATACTGTTGAAAATTTTGAAACAAGTCTCAAGTCAAAAACTCATGATAGGAAAATCTCTAATCCTGAATAGAATTTAGAAGATAATACACTTTTATGGTTCAAAAATAGATCCTATTATGAGAAATTTCAAACATATAAAACTTTTACAGTTTTATATTCAAGATCAGTTAAGTTTGAATGGATGGTGAACATTAGAGAAATGTTTGAATTTCAAGGCTTGTTGACTCTACTTCCACAATAACCAAGCCATCTTGTTATACTTGACATTGTAAGTTGCTTTTATTCAAACTTAACAATAGAACATGATATTCTTGTTTCAAATATACAAGAATCAAATATGTATTTAACTCTAGAAATACTTTATCAAATACTTGGACTAAAAAAATGGAGTTAAATTATCAGAAAGAAAATAGGTCTATTAGTTGGGATGACACATCGAAAGCTTAGCAAAAGATCCAACTATCAACAGTCAATTGAGGTTATTATATGATTTAAATGGCTAAACACGATTTATTATAAAGATATTACATGCTTTAATTTTCAGAGGTTTGGTCATGGAGCAAAAGTTGGCAGATGCTGTCTTTATGCAACTTATGCATTAATTAATCATATACAGGTGAATTGGTATGATATTTTTGTTTATCATATTTTAAATTTGTAAAGTAAATTATTTTATGGTGATGCACTTTTAAGACTTGTGGTAAGTCAAATAGATATTACACCTTGGTCACAAAAAGAAGTTAAAGTCATGATCTTTCTCTGCACAAAAACTTCAAAAATACTAGGAAACAAATACACTTGTGATTTAACAGCAACAACAACAACAATAAGATCAGCAAAACCAGCAAGAGCAGCAACAACAATAGTTAAAATAGTTAACGGAAGAACAATAGCAATATACAGCATATGGACAACATATAGGAAGACATATAGATTTCTTACAGCAACAAACACAAGCTTCACATTTAGGGGGAGTTTGTGTAAGAGGAAATCATGAGAAATGAAAGGAAAAGAAATGGAAAGAAATCATTTCCCATGATTTCTCTTGTTTGTGCCCAAAGGAAATAGGGGGAAAACATTTCCCCCTGTTACCTTGATATAAAAAGGTAAGTTTCCCTCGTTTCCTCCCTCCCCCCCCTTCGAAATCGTCAAAAGGATCATCGCCGCTCCCCCCTTTGCCGAAATCAACGAATTTTCCAGATCGTCGCCGCACCCTCGAAAGGATCGTCTCTACTAGAAAATCACCCCTGAAAGGATCATCGCCGCTTGTCGTCATTGTTGTGCCCCTGAAAGGATTGTCTCCGCTAGAAAAATCGCCCCTGACGAAAGGATCTTCGCCGCTCGTCGTCGTTGTTGCGCACTTGAAAGGATCGTCTCTGCCAAAAAAATCACCCTCGAAAGGATCATCGTCGTTTAGAGAAATCGTGCCCAACGAAACTTTTGATACACCCCCAAAAATCTATCATCACTCGTTGTCGTCATTATCGTCACCTACCACCTTGCATTGTCGCTTTGCTCTTTGCTTGCACTTTGGGAGCTCTAGGTATTTCTTTCCCTGAAAGGATGACGGTGTTTTGTGAGGGAATCTGGTTTGGTCTTTGTTGGGTTTCCTTGGTTCGCAGTTTCATGAATTAGGTTGATTGGTTTGTGAGGTCATGCATGATAAAGGTTCAAGTTTTTTATGGTGCTCTTTTTTTCTACAAGTGTTTCCCGCTAGGACAAGTGGAGGAATTGGAGGTCTGTCACCTCTAGGCGATTTTGGTTTATGCTGTATGTGAAGAATTTGCAGAAGAAAGGAATTGCTCGACATTTTGGCTGTAGAAATCCATTCAGTAGAGCTTCCTTTGCAATACTTTTTAGTTGTAATTGTGGTATAGGTTGAGTTGAACGAAAAGCTGAAAGGCCTTTATTTTTACAAATTTCTCACATTAGAAATCTGATAATGATTCCTCATTTTTGAAACTTCTCAAGGGGTCATTGTGGCTATCTAAATATTATTTGCAACTTTCATATCTGTTGAGATTTGTTGCGATGTTGAACTCCATAGTAGAAAAATTTTGAATAATTGGTAAAGATGTGTGTTTTGGTGATTGTTAGGTATAACTTGATGTTTTGATAAAGAAGTATATTTAGGAACAGTTTTGCTTAGTTTCCTCACAGAAAGACTTCTCCTTTTAATATTTGTTGATCTCCTGCCTTAGTTAGGCTGCATGTTATTCAAGTTTTCTAGTTGATCAATTCATAAGTACTGATAGAAGAAATTTTTGAATCTACCATATTTGTAGGGTGGTCAAGCCTTGAAAGCCATCTCTATTTTGAAACAACAACAACACAAGTTGGTTAGACTAATTTTAATTCGTTTAAGCTGATCATGATTATCAATCATTCTGGAGAATTTATTTTTAGCAGAGAAAATGGAATACCTATTGGTGAAAATGAAAACCCAATTTAACTAACTCTAAGCTTATTGTATTTTCTAGGTGAACCTTATTGTGTTTTAACCATATGCTTCAGGTTGTTTTACTCATTTGACTTGTATTTAATCTTTCTTGTGTGATCTTCAACATTCTTGTTTAAATCCATTACTCTTTTGTTGTATTTCAATTGTACATTGTTGGCAATATATTTGATATTTCATTTATGTTGTTGCATGTATTAATTTATTAATGAACTTGAGAGAATATAGGAATATAATATAGATAAGATGAAATTTTTGTGTTCTAGCTTTGTTAATGAACATAATATAGGAATATGACTTCAGAGAGAAAAAAGTATGTGAACTGGAGCATCAGACAAGATGAAATTTTTTTAGGTATCTTAGCATCAAAAATAAGAGAGGGAAATGCAAAAGCACATGATGGGAAGATTAGAGTTGAGACATGGCAAAAAGTGATTGCTGAATACAATGATAAAACTAATGCCAATGTTGAGAAAAAACATGTAGAAAGTAGAATAAAAACATGGAGGACAATGTATAAGAATTATACAAAAATTTCCAAACAAAGTGGATGGGGGTGGGACTACATCCGTGGGCATACTGACATTCCCAAAGAAATTTGGGATGAATTTGTGCAGGTATGTTATTTTATTTGACGGTATTTATGTATTTCTTTGAACTTTCATATATTAAGTAATTTCTTCATTTATTTCTTATAGCAACATCTAGAATGTAAAACATGTTGGGGAAAGTCATGTATAATATATGATGATCTGTATATAGTGTTTGATGGAAATATGGCAATTAGAGTGAATAGTCGCATTCCCCAAGATTTCATAGCACCACAACATGTGGAACCCCAAGAACCTGTGGACATCTTCCCTATATTCAGTACTCAAGTTCCTTCGGTACTTCCTAATAGTAGAGATGATGAACATTCACAAAGCCCTTATACAAGTGAAAATGTTGGTAGGAAGTCAAGGAAAAGAGCTCGACCACATGCTGAATCATCTCAATCAATTGCTATATCAATGAATGAATTGAGTAAAAGTATGGCGAAGATTGTAGAAAATGATGAGAAGTGGTAGAAATCAAAACTTAGGAGAGAAATGGATGAAGTTATTCTCCAAATATTTGATCTTGAGGGTCTTAGAGAAGTATAGAAAATATTGTGCTTGGATTTGCTAGAATAGCCTGTGAAAAGAGTTATTTTTTTAGGGTTACTTTCTAATGTTGTACGAGTTACGTGGATAAGACATCATATTGAAAGAATGTGAATTACTATTTGTCATATGCACCTCTGTTTGAACATGATATATTGTGATGCTAAGGGTGGATATAGTTATCCCCCTTTTTATTGTGATGTAATAATTTGTAGTTGGACTTTGTTGTTGTTATTATGATGTTTGCGAGTTATGTTGTTATTGAAAGAATATTTTATTGTGATGTAATAATTTGTAGTTGGACTTTGTTGTTATTATGATATTTGCGAGTTATGTTGTTATTGAAAGAATATTTTATTGTGATGTTGTAATAATTTGTAGTTGGACTTTGTTGTTATTATGATGTTTGCGAATTATGTTGTTATTGAAAGGACATTTTATTGTCATATTCAAACATTATTGTTATTATTGAGTATTTACCTTCTTTGCTTTATTGACAACACTATTATCAATTTTGATATATTTGACATATTTGTTTTTTCACATATAGTTTTTCTCTACATGGACAATTATGATGAAAGTTTCCAACGACAATTACAAAGGCAAAGACAAAGGCAAATATGCAGCATAATTACTCAAGCGTGTGAAGGAGTTGCACATAATATTACACATATTAGAAGAAATTCTATTGAACGAATATATAGTAGGGAGGGAGAATGATATAATAGGACATTATTAGATTCATCAATATCTCACCAATCATATAACTATCGAAAAATATATCGCATGAGTCAAACTACTTTTATGGAATTTTGTGAGTTGCTTAAAAGAGAAAGAGTTATACAGTCCAGCCAAGGTATAAGTGTAGAAGAGAAATTAGAAATTTTTCTTATTATAGTTGGTCAGAACCAATGATATGGAGTAACTACTGAGCATTTTCGGAGATCTGCTTGGACGATTAGCACATTTTTCAATGAGGTTGCCAATGCTATAATCAAATTACATGATATACTTATAACAAAACCTTCATCATCAATACCAAACCGAATTCATAATGATCCAAATGTCTACCCATATTTTAAGGTAAAATGTGAATTATATTATTATGTTGTTCTTCTATTTTATTGAATGTATTTTACATAGATGTTTAACAATACATTTTTTACGTGTTCACAATATAGGATTGCATTGGCGCTATCGATGGTACACATGTCAATGCCACAATTTATAGACAAGAAACTGCTAAATATAGGAATAGGAAAGGAGAATTGACACAAAATGTATTGGCAGTTTGTACGTTTCACATGGAAATCACGTATGTACTTGTTGGTTGGGAAGGATCAATTGCAGATGCAAAGATTTTACAAGATGTGACTTCTTGACCACATGGGCTTGAAGTACCACCTGGTATGACAACACTATTGCCATTCAGATTATTTGTTTATATAAATGTAAATAATAGAAAGTGCTAAATGTTATGTATATTGTGTAGGTAAGTGTTATCTAGTGGATGTAGGATTCCCAAATCTTCTGGAATTTATTTCTCCATTTCGAGGTGTACGATATCATTTATTAGAATATGATCAAAATCGAGTTCCAAGTAATGTGGTAGAGAATTTCAATTACAGACATTCTCAATTTAGAAATGTTATAGAACGTACATTTGGAGTGATCAAGCATCAGTTTGCAATTTTATGAGGTTATATGCCATATCCATTTGAAACACAAGTTAAAATTGGTTTAGCATGTTTTCTTATCCATAATTTCATTAGAAGAGTAGATTGAAAAGACTTATTACAAGATCTAGTAGATGAATTGCGTGAAGAAAATGTTGTATTAAATGAAGAATTTATTAACAATGTTGAAGAAGATAATGTACATTGTTCTATTAGTTTGAGCATAGAATGAAGGATAGTAGTAGCTGATGTAATGTGTGAAAGAATTATGTATTCCATGTGGGAGAGGGATAATATGTAAAAAAATGTATTCAATGTAGTTCTAATGAAAAAGTTATTTCATATGTGCATTTTGTATAGTTATTTGAAGTTAATACATCAAAAATTTAGAAATATTCATAATATATATTTAAAATAGTTTATAAAAGTAAATTTAAATCATTTAAAAAAACTTCTTGCCATTTCCTATCATTTTCTAGTATGCACAAATAACTCAAACTTTCCTATCATTTCTTATCATTTTTTAGTGTACACAAATACCATTTTATTTCCTGTCATTTTTTCTCCTTTTCATTTCCCACTATTTTCTGCATCTCCCATTGTTTCATTTCCTGATGGGAAATGTGCACAAACAAGCCTTTAGATTTAAATCAAGTAGTAATTGATCAAATTAACAAAGTAAGTACAGAAATTGCATAGAAAATTTCAGATACTCTGCTGGATATTTTTCGAAGACAATGAAGCTTGTAAATAAATAAATTATGTATCACATGATTTCATTAATTATAATTTGTTATCAAAAATTGTATAAACTATTTACAAAATTTATGTTACATATTTGTTTTAAACATTTATTGTTTCAAATAGTTATTATATAAATAGTTTTTTTTTATCCACGCTTTGAAGTTATACATGTTTAAAAGTTCTTTTTGAAAAATATACTTAGCATATTTTCTTCCTTATATATATGTCGTAATCATTTTTTTATAATGTCAAAAAGGGGGAGAAAGTTTATTTTGACTTATTAGGTTTTGTCATCATCAAAAAGGGAGAGATTGTTAGGAATTTTGTTTTGATGATGAATATTTTATTAAAGTTTATAAATAAGTCTAAATAATTTTTTTTTAAGTATAATAGCCATGTAATTATATGTTGACAAGTTATCAGAAAGTTTCATCTAAATTCCAAATAGTTAACTTTTGTATAGTTTAGATTTTAAAATAGTTGAGTTTTGAATAGTTAAACTTTCGGATAGTTAACGTTTCAATTTAGTCAAAGAGTTATGTTAAAAACTCGTATAGTTAAGTTATTTGCATGTATGTTTTTAATGTTTTAAGTTTTCACATGCTTTCCATATACGTTCAGTAATGAAAATAGAAGTGTTAGATAACTGTTTGAGTTTTTATACACATGGATTGATAACTGTTCAAGTTTTATAAAATGATTAATGAATAGATAAGTTTTCTTATTCAATCACATGTTTTGTAGGTGCAAAAACTCGAAGAGTTATAGATAAGTGTTTGAGTATCTACAGGACTTAAAGGATAAGTGCTCGACTAAAGTGGTGACTTAGAAGATATTCTACAAAACTCCAAGATGATAAAAATTTTGATAGATCTACGATATAAGATCGTGGATATTCAAAATGATAGTGGAGATAGTGGAAATTCAAAATAAGAAGTGGACACAGTGGAAATTCAAAAAGATAGTGGAAGTTGTGGATAATTTGAATTTGAAATTAATACATGAGATTATGGATTAAGTAGATAAACATGTTGAACGTGAAGTCATAGTTTGACCATTATAAATAGATGATATGAGTTGCATTACGATCATCTCAATCTCAAATACCAAGTCGGAGTATTCAATCTCATTTAAATCCCAACTTAGAATATTCAAATCCAAAAAAATTCTCTAACATTAGAAGTAGTTCGAATTCCAAGAAATTTCAAAAAAAGAGTTGCAACATAAGAAGTCTAGGAAATTTGACAATTGAAGAGGAAGAGACATAGAAGTTGAGCAAAAAGAAGGAAAATGAGCTACGTGCATAAAGATTAGGTTTTATACAATTCAAATTAGCTTAGAATAAGGATTTTATTTTCTCTTTGAATTATAAATCAGACTTTATTGTATCAGAACTAACAAATAGACAATTGTATTGAAAAGTAATTATAAATTCTTTCTTTAAAGTCAACAAAGATTAGAATTTTATTTGTGAGTGTTTTGTGCTCTTGTTTTATCTGTTGGAAATCTTTAATTTCTAAAGACACAATTCATCCTCCCTCTTGTGATACTACGATCTTACAAACTCATTGAATTAATGTTCTTTTTGTAAGAAGATCAGGTATCAACTTGTTGAGTTACTAGTTTAAAAGTGTAAAAAGATCACATGCCAACTTGTTGAGTTAGCAAGTAAAACTATAGGTTGTATATCTGAACTCATTAAGTTAGGAGTATGCACGTGTTGAATTTAAATGTTTTATTATGTCACGTGAGTTGCACATGTTTAACTCATTAAGTTAGCATAACTATACACATTGAGTTACTTAATTACACACTAAGGTAAAGCGTTATGTTAGTATTATAAGCTTATAAGTTATTTCTTTATTGCACATGTTTTATATTATTTATATCAAGTCCATTGAGTTAAGCTTTACTCAATGAGGTAAGTTCATTAAGTTAACAGTTAAGACAACGGAGTAAGTCCATTGAGTTACATTAACTCCACAAACTAACTATTTTCTAATATTTAATGTGAAGCAATTGCAGAAATAGAAATTCGAAGTAAAACCACGATTGAACATATCGTGCAGGATTTAAATCACAAAATGAAGAAGAAATCATCATCGTTGATATGAATGAAAGAAATTCAACCGATTAGTTTGGTAGAAGTAGTTACTACTGAAAGAAATATAAAAAGAAGATGAGAAGAACAAAAAAGTGTGTAGAGAACTACACTAACTGCAGGAAGTGTTGGTAGTTCTCTGAAGCTCCACAACACTACCATAATCACCAACCATCAAAGGGCTATGAGTATACTTTTTGTATGTCGGAGTCGATTCCGAGCCGAACATGGTGACTGACAATCATTATGAGGAGTGATTGCATCGCAGAAAGGGAAGCCATTTTTACCCAACACCAACTCATCTCTTAGGAGATCGTAAAACTTCTAGCATTTGTTTTAGGTTGATGCCAATATGTTAAAGAGGAGATCAACTTACAAGTCTCGATTTGTGATTCTATAGGGAGAGGAGGCGTGATTGTAAGTGATTAATCTTTCAATGGTGTAATTGCGTCGCATGTAGCGATAGAAGTTTTTACTATCAATAGAGAACTTTTACATTTGATCTTTCATTCATCTTGATAGAACCCTTGTGTTTTGATAATGCAAACATCCATATGAGAAGTTTATGTATTTCACAAGCTAGAGGATGAATAGATACAGATGAAAGAGTCAAAGTAAATTGTAGCCAAATAGACTAGACAATTGCTACATAAGAAATCCAGAAGATATCAAGTTATAAGTAGTTCATTCAAAGCTGAAATATAAAGTCAAGAAGTTCGGTCAGTTCTTAGCTTAAGTATCCAAAAGAAGTGGACTTTCGAAAGGTTAACAAGCTAAGTATCCAAAAGGCAGTTTAAAGTAGTAGGAATTCTTTTGGAGAGTTAGAAAGCTAACTATCTGAAATCAGAAGTCTTTTGGAAAGCTAGTAGGATAACTGTTCGAATGATCGGAAGGTTAAGAAGTTAGCTAACCAGAAATATTCTGAAATTAGAAAGTTAGGAAGACTAACTATCCAGACACTTTAAGTTATTCAAATACACACATGTAAAAATCTAGTCGGAAGCTTGAAAGGATTTTTGAAAAGTTAGGAAAGCTAATTGTAGGATCAAATGACTACATAAGAGGGGGGTGAATTGTGTTTTTCAATATTTTCAATTATAATTGAAACTTCAAAATTAAAAACAAGTCAAGACACTATTTTAATTAAATAATTTTATTCAAGGTTTCAATTACAATATATAATTCAATTCTTCTTAGAAATTGTAGATGTAATTATATAACGATACCATGTTTCATCTAATCAATTTCATAACTATAAATAGAGAACTAATTTGCAAAATTTAAACATTTCTCCCTATTTGAGATTTTTTTTAATTCTTCTTCTTCTGCAAATCTTCAGTGACTAATATCTGACTTTCTCTTGTTCACCAAAAGTGCCTTCTTTTGATTCTTCAAAACTTTAGTGACATAAATTTGACTTTCTCTTCTTCACTGAATTTTCTTCTATTTGAGAGCTTTTCCCCGGAGAAGTGTTTTGATCCTTGAAAATATATTTCATTTGGTGTGTAGAGATGATTGATAAATGAAAATTCTATGCCTTTTATACTGTATTATCATTTCATGCATATCCTCCACGTTTAACCATAATTAGTTTTCCACTCTTCACACCTTCTCTTTTTCCTTCATCAAAATACACATGTTCTGACCCACGTTTTCCTCTCGAATTTTCTTTAATCATCAATCCTGAATCTTTGAAAAATTTCTTATAAAATAAACTTTCTTGATCAAAATTTTTCCATCAAGTGTAATAACAAGTCATTGTGTTAATGTTAACTAAACAAGTAAAATAAGTAGATTTATAACTTAACGTATCTAACTTAACAAGTTCATCATGTGCCATATCACATGACATGTATTGTAGCTAACTCAGCTGTTTAAAATGAAAAAGTGCATAATATTAACAGTTAAATGATGGTTAATTGCATAATATTTAGCTTATCATATAAGAATTAAGCCATTATGTTATTATTGCACTCTTATAAGTATTAATGAAAGAATCTACATAATTTCAGGGAATTAATGTTAATTTAGTACATTTCTGAACTGTTGGTAAATTACATGCTGTGAAATTTTTAAGTATCTAAATTTTCTATTATTTTAGAGAGTTATATTGCATGTGCCAGACAATTATATTTTTAATGATAGAAGAATATTTTATTATTTCCTGGAGTACACGTGTTGAAACCTTAATGCATGACTTTAGTGGATTTTCAGTAAGTTATCTGTTAACTATCCGAAATGCATCTAGGCATCAAATAGTTAGGTTCATAAGTGTCTGAAATATCTAAACTTGTTAAGTTAGAATTATGCACGCATTGAATTTAAATGCTTTAGTATATCATGTGAGATGCACATGTTTAACTCGTTAAGTTAGCATAACTGTATGCGTTGAGTTACATGAATACACACTAAGATAACGCGTTATGTTAGTAGCTTATTTCTTTATTGCACGTGTTTTATAGTTAAATTAATGAAGTAAGTATGTTGAGTTATTTGTAACTCCACGAATCATTTATTTTCTAATATGCCACTATAGCAGTTACAAAAATAAGACAATCGAAGGAAAACCACGATTGCACGTATCACGTAGGAATTCACTCATGGAAGGAAGAAGAAATCACCATCGTTGATATGAATGAAGGAAATCTAACCGATCATCTAAGCAAAAGCAGTTACTACTGAAGAAATATAAAAGAAGAGGAGAAAAACGAAGAAAGGGTGGTTGGCAGTGTATGCAGAGGTGGAGGATCGCTTTAATTGCAGGTAGCATCGAAAGTTCACTGAAGCTTCACACCATCACCAAAAATCACCAACATCACCAACATCACCAACTATTGGAGGTCTGTGAGGATACTTTCCTGATGTCAGGTCGATTCTGAGCCAAACATGGTGCTTGACAACCACTATGAGGAGTGATCGCATTGTGGGAAGGGAAGCCATTTTCACCAAGCACTGACTCATATCTTAGGAGATCGTAAAGCTTCTAGCCTTGGTTTTGGGTTGATGCCAGTATGCTGAAGAGGAGATCATCTTGCAATTTTGGACTCATGATTCTATAGGGAGAGAAGGCAGGATTGTAAGTGATTAAGTTTTCAGTGGTGTAATCACGTCGCATGTAGTGACGAAAGTATTTACTGTCGATAGAGATTTTTACATTTCACCTTTCGCCCATTTTCATGAACACATCAAAACAAAAATAACAAAAACAATAACTTATTTGTGTTTATATTTAGTATTTAAGTGTTGTATTGTTTGTTTTGTATCGTGAGTAATGTTATCATTGTCAGTATTGTGAATGTTTTATGTTGTTTGATTCAAAAAAATAGAAAATAGTTTTACAGTTCACTAAAATTGATTTGTTCCAGATACTTAAAGATTTTAATGGTTACTGTTTGAAATATTTGAATGTTAGTGTTGCTTAACGATAAATATAATATTAACTAGCATTAAAGAGCTTAATTGATGTTATTTACAATCTATGGAACTGCTTAATGGTTGGCTGAATTCCTCTGTAAATAACAGTATTTAGTTGAAAAGATAGGCTCGTGGAGTTAACTTAAGTACACAAGGTTAGTCCATTGAGTTAGCCATAACTCCATGAACTTGGTCCGTTGTGTTAACTGTAACTCAATGGAGTGCTTACTGAACACATAAATTCCATTATTAAAATCAGAACAATACACAATTCTTACTCAGTCTTTGTGGGATTGACTTGTACTTGCACACAAATACAATATACACTGTGCACTTGTAGTTAAAATACAAATTAGAATTAATATATCTAATTTGTGTGAAAGTTTGTTAGATTACTTCTAAAAGTAATTATTGATATAAGTCTAAAGACAAATTAAACCAGTTGTCTGATCTAACCATTCACATCAATATAACTAGTTATTTAACTTATATAATTTCATATCCAATATAGACAAGTATTTATATTAGTAAACTTTTTCTATATTAATTGATGCTCTTAATTTCCTTTCACAAGCAATAGTAATTGAGCAAATATGATTACTTTCATTCAGCACACATCATCAAAACAAAATACTCAACAATCTCCCCCTTTTTGATGATAACAAAATCATATTAAATCAATTATGAAATATATATAACTCAACAAAGCACCTTCGCTGGGTTAACTTTTAATTCAACAAACAAGTTTGTTGACTTAAGTTCACTTAAGCTTATTTCTATTGTTTGTGTAAAATTCACCTCTCAGAAATAAAACGTTCAGATTTCAATAATTACATAAGTATCTTTCAGATTTTGATAACCACATAATTATCTTTTCCCTTTATAATATATGCAATTAAACTCATAATCATCTCCCTCTTTTTGTCATTAATCAAAAAGATGATTGCACAGTATATAAATATTGAGACATATTTACAGCTAAACTTTCTATAAACATATATAAGAATTGAACCATTTACAGAAAAATGTATTATTCAAATAATCAAATAATAAATACAAACATTACATTTTGTATTCAGAAACAAGCAAATAGACAATGACTTGACATTTATCTGTTCCTCCTAAGGATATCACTAATAGCATTACATATTTTATCTCCTAGATGCCTAATATCATTTCTGATGTCGTTAAGCACAATATCTAGGTCAGGAGGTAGCTCAGGTGGTTGTTGTACTTGATCTGAATAGCTTGGTTGTTGTGGTTGTATGTGTTCTATACAGTTTGATTGTTGTTGTCGTTGAGGTTGATGCATGGCTTGGAATTTTTGCAAATCTTTGATACTAAAAGCTCTCATGCTTTTAGGTTTAGAGGGTTAGTCAGATAAAGTTAATTGGTTTGCAAGAAGTCTACATATAGCATCACCAAAAAAAATACTTTGAACTCATATGCTGTAGTTGAGAAATGAAAACATCAAATCAATTGATTTGAATTCTGTTCAAGAGGCCATAAGTTGCATATAAACAACTTCTACTGACTTCTAGATTATGCCCGACTCTCTGAAATAAATTGGCATGCAAGATATTTGCAATAAACCTTGCCTTTGCATTCAGATTTTCCATTAATCTCATTTCACTGTATACATCTGAAATCTTTGATAAAGATTGAATGTCCCATTCCAGCTGTTTAACCAGGTCAAATCTGTTAATAACAACAACACCTTCATTCTTCAATCCTAAAACTTCAAAAATTAATTCAAGAGACAATGTGAACTCCTCTTGATTTATTTGAGTTATCAATATATTGTCATTCTTGACCAGATTGTTGTAAAAAGCCACAATAAGCTCTTTGTATTACTTCCATTTTGTTCCAACTGGCAAAAATTACATTAAGCCTTGGAACTCAAATAAATCTCTTATTTCCAACATATTTCTAAATTTTATTGGTCGAGCATGCAGAATCTGACAAGTAATCAAATTATTGTATTTCTGCAATGCTTCCTTAGATCGAAAATAATTTGAATTACCTTGAATTTGTAATACTCTATACAAAGAAGGTGATACTTGAAGCCTTGATTCAGAATTTAATTCATCTTTAGGAACCTCTTCTTCAAAATGAATGTCATGTTGTTCCTCTGTGAAAATATTTTCTTGAAGCTACGTAGGTAAGCTTGATTCTCCAACTTCAACATTGTAAAGAATATTTTCAATATCCTCTACATTCATTAGTTCAGTCTCTATAGAATGTTCAAAGTTTAATTGTTCCACAAATTCTACAGTCGATGTATCTGTTTGTAAGTCTTTATTTTGTTCAACAGATATTCCCATTGGTACATGTTGTGAATTCTCAGACTCTAGTTCTATAGATTCTAAAATAGGCTGATTAACATTAAGCTCTTCTAGAGTCTTATCTTTTTCAATATTTGCTACTTTAAACAATCCAACCTCTAAACTAGTTACTACCTCAACATTTTCAAGTACATCTGTAATAACTTGTTCAATATCAATTGCCTGATGCTCTAATTGTTCAATTTCCTTATCATCAGGGCTTGAACCAATAGAAAAACTTGAACTAATATTTGTCTTTGATTTCTTTTCAAGTTTTCTAGAAAGAGAGAATAAACTCTCATTATCATCAGTTTCAGTGTTCGGAACTAATGAGATTATCAAATGCATTATATGGTACAATGTCTAGACATACATTGTCCTTTGGAAAGAAATCCTTATCTGATTTTTCTTTTCCAACAATCTTTGTTTCCTTAGAAACAATTTTCCTAATTTTTCGTCTCCTATAACAAGTCAGCTTCTCTTCTTCAAGTATTGCTATTTTCTTCTGAATTTGTTCCCTAAAAGTTTTCTAGTTTAATTCTTCTAAGACACTTTCTATTGCTATTGCCTTTCGAAGACCTTCAACTTTCCTTTGATCAATAACAATATTTGTTTGTTTTTCCTTTGAAAATAAGGGTGTAGGTGTTATAGAGTCATGTTCTTTCTCAAATGGTTGTAGTCGTGTACCATTGATAGGGGTTTGAGGAATTCTATTTGAAGAACCTACGCCTTTTTCCATATATTGTGCATACTGTTCTAAAAATGCGATTTCAACACACTTCATTCTATATTCTCTGTCAAATTTACTTCTTATACCCATGTATTTTATACTTTCATCAGTATTATGAAGTTCTAGTCTAACTTCATTCAGTATTCCTTTAGGAAAGAAATATTCACTATATATTTTTGCTAACCTTTGTCAACTTGAAGTATTTTCTTAAACCAAGCTCGTGGAACTTCATCTTCATCTATTTCTTTTCCTTTTCCATTTCCTCTGCCTTTTCCTTTTCCTCTGTCACACCCTTTGAAGAACTTGGAGACCATCGTCATAGGTTGTAACAAGAATAAGTGGGAAAGATTTTCAAACACAAAGTTTATGAATAACCTAAGTTCCTATGTAATAAGTGTCTAAATAGGGTTTTAGTCGATTAACTCAACTAGTATAATAGTCTGGTTTAGATTTTAAATGAATATTGAATACAATTTATTTAATCAAGGTACCTGAAATATTTAAGCATAACTCGTTGAGTTAAATAACCTAACGAGTAAAACACTGTCTAGAGGCAGTTTTACATGTTACCTTACATAACATAACGTTTAATTAGTACACTTTACCAAAAACAAGTTTCGGATGCTTTCAACTAAAACCTTCCGAAGACAACACACAAGCTATAATTAACATATATAAAACATCATCTTGAGAGCATTGCAAACTATTCTAATATTCTTTTTATGAATCTAAAATAGTTTATTTGTCTTTTTAAATTGTTTCATCAAGATCTTAAGAGGACTAAAATCAGATTAACCAAGATTTATATTTTGAATTATATTAATCTGTTTTGGATATTGTTATTCCTCTCCCTACAAATATATTTCAAATATATTCAATAACATACAAAATATACTTGTATAAAAATAGATGTTAATTATAACTATACTTTAAATTTTCTTTTTAGAAGATTTCTATCATCTTGAATTCATCAAAAATGATTTCAAGAATCAACTCCAACCATATATGAATCAAAACATAACTTTAAACTTAATATGATTAACTCAATGAGAATAAAAGAATGTATCTCAAATAAACGTTTTCAAAAGTACTAATGTTGATTCAATAAATCAACAGTCATATTGGTAGAAACTATATTCAATTCAAAGATATTTGTATTTAATGAAACAACTTTTATCTTTTCAAAATAGTAAATATTGATAATTTTCTTTAAAAGTTAGTTTGAAAAGCTTGAATCATACAAGAGCTTTCTAATGTACCTGTGTAATGAGCTTTCAATTAACAATCCCAGGTCTGATCCGAACCTTAGGTTGCCAGATTTAAAGAATCCTTTTTTAGAATAATAATCCTTACATACCTATCTGCTCAAGTACAAAAGGCTCGTGATGAAACTGATCAATAAACTCTCAAAGATTTTCACTTTGTAAGCATTTTTCATTTTAAGCATAGTATATATATATTCCATTAATACAGAAGTAATAAAACACAAATCTCATACAATTTTTACGTCTATGATTTTACTAAAAATATGAATCAATTTCAATAAGCTCATACTTTTGATTAGTAGTTTAAGATGATTTACATATAAATTATTCTACAAGTTTAATTAATCATGTTAAACTCATTCTTGATCATATGCACTTTCATTGATCCAACGAAAATCACTTAATCATAATTTTAGGATTTCAGAGGAATTTAATGTTTTTCATTGATACTTCCACTTAGAAATTTCGAAAACCATTAAAATTAACAAAATACGTAAAATCAATAAGATACTACTATAATTTTACAATAAATACATAGTATCTTATACAGTAGTTTAGATATTACTCATATATTTATGATTAGTATATAATATCTATGAGGTAAACAACATCATCAACAAAATTTATCTTTTTGTGTGGCTCACAAGTAAGCCAGTTGGTTTCCCAGAATAGATACCAACAAACTAGATTGATATTTTATTTTTTCTTTTTATAAAATAAAATAAAAACTAAAATTTTTTCTTCCTTTTCTAAAAATAAATGCAGATTACACACAACATTAAAAGCATAGAATCACAATTTAAGAACATGATTGAAAAGTAATAACAAATGGAATAAACATGTCAATGTAAGCAAACTTTTTAGGCATAATTCTTCTTGCTATTAATTCTGTTTTAATACAATCTACTTTCCTTTTTAATTTGTAAACTTGTAGTATGTTATCAATACTAAATATAAGTGTATTACCATTAATGAAATGAAATGCAGAAAGGGATCCTTTTTTGTTCCAAGATAATGTAACTATTTATATTTCTACATCTATTTCAATATATTCCTCTTCCCACTTCCATTCATTTAGGTCTTTTATAATCCATATTTGAAATTTCATCAATTCATCCCACCATCTTATCAAACATAAAGTAGGATCATCATATTCATTATACCACATTCCTAATTGAATTTTATCATATTCTATAGACGGTGGTTTAGCTATATCACTCGGTTTAGGCAATATTTCTATAAAGTCATCATCATAACTATCTACGCTTACTATGTATAAATCAGATCTAAATGCAACTGATATATCTGACACTAAATATATATATCCATCAAGTATGACATGCATGTTGTTAATTAATGCTTTCTGTCCTAGATATATCATATTATTTTCTATCCAAGATCTATTCAGAAAATTATACACACTTAAGCATAAATCTTCATCCCAATTTCTAGTTGGTCTCCAATAATACAATTTTACAAGAATGGTCGAATTTTTATCAAAAAATGTTAAAGTTGACCCACAATTTTTAGTTGGTACTTCAAATCTATTCGGCCTTCCTATATTCCATTCTTCTCTAGTGAAACTATATTCTTCAAATTATTATTTTTATTTATTTATTTATTTTTACATACAATTTATGGCTTTATGTAACATAAACATGATAAGGTCTAAAATAGGGAAATTCTTATGCTAAAGTGTCTTAGAAATGCCACAATCTCTAATTGACAATAATAATGAAGTTATTTTACAACTAGGAAAATAGTTATAACATGATTGACTACGAATTCTTAAATCATGCATATCTATTTCAGATCAGCCTATATAACAATGAATAACAATTAAAGGCTTATCAAAAGGATATTTAAGCATTTATCTTATTCACAAACATAACTTTGGATGAAAGGGTTTTACAACATATATGCATGTGACTAAATTAACGCATAGAATTTATTAACTTAGCAAGATCAATCCATGTAATTCATGTAAATTCGTAGTCCTACTTTTGTGCAAAAGTATGCATAAAATTTTAAAAGACTATCAATTTCTAAAGTGTAATGTACTCTATCTTGAAATCTGTCTCATCTATCAACTTTGAAAATTTACACAAAAATTCCTACACATCAAAATTTATTGCAAAAATACTCAAATTATAGATAAAGAAGTGTACTTTCATAGAAAAATCACTACTAGAAACTTTGAATCATGGTGTTGCAATGTTTTCTTAGAGGAAAAACTTTAGTTAGGTTAGTTTTGCTCTGAAACTACATAACACCATCATCTTCACAAATTCATAAATCTCTCAATACAATTCCAAATTCAACAAATATTGATTTAAATGAAACTTTAAACATTTTAGCAACTCAGGAAAATCATGAAACTTAGATTTTACATCTAGCATCAAACCAAAAAAGTTTTTCAAATCACATTCTTAAAACAATTTTGTACTAAAAATCATACAACACAATGAATTAACTACACAAAGATTATCATTTCAATTCCAAAAGAGATTCACACCATCACTTAAATATATATATATTTAGCTCATATGGTGTTTCCAAGAAAAGAAAGAAAAAAGAAAATAAAATATTTAGAAGAGAAATACAATACACAAAGGAATATATTCACTAAACACAATTTCAAAGACTGTTAAAACACCAAGCTCCCCGGCAACGGTGCCAAAAACTTGTACGGAAATTTTTTGTATTTAGAATTAAAACACGAAAATCCCAATTCTTACATTTATAAACTGCAAGCACACGGTACCTATTGTATTAAGCATATGTAAGAGCGAGTCGATCCACAAGAAGCTTGTCTTAAACGAATTCAAGGAAATAAATGCTTAGCAAAATATTCACATCACTAAAACCATGATAAAAAATTTAATTACATATTAATAGGTAATAAATACATAAATACGATAAAGAGTTCAAGTATCATCATAAATCCAAGAAGCTCCTAAGGTTAAACCTTAGGAAACTCAAGAAAATTAATGAGTTTCGTCTCTGAAATTACAGAAATTAAGCTCTACTTTTAACTTTCCTTACATCCAACCTGGAATTGAAAAATCCAAAAAAAATATTGGCTCGAAAGATCCTCGAGTTATCTTCGAAATGGCAATAATTTCATAGACTAAATCATTATAAAAGTTTAGAAGTGTTGTATTTACTGACAAGGCGCAGAACCATTATGTAAACTTTCCAGAAATGCACCTTTGGTGCAAAAATCATAACTCGGTCAAAACTCCATGAAATCTGGCGAAATCAAAGGGCTTTGAACAAAGACTCGTACTACTAATACGGAAAATTAACAGAACAGCTTTTCATAAAGTTCACAGTGTAGGAAACACTAAGGCGTCGAGCACTGAAACTGGCAGCCGAATAGGAATTCAAAACTGCTGCGACCTCTGATAAAAAAATCAAAAACCAACGAAATACATTCTAAAAAAAATACAAAAATTACATGACTGTAATGTACACGAAATTTCTTACAAAATGGAATCAAGAAAAATTAAAAAACTCTATCAAAAGCATCTTTTATGAAAGGAGTAATGTAGGATAGGATTCTGTTTGGCTAGAATTCGGAATTACAAAAATCTGCTCCCTTCCTAACTTGTTCTCCGAAATCACAGAAAATATCTCTACTTATAATAACGATTTCTCCCAACATAGGAATTGAAAAATCATGTAAAAATATGAAATGGAAAGGGTTTCAAGTTATCTAAAAGTACACGGTGATTTTACGGTCTAAATCATCTTCAATTGAAAATAACATTAAGCCCTAGTAAGGTGCGCAAAATGATCTTGAAATAATGTAAAACACGCACTCACAGTAAAAACTCGATAACTTTATTAATTCTTCATAAAAATCTATGAAATCACCGTGGAACGAAAGTAGAATTATCAATCTATTAAAAAAATTTTACAGATCTTAAAAATATACTGTACAGAGGGAGAAAATCGCATCAGATATTTCCATAAAACTACTGATCAAAAATGTGATTTCGAACTGAGAATACACTCTTCGTATAAAATGGAAAAATCAAACCAAACATGCACGAAAAATTAAACAAAGTATGCAAAAAGAATCGTCTTTTATTTCTCTACAAAAACGGATTAAGAATCGATGAGAAACATTGAGAAAAACTCGATTTACAAAGAAAACAACACAAGGAAAGTTCTGTCTTTATAGTAAACGAACACCTTGACTACATGTATTCACATATCTACACGAAAATCATTCATTTTCAGAGGCAAGTTTCATTAAATGAACTAAGAGTTTTACAACATAAAAATGAAGATTATACTACTAAAAATAAACCTAAACATGCAAAGACATATGCAATACAAAAACAACATCAAACACAATGATAAGACACAACATATGCAAACATAATGTTAGTTTTTGGTCAACCCACTCTAAGTTATACCTTTAAATCTCCAACACCTTGAAGTAAGCTCCTGAAGTTGGCCTCCCTCACGTCCTCAAGACTCCAACATGGCCTGTCACACTACGTTTTCCTCTTGAAATACTAAGGGGCTTCAAGATTTCACCAAAGGATGAAGGCAACAAGCTTCCTTCTCATGGACGTCCACCAACCATGCCCTAGTTGGCTCCTTCCTTGCTTTTTCCATGCATATTACCTTCAAACCGGATGAAGAGGCCTCTCTACAAGAGGTTCCTACTGTCCTCCACGCAAGAAAGTTGTACACCGAAGAAGAAGGGGAGTTGCACCCAACAAAATCACCTTCTATGCATCCACGTCCTTCCTTGGAGCTTCCACGGACACGTCTCCCTTGGGTCTAACTTGCTCTCTCCACGCACCACCGAAATCAGCAACACCGGAGAGGAAGTGACTTGCTTCCAAGGAGCTTTGGCCGCCGGAAATCCAAGGAGAAGAAGGAGCCACGTTTTTGCTTGGAGAGGAGAAGACAAAACCTAGTTTTGGGTTGTCCTTCCCTTTAAATAGACTTGGTAGTTGATCTCTTCCTTGGTAGATCCAATGATTGAGATTCATCCATCTTATTTCCTTTAGATAACCTTTAAAACTTAAGCAAACAAATTAAAATATAACAAGAAGAAAACATCTAAGACATCTAAGTAAATAATCACTATTCATTCCCATGATCATTAAGTCAATAATTAACAAAAGGGCTAAGTTGTGCAAATTTAAGTCATTAAATCTCATAATCATGCATACTCATATAAATGCCTATGTGATGATATTTCAATTATAATTGTGCATTATTTAACATTTAAGTCATAAGAAGCACAAATAATATCACATAAAAATGCACAATTTTACCCCTTATAGTCATCATCATAACTATCTATGCTTACTATGTATAAATCAGATCTAAATGCAACTGATATATCTGACACTAAATATATATATCCATCAAGTATGACATGCATGTTGTTAATTAATGCTTTCTGTCCTAGATATATCATAGTATTTTCTATCCAAGATCTATTCAGAAAATTATACACACTTAAGCATAAATCTTCATCCCAATTTCTAGTTGGTTTCCAATAATATAATTTTACAAGAATGGTCGAATTTTTATCAAAAAATGTTAAAGTTGACCCACAATTTTTAGTTGGTACTTCAAATCTATTAGGCATTCCTATATTCCATTCTTCTCTAGTGATAGGATTTCTAATCAAAATATCGAGTAATAGAATTGCATACCTTGGTTTGGTTCTGTAAATAATTAATCCTTCATCTATCCCCATAATATGATTTATTCCTTCTAATGTATTGGGTGGAATTCCAGCAGTTTCTTCCATATTCAGATATACATAGCTGATTGAACTATGATTAAATGACTTCCATAAAAATCTATCACTAATCTTAATCATTTTTGCAGCTTGTAGTCCATGAAAATATTTTTCTCTAACATAGTCTTCAATTTCTTTTGATACATAGCACAATCTACACAAATCTTTAGCTGATAAGTTACTTAGTACATCCCTTAATGCATCTAGTGGTAATTTCATCAATTCCATCTATTGTGATTCTATATAATATAAACAAAAATTTAATAGAGATAAAATTAACATAGCTACTTACTTACCCTCGTGGAGTTAGGTCATAACTCAATGGACTAAGTTCATTGAGTTAAGTAATAACTCTACGATATTACTAACTATAATTAAACTTATATTTTTTTTCCTTTTTATGTTTTTCTATTTACTATATTCTACATAGTTGCTTCAGTCATACTACTTCATTCAATTTCCCTCCCATAGAAAGTATCAATTTCATTAACAATTCTGTTGATAGGGTTAGGTACTGCTTGCATTGGCAATCCTCTAGTAGGTCTAACTTCTATTGATTCTTTCTGTCTAGGGGGTATATTTCTATTCATATTTTGATTTTAAATGGCAACATTTCCAAATACAAGATCTAGACGATTGTTTAATTGTTGAATTATCTTTTCTAACTTCTCTATTCTAGATCCTTGTTCAATTAATGCTTCATAACTTATATTTTTGTCATTTATATTTTCTCCTCCTTGGAAATTATTATTTCTCCAAGATAGATTTGGGTGATTTCTCCAATTAGGGTTATAAGAATTTCCAAAGTTATCTTTCTGGTTTCTAGCATAAATAATATCTAAGTCATTAATGTTTGCATTCTTTTTTGCTAGTTTTTGATTTAATGATAACTCTTCTATTTTCTTTGTTAATTTAGTAAACTTAACTTCAAGCATAGTGCTTGAATCTATTTCATGCATTCCCCCTAGCAATATTCTTTTGTCTGTAATAGCTTCAGCCAAGTTTTCCTACTATGCAATTCTTTTTGCAATGTTTTCTAAATATGCCCATGCTTCTTCATTACATAGTTTTAAAAATCCATTATGACAAGTAGATTCTAATAAAGATTTCGTTGAAACATCTATGCCTTCATAAATTATACCTATTAATTGTGCTTTACTCATTGCATGATGTGAACATTGAGTCAGTAAATCTTTAAATCTTTCAAAATATTTCCAAAATGATTGTCCATGTTTTTGGCTACACATTAATATTTCCTTTTTCTTTTTAATTATTTGATGTGTTGGATAATATTTTTCCAAAAAAATAGAGTAAAATTCAGTCAATGTAGAAATTGAATCAAGTGATAGAGTATATAACCATCTCTTAGCTGTGTCTTTTAAAGAAAAAGGGATATATTTAAGTTTAATAGCATCAATACTCATGTTCGACATTTTCATCATTTGACAAACTTCGTTAAATTCTCTAAGGAAATAATAAGCATATTCTCTTTCTAATCCATGAAAATGTGGCAATTTACTAATATAATTAGATTTCAGTTTAAACCTATCTCCCTCAAAGTTTGGCAATTGAATACATGAAGGTTCATCAATTAATTCAGGATACAGAATTTCCCCTAATGGTTTTTCTACTAGAGCAGCCATATCTTCATTCTCTTTTAAAGAAAGGTTAGCTACACCCTTAAGGATTTCGTTAAAGTCCAATTCAGAAAATATTTCAGTACGCCTCTATATTGAATAATCCTATGTAGGTGTTCTTACTAATCGTTTAGTGCTAGGAGAATGAATCCATGTGCTCATAAATTCTTAACATAAAGTAAAATATCAGATGATTAATTACATACTAATCTGAAGCTTTGTTTTCAGTAAATAGTTGTTGACGGATGAAGTTGAATCAGTTGCTTCTCCTTCCAGTTACCCAATGAATTTTCTTTCCTTCCTCAAGTGCTGGTAACTCATAAATAACATTCTGTTCTATATTTATAATGCACGTCCATAAGGCAAATGAATCTCGTTGCAAGAATGTGTCTTGTAACGTGTAGTATATTTCCTATTTTTATGGATATGTGTTCCACTTCTAATTTCAAATTTTAGTAACTGCTAAACCCACGAAGTTTCGTTCGTGGCTAAAAGAATAACTGTTCAGCTTAATCTACGGACTAACCTTATTGAGTTACAGTTAACTCAATGGACTAGCTTTAGTTACTTATTTGTTAACTCCATGAATTAACTTTGTTGAGTTACAGATAACTCAATGGAGTGACCTTATATTTTATTATTGACCTCGTGGAGTTAGGGTTAACTCAACGAACTTACTTCGTTGAGTTAACACTTACAAAATTTTTCTAAAACTTACTCCTCGTATTAACTTCTACATATATATATTTTCCTACATTTTGTCAACTTAATTAAAGTTAAATACATGTCATTAATGTAGTGTTCTAATGTAACTCATTTAAATTTGAACATTATATGCATATTTAACTTACAGTTCACTTCCTGTTATGTAGAATTTACATTTTACTCTTTAGCATGCAGATATATTCTGGCATTAACCAATCATCATGCATTTAATCATGTCATTCATAAAATTTGTAAATCTTTTAAACAGTTTTGCACATCTTTAAATAGTTATATAATATTCAATACAGTCATCAATTATATCATTCATTCCCAAACATGAATTCAAAATTATCTGGAAAGCTTTCATTTATATGAATAGTTTATATTTACATACAGTTAGATATTTTTTTCAATACAAATATAAGTAGATGAACAATACATTTAGTCCTTTTTTCTAAGTTCATCTACTTCCTTCTAGAGTTTTCTAGTTGTTGCTCTAATTGATTTATCCTCTCAGCAACTCCTATAATGCGTCCAGAAGGTCCAACAATCTCAACAGTTGCAGCATTATAATTTCTATATTCCTTCACTAAAATGGCTCTTTATTTTATCCTTTTGGATGTCTATTTCGTGAAGTCAATACTATCCACCATTATTAGTGAAATTAAATTTCCATAAAATAATTTCTTCTTTACTACTCTCAGTTTGGAGATAAATACTTTGTACCAATTAACTTGAATTTTGTTTACAACTGCATATGTGGCCCCACTTGACAAATTGACTAAGTTCAATATCGTGGCCTTATGTTTGATAAACAGTTTTTACTAGTATGGTTGCAACCATGTGTGCCCTTCCATTTAAGTATTTCAGTCTGTTCACTAATGGCACACTAGGGTCGATGGCTATGCACTACTTAATTTCCTGTTCAGCCCATTCCATTGTAGTTGTTTTTTCCAAAATTTCAATTCCTTCATTTCTTAGTCCGAAAATATTGTAGAGAAGCTCTGGTATTATTTGTACATCAGCTTGCTCCATGTTAGAGATTAATCCACTTTCTCCTTCTCTTAAATTTGCATAGAAATAGGGCACTAGATTTTCATATACTACATGCCCTCTCTATTGAGAAATAAATTGCAGTAGACCTTGAAACTCAAATAAGTCCTTAATTTCTTGCATACCATCGAAGTTTATTGGCCTACTGTAAATAATATCATACCCCTTTATCTCTTGATATTTATTATAAGCTTCCTGACTCCAAAAGTGTACGTCATTTAGAATGGCAGCTTTAATTGGGTTAGGAATTTGCATTTGTTGCTCTAGAGGAGTTTGTTCTTGAATTTCCTCCTCCATATGCTGAACTTGAATTTGTTGGAAATGCTTAGAAGATTTCTGCATTTTTGCTTCTACTTCTATTTGTGGTGGAGAGTCGACAGAACTCTCCACTCTATCTTGAATCCTCTCAAAAATCTGTTGAAGAGTCTCTCCCTCTTCAATGGAATCTATCGAGCCATTTCTTTCTTGTTCAATATGTACTTGTTCAACTTCTTGTTCAGTGTCTTCCCTTTGTACTTCCTCCTGACTACCAATCTGCATTGTCACTGTTCTTTCTGATTCTGTGGTAGATTGAGCTGGAGCCATGAGCAAATTAGCTTCTGCCCTAATTTCAGTTTCTTTTCTTTGTACAGGCTATAGACTAATTTCAGCTTATTTTTCTTCTTCTTTTTGCTCTTGCTGCTGTTACTCTTGCTCCTCCTCAAATTTGGATAGCAGGTCTACAAAAATGGGCTCTACAGGCCCTTCTGATATTTTCAGCTCAGGTTTAATCTCTACAGGAGCTTTAAGCACTATCTCTTTTCCTTTCCATCTTTTAAATAGTTGTGCCTGGTCTTCCTCTTCCTCCTTTGAGATTAAATCTACAACAATAGGCTCTGTAGGCCCTCGAGCCACAAGTACTAACTCTTCCTATTTTACTTTTTCTATAACTACTGGTCTCGAATGACCAGCTTCTATTTCTTTTGTAGCCAATGATCTAGCTGCTTCCTGATGTTGCTCTACTTTAATTTTATACTGGGCCCTCAATTTTTCTTTAGCCCGCCTTTTCTTTGTGGCATCATACAGAATATGTGTCTTGGCCATACCTATTTCTTCATCATCTCCTTGGTCTTTTGTTGTTTTGACTAAGCTAGCAAACTCTTTATCCTCTTCTTCAGTTCTAAGTCAAGCAAATGTTACTCGTGGTAATGAATCTATTGGTGGAATTGAAGGTCCTACTTGTTTTGCAGCTGCAGTTGGCATTTCTACTACTAGTTCTTTAGCTATTTTCCTCTGTTGGACTCTTTCTATCAGATTTAGATCTTGCGTAATCAACATTAGTATATCCTATAAGATCTATTGAACTATCCTTGGAATAATACAGTTTGAAATTTTTAGTTCCTTGTATATATCTAAATATTCTTTTAACTACAATTGAGTGTGATTCTTTAGGATTAGATTGAAATCTAGCACACGTAACACAGGTCTACTAGTTCTTTCATCTATTGATTTTCCTATGTCATCAATATCTAACTTTAAAGAAGTACTCATAGGAGTTCCTCAAATCCTTGTATCATTAAAATTAAATTTCTTAAGCATTTCATCTACATATTTTTCCTGATTTAAAAATATACCTTTATCCATTTGCTTAATTTGAAGTCCTAGAAAATATAAAAGTTCTCCTATCATACTCATTTCAAACTGACTAGTCATCTCTTCAAAAAATATATTTATCAGTTTATAAGAGGTTGCTCCAAAGATTATATCATCTACATATATTTGAACAACAATCTGATCTTTACCATCTCTCTTGATAAATAGAGTATGATCTACTTTTCCCATGATATAACCTTGTTCTATTAAAAAAGTAGATAACCTTTCATACCATGATCTAAGTGCTTGCTTCAAACCATATAAGGCTTTCTTCAATTTATAATAGTTCTAGTGGAGAGACTAATTCCCAAACATCATTTCTAATGAATTGATTTAGTTCTTCTTGTATTGCCTCTATCTAATTTTCATCAGATAATGCTTCTTCTATATTCCTTGGTTCCACTATAGAAACAAACATACACATACTACTTTAATTTATTAAAGCTTTAGTTTTAACTCCCTCATTAATATTACCAATGACTTGAGTAATGGGATGTGATGAAGAATAACGCCAATTTCTCTAATTTTCTTCAATATTCTCATCAACATTTGAAGGTCTATCACTTTCATCATTAGTTTGATCATTTAAGTTTATATTTTTTATTTTTTCAGATAAATCTTCAATCTCTCTATTGATCTCTAACTCTTTTGAAAAATTGATCATATCATCATTATTAGCTTTAGATTGAGATTCTCTAAAAGAATTTTCAATGAAGCTTACATGGAGGGTTTCTTTAATAGTTCTAGAAGTCTTGTTATATACTCTATAGGCTTTACTTCTAGTAGAGTAACCTACAAAAATTCCTTCATCCTCTTTGGCTTGAAATTTATCCCTTTTATCCTTAGTATTAAGAATAAAACACTTGCAGCCAAATGGTTTCATATAGGAAATTTTTGGAACCCTATTAAACATAATTTCAAAAGGAGTTTTATTAACAAGAGGTCTTAAGTGACTTCTGTTAATAACATAACAAGCTGTATTCACTACTTCAACCCAAAGATTTTGAGATAAATTATGTTCATTCAACATAGTTCTGGCTATTTCCTGAAGTGATCTATTCTTTCTCTCAACAACACCATTTTGAGATGATGCTCTTGGAAAAGAAAAACTATGATCAATGCCATGATCTTTACAATAATTATCCATTTGATCAATATCAGATTCAGTACCATGATCACTCCTAAGTTTTTGAACAAAGACACTTTGTTCATTTTGAACAAGATTGCAAGACATTTTAAACTTTTCAAAAACTTCTGTCTTAGATGCTAGAAAATATACCCAAGTGTATCTAGAGAAGTCATCTACTAAAACAAATACATACCGTTTACCACCAAGACTCATGATTCTTGTTGGTCCAAATAGATCTATATGTATAAGTTCTAAGACTCTTTTGCTTGAAATATCAGTTTTGGATTTAAAAGAGTTTTTGTGAAGTTTACCTAACTCACATGCATCACACATAAAGTCCTTTGAGTATTTAATCTTTGGTAAACCTCTCACTAAATGTTTTCTAGATAGTTTATGTAACAATTTCATATTTATATGCCCGATCCTTCTATGCCACAAATATGCATCACTAGTTTCAGCTAGCAAACATGAATTTAAATCAACTGCACCAGAAGGTAAAGATAAAATACATACAGAATCTTTTCTTTTAGCAATAAACTTAAGTTCATCTGTATTTTTATCAATAATTTTGCATTCATTATCTTCAAACACTACATAATATCCATTCTCAATTAGTTTTATAACACTCAGCAAATTAAATCCTAGGTTTTCTACATATAGTACATTCGAAATAACACAAGTCGGAGTTATTTGAACATTGCCCATACCTATGATTTTATCCTTGCTTTTGTTTCCAAATGTTACACTTCCTTTCGTGGTATTTGTAAAATTTTTTAGTAGACTTTTCTGTCCAGTCATGTGACTTGATGCTCCACTGTCCAAGATCCATTTTGACGTTATTTCCTCTTGTAAAACAAATTAAGAAAAACTTTTTCTTGGTACCCAATGTTGTTGAGGACCAAGTTCATTAAACACATATTTCTTCTTTTTGTTTAAAAATAGTTTAACGTTATCATTTACATTCTTATTAGTTGTAAGTACTATTGACTTATCATTAGCATCATACTTACATATGGCATTATTGATCTTATAATCATCTTTTTATTTTCAGATGTAGTATAACCAAGACCAAACCGATTTTTATCAGATGTTAATTTATTTTGGTCATGCTCATACATTTCAGTAAGTTCATACCAAGATTTTGTACTTGTATTTGAATTTTCAGTACATACAAAATCTTTTTCTACACAAGAATTTTCAGATAAAGAACATGCAGAACCAGTAATTGGTCTAATACTAGTGTTTTGAATTACAAGCTTAAGTTTCTGAATTTTTAGTTTACTACAATTGTCTGATATTTTTGAAACATTAGAAACTGAATTTCCAGAATAAGAAACAAGATTTTTAGAAACATTAATAGTCATGTTAGAAGTACATTTAGACAAATCACATTGATTTATATTATTACTGCATGATTCATCCCTTAAAGTACCTACTTCTACATATTTATTACCTTGTTTCATGATAAAAGGAATTTTAATCTTAGATTTACTTGAACTACAACTAACAAATCCTTTATTGGCTTGAGATTCAGGATAATCAAATCCTAAGCCAAATTTATATGACACCGTAGGGGTACTAGTTAGTTTGTCTAACTTAGTTTGACTTAAATTCCATTTCTCAATGTTAGAATTTAAATCTAGCTCTCTCGTTTTTAATTTATCAATCTATACCTCAAGATCATTTATATTTTTTCTCAACATTTTATTTTCAGATTCTATCTTTAATTTTTCATCATTTGTATTCTGTATTTGTTCATACAAGACACATTCATTAAATCTAAATTTATGCAAATCTCTAGCATGATTTTCATTATCATATTTAAACTTTTCTAAAGTAGTAGACATGAAACAATTTTCTTCTTCCACAATGGATAAAGAGTTTCTGATATTCTTATTTTCCAATTTACAAACTTTAAGTTTTTGTAATAATGCATGATAAGCACATAATAATTCATCAAAGTTAAAATCTGAATGACTTTCAAGATCAGATATTACCTCAAACTCATCTGCCATGAAGCACACATGAGCAACGCCTTCTAACTCTTGTTCTTCTTCTGAATGTGAAGATTTTGATGATGATTCCTTAAATTCAGACTCTTCAGACGTATCATCCCAAGTGACCTTCAAAGCCTTTTTCTTGTAAAACTTTTTCTAAGTTTTCTGAGCTGTCTTCTTTTGATTTGTCCTACTATGCTTTTCATTTTTCCTTATAGGACAATCTAGAGAAAGATGTCCAGGTTTCTTACAGTTGTAACATATATACTTTCTGGATGAAGAATTCTTGTCATTTAGTGATTTTGACGTTGAGGGTTTATCATTTTTCTTTCTTTGCTATTTCCTAGCATTCCATGCTTTCTTGAATTTCCTAGTTGGTAAAATCAAATACTCATCAAAATCAGTAGATACATCAAAATCTGAATTAATTTCGAAGGCTATTTCTTTCTTCATTTTTAGTTTGTTGTGACTTAGTGATTCATTTAATTCAACTTCATAAGTTGTTAAATTTCCTATAAGTTCATTCATGGTATAAACATTTAAATCTCATGATTCCTCAATTGATGTTACTTTTTGAGACCATTTAGAACTTAGGGATCTAAGAATTTTCCTCACCAAATCCTTCTTTTCGAAATTCTTTCCTAAGCATTTTAAAGAGTTTATGATATCAAGAAATCTAGAAAACATCTTAGAAATATTTTTGTCTTCATGCATCTTAAAGAGTTCATACTTATAAATTAACTTGTTTATCTTAGTCTCTTTAACTTGAGAAGTACTTTCATGTGAAACTTCTAATGCATGCCACACCTCATAAGTAGATTTATATGCTGACACTTTACTGAACTATTTATAACTCGATGCACAAAATAAAATATTTAAGCCCTTAGCATTCAGAGTTTCATTTTCTTTTTCAGTAATTGTCCAAGTATTATAAGGAGTAGTTAACGAAGTATATGGTTTAGAAATCATGAACCACAACTTATGATCTATACTTTGAAGAAAAACTATCATCTTATATTTCCAATATTCAAAATGTATTCCATCAAATAAAGGAGGACGATTAAGATTTTAGCATTCATACAAAGAAAAATTACCATTTCCAGTAGCCATCTTACCTTAGGTTTTTCAACCTATTTGATTTTAAACAGTTTAAAATTTTAAAACAACTTGAGTCTTAAATCAAGAAAGTTAGACGTATGCTTAAATAATAATTTCGATTTAAAAATAAGGAAGGCAGAATAAGCAATAATATTAAATAAGTTGGTATCGATTTTATATCAAAGATTATTAACAAAGCTCTGATACTACTTGTAGGATCGTATGGCTACATAGAGGGGGTGAATTGTGTTTTTCAACATTTTTGATTATAATTGAAACTTTAAAACTCAAAAACAAGTCGAGACACCGTTTTCATAAAATCATTTTTATTCAAAGTTTCAATTACAATATACAATTCAATTCTCCTCAGAAATTGTGGATGCAATTATATATCGATACCATGTTTCATCTAAACAATTTCATAACTACAAATAGAGAAAATTAATTTGTGGAATTTAAAACATTTCTCCCTGTTTGAGATATTTCTTCTTCTTCTTCTCTTTCTTCTTCAATAATTCTTCAGTGATGAATATCTTGTCTTTCTCTACTTCATCGAATTTGCTTTCTTCTGATACTTTAAATCTTTAGTGACATAAATCTAACCTTTTCTGCTTCACTGAATTTTCTTTCATTTGATACTTCAAATCTTCAATGACATATATCTCACCTTTTTCTACTTCACTGAATTTTCTTCCACCTGAGAGCTTTTCCTCGAAGAGGTCTTTTTGATCCTTGAAAAGATTTTTGGTTTGGTGTGCAGGGATAATTGATCAACAAGAATTTTATGCCTTTTATATTGTATCTTCATTTCATACATATCCTCCATGTTTAATTACTATCAGTCTTCCACTTCTTCACGTCTTTTCTTTTTCCTTCATGGAAATACACACGTTTTGACCCACGTTTACATTTCGAATTTTCTTTAATCATCAATCCTGGATCTCTGAAAAATTTCTTGTAAAATAAACTTTCTCGTCCAAAATCTTTCATCAAGTGTAATAAGAAGTTGTTACTTTAATGTTAATTAAACAAGTAAAATAAGTAGATATATAACTTAACGTTTCTAACTTAACAAATTCCTCATGTGCCAACTCACGTGACAAATATTGTAGCTAACTCAATGAACTAAGTCTGTGGTGTTACGCTAACTCAACGAACCAGCTTCGTGGTGTTACGATAACTCAACGAACCATCTTAACCTTTCTTTCGAAAAGTTAAATGCTAACTCATTGATAACGGTTTAAGTTTTGGATAGTTACGATTGTAAGTCTTTGAAAAATTCTTTTTACCATAAAACTAGTGAGACATGTGTCGTGACCTGAAACCATGATTTAAGTTACCTTTCAGATAGTTACAACTGTAAGTCTCCAAAAAAATTTAACTCACTGATTCAGTAATAAATAAATGTTTTTATAATAAGAATTTTACCACGTGCAAAAATAACAACTTAAGTTTATAACGTTAACCTAATGCGTTGCCTTAGTGTTCAATATAGCAACTCAACGCGTTTAGTTATGTTAACTTAATGAGTTAAACATGTGCACCTCACGTGATACAATGCAACATTCCTAACTTATAATTTTACCATGTGTATAACACTAACTTAACGAGTTCGTCTCTTCTTTTACTCACTAACTTAACGAGTTGTCTATTTTAACATGACCTATTTTAACCTTTAAGCCTCTAACTTAACGAGTTCTCACGTGACCTCTATACAAACAAAACTCTAACTTAACAAGTTGTCTAAACGTGCACTATTCATGATACAAAAGATATAACTTTAAAACATATCATGCTTTTCAATAAAACCACACGTTAACTTAACGTTTAGCTAAATGAGAAATTAATGCAACGAAACGACTAGTTATTAACTTCAGATCCAATACAGACAAGTATTTATATTAGTAAGCTTTTTTTGTATTAATTGATGATTTTAATTTCTTTTCACAAGCAATAGTAATTGAGCAAATATGATTATTTTCATTCAACACACATCATCAAAACAAAAATACTCAACATAACTCAACAAACTAAGTTTGTGATGTTATAGTTAACTCAACAAATCAGCTTAACTTGTCTTTCGGAAGGTTAGATGCAAACTCACTGAAAAGTATTTAAGTATCGGATAGTTAAGTTTTTAAAGTATTTGAAATACCTTTTTACCATAAAAACTAGTGAGACACGTGTCGTGACTTGGAAGCGTGACTTAAGTTATCTTTTGGAAGGTTAGATGCTTACTATCTAAAAAGTGTTTAGGTATTGGATAGTTACGCTTGCAAGTATTCAAAAATCCTCTAATAACTCATTGAACCAGTAATAAATAAATATTTTTAAAATAAAATATTTACCATGTGCAATAATAATAACTTTAAGTTTATAATGCTAACTTAACGCATTGCTTTAGTGTTCAATATAGCAACTCAACACGTGTAGTTATGTTAACTTAATGAGTTAAACATATGCAACTCATGTGATACAATATAACATTTGAAAACTTTAATTTCACCACGTGCGTAATACTAACTTAACGAGTTCGTCTCTTTACCTTATCATTTTGTTTACTAACTCAATGAGTTCTCACATGACTTATTTTAACCTTTAAGTCTATAACTCAACAAGTTCTCATATGACCTTTTTACAACTAAAGCACTAACTCAACGAGTTATCTTAACTTGCACTGTACATGATACAGAAAATATAACTTTAAAACATATCATGCTTTATAATAAAAACACATGTTAACTTAACATATAGTTAAATGAAAAGTTAGTATAACTTAACAGCTAGTTATTTAACTTAGCATACTTTCAAATCCATTATAGATATGTATTTATATCAGTAAACTTTTTCTGTATTAATTGATGTTCTTAATTTACTTTCACAAACAATAGTAATTGAGTAAATATGATAACATTCATTTATGAATCTCCCCCTTTTTGATGATGACAAAACCATATTAAATCAATTATGAAATATGTTTAACTCAAGGAAGCACCTCCATTGGGTTAAGTTTTAATTCAACAAACAAGTTTGTTGACTTAAGTTTACTTAAACTTATTTCTATTTTTTGTGTAAAAATCATCTCTTAGAAGTAAAATTTTCAAAATAATTTTAGCAAACACATAAACATCTCCCCCTTTTTAACATATACATTTAAACTCATAATATTCTCCCCCTTTTTGTCATTAATCAAAAAGATGATTATAAAGTATAAAACCAAGAGATAAGTATGTACAACTACAATCTGTAAACTTTAATAAGAAGTGAAACACATTTATAGTAAAATGTATTGTTCAAACAGTTAGTCAATAAATACAAACATTACATTTTGTATTCAGAATACAAGTAAACAAACAAATGATAGTACATTTATCTATTCCTCCTAATAATATCACCTATCGCATTACAAATTTTATCTCCTAGATGCCTAATATCATTTATGATTTCATTTAGTATTGCATCTAAGTTAGGAGGTAGCTCAGGTTGCTATTGTACTTGATCTAAATAATTTTGTTGTTGTTGTTGATGTGGAAGGTCAGGTTGTTGTTGTTGCTATTGCTGGTATTTTTGCAAATCCTTTATACTAAATGCTCTCATGCCTTTAACTTCAAAAGGCCTATTAGATAAATCCATTTGCCTTGCAATAATTCGACATACAACATTACCAAAAAATAACTTTGAACTCATATGCTGTAGTTGATATATGAAAACATTAAACCAATTTACTTGTATTCTGTTTAGTATGCCATAAGTTGCATATAAACAACTGCATACTTCCTAGATTATGTTCGACTCTTTGAAATAAATTTGCATGTAGAATATTTTCAATAAACTTAGCTTCTACATTCAGATTTTCCATTAATCTCATTTCTGAATATACATCTGGAATCTGTGATAAAGACTAAATGTTCCATTCTAGTTGTCTAACTATGTCAAATCTGTTGGTAACAACAATACCTTCATTCCATAATCCTAAAACTTCAAAAATTAATTCAAGAGATAAAGTAAACTCCTGTTGAGTTATTTGAGTTTACAATAGATTGTCATTCTATACCAAATTGCTGTAAAAAGCTGCAATAAACTCTTTATATTGCTTCCATTTTATTCCAACTGGTAAGAATTGTATTAAGCTTTGAAACTCAAATAAATCTTTAATTTCCATCAAACTTCTAAACTTTATTGGTCTAGCATGCAGAATTTGACATGAAATCAAACTATTGTATTTCTGCAACGCTTCTTTAGATCTTAAATGAATTGAATTACCTTGAATGTGTAGTGTCCTATATTTAGAAGGTGATACTTGAAGCCTTGGTTCAGAATTTAATTCTTCTTCAAGAATCTCTTCTTCAAAATGAATGTCATGTTGTTCCTCTATCAAAATGTTTTCTTGAAGCTACTTAGGTAAGCTTAATTCTTCAGCATCAACAGTGTAAGACACATTTTCAATATCTACAACATCCATTAATTCAGTTTCTACAAAATGGTTAGAGTTCAAATTTTTCACAAATTCAACAACTTGTGTATCTATTTGTAATTCTTCATTTTCCTCAATAGATATATTCATTTCTACATGTTGTGAATTCTTAGACTCTGTTTCTATAGATTCTAAAATAGGTTGATCAACTTTAAGCTCTTTTGGAGTCTTATCTTTTTCAATAGCTGCTACTCTAGACAATCCAGCCTCTAAACTAGTTACTACCTCAATATTTTCAAGTACTTTTACAATAACTTGTTCAATGTCATGTACCTGATGCTCTGATTGTTCAATTTCCTTATCATCAGGGCTTGATTCTATAAAAAAATTGAACAAATTTGTTACTTTGATCTCTTTTCATGTTTTCTAGAAAATGATAATAATGTTTCATTATCATCATTAGTTTTAGTGTGTTCTAAACTAATTACCTTGTCAAATGCAATGTAAGGCACAATGTCTAGACATATATTGTCCTTTGGAATTAAAGTCTCATCTAATTTTTCTTTTCCAACTAAACTTTTTCCTTAGAAACAATTTCTTTTTGTTTCAATTTTCTGTTTCCTTTTTTTTTATAACAAGTTAGTTTCTCTTTTGCTTGTATTATTGTTGTTTTCTTATGAATTTGTTCCAAAAAAGTTTTCTATTTTAGTTCTTCTAAATCACTTTCTATAGATATTACCTTTTGAAGACCTTCAACTTTTTCTTGATCTATAGCAATATTTGTCTATTTTTCCTTTGCAAATAAAGGTGTAGGAATTACAGATTAATGTTCTTTCTCAAATGATATAAGTCATGTTCCATTTATAGGTGTTTAAGGAATTCTATTTGATGAACCTATTCCTTTTTCCAAGTATTGTGCATACTGTTCTAAAAATGCTATCTCAGCACACATCATACGATATTCTCTATCAAATTTACTTCTAATTCCCATATATTGTATACTTTCAATAGTATGTTTAAGTTCTAACCGAACTTCATCAAAAATTTCTTTTGAAAAGAAATAGTCACTGTATATTTGAGCTAACCTTTTGTTAACTTAAAATATCTTCTTAAACCATGAACGTGGAACTTCATCTTCGTCTATTTGTTTTCCTCTTGCATTTCTTCTACCTCTTCTTTTTTCTCTATCATGCCCTTTGTAGAACTTTGAATGCATCGTTGGAAGTGGTTATAAGAGCAAACAAAGTGGGAAAGATTTTCAAAAAGATATTATGAGATAATATACTTAACTCAATGGACTTAATAATAAAATAATATATCATGTGAAATAAAGAAATAACTTATAAGTTTATAATACTAACAATGCATTACCTAATCAAGTAACTCAACACGTATAGTTATGCTAACTTAACGAGTTAAACATGTGTAACTCATGTGACATAATAAAACATTTAAATTCAACATGTGCATAATGCTAACTTAATGAGTTCTCATGTACAACTTATAGTTTTACTCACTAACTCAATGAGTTGTTACTGTGCACCTATACATGATATAAATATGTGCAAATAAAATAGATCATGCTTAACATTATAAAACCACACTTAAATCAGGTTTTCAATCTTTTAGAAATGAAATTTAATTTAACATTAATTCCTTAAAATTATGCACATTCTGTGATTAAGGCATATAATCATGCAATTGTAACATAATAGCTTAATTCTCATATGATAAGCTAAATATTATACAATTAACCTTTACTTAACCATTAATACTATGCACTTTTTCATTCTAAACAAATATATATATATATATATTATATATATTATTATTTTAAGATCTTAATGGTTTAACCGAGGAAAGTCTTCGGTCTAACCGAAATTGATAATATAAACTTTTAATTTGTTTAGTAAAATCGAGAGAAACTAACAGTTTTATTGAAGCAGAAAAAAGAGAAAAAACTTATAATATTATATGTTATAAAAAGGAAAAGAAAAATTTTGTTTTGAAAGCACTGAAAGGACCCATTGGTCCGACTGAAGCTAAAAGAAAAATTTATATATTAAGTATAATTATCGACTCAATCGAAACTTACCAACGATTTAATTGAGTGTCTAAGAAAAATTTTTCGGTTCGACTGAAATTATAAAAAAAGAGTAAAATCAAGAGTCGGTCAAACTGAAGATTCTTCGATTTTGATTGTATAAAAAATATTATATTTACATTATTTTATTAGATATAACTTTACAGGAAGTTTGTTGAGTTAACCTTAACTCAACAATCTTACTCTGTTGAGTCTAGGATAAGTCAATGAACATACTCCATTAAGTTAACTCTAACTCAACGGAGTACTAAAGGTAAATCCAAAAACTTAGATCGTGGGGTCAACTATAACTCCATAGAGAGGTAAGTGAGAGTAGTGAAAGTGTAGGATCTAATGGCTACACAAGAGGAGGGTGAATTGTGTTTTTCAACATTTTCGATTATAATTGAAACTTTAAAACTCAAAAACAAGTCGAGACACTGTTTTCATAAAATCATTTTTATTCAAGGTTTCAATTACAATATACAATTCAATTCTCCTTAGAAATTGTAGATGTAATTATATATCGATACCATGTTTCATCTAAACAATTTCATAACTACAAATAGAGAAAACTAATTTGTGGAATTTTAAAACATTTCTCCCTATTTGAGGTCTTTCTTCTTCTTCTTCTTCTTCTTTTTCTTCTTCAACAATTCTTCAATGATGAATATCTAGTCTTTCTCTACTTCACTGAATTTGCTTTCTTCTGATACTTCAAATCTTCAGTGACATAAATTTGACTTTTTCTACTTTACTGAATTTTCTTCCACTTGAGAGCTTTTCCCCGAAGAGGTGTTTTTGATCCCTAAAAAGATTTTCATTTGGTGTGTAAGGATAACTGATCAACGAGAATTCTATGCCTTTTATATTGTATCTTCATTTCATGTATATCCTCCACGTTTAATCACTATCAGTCTTCCACTTCTTCACATCTTTTCTTTTTCCTTCATCGAAATACACACGTTCTGACTCACGTTTACATTTCAAATTTTCTTTAATCATCAATCTTGGATCTTTGAAAAATTTCCTTCAAAATAAACTTTCTCATCCAAAATCTTTCATCAAGTGTAATAAGAAGTCGTTACTTTAATGTTAACTAAACGAGTAAAACAAGTAGATATATAACTTAACGAGTTCCTCATGTGCCAACTCATGTGACAAGTACTATAGTTAACTCAATGAACTAAGTTTGTGGTGTTACGCTAACTCAACGAACCATCTCCGTGGTGTTAGGATAACTCAATGAACCATCTCCATTGTCTTACAGATAACTCAACGAACTAGTAATAAATAAATGTTTTTATAATAAGAATTTTACCACATGCAAAAATAACAACTTAAGTTATGTAACGCTAACCTAGCACGTTGCCTTAGTGTTCAATATAGCAACTCAACGCGTTTAGTTACGTTAACTTAACGAGTTAAACATGTGTACCTCACGTGATACAATATAACATTTATAACTTATAATTTCACCGCGTGTACAAAACTAACTTAACGAGTTCGTCTCTTCTTTTACTCACTAACTTAACAAGTTCTCACGTGACCTATTTTAACCTTTAAGCCTCTAACTTAACGAGTTCTCACGTGACCTATTTTAACCTTTAAGCCTCTAACTTAACAAGTTCCCATGTGATCTCTATACAAATAACACTCTAACTTAACGAGTTGTCTAAACGTGCATTGTTTATGATACAGAAGATATAACTTTAAAATATATCATGCTTTTCAATAAAAACACATGTTAACTTAACGTTTAGTTAAATGAAAAAATAATGCAATGAAAGGACTAGTTATTAACTTAGTATAATTTCAGATCCAATATAGACAAGTATTTATATCAGTAAACTTTTTCTGTATTAATTGATGATTGTTAATTTCTTTTCACAATCAATAGTAATTGAGTAAATATGATTACTTTCATTCAACACACATCATCAAAAAAAAATAGTTACTTTTCCAATATTCGCTACTCCAGACAATTCAACCTGTGAACTAGTTACTACCTCAACATTGTCAATTATATTTGCAATAACTTGTTCAATGTCAATTACCTGATGCTCTGATTTTTCAATTTTTGCATCATCAGGACTTTGAGGAGTTTGAGGAATTCTATTTGATGAACCTACACCTTTTTCCATATATTTTGCATACTGTTCGAGAAATGCAATCTTAGCACATTTCATTTGGTGTTCCCTATCAAACTTGCTTCGAATACCCATGTATTTAATACTTGCATCAGTATTTTGAAGTGCTAATCTAACTTCATTCAGTATACCTTCAGGAAAGAAGTATTCACTGTAAATTTTTGCTAACCTTTTGTCCACTTAAAGTATTTTCTTAAACCAAGTGCGTGAAACTTCATTAGTATCTATTTCTTTTTCTTTTGCATCTTGTTTGCGTTTTCCCAGCACTACACCAGAAAAACTTGGATTTGTTACTTCTGTTTTTACTTAGTTAATTTATCTTTATGCCTATTCTTTCTTTTAGAAGTAAACAAACAACCTTTAATACAATTTAAATATTAATTCCAATTTGTACTTTAACTGTAAGTGCAGAGTATCTATTGTATCAGTGTGCAAGTACAGGTCAATCTCACAGGGAATTGCTGAAGAATTTAGAACTGTCCATTTGTTAACAATCAAATTTATATATTCAATAAGCTCTCAGTTGAATTATAGTTAACTCAATGGATAAAGTTCGTTGAGTTATGGCTAACTTAACGAACTAACCTCATGGACTTAAGTTAACTCCACGAGCTTGTCTTTTCTTTTTAATACTACTATTTACAGAAGAATTCGGCCAACCATTGGGCGATTCCATAGATTGTAAATAACATCAATTAAGCTCTTTAATGTTAGTAAACACTGGATTTATCATTAGGCAATACTAACATTCAGATAATTCAAACAGTAACCATTAAAATCTTTAAGTCTTTTGAACGACCCAATTTCAGTAAACTGTAAAACTAAAACAAACATAAAACAATCACAACACTGATGAAGATAACATTAATCACGATACAACACTCAAATACAACCTACAAACATAGATATATTATTTTTGGTATTTTTGTTTTAATATGAACATGGAAATGAGCGAAAGGTGAAATGTAAAGTAATCTCACTCGACAGTAAATACTTCCGACACTACTTGCAACGCGATTACACCACCGAAAATTAAACCACTTACAATCCTGTCTCCTCTCCCTATAGAATCGTGAGTCCAGAATTGCAAGATAATCTTCTCTTCAGCATACAGGCATCAACCCGAAGCCAAGGCTAAAAGCTTTACGATCTCCTAAAATATGAGTCGGTGCTTGATGAAAATGGCTTCCCTTCCCGGAACGCGATCACTCATCATAATGGTTGTCAGACACTGTGTTTGGCTCAGAATCGACCCGACATCAAGAAAGTATTCTCACAGACCTCTGATGGTTGGTGATTATGGTGGATATGGTGGTGGTAACGATGGTTGGCGTGATACTTTGGAGAATCATCGATACTGTCTGTAGAAAGCTCGGTGCTCCTCCTCTATATACACTACCCGTCCATCGATCACACCTTGGATTTCTTTTTCTTCTTTTATTTTATATTTCTTCAGTAGTAACTGCTTCTACTTGAATGATCGATTGGATTTCCTTCATTCATATCAACGGCGATGATTTCTTCTCCCTGCATAATACATGCAATCATAGTTTTTCTTCCAACTGTCTTGTTTCTGCAACCGCTACAATGGCATGTTAGAAAATAAATAGTATGTGGAGTTACAGATAACTCAACGGACTTTCTTCATTGATTTAACTATAAAACACGTGCATAAATTTAACTATTCGATGCTCAGGTGCATTTCGGATACTTATAAACTTAACTATCCGATGCTCAGATGCATTTCGGATAGTTACAACTAACTCACCGATATATAACTTAAGTAAATCTACCAATTCTCGACACATGTCAACAGCAGTTTAATAATAAAATACCCATTTTGGAGAGTTACAGGTCTAACTATCCGATGCTCAGATGCATTTCGGATAGTTACAGCTAACTCACCGAAAATCCATTTAAGTCACTTTACTAGAACGTGACACGTGTCCATAGCTATTTTATAAATAAAAAGAGATTTCGAAGGGTTACAAGTATAATTGTCCGATGCCCAGCTGTAATTTCGAATAGTTAGAGATAATTCACCGAAAGTTCACTTAAGTCATGCATTATGGTTTCGACACGTGTACTTCTGGAAATAATAAAATATTCTTTGAAAACATAACTATTCGGCAATATAAACATAACTATCCGACATATTCAGTTTATTAAACATAACTGTCTGAAATATGTTCGGTATGTTAAACATAACTGTCCAAAATATCAGAAAATTCAGAAACTTAAGAATTTCACAGCCTGCAACTTACTCACAATTCAGAAATGTACTAAATTGACATTAATTCCTCAAAATTAAGCAGATTCTTCAATTAAAGCATATAACAGTGCAATTATAACATAATGGCTTAATTCTCAAATAATAAGCTAAATATTATGCAATTAACCATCATTTAACCGTTAATAATATGTACTTTTTCATTCTAAACACTTCCCCCATACCTAAATTTTGCTAGTCCCTTAGCAAACTAAGATCTAATTAATTGGTCTTTCAAAAAGTGCTAGAATTAATTCCTCTTCTTTTTTCTTTCTATTCAGCATAAAAATATATATTCTGTAAGTTTCAGTAATCAACCTACAAATATACTTAGAATATATGTCAATTACATACAAAGTATATCATCTTCACATAGGTGTTAATTATATTATCATTTGTTCTTCTTTTCATCATCTGCTATCCTAAATTTTCCAATAAGATTTCTAGAAGAAATTTCAACAACATACGAATCAAAGTACAATCCAATTCAATATGATTAAGACAAGTAGAATAAAGAATTGTATCTCTATTAAAACAACTTCAAAAGTCAATTCCAGATTCATATTACAGCAATTCTAGATAACAGAAAATATACTCGATTCATAAGATATCTATATTTCACAAAACTTTTGTATCTTTTCAGAATAGTATATGTTTTTTTTTTTTTTTTTCGTACTTTAAAAGTTAATTTGACAAGCTTGAATCATACAGGAGCTTTCTAATGTACCCATATAACGAGCTTTCAGTCAACAATCCCATATTTGATTAGGATCTTAGGTTGCTAGATTTCAAGAATCCTTTTTCAAGTCAACAATCCTTACATACCTATCTGCTCAAGTACAAAAGGCTCATGATCAAACAAGTCAATAAACTCTCAATTTTTTCTCTTTTTTTCCTTTTTTTTTTTTTCAATCAAAATACACACAAAACAAAGCATTAATCACATACTGTATATGTACGTATTTCATTAATACAGATGCAATAAAACACCAATCTCATATAGTCTTGTTTCTATCATTTACTGAAAATATGAATCCATAACAATAAGCTCATACTTTTTCTGTAGTTTAATAAAATCTACACATAAATCATTCTACAAGTTCAATCAGTCAAATTAAATGTATCTTTAATCATATGTGTTTCATTTAATCTAGAATTCACATCTCAGCTCCTTCAGGACTTCAGATAATTTACTGATTTTTCATTAAGTATTCTGATTTCATTTTAAAATCGTGAAACTGTTAAACTCATGAAATTCAGAAAAATCATAAGATACTATATCTACATTTGCATAAATAATAAATTCTATAGCATCATATATAGCCTTCTAAATATAACATTCAAGCAGTTACAATTTATAAATTTTATAGTCTCAATTATTGGATAGTTACAGCAAGTTCATAAAAATTTTCAATTTCCACAACTTTGCAGTACCATTTTAATTTTTTTTTTTTTTAATTAACAAACTTACGTGGTTGTTACTTTAATTACCTCCCCCCCATACCTACATTTTGCATTGTCCTCAATGTAAAAGATTTGACAATAAGTATAGTAATTGTAGTAGGCATGAATACAGTTTTGTTTGATTTAAAATTTAGGGTAAGTAATTGGTTACATACCTTGTTCCATTTGTATCTCCTTCTACATATTCCGATTTTTGATTCTGAAAAATTTTCATTCACAGATAAAAGCAAAATATAAAACGAAATAACACTTAACAAATATTAATAAATCAGTGTCTTGTGTGGAACCCAGACTCCTATGCCTATGGTGCTTCAAATCTATTAGGTCTTCCTATATTCCATTCTTCTCCTGTTATAGGATTTCTTATCAAAATATCCGGTAATAATAAACTTGCATACCTTAGTCTCGTCTTGTATATGATTAATCCTTCATCTATCCCCATAATATGATTTATTCCTTCTAATGCATTGGGTGGAATTCCAGTAGTTTCTTCCATAGCCAGATATTCATGGTTAATTGAACTACGATTAAATGACCTCCATATGAATCCATCTCTAATCTTTAGTTATTTTTGCAGCTTGTAGTCCCTAAAAATATTTTTCTTCATTACAGTTTTTAATTTCCTTTGATACACAACATAGCTTGCATAGATCTTTGGCCGACAAGTTACTCAGTACTTCCCTTAGTGCATCCAACGGTAATTGCATCAATTCCATTTGTTGATTCTGTATAACACAAACAAAAATTTAGCAAAGACAAAAAATTAACATAACTACTGCACACCCTCGTGGAGTTAAGGAATAACTCAACGGACTAAGTTCGTTGAGTTAAGGACTAACTCTACGATACTATTAACTAAAAATAAAAACATATATACATACAGATAGTTGCTTCAGATATGCTGCTTCATTCAGCTATCCTCCTAGAAGAGGTATCAATTTCATTGATCATTCTATTGACGGGATTAAGTATAGCTTGTATTGGCAATCCTCTAGTAGGTCTACCTTCCATTGGTTCCTTTTGTCTAAGTGGTATATTTCTATTCTGATTTTGAATTGCAGCACTTCCAAATACAAAATCTAGACAATTATTTAATTGTTGGATTATCTTTTCTAATTTCTCTATTCTAGATCCTTGTTCTAGTAATGCTTCATAACTTATATTCTTCTCATTCATATTTTCTCCTCCCTGGAAATTGTTGTTTCTCCAAGATAAATTCGGGTGATTTCTCCAATTAGGATTATAAGAATTTCCCAAGTTATCTCTCTAGTTTCTAGCATAAATAATATCTAAATCTTTTATGTTTGCATTCTTTTCTGCTAGCTTTTGATTTAATGATAACTCTTCTATTTTCTTTGTTAATTCATTTAATTTCACCTCAAGCATAGTATTTGAATCTATTTCATGCATTCCTCTTGGCAATATTTTTTTATCTACAATAGCTTCAACCGAATTTTCCCACTATGTAGTTCTTTTTGCAAAGTTTTCTAAATATGCCCATGCTTCTTCACTACATAACTTTAAAAATCCATTTTGATAAGTAGATTCTAATAAAGATTTCGTTGAAACATATATGCCTTCATAAATTATACTTATTAATTGTGCTTTACTAATTGCATGATGTGGACATTGAGTCAATAAATCTTTAAATCTTTCAAAATATTTCCAGAATGATTCACCCTGTTTTTGGCTACACATTAAGATTTCTTTCTTCTTTTTAATCATTTGATGTGTTGGATAATATTTTTCCAAAAATATAGAGCAAAATTTAGTCCATGTAGAAATTGAATCAAGCAACAGAGTATATAACCATCTCTTAGCTGTATCTTTTAAAGCAAAAGGGATATATAAGTTTAATAGCATCTATACTCATGTTCGGCATTCTCATCATTTGACAAACTTCGTTAAATTCTCTAAGGAAATAATAGGCATCCTCTCTTTCTAATCCATGAAAATGTAGCAATTGACTAATATAATTAGATTTCAGTTCAAACCTATCTCCCTCAAAGTTTGGCAATCGAATATATGAAGGTTCATCAACTAATTCCGGATACAGAATCTCTCCTAATGGTTTTTCTACTGGAACAGTCATCTCTACGTTCTCTTTTAAAGAAAGGTTAGCTACACCCCAAAGAATTTCGTTAAAGTTTAGTTCAGAAAATTTTTCAGTACTCCTCTACAATGAAAATTCCTAGGTAGGTGTTCTTACTAATCGCTTAGTGCTTAGAGAATGAGTCCATGTGCTCATAAATAAATAGCAGAAGATTAATTATATACCAGTCTGAAGCTTTCCATTCAGTAAATATTCGTTGTCGGATGAAGTTGAATCAACTACTTCTCCTTCAAGTTCCTCCAACACATTCTCCTTTCTTTTAAAAGTGCTAGTAACTCGTAAATAACATTCTGGTTTATATATATAATGTACATCCATAAAGTGAATAAATCTCGTTGCAAGAATGTGTCTTGCAATGTGCATCGTGGTTCCTATTTTTATGGGTACGTGTACCACTATTAATTTTAAATTTTGGTAATCGCTAAACCGATGAAGTTTCATTCCTAGTTAAAAGAATAACTGTTCTACTTAATCCACGAACTAACCTTGTTGAGTTACAGATAACTCAATAGAACACAATCGGTTACTATTGCTAACTCCAGGGACTAACTTCGTTGAGTCATAGATAACTCAACGGAGTGACCTTATATTATATTACTGACCTCGTGGAGTTACGGTTAACTCAACGGACTTACTTCGTTGAGTTAACACTTAGCAACTTCTAAGCTTACTCTCGTAAATTTCTCTCTACTTCCTTTTTTTTCTCATTCTGCTAACTGAAATAAAGTTAAATCTATGTCATTAATGCATCATTCTAATCAAAATTCATTTAAATCTGAACATTATATAAAGATTTAACTTGCAGATCATTTTATATTATGTAGAATTTACATTTTACCTTACAACATGCAGAAATTTTTAAGCATTTTTCCAGTCATTCAGCAAATTGTAAATCTGTTACATATTCATTCATAAAGTTCCACAAATTATATAATATTCAATAAATTCCATTCATTTCACATACAAAACACGTATGAAAATTGCATCTGAAAAATTATATTCATTAATATGAATCAATTTACATTACAAATACATCATGCATTTTCATACAATTTTACACAAGTAGACGAACAATACAATTTAATCTTTATTCCTAAGTTCATCTACTTCCTTCTAGAGTTTTTCTAATTGAAGTTCTAATTGATTAATTCTTTCTACTGCTCCTGTAAAGCCTCCAGAAGGTACAGCTATCTCTGCAGCTACAAAATTTTTGTATTCTTTCATTGAAATGGTTCTTAATCTGATCCTTTTTGATGTCCATTTAGTGAAATCGATACAGTCCACCATCAGCAGTGGAATCAAATTTCCATAAAACAATTTTTTCTTGATTGCTTTCAGCTTGGCGATAAAAACTGCAGACCAATTTATTTGAATCTTGTTAACAACTGCAAACGTGGCCCATTTCACAAATTGACTCAATTCTTTGTCATGAACCTATTGTTGATAGACATTCTTAATTAAAATGTTAGCTACCATGTGTGCTTTACTATTTAAATGCTTCAGTCTATTTAATAAAGGCACACCAGGATTGATAGTCAAACTGTCCTCAATTTCTTGTTTTGTCCACTCAACGGTAGTTGTACTTTCCAAAATTTCCTGTCCTTCATTCTTTAATCCAAAAATGTTGTGGAGAAGCTCTAGTGTTATCTGTACATCAGCTTCCTCCACGTTGGAAATTAATTTTCCTTCTTCCTCTCTCAAATTTGCATAAAAATAGGGCACTAAATTCTCATACACTGCATGCCCTCTCTCTTGAGAAATGAATTGCAGTAGACCTTGGAATTCAAATAGATCTTTGATTTCTTGCATTCCATCCTAATTTACTGGTCTATTGTAAATAATATCATAACCCCTTATTTCTTGGTATTTGGTATAAGCTTCCTGACTACAAAAATGTACTTCATTCAAAATTGTTGTTTTAATCGGGTCAGGAAGGTCATTTTGTTGTTCCAGAGGCGTTTGTACTTGCTCTTCTTCTTCTATAGGCTGCATTTGAACATTCTCTACAAATTCCTGCATTTTTACTTTTGCTTCTATCTATCGTGGTGAGCCGGCAGAACTCTTCACTCTGTCTTGAATTCTTTCCATATATTGCTGAAGAGTTTCTTGCACTTCAGTGGAATCTGTGAAATTATTTTTGTCCAAATGGCTTCTTTCATTCTCTTCATTTTCTACTCTTTCTTCTTCCTCTTGACTACCAATCTGTTCTGTTACTGTTCTTTCTAATTATGTAATAGAGTGGGATGGAGTCACGGGCAATTCAGTTTCTACCCTAATTTCTGTTTCTTCTTGTGCAGGCTGTAGACTAATTTCAACTTGATTTTCTTCTTTTCTTTGCTCCTGTTGCTGCAGCTCCTACTCCTCCTCAGAATCGGATAGCAAGTTGATAAAAATTTGCTCCACAGGCCCTATAAAAATTGGTACTTCAGATTTAATTTCCTCATTTTCAGGCACTTTTTCTTTTCCTTTCTTTTTTCTGATTAGTTGTGCCTGTTCTTCCTCTTCATCTTCTGAAATTAAATCTACAAAAGTAGGCACTACAAGCTCTCGAGCCACAGTTACTAGCTCTTCCTGTTTAACTTTTTCTATAATTGTTGGTCTCGAAGGACCAACTTCATCTCCTTTTGCAGCAGGTTTGGCAGTAGCTGCTGCCTTATACTGTTCAACTTTTATTTTGTATTGGGCCCTTATCCTTTCTTCGACCCTTTTTCTCTTAATGGCATCATATGTAATGTGTGCCTTAGCCGTAGCTATTTCTTGAGTATCACCTTGGTCTCTTGCTGTTTTGACTAAGCTAGTAAATTCTTTCTCTTCTTCTTCAGTTCTCGGCCAAACAAATGGTAATCGTGGTAGAGGTTTTGTTGGCTGAACTGGAGGTCTTGATTGCTGTTCCTCAAGAACAGGTCTTTTAGCAGTCGATTCTTCCTAATCTCTTGGTCATTGCTGCTCCCATGTTGCCTAGCTTCCTCGACCAATAATGCGTTTCTTAAACCACAATCTAGCTTTACATTGAATTAGCTCTAGGGCTACTTCATTGTTTGGCCGGATTTTTCTTCCCTTGCTAACTACAATTTTAGTTGCCACTCTAATCTGTGTCTCCATTATATGTGGTATTTGTATTTCTAACTCAACTAAAATTTTCCTTAAGTTAAAGAGTTCTGATTCTACCTATTGTAGCTTTTTCTCTCTTGTTGTATTTCTGATCTTCTACCGCGTGTGCCATTCTTCAGATTCCTTTAGGAACTGTGCAGTGTCCATTGCATCTTCCCAGAATTCAGGCGTCATTTTCCTCATCGTGGAGTTACACAACAACATGGAATTGCTCTGATTTTTGCTGTTCTAGATTCTAAATGATTTGCCGAATAATGCCCCTAGAACCCTAGGTTTTAGATAAATAAGCCCTAAGTTTAGGCAGGTAATCGAGTCATTTCCCGAACCAACTAGTACTATTTTATCTACGGTCTTAGCTACAGTACTTCGTTGAGTTATAATTAACTCAATGGAATAAGCTCGTTGACTAACTCAAGACTCAACGGAGTAAGCTCGTTGAGTTAAGCATAACTCAACGAACTCCCCGTACAAACAAATATAATAATAAAAATACTACATATAATAGTTTTTCTGATTAACTTTTTTTTTTTCTCGGTTTAACCGATACTATGTTTTGGTCAAACCTAACTTTTTTCCAAAAATTAATATACATATTTTTTATGTTCTGATCATACCAATGGATCTAGTCGGTTGAACCGTAACAATTTTTATAATATATACATATATATATATATATATTTTTTTTTTTTTAATGTATGTTTTTTTTTTATATATATAAACATAAAAACTGATTTCTTACTAGGTAAAGCTCGAGTAATCCTCTACTCTAACTTCTTCTATAATTCCAAAGAAGCTTTTTGGTGTTTTTAGAATAGGTCTAAGTCTTTATCCATTTACTTTAAATATATTCTGATTTTTAGGATTTTCAATTTCAATAACACCATAAGGATAAATATTTCGAACTATGTAAGGTCCTCCCCATCTAGATCTTAATTTTCCTAGATGGTTATGGAGTCTAGCCATATAAAGATATACTTCTTGTCCTATTTCAAAGCTTTTTGGAATAATTTTTCTATCATGCCAGAATTTAATTTTCTCTTTTTCTCTTACAGTCTTCAAATAAGCTTCATTTCTAAATTCTTCAAATTCAATTAGTTGCATTTTCCTATTTTCAGCAGCTTGATTTAAATTAGTATTCAGAGTTTTTAATGCCCAATAAGCTTTATGTTCAATTTCAGTAGGTAAATGACAACTATTTCCATATACTAGCCTAAAAGGTGGCATGCCTAAGCTTGTTTTATAAGTAATTCTATAAGCCCAAAGTGCATCTATCAATCTATCAGCCCAATCTGTTCTAGTAGGATTTACTACTTTTTCTAAGATTAACTTAATTTGTTTGTTTGCACTTTCTACTTGTCCAGTTGTTTGCGGATGATATGATGTTGCAATTTTGTGGTTTACTCCATATTTCTTCATTAAGGCTTCAAAACTTCTATTACAGAAATGAGTTCCTCTATCACTAATAATAGCTTTAGGTATTCTAAATCTGGCAAATATATTTGTTCTTATAAATTGTATTACCACTTTGTTATCATTAGTTTTTGTAGGAATAGCTTCTATCCATTTTGATACATAATCCACCCCCAACAATATGTAATTAAAATGATTAGACATAGGAAATGGACCTATAAAATCTATTCCCCACACATCAAAGATTTCAACCTCAACAATAGGATTAAGAGGCATCATATTCCTCTTTGATATTCTTCCTATTTGTTGACATCTTAAACAACTTAAGCAATATTTATGAGCATCTTTGAATAGTGTTGGCCAATAAAACCCACATTGTAGAATTTTTTGCAGCAATTTTCCCTGAACCAAAATGCCCTCCACAAGCTTGGTCATGACAGAAAGACAATATGCTTGGATATTCAGTTTCTGGAACACACCTCCTTAAAACCAGATCAGGACATTTCTTAAATAAGTAAGGGTCTTCCTAATAGTAATATTTTACTCTTGAGAAAAACAATTTCTTATCCTGTCTATTTCAATCCTTAGGTGTTAAACCAGTAACTAAGTAATTAACTATGTCTGCATACCAAAGCATTGTGTTGATGGTCATTAATTGTTCATCAGGAAAATTATCCTTAATTTCAATATTTGATTTTTCTATTTGTAATCTTAATAAATGATCTGCTACTACATTCTCACAACCTTTTTTATCTTTAATTTCTAGATCGAATTCTTGCAATAATAATATCCATCTGATCAATCTAGGTTTAGTTTCTTTTTTCTTTATTAGATGTTTTAGAGCTGAATGATTCGTGTATACTATTACTTTAGCTCCAATCAAATATGATCTAAACTTTTCTAAAGCAAACACAACAGCTAATAATTCTTTTTCAGTAGTTGTGTAATTAACATGAGCATCATTTAAGGTTTTGCTTGCATAATGAATCACTCTAGGAGATTTTTCTATCTTCTGTCCTAACACTACTTCTACAACAAAATCAGAAGCATCGCACATTAATTCAAATGGATGGTTCCAATCAAGTGCTTGAATTATAGGAGTTCAAATTAAGCTAGTCTTAAGTCTGAAAAATGCTTCCTTGCAATTTTTATCAAAGTTAAATGGGACATCTTTTAATAGATTAGTTAGAGGTCTAGCTATTTTGCTAAAGTCTTTAATAAATCTTCTATAAAAACCAGCATGTCCTAGAAATGATCTAATATCTTTTACTGATTTAGGTTCTGGTAGATTAGAAATTACTTCTATTTTAGCTTTATCTACTTTCAACCCTTTCTTAGAAACAACATGCCCTAAGACTATTCCTTGTTTAACCATGAAGTGAAAATTTTCCCAATTTAAAACCAGATTTTTTTCCACACAGCGTTTTAATATTTGGTCTAAATTGCTTAAACAAACTTCATATGTGTTGCCATATACAGTAAAATCATCCATAAATATTTCTAAGAAATCTTCAGTCATTCTAGTAAATATGCCCTGCATACACCTTTGAAAGGTAGTTGGTGCATTGCATAATCTTAATGGCATTCTCTTAAAAGCATAAGTTCCATTAGGACAAGTGAACGTTATTTTCTCTTAATCCTCTAATGCTACTAGAATTTGATTATAACCTGAATACCCATCTAGGAAACAAAAATATTCTTGCCCTGCTAATCTTTCTAGCATTTGATCTATAAAAGGTAAGGGAAAATGATCTTTCCTAATCACAGCATTTAGCTTTCTATAGTTTATACATACTCTCCAGCCTGATTGAATTCTAGTAAGTATCAAGTCTTGACTTTAATTCCTAATAACTGTTAATCCTGATTTCTTAGGAACTACATGGATTGGGCTAACCCACGAGCTATCAGAAATCAGATAAATTATGTCATTATCTAACCATTTCACTATTTCCTTCTTGACAACTTATTTAAGGTTTGGATTTAATCTCCTCTCAAGAATTCTAATAGATTTAGCATTCTCTTCTAAATATATGTAGTGATAGCATAAAGTTGAACTTAACCCTTTTATATCAGTCATAGTCCATCCTATTGCTTCTTTATAACTCTTTACTACATCTTTTAATTTAGCTATTTGATCCTCTTTTAAATCTGAAGCAATAATGATTGGACAGGTTCGTTTATCTCCCAGAAATATATAGGTTAATTTAGGAGGTAAAGGTTTTAATTCTAAATGCTGCCCATCAAAAGCTAGAGCTCCTAATTGAATATCATCATTTTCTAAATTACTTTCTTCCAAATCTCCTTTTATATTTATGCTTTCACTTTCCCCTAAAGTTTCAGAATTGATTTGCCTATTTAATTCTTCTTGAATCACATCATTTAACATATCTCCTTCATCCTCTAAAAAGTCTATGGTATGTAAGGGCATTTCTAATTCCTCAAACCTTTCTCATTTAAAAATATTTAATTAAGTATCCTCATTACCATATGCTAGCTTCATTACTCCAATTTTGCAATTTATAACAGTCATTGATGTTGCTAAAAATGGCCTTCCCAAAATTAAAGATGTATCACTATTTTTATGCTTAATTTGTTGGGAATCCAAAATTACAATATCAATAAGATATATAAAGTTTTTGATTTTAATTAAGACATCCTCTATTTTTCCTCTAGGGTATCTTATACTTCTAGCAGCTAATTGAATAACCGTACTAGTAGGAGTTAAGCCTTCTAATCCTAAGGATGCAAATATATCACTTGGCATAACATTTATACCTGCACCTAAGTCTATTAAGGTTCTTTCTAGAATGATATTTCCTATGGTGTATGATATAACAGGGATTCAAAGATCAGATAATTTTTTAGGAATTTGTGGCAGAAATAGGAAACTACTTTGCTCTACTAAAAAGACCTTTCTAAGAACTTTTCGTTCTCTTTTCTTAGTACACCAATCCTTCAAAAATTTAGCACAAGGTGGCATTTTCTGTAATAGATCTAACAAAGGAATGTTAACTTGTACTTTTTCAAAAATTTCTCTAATTTTTTCTTGTTTTTTAGGTATTGTTTGTTGTAATCTTTCAGGATAGGGTGCTAAAGATTTTGATTTTAAAGATTCTTTTTCTTTCATTTGATTAGTTTGATCCTTTTTAGCTTCATTAGCAGATTTAGATTGTTCTTCAGTGATTTCTAGATTTTCAGCTATTACATTTTCATTATCATTTTGATTTTTACTCTTATCTACATTCATATCATTTTCATTTTGAGTTCTTGGTGGTATATCAGTTCCAGATCTTAATATTACACAAACATCTTCCAAATTTTCATTACTCTTATGATGTTTTTGTATATCATTTTCGTAATTATGATCTTCAATTGTTTTTAGTTTTAAAGTGCATTCTTTAAATTCTCTTGCATTAATATTTTCTTTTGGCTGTGTATTTTGCAAATTATGCAGGTTTATAATATTATAATTTTCATTGTCCTGTTGCATAACTTGTATTTTCATTGTATATTTGTCCAATGCTTTTAATTTTCTTTCCAGATCATCTAATTTCATTGCACTCAATTTTTGATCAATTTTCATTATGGTTTTTTCAGTTTCGTAAATTATATCTTTTTTAGGTTCTGAATATGCTTCCTTATAGTTTAATTGGTTGACTTCTTGTTGCTGACACATAAAGTATTCCAGTTTGTCAAGGTTTTGCTCTATACTACGCTCTAGTCTGTCATACCTATCCTAAACTTCCGTGTCTCTCAACATATTACACATTCTATACTGACCATCAGTTGGGTAAACTATAGGATTCTCATACTCACCTCTATTATATTGAGGATAATTCATTTGTTGTTCATGGGATGTAACCATCTGTAAACGTCTCAGTTTCAAACAGTTAGAAATGTCATGTTCTTCAAAATTGTAGAATTCACAAATGCTAATTACAGGTTTCAAAAATCTTTGAGCATAAGCATATGCCATATTCTCAATTACAAAAGAAAACACACAACTCTCTAGCTATTAAAACAAAATAGCTCTAACAGTTGCTTATATTAATTCAATTCAATTCAATTCCCTGGCAACGGCGCCATAAAACTTGTTTGCGTTTTCCCAGCACTACACCAGAAAAACTTGGATTTGTTACTTCTATTTTTATTTAGTTAATTTATCTTTATGCCTATTCTTTCTTTTAGAAGTAAATAAACAACCTTTAATACAATTTAGATATTAATTCCAATTTGTACTTCTGACACTACTTGCAACGCGATTACACCACTGAAAATTAAACCACTTACAATTCTGTCTCCTCTCCCTATAGAATTGTGAGTCCAAAATTGCAAGATAATCTTCTCTTCAACATACAGGCATCAACCCAAAGCCAAGGCTAAAAGCTTTACGATCTCTTGAAATATGAGTCGGTGCTTAGTGAAAATGGCTTCCCTTCCCACGACGCGATCACTCCTCATAATGGTTGTCAGGCACTGTGTTTGGCTCGAAATCGACCCGACATCAAGAAAGTATTCTCACAGACCTCCGATGGTTGGTGATTATGGTGGATATGGTGGTGGTAACGATGGTTGGCGTGATACTTCAGAGAATCGTTGATACTATCTACAAAAAGCTCGGTGCTCCTCCTCTATATACACTGCCCGTCCATCAATCACACCCTGGATTTCTTTTTCTTCTTTTCTTTTATATTTCTTCAGTAGTAGCTGCTTCTGCTTGAATAATCGGTTGGATTTCCTTCATTCATATCAACGGCGATGATTTCTTCTCCCTGCGCAATACATGCAATCGTGGTTTTTCTTCCAACTGTCTTGTTTCTGCAACCGCTACAGTGGCATATTAGAAAATAAATAGTCTGTGGAGTTACAGATAACTCAACAGACTTTCTTCGTTCATTTAACTATAAAACACGTGCATAAATTTAACTATCCGATGCTCAGGTGCATTTCAGATACTTATAAACTTAACTATCCGATGCTCAGATGCATTTCAGATAGTTACACCTAACTCACCGATATATAACTTAAGTAAATCTACCAATTCTTGACACGTGTCAGCAGCAGTTTAATAATAAAATACCCATTTTGGAGAGTTACAGGTCTAACTATCCGATGCTTAGATGCATTTCGGATAGTTACAGCTAACTCACCGAAAATCCACTTAAGTCACTTTACCAGAACATGACACGTGTCCATAGCTATTTTATAAATAAAAAGAGATTTTGGAGAGTTACAAGTATAACTGTCCGATACCTAGTTGCAATTTCGGATAGTTGGAGATAACTCACTGAAAGTTCACTTAAGTCATGCATTATGGTTGCGACACATGTACTTCTGGAAATAATAAAATATTCTTTTAAAACATAACTGTTTGACAATATAAACGTAACTATCCGACATATTCGGTCTGTTAAACATAACTGTCTGAAATATGTTTGGTATGTTAAACATAACTGTCCGAAATATCAGAAAATTCGGAAACTTAAGAATTTCATAGCCTGCAACTTACCAACAGTTCAGAAATGTACTAAATTGACATTAATTCCTCAAAATTAAGTAGATTCTTCAATTAAAGCATATAATAGTGCAATTATAACATAATGGCTTAATTCTCATATGATAAGCTAAATATTATGCAATTAACCATCATTTAACCGTTAATAATATACACTTTTTCATTCTAAACACATCTCCTCTGCTTTTGCCTTTTCCTCTGCCATGACCCTTGTAGAACTTGGAGACCATCGTCGTAGGTTGTAACAGCAACAAGTGGGAAAGATTTTTAGACAAAGGTTTACGAATAACCTAAGTGCCCGTGTAATAAGTGTTTAAATAGGGTTTTAGGCGAATAACACAACGTGTATAAAAGTCGGGTTTGGATTTCAAATAAATATTGTATAAAGTTTATTCAATCAAGGTACCCGAAATATTCAAGTATAACTCATTGAGTTAACTAACCTAACGAGTAAAATGTTGTCTAGAGGCAGTTTTACACGTTACCTTACATAACATAATGTCTACTTAGTACACTTAAGATTATCTTGAGAACATTGTAAACTATTCTAACATTCTCTTCTTATGAATCTAAAATAGTTTGTTTGTCTTTTTAAATTGTTTCATCAAGATCTTAAGGAAACTAAACTCAGATTAACCAAGATTTGCATTCTGAATTATATTAATCTGTTTTGAACATTGTTAATCCTCCCCTTACAAATATACTTCAAATATATTCAATAACATACAAAATAAACTTGTATAACAATAGATGTTAAGTATAAGAAGAAGAAGAAGAAGAGTAGACACAATTGTTAAGAAAAAGAAAAGGGAAAGAAATAGTGACTGAGGCTCAAGAAGAAATAAAATTCAAGCCTATAATATTTATAGTAGGGCATAAAGAATCCATTTTCGTAGATTTATTATCTAAAGAAGAAGAAGAGTTAGAGCAATAACAAAGAGAAGAAGAAAAACAGGCTGAAATCATTCTACAGCTTGAAGAAACTGAAAAGGAAGTAAGGGTAGAATCTGTTGTGCCTGAAAATCCATCCCAATTTACAAGTAATTTAGAAAAGATAGTAACAATGCAGATTGGTTGTAAGGAGGAAGAAGAAAGAGAAGAAGTGTTTGGGAAAACTTGTTTGGTTTGTTTTATGTTTATATTAATAAATTCCTTTAGAAGTAAATAAATAACTTTTCATACAAATTAGCTATTAAGTCCAATTTGTATTTTAACTACAAGTGCATAGTGTCTATTGTATTTGTGTGCAAGTATAGGTCGATCCCATAGAGATTGAGTAAGAATTATGTACTATTTTGATTTTTAAAACTAGAGTTTTATATGTGTTCAATTAAGCACTCCGTTGATTTACAACTAACTCAACGAACTTAGTTCGTGGAGTTACACTTAACTTAACAAACTATCTTTGTGGACCTAAGTTATGTCCATGAGCTTACCTAGTAACTTTAAATTAAATTCTGCTATTCACAAAGGAATTCAATCATCCATTCGGTGGTTCTACAAAATGTAAATAATATCAATTAAGCTTTTTAATGTTAGTTTATATGGTGTTTATCATTAATTAACACTAACATTCAGATATTTCAAATAGTAACCATTAATATTTTGGGTATTTTGTATGAATCAATTTCAGTAATCAATAAAACTATTTTCTATTTTTTGAATCAATCAAACATAAAACCTTCACAATACTGACAATAATAACATTAATCATGATACAAAACAAACAACACAACACATAAATACTAACTACAAACACAGATAATTAGTTTTTGGTATTTTTGTTTTAATATGTTCTTGAAGATGAACGAAAGATAAAATGTAAAAATTCTCTATCGATAGTAAGAACTTCTATCCTTACATACGATGCAATTACACCACTAAAAACTTAATCACTTACAGTCACACCTCCTTTTCCTATAGAATCGCGAACCAAGACTTGTAAGTTGATCTCCTCTTTAGTATATTGGCATTAACCTTAAACCAAGGCTAGAAGCTTTACGATCTCCTGAGATATGAGTTGGTGCTTGGTGAAAATGACTTTCCTTCCAATGACGTGGTCACTCCTCATAGTGGTTGTCAATCACCATGGTTGGCTCGAAATCGACCCAACATCCGAAAAGTATCTTCACAAACCTCTAATGGTTGGTGATTGTGGTGGTGTTGTGGAGCTTCAAGGAACTTTCGATGCTACCTGCAATTAGCATGGTTATTCACACACTTTCTTCAATTTTCTCCTCTTCTTTTTATATTTCTTTCAGTAGTAACTACTTTTACTTAAATGATTGATTAGATTTCCTTTATTTGTATCAATGATGGTGATTTTTTCTTGATTCTATGATTTAAATCCTACGTGATACGTGCAATTGTAGTTTTCCTTCGAATTTCTTGTTCCTATAACTACTCACAATGACATATTAGAAAATAATTGGTCTGTAGAGTTAGTGTAACTCAATAGACTTACTTCGTTGATTTAACTTTTAACTCAACAGACTTGATATAAAATAATAATAATATATCACGTGAAATAAAGAAATAACTTATAAGCTTATAACACTAACACAACGTGTTACCTTAGTATGTAATCAAGTAACTTAATGCGTATAGTTTTGCTCACTTAATGAGTTAAACATGTGCAACTCACGTGACATAATAAAACATTTAAAGTCAACACGTGCATAATGCTAACTTAATGAGTTCAAATATATAACTTATAGTTTTACTTACCAACTCAACGAGTTCTCACATGATCTTTTTACATCTTTAAACCTGTAACTCAACAAGTTGACATGTGATCTTCTAACAAAAAGAACACTAACTCAACGAGTTGCTACCACGCACTATACATGATATAAATATGTGCAAATAAAATAGATCATGCTTAATATTACAAAACCACACTTAAATTAGGTTTTCAATCTTTTAGAAATGATATTTAATTAATGTTAATTCCTTAAAATTATGCACATTCTATAATTAAGGCATATAATCATGCAATTGTAACATAATGGCTTAATTCTCATATAATAAGCTAAATATTATGCAATTAACCATTAATATTATGCACATTTTCATTCTAAACAAGAAGCTGAACAAAAAAGCACAGAAAGGGAAAAAAATGATTCGATAGATTCCATTGAAGAGGGAGAAACCCTTTAGTAATTACTAGAGAAATTAAAAGATAAAAGTGTGGAAAGTTCGGTAGGCTCTCCACTGTTAGGACCAAATAGCTTACCAAAGGGGAGGTGAATGGTATTATTTAATGATTTTTGTCTGAGTTTAAGACTTAACAATAAATGATTGATTGTAGTTAAATTTCAGCAAGCATAAAACTACTTTCCTAGTGAAGCACAAAATAAGTGTAGATAATGCACAAAGGAATTTTTTAGGTAGTTCACCACTATTGGCTAGTCCACCCCCAAGGATTACTTGGGCTTCACTAACTTTCCTAAACTTACAATCACTTGCTTTGAAGTAGAGGCAAGAACCAACACTCAAGCTTTGAAGTATAAGCTTTAAACCAAGCTTTCCTTTGAGCTTTCTGGTGCAAGCTTTGAACCAATAGTGACCTTTCTGGTGCAAGCTTTGAACCAACACTTTTGAGCTTTCCAATTTCAAAATATTTCTGGATAGTTAACTTCTCAACCTTCTAATCATTTGATCAGCTATCCTACTAACTTTCTAAAGGACTTCCAATTTCAGATACTTAGCTTGTTAACCTTCTAAAAGTCTTCTTCTTCTAGATACATAAGTTGAGAAACTTGACCGAACATTCTGAAAAAGCTTTCTTTGCCCTATTTAAGTAATCTTTTGGATACTTAACTTCTTAACCTTTTGAAAATCCACTTCTTCTAGAAATTTAAGCTTGAAACTATCCGATTCTTTTGTATAGGATCGTTATATCACAAGAGGGAGGGTGACTTGTGTCTTTAGTAATTAAATTACCAGCGGATAAAACAAGAGCATGAAACACTCATAAATAAAATTCTATTCTTTATAAACTTTAAAGAAAGAATTTACAATTTCTTTTCAGTTCAATTCCTTTCTTGTTGGTTTTGATACAGTAAAGTCCGATATACAATTCAAATAGAAAATGAAGTTCTTATTCTAAGCTAATTTTTAATTGTATAAAACTTGATCTTTATGCACATAGCTCTTTTTCCTTCTTTTTGCTCAGCTTCTGTATCTTTTCTTCTCCAATTGTCAAATTTCCAGACTTCTTATGTTTGTAGCTCCTTTTTTTGAAATTGCTTGGAATTTTGAACTTCTTTTGATGTTGGAGAATTTTTCTAGATTTGATATGATGTTGAATATTCAAACTTGATATTCAAGATTGGGATTGAATATTCAGACTTGGTTTTTTAGTTTGTGATTGGGGATTGTGAAGATCGTAATGCAGCTCATACTCTCTATTTTTAGTAGTTGAACTCTGACTTCACGTTCAACATGTTCATTTACTTAATTACGTAATCTACATACTAATTTCAATTTCAAATTATCCATGATTTCCACTATCTTTTTGAACTTCCACTATGTCCACACTCTATTTTGAAATTTCCACTATCTCCACTATTATTTTGAATTTCCACATTTTCCACTCATAGATTCACCAAAACTTTATCTTCTTGGAGATTTGTAGAATATCTTCTAAGTCACCACTTTAGTTGAACACTTATCATTTAGGTCCTGTAAAAACTCAAACACTTATCTATAACTCTTCAAGTTTTTACACCTACAAAATACATGACTGAATAAAGAAAACTTATCTATTTGTTAGTCATTTTATAAAACTCAAATAGTTATCTATCCATGCGTATAAAAACTTGAACAATTATCTAACTCTTCAATTTTCATTACCAAACGACATGGAAAACACATGAAAACTTAAAACATTAAAACACGTGTATATAACTTAATTATATAAGTTTTTAACATAACTCTTTGACTAAAATGAAATGTTAACTATCCAAAAATCTAACTATCTAAAAGTTAACTGTTTAGAATGAAAAAGTGCATAATATTAACGAATAAATGATGGTTAATTGCATAATATTTAGCTTATCATATGAGAATTAGGCCATTATGCTGTAATTGCACTATTATATGCTTTAATGAAAGAATTTGCATAATTTCAGGAAATTAATGTGAACTCATCAGTGATAGAGGAACTCATTTATGTAATAAAAGTTTTAAAGCCTTAATGAAGAAATATGGAGTAAATCACAAAATTGCAATATCATATCATCCGCAAACAAGTGGATAAGTAGAAAGTGCAAATAAACAAATTAAGTTAATCTTAGAAAAAGTAGTAAATTCTACTACAAAAGATTGGGCTAATAGATTAATAAAAGCACTTTGGGCTTATAGAACTGCTTATAAGACAAGCTTAGGTATGTCACATTTTAGACTAGTATATGGAAAAGGTTGTCATTTACTAGCTGAAATTGAACATAAAGCTTATTAGGCATTAAAAACTTTGAACACTAATTTAAATCAAGTTGTTGAAAATAAGAAAATGCAATTGATTAAATTAGAAGAATTTAGAAATGAAGCTTATTCAAAAATTGTAAAAAAAAAAAAAAATGAAGTTTTGGCATGACAAGAAAATTATTCCAAAAACTTTTGAAATAGGAAAAGAAGTATATCTTTACATGACTAGACTCTATAATCATCTAGGAAAAATAAGATCTAGATGGGCAAGACCTTATATAATTAAAAATATTTATTCCTATGGAGCTATTGAAATTGAAAATCCTAAAAATCAGAATATATTTAAAGTAAATGGAAAAAGACTTAGACCTATTCTGAAGATTCTAAAAAGTTCCTTTGGAATTATCGAAGAAGTAAGAGTAGAGGACTACTTGAGCTTTACTTAGTAAGAAATTATCTAAGTATTGTGAAAAAAAAAAAAAAACTTATTTAAACATAGTCACGGTTCAACCGAAAGAAATTATCGGTTTTACCAAAACATATATAAAAAGAAAAAAATTGTTGCGGTTCAATCGACAAGATCTATCGGTCTAATTGAAACATAAAAATATAAAAAAATCTATATATTATATTGAGTAAAATGTCAGTTTACCGAAGCATAGTGTCGATTCAACTAGTAGAAAAAAAAAGGTACTTAATTTCGATTTGACCGAGGAATATAACGGTTTCACTAAAATTCTAAAATGTTGAAAAATTAAGAGTTAGTTAGACCAAAAATTCTTCAGTCTTGATCAAAGTAAAAATTATTATTATAAGTATTTTTATTAGTTATAACTTTACGAGAAGTCCATTGAGTTATGCTTAACTCAACGAACTTACTCCATTGAGTCTAGGATAAGTTAACGAACTTACTCCATTGAGTTAACCATAACTCGATGGAGTACTGTAGTTAAGTCCACGGACTTAGTCCATGGAGTTAACTGTAACTCCACAGAGAAGTTAGTGAGAGAGCGAGAGTTTGCGTGGGAAAATGACCCGATTACCTGCCTAAAACTTAGGGTTTATTTATACTAAAACTTACGATTTGGGGGCATTATCCGCAGAATCATTTAGAACTTAGAATAGTAGAGATTAGAGTGATTCTGTTCCATTCTGTCACACCATGAGGACAAGATGACGCCTAAGTTCTGGGAGGAAATTGACACCATGAGATTTCTCAGAGAATCAGAAGAATGGCATACAAGACAAAAGATCAAGAACACGACACGAAAAAAAGAACTAGAAAAGGTAGAATATGGCATCTTCTACTAGAGGAAAGTTTTAGTAGATTAAATATTAGCATACCTTAGATTGTGGAAACAAGGATTAAAGTAGCAATAGAAGTTGTTGTGAATAGAGAAAGGAAAATCAGGCCAAACAACGAGATTGCCCTAGAATTAATCCAGCGCAAGTCACGACTCTGGTTTACAAGACATATTGCTGGACATGCCTGGTGGGAAATCTAGGAGCAACAAAGGAAAGTAGCGGAAGAGCCTGTAGCTAAAGGGCTGGCAGCTAAAAATCAGTTACTGCAGAACAAGCATGACCTTTAGTTCCACCAATAGAACCATTAAAATGAGTAACATTTGCTTGGCCGAGAATTGAAGAAGAAGATAAGGAGTTTGCTAGCTTGGTTAAAATAGCAAAAGACTAAGGAGATGATGAAGAAATGGCTATGGCTAAGGCACATATTCTGTATGATGCCATAAAGAAAAGGTGGGCTGAAGAAAAGTTGAGGGCCTAATATAAAATTAAAGTAGAGTAGCATGAGGAAGTAGCTTGATTAATAGCTGCAAGAGAAATTGAAGCTGGTCCTTCGAGACTAGCAATTATAGAAAAAGTAAAACAGGAAGAGCTAGTACCTATGGCTTGAGGGCTTACAGAGCCTATTTTTGTAGACTTACTCTTAGAGGAGGAAGAGGAAGATCAGGCACAGTTATTAAGGAGAAGGAAAGGAAAAGAGATAGTACCTGAAGTTCAAGTAGAGATTAAACCTAAGCTTAAAATATCAGAAGGGCCTAAAGAGCTCATTTTTGTTAATTTGCTTTCTGAATCTGAGGAGGAGTAGGAGCAACAGCAGCAAAAGCGAAGAGAAGAAGAAAAATAGGTTGAAATAAGTCTACAGCCTATACAAATAGAAGAAACTGAAATTAAGGCAGAAGCTGATTTGCTTGACTCCATCCCAATCTGCCACAGAATCAGAAAGAACAATGACAATGCAGATTAGTAGTCAGGAGGAAGAAGAAAGAGAAGAAACTGAAGAAGAAGCTGAACAGGAACATATGGAACAAGGGGAAAATGACTTGACAAATTCTACTAAAGAGAGAGAGACTCTTCAACAAATAATTGAGAGAATTCAAGAAAGAAGAGTGGAGAGTTCTGTTGGCTCTCCACCACAGATAGAAAGAGAAGCTGAAATGTAGGAATCTCCAGATCATTTCCAACAAGCTCAAGTTCAGCAAATTGAGGAAGAAAGTCAAGAACAAACCCCTCTAAAGCAACAAATTTAGATTCCTAACCCGGCTGAAGCAACAGTTCTAAATGAAGTATACTTTTGGAGTCAGGAAGCATATAATAAATATCAAGAGATTAAGGGTTATGATATTATATATAGTTGACTAGTAAATTGGGACGGTATGAACGACATTAAAGAATTATTGAGTTCTAGGGTCTACTACAATTTATTTTTCAATAGAGAAGGCATACTGTATATGAAAATTTAGTGCCCTGTTTTTATGCAAACTTGAGAGAGGAAGAAGGAAATTTAATTTTCAGTGTGGAAGAAGTAAATGTATAGATAACATCAGAGCTTCTCCACAACATTTTTGGAGTGAAAAATGAAGGAATAGAAATTCTAGAGAGCACAACTATAGTCAAGTGGACAGAACAGGAAATAAAAGACTATTTAGCTATCAATCCTGGTGTGTCATTATTAAACAGATTGAAGTACTTAAATGGTAAAGCACACATGGTAGCTAACATTTTGATTAAAAATGTCTACCAATGACAAGGCCATGATATTGAACTAAGTCAGTTTGTTAAATAGGCCACATATGTAGTTGTGAACAGAATTCAAATTAATTGGTACAAAGTTTTTATCTCCAAGTTGAGAGCAGTAAAGAAGAAACTATTTTACGGAGATCTGATTCCACTACTAATGGTGGATAATATTGACTTCATGAAATGGACATCTAAGAGGATAAAATCTAGAGCCATTTCAGTGAAGGAATACACAAATTATAATGTTGTAGCTACTAAGATAGCTGGACCTTCTAGAGACATTATAGGAGCTATTGAAAGTATAAGTCAGTTAGAACAACAACTAGAAAAGCTCCAAAAGGAAGTAGATGAACTTAGGAAGAAAGACTAAATGTATTGTTCATCTACTTATATTGTATTGAAAAATATCTAACTATATGTAAATGTAAACTATTTATATAAATGAATGTTTGAATTTCAGATATTTCTAAATTTGTGTATTTGTGAATGAATGATTTAAAGCTGAATTGAATATTATATAACTGTTTAAAGATTTGTAGACTGTTTAAAAGATTTACAACTTTTTATAAATGACATGGTTAAATGCATGATGCTTGGATAACGTCTGAATATATCTACATGCTGAAAAGTAAAATGTAAATTCTACATAACAGGAAATGAATTGTAAGTTAAATATACATATAATGTTCAAATTTAAATGAGTTTAAGTGAGAACATTGCATTAATGAAATGTATTTAACTTTAATTAAGTTGACAAAATGCAAAGAAAAAAATATAGAAGTTAATACAAGGAGTAAGTTTAGAAAAATTTGCTAAGTGTTAACTCAACAAACTAAGTCCGTTGAGTTAACCTTAAATCCATGAGGTCAATAATAAAATATAAGGTTACTCCGTTGAGTTATCTATAACTCAACAAAGTTAGTCTGTGGAGTTAGTAAATAGGCGACGAAGCTAGTCCGTTGAGTTAGTTGTAACTCAACGAAGTTAGTTCATTGAGTTAGAACTAGTAACCGAAGCTAGTCCGTTGAGTTAACTGTAACTCAATGAGGTTAGTTCATAGATTAAGTTGAATGGTTATTCTTTTAACCATGAACGAAACTTCATGGGTTTAGCAGTTACTGAAATTTGAAATTAGAAGTGGAACACATATCCATAAAAATAGGAACCATATTGCACGTTACAAGACATTCTTGCAACGAGATTCATTTGCCTTATGGATGTGCATTATAAATATAGAACAAAATGTTATTTATGAGTTACCGGCACTTGAGGAAAGAAAAGAAAATTCGTTAGGGAACTGGAAGGAGAAGCAGCTGATTCAACTTCATGCATCAACAATTATTTACTAAAAACAAAGCATCAGACTGGTATGTAATTAATCTTCTGCTATTTTACTTTATGTTAAGAATTTATGAGCACATGGATTCGTTCTCCTAGCACTAAATGATTAGTAAGAACACTTACATAGGATTATTCAACATAGAGACATACTGAAATATTTTCTAAATTGGACTTTAATGAAATCCTTAAGGGTGTGGCTAACCTTTCTTTAAAAGAGAACGAAGATATGGCTGCTCTAGTAGAAAAACCATTAGGGGAAATTCTGTATCTTGAACTAGTTGATGAACCTTCATGTATTCGATTACCAAACTTTGAGGGAGATAGGTTTGAACAGAAATCTAATTATATTAGTTAATTGCCACACTTTCATAGATTAGAAAGAGAAGATGCCTATTATTTCCTTAGAGAATTTAACAAAGTTTGTCAAATGATGAAAATGCCGAACATGAGTATTGATGCTATTAAACTTAGATATATCCCTTTTGCTTTAAAGGACATAGCTAAGAGATGGTTATATAGTTTGTCACTTGATTCAATTTCTGCATAGACTGAATTTTGCTTTGTTTTTTTGGAAAAATATTATTCAACACATCAAACGATTAAAAAGAAAAAAGAAATATTAATGTGTAGCAAAAAATAGGGAGAATCATTCTGAAAATATTTTGAAAGATTTAAAGATTTACTAACTCAATGTCCACATCATGCAATGAGTAAAGCACAATTAATAGGTATAATTTATGAAGGCATAGATGTTTCAACGAAATCTTTATTAGAATCTACTTGTTAGAATGGATTTTTAAAACTGTGTAGTGAAGAAGCGAAGGCATACTTAAAAAACTTTACAAAAAGAACTGCACAATAGGAAAACTTAATTGAAGCTATTACAGATAAAAGAATATTGTCAAGGCAAATGCATGAAATAGATTCAAGCACTATGCTTGAAGTTAAATTAACTGAATTAACAAAGAAAATAGATGAGTTATCATTAAATCAAAAGCTAGCAGAAAAAAATGCAAACATTAATGACTTAGATATTATTATGCTAGAAACCAGAAAGATAACTTTGGAAATTCTTATAACCCTAATTGGAGAAATCACTTGAACCTATCTTGGAGAAATAACAATTTCCAAGGAGGAGAAAATATAAATGACAAAAATATAAGTTATGAAGTATTAATTGAATAAGGATCTAGAATAGAGAAGTTATAAAAGATAATTCAATAATTAAATAATCATCTAGATCATGTATTTGAAAATACTACCATTCAAAATCAAAATATGAATAGAAATATACCCCTTAAACAGAAGGAATCAATAGAAGTTAGACTTACTGGAGGATTGCCAATACAAGCAGTACCTAACCCTATCAATAGAACTATTATTGAAATTGATACCTCCTTTGGGAGAGAAGCTGAATGAAGCAGCATAACTAAAGTAACTATGTATAATATAGTAAGTAGAAAAATATAAAAAGAAAAAAATATAAGTTTAATTATAGTTAGTAATATCGTAGAGTTATTACTTAACTCAACGAACTTAGTCCGTTGAGTTATGACCTAACTCCACGAGGGTATGTAAGTAGCTATGTTAATTTTATCTCTATTAAATTTTTGTTTATGTTATACAGAATCACAATAGAAGAATTGTTGAAATTACCATTGGATGCACTAAGGGAAGTACTAAGTAACTTATCAGCTAAAGATCTATGTCGATTGTATTGTGTATCAAAGGAAATTAAGGAACGTGTCAAAGAGAAATATTTTCATGGACTACAAGCTGCAAAAACGACTAAGATTAAAGATGGATTTTTGTGGAAGTCATTTAATTGTAGTTCAATTAGCTATGAATATCTGAATATGGAAGAAACTACTGAAATTTTACCCAATGCATTAGAAGGAATAGATCATATTATCGGGATAGATGAAGGATTAATTATTTACAGAACTAAACCAATGTATGCAATTCTATTACTCGATATTTTGATTAGAAATCCTATCACTAGAGTAGAATGAAATATAGGAAGGCCTAATAGATTTGAAGTACCAACTAAAAATTGTGGGTCAGCTTTAACATTTTCTAATAAAAATTTGACCATTCCTGAAAAATTGTATTACTAGAGACCAATTGGAAATTGGGATAAAGATTTATGTTTAAGTATGTAAAATTTTCTGAATAGATCTTGGACTGAAAATACTATGATATATCTAGGATAGAAAGCACTAATTAACAACATACATGTTATATTGGATGGATATATATATTTAGTGTCTGATAAATCGTTGCATTTAGATCTGATTTATACATAGTAAGCACAAACAGTTATGATGATGACTTTATAGAAATATTGCTTGTACCTAGTGATATAGCTAAACCACCATCTATAGAACATGATAAAATTCAATTAGGAATGTGGTATAATGAATATGATGATCCTACTTTATGTTTGATAAGATGGTGGTATGAAATGATGAAATTTCAAATATGGATTATGAAAGACCTAAATGAATAGAAGTGGGAAGAGGAATATATTGAAATATATGTAGAAATAGAAACAACTACATTATCTTGGAACAGAAAAGGATCACTTTCTGCATTTCAATTCATTAATGGTAATACACTTATATTTAGTATTGATAACATACTATAAGTTTACAAGTTAAAAAGGAAAATAGACTGCATTAAAACAGAATTAATAGCAAGAAGAATTATGCCTAAAAAGTTTGATTAGACTGACATGTTTATTCCATTTGTTACTACTTTTCAATCATGTTCTTAAACTGTGATTTTGTACTTTTAATGTTGTGAGTTTTGCATTTATTTTATAGGAAAAAGAAAAAAATAATAAAATATCAATCTAGTTTGTTGGTGTCTATTCTAGGGAACCAACTGGCTTGCTTGTGAGCCACCAAAGGCATAGGAGCTTGGGTTCCACACAAGACATTGATTTAACAATATATGTTTTGTTGTTAAATGTTATTTTATTATATATTCTGCTTTTATTTTTGAATGAAATTTTTTTAGAATTAAAAGTCAGAGGATATTGAAGGAGATACAAAAGAACAAGGTATGTAATTGATTACTTATCCGGAACACTAAGGCAACACGTTAGGTTAGTGTTATAAACTTAAAGTTGTTTTATTGCACGTGGTATATATCTTTTTGTAAAAATATTTGTTTATTACTAGTTCATTGAGTTATCAGTAACACAATAAAGTCAGTTCATTGAGTTAACTGTAACACCACGAAGTTGGTTCATTGAGTTAGAATAATACCACAGACTTAGTTCATTGAGTTAGCTATAGTATTTGTCATGTGATTTGGCACATGATGAACTCGTTGAGTTAGATATGTTAAGTTATAAATCTACTTGTATTACTCGTTTAGTTAACATTAACACAACAACTTCTTATTACATTTGATTCTTAAGTATCTAAATTTTCTATTATTTCGGAGAGTTATATTAAATGTACTGGACAGTTATGTTTTAAACGCTTAAAAATTATTTTATTATTTCCTGGAGTACACATGTTATAATCTTACTACATAACTTAAGTGAATGTTCGATAAGTTATCTAGTAACTATTCGAAATGCATCTAAGCATTAGATAATTAGGTTTGTAAGTATCCAAAATATCTGAACTCGTTAAGTTAGAATTATGTACATGTTTTATAGTTAAATCAACTAAGTAAGTCCGTTGAGTTACACTAACTCCACAAACCATTTATTTTCTAATATGTCACTATAGTAGTTGTCGAAATAGGAAATTCGAAGGAAAACCACGATTGCACATACCACGCAAGAATGCACTCGTGGAATGAAGAAGAAATCACCATCGTTGATATGAATGAAGGAAATCTAATTGATCATTTAAGTAAAAGCTATTATTACTGAAAGAAATATGAAAGAAGAGGAGAAAGATGAAGAAGTGTGTGTGTGAAGGTGGAGAACCACGCTAACTGCAGGAAACATCGAAAGTTCCCTGAAGCTCCACACCACCACCAAAATCACTAACCATCAGAGGTCTGTGAGGATACTTTCTAAATGTTAGGTTGATTCTGAGCCAAACATGGTGATTGATAACCATTATGAGGAGTGATCGCATTGTAGGAAGGGAAGCCATTTTCACCAAGCACCGACTCATATCTCAAGAAATCATAAAGCTTCTAGCCTTGGTTTTGGGTTGATGCTAGTATGTTGAAGTGGAGATCATCTTACAATTCTTGGTTCGTGATTCTATAGGGAGAGGAGGCAAGATTGTAAGTGGTTAAATTTTCAGTGGTGTAATCATGTCACATGTAGTGACAGAAGTTTGTTGAGTATTTTGTTTTGATGATATGTGATAAACGAATATAATCATATTTACTCAATTACTATTATTTGTGAACGTAAATTAAGAACATCAATTAATACAAAAAAAGTTTACTGATATAAATATTTGTCTGTAATGGATTTGAAATTATGCTAAGTTAAATTACTAGTCATTACTTTATACTAACTTTTCATTTAACTAAACGTTAAGTTAACGTGTGTTTTTATTGTAAAGTATGATATGTTTTAAAGTTATATTTTCTATATCATGAACAGTGCACGTTTAGACAACTCGTTGAGTTAGTGTGTTATTTGTATAAAGGTCACGTGAAAACTCGTTGAGTTATAGACTTAAAGGTTAAAATAGGTCACGTGAGAACTCATTAAGTTAGTGAGTAAAAGAGCAAAAGGAAGAGACGAACTCGTTAAGTTAGTATTGTACACGTGGTGAAATTAAAGTTTACGAATGTTATATTATATCACGTGAGTTGCACATGTTTAACTCGTTATGTTAACATAACTACACGTGTTAAGTTGCTATATTGAACACTAAGGCAACGTGTTAGGTTAGCGTTATAAACTTAAAGTTATTTTATTGCACGTGGTATATATCTCTTGGTAAAAACATTTGTTTATTACTGGTTCGTTGAGTTATCAGTAACACAATGAAGTCGGTTCATTGAGTTAACTGTAACACCATGGAGTTGGTTCGTTGAGTTAGCATAACACCATAGACTTAGTTCGTTGAGTTAGCTACAATATTTCTCATGTGATTTGGCACATGATAAACTTGTTAAGTTAGATACGTTAAGTTATAAATCTACTTGTATTACTTATGTAGTTAACATTAACATAATGACTTCTTATTACATTTGATAAAAGAAATTTGGATGAGAAAGTTTATTTTGCATGAAATTTTTCAAAGATCCAGGATTGATGATCCAAGAAAATTCGAAAAGAAAACGTGAGTGAGAATGTGTGTATTTCGATGAAGGAAAATGAGGACGTGAAGAGTGAAAAACTGATAGTGATTAAACGTGGAGGATATGCATGAAATGAATATACAGTATAAAAGGCATAGAATTCTCGCTGATCAATTATCCTTGCACACCAAACGAAATATCTTTTTAGGGATAAAAAAAACTCTTCGGGGAAAAGCTCTTAGATGGAAGAAAATTTAATGAAGCAGAAAAAGTCAAATTTATGTCACTGAAGATCTAAAGTATCAGAAGGAAGCAAATTTAGTGAAGTAGAGAAAGTCAGATTTATGTCACTAAAGATCTGAAGTATCAGAAGAAAGCAAATTCGGTGAAGTAGAGAAAGGTAGATATTTGTCACTGAAGAATTACAGAAGAAGAAAAAGAAGAAGAATAAAAATCTCAAACAAGGAGAAATATTTTAAATTTTGTAAATTAGTTTTCTCTATTTGTAGTTATGAAATTGATTAGATGAAACATGGTATCGTTATATAATTGCATCTACAATTTCAAAGGAGATTTGAATTGTATATTGTAATTGAAACCTTGAATAAAATGATTTAATTAAAATAGTATCTCAACTTGTTTTTATTTTTGAAGTTTCAATTATAATCAAAAATATTGAAAAACACAATTCACCCCCCTCTTGTGTAGTCATTCGATCCTACAAGTGGTATCAGAGCTAGTTAATAATCTTTGATATAAAATCAATACCAACTTAATTAATATCTGAACTTATTCTACCTTCTTTGTTTTTAAACAGAAATTAATGTCTAAGCATACGTTTAATTTTCTTGATTTTTGGCTCAAGTTGTTTTAAAGTTTTAAATTGTTCAAAATCAAATAGGTTGAAAAATCTAAGGTTAGATGGCTATTGAAAATGATAATTTTTCTTTGTATGAAGGCCAAAATCTTAACTATCCTCCTTTATTTGATGGAATACATTTTGAATATTGGAAATATAGGATGACAATCTTTCTTCAAAGTATAGATCACAAGTTATGGTTTATGATCTCTAAACCATATACTTCGTTAACTACTCCTTACAATACTTGGACAATTATTGAAAAAGAAAATGAAACTCTGAATGCTAAATGTTTAAATATCTTATTTTGAGCATTAAGTTATGAACAATTTAGTAAAGTGTCGGCATATAAATCTGCTTATGAGGTGTGACATGCATTAGAAGTTTCATATGAAGGTACTTCTCAAGTTAAAGAGATTAAGATTAACATGTAAATTCATAAGTATGAACTCTTTAAGATGCATGAAGACGTAAGTATTTCTGAAATGTTTTCCAGATTCCTAGATATAACAAACTCTTTAAAATGCTTAAGAAAGAATTTTGATCAGAAGGATTTAGTGAGAAAAATTCTCAAATCCCTAAGTTCTAAATGGTCTCAGAAAGTAACATATATTGAGGAATCATGAGATTTAAATGTTTATACTATAAATGAACTTATAGGAAATTTAATTGCTTATGAAGTTCAATTAAATGATTCACTGAGTCACAACAAACTCAAAATGAAGAAAGAAATAGCCTTCGAAATTAATTCAGATTCTGAAATATCTACTGATTCTAATGAGGATTTGATTTTGCTGACTAAGAAATTCAAGAAAGCATGGAAAGCTAGGAAATAGCAAAAGAACAGAAATGACAAGCCCTCAACGTCAAAGTCACTAAATGAAAAGAATTTTTCATCCAGAAAGTATGTATGTTACAACTACAATAAACTTGGACATCTTTCTCCAGATTGTCCTATAAGAAAAAATGAAAAGCAAAGTAGGACAAATCAAAAGAAGTTGGCTTAGAAAACTCTAAAAAAGTTTTACAAGAAAAAGGCTTTAAAGGTCACTTTGAAGAATGGCAATGCAAGATGAACTAAATCAATTCATTAGAAATGATGTTTGAGAATTAGTCTCTCCACTAGAACATCAGTCCATAATAGGTACAAAGTGGATCTTTAGAAACAAAACTAATGAGACTGGTCAAGTTATAAGAAACAAAGCTAGATTAGTTGCACAAGGGTATACACAGGAAGGACTTGATTATGATGAAACATTTGCTCTTGTGGCTAGGTTAGAAAGTATTAGAATATTATTAGCCTATGCTTGCTATATGGATTTTAAACTATATCAAATGGATGTAAAGAGTGCATTTCTAAATGGTTTAATTAATGAAGAAGTTTATGTGAAACAACCACTTGGATTTGAAGATATTAAAAATCTTGAGTATGTGTATAAATTGAAGAAAGCCTTATATGGTTTGAAGCAAGCACCTAGATCGTGGTATGAAAGGTTATCTACTTTTCTAATAGACCAAGGATATAGCATGGGAAAAGTAGACCATACTCTATTTATCAAGAGAGATGATATAGATTAGATTGTTGTTCAAATATATGTGGATGATATAATCTTTGGAGCAACTTCGGATAAACTAATAAAAATATTTTCTGAAGAGATGACTAGTCAGTTTGAAATGAGTATGATAGGAGAACTTTCATATTTTCTAGGACTTCAAATTAAGTAAATGGATAAAGGTATATTTTTAAATTAGGAAAAATATGCAATTGAAATGCTAAAGAAATTTAATTTTAATGATACAAAGATTCGAGGAACTCCTATGAGTACTTTAAAGTTAGATATTGATGACATAGGAAAACCAATAGATCAAAGAAAATACAGTAGTATGATTGGTTCTTTACTTTATTTGACAGCTAGCAGACCTGATATTATGTTTGTTGTATGTGCTTGTGCTAGATTTCAATCTAAGCCAAAAGAATCACAATCAATTATTGTTAGAAGAATATTTAGATATATACAAGGAACTAAAAATTTCGGATTGTATTATTCTAAGGATAGTTCAATAGATCTTATTGGATATATTGATGTTGATTATGCAAGATCTAAGTTTGATAAAAAGTGTACTTGTGGCACATGTCAATTATTGGGAAATAATTTGGTGTCGTGGTTTAGTAAAAAGCAAAATTATGTAGCACTTTCAACCACTGAAGCTGAATATGTTGCTGTTGTATTGTGTTGCACTCAGATTCTATGGATAAGGCAAACTTTAGAAGACTTTGGATTATCTTATGATACAACTGAGATTTATTGTGATAGTAGTTCTGCAATAAATCTTTCCAAAAATCCTGTATTACATTCTAGAGCAAAGTATATAGAGGTTAGACATCATTTTCTAAGAGATAACGTAATTAAAGGTAAAATTAAATTAGGATTTGTGTCTAGTGAAAATCAATTAGCTGATATATTTACAAAACCTCTAAATGAAAATATATTTTGCAACATAAGATTAAATTTAGGTATTTGTAGGCTATGTAACGTGTAAAATGCTTAAACTCCAGAAAAGATAAATATTGTTGATGATGTTGTTTACCTCATAGATATTATGTATTTATCATAAATATCTAAGTAATATCTAAACTGCTACATAAGATACTATGCATTTACCATAATATTATTGTAGTATCTTATTGATTTTACTTATCTTTCCAAGTTTAATGTTTTTTTTAATTTTAAGTGGAAATGTCAATGAAAAAAATTAAAATCCTCTAAAATCCTGAAATTTTGATTAAGTGTTTTCTTTGGATCAATGAAAGTGAATATGATCAAGAATGAGTTTGACTTGATTGATTAAACTTGTAGAATAATTTATATGTAAATCCTATTAAACTACTACTCAAAAGTATAAGCTTATTGAAATTGATTCATATTTTCAGTAAAAACATAGAAGTAAAAATTGTATGAGATTTGTGTTTTATCACATTTGTATTGATGAAATACATATATACTGTGCTTAAAATAAAAAGTTCTTACAAAATGAAAATCTTTGAGAGTTTATTGATCAATTTGATCATGAGCCTCTTGTACTTGAGCAAATAGGTATGTAAGGATTGTTGTCCTGAAAAATGATTCTTTAAATCTAACAACCTAAGGTCCTAATCAGACCTGGGATTGTTGACTGAAAGCTCATTACACGGGTACATTAGAAAGTTCTTGTATAATTCAAGCTTTTCAAACTAACTTTTAAAGAAAATTATCAATATTTACTGCTTTGAAAAGATAAAAGTTGTTTTATTAATTACAGAGATCTTTGAATCAAATATAGTTTCTACCAATATGACTGCTGACTTGTTGAATTTAAATTAGTACTTTTGAAAGTGTTTATTTGAGATACATTCCTTTATTCTACTTGAGTTAATCAAATTAAGTTCAAAGTTATGTTTTAATTCATATACGATTGGAGTTGATTTTGGAAATCATTCTTGATGAATTTAGGATAACGAAAGTCTCTAAAAGAAAAATTTAAAGTATAGTTATAAGTAAGACCTACTTTATACAAGTACATTTTGTATGTTATTGAATATATTTAAAGTATATTTGTAGGGGGAGGAATTATAATGTCAAAAATAGATTAATATCATTCAAAATATAGATCTTAGTTAATCTGAGTTTAGTCCTCTTAAGATCTTGATGTAACCATTTATTAGACAATCAAACTATTTTAGGTTCATAAAAAGAATATTAGAATAGTTTACAATGTTCTCAAGATAATGGTTAGTTAAGTTACTTCTAGTTAATATGTAGTTTTCGGAAGCTTTCAATTGAAAACATCTAAATTTTTGTTAAGAATACTAATTAGACGTTATGTTATGTAAGGTAATGTGTAAAACTTCCTCTAGACAGCATTTTACTCATTAGGTTAGGTAACTCAATGAATTACGCTTTAATGTTTCAGGTATCTAGATTGAATAAACTTTATTCAATATTCATTTAAAACACAAACTTGACAAATAGACTTGTTAAGTTATTCTATAGAAACCCTATTTAAACACTTATTACACGAGAACTTAGGCTATCTCGTAAACATCTTTCTAAAAATCTTTCTCACTGGTTCCTATTACAACCTACGACGATGGTTTTCAAGTTCAACAAAAGGCATGACAGAGGAAAAGGAAGAGGTAGAGGAAATGCAAAAGGCAAAGAAATAGATGTAGATGACGTTCCACGTGCGTGGTTTAAGAAAATTTTACAAGTTGACAAAAGGTTAGCTCAAATATGCAGCGACTATTTCTTTTCTAAAGAAATACTAGATGAAGCTAGACAAGAACTTCAAAATATAGCTGCTAGTATATAATATATGGGGATAAGAAGTAAATATGATAGAGAATATCGCATGGAATGTACGAAGATAGCATTTTTGGAACAATATGCTAAATATTTAAAAAAAGGAGTAGGTTCATCTAATAGAATTCCTCAAACACTTATCAATTGAACAAGACTACAATCATTTAAGGAAGAACATGAATCTATTATACCTACACCTTTATATTCAAAAGAAAAATAGACAAATATTATTGTTGATTAGAGAAAAGTTGATAGTCTTCGAAAGGCAATAGCTATAGAAAGTGCCTTTGAAGAATTAAAACAGAAAACTTTTATAGAATAGATTCGAAAGAAAACAACAACAATAGTAGAAGAACAGCTGACTTGTTACAAGAGACGAAGAGTAAGAAAAATTGTTTCTAAGGAAACAAATATTGTTGGAAAAGACAAATCAGATGAGGATTTAATTCCAAAGGACAATGTATGCCTAGACATTGTGTCTTTCAGTGCATCTGATAAGCTCATTAGTTTCGAACATACTAAAACTGATGATGATGAGACTTTATTCACTTTTTCTAGAAAACTTGAAAAGAAATCAACGCAACAAATTAGTTCAAGCTTTTCTATAGGTTCAAGCCTTGATGATAAGGAAATTGAACAATTAAAGCATCAAGCAACCGATATTGAACAAGTTATTGCAGATGTACTTGAAAATATTGAGGTAGTAACAAGTTCAGAGGCTGTATTGTCTGGAGTGGTAGCTATTGAAAAAGATAAGACTCCAGAAGAGCTTAATGTTAATCAGCCTATTTTAGAATCTATAGAACTAGAGACTGAGAATTCATAGCTTGTACAAATGGAAATATCTGTTGCAGAAAATGAAGAATTACAAATAGATACATAGGCTGTTGAATTTGTGGAAAATTTGAACTCTGAATTTTCTATAGAAACTGAACAAATGGATGTAGCAGATATTGAAAATGTTCCTCACTTTGTTGAAGCTTCAAGAAAATATTTTGATAGAGAAACACATTGACATTCATTTTGAAGAAGACGTTCCTAAAGATGAATTAAATTCTGAATCAAGGCTTCAGGTATCACCTTCTTTGTTTAGAATACTACAAATTCAAGGAAATTCCATTTATTTTATATTTGAGGAAGCATTGTAGAAATGCAATAGTTTGATTTTATGTCAGATTTTGCATGCTCGCCCAATAAAGTTTAGAAATTTAATTGAAATAAGAGATCTATTTGAGTTTCAAGGCTTAATGCAATTATTGCCAGTTGGAATAAAATGAAAGCAATATAAAGAGCTTATTGTAGCTTTTTACAGCAATCTAGTCAAGAATGACAATATATTGACAACTCAAATACATCAACAGGACTTCACATTATCTCCTAAATTAATTTTTGAAGTTTTGGGATTGAAGAATGAAGGTGTTGTTACTAACAGATTTAGCATGGTTAGATTCCAGATGTATATTCAGAAATAAGATTAATGGAAAATCTGAATGTAGAGGCAAGGTTTATTGCAAATATTCTGCATGCAAATTTATTTCAGAGAGTCAAACATAATTTGGAAGTCAGTAGAAGTTGTTTATATGCAACTTATGGTCTCTTGAACAGAATTCAAATTAATTGATTTGATGTTTTCATTTCTCAACTACAACATATGAGTTCAAAGTTATTTTTTGGTGATGCTGTATGTAGAATTCTTGCAAACCAATTAACTTTATCTGACTGGCCCTTTGAAACTAAAGGCATGAGAGCTTTCAGTATTAAAGATTTGCAAAAATACCAGTCAATGCATCAACAACAACAACAACCTAACATTACAGAACACCAACCACAACAGCAAAACTATTCAGATCAAGTACAACAGCAACATGATCTACCTCCTAACTTAGATGCAATGTTGAATGACATTAGAAATGATTTTAGACATCTAGGAGATAAAATTTGTACTGCTATTACTGATATCATTAGGAGGACTAGATAAATGTATTGCCATTTGTCTGTTTACTTGTTTCTGAATACAAAATGTAATGTTTGTATTTATTGTTTGATTATTTGAACAATACATTTTACTATAAATGATTTCATTCTTATTAATGTTTACATAAAGTTTAACTGTAAATATGTCTCTTGGATTGTTTTTACTATGCAATCATCTTTTTGATTAATGACAAAAAAGGGGGAAATGATTAAGAGTTTAAATGTATATATTAAAAAGGGGAGATGATTCTATGGTTATTGAAATTTTTCTAGAAGTTTTACTTTTGAGAGGTGAGTTTTACATAAACAATAGAAATAAGCTTAGGTGTACTTAAGTCAACAAAATTGTTTGTTGAGTTAAACATATTCATAATTGATTTAATATGATTTTTGTCATCATCAAAAAGGGGGAGATTGTTGAGTATTTTGTTTTGATGATATGTGATAAACAGATATAATCATATTTACTCAATTACTATTGTTTGTGAACATAAATTAAGAACATCAATTAATACAGAAAAAGTTTACTGATTTAAATACTTGTCTGTAATGGATATGAAATTATACTAAGTTAAATAACTAGTCGTTACGTTATACTAACTTTTCATTTAACTAAACGTTAAGTTAACATATATTTTTATCGCAAAGCATGATATGTCTTAAAATTATATTTTCTGTATCATGAACAGTGCACATTTAGACAACTTGTTGAGTTAGTGCGTTATTTGTATAAAGGTCACGTGAGAACTTGTTGAGTTAAAAGCTTAAAGGTTAAAATAGGTCACGTGAGAACTCGTTAAGTTAGTGAGTAAAAGAGCAAAATGAAGAGACGAACTTGTTAAGTTAGTATTATACATGTGGTGAAATTAAAGTTTAGGAATGTTATATTGTGTAGGATTGTATGGCTACACAAGAGGGGGTTTGAGGAATTATAGTTGATGTACCTACACCTTTTTCCATATATTTTGCATATTGTTCTAGAAATGCAATTTCAGCACACTTCATTTTATATTATCTATCATATTTACTTTGAATCCCCATGTATTTAATACTAGCATCTATATTTTGAAGTTCTTGTCTAACTTCATCTAGTATTTCTTCAGAAAAGAAGTATTCACTGTAAATTTTTGCTAACCTTTTGTCCATTTGAAGTATTTTTTTAAACCAAGCTCATGGAACTTCATCAATATCTATTTCTTTTCCTTTTCCATCTCCTCTGCTTTTGCCTTTTCCTTTGCTACGACCTTTGTAGAACTTTGAGACCATCGTCATAAGATGTAACAGGAACAAGCAGGAAAGATTTTCAGACAAAGGTTTACGAATAACCTAAGTGCCCGTGTAATAAGTGTTTAAATAGGGTTTCCTTTATCTAGTATTTCTTCAGAAAAGAAGTATTCACTGTAAATTTTTGCTAGCCTTTTGTCCACTTGAAGTATTTTCTTAAACCAAGCTCATGGAACTTCATCAGTACCTATTTCTTTTCCTTTTCCATCTCCTCTACTTTTGCCTTTTCCTTTGCCACGACCTTTGTAGAACTTTGAGACCATCGTCGTAGGATGTAACAAGAACAAGCGGAAAAGATCACTTATCCTTTACTGCCAGGTAGGATTCCAGAATATTTAAATGTGAGCTGTCATCCAATCAGATACTTATAACTATAACTCATCGAACAGTTATATACTTGACTCTGTCAAATTTCGGAAGGTTATCTTGTAACTCACTGAAATTCTTCAAGATTTCGGATAGTTATTTTCCTAACTCTCCAAAAACTTATTTGAGCCACTATATGGAATTCTACACGTGGGAAATTCGATGACTTAAGTTTCGAATGGTTAAACTATAACTCACCAAAACTCTTTTGAAATTTTGGATAGTTATCCTTCTAACTCTCTGAAAACCTATTTGAGCATCTGTCTAGATTTCTGCAAATGGGAAATTCACTGACTTAAGTTTCGGATAGTTAAACTGTAACTTATCGAAACTCTCTTTTAAATTTCGGATAGTTATCCTAACTCTTCGATTTTTCCATTTAAACTTTCAACTGCCGGCTTCCTCCATTTTGCACGTGCGTAATAAAATGACTTAAGTTCCAAAAAGTTATGCTTGTAACTTACCGAAAAACTCGAATAGTTATCTAACTCTCCGAAAAGAAAACTCGGATAGTTATCTAACTCTCCGACAAGTCTTTTAAGCTTCTGTTCTGTATTTCTGCACGTGGTTTATTGAATGACTTAACTTTCGGATAGTTATACCTGTAACTCTCCCAAAAGTCCTTTAAGCTTCCGAATAGTTATCTCTTTAACTATCTGATCATTCAATCCCTTTAACTATCTGATTAAATAACTCTCCGAAGGCTTTGTAAAATCGGATAGTTATTCTTTTAACTATCCAATAGCATTGTTGCTGCTTTAAACTTGCTCTTTGGATACTTAGACATGTAACTGTCCAATTTTGCTAAATCTTCTTGATCTGTTCATCTGAAACCTTCTTGATCTTTTCATCTGCCTAGAAATAGTTCTAACAGCCTTCTGATCTAATGCAGTAAGACTTAACTATGAAATACAATATGTTTCCTCACATAGGTTTTGCATTATCAAAATACTCGGGTACTAACAATCTCCCCCTTTTTGATAATGACAAAAACATTTACAATTATTTACATGTATTTCACTCCCTAGTGTATTTCTATACATTTAGTCACACAGAGAAACATAAAACAGGAAATTAACAAAACTATACTGACAATGAGGGATTCCTCCCCCTAACTTTGAGCAGACTTCTCCCCCTATCTGTGTGTTGAGTTTTTCTCTTTTAATTCTTGCTGGAAAAACTGTGAGTGACCATATACTTGACAAATTTTCAAATCCTTCTCCCCCTTTTTGTCATTATATAAAAATGTGAGGACTATAAAACTGATTTTCTGTAAAACTGATATAACCTGTACGAGTAGGTTAGCAGAAAAACAAGCTCCCATATTGTGAGCTTGATGAATAAAATATTTAAAGATCTTTTAAAGAACATATTCCTAGATTTCGTCTAATATGATTAAAAGTTGATTCATTTAAAGGTTTGGTGAAAATATCTGCAAGTTGATTTTCTGTTGGCACAAACTTAAGTGAAATGTTCCCTTTCTCCACATGATCTTTCAGAAAATGATGTCCGATCTTGATATGCTTGGCTCTGGAATGAAGTACTGTAATCTTAGATAGACTGTTTGCACTATTGTTATCACAAAATATGATTGAATTCTGAATTTTCAGTCTATAATCTGCTAGAGTTTGCTACATCCAAATGATTTGTGCACAACACAATCCAACTGCAATATACTCGACTTCAGTAGTTGATAAAGCTATGCAATTTTGTTTCCTACTGAACCATGAGATTAAAGAACATCCAAGTAATTGACAAGTACCACTGGTGCTTTTTCTATCAGATCTGCTCCCTGCATAATCTACATCACTATAGCTTATTAAAATTAAACTACTATCAGTTGAGTAGAATAATCTGAAATCTTTTGTTCCTTGTAACTATCTGAAAATTTTTTTAACTGATTTCAAATGTGATTCATTTGGTGATGCTTGAAATCTAGCACACAAGCATACACTAAACATAATATCTAGCCTGCTAGCTGAAAGGTATAACAGGGATCCAATCATACCTTTATATTGCCTTTGATCCACTGCAACACTTGAATCATCCATTTCTATTTTAATGCTTGAGCTCATTGGAGTATTTGCGGATTTGATGTTTTCAAAACAAAATTTCTTCAACATCTCTTTGCAGTATTTTTCTTGGTTGACAAAGATACCATTATGCATTTGATGAATCTGTAATCCCAAGAAAAACTTCAATTCTCCCATCATGCTCATTTCGAATTTATTTTTCATCAAATTCTGAAATTCATGATAGAGATCTTCTGAAGTGGCTCCAAAAACTATATCATCAACATATATCTGTACAATCAACATGTGCACATCAAAAGTTTTGATAAACAAAGTGCTGTCCACTTTGCCTATAAAAAAATTGTTTTCAATTAAAAATCTTTTTAATTTCTCATACCAAGCTCTAGGTGCCTATTTCAAACCATATAGAACCTTTCTCAATTTGTAGACATGATCCGGCTTGAATTCATCTTCAAATTCAGGAGGTTGTTTAACAAACACTTCTTCTTGAATTTCTCCATTTAAGAAGGCATTTTTCACATCCATTTGAAATAATCTTATCTTCATACTACTTGCAAAAGCAAGCAACATTCTGATAGCTTCAATCCTGGATACAGGAGCAAAAGTTTCTTCATAGTCAATACCTTCCTGCTGATTGTAGCCTTGTGCAACTAATCGAGCTTTATTTCTGAGAATGTTACCATCTTCATCTAATTTGTTTTTGAAAATCCATTTAGTTCCAATGATGGATTTTCTTGCAGGTTTTTCTATTAGTTCCCACACATTATTTTTCTGGAACTGATTTAATTCTTCTTGCATGGCCATTATCTAGTAGGTATCCTTACAGGCTTCATCTACTGATTTTGGCTCTATTTCTGACACAAATGCACAAAAATTACAGATATCTTGTGCTTTGCTTCTGGTTTGTACCCCTTTGGATATATTTTCAATAATTTGTTCCTCGGGATGATCAGATCTAAACTTCCAACTGTTATGATTTTGATATCTAAGGTTGAGATTCTAGTCTAACACTTGTGAATTGGTATTCTGCTTGTTTTTATCATCTTCAAAGTCTTCATTTTCACTATCATCATTAATCTTCAGCTTTTTGAAATTCTGGAACAGATCTTCATCAAACTAAACATTTATACTTTCCTCCACTCTTCTATCTTCAGCAAAATATACTTTGTAAGCTTTGCTTCTTGAGGAGTAACCAACAAGTATGGTAGGTTCATACTTAGCATCAAACTTGTCTTTAGCATTTCCTGTATTTAAGACATAACATTTGCATCCAAATGTCTTAAAATAGCCCACATTTGGAGTTTTATCGAACCAAATTTCAAAAGGTGTCTTATTCAATATGGATCTAATGTGAGTTCTGTTGGAAATGTGACAAGCTGTTCCTACAGCTTTTGCCTAGAGAAATTTAGGTAGATTCGTGGCACTTAACATAGTTCTAGCCATTTCTTGTAATGTCCTATTTTTTCTTTCCACAACTCCAGTTTGAGTAGGAGTTCTAGGACAAGAGAATTCATGCAAAATTCTAAATGAATTGTAGAGGTTTTCAAATTCACCTCCATGATCACTTCTAATTTTCTTCACTATTAGTTCCTTCTGATTCTGAACTCTTATGTAGAAATTCCTAAACTCATTGCAAATTTCATTTTTATGTGTCAAAAATATTACCCAAGTTAATCTAGAGAAGTCATCAACAATAACAAAGGTATATTTTCAACCCCCAAGACTTGATACTTGAGAAGGACCAAACAAATCTAGATGTAGCAGTTCTAATGGCCTTTTGGTGGAAACAACATTTTTGCTGTGATGAGCAGTTCTCTTCTGCTTTCCTAGCATACACTCACTGCACACTCTATCCTTCTTAAAAGTGAGTTTAGGCAGACCCCTAACAAGATCACCCATGGATAGCTTTCTGATATTCTTCATGCTGATGTGACCAAGTCTTCTATGCCACACCCAATCGTCTTCACCAATTGCTACCAAACAGGAATTGCTTGCAGAATTTTCACATGGAAAGTTTAATGTATATATTGAGCAATTTCTAATACCAGTAAATTTTGTTTCATTTGTGATAGGATCAATAATGTAGCAGTTTTTAGCATTAAAAGAAACAGTATAGCCTTTATCACATAATTGTCCTACACTTAACAAATTTTGTTTTAATCTATTTACATGCAAGACATTCTCAATTATACCATTTTCAGATGTAATATTCCCTATTACAATTATTTTACATTTTCATTATTTCCAAACTTAATAGATCTTGAACATAAGTTTTTAACTAAGTCAAGAAAGCTTTTCTTACCTATCATGTGCTTTGAGCATCCACTGTCTACAATCCATTTAGTTGAACGTGCTTGAAACTCCTTATCACCCTACAAATCATACTGAAATTAAAGCTTTTGGTACCCAAATCTTCTTGGGTCCAAAGGAGTTAATCCTTAAAACATTAAATCTATTGCCTCTTGGCAGCCACATATGACCTGATCTTCGTTTGATGGCAAACACAGTGGTGCCATCTCTATAAGATCGAATCACTCCACCATAATAAGGTATTTCCTATGGTGTAGCATACCCTAGGCCATATTTATTCCCACTTGATCGTTGAGATCCTATTATTTTATTTAATCCTTTTTGTCCTTGAGTAAATTTACATATAGTACTTTTCAAATTTGATATAGTAGTTGATAGAATTTTATTTTCATCTTTTAATTTACAGTTATCACAACTATACTTATCTAAATTTGATTTTAGATTCCTATTTTCAACTATAGTTGATTCTAATTCAGCAAATGAATTTTCTAAGCACTGATTTAATCTTTTAATTTCTGTCTTAAAATCTCTACACTTCACATATAAATTATCTACAGTAGATAAAAGACTATTTATGTCTAGATCATCATGCTCACTTTCTGAACTAGAGGAAGTAGAGCATACCTCTTGTGCTGCAAAACGAACATTTGTTGCAGCTTCTTCTTTAGACTCTAATGAACAGCTTGAAGAGCTACTGTCATCCCACGTAGCTTTGAGAGTCATCTTCTTTTTGTCTTTCAATCTCTTCTTCTTATCTCCTTAATCATCTTCTGTCTGAAATGGACAGAATGTCTATTTGTGCCCTTGCCTTTTACATTTGAAACATGTAGGAACAATTCTTTTAGAGTAGCTGGGCTTATTCTTTTTCTTCATGAATTTTCTGAAATTTCTTGCCAGCAACATGATCTCATCATCATCTGAGCTAGGAACTTCTTCCGTAGATGGAAATACTATTTCCTTTTTCTTTTCAGCTTTCTTTTCAACAATTCCTTCTTGCTCTTTCCAGTCCTTCATCTAAGCTTCGTGGGCCAGAAGATTGCCCAACAATTCTTCAACTGTATAGTTGTTAAGATCCTTGGAATCTTGAATAGATGTGGATTTCTGTTTCCACTCAATAGTTAAGCTCCTTAGGATCTTCTATACCTGTTCACGTGAGGAGAACTCCTTTCCCAAGCTTTTCAGATTGTTAGTGATTTCAGTAAATCTAGAAAACATTTCAGTTATGTTTTCATTATCATTCATTTTAAACAGTTCTAGTTTTCTCAAAAGAATACTGATTTTTGTATCCTTAACTTAGCTTGTACCTTCATGAGTAACTTGAAGGATTTTCCAAGCCTCATGAGTAGATTTACATGCAGATACCTTATTATATTGATCAGCAGTTAGTACACAATAAATGGCATTCAGCCCTCTAGCATCCAGTTGGATGATCTTCTCATCCTCCTCAAACTAGTTCGAAATATCACTAGTTGGAAGTGTAGTTCCAAGAACAACAATCTTCTAGAGTTTAACATCTGAACTCCTAAGGAAGCACTCCATTCTATTCTTCCAATAGTTATAATTGGAACCATCGAATAGAGGAGGTCTGTAGATGTTTTGTCCCTCAACAAATTGAGCCATAAATCCAGATGGTTAAATCTTATGAAGGATTAACCTTGCTCTGATACCAATTGTTAGGATCGATAGGCTCACTAGAGGGGGGGTGAATGGTGAAAGTGTGTATTTTTAAAATTCTTTAAATGTTGAATCGAATAATTCAACAAAAAATGAAATGAGATGAAACTGATATAATGCAAATTAACGGAGATAAGAAACACACAGCAAATTTTTAGGTGGTTCACCAAATTGGCTAGTCCACCCCCAAGGTTCACTTGGGATTCACTAAGTGTATCAACACTTACACACTTGCTTTCAGGTCAAAGCAAGAACCAACTACACAGAAGTTTTCAGGTAAAAACTTCAGTAAACCAACCTCTAAAGTTTTCAGGTCGAAACTCAAACCAACACTATATGTAGCTTTCAGGTTAAAGCCACGAACCAACAGCTTTAAACCTTCAATGAGAGTTTTGGCACAAGAGCTTTTTCTGCAATGGATCTTCTGAATGTTCTTTACTGTTTGCAGACTTGAGTATGAATGGAATTCGAGTGTAGCTCACTGTATATCTCTATCGTATATCCGTTGTCTGTATTTTGAATATATACTTGATATGTACAACGATCATATTTTCCTCCAACGGATGTATTCTACTGTACTTGATTAGGATCAAGTCCCAATACAGCAAGTGACCGTTCAGAAAAAACGTTTCAAGTCAACTTACCGATTTTCCTATTCTTTCAGATAGTTAGCTATGCAACTCTCCGAAGAGTAACTATAACTCACTGAAAGATCACTTATCCTTTACTGCCAGGTAGGATTCCAGAATATTTAAATGTGAGCTGTCATCCAATCGGATACTTATAACTGTAACTCACCGAACAGTTGTATACTTGACTCTATCAAATTTCGGAAAGTTATCTTGTAACTCACTGAAATTCTTCAAGATTTCGAATAGTTATTTTTCTAACTCTCCAAAAACTTATGTGAGCCACTGTCTGGAATTCTACACGTGGGAAATTTGATGACTTAAGTTTCAGATGGTTAAACTGTAACTCACCAAAACTCTTTTGAAATTTTGGATAGTTATCCTTCTAACTCTCCGAAAACCTATTTGAGCATTTGTCTGGATTTTTGCACGTGGGAAATTCACTAACTTAAGTTTCGGATAGTTAAACTATAACTTACCGAAACTCTCTTTTAAATTTCGGATAGTTATCCTAACACTCCGATTTTCCTATTTAAACTTTCAACTACTAGCTTCCTCCATTTTGCACGTGCATAATAAAATGACTTAAGTTCCGGAAAGTTATGTCTGTTACTTACCGAAAAACTTGAATAGTTATCTAACTCTCCGAAAAGAAAACTCGGATAGTTATCTAACTCTCCGACAAGTCTTTTAAGCTTCCGTTCTGTATTTCTGCACGTGGTTTATTGAATGACTTAACTTTCGGATAGTTATACCTGTAACTCTCCAAAAAGTCCTTTAAGCTTCCGGATAGTTATCTCCTTAACTATCCGATCATTCAATCCCTTTAACTGTCTGATTAAATAACTCTCCGAAGGCTTTGTAAAATCGGATAGTTATTTTTTTAACTGTTTGATAGCATTGCTGCTGCTTTAAACTTGCTCTTCGGATACTTAGACCTATAACTATCCGATTTTGCTGAATCTTCTTGATCTGTTCATCTGGAACCTTCTTGATCTTTTCATCTGCCTGGAAATAGTTCTAACATCCTTCTGATCTAATGCAGTAAGACTTAACTGTGAAATACAATATGTTCCTCACATAGGTTTTGCATTATCAAAATACTCGGGTACTAACAAATTTATGCAATAATTTCATATTTATATACTCGATCCTTCTATGCCACAAATATGCATCACTAGTTTTAGCTAGTAAACATGAATTTAAATCAACTACACTAGAAGGTAAAGATAAAATACATACAGAACCTTTTCTTTTAGCAATAAACTTAAGTTCATCTGTACTTTTATCAATAATTTTGCATACATTATCTTCAAATAATACATAATATCCTTTATCAATTAGTTTTATAATACTCAGCAAATTAAATCCTAGGTTTTCTACATATAGTACATTCAAAACAACACAAGTAAGAGTTATTTGAACATTTCCCATACCTATGATTTTATCCTTGCTTTTGTTTCCAAATATAACATTTCTTTTCTTGGTATTTGTAAAATTTTTCAGTAGACTTTTCTGTCCTGTCATGTGACTTGATGCTCCACTATACAAGATCCATTTTGATGTTGTTTCCTCCTGCAAAACAAATCAAGAAGAACTATTTCTTGGTACCCAATGTTGTTGAGGACCAAGTTCATTAAACGCATATTTCTTCTTTTTGTTTAAAAATAGTTTAACATTATCATTTACATTCTTATTAGTTGTAAGTACTATTGATTTATCATTTGCATCATACTTACTTATAGCATTATTGCTCTTATAATCATTCTTTTTGTTTTCAGATGTAGTATAACCAAGACCAAGCTTATTTTTATCAGATGTTAATTTATTTTGGTCATGCTCATACATTTCAATAAGTTCGTACCAAGATTTTATACTTGTATTTGAATTTTTAGTACATACAAAATTTTTTTCTGCACAAGAATTTTCAAATAAATCACATGCAGAATGAGTAATTGGTCTAACACCAGTGTTTTGAATTTCATGCTTAGATTTCTAAATTTTAAGTTTACTAAGATTGTTTGACATTTTTGAAACATTAGTGACTGAATTTCTAGAATAAGAAATAAGATTTTTAGAAACATTTATAGTCATGTTAGAAGTATATTTAGATAAATCACATTGGTTTATATTATTATTGCATGATTCATCCCTTGAATTACGTACTTCTACATATTTATTACCTTGTTTCATGATAAAAGGAATTTTAGTCTTAGATTTACTTGAACTGCAACTAATAAATCATTTATTGGCTTTAGATTCAGGATATTCAGGATAATCAAATCCTAAGCTAAATTTATATAACACCGTAGGGGTACTAGTTAGTTTATCTAACTTAGTTTGACTTAAATTCCATTTCTCAATGGTAGAATTTAAATCTAGCTCTCTCATATTTAATTTATCAATCTCTAATTCAAGATCATTTATATTGTTTCTCAATATTTCATTTTCAGATTCTATCTTTAATTTTTTAGCATTTGTATTCTGTTTTTGTTCATGCAAGACACATTCATTAAATCTAAATTTATGCAAATCTCTAGCATGATTTTTATTATCACATTTAAACTTTTCTAAAGTAGTAGACAGGAAACAATTTTCTTCTTCCAAAATGGACAAAGTTTCTAATATTCTTATTTTCCAATTTACAAACTTTAAATTTTTGTAATAATGCATGATAAGCACATAATAATTCATCAAAGTTAAAATCTGAATGACTTTCAGGATCAAATATTACCTCAGACTCATCTACCATGAAGCACACATGAGCAACGTCTTCTAACTCTTGTTCTTCTTCTGAATGTGAAGATTTTGATGATGATTCCTAAGATTCAGACTCTTCTGACGTGTCATCCCAAGTGACCTTCAAAGCCTTTTTCTTTTAAAACTCTTTTTGAGTTTTTTGAGCCGTCTTCTTTTAATTTGTCTTACTATACTTTTTATTTTTCCTTATAGGACAGTCTGGAGAAAGATGTCCAGGTTTCTTACAGTTGTAACATACATACTTTCTAGATGAAGAATTCTTGTCATTCAGTGATTTTGATGTTGAGGGTTTATCATTTTTGTTCCTTTGCTGTTTCCTAGTTTTCCATGCTTTCTTGAATTTCCTAATCTACAAAATCAAATCCTCGTTAGAATCAGTAGATATATTAGAATCTGAATTAATTTCAAAGGCTATTTCTTTCTTCATTTTTAGTTTGTTGTGACTTAGTGATTCATTTAATTGAACTTCATAAGCAATTAAGTTTCCTATAAGTTCATTTATGGTATAAACATTTAAATCTCGTGATTCCTCAATTGATGTCACTTTCTAAAATCATTTGAAACTTAGGGATCTGAGAATTTTCCTCACCAAATACTTCTGTTCAAAATTCTTTCCTAAACATTTTAAAAAGTTTATAATATCAAGGAATCTGGAAAACATCTCAGAAATACTTTCGTCTTCATGCATCTTAAAGAGTTCATACTTATGAATTAACATGTTAATCTTAGTCTCTTTAACTTGAGAAGTACCTTCATATGAAACTTCTAATGCATGCCACACCTCATAAGTAGATTTATATGTTAACACTTTACTAAACTATTCATAACTCAAAGCACAAAATAAAATATTTAAGCCTTTAGCATTCAGAGTTTCATTTTTTTTTCAATAATTGTCCAAGTATTATAAGGGGTAGATAACAGAGTATATGGTTTAGAAATCATGAACCACAACATGTGATCTATACTTTGAAGAAAGACTGTTATCCTATATTTCCAATATTCAAAATGTATTCCATCAAATAAAGGAGGACGATTAAGATTTTGACCTTCATATAAAGAAAAATTACCATTTCCAGTAGCCATCTTACCTTCGATTTTTCAACCTATTTGATTTTAAATAGTCTAAAACAATAAAAACAATTTGAGCCTTAAATCGAGAAGGTTAAGGGTATGCTTAAATATCAATTTCTGTTTGAAAAATAAGGAAGGTAGAATAAGCAATGATATTAAATAAGTTGGTATCAATTTTATATTAAAGATTATTAACAAAGCTCTGATACCACTTGTAGGATCGTATGGCTACACAAGAGGAGGGTGAATTGTGTTTTTCAACATTTTTGATTATAATTGAAACTTAAAAACTCAAAAACAAGTCGAGACACTATTTTCATAAAATCATTTTATTCAAAGTTTCAATTACAATATACAATTCAATTCTCCTCAGAAATTGTAGATGCAATTATATATCGATACCATGTTTCATCTATACAATTTCATAACTACAAACAAAAAAAACTAATTTGCGGAATTTAAAACATTTCTCCTTGTTTGAAATCTTTCTTTTTCTTCTACTTTTTCTTCTTCAGCAATTCTTTAGTGATGAATATCTTGTCTTTCTCTACTTCACCGAATTTACTTTCTTTTGATACTTTAGATCTTCAGTGACATAGATCTTACCTTTTTCTACTTCATTGAATTTTCTTCCACCTGAGAGTTTTTCCCCGAAAATTGTTTTTGATCCTTGAAAAAAATTTTCGTTTGGTGTGTAGGGATAAATGATCAATGAGAATTCTATGCCTTTTATACAATATCTTCATTTCATGTGTATCCTCTACGTTTAATCACTAGCAGTTTTCCACTTCTTCATGTCTTCTCTTTTTCCTTCATCGAAATACATGTGTTCTGACCCACGTTTACATTTGGAATTTTCTTTAATCATCAATCTTGGATTTCTAAAAAATTTCCTACAAAATAAACTTTCTCGTCCAAAATTTTTCATCAAGTATAATAAGAAGTCATTACTTTAATGTTAACTAAACAAGTAACATAAGTAGATATATAACTTAACATTTCTAACTTAACGAGTTCCTCATGTGCCAACTTACGTGACAAGTACTGTAGCTAACTTAACAAACTAAGTCTGTGGTGTTACACTAACTCAACGAACCAGCTTCATAGTGTTACAATAACTCAACGAACCATCTCCGTTGTGTTATAGATAACTCAACGACGAGTAATAAACAAATATTTTTATAATAAGAATTTTACCACGTGCAAAAATAACAACTTAAGTTTTATAATACTAACCTAACGCGTTGCCTTAGTGTTCAATATAGCAACTCAACGTGTTTAGTTATGTTAACTTAACGAGTTAAACATGTGCACCTCTCGTGATGCAATATAACATTCGTAACTTTTAATTCACCACGTGTATAACACTAACTTAATCAGTTCATCTCTTCTTTTACTCACTAACTTAACGAATTCTCACGTACCCTATTTTAACCTTTAAGCCTCTAACTTAACAAGTTCTCACGTGATCTCTATACAAATAACACTCTAACTTAACAAGTTCTCTAAACGTGCATTGTTCATGATACCGAAAATATAACTTTAAAGCATATCATGCTTTTCAATAAAAACACACATGTTAACTTAACGTTTAGTTAAATGAGAAATTAATATAACTTTACGGACCCTTACAACCTGATACGTGTAAAACACAATTATTTATCTTTGACAAACTACATATACTAGACTTATAACTTTACGAATCCTTTAAGAGATAACCTTACAAAGGTTTGTCAAGTTATCCTTATAACTTTATAGATTATATATATCATAAGTTTACGAAGATCTATAAAGTTAAACTTAAAACTTTAAGAGCCAAAGATTCATAACTTATATATGTAACTTCATATCTTTATGAACGTCTATAGAGTTATCCTTATAACTTTATGAGTCTTCGTAAAATTATATACTTAGATAAATTTTAGAGTTTTAAACTAGTATTATGAATCAGATAAGTTTACGATTATCCGTAAAGTTAACTATATAACTTTTATGATAGTCCATAAACTTATGCACTTAGATACTATTTTGAAGTTCATCATTTTACATAATTGAAGTATAATTATTTTGTCAATCATCAAAACATAAACATATTATTAGATAAGAACATTATCCCTAACAATCTCTCCCTTTTTTATGATGACAAAACTTTTTCAAATAATTCAATCATTTAATAATAATTTAACATTTCATAATAGTCATTTAGCACATTCATTTCTCCTCCTTAAATAAAATTCAAAACATTGATAGCATAGCATTCATTTAATCATTCAATCACATGTATTTGAAAATATAATACTTTCTCCCTCTTTTGTCATTTCAAAAATGTAGAACATATATGGTTTAGAATACATAAAGAATATTTTTCTATTCTTTACAATTTTTCTTTTAATTCATCAATGTCTACCTTTAGTTTCTCCATATATGGTTTAGATTTTTGCAATTTTAGTTTCTCCATAGATTCTTTGATAGAATAGATGATAGTACAACATCACTAGATGAAAATGATTTTGTAATAATTAATTATTTTATTGAATTTTTAAAACCATTTTATAATGCAATAGAACATTTATCGAGAATATATTATTGTACATCTATTTATGCAATACACCACTTATATAATATTGTAAGAGTTTTTAATAATTATAGTAATTATCCATTTTTATACCTATAATTTTCAAAATAAAAGAAAATTTTTTAAAATATTGGAATAAGATACCTCTCTTATATACATTAAGTGCTTATTTAGATCCTAAAACTAAAGTAAAAGTTGTTAAAAATTAATAAATGTAATACAAACTTGATTAAGCGTAGAACTTGATGTAACAATTAAAAATGTAAAAGAAAGTTTAAATAATATGTTTGATATGTATGTTACAAAATATGGAACACAACAAACACAAAATATATCTTATTTTTCACAACCATCATCATCAACATTTGATTATAGTATATTTAATGATGAATATAGTAATTTTAACATAGCAAATAAGTAATAATTAAATAATTTTAATAATACTAATCATAACTATTTAATAAGAGATAATCCTGATTTTCTAGATTTTGATGTAGTAAATTAGTGGAAAACACAAAAACACATATTTCCTATTTTATCTTTAATGGTTAGAGATTTACTAACAATTCCAACTTCTTTTATAGCATGTGAATAAACATTTAGTATTAGTGATAATATATTAAATGATAAAAGAGCAAAATTAAAAGATGATATTTTAAAAGTATTAATGTATGTTAAAGACTAAGAACTTGCTCGTGTTCATGGATAGTAACAAAAAGATGACTTCATCAATGAATTTACAAATTTAAATATTTAAATATAATTATATATATTAAATGTAAAAATATTTGATGTAATTACAAAATTAATGTATTTTTAATTTGAATTCAAAAATAAAATAATTATTTTAAGTTTATAACTTGTGTTTGAATATGTTAATGGATGATGAATTATGAATGGTGAGTTGATGATATCTAGATATTGATGTTAATGTGATGAATCATAAATGATGACTTATATTTGATGTTCATGTATTTATAAATAAAATAATGTATTTGAATGATGAATAATTGATTATCAAACAAAGTTGTAATTTTTTATTTTAATTTAAAATCAAAAAATAAATATAAAAAAATCAAAAACTTCGATTAGACCCTTCAATTAGACTGAAATAATAAAAAATAAAAAACTTCAATCTAACCGAAGTTGCAACTTTAGTCTGATCGAGTTTAAAAAAATTAAAAGCTTCAATCAGACTAAAATTAAAATCAAAAACTTTGGTTAGATTGAAGCTAAATTTCAATCAGACCAAGTTTTAAAAAAAAGGTTATAAAAATAATCAAAGTTTTTGTTTTTTTTTAAAACTCTATTGAACCAAAGTTTTTTATTTCTAAAACTTCATTAGAATCGTTACTTCAGTTCGATCGAAGTTGTAACTCAATTGAACTAAAGTTTTTGATTTTCTTTATAACTTTTTTTTTAAAACACGTTCCAACTAAAGTTATAACTTGATCAAATTGAAGTTTATCTGATCGAAGTTTTTGATTTTCTTTTTAAACTTATTCACATTGAAGTTGAAATTTGATTGAATCAAAGTTTTTTATTTGTAAAACTTTGTTAGAATTGTTACTTTGGTTCAATCGAGTCAAATTAAATTTTTTTTTTCTTCAATCCAATCAAAGTTGAACTTCAGTTCAACTAAAATTTTGATTTTTTAATTTTTTATATTTATTTTTTGATTTTAAATTAAACTAAAAAATTACATATTACATATTTTATAAAAATTATATTAATTTTTTATATTTATTTTTTGATTTTAAATTAAACTAAAAAATTGCATATTACATATTTTATAAAAATTATAAAAATAAAGCAAGCCTACAAGCTACCCTAGACTCACTCATATGGGCTCAGGCTATGAATTGGGACAGGTTGTCATGAAAAAATTAAAAAAATTTTCAACTCAACTCATAGCTCAAATGAGCTGATACTCTTTGAGTCAAGTTTAGCTGATCTAACCCATTAACACCTCTACTTATTTGCTTTTTCTCCCTCCCACCCATTTGCCACCCATCCCTCTCCTCTTCCTCTCACTAGGTCATCAACCTATATATCTATATATAGATAACCATTAATGGTGTGTTTTTCAAGCCTAAAATCTCTACCAAATACAATGTTTTTGTTAATTTGGTTTCATTCTCATTTGTATTATTTTATAAAAAAGTCCTTATATCATGAAAACATAAACTTTATGAACTTGTCATTCTCTTTCCTATAGGCTAGAATTATATTACATTAATAAACAATTTTTCAACTATTAGATTCAATTTTGAACACCAACAATTCAATTTCCATTTCTTAACCAATAGACACAATAATTTGATTTGATTCAAATTAAAAACAAACCAAATCATATGGACTTCTATTAGTGTTACAACTCACAGAACACAACGTCACGCTAGAAATTGATACACCAACATTAAATCAAGTAGGCAATGGCCAACATGGAGAAAGAAACTGGCCAAGGTTATACAGTAAGATGCATCACTTCCTCACTTTCTGGTACGCACAGCAATCCACTACAGAAGGATTGACACAACACAAGAAAAAGGAATAAATAGAAAATACAAACGTCCCAGATTAAATGTTTTCCTGTTTCTCCATAGAGCACGAGCGTCTGATCTTCCAGTAAATATAGTAGGAACGGTTGGAAATGTCAGGGAATATCACAGCAAACATACACAACTGGCCACACTAGGAAAAGAAAATCATCAAGTCTAAGACGGCCCTACTACCACAAAATACCTTCCCTTCCCCTGGGAAATCTAGAGAGAGAGAGAAAAAAAAAAAAAACCCACATTGAATTTGGAAGATGAAAGGAACAATGGAGGATAATGTTGTAGTTTAGATCACATGGGGGTGGAAAGAGAAAAGGGTGCCCTCCCCCACTACCATCATCCTCACTCTATCTATCACATGCAATTGCAAAGCCGCCAACTAAGGCACATGCAGCCTGTCCCCTTCACAACACACCCTACTCTCTTCCATTTCTCTATCCCCAGCACATTTAACACTCAACTCTCGACAGACACGTAACTCATTCTCATCAACAGAGAATCAAATCAATGTACAAAACCCAAGTCACAATTAAGCTGGAGAAACTAGCAGGTACATGTGAAAAAAAACAGTTAAGCTGGAGAAAAAAGCCCATGCATCAAGGTTATTATTGACCCCAAGTTGTTGTCACAGTTAGAACCACCATCAGCATGACGTTAGTTGCTTCTTCCTCTGATTTGGTTGAAGTTGGCGGCAATGGAGGAACGGCGTGGACAGGTGACAAGGTGGTCATTGGTTAGACCTGCAGCTTGCATGAAGGAATGAATGATAGTTGGGCCAACATAGCGGAAGCCACGGCGGACCATGTCCTTGCTGATGGCTTCCGACTTGGAGGTCTTCACTGGGATCTTAAGGCATGATCTATACTGGGTGGAGATGGGCTTGTTGTTCACGAAACCCCACAAGTACTTGTTCAGTGATCCAAACTCCTTTCTTACCTGTAAACAACGAAATTAGATGAACAATTGGTATCCAAAAATCCATTTGATTCAGATTTTGAGGTCCCATATTATGAAATTGTGTGATTACTGTCATAACTTAAATGAAATGACTTTAACATAACAGATTGTATTAATAATCAAACTAATTATGTACACTTTGTAAAGAGATCCTAATGATCATACTTTTATTCAATTATCAGATTGTGTTAGATTGTACAATTTGTCTTCTGTTGTGACACATACTTTCATAAACTAAATGTAAAATCCAAAACAACATAATATTTTGCTAATATCTTAAGCAATATAATTCAAACAAACAACACTATAAACAATACTTATAATAACAATAATACCTATAATTACCATGATTTTGGTTACCTAGTACATATGTATAATCGAACATATCTAACAACTAAACCAAATGAAACCAAGGATGTTGTATATTTCAAGTAATGATGATGATAGTTGAGACAGATGAACTGTCTTGAAAGGGATTCCTTGAGACGCTAAAGGTTCTAGAGAAACAACAAAGAAGCTGCTTCTACTTGAAAGATGAGTTGTGTATCACTTTGATAGATTGGATACATCTCAGCTACGATCTAAAGCTCTATCAATGTAAAGGTCCCTTTCAGAAAGAAAAAACTGTTGCTGGGAAGTGAAGAAATTCACCTCAAGAATCCGATTGGAGTTGTCAATAATGCCTCGAACTCTCCCCCAATCTATACCGTATTCTGTGCTGATTGAAGCAATTTGCTTCTCTGTGAGCTTTGACACCTCTTCCGCAGCAAACCCAGAAAATGCAGACCTATTTTCCAAAAACATATGCATCGATTGAGAAAATCCATTAGGCCTAAAGCAAAAAGAAGTCTGGCTCATGTAAAATAACAAACAAAACAAATACACGTGCAAGTGATCTACCTGAATGCTTCTCTTCTTTTGAGTATAGTGGTCCAGTCCAATCCAACCTGGGCACCAGAAAGTACCAGCAATTCGAAGAGAATCCTGCAAAGAAACAAAGTTTCCACTCTCTGAATTGTCGTGTAGAGAAATAGGCAGAAGGATTTGTCCTGAAACTCACTTGTCGTCATGAACTGGAACCCCCCATTCCTCATCATGGTATGCAACATAAATAGGATCTGCAAAGAAACCAAAATTTAAAAGAGTATGGTCTGAATGCTAACTATAAACCATGCAATGGGAAGTAAATATGAAAAAACTCTATTTTCCAATTCATGCTAATTAAGAACCGCCTGAAAAAGTTCTAAAACTCGAAAAGATAGGAAGAAGCCACCATGAATAAAAATGCGTGAATTCATGGAAATTCGCAGCATTCATTTCTTCAAACTTCTGGCTCTTTTTAAAACTTAAGAAAGAAATTTTCGTGGAAATCAAAATTAGGCCAAAAAACAAAACTTTAACTGGAAATGAAGTTGATGGTTTGCTCCAGTACCTGAGTTTGGTGTGATAAAACTGCACCTCTTCTCCTCCCGCCCAACGCCACTCCCCATTTCGGATGAAGAAACGAGGGCAGACAGAACGGGGTTAACGATGGCATCATCAGGAGCAGGAACAACCTTCCTGTTTGCCTTGGCGGTGGCCCTCCCATAATGGGCAATCCTCATCTTCCTCTGCGCCTGTAGCAGCGTCGCCTGCTCCTTCTGCGCTGCCGCCAAACTCCCCGGCGCCTTCTCGTCAAACAGCCCCTCCTCCCCCACCCCGCCACCGCAAAGGTTACCCCTCGTCTTCTTGGTCAAAAGCGCCCCGGCCTTCGCAGCACTCATGCTGAGGTCGGGGGAGTTGGGCTTTTCGGCGCTAGAGTTGAGGTTGTTAGGGTCCTTGCTCTTCTTGTTGGCGTGAGCATAGAGAGGAGGCATCGAAGATTTCTTCAATGGGCGAGATGGGTCGACGGTGACGACACGGTTGCAGGTGGGTTGGAGCACGGGGCGGCCGTCGAATTGGGCAAACCCCGGGCGAGTTCTGAGCTTGGAGTTGCACATTTTCCTGAAGTGGGTTTGTTTGTACACTAGAGTTTCTGGTGAGATGTGTTGACGTCCGGAGGAAATGGTGATATGGGGTTTGGAGGATGGGAGAGGAGGAAGGATTTCGAAGCAGATATGGAGTGAAGGGGCGTGGCGACTGGGAGGGAAGGAGATGCAGGGAAATGGTCAACAATATAAAGAGAGCAGGTGATGATGGCCAATGGTAGGGTCGGTGGCCGAGGTCGGCAGACAGGCAACATGGGCGAAATTAAAACAATGCCTCGGAATCTAATCAACGTTTCAGGGAATTAGATTCTTGAACGCAGTATTATTGGTCATTCTTACCTGTAATCTGTCAATCTGTCTGTTCTTCATTCCCCCATGGAAGATAAAATTTATAAAAGATTTCTATGGAATTAAAGTGAAAACAAAAATAGACCCCACTTGTAATTTATTTGTATGATAAAAGGTATATCTTTTATAACCAAAATAAATTTAATTATAAAAATAATGTATTGTGAATTTTAAAAAATAATTGTAAATTCAGTATATCATTTACAAAAATGATATATCAATCAGATTGTGTTTGTTTTCTAAGATCGATTTTTTGAGGTTTACGTACATAAACGATGTACTTAAAAAATAAAAAAAAAACAATAGATAACGTCCAACGCAAGTAACGCATCGCACAATCCACAAGACTTTCGAAGGTTCACCACCACTTTCAGATGACACAAACACTCTTTAAAATTATATTTTCTAATTGTTTAATTTCTCCTATTTGGAAAACTATAAAAGATGACGGTCGACTGGAAATAAGCTTTTCTCATTTATACCATCCCGACAGAACAGAACTTCTTCTGTTGCAGTAGATTTCAGATTATGTAATGACGTTTCCAATTGATTAAAAAGCGGCGGGATGATAAGGATGGCTGATCTTAACCATTCATTATTTAAACTAATTATAGAAATTGTCATTTATTTAATACATTTTCCATTTCTTGTTTTATTTAAAAATGACTGCGGTACTGGGACGTGCACATCTCAATATAGCGATCATTCGCGCGCACTCGGGCGGCCAGCGAAAGGTCTTGTCTTATTAATCAACTCCGGCCCGCTTCACTTTCTAGCTAGCTGTCCGATTCCCTCTTTCTCTTCTGCTTGCTGTGCACATGCACCCCTCGATCAAGCCGGATCGATTACCCACGAACCGACCACGCATGTGTCTTAACGTACGAGTCCCTGCAGGATGGATTTTGATAGAAAAGGCATAGAGAATTTTGTCTGTCTAAAGATTCCGTGTCCACGCCTACCAATCAAAAAAAGTTGCCGTTGATTTTTTAATCTAATTTAACTATTTCCTTGTGTGTGTGTGTGTGTGTGTGTGTGCATAATCGTGATTTTGTAGAAAGATATTGTAGAACCCGATTTTGTGGATTCTGTGTTGTTTTTTAATTTCTCTCTTCATATGAAATATATCGGGAACATTTTCAACGAATTTTGTATAATGACCTAAAAATTTACCGTACGTAATATTTTTGTACATCATATGCAAACCATACCTTGCAATAAAAATCTTTAAATTAAATTAAACAAAAAAGCATTATCCGTATCCCCAAACCCTACATTAATATAATATCCCATGAGCGATTTTTTGGATATACATACGCGCATGCTCCAATTACACGCGAACTTGTACTTGCCCACCGTATCTCTGTGCATGGATTATCTGGAACCGTACGTGGGTATTTTATCATCATATAAGGACACGGAGACGCTGGATTAATTTATTTTAAAATAAAATGCCCATACGGCGACCATCTGTCTCTATTGATCACGAAGCTTCACCATCACATGTACAGTTAAAAATTACATGATGCATTGAACTGTTGTCGTTACCGTACCTTACATGTATACTCTTCTTCCTTGTATAGAAACTATTGAATCCTAAATTATCAAAACGGTCCAAGTTAAAATTAAAAGTTTTAACAAGCCTAATATACAGAGACTGCAATCGAAAATATGTGTTTTGCGAATGATATTATAATGTTTTAGCGTAGTCCAACGTTGTTCCATGGTTGGAGTTGGAGGGTGAAGAGACAGCATTCAGCCTACTTGTCCCGGGAATTCGAGGGGAACTTATTCTTCGATGTACAAGCAATTGCCAAGAGAAATGTTTTATATTTTATAATGGAAATGTTATATTCACATCTAAACGAGAAATATTTCCATTATCAAAAAAATCTTCAAGCCTTACTCTTTAACAGCAGCATTGCCCTTTCACACTCTCATTCCCCTCCTCACTTTTCATGGCCCAAGACCTCATGTCACCTCCCTAGCTCTGATTGATTTCTATACTATGAAGAAAGTATTATTATAGGCGGCACTCACAGTGAAAAAATGTGTGTCTATTCTCATTGTTTATCTCGTGTAAATGTTATTAATCTTGTACATCTCGCTCACTTCAACTCTTACTCCTACTTATGAAACTAATTTTTGTAATTTTGCATGAAGTGGAGGACTTCTTTGACGTTTTTCCTTAATGTTAGTTTTAAACCAAGTCTTTTCGTAATGATTGTATAGTAACAACATCTTGATCTCGATTAATTGCAGAAAGTAGTTATAACTAAAGCTTTACATATACAATGGGGAGCTTGGCCCTAGATAACATCATCAGGCTTTTTCCCTCTCATTTCTACCTACCTTCTTCTGCTGAACTTAGTATCAAAGCGATCTCGACAATTGCAAACCCTATCTTCATTTTTCCTATTTGATGACGCTGATGGCGATATCAAGGGAAGGAGGAAAGGCAATTGTCGATCCCAATAGCCTTCTCTTCATCCACCCTATTTAATCCAGGAACTCGTTTTTTATATCTAATACTGTCTTTTCAAGCAACTCGTAACTCATGTGGCTACTGTCTTATCAATGTGGGTGCTGCCCGGCTAGATTAATACAAATGTCTAGAAATTAGAATACTAGCTCGTCATTCTGATCTGCTTTTTGTGTCATTGATTTTTCTTGTGTTGTTTAGAGTGTTCCTTGTTGGATTAACTATGAAGCACACTAGTATTTGATTGCAAGACACTGTAGTGGAAATTTCAGGTAAAGATTGTCCCTCCATTCCTATCAATAATTCTATAAAACTTATATCATTTGTCATATTCCTTAAAAGTTAATATAACATAGAAATAACATGTATCAATGAACAATATACATAATTGTAACTTCCAAGAGATTTTTGCATTCCGAAAGCAAAAAACTTATGAATGTCAGACATTTATTAAAAATGACACATTTTTACACAATAGAACAAAAATAATATGCACATCAAATTTGCCATAAATAAAATGCTGTCAAAATTATCATAACACAAAGAAAAGGCTAAATACGGGTTTCATTTTTACAATATAGAACGCATGATAATTTACATTTTCCATTCTTAACATTTACCATCTCTTATGAATTACATCTTTTATGGTAAAGAAAGAACAATAAGTCACTATAGTCTCAAACATTGTGCATATCAATTTCATCTGAAATTGTAGGATCAACATGTATTTGGTTGATAAGTCATATCAAAACCTATCTCATCATTTTCCTCATCTAAGGTTTCTTGATTCTTTAAACATCTCTACTCTATAATGAAATTTTGGAGGACCATATAAGCTATTAAAAATTTTCACTTACATTTGATATTCTTAAGGGGTATCAAGTTTAGAATAGTTCATATATTCTTCAAAACTCCAAATCTACATTTGAGGGCTGACCTTATGGTAGGTAGGAAAAGTTATGACAAGAATCCAATAATGCATGTTTGAGGACTTTTACAATCATGTATTATACTCTCCCACCTAACTAAAACAAATGTAAATTTCATACCAAAATCATAAACATCAAAAATATTTTGTGTTATTTACTTGCCATCTCTCTTACAATTAAGAGCAGTATAAGCATTTCTCTCCACCAAGCAGTGGATACGAATTTTATCTATTGTCTCAATTGCATTTTTTAAAAAAGGGCATATACTTTCCATTTTGGTGAATGAATCGAGAAGTGCTATTCAAGGATTCCTTTGGACATATTACATTAGACACCTAAGTAATTATGACATCAAAAACACAATATATAAATTTACTTATTGTTTCTCTTGAATGTTGTAAGACTATCTAAAGAACTCTATTCTTATAGTCATGACTTAACATTTGAAGAAAAAATTTTACTTATTCTTCGACACACTACAAGAAAATGAGATTATAGTGATGTGCCTATTATTATTATATGCCACCTATAGTGATGACCATCACTATAGACTCAATAACGAAAGATTAGTTGTCTGTCACAATAGAGGTTATAATCCATCACAAAAAATATAGTTATAGTGATGGATTACAATGGCTATCACTATAGGTCATTAGCTATCATTATATAGAATAATAATAACAAATTTTAGATCCATCACTACAATTCTAACGATTCATCACAATAGGTGCTTATGTCTGTCCTTATTGTGACAGATTAAATAACCATCACAATAGGTGTTTATGTTTGTCATAACAAGTACCCGTATAGTGATGGTTTTTTTACCATCACTATAAACTCAATAGCCACATATTGTTGTTTATCACGATAAAAGTTATAATCCATCACAAAAAAATATAATTGTAGTGACGGATTATAATGGCTGTCACTATAGATCATTAGAGTCGTCATCATATAGAATATATAAGATGACTTTGTGCATTTAAGAAACCTTGAAAAACTTTGATAAAAGAAACAAAGAGAAAAAATTTCCAAAGTTAGACCTATTTGAACACATAAGAAATCCCCACGTATAAAAACTTTCATTTCTCGACTTTCCAAACCCCCCCGCCCACCCTCTCCGAAATCTTGGGAAAGCTTGGGAGATTTTCGGACTTTGCGACCCTATCATCCCTTTCAGCTTGTCGACTGCACGTTTCCAGCCATCGCATCAGCCGCCCACTTCGTCGTCGCTGTGTACGAGTTTGGGTTCCTTCTTCTGTCACTGTAGTCACCCGATCATTGCTATCGCAACATCTTCCTACTTTGTTGTCACCATCGTAGGTAAATCCCAATTTAAGGGGGGGGGGGGGGGGTTAGTGCACACTTAAATTCATGGAAAGGAAAGGAAAGTTCAAACTTTCCTTTTGTAAGTCGTTAGTGTGCATGTCAATTGACGGAAAGGAATTTTACACATTTTCGTCCATATATAAGATTCAATTTCCATTTCCGACGGAAATTTTCCCACCCTCGCGCACGCGATTTTCGCCTAGAGGGCACGCAATTTTCGCCCTCTCGCGCACGCACTCACCCTCCCTCACGCTCGCCGTTGTCGTCGCACTCGCAGTTGTGCTCGTCGTCACGCTTGCTGCTCACACTCACCCTCACAGTCGTCGTCGTACTCGCACTGGCAGTCGCGCTCACTGTCGCGCTCACTGCTCGCCCTCACAGAAGTCGCTTCCGGTGTGCACCGTCGAAACCTCCTCACACCGAAACCACCCCTGCCCTTGCTGTCGCCTGAAGCCGCCGCTGTCACCTGAAGCCTCCACTATCACCCTAACTGTCACTATCGCTCGAAGCTGTTGTCGCCCGTCGTTGCCCACCTAATAGGTTTGGCCTAAAGATACAAATCTTTATTCACTTTCAATAAACTCGAAGTGCCGTTGTTTTAATCACTATAATAGCATCTGATACACGAGTGCGATGGAAGAATTTTTTTTCCCCAATTTTATTGCATGCTTTACTGATGCACGAAGGTAATAAACCAGATCTCATGTTTATAATACTAGTCAAACATGTTTAAGTGGAAAGAAAGTGTTGACTCTGTCATGTTTGACTGGTGAAAATCGAAATAGATTGTTGTTGTTAACCAAGGGATCTGCTAATGGTGATGTTTGCTTGAGCCAGCAACAAGTTGATGGTAAAAAACGTCTTCTTGAGTTGGTAAGTTTCTATGTACTTCTGAACTAGTATTACATATATTTTGTAGGTCAAATTTTCCCTTGGAACAAATCAATTAAAAAGTTACTTTGAAGACAGCGTATGAGTTATCAGCCACATTTTTTAGCATACACCTTTTTGCATAATTATACTGCTACGTAGAATATGTAATCAAAATTTCTCTTTTGATTAGTAGCATTTTATCTTGTGAATAGTTAACTTAGTTTTGATTCGTTAATATGAAAATTTGTAAATTTACTTGCAAAATGGTTTTCTTGCACATGTTACAAATTTTAATCCCAACATTCCTGATTTTTACATATACTTTTTACATTTGTGAAGTTATTTCATAAGCAAGTAGGTCCTTTTCTTATTTGCTGGATTTGTACATTTGATGCTAATTTATTATATCAAATTTTCATTGATGATTGAAAGTAGCATTAATTTATGGAATTTGTAGTATGTGTGAGAAAGATGAAACATTGCTTGATAGCTGGGTATTCTTAACTACCACCTTTGCAAGAGTTTGGATTTTATTTTGTTATGCTGCTTTGAGATCTAGGAAAAAAAATTCTAGTCGAACATTTGTTTCCATTATAAATAGTTTATAATACTATTTTCTTCCTTCATGTTATGAGTTTCAAATGTCACTTTGTTCAATAGATGCACATTAGTTATAAGAATCAATTAAACCTTTGTCAAACATCACATATAAGATTTGACCAATCTTTTGTGTAGAACTCCCACAAATTTCATTTTACATGACGTGTGTAGCATGTCCAATGATTAATTGTTTTACTTTGATTTTACTTTTGCAATTCTCTTATATGATTTTGACAAAAATATAAATGTAATGGTATGCATATGAATATTTGTATTATTGTTGTTATTCCATATGTTTTATTGTAGTTGTTGAAACTGTGCTTGTGTAGAAAATGAGTACTCCTGATAAGGGAAGGACAGGTGGAGGTAGAAGTTACATTAGTTGGAATGCTGAAGCAGATGCGTATTTCTTAGATATTTTAGCAGAAGTATTGAATGAAGGAAATAAGAAAACTCATGATGGAAAAATCAAAGGTAGCACTTGGGATGAAGTAATTGAAAAATACAATACTAGAAGAAACACAGGTATCACAAGGAAGAATGTAGAAAGTCGCTTAAAAACTTGGCGACTAATGTATCGAAATTACTCCAAAATTGCCAACCAGAGTGGATGGGGTTGGAATTTCATCCAAGGTTACACTGACATTGATGATGAGATTTGGAAAGAGTTCGTTAAGGTTAATTTTTTAATCACTTATGACTTATGAAATATTGTAATCTTTATCTTTTTCCATTTGACTACAATTTTCTTTTTATAGGCACATCCAGAGTGTGAAAGCTACAAAGGCAAACCATGCTTGATATTTGAGCAATTGCAACAAATATTTGAAGGTAGTATGGCCACTGGGAATATGGCTAAACAAGGTAATGATGTAGAGTTTGTACCAAACACGTAGGATGTGGAAATGAACACTTTCAATACTACTCAGGAAACAATGGACATGGATTCTGATTTACCTCCTTCATTAGGAGGAAGTTCAAGGGTGGCAATTGAGAAGAAGAAGAGACGAGCAAGACCTCATGTGGTGTCCCATCAAATCATAGCAGATTCATTTAAAGATGCATCAAAAGCCATTATGCATATGTGTGAAATAGATCAACAAAATCAAGCTACACGGAACGAGCAATTTAAAGAGTTTGGTTGATACACAAAAAAAATTAGTTGAAGTACAGGAAAGGTTGGTTGATATTAAAGAAAAGACTAAAAACTATTTAGATCATGCTGTTGCAGCGTTACTTCAGATTGAAGGTCTTTCTACAGAAGAACAATATGAAGCTATGGAGTTATTCCAAAAGCCAGAATTTTGTAAAATGTTCTTAAGTTTACCAACAGAAATGCGTTATGGATGGTTGAGGTTTAGGAAGTGAGCATATGGTTACAATGGATGAAATGTTTGTTTTGTGCATGAATTCACTTTCTTTCCAATCTTTTTGTGGGAGGTCATATATGGATGAAATGAACACTGGATATTATATATTGAAATGTGAAATGACTTATCATTATGAAATGTAAAATGCTTTTTATTAGTTGAAACATCGAATGTCTTTTATTTTCTTAAAAATGTGAAATCTCTTTTTTTTTCTTAAAAATGTGAAATGTCTTTTATTTTCTTAAAAATGTGAAATGTCTTTTATATATTGAAATGTGAAATGGTAAATTCGTAATATTCTTGTTATTTTGTAGGTGAGGATGAATCCCAGTGACATGTTTACTACTATAGTTGATAATGCAATTTCATTCATACTGAATGAAGAAGAAGTAGCTAGAAGAAGGCGACTACGTCTATTAATGTCATGGACAATTTTAGCAAAAATGGCAAGTACGTCACTATTACTATACAATAACACAAGTCGTATATATAGTAAAGAAGGTGCAGATTACATTAAGAGATTACTAGATCCTTGTCAACCTCATCAAGCTTACAATTGTCGGAAGATTTACAGAATGAGTCAAAGTGTGTTTAAAAGTTTTTGTTCTTTAATGAGAAATGAAGGAGTTATTGCTGATACCAACAACATTAGTGTTGAAGAGAAATTTGCCATGTTCCTTGTCACAGTAGGGCAAAATCAAAGGTATGGAGTAACAGTTGAGCGATTTAGTCGTTCAAGTTGGAGTGTTAGCAAATACTTTAATGAAGTATTAAATGCTATAATACGTCTACATCATGTGCTTATAGTAAGACCTTCATCTTCAACACCAAGTCGAATTGCAGATGATGTAAATGTTTATCCATATTTTAAGGTATGTATTGACTTTTGTAATGTCATTGTAGTTTTTATCTTATTTAAGGAATAAGATTAAATGATGTTTAATGTGTATAGGATTGCATTGGAGCTATTGATGGTACTCATATCAAAGCAACTATTTTTGGACAAGAAACAGCTAGATTTAGAAATAGGAAAGGTGAATTGTCTCAAAATGTGATGGCAGCATGTAATTTTGATATGAGATTTACATATATTTTAGCTGGTTGGGAAGGATCAGCAGCTGATGCTCGTATCCTTCAAGATGCAATTAGTAGACCTAATGGTTTCAAAGTTCCTCCAAGTAAATGCAATTAGTATATTTTCAAGTAATATGCACATTATCATACTAATTTCTATTCTTCTATAGGTAAGTTTTACTTGGTAGATGCTGGATATCCCAATCGACTAGAGTATATTTGCCCATTTCGAGGTGTACGCTATCATTTATCTGATTATGTTAATGATAGACTTCCTAGTAATGCTGTAGAAAACTTTAACTACAGGCATTCACAACTAAGAACAGTCATTGAGCATACATTTGGAGTTGTGAAACATTGTTTTTCAATCTTACGAGGTCAGATGCCATATCCATATGAAACACAAGTGAAGATTGTGATCGCATGTTTTTTACTTCACAATTTCATTCGATTGGCTGATAAAGAAGATTTACTTGAAGATTTGCAAGATGAGTTAGAAGAATTAAATATTACTGATGATATACAACCAATAGGAGAAGTGCATATGGATGGACATTCACAAGTTGGAACGAGTCAAGAACAACGAAAAGAATTAGCTGATAAGATGCGTGAGGATATGATGATGGCAATGTGGGATGGAAGGACTATTTAAGTCCATTTATATTATACCTTTGGATCTTATTAAGTAATAAGTAGAATGCTTTGTATCTTTGGACTATTGTGTAGATTGATGTTGTAAAACTTTGGATGCTTTGTACTTTTAGACTACTTTTTAAATTTATGTTGTAATAATTAGAGCATGTATACTTTTTCAAGTCATTAATATTATTTTCATTTTTAAAAATAAAATTACAGATTGATGTATTAATTACACAATTTTAGGTAGTGTTTTATAATATATTTTGGTTGAAATCTTAAATCTATTAGTTCAAACCATAGATTATAAATTATTCTTATTATTTTAATCTTTAAATACAATTTAGTTTAAAATACATATACATATATATATATTTATTTATATATATATAAAGTATCGGTTTTCCCGAACAACCAATTCAAAAAATATATATACATATATATATTTATATATATAAAAAGTATCGGTTGAACCGAACATGTTCGGTTCAACCAATTCAAAAAATATATATACATATATATATAAAAAGTATTGGTTGAACCGAACATGATCGGTTCAACCGATACAAATATACATACATATATATATTTTTTTATATATATAAAAAGTATCGGTTGAACCAAACATTATCGATTCAACCGATGCAAATATATATACATATATATATTTATATATATAAAAAGTATCGGTTGAACCGAACATTATCGATTCAATCGATGCAAATATATATACATATATATATTTATATATATAAAAAGTATCGTTTGAACCGAACATGATCGGTTCAATCGATACAAATATATATACATATATATATATATTTATATATATAAAAAGTATCAGTTGAACCGAACATGATCGGTTCAACTGATACAAATATATACACATATATATATATTTTTATATATATAAAAAGTATCGGTTGAACCGAACATGATCGGTTCAACCGATGCAAATATATATACATATATATATATATTTATATATATAGAAAGTATCGGTTGAACCGAACATGATCGGTTCAACCGATACAAATATATATACATATATATATATATTTATATATATAAAAAGTATCGGTTGAACCGAACATGATCGGTTCAACCAATTCAAAAATATCATAAAAAATTACAAATATGCAAAGCCCTCTACTCAACCGATTAATATATATATATATATAACATAAATTATCGGTTGAACCGAAAGACCATCGATTCAACCGTTTTCAATATTAATAAATATTAATAGTTTATAATCTATCGGTTGAACCAATATATTTACGGTTCAACCGTTTTCCAATAAGTAAATATGTAAATAATAATAATATATCAGTAAATATTTTATTCTTCTGCTCAACAAAGACATTCTCGCTTTTGCCAAATTAAGTAAATATACATACATATATATTAAAATAATAATGGTAAACAATGGATTAATAATGATATAACATCTTCATATTATTTTTTAAAAAATTATAAATACACATAAAATATAATGTAATAATTAAAATAATATAAAAAATTTAAGAAAAAGAGAGAATAATATTAGACATATATATCTAAGAATTAATAATAAAAATAATAATAAAATTTAATTTACAAAGAAAAAATGATGATGTAGATTTTTAATGGTAAAAGTATGCTTATCTTTTAGGGACCTTTTGCATTTTGATGATTATTATTCTATATTTCCTAATGTACAATTAAAAACATTTAATGTACATAATTATATTTGAATATCAAATAAATTAATATTATTTTTAGGTGTAAATATAAAATTACAAATTAATGTATCAATTACACAATTTTAAATAGTGTATTAGAATTTATTTCATTATTTTTTCAATTTCCAAACATTTTGGCATACACTAAAGCCCCATAGGAATTCTAACTTTCTGAACTTTCCGATAGATGCACTAAACCCCTATGGAAATTCTGACATTCCAGACATTCTATTTCCTTTCCTTCTGAACTTTCCATTTCCTTTTCGTCTGGACTTTCCGACGTGCACTAACAGCCCCTTAATGGTTGCATTATTTGAGCCATTGCAGGTAATGGGATTTATTTGTCAACAGTCTCAAATGGGGGTATTCCTTATTCGGTTTCTCAATTTCTACAAATTTTGTATGAAAATCTTTTATATCTTTAATGGTCTGTCATTGCTTTGAGAATGGTTGCATTATAGTCTCAATTTCTACAGATTTTGTATATTGCCATTATTGTTTAATCAACTGATTTTCCTGATTACATTATTTGGGTATATTGCATTATTGTTTTCCATTCGATATTGATTGTCTTAAGGTATTACCGTCCATTGGTAGTTCATCTGAAATAATGTAATTCATCTGTATATTTATTCATTGGTATTACTGTCAATGTATATTTATTTATTCATGATGTGAACTAGAAATAATGTAGTTCATCTATATTGCTTGTTAGTGTATATTATTCATAATGGTCATCTTTGCCAATGTATATCTTTTCTTAATAGTATTGATTACAGTTTTAAGTCTATTAGACATATTTGTTAACAATTTGCATAAGTATCTTGACTTGTTGTATATAATTGTCCTTGTTATTTTAATGCTACTTTTGATTTGTTAATGACTATATTGTGGTAGATAATTTACTTTTGTTAACTGAATTCATAAGTAGTTCAATTATTTAATTAAATGTCTTATTAGAGAATATCTCTCATTTTTCTTGATTCATAACTTATATACATTATAAGTATTAGAACCTTTGTATTTTGATAATACAAAAATTTATGTGAAAAATCAAGTTGTATTTCATAGAACAACTTAGAAGATAGTTTAGTCAACTACAAAACAAAAGAAAGGAGAAATCAGAAAGTTCCAAGTGAAATAGTTTGAAAGTGAAAAGAACTATAGAAGGTTCAAGGGAAATTATTCGAAAGTTAAAAGAAAACAACTGCAAGCAAATCAGATAGTTATAGAATAACTGTTTGAGTTTTTCAGATAGTTACAGAATAACTATTCAAGTTTTCGAAGGTTTCAAGCAAACTATTCGAAACTAAGAAGACTCAAGTGCAAAACTTAAATAATCACGTGACAAGCATAAAAAGCTAACTATTCAAGTTTTTTGGATAGTTACAAGATAATTGTTTGAGTTTTTTAGATAATTACAGAATAATTATTCGAGTTTTCGGAGGATTTCAAGTAAACTATTTGAAACTAAGAAGACTCACCTACAGAACTTAAAGAATCATGTGATAAGCATAAAAGGATAATTGTTCGAGTTTTTCGAATAGTTATAAGATAACTGTTTGAGTTTTTTAGATAATTATAGATTAATTGTTTGAGTTTTTAGATAGTTTCAAGACGGCTAGCTAGATTTTCGAAAGGTTTCAAGAATACAATATATTTGAATTATACTGAACAATAACTTACTATATTTGCGATTGTCAAGAATCAAAGTACAGTAGAATAAATCCGTTAAAGAGAAAATATGATCATTGAATTTACAAGTATAAATACAACTAGATTATTCAACATCAAGTAGAGTTAATAAGAGAGAGATTACATATACAATCACATATAGAGATAAAATATAGATTATAGATTAGTTACCACTATAGATGAAAGTTTAATTCAAATTCAATATAACAGAGAATAGATAGAAAGCTGGATTTACAAGAAGATTCTTAAAGCTCTCCATGTACTGAAAGTTTGATCTAAAAAGGATCATTTGGTTCGTGGCTTCAACCTAAAAGCTACACTCAAGCTGTTGTTTTGAGTTTTGACCTAAAACTTAAGAGATTGGTTTACTGAAGTTTTGACCTAAAAACTTCTAAGTGGTTGGTTAGAGCTATGACCAAAAAGCTCAAGTGAATGATTGGTTCTTACTTCAACCTAAAAGTAAGTGTATGTAAGTGTTGAAGTACTTAGTGAAGCCCAAGTGAACCTAAGGGGTGGACTAGCCAAGTTAGTAAACCACTTAAAAACTTTATGTGTTCTTATCTTTATTTTCTATTGTACATGTTTTATTTATCAATATAATACTTATGCATAATTTAATTACATTCATATGACTGCAAGTTAAAGTATTCATCAAACAAGTTAGAAAAAGTTTAAATTACTCAAAGATCACCATTCACCCCTCCTCTAATGAGTCATTTGGTCCTAACAATTAGTATCAAAGCTAGTTGATCTCATTTTATAAATTTAACCATCTGAGATCATGACATTACTTCACAAAGAGGGACAGAATATCCATTGTCCACCCTTGTTTGATGGTAACAACTATAGTTACTAGAAAGACAAGATGAAATGTTGTTTAGTTGTGAAAAGTTAAATCAAAACTTGTCTACTTAGAGAACTTGTTTGATTTGTTGTTATGCATATATTAATAAATTCTTTTAGGGTAAACAAACGACTTTTCTCACAAACTAGATATTAAGTCCAATTTGTATTTTAACTACAAGTACATAGTGTATATTGTATTAGTGTTCAAGTACAAATCGATCCTATAGAGATTGAGTAAGAATTGTGTACTATTTTGATTTTTATATTAGAGTTTATATGTGTTCAATTAAGCTCTCCGTTGATTTATAGTTAACTCAACAAACTTAGTTTGTGGAGTTACAGTTAACTCAACAGACTATCCTCGTGAACTTAAGTTAATTCCATGGGCTTACCTAGTAACTTTCAGTTAAATGCTGCTATTTACAAAGCAATTTGGTCATCCATTGGGCGATTCCATAGAATGTAAATAACATCAATTAAGCTTTTTAATGTTAGTTAATCTGAGATTTATCATTAATCAACATTAATATTCAAATATTTTGAACAGTAACCATTAAGATTTTTTAGTATTCTATACGAATCAATTTCAATAATCTATAAACCTGTTTTCTATTTTTTGAATCAACTAAACATAAAACATTCACAATACTGACAATGATAACATTAATCACAATACAAAACAAACAATACAACACAGAAATACTAAATATAAACATAGTTAAATAGTTTTTTTGTATTTTTGTTTTGATATGTTCTTGAAGATGAATGAAAGGTGAAATGTAAAAATTCTCTATCGATAGTAAGAACTTTCATTTCTACATGCGACATAATTACACCATTGAAAACTTAATCACTTACAGTCTCACCTTCTCTCCCCATAGAATCGCGAACCAAGACTTGTAAGTTGATTTCCTCTTCGGTATATTAACATCAACTCGAAACCAAGGTTAGAAGCTTTACGATCTCCTAAGATATGAGTTGGTGTTTGGTGCAAATGACTTCCTTTATTGTGATGCGATCACTCCTCACAATGGTCGTCAATCACCGTGTTTGGCTCGAAATCGACCTGACATTCAGAAAGTTTCCTCACAAACCTCCGATGGTTGGTGATTTTGGTGGTGTTATGGAGTTTCAAGGAACTTTCGACACTTCCTACAATTAGCGTAGTCCTCCACCTTCACACACACACACTCTTCGTCTTTCTCCTCTTCTTTTATATTCTTTCAGTAATAACTATTTTTGCTTATATGATTGGTTGGATTTCCTTCATTCATATCAACGATGGTGATTTCTTCTTCATTCCACGAGTTAATTCTTATGTGATACGTGCAATTGTGGTTTTCCTTCGAATTTCTTATTTCTGCAACTGCTATAGTGGCATATTAGAAAATAACTAGTCCATGGAGTTAGTGTAACTCAACAAACTTACTTCATTGACTTATCTATAAAACACATGCAATAAATAAATAACTTATAAGCTTATAACACTAACATAATGCATTACCTTAGTGTATATTTAAGTAACCCAACGCATATAGTTATGCTAACTGTTCTGATTGTTAACTTCTGTTTGTTAGGCAGCACTAGAGAACTTGATTAGTTCCCCGGCAACAGCACTAGAAAACTTGTATTGATTTGTCTTTATGCTTATATAAATAATTACTTTTAGAAGTAAACTAACAACCTTTCACACAAATTAGATATTAATTCCAATTTGTATTTTAACTGCAAGTGCATAATGTATATTGTATTTATGTGCAAGTACAAGTCGATCCCATAGAGATTGAGTAAGAATTATGTACTATCTCGATTTTTATATTAGAGTTTATGTGTATTCAATTAAGCACTCCGTTGAGTTATAGTTAACATAACAGACTTAGTTCGTTGAGTTATGGATAACTCAACGGACTAACCTCGTGGACTTAAGTTAACTCTACAAGCCTATCTTTCTAGTTAAATACTGTTATTTACAAAGGAATTTGGTCAACCATTGGGCGGTTCCACAAATTGTAAATAACATCAATTAAGCTATTTAATGTTAGTTAATATTAGATTTATCATTAAGCAATACTAACATTCAGATATTTCAAATAGTAACCATTAAAATCTTTAAGTATCTAGAATGAATCAATTTCAGTAAACTGTAAAACTATTTTCTATTTTCTAAATCAAATAACATAAAACATTCACAATACTGACAATGATAACATTACTCACGATACAAAACAAACAATACACCACTTAAATACTAAATATAAACACAGATAAGTTGTTATTTTTGATATTTTTGTTTTGATGTGTTCATGAAAATGGGCGAAAGGTGAAATGTAAAAATCTCTATCGACAGTAAATACTTCTGTCACTACATGCGACGCGATTGCACCACTGAAAACTTAATCACTTACAATCCTACCTCCTCTCCCTATAGAATCGTGAGTCTAGAATTGCAAGATGATCTCCTCTTCAGCATACTGCCATCAACCCGAAACCAAGGCTAGAAGCTTTACGATCTCCTGAGATATGAGTTGATGCTTGGTGAAAATGGTTTCTCTTCCCGCGACGCGATCACTCCTCACAGTGGTTGTCAAGCACCGTGTTTGACTCGGAATCGACCTGACATCAGGAAAGTATCCTCACAAACCTCCGATGGTTGGTAATTTTGGTGATGTTGGTGATTTTTGGTGATGGTGTGGAGCTTTAGTGAACTTCCGACGCTACTTGTAGTTAGCGCGGTCCTCCACCTCTACACACACAACCAACCACCCTTTTTTCGTTTTTCTCCTCTTCTTTTATATTTCTTTCGTAGTAACTGATTCTACTTAGATGATCGTTGAGATTTTCTTCATTCATATCAACGATGGTGATTTCTTCTTCCTTCCACAAGTGAATTCCTATGTGATACGTGCAATCATGGTTTTCCTTCGATTGTCCTGTTTCTATAACCACTATAGTGGCATATTAGAAAATAAATGGTCCGTGGAGTTAGAGATAACTCAACAGACTTACTTCGTTGATTTAACTATAAAACACGTGCAATAAAGAAATAAGCTACTAACATAACGTGTTACCTTGGTGTCTATTCATGTAACTCAACACGTACAGTTATGCTAACTCAACGAGTTAAACATGTGCATCTCACATGATATACTAAAGCATTTAAATTCAACACATGCATAATTCTAACTTAATAAGTTCAGATATTTCAAACACTTACAAACCTAACTATACAATGCCTAGATGCATTTCGGATAGTTAACAAATAACTTACAGAAAATCCAATTAAGTCATGCATTAAGGTTTCAACATGTGTACTCCAGGAAATAATAAAATATTCTGCTATTGTTAAAAACACAACTGTCCGGTACATGCAATATAACTCTCCAAAATAACAGAAAATTCGAATACTTAAGAATTTCACAGTCTACAATTCATCGATAGTTCAAAAATGTAGTAAATTAACATTAATTCCCTAAAATTATATAGATTCTTTCATTAAAGCATATAACAGTGCAATTATAACATAATGACTTAATTTTTATATGATAAGCTAAATATTATGCAATTAACCATCATTGAACCGTTAATATTATGCACTTTTTCATTCTAAACACTTCCCCCATACTTAAATTTTGCTAGTCCCTTAGCAAACTAAGATCTAACTAGTTAGTCTTTCTAAAGTGCTAGAATTAATTCTTCCTTTTATTCTTCTTCAGAATAATAAATTAGATTACTATATAGATATTCTGTATTTTTCAGTAATCTATTTTAACATTGTTTTCTCCTCTACAACATGCAAATATATTTAAAACATATGTAAATTACATACAAAATACATTAGCATCACATAGGTGTTAATTATATTATCATTTTTTTCTTCTTTTCAACATCTGTCATCCTAAATTTTCCAATATGATTTCTAGAATAAATTTCAACTACATATGAATCAACACACAATCCAATTCAATATGATTAAAACAAGTAGAATAATGAATTGTATCTCAAATAAACAACTTCAAAAGTCTATTCTAGATTCATACTTCAGCAATCTTAGATAACAGAAAATATACTTGATTCAAAATATATATGTATTTCACAAAATACTTTTATCTTTTCAGAACAGTATATGCATATTTGTACTTTAAAAGTTAATTTGACAAGCTTGAATCATATAAGAGCTTTCTAGTGTACCCATGTATCGAGCTTTCAGTCAACAATCCTAGATCTAATCAGGATATTAGGTTGCCAAATTTAAAAAGTCCTTTTTTAGGTTAACAATCCTTACATACCTATCTGCTCAAGTACAAAAGGCTCGTGATCAAACAAGTCAATAAACTCTCAAAGTTTTTCTCTTTTTTCCTCTCTTTTTTTCTTTTCAATACAATATATATACGTATTTCATTAATACAGATGTAATAAAACACAAATCTCGTATAGTCCTGCTTCTATTATTTACTGAAAATATGAATCCATATCAATAAGCTCATACTTTTTCTATAGTTTAATAAGATCTACACATAAATCATTCTACAAGTTTAATCAATCAAATTAAATGTATCATTGATCATATGTATTTCATTTAATCCAAAAATCAACATTTCAGCTCTTCTAGGATTTCAGATAATTTACTGAGTTTTAGTTAAGCATTTTGTTTTCTTTTTAAAATCGTGAAACTGTTAAACTCATAAAATTCAGTAAAAGCATAAGATACTATATCTAGATTTGTATGAATAGTAAAATTCTATAGCATCTTATATAATATTCAAGCAGTTACAGTTCTTAAAAATTTTACAGTTTTAATTATCGAATAGTTATAGCAAATTCATAAAAAAAATTTCAATTTTCATAGAACTTTGCAATACCATTCTAATTCCTCTAATTAACAAAATTACATGGCTGTTACTTTAATTACCTCCCCCCATACCTACATTTTGCATTGTCCTCAATGTAAAAGATTTTACAATACATATAGTAATTGTAGTAGGTATGAATATTCTTTTGTTGACTTAGCAGCTAACTCAACAAACTTAATTCGTTGAGTTAATGAATAACTCCATGAACTGAGTTTAAATGTAAATTCAGGATAAGTAATCAATTACATACCTTGTCCTTTTGTATCTCTTTCAATATCTTCCGATTTTTTATTCTGAAAAACTTTTCATTCACAAATAAAAGTAGAATAATAAAATATAAATTGTTAAATCAATGTCTTGTGTGGAACCTAGGCTCCTACGCCTTTGGTGGCTCACAAGCAAGCTAGTTGGTTTCCTAGAATAGATATCAACAAATTGGATTGATTTTTTTTTTTCTTCTTCTTTTTCTTATTTTTTCTAAAAATAAATGCAAAATACACACAACATTAAAAACACTGAATTATAATTTAAGAACATGATTGAAAAGTAGTAATAAATCGAATAAACGTATCAGTCCATGCAAACTTTTTAGACATAATTCTTCTTACTATTAATTCTGTTTTAATGTAGTATGTTTTCCTTTTTAGTTTGTAAACTTGTAGTATGTTATCAATGCTAAATATAAGTATATTACCATTAATGAAATGAAATGCAGAAAGGGATCCTCTTCTATTCCAAGATAATGTAGCTATTTCTATTTCTACATATATTTTAATATATTCTTATCAAACATAAAGTAGGATCATCATATTCATTATACCACATTCCTAATTGAATTTTATCATATTCTGAAGACGGTGATTTAGCTATATCACTCGGTATAGGTAATATTTCTATAAAATCATCATAGCTGTGTATGCTTACTATGTATAAATCAGATCTAAATGCAACTAATATATCTATGACTAGATATATATATCCATCAAGTATGATATGCATGCTGTTAATTAATGCTTTCTATTCTAGATATATCATAGTATTTTCAGTCCAAGCTCTATTCAGAAAATTATACACACTTAAGCATAAATCTTCATCCCAATTTCTAGTTGGTCTCCAGTAATATAATTTTTCAAGAATGGTTGAATTTTTATCAGAAAATATTAAAACTGACCCATAATTTTCAATTGGTACTTTAAATCTATTAGGCTTTCCTATATTCCATTCTTCTCTTGTGATAGGATTTCTAATCAAAATGTCAGGTAACAGAATTGCATATTGTTCACTTGGCTAGCACGACACCAAAAAACTTGTTTGGATCTCCAACAACGCACCAGAAAAACTTGGATTTGTTAACTTCTGTTTTTACTTAGTTAATTTATCTTTATGCCTATTCCTTTTTTTAGAAGTAAACAAACAACCTTTCACACAAATTAGATATTAATTCTGATTTGTATTTTAACTGTAAGTGCACAGTGTCTATTGTATTAGTGTGCAAGTACAGGTCGTTCCCATAGGGAATTGCTTAGGAATTGAGAACTGTTTCGTTTTTAACAATCAAATTTATATATTCAATAAGCTCTCCGTTGAATTACAGTTAACTCAACGAACAAAGTTCATTGAGTTATGGCTAACTCAACGGACTAACCTCATGGACTTAAGTTAACTCCACGAGCCTACATTTCCTATTTAACACTGCTATTTACAAAAGAATTCGGCCAACCATTGGGCGGTTCCACAGATTGAAAATAACATTAATTAAGCTCTTTAATGTTAGTAAATATTGGATTTATCATTAGGCAATACTAACATTCAGATAATTCAAACAGTAACCATTAAAATCTTTAAGTCTTTTGAACGAACCAATTTCAGTAAACTGTAAAACTAAAACAAACATAAAACAATCACAACACTAACAAAGATAACATTAATCATGATACAACACAAACAATACAACACTCAAATACAAAATACAAACACAGATAAGTTGTTTTTGGTATTTTTGTCTTAATATGAACATGGAAATGAGCGAAAGGTGAAATGTAAAGTAATCTCAGTCGATAGTAAATACTTCCGTCACTACATGCGACACGATTACACCATTGAAAATTAAACCACTTACAATTCTGTCTCATCTCCCTATAGAATCGCGAATCTAGAATTGCAAGATAATCTCCTCTTCAGCATATAGGCATCAACCCGAAACCAAGGCTAGAAGCTTTACGATCTCCTAAAATATGAGTTGGCACTTAATGAAAATGGCTTCCCTTCCTGCGACATGATCACTCCTCACAATAGTTGTCAAGCACTATGTTTGGCTCAGAATCGACCCGACATCAGGAAAGTATCGTCACAGACCTCCAATGGTTGGTGATTATGGTGGTGGTGATGTGGTGGTAGTGATAATGGTTGGTGTGCTACTTTAGAGAATTGCCGACACTGTCTACAGAAAGCTCGGTGCTCCTCCTTTGTACACACTGGTCATACCCATCGATTACACCTTCTTCTTTTCCTCTTTTTTTCTTTTATATTTCTTCAGTGGTAACTGCTTCTACTTGAATGGTCGGTTGGATTTCCTTCATTCATATCAACGACGATGATTTCTTCTCCCTACGCAATACATGCGATCGTGGTTTTTCCTTCCAACTGTTTTGCTTCTACAACCGCTACAGTGGCATATTAGAAAATAAATAGTCCGTGGAGTTACAGATAACTCAACGGACTTACCTCATTGATTTAACTATAAAACACATGCATAAATTTAACTATCCAATGCTTAGGTGCATTTCGGATACTTACAAACTTAACTATCTGATGCTTAGATGCATTTCGGATAGTTACCGATAACTCATCCGATAGATCTCGACATGTGTCATCAGTAGTTTAATAATAAAAGAAACATTTCGGAGAGTTACAGGTCTAACTATCCGATGCTCAAATGTATTTCGGATAGTTATAAATAACTCACCGAAAATCCACTTAAGTCACTTTCCTAGAATATGACACGTGTCCACAGCTATTTTATGAATAAAAGAAGATTTCGGAGAGTTACACATATAACTATCCGATGCCCAACTACAATTTCGGATAGTTATAAATAACTCACTGAAAGTTCACTTAAGATATGCATTATGGTTTCGACACGTGTACTTTAGGAAATAATAAAGTATTCTTTTAAAACATAACTGTTTGGTAATTTAAACATAACTCTCCGATACATGTTTGGTATGTTAAACATAACTATCCGAAATATCAGAAAATTCGGATACTTAAGGATTTCACAGCCTGCAACTTAACGACAGTTCAGAAATGTACTAAATTAACATTAATTCACCAAAATTAAGCAGAATCTTTAATTAAAGCATATAATAGTGCAATTATGATATAATGGCTTAATTCTCATATGATAAGCTAAATATTATACAATTAACCATCATTTAACTAGTTAATAATATGCACTTTTTCATTCTAAACACATACCTTGGTTTGGTTCCATATATAATTAATCCTTCATCCATCCCTATAATATGATCTATTCCTTGTAATATATTGGGTGGAATTTCAGTAGTTTCTTCCATATTCAGATATTCATAGCAAATTGAACTATGATTAAATGACTTCCATAAAAATCCATCTCTAATCTCAGTCATTTTTGCAGCTTGTAGTCCATGAAAATATTTTTCTCTAACACAGTTTTTAATATCATTTGATACACAACACAATCTGCATAGATCTTTAGTTGACAGGTTACTCAGTTCTTCCCTTAGTGCATCTAGTGGTAATTTCATTAATTCCATTTGTTGTGATTCTATATAACATAAACAAAAATTTAACAAAGATAAAATTAACATAGCTACTTACTTACCCTCGTGGAGTTAGGTCATAACTTAACAGACTAAGTTCGTTGAGTTAAGTAATAACTCTATGATATTACTAACTATAATTAAACTTACATTTTTTTTTTTTTTATATACTTACTGTATTATACATAGTTACTTCAGTTATACTGCTTTATTCAGCTTCCCTCCCATAGGAGGTATCAATTTCATTAACAGTTCTGTTGACAAGGTTAGGTACTGCTTACATTAGCAATCCTCTAGTAGATCTAACTTCTATTGATTCCTTCTGTTTAAGGGGTATATTTCTATTTATATTTTGATTTTGAATTGCAGCATTTCCAAATACTAGATCTAGACAATTGTTTAATTGTTGGATTATCTTTTCTAATTTCTCTATTCTAGATCCTTGTTCAATTAAAGCTTCATAACTTATATTTTTGTCATTTATATTTTCTCCTCCTTGGAAATTGTTGTTTCTCCAAGATAAATTCGGGTGATTTCTCTAATTAGGGTTATAAGAAATTCCAAAGTTATCTTTCTGGTTTCTAGCATAAATAATATCTAAATCATTAACGTTTGCATTCTTTTCTACTAGTTTTTGATTTAATAACTCTTTTATTTTCTTTGTTAATTCAGTTAATTTAACTTCAAGCATAGTGCTTGAATCTATTTCATGCATCCCCCTTGGCAATATTCTTTTATCTGTAATAGCTTTAGCTGAGTTTTCCCACTATGTAGTTCTTTTTGCAAAATTTTCTAAATATGCCCATGCTTCTTCACTACATAGTTTTAAAAATCCATTTTGACAAGTAGATTCTAATAAAGATTTTGTTGAAACATCTATGCCTTCATAAATTATACCTATTAATTGTGCTTTACTCATAGCATGATGTGGACATTGAGTTAGTAAATCTTTAAATCTTTCAAAATATTTCTAGAATGATTCTCCCTGTTTTTGGCTACACATTAATATTTCCTTTTTCTTTTTAATCGTTTGATGTGTTGGATAATATTTTTTCAAAAAAACAGAGCAAAATTTAGTCCATGCAGAAATTGAATCAAGCGAGAGAGTATATAACTATCTCTTAGCTGTGTCTTTTAAAGCAAAAGAGATATATCTAAGTTTAATAGCATCTATACTCATATTTGACATTTTCATCATTTGACAAACTTCGTTAAATTCTCTAAGAAAATAATAGGCATCCTGTCTTTCTAATCCATGGAAATGTGGCAATTAACTAATATAATTAGATTTCAATTCAAACCTATCTCCCTCAAAGTTTGGTAATCGAATACATGAAGGTTCATCAACTAATTCAGGATACAGAATCTCCCTTAATGGTTTCTCTACTAGAGCAGCCATATCTTCGTTCTCTTTTAAAGAAAGGTTAGCTGCACTCTTAAGGATTTCGTTAAAGTCCAATTCAGAAAATATTTTAGTATGGCTCTGTGTTGAATAATCCTATGTAGATGTTCTTACCAATCGTTTAGTGCTAGGAGAACGAATCTATGTGCTCATAAACTCTTAACATAAAGTAAAATAGCAGAAGATTAATTACATACCAGTTTGAAGCTTTATATTCAGTAAATAGTTGTTAACAGATGAAGTTGAATCAGCTTCTTCTCCATCCAGTTCCCCAATAAATTTTCTTTTATTTCAAAAGTGCTGGTAACTCGTAAATAACATTCTGTTCTATATTTATAACGCATGTCCATAAAGCAAATAAATCTCGTTGCAAGAATGTGTCTTGTAATGTGTAGTGTGGTTCCTATTTTTATGAATACGTGTTTCACTTCTAATTTCAAATTTCAGTAACCGCTAAACCCATGAAGTTTCGTTCGTGGCTAAAAGCATTTAGCTTAATCCATGAACTAACCTCGTTGAGTTACAGTTAACTCAATGGACTAGCTTCGGTTACTGTTGCTAACTCCACGAACTAACTTCGTTGAGTTACAGATAACTCAACGGAGTGACCTTATATTATTTATTGACCTCGTGGAGTTAAGGTTAATTCAACGGACTTACTTCGTTGAGTTAACACTTAGCAAATTTCTAAAACTTACTTCTCGTATTAAGTTCTATATTTTTTTTCTTTTGCATTTTGTCAACTTAAATAAAGTTAAATACTTGTCATTACACTAGTGTTCTAATTAAAACTCATTTAAATCTGATCATGATATGTATATTTAATTTGCAGTTCATTTCATGTTATGTAGAATTTATATTTTACTTTGCAACATGCAGATATTTTTAGGCATTAACCAGTTATCTTGCATTTAACCATGTCATTCATAAAATTTGTAAATCTTTTAAACAGTCTTGCATCTTGTTCAAACGATTATATAATATTCAAGATAGTTCATCCATTACATCATTCTCAAACACGAATGAAAATACATCTTAAAAACATACACTCATTTATATGAATAATTTACATTACAATCAATTAGATATTTTTCATACAAATAAATACAAGTAGACGAACAATACAATTTAATCTTTCTTCTTAAGTTCATCTACTTCCTTTTGGAGTTTTTCTAATTATTGCTCTAATTGATTTATCCTTTCTACAACTCCTATAATTCCTCTAGAAGATTCAGCAATCTCTGTAGCAGTATAATTTCTATACTCTTTCACTGAAATGGTTCTTGATCTTATCCTTTTGGATGCCCATTTCGTGAAATCAATACTGTCCACCATCAACAATGGAATTAAATCTCCATAAAAAAGTTTCTTCTTTACTACTCTCAACTTGGAGATAAAAACTACAGACCAATTAATCTGAATTCTGTTCACAACTACATATGTGGCCCACTTGACAAATTGACTCAATTCTAAATCATGGCCTTGTCATTGGTAGACATTCTTAATCAAAATGTTAGCTATCATGTGTGTTTTACCATTTAAGTGCTTCAGTTTATTTAATAATGGCACACCAAGATTGATAGCTAAATAATCCTTTATTATCTGTTCTATCCACTTGACTGTAGTTGTGCTTTCTAGAATTTCTAGTCCTTCATTCTTTAGTCCCAAAATATTGTGGAGAAGCTCTGGTGTTATCTGTACATCAGCTTGCTCCACGTTGGAAATTAATCATTTTTCTCCTTCTCTTAAGTTTGCATAAAAGTAGGGCACTAGATTTTCATATACTACATGCCCTCTCTATTGAGAAATAAACTACAGTAAACCTTGAAACTCAAATAAGTCCTTAATTTCTTGCATCTCGTCCCAATTTACTGATCTACTATATATGATATCATAACCCCTAATCTCTTGATATTTATTATAAGTTTCCTGACTCCAAAAGTATACTTCATTCAAAACTGTTGCTTTAGTTGGGTTAGGGATGTGAATTTGTTGCTCTAAAGGGGTTTGTTCTTGAACTTCCTCTTCCATGTGTTAAACTTGAATAGACTAAAAATGCTCTCGAGATTCCTACATTTTTGCTTCTACTTATGTCTGTGGTGGTGAGCTGGCAGAACTCTTCACTTTGTCTTGAATTCTTTCTAAAATTTGCTGAAGAGTTCTTTGCTCTTCAATGGAATCTGTTAAGTCATTTCTTTCTTGTTCCATTTGTATTTCTTCAACTTCTTGTCCAATTTCTTCTTTTTCTTCTTCCTCCTGACTACCAATCTACATTGTCACTGTTCTTTCTAATTCTGTGGCAGATTAGGATGGAGTTACGGGCAAATCAGCTTCTGCCTTAATTTCTGTTTGTTCTATTTGTACAGGCTGCAGATTAGTTTCAGCTTGTTTTTCTTCTTCTCTTTGCTCTTGCTGTTGCTGCTCTTGCTCCTCCTCAGGAGACAATGTGAACTCCTATTGATTTATTTGAGTTTTCAGTATATTTTCATTCTTGACCAGATTGCTATTAAAAGTTGCAATAAGCTCTTTGTATTGCTTCCATTTCGTTCCAACTAGCAAGAATTGAATGAGGCCTTGATACTCAAATAGATCTCTCATATCAATCAAATTTCTGAATTTTATTGATCGTGCATGCAGAATCTGACATGTAATCAGATTATTGTATTTCTGCACTACTTCCTCAGATCTAAAATGAATTGAATTACCTTGAATTTATAATACTGTACATAAAGAAGGTGATACCTAAAGCCGTGATTCAAAGTTTAGTTCATCTTCAGGAACCTCTTCTTCAAAATGAATGTCATGTTGTTCCTTTGTGAAAATATTTTCTTGAAGCTAGATATGTAAGCTTGATTCTTCAGCTTCAACATTGTAAGGAACATCTTCATCATGCTCAACATACATTTGTTCAGTCTCTATAGAATGATCAGAGTTCAATTTTTCCACAAATTCTACAATCGGTGTATCTATCTGTAATTGTTCATTTTGTTCAATAGATATCTCCATTGATACATGTTGTGAATTTTTAAACTCTGCTTCTATAGATTCTGAAGAAGGCTGGTTGACATTTAGCTCTTCTGGAGTCTTAACTTTTTCAATGTCTACTACTCTAGACAATTCAACCTATAAACTAGTGTATGGGTCTTCCTAGCACTACACTAGAAAAACTTGGATTTGTTACTTCTGTTTTTACTTAGTTAATTTATCTTTATGCCTATTCTTTCTTTTAGAAGTAAACAAACAACATTTAATACAATTTAGATATTAATTCCAATTTGTACTTTAACTACAAGTGCACAATGTCTATTGTATCAGTGTGCAAGTACAAGTTGATCCCATAGGGAATTGCTGACGAATTTGAGAATTGTTCGTTTATTAAAAATCAAATTTATATATTCAATAAGCTCTCCGTTGAATTATAGCTAACTCAACGGACTAAGTTCGTTGGGTTATGGATAACTCAATGGACTAACCTCGTGGACTTAAGTTAACTCCACGAGCCTACCTTTTCTTTTTAATACTGCTATTTACAAAGGAATTTGGCCAACCATTGGGCGATTCCATAGATTGTAAATAACATCAATTAAGCTCTTTAATGTTAGTTAACATTGGATTTATCATTGAGCAATACTAACATTCAGATAATTCAAACAGTAACCATTAAAATCTTTAAGTCTTTTGAACGAACCAATTTCAGTAAACTGTAAAACTAAAGTAAACATAAAACAAACACAACAATGACAAAGATAACATTAATCACGATACAACACAAACAATACAACACTCAAATACAACATACAAACATAGATAAATTGTTTTTGGTATTTTTGTTTTAATATGAACATGGAAATGGGTGATAGGTGAAATGTAAAGTAATCTCACTTGACAGTAAATACTTCTGACACTACTTGCAACGCGATTACACCACTGAAAATTAAACCACTTACAATCCTGTCTCCTCTCCCTATAGAATCGCGAGTCTAGAATTGCAAGATGATCTCCTCTTCAGTATACAGGCATCAACCCAAAGTCAAGGCTAAAAGCTTTACGATCTCCTGAAATATGAGTCGGCACTTGGTGAAAATGGCTTCCCTTCCCGCGACGCGATCACTCCTCACAGTGGTTGTCAGGCACTGTGTTTGGCTCGGAATCGACCCGACATCAGGCAAGTATCCTCATAGACCTCCGATGGTTGGTGATTATGATGGTGGTAACGATGGTTGGTGTGATACTTCGGAGAATCGCCGATACTGTCTACAGAAAGCTTAGTGCTCCTCCTCTGTATACACTGGTCGTCCATCGATCACACACTTCTTCTTTTTTTCTTCTTTTCTTTTATATTTCTTTAGTAGTAATTGCTTCTGCTTGAATGATCGGTTGGATTTCCTTCATTCATATCAACGGCGATGATTTCTTTTCCCTACGCGATTGAATTCCTACGTGATACGTGCAAACGTGGTTTTTCCTTCTAACTATCCTATTTCTGCAACCGCTATAGTGGCATATTAGAAAATATATAGTCTGTGGAGTTACAGATAACTCAACGGACTTTCTTCATTTATTTAACTATAAAATACGTGCAAAAATAACAACTTAAGTTTATAACACTAACCTAACGCGTTGCCTTAGTGTTCAATATAGCAACTCAACGTATTTAGTTATGTTAACTTAACGAGTTAAACATGTGCACCTCACGTGATATAATACAACATTCGTAACTTATAATTTCACCACATGTATAACACTAACTTAACGAGTTCGTCTCTTCATTTACTCACTAACTTAACAAGTTATCACGTGTCCTATTTTAACCTCTAAGTCTTTAACTTAACAAGTTCTCATGTGACCTCTATAGAAACAAAACTCTAACTTAACGAGTTATCTAAACGTGCACTATTCATGATACAGAAGATATAACTTTAAAACATATCATGCTTTTCAATAAAAACACACGTTAACTTAATGTTTAGCTAAATGAGAAATTAATGCAACGAAACAACTAGTTGTTAACTTCAGGAAACTTTCAAAACATAACTGCTCGGCAATTTAAACATAACTATCTGATACATATTCAGTCTGTTAAACATAACTGTCCGAATTTGTTCGGTATGTTAAACATAAATGTTTGAAATATCAGAAAATTCGGATACTTAAGAATTTCACAGCCTACAACTTACCGACAGTTCATAAATGTACTACATTAACATTAATTCCCCTAACTTAAGCAGATTCTTCAATTAAAGCATATAACAGTGCAATTATAACATAATGGCTTAATTCATATATGATAAGCTAAATATTGTGCAATTAACCATCATTTAACTGTTAATAATATGCACTTTTTTATTCTAAACACTTCCCTCATACCTAATTTTTGCTAGTCCCTTAGCAAACTAAGATCTAATTAATTGGTCTTTAAAAGTGCTAGAATTAGTTCTTCCTCTTTTGTTTTTCTTCTGTTTAGCATAAAAATATATTCTGTATGTTTTAGTAATCAACCTGCAAATATACTTAGAATATATGTAAATTACATACCAAGTATATCATCATCATATAGGTGTTAATTATATTATCGTTTGTTCTTCTTTTCATCATCTGTCATCCTAAATTTTCCAAAAAGATTTCTAGAAGAAATTTCAACAACATACGAATCAAAATACAATCTAATTCAATATGATTAAGACAAGTAGAATAAAGAATTGTATCTCCATTAAACAACTTCAAAAGTCAATTACAGATTTATATTTCAGCAATTCTAGATAACAGAAAATATACTCGATTCATAAGATATCTGTATTTCACAAAACACTTGTATCTTTTCAAAACAGTATATGTATTTTTTCTTTTTTCTTTTTTTTTTCTTTTTTTTTCGTACTTTAAAAGTTAATTTGACAAGCTTGAATCATACAAGAGCTTTCTAATGTACCCATGTAACGAGCTTTCAGTCAACAATCCCAGATCTGATCAGGATCTTAGGTTGTTAGATCTTAAGAGTCCTTTTTCAGGTCAATAATCCTTACATACCTATCTGCTCAAGTACAAAAGGCTCGTGATCAAACAAGTCAACAAACTCTCAATTTTCAATTTTTTTTTTTTTTTTTCCAATCAAAACTACAAACACAAAACAAAACATTAATCACATACTATATATGTATGTATTTCATTAATACAGATGTAGTAAAACACCAATCTCATATAGTTCTAATTCTATCATTTACTGAAAATATGAATCCATCTCAATAAGCTCATACTTTTTCTGTAGTTTAATGAGATCTACACATAAATCATTCTACAAGTTCAATTAATCAAATTAGATGTATCTTTAATCATATGTGTTTCATTTAATCTAGAATTCACATCTCAGCTCTTTTAGGACTTCAGATAATTTACTGATTTTTCATTAAGCATTCTGATTTCATTTTAAAATCGTGAAACTGTTAAACTCATGAAATTCAGAAGAAAAAAAACATAAGATACTATATCTAGATTTACATAAATAATAAATTCTATAGCATCTTATATAGCCTTCTAAATATAACATTCAAGCAGTTTATAAAAAAAATTACAGTCTCAATTATCGGATAGTTACAGCAAGTTCATAAAATTTTCAATTTCCTCAAAACTTTGCAGTACTATTTTAATTTCTTTAATTAACAAACTTACATGGCTGTTACTTTAATTACCTCCCCCCATACCTACATTTTGCATTGTCCTCAATGTAAAGAGTTTGACAATAAGTACATTAATTGTAGCAGGCATGAATAAAGTTTTGTTTGATTTAAAATTCAAGATAAGTAATTGGTTACATACCTTGTTCCATTTGTATCTCCTTCTGCATATTTCGATTTTTTGATTCTGAAAAACTTTTCATTCATAGATAAAAGAAAAATATAAAACAAAATAACATTTAACAGATATTACTAAATCAGTGTCTTGTGTGGAACCTAGGCTCTTATGCCTTTAGTGGCTCACAAGCAAGCCAGTTGGTTTCCCAGAACAGATACCAACAAACTGGATTGATATTTTGTTTTTTTTTTTATAAAATGAACATGAAAACTTCAAAATTCCTTTTTTTAAAAAAAAAATAATAATAAATGCAGAATACACAACGTTAAACACACAAAATCACAGCTTAAGAACATGATTGAAAAGTAGAAACAAATGGAATAAATGTATCAGTCCAAGCAAACTTTTTAGGCATAGTTCTTCTTACTATTAATTCTGTTTTAATGCAGTTCTTGTTCCTTCTTAATTTGTAAACATGCAATATATTATAAATTCCAAATACGAGTGTATTACCATTAATGATATGTAATGCAGAAAGGGATCCTTTTTGATTCCAGGGTAATGTAGCAGTTTCTATTTCTACATCTATTTCAATATATTCCTCTTCCCACTTCCATTCATTTATGTCTTCCATAATCCATATTTGAAATTTCATCAGTTCATCCCACCATCTTATCAGACATAAAGTAGGATCATCTTCTTCATTATACCACATTCCTATTTGAATTTCATTAAATTTTTCAGATGGTGGTTCAGCTATTTCACTCGGTATAGGTAAAATTTCTATATATTCATCATAACTGTCTATGCTCACTATGTATAAATTAGATCCATATGCTAATGATATTTCTATGACTAAATATATATATCCATCAAGTATGACATGTGTTTGGTTAATTAATGATTTCTATCCTAGATATATTATAATGTTTTCATTCCAAGATATGTTCAGAAAATTATACACACTTAAGCGTAAATCTTCACCCTAATTTCCTGTAGGTCTCCAATAATATAATTTTTCAGGAATTGCAGAATTTTTATTAGAAAATATTAAAGCTGACCCACAATTTACAGTTGGTGCTTCAAATCTATTAGGTCTTCCTATATTCCATTCTTCTCCTATTATAGGATTTCTTATCAAAATATCTAGTAATAATAAACTTGCATACCTTGGTCTCGTCTTGTATATGATTAATCCTTCATCTATCCCAATAATATGATGTATTCCTTCTAATGCATTGGGTGGAATTCCAGTAGTTTCTTTCATAGTCAGATATTCATGGGTATTTGAACTACGATTAAATGACCTCCATATGAATCCTTCTCTAATTTTAGTCATTTTTGCAGCTTGTAGTCCCTGAAAATATTTTTCTTCAATACAATCTTTAATTTTCTTTGATACACAACATAGCCTGCATAGATCTTTAGCTAGCAAGGTACTTAGTACTTCCCTTAGTGCATCCATTGGTAATTGCATCAATTTCATTTGTCGATTCAGTCTGAAGCTTTCCATTCTATAAATATTTGTTATCGGATGAAGTTGAATCAGCTGCTTCTCCTTTCAGTTCCTCCAACGCTTTCTCCTTTCTTTTAAAAGTGCTGGTAACTCGTAAATAACATTCTATTTCATATATATACTGCGCATCCATAAAGTGAATAAATCTCGTTACAAGAGCGTGTCTTGCAATGTGCATCGTGGTTCTTATTTTTATGGGAACGTGTACCACTACTAATTTCAAATTTAGGTAACCGCTAAACCGACGAAGTTTCGTTCGTGGTTAGAAGAATAACTATTCTACTTAATCCACGAACTAACCTCATTGAGTTACAGATTACTCAACGGAACACAGTCGGTTACTGTTGCTAACTCCATAGACTAACTTCGTTGAGTTACAGATAACTCAACGGAGTGACCTTATATTATATTACTAACCTCGTGGAGTTACGGTTAACTCAACGGACTTACTTGGTTGAGTTAACACTTAGCAACAACTAAGTTTTACTCTCGTAAGTTCCTCTTTGTTCTTATTTTCTTTGTTTATTCTGCTAACTAACATAAATTTAAATCTATGTCATTAATGCCTCATTTTGATTAAAATACATTTAAATCTGAACATTATATAAATATTTAACTTGCAGGTCATTTTATGTTATGTAGAATTTATATTTTACCTTACAACATGTAGAAATTTTTAAGCAGTTATCCTGTCATTCAGCAAATTGTAAATCTGTTACATATTCATTCATAAAGTTCCACAAATTACTTAATTTTCAATAAATTCCATTTATTCTCACATCCAACACACGTATGAAAATTGCATCTGAAAAATTATCTTCATTAATATGAATCAATTACAATACAAGTACATCATACAATTTCATACAATTTTACATAAGTAGACGAACAATACAATTTAATCTCTATGCCTAAGTTCATCTACTTCCTTTTGGAGTTTTTCTAATTGAAGTTCTAATTGATTAATCCTCTCTACAGCTCTTTTAATTTCTCCAGAAGGTACTACTAGTTCTACAGCTACAAAATTTCTGTATTCTTTCACTGAAATGGTTCTTGATCTGATCCTTTTTGATGTCCATTTCGTGAAATCGATACAGTCCACCATTAGCAGTGGAATCAAATCTCCATAAAATAATTTCTTCTTCACTATTTTCAACTTGGAGATAAAAACAACAAACCAATTTATTTGGATCTTATTTACAACTACATACGTAGCCCATTTGACAAATTGACTTAATTCTATGTCATGGCTCTATCGTTGATAGACATTCTTAATCAGAATGTTAGCTACAATGTGTGCTTTACCATTTAAATGCTTCAATCTCTTTAATAATGGCACACCAGGATTGATAGCTAAACAATCCTTAATTTGCTGCTCAATCCATTCAACTGCAGTTGTATCTTCCAAAATTTTTGTTCCTTCATTCTTTAAACCAAATATGTTGTAGAGAAGCTCTAGTGTTATCTATACATCAACTTCCTCCACGTTTGAAATTAATCCTCATTCTCTTTCTCTCAAATTTGCAAAGAAATAAGGCATTACATTTTCATATACTGCATGTCCTCTTTCTTGAGATATAAATTGCAGTAGACCTTGGAATTCAAATAGATCTTTGATTTCTTACATTTCATCCCAATTTACTGGTCTACTGTAAATAATATCGTAATCCCTTATTTCTTGGTATTTGGTATAAGCTTCCTGACTACAAAAATGTACTTCATTCAAAATTGTTGTTTCAGTCAGGTTAGGAAGGTGACTTTGTTGCTCTTGAGGGGTTTGTACTTGTTCTTCCTCTAGCATAGGCTGCATTTGGACATTCTCTTTAGATTCCTGAATTTTTGCTTTTGCTTCTATCTATGGTGGTGAGCTAGCAGAACTCTCCACTCTGTCTTGAATTCTTTCCATAATTTGCTGAAGAGTTTCTTGCTCTTTAGTGGAATTTGTGAAATTATTTTTGTCCAAATGGCTTCTTTCACCCTCTTCATTTTTTGCTCTTTCTTCTTCTTCCGACTACCAATCTGTTCTGTTACTGTTCTTTCTGATTCTGTAACAGATTGGGATGGAGTCATGGGCAATTCAGTTTCTACCCTAATTTCTGTTTCTTCTTGTATAGGCTGCAAACTAATTTCAGCCTGATTTTTTTTCTTTTCTTTGCTCCTCAGATTCAGATAGCAGGTTAATAAAAATCTGCTCCACAGGCCCTGTAAAAATTAGAACTTCAAATTTAATTTCTTCATATTCAGGCACTTTTTCTTTTCCTTTCTTTTTTCTGATTAGTTGTGTCTGCTCTTCCTCTTCATCTTCTGAAATTAAATCTACAAAAATAGGCTTTGCAAGCCTTCGAGCCAAAGGTACTAGCTCTTCCTATTTAATTCTTCCAATAATTGATAGTCTCGAAGGACCAGCTTCAGCTTCTTTTGCAGCATATCTAACAGCAATTCTGGCAGTAGCTTCTTGATGTTGTTCCACTTTAATTTTATATTGGGCTTTCAACTTTTATGCAGCCCTCTTTTTGTACAGTGCATCAAACACAAGGTGTGCTTTAGCCACTACCAAATCTTCTGATTCTCCTTGGTTTTTTCCAACTTGAACCGGTTCTGTAAATTTTCTTATTTCTTCTTCAGTCGAAGGCCCCATCATTTCTGCTCGTGCCAATGGCTTAAATGGTGGAACTGAAGGTCCTAACTGCTATTCCTCAGGAACTGGTCTTTCAGCAGTCGTCTCCTCTTGTCCTTCAGTTGCCTCTCGTTGTTCCTTCCACCATATTTCCCAACTTCCTCGTCCAGCAATACGTTTCTTAAACCACAATCTGGCTTTACGTTGAATTAGCTCTAGGGCTACTTCATTGTTTGGCCGAATTTTTCTTTCTTTACTTAATGCAATTTCAATTGCCACTCTAATTCATGTCTCCATTATCTGCGGTATCTATATACCACAATCTACTAATATTTTTCTTAATCTAAAAATTTTAGATTCTACCTTCTGTAACTCTTTTTCTCTCATTGTATTTCTGATCTTCTACCTCGTGTGTCATTCTTCAAATTCCTTCAGAAACTGTGCGGTGTCCATTGCCTTTTCCCAGAATTCAAGCATCATCTTCCTCATCATGGAGTTACACAATAGCATGGAATCGCTCTAATTTCTACTGTTCTAGATTCCAAATGATTTATTGGATAATGCCCCCAAAACCCTAGGTTTTAGTTTAAATAAGCCCTAAGTTTAGGCGGGTAATCGAGTCATTTCCCGAACCAACTATTACCATTTTATCCACGGTCTTAGCTACAGTACTCTGTTGAGTTACAGTTAACTCAACGGACTTCCCGTACAAGCAAATATAATAATAAAATATTACAGAGAATAGTTTTTCTCTTTTGTTACTGGTTTAACCGATACTATGTTTTGGTCAGACCTAAATATTTTTATTTTTTTTATTTTTCTTTCGATACTATGTTTCGGTAAAACCATTATTTTTTCTAAAAATTAATACAATTTTTTTAATGTTCCGGTCATACCAATGGATCCAGTCGGTTGAACCGCAACTATTTTTATGTTATATATATATTTTTAATTTTATTTTATTTTTATATATATATAAACATAAAAACTGATTTCTTACTAAGTAAAGCTCGAGTAGTCCTCTACTCCGACTTCTTCTATAATTCCAAAGGAGCTTTTTGGTGTTTTTAGAATAGGTTTAAGTCTTTGTCCATTTACTTTAAATATATTCTGATTTTTAGGATTTTCAATTTCAATAGCTCCATAAGGATAAACATTTCGAACTATGTAAGGTCCTGCCCATCTAGATCTTAATTTTCCTAAATGGTTATGGAGTCTAGCCATATAAAGATATACTTCTTGTCCTATTTCAAAGCTTTTAGGAATAATTTTTCTATCATGCCAAAATTTAATTTTTTCTTTTTCTCTTACAGTCTTTGAATAAGCTTCATTTCTAAATTCTTCTAATTCAATTAATTACATTTTTCTATTTTCAGCATCTTGATTTAAATTAGTGTTCAGAGTTTTTAATGCCCAATAAGCTTTATGTTCTATTTCAGCAAGTAAATGACAACTTTTTCCATATATTAGCCTAAAAGGTGACATACCTAAGCCCGTTTTATAAGCAGTTCTATAAGCCCAAAGTGCATCTATCAATCTATTAGCCCAATCTGTTCTAGTAGGATTTACTACTTTTTCTAAGATTAATTTAATTTATTTGTTTGCACTTTCTACTTGTCCACTTGTTTGCGGATGATATGATGTTGCAATTCTGTGGTTTACTCCATATTTCTTCATTAAGGCTTCAAAACTTCTATTACAGAAATGAGTTCCTCTATCACTGATAATAGCTTTAGGTATTCCAAATCTGGCAAATATATTTGTTCTTATAAATTGAATTACCACTTTGTTGTCATTAGTTTTTGTAGGAATAGCTTCTATCCATTTTGATACATAATCCACCCCCAACAATATGTAATTAAATTGATTAGACATAGGAAATGGACCCATAAAATCTATTCCCCACACATCAAAGATTTCAACCTCAACAATAGGATTAAGAGGCATCATATTCCTCTTTGATATTATTCCTATTTGTTGACATCTTAAACAACTTAAGCAATATTTATGAGCATCTTTGAATAGTGTTCGCCAATAAAACCCACATTGAGCATCAGTATATCCTATAAGATCTATTGAACTATCTTTAGAATAATACAGTCTGAAATTTTTAGTTCCTTGTATATATCTAAATATTCTTTTAACTGCAATTGAGTGTGATTCTTTAGGATTAGATTGAAATCTAGCACAAGCACACATAGTAAACATAATATTAGGTCTACTAGTAGTCAAATAAAGTAAAGAATCAATCATACTTCTTTACTTTCTTTGATCTATTGATTTTCCAATGTCATCAATATCTAACTTTAAAGAAGTACTCATAGGAGTTCCTCAAATCCTTGTATCATTAAAATTAAATTTCTTAAGCATTTCCTCTACATATTTTTCCTAATTTAAAAATATACATTTATCTATTTACTTAATTTGAAGTCCTAGAAAATATGAAAGTTCTCCTATCATACTCATTTCAAACTGATTAGTCATCTCTTTAGAAAATATTTTTATTAGTTTATTAGAGGTTGCTCCAAAGATTATATCATCCACATATATTTGAACAATAATCTGATCTTTACCATCTCTTTTGATAAATAGAGCATGATCTGCTTTTCCCATGATATAACATTATTCTATTAAAAAAGTAGATAACCTTTCATATCATGATCTAGGTGCTTGCTTCAAACCATAGAAGGCTTTCTTCAATTTATACACAAAGTCAAGATTTTTAATATCTTCAAATTCAGGTGGTCATTTTACGTAGACTTCTTCATTAATTAAACCATTTAGAAATCCACTCTTTACATCCATTTAATATAATTTAAAATCCATATAACAAGCATAGGCCAATAATATTCTAATACTTTCTAACCTAGCCACAAGACCAAATGTTTCTTCATAATCTAGTCATTCTTCCTGTGTATACCCTTGTGCAACTAATCTAGCTTTGTTCCTTATAACTTGACCAGTCTCATTAGTTTTGTTTCAAAAGATCTACTTTGTACTTATTATGGACTGATTTTCTAGTGGAGAGACTAATTCCCAAACATCATTTCTGATGAATTGATTTAGTTCTTCTTGCATTGCCACTATCCAATTTTCATCAGATAATGCTTCTTCTATATTCCTTAGTTCCACCATAGAAACAAACATACACATACTATTTAAGTTAACTAAAGCTCTAGTTTTAACTCCCTCATTAATATTACCAATGACTTGAGTAATGGGATGTGATGAAGAATAACGTCAATTTCTCTGATTTTCCTTAATATTCTCACCAACATCTGAAGGTCTATCACTTTCATCATTAGTTTAATCATTTAAGTTCATATTTTTGATTTTCTCAAATAAATCTTCAATCTCTCTATTGATCTCTAACTCTTTTGGAAAATTGATTAAATCATCATTATCAGCTTTAGATTGAGATTCTCTAAAAGAATTTTCATTGAAGCTTACAAGTAGGGTTTCTTCAATAATTCTAGAAGTCTTATTATATACTCTATAGGCTTTACTTCTAGTAGAGTAACCTACAAAAATTCCTTCATCTGCTTTGGCTTGAAATTTATCCATTTTATCCTTAGTATTAAGAATAAAACACTTGCAGCCAAATTGTTTCATATTGGAAATTTTTGGAACCCTATTAAACATAATTTCAAAAAGAGTTTTATTAACACAAGGTCTTAAGTGACTTCTGTTAATAACATAAGAAGCTGTATTCACTACTTTAGCCCAAAGATTTTGAGATAACTTATGTTCATTCAATATATTTCTTGCCATTTCCTAAAGTGATCTATTCTTTCTCTCAACAATACCATTTTGAGACGGTACTCTTGGAAAAGAAAATCTGTGATCAATGTCATACTCTTTACAATAATTATCCATTTGATCATTGTCAAATTTAGTACCATGATCACTCCTAAGTTTTTGAACAGAGACACTTTGTTCATTTTGAACAAGATTACAAAACATTTTAAACTTTTCAAAAACTTATGTCTTAAATGCTATAAAATATACCCAAGTGTATCTAGAGAAGTCATTTACTAAAACAAATACATACCATTTACCACAAAGACTCATGATTCTTGTTGGTCCAAATAGATTCATATGTATAAGTTCTAAGACTCTCTTGCTTGATATATTAGTTTTGGATTTAAAAGAGTTTTTATGAAGTTTACCTAACTCACATGCATCACACATAAAGTCATTTGAGTATTTAATCTTTGGTAAACCTCTGACTAAAAGTTTTCTAGACAGTTTATGTAACAATTTCATATTTATATGTCCGATCCTTCTATGCCACAGATATGCATCACTAGTTTCAGCTAGCAAACATGAATTTAAATCAACTACATCAAAAGGTAAAGATAAAATACATACAGAACCTTTTCTTTTAGCAATAAACTTAAGTTCATCTATATTTTTATCAATAATTTTGCATACATTATCTTCAAACACTACATAATATTCATTCTCAATTAGTTTTATAACACTCAGCAAATTAAATCCTAGGTTTTCTACATAGAGTACATTCAAAATAACACAAGTTAGGAGTTATTTGAACATTGCCCATACCTATGATTTTATCCTTGCTTTTGTTTCCAAATGTTACACTTCCTTTCATGGTATTTGCAAAATTTTTAAGTAAACTTTTCTGTCCGGTCATGTGACTTGATGTTCCACTATCCAAGATCTATTTTGATGTTATTTCCTCTTGCAAAACAAATTAAGAAAAACTTTTTCTTAGTACCCAATGTTGTTGAGGACCAAGTTCATTAAACGTATATTTCTTCTTTTTGTTTAAAAACAATTTAACATTATCATTTACATTCTTATTTGTTGTAAGTACTATTGACTTATCATTAGCATCATACTTACTTATAGCATTATTGCTCTTATCATCATTCTTTTTGTTTTCAGATGTAGTACAACTAAGACCAAACCGATTTTTATCAAATTTTAATTTATTTTGGTCATGCTCATACATTTTAGTAAGTTCATACCAAGATTTTGTACTTGTATTTGAATTTTCAGTACATACAAAATCTTTTTCTACACAAGAATTTTCAGATAAAGAACCTGCAGAACTAGTAATTGGTCCAACACTAGTGTTTTGAATTACATGCTCAGGTTTCTGAATTTTCAGTTTACTACAATTGTCTAAAATTTTTGAAACATTAAAAACTGAATTTCCAGAATAAGAAACAAGATTTTTAGAAATATTAATAGTCATGTTAGAAGTACATTTAGACAAATCACATTGATTTATATTATTACTACATGATTCATCCTTGAAGTACCTACTTCTACATATTTATTACCTTGTTTCATGATAAAAGGAATCTTAGTCTTAGATTTACTTGAACTGCAACTAATAAATCCTTTATTGGTTTAAGATTCAGGATATTCAGGATAATCAAATCTTAAGCCATATTTATATGACACCGTAGGGGTACTAGTTAGTTTGTCTAACTTAGTTTGACTTAAATTCCATTTGTCAATGGTAGAATTTAAATCTAGCTCTCTCATTTTTAATTTATCAATCTCTACTTCAAGATCATTTATATTTTTTCTCAACATTTCATTTTCAGATTTTATCTTTAATTTTTCAGCATTTGTATTTTGTATTTGTTCATGCAAGACACATTCATTAAATCTAAATTTATGCAAATCTCTAGCATGATTTTCATTATCACATTTAAACTTTTCTAAAGTAGTAGACATGAAACAATTTTCTTCTTCCACAATGGATAAAAAGTTTCTAATATTCTTATTTTCCAGTTTACAACCTTTAAGTTTTTGTAATAATGCATGATAAGCACATAATAATTCATCAAAGTTAAAATCTGAATGACTTTCAAGATCCGATATTACCTTAGACTCATCTGCCATGAAGCACACATGAGCAACGTCTTCTAACTCTAGTTCTTTTTCTGAATGTGAAGATTTTGATGATGATTCCTCCAATTTAGACTCTTCAGACATGTCATCCCAGTGATTCAGTAGATATATCAGCAATCAAATCCTCGTCAAAATCAGTAGATATATCAGAATCTGAATTAATTTCGAATGCTATTTCTTTCTTCATTTTTAGTTTGTTGTGACTTAGTGATTCATTTAATTGAACTTCATAAGTAGTTAAGTTTCCTATAAGTTCATTCATGGTATAAACATTTAAATCTCGTGATTCCTCAATTGATGTTATTTTCTAAGACTATTTAGAACTTAGGGATCTGAGAATTTTCCTCACTAAATCCTTATATTCGAAATTCTTTCCTAAGCATTTTAAAGAGTTTATGATATTAAGAAATCTGGAAAATATCTTAGAAATACTTTCGTCTTCATGCATCTTAAAAAGTTCATACTTATGAATTAATATGTTTATCTTAGTTTCTTTAACTTGTGAAGTACTTTCATGTGAAACTTCTAATGCATGCCACACCTCATAAGCAAATTTATATGCCGACACTTTACTGAACTGTTCATAATTCAATGCACAAAATAAAATATTTAAGTCCTTAGCATTCAGAGTTTCATTTTCTTTTTTAGTAATTGTTCAAGTATTATAAAGAGTAGTTAATAGAGTATATGATTTAGAAATCATGAACCACAACTTATGATCTATACTTTGAAGAAAAATTATCATCCTATATTTCCAATATCCAAAATGTATTCCATCAAATAAAGGAGGACGATTAAGATTTTGGCCTTCATACAAAGAAAAATTACCATTTCCAGTAGCCATCTTACCTTAGATTTTTCAACCTATTTGATTTTAAACAGTTTAAAACTTTAAAACAACTTGAGCCTTAAATAAAGAAAGTTAAATGTATGCTCAGATATTAATTTTTGTTTAAAAACAAGGAAGGCAAAATAAGCAATGATATTAAATAAGTTCGTATCGATTTTATATCAAAGATTATTAACAAAACTCTGATACCACTTGTAAGATCGTATGACTACACAAGAGGGAGGTGAATTGTGTTTTTCAATATTTTTCGATTATAATTGAAACTTTAAAACTCAAAAACAAGTCGAGACATTGTTTTCATAAAATCATTTTTATTCAAGGTTTCAATTACAATATAGAATTCAATTCTCCTTTGAAATTGTAGATGCAATTATATATCAATACCATGTTTCATCTATATAATTTCATAACTACAAACAGAGAAAACTAATTTGTGGAATTTAAAACATTTCTCCCTATTTGAGATCTTTCTTCTTCTTCTTCTTCTCTTTCTTCTTCAACAATTCTTCAGTGACGAATATCTTTCTCTGCTTCATCGAATTTGCTTTCTTTTGATACTTCAGATCTTTAGTGACATAAATTTTACCTTTTTCTGCTTCACTGAATTTTCTTCCATTTGATACTTCAAATCTTTAGTGACATAAATCTGACATTTTCTGCTTCACTGAATTTTCTTCCACTTGAGAGTTTTTCCCCGAAGAGGTGTTTTTGATCCTTGAAAAGATTTTTCGTTTGGTGTGTAGGGATAACTAATCAACGAGAATTCTATGTCTTTAATACTGTATCTTCATTTCATGCATATCCTCCACGTTTAATCACTATAGTCTTTCACTTCTTCACGTCTTTTCTTTTTCCTTCATCAAAATACACACATTTACATTTCAAATTTTCTTTAATCATCAATCCTAGATCTCTGAAAAATTTCCTACAGAATAAACTTTCTCATTCAAAATCTTTCATCAAGTGTAATAAGAAGTCATTACTTTAATTTTAACTAAACGAGTAAACAAGTACATATGTAACTTAACGCTTCTAACTTAACGAGTTCCTCATGTGCCAACTCACGTGATAACTATTGTAGCTAACTCAACGAACTAAGTTTGTGGAGTTATGATAACTCAATGAACCAACTTAACCTTTCTTTCAAAAGGTTAAATGCTAACTCACCGAAAATAGTTTAAGTTTTGGATAGTTACGGTTGTAAGTCTTCGAAAAACCCTTTTTACCATAAAACTAGTGAGACACGTGTCGTGACCTGAAACCATGACTTAAGTTATCTTTTGGATAGTTACAGTTGTAAGTCTCCGAAAAACTCTAACTCACCGATTCAGCAATAAACAAATGCTTTTATAATAAGGAATTTACCATGTGCAGAAATAACAACTTAAGTTTATAACGCTAACCTAACGCGTTGCCTTAGTGTTCAATATAGCAACTTAACGAGTTAAACATGTGCACCTCACGTGATACAATATAACATACATAACTTATAATTTCACCACGTGTACAACACTAACTTAACGAGTTCGTCTCTTCTTTTACTTACTAACTTAACGAGTTCTCACATGACCTATTTTAACTTTTAAGCCTCTAACTTAACGAGTTTTCACGTGATCTCTATACAAATAACATTTTAACTTAACGAGTTGTCTAAACGTGCACTGTTCATGATACAGAAAATATAACTTTAAAACATATCATGCTTTTCAATAAAAACACATGTTAACTTAACGTTTAGTTAAATGATAAATTAATGCAATGAAACAACTAGTTATTAATTTAGTATAATTTCAAATCTAATACAGACAAGTATTTATATTAGTAAACTTTTTCTGTATTAATTGATGTACTTAATTTCCTTTCACAAGCAATAGTAATTGAGCAAATATGATTATTTTCATTCAGCACACATCATCAAAACAAAATACTCAACACTTATATTTACTCTTACTTACTTTTTGAAGTTATCGTGTAACTCAACGAACTAACTTTGTTGAGTTAACACTTAGGCAATTTTTATTCAAAAACCTGCTTCTTATATTAACTTATATTGCTCATTTATTTGCATATTATTAACATAATAACATTCAAATATGATATCATTAATGCATTCAAACATTTAATTCATTCAAAGCTAGTGAATTTCAAGCATATATAGGTATATATTTAGTTCACAACACATTTACTATTAAATAGAAAATAGATTTTCAAACATATATATATATATCTAAGTTTTAATTTATGGAGAACTCAATTATTTCAAAATAGAACTACATTTTCAATATATTCACTCTCTTCCTTTCAATTTTTTTACTTCATTCTGGAGTTTTTTTACTTGTTGCTCTAAAAGTGTTATTTGATCCCTAGCTAATGAAGATGCTCCAAAAGGTTTGACAACAACAGCAACAACTTCTATGTTTCTATAATTTTTGTATTCCTTCGTAGAGATGACTTTTGTTCTAATCTTTTTTGATGTCCATCTTGTGAAGTTAATCTCTTCAATCATTAGTAATAGTATCAATCTCTAAAAATAATTTTTTTCTTTGCAAATTTGATGTTTGACAAGAAGACATGGTATAAGTTTACTTGAATTTTATTCACAACTACATAAGTGGCCAACATTATAAATTGACTTAGTTCAATATTATGGCATTGTTTCTAATAGACGGTTTTTAGTAAAATGTTAACCACCATGTATGCCTTACCTTTTAAGTATTTCAACTTATTCAGCAGTGGCATTATTTAACTTTCCAAGATGGCACAAACACTAGAATATTAGGAATTTATTTTCAACTTTTCAATTCCCAATATTAGGTGGCACAAACACCTATTAAGACATATTTCCATGTCAATAGGACATTTCTATGTCATATTTTAATTTTGATTAATAATTTAAGTATACAAAATAATGTAAATTATTTCTAAATTTACATTTACAATTAAAAATCTACATTTATCATATATGTTATGTTGAATGAATATTTTAAGAGCATGATCTGAAAATTAAATGTAGATTTTTAATTGAAATGTAAATTATGCAATATAATTTTTATTCATCTTATGTAAGTTTCTTTTATAAATCATGTACTTTTTTTTAATTCATAAAATCAATAAATATAATTATTATTTCTTATTTAATTTAATAAATGATTATTAATATTTTATATATTTTTAATAATAATTTGAATGTAAATCACAATATTATGATGTTGTGGTTTATAAAAGATCATAAGTTCAAATCCCATTAAAATCATCATAATATATCTACGTTTTAACATATATTTATCATAAATAATTTGTCATGACATGGTACATTCAATATATGCTCAGTTTAACTAAAATACAAGATTGATTTTACTGATGCTATGCTCAGTTCAGATTAACTAAAGATATAAAAAGAAAAAAAAACAAAAAGGGATGTACACATGTGTTCATTTCACATGTACTATTTAAATTTTTTATTCAATTTTATTTCACTCAGTTGGACTTAAATAAACCAAGTCATTTCCCCTTTCCCTCACACATCCTAAAACCTTACCATGGTCTCCTCGAAAATGATACGTGGACTTTGGTTTCTTGTCAACCCGTCGTGAACATTATCAGTCGTTGTTGAGTATTTTTGTTTTGATGATGTGTGCTGAATGAAAATAATCATATTTGCTCAATTACTATTGCTTGTGAAAAGACATTAAAATCATCAATTAATACAGAAAAAGCTTACTGATATAAATACTTGTTTGTATTGGATCTAAAGTTAATAACTAGTCATTTCGTTGCATTAATTTTCTCAATTAGCTAAACGTTAAGTTAACGTGTGTTTTTATTGAAAAGCATGATATGTTTTAAAGTTATATCTTCTGTATCATGAATAGTGCACGTTTAAACAACTCGTTAAGTTAGAGTTTAGTTTGTATAGAAGTCACGTGAGAACTCGTTAAGTTAGAGGCTTAAAGGTTAAAATAGGTCACGTGATAACTCGTTAAGTTAGTGAGTAAAAGAAGAGACGAACTCGTTAAGTTAGTGTTCTACACGTGGTGAAATTATAAGTTACGAATGTTGTATTGTATCACGTGAGGTGCACATGTTTAACTCGTTAAGTTAACATAACTAAACACGTTGAGTTGCTATATTGAACACTAAGGCAATGCGTTAGGTTAGCGTTATAAACTTAAGTTATTATTTTTGCATGTGGTAAAATTCTTATTATAAAAATATTTGTTTATTACTAGTTCGTTGAGTTATCATAACACAACGGAGATGGTTCGTTGAGTTATCATAACACCACAGACATAGTTCGTTGAGTTAGCTACAGTACTTGTTAGGTGAAATGGCACATGAGGAACTCGTTAAGTTAGAAACGTTAAGTTATATATATACTTGTGTTACTCGTTTAGTTAACATTAAAGTAACGACTTCTTATTACACTAATGAAAAACTTTTGGACGAGAAAGTTTATTTTGCAGGAAATTTTTCAGAGATCCAGGACTGATGATTAAAGAAAATTTGAAATATAATCGTGGGTTAGAACATCTGTGTTTCAATGAAGGAAAAAGAAAAGACGTGGAGAAGTGGAAAACTGGTGGTGGTTAAACGTGAAGGATATACATGAAATGAAGATATAATATAAAAGGCATAGAATTCTTATTGATCAATTTATCCTTGCACACAAAACGAAAAATCTTTTCAAGGATCAAACCATCCCTGCACACCAAAAGAAAAATCTTTTTCAAAGATCAAAAACACCTTCTCGGGGAAAATCTCTCAAGTGGAAGAATGTTCAGTGAAGCATAAAAAGGTAAGATTTTCGTCACTAAAGATTTAAAGTATTAGAAGAAAGCAAATTTGGTGAAGCATGAAAAGACAAGATATTCGTCACTGAAGAATTGCTGAAGAAGAAAAAGAAGAAGAAGAAAGATCTCAAACAGGGAGAAAAGTTTTAAATTCCGCAAATTAGTTTTCTCTATTTGTAGTTATGAAATTGTTTAGATGATACATGGTATCGAAATATAATTGCATCTACAATTTCTAAGGAGAATTGAATTGTATATTGTAATTGAAACATTGAATAAAAATGATTTTATGAAAACAATGTCTCGACTTGTTTTTGAGTTTTAAAGTTTCAATTATATTTCAGAAAATATTAAAAATACATAATTCACCCCCCTCTTGTGTAGCCATACGATCCTACAAGTGGTATTAGAGCTTTGTTAATAATCTTTGATATAAAATCGATACCAACTTATTTAATATCATTGCTTATTCTACCTTCCTTGTTTTTAAACAGAAATTAATATCTGAGCATACGTTTAACTCTATTGATTTAAGGCTCAAGTTGTTTTAAAGTTTTTAGAATGTTTAAAATCAAATAGGTTGAAAATTTTAAGGTAAAATGGCTACTAGAAATGGTAATTTTTTTTTATATGAAGGCCAAAATCTTAATCGTCCGCCTTTATTTGATGGAATACATTTTTGAATATTGGAAATATAGGATGACTATTTTTCTTCAAAGTATAGATCATAAGTTATGGTTCATGATTTCTAAACCATATACTCCGTTAACTACTCCTTATAATACTTGGACAATTACTGAAAAAGAAAATGAAACTCTGAATGCTAAGGGCTTAAATATTTTATTTTGTGCATTGAGTTATGAACAGTTCAATAAAGTGTCGGCATATAAATCTGCTTATGAGGTGTGGCATGCATTAAAAGTTTCACATGAAGGTACTTCTCAAGTTAAAGAGACAAAAATAAACATGTTGATTCATAAGTATGAACTCTTTAAGATGCATGAAGACGAAAATATTTCTGAGATGTTTTCCAGATTTCTTGATATCATAAACTCTTTAAAATGTTTAGGAAAGAATTTTGAACAGAAGGATTTAGTGAGGAAAATTCTCAGATCCCTAAGTTCTAAATGGTCTTAGAAAGTAACATCAATTGAGGAATCACGAGATTTAAATGTTTATTCTATGATTGAACTTATAGAAAATTTAACAACTTATGAAGTTCAATTAAATGAATCATTGAGTCACAACAAACTAAAAATGAAGAAAGAAATAGTCTTCGAAATTAATTCAGATTCTGATATATCTACTAATTCTGACAAGGATTTGATTTTGCCGACTAGGAAATTCAAGAAAGTATGGAAAGCTAGGAAACAACAAAGGAAAAAAAATGATAAACCCTCAACGTCAAAATCATTGAATGACAAGAATTCTTCATCTAGAAAGTATGTATGTTACAACTGTAAGAAACCTGGACATCTTTCTCCAAATTGTCCTATAAGGAAAAATGAAAAGCAAAGTAGGACAAATCAGAAGAAGACGGCTTAGAAAACTCAAAAAAAGTTTTAGAAGAAAAATGCTTTGAAGGTCACTTGGGATGATACGTCTGAAGAGTCTGAATCTAAGGAATCAACATCAAAATCTTCACATTCAGAAGGAGAACAAGAGTTAGAAGATGTTGCTCATGTGTGCTTCATGGTAGATGAGTCTGAGGTAATATCTGATCTTGAAAGTCATTCAGATTTCAACTTTGATGAATTATTATGTGCTTATCATGCATTATTACAAAAACTTAAAGTATGTAAACTGGAAAATAAGAATATTAGAAAATCTTCATCCATTATGGAAGAAGAAAATTGTTTCCTGTCTACTACTTTAGAAAAGTTTAAATGTGATAATGAAAATCATGCTAGAGATTTGCAAAAATTTAGATTTAATGAATGTATCTTGCATGAACAAATACAGAATATAAATGCTGAAAAATTAAAGATAGAATCTGAAAATGGAATGTTGAGAAACAATATAAATGAACTTGAATTAGAAATAGATAAATTAAAACTGAGAGAGCAAGATTTAAATTCTACCTTTGAAAAATGGAATTTAAGTCAAACTAAGTTATACAAACTAACTAGTACCCCTGCGGTGTCTTATAAATTTGGCTTAAGATTTGATTATCCTGAATCTCAAGCCAATAAAGGATTTATTAGTTGCAGTTGAAGTCAATCTAAGACTAAAATTCCTTTTATTATGAAACAAGGTAATAAATATGTAGAAGTAGATACTTCAAGGGATGAATCATGCAGTAATAATATAAATCAATGTGATTTGTCAAATTGTACTTCTAACATGACTATAAATGTTTCTAAAAATCTTGTTTCTTGTTTTGGAAATTCAGTTTCTAATGTTTCTAAAATTTAAGACAATTGTAGTAAACTAAAAAATTAGAAACTTGAGCATGTAATTCAATACACTGGTATTAGACCAATTACTCATTTTGCATGTGATAAAACAAAAAATTCTTGTGTAGAAAAAGATTTTGTATGTACGGAAAGTGTTAATACAAGTACAAAATCTTGGTATGAACTTACAGAAATGTATAAGCATGACCAAAATAAATTAACATCTGATAAAAATATGTTTAGTCTTGATTATACTACATCTGAAAACAAAAAGAATGATTGCAAAAGCAATAATGCTATATGTGAGTATGAAGCTAATGATAAATCAATAGTACTTACAACTAATAAGAATATAAATGATAATGTTAAACTATTTTTAAACAAAAAGAAGAAATATGCGTTTAATGAACTTGGTCCTCAACAACATTGGGTACCAAGAAAAAGTTTTTCTTAATTTGTGTTGCAGGAGGAAACAACATCAAAATGGATCTTGGACAGTGGAGCGTCAAGTCACATGACCGGACAAAAAAGTCTATTACAAAATTTTACAAATACCATGAAAGGAAGTGTAACATTTGGAAACAAAAGCAAAGATAAAATCATAGGTATGGGCAATGTTCAAATAACTCCTACTTGTGTTATTTCGAATGTACTATATGTAGAAAACCTAGGATTTAATTTGCTGAGTGTCATAAAACTAACTGAAAATGGATATTATGTAGTGTTTGAAGATAATGTATGCAAAATAATTAATAAAAATACAAATGAAATTAAGTTTATTGCTAAAAGAAAAGGTTCTGTATGTATTTTATCTTTATCTTCTAGTGCAGTTGATTTAAATTCATGTTTGCTAGCTGAAACTAGTGATGCATATCTATGGCATAGAAGGATTGGGCATATAAATATGAGACTGTTACATAAACTATCTAGAAAACATTTAGTGAGAGGTTTACCAAAGATTAAATACTCAAACAACTTTATGTGTGTTGCATGTAAGTTAGGTAAACTTCACAAAAACTCTTTTAAATCCAAAACTGATATTTCAAGCAAGAGAGTCTTAGAACTTATACATATGGATCTATTTGGACCAACAAGAATCATGAGTTTTGATGGTAAACGGTATGTATTTGTTTTAGTAGATGACTTCTCTAGATACACTTGGGTATATTTTCTAGCATCTAAGACAGAAGTTTTTGAAAAATTTAAAATGTTTTGCAATTTTGTTCAAAATGAGCAAAGTGTCTCTATTTAAAAACTTAGAAGTGATCATGGAAGTGAATTTGATAATGATCAAATAGATAACTATTGTAATGAGCATGGCATTGATCACAGATTTTCTTTTCCAAGAGCACCGTGTCAAAATGGTGTTGTTAAGAGAAAGAATAGATCACTTCAAGAGATGGCGAGAACTATGTTGAATGAACATAAGTTACCTCAAAATCTTTGGGCTGAAGCAGTAAATACAGCTTGTTATGTTATTAACAGAAGTCATTTAAGACCTCATGTTAATAAAACTCCTTTTAAAATTATGTTTAATAGAGTTCCAAAAATTTCCTATATAAAACAATTTGGCTGCAAGTGTTTTATTCTTAATACTAAGGATAAAAAGGATAAATTTCAAGCCAAATCAGATGAAGGAATTTTTGTAGGTTACTCTACTAGAAGTAAAGCCTATAGAGCATATAACAAGACTTCTAGGACTATTGAAGAAACCCTCCATGTAAGCTTCAATGAAAATTCTCTTAGAGAATCTCAATCTAAAGCTAATAATGATGACTTGATCAATTTTCCAAATGAGTTAGAGATCAATAGAGAGATTGGTGATTTATCTGAGAAAATCAAAAATATGAACTTAAATGATCAATCTAATGATGAAAGTGATGGACTTTCAGATGTTGATGAGAATATTGAGGAAAATCAGAGAAATTGGCGTTATTCTTCATCACATCCCATTACTCAAGTCATTGGTAATATTAATGAGGGAGTTAAAACTAGAGCTTCAGTAAATTTAAATAATATGTGTATGTTTGTTTCTATGGTGGAACCAAGGAATATACAAGAAGCATTATCTGATGAAAATTAGATAGTGGCAATGCAAGAAGAACTAAATCAATTCATTAGAAATGATGTATGGGAATTAGTCTCTCCACCAGAAAATCAGTCCATAATAGGTACAAAGTGGATCTTTAGAAACAAAACTAACGAAACTGGTCAAATTATAAGGAATAAAACTAGATTAGTTGCACAAGGGTATACATAGGAAGAAGGATTAGATTATGATGAAACATTTGCTCCTGTGGCTAGGTTAGAAAGTATTAGAATATTATTGGCTTATGCTTGTTATACGGATTTTAAATTATATCAAATGGATGTAAAGAGTGCATTTCTAAATGGTTTAATTAATGAAGAAGTCTATGTAAAACAACCACCTGGATTTGAAGATATTAAAAATCCTGACTTTGTGTATAAATTGAAGAAAACCTTATATGGTTTGAAGCAAGCACCTAGATCATGGTATGAAAGATTGTCTACTTTTTTAATAGAAAAAGGTTATATCATGGGAAAAGTGGATCATACTTTATTTATGAAGAGAGATGGTAAAGATCAGATTGTTGTTCAAATATACGTGGATGATATAATCTTTGGAGCAACCTCTGATAAGTTGATAGAAATATTCTCTGAAGAGATGACTAATCAGTTTGAAATGAGTATGATAAGAGAACTTTCATATTTTCTAGGACTTCAAATTAAGCAAATGGATAAAGGTATATTTTTAAATCAGGAAAAATATGCAGATGAAATGCTTAAGAAATTTAATTTTAATGATACAAGGATTCGAGGAACTCCTATGAGTACTACTTTAAAGTTAGATATTGATGACATAGGAAAATCTATAGATCAAAGAAAATACAGAAATATGATTGGTTCTTTACTTTATTTGACTACTAGTAGACCTGATATTATGTTTGCTGTGTGTGTTTGTGCTAGATTTCAATCTAATCCTAAAGAATCACACTTAATAGCAGTTAAAAGAATATTTAGATATATACAAGGAACTAAAAATTTCGGATTGTATTATTCTAAGGATAGTTCAATAGATCTTATAGGATATACTAATGCTGATTATGTAGGATCTAAATTTGATAGAAAGAGTACTAGTGGCACATGTCAATTATTGGGAAATAATTTGGTGTCATGGTTTAGTAAAAAGCAAAACTATGTAGCACTTTCTACTACAGAAGTTGAATATGTTGCTGCTGCACTGTGTTGCACTCAGATTCTGTGGATAAGGCAAACTTTAGAAGATTTTGGATTATCTTATGATACAACTAAGATTTATTGTGACAGTAGTTCTGCAATAAATCTTTCCAAAAATCCTGTATTACATTCAAGAGCAAAGTATATAGAGGTTAGACATCATTTTCTAAGAGATAACGTAATTAAAGGAAAAATTAAATTAGAATTTGTGTCTAGTAAAAATCAATTAGCTGATATATTTACAAAACCTCTAGACGAAAATACATTTTGTAACATTAGATTAAATTTAGGTATTTGTAGGCTATGTGATGTGTAAAATGCTTAACTCCACATAAAAAGATAAATATTATTGATGATGTTGTTCACTTCATAGATATTATATACTTATTATAAATATCTAAAGTAATATCTAAACTGCTGCTTAAGATACTATGTATTTATTGTAAAATCATAGTAGTATCTTATTGATTTTAAGTAGTTTATCAATTTTAATGGTTTTTACGATTTTAAGTGGAAGTGTAAATGAAAAACATTAAATACTTCTGACATTCTGAAATTTTGATTAAATGTTTTCTTTAAATCAAGGAAAATGCATATGATCATGCATAAATTTGACTTAATTGATTAAACTTGTAGAATAAGTTATATGTAACTCATCTTAAACTGTTAATCAAAAGTATAAGCTTATTGAAACTTATTCATATTCTCAGTACAATCATAGAAGTAAAAATTGTATGAGATTTGTGTTTTATTGCATCTGTATTAATGGAATACATATATACTATGCTTAAAATGAAAAATGCTTAGAAAGTGAAAATCTTTGAGAGTTTATTGATCAGTTTGATCACGAGCCTTTTGTACTTGAGTAGATAGGTATGTAAGGATTATTGTCCTAAAAAAGGATTCTTTAAATTTGGCAACTTAAGGTCCTGATCAGATCTGGGATTGTTGACTGAAAGCTCATTACACGGGTACATTAGAAAGCTCTTGTATAATTCAAGCTTTTCAAACTAACTTTTAAAGAAAATTATCAATATTTACTGTTTTGAAAAGAAAAAGTTGTTTCATTAATTACAGATATCTTTGAATCGCATATAGTTTATACCAATATGACTACTGATTTATTGAATCAACATTAGTACTTTTGAAAACGTTTATTTGAGATACATTCTTTTATTCTCCTTGAATTAATCGAATTGAGTTCAAAGTTGTGTTTTGATTCATATACAGTAGGAATTGATTCTGGAAATCATTTTTGATGATGTCAGGATAACGGATGTCTTTGAAAAGAAAATTTAAAAGTATAGTTATACTTAACATCTATTGTCACTACAAGTATATTTTGTATTTTAATTGAATATATTTGAAGTATATTTGTAGGGGGAGCATTAACAATGTCAATAATAATAATAATAATAATATAATTTAAAATACAAATTTTAGTTAATCTGAATTAATGTCCTCTTAAAATCTTGATGAAATAATTTAAAAAGACAAATAAACTATTTTAGATTCAAAGGACAAAATGTTCAAATAGTTTACTATGTTCTCAAGATAATGTTAAGTTTTAGCATGTGTGTTGTTTTCGGAACGTTTTAATTGGAAGCATCCAAAACTTGTTTAAGTGTACTAAGTAGACGTTATGTTAGATAAGGTAACGTGTAAAAGTGCCTCTAGACAGCGTTTTACTCATTAGGTTAGTTAACTCAACGAGTTATAATTGAATATTTCAGGTACCTTGATTAAATAAACTTTATTCAATATTTATTTAATTTCTAAACCCAACTTATCTTCACGTTGAGTTATACGCCTAAAAACCTTATTTAAACACTTATAACACAAGGAGTTAGGTTATTTGTAAACTTTGTCAAGAAAATCTTTCTCACTTGTTGTTGTTACAACTTGCGATGATGGTCTCCAAGTTCTACAAAGGTCGTGGTAGAGAAAAAGGCAAAAGCAGAAGAGATGCAAAAGGAAAAGAAATAGAGAATGATGAAGTTCCACGTACTTGGTTCAAGAAAATATTTCGAGTGGACAAAAGGTTAGAAGAACTTTATAAAGATTACTTCTTTTCTCAAGATATATTAGATGAAGTTAGATAAGAACTTCAACATACTGATGCAAGTATTACATACATAGGTATTCGAAGTAAATATGATAGAGAATACAGAATGAAATGTGCTGAGATTGCATTTTTGGAACAGTATGCAAAATATCTGGAAAAAGGTGTAGATTCATCAAATAGAACTCCTTAAACTCCTATAAACGGTACAAGACTACATGCATTTGAGGAAGAGCATGAATCAGCTATCCCTACTCCTTTATATTCAAAACAAGTAGAATTAGATATTGTTGTAGACAAAACAAAAGTTAATAGTCTTCGAAAGGTCGTTGCAATAGAAAGTGCCTTAGAAGAATTAAAGCAGAAAACTTTCATGGAGCAATTTGAAAAGAAAACAGCAATACTTGAAAAGGAGAAACAAAAATATTATAGAAGAAGGAAAGTCAGAAAAATTATGTCTAAGGAAACAAAGTCTATTGAAAAAGGAAAAACAGATGAAAATTTATTTTCAAAGGACAATGTATGTCTAGACATTGTACCTTTTTGTGCATCTGATAAACTCATCAGTTCCGAACACATTGAAACTGATGAAGATAATGAGACTTTATTTTCCCTTGCTAGAAAGCTTGAGAAGAAATCCAAGTCAAATATAAGCTCAAGTTTTTCTATTAGTACAAGTCTTGATGATGCAGAAATTGACAAATCAAAGCATCAGGCACCTGACATTGAACAAGTTATTGCAGATATAATTGACAATGTTGAGGCAGTAACTAGTTCAAAGGCTGAATTGTCTGGAGTAGCAGATATTGAAATTATTAAGACTCTAGAAGAGCTAAAAGTTAACCAGCCTTCTACAGAATCTATAGAAGTAGAGTCTGAGAATTCACAGCATGTATCAATGGAAATATCTGTTGAACAAAATGAACAATTACAGACAGATACACCGGCTGTAAAATTTGTAGAAAAATTGTACTCTGAACATTCTATAGAGACTGAACAGATGAATGTTGAGCATATTGACAATGTTCCTAACACTATTGAAGCTGAAGAATCAAGCTTACCTAAGCAGCTTCAAGATAATATTTTGGAAGAAGAACAACATGACATTCATTTTGAAGAAGAGGTTCCTAAAGATAAATTAAACTCTAAATCACGGCTTCAGGTATCACCTTCTTTGTGTACAATGTTAAACATTCAAGGTAATACAATTCATTTTAGATCTGAAGAAGCATTGCAGAAATACAATAATCTGATTACATGTCAGATTCTGCATACTTGTCCAATAAAATTCAGAAATTTGATGGATATAAGAGATCTGTTTGAGTTTCAAGGCCTCATTAAATTCTTGCCAATAGGACCGAAATGGAAGCAATACACAGAGCTTATTGTAGCTTTTTGTAGCAATCTGGTCAAGAATGGAAATTTTCTAAAAACTCAAATAAATGAACAGGAGTTTATATTGTCTCCTAAGTTAATTTTTGAAGTTTTAGGATTAAAGAATGAAGGTGTTGTTGTTACCAACAGATTTGACATGATAAGACAACTAGAATGGAACATTCAGTCTTTATCAAAAATTCCAAATGTATATTTTGAAATGAGATTAATGGAAAATCTGAATGCAGAGGCAAGGTTTATTGCAAATATATTGCATGCAAATTTATTTCAGAGAGTTGGACACAATATGGAAGTCAACAAAAGTTGTTTATATGCAACTTATAGCTTGCTGAATAGAATTCAAATCAATTGATTTGATGTTTTCACTTCTCAACTACAGCATATGAGTTCAAAGTTATTTTATGGTGATGCTGTATGTAGACTCATTGCAAGCCAATTGAATTTATCCGACTAGCCCTCTGAAACTAAAGGCATGAGAGCATTTAGTGTTAAAGATTTGCAAAAATTCTAAGCCATGCATAAACCTCAACGACAACAACAACAACAACTTGATACAGACCATATACAACAACAACAACAACAACAAAGTTATTCAGTTCAAGCAGAATAGCAAACCCAGCTACCTCCTGACTTAGATGTAGTGTTTAACGACATTAGAAATGATATTAGACATCTAGGAGATAAAATATGTAATGCTATAAGTGATATACTTAGGAGGGGTCGCTAATTGTTTTTGTTTGTTTCTGAATACAAAATGTAATGTTTGTATTACTTGTTTGATTCACTGAACAATACATTTTTCTGTAAATGTCTTCAATTATTATTCTTCTTTACAGAAAGAGTTGTTGTAATTATATCTCTTATATATGTATATATATTCTTTGTAATTATCTTTTTGATTAATGACAAAAAGGGGGAGAAATATTATAAAAAGATGATTATGATCTTAATTGCATATATATATTATAAAAGGAGATGCTATTTAAATGGTTATTGTAATCTAACAGATGATAATTAAAAAACTGATACTTATATAATTATTGACATTTGAGAGTTTTAGTTCTGAGAGGTAAAATTTACATAAAAAATAGAAATAAGCTTAAGTGAACTTAAGTCAACAAACAAGTTTGTTGAATTAAAAGTTAACCCAACGAAGGTGCTTTGTTGAGTTATACATATTTCATAATTGATTTAATATGGTTTTGTCATCATCAAAAAGGGGGAGATTATTGAGTATTTTTGTTTTGATGATGTGTGCTGAATGAAAATAATCATATTTGCTCAATTACTATTGCTTGTGAAAAGAAATTAAAATCATCAATTAATACAGAAAAAGCTTACTGATATAAATATTTGTCTGTATTGGATCTGAAGTTAATAACTAGTCGTTTCGTTGCATTAATTTCTCATTTAGCTAAACATTAAGTTAACGTGTGTTTTTATTGAAAAGCATGATATGTTTTAATGTTATATCTTCTGTATCATAAACAGTGCACATTTAGACAACTCGTTAAGTTAGAGTTTTGTTTGTATAGAGGTCATGTGAGAACTCGTTAAGTTAGAGGCTTAAAGGTTAAAATAGGTCACGTGATAACTCGTTAAGTTAGTGAGTAAAAGAAGAGACGAACTCATTAAGTTAGTGTTATACACGTGGTGAAATTATAAGTTACGAATGTTGTATTGTATCACGTGAGGTGCATATGTTTAACTCGTTAAGTTAACATAACTAAACGCGTTGAGTTGCTATATTGAACACTAAGGCAATGTGTTAGGTTAGCATTATAAACTTAAGTTGTTATTTTTGCACGTGGTAAAATTTTTATTATAAAAATATTTTTTTATTATTGGTTCGTTGAGTTATCATAATACAACAGAGATGGTTCGTTGAGTTATCATAATACCACAGACATAGTTCGTTAGTTAGCTACAGTACTTGTCACATGAAATGGCACATGAGGAACTCGTTAAGTTAGAAACGTTAAGTTATATATATACTTGTGTTACTCGTTTAGTTAACATTAAAGTAATGACTTCTTATTACACTGATGAAAAACTTTTGGACGAGAAAGTTTATTTTGCAAGAAATTTTTCAGAGATCCAGGACTGATGATTAAAGAAAATTCAAAATATAAACGTGGGTTAGAACATGTGTGTTTCGATGAAGGAAAAAGAAAAGACGTGGAGAAGTGGAAAACTGGTGGTGGTTAAACGTGAAGGATATGCATGAAATGAAGATACAGTATAAAAGGCATAGAATTCTCGTTGATCAATTTATCCTTGCACACAAAACGAAAAATCTTTTCAAGGATCAAACCATCCCTACACATCAAAAGAAAAATCTTTTTCAAGGATCAAAAACACCTTCTCGAGGAAAATCTCTCAAGTGGAAGAAAGTTCAGTGAAGCATAAAAAGGTAAGATTTTCGTCACTGAAGATTTGAAGTATCAGAAGAAAGCAAATTCGGTGAAGCATGAAAAGACAAGATATTCGTCACTGAAGAATTGCTGAAGAAGAAAAAGAAGAAGAAGAAAGATCTCAAACAGGGAGAAAAGTTTTAAATTCCGCAAATTAATTTTCTCTATTTGTAGTTATGAAATTGTTTAGATGATACATGATATCGAAATATAATTGTATCTACAATTTCTGAGGAGAATTAAATTGTATATTGTAATTAAAACCTTGAATAAAAATGATTTTATAATAAGAATTTTACTACATGCAAAAATAACAACTTAAGTTTATAACGCTAACCTAACATGTTACCTTAGTATTCAATATAGCAACTCAACGCGTTTAGTTATGTTAACTTAACGGGTTAAACATGTGCACCTCACGTGATACAATACAACATTCGTAACTTATAATTTCACCATGTGTATAACACTAACTTAACGAGTTCATCTCTTTTTTTACTCACTAACTTAACGAGTTATCACGTGACCTATTTTAACCTTTAAACCTCTAACTTAACGAGTTCTCATGTGACCTCTATACAAACAAAACTCTAACTTAACGAGTTGTCTAAACGTGCATTGTATAGGATACAGAAGATATAACATTAAAACATATCATGCTTTTCAATAAAAACACACGTTAACTTAACGTTTAGCTAAATGAGAAATTAATGCAACGAAACGACTAGTTATTAACTTCAGATCCAATATAGACAAGTATTTATATCAATAAGCTTTTTCTTTATTAATTGATGATTTTAATTTCTTTTCACAAGCAATAATAATTGAACAAATATGATTATTTTCATTCAGCACACATCATCAAAACAAAAATACTCAACAATTTGTTGGGTTTATTGCAATAAATGTGATGCCACAGGCGACATCGTCTATTGGAAAGCCTATTTCATGGTGAAGGGCTTCCACTAAGTTTTAAGAGTTGATTACAACGAAACTTTCAATTCAGTGATTAGATCTATTACCATTTGAACAGTTCTTTTCATTATTGTCTCCTTTAATTGGTATCTTTGATGGTTTGGATGTTTCCAACACATTCCTATATGATTGATTATCTTGATGAAACCCTATCTACACGACTCAACCCCAAGGCTTTGAAGGTGCAACCTGCACAGATCATGTTTGCTCTCTCAAGTGTTTGTTACATGGACTTAAACAATCTCCTTGTGCCTAGTTTATCTACCTCAACTCCTTTCTTCAAAGCATTGGCTTTCATGGATCTAAAATTTGATCTAAGCTTATTTCTTTACAATCATCGTGGGGTATGCCTTTATTTTCTCATTCATGTTTATTTAGCCAGCTCTTCTATTATTGAGGTGGATCGAATTCTTCACCTTGTCCAGCAAGAGTTCAAGGTTTGTGATCTTGCCGCCTATTTTCTTGGCATGGAGTTAGATCACACTCTTAAATCTCTGTAGCTACTACCTCAACAGTTGTAACTATCTCTGTAACTGTTTGCACCCCCCCATGGTGGCCTCCCACTCCTCTCTCTGATCTTTCTTGTTATTAACATATTATTAGGGCTTTGCAATATCCTCTTCTCAACTTACCGACCTCCTTAGCTTCCTTTTCTTTTCATTAGTCCCAAGCTAAATCTACAATCTCTACCAAGTTTCGCTTGTAGGGGCATATTGGAGATAATGTCTTGTAACTCCTCCTCACAATCCACGACGTAAAACATGATGTGGATCATGCCATGCATCTATTCTCTATGTTCCATACTTGGTAACCGCTAAGCTATGTTGGCAACTTAAAATGACATGTTTGTGATAACTGTTTTATCTAATAAATAAAGCATTGACTTTCATGCTTGACTAGTCTCTCGACACCCTTTTTATCTTCCTCAGCCGTTCTCTTACTTTCTCCTAACATGTCAACATAAATAATGTGAAATTATTAAGATATTAAACAAATGATGACAAGTGTGTTTGATCTATATCTCAAGTTATTAAGTTAAGATAATTAATTAATTAATAATGGGTTAAACAAAGTTTAATGAAAGAAATAAAATTTATCACTCAAATTTCATTTATACGTTAAGACGACCTAGCACACTTTAGGTTTTACATTAACCCATCGTCTTCAGACCTCTTCTTCTAACGTAAAATTTAAAGATATGGATTTATAGAAAAAGATAACGGTGAGAAAAATATTATTATATTGTGTTTGGGAGGAGGAAGAAAATTATTTTTCCTACTACTCCCTCCCTCGTAATCGGTCGAGGGTTTTTCTCCCGTCGGCACTTAGAGGAGGGAGGGTTGGCGACGGCACGCCTGAAGAGGGGTGGCGTCCGTCTGTTGATCGCCGGAGGTGCGCACGCGAGGAGCTCCGGGCGTCGTCCATCGTTCGATTGCGTCGCCCGTCCGGCTGGTTTCTACGAGGTGAGCTTGGTTCCGACGGTGGTGCACGAGTTCGGCCTACGTGAGGAAGGAACTCCGTGGGTGCGCCGGGCGGAGGAGGCCTCGCCGCGTGGAGGAGGAGAGGGGGAAATCGGCCTGTTCAGTGAAGAAGAGGGAGAAGGAGAGGATTTTGGGGGGGGGGGGGGGGGTTGTTGGTTTAAGCTATTTTGGTAAGTATAGTTTAGTTGTCCTTAAATGCATATTTTGATGCATTATTTTTTGGTTAATGCGTGTTTAGTCGTCCCCAAACCCCTCCACAGCTAATCGAAAATGTCTCGGATATGTGTGAAGAACATCCCCAAGTACGTCAAGGAGGACCGCCTGAGAGACTTTTTCTCCCAGAAAGGGGAGATCACTGACGCCAAGATCAAGCGCACCAGGTGTGGCGTCTGACGTTTATTTTGATGCTAACTTTCTCTTCCCCGTCGTTTTGAACTCGTGTTGGAGTTGTTTTGTTTGGTGCAGTGATGGGAGGAGTAGGCAATTCGCTTTCATTGGATTCCGGACGGTGGAGGAGGCAGAGGAGGCCATTAGGTTCTTCAACAACACCTACCTCGACACATGTAGGATTACTTGTGAGGTCTGCCGTATTTTCCATTTCGTTGCCCGACACCCAAAATTTAAATTTTTATTTTTATATGTTTTTTCCTCATGATCAGTATCACTGCTTCTCGAACTCTTGTAACAAAGTAGCTGCGAGAATAATGGTTGACTTAGTGTTTTTTGAAGAATTTGTCTGACGTTTTATTTTTGGCAGATGATGTTTTTTCTTGATTTCTTTGGAGGTAGCATTTTCACCAAAACAACTCATTTTTCAAAGTCATTTGGAAAAATGTTCGCATACACTCAATTTGCCTGTTTACGTTTCAATGTCAAATTTGATTTAATATATAAAGTTGATCGATTGAAATATTTTTTTCTACTTTATAGAGTTGCATGTGTAAGTTTCATCAATATAAGAAACAAAATGAAGAAGATACTGAATTGTTTCCTCCTCCATTCAGAGGAACATATCTGCTCAAATATATTCAAGGGACTTGTTCCAGTAAATTTGCTTATTGTTCACATACATTGCTGTTGATCCACTGTCAACAAATTGCTTTGCTAGGATAAAATTTCTTTTCCTATTTCACCTATCAATCTTGGTAAAAAAAAAGAAGCATTTCAACATACTATATATACAACATATAGAATTAACTAGTTCTAAGTAATTGAGTTGGTTTGGATTGTGTGGTTTCATACTCCTACTTGGGTTCAAATTGTAGTGACTACATATTGTCATATTCTTAGCAACTTCAAAAAAAATACAAAATATATAATTAGCATTTTCTCTCTTAGACTACTAAAACCATGTGATCTTATTTTCTTTCAGATTGCCCGTAAAGTTGGTGACCCAGAGATTCCACGCCCATGGAGCAAGCACTCTGCAAGGAAAGCTGTAATGCTGAACACAGAAAAAAAGGTCAAGGAAAACAATAAACTTGTCAATCTTTCTTCTAAAGCACAACCAACAACTCGTGGAACAAAAAAGACCGTCCAAGATGATCCTCAGCTTGAGGAATTTCTACAAGTGATGCAGCCACGAGTTAACTCAAAGCTTTGGGCCAATGATGCTCTAGAAGCTTCCTTTTCTGTTAATAAGAAAAAAGGAGGAAGAGGTTCTCAAACTCATGTAAATAGTGAACCAAAATTAGCTATAACAGATGTTGAAGCTCAAAGAAATGACGACAAGGACAACAAATCTGCTCACATTGCCACTGATACAGTTGAAGCTTCTAGGGACAAATTGTCAATAGCTGCAAAGGATGAATTCATCTCAGACATGGATTATTTCAAAAGTAGAGTTAAGAAAAATTGGTCAGATACTGAAAGTGACAATAATGAAAACTCAGAGGATGATGAAGAAAATGATATGGTTGCTAAGAAGGATCATACAAATCAACCAAATGATCTCCAAACCCATGTAGGAGCTCAACCAAATGAGATCAAAGAGGATTCTTCCTTGGAAGAGTATGAATGTGAAGAGAATAGACATGAAAGGCCTCATCATGATGAGGCCCTTGATACAGGCCGACTCTTCATTCGTAATCTTCCTTATACAACAATGTATGATGGTGATTGATTCCTTGTGTTAATGACCAGTATTCCTACCCATGTGATTATCTTTGAAAATAATAATTGATGGGAGTTTTTATGTTTGTTTATTTTACAATATATGAACCTTTTGAGTACTACTTTCTTTTTATTGATGAATGCAGTGAAGATGAACTGCTGGAGCTTTTCAGCAAGTATGGAGATATTTCAAATGTCCACCTTGTAGTTGACAAAGATACAAAAAGATCCAAAGGAATAGGTTATGTGCTGTATGCACTTCCAGAATCTGCAGCTAGGTAACTAAATTTTGCATCAATTAGTTTGATTTTTAACTTTGTTAAGAATTAGGTAAGTTAATTATGCCTTTAATGCTCCTAAAGTGAACACATGTAGAGTTTGATTGTTTGTATCATTATATACTCTGCATTGTTTCACAGACTGCAGATATTAGTTGGAAAAGAGTAATAAAGATGTAAGTTGTCTTCATATTATAATGTAGTATCTCTTGTGCATTACTGTGTGATTTTGGAATGTTCTTTAGCATTTGAATCAGAATCCATTGGTGGCTTTTTTAACATTATCATATATTTGATAAGTATTAATGACTGTGTATAGGTCTTTTTTGCCTTTTTTTCTAACCATAGAATTTAATTATAGTGGATTGTATATCACAAATAAATACATGATTAGAAATTGGTGTTTTATTGTCTGCATATTAGAATCTCATATTCAACAGGTCAACAAGAAATAACCTAACCATGCATAAGGTGGTCCAAGATGGCACTTAAGCCAGTTTTCTGACACCTGAAAATTTGTTGTGGCATGGTGGATCTGTGCCCAACATAAATAATTCATATCATAGCTGTTATGAAAACAAATTACAACAAGAGAAAATGCCATAAGGAGGCTAATTATTCAATAAACGTCAGAAAATGCCATAAATGTTAAGTTGAAATCAATAAATCTGGAAAGAAGAACTATTGAATATCGATGTATGCTGTTTTACTTCAAAATATTTTTTAAACAAAGTCTAACAATCTTTTTCCATTGGCTGATTGGGCCAAAAGCATAATATTTTTTTCCTTTCCTATGTACATAATGTCATGGACTCATTTATCTGCTATTGCATGTAATCTTTGTCATCTAGATGGGTAGACATCCTTGTTTATGCAAACAATGGTGCCATCAATTTCAAACCATCATTATATTTTGGGTTCAGAAGTACCTAATATTCTTTCTTCTTGGATGCAGGGCTCTAGAAGAGTTAGACAACTCAATTTTCCAAGGAAGGTTGTTGCATGTTTTGCCTGCAAAGGCACATCCATCATCCAATAAAGTAGAGTAAGGCCTACTCCTTTGGCTTTGAAATTGCTTGGCTATGTTGATATTGTTCTATTGCCTTAATTTCCAATGCTTATTCTTTAATTCAGAAAATACATTGATTTTGATACTCTAAATCACTTCATCTTTGGCTGCTAAAATAACAAGTGTCTGTCCTCCCCTAATATTTCTTTATTGAGATGAGACATCCTTGTTCATGAATGTCCAGGCCTATTGCTGCTGATGGACAAGGTGTAAAAACTTTTAAACAACAACGTGCTGAGCAGAGGAAGGCATCTGAAGTCAGTGGAGATACAAAATCATGGAACAGTTTATTCATGCGCCAAGACACTGTATGCTATAGCTCCTTGATTATATATGTTCTTTGAATTTCGAATATTCAAGAGCCATTCAATTGTTTTTTCTATTTTTCAAGTTTTATTTAATTGTATGCATAATAAGTGTTTTCACAATAGACAGGGCAGCCTGTCAGGGATTACCTTCTATCTGTTGTCATATCTCACTGTCTATCTGTACAGTGGCTTGAGAGTGGAATTGAACTTAACCTCTAATTTGAAATTGAGTTTATTTATTACTAAGTGGAGTTGAGTTTATTTGGAATTGAACTTAACCTTCTACTTGAAATTGTTTGACTACCACTTATGAATGAACCAAATGACACTCATCTGAGTGGAATGACAAGGTTATGTTTGCACATTGAGTATATAATGTTGTTTTGCACTTTTCTTCATTTAGAAATAATTCAATTCATCTACTTTTTTGGAACTAGTTGCAATGATCAAATTAATTGCTTATATGTTAATTTTGAAGTATATAAATATATACTGTTGCTATATTTACTGTTTTTATAAATATATGAGAATTCATTTGGCAAAAAAATTTCAATTGTAATTCAAAATTTCTCAAAAATTTGTAGTGTGATCGATCTCTCATTGGTGATTGGATTTGAATTGGTTTTTTGGGTGTGTTTATTTATTTGGTGTCAAGTAATGGCTTTTTTGTGCTATTGAACAGGTTGTTGAAAATATAGCTAGGAAATATGGTGTCAGTAAAAGTGATTTGCTTGACAGGGATGCAGATGATCTTGCTGTACGAATTGCCTTGGGTGAAACACATGTTCTAGCAGAGACAAAGAAATATTTATCAAATGCTGGTATTAATATAGCTGCTTTAGAGGCATTGGCTTCAAAGAACACAGAGAACAATAAAAGAAGTAATCATGTGATCTTGGTCAAGAACTTGCCATTTGGTTCTTCTGAAGTTGATATTGTGAACATGTTTGGACAATTTGGAAGCTTGGACAATGTTGTTCTTCCCCCAACAAAAGCATTAGCTCTGGTATGAATAATGCAATTGATAAAATGACTTATGCTTTCTTTGGCTATTTTTCAAATTTTGTCTGAAAAAAGTATTTGGCCTTTTAAAATTCTTTTTACTTGACACAATTTTTAAATCTCAATTTCTTTGTGTGTTTGTCATATTTGTTTTGGGTATTTTAATTTTTTGATTCTTACTTGCAATTTTCAATGACACCTATTTTTGAGAAAGGGTAAAGATATTTCATATTAGATAAGAATAACCAAATTGCAAAGGATCTAGTTGATGAGACAACTAGAAAAGGTCATAGAAACCTTCCACCTTCCTTACATCAAGATTTCCACTCCCAACCCCATTGCAACAAGATCACAAAATACACTCTTAATGTTTAAGAAGGGCCTGCAAACTGAAAAGGATATCTTTAGTGTAAAATTGTTTATTGTGGAAGTCATTGTCATTTCTTGTGGTCTAGACAATCCAGCTGGTGGCATGAATTGTTTGGAACAGTCTTTGCTTGGAAGCAGTTGGTTTTTGCTTGATCAATAGCCTGATTTCCTGTAGTAGATGTGTTCTTGTCAGAGTCTTTAGAATTGAGCTGAATCTGGCTGAAGGAATGAGCAGCTTTCCCATACTTACTATTGACAATCTCTACACACATGTTCTCGTCCATGTACCATCTCCACCACCACTCACAAATAAATGATTGATTAAATTGCTCCAGGTTTCTAAGCTCAAGTCCCAATTAATCGACACTGATGTTCCCAATTAATGAGATGCATGCCAAAATCTGTTACCTCTCCAAAGCCATCTACAATGTCTAGCTTTAATTGTGTTGAGTGCTCTAGGAAGCTTGAACAACAACATATGGAACACAGGAATATTCAGCAACATTTGAGTCTTCTTTGCTGTAGCATTATTATCTTGGTCATTTATTTCATCATAAGCTTCAACATACTCTTCCTTAGTTATCTTTGAGTTATTATCTTGGCCTGTTGGATTACCTTTGAGTTAGTTCATTATGATATTTACAGTTGTATTTGTGTGTTCATCACATGTTTGAGAATTGATATGACATGTTGGTTCATTGATGACTACCCTAGAAGGATGTTCAAATGTTGATTTCATGTTTTTGATGTATAAAAAACTATTGAAATAATATATCAGTGCTCTACGGCAAAAATTCTTTATATTGATAATGTTTTGGAGTTCATTCAAAATGTTCTTTGAATTTATGGTGTTTCCATGCATTTTCTTTATCAAACCTCTGGCATCTGTGCATACAGCTCAACAAAGTGTTTTTGTACAAACACAAATATATTCTAGATTTGATTTGTGATATTATCATGTCTGACGTTACATTTACCATATTAATGTTGTAGATGAAATTCAAAAAGACTGGTCTGATTTTACATTTACTATATTAATATAATGTCTCCTACTCTTAGTGGTAAGGCACTTCTTAGATGACTTTTGTGGATATTAATGTGTGCTTAATCCATCTTAATGTTAGCATCTCAAATTTTCCTTCTTTAATTATAATTACTATGTTCAATATTCATTAATGACTACCAAACATATGGAGATATTCAAATAGTGTTGACAAATACTAATGAAGCATTTTATAACAAGATTCATTAACCAATAGGTGTGTGGGTTAAAGTGTGGTAACCTCTTGCTTATGTTAAGATTGATTTTCTTGTGGGGTACTAAACATACATTCCTTCAAGTTAACTTCCTTGGACTAGTAATATCTCCACTTGCAATAGTGCTCTCTAGGCTACTATGTTAGTTAAGAAAATCTTTTTCTATTGGTTTTGATGATGAAAAATTTAATGATAAATGTGAAATAATTTGTCTAGATTAAGATAAAGAAGCAAGACTAAGATTATCAAAGGAGTAAAGCCAATATTATGAACGAAGAGAATTAAAGAAAATCATGAAAGAGAAAGGACAAAATTATAAACATGGACGAATCAAAGGAGATCACTTGAAGATCAAGTGAAGGAACTCTAGACTTAAATTTATAATGACTTACTATTATTGATGTATGTTATATTACAAGTCCTAGGATGAATATGTAAATCCCTTGAAAGTTTCCTATTCTGATATCTTCATATAAGACACTTATAATCTGTTTGTATATGATGGAAAGTTCAGAAACTGAGGAAACGAAAAAGTTCATAATGGTTAAAAATGAAAAGCCTGAAAAGTTATGAAAGAAGAGGGTGTTTATACACATATCAAAAAGTCAGGAAAGATAGATATTTGAATTTGTGTTTAATAGAATGTCAGGATATGAAATTTTAGGAAATTATACAATTTCAACAACCATATATATTAGAAGAAGTTCTGCACTAGAAAATCCAATCTATATTACTAACAAATAAATCTAGCCAAACACCCTAAAGATTTAATGAAACAAGTTTTCACTAGGAACATAACATAGAATCATTCACAATAGCAAAATCAACAGTAATTTGCAATAAAATCAAATGACAATTGCATCTAACATACTAATCGATTATTGAAACTAATAAACTCAGAAAATATAACTATGATTTATCAAGATTTGTTGTTGAACTAACTTCAATGCAAACATAAAATAGTACAAAATTCAGATTAGAAGTTCTACCCAAATTACAAGAATTAAAATTCAACTAGCACAACCAACAAAGTATTTTGTTTCAACAACTGTAAAACAATGCTAGAATTATAAAGTTTCCACACAAGATTTATACTACTGATTTGCCAACAGTCAACCGAAACTAATTTAAATTACAACCATAACAACAACAGAAATTAAAATAACTCATTTTCTACACTATTTTAAATAGAAACCCTAATTGATCTAACATGAATAGCAACAAAATCAATCAACACACCTAGGGCAAGAAGGAATTTCCGTCCAATCGGTGATGGTAGAGGCAGGTGCTTCATCCATGCTTGGACTTTCTATATGTGAGAGGAGGTTTTCTGAGAGAGGAAGGCAAGAGGAGGTCTTTGTATGCGATGAGTAGACAATGGCAAGAGGAGTGCTTGATCAAGCTTGGAGAGTTGAGCGCCAAGCATCATGGTAGAGGTGAGCAACAAGCTTCCTTTGTGTTTGGCCTCTTTGTATGTGATAGGGGGGCTTCAACGGAGTGGAGCATCCTTCGTCATTGGGTGTTCATGCTACTTGAGGGCTTACAGACATTTGTTCATGAAATTGGAAATTCCCAAGATTCTCAATCCTTGGGTTGAGAATCTTGGGAAATCACTTGTATTTATATGTGGGAGGCACAAATGACATTCTTCATTTTTGGACTTTCTTGGAATTCCAGTAGGCACAAACCCCCCTTAGAATGTATGTATACACTTAGATAATCATTTGCAGTGGTATAAATGGCAATTGAACTTAGCCTCACTTTGCCACACTAATAGAATACCATTTTTCAAAAACAGTATACTATATTCTGGACAGAAGTGCGGCTGTTTTTTAAAGCAAAAATTGCATATTCATTTTACCAAATGGTATATTGATTTTGTTATAAAGTGCTAAATCATGTGTATGAGAAATACTGTTCCATAAAGTGGTATAATGATCAATTTGACTATTAGACCCAACAATATATTAATGGAAAAATAATGAAATATCAATCTAGTCAACTAATATATTTTATCATTAAAGTCAACTAATGTAAGAAATATAATCATTCATTAGCCTCCTTTTAGATGATTTCAATTATATTTATTGGAAACATCGCATGATTTTATTTCTTAAATTAGTTTATGAAACATTTGTGAATAACTTTAAGTCACCTTCTATGCCATACAATGATTGGAGTAAGGCAGGAAAAAAAAATTGTCCAATTGAACGCAAAGGGGTTGAATACATTTTCAGCACACTTAGTGTAGATTAATTTAATAAGGTTTTTTACATACACTGCATCTCATGAAGTATAGCATACTTAAGAAGTCACTCATGAAGTAACAAGTTAAAAAAATTAAAATCAATGTGCATGTGCAAAAATTAGTTGTTTAAAAGGAATCCTTTTGAGCCTATTAGTGATATCTTGTTTAAATTTCTTGATGTTGGTAATGATTTGAAGACTTTTGGTAAATAAGTTAATAAGAACTTGTAGAAAAGGGCTTAGGTCTTATTTTGGAAAGGAAAAAGAAAATTGCTATAGAAGAGGTAAAGGGCCTATTAAAGTATACATTGAAGGAGTTAATTGGGAATCTTGTAATGTATAAGGTCCAAATGAAAGCAAAACAAGAAGAGAAAAGAGAAATAAGTGTTAAGAAGAATGAAAGAAAGAAGGAAATTGGATTTAAAGCCTCAATCAATTTAGAAGATTTGAAGTATGACGAAGAAATGGTATTCTCTCAAGAAAATTTGGAAATTTTTTGAAGAAGAATAATCAAAGATACTCAAGCTTAAGTGGAGAAAGTGATGATAAAACTTCATTATATTATAGATGCAAAAAGCTTGGCCCCATGAAGAATGATTGTCCATTACCCAAGATGAAATTATTCAAGAAGGGTAAAAGAGAAGAAAATATCAAAGGAAAACAAAGTTCATTAGTGACTCTAGCTTTACGTCAACAGAAGAGAGCTTATCAAGGGATTGCACATGTTTCATGTGATTATGTGATGAGGTAACACCTTTCTCGAACCATGATGAATCATCCATGGATGAATTATTAGATGCATTCAATGAATTATTTGAAAAATTTAGTAGCTTGAAATTTAAATGCAAGAAAATGAAGCTTGATTGTGATAAACTTGAAAAGGACAATAAAAGGCTAGGTCATGATAAAGAATTATTTCATAATTAATATCAAAGTTAGTGATTTAACAAATGAAAAGAATGGTATGCTAACTAAAATCAATGAGTTTGAAAATAAGATATCTATGTTGACATTAAAGAATTTAGATTTGCATGTTACTATTGAGAAATTTACTTATAGCAAGAAAATTCTTAACAAATTACTTGCAACTCCCAATCATCTAAGAGGCATTGTCTGGGATATGCATTTAATGATATTTCTTATGAAAATGGATTTATTAGAAAATGCACAAATGGTAAACATGTTTTTATTGTTAAGAAGTAAAAATTCCAAGTTTGGGTTCCAAAAGGTGCAAAAGTTAAAAATGCAAGAACTAATTCCATTGATCCCTTTGTAAAATGGATATCAAAATCCCTACTTAAGTGTTAAAGGATTTAAATATATATATATTTAAAATGCATATAATTAAATTTATAATGGTTATAATATTGAATTTGATTATTTTATACTTGATTTGAAAGAGAAAAGTTTTAGAAATATAATGTTTGAATGATATTGATTGAAATTTTATAAATTTTGTTTAACAGAATTGGGTTATTGATATATAAATCAGTATACTAAACTCATGATAAAAAGACTATCTGATTTTCAGCATTCCAATGGTGAAAATAGTATGTTGAATTCATACATGTTTTATGCATGAATTTAGGGGGAGTTTAAGTTTAAATTAAAAAAAAGGGAAAAAGCTTTGTTGTAAAAAATATTGTTGATTGTCAGGAATTGTGTTTATTGAAAATCTCTCTTCAATGATAAGGAAATACTTTGGAATATATCCTCATTAGACCTACTAGGAGGTGTTTGTGCACATTTTTTGTTGGGAAATGAAATGGTAGGAAATGTTTGAAATGGTGGGAAATGGAAATAATGGAAAATGATAGGAAAATTTGAGCGTTTGTGCATGTTGAAAAATGATAAAAATTTTAGGGTGTGTGCACAAAAAGAAATGATGAGAAATGCATTTTTTAATAATTTTTAAAATATTAAATAATAAGTTAAAATAATAAAAAGTCAAATTACTACCAACTTGAAAAGTAATATTTTAAATAATATAATTTATATTAACAATGTATTAAATACCAACGTAACGTCAAATAACTTATATACAATATGTATTATTTGAAATAACTTTTCATCACAAGTATAATTCATTACAAGTAATCTTCAACAAAATAAAACATGCTACATATTTCTTTTCCACATAAAATACATAATTTGTTAGTGTTTCCTATTGGTTATTCTTTTTCTTTGTTCTATACTCAAATTATTATTACAACATATATTTTCTTCTTCAATAATATGAACAAGTTTCTTAGGCATATCAATATTTTCTTCAATTAATTCATCTGTTAGATTTTCAAGTAAGTCTTCTCAATTTGTTCTTCTAATGAAATTGTAAAGAAGAAAATATGCTAAAATAATCTTAACTTGTATCTCAAACAAATGACATATAACCTCGTAAAATTGTAAAATGATGTTTGATCACTCTAAATGTATGTTTAATTATATTTTTCAATTAAGAATGTAATTAAAAGTCTTCACTATATTATTTGAAACTTGATTTTGATCATATTCTAATAGATATTGAACACATTGAAATGGAGAAATAAATTGTGTGATTTGCAAATAATACTTATCTACATAATATACATGACATTTAGTACTTCATAGAATTCAATATTTATTTAAAAAAATAATGTAAATTAAAGTAATGTCATATTAGGTGGGACTTGAAGTCCATGTGGTCAAGAAGTAGTATTTTGTAATATTCTAGCATCTGCAGATGACTATTCCTTATAATATTCTAACATTCTCTGCTATATATTTGTTCTATTGCTTAAGGAATAACACTACAATAGAATGTGCAGCCATTCCACATGTTTGTACAATTAACTATAGAAGCCTATGTTGTCTTTGTTGTCGCCTTTTTAATTGTGCTTGCAAATTTTCTTGGTTAATAGCCATATGAACAACTACCAGTACAAGTAAAAGACAAACATATAATATAATAACTTGTTAAACATTTCAGTCATTAATAAACATAGAGAATAACAATAGAAACATTCAACAATGGAAATAACATTTAATAATAGAAATGCATAATTTAGAGAATTCAACATGAATATTCTACTTTCATATAATAATTATGAAGCATTCAACAATGAAATAACATGAGTTCTATAACAAGGGATATAACATAACAATAGAAATAACATGAGTTCTATAACAGTCATGACTGCAACACAAAACGTAAATTCACTTATTCTTCAAATTGAAGCGTAACCACTTCAGTTGATGTTCATCACACTTTAGAGATAAAAAAATTACTCTTTTCATGTCATTCTCTATCAACTAAATTCTCATTAGTTCTTTCTTAGTAAGACCATCTATTTCTATCAAATGAGGAACACATTCTTCTGTTTCTCTTTTTATTTCAGATTTTTAATATATTTGGTCATCTTGTTGCATAAACTTTTGGACAGCAGTACTTATTTCATTCATTAATTTAGTTATGGATTGAGAAGATTTTGCATGAGGTTGAGTTTTTTTCTTTGACTTTCTAAATATTTGCTCTGCAATATAAGGGTTAGGGCTATCTTGGCCCTCTTCAACATTAGCAAATGGAGGAACCTAAGTACTGAAAAAAATAAAAAATGGAAGAACCTAAGAGTACTGAAAATAGGAAATATGTCCTGAAGTTCTAGGGGTTCCACATCTTGTGTTTGTTCACATCTTGGAGAACTTGATTATTAATTCCAGTAGTTATATTTCCATCAAACATTGTATACAAGTCATCATAGATTGTACATGACTTTTCTACACATGATTTACATTCTAGATGTTGCTAGAAAAGAAAAATATAAATAAAGTATTATTTAGAAGTTTACTTACAAATATATTTCATAAAATAAAATAAAATATTTATGTATCTGCACAAATTCATCTTATATTTTCTTTGATATATTAGTATAGCCATGAATATAGTCTCACATTCATCCACTTTGCTTTGAACTTTTTGTATAATTTTTATACATTGTCCTTTAAGTTTTCATTCTACTTTTAATATATTTTTTCTCAACATTTGCCTTGGTTTTATCATTGTATTCTACAATCACTTTTGTTCATGTCTCTGGTCTGATCTTCTTGTTTTGTTGTTTAGCATTCCTTTCTCTTATTTCTGATGTTAAAATACTTAAAAAATTTCATCCTATTTGGTGCTCCAATTTACATATTTCTTCCTCTTAGAAGTCATATTCTTGTATTATATTCAATATTCGTGAAGACTAATGTTAAAAGATAAATGTACAAGCAAAATTATGACTACTGACTTTGATCAATAATGCAATTGAAATCAATATGAGGCAAAAATAAATATTTCATACAAGGATGTGCAAGTAAATATGTTTTTAGCATTTCGAGAATATAGTTGCACAAAATGAATTCTACAAAATCAAAATCAACATCCTCCCCTATTGACATTCATGATAAAAAAAACAAAATCCTATGAGAATCGATATTACTCCTTATTCCGTTATTTCAATATCTCAAACACTTCCGCCGCTTGGGTATTTTCCAGCAATAGATTGAAAATCACACTACCACACAATAAATTATTCACGGCACCACCATGTAATGTATCTTAGTTGCAATCAATCCCAATACTTGACCTGCAGTTATAGTGCTTGCAGTGTGCTATGGAATTCATAAAATCACAATGGAAAATTTTCACAATTCCCAACTAGCACATAGGTCACAATGGCATAATTGACAGCAACTAGTGTATAAAATGCTTGACAACATTGCACATAGATGGTCATTAAATCACAGCCAGCAATAGCAAATTCTGTTTAACACCCAAAATACCGTAAAACACAATACTATGATTGAATACTTTGTTTTTACCATGAACCCATCAAAATCTTAAATAAAACCTGCACAAACATTAAATCTAAATTCCTAACGATACATAAGACCACTACAACCACACCTAGATTCCTTACGAAATAAACCTATACCTACAAACCTACATCAAAATCGAATAACAATTAAAAAAATTGATAAGTCTTTGTCCCCTTTTTGGTTGATGATAACAACAATAAGAAGGAAGAAAACTAGAATGCAAAATATATGTCTAAAAGTTAAATATACAAGCAAAATGCAAAACTATTGGCTTTGATCAATAATACAAAATATATACTATGATTAAACAATAATGCAAAACTGTGATCAACAAAATATATACTGGTATCATAAACTATATGGGAAGTGTAGGAGAACCATAATCATTGCTTTCAAGTTTGGATTTTAATGGATTGATTTCCCCCAAATCGACATAGTATCGGGTGACCACACCCAAATTGGAAACAAGGAAAAAAAATTGGGTGAGGGGATTTACTAGTGGCAACCTTCGAGTGATAGTAATGGCTTTGGGTGAGAGTGGTGCTTCAAGCTATGCAACGGAAGGACTTTATGGCTTTGGGTGACACAATGGTAGTGATGACGAGATGAATAATGATTGATCTTCATGAAATCTTGGGATAGATGTTCTTCAGCTTCTTCTATCAAGGTGAGGGCGTCGAGGTCGAGAGGAGGTTGATTTCTGGAGATTATCTAAGGTTACAGAGGGAGAGGGGTTGGGAAGGTGGGGAAATGTTTTTGTGAATGTTGGGAATGCACAAACACCTCCTATCTTGGGAAATCTTTTCCAAGGTTTCTTTTCTCAAGGTTTTTGAAGGGTACCTAGTGGCACAAACCCCTTCTAGATATGTATGATAATGAAAATTTTTGTTTTTACCAACATATATGAATATTTTTGAACTTTGATGCTTTGTATTAAACTTATCACATGTGCATATTGATTTCTATATGTTATGACATATCCTTGTGCTTGAATGATAAATTTCTTGTTTGTAATAATTAGCTATGAAAAATTATATATATATATTTAAGTTCTATTATTTTGGGGAAGTTTTTCTTCAAAGGAAATGAAAATGATCAAGAGGGAGCTACTTGTATTTTTAATAATAACAAAAGGGCAGAGAAATAAGTGTTACAGAAGAATTCTTTATCATTATTTTAAATACTTAACATCAATACATGTGAAATGGTTATAGATCAAGTTTGTTACAAGATATATAAAGAAGGAAAGTCAAGATTATTAAAGGAGCAAAATCAAGATTATGAGCAAAGAAAATTGGAGATCATCAAAGAAGCAAGGACAATATTATAAACGTGGAGAACCAAAGATCATCTGAAGATCAAGTGAAGAAGGAATTCCGAACTTAAATTTATAATGACTTTTGCTATTATTGATGTATGTTATAAGTCCTAGGATGAATATGTAAATCCCCAAAAAGCTCTCTCATTTTAGGATCTTTGTGTAGGACACTTAGAATTCATGCACTTGGAAAATCATTTGAATTGACATAAATAGGAGTCTAACTTAGTCTCACTCTACCACAAAAATAGAATGCCATTTCTGAAACGGTATTCCATTTTTTGTTAGAAGTGTAGCTAACCTTTAAAGCAATACTGGCATACTGATTTTACCCATCGGTATATTGTTTTTGTTACAAATGCTAAGTCATTTAGAAGTGTAATATCATTCCATTAAATGGTATAGTGATTTGACCATTAAATCCAATGACATTGATCTATTAGCCCTTAAAAGAAATTTCTAACCATTGTGCATGCGACTTTCGGTCATCAAACTCTATATAAACACCTCCATTGGCCATGGATTTGTCACACCATGCTCTACAAACTTTCTTGTGCTAATTTCATACTCTTTGAGAGTCAAATTATTTTCCTACTCTCTTATAAGGTATCACTTTCATTACAGAGCTTCATTGTAGATCAATTGCATACATCTAAGGGAGAGCATTAAGCAAAGGAATATATAACTACAAAATTTATAAGTTAATTTTATCTCATTGGGTTGTAGTGATGGTTCCTTGGGTTGTAAGGAGAATGGATTTGTTAAAGAATTTGTAAACAATAGTATGTTGGTTTAAAAAATATCAGATTAGTATGAGGCTCAAGCAAAAAACTTGAAGAATGAATCGTAGTTTGAGCTTTGAGTGAACCACTATTAGTTCCTTGTGCAATCTTTCATAATCTGTCATCTCTTTAAATGGTTTAGATCATCACAACATTGTTTAATACTTTTATTTTATTGCAAATCATTCAATTGATTGTTAGTTAAATATTATTATTAATTCACCATTCACCCTTCTTGAAGTTGTTCGATTCTAACATCTTTGCCTATGTTTTGCTACAACCATTATTTTTAATGTACTAGTATAGTTGAAAACTTGAACCATTGTCTTTTGTAAATGGTTGTTTTCTAGTTTTCTTTTTTTATCATTGTATTATGCATGGTCAATTAATCATTGCTACATTTTCCAATATTCAGGTTATTTTTCTTGAGTCAGCTGAAGCCCGTATTGCCTTCAGGAATTTAGCATACAAACGTTACAAGTAAGTATTCCTTCATACCTGCTTGTCATTTGGGATAAGCCTTTCAAGACAAATCAGGCGTGGAATTGCTAGTAGGATTATCCTCAAATTAGAATAGCTATTCTTTTCCCATGGAAAATCTTGTTGTGCCGAATTCTGATTTAATTTGTGGTACATTTTCTACCCTAGATTACAACAGTTTTGTTTGGCGCATGCACACACACACACACATGCACATGCACACGCACACACAAAGCTCATAATTTATATTTTATGTTGGAGAAATATGCAGCATGTAGCGCTCTAAAGTCCTAAATACGTGCCTACAAAATTTGGTGGGCTCCGCCTGCTCAAGAAATAGACCTAGGGAAGGAAATTTTCATGTCTTGTTTGATTCCTTTATAATTTAATGCATTTGGTCCAGCTGTTTCATATTATTTAAAATGGTTTTGTTTAGGTATTTGTACTTTTACAATTTGACAATGCCAAAAACTCAAATCGTCATAATTCTTGAAAGTTGAATAATCTACAGATTTTAATCTTTTGCATATTTCAAACTGCAGAGATGCTCCTTTATATCTAGAGTGGGCTCCTATTGACATTTTAACCCTTGAAAAGATGTCTGAGACAGATATTGAGAAGAATGTTGTTGGAGAAAAAGAACTTAAGAGAGTATTGTTAGAACAAGCGCTGGAAGCATCCCAAATTGATCTTGATCCTGATAGAGTAGAGGTTAGGCAGCTTATTTATGTTTTTTTATTAAATTTTCTGTTCATTTTTTATTATAACGTTGTATTGGAAGTCAGAAGCATTTAAGTGCTCACGTTCTTTTAAGCATGTGTGGCTGTTGCCTGCTCTATTTTAATCCCTTTTTCTCTCCGGAACAAAAAGATCAGCTGATCACCATATCGCAAGTCTAAGTTGATAATATATTGCTGGAAAAATATTAATTTCTACTTTTGTTCCCTTGCCTTATTTTGATCTACTATGCTCAACCTTTCAAATAGAAATCATAGGTGACACGTGGCCTGAGGAATTAAACAGTTGTCATAGCTGGTCTGCACTCGGCACTTTATTAGTTATGGATACTTTCTCATTATAAGTACTTGCTTTCTTACTCTTATTTTATCCCTAAGTGGCTGCATGAGTGTGGTATGACCTTCAAAGTCTATAGATACCTTCTCAATTTTGGTTGATTTTTATTGTCCCTCAATTTAACATTGTTGCTTGAAGTGATGGCCTTTAATTGAAATTTGTTGGAATGTGGACGCCATACTCAAAAACCATTAGTTGAGCAGAGAATTCCTTCTATATAATGCAAGTTATATCCTTAATTTGTTGATGTGGAATTATTCCAACACTCTCATTTACTTGTGACCTTTTAAAGTCTTACAAGTGTTCTTATTTTTCAACAATGTGAATTTGTGAAGCCTTTTCCTTGGAAAACCATTTTTTGTTCTTATATTGATATTGTGTTGAAATATAAACATCCAACTTAAAATTAATTGGTTATGAAAGAAGAGATCTTTCTATATATCAAGTAAAGTTCCATCCTCACATTTCTGACGAAATTAACTCTAATCTCTTAAATTTGTTAGAGGGCATGCGTTTTTACCATGGTTTTGTTCAAATTCTTTTTTCTTTCTATGTAAGAAACTGTGTTTTAATAGGATGAAGAAGCTTTTTTAATTATGTAGGATGAAGAATGTTGAGACTGGCCTTTTATCATGCAATAGGGTATTCTAAAGTACTAGTTCTTATGTGATCACAATGTGTTGATCATTTAGTTGTAATTGAATTGTGTTTTCTCAAATTGTTTTGCGTCTGATTGACTGATGAATAATTATCTCATTTTTGATATAGTCCCGCTCGGTGTATGTCAAGAACTTGAATTTCAAGACGTCAGACGAATCCTTAAGAAAGTGTTTTGCTGATATTATGAAAAAAGGAAGAATCCAAAGTGTAAAGGTGTTTTCTCTCATCTGTTTTTGCTTCTTTAAGGCCTTTTTTATATTGGTAATGTTTTAAACTATTTTTGACCCCATGATTTATTTTCTTGTGGATTTTATGGTAGTGTGGAAAATCAATGGCGTTACAACTGTTGGTTTGTTAAAGCATTCTTATATTTGATTTTTTTCTTATACCAAATATATGCAGATAAAGAAGCATGAAAAAAATGGGAAGAATGTTTCCATGGGCTATGGTTTTATTGAATTTGATTCTGTTGAGACTGCTACAGATATTTGCAGGGATCTACAGGTTAATATAGTAAATTCGATTTTCTTTTTATATTCAGTGTTGTTCAAGGTCATCAACTTGATCAAACAAGCAAATACAATCTAACAGTTTTTTGTAGGGAACCATTTTAGATGGACATGCTCTCATTCTGCAACTGTGCCATTCCAAGAAAGATAACAAGGACACCAAGAAAGTTGATAAAAATGTTAGCTCAACAAAATTGATAGTCAGGAATGTGGCTTTTGAAGCTACTGAAAAAGATTTAAGGCAACTATTCAGTCCATTTGGCCAGGTAATGTTGTAAATGTCATTCGGCAAAAGTCACATCTAAATTGCTGCTCAAAGGAAAAAATTTACATGGTAGAATTTACTAAACTATTCATTTGAATGATTTATCCTACCTTAAAAATCATATCTAAATTGCTTCTCGAAGAGAAAAAAATTGCATGGCAGAATTTACCAAAATATTCAGAAGAATAATTTACCCTGAGGTTGGTAGGGCTTTTACTGTCACTATATATTTCACGTAGTGACATTGTAGGAAATCAGAATGCAATTTTCACACATTTTAGGAATAATGAGAAAGCTGTGTATTCTCTGCATTTATATTTTTCCCCGTCTCAAATGGTTGAGAGTCTAGATCAACATCCAGAGTAGTAGTAGTTGTTTTCCTTTTCTGTTTTTTTCCTCTGAAACCAACGGCCATAGTTATTTAACTAGAATATCATGAATCTGCAAAGATTATGCATATATTAAATGACCATTACGGTTGTCCGGTAAACGTCTTCCTTTATCCTTGCCAATTATTGTTGCTCTCCTTTTAGATCAGGAGCATCCGATTGCCAATGAAATTTGGCAGCCACAGGGGTTTTGCTTTCGTTGAGTACATCACGAAACAAGAAGCTCAGAATGCATTAAAAGCTCTTGCTAGCACGCATTTGTACGGCCGTCATCTGGTAAGAGGATTACAAAATCATATGGAGTGTACTGCATCATCATGCATCTGTAAAAATTGTCCTGTCTTCCAATAGGTTCTAGAGAGAGCAAAGGAGGGTGAAACCTTGGAGGAACTACGTGCAAGAACAGCTTCCCAGTTTTCCGGTGACCAAAATGGATTGCAGAAGTTGTCGAAGAAAAGAAAACATCTGGCCATTTTGGATGAGGCGACGACGAAGTTTGAAAGGGTTATGGACTAGCACTTCCAGTGTATCCAAAATTTTGTTCCTCGTACCGTTGTAAATATTGTATGGGTATATTTATTGGGGGGTATTGCCTCTGAAGTCTTGTTTTGACTATAAAAAAGGGATTGTCTGGTATCTTGGTAAATGCCAAAACTTTCAGATCATGCTGACCATCAATTTAAAACATGGTGTGTTAAAATAAAATCTGTAACGCTGGTAGCTTGTGGCTGCAGACCACGCTTACTAAAATGCCAGCTTCAAAAAAAACTGAGTTGATGTGCAAGAAGTAAATGCCAAAGTGCACTTTTTCTTTGAATCAAATTTCGAAATATCCATTTGTAGGCTTTTAAGCCTGGTTCGATGGCTTAATTGGTCCGATACGACGGTATTTATAGTTTTCAACGTAAAAACTATCATTGCCACCAAAAAGGTGAAGGTTTCGTGAATTTATTTACGTATCTCTCATTCTTGCAAGTGTATCAAGAGGCTTATAGGCTTTGGTGATAAGTGGACCTTGGATTATAATGTATATCCAATCTACTAACTTTTCAGTTCTTGTTAATGGAATCCCTTAAGGCTTTTCCGGTTCATCTAATAGACTCAAACAAGTGGACCCATTGTCCTCCCTATCTATGGCATTAAAAATGCAATGGATCCATCATTCTTAATATTTATTATGCTAGCGATACCATTATTTTCTTAGAGCCTACTGCCAGTAACATAATTAATTTGAAGAGAATCCTCTACCTCTTTCAAGCGTTGTATGAGTCGATTTTTGTTATTGTTGGTGGTGTTGTATTATAGAGTTAAATTTGTATTTTTTTGTGAATATTCATGTTTTAAAAGAGTTACTATGTGATAGTTAAAATCATTATTCTTTTGTTCTTATAATGATTTTATGTCGATAAAAATGAACATGTTCCTATTAGATATATGAGTATCAATTGTATTCTTGTGGACTTTTGTTTGTTGATATAGAAAATAATCACATAGAACTCATGATATATAAAGATGTCATTGAATCATATGAAAATAATTTATGGCTTGAAGGCATAAATGATAAAATCAATTCAATAGAAAAAAATAATGTTTGAGAATTGTGTGATTTAGAAAAAAAATGTTGTAGGATGTAAATGAATATTCAAGAAAAAATTAAGAGTTGATGGATCTATTGACAAATATTAAAAGATTTACATTAATGCCTAAAATTGATTTTCAAGAAACTTATTTACCAATTGTTAAGTTTGCACAAATATGATTAATATTGGCAATTTAGTATACTTTGATTTAAAATTATATCAAATAGATATAAAGATTATATTTCTAAATAGAGATTTACAAGAAGACATTTATATACCACAACTTAAGGAATTTTAGATAGAAAGACAAGAAAATAAAGTATGCAAATTTAAAAAGTTAATATATGATTTGAAACAATCCTTCAAACAGTGATATGTAAAATTTTACAAGAAAATTATGAAAAGCTAATTTGTTTCAAATAAATTAGATAATTGTGTATATATCAAGAAAAGTGAAAGCAAATTTATAATATTATTTTTATATGTGGATGATATTTTTCTCATTAAAAATGATATTAACTTATTAAATAAAGTAAATAACAAACTTAACTTGAGATTTAAAATGAAAGAGTAAAGGAAAACATCTTATATCCTTGGAATTTAGATTCTTAGAAATCAAAAATTTAGAATATTGAATATGAGTTAAGAGAGATACTTACATTCAATACTTAAAAGGTTTAGAATGCAAAATTGCAATCCCACACGTATACCATATGTGTATAGAAAAAAAAAAGAAGACTGATTTCTTGAAAAGGAGAAATAACCTTAAAAAGTATTTTGTTCCCAAGTGATTGGAAGTCTTATATATACTATGTTGTATATTAGATCAAACTTAGACATATATTATGAGTTTGGTAAGTAGGTATCAAAGTCATTTCAAAACAACACATTGAGAGGCTATTAAAAAAATAATGAAATATTTAACATTGTATCATAAGTTAACATTTCAAGTAAAAGAGATTGAAGTACTTGATTATTCTAATGTAGATCTTAGTTGTAATAAAGATGATAAAAATTTTACTTTAAAACATTTGTTCATCTTTGGAAGTAGAGTTGTGTCTTACAGAAGTAAAAGTAATGGTGTGTAGTAAAAAATACATGGGAAATTGAATAAATTACTTCTAGTACAATTGCTACACATATAGTTTAGATCAAAAGATTATTGAATGATTTAAATTTCAGTTTGATAATTAGTCTAACCAAAATGTATTATAACAACCAAGTTGCAATCAATTTTATTAATAATAGTGCTAATAGTTCAAGAGGAAGACATTAATATTTATTATCATTATATTTGTGTTATTATGGAAAGATAGAAAATAAAATTGTATTATATCTCTATAAATGATATGATTGTTAATCTTTCAACTAAAGGAATTTCAGTGAAAAATTCATCAAGTGTGTTAGCTTAATGAGATTAAAGAACATTTTCATAGATAATAAAAATAAAGATCATTCTCATAAATAATGAGAGTGGAATTTGAGAATTTTTTGCTTTCCATGGATAGGAGTGGAACTTAGAATATTATACATTCCAACTATAATGAGAATGTATAATAGACTTGATGCATGTAATTTTGTACATGGTCTTTGTGATCAAAGTGGGAGATGTTGAAATGTGGTCATGAAGAACATTGAACATAGTCATGATGGAAATGTGAAACATGTGGGTAGTTGAGGCAAAGAGAGTAGTGAAGGCTATTGCTTTCATTATAAATAGGAAAGGAGAGAATGAGGTCAAAAACATATTAGAACAGATCAAAATTGTTGGATCAAGACTACTTAAGAGATGGGTGTATTAAGAAGTCTATCATTCTTTTAAAACTTCTTACAATTTTGAAATACAGTCAATATAGAAACGATAAATACTTTAAGAAATCATAATACAAGAAAACAAAAGACAATGTATTTTATAGTAGTTCTCTAACTTAGGTACATCTACTTCTTGAGTTTCACTTAAGCATTCATTATGCACCTAAAGTTTTTAGTTCATTTCACAACTTGGTGTTACAAACCCATTTTTTTTTAGCTTGACACCAACCACAACTTAAGGATAAACACTACAAACTTACAAAGTACTAACTTCATCGAGTTCACTTGAACACTATGAACCAATGAGGCATAATACTCATTGTGTTTATGTAAGCACTATGAAGACACCAACTTTAAATGTTTAACCACCACAAACTAATGAAATATCTTTTTGGTTATGTTTATTCTCCACTTACAATACAAGTGGAATAGGTTTAAAAAGCTATTGAAATGCACAAGAGAAAAACTTTGATAATTAAAACCATACAAAAATATTTATTTTTCTCAAAAAATAATTAAAGTTTGATTGAGTTGGAAAAACATTTTCTTGATCGACTATAATCTTCACACTTCTTTAAGGATTGATCTGCTATGCTCTCTATTTGATACTCCTGTGTGGTTGCTTTGGTGTTTTTTGAATTTTGGTAGTGTTGTGTTGGTGTTATTTTTCACCTTAGCATTACCATGTATTTATAATCATGTATAAACGTACATGATTGAATGCACATTTAACCATAATCTCCAATTCTTTAGCAACGAATTATAAAAAATATGGGTTGATTGTCACTCTTCCATTATCTCTAAAAAAAATTTATTTGATTTGAATTTAAACTGCACGTCTCTTTTTATTCGCTATAGCTTTCAACTTCTCAACAATAACTCTTGTGATATTTCTCATTAACCTATTATTGCAATGAAATACAAAATGAATTTTCCAGCAAAAACTATTTTTTGTAAAATTCATTAGATAATATGAAATAATAATTCATAAAATTACAACAATAAAATTTAACAAGGAATATAACATTTCATTCATGAAGTTTATTCAGACATAATGACCTCTATTACTCTATTATGTTTGGATTTATTACCTTTCTAATGTAACAACGTCTATATACATAAAAGTTAAACATAATGAATTAACTTCATTGTCTTTACATAAAGACTACAAACATATGTTTATGTACACAAAGGATAAATATAATAAACTAATTTCGTTAAGTTTATGTGAATAGTATGAGCACACGTAAGTACATGAAGGATAAACACAATAGACTAACTTCATTGTGTTTACATAAATACCATGAGTACCTCATGGAGTTTACATAAATATTAAGAGTACCTTATGAAGTTTACATGTTTAAACACAACGAACTAATTTCATTGGATTTATATAAACACTACAAACTCCTCATGAAAGTTATATTCATAACTATAATAAACTAACTTCATTGAATTTATGTAAACTTTATGAACTATTGTAGATTTCACATAATGCTTAAATACAATGTTTTAACTCCATTAAGTTTATGTAAACATTACAAATTTTTGTAGAGTTTATACAAATATTATAGACTTATTCTATTGAGTTTGCACTTTTTAAATTTTGTCATATAGTTATATGTAAGACTTCATCAATTGCAGTTTCAAGACATAAATAAATAAATCATCATCAAAACAAAAATATAATCCATAACAAAAACTCTTCGCCCCACCAACATAATAGATTTGAGGCAATGCTTCGTATGTTTTTAACAAAAGAACATGGGTAGATCTTGTGAGAGATTACGTGGAGTGAATGAGGATGCCATGCATGTACGGAAGACTTTCAGAGCGACAAAGGAAAGAAAAAGGTGTTCTCGTCTCACCAAAGAAATCAAGAAAAAAAATTACTAACTCTTACAATTGATGTGACATGACGTAATCACCTACCACGCGCTTGCCACCGTCGTCTCGTTCTCAAAATTTTACGGGGATGTTTTTGAGTTACATCACGGAGAATTATGATTAATTATCGTAGATTCTTGGTTAACTAATGCAATTTATTATCGTTCGTAATGATATTAAATAGTAATAATCATTTGACATTACGCTTGCCCAGAGTCAAAAAACCACTATCCAAAAACCCACGAGACCAATCGCCGGCGTCCACCCTTATCCCCCCCCCCCCCCTTCCTTTCCCGAAACCACGGCGCCTTCCTCCTCTCTCTCTCTCTCTTCTCGCCTACAAATCTGTACTCGTACGCCCGACGCCGCCACCGCAATGTCGGCCTCCTTTCTCCCCGCTCCGGTCCCCACGACGGCCCCCTCCTCCTCCTTCTCCTCCACCAGAACCCCCGCTGCCTCCCTCTTCCTCGTCTCCCGCCCCCTCCCGTCCCTCCGCACCCCTCCGCGGCCCCTCCGCGCCAGGACTCTCCCCCGCGCGGTCGCCGTGGAGAAGGAAACCCCTGAGGATGAGCGCCCGGAGACCTTCCTCCGTGAGGCCGACGGCGGCCCCATCGGGGAAGGACGGCCTCCGTCTGTGCGGGCGAGGTTCGAGAAGATGATCAGGGACACCCAGGACGAGGTCTGCGCCGCTCTGGAGGAGGTCGACGGGATCGAGAAGTTCAAGGAGGACGTCTGGTCCAGGCCCGGCGGTGGAGGCGGGATCAGCAGAGTTTTGCAGGATGGCGGCGTGTTCGAGAAGGCTGGGGTCAATGTGTCTGTCGTGTATGGGGTCATGCCGCCCGAGGCGTACCGGGCTGCCAAAGGCACGGCTGAGGCTGGGGATCCCAAGCCTGGGCCCGTTCCGTTCTTTGCTGCTGGGATTAGCTCTGTATGTGGTTCGTTGGTGGTTCTTTTACTTTTTTTTTAACTTTGTTGTCGATGCGTTTGAACCTCATGTTGAGTAGAATGGTCGTGGCGTCAACTTTGCAGGTTCTGCATCCGAAGAATCCCTTTGCGCCAACTCTGCACTTCAATTATCGGTACTTTGAAACCGATGCACCCAAAGGTGCGTGCCATCATGCCTGATGGTTTTTTTTTATAAAATTTAGTTAACAGTTGGTTATTATCATTTCTGTTCTGTGCATCTCCTACTTTATTGGAAGATGAAAATTTTATTATGTATATAAGCTGTCTCTAGTAGCTGGGAAATACTTCCATTCGAACGTTGTCATTTGGCCTCTGTATAGCATGAGAGTTGTGATTTTTCATGTGCTTTCTCTTTGCTAGTATAAAACTATGCATAAGAGTATCGGGATTTCACGTGGGACGGTACACCATTTAGGAACTGTAACACTATTAAAAACTTTTCCGACAAGTATATATGTTTGACTGGTTATGGCTCCGATCACCAAAAAAGGGGTGTGTGTGTAGAGCAATAACTTACAAATGAGCTGTTGAAATTTCAGCTTGATTCGACCATAGATGACTCTTTGATTGTGCAATTGATCAAGAGTGCGTAGGAATCATCACAGGAGAAAATCTATAGTTATTTATTCTCTTGTTTTCTTCTTTGTTTTCACTTTTTTTTTTATGTCATTGACACTAGGAGTATAAGTAGGGTTATTTTGCAAAAATGGTTCTTACCTAAAAATTTGTGGGTCCTCTTTCATGGGGAGGGAAACCCAACAAACTTCCTTTCCTAACTATATGGAGGGATTCATTAGTCCAACAATTTATCAACATACATTGAGCTTGTCTTTTGTCACTATTTTGGTTATCATATCGATTCCATTGTCATCAGTATAAATCTTTTTGAACTCTAGCATCTTTGAATTTATCACTTCTCAAATCCAATGGTAATGAACATCAATATGTTTTGATCTTTTACATGCATACAATTTTTATGGTGCATTGTTTCAATCTGTTGACTTACTTTTTTCTAACTAGACAATTACTATCAAATCTACCTTTCTGTGGTTTTTCATTTATATTTGATGGAATTTATGGATACAGATGCCCCTGGAGCACCTAGGCAATGGTGGTTTGGCGGTGGTACTGATTTGACTCCTTCATATATCTATGAGGAAGATGTGAAGCATTTTCATACAGTAAGTAGAAGAGCATGGTTTATGCTAAATTTTAATTTGAAGGTTTACTTTGAAAAGGCCTAAAGATCCATTGTTTCTATTATCTTTACCTTTACCATTTTTGAAGTCCACTATTATTTCTTACTATTTGGCTTGAATTTTAGCCATTAATTCCATAACCGCCAGAGAAAAGTAAAATGCTGTATTACGGACTATTGCAACTTTTAGCTGGAAAGTCTCTGTGGTCTTACCATTGTGTTTTTATTTGTCTGTGATCCCGTAGAAATTACTTTCGTTGAGATATATTTTTATTATCACTTGTAGGTGCAAAAGCAAACCTGTGATAAATTTGATCCTAGTTTCTACCCCAGATTCAAAAAATGGTGCGATGATTATTTTGTTATCAAGGTACCGCCTATCTAGTAGAGTTAATATAGTTTCAGAGAAAAGTGGTTCCATTTTTCAGTCTATTGACTACCGTAGCTCTCTGCAGCATCGTAATGAAAGGCGAGGACTAGGGGGAATATTCTTTGATGATCTTAACGATTATGACCAAGAAATGCTCTTGGGTTTTTCAACAGGTAATGCATTAATTCTTGTTACTTTATGTTCTAGATGTGACTGGCTTGATTTTTCTTTTAAGATTGATATTCTGACAAAGTGACAAGCACGTATTGCATTTGTTGTCATTAAAGTCAGTTAATGCTGAATTAACTTTGTTGATAATTTAATGCTAACTAGAAAGGGTCCATCCATCATTTTACTAAAACAGTAAAAGAGAGAAACATGTTTAATCCTTTTAGTTGTTACCTGCCATCACATTATCTTCTCAAACTAGAAATATAGAGATGAAAGTGCTGTTTTTCATGTGCATTTGTTGTAAGGAAATAGATGGATGTAGCAAATTCATTGGGGAATGTCGTCTTGCAGAATGTGCCAAATCTGTTATTCCTGCTTACATACCCCTAGTCGAACGACGTAAAGATACACCATTCACAGGACAACACAAAGAATGGCAGCAGTTACGAAGGGGACGATATGTGGAGTTCAATCTGGTACATACTGAATTCAATCTTTTATAAACACAATATCAATTCTCTGTGTAATTACATCGGCTGATAGAAGTCTGCATGTTGTGAAGGTTTATGATCGTGGCACCACATTCGGACTGAAGACAGGTGGCCGTATTGAAAGCATACTTGTCTCTCTTCCTTTGACAGCACGATGGGAATACGATCATGTAAGCCTATGAATGAATCATACTGTCCTTTTACCATTTAGGTTTTGCATTCTTAAACCAACTTCTTATCAAATGCAGAAACCTGAGGAGGGCTCTGAGGAGTGGAAGCTCTTAGATGCATGCATTAATCCAAAAGACTGGATTTGATTTCAAATCAAGCGTGTTGTTGTAGGGTGCTGTTTTTTTTGTAGTTAGAATTGAATATGTTATTTTCGAGGTATCTTTCGGCTTTTGATTGAACACAGAAAATTGTATTTAGGTATTATGAGTTGGTCGCAAGAATAATGTAAGACGGTTACTGTTCCAACGAGGATATGAGTTGCTTTTCTGACGATTTTCTATATATGATAATATGATTTCTATACGATGATAATACCCCTGTGATTTTTGGATGATTTCTATATGATGGATGATGACAAGATAATTTTTGGGTTGGAATTCACAGGGAAGACCATTCCTTTGTTTGCAAATAAATTATTTAATTAATATTGTACTTAGATCTCATATTATGCGCAATGGAGATTATACAAAATAGTTTAGATGATTTTGTGGTATTGAGATGAGTTGTTTATTTAAACTGAAGACTTAAAATTTGAGTATGTTAAATGAAAGTCGTCGTAGACCAAGAAATGCATCAGGTTGAAGAAGAAAATTAATTAATATAAAAGAAGTTAAAAAAGTAAAGATAAACCGAAATTATTTAATTAAAATTGTATGTAATTTAATCGACAATTTGATCATACATAAAAAAAAAAATATTGGAAAAAAAAGATTCGTATTTAAATTGTTCTTGGAATAATTTCTAAGTAAGGGCATCTCACCTACGCCATGCGGGATCTACCATTCTAGAGAGAGAAAGATGTTTTGGACGCACATGATTTGCCTCCACACACGAGAGCTAGAGGTAGGTGGTAAGTGAATTGCACGTCGCGCGTGTCACGGGATGTGTGTGTGCCTACTTCTACTTGCCATAGGTATTAGATTTAAAGATATAAGCTACAAATTGATAAATTTGAAGTTAATTTTTTTGCACTGATTCTCAAAGTCAATTGGCAGATCACATTAGGGTTGATTTGAAACGTACAATTTCTCATGAAGTATAAGTTTAGGCTAAAAAAAATAAATTTAAAAAAAAATAAATTTATAAATATTTAAATAACGTTATTTTTTTTTTTAACGACAAATAAATAACATTACTTTATCAAAGACAAAGTCAAAAACAAATGAAAACTCGGTTGCCAAAGGAGATGAAATGCAACTTCCTTCGAGACCCTTGAGGAGGAACAATGACGTTAAGGGGGGTGTCTATTATGTATAATTTCTATTGGAAAAGGAAACGATGAAAATTATTGAAAATGTTAGGAAATGGAAAACTTAGAAAATGATAGGAAAATTTAAGTATTTGTGTACATTAGGAAATGACAAAAAATTCTGACATATTTGTGTAAAATAAGAAATGAAATGATGAGAAATGGTGTGAAATTCTAATGTATTTATGCACACAACAAGAAATGATGAGAAATTCAATTTTTAATAAATTTTTGAAATATATATTAATTATATAGAATAAGATTTTCATTACAAACATAATTTACAAGTAATGTTCAATAAATAATATTTTAATTTCTTTCCCATTTAGAATACATAATATGTTCTCATTTCCTATTAGCTATTCTTTTTCTTTGTTCATACATATTACTACTACAATATATATTTTCTTCTTTAACATTATGAATAGATTCCTCAAGCATATCAACATTTGCATTAACTAATTTATCTACTAGATTTTGAGGCAAGTCTTCTCGATCTACTATTCTAATGAAATTATGCACAAGAAAATATGTTAATATAATTTTAACTTATGTTTGGAATGACTATGATATGTAACCTCGTAAAATTACAAATCGATGTTTAATTACTCCAAATGTATGTTCAATTATATTTCTTAATTGAGAATGTTTATAATTGAAATTCTCTACTACATTATTTGGAATATGATTCTGATCATATTTTGATAAATGCTATCATACAACACGAAAAGGAGAAATAAATTCAAAATGATTTAGGAAGTCTATGTCTACCAAATAAAACTTACCTACATAATATACCATAACATTTAGCAATTTCAAACAATCAACATCTATTTCAAACAATAATGTAGACAATTGTACTCATACCAAGTGGGACTTGAAGGCCATGAGGTTAGGAAATAACATCTTGTAAGATCCTCACATATACAACTGACCCTTCTCATCTTACAAGTACATATGTAATTTTTATATCAAAGTTACAAGTTACTAATATATTGTATTAATTCTTCGTTCCTATTCCTATATCTTGCATTTTCTTCTCTATAAATTATCGCATTTACATGTGTACCATCAATAACACTAATGCAATCCTAAATTGAAAAATCAAATAGAATGTCAATAATACAATGTAAAATTTGAATGAAATGAAATTCACATCTTACCTTAAAATATGGGAAGACATTTAGATCATTCGAATTCTATTTGGTGTTGATGATGAAGGCTTTACTATAAGTAAATCTTGTATTCTATATATAGTTGTTTAAAATGAAAAAGTACATAATATCAACGGTTAAATAATGGTTAATTACATAATATTTAGCTTATTATATGAGAATTAAGCAATTATGTTGTAATTGCACTATTATATGCTTTAATGAAAGAATTTGTATAATTTCAGGGAATTAGTGTTAATTAAGTACATTTTTGAACTATCGGTGAGTTATAGGCTTTGTAATTCTTAAGTATCTAAAATGTTTGTTATTTCGAAGAGTTACATTTCATGTATCGAACGGTTATGTTTTAAATGTGTAAAGAATATTTTATTATTTCCTAAAGGACGTGTTGTAACCTTAATACATGACTTAAGTGATTTTTTGGTAAGTTAGATGCTAACTATTCGAAATGCATTTGAGTATCGGATAGTTAGGTTTGCAAGTATCCGAAATAACCTTTTATCATAAAATTGATTGAGGACACGTGTCGTAATCTAGAAACTTGACTTAAGTTATCTTTTAGAAGGTTAGGTGCTAACTATCCGAAATGCATATAAGTTTTGGATACTTATAGTTGTAACTTTCGAAATATCTGAATTAGTTAAGTTAAAAATATGCACGTGTTTTATAGTTAAGTCAATGAAGTAAGTCCATTGAGTTACACTAACTCCACGGATCGCTTATTTTCTAACATGCCACTGTAGTAGTTGTAGAAACAAAAAATTCGAAGAAAAATCATGATTGCACGTATCATGCAAGAATTAACTTGTGAAATGAAGAAGAAATCACCATTATTGATATGAATGAAGGAAATCCAATTGATCATTTAGGTAGAAGCAGTTACTATTGAAAGAAATATAAAAGAAGAGGAGAAAGACGAAGAAGTATGTGTGAAGGGGAGGACCACGCTAATTACAGTAAGCATCGAAAGTTCCCTAAAGCTCCACAACACCACTAATATCACCAACCATTGAAGGTCTATGAGGATACTTTTTGGATGTCGGGTCGATTTCAAGCCAAACACGGTGGCTAACAACCACTATGAGGAGTGATTGCATCGTAGGAAGGGAAGCCATTTTCACCAAGCACTGACTTATATCTCAGGAGATCGTAAAGCTTCTAGCCTTAGTTTTGAATTGATGCCAATATACTGAAGAGGAGATCAACTTACAAGTCTTGGTTCACGATTCTATAGGGAGAAGAGGCAAGATAGTAAGTGGTTACGTTTTCAGTAGTGTAATCATGTTGTATGTAGTGACAGAAGTTCTTACTATTGATAGAGATTTTTACAATTCACCTTTCGCTCATCTTCAGGAACATATAAAAGCAAAAATACCAAAAAACTAATTATTTGTGTTTACATTTAGTATTGATGTGTTGTATTATTTGTTTTGTATCGTGATTAATGTTATCAGTGTCAGTATTATGAATGTTTTATATTTGTTTGATTCAAAAAATAGAAAGTAGTTTTATTGTTTACTAAAATTAATTCATACAAAAAACTAAAGATCTTAATGGTTACTGTTCGAAATATCTGAATGTTAGTGTTGATTAATGACAAATCTTAGATTAACTAACATTAAAAAGCTTAATTAATGTTATTTACATTCTATGGAATTACCTAGTAGATGACTAAATTCCTTTGTGAATAATAATATTTAACTAGAAAGGTAGGCTCGTGGAGTTAACTTAAGTCTACGAGGTTAGTCCATTGAGTTAATAGTAACTCAACGAAGTATTTAATTGAACACAAACTCTGGCATAAAAATTAAAATAGTACACAATTCTTACTCAATCTCTATGGGATCGACCTGTACTTGTACACAAATACAATATACACTATGCACTTGTAGTTAAAAATATAAATTTGACTTAATATCTAATTTGTGTGAAAATTTGTTTGTTACCTTAAAATAATTTATTAATATATACAATAGATAAGATCTAATTGAACAATATAGGTTTACTAATTTAACTTCACAAATAACCGAACAAGTTTTTCTAGTGTCATTGTTGGGGATTGAGAAGCTAAGCAACTGTGAGTGCTATTTTGTTTTAATATCAAAGGGAGTGTTGTGCTATCTTTTATATAATTGAGAATATGAAATATGCTTACGCTCAAAGATTTCTAAAACCTATAGTTAGCATATGTGAATTCTGTAATTTGGAAGGTCATGACATTGTTGATTTTTTGAAATTGAGACGATTGCAGATGGTTAGATCACATGAACAATAGCTGAATTACATTTAATATAATAGATTTGAGTATGGAATCCTATAGTTTACCCAACTAATGGTCAATTTAGAATAAGTAATATGTTGAGAGAAAAGGAAGTTTGGGATAGGTATGACAGACTTGAGCGTAGTTTAGAGCAAAACTTAGACAAACTGGAATAATACATGTATCACCAACAAGAAGTCAACCAATTAAATTATAAGGAAGAATATTCAGAACCTAAAATCGATATCATCTATGAAACGAAAAAAACCATAATGAAAATTAATCAAAAATTGAATGCAATGAGACTAAATGATCTGGAAAGAAAGTGAAAAGCATTAGATGGATTTACAATGAAATTACAAGTTATGCAAAATGAAAACACAAATGAAAACTTTAATGTTGAAGATCTGCATAATTTGCAAGACATATAGACAAAAGAAAATACCAAAGAAATAGCAGTTAAAGAATGTAATTTAAAACTGGAAACAAAAGAAAATCAAAATCAAGATAATGAAATACAAGAATATCATGAAAGTAATGAAAATCTAGAAGATGTATGTATAACATTAAGATCTAGAACTAATATACCACCGAGAATTCAAAAAGAAAGCAAAGTGGAGCTAAGTAAGAACAAAATTCGAAATGACAATGAACATGTAATATCTAAAAACTTAGAAATCATGAAGAAAAATCTGAATCTGAAAATGAGACTAAAAATGATCAAAAGAATGAAAAGAAAGAAAAAGAATCTTATAAGTCACAATTATTAGCATCCTATCCTAAAAGATTACAACAAACATTTCCTAAAAAACAAGAAAAAATGAGAGAAATTTTTGAAAAAGTACAAGTTAACATTCCTTTGTTAGACTTATTACAGAAAATGTCACCTTGTGCTAAATTTCTTAAGGATTGGTGTACTAAGAAAAAAGAGTGAAAAGTTTTAAGAAAAGTCTTTTTAGTTGAGCAAAGTAGTTTTCTATTTCTGCCACAAATTCCTAAAAAGTTATTTGATCTAGGAATCCTTGTTATATCATGCACCATAGGAAATACTATTCTAGAAAGAACCTTAATAGATCTAAGTGTAGGTATAAATGTTATGCCTAGTGATATATTTGAATCCTAAGGACTAAAAGACTTAATCCCTATTAAGAATGTCGTTCAATTTGCAGATAGAAGTATAAGATACCTAAGAAGAAAAATAGAAGATGTCTTAATTAAAATCAAGAACTTCATATATCCTATTGATATTGTGATTTTGGATTCCCAACAAATTAAGCATCATAATCATGATACACCTTTAATTTTGGGAAGACCATTTTTAGTAACATCAAGGGATATTATAAATTGTAAAACTAGAGTGATGAAATTAGCATATGGTAATGAGGATACTCAATTAAATATTTTCAAACCAGAAAAATTTGAGGAGTTAGAAATGTCCATAAAAATTATAGACTTTCTAGAGGATGAAGGAGATGTGCTAGAAGATGTGATTCAAGAAGAATTAAATAGGCAATTAAATTCTGAAACCTTAGAAGTAAGTGAAAGCATAGATGTAGAAGGAGATCAAGGGGAGTTTAATATAGAAGATGAAAATGTTAAATTAGGAGCTCTAGCTTCTGATGGTCAACATTTAGATTTAAAACCTTTACCTCTTGAATTGACCTATATATTTTTGGAAGAAAAAAGAACATGTCCAATCATTATTGCATCAAATTTAAAAGAGGATCAAATATCTAAATTAAAAGATGTAGTAAAAACTTATAAAGAAGCAATAAGATGGACTATGGCTAATATAAAAGGGTTAAGTGCAACTTTATGCTGTCACCACATATATTTAGAAGAGAATGCTAAACCAGTTAGAATTCCTGAGAGGAGATTAAATCTAAACTTTAAAGAAGTAGTTAGGAAGTATATAGTGAAATGGTTAGATAATGACATAATTTATCCGATTTCTGATAGCTCATGGGTTAGTCCAATCCATGTAGTTCCCAAGAAATTAGGATTAACAGTTATTAGGAATGAATGAAAGTCAGGATTTGATACCTACTAGAATTCAATTAGGTTGGAGAGTGTGTATAGACTATAGAAAGTTGAATGCTATGACTAGGAAAGATCATTTTCCCTTACCTTTTATAGATCAAATGCTAGAGAAATTAGCAAGACAAGAATATTTTTGTTTCCTAGATGGGTATTCAGGATATAACCAAGTTCTAATAGCAATAGAGTATCAAGAGAAAACAACTTTCATATGTCCTAATGGAACTTATGCTTTTAAGAGGATGTCATTCAGATTATGCAATGCACCAGCTACCTTTCAAAGGCGTATGTAGGGCATATTCACTAGAATGACTAAAGATTTTTTAGAAATATTTATGGATGATTTTATTGTATATGGAACTTCATATGAAGTGTGTTTAAACAATTTAGGTCAAGTATTAAAATGCTGTGTGGAAAAAAATCTGGTTCTAAATTGGGAAAAATGTTACTTCATGGTTAAATAAGGAATAGTCTTGGGACATGTTGTTTCAAAGAAAGGGCTAGAAGTAGATAAAGCTAAAATAGAAGTAATTTCTAATCTACCAGAACCTAAATCAGTAAAAGATATTAGATCATTTCTAGGACATGCAGGATTTTATAGGAGATTTATTAAATATTTTAGCAAAATAGCTAGACCTTTAACTAATCTATTAAAAGATGTTCAATTTAACTTTGATAAAAATTACAAAGAATCAATTTTCAAGCTTAAAACTACCTTTAATTTCAACTCCTATAATACAAGCACCTAATTGGAGTCATCCATTTGAATTAATGTGCGATGCATCTGATTTTGTGTTGAGTATTTTGTTTTAATGATGTGTGCTAAACGAATGTAATCATATTTACTCAATTATTATTGTTTGTGAAAGTAAATTAAGAACATCAATTAATATAGAAAAATTTTATTGATATAAATACTTGTTTGTAATGGATCTGAGATTATACTAAGATAAATAACTAGTCGTTACATTATACTAATTTTTCATTTAACTAAACGTTAAGTTAACATGTGTTTTTATTGTAAAGCATGATATGTTTTAAACTTATATTTTCTATATCATGTATAGTGCACGTTAAGACAACTCGTTGAGTTAGTGCGTTATTTGTATAAAGGTCATGTGAGAACTCATTGAGTTATAGGCTTAAAGGTTAAAATAGGTCACGTGAGAACTCGTTGAGTTAATGAACAAAAGGTTAAAATGAAGAGATGAACTCGTTAAGTTAGTATTATACACATGGTGAAATTAAAGTTTACGAATGTTATATTGTATCACGTGAGTTGCACATGTTTAACTCCTTAAGTTAACATAACTACACTAACTACATACGTTGAGTTGCTATATTGAACACTAAGGTAATGCGTTAGGTTAGCGTTATAAACTTAAAGTTGTTATTATTGCATGTGGTAAATACTTTATTGTAAAAACATTTATTTATTATTGGTTCGTTGAGTTATCAGTAACATAGCGAAGCTGGTTCGTTAAGTTAGCATAACACTATGAAGTTGGTTCGTTGAGTTATCTATAACACCACAAACTTAGTTCATTGAGTTAGCTATAGTACTTGTCATGTGATTTGGCACATGATGAACTTGTTGAGTTAGATACGTTAAGTTATAAATATACTTGTTTTACTTGTTTAGTTAACATTAACACAACGACTTGTTATTACACTTGATGGAAAATTTTGGATGAGAAAGTTTATTTTGCAAGAAATTTTTCAAAGATCTAGGATTGATGATTAAAGAAAATTCGAAAGGAAAACATGGGTTAGAACATGTGTATTTCGATGAAGGAAAAAGAGAAGACATGAAGAGTGGAAAACTGATAATGATTAAACATGGAGGATATGCATGAAATGAAGATACAGTATAAAAGGCATAGAATTCTCGTTGATCAATTATCCCTACACACCAAATGAAATATATTTTCAGGGATAAAAAACACCTCTCTAGGAAAAGCTCTTAGATAAAAGAAAATTCAGTGAAGTAGAGAAAGTCAGATATATGTCACTGAAGATTTGAAGAAGAAGAAGAAAGCAAATTCGGTGAAGCAGAGAAATTCAAATATTTGTCACTAAAAAATTACAGAAGAAGAAGAAGAAGAAGAAAAATCTCAAACAGGGAGAAATGTTCTAAATTCTGTAAATTAGTTTTCTCTATTTGTAGTTATGAAATTGATTAGATGAAATATAGTATCGTTATATAATTGCATTTACAATTTCTAAGGAGAATTGAATTGTATATTGTAATTGAAACATTGAATAAAATGATTTGATTGAAATAGTGTCTCGACTTGTTTTTAATTTTGAAGTTTCAATTATTTGTTGAAAATGTTGAAAAACATAAGTCACCCCTCTCTTGTGTAGCCATTCGATCCTACAAGTGGTATCAAAGCTGGTTGATAATCTTTGATTTAAAATTGATACCAACTTAATTAATATCATTGCTTATTCTGCCTTCCTTATTTTTAAACAGAAATTGATATCTAAGCATATGTTTAACTTTGTTAATTTTAGGCTCAAGTTTTTTTTAAAGTTTTAAACTATTTAAAATCAAATAGGTTGAAAAATCTAAGGTAAGATAGCTATTGGAAATGGTAATTTTTCTTTGTATGAAGGCCAAAATCTTAATCGTCCTCCTTTATTTAATGAAATACATTTTGAATATTGGAAATATAGGATGACAGTCTTTCTTCAAAGTATAGATCACAAGTTGTGGTTCATGATTTCAAAACCATATACTCTGTTAACTACTCCTTATAATACTTGGACAGTTACTGAAAAAGAAAATGAAACTTTGAATGTAAAAGGCTTAAATATCTTATTTTGTGCATTGAGTTATGAACAGTTCAGTAAAGTGTCGACACATAAATCTGCTTATGAGGTGTGGTATGCATTAGAAGTTTCATATGAAGGTACTTCTCAAGTTAAAGAGACTAAGATTAATATGTTAATTCATAAGTATGAACTCTTTAAGATGCATGAAGACGAAAGTATTTCTAAGATGTTTTCTAGATTCCTAGATATCATAAACTCTTTAAAATGCTTAGAAAAGAATTTTGAATAGAAGGATTTGGTGAGAAAAATTCTCAGATCCCTAAGTTCTAAATGGTCTTAGAAAGTGACATCAATTGAGGAATCATGAGACTTAAATGTTTATACTATAAATGAACTTATAGGAAATTTAACTACTTATGAAGTTCAATTAAATGATTCACTAAGTCACAACAAATTAAAAATGAAGAAAGAAATAGCATTCAAAATTAATTCAGATTCTGAAATATCTACTGATTCTAACGAGGATTTGATTTTACTGACTAGAAAATTCAAGAAAGCATGGAAAGCTAAGAAATAGCAAAGGAACATAAATGACAAACCCTCAACGTTAAAGTCAATGAATGAAAAGAATTCTTCATCTAGAAAGTATGTATGTTACAACTGCAAGAAACCTAGACATCTTTCTCTAGATTGTCCTATAAGGAAAAATGAAAAGCAAAGTAGTACAAATCAGAAGAAGAAGGCTCAGAAATCTCAAAAATTTTTTACAAGAAAAAGGCTTTGAAGGTCACTTGGGATGACACATCAGAAGAGTTTGAATCTAAGGAATTATCATCAAAATCTTCACATTCAGAAGAAGAACAAGAGTCAGAAGACGTTGCTCATGTGTGCTTCATGGTAGATGAGTCTTAGGTAATATCTGATCCTCAAAGTCATTTAGATTTTAACTTCAATGAATTATTATGTGCTTATCATGCATTATTACAAAAACTTAAAGTATGTAAACTGGAAAATAAGAATATTAGAAACTCTTTGTCTATTACGGAAGAAGAAAATTGTTTCTTGTCTACTACTTTAGAAAAGTTTAAATGTGATAATGAAAATCATGCTAGAGATTTGCATAAATTTAGATTTAATGAATGTGTCTTGCATGAACAAATACAGAATATAAATGTTAAAAAATTGAAGATAGAATTTGAAAATGAAAAATTGAGAAACAATATAAATGATCTTAAGTTAGAGATTGATAGATTAAAAATGAGAAAGCTAGATTTAAATTCCACATTGAGAAATGGAATTTAAGTCAAACTAAGTTAGACAAACTAATTAGTACCCTTGCGGTGTTATATAAATTTAGCTTAGGATTTGATTATCCTAAATACCCTAAATCTCAAGCCAATAAAGGATTTATTAGTTGCAGTTCAAGTAAATCTAAGACTAAAATTTCTTTTATCATGAAACAAGGTAATAAATATGTAGAAGTAGGTACTTCAAGGGATGAATCATGCAATAATAATATAATTCAATGTGATTTATCTAAATGTACTTCTAACATGATTATCAATGTTTCTAAAATATTGTTTCTTGTTCTAGAAATTTAGTTACTAATGTTTCTAAAATTTCAGACAATTGTAGTAAATTGGAAATTCAGAAACCTGAGCATGAAATTCAAAACATTGGTATTAGACCAATTACTAGTTCTACATGTTCTTTATCTGAAAATTCATGTGTAGAAAAAGATTTTATATGTACTGAAAATTTAAATACAAGTACAAAATCTTGGTACGAACTTACTGAAATGTATAAGTATGACCAAAATAATTTAGCATCTGATAAAAATCGATTTGGTCTTGGTTGTACTACATCTGAAAATAAAAAGAATATCAATAAAAGTAATAATTCTATAAGTAAGTATGAAGCTAATGATAAATCAATAATACTTACAACTAATAAGAATATAAATGATAATGTTAGATTATTTTTAAACAAAAGGAAGAAATATGCTTTTAATGAACTTGGTCCTCAAAGACATTGGGTACCAAGAAACAATTCTTCTTAATTTGTTTTGTAGGAGAAAACAACATCAAAATGGATTTTAGATAGTGGAGCATCAAGTCACATGACCGAACATAAAAGCCTACCGAAAAATTTTACAAATACTAAGAAAGGAAGTGTAATATTTGGAAACAAAAGCAAGGATAAAATCATAGGTATGGGCAATGTTCAAATAACTTCTACTTGTGTTATTTTGAATATACTATATGTAGAAAACCTAGGATTTAATTTGTTGAGTGTTATAAAACTAATTGATAATGGATACTATATATTGTTTAAAGATAATGTATGCAAAATTATTGATAAAATTATAGATGAACTTAAGTTTATTACTAAAAGAAAAGGTTTTGTATGTATTTTATCTTTATCTTTTGGTGTAGTTGATTTAAATTTATGTTTGCTAACTAAAACTAGTGATGCATATCTTTGGCATAGAAGGATTGGACATATAAATATCAAACTATTGCATAAATTATCTAAACAAAATTTAGTGAGAGGTTTACCAAAAATTAAATACTCAAAGGATTTCATGTGAGTTAGGTAAACTTCATAAAAACTCTTTTAAATCCAAAACTGATATATCAAGCAAGAGAGTCTTAGAACTTATACATATGGATCTATTTGGACCAACAAGAATCATGAGTCTTGGTGGTAAATGGTATGTGTTTGTTTTAGTAGATGACTTCTCTAGATACACTTGGGTATATTTTCTAGCAACTAAAACAGAAGTTTTTGAAACATTCAAAATGTATTGCAATCTTGTTCAAAATGAACAAAGTGTCTTTGTTCAAAAACTTAGGAGTGATCATGGTATTGAATTTGAAAATAATCAAATGGATAATTACTATAAAGATCATGGCATTGATTATAGATATTATTTTCCAAGAGCACATTCTCAAAATAGTGTTGTTGAGAGAAAGAATTGATCACTTTAGGAAATGGCCAGAACTATGTTAAATGAACATAATTTACCTCAAAATCTTTGGGCTGAAGTAGTGAATATAGCTTGTTATATTATTAACAAAAGTCACCTAAGACTTCTTGTTAATAAAACTCCTTTTGAGATTATGTTTGATAGGGTTCCAAAAATTTCCTATATGAAACTATTTGGTTGTAAGTGTTTTATTCTTAACACTAAGGATAAAAAGGATAAATTTCAAGCCAAAGCGGATGAAAGAATTTTTGTAGGTTACTCTACTAAAAGTAAAGCCTACAGAGTTTATAGTAAGACTTCTAGAACCATTGAAGAAACTCTTCATGTAAGCTTCAATGAAAATTCTTTTAAAGAATCTCAATCTAAAGCTAATAATGATGATATGATCAACTTCCCAAGAGAATTATAGATCAATAGAGAGATTGAAGATTTAGCTAAGAAAATTAAAAATATGAACTTAAATGATCTAACTAATGATCAAAGTGACATACTCTCAGATGTTGATGAGAATATTGGGGAGAATCATAGAAATTGGTGTTATTCTACGTCACATCCCATCACTCAAGTCATTGGTAATATAAATGAGGGAGTTCAAACTAGAGCTTTAGTAAATTTAAATAGTATGTGTATGTTTGTTTCTATAGTGGAACCAAAGAATATAGAAGAAGTATTATCTAATGAAAATTGGATAGTGGCAATGCAAGATGAACTAAATCAATTCATTAAAACTGATGTTAGGGAATTAGTTTCTCCACTAGAAAATCAGTCCATAATAGGTACAAAGTTGTTAGGAATTTTTTTTGATGATATATGCTTTATTAAAGTTTTTAAATAAGTTTAAATAATATTCTCTAAGTATAATAGTTAACAGATTATCAGAAAGTTTAATTTTTATGTCGGATAAGTTAAAGATTTCCGAAGAGTTAGATTTTCGATAGTTAAACTTTCGGATGGTTAACGTTTCGTTTTTGTCGAATAGTTTATGTTAAAAACTCGTATAGTTAAGTTATCTGCACGTGTGTTTTTAATGTTTTAAGTTGTCACGTGTTTTTCCATGTGCGTTCGGTAATGAAAATCAAATAGTTGATAACTATTCGAGTTTTTATATGCATGGATAGATAACTGTTCAAGTTTTATAAAATAACTAACGAACAGATAAGTTTGCTATGTTTAGTCACGTGTTTTGTAGGTGCAAAAACTCAAAGAGTTACAGATAAGTATTCGAGTTTTTATACGACTTAAAAGATAAGTGTTCGATTAAATCGAAGACTTAGAAGATATTCTACAAGACTCCAAGAAGATAAAGTCTCGATGAATCTATGAGTGGAGATCGTGGAAATTCAAAATGATAGTGGAGAAAGTGGAAACTCAAAAAGATAATTATTTGGATTAAAGAAAAAATTAGTACGTAGATTATGGATTAAGTGGATGAACATACTGAACATGAGAACATAATTCAACTATTAATAGAGAGTATGAGCTACATTACAACAGAGGATCCCAATCTCAAATACTAAGTCTGAATATTCAATCTGGATCCCTAATTGAAAAGTTAAGTTTGAATATTCACATTCTGAAAAATTCTCCAACATTAGAAGAAGTTCCAAATTCCAAGCAATTTCAGAAAATGAGCTGCAAACACAAGAAGTCTGGAAATTCGATAATTGGAGAAGAAGAGATATAGAAGCTGATGTTAGGACCTTAGTATTTTGATAATGCAAAAACCTATGTGAGGAAACCAAATTGTATTTCATAGATATGATAGCTCAGCAAAAGATCAGAAAGTAGACGAATAGATGGAGAAAGTTCCAGAAGATACTGCTATAGAGCTACAGGAAAATCGGATAGTTACAAACATTCTTCGGAGAGTTACACAGCTAACTATCTAAAAGGTTAAGAAAATCGGAAGGATATCTTGAAATATCTTTCTAAATGGTAACTTATCGTATTTGGGACTGAAGTCAAATCAAATACAGTAGAATAAATCCATTGAGGAGAAAATATGATCGTTGGATATGCATATATATAGTTAGATCATTTAGTATTCAAAAAGAGCTTACAAGTGAGATTACAGATACAATTACATACAGAGATACAGTATACATTGCAGATCAATTACTGATATAGAAGAAAGCTCAAATTCAGTTTAACAAAGAATTGATTGAAAGCTGGATTTACAAGAAGATTCTTAAAGCTCTCCATGTGCTGAAAGTCTAATCCAAGAAGGATCATTTGGTTCGTGGCTTCAACCTGAAAGCTTCATTCAGTTGTTGGTTTGAGTTTCGACCTGAAAACTCAAGAGGTTGGTTTTCTAGAGTTTATACTTGAAAACTTCTGAGTGTTGGTTTTCTGGAGTTTATACTTGAAAACTTTTGAGTGTTGGTTTTTGGAGTTTATACTTGAAAACTTCTAAGTGTTGGTTTTCTGGAGTTTATACTTAAAAACTTCTATGTGGTTGGTTCTTGCTTCGACCTAAAAGCATGTGTGTAGGTGTTGAGACACTTAGTGAAGCCCAAGTGACCCTTGGGGATGGGCTAGCCGAGTTGGTGAACCACCTAAAATTCTCTTGTGTTTCTTACCTTTATTTCCGATGTGCATGATATTTTTATCTGATTCTTACTTGTGCAAACTGATTAATCTAATTAATTAGTAAAGTGAAAAATAGGCTTAAATTCACACTGTTCTCTATTCACTCCCCCTCTAGTGAAGCCATTTGTTCCTAACAATTGGTATCAGAGCAGGTTGATCTTTTTTTATAGATTTAACTATCTGAGATCATGACATCTTTTCACAAAGAGGGTCAGAACATCCATCGTCCTCCCCTATTTGATGGTATTAATTATAATTACTGGAAAACTAGGATGAAATGTTTCCTTAGAAGCTTAGATGTGAGTTTATGGAAAATGGTTGTTCTAGGAACACCTATTCCACTTAGTCATGAGGATGGTTGGACTGAGGAGGATGAGAGAATCATCCAAATGAATGCTTGAGGGATGAATATTATTTAATGTGCCTTATCTACTGAACAATATAGTAAAGTTTCAGCTTGTAAATTTTCTCACAAGACTTGGAACACTCTTTAAATAACCTTTGAAGGAACCAAGCAAGTGAAAGACAATAAAATAAGCATTTTACTTAGAAAGCTTGAATTATTTAAAATGCTTGATGATGAAACTATCACTGATATGTTTTCAAGATTCACTAAGATTATTAATGGCTTAAGAGGTTTGGGAAAGGAATTTTCTGTTCGTGAAAAGGTATAGAAAATTCTCAGAAGCTTAACTATGGAATGGAACCAAAAGTCCACATCGATACAAGATTCCAAAGACCTCAACAAATACTCAGTAGAGGATCTAATGGGCAACCTGCTGGCCCATGAAGTTCAAATGAAGGAATGGAAAGTTGAGGAAGGTAGTGGTAAATAGAAAACTGAAACAAATAAAGAATTAGCCTTTCCATCAACATAGGAACTTCAAAGCTCAGATGATGATGAAGTTGTGCTACTGGCTAGAAAATTTAGAAAATGGATGAAGAAAAAGAATCATGCAAGCACATCAAAAAGTAATGCACCAATATGCTTTAAATGCAAGAAGTAGGAACATATACAACCTGATTGTCCACTGCAACAAGAAGAAGAAAAAGAAATGAAGAAGAAGAAGAGGAGCTACAAAAAGAAAATGACATTGATGGCTACTTGGGATGATAGTAGTTCTTCTAGAAGCTCATCCAGTTCAGATGAAGAGGTACTAGTAAACGTGTGCTATACAACACAAGAGGTATGTTCCACTTCATCTCAAAGTGATTCTGATGTAGACAATGATAATCTAGATGTAAATATTCTTTTGTCTACTGTTGACAGCTTATATGTTAAATGCAAAAAGTATAAAAAGGAAATTAAGCATTTAACTGCATGCTTAGAAGAAGCACATACTAAACTTGAAAATTTGCATGTTGAAGATACAAAATGCAATAATGATAAATTGATAAATGAAAATGAAAATTTGAAATCAGAAATCACTGATCTGAAAAATTCTGTGCATAAATTTACCAGTGGATAGAAAAGATTAAATCAAATCATTGGTTCACAAAGACATGGCTCAAATAGATTTGGCCTAGGGTATGCTACTCCACAAGAAATACCCTACTGTGGTGGTGTTATCCAATCTTATAGAGATGGTACAACAATGTTTGCCATCAAAAGAAGATCTGGTTCAATGTAGCTACCAAAAGGCAATAAACTAAATATTGTCAGGACTAACACTTATGGACCCAAGAAAGTATGGGTACCAAAATCTATTTTTGTTTGAATTACAGGATTATATGGTTTAGGGTGAGTAGTTGATCTATAGCTCCAAACCAGTTATGATAGTAAAAATTTGGTATTACAAGAGACACCATAAATTGGTAGAACGTGCTCACTTAGACTGAGTGGAAATTGTGCCTAAAATTTTGATGCTCAAGGAGAGCAAAATCTGCAGCAACTAGACTACAGTCACAAATTTCTCTCTGCATATGTTTTGAAGGAATCTATTGAAGAGAGAGTTTAAGAAGCTAAATAGTTGGTAATCAGAAGGCAATCAGTTAAGAATCAGTTATGATATTCTGAAATTAACAATTGGCATCAAAAGTAGCATCAATGATTGAATCATATTCTTTAAAGGAAATAAGGCTTGCACGAGCCAAGTTGAATGACTATAAACACAAGGAAATCAGATTCATCAAAGGACAACCAAAATCTGTAGTAGACAAATTACAGTTTTTAAATTATCTTCTGCAAATAGAAGAACCACTTGAAACAAAGATCCAAGAGAAGATAAACGAATTGGAGTTAGAAGCAAATTGATTGAAAATCTTTTATGATATTTTTGATTAACAATTGGTATTTAGTTCAATTGGTATCATATATGACATTCATTTTGCAGAATAGGTGCAACAAATTTGTTTGCAAGGAAAAACATATAAGTAGGGGGAGAACCTACTATATGAAGAGAATTCAGAATGTTACTTCAATACAAAATAAAAGTATATAAAGAGGGCATGCATATAGGGGGAGAGCCTATAGCTTGCTATTATAAATCAAACAACCTCCATACAGATAAGGGGAGAGCATGTGGCAGAAATTACAAATATTAACTGCATATTTATAAATTGCTACATTAACTATTGGCATTTCACTATTTTCAGTTTTTATAGATAATGTAGTAATTACACGAAAACAAAGGAAGAAATATCACAAATCAGGAGAGCAATTATTGACTTCTCAGATGATAGAATGTCAACAATTGGCATCAGACAAGGATTAAGGAAATTGACACTTCAATTGATATTGTGCTCGAATAAGAAAGAAGAAAAGCAGTACAACATCAAAGGAAAAGAAGAAAATCAACAATTGAGATCTACACATCAACAATCTACATTTGATGGAAAATCAAAAATTGGTATTTGAAGATATTGATGCATTTGATTCTTTTCACAACTTGATATCTGACAGGATTATAGAGATCAGAAAATTGGTATATCATCAGATACAAATTTAATGACAAAAAGGGGAGAAGAAAATTCAGCAAAAGAAAATTGTGGAACTCCTTTTATCTAATGACAAAAAGGGAGAGAAGAATATAGAAAATTACATAGAAGGCAGGGAGAGCATTCCCAAGACAGACAAGGCAAGAATTTAACTTCATTGTATTATATTCATTGTAAATCTTTGCTTTACTTAGTTTTTGTGTGATTGAATGTATAACAACAATCTAGGGAGTGAAATACATGTAATTTAATGTAAAGGATTTTGTCATTATCAAAAAGGGGGAGATTGTTAGGACCCTAGTATTTTGATAATGCAAAAACCTATGCAAGGAAACCAAATAGTATTTCACAGATATGATAGCTCAGCAAAAGATCAGAAAGCAGACGAACATATAGAGAAAGTTTCAGAAGATATTGCTATAGAGCTACAGGAAAATTGGACAGTTACAGGTCTAAATATCCGAAGAGCAAGTTTAAAGCTGCAGCAATACTATCGGACAGTTAGAAGAATAACTATCTGAAATTATAAGGCCTTTGAAGAGTTATGAAAGGTAGTTGGTTGAATGATCGGAGAGTTAAGGAGTTAACTATTTGAAAGCAAAAGGAAAATCAAAAAGTTAGAAAGGCTAACTATCCGAAACTTAAGTCATTCAATTAACCACATGTAGAAATTCAAAACAGAGCTTAAAGGATTTTTCGGAGAGTTAGGAAGATAACTATCCAACTTTTTCGGTGAGTTATAAGTATAACTTTCAGGAACTTAAGTTATCCTATTACGCACATGCAGAATGGAGAAGACAACAGGAAAATTGGACAGTTACAGGTCTAAATATCCGAAGAGCAAGTTTAAAGCAGCAGCAATACTATTGGACAGTTAGAAGAATAACTATATGAAATTATAAGGCCTTTGAAGAGTTATGAAAGGTAGTTGGTTGAATGATCGGAGAGTTAAGGAGTTAACTATTCGAAAGCAAAAGGAAAATCAAAAAGTTAGAAAGGCTAACTATCCGAAACTTAAGTCATTCAATTAACCACGTGTAGAAATTCAAAACAGAGCTTAAAGGATTTTTCGGAGAGTTAGGAAGATAACTATCCAACTTTTTCGGTGAGTTATAAGTATAACTTTCAGGAACTTAAGTTATCCTATTACGCACATGCAGAATGGAGAAGACAACAGTTAAAAGCTTAAAAGGAAAAATCGGAGAGTTAGATAACTATCCGAAATTTCAAGAGAGTTTCGGTGAGTTATAGTTTAACTATCCGAAACTTAAGTTATTAAATTTCCCACGTGCAGAAATCCAAACAGAAGCTTAAAAGGAAAATCAGAAAGTCACTAGAGATAACTATTTGAAATCTTGAAGCATTTCGGTGAGTTACAGGTATAACCATCCGAAACTTAAGTCAGTCTTTTATGCACGTGCTGAATTGAAGCAATCGGAAACTTAACGGAGGGTTACTGTAGCTAACTATTTGACAGTTAAGTAACAGTTCGGTAAGTTACAGTTACAAGTATCCGATTGAATGATAGCTCGCATTGTATGATCTGGAATCCTACATGGTAGAAAGACTTAAGTGATCTTTCGGTGAGTTACAAACATTCTTCGGAGAGTTACATAGCTAACTATCCGAAAGGTTAAAAAAATCGGAAGGATATCTTGAAATATCTTTTTGAATGGTAACTTACCGTATTTGGGATTGAAGTCAAATCAAGTACAACAGAATAAATCCGTTGAGGAGAAAATATGATCATTGGATATGCATATATACAGTCAGATCATTCAGTATTCAAAAAGAGCTTACAAATGAGATTACAGATACAATTACATACAGAGATACAATATACATTGCAGATCAATTACTGATATAGAAGAAAGCTCAAATTTAGTTCAACAAAGAATCGATCGAAAGCTGGATTTACAAGAAGATTCTTAAAGCTCTCCATGTGCTGAAAGTCTGATCCAAGAAGGATCATTTGGTTCGTGGCTTCAACTTGAAAGCTTCATTCAGTTGTTGGTTTGAGTTTCAACCTGAAAACTCAAGAGGTTGGTTTTTTGGAGTTTATACCTGAAAACTTTTGAGTGTTGGTTTTCTGGAGTTTATACTTGAAAACTTCTGAGTGTTGGTTTTTAGAGTTTATACCTGAAAACTTTTGAGTGTTGGTTTTTTGGAGTTTATACCTGAAAACTTCTATGTAGTTGGTTCTTGCTTCGATCTGAGAGCAAGTGTGTAAGTGGTGAGACACTTAGTGAAGCCCAAGTGACCCTTGGGGGTGGATTAGTCGAGTTGGTGAACCACCTAAAATTCTCTTGTGTTTCTTACCTTTATTTCCGCTTTGCGTGATATTTTTATCTGATTATTACTTATGCAAACTGATCAATCAAATTAGTTAGTAAAGTGAAAAATAGGCTTAAATTCACACTGTTCTCCATTCACCCCCCTCTGGTGAAGCCATTCGTTCCTAATAGCTGAGCAAAGAGAAAGAAAGAAGCTGTGTGCATAAAGATTAGGTTTTATACAATTCAAAATTAGTTTTGAATAAGAGCTTTGTTTTTCTATTTGAATTGTATATCGAACATTATTGTATCAAAACTTTCAAGAAGGGAATTGAGCTGAAAAGATATAGTAAATTCTATCTTTAAATAAAGAAAAGAATAGAATTTCATTTACGAGTGTTTTGTGCTCTTGTTATATCCGCTAGTATTTTAATTACTAAAGACATAATTCACCCCCCCTCTTGTGATATAGACGATCCTACAACTGGTATTAGAGCATCTTATCTTAAATAAGAGCTTTTATTTCTCTATTTAGGAATCTATTTTTCCTATCATTTTCTCAAGATCATTTGTTTAAAATGGATAATACTAAAATCTTAGTTATGATTGAGGGACAGACCACTAATCGTGCTCCTATGTTCGAAGGTAGCAATTATGGCTACTAGAAATATAGGATGAAAGTATTCTTTCAGTCAATTGATTTCAAAGTATGGCATATAATTAGCAATCCTATAGTGTTAGTTACGACTCCATATGATACTTGGACTTTTGATGAAAAGGAGCGAATGACACTAAATGCTAAAGGTTTAAACATCTTGTTTTGTGCTTTATCTCATGATCAATTTAATAAAGTTTCTGCATATCAAACTACATATGAGATATGGCATGCATTAGAAGTTGCCAATGAAGGTACTAACCAGGTCAATGAATCTAAGATTAATATGTTAATACATAAATATGAGCTTTTTAAAATGCACGAAAATGAATGTATCTCTAACATGTTTTCCTGTTTTCTTGAGATTGTAAATTCATTAAAATCTTTAGGCAAGAAATTCGAGGAAAAAGACTTGGTAAGAAAGATCCTTAGATCTTTAACTAAAATTTGGGCTCAAAAGACAACATCTATTGAAGAGTCCAAAGATTTAAATACATATACTCTCGATGATCTCATAGGAAATCTGACAGCCTATGAAGTACAACATTTAGATCCAAAAGGGAAAAATCCTAGAAGGGATTTGGCTTTTGAGGTTGATAAAGTCTTAGAAGTCACTAGTGATTCTAACGATGATTTACTATTATTGACCAGAAAATTTAGAAATTTGTTGAAGAAACATAGGAACTTTAGGTCAGCAAAGACATCTGGAGATATGGAGAAGAAGTCATTCACGAAAGACAAAATCATATGCTACAAGTGCAACAGACTAGGTCACTTTCAAATTGATTGTTCGCTCAACAAAGATAAGAAGAATTTGAGGAGGAATTTTAGGAGTAAGAAATTCAGAAGGAGAAGGGCACTTAAAGTGACATGGGATGACTCTTCAACTTCACAAAGTGAAGAAACAAAGGATTCAACATCAGACAATGAATCCTCATCAACATCAGATTCAGAAGAAAATCTGGCAAATGTATGCTTCATGGCAAAATCCAATGAGGTATCCTTTGATCAAAATGCTAATCTTGATAGTTTTGATGGATTACTTGTTGAATACAATAGATTGGCCAGAAAATATAAGAAAGTAAAAATAGAAGGAAAGAACACTAGAAAAATGCTAGATGAATCTGAAAATAAGATTGATTTTCTGAACTCTACGTTGAATAAATTTAAAGAAGAAAATCAAAGGCATGCATAGGAAATTTTAAAGTTTACTGCAATAGAAAGAAAATTGCATGCTAATTGTGAAAATTTAATTGCTGGTAAGAAGAAAATGATCTGTGAAATTGAAAAACTGGAACTGACTATTACTGATTTAAATTCAGAAATTGATATGTTAAAGATTAAGGTCTGCGTTCAAAAGCCTATATTAAGTAAATGGAATAATAGTCAAACTATAACAAATGAACTTAGTAGTAAAATATCAAATGTAGAAAAACATGGTATTGGTTTACACGATGCATCTTCTGAAAATTATATATTGCATGATAGTACTGCTAAAAATAATGTCTTTATTTCCAGTACTAAGAATAGTAAGAGAAAAACTATTCCATGTATAATTAAAAAGGGAGAAAAATATGTGCAAATTGATAAAATGTAGCATATAAATGATAGCACACAATGCAAGAATGTCAAAAGAAATTTTCAGAAAAATCAAGCTAAGTCATTTGAGAATCTTAATATTCTTGATCAATTTTTTTCATATTTAAAGAATATCGGATATTGGAAATCAAATAATGTCAGAAATGAAAATTTCAACTCTGGTTTACATAGAGATAAATGTTCTGATAATTATAACACTAAGAGAAAGAAACGCAAAAATAATTATTAGAAAATAGATAAGTTGAAGTCTAAAAATACAGATTATTTTGATATGACTCTCTAAAATTCTTGGACCCACTCAAAAATGGGTTCCAAGAGATAAAATCTCTTATTGACTGTTTTTTAGGTACACAAATCAAAATGGATAATGGAGAGTGGAGCATTCAGTCACATGACTAGAGATATACGATTACTTACAGAAATAACAAAGACCAAGAACGGACAAGTTACCTTTGAAAATAAAAGCAAAACAAATATCCTTGGCTTTGGCAAGGTTCAGGTAACTGAGAAATGCTTTATAAATGATGTCTTATTAGTGGAAAACTTAGGTTTTAATTTATTGAGTGTTCCTGTTTTAATGAAGTTTTATAGAGTAACTTTTGAAAAAGATTCCTGTAAAATTATGGACATGTCTACAAACAAAATTTTATTTATTGCATACAAGAAATGATCCGTTTGTATTCTGAATTTGCCTTCTGATATTATTAAAGACAATGCTTGCTTAATTGCAAAATCAGATGAAGTTATCTTATGGCATAGAAGGCTAGGACACTCAAATTTAAAATTATTACAAAAGCTGTCTAAAAGGAATCTAGTTAGAGGTTTACCTAGTATTAAGTACTCGAAAGAGTTTATGTGTGATGCATGTCAACTAGGTAAATTACATAAAACATCCTTTAAAAGTTTAAATAAAATAACAAGCAAAAGAGTATTAGAACTAGTGCATATGGATTTATTTGGATCTACTAGGACAACTAGTTTAGGAGGTAAGTATTATGCTTTTGTACTAGTTGATGACTATTCTAGATTTACTTGGGTCTATTTTCTAGCTAATAAAATTTAAGTTTTTGAAATATTTAAGATATTTTGTAATAAAGTTCAGAATGAGCAAAATGTTAAAATTGAAAAACTTAGGAGTGATCATGGTATAGAATTTGATAATGATCAAATGGACACCTTTTGTGAAGAATTAGGCATAGATCATAGGTACTCATTTCCAAGAGCTCCTTCACAAAACGAGATAGTAGAACGTAAAAATAGATCACTTCAAGAAATGTCCAGAACCATGTTAAATGAGAATAAGTTACCCCTATTTCTTTAGGCAGAAGCAGCTCATACAGCATGCTATGTTATAAATAGAGTACATCTAAGACCAATTTTAGATAAAACTCCTTATAAGATATGGTATAACAAGGTTCCCAAAATAAGTTATTTAAAACCCTTTGGCTATAAGTGTTTTATTTTAAACACTAAGGAACGAAGAGACAAATTTAGAGCCAAATGAGATGAGGGTATTTTTGTTGGTTATTCCATTAGAAGTAAGGCATATAGAGTTTATAATAAATCAACAAAAACCATTGAGGAAACCCTACATGTAAAATTTCATGAAAATTCTCATTTGGATGTTAGATATGCTGAAAACTTTGATTTAGAAATTCTCCTAGAAATGGTATCAAATGATGTTGACAGAGAAATTGAGAGATTATTTGACGAAATAAGAAATATAAACTTAAATGATGAAAATTTAGAAGAAAATAATGTCATACCTATCGAAAATATGGAACAACATAGAAATTGGCGTTATGCTTCATCTCATCTTATCGATCAGATAATAGGCGATGCTAATCAAGGAGTTAGGACTAGGTCATCAGTAGTCAACATTTGTGGTGCTTATTCTTTTATTTCTTTACTAGAACCTAAGAAAATTGAAGATGCCTTAGAAGATGAATTTTGGTATTTAGCTATGCAAGATGAGCTAAATCAATTTATAAGAAATGAGGAATGGGATCTAGTTCCACCACCTAAAAATCAGTCCATAATAGGAACAAGGTGGGTATTTAGAAACAAAGTAGATCAAGATGGACATATAGTTAAAAATAAAGCTAGATTAGTTGCTCAAGGTTACAAGTAAGAGGAAGGAATTGACTACGATGAAACATTTGCTCCTGTTGCTAGACTAGAATCAATACGAATTTTGTTAGCATATGCTTGTTATATGAATTTCAAATTATATCAAATGGATGCTAAGACTGCCTTTTTAAATGGATATATAAAAGAAGAAGTGTATGTAAAACAACCTCCAGGTTTTGAAGATTCAAAACATCTTGAGTATGTTTATAAGCTTAAGAAGGCACTATGTGGCCTTAAACAAGCCCCTAGATCTTGGTACGAGAGATTATCTAAATTCCTTATGGAAAAGGGTATTCTATGGGAAAGGCAGATCACACTCTTTTTATCAAGAAGATTGAAAAAGATATATTGGTAGTTCAAATCTATGTAGATAACATCATATTTGGAGCAACAAATGATAAATTAGTTGAGTCCTTTTCGAAAGACATGACTAATCAATTTGAAATGAGTATGATGGGTGAACTATCATTTTTTCTAGGCTTACAAATTAAGCAATTAGATCAGGGAACTTTTATTTCATAAGAAAAATATACTCAAGATTTATTAAAGAGGTTTGGTTTAGACAACACTAAAACAAAGAATACACCAATGAGTACTATCACCAAGTTGGATAAAGATGACTCTAGAAAAACTGTAGATGTAAAACAATATAGAAGCATGATTGATTCATTACTTTATTTAACAGCTAGCCGACTAGATATTATGTTTAGTGTGTGTACTTGTGCTAGATATCAATCTAATCCTAAGGAATCACACCTACTTGTTGTTAAACGAATTTTTAAATATCTATTAGGAACCATCAATTTCGGACTGTTTTACTTTAAACACAGTTCTTTAAACTTAGTAGGTTATAGTGATGCTGATTTCGCAAGATGTAAGTCTGAAAGAAATGGCATCAGTGGCACTTGTCAATTATTAGGAAATTCTTTAGTATCATGGTTTAGCGTAAAGCAAAATTGTGTAGCATTATTTATAATTGAAGCTGAATATATAGCTGCCGCACTTTGTTGTGCTCAAATCCTATGTATCAGACAAACTTTAAAAGATTTTAATTTAGACTATGAACCAACTAAGATTTTCTGTGATAGTAGTTCTACAATAAGTTTATCTAAAAATCCTATCTTACATTCACGAGCAAAACATATAGAAGTTCGACATCATTTTCTAAGGGATATTGTTATAAAAGGAAAAATAGTATTTAATTTTGTTCCTACCACAGAACAATTAGCAGATCTATTTACAAAACCCTTAGATGAAAATACCTTTTCAAAATTACGATTAGAACTTGGTATCTATAGGTTATTTGATGTTTAAATTGTCCTATTCATTGCATTTTGGTTTGTTATAAAGGTAGTTTTAGAATTTAATGTCTTTATTATTAAAAAAAAAACAAAAAAACAAAAACAAAAACAAAATATCTATTTTCAACTTACAGTTTTTTGGTAGTTAAGAATTTATGAAATTCTGATTTTTATTGAAGTCAATTTATTTTAAAAAAAAAAATTCAGAAAAGATTACTTAAGGAAAGTTAAATTGATTCAATGTGAGTGCCAACTGTATTTTTGTTACTTATGTATATGCTATTACAGAGATTTTAACAGGAAAATACATAGAAAGTATGTACTTTTTATTAAAGGAAAGTTATTAACATTCTGTTAGAGAAATTAAGTCTTGCGGTTGCCTCTAATTTAATTTACTATCTTGTTTAATTTTTTTTTCTGCAATTACTTGAGTAATTAAGTCCATTAGGGGATCTTAAACCCTAGTCACTTAAACCAACTAGTTTGGGATGTGCTAACAGAAAACTCATTTTGCAAGTAATTCAGATTGTATTTAAACAAAAAAAAAAGAAAAGAAAAGAAAAGGGGGCAATGTACTCAAGCTTAATTTATTTTTCAAGGTGTTATAACAATCTTGCCATAATCTGTGCATATAATCTTTGTTATTTTTTTGTTATTATCTACTCTTTACACATAATGTACGATATTTATTGTCTTAAGTTCGTGTACTCATTATTGAATTCTTTTAAATTCTTGAAGGTATATCTCTATGAATTATCTTTTGTAAACTAAATAAGATAAAAGCCAGAAAGTCTAAATTATAAAATCTACTACTCATTTCTGTATTTCATTCATATTTAAAAAAATAAAAATAGAGAGACTCAAATCTATTTAAGGCTTAGCATCATTTTTAAGTAATCTATTTGACCTTTTAAAGCCAAATCTATTTAGGGCTTGGCAACCCAGTTTAAGTAAGCCATAGATTCTTTACACTACATTTATGTAGGGGGAGCAATTTCTCATATAATAATTCAACTCTTATGAACTATTATATGTTTTCATGAAAGAATCTGCATAATTTTAGGAAATTAACATTAATTCAATACATTTCTGAACTATCAGTAAAATACAAGCTTTTTAATTCTTAAGTATCCGAATTTTCTGTGATTTCGGAAGACTATATTGTATATATATCGGACAGTTATGTTTTAAACGATCAATAGAATATTTTATTATTTCCTGAAGTACACGTGTCAAAGCCTAAATGCATATCTTAAGTGAATGTTCAGTAAGTTATTTGGTAACTCTCCGAAATGCATCTGAGCATCAGATAGTTAGGTTTATAAGTATCCGAAAATACCAGAACACCTTAAGTTAGAATTATGCACGTGTTGAATTTCATTGCTTTATTATGTCTTAGTTGAAACTCGAATAGTTATGTTTAACTTTTCGACTTTCACACTTATCCATTCGAGAAACTCGAATAGTTAACTTAATATTATTATATTTTTCTAAAAGACTTAATCTATGAATTATAGTTAATTCAACGAACTTTGTTCGTTGAATTATGGCTAACTCAACGGACTAACATTAAAGATACAAACATAAATCACGATACAACGCAAATAATACAACACTCAAATACAAAATACAAACATAGATAAATTATTTTTGGTATTTTTGTTTTAATATGAACATGGAAATGGGCGAAATGTGAAATGTAAAGTAATCTCAATCGATAGTAAATACTTCTGTCACTACATACAATGCGATTACACCATTGAAAATTTAACCACTTACAATTCTGTCTCCTCTCCCTATAGAATCGCGAGTCCAGAATTGCAAGATGATCTCCTCTTCAGCATACAGGCATCAACCCGAAGTCAAGGCTAGAAGCTTTACGATCTCCTGAGATATGAGTCGGCGCTTGGTGAAAATGGCATCCCTTCCTGCGACGTGATCACTCCTCATAGTAGTTGTTGGGCACCGTGTTTGGCTCAGAATCGACCCGACATCAAGAAAGTATTCTCACAGACCTCCGATGGTTGGTGATTGTGGTGGTGGTAATGATGGTTGGTGTGGTACTTTGGAGAATTGCTGATACTACCTGTAGAAAGCTTGATGCTCCTCCTCTATACACACTGGCCGTCCATCGATCACACACACTTTTCTTCTTTTTCTTCTTTTCTTTTATATTTCTTTAGTAGTAACTTCTTCTGCTTGAATGGTCAGTTGGATTTCCTTCATTCATATCAACGACGATGCTTTCTTCTCCCTTCACAATACATGCAATCATGGTTTTTCTTCCAACTGTCTTGTTTCTGCAACCGCTACAACGACATATTAGAAAATAAATAGTCTATGGAGTTACAAATAACTCAACGGACTTACCTCGTTGATTTAATTATAAAACACATGCATAAATTTAACTATCTGATGGTTAGGTGCATTTCAGACACTTACAAACTTAACTATTCGATGCCTAGATGCATTTCGGATAGTTACAGATAACTCACTGGTATATAACTTAAGTAAATCTACCAGATCTCGACATGTGTCAGCAGTAGTTTAATAATAAAATACACATTTCGAAGAGTTATAGGTCTAACTATCCGATGCTTAGATGCATTTCGGATAGTTACAGATAACTCACTGAAAGTTCACTTAAGTCATGCATTATGGTTTCAACATGTGTACTTCAGGAAATAATAAACTATTCTTTCAAAACATAACTGTTCGGCAATTTAAACATAACTATTCAAAATATGTTTGGTCTGTTAAACATAACTGTTCAAAATATCAAAAAATTTGGATACTTAAGAATTTCACAGCCTGCAACTTACCGATAGTTCAAAAATATACTAAATTGACATTAATTCCCTAAAATTAAGCAGATTCTTTAATTAAAGCATATAACAGTGCAATTATAGCATAATGGCTTAATTCTCATATGATAAGCTAAATATTATGCAATTAACCATCATTTAACCGTTAATAATATGCACTTTTTCATTCTAAACACTTCCCCCATACCTAAATTTTGCTAGTCCCTTAGCAAACTAAGATCTAATTAATTGGTCTTTCTAAAAGTGCTAGAATTAATTCTTCTTCCTTTTTTTTTTCTTTTGTTCAACATAAGAACTAATATTATCATATAGATATTCTGTATGTTTCAGCAATCAACTTGTAAATATACTTAGAATATATGCAAATTACATACAAAATATATCATCATCACATAGGTGTTAATTATATTATCGTTGGTTCTTCTTTTCATCATCTGTCATCTTGAATTTTCTAATAAGATTTCTTGAAGAAATTTCAACAACATACGAATCAAAGTACAATCCAATTCAATATAATTAAGACAAGTAGAATAAAGAATTGTATCTACATTAAAACAACTTCAAAAGTCAATTCTTAGCTTCATATTTCAGCAATTCTAGATAATAGAAAATATACTCGATTCATAAGATATCTGTATTTCACAAAACACTTGTATCTTTTCAGAACAGTATATGTTTTTTTTTTTTTACTTTAAAAGTTAATTTGACAAGCTTGAATCATATAAGAGCTTTCTAATGTACTTATGTAACGAGCTTTCAATCAACAATCCCAGATCTGATCAGGATCTTAGGTTGCCAGATTTCAAGAGTCCTTTTTCAGGTCAACAATCCTTACATACCTATCTGCTCAAGTACAAAAGGCTCGTGATCAAACAAGTCAATAAACTCTCAAACTTTCCTCTTTTTTCTTTTTTTCTTGTATTTTTTTTTTTTCAATCAAAATACACACAAAACAAAGCATTAATCACATACTATATATGTACGTATTTCATTAATACAAATGCAGTAATCACCAATCTAATATAGTCCTGCTTCTATCATTTACTGAAAATATGAATCCATAACAATGAGTTCATACTTTTTCTGTAGTTTAATAAGATCTACACATAAATCATTCTACAAGTTCAATCAGTCAAATTAAATGTATCTTTAATCATATGTGTTTCATTTAATCTAGAATTCACATCTCACCTCTTTCAGGACTTCAAATAATTTACTGATTTTTCATTAAGCATTCTGATTTCATTTTAAAATCGTGAAACTGATAAACTCATGAAATTCAAAAAAAACATAAGATACTATATCTAGATTTGCATAAATAGTAAATTCTATAGCATCATATATAGCATTCTAAATATAACATTCAAGCAGTTACAGTTTATAAAAATTTTACAGTCTCAATTATCGGATAGTTACAGTAAGTTCATAAAAATTTTCAATTTTCACAACTTTGCAGTACCATTTTAATTCCTTTAATTAACAAACTTACATGGCTATTACTTTAATTACCCCCCCCCCCCATACCTACATTTTGCATTGTCCTCAATATAAAAGATTTGACAATAAGTACAGTAATTGTAGCAGGCATGAATATAGTTTCTTTGATTTAAAATTCAGAATAAGTAATCAGTTACATACCTTGTTTTGTTTGCATCTCCTTCTTAAAACATATCATGTTTTTCAATAAAAACACACGTTAACTTAACGTTTAGTTAAATGAGAAATTAATGTAACGAAACAACTAGTTATTAACTTCAGATCCAATACAGATAAGTATTTATGCCAGTAAGCTTTTTCTGTATTAGTTGATGATTTTAATTTCTTTTCACAAGCAATAGTAATTGAGCAAATATGATTATATTCATTTAACACACATCATCAAAACAAAATACTCAACATCTTAGTTGTCTTTTAAAGAAAAAGGGATATATCTAAGTTTAATAGTATCTATACTCATGTTCGGCATTTTCATCATTTGACAAACTTCATTAAATTCTCTAAGGAAATAATAGGCATCCTCTCTTTCTAATCCATGAAAATGTGGCAATTGACTTATATAATTAGATTTCAGTTCAAACCTATCTCCCTCAAAGTTTGGCAATTGAATACATGAAGGTTCATCAACTAATTCAAGATACAGAATTTCTCCTAATGGTTTTTCTACTGGAACAGCCATCTCTACGTTCTCTTTTAAAGAAAGGTTAGTTACACCCCAAACAATTTCGTTAAAGTTTAGTTCAGAAAATTTTTCAGTACTCCTCTGTGATGAAAATTCCTAGGTAGGTATTCTTACTAATCGTTTAGTGCTTAGAGAATGGGTCCATGTGCTCATAAATAAATAACAAATAATTAATTACATACCAGTCTGAAGCTTTCCATTCAATAAATATTTGTTGTCGGATGAAGTTGAATCAGTTGTTTCTCCTTCTAGTTCCTCTAACGCATTCTCCTTTCTTTTAAAAGTGCTGGTAACTTGTAAATAACATTTTGATTTATATATATAATGCACATCTATAAAGTGAATAAATCTTATAAATCCTTTCTTTTAAAAGTGCATCGTGGTTCCTATTTTTATGGGTACGTGTACTACTATTAATTTCAAATTTTGGTAACCGCTAAATCGACGAAGTTTCGTTCGTGGTTAAAAGAATAACCGTTCTGCTTAATCCACGAACTAACCTCGTTGAATTACAGATAACTCAACGGAACACAGTCAGTTATTATTGCTTACTCCACGGACTAACTTCGTTGAGTTACAGATAACTCAACGGAGTAACCTTATATTATATTACTGACCTCGTGGAGTTACGTTTAACTTAATGAACTTACTTCGTTGAGTTAACACTTAGCAACTTCTAAGTTTTACTCTCATAAGTACCTCTCTACTTTCTTTCTTTTTTATTCTGCTAACTGAAATAAAGTTAAATCTATGTCATTAATGCATCATTCTAATTAAAATTCGTTTAAATCTAAACATTATATAAAGATTTAACTTGCAGGTCATTTTATGTTATGCAGAATTTACATTTTACCTTGCAACATGCAGAAAATTTTAAGCATTTATCCTATCATTCAGCATATTGTAAATCTGTTAAACATTCATTCATAAAGTTCCACAAAATATATATATCATTCAATAAATTCCATTTATTTCACATTCAAAACACGTATGAAAAGAACATCTGAAAAATTTATATTCATTAATATGAATCAATTACAATACAATCAAATCAGATATTTTTCATACAATTATATACAAGTAGACGAACAATACAATTTAATCTCTATTCCTAAGTTCATCTACTTCCTTCTAGAGTTTTTCTAATTGAAGTTCTAATTGATTAATTCTCTCTATAGCTCTTGTAAGGTACAAAATTCCTCTAGAAGGTACAACTATTTCTACAGCTACAAAATTTTTGTATTCTTTCACTGAAATGGTTCTTGATCTGATCCTTTTTGATGCCCATTTCGTGAAATCAATACAATCCACCATCAGCAGTGGAATCAAATCTCCATAAAACAATTTCTTCTTTACTGTTCTAAGCTTGGAGATAAAAATTACAGACCAATTTATTTGAATTCTATTTACAACTGCAAATGTGGCCCATTTGATAAATTGACTTAATTCTATGTCATGGCCTTGTCGTTGATAGACATTCTTAATCAAAATGTTGGCTACCATGTGTGCTTTACCATTTAAATGCTTCAATCTGTTTAATAAAGGCACACCAGGGTTGATAGCCAAACTGTCCTTGATTTCCTGTTCTATCCACTCAATGGTAGTTGTGTCTTCCAAAATTTTTAGTCCTTCATTCTTTAATCCAAAAATGTTGTAGAGAAGCTCTGGTGTTATCTGTTCATCAGCTTCCTCCATGTTGGAAATTAGTCCTCCTTCTCTTAAATTTGCATAGAAACAAGGCACTAAATTCTCATAAACTACATGCCCTCTTTCTTGTGAAATAATATTCAGTAGACCTTGGAATTCAAATAATTCTTTGATTTCTTGCATTCCATCCTAATTCACTGGTTTACTGTAAATAATATCATAACTCCTAATCTCTTGATATTTGATATAAGCTTCCTAACTCCAAAAATGTACTTCATTTAGAACTGTTGTTTCAGTCGGGTCAGGAATGTGACTTTGTTGTTTCAAAGAGGTTTGTTCTTGATATTCCTCTAACATAGGCTGCACTTGAACATTCTCTATAGATTCCTAAATTTTTGCTTCTACTTCTGTTGTGGTGGTGAGCCGGTAGAACTCTCTACTTTGTCTTGAATTCTTTCCATAAATTGCTGAAGAGTTTCTTGCTCTTCAGTGCAATCTATAAAGTTCTTTTTGTCCAAATGGCTTCTTTCAGCCTCTTCATTTTCTGCTCTTTCTTCTTCCTCTTGACTACCAATCTACTCTGTCACTATTCTTTCTGATTCTGTAACAAATTGGGATGGAGTCACGGGCAATTCAGTTTCTACCTTAATTTCTGCTCTTTCTTGTTGTACAGGCTGTAAATTAATTTTAGCCTATTTTTCTTCTTGTCTTTGCTCCTGCTGCTGCAGCTACTGCTCCTCAAAATCGGATAGCAGATTTATAAAAATTGGCTCCACAGGCCTTGTTGAAATTGGTACCTCAGATTTAATCTCTTTTTGATAGTCAGACACTTTCTCTTTTCCTTTCCTTTTTCTGATTAATTGTACATGTTCTTCCTCTTCTTCTTTTGAGATTAAATCTACAAAAGTAGGCTCTGCAGGCCTTCGAGCCACAGATACTGGCTCTTCCTGTTTAATTCTTGCTATAATTACTAGTCTTGAAGGACCAGCCTCAACTTCTCTTGCAGCACTTGATTTAGTTGTTGCCTGATGCTGTTCAACCTTTATTCTGTACTGGGCCCTCAACTTTTCTTCGACCCTTTTTTTCTTAATGGCATCATATAAAATATGTGCCTTAAATATAGCAATTTCTTGAGTATCCCCTTGGTCTCTTGCTGTTTTGACCAAGCTAGTAAATTGTTTCTCTTCTTCTTCAGTTCTCGGCCAAGCAAATGCTACTTGTGGCAATGGCTCTATTGGCTGAACTAGAGGTCCTGATTGTTGTTCTTTAGGAACAAGTCTTTCAGCAATCGGCTCGTCTTGTCCTTCAGTTGCCTCTTCTTCATTTTCTTTCCTTTCTTGCTCCTAGATCGCCCAATTAGCTCGTCTACAGATTTGTCTTTTGAACCAGAGCCGGGACTTACATTGGATTAATTCTAGGGCAACTTCGTTGTTTAGCCTTATTTTTCTTTCCTTGCTTACAGCAATTTCCGTAGCAACCTTTATTCTTGTTTCCATTATTTGAGGTATTTGTATACCCAAATCTACTAGATCTTTTCTGAAGTTGAAAAGTTTAGATTCTACCTTCTACAATTCTTTTTCTCTTGTCGTATTCCTGATCTTTTGCCGCGTGTGCCATTCTTCTGATTCCTTCAGAAATTCTGATGTGTCAACAACATCTTCCCAGAACTCAGGTGTCATCTTCCTCGTCGTGGAGTTACACAACAGCACGAAATCGCTCTGATTTCTACTGTTCTAGATTCTAAATGATTTACCGGATAATGCCCCCAAAACCCTAAGTTTTAGTTTAAATAAGCCCTAAGTTTAGGTGGGTAATCGGGTCATTTCCTGAACAAACTATTACTCTCTTATCCATGGTCTTAGCTACAGTACTCTGTTGAGTTACAGTTAACTCAACGGAATAAGCTCATTGACTAACTCAAGACTCAACGGAGTAAGCTCGTTGAGTTAGGCGTAATTCAACGGACTTCTCATACAAGCAGATATAATAATAAAAATATTTAAGATAATAGTTTTTCTGTTTTTTTTTACCGGTTTAACCGATACTATGTTTTGGTCAGACCAAATTTTTTTCCGATTGAACTGATACTATGTTTCGGTAAAACCAACATTTTTTTTTCTGAAAATTAATATACATATTTTTTTATGTTCTAGTCATACCGACGGATCCAATCAGTTGAACCACAACGATTTTTATATTTTATATATTTTTAAAATATATATATATATATATTATATATATAAACATAAAAACTGATTTCTTACTAAGTAAAGCTCGAGTAGTCCTCTACTCTGACTTCTTCTATAATTCCAAAGGAGCTTTTTGGTGTTTTTAGAATAGGTTTAAGTCTTTGTCCATTTACTTTAAATATATTCTAATTTTTAGGATTTTCAATAAGGATAAATATTTCGAACTATGTAAGGTCTTGCCCATTTAGATCTTAATTTTCCTGGATGGTTATGGAGTCTAGCCATATAAAGATATACTTCTTATTCTATTTCAAAGCTTTTCGGAATAATTTTTCTATCATGCCAGAATTTCATTTTCTCTTTTTCTCTTACAGTATTCGAATAAGCTTCATTTCTAAATTCTTCTAATTCAATTAGTTGCATTTCTCTATTTTCAGTAGCTTGATTTAAATTAGTGTTCAGAGTTTTTAATGCCCAATAAGCTTTATGTTCTATTTTAGTTGGTAAATGACAACTTTTTCCATATACTAGCCTAAAAGGTGACATACCTAAGCTAGTCTTATAAGTAGTTCTATAAGTCCAAAGTGCATCTATCAATCTATTAGCCCAATCTGATCTAGTAGGATTTACTACTTTTTCTAAGATTAACTTAATTTGTTTGTTAGCACTTTCTACTTGTCAACTTGTTTGCAGATGATATGATGTTGCAATTTTATGGTTTACTCCATATTTCTTCATTAAAGCTTCAAAACTTCTATTACAAAAATGAGTTCCTCTATCACTGATAATAGCTTTAGGTATTCCAAATCTGGCAAATATATTGTTTCTTATAAATTGTATTACCACTTTGTTGTCATTAGTTTTTGTAGGAATAGCTTCTATCCATTTAGATACATAATCCACCCCCAACAATATGTAATTAAATTGATTAGACATACGAAATGGACCCATAAAATCTATTCCCTACACATCAAAGATTTCAACCTCAACAATAGGATTAAGAGGCATCATATTCCTCTTTGATATTCTTCCTATTTGTTGACATCTTAAACAACTTAAGCAATATTTATGAGCATCTTTGAATAGTGTTGGCCAATAAAATCCACATTGCAGAATTTTTGTAGTAGTTTTCCTTGAATCAAAATGCCCTCCACAAGCTTGGTCATGACGGAAAGACAATATGCTCGGATATTCAGTTTTTGGAAGACACCTCCTTAAAACCAGATCAAGACACTTCTTAAATAAGTATGGGTATTCCCAATAGTAATATTTTACTCTCGAGAAAAATAATTTCTTATCCTGTCTATTCCAATCCTTAGGTGCTAAACTAGTAACTAAATAATTAACTATGTCTGCATACCAATGTATTGTGTTGATGGTCATTAATTGTTCATCAGGAAAATTATCCTTAATTTCAATATTTGATTTTTCTATTTGTAATCTTGATAAATGATCTGCTACTACATTCTCACAACCTTTTTATCTTTAATTTCTAGATCAAATTCTTGTAATAATAATATCCATCGGATCAATCTAGGCTTAGTTTGTTTTTTCTTTATTAGATGTTTTAGAGTTGAATGATCCATGTATACTATTACTTTAGCTCCAATCAGATATGATCTAAACTTTTCTAAAGCAAACACAATAGCTAATAATTCTTTTTCAATAGTTGTGTAATTAACTTGAGCATCATTTAAGGTTTTGCTTGCATAATGAATCACTTTAGGAGATTTTTCTATCTTCTATCCTAACACTGATCCTACAGCAAAATCAGATGTATCGCACATTAATTCAAATGGATGACTCCAATCAGGTGCTTGAATTATAGGAGCTAAAATTAAGCTAGTTTTAAGTCTGAAAAATGCTTCCTTGCAATTTTTATCAAAGTTAAATGAGACATCTTTTAATAGATTAGTTAAAGGTCTAGCTATCTTGCTAAAGTCTTTAATAAATCTTCTATAAAAACCAACATGTCCTAGAAATGATCTAATATCTTTTACTGATTTAGGTTTTGGTAGATTAGAAATTACCTTTATTTTAGCTTTATCTACTTCCAACCCTTTCTTTTAAACAACATGCCCTAAGACTATTCCTTGTTTAACCATGAAGTGACATTTCTCCCAATTTAAAACCAGATTTTTTTCCACGCAACGTTTTAATATTAGGTCTAAATTTTTTAAATAGACTTCATATGAGTTGCCATATACAGTAAAATCATCTATAAATATTTCTAAGAAATCTTTAGTCATTCCAGTAAATATGTCATGCATACACCTTTGAAAGGTAGCTAGTGCATTACATAATCCGAATGGCATTCTCTTAAAAGCATAAGTTCCATTAAGACAAGTGAAAGTTGTTTTCTCTTGATCCTCTAATGCTACTGGAATTTGATTATAACCTTAATACCCGTCTAGGAAACAAAAATATTCTTGCCCTGCTAATCTTTCTAGCATTTGATCTATAAAAGGTAAAGGAAAATGATATTTCCTAGTCACAGCATTCAGCTTTCTATAGTCTATACATACTCTCCAACTTGATTGAATTCTAGTAGGTATCAAGTCTTGACTTTTATTCCTAATAACTATTAATTCTGATTTCTTGGGAACTACATGGATTGGACTAACCTACGAGCTATCAGAAATCGGATAAATTATGTCATTATCTAACCATTTCACTATTTCTTTCCTGACTACTTCTTTGAGGTTTGGATTTAATCTCCTCTCAGGAATTCTAACAAGTTTAGTATTCTCTTCTAAATATATGTGGTGACAGCATAAAGTTGACCTTAACTCTTTTATATCAGTCATAGTCCATCCTATTGCTTCTTTATAACTTTTTACTACATCTTTTAATTTAGCTATTTGATCCTCTTTTAAATCTGAAGCAATAATGATTGGACAGGTTCGTTTCTCTTCTAGAAATATATAGGTTAATTCAGGAGGTAAAGGTTTTAATTCTAAATGTTGCCCATCAGAAGCAAGAGCTCCTAATTGAACATCATCGTTTTCTAAATTAATTTCTTCTAGATCTCCTTCTATATTTATGTTTTCACTTTCTTCTAAAGTTTTAGAATTGATTTGCCTATTTAATTCTTCTTGAATCACATCATCTAACATATCTCCTTCATCCTCTAAAAAGTCTATGGTGTGTAAGGACATTTCTAACTCCCCAAACCTTTCTGGTTTGAAAATATTTAATTGAGTATCCTTATTACCATATGCTAACTTCATTTCTCCAGTTTTATAATTTATAACAACCCTTGATGTTGCTAAAAATGGCCTTCCCAATATTAAAGATGTATCACTATTTCTATGCTTAATTTGTTGGGAATCCAAAATTACAATATCAATAGGATATATAAAGTTTTTGATTTTAATTAAAACATCCTCTATTTTTCCTCTAGGGTATCTTATACTTCTATCAGCTAATTGAATAACCGTACTGGTAGGAATTAAGCCTTCTAATCCTAAGGATGCAAATATATCACTTGACATAACATTTATACCTACACCTAAGTCTATTAAGGTTCTTTCTAGAATGGTATTTCCTATGGTGTATGATATAACAGGGATTCTAGGATCAAATAACTTTTTAGGAATTTGTGGTAGAAATAGGGAACTACTTTGCTCAACTAAAATGACATTTCTAAGAACTTTTCGCTATCTTTTCTTAGTACACCAATCCTTCAGAAATTTAGCATAAGGTGGCATTTTCTGCAATAGATCTAACAAAGGAATGTTAAATTGTACTTTTTCAAATATTTCTCTAATTTTTTCTTATTTGTAGGTATTGTTTGTTGTAATCTTTTAGGATAGGGTGTTAAGGATTGTGATTTAAAAGATTCTTTTTCTTTCGTTTGATTTGTTTGATCATTTTTAGCTTCATTAGCAGATTCAGATTGTTCTTCAGTGATTTCTAGATTTTCAGTTATTACATTTTCATTATCATTTTGATTTTTACTCTTATCCACCTTCATATTATTTTCATTTTGAGTTCTTGGTGGTATATCAGTTCCAGATCTTAATGTTACACATACATCTTCCAGATTTTCATTACTCTCATGATGTTTTTGTATATCATTTTCGTGATTATGATCTTCAATTGTTTTTAGTTTTAAAGTGCATTCTTTAAATTCTCTTGCATTAATATTTTCTGTTTGCTGTATATTTTGCAAATTATGTAGGTTTATAACATTATAATTTTCATTGTTCTGTTGCATAACTTGTATTTTCATTATATATTCTTCCAATGCTTTTAGTTTTCTTTCCAGATCATCTAATCTCATTACATTCAATTTTTGATCAATTTTCATTATGGTTTTTTTAGTTTCGTAAATTATATCCTTTTTAGGTTCTGAATATGCTTCCTTATAGTTTACTTGGTTGACTTCTTGTTGCTGACACATAAAGTATTCTAGTTTGTCCAGGTTTTGCTTTATACTATGCTCCAGTCTATCACACCTATCCCAAACTTCCGTGTCTCTCAACATATTACGCATTCTATACTGACCATTAGTTGGGTAAACTATAGGATTTTCATACTTGGCTCTATTATACTGAGGATAATTCATTTGTTGTTCATGGGATCTAACCATTTATAAACGTCTCAATTTCAAACAGTTAGAAATGTCGTGTCCTTTAGAATTGCAGAATTCACATATGCTAATTACAGGCTTCAAAAATCTTTGAGTATAAGCATATGCCATATTCTCAATCACAGAAGAAAACACAAAACTCTAGCTATTAAAATGAAACAGCTTTAATAGTTGCTTATATTAATTCAATTTAATTTAATTCTAGTCAATTCAATTCCCCGACAACGGCACCATAAAACTTGTTCGATTACCCAACATGACACTAGAAAACTTGTTTGGATATCCAGCAACGCACCAGAAAAATTGTGATTTGTTAACTTCTATTTTTACTTAGTTAATTTATCTTTATGCCTATTCTTTCTCTTTTAGAAGTAAACAAACAACCTTTAATACAAATTAGATATTAATTCCAATTTGTACTTTAACTGCAAGTGCATAGTGTCTATTGTATCAGTGTGCAAGTACAGGTCGATCCCACAGGGAATTGCTTAAGAATTTAGAACTGTCCGTTTGTTAACAATCAAATTTATATATTCAATAAGCTCTCTGTTGAATTATAGTTAACTCAACGGATAAAGTTCGTTGAGTTATGGCAAACTCAACGGACTAACTTCATGGACTTAAGTTAACTCCACGAGCCTGCATTTCCTATTTAATATTGGTATTTACAGAGGAATCGACCAACCATTGGGTGGTTCCATAGATTGTAAATAACATCAATTAAGCTCTTTAATGTTAGTAAATACTAGATTTATCATTAAGCAATTCTAACATTCAGATAATTCAAACAGTAACCATTAAAATCTTTAAGTCTTTTGAACGAACCAATTTCAGTAAACTGTAAAACTAAAACAAACATAAAACAGTTACAACACTGATAAAGATAACATTAATCACGATACAACACAAACAATACAACACTCAAATACAAAATACAAACATAGATAAATTGTTTTTGGTATTTTTGTTTTAATATGAACATGGAAATGGGCGAAAGGTGAAATGTAAAGTAATCTCAATCGATAGTAAATACTTCTGTCACTACATACGACGTGATTACACCATTGAAAATTTAACCACTTATAATTCTGTCTCCTCTCCCTATAGAATCGCGAGTCCAAAATTGTAAGACGATCTCCTCTTCAGCATACAGGCATCAACCCGAAGTCAAGGCTAGAAGCTTTACGATCTCTTGAGATATGAGTCGGCGCTTGGTGAAAATGGCTTCCCTTCCTGCGATGTGATCACTCCTCACAGTGGTTGTCAGGCACCGTGTTTGGCTCGAAATCGACCCGACATCAAGAATGTATTCTCACAGACCTCTGATGGTTGGTGATTGTGGTGGTGGTAATGATGGTTGGTGTGGTACTTTGGAGAATTGCCGATACTACCTACAGAAAGCTCGGTGCTCCTCCTCTATACACACTAGCCGTCCATCGATCACACACACTTTTCTTCTTTTTCTTCTTTTCTTTTATATTTCTTTAGTAGTAACTGCTTCTGCTTGAATGGTCGGTTGGATTTCTTTCATTCATATCAACGGTGATGCTTTCTTCTCCCTTCACAATACATGCAATCGTGATTTTTCTTCCAACTGTCCTGTTTCTGCAACCGCTACAATGGCATATTAGAAAATAAATAGTCCGTGGAGTTACAGATATCTCAACGGACTTACCTCGTTGATTTAACTATAAAACACATGCATAAATTTAACTATCTGATGCTTAGGTGCATTTTGGATACTTACAAACTTAACTATCCGATGCCCAGATGCATTTCGGATAGTTACAGATAACTCACCGGTATATAACTTAAGTAAATCTACCAGATCTCGACACGTGTTAGTAGCAGTTTAATAATAAAGTACACATTTCAGAGAGTTAAAGGTCTAACTATTCGATGCTTAGATGCATTTCGGATAGTTACAGATAACTCATCGAAAGTTCACTTAAGTCATGCATTATGGTTTCGACACGTGTACTTCAGGAAATAATAAACTATTCTTTCAAAACATAACTGTTCGGCAATTTAAACATAACTATCCAAAATATGTTCGGTCTGTTAAACATAATTGTCCGAAATATCAGAAAATTCTGATACTTAAGAATTTCACAACCTGCAACTTACCGACAGTTCAGAAATGTACTAAATTGACATTAATTCCCCAAAATTAAGCATATTCTTTAATTAAAGCATATAACAATGCAATTATAACATAATGGCTTAATTCTCATATGATAAGCTAAATATTATGTAAATAACCATCATTTAACCGTTAATAATATGCACTTTTTCATTCTAAACAACATTCAACAGTATATAGATGAGTAGAAAACTGCCATTAGGAAAATGGGTATTCGAAGTGAAGGAGAAAAAGTTTATCAACTAAAAATGGTAGAGGTTGAGAGCTTAAAACTCTATATTCTGTTATTACCACCTAAGCATCATGGTGAAGGACCATCACGACCATAGGTGCTTTTAACAAGAGAAATTAAGAAAATTTTAGAATCTCCTGAACAACTAGAAACACTGTAGACATATAGTCGAAAAAAGAAAATGACATTAGAATATTTTGGACTAATTGCAGGTGTAGAAGGAATAATGCAGCAAAAGGAAGAATCATTGAAAAATGGAAAACTATGTTCCATTGCAGAAGTTGGACAGACATTTGTGTCAGGAATCCTAGCCGATGTGACAAATATTGGATTACATGGATACACTCTAAAGTATTGTGTCACATTAGTGCATAATGTATCTTTTAATACAATGGATAGTTTTTCACATCATGCTGCAAGAACACATTCTTTTCTTATAGAAAGAGAACATGTAGAAAATTTTGATGATACATATACAGATGATATCAATTTTGATGATATTTTTGATGATATAGACATTGAGTCTATGAATGTTGAAGATATTTCATCTGAAGAGGAATGTAAAGATATTCTTCCTCTAACTGTATCTCGGATAGAAACTTTTGATTTTTGGTATAGTTGCTTATACTACAGTTTATACATATGGTTATGTCTGTTACAGTATATAATATACTTATTGATAAATGTATATAATCAACAACATACACAGTTACAGATTGAATATTACACTTCCCATGTCTCAAAGTATAGAAATTTCAGAAAAATAGAATGAATCTATTATAGAACATTCTTTCCTATAGAGACAATTGTTGTATAGATCAATCATAGATATAAATGTTGCTGATAGACAGATTGATATAGAGACTGCTGCTACTCATATGTCTCATGAAGAACAAACAAAAGAATTTCAGCAGATTATTGATACGACAATAACAGATATTTCAGACATTTATACCAGCTTTGATAGAAATTCCACTAGTTCTGAAAGCTCTAAAAATATAGATACTGCTAATAATTTTGAAACCGTCCCAGATTAGAACATCTTGACAGGAAAATACCTAATATTGAACAGAGTTTACACGAAAATACATTATTATGGTTCAGAAATAGTTCATGTTATGAAAAATTTCAAATATATCGAACTTTTACGGTTTTATACTCAAGACCAGTTAAGTTTGAACGGATGGCACATCTACGAGAAATGTTTGAATTTCAAGGTTTGTTGACTCTACTTCCACGACAGCCTGGCCATCTTGTTATACTTGAACTTATCAGTTGTTTTTACTCAAACTTAATAGTGGAAGAAGGTATTCCTGTGTAGGATCGTATGGCTACACAAGAAGGGGGTGAATTGTGTTTTTCAATATTTTTGAATATAATAGAAACTTTAAAACTCAAAAATAAGTCAAGACACTGTTTTCATAAAATCATTTTTATTCAAGGTTTCAATTACAGTATACAATTCAATTCTCCTTAGAAATTGTAGATGCAATTATGTATCGATACCATGCTTCATCTAACGCATTGCCCTAGTGTTTAATATAGCAACTCAACGCATTTAGTTATGCTAACTTAATGAGTTAAACATGTGCACCTCATGTGATACAATATAACATTCGTAACTTATAATTTCACCACGTGTATAACACTAACTTAACGAGTTCATCTCTTCTTTTACTCACTAACTTAACGAGTTCCCACGTGACCTATTTTAACCTTTAAGCCTCTAACTTAACGAGTTCTCACGTGACCTCTATACAAATAACACTCTAACTTAACAAGTTGTCTTAACGTGCACTGTTCATGATACAGAAGATATAACTTAAAAAGGGGGTGAATCATGTTTTTCAATAAAAACACACGTTAATTTAACGTTTAGTTAAATGAGAAATTAATGCAATGAAATTACTAGTTATTAACTTAGTATAATTTCAGATCCAATATAGAGAAGTATTTATGTCAATAAGCTTTTTCTGTATTAATTGATGATTTTCATTTCATTTGACAAGTAATAGTAATTGAGCAAATATGATTATTTTCATTCAGCACACATCATCAAAACAAAATACTCAACAATCTCCCCCTTTTTGAGGATGACAAAACCATATTAAATCAATTATGAAATATGTTTAACTCAACAAAGCACCTTCGTTGGGTTAACTTTTCATTCAACAAACAAGTTTGTTGACTTAAGTTTACTTAAGCTTATTTCTATTATTTGTGTAAATTTTATCTCTCAGAACTAAATCTTTCAGATGTCAATAATTATATAAGTATCAGTTTTCTAATTATCATCTATGAGATTACAATAACCATTTAAATATCATCTCTCTTTATAATATATGCAATTAAAATCATAATCATCTTTTTATAATATTTGTCCCCCTTTTTGTCATTAATCAAAAAGATAATTACAGAGAATATATATATAGTAAGAGATATATTTACAAAAAAACTCTTTCTGTAAACAATAATAAGAATAGAATACATTTACAGAAACAAATGTATTGTTCAATGAATCAAACAAGGAATACAAACATTACATTTTGTATTCAGAAACAAACAAAAATAGTTATCAACCCCTCCTAAGTATATCACTTATAGCATTACATATTTTATCTCCTAGATGCCTAATATCATTTCTGATGTCGTTAAGCACTGCATCTAAGTCAGGAGGTATCTAGGTTTGCTGTTCTACTTGAATTGAATAGCTTTGTTGTTGTTGTGGTATAAGGTCTGTTTGCTTTTTCCCAGCACGACACCAGAATATCTGATTAGATCTCCAATAACGTACTAGAGAAACTTGGATTTATTACTTTTGTTTTTACTTAGTTAATTTATCTTTATGCCTATTCTTTTTCTTTAAGAAGTAAACAAACAACCTTTAATACAATTTAGATATTAATTCCAATTTGTACTTTAACTGCAAGTGCACAGTGTCTATTGTATCAGTGTGCAAGTACAGGTCGATCCCACAAGGAATTGCTTAAAAGTTTAGAATTGTCCGTTTGTTAACAATCAAATTTATATATTCAATAAGCTCTCCGTTGAATTACAGTTAACTCAATAGATAAAGTTTGTTGAGTTATAGCTAACTCAACGGACTAACCTCGTGGACTTAAGTTAACTCTACGAGCCTGTCTTTTCTTTTTAATACTACTATTTACAAAGGAATTCGGCCAACCATTGGGCGATTCCACAAATTGTAAATAACATCAATTAAGCTCTTTAATGTTAGTAAACACTAGATTTATCATTAAGACATACTAACATTCAGATAATTCAAACAGTAACCATTAAAATCTTTAAGTCTTTTGAACGAACCAATTTCAGTAAACTGTAAAACTAAAATAAACATAAAACAATCACAACATTGACAAAGATAACATTAATCACGATACAACACAAACAATACAACACTCAAATACAACATACAATAGTAGATAAGTTGTTTTTAGTATTTTTGGTTTAATATGAACATGGAAATGGGCGAAATGTGAAATGTAAAGTAATCTCAATCAACAGTAAATACTTCCGTCACTACATACGACGCGATTACACCACTGAAAATTAAACCACTTACAATCTTGTCTCCTCTCCCTATAGAATCACAAGTCCAGAATTGCTAGATAATCTCCTCTTCAGCATACAGGCGTCAACCCGAAGTCAAGGCTAGAAGCTTTACGATCTCTTGAAATATGTGTCGGCACTTGGTGAAAATGGCTTCCCTTCCCGCGACGCGATCACTCCTTACAATGGTTGTCAGGCACCGTGTTTGGCTCAAAATCGACTCGACATCAAGAAAGTATTCTCACAGACCTCCGATGGTTGGCGATTATGGTGGATATGGTGGTGGTAACGATGGTTGGTTTGGTACTTTGGAGAATTACCGATATTGCCTGCAGAAAGCTCGGTGCTCCTCCTCTGTACACACTGGCCATCCATCAATCACCCACGCACCCTTTACTTATTTTTCTTCTTTTCTTTTATATTTCTTCAGTAGTAACTACTTCTGCTTGAATGGTAGGTTGGATTTCCTTCATTCATATCAATGGCGATGATTTCTTCTCCCTGCGCAATACATGCAATCGTGGTTTTTCTTCCAACTGTCCTGTTTCTACAACCGCTATAGTGGCATATTAGAAAATAAATAGTCTGTGGAGTTACAGATAACTCAACGGACTTTCTTCGTTGATTTAACTATAAAACACATGCATAAATTTAACTATCCGATGCTCAGGTGCATTTCGGATACTTACAAACTTAACTATCCGATGCTTAGATGCATTTCGGATAGTTACAGATAACTCACCGATATATAACATAAATAAATCTACCAAATCTCGACACGTGTCAACAGTAGTTTAATAATAAAATACACATTTCGGAGAGTTACAGGTCTAACTATCTGATGCTTAGATGCATTTCGGATAGTTACAACTAACTCACCGAAAGTCCACTTAAGTCACTTTACCAGAACATGACACGTGTCCTCAGCTATTTTATAAATAAAAAGAGATTTCGGAGGGTTACACATATAACTGTCCGATGCCCAACTGCAATTTCAGATAGTTAGAGATAACTCACCGAAAGTTCACTTAAGTTATGCATTATGGTTTTGACACATGTACTTCAGGAAATAATAAAATATTCTTTCAAAACATAACTGTTCGGCATTTTAAACATAACTATCCGACATGTTCGGTCTGTTAAACATAACTGTCCGAAATATGTTTGGTATGTTAAACATAATTGTCTGAAATATCAGAAAATTCGGATACTTAAGAATTTCACAGCCTGCAACTTACCGACAGTTCAGAAATGTACTAAATTGACATTAATTCCCCAAAATTAAGTAGTAATTCTAATTAAAGCATATAACAGTGCAATTATAACATAATGGCTTAATTCTTATATGATAAGCTAAATATTATGCAATTAACCATCATTTAACCGTTAATAATATGCACTTTTTCATTCTAAACATGGTCTGCACAATCAGGTTGTTGTTGTTGTCGTTGAGGTTTATGCATGAGCTGGAATCGTTGCAAATCTTTTACACTAAATGCTCTCATGTCTTTAGTTTCAAAGGGCCAATCAGATAAATTCAATTGGCTTGCAAGTATTCTACATATAGCATCACCATAAAATAACTTTGAACTCATATGCTATAGTTGAGAAATAAAAACATCAAACCAATTGATTTGAATTCTATTCAGCAGGCCATAAGTTGCATATAAACAGCTTCTACTGACTTCCAAATTGTGTCCAACTCTTTGAAATAAATTTGCATGCAATATATTTGCAATGAACCTTGCCTCTGCATTCAGATTTTCCATTAATCTCATTTCAGAATATACATCTAGAATTTTTGATAAAGACTAAATGTTCCATTCTAGTTGTCTAATCATGTCAAATCTGTTTGTAACAACAACACTTTCATTTTTGAATCCCAAAACTTCAAAAATTAACTCAAGAGACAATGTGAACTCTTGTTGATTTATTTGAGTTTTCAGTATGTTGTCATTCTTGACCAGATTGCTATAAAAAGCTGCAATAAGCTCTTTGTATTGCTTCCATTTCGTTCCAACTGGCAAGAATTGAATGAGGCCTTGAAACTCAAATAGATCTCTTATTTCCATCAAATTTTTGAATTTTATTGGACGAGCATGTAGAATCTGACATGTAATCAAATTATTGTATTTCTGCAATGCTTCTTCAGATCTAAAATGAATCGAATTACCTTGAATTTGTAATACTGTACACAAAGAAGGTGATACCTGAAGCTGTGATTCTGAATTTATTTGATCTTCAGGAATCTCTTCTGCATAATGAATGTCATTTTGTTCCTCTATCAAAATATTATCTTGAAGTTACTTAGGTAAGCTTGATTCTTCAACTTCAACAGTGGAAGGAACATTTTCAATATGCTCAACATTCATCTATTCAGTCTCTATAGAATCTTCAGAGTTCAATTTTTCCACAAATTCTACAACTAGTGTATCTGTCTGAAATTGTTTATTTTGTTCAACAGATATTTCTATTAAGATATGCTGTGAATTCTTTGACTCTGCTTCTATAGATTCTGAAGAAGGCTGGTTAACTTTTAGCTCTTCTAGAGTTTTAACATTTTCAATATCTACTACTACTCCAGACAATTCAACCTGTGAACTAGTTACTGCCTCAACATTTTCAATTATATCTGCAATAACTTGTTCAATGTCAGGTGCCTGATGCTCTGATTTTTCAATTTCTGCATCATCAAGACTTGTACTAATAGAAAAGCTTGAGCTCGTATTTGACTTGTATTTCTTCTCAAGCTTTCTAGTAAGGGAAAATAAAGTTTCATTATCTTGATCAGTTTTAGTATGTTCGGAACTGATGAGTTTATCAAATGCACAATAAGGTACAATGTCTAGACATACATTGTCCTTTGGAAATAAATTTTCATCTGATTTTCCTTTTTCAATAGACTTTGTTTCCTTAGACATAATTTTTTTGACTTTCCTTGTACTATAACATTTCTGTTTCTCCTCTTCAAGTATTATTATTTTCTTTTCAAATTGCTCCATAAAAGTTTTCTGCTTTAGTTCTTCAAAGGCACTTTCTATTGCTATAGCCTTTCGAAGACTTTCAACTTTTCTTTTATCAATAGCAATATTTGATTCTAATTGTTTGGAATATAAAGGAGTAGGTATAGCAGATTCATGTTCTTCCTCAAATGGTTGTAGTCGTGTACCACTAATAGGAGTTTGAGGAATTCTAGTTGATGAACCTACACCTTTTTCCAAATTTTGCATACTGTTCCAAAAATGCAATCTTAGCACATTTCATACGGTATTCTCTATCATATTTACTTCAAATTCCCATGTAGGTAATATTTGCATTAGTATGTCGAAGTTCTTGTCTAACTTCATCTAGTATTTCTTCAGAAAAGAAGTAATCTTTATAAATTTCTGCTAACCTTTTGTCCACTCGAAATATTTTTTTGAACCAAGTGCATGAAACTTCATCATTTTCTATTTCTTTTCCTTTTGCCTCTCTTCTGCTTTTGCCTTTTCCTCTGCCATGACCTTTGTAGAACTTGGAGACCATCGTCGCAGGTTGTAACAGCAACAAGCGGGAAATATTTTCTTGACAAAGTTTACAAATAACCTAAGTGCCCGTGTAATAAGTGTTTAAATAGGGTTTTAAGCGAATAACTCAACATGAAGAGAAGTCGGGTTTAGATATTAAATAAATATTGAATAAAGTTTATTCAATCAAGGTACCCGAAATATTCAAGTATAACTCGTTGAGTTAACTAACCTAACGAGTAAAACGCTGTCTAGAGGTAGTTTTACATGTTACCTTATCTAACATAACGTTTAGTTAGTACACAAAAATTTTCGGATGCTTCGAACTGAAACGTTCCAAACACATCACAATAGCTATACCTTATCATTTTCTTGAGAACATTGTAAACTATTCTAACATTCCTGTCCTTTGAATCTAAAATAGTTTGTTTGTCTTTTTAAATTATTTCATCAAGATTTTAAGAGGACATTAATTCAGATTAACCAAGATTTGTATTCTGAATTATATTAATCTATTTTTGGACATTGTTAATCCTCCCCCTATAAATATACTTCCTATATATTCAATAACATACAAAATATACTTGTATAACAATAGATGTTAAGTATAACTATACTTTTAAATTTTCTTTTCAGAAACTTCTGTTATTCTGACTTCATCAAAAATGATTTCCAGAATCAATTCCTACTGTATATAAATCAAAACGCAACTTTGAACTCTATATGATTAATTCAAGGAGAATAAAAGAATGTATCTCAAATAAACATTTCCAAAAGTACTAATGTTGATTCAATAAATCAGTAGTCATATTGGTAGAAATTATATGCGATTCAAAGATATCTGTAATTAATGAAACAACTTTTTCTTTTCAAAATAGTAAATATTGATAATTTTCTTTAAAAGTTAGTTTGAAAAGCTTTAATCATACAAGAGCTTTCCAATGTACCTGTGTATTGAGCTTTCAGTTAACAATCCCAGATCTGATCAAGACCTTAGGTTACCAGATTTAAAGAATCCTTTTTCTAGACAACAATCCTTACATACCTATCTGCTCAAGTACAAAAGGCTCGTGATCAAACTGATCAATAAACTCTCAAAGATTTTCACTTTGTAAGCACTTTTCATTTTAAGCATAGTATATATGTATTCCATTAATACAGATGCAATAAAACACAAATCTCATAAAATTTTTACTTCTATGATTTTATTGAGAATATGAATCAGTTTCAATAAGCTTATACTTTTGATTAACAGTTTAAGATGAGTTACATATAACTTATTTTACAAGTTTAATCAACTAAGTCAAATTTATGCATGATCATATGCACTTTCCTTGATTCAAAGAAAACACTTAATGAAAATTACAGAATGTCAAAAGTATTTAATGTTTTACATTTACACTTCCACTTAAAATCGTAAAAACCATTAAAATTGATAAACTACTTAAAATCAATAAGATACTACTATGATTTTACAATAAATACATAGTATCTTAAGTAGTAGTTTAGATATTACTTTAGATATTTATGATAAGTATATAATCTCTATGAGGTGAACAACATCATCAATACTATTTATCTTTTTATGTGGAGTTTAAGCATTTTACACATCACATAGCCTACAAATATCCAAATTTAATCTAATGTTGTAGAATGTATTTTCGTCTAGAGGTTTTGTAAATATATCAGCTAATTGATTTTTACTAGACACAAATTCTAATTTAATTTTTCCTTTAATTACGTTATCTCTTAGAAAATGATGTCTAACCTCTATATGCTTTGCTCTTAAATATAATACAGGATTTTTGGAAAGATTTATTGCAGAACTACTGTCATAATAAATCTCAGTTGAATCATAAGATAATCCAAAATCTTCTAAAGTTTGCCTTATACATAGAATCTGAGTGCAACACAGTGTAACAGCAACATATTCAGCTTCTGTAGTAAAAAATGCTATACAGTTTTGCTTTTTACTAAACCATGACACCAAATTATTTCCCAATAATTGACATGTGCCACTAGTACTCTTTCTATCAGATTTAGATCCTGCATAATCAGCATCAGTATATCCTATAAGATCTATTGAACTATTCTTTGAATAATACAATCTGAAATTTTTAGTTCCTTGTATATATCTAAATATTCTTTTAACTGCAATTGAGTGCGATTCTTTAGGATTAGATTGAAATCTAGCACAAACACACACAACAAACATAATATCAGGTTTACTAGCAGTCAAATAAAGTAAAGAACCAATCATACTTCTGTATTTTCTTTGATCTACTGATTTTCCTATGTCATCAATATCTAACTTTAAAGTAGTACTCATAGGAGTTCCTCGAATCCTTGTATCATTAAAATTAAATTTCTTAAGCATTTCATCTGCATATTTTTCCTGATTTAAAAATATACCTTTATCCATTTGCTTAATTTGAAGTCCTAGAAAATATGAAAGTTCTCTTATCATACTCATTTCAAACTGATTAGTCATCTCTTCAGAGAATATTTCTATCAACTTATCAGAGGTTGCTCTAAAGATTATATCATCCACGTATATTTGAACAACAATCTGATCTTTACCATCTCTCTTGATAAATAGAGTATGATCCACTTTTCCCATGATATAGCCTTTTTCTATTAAAAAAGTAGATAATCTTTCATATCATGATCTAGGTGCTCGCTTCAAACCATATAAGGCTTTCTTCAATTTATACACAAAGTCAGGATTTTTAATATCTTCAAATCTAGGTGGTTGTTTTACATAGACTTCTTCATTAATTAAACCATTTAGAAATGCACTCTTTACATCCATTTGATGTAATTTAAAATCCATATAACAAGCATAGGCCAATAATATTCTAATACTTTCTAACCTAGCCATAGGAGCAAATGTTTCATCATAATCTAGTCCTTCTTCCTGTGTATACCCTTGTGCAACTAATCTAGCTTTGTTCCTTATAACTTGACCAGTTTCCTTAGTTTTGTTTCTAAAGATCCACTTTGTACCTATTATGGACTGATTTTCTAGTGGAGAGACTAATTCCCATACATCATTTCTGATGAATTGATTTAGTTCTTCTTGCATTGCCACTATCCAATTTTCATCAAATAATGCTTCTTCTATATTCTTTGGTTCCACCATAGAAACAAACATACACATACTATTTAAATTTACTGAAGCTCTAGTTTTAACTTCCTCATTAATATTACCAATGACTTGAGTAATGAGATGTGATGAAGAATAATGTGAATTTCTCTGATTTTCCTCAATATTCTCATCAACATCTGAAGATCCATCACTTTCATCATTAGTTTGATCATTTAAGTTCATATTTTTTATTTTCTCAGATAAATCTTCAATCTCTCTATTGATCTCTAACTTTTTTGAGAGATTGATCATATCATCATTATCAGCTTTAGATTGAGATTCTCTAAAAGAATTTTCATTGAAGCTTACAGGGAGGGTTTCTTCAATAGTTCTAGAAGTCTTGTTATATACTCTATAAACTTTACTTCTAGTAGAGTAACCTACAAAAATTCCTTCATCCGCTTTGGCTTGAAATTTATCCCTTTTATCCTTAGTATTAAGAATAAAGCAGTTACAGCCAAATGGTTTCATATAGGAAATTTTTGGAACCTTATTAAACATAATTTCATAGGAAGTTTTATTAACACGAGATCTTAAGTGACTTCTGTTAATAACATAACAAGCTATATTCACTACTTTAGCCCAAAGATTTTGAGGTAACTTATGTTCATTCAACATAGTTCTGGCCATTTCCTGAAGTGATCTATTCTTTCTCTCAACAACACCATTTTGAGACGGTGCTCTTGGAAAAGAAAAACTATGATCAATGCCATGATCTATACAATAATTATCCATGTTGAGTATTTTGTTTTGATGATGTGTGCTGAATGAAAATAATCATATTTGCTCAATTACTATTGCTTGTGAAAAGAAATTAAAATCATCAATTAATACAGAAAAACCTTACTGATATAAATACTTGTCTGTATTGGATCTGAAGTTAATAACTAGTCGTTTCGTTGCATTAATTTCTCATTTAGCTAAACGTTAAGTTAACGTGTGTTTTTATTAAGAAGCATGATATGCTTTAAAGTTATATCTTCTGTATCATGAACAGTGCACGTTTAGACAACTCGTTAAGTTAGAGTTTTGTTTGTATAGAGGTCACGTGAGAACTCGTTAAGTTAGAGGCTTAAAGGTTAAAATAGGTCACGTGATAACTCGTTAAGTTAGTGAGTAAAAGAAGAGGCGAACTCGTTAAGTTAGTGTTATACACGTGGTGAAATTATAAGTTACGAATGTTATATTGTATCACGTGAGGTGCACATGTTTAACTCGTTAAGTTAACATAACTAAACACATTGAGTTGCTATATTGAACACTAAGGCAGCACGTTAGGTTAGCATTATAAACTTAAGTTGTTATTTTTGCACGTGGTAAAATTCTTATTATAAAAACATTTGTTTATTACTGAATCGGTGAGTTAAAGTTTTTTTTTGGAGACTTACAGGCGTAACTATCCGAAAGGTAACTTAAGTCATGTTTCCAATAGCCATCTTACCTTAGATTTTTCAACCTATTTGATTTTAAATAGTCTAAAAACTTTAAAACAACTTGAGCCTTAAATCAAGAAAGTTAAACGTATGCTCAGATATTAATGTATGTTTAAAAATAAGGAAGGTAGAATAAGCAATGATATTAAATAAGTTGGTATCGATTTTTTATCAAAGATTATTAACAAAGCTCTGATACCACTTGTAGGATCGTATGGCTACACAAGAGGGGGGTGAATTGTGTATTTTTAATATTTTCTGACATATAATTGAAACTTTAAAACTCAAAAACATGTCGAGACATTATTTTCATAAAATCATATTTATTCATGGTTTCAATTACAATATACAATTCAATTCTCCTCAGAAATTGTAGATGCAATTATATCTCGATACCATGTATTAACTAAACAATTTCATAACTACAAACAGAGAAAACTAATTTACGGAATTTAAAACATTTCTCCCTGTTTGAGATCTTTCTTCTTCTTCTTTAGCAATTCTTTAGTGACGAATATCTTGTCTTTTTATGCTTCACCGAATTTGCTTTCTTCTGATACTTCAAATCTTTAGTGATGAAAATCTTACCTCTTTATGCTTCACTGAATTTTCTTCCACCTAAGAGTATTTCCCTGAAGAGGTGTCTTTTATCCCTGAAAAGATTTTTCTTTTGGTTTGCAGGGATAGTTTGATCCTTGAAAAGATTTTTCGTTTTATGTGCAAGAATGGTTTGATCAACAAGAACTCTATGCCTTTTATACTGTATCTTCATTTCATGCATATCCTCCACATTTAATCACTACCAGTTTTCCACTTCTCCACGTCTTTTCTTTTTCCTTCATCGAATCACACACATTCTGACCCACGCTTACATTTCGAATTTTCTTTAATCATCAATCTTGGATCTCTGAAAATTTTCCTACAAAATAAACTTTCTCTTCCAAAAATTTTCATTAGTGTAATAAGAAGTCGTTACTTTAATGTTAACTAAACGAGTAACACAAGTAGATATTAACTTAATGTTTCTAACTTAACGAGTTCCTCATGTGCCATTTCACGCGACAAGTACTATAGCTAACTCACTGAAACAACTTATCCTTTCTTTCGGAAGGTTAAATGGTAACTCACCGAAAACAGTTTAAGTTTCGGATAGTTACAGTTGTAAGTCTCTAAAAAACTCTTTTTACCATAAAACTAGTGAGACACGTGTCGTGACCTGAAACCATGACTTAAGTTACCTTTTGGATAGTTACGAATGTAAGTCTTTGAAAAACTTTAACACACCGATTCAGTAATAAACAAATGTTTTATAATAAGAATTTTACCACGTGCAAAAATAACAACTTAAGTTTATAACCCTAACCTAACGCGTTGTCTTAGTGTTCAATATAACAACTTAACCCGTTTAGTTATACTAACTTAACGAGTTAAACATGTGCACCTCACGTGATACAATATAACATTCGTAACTTATAATTTCACCATGTGTATAACACCAACTTAACGAGTTTGTCTCTTCTTTTACTCACTAACTTAACAAGTTCTCACGTGACCTATTTTAACCTTTAAGCCTCTAACTTAACGAGTTCTCACATGACCTCTATACAAATAACACTCTAACTTAATGAGTTGTCTTAACGTGCACTATTCATGATACAAAAGATATAACTTTAAAACATATCATGTTTTTCAATAAAAACACATGTTAACTTAACGTTTAGTTAAATGAGAAATTAATGCAATGAAACGACTAGTTATTAACTTAGTATAATTTCAGATCCAATACAAAGAAGTATTTATGTTAGTAAGCTTTTTCTATATTAATTGATGATTTTCATTTCTTTTCACAAGCAATAGTAATTGAGCAAATATGATTATTTTCATTCAGCACACATCATTAAAACAAAATACTCAACATCCTATTTCCAATATACAAGAAAATGACATATATTTAACTCTAGATTTACTTTATCAAGTACTTGGTCTGAAAAATGAAGGAGTTAAATTATCAGAAAGAAAACAGGTTTATCAATTGGGTTGGGACATTCAAAGTTTAGCCAAAGATCCAACTGCCAACAAATCAATGAGATTACTGAATGATTTAAATGGCCAAGCATGTTTTATTGCAAAAATACTGCATGCTTCATTGTTTCAGAGGTTTGGTCATGGTGCAAAAGTTGGCAGATGTTGTCTTTATACTATGTATGCATTAATTAACCATATATAGGTGAACTGGTATGATATTTTTGTTTCTCATATCTTCCATTTGCAGAGTAAATTATTTTATGGTGATACGATTTTGAGAATTATGGCAAGTCAAATAGATATTACACCTTAGCCACAGAAAAGATTAAAGTTAAGATCTTTCTCTGCAAAGGAATTCCAAAAGTACCAGGAAGCAGATACACCTGTAGTCCGACAACAACAACAACAACAAGATAGGCAAACACAGTCACAACAGCAACAGCAACAATCAACACAATTTTCAAAACAACAACAACATACAGACATCAATACAGGTATACATATAGATATAAATACAGGTATACAAACATATATAAATATAGGTATAAATACAGACATCCATATTGAATTTTTACAGCAACCATCACAAGTTTCACAAAATGATTTAGATCAAGTAGTAATTGATCAGATAAACAGAGTAAGTACAGAAATTGCAAAACAAATTTTAGACACTCTGATTAGTATTTTTCGAAGACAACGAGGCTTGTGATTATACAAATTATGTATTACATGATTTATGTATTGTAATTTGTTACCAAAATATTATGTAAACTGTTTACTGCATTTAATACTCATGTGATTATTTTTCACAATTTATATTTAAACAGTTTATGCTTAATCCATGATAGTTTATTTATTGCATGTTTAAAAATATCTTTTGAACGATATGTATTTAGAATATTTTTCTTCCTTACATTTTTTTTACTTTTTTATAATGCCAAAAAGGGAGAGAAGATAGATTATTTGACTTATTAGGTTTTGACATCATCAAAAAGGAGGAGATTGTTAGGAATTTTGTTTTGATGATATATGCTTTATTAAAGTTTTTAAATAAGTCTAAATAATATTCTCTAAGTATAATAGTTAACAGATTATCGAAAAGTTTCATTTTTATGTCAGATAAGTTAAAGATTTTTGAAGAGTTAGATTTTCGATAGTTAAACTTTTGGATAGTTAATGTTTCATTTTGTTGAATAGTTTATGTTAAAAACTCGTATAGTTAAGTTATCTGCACGTGTGTTTTTAATGTTTTAAGTTGTCATGTGTTTTTCCATATGCGTTCGGTAATGAAAATCGAATAGTTAGATAAGTATTCGAGTTTTATAAAATGACTAATGAACAGATAAGTTTGCTATGTTTAGTCATGTGTTTTGCAAGTGCAAAAACTTGAAGAGTTACAGATAAGTATTCGAGTTTTTACAGGATTTAAATGATAAATGTTCGACTAAATTGAAGACTTAGAAGATATTCTATAAGACTCTAGGAAGATAAAGTCTCCGTGAATCTACGAGTGGAGATCGTGGAAATTCAAAATGATAGTGGAGAAAGTGGAAACTCAAAAAGATAGTTATTTGGATTAAAGAAAAAATTAGTACGTGGATTATGGATTGTGGATTAAGTGGATGAATATGTTGAACGTGAGAACATAGTTTGACTACTAATCGAGAGTATGAGCTACATTACAATAGAGGATCTCAATCTCAAATACCAAGTTTGAATATTTAATCTGGATCCCTAACTGAAAAGTTAAGTTTGAATATTCATATTCTGAAAAATTCTCCAATATCAGACGAAGTTTGAAATTCCCAACAATTTCAGAAAAAGAGTTGCAAATGCAAGAAGTCTGGAAATTCGACAACTAGAGAAGAAGAGATGCAGAAGCTGAGCAAAGAGAAAGAAAGAAGTTGTGTGCATAAAGATCAGGTTTTATACAATTCAAAATTAGTTTTGAATAAGAGCTTTGTTTTTCTATTTGAATTGTATTTCAAACATTACTGTATCAAAACTTTCAAGAAGAGAATTGAGCTGAAAAGATATAGTAAATTCTGTCTTTAAATAAAGAATAGAATTTCATTTACGAGTGTTTTGTGCTCTTGTTTTATCCGCTAGTATTTTAATTACTAAAGACACAATTCACCCCCCCTCTTGTGCTACAGACGATCCTACAAAAGTCGATCTTTAGAAACAAAACTAATGAGATTGGTCAAGTTATAAGAAACAAAGTTAGATTAGTTGCACAAGGGTATACACAGGAAGGACTTGATTATGATGATGAAACATTTGCTCCTGTGGCTAGGTTAGAAAGTATTAGAATATTATTGGCCTATGCTTGCTATATGGATTTTAAACTACATCAAATGGATGTAAAGAGTGCATTTCTAAATGGTTTAATTAATGAAGAAGTTTATGTAAAACAACCACCTATATTTGAAGATATTAATAATCCTGACTATGTGTATAAACTAAAGAAAACCTTATATGGTTTGAAGCAAGTACCTAGATCGTGGTATGAAAGATTATCTACTTTTCTATTAGAACAAAGATATATCATGAGAAAAGTAGACCATACTCTTTTTATCAAAAAGAATGATAAAGATCAAATTGTTGTTCAAATATATGTGGGTGATATAATCTTTGGAGCAACTTTTGAAAAACTGATAAAAATATTTTCTAAAGAGATGACTAGTCAATTTGAAATGAGTATGATAGGAGAACTTTCATATTTTCTAGGACTTCAAATTAAGCAAATGGATAAAGGTATATTTTTAAATCAGGAAAAATATGCAGTTGAAATGCTTAAGAAATTTAATTTTAATAATACAAGGATTCAAGGAACTCTTGAGTACTTCCTTAAAGTTAAATATTGATGACATAGGAAAATCAATAGATTAAAGAAAATTCAGAAGTATGATTGATTCTTTACTTTATTTGACATCTAGTAGACCTGATATCATATTTGTTGTATGTGCTTGTATTAGATTTCAATCTAATCCTAAAGAAACACACTTAATGGGTGTTAAAAAAATATTTTGATATATACAAGGAACTAAAAATTTTGGTATGTATTATTCTAAGCATAGTTCAATAGATCTTATAGGATATACTAATGCTGATTACCTAGGATCTAAATCTGATAGGAAGAGTACCTGTGGCACATGTCAATTATTGGAAAATAATTTGATGTCATGGTTTAGTAAAAAGCAAAACTATGTAGCACTTTCAACTACTAAAGCTGAATATGTTGCTACTGCATTGTGTTGCACTGAGATTCTATGGATAAGGTAAACTTTAGATGACTTTGGATTATCTTATGATACAACTGAGTTTTATTGTGACAGTAGTTCTGCAATAAATCTTTACAAAAATCCTATATTACATTCTAGAGCTAAACATATAGGGTTAGACATCATTTTCTAAGAGATAACGTAATTAAAGGAAAAATTAAATTAGGATTTGTGTCTAGTAAAAATCAATTAGCTGATATATTTACAAAACCTCTAGATGAAAATACATTCTGCAACATAAGGTTAAATTTAGGTACTTGTAGCCTATGTGAAAATCTTTGAGAGTTTATTAATCAGTTTGATCACGAGCCTCTTGTATTTGAGTAGATAGGTATCTTTAAGATAATTCAAATAGTAACCATTAAAATCTTTAAGTCTTTTGAACGAACCAATTTCAGTAAACTGTAAAACTAAAATAAACATAAAACAATCACAACACTGACAAAGATAACATTAATCACGATACAACACAAACAATACAACACTCAAATACAACATACAATAGCAGATAAGTTGTTTTTGGTATTTTTGGTTTAATATGAACATGGAAATGGGCGAAAGGTGAAATGTAAAGTAATTTTTGTTTTGCTCGGAATCGACCCGACATCAAGAAAGTATTCTCACAGACCTCCGATGGTTGGTGATTGTGGTGGTGATGGTGGTGATAACGATGGTTAGTATGGTACTTTGGAGAATTGCCGATACTGCCTACAGAAAGCTCGGTGCTCCTCCTTTGTACACACTGGTCGTCCATCGATCACCCACACACACTTTTCTTCTTTTTCTTCTTTTCTTTTATATTTCGTCAGTAGTAACTACTTTTGCTAGAATGGTCGGTTGGATTTCCTTCATTCATATGAACAGTGATGATTTCTTCTCCCTGTGCAATACATGCAATCGTGGTTTTTCTTCCAACTGTCTTGTTTTTGCAACTGCTATAGTGGCATATTAGAAAATAAATAGTCCGTGGAGTTACAAATAACTCAACGGACTTTCTTCGCTGATTTAACTATAAAACACGTGCATAAATTTAACTATCTGATGCTTAGATGCATTTCGAATACTTACAAACTTAACTATCCGATGCTCAGATGCATTTCAAATAGTTACAGATAACTCACCGATATATAACTTAAGTAAATCTACCAAATCTCGACACATGTCACCAGTAGTTTAACAATAAAATACACATTTCGAAGAGTTACAGGTCTAGCTATCCGATGCTCAGATGCATTTCGGATAGTTACAGCTAACTCACTAAAAGTCCACTTAAGTCACTTTACTAGAACATGACACATGTCCTCAGCTATTTTATAAATAAAAAGAGATTTCGAAGGGTTACACATATAACTGTCCGATGCCCAACTGCAATTTCGGATAGTTAGAGATAACTCACTGAAAGTTCACTTAAGTCATGCATTATGGTTTTGACACGTGTACTTCAGGAAATAATAAAATATTCTTTCAAAACATAACTATTCGGCAATTTAAACATAACTATCGGACATGTTCGGTCTGTTAAACATAACTGTCCGAAATATGTTCAGTATGTTAAACATAACTGTCCGAAATATCAAAAAATTCGGATACTTAAGAATTTCACAACCTGCAACTTACCGACAGTTCAGAAATGTACTAAATTAACATTAATTCCCCAAAATTAAGTAGTAATTCTAATTAAAGCATATAACAGTGCAATTATAACATAATGGTTTAATTCTTATATGATAAGCTAAATATTATGCAATTAACCATCATTTAACCGTTAATAATATGCACTTTTTCATTCTAAACACTTCCCCCATACCTAAATTTTGCTAGTCCCTTAGTAAACTAAGATCTAATTAATTGGTCTTTCTAAAAGTGCTAGAATTAATTCCTCTTCTTCTTTTTTCTTCTGTTCAGCATAAAAATATATATTCTGTATGTTTCAGTAATCAACCTGCAAATATACTTAGAATATATGCAAATTACATACGAAGTATATCATCATCACATAAGTGTTAATTATATTATCGTTTGTTCTTCTTTTCATCATCTGTCATCCTGAATTTTCCAATAAGATTTCTAGAAGAAATTTCGACAACATACGAATCAAAGTACAATCCAATTCAATATGATTAAGACAAGTAGAATAAAGAATTGTATCTCCATTAAAACAACTTCAAAAGTCAATTCTAGATTCATATTTCAACAATTCTAGATAACAGAAAATATACTCGATTCATAAGATATTTGTATTTCACAAAACACTTGTATCTTTTCAGAACAGTATATGTTTTTTTTTCTTTTTCTTTTCTTTTTTTTCTTTTTTTTTAATACTTTAAAAGTTAATTTGACAAGCTTGAATCATATAGGAGCTTTCTAATGTACCCATGTAATGATCTTTCAGTCAACAATCATAGATCTGATTAGGATCTTAGGTTGCCAGATTTCAAGAGTCCTTTTTTTTTTTTCAAGGCAATAATCCTTACATACCTATCTGCTCAAGTACAAAAGGCTCGTGATCAAACAAGTTAATAAACTCTCAAATTTTTCTTTTTCTTTTTTTCAATCAAAATACACACAAAACAAAGCATTAATCACATACTATATATGTACGTATTTCATTAATACAGATGTAGTAAAACACCAATCTCATATAGTCCTACTTCTATCATTTACTGAAAATATGAATCCATAACAGTGAGCTCATACTTTTTCTGTAGTTTAATAAGATCTACACATAAATCATTCTACAAGTTCAATCAGTCAAATTAAACGTCTCTTTAATCATATGTGTTTCATTAAATCTAGAATTCGCATCTCAGCTCCTTTAGGACTTCAAATAATTTACTAATTTTCATTAAGCATTCTGATTTCATTTTAAAATCGTGAAACTATTAAACTCATGAAATTCAGAAAAAACATAAGATACTATATCTAGATTTGCATAAATAGTAAATTCTATAGCATCATATATAGCCTTCTAAATATAACATTCAAGCAGTTACAGATTATAAATTTTACAGTCTCAATTATCGGATAGTTACAGCAAGTTTATAAAAATTTTCAATTACCATTTTAATTTTTTTTAATTAACAAACTTACATGGCTGTTACTTTAATTACTTGCCCCCCCATACCTACATTTTGCATTGTCCTCAATGTAAAAGATTTGGTATTAAATATAGTAATTGTAGCAGGCATGAATACAGTTTTCTTGATTTAAAATTCAAGATAAGTAATCAGTTACATACCTTGTTTTGTTTGTATCTCCTACATATTCCGATTTTTTTGATTCTAAAAAACTTTTCATTCACAGATAAAAGCAAAAAATATATAACAAAATAACATTTAACAGATATTGATAAATCAATGTCTTGTGTGGAACCTAGGCTCCTATGCCTTTGGTGGCTCACAAGCAAGCTAGTTGGTTTTCCAGAACAGATACCAACAAACTGGATTGATATTTTGTTTTTTTTTCTTATAAAATAAAATGAAAACTATATTTTTTCTAAAAATAAACGTAGAATACACACAACATTAAACACACAAAATCACAGCTTAAGAACATGATCGAAAAGTACGAACAAATGGAATAAATGTATCAGTCCAAGCAAACTTTTTAGGCAAAGTTCTTCTTGCTATTAATTTTGTTTTTAGGAGTTAAGCCTTCTAATCCTAAGGATGCAAATATATCCCTTGGCATAACATTTATACTTGCACCTAAGTCTATTAAGGTTCTTTCTAGAATGGTATTTCCTATGGTGCATGATATAACAGGGAATCCAGGATTAGATAATTTTTTAGGAATTTGTGGCAGAAATAGGGAACTACTTTGCTCAGCTAAAAAGACCTTTCTAAGAACTTTTCGCTCTCTTTTCCTAGTACACCAATCCTTTAGAAATTTAGCACAAGGTGGCATTTTCTATAATAGATCTAACAAAGGAATGTTAACTTGTACTTTTTCAAAAATTTCTCTGATTTTTTCTTGTTTTTCAGGTATTGTTTGTTGTAATATTTTAGGATAGGGTGCTAAAGATTGTGATTTAAAAGATTCTTTTTCTTTCAGTTGATTTGTTTGATCATTTTTAGCTTCATTAGCAGATTTAGATTGTTCTTTAGTGATTTCTAGATTTTCAGCTATTACATTTTCATTATCATTTTGATTTTTACTCTTATCCACCTTCATATCTTATTTACAACTGCATGCGTGGCCCATTTGACAAATTGACTTAATTCTATATCATGGCCCTATCGTTGATAGACATTCTTAATCAGAATGTTAGCTACCATGTGTGCTTTACCATTTAAATGCTTCAATCTGTTTAATAATGGCACACCAGGATTGATAGCTAAATAATCCTTAATTTGCTGCTTAGTCCATTCAACTGCAGTTGTATCTTCCAAAATTTTTGTTCCTTCATTCTTTAAACCAAATATGTTGTGGAGAAGCTCTGGTGTTATCTGTACATCAGCTTCCTCCACGTTTGAAATTAATCCTCCTTCTCCTTCTCTTAAATTTGCATAGAAATAGGGCACTAAATTCTCATATACTGCATGCCCTCTTTCTTGAGATAAAATTGCAGTAGACCTTGGAATTCAAATAGATCTTTGATTTCTTGCATTCCATCCCAATTTACTGGTCTATTGTAAATAATATTGTAAACCCTTATTTCTTGGTATTTGGTATAAGCTTCCTGACTACAAAAATGTACTTCAGTTAAAATTGTTGTTTCAGTCGGATCAGGAAGGTGACTTTGTTGCTTCAGAGGGGTTTGCTCTTGCTCTTCCTCTAACATAGGCTGCATTTGGACATTCTCTTCAGATTCCTGAATCTTTGCTTTTGCTTCTGTCTATGGTGGCGAGCCGGCAGAACTCTCCACTGTGTCTTGAATTCTTTTCATAATTTGCTGAAGAGTTTCTTGCTCTTCAGTGGAATCTGTGAAATTATTTTTGTCCAAATGGCTTCTTTCAGCCTCTTCATTTTCTACTCTTTCTTCTTCCTCCTGACTACCAATCTATTCTGTTACTGTTCTTTTTGATTCTGTAACAGATTGGGATGGAGTCACGGGCAATTCAGTTTCTGCCTTAATTTCTGTTTCTTCTTGTACAGGCTGCAAACTAATTTCAGCCTGATTTTTTTCTTTTCTTTGCTCCTCCTGCTCCTCCTCAGATTCGGATAGCAGGTTAATAAAAATCTGCTCCACAGGCCCTATAAAAATTAGTACTTCAGATTTAATTTCTTCATATTCAAGCACTTTTTCTTTTTCTTTTTTTTTTCTGATTAGTTGTGCCTGTTCTTCCTCTTCATCTTCTGAAATTAAATCTATAAAAATAGGCTTTGCAGGCCTTCGAACCACAGGTACTAGCTCTTCCTGTTTAATTCTTCCAATAATTGCTGGTCTCGAAGGACCCGCTTTAGCTTCTTTTGCAACATCTCTAACAGTAGTTCTGGTAGTAGCTTCTTGATGCTGTTCCACTTTAATTTTATATTGGGCTTTCAACTTTTCTGCAGCCTTCTTTTTGTACAGTGCATCAAACACCAGGTGTGCTTTAGCCACTATCAAATCTTCTGATTCTCCTTAGTTTTTTCCAACTTGAACCAGTTCTGCAAATTCTCTTATTTCTTCTTCAGTCGAAGGCCCCATCATTTCTGCTTGTGCCAATGGCTTAAATGGTGGAATTGAAGGTCCTGACTGTTGCTCCTCAAGAATAGGTCTTCCAGCAGTTGGTTCCTCCCGTTCTTCAGTTGCCTCTTCATTTGCTTTCCTTTCTTGCTCCTAGATCACCCGTTTAGCTCGTCTACAGATTCGTCTTTTGAACCAGAGCCGGGACTTACACTAGATTAATTCTAGGGCAACTTCATTACTTGGCCTTATTTGTCTTTCCTTGCTTACAACTATTTCTGTTGCTATTCTGATTCATGTTTCCATTATTTGAGGTATTTGTATACCCATATCTACTAAATCTCTTCTAAACTTGAAAAGTTCTGATTCTACCTTCTGTAGCTCTTTCTCTCTTGTCGTATTTCTGATCTTCTACAGCGTGTGCCACTCTTCTGATTCCTTCAGAAATTTTGATCTATCAACAACATCTTCCCAGAATTCAGGCGTCATCTTCCTCATCGTGGAGTTACACAACAGCACGAAATCGCTCTGATTTCTACTGTTCTAGATTCTAAATGATTTGCCGGATAATGCTCCCAACACCCTAGGTTTTAGTTTAAATAAGCCTTAAGTTTAGGCGTGTAATTGGGTCATTTCCCGAACCAACTATTATTATTTTATCTACAATCTGCATACCAAGGCATTGTGTTGATGGTCATTAATTGTTCATCAGGAAAATTATCCTTAATTTCAATATTTGATTTTTCTATTTGTAATCTTGATAAATGATCTACTACTACATTCTCACAACCTTTTTTATCTTTAATTTCTAGATCGAATTCTTGCAATAATAATATCCATCGGATCAATCTAGGTTTAGTTTCTTTTTTCTTTATTAGATGTTTTAGAGCTGAATGATCCGTGTATACTATTACTTTAGCTCTAATCAAATATGATCTAAACTTTTCTAAAGCAAACACAACAACTAATAATTCTTTTTAGTAGTTGTGTAATTAACTTGAGCATCATTTAAGGTTTTGCTTGCATAATGAATCACTCTAGGAAATTTTTCTATCTTCTGTCCTAACACTGCTCCTACATCAAAATCAGAAGCATCGCACATTAATTCAAATGGATGGTTCCAATTAGGTGCTTGAATTATAGGAGTTGAAATTAAGCTAGTCTTAAGTCTGAAAAATGCTTCCTTGCAATTTTTATCAAAGTTAAATGGAACATCTTTTAATAGATTAGTTACAGGTCTAGCTATCTTGCTAAAGTCTTTAATAAATCTTCTATAAAAACCAGCATGTCCTAGAAATGATCTAATATCTTTTACTGATTTAGGTTCTGGTAGATTAGAAATTACTTCTATTTTAGCTTTATCTACTTCCAACCCTTTTTTAGAAACAACATGCCCTAAGACTATTCCTTGTTTAACCATGAAGTGACATTTTTCCCAATTTAAAACCAAATATTTTTCCACACAGCGTTTTAATATTTGGTCTAAATTGCTTAAACACACTTCATATGAGTTACCATATACACAAAAATCATCCATAAATATTTCTAAAAATTCATTTGTCATTCCAGTAAATATGCCCTGCACACACCTTTGAAAGGTAGTTGGTGCATTGCATAATCCGAATGACATTCTTTTAAAAGCATAAGTTCCATTAGGACAGGTGAAAGTTGTTTTCTCTTGATCCTCTAATGCTACTGGAATTTGATTATACCCTGAATACCCGTCTAGGAAACAAAAATATTCTTGCCCTACTAATCTTTCCAGCATTTGATCTATAAAAGGTAAGGGAAAATGATCTTTCCTATTCACAGCATTCAGCTTTCTATAGTCTATACATACTCTCCAACTTGATTGAATTCTAGTAGGAATCAAGTCTTGACTTTCATTCCTAATAACTGTTAATCCTAATTTCTTGGGAACTACATGGATTGGACTAACCCACGAGCTATCAGAAATCGGATAAATTATATCATTATCTAACCATTTAACTATTTCCTTCCTAACTACTTCTTTAAGGTTTGGATTTAATCTCCTCTCAGGAATTCTAACAGGTTTAGCATTCTCTTCTAAATATAGGTGGTGACAGCATAAAGTTGAACTTAATCCTTTTATATCAATCATAGTCCATCCTATTGCTTCTTTATAATTTTTTACTACATCTTTTAATTTAGCTATTTGATCCCTTTTCAAATCTGAAGCAATAATGATTGGAAAGGTCTGTTTATCTTCTAAAAATATATAGGTTAATTTAGGAGGTAAAAGTTTTAATTCTAAATGCTGCCCATTAGAAGCTAGAGCTCCTAATTGAACATCATCATTTTCTAAATTAATTTCTTCCTGATCTCCTTCTATATTTATGCTTTCAATTTCTTCTAAAGTTTCAGAATTGATTTGCCTATTTAATTCTTCTTGAATCACATCATCTAACATATCTCCTTCATCGTCTAAAAAGTCTATGGTATGTAAGGACATTTCTAACTCCTCAAACCTTTCTGGTTTGAAAATATTTAATTGAGTATCCTCATTACCATATGCTAACTTCATTACTCCAGTTTTATAATTTATAACACCCCCTGATGTTGCTAAAAATGGCCTTCTCAAAATTAAAGATGTATCACTATTTTTATACTTAATTTGTTGGGAATCCAAAATTACAATATCAATAGGTTATATAAAATTCTTGATTTTAATTAAGACATCCTCTATTTTTCCTCTAGGGTATCTTATACTTCTATCAGCTAATTGAATAACCGTACTAGTAGGAGTTAAGCCTTCTTATCTTAAGGATGCAAATATATCACTTGGCATAACATTTATACCTGCACCTAAGTCTATTAAGGTTCTTTCTAGAATGGTATTTCCTATGGTGCATGATATAACAAGGATTCCAGGATCAGATAACTTTTTAGGAATTTGTGGCAGAAATAGGTAACTACTTTGCTCAACTAAAATGTCCTTTCTAAGAACTTTTGGCTCTCTTTTCTTAGTACACCAATCCTTCAGAAATTTAGCACAAGGTGGCATATTCTGCAATAGATCTAACAAAGGAATGTTAACTTGTACTTTTTCAAAAATTTCTCTGATTTTTTCTTGTTTTTCAAGAATTGTTTGTTGTAATCTTTCAGGATAGGGTGCTAAGATTTTAATTTCAAAGACTCTTTTTCTTTCAGTTGATTTGTTTGATGATTTTTAGCTTCAATTGCAGATTCAGATTGTTCTTCAGTGATTTCTAGATTTTCAGCTATTACATTTTCATTATCATTTTGATTTTTACTCTTGTCCATCTTCATATCACTTTCATTTTGAGTTTTTGGTGGTATATCAGTTCCAGATCTTAATGTTACACATACATCTTCCAGATTTTTGTTACTTTCATGATGTTTTTGTATATCATTTTCGTGATTATGATCTTCAATTGTTTTTAGTTTTAAAGTGCATTCTTTAAATTCTCTTACATTAGTGTTTTCTGTTTGTTGTATATTTTGCAAGTTGTGTAGGCTTATAACATTATAATTTTCATTGTCCTGTTGCAAAACTTGTATTTTCATTGCATTTTTGTCTAATGCTTTTAATTTTGTTTCCAGATCATCTAATTTCATTGCATTCAATTTTTGATCAATTTTCTTTATGGCTTTTTCAATTTCGTAAATTATATCCTATTTAGGTTCTGAATATGCCTCATTATAGTTTAATTGGTTGACTTCTTGTTGTTGACACACAAAGTATTCCAGTTTGTCCAGATTTTGCTCTATACTATGCTCTAGTCTGTCATAGCTATCCCAAACTTCAGTGTCTCTCATCATATTACACATTCTATATTGACCATCAGTTGGGTAAACTGTAGGATTCTCATACTCGGCTCTATTATATTGAGGATAATTCATTTGTTGTTCATGGGATCTATCAATCTGTAAATGTTTCAATTTCAAACAATCAGAAATGTCGTGTCCTTCAGAATTGCAAAATTCACATATGCTAATTAAAGGTTTCAGAAATCTTTGAGCATAAGCATATGCTATATTCTCAATTACAGAAGAAAACACACAACTCTAACTATTAAAATGAAACAGCTCTAACAGTTGCTTATATCTATTCAATTTAATTCAATTCAATAACCCGGCAACGGCGCCATAAAACTTGTTCGTGTTTTCCCAGCACTACACTAGAAAAACTTGGATTTGTTACTTCTATTTTTACTTAGTTAATTTATCTTTATACCTATTCTTTCTTTTAGAAGTAAACAAACAACCTTTAATACAATTTAGATATTAATTCCAATTTGTACTTTAACTGCAAGTGCATAGTGTCTATTGTATCAATGTGCAAGTACAGGTCGATCCCATAGGGAATTGCTGACGAATTTAGGAAATGTTTGATTGTGAACAATTCAAATTTATATTCAATAAGCACTCCGTTGAGTTACAATTAACTCAACGGACAAAGTTCGTTGAGTTATGGATAACTCAACGGACTATCCTTGTGGACTTAAGTTAACTCCACGAGCCTATCTCTTCTTTATAATACTGCTATTTACAGAGGAATTCGGCCAACCATTGGGCGATTCCACAGATTGTAAATAACATCAATTAAGCTTTTTAATGCTAGTTAACATTGGATTTATCATTAAGCAATACTAACATTCAAATGATTCAAACAGTAACCATTAAAATCTTTAAGTTGTTTTGTACGAACCAATTTCAGTAAATTGTAAAATTAAAACTAACATAAAACAATCATAAAACTCATACAGATAACATTAATCACGATACAACACAAACAATACAACACTCAAATACAACATACAAACAAAGATAAATTGTTTTTGGTATTTTTGTTTTGATGTGAGCATGGAAATGGGCCAAAGGTGAAATGTAATGTAATTTCACTTGACAGTAAATACTTCCGACACTACTTGCAACGCGATTACACCACTGAAAATTGAACCACTTACAATTCTGTCTCCTCTCCCTATAGAATCGTGAGTACAGAATTGCAAGATGATCTCCTCTTCAGCATATAGGCATCAACCTGAAGCCAATGCTAAAAGCTTTACGATCTCTTGAAATATGAGTCGGCGCTTGGTGAAAATGTCTTCCCTTCCCGCGACGTGATCACTCCTCACAGTGGTTGTCAAACACTGTGTTTGGCTCGAAATCGACCCGACATCAAGCAAATAACAGAAAATTCAGATACTTAGGAATTTCAAAGCCTGCAACTCACCGACAGTTCAGAAATATACTTAATTAACGTTAATTCCTTAAAATTATGCAGATTCTTTCATTAAAGCATATAATAGTGCAATTATAATATAATGGCTTAATTCTCATATGATAAGCTAAATATTATGTAATTAACCATTATTTAACCCTTAATATTATGCACTTTTTCATTCTAAACAATTTGGAGGAGAGGTAATTCGATTAAAATTGAAGTAATCTTGTTAATTGTAGGAATTAGGATTGTTCTGTAAATTTTTGTAAAGTTGGATAACTATTATTATGAATTTGCTGTAACTCTTCGAAATTTCATTGTAATTCTTTGAAAATTATCTAAAACCTTTTGATAGCTGAAAAAAAAAAAAAATTGAGAACTGTAACTACTTGAATGTTATATTTAGAATCTTTTATAAGATGTTACAATACTTTAACATTAATACAAATCTAGGTATAGTATCTTATGTTTTTATTGAATTTTATGAGTTTAACAATTTCACGATTTTAAAAAGAAATTAGAATACTTAATTGAAGCTCAGAAAATTATTTCAAATTCTAAAAGAGCTGAAATATTGATTTTTAGATTAAATGAAATACATATGATCAAGGATACATTTAATTTGATGGATTAAACTTGTAGAATGATTTATTCATATTAAACTATAAAAAAAGTATGAGCTTATTAATATGAATTCATATTTTTCAGTAGATTGTAGAAGTAGGATTATATGAGATTTGTATTTTATTGCATTTGTATTAATGAAATACATATATATACTGTGTTGAAAAGAAAAACAAAGGAGAAAAGAGAAAAACTTTGAGAGTTTATTGATTTGTTTGATCACAAGTCTTTTGTATTTGAGTAGATAGGTATGTAAGGATTGTTGACCTAAAAGATGACTCTTAAAATTTAGCAACCTAAGATCCTGATTAGATCTAAGATTGTTGACTGAAAGCTCGATACATAGGTACACTAGAAAGCTCTTGTATGATTCAAGCTTTTCAAATTAACTTTTAAAGTAAAAATATGCATATACTATTTTGAAAAGATGAAAGTATTTTATTAAAATACAGATATCTTTTGAATCGAGTATATTCTCCGTTATTTATGATTATTGAAGTGTGAATCTAGATTAAACTTTTGAAGTTGTTTCTTTGAGATATAATTCATTATTATTCTTGTTTTAATCATATTGAGTTGAATTGTGTTTTGATTCGTATGTAGTTGAAATTTATTCTGGAAATTATATTGGAAAATTCAGGATAATAGATGTTTGAAAAAATTGATAGTGTAACTACCACCTATTTTATGCAGTATATTTTGTATGTAAGTTACATATGTTTGCAATATATTTGCAGGGGGAGGAGGAAAAACAATGTTAAATTAGATTACTGAATTATTAAATCTACAAAAATAGGCTCTACAGGCCTTTGAGCCACAAGTACTGGCTCTTCCTATTTAACTTTTTCTATAATTGTTGGTCTCGAAGGACCAGCTTCAGCTCCTCTTACAGTAGGTCTGGCAGTGGCTTTTTGATGCTGTTCAACTTTAATTTTATATTGGGCTTTCAACTTTTCTGCAGCCTTCTTTTTGCACCGTGCATCAAACACCAGATGTGCTATTGCTATTGCCAATTCTTCTGGTTCTCCTTAGTCTTTTCCTATTTGAACCAGTTCTTGAAATTCTCTTCTTTCTTCCTCAGTAGAAGGCACCAAAATTGCTGCTTTTTCTAACGGCTTTGGTTGTGGAACTGAAGGTCCAGGCTACTGTTCCTCAAGGATAGGTCTTTCAGCAGTCGGCTCCTCTTGTTCTTCAGTTTCTTTCCTTTGTTGCTATCACCAAATTTCACCCCTTACACAACCAGCAATGCACCTTTTGAACCATAATCTAGCATTACATTGGATTAGCTCTTGGGCAACTTCGTTATTTGGCCTGATTTTTCTCTCTCTGCTTACAGCAATTTTTGTTGCTACCCTAATTCTTGTCTCCATAATCTAAGGTATTTGTATGCCTAAATCAACTAACACTTTCCTCCAATAGAAAAGTTCAGATTCTACCTTCTATAGCTCTTTTTTCCTTGTCGTATTTTTAATTTTTCAACCCTTTTAAAATTTTTCGGTCAAATCGTTACATTCTTCGGTTGAACCGAAATTAAATATATATATATATTTTTTCTTTTTCTATCAGTTGAACCGATACTATGCTTCGGTAAAATCGACATTTTTACTACATATATAATATATAGATTTTTTTCTGTTTTTGTGTTTCAGTTAGACCGATAGATCTTGTCAGTTGAACCGCAACGATTTTTTTCTTTTAGAATATGCTTCGATAAAATCGATAATTCCTTTCGATTGAACCGCGACTATATTTAAATAAGATTTTTTTTTGTTGTTTTATATATATATATTATATATAAAAATATATTTTTTTTATTTTTTTTAAGCAAAGCTTGAGTAGTCCTCTACTCTTACTTCTTTTATAATTCCAAAAGCATTTATTGGTATTTTCAAAATAGGTCTAAGTCCTAAACCCTCCATAGGGGTAAATATTTCGAACTATGTAAGGTCCTGCCCATCTAGATCTTAATTTTCCTAGATGATTATGGAGTCTAGTCATGTAAAGATATATTTCTTGTCCTATTTCAAAGGTTTTTGGAATAATTTTCTTGTCGTGCTAGAACTTCATTTTCTCTTTTTCTATTATAGTTTTTGAATAAGCTTCATTCCTAAATTCTTCTAATTCAATCAATTATATTTTCCTATTTTCAACAGCTTGATTTAAATTAGTGTTCAAAGTTTTTAATGCCCAATAAACTTTATGTTCGATTTCAGCTGGTAAATGATAACTTTTTCCATATACTAGCCTAAAAGGTGACATACCTAAGCTTGTCTTATAAACAGTTCTATAAGCCCAAAGTGCATCTATCAATCTATTAACCCAATCTGTACTAGTAGGATTTACTACTTTTTCTAAGATTAACTTAATTTGTTTATTTGCACTTTCTACTTGTCCACTTGTTTGCGGATGATATGATGTTGCAATTTTGTGATTTACTAAATATTTCTTCATTAAGGCTTCAAAACTTCTATTACAGAAATGAGTTCCTCTATCACTGATAATAGTTTTAGGTATTCTAAATCTAGCAATTATATTGGTTCTTACAAAATGTATTACCACTTTGTTGTCATTAGTTTTTGTAGGAATAACTTCTATCCATTTAGACACATAATCCACCCCCAACAATATATAGTTAAATTGATTAGACATAAGAAATGGACCCATAAAATCTATTCCCCACACATCAAAGATTTCAACCTCAACAATAGGTTTAAGAGGCAGCATATTCCTCTTTAATATTCTTCCTATTTGTTGACATCTTAAACAACTTAAGCAATATTTATGAGCATCTTTGGATAGTGTTGGCCAATAAAAACCACATTGTAGAAATTTGGCGGTAGTTTTCCCTAAACCAAAATACCCTCCACATGCTTGGTCATGGCAGAAAGACAATATGCTCTGATATTTAGTTTCTAGAACACACCTCCTTAAAATCAGATCAACACATTTCTTAAATAAGTATGGGTCTTCCCAATAGTAATATTTTACTCTTGAAAAGAACAATTTCTTATCCTGTCTATTCCAATTTTTAGGTGTTAGACCAGTAACTAAGTAATTAACTATGTTTGTATACCAATGTATTGTGTTGATGGTCATTAGTTGTTCATTAGGAAAATTATCTTTAATTTCAATATTTGATTTTTCTATTTGTAATCTTGATAAATGATCTACTACTACATTCTCACAACCTTTTTCATCTTTAATCTCTAGATTAAATTCTTGTAATAATAATATCCACCGGATCAATCTAGGTTTGGTCTCTTTCTTTGCTATTAGGTGTTTTAAAGCTGAATGATCCATGTATACTATCACTTTAGCTCCAATTAGATATGATGTAAACTTTTCTAAGGCAAACACTACAACTAATAACTCTTTCTCAATAGTTGTGTAATTAACTTGAGCATCATTTAAAATTTTGCTCGCATAATGAATCACTCTAGGAGATTTTTCTATCTTTTGTCCCAACTCTCCTCCTACAGCAAAATCAGATGCATCGCACATTAATTCAAATGGATGGATCCAATCAGGTGCTTGTATTATATAAGTTGAAATTAAGCTAGTTTTAAGCTTGAAAAATGCTTCTTTGCAATTTTTATCAAAGTTAAATGAGACATCTTTTAATAGATTAGTTAAAGGTCTAGCTATTTTGCTAAAATCATTAATAAATCTTCTATAAAATCCAGTATGTCTTAGAAATGATCTAATATCCTTTACTAATTTAGGTTATGGTAGATTAGAAATTACATCTATTTTAGCTTTATCTACTTTCAAACCTTTCTTTGAAACACTGTCCCAAGACTATTCCTTGTTTAACCATGAAATGACATTTTTCCCAATTCAGAACTAGACTTTTTTCCACACAGCATTTTAATACTCAGTCTAAATTATTTAAACACACTTCATATGAAGTTTCATAAACAGTAAAATCATCCATAAATATTTCTAAAAAATCTTTAGTCATTCAAGTGAATATGCCTTGCATACACCTTTGAAAGGTGACTGATGCATTGCATAGTCCAAATGGCATTCTCTTAAAAGTATAAGTTCCATTAGGACAAGTGAATGTTGTTTTCTCTTGATACTCTAATGCTATTGAGACTTAGTTATATCCTGAATACCCGTCTAAGAAACAAAAATATTCTTGCCCTACTAATTTCTCTAACATTTGATCTATAAAAGGTAAGGGAAAATGATCTTTCCTAATTACTGCATTTAGCTTTCTATAGTCTATACACACTCTCTAGCCTGATTGAATTTTAGTAGGTATCAAGTCTTGGCTTTCATTTGTAATAACTGTTAATCTTGATTTCTTAGGAACTACATGGATTGGACTAACCCATGAGCTATCAAAAATCGGATAAATTATGTCATTATCTAACCATTTCACTATTTCCTTCCTAACTACTTCTTTAAGGTTTGGATTTAATCTTCTCTCAGGAATTCTAACAGGTTTAGCATTCTCTTCTAAATATATGTGGTGACAGCATAAAGTTGCACTTAACCCTTTTATATCATTCATAGTCCTTCCTATTGCTTCTTTATAAGTTTTTACTACATCTTTTAATTTAGCAATTTGATCCTCTTTTAAATCTGAAGCAATAATGATTGGACATTGTTTAGAATGAAAAAGTGCATATTATAAACGATTAAATGATGGTTAATTGCATAATATTTAGCTTATCATATGAGAATTAAGCCATTATGTTATAATTGCACTGTTATATGCTTTAATTGAAGAATCTGCTTAATTTTGGGGAATTAATGTTAATTTAGTACATTTATGAACTGTCGGTAAGTTGTAGGCTGTGAAATTCTTAAGTATCCAAATTTTCTGATATTTCGGACATTTATGTTTAACATACCGAACAAATTCGAACAGTTATGTTTAACAGACTGAATATGTATCGGATAGTTATGTTTAAATTGCTGAGCAGTTATGTTTTGAAAGTTTCCTGAAGTTAACAATTAGTCGTTTCATTGCATTAATTTCTCATTTAGCTAAACATTAAGTTAACGTGTGTTTTTATTGAAAAGCATGATATGTTTTAAAGTTATATCTCTGTATCATGAACAGTGCACGTTTAGACAACTCGTTAAGTTAGAGTTTTGTTTGTATAGAGGTCACGTGAGAACTCGCTAAGTTAAAGGCTTAAAGGTTAAAATAGGTCACGTGATAACTCGTTAAGTTAGTGAGTAAAAGAAGAGACGAACTCGTTAAGTTAGTGTTATACACGTGGTGAAATTATAAGTTACGAATGTTGTATTGTACCACGTGAGGTGCACATGTTTAACTCGTTAAGTTAACATAACTAAACGCGTTGAGTTGCTATATTGAACACTAAGGCAACGCATTAGGTTAGCGTTATAAACTTAAGTTGTTATTTTTGCACGTGTTTTATAGTTAAATCAACGAAGAAAGTCCGTTGAGTTATCTGTAACTCCACGGACTATATATTTTCTAATATGCCACTGTAGTTGTTGCAGAAATAGGACAGTTGGAAGGAAAAACCACGTTTGCACATATCACGCAGGAATTCAATCGCGTAGGGAAAAGAAATCATCGTCGTTGATATGAATGAAGGAAATCCAACCGATCATTCAAGCAGAAGCAATTACTACTGAAGAAATATAAAAGAAAAGAAGAAAAAAAGAAGAAGTGTGTGATCGATGGACGGCCAGTGTATACAGAGGAGGAGCACCGAGCTTTCTGCAAACAGTATTGGCGATTCTCCGAAGTATCACACCAACCATGGTTACTACCACTATAATCACCAACCATTGGAGGTCTGTGAGGATACTTGCCTGATGTCGGGTTGATTCCGAGCCAAACACAGTACTTGACAACCACTGTGAGGAGTGATCGCGTCGCAGGAAGGGAAGCCATTTTCACCAAGCGTTGACTCATATTTCAGGAGATCGTAAAGCTTTTAGCCTTGGCTTCAGGTTGATGCCTGTATGCTGAAGAGGAGATCGTCTTGCAATTCTGGACTCGCAATTCTATAGGGAGAGGAGACAGGATTGTAAGTGGTTTAATTTTCAGTGGTGTAATCGCGTTGCAAGTAGTGTCAGAAGTATTTACTGTCAAGTGAGATTACTTTACATTTCACCTATCGCCCATTTCCATGTTCATATTAAAACAAAAATACGAAAAACAATTTATCTATGTTTGTATGTTGTATTTGAGTGTTGTATTGTTCGTGTTGTATCATGATTAATGTTATCTTTGTCAGTGTTGTGATTGTTTTATGTTTACTTTAGTTTTACAGTTTATTGAAATTGGTTCGTTCAAAAGACTTAAAGATTTTAATGGTTACTGTTTGAATTATCTGAATGTTAGTATTGCTCAATGATAAATCCAATGTTAACTAACATTAAAGAGCTTAATTGATGTCATTTACAATCTGTGGAATCGCCCAATGGTTGGCCGAATTCCTCTATAAATAGTAGTATTAAAAAGAAAAGGCAGGCTCGTGGAGTTCACTTAAGTCCACGAGATTAGTCCGTTGAGTTATGGATAACTCAACGAACTTAGTCCGTTGAGTTAGCTGTAATTCAACGGAGAGCTTATTGAATATATAAATTTGATTTGACGAATTTGAGAATTGTTCGTCAACAATTCCTTGGGGGATCGACCTGTACTTGCACACTGATACAATAGACATTGTGCACTTGCAGTTAAAGTACAAATTGGAATTAATATCTAAATTGTATTAAAGGTTGTTTGTTTACTTCTAAAAGAAAGAATAGGCATAAAGATAAATTAATTAAGTAAAAACAGAAGTAACAAATCCAAGTTTTTCTAGTGTAGTGCTGGGAAAACCCGAACAAGTTTTATGGCGCCGTTGCCGAGGAATTGAATTGAATTGAATTAAATTGATATAAGCAATTGTTAGAGTTGTTTCGTTTTAATAGCCAGAGTTGTGTGTTTTCTTCTGTAATTGAGAATGTGGCATATGCTTATGCTCAAAAATTTCTGAAACCTGTAATTAGCATATGTGAATTCTGCAATTCTGAAGGACACGACATTTCTGATTGTTTGAAATTGAGATGTCTAAAGATTGTTAGATCCCATGAACAACAAATGAATTATCTTCAATATAATTGAGTCGAGTATGAGAATCCTATAGTTTACCCAACTGATGGTCAATATAGAATGTGTAATATGATGAGAGACACTGAAGTTTGGGATAGCTATGACAGACTAGAGCATAGTATAGAGCAAAATCTTGACAAACTGGAATACTTTGTGTGTCAACAACAAGAAGTCAACCAGTTAAATTATAAGGAATCATATTCAGAACCTAAAAATGATATAATTTACGAAACTGAAAAAGCCATAAAGAAAATTGATCAAATATTGAATGCAATGAAATTAGATGATCTGGAAACAAAATTAAAAGCATTAAATGAAAATGCAATGAAAATACAAGTTATGCAACAAGACAATGAGAATTATAATGTTATAAACCTGCATAATTTGCAAAATATACAGCAAACAGAAAACACTAATGTAAGAGAATTTAAAGAATGCACTTTAAAACTAAAAACAATTGAAGATCATAATCACGAAAATGAATGCAAAAACATCATGAAAATAATGAAAATCTGGAAGATGTATGTGTAACATTAAGATCTGGAACTAATATACCACCAAGAACTCAAAATGAAAATAATATGAAGGTGGACAAGAGTAAAAATCAAAATGATAATGAAAATATAGCTGAAAATCTAGAAATCACTGAAGAACAATCTGAATCTGCGAATGAAGCTAAAAATGATCAAACAAATCAATTGAAAGAAAAAGAGTCTTTGAAATTAAAATCTTTAGCACCCTATCCTGAAAGATTACAACAGACAATTCCTGAAAAACAAGAAAAAATCAGAGAAATTTTTGAAAAAGTACAAGTTAACATTCCATTGTTAGATCTATTGTAGAAAATGCCACCTTGTGCTAAATTTCTTAAGGATTGGTGTACTAAGAAAAGAGAGCGAAAAGTTCTTAGAAAGGTCTTTTTAGCTAAGCAAAGTAGTTCCCTATTTCTGCCACAAATTCATAAAAAGTTATCTGATCTTGGAATCCCTGTTATATCATGCACCATAGGAAATACCATTCTAGAAAGAACCTTAATAGACTTAGGTGCAGGTATAAATGTTATGATAAGTGATATATTTGCATCCTTAGGATTAGAAGGCTTAACTCCTACTAGTACGGTTATTCAATTAGCTTATAGAAGTATAAGATACCCTAGAGGAAAAATAGAGGATCTCTTAATTAAAATCAAAAATTTTATATATCCTATTGATATTGTAATTTTGGATTCCCAACAAATTAAGCATAAAAATAGTGATACATCTTTAATTTTGGGAAGGCCATTTTTAGCAACATCAAGGGTTGTTATCAATTGTAAAACTAGAGTAGTGAAGTTAGCATATGGTAATGAGGATACTCAATTAAATATTTTCAAACTAGAAAGGTTTGAGGTGTTAGAAATGTCCTTACATACCATAGACTTTTTAGAGGATGAAGGAGATATGTTAGATGATGTGATTCAAGAAGAATTAAATAGTCAAATTAACTCTAAAACTTTAGAAGAAAGTGAAAGCATAAATATAGAAGGAGATCGGGAAGAAATTAATTTAAAAAATGATGATGTTCAATTAGGAGCTCTAGCTTATGATGGGCAGCATTTAGAATTAAAACATTTACCTCCTGAATTAACTTATATATTTCTGGAAGATAAACAGACCAGTCCAATCATTATTGCTTCAGATTTAAAAGAGGATCAAATAGCTAAATTAAAAAATGTAGTAAAAAGTTATAAAGAAGAATTAGGATGGACTATGACTGATATAAAAGGATTAAGTTGAACTTTATGCTGTCACCACATATATTTAGAAGAGAATGCTAAACCTATTAGAATTCCTAAGAGAAGATTAAATCCAAACCTTAAAGAAGTAGTCAGGAAGGAAATAGTTAAATGATTAAATAATGAGATAATTTATCCGATTTCTGATAGCTCGTGGGTTAGTCCAATCCATGTAGTTCCCAAGAAATCAGGATTTACAGTTATTAGGAATGAAAGTCAAGACTTGATACCTACTAGAATTCAATCAGGCTGGAGGGTATGTATAGACTATAGAAAGTTGAATGTTGTGACTAGGAAAGATCATTTTCCCTTACCTTTTATAGATCAAATGCTGGAAAGATTAGTAGGGCAAGAATATTTTTGTTTCCTAGACGGGTATTCAGGGTATAATCAAATTCCAGTAGCATTAGAGGATCAAGAGAAAACAACTTTCACTTGTCCTAATGGAACTTATGCTTTTAAAAGAATGCCATTCAGATTATGCAATGCACCAGCTACCTTTCAAAGGTGTGTGCAAGGCATATTTACCACAATGACTGATGAATTTTTTGAAATATTTATGGATGATTTTACTATATATGGTAACTCATATGAAGTGTGTTTAAGCAATTTAGACCAAATATTAAAACGCTGTGTGGAAAAAAATTTGGTTTTAAATTGGAAAAAATGTCACTTCATGGTTAAACAAGGAATAGTCTTAAGGCATGTTGTTTCTAAAAAAGGGTTGGAAGTAGATAAAGCTAAAATAGAAGTAATTTCTAATCTACCAGAACCTAAATCAGTAAAAGATATTAGATCATTTCTAGGACATGCTGGTTTTTATAGAAGATTTATTAAAGACTTTAGCAAGATAGCTAGACCTTTAACTAATCTATTAAAAGATGTTCCATTTAACTTTGATAAAAATTGCAAGGAAGCATTTTTCATACTTAAGACTAGCTTAATTTCAAGTCCTATAATTCAAGCACCTAATTGGAACCATCCATTTGAATTAATGTGCGATGCTTCTGATTTTGCTATAGGAGTAGTGTTAGGACAGAAGATAGAAAAATCTCCTAGAGTGATTCATTATGCAAGCAAAACCTTAAATGATGCTCAAAGTAATTACACAACTACTGAAAAAGAATTATTAGCTGTTGTGTTTGCTTTAGAAAAGTTTAGATCATATTTGATTGGAGCTAAAGTAATAGTATACACAGATCATTCAACTCTAAAACATCTAATAAAGAAAAAAGAAACTAAACCTAGATTGATCCGATGGATATTATTATTGCAAGAATTCGATCTAGAAATTAAAGATAAAAAAGGTTGTGAGAATGTAGTAGCAGATCATTTATCAAGATTACAAATAGAAAAATCAAATATTGAAATTAAGGATAATTTTCCTGATGAACAATTAATGACCATCAACACAATGCCTTGGTATGCAGACATAGTTAATTACTTAGTTACTGGTTTAACACCTAAGGATTGGAATAGATAGGATAAGAAATTGTTTTTCTCAAGAGTAAAATATTACTATTGGGAAGACCCTTACTTATTTACGAAATGACCTGATCTGGTTTTAAGGAGGTGTGTTCTAGAAACTAAATATTCGAGCATATTGTCTTTCTGTCATGATCAAGCTTGTGGAGGACATTTTGGTTCAGGGAAAACTGCTGCAAAAATTCTGCAATGTGGGTTTTATTGGCCAACACTATTCAAAAATGCTCATAAATATTGCTTGAGTTGTTTAAGATGTCAACAAATAGGACGAATATTGTTTAGAATGAAAAAGTGCATATTATTAACGGTTAAATGATGGTTAATTGCATAATATTTAGCTTATCATATGAGAATTAAGCCATTATGTTATAATTGCACTGTTATATGCTTTAATTGAAGAATCTGCTTAATTTTAGGGAATTAATGTTAATTTAGTACATTTATGAACTATCGGTAAATTGTAGGCTGTGAAATTCTTAAGTATCCGAAAATATATCTGAGCATCGGATAGTTATACCTGTAACTCTTCGGAATGTTATTTTATGTTTAAACTACTGCTGACACGTGTTGATAGCTGGTAGATTTACTTACGTTATAACTCGTTAAGTTAGTATAACTACACGCGTTGAGTTACATGAAAATACACTAAGGTAACGCGTTAGGTTAGCATTATAAACTTAAGTTGTTATTTTTGCACGTGTTTTATAGTTAATTCAATGAAGGAAGTCCGTTGAGTTATCCGTAACTCCATGGACTATATATTTTCTAATATGCCACTGTAGCGGTTGCAGGAATAGACAATTGGAAGGAAAAACCACGTTTGCACGTATCACGCAGGAATTCAATTGCACAGGGAGAAAGAAATCATCGTCGTTGATCTGAAGGAAGGAAATCCAACCGACCATTCAAGCAGAAGCAGTTACCACTAAAGAAATATAAAAGAAAAGAAGAAAAAAAAGAAAGTGTGTGATCGATGGACGGCCAATGTATATAGAGGAGGAGCACTGAGCTTTCTGCAGATAGTATCGACGATTCTCCGAAGTATCACACCAACCATCGTATCACCACCATAATCACCAATCATCGGAGGTCTGTGAGGATACTTGCCTAATGTCGGGTCGATTCCGAGCCAAACACAGTGCTTGACAACCATTGTGAGGAGTGATCGCGTCGCGGGAAGGGAAGACATTTTCACCATGCGCCGACTCATATTTCAGGAGATCGTAAAGCTTTTAGCCTTAGCTTCGGGTTGATGCCTGTATGCTGAAGAGGAGATCATCTTGCAATTCTGGACTCGCGATTTTATAGGGAGAGGAGATAGAATTGTAAGTGGTTCAATTTTCAGTGGTGTAATCACGTTGCAAGTAGTGTCGGAAGTATTTACTGTCAAGTGACATTACTTTACATTTCACCTTTCACCCATCACATCAAAACAAAAATACCAAAAACAATTTATCTTTGTTTGTATGTTGTATTTGAGTGTTGTATTGTTGGTGTTGTATCGTGATTAATGTTATTTGTATCAATTTTATGATTGTTTTATGTTAGTTTTAATTTTACAGTTTACTAAAATTGGTTCGTACAAAACAACTTAAAGATTTTAATAGTTATTGTTTGAATCATCTGAATGTTAGTATTGCATAATGATAAATCCTATGTTAACTAGCATTAAAAAGCTTAATTGATGTTATTTACAATCTGTGGAATCGCCCAATGGTTGGCCGAATTCCTCTGTAATTAGCAGTATTATAAAGAAGAGATAGACTCGTGGAGTTAACTTAAGTCCACAAGGATAGTCCGTTGAGTTTTCAATAACTCAACGAACTTAGTCCGTTGAGTTAACTGTAACTCAACGGAGTGCTTATTGAATATAAATTTGAATTGTTCACAATCAAACATTTCTTAAATTCGTCAGCAATTCCCTGTGGGATCGACCTGTACTTGCACACTGATACAATAGACACTGTGCACTTGTAGTTAAAGTACAAATTGGAATTAATATCTAAATTGTATTAAAGGTTGTTTGTTTATTTCTAAAAGAAAGAATAAGCATAAAGATAAATTAACTAAATAAAAATAGAAGTAACAAATCCAAGTTTTTCTAGTGTAGTACTTGGAAAACACGAACAAGTTTTATGGCGCCGTTGCTGGGGAATTGAATTGAATTGAATTGAATAGATATAAGCAACTGTTAGAGTTGTTTCATTTTAATAGTCAGAGTTGTGTGTTTTCTTCTGTAATTGAGAATATGGCATATGCTTATGCTCAAAGATTTCTAAAACCTTTAATTAGCATATGTGAATTTTGCAATTCTGAAGGACACGACATTTCTCATTGTTTGAAATTGAGACATTTACAGATTGATAGATCCCATGAACAACAAATGAATTATCCTCAATATAATAGAGCCGAATATGAGAATCCTATAGTTTACCCAACTGATGGTCAACATAGAATGTGTAATATGATGAGAGACACTGAAGTTTGGGATAGCTATGACAGACTGGAGCATAGTATAGAGCAAAATCTGGACAAACTGTAATACTTTGTGTGTCAACAACAAGAAGTCAACCAATTAAACTATAAGGAGGCATATTCAGAACCTAAACATGATATAATTTACGAAACTGAAAAAGTCATAAAGAAAATTGATCAAAAATTGATTGCAATGAAATTAAATGATCTGGAAACAAAATTAAAAGCATTAGATAAAAATACAATGAAAATACAAGTTTTGCAACAAGACAATGAAAATTATAATGTTATAAACCTGCACAACTTGCAAAATATACAACAAACAGAAAACACAAATGTAAGAGAATTTAAAGAATACACTTTAAAACTAAAAACAATTGAAGATCATAATCACGAAAATGATATACAAAATCATCATGAAAGTAACGAAAATCTAGAAGATGTATGTGTAACATTAAGATCTGAAACTGATATACCACCAAGAACTCAAAATGAAAATGATATGAAGGTGGACAAGAGTAAAAATCAAAATGATAATGAAAATGTAATAGCTGAAAATCTAGAAATCACTGAAGAACAATCTGAATCTGCAATTGAAGCTAAAAATAATCAAACAAATCAACTAAAAGAAAAAGAGTCTTTGAAATCAAAATCTTTAGCACCCTATCTTGAAAGATTACAACAAACAATTCTTGAAAAATAAGAAAAAATAAGAGAAATTTTTGAAAAAGTACAAGTTAACATTCCTTTGTTAGATCTATTGCAGAATATGTCACCTTGTGCTAAATTTCTGAAGGATTGGTGTACTAAGAAAAGAGAGCGAAAAGTTCTTAGAAATGTCTTTTTAGTTGAGCAAAGTAGTTACCTATTTCTGCCACAAATTCCTAAAAAGTTATCTAATCCTGGAATCCCTATTATATCATGCACCATAGGAAATACCATTCTAGAAAGAACCTTAATAGACTTAGGTGCAGGTATAAATGTTATGCCAAGTGATATATTTGCATCCTTAGGATTAGAAGGCTTAACTCCTACTAGTACGGTTATTCAATTGGCTGATAGAAGTATAAGATACCCTAGAGGAAAAATAGAGGATCTCTTAATTAAAATCAAGAATTTTATATAGCCTATTGATATTGTAATTCTAGATTCCCAACAAATTAAGCATAAAAATAGTGATACATCTTTAATTTTGGGAAGGCCATTTTTAGCAACATCAGGGGCTGTTATAAATTGTAAAACTGGAATAATGAAGTTAGCATATGGTAATGAGGATACTCAATTAAATATTTTCAAACCAAAAAGGTTTGACGAGTAAGAAATGTCCTTACTTACCATAGACTTTTTAAAGAATGAAAGAGATATGTTAGATGATGTGATTCAAGAAGAATTAAATAGGCAAATCAATTTTGAAACTTTAGAAGAAAGTGAAAACATAAATATAGAAGGAGATCAGGAAGAAATTAATTTAAAAAATGATGATGTTCAATTAGGAGCTCTAGCTTCTGATGGGCACCATTTAGAATTAAAACATTTACCTCCTAAATTAACTTATATATTTCTGGAAGATAAACGGACCTGTCCAATCATTATTGCTTCAGATTTGAAAGAGGATCAAATAGCTAAATTAAAAGAGGTAATAAAAAATTATAAAGAAGCAATAGGATGGACTATGACTGATATAAAAGGATTAAGTTCAACTTTATGCTTTCACCATATATATTTAGAAGAGAATGCTAAACCTGTTAGAATTCCTGAGAGGAGATTAAATCCAAACCTTAAGGAAGTAGTCAGGAAGGAAATAGTTAAATGGTTAGATAATGATATAATATATCCGATTTCTGATAGCTCGTGGGTTAGTCCAATCCATGTAGTTCCCAAGAAATCAGGATTAACAGTTATTAGGAATGAAAGTCAAAACTTGATACCTACTAGAAATCAATCAGGCTGGAGAGTATGTATAGACTATAGAAAGCTGAATGTTGTGACTAGGAAAGATCAAGAGTAAAATATTACTATTGGGAAGACCCTTACTTATTTAAGAAATGTCCTGATCTGGTTTTAAGGAGGTGTGTTCCAGAAATTGAATATTCGAGCATATTGTCTTTCTGTCATGACCAAGCTTGTGGAGGACATTTTGGTTCAGGGAAAACTACTGCAAAAATTCTGCAATGTGGGTTTTATTGGCCAACACTATTCAAAGATGCTCATAAATATTGCTTAAGTTGTTTAAGATGTCAACAAATAGGAAGAATATCAAAGAGGAATATGATGACTCTTAATCCTATTGTTGAGGTTGAAATCTTTGATGTGTGGGGAATAGATTTTTTGGGTCCATTTCCTATATCTAATCAATTTAATTACATATCGTTGAGGGTGGATTATGTATCTAAATGGATAAAAGCTATTCCTGCAAAAACTAATGATAACAAAGTGGTAATACAATTTATAAGAACAAATATATTTGCTAGATTTGGAATACCTAAAGCTATTATCAATGATAGAGGAACTCATTTCTGTAATAGAAGTTTTGAAGCCTTAATGAAGAAATATGGAGTAAACCACAAAATTGCAACATCATATCATCCGCAAACAAATGGACAAGTAGAAAGTGCAAACAAACAAATTAAATTAATCTTGGAAAAAGTAGTAAATCCTACTAGAACAGATTGGGCTAATAGATTGATTGATGCACTTTGGGCTTATAGAACTGCTTATAAAACAAGCTTAGGTATGTCACCTTTTAGGCTAGTATATGGAAAAAGTTGTCATTTACCTGTTGAAATAGAACATAAAGCTTATTGGGCATTAAAAACTCTGAACACTAATTTAAATCAAGCTGTCGAAAATAGGAAAATGCAACTAATTGAATTAGAAGAATTTAGAAATGAAGCTTATTCGAGTACTGTAAGAGAAAAAGAGAAAATTAAATTCTGGCATGATAGAAAAATTATTCCTAAAAACTTTGAAATAGGACAAGAAGTATATCTTTATATGGCTAAACTCCATAACCATCTAGGAAAATTAAGATCTAGATGGGTAGGACCTTACATAGTTCGAAATGTTTATCCTTATGGAGCTATTGAAATTGAAAATCCTAAAAATCAGAATATATTTAAAGTAAATGGACAAAGACTTAAACCTATTCTGAAAACACCAAAAAGCTCTTTTGGAATTATAGAAGAAATCAGAGTAGAGGACTACTCGAGTTTTACTTAGTAAAAAATCAGTTTTTATGTTTATATATATATATAAATAAATAAAAAACATTAAAAATATATATAAAACATAAAAATAGTTGCGGTTCAACCGACTGGATCCATCGGTATGGCCGTAAAATTAAAAAAATATTTAGGTCTGACCGAAGCGTAGCATCGGTATGACCGGAACATAAAAAAAAATATATTGGTTTTACCGAAGCATAGTATCGGTTAAACCGGGAAAAAAAATTGAATATTAATTTTCAGAAAAAAATTTGTTTTACCAAAACATAGTATCGGTTCAACCGAAAGAAAGATAAAAAAATAAAAAAATATTTAGGTCTGACCGAAGCATAGTATCGTTTAAACCTGTAAAAAAAATAGAAAAACTATTCTCTATAATATTTTTATTATTATATTTGCTTGTACGGGGAGTCCGTTGAGTTACAACTAACTCACCGAAAGTCCACTTAAGTCACTTTACCAGAACATGACATGTGTCCACAACTATTTTATAAATAAAAAGAGATTTCGGAGGGTTACACATATAATTGTTCGATGCCCAGCTGTAATTTCGGATAGTTAGAGATAACTCACCGAAAGTTCACTTAAGTCATGCATTATGGTTTTGACACGTGTACTTTAGGAAATAATAAAATATTCTTTCAAAACATAACTGTTCGGCAATTTAAACATAACTATTCGACATGTTCGGTCTATTAAACATAACTGTCCGAAATATGTTCGGTATGTTAAACATAACTGTCCGAAATATCAAAAAATTCGGATACTTAAGAATTTCACAGCTTGCAACTTACCGATAGTTCAGAAATGTACTAAATTAACTTTAATTCCCCAAAATTAAGCAATAATTCTAATTAAAGCATATAACAGTGCAATTATAACATAATGGTTTAATTCTTATATGATAAGCTAAATATTATGCAATTAACCATCATTTAACTGTTAATAATATGCACTTTTTCATTCTAAACAGAGGGTTATTGGTAGAACCTTCCGAAATGCCTGAAAAGACACTTAAGTGAGTTTACAGATAGTTAAGGTATAACTATCCGAAAGACATGCAGTTTTCGGTGAGTTATCAGCATAACCTTCCGAAAGGACAGAGAGAGAAAAGTAAGTGACTTTCGGACAGTTAAGTTTGTAACTGTCCGAAATACAGAATCTCTCAGACAGTTAACCTGGTACTGTACCGCCCGTTTAGAAAGAATATTATCTTCGGATAGTTAAGTCTATAACTATCTGAAATGTTGCAAATTTTGAAGAGTTAAGAAGATAAGGCTCCGAAATTAATAGCCTCTTCTCTGAAGCATTGTTTCTCTACTGTAATGGCTTGTATGTAATTAAAGGTTTATAAACCCTAAGTTGGGTAGTATATAAACCTTTATGATGTTGTAAAACATTGCGGTTGATTGTGCCGAAGCTCATAAGGAACCCTCAACTCTCCGTGGACGTAGGCTGTTGCTGAACCACGTAAATCCTGTTTCTTCTCTGTATTATTTCTTCTCTTACTCTTCACTCCTAGCATTGGTGAGTTTAGAGGTGAGTGTTTCAATATCGTGTCATAGAAGGTTAATTGAACGATTCTTTAAGATATTAACAACTGGTATCAGAGCCAAAGGTTCTTCAGTTTAACAGAATGGCAGACGATAGAAAGCTCAAGATCGAGAAGTTTGATGGAAAAGATTTCAGATACTGGAGGTCTCAGATCGAAGACTGTTTGTATCAGAAGGATCTTCATCAACCGTTGTTTGGAAGAAAACTAGAGAAGATGGATCAGGAAGAGTGGGAGTTATTGGACAGAAAAGCTTTAGGTCTCGTCAGGTTGTCATTGGCAAGAAACGTTCATTCAAACGTCGCCAAGGAGAAAACAACAGCTGACTTAATGAAAGCTTTGTCTAATATGTATGAGAAGCCTTCAGCCGCCAACAAGGTATTTCTCATGCATAGATTATTTAATCTAAAAATGCATGAATGTGGAAATGTAACTAACCACGTTAATGAGCTAAATACTATTATGAATCAACTGCACTCAGTAGATATAGTATTTGATGATGAAGTTAGGGCCTTAATTTTATTATCCTCATTACCAGAAAGTTGGTCTCCTATCGTGACTAGTGTAAGTAGTTCACTAGGTCATGAGAAGCTCAAGATGAGTGACATCCAGGATTTAATTTTGAGTGAGGACATTCGCAGGAAAAGTGAATTGTCAACTTCAACTTCTGCCCTTAGTGTTGAAACTAGAGGGAGAAGTAAATCAAAACAATTTAAATCCAAAGGAAGGTCAAAGTCTAGAGGTACTAGTAAAATGAGAGCAGATATCAAATGCTGGAACTGTAATCAATGGGGGCACTTCAAGTCACAGTGTAAGGCTCCCAAGAAAGACAACAAAAGGAAGGAATCAGGAGCAATTGCAAATGTTGTCTCCTACGATTCAGATGATGCCCTAGTATGTTGTGTTGACAGTTTAATTGACTTATGGGTATTGGACTCAAGAGCTTCTTTCCACACTACCTATAGGAAGGATTTGTTGCACAGTTATCGTGCAACTCCTGTGAAAAAGGTGTACCTAGCTAACAACACAAGTTTGGATGTGTTGGGAATTAGAGAGGTACACATTAAAACAAAGCAAGGGATATGGAAATTGCAAGAAGTCAGATATGTTCCAGATCTTGCAAAGTAATTAATTTCCATAAGTTTCTTGGACAATGATGGTTATCAAATTGCCTTTGGTGTAGGCAAATGGAAGGTAACCAAAGGTGTAAGGATTATTGCCTCAGAATAGAGGACAGACACCTTATATTTAACATCGGATCAAGATGACTCCATTGCAGTAGTCAGTGATACTGAAGACACTGACTTATAGCATAAAAGATTGGGACACCTTAGTGAGAATGGATTGAAAGTTTTAGTGGTAGAAGGGAAAATCCCTAAGCTGAAAAATGTCAATTTAGGGATATGTGAGGACTGCATTGAGGGAAAGTAGAAGAAAGTCAGCTTTGCCAGGAATCCTCATGATCTTAAGTCACAGAAATTGGAGTTAGTTCACACGGATTTGTGGGGGCCTGCTCCTATCAGTTCTTTAGGAGGTGCTCTCTATTATGTCACCTTCATTGATGACAATACAAGGAAGATATGGGTTTATTTTCTAAAACAGAAGTCTAAAGTTTTCCAAGTCTTCAAGAAATGGAAGGCAAAAGTGAAAAATCAGAGTGAAAGAAAAATCAAATCCATCATGTCAGATAATGGAGGAGAATATGATAGCCATGAATTTAAAGTTTACTATGAGGAGCAAGGAATTAGAAGGCAAAGGACTGTAGCTGAAACTCCATAACAAAATGGAGTTGCTGAAAGGATGAATAGGACCCTGAATGAACGGGCAAGATGCATGAGACTGCATGCAAGTTTTCCCAAAACATTCTGGGCAGAAGCTGTTAATACAACTGCCTATCTAATAAATAGAGGACCATCCGTCCCAATGGGGCTTAAGAACCCTAAAGAGTTGTGGATAGGGAAAGAGGTCAACTATGCTCACTTGAAAGTCTTTGGATCCAAGTCATTTGTCCACTTGAATAGTGACAAAAGAGACAAGTTGGATTCAAAATCACAGATATGTTATTTCATTGGCTATGGTAAGGATTATTTTGGTTATAGATTCTAAGTAAAAGAAACCAAGAAAATAATCTATGCAAAAGATGTCATATTCATTGAATCCAAGATGTTTAAGCATAGAGAAAGTGCAGAAGAATAGCAGTCAGAGCTTTAGTATAGAAGTACTATTGAGATCAGTCTAGATAATGATGTTGAACAACCTCAGAAGGAACCTGTAGAAGAAATTCAGCTTTCAAAGGCTGAACATCAAGAACATCTAGTTGATCAAGAAGATGAAGTTGTCATTAGACAACTTAGAAGGTTTGGAAGGGTCTTTAGACAACCAAAAAGGTATGTACCATCATTCAATTATCTGTTATTGACGGATGATGGTGAACCTGAAACATATCAATAAGCAATTTGTGCAAGTGATGCACATAAATGGGAGTTAGCAATGAAAGAAGAAATAAGATCCCTAGAGAAGAATAATACTTGGGAGCTAACTTCCCTACAAGAAGGAAAGAAAATCATAGGAAACAAGTGGGTGTTCAGGATAAAAGAACAACCAGATGGCAGCAAGAAATATAAAGTCAGACTTGTCATCAAGGGTTTTTAGCAAATTCAAGATATAGACTATATAGAAGTATTCTCTCCTGTTGTGAAGATGAATACTATTAGAATAGTCTTAAGCATTGTTGCTGCAAGAAATTTGCTCTTAGAGCAAATGGATATAAAGACAACTTTCCTACATGGTGACTTGTAGGAAGAACTTTACATGATGCAGCCAGAAGGATTTGCAGTTACTGGCAAGAAAAGAAAGACAGTTTGTAGATTGTTGAAAAGTCTGTATGGTTTGAAGCAAGCACCACGACAATGGTACAAGAGATTTGATACCTTTATCTATACCCTAGGCTTCAAAAGATATGATACAGACTATTGCTGCTACATAAAACTACTAGATAATTGCTTCATTATTCTACTGATTTATGTAGATGATATGTTAATTGCTTGTTCCAATATGGAACAGATTAAGCAATTGAAGAGACAACTATCAAAAGAATTTGACATGAAGGATATGGGAGAACACAAGCTATTGAATTTCAAAGGCTTGAAAATATTGAGGCAATAACTAGTTCAGAGGCTAGATTGTCTGGAGTGGTAACTATTGAAAAAGATAAGACTCTAGAAGAGCTTCATGTTGATCAACCTATTTCAAAATCTATAGAACCAAAGTTTGAGAATTCACAGCATGTACAAATGGAAATATCTGTTGAAGAAAATGTAGAATTACGGACAGATACACAGGTTGTTGAATTTGTGGAAAATTTGAACTCTGAATTTTCTATAGAAACTAAACTTATGAATGTGGCGAATATTGAAAATGTTCCTCACTCTATTAAAGTTGAAAAATCAAGCTTACCTAAGTAGCTTGAAGAAAATCTTTTGACAAAGGAACACAATGACATTTATTTTGAAGAAGAGATTCCTAAAGATGACTTAAATTCTGAATCAATGCTTCAGGTATTACCTTCATTGTATAGAATACTATCAATTCAAGGAAATTCAATTTATTTTAGGTTTGAGGAAGCATTGTAGAAATACAATAATTTAATTTCATGTCAGATTCTGCATGCTCGACCAATAAAATTTAGAGGTTTACTTCAAATAAGAGATCTATTTGAGTTTCAAGGCTTAATACAATTCTTGCCAATTGGAACAAAATGGAAGCAATATAAAGAGTTTATTGCAACTTTTTATAGCAATTTGGTCAAGAATGACAATATGTTGACAACTCAAATACATCAACAGGATTTTACTTTATCTCTTGAATTGATTTTTGAAGTTTTAGGTTTAAGGAATGAAGGTGTTGTTGTTACTAATAGATTTGACATTGTTAGACAACTGGAATGGGATGTACAATCGTTATCTCAAATTCTAGATGTATATTCAGAAATGAGATTAATGGAAAATCTGAATGTAGAGGCAAGGTTTATTACAAATATTCTGCATGCTAATTTATTTCAGAGAGTCAGACATAATATGGGAGTCAGCAGAAGTTGTTTATATGCAACTTATGGCCTCCTGAACAGAATTCAAATCAATTGGTTTGATGTCTTTATTTCTCAACTATAGCATATGAGTTCAAAGTTATTTTTTGGTGATGTTGTATGTCGAATTCTTTCAAACCAATTAACTTTATCCGACTAGCCCTCTAAAAACAAAGGCATGCGAGCATTCAGTATCAAAGATTTGCAAAAATACTAGTCTATGCAATAATAGCAACAACAACCACCTGACATTACAGAACAACAACCACAACAACACAACTATTCAGATCAAGTATAACAGCAACATGATCTACCTCCTAACTTAGATGCAGTGCTGAATGACATCAAAAATGATTTTAGGCATCTAGGAGATAAAATTTGTAATGCTATTAATGATATCATTAGGAGGCATAGATAAATGTACTAACATTTGTTTGTTTACTTGATTTCTGAATACAAAATGTAAGGTTTGTATTTATTGTTTGATTATTTGAATAATAAATTTTACTGTAAATGATTTCACTCTTATTAATGTTTATAGAAAGTTGAGCTGTACATACTTGTGTCTCGATTTTTATACTATGTAATCATCTTTTTGATTAATGACAAAAAGAGGGAGATGATTATGTGTTTAAAATGCATATATATTAAAAAGAGGGAGATGATTATGTAATCATTGAAATATTTTTGTTTGAGAAGTTTTATTCTTGAGAGATGTTTTTTTTCACACAAACAATAGATATAATCTTAAGTGAACTTAAGTCAACAAACTTGTTTGTTGAATTAAAACTTAACCCAATGGAGGTACTTCGTTGAGTTAAACATATTTCATAATTGATTTAATATAATTTTTCTCATCATCAAAAAGGGGGAGATTGTTTAGTATTTTATTTTGATGATGTGTGATAAATGAATGTAATTATATTTACTCAATTACTATTATTTATGAAAGTAAATTAAGAATATCAATTAATACAAAAATTTTTTACTGATATAAATACTTGTTTGTAATGGATCTAAGATTATACTAAGATAAATAACTAGTCGTTAAGTTATACTAACTTTTATTTTAACTAAACGTTAAGTTAACATGTGTGTAAACGCTTTTGTATTATTAAATTAACAACAAAAGTGCAAATTTTACATTTATAACTGCAAGCGCACGGTGCCCATTGTAATAAGCATGTGCAAGTATGGGTCGAATCCACAAGAAGTTTGTCTTAAATAATTTTATTAAAATGATTATCCGATTAAATATCCACATTAAACTAATTCATAATTAAACTCTAATTACTTAATATTAATATACAAAATTCGTAGCACAATTAAAGTTTATAAGATTACCCCAAAATCCAATTAGTTATGATAAGATATTTAAGAAATCAATGAGTATTAATCCGGAAATCACATAATTTATGCTTGACTTTTAACTCTAATAACTTCCAACTTGAACGTTTAAAAATCCAGAATAAATAACGGTTAGAAAGATCCTCGAAATATCTTTCAAATGGCAGTGATTTTGTGGATTAACACAAATTGAAATGTTAGAAATATCTTATTTAAGAAAGGGGTGCAGACGGTTATGGAAACTTTCCAAAAATGCACCTTCGGTTCAAAAATCAAATCTCCATCAAATCTTCATAAAATGCTACGAAATAAGCACGCCCTAAAAGTAGATCCATTACACTAACAAGGAAAATTTACAGAACTGAATTCCACAAAATACACGATGCAATCACAACACAGGCGTCGAGCTCAAAACTAGCACTCAATAGAGACTCAAAAATGTTGATACCTTCACAAAATAAAATTGAAAAGCTTTGAAAAACATTCTAAAAAATTCTAAAACTTTGTAAACTTGTTCTACACTCATTATACTTACAAAACAAAACAAAAAACGGAATTTAGAGATGACGAACAAGTGCATACAATTCGAAGAAAAGCTACTAACATTCTGGCCATCTAAGAAACGGAAAACTGCCTTCACAATTTACACCATCACCATCATTCACACGAAACATATGATATGAACTCAATTCTTATATCAATTAACATCAAAACAATATATAATATTTAATTTAGAACATTTGAAACAAAGATTTATGCATAGAATTTCGTTCTTTCACATACTTAAACTATACTCATACATATAAAATTGTAAAACATGAAAACTAGTATGAGGATCTCTCCTTTCCATCATACCTTTTAATCCTCCACATTTCTTCAAGCAATGACTCCCCAAAGTCCTTGAAATTGATGCTCCACAGGGCTGTCACCACCTGTAGCACGTCCAAGTGAAGCTTCTAAGGTTGCCTTGAAGAAGAGTGGTGCACGTCCTTAAGATCTTGCCTCCAAGTCCCACAACTTTGGCTTCCACATCTAAGAATGGTGCTTTCGATGACTCAACCTTGAAGATCCTAACCTTTTGCTCCACTCCAAATCAGTCACACGAGCCTCCCAATCCACCAAGATGAACGCCCAAGGAGATCCTAACGTATGGCCGTCTGAATTGAAGAGAAGGTGTCTTCTAGGAGGAGTGGAAGACGCCAAAGCTCACCATTCTTGAAGGGAGCTTGTTCAAGATCAAGGGGAAGATGGGACTTTCCGGATGGAGATGCTGGAATGGCTGGAACCGCCGACTGCAATGTGTTGGAAGAGGAGGAGATAACCTACAATTGAGTGGTCAAACACTTTAAATACTCTAGGTTTTTGTTGCTTGGGCTCCAATAAGTTGCATCCAATGGCCCACATTTTTTCCTCTTTAATCTATCTTGATTTCATGATTTATTGACCTATAAAACTCAAAACCAAGTTGGATGCACATATACATTGAATATAAATCATATGATGCAAATATAGTATACATGCATGCATAAGTTACCATATATGGAAAGTTGCCAAATTAGGAAAGTTTTGGTCCACAACTTCTTCACATGTGCATACATGAATTACTTAACATCATATTTAAGTGATTTGGCAATTGTACAATGTATAGAAAGTCATACATTGAAGAATTATAAGAATTATGTCTAATACAAGGGCTATTTACTAGGTGTTTAATTGATAAAGGATAAATTTGTACATTATCAACTATTTAATCCCTAATTCATGCATATGTCTAAAAATATGATTTTCATGTAATCCTTTATAAGAACATATATAATGATGACTTATAATCCTTAACATGCATGAATTAACATATATAAAATGCATAAATTGATACTTTACAATGTGTTTTTATTGTAAAACATGATATGTTTTAAAGTTATATTTCCTATATCATGTACAGTGCACGTTAAGACAACTCGTTGAGTTAGTGCATTATTTGTATAAAGGTCACGTGAGAACTCGTTGAGTTATAGGCTTAAATGTTAAAATAGGTCACGTGAAAACTCGTTGAGTTAGTGAACAAAAGGTTAAAATCAAGAGATGAACTCGTTAAGTTAGTATTATGTACGTGGTGAAATTAAGGTTTACGAATGTTATATTATATTACATGACTTGCACATATTTAACTCGTTAAGTTAACATAACTGTACACATTGAGTTGCTATATTGAACATTAAGGTAACGCATTAGGTTAGCATTATAAACTTAAAGTTATTATTCTTGCACGTGGTAAATACTTTATTGCTCAAAACATTTGTTTAATACTAGTTCGTTGAGTTATTAGTAACACAACAGAGTTGGTTCGTTGAGTTAATTGTAACACCACGAAGCTGGTTCGTTGAGTTAGCGTAACACCACAGACTTAGTTCATTAAGTTAGCTACAGTACTTGTCATGTGATTTGGCACATGATGAACTCGTTGAGATAGATACGTTAAGTTATAAATATACTTGTTTTACTCGTTTAGTTAACATTAACACAACGTCTTGTTATTACACTTGATAGAAAATTTTGAACGAGAAAGTTTATTTTGTAGGAAATTTTTCAAATATCCAGGATTGATGATTAAAGCAAATTCGAAAGGAAAACGTGGGTCAAAACGTGTGTATTTCAATGAAGGAAAAAGAGAAGATGTGAAGAGTGGAAAATTGATAGTGATTAAACATGGAGGATATGCATGAAGTGAATATACAATATAAAAGGCATAGAATTCTCGTTGATCAATTATTCCTACACACCAAACGAAATATATTTTCAAGGATCAAAACACCTCTTGAGGGAAAAGCTCTCAGATAGAAGAAAATTCAATGAAGTAGAGAAAGTCAGATATATGCCACTGAAGATTTGAAGAAGAAGAAGAAAGCAAATTTGGTGAAGCGAAGAAAGTTAGATATTTGTCACTAGAGAATTACAGAAGAAGAAGAAGGAAAATCTCAAATAGGGAGAAATGTTCTAAATTTTGCAAATTAGTTTTCTCTATTTGTAGTTGTGAAATTGGTTAGATGAAATATGGTATCATTATATAATTGCATCTACAATTTTTGAGGAGAATTGAATTATATATTGTAATTGAAACCTTGAATAAAATGATTTGATTAAAATAATGTCTCGACTTGTTTTTAATTTTGAAGTTTCAATTATTTGTTGAAAATGTTGAAAAACACAATTCACCCCCCTCTTGTGTAGCCATTCGATCCTGCATTTTGCTTTAGGAGCAGTATTGGGACAGAATGTATGAAAATCTCCTAGAGTGATTCATTATACAAGCAAAACTTTAAATGATGCTTAAGTTAATTATACAACTACTAAAAAAGAACTATTAACTATTGTGTTTGCCTTAGAAAAGTTTAGATCATATCTAATTGGAGCTAAAGTGATAGTATACACAGATCATTCATCTTTAAAACACCTAATAGCAAAGAAAGAGACTAAACCTAGGTTGATTCAGTGGATATTGTTACTGCAAGAATTTGATCTAGAAATTAAAGATAAAAAAGGATGTGAGAATCTAGTAGCAAACTATTTATCAAGATTACAAATAGAAAAATTAAATATTGAAATTAAGGATAATTTTCCTAATGAATAGTTAATGACCATAAACATAATACCTTGGTATGCAGATATAGTTAATTACTTAGTTACAGGTTTAACACCTAAAGATTGGAATAGACAAGATAATAAATTATTCTTTTCAAGAGTGAAATATTACTATTGGGAAGACCCATACTTGTTTAAGAAATGTCTTGATCTAGTTTTAAGGAGGTGTCTGCTAGAAACTAAATATTAGAGCATATTGTCTTTCTGCCATGACAAAGCATGTGGAGGACATTTTGGTTCAGGGAAAACTGCTGCCAAAATTTTGCAATGTGGATTCTATTGGCCAACACTATTCAAAGATGCTCATATATACTACTTAAGTTGTTTGAGATGTAAACAAGTAGGAAGGATATCAAAGAGGAATATGATGCCTCTAAATCCTATTGTTGAGATTGAAATCTTTGATGTGTGGGGAATTAATTTAATGAGTCAATTTCCTATGTCTAATCAATTTAACTATATATTGCTGGGGGTGGATTATGTATCTAAATGGATAGAAGTTATTCCTACAAAAACTAATGACAACAAAGTGGTAATACATTTTATAAGAACTAATATAATTACTAGATTTAGAATACCAAAAGCTATTATTAGTGATAGAGGAACTCATATCTGTAATAGAAGTTTTGAAGCCTTAATGAAGAAATATAGAGTAAATCACAAAATAGCAACATCATATCATCCACAAACAAGTGGACAAGTAGAAAGTGCAAACAAACAAATTAAGTTAATCTTAGAAAAAGTAGTAAATCCTACTAGAAAAGATTGAGCTGATAGATTAATAGATGCACTTTGGGCTTATAGAACTGCTTATAAGACAAACTTAGGTATGTCACCTTTTAGGATAGTATGTGGAAAAAGTTGCCATTTACCAACTAAAATTGAACATAAAGCTTATTTGGCATTAAAAACTCTAAACACTAATTTAAATCAAGCTACTGAAAACAAAAAAATGCAATTGATTGAGTTAGAAGAATTTAGAAATGAAACTTATTCGAAAACTGTAAAAGAAAAAGAGAAAATGAAGTTTTGGTATGACAAGAAAATTATTCCAAAAACTTTTGAAATAGGACAAGAAGTATACCTTTACTTGACTAGACTTCATAACCATCCAAGAAAATTAAGATCTAGATGGGTAGGACCTTACATAGTTCAAAATATTTATTCCTATGGAGTATTGAAATTGAAAATCCTAAAAATCAGAATATATTTAAAGTAAATGGACAAAGACTTAGACCTATTTTGAAATTTCCAAAAAGTTCCTTTGGAATTATAGAAGAAGTAAGAGTAGACTACTCAAGTTTTATTAAGTAAGAATATATGTTAAAATATATAGTATTTAAAAAAAAAACTTATTTTAAATATAGTAACGATCTAACCGAAAGAAATTATCAATTTTACCGAAACTTATATTAAAAGAAAAATATTGTAATGGTCACATCGAAAGGATCCATTGGTTTGACTGAAACATTTATTTATATAATATATATATATTATATGAAGTACAAGTATCGATTTTACCGAAGCGTGGTATCGGTTCAACTAGAAGAAAAAGAAAGAAATGTGTAATTTCGATTCAACCGAGGAAATGCAACGATTTAACCAAAGTTAAGGAAATAGAAAAAATTAAGAGTCGGTCAAATTGTAGATTCTTTGGTCTTGATCAAATTAAAAATTATTATTATAATTATTTTTATTAGTTATAACTTTACGAGAAGTCCGTTGAGTTAAGCTTAACTCAATAAACTTACTCCGTTGAGTTAATTGTAATTCAACGGAGTACTTAAGGTAAATCTACAAACTTAGTCCATGGAGTTAACCGTAACTCCACGAAATAGTACGTGTTAGTAGTGATAGATTGCATAGGAAATGACCCGATTACTCACCGAAAACTTAGAGTTTATTTATACTAAAACTTAGGATTTGGGGGCATTATCCGCAAAAATCATTTAGAATAGAAAAAAAATCAAAGTTATTTTGTTCCGTAATGCAATGAAGACTAAGATGGAACAAAACTTCTGGTATCAGATCGACACTATAGAATTCCTTAGGCAATCAAAGGAATGACATTCAAGGTAGAAGATCAGAAATAGCACTAGAGAGAAGCAACTAGAAAAGGTAGAGGCTGATCTCTTCTTTTTTACAAGAAGGCTCGTAGATTTAAGTATTAGAATACCTGCAATAATGGAAACAAGAATACAAGTGGTGTTTAGAATGAAAAAGTGCATAATATTAGCAGTTAAATGATGGTTAATTGCATAATATTTAGCTTATCATATGAGAATTAAGTCATTATGTTATAATTGCACTATTATATGCTTTAATGAAAGAATCTGCATAATTTTAGGGAATTAATGTTAATTTGGTATAATTCTGAATTGTTGGTAAATTACAGGCTATGAAGTTCTTAAGTATCCAAATTTTCTATTATTTTGGAGAGTTATATTGAATGTACCGGGACAGTTATGTTTTAAAGAATATTTTATTATTTCCTGAATTATATTTGTTGAAACCTGAATACATTGACTTAAGTGGATTTTCGGTAAGTTATCTATTAACTATCCGAAATGCATCTAGGCATCGGATAGTTAGATTTGTAAGTGTTCAAAATATCTGAACTTGTTAAGTGAGAATTATGCACGTGTTGAATATAAATACTTTAGTATATCACGTGAGATGCACATGTTTAACTCGTTAAGTTAACATAACTGTACGCGTTGAGTTACATAAATACACACTAAGGTAACGTGTTATGTTAGTAGCTTATTTCTTTATTGCGCGTGTTTTATAGTTAATCAACGAAGTAAGTCTGTTGAGTTATCTGTAACTCCATGGACCATATATTTTCTAATATGCCATTGTAGCAGTTGTAGAAACAGGACATTCGAAGGAAGACCACGATTACACGTATCACGTAGGAATTCACTCATGGAATGAAGAAGAAATCACCATCGTTGATATGAATGAAGGAAATCTAACCGATCAATTAAGCGGGACTAGTTACTACTATAAGAAATATAAAAGATGCAGAAAAAGTGTGTAGAGTGTGTTGGAGAACCGTGCTAACTACAAGCAGCGTCAGAAGTTCCCTGAAGCTCTGCACCACCACTACCACCAACACCACCATAATCACCAACCATCGGAGGTTTGTGAGGATACTTTCTTGATGTCGGGTCGATTCCGAGCCAAACACGATGCCTGACAATCATTGTGAAGAGTGATCGCGTTGCAGGAAGGGAAGTCATTTTCACTAAGCACCGGTTCATATCTTAGGAGATTGTAAAGCTTCTAGCCTTGGTTTCGGGTTGATGCCAGTCTACTGAGGAGGAGATCATCTTGCAATTCTGGACTCATGATTCTATAGGGAGAGGAGACAAGATTGTAAGTGATTAAATTTTCAATGGTGTAATCACGTCACATGTAGTGACAGAAGTTTTTACTATCGATAAAGATTTTTACATTTCACCTTTCATTCATCTTCAAGAACATATTAAAAACAAAAACACCAAAAACAACAACTTATTTGTGTTTACATTTAGTATGTAAGTGTTGTATTGTTTGTTTTGTATTGTGATTAATGTTATCATTGTCCGTATTGTGAATGTTTTATGTTTGATTGATTCAGAAAATAGATAATAGTTTTACAATTTATTGAAATTGATTCGTTCCAAATACTTAAAGATTTCAATGTTTACTGTTTGAAATATCTGAATGTTAGTGTTGCTTAATGATAAATCTAATCTTAACTAGCATCAAAGAGCTTAATTGATGTTATTTACAATCTGTGGAATCGCCCAATGGTTGGCCGAATTCCTCTATAATCAATAGTATTGTTAGACTCGTGGAGTTAACTTAAGTCCACGAGGTTAGTTCATTGAGTTAGCCATAACTCCACGAACTAGGTCCGTTGTGTTAACTGTAATTCAACGAAGTGTTTTACTAAACACATAAATTCCAATATAAAAATCAGAGCAATACACAATTCTTACTCTATCTCTCTATGGGATCAACCTATACTTGCACACAAATACAATATACACTGTGCACTTGCAGTTAAAACACAAATTAGAATTAATAGCTAATTTGTGTGAAAGGTTGTTAGTTTACTTCTAAAAGTAATTATTGATATAAGCATAAAAATAGAAGTTAACAAAACTTCAAACAAGTTTTCTAACGCCATTGCCAGGGAGAGATTGAGAAGCTAAGCAACTGTGAGTGTAGTTTTTTTTAATAGCAAGAGGAGTGTGTGGGTTTTCTTCTCTAATTGAGAATATGGCATATGCTTATGCTCAAAGATTTCTAAAACATGTAGTTAGCATATGTGAATTCTACAATTTGGAAGGTCACGACATTTTTGATTGTTTGAAGCTGAGACGATTGCAGATGGTTAGATCACAAGAACAACAAATGAATTATCTTCACTATAATAGAGCTGAGTGTAAGAATCCTATGGTTTACCCAACTAATGGTTAGCTTAGAATGTGTAATATGTTGAGAGACAAGGAAGTTTGAGATATGTATGACAGACTAGAGCGTAGCTTAGATCAAAACATGGACAAACTAGAATAATTTATGTGTCAGCAACAAGAAGTCAACCAATTAAACTATAAGGAAGCATATTCAGAACCTAAAATTGATATCATTTACAAAACTGAAAAAACCATAATGAAAATTGATCAAAAATTGAATGCAATGAGATTAGATGATCTAGAAAGAAAACTAAAAGCATTGAATGAATTTACAATGAAATTACAAGTTATGCAATAGGACAACATAAATGAAATCTTTAATGTTACAGATCTACATAATTTGCAAGACATACAAACAAAAGAAAACACCAATGCAACAAAATTTAAAGAATGCAATTTAAAACTAAAAACATTTGAAGATCATAATCACGAAAATGATATACAAGAACATCAAGAAAGTAATGAAAATCTGGAAGATGTATGTATAACATTAAGATTTGGAACTGATATACCATCAAGAATTCAAAAAGAAAATAATATGAAGGTGGATAAGAACAAAAATCAAAATGATAATGAAAATGTAATATCTAGAAACATAAACATTAATGAAGAAAGATTTAAATCTGAAGATGAGATTAAAAATGATCAAACAAATCAAATGAAAGAAGTAGAATCTTTTAAATCAAAATCATTAGCACTCTATCCTGAAAGTTTACAACAAACATTTCCTGAAAAATAAGAACAAATTAGAGAAATCTTTGAAAAAGTACAAGTTAACATTCCTTTATTGGACTTATTGCAAAAAATGCCACCTTGTGCTAAATTTCTTAAGGATTAGTGTACTAAGAAAAGAGAGCGAAAAGTTTTAAGAAAAGTCTTTTTAGCTGAGCAAAGTAGTTCCCTATTTCTGCCACAAATTCCTAAAAGGTTATCTGATCCTAGAATTCCTGTTATATTATGCACCATAGGAAATACTATTCTAGAAAGAACCTTGATAGACCTCGGTGTAGGTATAAATGTTATGTCAAGTGATATATTTGCATCCTTAGGATTAGAAGGCTTAACTCCTACTAGGACTGTTATTCAATTAGCTAATAGAAGTATAAGATACCCTAAAGGAAAAATAGAGGATGTCTTAATTAAAATAAAAAACCTCATATATCCTATTGATATTGTAATTTTGGATTCCCAACAAATTAAGCATAAAATCAAGATACATCTTTAATTTTGGGAAGACCATTTTTAACAACATCAAGGGTTATTATTAATTGTAAAACTAGAGTAATGAAGTTAGCATATGATAATGAGGATACTCAATTAAATATTTTCAAACCAGAAAAGTTTGAAAAGTTAGAAATGTCCTTACATACTATAGACTTTTTAGAGGATGAAGGAGATATGCTAGATGATGTGATTCAAGAAGAATTAAATAAGCAACACAATTCTAAAACTTTAGAAGAAAGTGAAAGCATAAATATAGAAGGAGAGTAGGAAGAAATTAATTTAAAAAATGATGATGTTCAATTAGGAGACCTAACTTCTGATGGGCAACATTTAAAATTAAAACATTTACCTCCTGAATTAACATATATATTTCTGGAAGAAAAATGAACATGTCTGTTCATGTTTTCCCAGCACTACACTAGAAAAACTTTGATTTGTTACTTCTATTTTTACTTAGTTAATTTATCTTTATACCTATTCTTTCTTTTAGAAGTAAACAAACAACCTTTAATACAATTTAGATATTAATTCCAATTTGTACTTTAACTGCAAGTGCACAGTGTCTATTGTATCAGTGTGCAAGTACAGGTCGATCCCACAAGGAATTGCTGATGAATTTAAGAAATGTTTGATTGTGAACAATTCAAATTTATATTCAATAAGCACTCCATTGAGTTACAGTTAACTCAATGGACAAAGTTCATTGAGTTATGGATAACTCAACGGACTATCCTTGTGGACTTAAGTTAACTCCACGAGCCTGTCTCTTCTTTATAATACTGCTATTTACAGAGGAATTCGGCCAACCATTAGGCGATTCCACAGATTGTAAATAACATCAATTAAGCTTTTTAATGCTAGTTAACATTGGATTTATCATTAAGCAATACTAACATTCAGATTATTCAAACAGTAACCATTAAAATCTTTAAGTTGTTTTGTACGAACCAATTTCAGTAAACTGTAAAATTAAAACTAACATAAAACAATCATAAAACTGATACAGATAACATTAACCACGATACAACATAAACAATACAACACTCAAATACAACATACAAACAAAGATAAATTGTTTTTGGTATTTTTGTTTTGATGTGAACATGGAAATGGGCTAAAGGTGAAATGTAAAGTAATTTCACTTGATAGTAAATACTTCCGACACTACTTGCAACGCGATTACACCATTGAAAATTGAACCACTTACAATTCTATCTCCTCTCCCTATAGAATCGCGAGTCTAGAATTACAAGATGATCTCCTCTTCAACATACAAGCATCAACCCGAAGCCAAGGCTAAAAGCTTTACGATCTCCTGAAATATGAGTCGGCGCTTGGTGAAAATGTCTTCCCTTCCCGCGACGCGATCACTCCTCACAGTGGTTGTCAGGCACTATGTTTGGCTCAGAATCGACTCGACATCAGGCAAGTATCCTCACAGACCTCCAATGATTGGTGATTATGGTGGTGATAATGATGGTTGGTGTGATACTTCGGAGAATCGCCGATACTGTATGCAGAAAGCTCGGTGCTCCTCCTCTGTATACACTGGCCGTCCATCTATCACACACTTTCTTTTTTTCTTCTTTTCTTTTATATTTCTTCAGTGGTAACTGCTTCTGCTTGAATGATCGGTTGGATTTCCTTCCTTTAGATCAACGGCGATGATTTCTTTCTCCCTACGCAATTGAATTCCTACGTGATACGTGCGAACGTGGTTTTTCCTTCCAATTGTCTGTTCCTGCAACCGCTATAGTGGCATATTAGAAAATATATAGTCCATGGAGTTACAGATAACTCAACGGACTTCCTTCATTGATTTAACTATAAAACACGTGCAAAAATAACAACTTAAGTTTATAACGCTAACCTAACGCGTTGCCTTTGTGTTCAATATAGCAACTCAACGCGTACAGTTATGCTAACTTAACGAGTTATAACTTAAGTAAATCTACCAGATCTCGACAAATGTCAGCAGCAGTTTAAATATAAAATAACATTTCGAAGAGTTACAGGTATAACTATCCGATGCTTAGATGCATTTTCGGATACTTAAGAATTTCATAGCCTGCAATTTACCGACAGTTCATAAATGTACTAAATTAACATTAATTCTCCAAAATTAAGCAGATTCTTCAATTAAAGCATATAACAGTGCAATTATAACATAATGGCTTAATTCTCATATGATAAGCTAAATATTATGCAATTAACCATCATTTAATGGTTAATAATATGCACTTTTTCATTCTAAACACTTCCCCCATACCTAAATTTTGCTAGTCCCTTAGCAAACTAAGATCTAATTAATTGGTCTTTCAAAAAGTGCTCGAATTAATTCTTCCCCTTTTGTTTTTTTGTTTTTTTTTTTTTTCTTTTGTTCAACATAAACATATATTCTATATGTTTCAGTAATCAACCTGCAAAGATATTTAGAATATATGTAAATTACATACAAAGTATATCATCTTCATATAGGTGTTAATTATATTATCGTTTGTTCTTCTTTTCATCATCTGTAATCTTGAATTTTCCAATAAGTTTTCTAGAAGAAATTTCAACAACATACGAATCAAAGTACAATCCAATTCAATCTGATTAAGACAAGTAGAATAAAGAATTGTATTTCCATTAAACAACTTCAAAAGTCAATTCAAGATTCATATTTTAGCAATTGTAGATAACAGAAAATATACTCGATTCATAAGATATCTGTATTTCACAAAACACTTGTATCTTTTTAGAACAGTATATATATATATTTTTTTTGTACTTTAAAAGTTAATTTGACAAGCTTGAATCATACAAGAGCTTTCTAATGTACCCATGTAACGAGCTTTCAGTCAACAATCCCAGATCTGATCAAGATCTTAGGGTGCTAGATTTTCAGAGTCCTTTTTCAGGTCAACAATCCTTACATACTTATCTGCTCAAGTACAAAAGGCTCGTGATCAAACAAGTCAATAAACTCTCAAGGTTTTTTTCTTTTCTTTTTTTTTTTCTTTTTTTTTTCTAAAAATAAATGCACACACAAAACAAAGCATTAATCACATACTATATATGCACGTATTTCATTAATACAAATGCAGTAAAACACCAATCTCATATAATCCTGCTTCTATCATTTACTAAAAATATGAATCCATAACAATAAGCTCATACTTTATCTGTAGTTTAATAAGATCTACACATAAATCATTCTACAAGTTCAATCAGTCAAAGTAAATGTATCTTTTATCATATGTGTTTCATTTAATCTAGAATTCACATCTCAGCTCCTTCAGGACTTTAGATAATTTTCTGATTAAGCATTAAATATTCTGATTTCATTTTAAAATCGTGAAACTGTTAAACTCATGAAATTCAGAAAAATCATAAGATACTATATCTAGATTTACATAAATAATAAATTCTATAGCATCTTCTATAACCTTCTAAATATAACATTCAAGCAGTTTATAAAAATTTTACAGTCTCAATTATCGGATAGTTACAACAAGTTCATAAAAATTTTCAATTTCCTCAAAACTTTGCAGTACCATTTTAATTCCTTTAATTAACAAACTTACATGGCTGTTACTTTAATTACCTTCCCCCCATACCTACATTTTGCATTGTCCTCAATGTAAAAGATTTGACAATAAGTACAGTAATTGAAGCAGGCATGAATAAAGTTTTGTTTGATTTAAAATTCAGGATAAGTAATTGGTTACATACCTTGTTCCATTTGTATCTCTTTCTACATATTCCAATTTTTGATTCTGAAAAACTTTTCATTCCCAGATAAACACAAAATATAAAATAAAATAACATTTAACAGATATTAATAAATTAGTGTCTTGTGTGGAACCCAGGCTCCTATGCCTTTGGTGGCTCACAAGCAAGCCAGTTGGTTTCCCAGAACAGATACCAACAAACTGGATTGATATTTTGTTTTGTTTGTTTTTTTTTTTTTTTTTATAAAAAAATAAATGCAAAATACACACGTTAAACACACAAAATCACAACTTAAGAACATGATTGAAAAGTAGAAACAAATGGAATAAATGTATCAGTCCAAGCAAACTTTTTAGGCATAGTTCTTCTTGCTATTAATTTTGTATTAATGCAGTTCTTGTTCCTTTTTAATTTGTAAACATGTAATATATTATAAATTCCAAATACGAGTGCATTACCATTAATGATATGTAATGCAGAAAGGGATCATTTCTGGTTCCAGGGTAATGTAGCAGTTTCTATTTCTACATCTATTTCAATATACTCCTCTTCCCACTTCCATTCATTCATGTCTTCCATAATCCATATTTGAAATTTCATCAGTTCTTCCCACCATCTTATCAAACATAAAGTAGGATCGTCTTCTTCATTATACCACATTCCTATTTGAATTTCATTAAAATTTTCAGATGGTGGTTTAACTATTTCACTCGGTACAAGTAAAATTTCTAAATAATCATCATAACTGTCTATGCTCACTATGTATAAATCAGATCTATATGCTATTGATATCTCCATGACTAAATAGATATAACCATCAAGTATGACATGTGTTTGGTTAATTAATGATTTTTGTCCTAGATATATTATAATGTTTTCATTCCAAGATCTATTCAAAAAATTATACACACTTAAGCGTAAATCTTCACCCCAATTTCCTATAGGTCTCTAATAATATAATTTTTCAGGAATTGTAGAATTTTTATCAGAAAATATTAAAGCTGACCCACAATTTTCAATTGGTGCTTCAAATATATTAGGTCTTCCTATATTACATTCTTCTCCTGTTATAGGATTTCTTATCAAAATCTCAGGTAATGATAAACTTGCATACCTTGGTCTCCTCTTGTATATGATTAATCCTTCATCTATCCCCATAATATGACTCATTCCTTCTAATGCATTAGGTGGAATTCCAGTAGTTTCTTCCATAGCTAGATATTCATGGGTATTTGAACTACGATTAAATGACCTCCATATGAATCAATCTCTAATCTTAGTCATTTTTGCAGCTTGTAGTCCCTGAAAATATTTTTCTTCAATGCAGTCTTTAATTTCCTTTAATACACAACACATCCTGCACAGATCTTTAGCTAATAAGTTACTTAGTATTTCCCTTTGTGCATCCAATGGTAATTGCATTAATTCCATTTGTCGATTCAGTTTGAAGCTTTCCATTCTATAAATATTTGTTGTCGGATGAAGGTTGAATTAGTTGCTTCTCCTTCCAGTTCCTCCAATGCTTTCTCCTTTCTCTTAAAAGTGCTGGTAACTCGTAAATAACATTATGTTTCATATATATACTGCGCATCCATAAAGTGAATAAATCTCGTTGCAAGAACGTGTCTTGCAACGTGCATCGTGGTTCTTGTTTTTATGGGTACGTGTACCACTACTAATTTCTAATTTTGGTAACCGCTAAACCGACGAAGTTTCGTTTGTGGTTAAAAGAATAACCATTCTGCTTAATCCACGAACTAACCTCGTTGAGTTACAGATTACTCAACAAAACACAGTCAGTTACTATTGCTAACTCTACGGACTAACTTCGTTGAGTTACAGATAACTCAATGGAGTGACCTGATATTATATTACTGACCTCGTGAAGTTACGGTTAACTCAACGGACTTACTTCGTTGAGTTAACACTTGGCAACTTCTAAGTTTTACTCTCGTAAGTTTTCTATTCTGTTTTTTTTTTTCTTTGTTTTCATTCTACTAACTGTAATAAAGTTAAATCTATGTCATTAATGTCTAATTTTGATTAAAATACATTTAAATCTAAACATTATATAAAGATTTAAATTGCAGATCATTTTATGTTATGCAGAATTTACATTTTACTTTATAACATGCAGAAATTTTTAAGCAGTTATCCTGTCATTCAGTAAATTGTAAATCTGCTACATATTCATAAAGTTCCACAAATTACATAATATTCAATAAATTCCATTCATTTCACATCCAAATACGTATGAAAATTGCATCTGAAAAATTATATTCATTAATATGAATCAATTACATTACAAGTACATCATACAATTTCATACAATTTTACACAAGTAGATGAACAATACAATTTAATCTTATGCCTAAGTTCATCTACTTCCTTCTAGAGTTTTTCTAATTGCTGCTCTAATTGATTTATCCTCTCTACTACTCCTGCAATTTCTCCAAAAGGTACAGCTAATTCTGCAGCTACAAAATTTCTGTATTCTTTCACTGAGATGGTTCTAGATCTGATCCTTTTTGATGTCCATTTATTGAAATCAATACAATCCACCATCAGCAGTGGAATCAAATCTCCATAAAATAATTTCTTCTTCACTGTTTTCAGCTTGGAGATAAAAACTGCAGACCAATTTATTTGGATCTTATTTACAACTGCATGCGTGGCCCATTTGACAAATTGACTTAATTCTATATCATGGCCCTGTCGTTGATAGACATTCTTAATCAGAATGTTAGCTACCATGTGTGCTTTACCATTTAAATGCTTCAATCTATTTAATAATGGCACACCAGGATTGATAGCTAAACAATCTTTAATTTGCTGCTCAGTCCATTCAACTGCAGTTGTATCTTCCAAAATTTTTGTTCCTTCATTCTTTAAACCAAATATGTTATGGAGAAGCTCTGGTGTTATCTATACATCAGCTTCCTCCACGTTTGAAATTAATTCTCCTTCTCCTTCTCTTAAATTTGCATAGAAACAGGGCACTAAATTCTCATATACTATATGCCCTCTTTCTTGAGATATAAATTGCAGTAGACCTTGGAATTCAAATAGATCTTTGATTTCTTGCATTCCATCCCAATTTACTGGTCTACTGTAAATAATTTCGTAAACCCTTATTTCTTGGTATTTGGTATAAGCTTCCTGACTACAAAAATGTACTTTAGTTAAAATTGTTGTTTCAGTCGGATCAGGAAAGTGACTTTGTTGCTCTAGAGGGGTTTGCTCTTACTCTTCCTCTAACATAGGTTGCATTTGGACATTCTCTTCAGATTCCTGAATCTTTGCTTTTGCTTCTGTCTATGGTGGTGAGCCGGCAGAACTCTCCACTCTGTCTTGAATTCTTTCCATAATTTGCTGAAGAGTTTCTTGCTCTTCAGTGGAATCTGTGAAATTATTTTTGTCCAAATGGCTTCTTTCAGCCTCTTCATTTTCTACTCTTTCTTCTTCCTCCTGACTACCAATCTATTCTGTTACTATTCTTTCTGATTCTATAACAGATTGGGATGGAGTCACGGGCAATTCAGTTTCTGCCTTAATTTCTATTTCTTCATGTACAGGCTGCAAACTAATTTCAGCCTGATTTTTTTCTTTTCTTTGCTCCTCCTGCTCCTCCTCAGATTCGGATAGCAGGTTAATAAAAATCTGCTCCACAGGCCCTATAAAAATTAGTACTTCAGATTTAATTTCTTCATATTCAAGCACTTTTTCTTTTTCTTTCTTTTTTCTAATTAGTTGTGCTTGTTCTTCCTCTTCATCTTCTGAAATTAAATCTACAAAAATAGGCTCTGCAGGCCTTCAAACCACAGGTACTGGCTCTTTCTATTTAATTCTTCCAATAATTGCTGGTCTCGAAGGACCCACTTTAGCTTCTTTTGCAGCATCTCTAACAGTAGTTCTGGTAGTAGCTTCTTGATGCTGTTCCACTTTAATTTTATATTGGGCTTTCAACTTTTCTGCAGCCTTCTTTTTGTACAGTGCATCAAACACCAGGTGTGCTTTAGCCACTATCAAATCTTCTAATTCTCCTTAGTTTTTTCCAACTTGAACCAGTTCTGCAAATTCTCTTATTTCTTCTTCAGTCGAAGGCCCCATCATTTCTGCTCGTGCCAATGGCTTAAATGGTGGAACTGAAGGTCCAAACTGTTGCTCCTCAAGAACAGGTCTTTCAGTAGTTGGTTCCTCCCGTTCTTCAGTTGCCTCTTCATTTGCTTTCCTTTCTTGCTCCTAGATCACCCGTTTAGCTCGTCTACAGATTCGTCTTTTGAACCAGAGCCGGGACTTACGCTGGATTAATTCTAGGGCAACTTCATTACTTGGCCTTATTTGTCTTTCCTTGCTTACAGCTATTTCTGTTGCTATTCTGATTCGTGTTTCCATTATTTGAGGTATTTGTATACCCATATCTACTAAATCTCTTCTAAACTTGAAAAGTTCTGATTCTACCTTCTGTAGCTCTTTCTCTCTTATCGTATTTCTGATCTTCTACCGTGTGTGCCACTCTTCTGATTCCTTCAGAAATTCTGATCTATCAACAACATCTTCCCAGAATTCAGGCGTCATCTTCCTCATCGTGGAGTTACACAACAGCACGGAATCGCTCTGATTTCTACTGTTCTAGATTCTAAATGATTTGCCGGATAATGCTCCCAAAACCTTAGGTTTTAGTTTAAATAAGCCTTAAGTTTAGGCGGGTAATTGGGTCATTTCCCGAACCAACTATTATTATTTTATCTGCGATCTTAGCTACAGTACTCCGTTGAGTTACAGGTAACTCAACAGACTAAGCTCGTTGACTAACTCAAGACTTAACGGAGTAAGCTCGTTGAGTTAAGCGTAACTCAACGGACTCCCCGTATAAGCAAATATAACAATAAAAATATTATAAAGAATAGTTTTTCAATTTTTTTTTTTTTCCGGTTTAACCGATACTATATTTCGGTCAGCCCTAAATATTTATTATTTTTTTTATTTTTCTTTCGGTTGAATCGACACTATGTTTCGGTAAAACCAATATATTTTTTTTCTGAAAATTAATATACAATTTTTGTTTCCGGTTTAACCGATACTATGCTTCGGTCAGACCTAAACATTTTTTTTTTACTTTTCTTTCGGTTGAATCGATACTATGTTTCGGTAAAACTAAATTTTTTTAATGTTCCGGTCATACCGATGCTACGCTTCGGTCAGACCTAAATATTTTTTTAATTTTTCGATCATACTGATGGATCTAGTCGGTTGAACCGCAACTATTTTTATATTTTATATATATTTTTATGTTTTATTTTATTTTTTTATATATATATAAACATAAAAACTGATTTCTTACTAAGTAAAACTCGAGTAGTCTTCTACTCTAACTTCTTCTATAATTCCAAAGGAACTTTTTGGTGTTTTCAGAATAGGTTTAAGTCTTTGTCCATTTACTTTAAATATATTCCGATTTTTAGGATTTTCAATTTCAATAACTCCATAAGGATAAACATTTCGAACTATGTAAGGTCTTGCCCATCTAGATCTTAATTTTCCTAGATGGTTATGGAGTCTAGCCAGATAAAGATATACTTCTTGTCCTATTTCAAAGCTTTTAGGAATAATTTTTCTATCATGCTAGAATTTAATTTTCTCTTTTTCTCTTACAGTCTTTGAATAAGCTTCATTTCTAAATTCTTCTAATTCAATTAGTTGCATTTTCCTATTTTCAACAGCTTGATTTAATTTAGTGTTCAGAGTTTTTAATGCCCAATAAGCTTTATGTTCTATTTCAGCAGGTAAATGACAACTTTTTCCATATACTAGCCTAAAAGGTGACATACCTAAGCTCGTTTTATAAGCAGTTCTATAAGCCCAAAGTGCATCAATCAATCTATTAGCCCAATCTGTTCTAGTAGGATTTACTACTTTTTCCAAGATTAATTTAATTTATTTGTTTGCACTTTCTACTTGTCCACTTATTTGCGGATGATATGATGTTGCAATTTTCTGGTTTACTCCATATTTCTTCATTAAGGCTTCAAAACTTCTATTACAGAAGTAAGTTCCTCTATCACTAACAATAGCTTTAGGTATTCCAAATCTGGCAAATATATTTGTTCTTATAAATTGTATTACCACTTTGTTATCATTAGTTTTTGTAGGAATAGCTTCTATCCATTTAGATACATAATCCACCCTCAACAATATGTAATTAAATTGATTAGACATAGGAAATGGACCCATAAAATCTATTCCCCACACATCAAAGATTTCAACCTCAACAATAGGATTAAGAGGCATCATATTCCTCTTTGATATTCTTCCTATTTGTTGACATCTTAAACAACTTAAGCAATATTTATGAGCATCTTTGAATAGTGTTGGCCAATAAAACCCACATTGCAGAATTTTTGCAGTAGTTTTCCCTGAACCAAAATGTCCTCCACAAGCTTGGTCATGACAGAAAGACAATATGCTCGAATATTCAATTTCTGGAACACACCTCCTTAAAACCAGATCAGGACATTTCTTAAATAAGTAAGGGTCTTCCCAATAGTAATATTTTACTCTTGAGAAAAACAATTTCTTATCCTGTCTATTTCAATCCTTAGGTATTAAACTAGTAACTAAGTAATTAACTATGTCTGCATACCAAGGTATTGTGTTGATGGTCATTAATTATTCATCAGGAAAATTATCCTTAATTTCAATATTTGATTTTTCTATTTGTAATCTTGATAAATGATTTGCTACTACATTCTCACAACCTTTTTTATCTTTAATTTCTAGATCGAATTCTTGCAATAATAATATCTATCGGATCAATCTAGGTTTAGTTTTTTTTTTCTTTATTAGATGTTTTAGAGCTGAATGATCCGTGTATACTATTACTTTAGCTCCAATCAAATATGATCTAAACTTTTCTAAAACAAACACAATAGCTAATAATTCTTTTTAGTAGTTGTGTAATTAACTTGAGCATCATTTAAGGTTTTGCTTGCATAATGAATCACTCTAGGAGATTTTTCTATCTTCTGTCCTAACACTGCTCCTACATCAAAATCAGAAGCATCGCACATTAATTCAAATGGATGGTTCCAATTAGGTGCTTGAATTATAGGAGTTGAAATTAAGCTAGTCTTAAGTCTGAAAAATGCTTCCTTGCAATTTTTATCAAAGTTAAATGGAACATCTTTTAATAGATTAGTTAAAGGTCTAGCTATCTTGCTAAAGTCTTTAATAAATCTTCTATAAAAACCAGCATGTCCTAGAAATGATCTAATATCTTTTACTGATTTAGGTTCTGGTAGATTAGAAATTACTTCTATTTTAGCTTTATCTACTTACAACCCTTTTTTAGAAACAACATGCCCTAAGACTATTCCTTGTTTAACCATGAAGTGACATTTTTCCCAATTTAAAATCAGATTTTTTTCCACACAGCGTTTTAATATTTGGTCTAAATTGCTTAAACACACTTCATATGAGTTACCATATACAGTAAAATCATCCATAAATATTTCTAAACATTCATTAGTCATTCCAGTAAATATGCCCTGCACACACCTATGAAAGGTAGTTCTTTTAAAAGCATAAGTTCCATTAGGACAGGTGAAAGTTGTTTTCTCTTGATCCTCTAATTCTACTGGAATTTGATTATACCTTGAATACCCATCTAGGAAACAAAAATATTCTTGCCCTACTAATCTTTCCAACATTTGATCTATAAAAGGTAAGGGAAAATGATCTTTCCTAGTCACAGCATTCAGCTTTCTATAGTCTATACATACTCTCCAACCTGATTGAATTCTAGTAGGTATCAAGTCTTGACTTTCATTCCTAATAACTGTTAATCCTGATTTCTTGGGAACTACATGGATTGGACTAACCCACGAGCTATCAGAAATTGGATAAATTATATCATTATCTAACCATTTAACTATTTCCTTCCTGACTACTTCTTTAAGGTTTGGATTTAATCTCCTCTCAAGAATTCTAACAGGTTTAGCATTCTCTTCTAAATATAGGTGGTGACAGCATAAAGTTGAACTTAATCCTTTTATATCAGTCATAGTCCATCCTATTGCTTCTTTATAACTTTTTACTACATCTTTTAATTTAGCTATTTGATCCCCTTTCAAATCTGAAGCAATAATGATTGGACAGGTCTGTTTATCTTCTAAAAATATATAAGTTAATTTAGGAGGTAAAAGTTTTAATTCTAAATGCTGCCCATCAGAAGCTAGAGCTCCTAATTGAACATCATCATTTTTTAAATTAATTTCTTCCTGATCTCCTTCTATATTTATGCTTTCAATTTCTTCTAAAGTTTCAGAATTGATTTGCCTATTTAATTCTTCTTGAATCACATCATCTAACATATCTCCTTCATCCTCTAAAAAGTCTATGGTATGTAAGGACATTTCTAACTCCTCAAACCTTTCTGGTTTGAAAATATTTAATTGAGTATCCTCATTATCATATGCTAACTTCATTACTCCAGTTTTATAATTTATAACAGCCCCTGATGTTGCTAAAAATGGCCTTCCCAAAATTAAAGATGTATCACTATTTTTATACTTAATTTGTTGGGAATCCAAAATTACAATATCAATAGGATATATAAAATTCTTGATTTTAATTAAGACATCCTCTATTTTTCCTCTAGGGTATCTTATACTTCTATCAGCTAATTGAATAACCGTACTAGTAGGAGTTAAGCCTTCTAATCCTAAGGATGCAAATATATCACTTGACATAACATTTATACCTGCACCTAAGTCTATTAAGGTTCTTTCTAGAATGGTATTTCCTATGGTGCATGATATAACAGGGATTCCAAGATCAGATAACTTTTTAGGAATTTGTGGCAGAAATAGGTAACTACTTTGCTCAGCTAAAAAGACCTTTCTAAGAACTTTTCGCTCTCTTTTCTTAGTACACCAATCCTTCAGAAATTTAGCACAAGGTGGCATATTCTGCAATAGATCTAACAAAGGAATGTTAACTTGTACTTTTTCAAAAATTTCTCTGATTTTTTCTTGTTTTTCAAGAATTGTTTGTTGTAATCTTTCAGGATAGGGTGCTAAAGATTTTGATTTCAAAGACTCTTTTTCTTTTAGTTGATTTGTTTGATCATTTTTAGCTTCAATTGCAGATTCAGATTGTTCTTCAGTGATTTCTAGATTTTCAGCTATTACATTTTCATTATCATTTTGATTTTTACTCTTGTCCACCTTCATATCATTTTCATTTTGAGTTTTTGGTGGTACATCAGTTCTAGATCTTAATGTTACACATACATCTTCCAGATTTTTGTTACTTTCATGATGTTTTTGTATATCATTTTCGTGATTATGATCTTCAATTGTTTTTAGTTTTAAAGTGCATTCTTTAAATTCTCTTACATTAGTGTTTTCTGTTTGTTGTATATTTTGCAAGTTGTGCAGGCTTATAACATTATAATTTTCATTGTCCTGTTGCAAAACTTGTATTTTCATTGCATTTTTGTCTAATGCTTTTAATTTTGTTTCCAGATCATCTAATTTCATTGCATTCAATTTTTGATCAATTTTCTTTATGGCTTTTTCAATTTCGTAAATTATATCCTGTTTAGGTTCTGAATATGCCTCCTTATAGTTTAATTGGTTGACTTCTTGTTGTTGACACACAAAGTATTCCAGTTTGTCCAGATTTTGCTCTATACTATGCTCTAGTCTGTCATAGCTATCCCAAACTTCAGTGTCTCTCATCATATTACACATTCTATACTGGCCATCAGTTGGGTAAACTATAAGATTCTCATACTCGGCTCTATTATATTGAGGATAATTCATTTGTTGTTCATGGGATCTATCAATCTGTAAATGTCTCAATTTCAAACAATCAGAAATGTCGTGTCCTTCAGAATTGCAAAATTCACATATGCTAATTAAAGGTTTCAGAAATCTTTAAGCATAAGCATATGTCATATTCTCAATTACAGAAGAAAACACACAACTCTAACTATTAAAATGAAACAGCTCTAACAGTAGCTTATATCTATTCAATTCAATTCCCCGGCAACGGCGCCATAAAACTTGTTCGTGTTTTCCCAGCACTACACTAGAAAAACTTGGATTTATTACTTCTATTTTTACTTAGTTAATTTATCTTTATACCTATTCTTTCTTTTAGAAGTAAACAAACAACCTTTAATACAATTTAGATATTAATTCTAATTTGTACTTTAACTGCAAGTGCATAGTGTCTATTGTATCAGTGTGCAAGTACAGGTCGATCCCATAGGGAATTGCTGACGAATTTAAGAAATGTTTGATTGTGAACAATTCAAATTTATATTCAATAAGCACTCCGTTGAGTTACAATTAACTCAACGGACAAAGTTCGTTGAGTTATGGATAACTCAACGGACTATCCTTGTGGACTTAAGTTAACTCCACGAGCCTGTCTCTTCTTTATAATATTGCTATTTACAAAGGAATTCGGCTAACCATTGGGCGAATCCACAGATTGTAAATAACATCAATTAAGCTTTTTAATGCTAGTTAACATTGGATTTATCATTAATCAATACTAACATTCAAATGATTCAAACAGTAACCATTAAAATCTTTAAGTTGTTTTGTACGAACCAATTTCAGTAAACTGTAAAATTAAAACTAACATAAAACAATCATAAAACTGATACAGATAACTTTAATCACGATACAACACAAACAATACAACACTCAAATACAACATACAAACAAAGATAAATTATTTTTGGTATTTTTGTTTTGCTGTGAACATGGAAATGGGCCAAAGGTGAAATGTAATGTAATTTCACTTGACAGAAAATACTTTCGACACTACTTGCAACGCGATTACACTACTGAAAATTGAACCACTTACAATTCTGTCTCCTCTCCCTATAGAATCGTGAGTACAGAATTGCAAGATGATCTCCTCTTCAGCATAGAGGCATCAACCCGAAGCTAAGGCTAAAAGCTTTACGATCTCCTAAAATATGAGTCAGCGCTTGGTGAAAATGTCTTCCCTTCCCGCGACGCGATCACTCCTCATAGTGGTTGTCAAGCACTGCGTTTGGCTTGAAATCGACCCGACATCAGGCAAGTATCCTCACAGACCTCCGATGATTGGTGATTATGGTGGTGATAACGATGGTTGGTGTGATACTTCGGAGAATCGCCGATACTGTCTGCAGAAAGCTCGGTGCTCCTCCTCCGTATACACTGGCCGTCCATCGATCACACACTTTCTTTTTTTCTTCTTTTCTTTTATATTTCTTCAGTGGTAACTAATTCTGCTTGAATGATCGGTTGGATTTCCTTCCTTCAGATCAACGGCGATGATTTCTTTCTCCCTGCGTGATACGTGCGAACGTGGTTTTTCCTTCCAACTGTCTGTTCTTGCAACCGCTATAGTGGCATATTAGAAAATATATAGTCCGTGGAGTTAAAGATAACTCAACAGACTTCCTTCGTTGATTTAACTATAAAACACGTGCAAAAATAACAACTTAAGTTTATAACGCTAACCTAACGCGTTGCCTTTGTGTTCAATATAGCAACTCAACACGTATAGTTATGCTAACTTAACGAGTTATAACTTAAGTAAATCTACCAGATCTCGACACGTGTCAACAGCAGTTTAAACATAAAATAACATTTTGGAGAGTTACAGGTATAACTATCCGATGCTCAGATGCATTTTCGGATACTTAAGAATTTCACAGCCTGCAATTTACCGACAGTTCATAAATGTACTAAATTAACATTAATTCTCCAAAATTAAGCAGATTCTTCAATTAAAGCATATAACAGTGCAATTATAACATAATGGCTTAATTCTCATATGATAAGCTAAATATTATGCAATTAACCATCATTTAACCGTTAATAATTTGCACTTTTTCATTCTAAACAATGTCCAATCATTATTGCTTCAGATTTAAAAGAGGATCAAATTGCTAAATTAAAAGATGTAGTAAAAACTTATAAAGAAGCAATAGGAAGGACTATGAATGATATAAAAGGGTTAAGTGCAACTTTATGCTGTCACCACATATATAGAAGAGAATGCTAAACCTGTTAGAATTCCTGAGAGAAGATTAAATCCAAACCTTAAAGAAGTAGTTAGGAAGGAAATAGTGAAATGGTTAGATAATGACATAATTTATCCGATTTTTGGTAGCTCATGGGTTAGTCAAATCCATGTAGTTCCCAAGAAATCAAGATTAACAGTTATTACAAATGAAAGCCAAGACTTGATACCTACTAGAATTCAATCAGGCTAGAGAGTGTGTATAGACTATAGAAAGCTGAATGCAATAATTAGGAAAGATCATTTTCCCTTACCTTTTATAGATCAAATGTTAGAGAAATTAGTAGGGCAAAAATATTTTTGTTTCTTAGACGGGTATTCAGGATATAACTAAGTCTCAATAGCATTAGAGTATCAAGAGAAAACAACATTCACTTGTCCTAATGGAACTTATACTTTTAAGAGAATGCCATTTGGACTATGCAATGCATCAGTCACCTTTCAAAGGTGTATGCAAGGCATATTCACTTGAATGACTAAAGATTTTTTAGAAATATTTATGGATGATTTTACTGTTTATAAAACTTCATATGAAGTGTGTTTAAATAATTTAGACTGATTATTAAAATGCTGTGTGGAAAAAAGTTTGGTTCTGAATTGGGAAAAATGTCATTTCATGGTTAAACAAGGAATAATCTTGGGACAGTGTTTCAAAGAAATAGTTGGAAGTAGATAAAGCTAAAATAGATGTAATTTCTAATTTACCATAACCTAAATTAGTAAAGGATATTAGATCATTTCTAAGACATGCTGGATTTTATAGAAGATTTATTAAAGATTTTAGAAAAATAGCTAGACCTTTAACTAATCTATTAAAAGATGTCTCATTTAACTTTGATAAAAATTGCAAAGAAGCATTTTTCAAGCTTAAAACTAGCTTAATTTCAACTCCTATAATACAAGCACCTGATTGGAGCCATCCATTTGAATTAATGTGCGATGCATCTGATTTTGCTGTAGGAGCAGTGTTGGGATAGAAGATAGAAAAATCTCCTAGAGTGATTCATTATGCGAGCAAAATTTTAAATGATGCTCAAGTTAATTACACAACTACTGAGAAAGAGTTAATAGTTGTAGTGTTTGCCTTAAAAAAGTTTAGATCATATCTAATTGGAGCTAAAGTGATAGTATACACGGATCATTCAGCTTTAAAACACCTAATAGCAAAGAAAGAGACCAAACCTAGAATGATCCGGTGGATATTATTATTACAAGAATTTAATCTAGAGATTAAAGATAAAAAAAGTTGTGAGAATGTAGTAGTAGATCATTTATCAAGATTACAAATAGAAAAATCAAATATTGAAATTAAAGATAATTTTCCTAATGAACAACTAATGACCATCAACACAATACATTGGTATACAAACATAGTTAATTACTTAGTTACTGGTCTAACACCTAAAATTGGAATAGACAGGATAAGAAATTGTTCTTTTCAAGAGTAAAATATTACTATTGGGAAGACCCATACTTATTTAAGAAATGTGTTGATCTGATTTTAAGGAGGTGTGTTCTAGAAACTAAATATCAGAGCATATTGTCTTTCTGTCATGACCAAGCATGTGGAGGGTATTTTGGTTTAGGGAAAACTACCGCCAAAATTCTACAATGTGGTTTTTATTGGCCAACACTATCTAAAGATGCTCATAAATATTGCTTAAGTTGTTTAAGATGTCAACAAATAGGAAGAATATTAAAGAGGAATATGCTGCCTCTTAAACCTATTGTTGAGGTTGAAATCTTTGATGTGTGGGGAATAGATTTTATGGGTCCATTTCCTATGTCTAATCAATTTAACTATATATTGTTGGGGGTGGATTATGTGTCTAAATGGATAGAAGCTATTCCTACAAAAACTAATGACAACAAAGTGGTAATACATTTTGTAAGAACCAATATAATTACTAGATTTAGAATACCTAAAACTATTATCTGTGATAGAGGAACTCATTTCTGTAATAGAAGTTTTGAAGCCTTAATGAATAAATATTTAGTAAATCACAAAATTGCAACATCATATCATCCGCAAACAAGTGAACAAGTAGAAAGTGCAAATAAACAAATTAAGTTAATCTTAGAAAAAGTAGTAAATCCTACTAGTACAGATTGGGTTAATAGATTGATGGATGCACTTTGGGCTTATAGAACTGTTTATAAGACAAGCTTAGGTATGTCACCTTTTAGGCTAGTATATGGAAAAAGTTATCATTTACCAGCTGAAATCGAACATAAAGTTTATTGGGCATTAAAAACTTTGAACACTAATTTAAATCAAGCTGTTGAAAATAGGAAAATACAATTGATTGAATTAGAAGAATTTAGGAATGAAGCTTATTCAAAAACTATAATAGAAAAAGAGAAAATGAAGTTCTAGCATGACAAGAAAATTATTCCAAAAACCTTTGAAATAGGACAAGAAGTATATCTTTACATGACTAGACTTCATAACCATCTAGGAAAATTAAGATCTAGATGGGCAGGACCTTACATAGTTCGAAATATTTACCCCTACGGAGCTATTGAAATTGAAAATCCTAAAAATCAGAATATATTTAAAGTAAATGGACAAAGACTTAGACCTATTTTGAAAATACTAATAAATGCTTTTGGAATTATAAAAGAAGTAAGAGTAGTGGACTACTCAAGCTTTGCTTAAAAAAAATAAAAAATATATATTTTTATATATAATATATATATATAAAACAAAAAAAAAAATCTTATTTAAATATAGTCGCGGTTCAATCGAAAGGAATTATCGGTTTTATCGAAGCATATTTTAAAAGAAAAAAATCGTTGCGGTTCAACTAACAAGATCTATCGATCTAACTGAAACACAAAAACAGAAAAAAATCTATATATTATATGTAGTAAAAATGTCGATTTTACCGAAGCATAGTATCGGTTCAACTGACAGAAAAAGAAAAATATATATATATATTTAATTTCGGTTCAATCGAAGAATGTAACGGTTTGACCGAAAAATTTTAAAAGGGTTGAAAAATTAAAAATACGACGAGAAAAAAAGAGCTATAGAAGGTAGAATCTGAACTTTTCTACTGGAGGAAAGTGTTAGTTGATTTAGGCATACAAATATCTTAGATTATAGAGACAAGAATTAGGGTAGCAACAGAAATTGCTGTAAGCAGAGAGAGAAAAATCAAGCCAAATAACGAACTTGCCCAAGAGCTAATCCAACGTAATGCTAGATTATGGTTCAAAAGGTGCATTGCTGGTTGTGTAAGGGGTGAAATTAGGCGATAGCAACAAAGGAAAGAAACTGAAGAACAAGAGGAGCCGACTGTTGAAAGACCTATCCTTGAGGAATAGTAGCTTGGACCTTCAGTTCCACAACCAAAGCCGTTAGAAAGAGCAGCAATTTTGGGGCCTTCTACTAAGGAAGAAAGAAGAGAATTTCAAGAACTAGTTCAAATAGGAAAAGACTAAGGAGAACCAGAAGAATTGGCAGTAGCAATAGCACATCTGGTGTTTGATGCACGGTGCAAAAAGAGGGCTGCAGAAAAGTTGAAAGCCCAATATAAAATTAAAGTTGAACAGCATCAAGTAGCCACTACCAGACCTACTGTAAGAGGAGCTGAAGCTGGTCCTTCGAGACCAACAATTATAGAAAAAGTTAAACAGGAAGAGTCAGTACTTGTGGCTCAAAGGCCTGTAGAGCCTATTTTTGTAGATTTAATAATTCAGTAATCTAATTTAACATTGTTTTTCCTCCTCCCCCTGCAAATATATTGCAAACATATGTAACTTACATACAAAATATACTGCATAAAATAGGTGGTAGTTACACTATCAATTTTTTCAAACATCTATTATCCTGAATTTTCCAATATAATTTCCAGAATAAATTTCAACTACATACGAATCAAAACACAATTCAACTCAATATGATTAAAACAAGAATAATAATGAATTATATCTCAAAGAAACAACTTCAAAAGTTTAATCTAGATTCACACTTCAATAATCATAAATAACGGAGAATATACTCAATTCACAAGATATCTGTATTTTAATAAAATACTTTCATCTTTTCAAAATAGTATATGCATATTTTTACTTTAAAAGTTAATTTGAAAAGCTTGAATCATACAAGAGCTTTCTAGTGTACCTATGTATCGAGCTTTTAGTCAATAATCTTAGATCTAATCAGGATCTTAGGTTGCTAAATTTTAAGAGTCATCTTTCAGGTCAACAATCCTTACATACCTATCTACTCAAATACAAAAGACTTGTGATCAAACAAATCAATAAACTCTCAAAGTTTTTCTGTTTTCTCCTTTGTTTTTCTTTTCAACACAGTATATATATGTATTTCATTAATACAAATGCAATAAAATACAAATCTCATATAATCCTACTTCTACAATCTACTGAAAAATATGAATTCATATCAATAAGCTCATACCTTTTTTGTAGTTTAATATGAATAAATCATTCTACAAGTTTAATCCATCAAATTAAAAGTATCATTGATCATATGTATTTCATTTAATCTAAAAATCAACATTTCAGCTCTTTTAGAATTTGAAATAATTTTCTGAGCTTCAATTAAGTATTCTAATTTCTTTTTAAAATCGTGAAATTGTTAAACTCATAAAATTCAATAAAAACATAAGATACTATACCTAGATTTGTATTAATGTTAAAGTATTGTAACATCTTATAAAAGATTCTAAATATAACATTCAAGTAGTTACAATTCTCAATTATTTTTTTTTTTCAGCTATCAAAAGGTTTTAGATAATTTTCAAAGAATTACAATGAAATTTCAAAGAGTTACAACAAATTCATAATAATAGTTATCCAACTTTACAAAAATTTACAGAACAATCTTAATTCCTACAATTAACAAGATTACTTCAATTTTAATCAAATTACCTCTCCTCCATATTGTTTAGAATGAAAAAGTGCATAATATTAAGGGTTAAATAATGGTTAATTACATAATATTTAGCTTATCATATGAGAATTAAGCTATTATATTATAATTGCACTATTATATGCTTTAATGAAAGAATCTGCATAATTTTAAGGAATTAACGTTAATTAAGTATATTTCTGAACTATCGGTGAGTTGCAGGCTTTGAAATTCCTAAGTATCTGAATTTTCTGTTATTTTAGAGAGTTATATTGCATGTTGTTTAGAATGAAAAAGTGCATATTATTAACGGTTAAATGATGGTTAATTGCACAATATTTAGCTTATCATATATGAATTAAACCATTATGTTATAATTGCACTGTTATATGCTTTAATTGAAGAATCTACTTAATTTAGGGGAATTAATGTTAATTTAGTACATTTATGAACTGTCGGTAAGTTGTAGGCTGTGAAATTCTTAAGTATCCAAATTTTCTGATATTTTGGACATTTATGTTTAACATACCGAACAAATTTTTGCACGTGTTTTATAGTTAAATCAACGAAGAAAGTCCGTTGAGTTATCTGTAACTCCGTGGACTATATATTTTCTAATATGCCACTGTAGCGGTTGCAGAAACAGGACAGTTGGAAGGAAAAACCACATTTGCACGTATCACGTAGGAATTCAATCGCGTAGGGAAAAGAAATCATCGTTGTTGATATGAATGAAGGAATTCCAACCGATCATTCAAGCAGAAGCAATTACTATTGAAGAAATATAAAAGAAAAGAAGAAAAAAAGAAGAAGTGTGTGATCGATGAACGGTCAGTGTATATAGAGGAGGAGCACCGAGCTTTCTGCAAACAGTATCGGCGATTCTCCGAAGTATCACACCAACCATTGTTACTACCACCATAATCACCAACCATCGGAGGTCTGTGAGGATACTTGCCTGATGTCGGGTTGATTCGGAGCCAAACACAGTGCTTGACAACCACTGTGAGGAGTGATCGCGTCACGGGAAGGGAAGCCATTTTCACCAAGCGCCGACTCATATTTCAAGAGATCGTAAAGCTTTTAGCCTTGACTTCAGGTTGATGCTTGTATGCTGAAGAGGAGATAATCTTGCAATTCTAGACTCGCGATTCTATAGGGAGAGGAGACAGGATTGTAAGTGGTTTAATTTTCAGTGGTGTAATCGTGTTGCAACTAGTGTCAAAAGTATTTACTGTCAAGTGAGATTACTTTACATTTCACCTATCGCCCATTTCCATGTTCATATTAAAACAAAAATACCAAAAACAATTTATCTATGTTTGTATGTTGTATTTGAGTGTTGTATTGTTTGTGTTGTATCGTGATTAATGTTATCTTTATCAGTGTTGTGATTGTTTTATGTTTACTTTAGTTTTACAGTTTACTGAAATTGGTTCGTTCAAAAGACTTAAAGATTTTAATGGTTACTGTTTGAATTATCTGAATGTTAGTATTGCTCAATGATAAATCCAAAGTTAACTAACATTAAAGAGCTTAATTGATGTTATTTACAATCTGTGGAATCGCCCAATGGTTGATCGAATTCCTCTATAAATAGTAGTATTAAAAAGAAAAGGCAGGCTTGTGGAGTTAACTTAAGTTCACGAGATTAGTCCGTTGAGTTATCCATAACTCAACGAACTTAGTCCGTTGAGCTAAGTTCGTTGAGTTAGCTGTAATTCAACGGAGAGCTTATTGAATATATAAATTTGATTTTTAATAAACGAACAATTCTCAAATTCGTCAGCAATTCCTTGTGGGATCGACCTATACTTGCACACTGATACAAATAGACACTGTGCACTTGCAGTTAAAGTACAAATTGGAATTAATATCTAAATTGTATTAAAGGTTGTTTGTTTACTTCTAAAAGAAAGAATAGGCATAAAGATAAATTAATTAAGTAAAAACAGAAGTAACAAATCCAAGTTTTTCTAGTGTAGTGCTGGAAAAACCCAAACAAGTTTTATGGCGCCGTTGCCAGGGAATTGAATTGAATTGAATTAAATTGATATAAGCAATTGTTAGAGTTGTTTCGTTTTAATAGCTAGTGTTGTGTGTTTTCTTCTGTAATTGAGAATATGGCATATGCTTATGCTCAAAGATTTCTGAAACCTGTAATTAGCATATGTGAATTCTGCAATTCTGAAGGACACGACATTTCTGATTGTTTGAAATTGAGATGTCTAAAGATTGTTAGATCCCATGAACAACAAATGAATTATCTTCAATATAATTGAGTCGAGTATGAGAATCCTATAGTTTACCCAACTGATGGTTAATATAGAATGTGTAATATGATGAGAGACACTGAAGTTTGGGATAGCTATGACAGACTGGAGCATAGTATAGAGCAAAATCTTGACAAACTGGAATACTTTGTGTGTCAACAACAAGAAGTCAACCAGTTAAATTATAAGGAATCATATTCAGAACCTAAAAAGGATATAATTTACGAAACTAAAAAAGCCATAAAGAAAATTGATCAAAAATTGAATGCAATGAAATTAGATGATCTGGAAACAAAATTAAAAGTATTAAACGAAAATGCAATGAAAATACAAGTTATGCAACAGGACAATGAGAATTATAATGTTATAAACCTGCATAATTTGCAAAATATACAGCAAATAGAAAACACTAATGTAAGAGAATTTAAAGAATGCACTTTAAAACTAAAAACAATTGAAGATCATAATCACGAAAATGATATGCAAAAACATCATGAAAATAATGATAATCTGGAAGATGTATGTGTAACATTAAGATCAAGAACTAATATACCACCAAGAACTCAAAATGAAAATAATATGAAGGTGGACAAGAGTAAAAATCAAAATGATAATGAAAATATAGCTGAAAATCTAGAAATCACTGAAGAACAATCTGAATCTGCGAATGAAGCTAAAAATGATCAAACAAATCAACTGAAAGAAAAAGAGTCTTTGAAATTAAAATCTTTAGCACCCTATCTTGAAAGATTACAACAGACAATTCCTGAAAAACAAGAAAAAATAAGAGAAATTTTTGAAAAAGTACAAGTTAACATTCCATTGTTAGATCTATTACAGAAAATGCCACCTTGTGCTAAATTTCTTAAGGATTGGTGTACTAAGAAAAGAGAGCGAAAAGTTCTTAGAAAGGTCTCCTTGATCTTGGAATCCCTGTTATATCATGCACCATAGGAAATACCATTCTAGAAAGAACCTTAATAGACTTAGGTGCAGGTATAAATGTTATGCTAAGTGATATATTTGCATCCTTAGGATTAGAAGGCTTAACTCCTACTAGTACGGTTATTCAATTAGCTGATAGAAGTATAAGATACCCTAGAGGAAAAATAGAGGATCTCTCAATTAAAATCAAAAATTTTATATATCCTATTGATATTGTAATTTTGGATTCCCAACAAATTAAGCATAAAAATAGTGATACATCTTTAATTTTAGGAAGGCCATTTTTAGCAACATCAAGGGCTGTTATCAATTGTAAAACTGGAGTAGTGAAGTTAGCAAATGGTAATGAGGATACTCAATTAAATATTTTCAAACCAAAAAGGTTTGAGGTGTTAGAAATGTCCTTACATACCATAGACTTTTTAGAGGATGAAGGAGATATGTTAGATGATGTGATTCAAGAAGAATTAAATAGGCAAATCAATTTTGAAACTTTAGAAGAAAGTGAAAGCATAAATATAGAAGGAGATCAGAAAGAAATTAATTTAAAAAATGATGATGTTCAATTAGGAGCTCTAGCTTATGATGGTCAGCATTTAGAATTAAAACCTTTACCTCCTAAATTAACCTATATATTTCTGGAAGATAAACGGACCTGTCCAATCATTATTGCTTCAGATTTAAAAGAGGATCAAATAGCTAAATTAAAAGATGTAGTAAAAAGTTATAAAGAAGAATTAGGATGGACTATGACTGATATAAAAGGATTAAGTTCAACTTTATGCTGTCACCACATATATTTAGAAGAGAATGCTAAACCTATTAAAATTCCTGAGAGAAGATTAAATCCAAACCTTAAAGAAGTAGTCAGGAAGGAAATAGTTAAATGGTTAAATAATGAGATAATTTATCCGATTTCTGATAGCTCGTGGGTTAGTCCAATCCATGTAGTTCCCAAGAAATCAGGATTTACAGTTATTAGGAATGAAAGTCAAGACTTGATACCTACTAGAATTCAATCAGGTTGGAGGGTATGTATAGACTATAGAAAGTTGAATGTTGTGACTAGGAAAGATCATTTTCCCTTACCTTTTATAGATCAAATGTTGGAAAGATTAGCAGGGCAAGAATATTTTTGTTTCCTAGACGGGTATTCAGGGTATAATCAAATTCCAGTAGCATTAGAGGATCAAGAGAAAACAACTTTCACCTGTCCTAATGGAACTTATGCTTTTAAAAGAATGCCATTCAGATTATGCAATGCACCAGCTACCTTTCAAAGGTGTGTGTAGGGCATATTTACAACAATGACTGATGAATTTTTTGAAATATTTATGGATGATTTTACTGTATATGGCAACTCATATGAAGTGTGTTTAAGCAATTTAGACCAAATATTAAAACGCTGTGGAAAAAAATCTGGTTTTAAATTGGAAAAAATGTCACTTCATGGTTAAACAAGGAATAGTCTTAGGGCATGTTGTTTCTAAAAAAGGGTTGGAAGTAGATAAAGCTAAAATAGAAGTAATTTCTAATCTACCAGAACCTAAATCAATAAAAGATATTAGATCATTTCTAGGACATGCTTGTTTTTATAGAAGATTTATTAAAGACTTTAGCAAGATAGCTAGACCTTTAACTAATCTATTAAAAGATGTTCCATTTAACTTTGATAAAAATTGCAAGGAAGTATTTTTCAGACTTAAGACTAGCTTAATTTCAAGTCTTATAATTCAAGCACCTAATTGAAACCATCCATTTGAATTAATGTGCGATGCTTCTGATTTTGCTATAGGAGCAGTGTTAGGACAGAAGATAGAAAAATCTCCTAGAGTGATTCATTATGCAAGCAAAACCTTAAATGATGCTCAAAGTAATTACACAACTACTGAAAAAGAATTATTAGCTGTTGTGTTTGCTTTAGAAAAGTTTAGATCATATTTGATTGGAGCTAAAGTAATAGTATACACAGATCATTCAGCTCTAAAACATCTAATAAAGAAAAAAGAAACTAAACCTAGATTGATCCGATGGATATTATTATTGCAAGAATTCGATCTAGAAATTAAAGATAAAAATGGTTGTGAGAATGTAGTAGCAGATCATTTATCAAGATTACAAATAGAAAAATCAAATATTGAAATTAAGGATAATTTTCCTGATGAACAATTAATGACCATCAACACAATGCCTTGGTATGCAGACATAGTTAATTACTTAGTTACTGGTTTAACACCTAAGGATTGGAATAGATAGGATAAGAAATTGTTTTTCTCAAGAGTAAAATATTACTATTGGGAAGACCCTTACTTATTTACGAAATGACCTGATCTGGTTTTAAGGAGGTGTGTTCTAGAAACTGAATATTCGAGCATATTGTCTTTCTGTCATGACCAAGCTTGTGGAGGACATTTTGGTTCAGGGAAAACTGCTGCAAAAATTCTGCAATGTAGGTTTTATTGGCCAACACTATTCAAAGATGCTCATAAATATTGCTTGAGTTGTTTAAGATGTCAACAAATAGGACGAATATTGTTTAGAATGAAAAAGTGCATATTATTAACGATTAAATGATGGTTAATTGCATAATATTTAGCTTATCATATGAGAATTAAGCCATTATGTTATAATTGCACTGTTATATGCTTTAATTGAAGAATCTGCTTAATTTTGGGGAATTAATGTTAATTTAGTACATTTATGAACTGTCGGTAAATTGTAGGTTGTAAAATTCTTAAGTATCCAAAAATGCATCTAAGCATCGGATAGTTATACCTGTAACTCTCCGGAATGTTATTTTATGTTTAAACTGCTACTGACACGTGTTGAGAGCTGGTAGATTTACTTACGTTATAACTCGTTAAGTTAGTATAACTACATGCGTTGAGTTACATGAAAATACACTAAGGCAATGCGTTAGGTTAGCGTTATAAACTTAAGTTGTTATTTTTGCATGTGTTTTATAGTTAATTCAACGAAGGAAGTCCGTTGAGTTATCTATAACTCCACAGACTATATATTTTCTAATATGCCACTGTAGCGGTTGCAGGAACAGATAGTTGGAAGGAAAAACCACGTTTGCACGTATCACTCAGGAATTCAATTGCACAGGGAGAAAGAAATCATCGTCGTTGATCTGAAGGAAGGAAATCCAACCGACCATTCAAGCAGAAGCAGTTACCACTAAAGAAATATAAAAGAAAAGAAGAAAAAAAAAAAAGTGTGTGATCGATGGATGGCCAGTGTATATAGAGGAGGAGCACCGAGCTTTCTATAGACAGTATCGGCGATTCTCCGAAGTATCACACCAACCATCGTATCACCACCATAATCACCAATCATCAGAGGTCTGTGAGGATACTTGCCTGATGTCGGGTCGATTTCGAGCCAAACACAGTGCTTGACAACCACTGTGAGGAGTGATCGCGTCGCGGGAAGGGAAGACATTTTCACCAAGCGCCGACTCATATTTCAGGAGATCGTAAAGCTTTTAGCCTTGGCTTTGGGTTGATGCCTATATGCTGAAGAGGAGATCATCTTGATATTCTGTACTCACGATTCTATAGGGAGAGGAGACAGAATTGTAAGTGGTTCAATTTTCAATGGTGTATTCGCGTTGCAAGTAGTGTCGAAAGTATTTACTGTCATGTGAAATTACTTTACATTTCACCTTTCGCCCATCACATCAAAAAAAAAATACCAAAAACAATTTATCTTTGTTTGTATGTTGTATTTGAGTGTTGTATTGTTGGTGTTGTATCGTGATTAATGTTATCTGTATCAGTTTTATGATTGTTTTATGTTAGTTTTAATTTTACAGTTTACTGAAATTGGTTCGTACAAAACAACTTAAAGATTTTAATGGTTACTGTTTGAATCATCTGAATGTTAGTATTGCATAATGATAAATCCTATGTTAATTAGCATTAAAAAGCTTAATTGATGTTATTTACAATCTGTGAAATTGCCCAATGGTTGGCCGAATTCCTCTGTAATTAGCAGTATTATAAAGAAGAGATAGGCTCGTGGAGTTAACTTAAGTCCACGAGGATAGTCCGTTGAGTTATCAATAACTCAACGAACTTAGTCCGTTGAGTTACAGTTAACTGTAACTCAACAAAGTGCTTATTGAATATAAATTTGAATTGTTCACAATCAAACATTTCTTAAATTCGTCAGCAATTCCCTGTGGGATCGACCTGTACTTGCACACTGATATAATAGACACTATGCACTTGTAGTTAAAGTACAAATTGGAATTAATATCTAAATTGTATTAAAGGTTGTTTGTTTATTTCTAAAAGAAAGAATAGGCATAAAGATAAATTAACTAAGTAAAAATAGAAGTAACAAATCCAAGTTTTTCTAGTGTAGTGCTTGGAAAACACGAACAAGTTTTATGGCGCCGTTGCCGGGGAATTGAATTGAATTGAATAGAATTGAACTGAATTGAATTGAATAGATATAAGCAACTATTAGAGCTGTTTCATTTTAATAGTCAGAGTTGTGTGTTTTCTTCTATAATTGAGAATATGGCATATGCTTATGCTCAAAGATTTCTGAAACATTTAATTAGCATATGTGAATTCTGCAATTCTGAAGGACACGACATTTCTCATTGTTTGAAATTGAGACATTTATAGATTGATAGATCCCATGAACAACAAATGAATTATCCTCAATATAATAGAGCCGAATATGAGAATCCTATAATTTACCCAACTGATGGTCAGTATAGAATGTGTAATATGATGAGAGACACTGAAGTTTGGGATAGCTATGACAGACTGGAGCATAGTATAGAGCAAAATCTGGACAAACTGTAATACTTTGTGTGTCAACAACAAGAAGTCAACCAATTAAACTATAAGGAGGCATATTCAGAACCTAAACATGATATAATTTACGAAACTGAAAAAGTCATAAAGAAAATTGATCAAAAATTGATTGTAATGAAATTAAATGATCTGGAAACAAAATTAAAAGCATTAGATAAAAATGCAATGAAAATACAAGTTTTGCAATAGGACAATGAAAATTATAATGTTATAAACCTGCACAACTTGCAAAATATACAACAAATAGAAAACACAAATGTAAGTGAATTTAAAGAATGCACTTTAAAACTAAAAACAATTGAACATCATAATCACGAAAATGATATACAAAAACATCATGAAAGTAACGAAAATCTAGAAGATGTATGTGTAACATTAAGATCTAAAACTGATATACCACCAAGAACTCAAAATGAAAATGATATGAAGGTGGACAAGAGTAAAAATCAAAATGATAATGAAAATGTAATAGCTGAAAATCTAGAAATCACTGAAAAACAATCTGAATTTGCAATTGAAGCTAAAAATAATCAAATAAATCAACTAAAAGAAAATGAGTCTTTGAAATCAAAATCTTTAGCACCCTATCCTGAAAGATTATAACAAACAATTCCTGAAAAATAAGAAAAAATAAGAGAAATTTTTGAAAAAGTACAAGTTAACATTCCTTTGTTAGATCTATTACAGAATATGCCACCATGTGCTAAATTTCTTAAGGATTGGTGTACTAAGAAAAGAGAGCGAAAAGTTCTTAGAAAGGTCTTTTTAGCTGAGCAAAGTAGTTACCTATTTCTGCCACAAATTCCTAAAAAGTTATCTGATCCTGGAATCCCTATTATATCATGCACCATAGGAAATACCATTCTAGAAAGAACCTTAATAGACTTAGGTGCAGGTATAAATGTTATGCTAAGTGATATATTTGCATCCTTAGGATTAGAAGGCTTAACTCCTACTAGTACGGTTATTCAATTGGCTGATAGAAGTATAAGATACCCTAGAGGAAAAATAGAGGATGTCTTAATTAAAATCAAGAATTTTATATATCCTATTGATATTGTAATTCTAGATTCCCAACAAATTAAGCATAAAAATAGTGATACATCTTTAATTTTGGGAAGACCATTTTTAGCAACATCAGGGGCTGTTATAAATTATAAAACTGGAGTAATGAAGTTAGCATATGGTAATGAGGATACTCAATTAAATATTTTCAAACCAAAAAGGTTTGAGGAGTTAGAAATGTCCTTACATACCATAGACTTTTTAGAGAATGAAAGAGATATGTTAGATGATGTGATTCAAGAAGAATTAAATAGGCAAATCAATTTTGAAACTTTAGAAGAAAGTGAAAGCATAAATATAGAAGGAGATCAGAAAGAAATTAATTTAAAAAATGATGATGTTCAATTAGGAGCTCTAGCTTCTGATGGGCAGCATTTAGAATTAAAACATTACCTCCTGAATTAACCTATATATTTCTGGAAGATAAACGGACCTGTCCAATCATTATTGCTTCAGATTTGAAAGAGGATCAAATAGCTAAATTAAAAGAGGTAATAAAAAGTTATAAAGAAGTAATAGGATGGACTATGACTGATATAAAAGAATTAAGTTCAACTTTATGCTGTCACCATATATATTTAGAAGAGAATGCTAAACCTGTTAGAATTCCTGAGAGGAGATTAAATCCAAACCTTAAGGAAGTAGTTAGGAAGGAAATAGTTAAATGGTTAGATAATGATATAATATATCCGATTTCTGATAGTTCGTGGGTTAGTCCAATCCATGTAGTTCCCAAGAAATCAGGATTAATAGTTATTAAGAATGAAAGTCAAGACTTGATACCTACTAGAATTCAATCAAGTTGGAGAGTATGTATAGACTATAGAAAGCTGAATGTTGTGACTAGGAAAGATCAAGAGTAAAATATTACTATTGGGAAGACCCTTACTTATATAAGAAATGTCCTGATCTAGTTTTAAGGAGGTGTGTTCCAGAAACTGAATATTCGAGCATATTGTCTTTTTGTCATGACCAAGCTTGTGGAGGACATTTTGGTTCAGGGAAAACTACTGCAAAAATTCTACAATGTGGGTTTTATTGGCCAACACTATTCAAAGATGTTCATAAATATTGCTTAAGTTGTTTAAGATGTCAACAAATAGGAAGAATATCAAAGAGGAATATCATGACTCTTAATCCTATTGTTGAGGTTGAAATCTTTGATGTGTGGGGAATAGATTTTATGAGTCCATTTCCTATATCTAATCAATTTAATTACATATTGTTGAGGGTGGATTATGTATCTAAATGGATAGAAGCTATTCCTACAAAAACTAATGATAACAAAGTGGTAATACAATTTATAAGAACAAATATATTTGCCAGATTTGGAATACCTAAAGCTATTATCAGTGATAGAGGAACTCATTTCTGTAATAGAAGTTTTGAAGCCTTAATGAAAAAATATGGAGTAAACCACAAAATTGCAACATCATATCATCCGCAAACAAGTGGACAAGTAGAAAGTGCAAACAAACAAATTAAATTAATCTTGAAAAAAGTAGTAAATCCTACTAGAACAGATTGGGCTAATAGATTGATTGATGCACTTTGGGCTTATAGAACTGCTTATAAAACGAGCTTAGGTATGTCACCTTTTAGGCTAGTATATGGAAAAAGTTGTCATTTACCTGCTGAAATAGAACATAAAGCTTATTGGGCATTAAAAACTCTGAACACTAATTTAAATCAAGCTGCCGAAAATAGGAAAATGCAACTAATTGAATTAGAAGAATTTAGAAATGAAGCTTATTCGAGTACTGTAAGAGAAAAAGAGAAAATTAAATTCTGGCATGATAGAAAAATTATTCCTAAAAACTTTGAAATAGGACAAGAAGTATATCTTTATATGGCTAAACTCCATAACCATCTAGGAAAATTAAGATCTAGATGGGTAGGACCTTACATAGTTCGAAATGTTTATCCTTATGGAGCTATTGAAATTGAAAATTCTAAAAATCAGAATATATTTAAAGTAAATGGACAAAGACTTAAACCTATTCTGAAAACACCAAAAAGCTCTTTTGAAATTATAGAAGAAATCAGAGTAGAGGACTACTCGAGTTTTACTTAGTAAGAAATCAGTTTTTATGTTTATATATATATATAAAAAAAAAAACATTAAAAATATATATAAAACATAAAAATAGTTGCGGTTCAACCGATTGGATCCATCGGTATGGCCGTAAAATTAAAAAAATATTTAGGTCTGACCGAAGCGTAGCATCAGTATGACCGGAACATAAAAAATATATATATTGGTTTTATCGAAGCATAGTATCGGTTAAACTAGGAAAAAAAATTGAATATTAATTTTCAAAAAAAAATTTGTTTTACCAAAACATAGTATCGATTCAACCGAAAGAAAGATAAAAAAATAAAAGAATATTTAGGTCTGACCGAAGCATAGTATCGGTTAAACCTGTAAAAAAAATAGAAAAACTATTCTCTGTAATATTTTTATTATTATATTTGCTTGTACGAGTCCGTTGAGTTACGCTTAACTCAACAAGCTTACTCCGTTGAGTCTTGAGTTAGACAACGAGCTTATTCCATTGAGTTACTTGTAACACAACGGAGTACTGTAGCTAAGACCGCGGATAAAATAGTAATAGTTGGTTCGGAAAATGACCCGATTACCCACCTAAACTTAGTGCTTATTTAAACTAAAACCTAGGGTTTTGGGGGCATTATTTGACAAATCATTTAGAATCTAGCACAGTAGAAATCAGAGCGATTACGTGCTGTTATGTAACTCCATGATGATGAAGATGACGCCTGAATTCTAGGAAGATGTTGTTGATACATCAGAATTTTTGAAGGAATCAGAAGAGTGGCACACGCGGCAGAAGATCAGAAATACGACAAGAGAGAAAGAGCTACAGAAGGTAGAATCAGAACTTTTCAAGTTGAGAAGAGATTTAGTAGATATGGATATACGAATACCTCAAATGATGGAAACACGAATCAGAATCGCAACAGAAATAGCACTAAGTAAAGAAAGACAAATAAGGCCAAGTAACGAAGTTGCCCTAGAATTAATCCAGCGTAAGTCCCGACTTTGGTTCAAAAGACGAATCTATAGACAAGCTAAACGGGTGATCTGGGAGCAAGAAAGGAAAGCAAATGAAGAGGCAACTAAAGAACGGGAGGAACCAACTGCTGAAAGACTTATTCTTGAGGAGCAGCAGTCTGGACCTTCAGTTCCACCAATTAAGTCATTGACACGAGCAGAAATGATGGGGCCTTCGACTGAAGAAGAAATAAGAGAATTTGCAGAATTGGTTCAAGTTGGAAAAAACCAAGGAGAATCAGAAGACTTGGCAGTGGCTAAAGCACACCTGGTGTTTGATGCACTGTACAAAAAGAGGGCTGCAGAAAAGTTGAAAGCCCAATATAAAATCAAAGTGGAACAGCATCACGCAGCTACTGCCAGAACTGTTGCCAAACCTACTGCAAAAGGAGATGAAGCTGGTCCTTCGAGACCAATAATTAAAGTTAAACAGGAAGAGCTAGTACCTGTGACTTGAAGGCCTGTAGAGCCTATTGTTATAGATTTAATTTCAGAAGATGAAGAGGAAGAACAGGCACAACTAATTAGAAAAAAGAAAGGAAAAGAAAAAGTGCCTAAATTTGAGGAAATTAAATCTGAAGTACCAATTTTTACAGGGCCTGTGGAGCAGATTTTTATTAACCTGCTATCCGATTCTGAGGAGGAGCAGGAGGAGCAAAGAAAAGAAAAAAATCAGGCTGAAATTAGTCTGCAGCTTGTACAAGAAGAAACAGAAATTAGGGTAGAAACTGAATTGCCTGTGACTCCATCCCAATTGTTATAGAATCAGAAAGAACAGTAACAGAACAGATTGATAGTTAGGAGGAAGAAGAAAGAGTAGAAAATGAAGAGGTTGAAAGAAGCCATTTGGAAAAAAATAATTTCACAAATTCCACTGAAGAGCAAGAAACTCTTCAGCAAATTATGTAAAGAATTCAAGATAGAGTGGAGAGTTCTGCCGGCTCACCACCATAGATAGAAGCAAAAGCAAAAATTCAGGAATCTGAAGAGAATGTCCAAATGCAGCCTATGCTGGAGGAAGAGCAAGAGCAAACCCCTTTGGAGCAACAAAGTCACCTTCCTAACCCGATTGAAACAACAATTTTGAATGAAGTACATTTTTGTAGTCAGGAAGCTTATATCAAATACCAAGAAATAAGGGGTTACGATATTATTTACAGTAGACCAGTAAATTGGGATGGAATGCAAGAAATCAAAGATCTATTTGAATTCCAAGGTCTACTGCAATTTATATCTCAAGATAGAGGGCATGCAGTATATGAGAATTTAGTGCCCTATTTCTATGCAAATTTAAGAGAAGGAGAAGGAGAATTAATTTCAAATGTGGAGGAAGCTGATGTACAGATAACACCAGAGCTTCTCCACAACATATTTGGTTTAAAGAATGAAGGAACAAAAATTTTGGAGGATACAACTGCAGTTGAATGGACTGAGCAGCAAATTAAGGATTGTTTAGCTATCAATCCTGGTGTGCCATTATTAAACAGATTGAAGCATTTAAATGGTAAAACACACATGGTAGCTAATATTCTGATTAAGAATGTCTATCAACGACAGGGTCATGACATAGAATTAAGTCAATTTGTCAAATGGGCCACGTATGCAGTTGTAAATAAAATCCAAATAAATTGGTCTGCAGTTTTTGTCTCTATGCTGAAAACAGTAAAGAAGAAATTATTTTATGGAGATTTGATTCCACTGCTGATGGTGGATAGTATTGATTTCACTAAATGGACATCAAAAAGGAAAAGATCTAGAACCATTTCAGTGAAAGAATACAGAAATTTTGTAGCTGCGGAACTAGCAGTACCTTCTAGAGGAATTACAGGAGCTGTAGAGAGGATTAATCAATTAGAACTTCAATTAGAAAAACTCCAGAAGGAAGTAGATGAACTTAGGCATAGAGATTAAATTGTATTGTTCGTCTACTTGTGTAAAATTGTATGAAATTGTATGATGTACTTGTATTGTAATTGATTCATATTAATGAATGTAAATTTTTCAGATGCAATTTTCATACGTGTTTTGAATGTGAAATGAATGGAAATTATTGAATATTATGTTATTGTGAAACTTTATGAATGAATATGTAACAGATTTACAATTTGCTGAATGACAGGATAACTGCTTAAAAATTTCTACATGTTATAAGGTAAAATGTAAATTCTACATAACATAAAATGACCTACAATTTAAATCTTTATATAATGTTCAGATTTAAATGTATTTTAATCAAAATGAGGCATTAATGACAAAGATTTAACTTTATTACAATTAGTAGAATGACAAAAAAAAAAAAAACAGAATAGAAAACTTACGAGAGTGAAACTTAGAAGTTGCTAAGTGTTAACTCAACGAAGTAAGTCCATTGAGTTAACCGTAACTCCACGAGCTCAGTAATATAATATAAGGTCACTCCGTTGAGTTATCTATAACTCGACGAAGTTAGTCCGTGGAGTTAGCAACAGTAACCGACTGTGTTCTGTTGAGTAATCTGTAACTCAACAAGGTTAGTTCGTGGATTAAGCAGAACAGTTATTCTTTTAACCACAAACGAAACTTCGTCGGTTTAGCGGTTACCAAAATTTGAAATTAGTAGTGGTACACGTACCCATAAAAACAAGAACCACGATGCACGTTGCAAGCCACGTTCTTGCAACGAGATTTATTCACTTTATGGATGCGTAGTATATATATGAAACAGAATGTTATTTACGAGTTACCAGCACTTTTAAGAGAAAGGAGAAAGCGTTGGAGGAACTGGAAGGAGAAGCAGCTGATTCAACCTTCATCCGATAACAAATATTTATAGAATGGAAAGCTTCAAACAGGTATGTAATTAATCTTCTGCTATTTATTTATGAGCACATGGACTCGTTCTCTAAGCACTAAACGATTAGTAAGAACACCTACCTAGGAATTTTCATTGTAGAGGAGTACTGAAAAATTTTCTGAACTGAACTTTAACAAAATTCTTTAGGGTGTAGCTAACCTTTCTTTAAAAGAGAACGTAGAGATGGCTGCTCCAGTAGAAAAACCATTAGGAGAGATTCTGTATCCTGAATTAATTGATGAACCTTCATGTATTCGATTGCCAAACTTTGAGGGAGATAGGTTTGAACTGAAATCTAATTATATTAGTCAATTGCCACATTTTCATGGATTAGAAAGAGAGGATGCCTATTATTTCCTTAGAGAATTTAACGAAGTTTGTCAAATGATGAGAATGTCGAACATGAGTATAGATGCTATTAAACTTAGATATATCCCTTTTGCTTTAAAAGATACAGCTAAGAGATGGTTATATATTCTGTCGCCTGATTCAATTTCTACATGGACTGAATTTCGCTCTGTTTTTCTGAAAAAATACTATCCAACACATCAAACGATTAAAAAGAAGAAAGAAATATTAATGTGTAGCCAAAAACAAGGTGAATCATTCTGAAAATATTTTGAAAGATTTAAAGATTTACTGACTCAATGTCCACATCATGCAATGAGTATAGCACAATTAATAGGCATAATTTATGAAGGCATAGATGTTTCAACGAAATCTTTATTAGAATCTACTTGTCAAAATGGATTTTTAAAATTATGTAGTGAAGAAGCATGGGCATATTTAGAAAACTTTGCAAAAAGAACTGCATAGTGGGAAAATTCGGTTGAAGCTATTGCAGATAAAAGAATATTGTCAAGAGGAATGCATGAAATAGATTCCAATACTATGCTGGAGGTGAAATTAAATGAATTAACAAAGAAAATAGAAGAATTATCATTAAATCAAAAGCTAGCAGAAAAGAATACAAACATAAATAACTTAGATATTATTTATGCTAGAAACCAGAGAGATAACTTGGGAAATTCTTATAATCCTAATTAGAGAAATCTCCTGAATTTAACTTGGAGAAACAACAATTTCCAGGGAGGAGAAAATATAAATGAGAAGAACATAAGTTATGAAGTATTAATTGAACAAGGAACTAGAATAGAGAAATTAGAAAAGATAATCCAACAAGTAAACAATCGTCTAGAATTTATATTTGGAAATGCTGCAAATCAAAATTAGAATAGAAATATATCACTTAGACAGAATGAACCAATGGAAGTTAGACCTACTAGAGGATTGCCAATACAAGCTATACCTAATCCTGTCAATAGAACGGTTAATGAAATTGATACCTCTTTTGGGAGGGCAGCTGAATGAAGCAGCATATTTGAAGCAACTATTTGTATGTATATATGTTTTTATTTTTTTACGTTAATAGTATCGTAGAGTTAATTTTTAACTCAATGAACTTAGTCCATTGAGTTATGCCTTAACTCCACGAGGGTGTGTAGTAGTTATGTTAATTTTTGTCTCTACTAAATTTTTGTTTTTATTTTACAGAATCGACAAATGGAATTAATGCAATTACCATTGGATGCACAAAGGGAAATACTAAGTAACTTGTCAGCTAAAGATCTGTGCAGGATGTATTGTGTATCAAAGGAAATTAAAGACTGTATTGTAGAAAAATATTTTCAGGGACTACAAGCTGCAAAAATGACTAAGATTAGAGATAGATTCATATGGAGGTCATTTAATTGTAGTTCAAATACCCATGAATATCTGGCTATGGAAGAAACTACTGGAATTCCACCCAATGCATTAGAAGGAATGAGTCATATTATGGGGATAGATGAAGGATTAATCATATACAAGACGAGACCAAGGTATGCAAGTTTATAATTACTTGAGATTTTGATAAGAAATCCTATAACAGGAGAAGAATGTAATATAGGAAGACCTAATATATTTGAAGCACCAATTGAAAATTGTGGGTCATCTTTAATATTTTCTGATAAAAATTCTACAATTCCTGAAAAATTATATTATTGGAGACCTACAGGAAATTGGGGTGAAGATTTACGCTTAAGTGTGTATAATTTTCTGAATAGATCTTGGAATGAAAACATTATGATATATCTAGGACAGAAATCAGTAATTAACCAAACACATGTCATACTTGATGGTTATATCTATTTAGTCACGGAGATATCAATAACATATAGATCTGATTTATACATAGTGAGCATAGACAGTTATGATGATTATATAGAAATTTTACCTATACCGAGTGAAATAGCTAAACCACCATCTGAAAAATTTAATGAAATTCAAATAGGAATGTGGTATAATGAAGAAGATGATCCTATTTTATGTCTGATAAGATGGTGGGATGAACTGATGAAATTTCAAATATGGATTATGGAAGACATGAATGAATGGAAGTGGGAAGAGGAGTATATTGAAATAGATGTAGAAATAGAAACTGCTACATTACCCTGGAACCAAAAAGGATCCCTTTCTGCATTACATATCATTAATGGTAATACACTCGTATTTGGAATTTATAATATATTGCATGTTTACAAATTAAAAAGGAACGAAAACTTCATTAAAACAGAATTAATAGCAAGAAGAACTATGCCTAAAAAGTTTGCTTGGACTGATACATTTATTCTATTTGTTTCTACTTTTCAATCATGTTCTTAAGCTGTGATTTTGTGTGTTTAACGTGTGTATTCTGTATTTATTTTATTTTTTTTAAATAAAAAAAAAGGAATTTTGAAGTTTTTCATGTTCATTTTATAAAAAAAAAAAACAAACAAAACAAAATATCAATCCAGTTTGTTGGTATCTATTCTAGGAAACCAACTGGCTTGCTTGTGAGCCACCAAAGGCATAGGAGCCTAGGTTCCACACAAGACACTGATTTATTAATATCTGTTAAATGTTATTTTGTTTTATATTCTGTGTTTATCTGGGAATGAAAAGTTTTTCAGAATCAAAAATCGAAATATGCAGAAAGAGATACAAATGGAACAAGGTATGTAACCAATTACTTATCCTGAATTTTAAATCAAACAAAACTTTATTCATGCCTGCTACAATTATTGTACTTATTGTCAAATCTTTTACATTGAGGACAATGCAAAATGTAGGTATGGGGGGAGGTAATTAAAGTAACAGCCATGCAAGTTTGTTAATTAAAGGAATTAAAATGGTACTGCAAAGTTTTGAGGAAATTGAAAATTTTTCTGAACTTACTATAACTATCCGATAATTGAGACTGTAAAATTTTTATAAACTACTTGAATGTTATATTTAGAAGGCTATAGAAGATGCTATAGAATTTATTATTTATGTAAATCTAGATATAGTATCTTATGATTTTTCTGAATTTCATGAGTTTAAAAGTTTCACGATTTTAAAATGAAATCAGAATATTTAATGCTTAATCAGAAAATTATCTGAAGTCCTGAAGGAGCTAAGATGTGAATTCTAGATTAAATGAAACGCATATGATGAAAGATACATTTACTTTGACTGATTGAACTTGTAGAATGATTTATGTGTAGATCTTATTAAACTACAGATAAAGTATGAGCTTATTATTATGGATTCATATTTTTAGTAAATGATAGAAGCAGGATTATATGAGATTGGTGTTTTACTGCATCTGTATTAATGAAATACATGCATATACAGTATGTGATTAATGCTTTGTTTTGTGTGTGCATTTGTTTTTTTTTTTGTTTTTTTTTAAAAAAAAAAAAAAGACTTTGAGAGTTTATTGACTTGTTTGATCACGAGCCTTTTGTACTTGAGTAGATAGGTATGTAAGGATTGTTGACCTAAAAAAGGACTCTGAAAATCTAGCAACCTAAGATCTTGATCAGATCTGGGATTGTTGACTGAAAGCTCGTTACATGGGTACATTAGAAAGCTCTTGTATGATTCAAGCTTGTCAAATTAACTTTTAAAGTACACAAAAAAAAAGAAAAAAAAAAAAAAAACATATACTATTCTGAAAAGATACAAGTGTTTTGTGAAATACAGATATCTTATGAATCGAGTATATTTTTTGTTATCTAGAATTGCTGAAATATGAATCTAGAATTGACTTTTGAAGTTGTTTAATGGAAATACAATTCTTTATTCTACTTGTCTTAATCAGATTGAATTGGATTGTACTTTGATTCGTATGTTGTTGAAATTTCTTCTAGAAAACTTGTTGGAAAATTCAGGATTACAAATGATGAAAAGAAGAACAAACGATAATATAATTAACACCTATATGAAGATGATATACTTTGTATGTAATTTACATATATTCTAAATATCTTTGCAGGTTGATTACTGAAACATACAGAATATATGTTTATGCTAAACAGAAGAAAAAAAACAAAAGGGGAAGAATTAATTCTAGCACTTTTTGAAAGACCAATTAATTAGATCTTAGTTTGCTAAGGGACTAGCAAAATTTAGGTATGGGGGAAGTGTTTAGAATGAAAAAGTGCATATTATTAACGGTTAAATGATGGTTAATTGCATAATATTTAGCTTATCATATGAGAATTAAGCCAATATGTTATAATTGCACTGTTATATGCTTTAATTGAAGAATCTACTAAATTTTGGGGAATTAATGTTAATTTAGTACATTTATGAACTGTCGGTAAATTGCAGGCTGTGAAATTCTTAAGTATCCAAAAATGCATCTAAGCATCGGATAGTTATACCTGTAACTCTCTGAAATGTTATTTTATGTTTAAACTACTGCTGACACATGTCAAGATCTAGTAGATTTACTTAAGTTATAACTCATTAAGTTAGCATAACTGTACGCGTTGAGTTGCTATATTGAACACTAAGGCAACGCGTTAGGTTAGCGTTATAAACTTAAGTTGTTATTTTTGCACGTGTTTTATAGTTAAATCAATGAAGGAAGTCCGTTGAGTTATCTGTAACTCCACGGACTATATATTTTCTAATATGCCACTGTAGAGGTTGCAAGAACAGACAATTGGAAGGAAAAACCACGTTTGCACGTATCACGTAGGAATTCAATCGCGCAGGGAGAAAGAAATCATCACCGTTGATCTGAAGGAAGGAAATCCAACCAACCATTCAAGTAGAAGCAGTTACTACTGAAGAAATATAAAAGAAAAGAAGAAAAAAAGAAGAGGTGTGTGATCGATGGACGGCTAGTGTATATAGAGGAGGAGCACCGAGCTTTCTGCAGACAGTATCGGCGATTCTCCGAAGTATCACACCAACTATCGTTATCACCACCATAATCACCAATCATCAGAGGTCTGTGAGGATACTTGCCTGATGTCGGGTCGATTCCGAGCCAAACACAGTGCCTGACAACCACTATAAGGAGTGATCGCGTCGCGGGAAGGAAAGACATTTTCACCAAGCGCCGACTCATATTTCAAGAGATCGTAAAGCTTTTCGCCTTGGCTTCGAGTTGATGCCTGTATGCTGAAGAGGAGATCATCTTGCAATTCTAGACTCGCGATTCTATAGGGAGAGGAGACAGGATTGTAAGTGGTTTAATTTTCAGTGGTGTAATCGCGTTGCAAGTAGTATCAGAATTATTTACTATCAAGTGAGATTACTTTACATTTCACCTATCGCCCATTTCCATGTTCACATCAAAACAAAAATACCAAAAACAATTTATCTTTGTTTGTATGTTGTATTTGAGTGTTGTATTATTTGTGTTGTATCGTGATTAATGTTATCTATATTAGTTTTATGATTATTTTATGTTAGTTTTAATTTTACAGTTTACTGAAATTGGTTCGTACAAAACAACTTAAAGATTTTAATGGTTACTGTTTGAATCATCTAAATGTTAGCATTGCTTAATGATAAATCCAATGTTAACTAGCATTAAAAAGCTTAATTGATGTTATTTACAATCTGTGGAATCGCCCAATGGTTGGTCGAATTCCTCTGTAAATAGCAGTATTATAAAGAAGAGACAGTCTCGTGGAGTTAACTTAAGTCCACGAGGATAGTCCGTTAAGTTAACTGTAACTCAACAGAGTGCTTATTGAATATAAATTTGAATTGTTCATAATCAAACATTTCTTAAATTCATCAGCAATTCCCTATGGGATCGACCTGTACTTGCACACTGATACAATAGACATTGTGCACTTGTAGTTAAAGTACAAATTGGAATTAATATCTAAATTGTATTAAAGGTTGTTTGTTTACTTCTAAAAGAAAGAATAGGCATAAAGATAAATTAAGTAAAAATAGAAGTAACAAATCCAAGTTTTTCTAGTGTACTGCTGGAAAAACACAAACAAGTACTGAAAAATTTTCTAAACTGAACTTTAACAAAATTCTTTGGGGTGTAGCTAACCTTTCTTTAAAAGAGAACGTAGAGATGGCTATTCCAGTAGAAAAACCATTAGGAGAGATTCTGTATCCTGAATTAATTGATGAACCTTCATGTATTCGATTGCCAAACTTTGAGGGAGATAGGTTTGAACTAAAATCTAATTATATTAGTCAATTGCCACATTTTTATGGATTAGAAATAGAGGATGCCTATTATTTCCTTAAAGAATTTAACGAAGTTTGTCAAATGATGAAAATGCCGAACATGAGTATAGAAGCTATTAAACTTAGATATATCCCTTTTTCTTTAAAAGATACAGCTAAGATATCATTATATACTCTATCACCTAATTCAATTTCTACATGGACTGAATTTTGCTCTGTTTTTCTGGAAAAATATTATCTAACACATCAAATGATTAAAAAGAAGAAAGAAATATTAATGTGTAGCCAAAAACAGGGTGAATCATTCTAGAAATATTTTGAAAGATTTAAAGATTTACTAACTCAATGTCCACATCATGTAATGAGTAAAGCACAATTAATAGGTATAATTTATGAAGGCATAGATGTTTTAACAAAATCTTTATTAGAATCTACTTGTCAAAATGGATTTTTAAAATTATGTAGTGAAGAAGCATGGGCATATTTAGAAAACTTTGCAAAAAGAACTGCATAGTGGGAAAATTCGGTTGAAGCTATTGCAGATAAAAGAATATTGTCAAGAGGAATGCATGAAATAGATTTCAATACTATGCTGGAGGTGAAATTAAATGAATTAACAAAGAAAATAGAAGAATTATCATTAAATCAAAAGCTAGCAGAAAAGAATACAAACATAAATAACTTAGATATTATTTATGCTAGAAACCAGAGAGATAACTTGGGAAATTCTTATAATCCTAATTGGAGAAATCACTCGAATTTATCTTGGAGAAACAACAATTTCCAGGGAGGAGAAAATATAAATGAGAAGAACATAAGTTATGAAGTATTAATTGAACAAGGAGCTAGAATAGAGAAATTAGAAAAGATAATCCAACAAGTAAACAATCGTCTAGAATTTATATTTGGAAATGCTGCAATTCAAAATCAAAATAGAAATATATCACTTAGACAGAAGGAACCAATGGAAGTTAGACCTACTGGAGGATTGCCAAAACAAGCTATACCTAATCCTGTCAATAGAACGGTTAATGAAATTGATACCTCTTTTGGGAGGGCAGCTGAATGAAGCAGCATATCTGAAGTAACTATCTGTATGTATATATGTTTTATTTTTAGTTAATAGTATCGTAGAGTTAATTTTTAACTCAACGAACTTAGTCCGTTGAGTTATGCCTTAACTCCATGAGGGTGTGTAGTAGTTAGGTTAATTTTTGTCTCTGCTAAATTTTTGTTTATGTTTTACAGAATCGACAAATGGAATTGATGCAATTATCAATGGATGCACTAAGGGAAGTACTAAGTAACTTGTCAGCTAAAGATCTGTGCAGGCTGTGTTGTGTATCAAAGGAAATTAAAGGCTGTATTGAAGAAAAATATTTTCAAGGACTACAAGCTGCAAAAATGACTAAGATTAGAGAAGGATTCATATGGAGGTCATTTAATCGTAGTTCAAATACCCATGAATATCTGACTATGGAAGAAACTACTAGAATTCCACCCAATGCATTAGAAGGAATAAATCATATTATGGGGATAGATGAAGGATTAATCATATACAAGATGAGACCAAGGTATGTAAGTTTATTATTACCGGACATTTTGATAAGAAATTCTATAACAGGAGAAGAATGGAATATAGGAAGACCTAATAGATTTGAAGCACCAATTGTAAATTGTGGGTCAACTTTAATATTTTCTAATAAAAATTCTGCAATTCCTGAAAAATTATATTATTGGAGACCTACAGGAAATTGGGGTGAAGATTTACGCTTAAGTGTGTATAATTTTCTAAACAGATCTTGGAATGAAAACATTATGATATATCTAGGACAGAAATCAGTAATTAACCAAACACATGTCATACTTGATGGATATATATATTTAGTCACAGAGATATCATTTGCATATGGAGCTGATTTATACATAGTGAGCATAGACAGTTATGATGAATATATAGAAATTTTACCTATACCGAGTGAAATAGCTGAACCACCATTTGCAGAATTTAATGAAATTCAAATAGGAATGTGGTATAATGAAGAAGATGATCCTACTTTATATCTGATAAGATGGTGGGATGAACTGATGAAATTTCAAATATGGATTATGGAAGACATAAATGAATAGAAGTGGGAAGAGGAGTATATTGAAATAGATGTAGAAATAGAAACTGCTACATTACCTTGGAACCAAAAAGGATCCCTTTCTGCATTACATATCATTAATGGTAATCCACTCGTATTTGGAATTTATAATATATTGCATGTTTACAAATTAAAAAGGAACGAAAACTGCATTAAAACAGAATTAATAGCAAGAAGAACTATACCTAAAAAGTTTTCTTGGACTGATACATTTATTCCATTTGTTTCTACTTTTCAATCATGTTCTTAAGCTGTGATTTTATGTGTTTAACGTTGTGTATTCTGCATTTATTTTTATTTTTATTTTTTTAAAAAAAAGGAATTTTGAAGTTTTCATGTTCATTTTATAAAATAAAAAAAAAAAACAAAATATCAATCCAGTTTGTTGGTATCTGTTCTGGGAAACCAACTAGCTTGCTTGTGAGCCACCAAAGGTATAAGAGCTTAGGTTCCACACAAGACACTGATTTAGTAATATCTGTTAAATGTTATTTTGTTCTATATTTTGCTTTATCTATGAATGAAAAGTTTTTCAGAATCAGAAAATCGGAATATGCAGAAGGAGATACAAATGGAACAAGGTATGTAACCAATTACTTATCTTGAATTTTAAATCAAACAAAACTTTATTCATGCCTGCTACAATGACTGTACTTGTCAAACTCTTTACATTGAGGACAATGAAAAATGTAGGTATAAGGGGGAGGTAATTAAAGTAACAGCCATGTAAGTTTGTTAATTAAAGAAATTAAAATAGTACTGTAAAGTTTTGAGGAAATTGAAAATTCTATGAACTTGCTGTAGCTATCCGATAATTGAGACTGTAATTTTTTTTATAAACTGCTTGAATGTTATATTTAGAAGGCTATATAAGATGCTATAGAATTTATTATTTATGTAAATCTAGATATAGTATCTTATGTTTTTTTTCTTAATTTCATGAGTTTAACAGTTTCACGATTTTAAAATGAAATCAGAATGCTTAATGAAAAATCAGTAAATTATCTGAAGTCCTAAAAGAGCTGAGATGTGAATTCTAGATTAAATGAAACACATATGATTAAAGATACATCTAATTTGACTGTGTAGGATTGTATGGCTACACAAGAGGGGGGTGAATTGTATATCTTTAATATTTTCTGAAATATAGTTGAAACTTTAAAACTCAAAAACAAGTCGAGACATTGTTTTCATAAAATCATTTTTATTCAAGGTTTCAATTACAATATACAATTCAATTCTCCTCAGAAATTGTAGATGCAATTATATTTCGATACCATGTATCATCTAAACAATTTCATAACTACAAACAGAGAAAACTAATTTGCAGAATTTAAAACTTTTCTCCCTGTTTGAGATCTTTCTTCTTCTTCTTTTTCTTCTCCAGCAATTCTTCAGTGACGAATATCTTGTCTTTTCATGCTTCACCGAATTTGCTTTCTTCTGATACTTCAAATCTTCAGTGACGAAAATCTTACCTTTTTATGCTTCACTGAACTTTCTTCCACTTGAGAGATTTTCCCTGAGAAGGTGTTTTTGATCCTTGAAAAAGATTTTTCTTTTGGTGTACAGGGATGGTTTGATCCTTGAAAAGATTTTTCGTTTTGTGTGCAAGGATAAATTGATCAACGAGAATTCTATGCCTTTTATACTGTATCTTCATTTCATGCATATCTTTCACGTTTAACCACCACCAGTTTTCCACTTCTCCATGTCTTTTCTTTTTCCTTCATCTAAACACACACGTTCTAACCCACGTTTATATTTCGAATTTTCTTTAATCATCAGTCTTGGATCTCTGAAAAATTTCCTACAAAATAAACTTTCTCGTCCAAAAGTTTTTCATCAGTGTAATAAGAAGTCGTTACTTTAATGTTAACTAAACGAGTAACACAAGTATATATATAACTTAACGTTTCTAACTTAACAAGTTCCTCATGTGCCATTTCACGTGACAAGTACTGTAGCTAACTCAACGAACTATGTCTGTGGTGTTATGCTATCTCAACGAACCATCTCTGTTGTGTTATGATAACTTAACGAACCAGTAATAAACAAATGTTTTTATAATAAGAATTTTACCACGTGCAAAAATAACAACTTAAGTTTATAACGCTAACATAACGTGTTGCCTTAGTGTTCAATATAGCAACTCAACACGTTTAGTTATGTTAACTTAACGAGTTAAACATGTGCACCTCATGTGATACAATACAACATTCGTAACTTATAATTTCACCACGTGTATAACACTAACTTAACGAGTTCGTCTCTTCTTTTACTCACTAACTTAACGAGTTATCACGTGACCTATTTTAACCTTTAAGCCTCTAACTTAACGAGTTCTCATGTGAATACAAACAAAATTCTAACTTAACGAGTTATCTAAACCTACACTGTTCATGATATAGAAGATATAACATTAAAACATATCACGCTTTTCAATAAAAAACACACGTTAACTTAACGTTTAGCTAAATGAGAAATTAATGCAACAAAACGACTAGTTATTAACTTCAGATCCAATACAAACAAGTATTTATATCAGTAAGCTTTTTCTGTATTAATTGATGATTTTAATTTCTTTTCACAAGCAATAGTAATTGAGCAAATATGATTATTTTCATTCAGCACACATCATCAAAACAAAAATACTCAACAATCTCCCCCTTTTTGATGATGACAAAACCATATTAAATCAATTATGAAATATGTATAACTCAACAAAGCTCCTTCGTTGGGTTAACTTTTAATTCAACAAACTTGTTTGTTGACTTAAGTTCACTTAAGCTTATTTCTATTGTTTGTGTAAATTTTACCTCTCAGAACTAAAACTCTCAAATGTCAATAATTATATAAGTATCAGTTTTCTAATTATCATCTGTCAGATTACAATAACCATTTAAATAGCATCTCCTTTTATAATATATATATGCAATTAAGATCATAATCATCTTTTTATAATATTTCTCCCCCTTTTTGTCATTAATCAAAAAGATAATTACAAAGAATATATATACATATATAAGAGATATAATTACAACAACTCTTTCTGTAAACAAGAATAATAATTGAAGACATTTATAGAAAAATGTATTATTTAATGAATCAAACAAGTAATACAAACATTACATTTTGTATTCAGAAACAAACAAAAACAGTTAGCGACCCCTCCTAAGTATATCACTTATAGCAGTACATATTTTATCTCCTAGATGCCTAATATCATTTCTAATGTCGTTAAGCACTACATCTAAGTCAGGAGGTAGCTGGGTTTGCTATTCTGCTTGAACTAAATAACTTTGTTGTTGTTGTTGTTGTATATGGTCTGTATCAGGTTGTTGTTGTTGTTGTCGTTGAGGTTTATGCATGGCCTGGAATTTTTGCAAATCTTTGACACTAAATGCTCTCATGCCTTTAGTTTTAGAGGGCCAGTTGGATAAATTCAATTGGCTTGCAATGAGTCTACATACAGCATCACCATAAAATAACTTTGAACTCATATGCTGTAGTTGAGAAGTGAAAACATCAAACCAATTGATTTAAATTCTATTCAGCAAGCTATAAGTTGCATATAAACAACTTTTGCTGACTTCCATATTGTGTCCAACTCTCTGAAATAAATTTGCATGCAATATATTTGCAATAAACCTTGCCTCTGCATTCAGATTTTCCATTAATCTCATTTCAGAATATACATCTGGAATTTTTGATAAAGACTGAATGTTCCATTCCAGTTGTCTTATCATGTCAAATCTATTGGTAACAACAACACCTTCATTCTTTAATCCTAAAACTTCAAAAACTAATTCAGGAGACAATATAAACTCCTATTCATTTATTTGAGTTTTCAGAAAATTTCCATTCTTGACCAGATTGCTATAAAAAGCTGCAATAAACTCTGTGTATTGCTTCCATTTCGTTCCTACTAGCAAGAATTTAATGAGGCCTTGAAATTCAAACAGATCTCTTATGTCCATCAAATTTCTAAATTTTATTAGACAAGCATGCAGAATCTGACATGTAATCAGATTATTGTATTTCTGCAATGCTTCTTCAGATCTAAAATGAATTGTATTACCTTGAATGTTTAACATTGTACACAAAGAAGGTGATACCTGAAGCCGTGATTCAGAGTTTAATTCATCTTCAGGAACCTCTTCTTCAAAATGAATGTCATGTTGTTCCTCTTCCAAAATATTATCTTGAAGCTGCTCAGGTAAGCTTGATTCTTCAGCTTCAACAGTGTTAGGAACATTGTCAATATGCTCAACATTCATCTGTTTAGTCTCTATAGAATGTTCAGAGTACAATTTTTCTACAAATTCTACAGTCGGTGTATCTGTCGATAATTGTTCATTTTGTTCAACAGATATTTCCATTGATTCATGCTGTGAATTCTCAAACTTTGCTTCTATAGATTCCGTAGAAGGCTGGTTAACTTTTAGCTCTTCTAGAGTCTTAACAATTTCAATATCTGCTACTCCAAATAATTCAGCCTTTGAACTAGTTACTGCCTCAACATTGTCAATTATATCTGCAATAACTTGTTCAATGTCAGGTGCCTGATGCTCTGATTTGTCAATTTCTGCATCATCAAGACTTGTATTAATAGAAAAACTTGAGCTTATATTTGACTTGGATTTCTTCTCAAGCTTTCTAGCAAGGGAAAATAAAGTCTCATTATCTTCATCAGTTTCAGTGTGTTCGGAACTAATGAGTTTATCAGATGCACAATAAGGTACAATGTCTAGACATACATTATCCTTTGAAAATAAATTTTCATCTGATTTTCCTTTTTCAATAGACTTTGTTTCCTTAGACATAATTTTTCTAACTTTCCTTCTATAACATTTTTGTTTTTCCTTTTCAAGTATTGCTGTTTTCTTTTCAAATTGCTCCATAAAAGTTTTCTGCTTTAATTCTTCTAAGGCACTTTCTATTGCAATGGCCTTTCGAAGACTATTAACTTTTGTTTTGTCTACAGCAATATCTGATTCTACTTGTTTTGAATATAAAGGAGTAAGGATAGCTGATTCATGCTCTTCCTCAAATGCATGTAGTCTTGTACCATTTATAGGAGTTTGAGGAGTTCTATTTGATGAACCTACACCTTTTTCCAAATATTTTGCAAACTGTTCCAAAAATGCAATCTCAGCACATTTCATTCTGTATTCTCTATCATATTTGCTTCGAATACCCATGTATGTAATACTTGCATCAGTATGTTGAAGTTCTTGTCTAACTTCATCTAATATATCCTGAGAAAAGAAGTAATCTCTATAAAGTTCTTCTAACCTTTTGTCCACTTGAAATATTTTCTTGAACCAAGTATGTGGAACTTCATCATTCTCTATTTCTTTTCCTTTTGCATCTCTTTTGCTTCTGCCTTTTCCTCTGCCACGACCTTTGTAGAACTTGGAGACCATCGTTGCAGATTGTAACAGCAACAAGCGGGAAAGATTTTCTTGACAAAGTTTACAAATAACCTAAGTCCCCGTGTTATAAGTGTTTAAATAGGGTTTTTAGGCGTATAACTCAACGTGAAGATAAGTCGGGTTTAGAAATTAAATAAATATTGAATAAAGTTTATTCAATCAAGGTACTCGAAATATTCAAGTATAACTCGTTGAGTTAACTAACCTAACGAGTAAAACGCTGTCTAGAGGTAGTTTTACACGTTACCTTATCTAATATAACGTCTAGTTAGTACACTTAAACAAGTTTCAGATGCTTCCAACTAAAACGTTCCGAAAACAACACACATGCTAAACTTAACATTATCTTGAGAACATTGTAAACTATTTGAACATTTTGTCTTTTGAATCTAGAATAGTTTATTTGTCTTTTTAAATTATTTCATCAAGATTTTAAGAGGACATTAATTCAGATTAACTAAGATTTGTATTTTAAATTATATTAATCTGTTTTTGACATTGTTAATGCTCCCCCTACAAATATACTTCAAATATATTCAATCAAAATACAAAATATACTTGTAGTGACAATAGATGTTAAGTATAACTATACTTTTACATTTTATTTTCAGAGACTTCCGTTATCCTGACATCATCAAAAATGATTTCCAGAATCAATTCCTACTGTATATGAATCAAAACACAACTTTGAACTCAATTCGATTAATTCAAGGAGAATAAAAGAATGTATCTCAAATAAACGTTTTCAAAAGTACTAATGTTGATTCAATAAATCAGTAGTCATATTGGTATAAACTATATGCGATTCAAAGATATCTATAATTAATGAAACAACTTTTTCTTTTCAAAACAGTAAATATTGATAATTTTCTTTAAAAGTTAGTTTGAAAAGCTTGAATCATACAAGAGCTTTCTAATGTACCCGTGTAATGAGCTTTCAGTCAACAATCCCAAATCTAATCAGGACCTTAGGTTGCCAGATTTAAAGAATCCTTGTTCAGGACAACAATCCTTACATACCTATCTGCTCAAGTACAAAAGGCTCGTGATCAAACTGATCAATAAACTCTCAAAGATTTTCACTTTGTAAGCACTTTTCATTTTAAGTACAGTATATATGTATTCCATTAATACAGATGCAATAAAACATAAATCTCATACAATTTTTACTTCTATGATTGTACTAAGAATATGAATCAGTTTCAATAAGCTTATACTTTTGATTAACAGTTTAAGATGAGTTACATATAACTTATTCTACAAGTTTAATCAATTAAGTCAAATTTATGCATGATCATATGCATTTTCCTTGATTCAAAGAAAACATTTAATCAAAATTTCAGAATGTTAGAAGTATTTAATGTTTTTCATTTACACTTCCACTTAAAATCGTAAAAACCATTAAAATTGATAAACTACTTAAAATCAATAAGATACTACTATGATTTTACAATAAATACATAGTATCTTAAGTAGTAGTTTAGATATTACTTTAGATATTTATAATAAGTATATAATATCTATGAGGTGAACAACATCATCAATAATATTTATCTTTTTATGTGGAGTTTAAGCATTTTACACATCACATAGCCTACAAATACCTAAATTTAATCTAATGTTGTAGAATGTATTTTCGTCTAGAGGTTTTGTAAATATATCAGCTAATTGATTTTTACTAGACACAAATTCTAATTTAATTTTTCCTTTAATTACGTTATCTCTTAGAAAATGATGTTTAACCTCTATATGCTTTGCTCTTGAATGTAATACAGGATTTTTGGAAAGATTTATTGCAGAACTACTATCACAATAAATCTCAGTTGTATCATAAGATAATCCAAAATCTTCTAAAGTTTGCCTTATCCATAGAATCTGAGTGCAACACAGTGCAGCACCAACATATTCAGCTTCTGTAGTAGAAAGTGCTACACAGTTTTGCTTTTTACTAAACCATGACACCAAATTATTTCCCAATAATTGACATGTGCCACTGGTACTCTTTCTATCAGATTTAGATCCTGCATAATCAGCATCAGTATATCCTATAAGATCTATTGAACTATCCTTAGAATAATACAGTCCGAAATTTTTAGTTCCTTGTATATATCTAAATATTCTTTTAACTGCAATTAAGTGTGATTCTTTAGGATTAGATTAAAATCTAGCACAAACACACACAACAAACATAATATCAAGTCTACTAGCAGTCAAATAAAGTAAAGAACCAATCATACTTCTGTATTTTCTTTGATCTATAGATTTTCCTATGTCATCAATATCTAATTTAAAGTAGTACTCATAGGAGTTCCTCGAATCCTTGTATCATTAAAATTAAATTTCTTAAGCATTTCATCTGCATATTTTTCCTGATTTAAAAATATACCTTTATCCATTTGCTTAATTTGAAGTCCTAGAAAATATGAAAGTTCACCAATCATACTCATTTCAAACTGATTAGTCATCTCTTCAGAGAATATTTCTATCAACTTATCAAAGGTTGCTCCAAAGATTATATCATCTACATATATTTGAACAACAATCTGATCTTTACCATCTCTCTTAATAAATAGAGTATGATCCACTTTTCCCATGATATAGCCTTTTTCTATTAAAAAAGTAAACAATCTTTCATACCATGATCTAGGTGCTTGCTTCAAACCATATAAGGCTTTCTTCAATTTATACACAAAGTTAGGATTTTTAATATCTTCAAATCTAGGTGGTTGTTTTACATAGACTTCTTCATTAATTAAACCATTTAGAAATGCACTCTTTACATCCATTTGATATAATTTAAAATCCATATAACAAGCATAGGCCAATAATATTCTAATACTTTCTAACCTATCCATAGGAGCAAATGTTTCATCATAATCTAATCCTCTTCCTGTGTATACCCTTGTGCAACTAATCTAGCTTTATTCCTTATAATTTGACCAGTTTCGTTAGTTTTGTTTCTAAAGATCCACTTTGTACCTATTATGGACTGATTTTCTAGTGGAGAGACTAATTCCCATACATCATTTCTGATGAATTGATTTAGTTCTTCTTGCATTGCCACTATCCAATTTTCATCAGATAATGCTTCTTGTATATTCCTTAGTTCCACCATAGAAACAAACATACACATACTATTTAAATTTACTGAAGCTCTAGTTTTAACTCCCTCATTAATATTACCAATGACTTGAGTAATGGGATGTGATGAAGAATAATGCCAATTTCTCTGATTTTCCTCAATATTCTCATCAACATCTGAAAGTCCATCACTTTCATCCTTGGTTTGATCATTTAAGTTCATATTTTTGATTTTCTCAAATAAATCATCAATCTCTCTATTGATCTTTAACTCATTTGGAAAATTGATCAAGTCATCATTATCAACTTTAGATTGAGATTCTCTAAGAGAATTTTCATTGAAGCTTACATAGAGGGTTTCTTCAATAGTCCTAGAAGTCTTGTTATATACTCTATAGGCTTTACTTCTAGTAGAGTAACCTACAAAAATTCCTTCATCCGATTTGGCTTGAAATTTATCCTTTTTATCCTTAGTATTAAGAATAAAACACTTGCAGCCAAATGGTTTCATATAAGAAATTTTTGGAACCCTATTAAACATAATTTCAAAAGGAGTTTTATTAACATGAGGTCTTAAATGACTTCTGTTAATAACATAACAAGCTGTATTTACTGCTTCAGCCCAAAGATTTTGAGGTAACTTATGTTCATTCAACATAGTTCTGGCCATTTCTTGAAGTGATCTATTCTTTCTCTCAACAACACCATTTTGACACGGTGCTCTTGGAAAAGAAAATATGTGATCAATGTCATACTCATTACAATAGTTATCCATTTGATCATTATCAAATTCAGTTCCATGATCACTCCTAAGTTTTTGAATAGAGACACTTTGCTCATTTTGAACAAAATTGCAAAATATTTTAAATTTTTCAAAAACTTCTGTCTTAGATGCTAGAAAATATACCCAAGTGTATCTAGAGAAGTCATCTACTAAAACAAATACATAGCATTTACCACCAAGACTCATGATTCTTGTTGGTCCAAATAGATCCATATGTATAAGTTCTAAGACTCTCTTGCTTGAAATATTAGTTTTGGATTTAAAAGAGTTTTTGTGAAGTTTACTTAACTCACATGCATCATACATAAAGTTCTTTGAGTATTTAATCTTTGGTAAACCTCCCACTAAATGTTTTCTAGATAGTTTATGTAACAGTCTCATATTTATATGCCCATTCCTTCTATGCCATAGATATGCATCACTAGTTTCAGCTAGCAAACATGAATTTAAATCAACTGCACTAGAAGGTAAAGATAAAATACATAGAGAACCTTTTCTTTTTGCAATAAACTTAATTTCATCTGTATTTTTATCAATTATTTTGCATACATTATCTTCAAACACTACATAATATCCATTTTCAGTTAGTTTTATGACACTCAGCAAATTAAATCCTAGGTTTTCTACATATAGTACATTCGAAATAACACAAGTAGGAGTTATTTGAACATTGCCCGTACCTATGATTTTATCTTTGCTTTTGTTTCCAAATGTTACACTTCCTTTCATGGTATTTGTAAAATTTTGTAATAGACTTTTTTGTCCGGTCATGTGACTTGACGCTCCACTGTCCAAGATCCATTTTGATGTTGTTTCCTCCTGCAATACAAATTAAGAAAAACTTTTTCTTGGTACCCAATGTTGTTGAGGACCAAGTTCATTAAACGCATATTTCTTCTTTTTGTTTAAAAATAGTTTAACATTTTCATTTATATTCTTATTAGTTGTAAGTACTATTGATTTATCATTAGCTTCATACTCACATATAGCATTATTACTTTTGCAATCATTCTTTTTGTTTTCAGATGTAGTATAATCAAGACCAAACATATTTTTATCAGATGTTAATTTATTTTGGTCATGCTTATACATTTCTGTAAGTTCATACCAAGATTTTGTACTTGTATTAACACTTTCCGTAAATACAAAATCTTTTTCTGCACAAGAATTTTTTGTTTTATCACATGTAGAATGAGTAATTGGTCTAATACCAGTGTATTGAATTACATGCTCAGGTTTCTGAATTTTCAGTTTACTATAATTATCTGAAATTTTAGAAACACTAGAAACTGAATTTCCAAAACAAGAAACAAGATTTTTAGAAACATTTATAGTCATGTTAGAAGTACAATTTGACAAATCACATTGATTTATATTATTACTGCATGATTCATCCCTTGAAGTATCTACTTCTACATATTTATTACCTTGTTTCATAATAAAAGGAATTTTAGTCTTAGATTTACTTGAACTGCAACTAATAAATCCTTTATTGGCTTGAGATTCAGGATATTCAGGATAATCAAATCCTAAGCCAAATTTATAAGACACCGCAGGGGTACTAGTTAGTTTGTCTAACTTAGTTTGACTTAAATTCCATTTCTCAAAGGTAGAATTTAAATCTTGCTCTCTTAGTTTTAATTTATCTATCTCTAATTCAAGTTCATTTATATTGTTTCTCAACATTTCATTTTCAGATTCTATCTTTAATTTTTCAGCATTTATATTTTGTATTTGTTCATGCAAGATACATTCATTAAATCTAAATTTTTGCAAATCTCTAGCATGATTTTCATTATCACATTTAAACTTTTCTAAAGTAGTAGATAGGAAACAATTTTCTTCTTCCATGATGTATGAAGATTTTCTAATATTCTTATTTTCCAGTTTACATACTTTAAGTTTTTGTAATAATGCATGATAAGCACATAATAATTCATCAAAGTTGAAATCTGAATGACTTTCAAGATCAAATATTACCTCAAACTCATCTACCATGAAGCACACATGAGCAACGTCTTCTAACTCTTGTTCTCCTTCTGAATGTGAAGATTTTGATACTGATTCCTTAGATTCAGACTCTTCAGACGTGTCATCCCAAGTGACCTTCAAAGCCTTTTTCTTGTAAAACTTTTTCTAAGTTTTCTAAGCCATCTTCTTCTGATTTGTCCTACTTTGTTTTTCATTTTTCCTCATAGGACAATCTGGAGAAAGATGTCCAGGTTTCTTACAGTTGTAACATACATACTTTCTAGATGAAGAATTCTTGTCATTCAATGATTTTGACATTGAGGGTTTATCATTTTTGTTCCTTTGTTGTTTCCTAACTTTCCATGCTTTCTTGAATTTCCTAGTCAGCAAAATCAAATCCTCGTCAGAATCAGTAGATATATCAGAATCTGAATTAATTTCAAAGGCTATTTCTTTCTTCATTTTTAGTTTGTTGTGACTCAGTGATTCATTTAATTGAACTTCATAAGCTGTTAAATTTCCTATAAGTTCATTCATAGAATAAACATTTAAATCTCATGATTCCTCAATTGATGTTATTTTTTGAGACCATTTAAAACTTAGGGATCTGAGAATTTTCCTCACCAAATCCTTCTGTTCAAAATTCTTTCCTAAACATTTTAAAGAGTTTATGATATCAAGAAATCTGGAAAACATCTCAGAAATATTTTCGTCTTCATGCATCTTAAAGAGTTCATACTTATGAATCAACATGTTTATTTTTGTCTCTTTAACTTGAGAAGTACCTTCATGTGAAACTTCTAATGCATGTCACACCTCATAAGCAGATTTATATGCCGACACTTTACTGAACTGTTCATAACTCAATGCACAAAATAAAATATTTAAGCCCTTAGCATTCAGAGTTTCATTTTCTTTTTCAGTAATTGTCCAATTATTATAAGGAGTATTTAACGGAGTATATAGAAATCATGAACCACAACTTATGATCTATACTTTGAAGAAAAACAGTCATCCTATATTTCCAATATTCAAAATGTATTCCATCAAATAACGGAGGACGATTAAGATTTTGGCCTTCATATAAAGAAAAATTACCATTTCCAGTAGCCATTTTACCTTAGATTTTTCAACCTATTTAATTTTAAACAGTCTAAAAACTTTAAAGCAACTTGAGCCTTAAATCAATAGAGTTAAATGTATGCTCAAATATTAATTTCTGTTTAAAAACAAGGAAGGTAGAATAAGCAATGATATTAAATAAGTTGGTATCGATTTTATATCAAAGATTATTAACAAAGCTCTGATACCACTTGTAGGATCGTATGGCTACACAAGAGGGGGGTGAATTGTGTATCTTTAATATTTTCTGAAATATAGTTGAAACTTTAAAACTCAAAAACAAGTCGAGACATTGTTTTCATAAAATCATTTTTATTTAAGGTTTCAATTACAATATACAATTCAATTCTCCTCAGAAATTGTAGATGCAATTATATTTCGATACCATGTATCATCTAAACAATTTCATAACTACAAACAGAGAAAACTAATTTGCAGAATTTAAAACTTTTCTCCCTGTTTGAGATCTTTCTTCTTCTTCTTTTTCTTCTCCAGCAATTCTTCAGTAACGAATATCTTGTCTTTTCATGCTTCACCGAATTTGCTTTCTTCTGATACTTCAAATCTTCAGTGACGAAAATCTTACCTTTTTATGCTTCACTGAACTTTCTTCCACTTGAGAGATTTTCCTTGAGAAGGTGTTTTTGATCCCTGAAAAAGATTTTTCTTTTGGTGTGCAGGGATGGTTTGATCCTTGAAAAGATTTTTCATTTTGTGTGCAAGGATAAATTGATCAACGAGAATTCTATGCCTTTTATACTGTATCTTCATTTCATGCATATCTTTCACGTTTAAACACCACCAGTTTTCCACTTCTCCACGTCTTTTCTTTTTCCTTCAGCGAAACACACACGTTCTAACCCACATTTATATTTCGAATTTTCTTTAATCATCAGTCCTGGATCTCTGAAAAATTTCCTACAAAATAAACTTTCTCGTCCAAAAGTTTTTCATCAGTGTAATAAGAAGTCGTTACTTTAATGTTAACTAAACGAGTAACACAAGTATATATATAACTTAACATTTCTAACTTAACGAGTTCCTCATGTGCCATTTCACGTGACAAGTACTGTAGCTAACTCAATGAACTATGTCCGTGGTGTTATGCTATCTCAACGAACCATCTCCGTTGTGTTATGATAACTCAACGAACCATCTCCATTGTGTTATGATAACTCAACGAACCAGCAATAAACAAATGTTTTTATAATAAGAATTTTACCACGTGCAAAAATAACAACTTAAGTTTATAACGCTAACCTAACACGTTGCGTTAGTATTCAATATAGCAACTCAACGTGTTTAGTTATGTTAACTTAACGAGTTAAACATGTGTACCTCACGTGATACAATACAACATTCGTAACTTATAATTTCACCACGTGTATAACACTAACTTAACGAGTTTGTCTCTTCTTTTACTCACTAACTTAACGAGTTATCATGTGACCTATTTTAACCTTTAAGCCTCTAACTTAACGAGTTCTCACGTGACCTCTATACAAACAAAACTCTAACTTAACGAGTTGTCTAAACGTGCACTGTTCATGATACAGAAGATATAACATTAAAACATATCATGCTTTTCAATAAAAAACACACGTTAACTTAACGTTTAGCTAAATGAGAAATTAATGCAACGAAACGACTAGTTATTAACTTAAGATCCAATACAGACAAGTATTTATATCAATAAGATTTTTCTGTATTAATTGATGATTTTAATTTCTTTTCACAAGCAATAGTAATTGAGCAAATATAATTATTTTCATTCAGCACACATCATCAAAACAAAAATACTCAACAGACTGATTGAACTTGTAGATTGATTTATGTGTAGATCTTATTAAACTACAGAAAAAGTATGAGCTTATTGAGATGGATTCATATTTTCAGTAAATGATAGAAGTGGAACTATATGAGATTGGTGTTTTACTACATCTGTATTAATGAAATACATACATATATAGTATGTGATTAATGTTTTGTTTTGTGTTTGTAGTTTTGATTGAAAAAAAAAAAAAAAATTGAGAGTTTATTGACTTGTTTGATCACGAGCCTTTTGTACTTGAGTAGTTAGGTATGTAAGGATTGTTGACCTGAAAAATGACTCTTAAAATCTGACAACCTAAGATCCTGATCAGATCTGAGATTGTTGACTGAAAGCTCGTTACATGAGTACATTAGAAAGCTCTTGTATGATTCAAGCTTGTCAAATTAACTTTTAAAGTATGAAAAAAAAAAAAAAAATACATATACTGTTCTGAAAAGATACAAGTGTTTTGTGAAATACAGATATCTTATGAATCGAGTATATTTTCTGTTATTTAGAATTGCTGAAATATGAATCTGTAATTGACTTTTGAAGTTGTTTAATGGAGATACAATTCTTTATTCTACTTGTCTTAATCATATTGAATTAGATTGTATTTTGATTCGTATGTTGTTGAAATTTCTTCTAGAAATCTTTTTGGAAAATTCAGGATGACAGATGATGAAAAGAAAAACAAACGATAATATAATTAATACATATATGATGATGATATACTTGGTATGTAATTTACATATATTCTAAGTATATTTGCAGGTTGATTACTGAAACATACAGAATATATTTTTATGCTAAATAGAAGAAAAACAAAAGGGGAAGAATTAATTCTAGCACTTTTAAAGACCAATTAATTAGATCTTAGTTTGCTAAGGGACTAGCAAAAATTAGGTATGGGGGAAGTGTTTAGAATGAAAAAGTGCATATTATTAACGGTTAAATGATGGTTAATTGCACAATATTTAGCTTATCATATATGAATTAAGCCATTATGTTATAATTGCACTGTTATATGCTTTAATTGAAGAATCTGCTTAATTTGGGGGAATTAATGTTAATTTAGTACATTTATGAACTGTCGGTAAGTTGTAGGGTGTGAAATTCTTAAGTATCCGAATTTTCTGATATTTCGGACATTTATGTTTAACATACCGAACAAATTTGGGCAGTTATGTTTAACAGACCGAATATGTATCGGATAGTTATGTTTAAATTGCCGAGCAGTTATGTTTTGAAAGTTTCCTGTAGTTAACAACTAGTTGTTTCGTTGCATTAATTTCTCATTTAGCTAAACATTAAGTTAACATGTGTTTTTATTGAAAAGCATGATATGTTTTAAAGTTATATCTTCTGTATCATGAACAGTGCACGTTTAGACAACTCGTTAAGTTAGAGTTTTGTTTGTAAAGAGGTCACCTGAGAACTCGTTAAGTTAAAGGATTAAAGGTTAAAATAGGTCACGTAATAACTCGTTAAATTAGTGAGTAAAAGAAGAGACGAACTCGTTAAGTTAGTGTTATACACGTGGTGAAATTATAAGTTACGAATGTTGTATTGTATCACGTGAGGTGCACATGTTTAACTCGATAAGTTAACATAACAAAATGCGTTGAGTTGCTATATTGAACACTAAGGCAATGCGTTAGGTTAGCGTTATAAACTTAAGTTGTTATTTTTGCACGTGTTTTATAGTTAAATCAACGAAGAAAGTCCGTTGAGTTATCTGTAACTCCACAAACTATATATTTTCTAATATGCCACTGTAATAGTTGCAGAAATAGGACAGTTGGAAGGAAAAACCACGTTTGCACGTATCACGCAGGAATTCAATCGCGTAGGGAAAAGAAATCATCGCCGTTGATATGAATGAAGGAAATCCAACTAATCATTCAAGTAGAAGCAGTTACTACTGAAGAAATATAAAAGAAAAGAAGAAAAAAAGAACAAGTGTGTGATCGATGGACGGCCAGTGTATACAGAGGAGGAGCACCGAGCTTTCTGAAGACAGTATCAGCGATTCTCTAAAGTATCACACCAACCATCGGAGGTCTGTGAGGATACTTGCCTGATGTCGGGTCGATTCCGAGCCAAACACAGTGCCTGACAACCACTGTGAGGAGTGATCACGTCACAGGAAGGGAAGCCATTTTCACCAAGCGTCAACTCATATTTCAGGAGATCGTAAAGCTTTTAGCCTTGGCTTTGGGTTGATGCCTATATGCTGAAGAGGAGATCATCTTGCAATTCTAGACTTGCGATTCTATAGGGAGAGGAGACAGGATTGTAAGTGGTTTAATTTTCAGTGGTGTAATCGCGTTGCAAGTAGTGTTAGAAGTATTTACTATCAAGTGAGATTACTTTACATTTCACTTATCGCCCATTTCCATGTTCATATTAAAACAAAAATACCAAAAACAATTTATCTATGTTTGTATGTTGTATTTGAGTGTTGTATTATTTGTGTTGTATCGTGATTAATGTTATCTTTGTTAGTGTTGTGGTTATTTTATGTTTACTTTAGTTTTACAGTTTACTGAAATTGGTTCGTTCAAAAGACTTAAAGATTTTAATGGTTACTGTTTGAATTATCTGAATGTTAGTATTGCTCAATGATAAATCCAATGTTAACTAACATTAAAGAGCTTAATTGATGTTATTTACAATCTGTGAAATCGCCCAATGGTTGGTCGAATTCCTCTGTAAATAACAGTATTAAAAAGAAAAGGCAAGCTCATGGAGTTAACTTAAGTCCACGAGGTTAGTCCGTTGAGTTATCCATAACTCAACGAACTTAGTCCGTTGAGTTAGCTGTAATTCAACGGAGAGCTTATTGAATATATAAATTTGATTTTTAACAAACGAACAGTTCTCAAATTCGTCAGTAATTCCCTATGGGATCGACCTGTACTTGCACACTGATACAATAGACACTGTGCACTTGTAGTTAAAGTACAAATTGGAATTAATATCTAAATTGTATTAAAGGTTGTTTGTTTACTTCTAAAAGAAAGAATAGACATAAAGATAAATTAATTAAGTAAAAACAAAAGTAACAAATCCAAGTTTTTCTAGTGTAGTGTTGGGAAAACCCAAGCACATGTACCGAATAGCTATGTTTTTAATGATAGAAGAATATTTTATTATTTCCTAGAGTACACGTGTTGAAACCATAACACGACTTAAGTGGTTTTTCGGTAAGTTATCTAGTAACTATCTAAAATGCATCTAAGCATTGGATAGTTAGATTTATAAGTATCTACAATATCTTTTTATCATAAAACTGATTGAGGACACGTGTCGTATTCTGAAAACTTGACTTAAGTTATTTTTCGGAAGGTTAGGTGCTAACTATCCAAAATGCATATAAGTTTTGGATACTTATAGTGGTAACTATCCAAAACATCTGACTAGTTATTTCTTTATTGCATGTGTTTTATAGTTAAATCAACGAAGTAAGTCCATTGAGTTATTTGTAACTCCATGGACCATTTATTTTCTAATATGCCATAGTAGCATTGTAGAAACAGGAAATTCGAAGGAAAACCACGATTACACGTATCACGTAGGAATTCACTCGTGGAATGAAGAAGAAATCACCATCGTTGATATGAAGGAAGGAAATCTAATCGATCAATTAAGTAGAAGCAGTTACTACAGAAAGAAATATAAAAGAAGAGGAGAAAGACAAGAAAGTATGTGTATAGAGGTGGAGAACCACGTTAACTGCAAGAAGCGTCGGAAGTTCCCTGAAGCTCCACACCACCACCAAAATCACCAACCATCAAGGTCTATGAGGATACTTTCCTAATGTTGGGTTGATTCTGAACCAAACACGATGACTGACAACCACTATGAGGAGTGATCGAGTCACGAGAAGGGAAGCCATTTTCACCAAACACCGACTCATATCTTAGGAGATCGTAAAGCTTCTAGTCTTGGCTTCAGGTTGACGCCAGTATGCTAAAGAGGAGATCATCTTACAATTCTTGATTCACGATTCTATAGGGAGAGGAGGCAAGATTGTAAGTGATTAAGTTTTCAGTGGTGTAATCGCGTCATATGTAGTGATAGAAGTTTTTACTATCGATAGAGATTTTTACATTTCACCTTCCATTCATCTTCAAGAACATATCAAAACAAAAATATCAAAAATAACAAATTATCTGTGTTTACATTTAGTATTAAAGTATTGTATTGTTTATTTTGTATCGTGATTAATGTTATCATTGTTAGTATTGTGAATGTTTTATGTTTGTTTGATTCAGAAAATAGAAAATAGTTTTATTATTTATCGAAATTGATTCGTTCCAAATACTTAAAGATTTTAATGGTTACTGTTTGAACTATTTGAATGTAAGTATTGCTTACTGATAAATCTAATATTAACTAACATTAAAGAGCTTAATTGATGTTATTTACATTATGTGGAACTGCCCAATGGTTGGCTGAATTCCTTTGTAAATAGTAATATTTAACTGGAAAGGTAGGCTCGTAGAGTTAACTTAAGTCCACGAGATCAGTCTGTTGAGTTAACCATAACTCCACGAACTAGGTCCATTATGTTAACTGTAACTCAACGGAGTACTTACTGAACACATAAACTCCAATATAAAAATCGAAACAATACACAATTCTTACTCAATTTCTATGGGATCAACCTGTACTTGCACACAAATACAATATACATTGTGCACTTGCAGTTAAAATACAATTTGGAATTAATATCTAATTTGTGTGAAAGGTTGTTTTTTACTTCTAAAAGTAATTATTTATATAAGCATAAAAACAAATTAAACAAGTTTAAGAATTAACTTAACAACCCCAAACAAATTTTTTTGGCGTCGTTGCCAAGGATTGAGAAACTAAGCAACTGTGAGTGCTGTTTTATTTTAATAGTAGGAGTGTTGTATGTTTTATTTCATAATTAAAAATATGGCATATGCTTATGCTCAAAGATTTCTGAAACCTGTAGTTAGCATATGTGAATTCTACAATTTAGAAGGTCACAACATCTCTGATTGTTTGAAACTGAGACGATTGCAAATGGTTAGATCACATGAACAACAAATGAATTATATTCAATATAATAGAGCTGAGTATGAGAATCTTATAGTTTACCCAACTAATGGTCAATTTAGAATTTGTAATATGTTGAGAGACAAGGAAGTTTGGGATAGGTATGATAGACTAGAGCGTAGCTTAGAGCAAAACATGGACAAACTGGAATAATATATGTGTCAGCAACAAGAAGTTAACCAATTAAATAGGGAGGAATATTCAAAACCTAAAATTGATATTATATACGAAACTGAAAAAACCATAATGAAAATTGATCAAAAATTGAATACAATGAGATTAGATGATCTAGAAAGAAAACTAAAAGCATTAGACGAATTTACAAGGAAATTACAAGTTATGCAACAGGAAAACACAAATGAAAACTTTAATGTTACAGATTTACATAATTTGCAAGATATATAGACAAAAGAAAATACCAATGCTATAGAATTTAAAGAATGCAATTTAAAACTAAAAATAGTTGAAGATCATAATTATGAAAATGAAATACAAGAACATCATGAAAGTAATGAAAATCTAGAAGATGTATGTATAACATTAAGATCTGGAACTGATATACCACCAAAAATTCAAAAAGAAAGTAATATGAAGGTAGATAAGAATAAAACTCAAAATGATAATAAAAATGTAATATCTGAAAATTTAGAAATCAATGAAGAAAAATCTAAATCTGAAAATGAGACTAAAAATGATCAAACAAATGAAATGAGAGACAAAGAATCTAGTAAATCACAATCATTAACACCCTATCCTGAAAGATTATAACAAACATTTCCTGAAAAATAAAAAAAAATTAGAGAAATATTTGAAAAAGTACAAGTTAACATTCCTTTGTTAGACTTATTGTAGAAAATGCCACCTTATGCTAAATTTCTTAAAGATTGGTGTACTAAGAAAAGAGAGCAAAAAGTTTTAAGGAAGGTCTTTTTAGCTGAGCAAAGTAGTTTCCTATTTCTGCCATAAATTCCTAAAAAGTTATCTGATCCTAGAATCCTTGTTATATCATGCACCATAGGAAATACCATTCTAGAAAGAACTTTAATAGACTTAGGTGCAAGTATAAATGTTATGCCGAGTGATATATTTGCATCCTTAGGATTAGAAGGCTTAATCCCTACTAAGATTGTTATTCAATTAGTTGATAGAAGTATAAGATACCCTAGAGGAAAAATAGAGGATGTCCTAATTAAAATCAAAAACTTCATATATCCTATTGATATTGTGATTTTGGATTTCCAACAAATTAAGCATCAAAATCATGATACATCTTTAATTTTGGGAAGGTCATTCTTAGCAACATCAGGGGCTGTTATAAATTGTAAAACTAGAGTGATGAAGTTAGCATATGGTAATGAGGATACTCAATTAAACATTTTCAAACTAGAAAAGTTTGAGGAGTTAGAAATGTCCTTATATACTATAGACTTTTTAGAGGATGAAGTAGATATGCTAGATGATGCGATTCAAGAAGAATTAAATAGGCAACTAAATTTTGAAACTTTAAGAGTAAGTGAAAGCATAAATATAGAAAGAGATCAAGAAGAGATTAATATTGAAAATGAAAATGTTCAATTAGGAGCTCTAGCTTCTGATGGGCAACATTTAAATTTAAAACTTTTACCTCCTGAATTAACCTATATATTTCTGAAAGAAAAACGAACATGTCCAATCATTATTGCTTTAGATTTAAAAGAAGATTAAATTTCTAAATTAAAAGATGTAGTAAAAACTTATAAAGAGGTAATAGGATGGACTATGACTGATATAAAAGGGTTAAGTGCAACTTTATGCTGTCACCACATATATTTAGAAGAGAATGCTAAACTAGTTAGAATTCCTGAGAGGAGATTAAATCCAAACATCAAAGAAGTAGTCAGGAAGGAAATAGTGAAATGGTTAGATAATGGTATAATTTATCCTATTTCTGATAGCTCAAGGTTAGTCTAATCCATGTAGTTCCCAAGAAATCAAGATTAATAGTTATTAGGAATGAAAGTCAGAACTTGATACCTACTAAAATTCAATCAAGTTGGAGAGTGTGTATAGACTATAGAAAGCTGAATGTTGTGACTAAGAAAGATCATTTTCTCTTACCTTTTATAGATCAAATGCTAGAGAAATTAGCAAGGCAAGAATATTTTTGTTTCCTAGACGGGTATTCAGGATATAACCAAGTGCCAGTAGCATTAGAGAATCAAGAGAAAACAACTTTCGCATGTCCTAATGGAACTTATGCTTTTAAGAGAATGCCATTTAGATTATGCAATGCACTAGCCACCTTTCAAAGGTGTATGTAGGGCATATTCACTAGAATGGCTAAAGATTTTTTAGAAATATTTATGGATGATTTTACTATATATGGAACTTCATATGAGGTGTGCTTAAACAATTTAGACCAAGTATTAAAACGCTATGTGGAAAAAAGTCTGATTCTAAATTGGGAAAAATGTCACTTCATGGTTAAACAAGGAATAGTCTTGGGACATATTGTTTCAAAGAAAGGGTTGGAAGTAGATAAAGCTAAAATAGAAGTAATTTCTAATCTACCAGAACCTAAATTAGTAAAAGATATTAGATCATTTCTAGGACATGTAGGATTTTATAGAAGATTTTTTAAAGATTTTAACAAAATAGCTAGACCTTTAACTAATCTATTAAAAGATGTCCCATTCAACTTTGATAAAAATTGCAAAGAAGCATTTTTCAAGATTAAAACTAGCTTAATTTCAACTCCTATAATACAAGCACTTGATTGGAGCCATCCATTTGAATTAATGTGCGATGCATCTGATTTTGTTGTAGGAGTAGTGCTAGGATAGAAGATAGAAAAATCTCCTAGAGTGATTCATTATGCAAGCAAAACTTTAAATGATGCTTAGGTTAATTATACAACTACTGAAAAAGAGCTATTAGCTGTTGTGTTTGCTTTAGAAAAGTTTAGATCATATCTGATTAGAGTTAAAGTAATAGTATACACGGATCATTCAACTTTAAAACACCTAATAGCAAAAAAAGAGACTAAACCTAGATTGATCCGATGAATATTATTATTACAAGAATTTGATCTAGAAATTAAAGATAAAAAAGGTTGTGAGAATGTAGTAGCAGATCATTTATCAAGATTACAAATAGAAAAATCAAATATTGAAATTAAAGATAATTTTCCTAATGAACAGTTAATGACCATCAACACAATACCTTGGTATGCAGACATAGTTAATTACTTAGTTACTGGTTTAACACCTAAGGATTGGAATAGATAGGATAAGAAATTGTTCTTTTCAAGAGTAAAATATTACTATTGGTAAGACCCATACTTATTTAAGAAATGTCCTGATCTGGTTTTAAGGAGGTGTATTCCAGAAACTGAATATCAGAGCATATTGTCATTCTCCCATGACCAAGCATGTGGAGGGCATTTTGGTTCAAGGAAAACTGCTGCCAAAATTCTACAATGTGGATTTTCTTGGCCAACACTATTCAAAGATGCTCATAAATACTACTTAAGTTGTTTAAGATGTCAACAAATAGGAAGAATATCAAAGAGGAATATGATCCCTCTGAATCCTATTATTGAGGTTGAAATCTTTAATATATGGAGAATAGATTTTATGGGTCCATTTCCTATGTCTAATCAATTTAATTATATATTGTTGGGGGTAGATTATGTATCTAAGTGGATAGAAGTTATTCCTACAAAAACCAATGACAACAAAGTGATAATACACTTTATAAGAACTAATATAATTTCCAAATTTGGAATACCTAAAGTTATTATCAATGATAGAGGAACTCATTTCTATAATAGAAGTTTTGAAGCCTTAATGAAGAAATACGGAGTAAATCACAAAATTGCAACATCATATCATCTACAAACAAGTGGACAAGTAGAAAGTGCAAACAAACAAATTAAGTTAATCTTAGAAAAAGTAGTAAATCCTACTAGAAAAGATTGAGCTAATAGATTAATAGATGCACTTTGGACTTATAGAACTATTTATAAGACAAACTTAGGTATGTCACCATTTAGGCTAGTATATGGAAAAAGTTGTCATTTACCTGTTAAAATTGAACATAAAGCTTATTAGGCATTAAAAACTCTTAACACTAATTTAAATCAGGCTACTAAAAATAGGAAAATACAATTGATTGAATTAAAAGAATTTAGGAATGAGGCTTATTCGAAAACTCTAAGAGAAAATGAAGTTCTAGCATGACAAGAAAATTATTCTAAAAACCTTTGAAATAGGACAAGAAGTATATCTTTACATAACTAGACTCCATAATCATCTAGGAAAATTAAGATCTAGATGGGCAAGACCTTATATAATTTGTAATATTTATTCCTATGATGCTATTGAAATTGAAAATCCTAAAAATCAAAATATATTTAAAGTAAATGGACAAAGACTTAGATCTATTCTGAAGATTCCAAAAAGTTCCTTTGGAATTATAGAAGAAGTAAGAGTAGAGGACTACTTGAGCTTTACTTAGTAAGAAATTATCTAAGTGTATTGGTTAAAAAAAAAACGTATTTAAACATAGTCACGGTTCAACCGAAAGAAATTATCGATTTTACTAAAACATATATTAAAAGAAAAACATCATTGTGGTTCAATCGATAGGATCCATCGGTCTAACCGAAACATAAAAACATAAAAAAATCTATATATTATATTAAGCAAAAATGTCGATTTCACCGAAGCATAGTATCGGTTCAACCAATATAGAAAAAAAGAGAGTATTTAATTTCAGTTCAACTGAGGAATATAAATTCTTCGGTCTTGACCGACATAAAAATTATTATTATAAGTATTTTTATTAGTTATAACTTTACAGGAAGTCCATTGAGTTACACTTAACTCAACGAACTTACTCCGTTGAGTTAACTGTAACTCCATAGAGAGGTAAGTGAGAGAATGAGAGTTTGCACGGGAAAATGACCCGATTACCTGCCAAAAACTTAGGGTTTATTTATACTAAAATTTAGGATTTGGGGGCATTATCCGCAGAATTATTTAGAACTTAGAATAGTAGATATCAAAGTGATTTCGTTCCGTTCCGACACACCACGAAGACAAGATGACGTTAGAGTTCTAGGAGGAAATAGACACCATGAGATTTCTTAGAGAATTAGAAGAATGGCATACGAGACAAAAGATCAAGAACACAACAAGGGAAAAAGAATTCCAAAAGGTAGAATCTAACATTTTCTATTGGAGGAAAGTCTTAGTAGATTTAAATATTACCATACCACAAATTATGGAGACTAGGATTAAAGTAGCAACAGAAGTTGCTGTGAATAGAAAAAGAAAAATCAGGCCAAACAACGAAATTGCCCTAGAATTGATCTAGCGTAAGTCTAGATTATGGTTTGTACGACATATTGGTGGACATGCTCAGTGAGCAATCTAGGAGCAACAGAGGAAAGTAGTTGAAGAACCAGCAATAGAAATGCTAGCTGCTGAAAGACTAGTTACTGAGGAACAGCAGCTAGGATCATCCATTCCACTACCAAGGCTGTAGGATCGTCTGTATCACAAGAGGGGGGTGAATTGTGTCTTTAATAATTAAATATTAGCGGATAAAACAAGAGCACAAAACACTTGTAAATGAAATTCTATTCTTTATTTAAAAACAGAATTTATAATATATTTTCAGCTCAATTCCCTTCTTGACAGTTTTGATACAGAAATGTTCGATATACAATTCGAATATAACAATAAAGCTCTTATTGAAAACTAATTTCGAATTGTATAAAACCTGATCTTTCTTTGTCTTTGCTCAACTTCTGTATCTCTTCTTCTCTAGTTGTCGAATTTCCAGACTTCTTACGTTTGCAGCTCCTTTTCTGAAATTGCTTGGAATTTTGAACTTCTTCTGATGTTGGAGAACTTTTCAAAATATGAATATTCAAACTTAACTTTTCAGTTAGGGATCTAGATTGAATATTCAGACTTGGTTTTCGAGATTGGGATCCCTTGTTGTAATGTAGCTCATACTCTCTATTTGTAGTCAAACTCTATTGTCTTTCACGTTCAACATATTCATCCACTTAATCCATAATCCACATACTAATTTTCTCTTTAATCCAAATTACTTTCTATTTGAATTTCCACTTTCTCCACTAACATTTTGAATTTCCACGATCTCCACTTCGTAGATTCACCGAAACTTTATCTTCCTGGAGTCTTGTAGAATATCTTCTAAGTCTTCGATTTAGTCGAACACTTATCCTTTAAGTCCTGTAAAACTCGAATACTTATCTGTAACTCTTCGAGTTTTTGCACTTGCAAAACACGTGACTAAATAAAGCAAACTTATTTGTTCGTTAGTCATTTTATAAAACTCGAACAGTTATCTAACTATTCGATTTTCATTACCGAATGCATATGGAAAACACGTGACAACTTAAAACATTAAAAGCACACGTGCAGATAACTTAACTATACGAGTTTTTAACATAAAGTATTCAACAAAAACGAAACGTTAACTATCCAAAAGTTTAACTATTGCAAATCTAACTCTTCAGAAATCTTTAATTTATCCAACATAAAAATGAAACTTTTCGATAATCTATTAACTATTATACTTAGAGAATATTATGTAAACTTACTTAAAAACGTTAATGAAGCATATATCATCAAAATTAAATACCTAACAAAGGCCGAAAGAAAGAGTAACATTTTTGGGGCCATCAACACTAGAGGAATGGAGAGAATTTGTAGAGCTTGTTAAATTTGCCAAGAGCCAAGGAAATTCTGAGGATATGGCTGTGGTAAAATCGCATTTGCTATACGATGCACTCTACAAGAAAAGGGTCGCAGATAAGTTGAAGGCCTAGTATAAAATTAAAGTAGAGCAGCATCAGGAAGCAGCTAGATCAATGACTACAAAAGAAATGGAAGCTAGTCCTTCGAGACCAATAGTTATAAAAAAATTAAAATAGAAAGAGCTAGTACCTGTGGCTCGAGGGCCTATAGAGCCTATTTTTGTAGATTTAATCTCAAAGGAGGAAGAGGAAGACCAGGCATAGCTATTTAGAAGAAGGAAAGGAAAAGAGATAGTGCTTGAAGCTCCTGTAGAGATTAAAATTGAGCTTAAAATATCAAAAGAGCCTGCAAACCCCATTTTGTAGACTTGCTATCTGAATCTGAGGAGGAGCAGGAGAAGCAGTAGCAAGAGCAAAGAGAAGAAGAAAAATAGGCTAAAATTATTAGTCTATAGCCTGTTCAAACAAAAGAAACTAAAATTAGGGCAGATGCTGATTTGCCCGTGACTCCATCCCAATCTGCCATAGAATCTGAAAGAACAGTAACAATGCAGATTGATAGTCAGGAGGAAAAAGAAAGAGAAGAAACTGAACAAGAAGTTGAACAAGAGTAGAAGAAACAAGAAGGAAATATCTTGACAGATTCCACTAAAGAGGGAGAGACTCTTCAGCAAATTTTAGAGAGGATTCAAGAAAGAAGAGTGGAGAGTTCTATCAGCTCTCCACCATAGACAGAAGCAAAAGAAAAAATGCAGGAATCTTCTGAGCATTTCCAACAAATTCAAGTTCAGCATATGGAGGAGAAAATTCAAGAACAAACCCCTTCGAAGCAACAAATTCAAATTCCTGACTTGGCTGAAACTACCATTCTAAATGAAGTACACTTTTGGGGTTAGGAAGCATACAATAAATATCAAAAGATGAAGGAGTATGATATTATTTATAGTAGGCTAGTAAACTAGGATGGTATGCAAGAAATTAAGGACTTATTTAAGTTCTAAGGTCTACTGCAATTTATTTCTCAGCAAAGAGGGCATGCAATATATGAAAATCTAGTGCCCTGTTTCTATGCAAATTTAAGAGAAGGAGAGAGTGGATTAATTTCCAATAGAGAGCAAGCTGATGTACAAATAACACTAAAACTTCTCCACAATATTTTTGAATTGAAAAATGAAGGGATAGAAATTCTGGAAAACACAACTATAGTCGAGTGGACAGAACAGATAATAAAGGACTGTTTAGCTATTAATCCTAGTGTGTCATTATTAAACAGATTGAAGCACTTAAATGGTAAGGCACACATGGTAGCTAACATTTTGATTAAAAATGTCTACCAAAGACAAAGCCATGATATTGAACTAAGTCAATTTGTCAAGTGGGCCACATATGCAGTTGTGAACAGAATTCAAGTTAATTGGTACAAAGTATTTATCTCCAAACTAAGAGCAATAAAGAAGAAATTATTTTTTGGAGATTTGATTCCACTACTAATGTGGGCAATATTGATTTCACGAAATGGACATCCACAAGGATAAGATCAAGAGTCATTTCAGTGAAGGAATATAGAAATTATAGTGCTACATCTACTGAGATATTTGGACCTTCTAGAGACATTATAGGAGCTGTTGAGAAGATAAATCAATTAGAACAACAACTAGAAAAGCTCTAAAAGGAAGTAGATGAACTTAGGAAAAAAGACTAAATGTATTGTTCATCTACTTATATTTGTATTGAAAAATATCTGACTATATGTAAATGTAAACTATTTATATAAATGAATATTTGAATTTCAGATGTTTTTGAATTCGTGTTTAAGAATGAATGATATAATTGATGACTGTATTGAATATTATATAACTGTTTAAACAATGTGCAAGACTGTTTAAAAGATTTACAAATTTTATGAATGACATGATTAAATGCACGACAATTGGTTAATGTTTGAATATATTTGCATGCTAAAAAGTAAAATGTAAATTCTACATAATAGGAAATAAACTATAAGTTAAATATGCATATAATGTTCAGATTCAAGTGAGTTACAATAGAACACTACATTAATGACATGTATTTAACTTTAATTAAGTTGACAAAATGTAGGAAAATATATATATAGAAGTTAGTCCGTGGAGTTAGCAAATAAGTGACGAAGCTAGTCCTTAAGTTAGCTATAACTCAACGAGGTTAGTTCGTTGAGTAAGAAACAATAACCGAAGCTAATCCGTTGAGCTAGTTGTAACTCAACGAGGTTAGTTTGTTGAGTAAGAAATAGAAACCGAAGCTAGTCCATTGAGTTAGTTGTAACTCAATGAGGTTAGCTCGTGGATTAAGCTAAACAGTTATTCTTTTAGCCACGAACAAAACTTCATGGGTTTAGCGGTTATTGAAATTTGAAATTAGAAGTGGAACACATATCCATAAAAATAGGAACCACACTGCACGTTACAAGACACGCTCTTGCAATGAGATTCATTTGTCTTATGGACGTGCATTATAAATATAGAACAGAATGTTATTTATGAGTTACTAGCACTTTAGGAAGGAAAGAAAATTCGTTGGGGAACTGGAAGGAGAAGTAGTTGATTCAACTTCATCTGTCAACAACTATTTACTAAAAATAAAGCTTTAGACTAGTATGTAATTAATCTTCTACTATTTTACTTTATGTTAAGAGTTTATGAGCACATGGATTCGTTCTCCTAGCATTAAGCGATTAGTAAGAACACCTACATAGGATTATTCAACACAGAGGCATACTGAAATATTTTTTGAATTGGACTTTAACAAAATCCTTAGGGGTGTAGCTAACCTTTCTTTAAAAGAGAATGAAGATATGGCTGCTCCAGTAGAAAAACCATTAGAAGAAATTCTACATCCTGAATTAGTTGATGAACCTTCATGTATTTGATTGCCAAACTTTGAGGGAGATAGGTTTGAACTAAAATCTAATTATATTAGTCAATTGCCACACTTTCATGGATTAGAAAGAGAAGATGCTTATTATTTTCTTAGAGAATTTAACGAAGTTTGTCAAATGATGAAAATACTAAACATGAGTATTAATGCTATTAAACTTAGATATATCCCTTTTTCTTTAAAAGACACAACTAAGAGATGGTTATATACTTTGTCGCCTGATTCAATTTCTGCATGGACTGAATTTTGCTCTGTTTTTTTGGAAAAATATTATCTAACACATCAAATGATTAAAAAGAAAAAGGAAATACTAATGTGTAGCCAAAAATAGGGAGAATCATTCTAGAAATATTTTGAAAGATTTAAAGATTTACTAACTCAATGTCCGCATCATGCAATGAGTAAAGCACAATTAATAGGTATAATTTATGAAGGCATAGATATTTTAACAAAATCTTTATTAGAATCTACTTATCAGAATGGATTTTTAAAACTGTATAGTGAAGAAGCATGAGTATGTTTAGAAAACTTTGCAAAAAGAACTACACAGTGGGAAAACTCGGCTGAAGCTATTACAAATAAAAGAATATTGCCAAGGGGAATGCATGAAATAGATTCAAATACTATGCTTGAAGTTAAATTAACTGAATTAACAAAGAAAATAAAAGAGTTATCATTAAATCAAAAACTAGTAGAAAAGAATGCAAACATTAATGATTTAGATATTATTTATGCTAGAAACCAAAAAGATAACTTTGGAAATTCTTATAACCCTAATTAGAGAAATCACCTGAATCTATCTTGGAGAAATAACAATTTCCTAGGAGAAAATATAAATGACAAAAATATAAGTTATGAAGCATTAATTGAACAAGGATCTAGAATAGAGAAGTTAGAAAAGATAATTCAACAATTAAACAATCGTCTAGATCTTGTATTTGGAAATGCTACCATTCAAAATCAAAATATGAATAGAAATATACCCCCTAGACAGAAGGAATCAATAGAAGTTAGACCTACTGGAGGATTGCCAATGCAAGCAGTACCTAACCTTGTCAATAGAATTGTTAATGAAATTGATACCTCCTTTGGGAGGGAAATTGAGTGAAGCAATATAACTAAAGTAACTATGTATAATATAGTAAATAAAATATATATAAAAAGAAAAAAAAATGTAAGTTTAATTATAGTTAGTAATATCGTAGAGTTATTACTTAACTCAACGAACTTAGTTTGTTGAGTTATGACCTAACTCCACGAGGGTAAGTAAGTAGCTATGTTAATTTTATCTCTATTAAATTTTTTGTTTATGTTAAATAGAATCATAACAAATGGAATTGATGAAATTACCACTAGATGTACTTAGGAAAGTAATGAGTAACCTGTTAGCTAAAGATTTGTGCAGATTGTATTGTGTGTTAAAAGAAATTAAAGACTGTGTTAGAGAAAAATATTGTCATGGACTACAAGTTGCAAAAATGACTAAGATTAGAGATGGACTTTTATGGAAGTTATTTAATTGTAGTTCAATCAACTATGAATATCTGAATATGGAAGAAAATGTTGGAATTCCACCCAATACATTAGAAGGAATAGATCATATTATGAGGATAGATGAAGGATTAGTTATTTACAGAACCAAACCAAGGTATGCAATTTTGTTACCTGATATTTTAATTAGAAATCCTATCACTAGAGAAGAATGGAATATAGGAAGGCCTAATAGATTTGAAGTACCAATTGAAAATTGTGGATCATCTTTAACATTTTCTAATAAAAATTCAACCATTCCTGAAAAATTGTATTACTAAAGACCAACTGGAAATTGGGATGAGGATTTATGCTTAAGTGTGTATAATTTTTTGAATAGATCTTAGACTGAAATTACGATGATATATCTAAGACAGAAAGCATTAATTAACAACATACATGTCATACTTGATGGATATATATATCTAGCCATAGATATATCAGTTACATTTAGATCTGATTTATACATAGTAAGTATAGATAGTTTTGATAATGACTTTATAGAAATATTGCCTATACCGAGTGATATAGCTAAACCACTATCTGTAGAATATGATAAAATTCAATTAGGAATGTGGTATAATGAATATGATGATCCTACTTTATGTTTGATAAGATGGTAGGATGAATTAATGAAATTTCAAATATGAATTATAAAAGACCTAAATGAATGGAAGTGGGAAGAGGAATATATTGAAATCTATATAGAAATAGAAACAGCTACATTATCTTGGAACAAAAGAGGATCACTTTCTGCATTTTAATTCATTAATGGAAATACACTTATATTTAGTATAGATAACATACTGTAAGTTTACAAGTTAAAAAAGAAAACAGACTGCATTAAAATAGAATTAATAGCAAGAAGAATTATGCCTAAAAAGTTTACTTGAACTGACACGTTTATTTCATTTGTTACTACTTTTCAATCATGTTCTTAAAGTGTGATTCTGTGCTTTTAATGTTGTGTGTATTCTATATTTATTTTTAGAAAAAAAAGAAAGAAAAATTTTACTTTTAGTTTTATTTTATAAGAAAAGAAAAACAAAATATCAATCTAGTTTGTTAGTATCTGTTCTGGGAAACCAACTAGCTTGCTTATAAGCCACCAAAGGCATAGGAGCTTGGGTTACACACAAGACACTGAATTAATAATTTATGTTTTGTTGTTAAATGTTATTTTGTTATATATTCTGCTTTTATTTGTGAATGAAAAGTTTTTCAGAATCAAAAATCAGAAGATATTGAAGGAGATACAAAAGAATAAGGTATGTAATTGATTACTGATCCTGAATTTACATTTAAACTTAGTACGTGGAGTTATTCATTAACTCAACAAATTAAGTTTGTTGAGTTAGGTGCTAAGTCAACGAAACAATAATCATGTCTACTAACATTTACTATATTTACTATAAAATCTTTTTCATTGAGGACAATGCAAAATGTAGATAGGGGAAGAGGTAATTTGATTAAAAGCTAAGTAATTTTGTTAATTAGAGGAATTAGAATGGTACTGCAAAAATTCTAAGGAAATTGAAAATTTTTTCTGAATTTACTATAACTATCCGATAATTGAGATTGTCAAATTTTTAAGAATTGTAACTGCTTGAATGTTATATTTAGAATCTTATATAAGATGCTACAAAATTCTAATATTAATACAAATCTAGATATAGTATCTTATATTTTTGCTGAAGTTTATGAGTTTAACAGTTTCACGATTTTAAAAAGAAATCAAAATGCTTAATTGAAACTCAATAAATTATCTGAAATCCTAAAAGAGCTGAAATGTTGATTTTTGGATTAAATGAAATACATATGATCAAGGATACATTTAATTTGATTGATTAAACTTGTAGAATGATTTATGTGTAAATCTTATTAAAGTATAGAAAAAGTATGAGCTTATTGATATGGATTTATATTTTCAGTAAATAATAGAAGCAGAACTATATGAGATTTGTGTTTTATTGCATCTGTATTAATGAAATACATATATATACTGTGTTGAAAAAAAGAAAAAAAGAAAAGAAAAAACTTTAAGAGTTTATTGACTTGTTTGATCATGAGCCTTTTGCACTTGAGTAGATAGGTATGTAAGGATTGTTGACCTAAAAAATGACTCTTTAAATCTGGCAACCTAAGATCCTGATCAGATCTGGGATTGTTGATTGAAATCTCGATACATAGGTACACTAGAAAGTTCTTGTATGATTCAAGCTTTTCAAATTAACTTTTAAAGTACAAATATGCATATACTGTTCTGAAAAGATAAAAGTGTTTTGTGAAATACAAAAATCTTTTGAATCAAGTATATTTTTTGTTATCTAAGATTATTGAAGTATGAATCTAGAATAAACTTTTGTAGTTGTTTATTTGAGATACAATTCATTATTCTACTTGTTTTAGTCACATTGAATTGGATTATGTTTTGATTCGTATGTAGTTGAAATTTATTCTGGAAATCATATTAGAAAATTCAAGATAACAGATGTTTGAAAAGAAAGAAGAAAAAATGATAATATAATTAACACCTATGTGATGATAATATATTTTGTATGTAATTTACATATGTTTTAAATATATTTGCAGGTTGAAGAGGAGAAAACAATATTAAAATAGTTTACCGAAAAATATAGAATATCTATATAGTAATCTAATTTATGTATTCTGAAGAAGAACAAAATGAAGAATTAATTCTAGCACTGTAGAAATATCAACTAGTTAGATCTTAGTTTGCTAAGGGACTAGCAAAATTTAAGTATAAGAAAAGTGTTTAGAATGAAAAAGTGCATAATATTAAGGGTTAAATGATGGTTAATTCCATAATATTTAGCTTATCATATGAGAATTAAGTCATTATGTTATAATTGCACTGTTATATGCTTTAATGAAATGAATCTACATAATTTCAGGGAATTAACGTTAATTAAGTATATTTCTGAACTGTCGATGAGTTGCAGACTTTGAAATTCCTAAGTATTTGAATTTTCTATTATTTCGAAGAGTTATATTGCATGTACCAGACAATTATGTTTTTAATTATAGAAGAATATTTTATTATTTCCTAGAGTACATGTGTTGAAATTGTAACACATGACTTAAGTGGTTTTTTGGTAAGTTATCTAGTAACTATCCGGAATGCATCTGAGCATTAGATAGTTAGATTTGTAAGTATCTAAAATATCTTTTTATCATAAAACTGATTGAGGACACGTGTCGCGTTCTAGAAACTTGACTTAAGTTATCTTTCGGAAGCTCAGGTGCTAACTATCTGAAATGCATATAAGTTTCAGATACTTATAGTGGTAACTATCTGAAACATCTGAACTAGTTATTTCTTTATTGCACATGTTTTATAGTTAAGTCAACGAAATAAGTCCGTTGAGTTAACTATAACTTTGCGGACCATTTATTTTCTAATATACTACTATAGTAGTTGTAGAAACAAGAAATTCGAAGGAAAACCATAATTGCACGTATCATGTAGGAATTCACTTGTAGAATGAAGAAGAAATCACTATCGTTGATATAAATGAAGAAAATCCAACCGATCATCTAAGCAGAAGCAGTTATTACTGAAAGAAATATAAAAGAAGAGGAGAAAGACAAAAAAAAGTGTGTGTAGTAGTGGAGAATCACACTAACTGCAGGAAGCATCAGAAGTTTCCTGAAGCTTCATACCACCACCAAAATTACCAACCATTAGAGGTTTGTGAGGATACTTTCCTGATGTCGGGTCAATTCCAAGCCAAACATGGTGACTGACAACCATTGTGAGGAGTAATCGCGTCGCAGGAAGGGAAGCCATTTTCACTAAGCACCGACTCATATCTCAAGAGGTCGTAAAGCTTCTAGCCTTGGTTTCGGGTTGATGCTAGTATGTTGAAGAGGAGATCATCTTATAATTCTTGATTCGTGATTCTATAGGGAGAGGAGGTAAGATTATAAGTAATTAAGTTTTCAGTGGTGTAATCGTGTCGCATGTAGTGACAGAAGTTTTTACTATCGATAGAGATTTTTACATTTCATCTTTCTCTCATCTTCAAGAGCATATCAAAACAAAAAAATACTAAAAACAACAAATTATTTGTGTTTACATTTAGTATTAAAGTGTTGTATTGTTTGTTTTGTATCGTGATTAATGTTATCATTGTTAGTATTGTGAATGTTTTATGTTTGTTTGATTCAGAAAAATAGAAAATAGTTTTATTGTTTATTGAAATTGATTTGTCATAGATACTTAAAAATTTTAATGATTATTGTTTGAAATATCTGAATGTTAGTGTTGCTTAATGATAAATCTAATATTAACTAACATTAAAGAGCTTAATTGATGTTATTTACATTATGTGGAATCGCCTAATAGTTGGCCAAATTCCTTTGTAAATAGCAGTATTTAACTAGAAAGGTAGGCTCGTGGAGTTAACTTAAGTCTACGAGGTTAGTACGTTGAGTTACCATAACTCCACAAACTAAATCCGTTGAGTTAACTATAACTCAACAAATTGCTTAACTATACACATATAAACTCTAATATAAAAATCGAAATAGTACACAATTCTTACTCAATCTTTGTGGGATCGACCTATACTTGCACATAAATACAATATACACTATGCACTTGCAGTTAAAATACAAATTGGACTTAATATCTAATTTGTGTGAAAGGTTATTTATTTACTTCTAAAAGAATTTATTAATATAAGCATAAAAACAAACCCAACAAGTTTTTCTAGCATCGCCTAACAAATAGAAGTTCACAAATAAACAAACAATAACCGTTCAGCTAACTCCACGAACTAACTTCGTTGAGTTACAGTTAACTCAATGGAGTGACCTCGGTTACTATTCCTAACTTAACGAACTAACCTCGTTGAGTTACAACTAACTTAATGGACTAGCTTCAACTTCTATTTGCTAACTTCATAGACTAACTTCATTGAGTTATAGTTAACTCAACAGAGTGACCTTATATTTTATTATTGACTTCATAGAGTTAAGGTTAACTCCACGAACTAACTTCGTTGAGTTAACACTTAGCAAATTTTCCTAAAAAACTTACTTCTCATATTAACTTCTATTTTTTTTTCCTACATATTATCAACTTAAATACATTACATTAATGCAATGTTTGGATTCAAACTCATTTAAATTCAAACATTATATGCATATTTAACTTACAGTTCATTTCCTGTTATGCAAAAATTAAATTTTACTTTTCAGTATGTAGATATATTAAATTATTATCAAATCATCGTGCATTTAACCACATCATTCATAAAATTTTAAAACTTGTCCTGCAAAGCTTTAAACAAATAGATATACCAAATTTATCTTCAATACAGTTCTAAGTTAAATCATTCATTCACAAACATATGAATTCAGTAGCATATTGATATTCAAACATTCATATATATAAATTGTTTACAATTATTTACAATCAGATATTTTTCAATAAAAGTAGATGAATAATACATTTAATCTTTCTTCCTAAGTTCATCTACTTCCTTCTAAAGCTTTTCTAGTTGTTGTTCTAATTGATTTATCCATTCTACATCTCCTGTAAATTCTCTAAAATGTCCAACAGTCCTAGCAGCAACATTAGCAACAAGACTTCTGTACTCCTTCACAAAAATGGCTCTAGATCTTATATTCTTAAATGTCCATTTTGTGAAGTCGATGTCTTCCACCATTAATTCTGGTATCAAGTCCCCAAAGAACAATTCTTCTTTGCATATTTTATCTTTGATAGAAAAGCTTGACACTAGTTAACTTGAATTTTATTAACAACTACATACATGACCCATTTGACAAATTATCTCAACTCTATATCATGGTCATGCCTTTGATAGACAGTTTTTACTAAAATGTTTGCTACCATATGTGCCTTTCCATTTAGATTCTTTAGTTTGTTCAGAAGTGGCACACTAGAGTCGATGGCCAAACACTACTTGATTTCTTGGTCTGGCCATTCAGTTGCAATTATATTTTCAAGAATTTCAATCCCTTCATTTTTCAGTCCAAAAAGTTGTGAAGAAGCTTAGGTATTATCTGAATATTAACTTCCTCCACATTTAAGATTAATGCTCCTTCCTCTCTTAAATTTGCATAAAAACTAAGCACTAAATTTTTGTAGATTGCATGCCCACTTGTCTTTGAAATTATATTCAGTAAGCCTTGGAATTCAAATAGGTCTCTAATGTCCTCCATTCTTGTCCAGTTAACTGGCCTACTATATATAACATCATACCCCTTTATTTCCTGATATTTGTTGTATGCTTCCTAACTTCAGAAATGAACTTCATTTAAAACTATTGCTCGAGATGGGTTAGGAAATTGAATTTCTTGCTCTAGAGGGGTTTGTTCTTGAATTTCTTCATTAGAAAGCTGAACTTGATGTTGAGGTTGTTGAAAATGTTCTGAAGATTCTTACTCTTCTACTTTGAATTGTGTTAGAGAGCTTGCAGAACTTTTCACACTTTTATCTTGTATTTTTTTCATTAATTACTGAAGAGTTTCATTCTCTTTAGAGGAATCTATCGAATTCTTTTCTTTGTGTTCAGCTTCCTACTCAACTTTTTCCATTTCTTCTTCCTCCTCACAACCAATCTCTATTGTTATTGTTTTTTCTAATATAGTGGTAGATTGGGATGGAGTCTCGGGCACAGCAAATTCTACCCTTACTTCTTTTTCAAATTTTTTAGGTTGTAATTTTTTTTCAGCCTGTTTGTCTTCCCTTCTGTTCTCCTACTCTTCTTCTTCTTTAGATAATAAATCAACAAAAATGGGCTCTTTATGCCCAACTGTAAATACTATAGACTTGGATTTCATTTCTTCTTGAGCCTCAAGTACTATTTCTTTTCCTTTTCTTTCTCTTAACAATTGTGCCTACTCCTCTTCTTCTTCCTCCTCAGATAGTAAGTCAACAAAAATGGGCTCTTTAGGCCCTCGAGCCATAGGAACTAGCTCTTCTTGTTTTACTTCCTCTATATTTATTGGTCTTGAAGGATTAGTCTCAACTTCTTTGGCAATTGGTATTCCAACTGCTTCCTGGAGCTTTTCCACCTTAATTTTAAATTAGGCCTTTAACTTTTCTTCAGCCTTTCTCTTCTGAAGTGCATCAAACAAAAAGTATACTTTTGCTACTACCATGTCTTCTGATTCTCCTTAGATTTTTCCAAATCGAACCAGTTCTTCAAATTCTTTTAATTCTTCTTCAATAACTAAGCCCATAAATACTACCCTCTCTATAGGTTTAAGTGGTGGAACTAAAGGTTCTGCTTGTTACTCTACTTCTACAAACACTTCAATTTGTTCTCTTTCTTGTTGCTTATGTCGAATCCTCACATGTGCAACTATAGTTTGTATGAACCATAGTCGTGACTTCCTCCTTATGAGTTTTAAGGCAACCTCATTGTTTGGCCTAATTCTTCTTTCTCTATTTATAGTTGTTTCAGTAGCTACTCATATTCTAGTCTCCATTATTGCAAGTATTCTAACATTTAAATCAACTAAAACTTTCGTAAAAAAAGAAGAGGTCAGTCTCTACCTTTTCTAACTATTTTTCCCTAGTGGTATTCCTGATTCTCTACCTTGAATGCCATTCCTCCAATTCTCTAAGGAATCTTGTAGTGTCAATGGAATCCTAGAAGTCTAGTGTCATCTTGGCCTTCGTGGTGTTACTGAACGAAATAAAATAGCTTTGACCTTTACTATTCTAAGTACTAAATGATTTCTACGGATAATGCCCCTAAATCCTAAGTTTTAGTCTAAATAAACCCTAAATTTTTGGCAAGTAATTAGGTCATTTTCTGCACAATCTATCGCTACTAACATGTACTACTCTGTGGAGTTACAGTTAACTCCATAGACTAAATCTGTGGACTTACCTTAAGTACTCTATTGAGTTATATTTAACTCAATGGAGTGAGTTTATTAACTTATCATAGATTTAACAGAATAAGTTTGTTGAGTTAAGTTTAACTCAATGAACCTCTCGTAAAGTTATAACTAATAAAAATAATTATAATAATAATTTTTATTCAATCAAAACCTAAAAATCTTTGATTTAACCGACTCTTGATTTTACTATTTTCTTAACTTTGGTCAAACCATTGTACATCCTTGGTTGAATTGAAATTACAATTTTTTTTTTAGATTCAATTGAACTAATACCATGTTTTAGTTAAATCGACACTTTTACTTAATATAAAGAAAAATTCTTTTTTCTTTTAGTTTCGGTTAGACTAATGGATTCTTTTGGTGTGACCATTACAAAATTTTTCTTTTAATTTCCTACTTCAATAAAACTGATAATTTCTTTCGGTTAGACCATTACTTTATTAAAATAATAATAATAAATTATATATATATATATATTACTTAATAGGACTCGAGTAGTCCTCTACTCTTACTTCTTTTATAATTCCAACGAAACTTTTTGGAAATTTCAGAACAAGTCTAAGTCTTTGTCCATTTACTTCAAATATATTTTGATTTTAGGATTTTCAATTTTAATAGCTCCATAATAATAAATATTTTGAATTATGTAAGGTCTTGCCGATCTAGATCTTAATTTTTTTGGATGGTTATGAAGTCTAATCAAGTAAAGATATACTTCTTGTCCTATTTCAAAAGTTTTTGGAATAATTTTCTTGTCATGCCAAAACTTCATTTTCTCTTTTTCTATTACAATTTTCGAATAAGCTTCATTCCTAAATTCTTTTAACTCAATTAATTGTATTTTTCTATTTTCAGTAGCTTGATTTAAATTAGTGTTTAGAGTTTTTAACGACCAATAAGCTTTATGTTCAATTTTAGTTGGTAAATGGTAACTTTTCCTATATACTATCCTAAAAGGTGACATACCTAAGCTTGTTTTATAAGCAGTTCTATAAGCCTAGAGTGCATATCAGTCTATTAGTCTAATCTTTCTAGTAGGATTTATTACTTTTTCTAAGATTAACTTAATTTGTTTGTTTGCACTTTTTATTTCTCCACTTATTTGCGGATGATATGATGTTGCAATTTTGTGATTTACTCCATATTTCTTCATTAAGGCTTCAAAACTTCTATTACAGAAATGAGTTCCTCTACACTAATAATAGCTTTAGGTATTCCAAATCTAGCAATTATATTGGTTCTTATAAAATATATTACCACTTTGTTGTCATTAGTTTTTGTAGGAATAACTTCTATCCACTTAGATACATAATCTACCCCAAACAATATATAATTAAATTGATTAGACGTAGGAAATGGACCCATAAAATCTATTCCTCATACATCAAAGATTTCAACCTCAACAATAAGATTTAAAGGCATCATATTCCTCTTTGATATCCTTTCTATTTATTGACATCTCAAACAACTTAAGCAGTAATTATGAGCATCTTTAAATAATGTCAGCTAGTAAAATCCACATAGTAGAATTTTGGCAACAATTTTCCCTGAACCAAAATGTCTTTCACATGCTTGGTCATGGCAGAAAGATAATATGCTCTGATATTCAGTTTCTAGAACACATATCCTTAAAACTAGATCAAGACATTTCTTAAATAAGTATGGGTCTTCCCAATAGTAATATTTCACTCTTGAAAAGAACAATTTCTTATCCTATCTATTCCAATCTTTAGGTGTTAAACTTGTAACTAAGTAGTTAACTATGTCTACATACCAAGGCATTGTGTTTATGGTTATTAATTGTTCATCAAGAAAATGATCCTTAATTTCAATATTTGATTTTTCTATTTGTAATCTTAATAAATGGTCTACTACTACATTCTCACATACTTTTTTATCTTTAATTTCTAGATAAAATTCTTGCAATAACAATATCCAATGGATCAACCTAATTTTAGTCTCTTTCTTTACTATTAGGTGTTTTAAAGCTGAATGATCCATGTATACTATTACTTTAGCTCCAATTAAATATGATCTAAACTTTTCTAAGGCAAGCACAATAGATAATAGTTCTTTTTCAGTCGTTGTATAATTAACTTAACATCATTTAAAGTTTTACTTGTATAATGAATCACTCTAGGAGATTTTTCTATCTTCTATCCCAACACTACTCCTAAAGCAAAATTAGATGCATTGCACGTTAATTCAAATGGATGCCTCCAATTACATGCTTGTATTATAGAAGTTGAAATTAAGCTAGTTTTAAGTTTGAAAATTGCTTTTTGAAATTCTTATCAAAGTTAAATGGAACATCTTTCAATAAATTAGTTAAAAGTCTAGCTATTTTGCTAAAGTCTTTAATAAATCTCCTATAAAATCCTGCATGTCCTAGAAATGATCTAATATCTTTTACTAATTTAGGTTCTGCTAGATTAGAAATTACTTCTATTTTAGCTTTATCTACTTTCAGTCATTTCTTTGAAACAACATATCCCAAGACTATTCCTTATTTAACCATGAAGTAACATTTTTCCCAATTTAGAACTAGATTTTTTTTCACACAGCATTTTAATACTTGATCTAAATTGTTTAAACGCACTTCATATGAAGTTTCATATACAATAAAATCATCTATAAATATTTCTAAAAAATCTTCAATCATTCTAGTGAATATACATTGCATACACCTTTAAAAGGTAGCTAGTGCATTGCATAATCCGAATAGCATCCTCTTAAAAGCATAACTTCCATTAGGACATGTGAAAGTTGTTTTCTCTTGATCTTCTAATGCTATTGAAACTTGGTTATATCCTAAATACTCATCTAGGAAACAAAAATATTCTTGCCTTGCTAATTTCTCTAGCATTTGATCTATAAAATGTAAGGGAAAATGATCTTTCCTAGTCACAAATTCAGCTTTCTATAGGCTATACACACTCTCTAGCTTGAGTGAATTCTAGTAGGTATCAAGTCTTGACTTTCATTCCTAATAATAGTTAATCCTGATTTCTTAAGAACTACATAGATTGGATTAACCTATGAGTTGTCAGAAATCGGATAAATTATGTCATTATCTAACTATTTCACAATTTCCTTCCTGACTACTTCTTTAAGGTTTAGATTTAATCTCCTCTTAGGAATTTTAACTAGTTTAGTATTTTCTTCTAAATATATATGGTGACAGCATAAAGTTGAACCTTTTTATGTCAACCATAGTATTGTTAGGAACATATGGCTTCACTAGAGGGGGGTGAATGGTGTGAACAGTGTGAAATTATGACTATTTTTAACTTTACTAACTAATTTGATTAATCAGTTTGCACAAGTAATAATCAGATATAAATAACATACATAGTAGAAATAAAAGTAAGAAACACAAGGGAATTTTAGGTGGTTCACCAACTCGGCTAGTCCACCCCCAAGGGTCACTTGGGCTTCACTAAGTGTCTCAACACTTACACACTTGCTTTCAGGTCGAAGCAAGAACCAACCATACAGAAGTTTTCAGGTATAAACTCTAGAAAACTAACACTCAAAAGTTTTCAAGTATAAACTCCAGAAAACCAACCTCTTGAGTTTTCAGGTTGAAACTCAAACCAACAACTGAATGAAGCTTTAAGGCTGAAGCCATGAACCAAATGATCCTTCTTGGATCAAACTTTCAGCACATGGAGAGCTTTAAGAATCTTCTTGTAAATCTAGCTTTCAATCGATTCTTTGTTGAATTGAATTTGAGTTTTCTTCTATATGAGTAATTGATCTGCAATGTATACTGTATTTCTGTATGTAATTGTATCTGTAATCTCACATCTCAACTCTTTCCGAATACTAAATGATCTAACTGTATATATGCTTGAATATCCAATGATCATATTTTCTCCTCAACAGATTTATTTTGTTGTACTTGCTAAGTTTGCAGATCCAAATATGATAAGTTACCGTTTAGAAAGGTATCTCAAGATAACCTTCCGATCTTCTCAAACTTTTGAATAGTTAGTAGTGTAACTCTCCGAAGGATGATCTTAACTCACCGAAAATCCACTTAAGTTTATTTGTCACGTGAGTTTTAAGTCATATACATAAAGTACTTAAAGTTCAGATACCTACAATTGTAACTCATCAAAATTCTCCTGACTATCGGATAGTTAGCTACAGTAACTCTCCAATTTTTCCTTTTAAGCTTCTGATAACTGTCTTCTCATTTCTACACGTGCATAAAAGAATAACTTAAGTTTTAGATAGTTAAAACTGTAACTCACTAAAACTTCCTATTTTTCTGATAATTAGCTTTCTAACTCTTCGAAAACTCATTTACACTTCTGTCTAGATTTCTGCACGTGGGAAATTCAATGACTTAAGTTTTGGATAGTTAAACTGTAACTCACTGAAACTCTCTTGAAATTTCAGATAGTTATCTAACTCTCCGATTTTTCCTTTTAAGCTTTTAACTATCGTCTTCTCCATTATGCACGTGCGTAATAGGATAACTTAAGTTCTGAAAAGTTATACCTGTAACTCACTGCTAACTCTCCGAAAAATCCTTTAAGCTTCTGTTCTGAATTTCTACATGTGGTTAATTGAATGACTTAAGTTTCAGATAGTTAGCCTTTCTAACTTTTCAATTTTCCTTTTGCTTTCGGAAAGTTAACTCCTTAACTCTCCAATCATTCAACCAACTGCCTTTCATAACTCTCCGAAGGCTTTATAATTTCGGATAGTTATTCTTCTAACTGTCCGATAGTATTGCTGCTGCTTTAAACTTACTCTTCGAATACTTAGACTTGTAACTGTCTGATTTTCCTATAGCTCTATAGAGTATCTTCTAGAACTTTCTCTATCTGTTCGTCTACTTTCTGATCTTTTGTTGAGCTATCATATCTGTGAAATACAATTTGATTTCTTCACATAGGTTTTTGCATTATCAAAATACTAGGGTCCTAACAAGTCTATTCTATTACTTCTTTATATGACTTTACTACATCTTTTAATTTAGATATTTGATCCTCTTTTAAATCTAATGCAATAATGATTGGACAAGTTCGTTCTTCTTCTAGAAATATATAGGTCAATTCAAGAGGTAAAGGTTTTAAATCTAAGTGTTGACCATCAAAAGCTAGAGCTCCTAATTTAACATTTTCATCTTTGATATTAAACTTTTCTTGATCTCCCTCTATATCTATGTTTAAGTCTCCATCTATATTTTCACTTACTTCTAAAGTTTTAGTATCTAATTGCTTATTTAATTTCTCTTGAATCACATCATCTAGCATGTCTCCTTCATCCTCTAAAAATTCTATAGTATGTAAGGACATTTCTAACTCATCATCCCTTTCTGGTTTAAAAATATTTAATTGAGTATCCTCATTACCATATGCTAATTTCATCATTTCATTTTTACAATTTATAACAGCCCCTGATGTTGCTAGAAATGGCCTTCTCAAAATTAAAGATGTATCATGATTTTGATGCTTAATTTGTTGGGAATCCAAAACCACAATATCAATAGGATATATAAAGTTCTTTACTTTAATTAGGACATCTTCTACTTTTCCTCTAGGGTATCTTATACTTCTATCTACTAATTGAATGATAGTCCTAGTAGGGATTAAGCCTTCTAATCCTAAGGAAGCAAATATATCACTAGGCATAACATTTATACCTGCACCTAGGTCTATTAAGGTTCTTTCCAAAATGGTATTTCCTATAATGCATGATATAACAAGAATTCCTAGATTAGATAACTTTTTAGGAATCTGTGGCAAAAATAGAGAACTACTTTGCTTAGTTAAAAAGACTTTTCTTAAAACTTTTCGCTCACTTTTCTTTATATACCAATCCTTAAGAAATTTAGCACAATGTGGCATTTTTTACAATGTCTAATAAAGGAACGTTAACTTATACTTTTTCAAAAATTTCTCTAATTTTTTCTTGTTTTTCAAGAAATGTTTGTTTTAATCTTTCAGGATAGGATGCTAATGATTGTGATTTACAAGATTCTCTTTCTTTCATTTCATTCTTTTGATCACTTTTAGTCTCATTTTCAGATTCAAATTTTTCTTCATTGATTTCTAAGTTTTCAAATATTACATGTTCATTTTCATTTTGAATTTCTTTCTTACTTGCCTCCACTTTGCTTTCTTTTTGAATTCTTGGTGGTACATCAATTCCAGATCTTAATATTATACGTACATCTTCTAGATTTTCATTACTTTTAGATATGAAGTCCAATTTGTATTTTAACTGCAAGTGCATGGTATATTTGTATGCAAGTACAGGTCAATCCCACTGAGATTGAGTAAAAATTGTGTATTGTTCCGATTCTTATATTGGAGTTTATATGTGTTTAGTACAGCTAAACAGTTATTGTTTATTTGTTTGTGAACTTCTATTTGTTAGGTAGTGCTAGAAAAACTTGTTGAGTTTGTTTTTATGCTTATATTAATAAATTCTTTTAGAAGTAAACAAACAACCTTTCACACAAATTAGATATGAAGTCCAATTTGTATTTTAATTGCAAATGCACAGTGTATATTGTATTTGTGTGCAAGTACAAGTTGATCCCATAGAGATTGAGTAAGAATTGTGTACTATTTTAGTTTTTATATTGGAGTTTATATGTGTTCAGTTAAGCACTTCGTTAAGTTACAGTTAATTCAACGGATTTAGTTCGTGGAGTTATGGTTAACTCAACAAACTAACCTCGTGAACTTAAGTTAACTTCATGAGCCTATCTTTTTAGTTAAATACTGCTATTTATAGAGGAGTTCAGCCAACCATTGGGCGGTTCCACAAAATGTAAATAACATCAATTAAGCTCTTTAATGTTATTTAATATTAGATTTATCATTAAGCAACACTAATATTCAAATATTTCAAATAGTAATCATTAAAATCTTTAAGTATCTAAGATGATTCAATTTCAGTAAACTATAAAACTATTTTCTATTTTTTGAATCAAACAAACATAAAACATTCACAATACTGACAATGATAACATTAATCACGATACAAAACAAACAATACAACACTTTAATACTAAATGTAAACACAGATAATGAGTTATTTTTGATATTTTTGTTTTGATATGTTCCCGAAGATGAGCGAAAGGTGAAATGTAAAAATCTCTATCAATAATAAAAACTTCTATCACTACATGTGACGCGATTACATCACTGAAAACTTAATCACTTACAATCTTGCCTCCTCTCCCTATAGAATCACGAATCAAGAATTGTAAGATGATCTCCTCTTCAGCATACTACCATAAACCTGAAACTAAGGCTAGAAGCTTTACGATCTCCTGAGATATGAGTCGGTGCTTGGTGAAAATAGTTTCCCTTCTTGCGATACAATCATTCTTCACAATGGTTGTCAATCACCATGTTTGGCTCGGAATCGACCCGACATCCGAAAAATATCCTCACAAACCTCCGATGGTTGGTGATTTTGGTGGCGGTGTGGAGCTTCAAGGAACATCCGACGCTTCATGTAGTTAGCGCGATTCTCCACCTACACACACACTTCTTCGTCTTTCTCTTCTTCTATTATATTTCTTTTCAATAATAACTACTTCTGCTTAAATGATTAATTGGATTTCCTTCATTCATATCAACGATGGTGATTTCTTCTTCATTCTACAAGTGAATTCCTGTGTGATACGTGCAATCATGGTTTTCCTTCGAATTTCTTGTTTCTATAACTGCTATAGTGGCATATTAGAAAATAAATGGTCCATGGAGTTAGTGTAACTCAACGGACTTACTTCGTTGATTTAATTATAAAACACATGCAATAAAGAAATAACAAGTTTAGATGTTTCGGATAGTTATAACTATAAGTATCCGAAACTTATATGCATTTCGAATAGTTAGTACCTAACCTTCCGAAATATAACTTAAGTCAAGCTTCCAGCACGCGACACGTGTCCTCAGGTTGTTTTATGATAAAAAGGTCTTTCAGATACTTGCAAACCTAACTATTTGATGCTTAGACACATTTCGGATAGTTAATAGATAACTTACCGAACATTCACTTAAGTCATGCATTAATGTTTTAACACATGTATTCTAGGAAATAATAAAATATTCTTTAAGTGTTTAAAACATAACTGTCTGATACATGAAATATAACTCTCCGAAATAATAAAAAATTCAAATACTTAAGAATTTCAAAGTCTATAATTCACCGATAGTTCAAAAATATACTTAATTAACATTAATTTCCTCAAATTATGTAGATTCTTTCATTAAAGCATATAATAGTGCAATTATAACATAATAACTTAATTCTCATATGATAAGTTAAATATTATGCAATTAACCATCATTTAACCCTTAATATTATGCATTTTTTCATTCTAAACATGTATTCAAGTAATTCAATAAGTTGGTACCATGCACTATACATGATATAAATATGTGCAAATAAAATAGATCATGCTTAATACTATAAAACCACACTTAAATCAAGTTTTCAATCTTTTAGAAATGATATTTAATTAACGTTAATTCCTTAAAATTATGTCATTCTATAATTAAGGCATATAATCGTGCAATTGTAACATAATGGCTTAATTCTCATATGATAGACTAAATATAATGCAATTAACCATTATTTAACTATTAATATTATGTATTTTTTATTCTAAACAGGAGTATTTGTTCATTTACTTTAAATAAATTTTGATTTTTAGGATTTTCAATTTCAATTACTCCATGGGAATAAATATTTCAAACTATGTATGGTCTTGTCCATCTAGATCTTAATTTCTCTAGATGGTTATGAAGTCTAGACATGTAAAGATATACCTTTTATCCTATTTTAAAGATTTTTAGGATAATTTTTCTATTATGCCATAACTTCATTTTTTCTTTTTCCACTACTATTCTTGAATAAGCTTCATTTCTAAACTCTTCTAATTCAATTAGTTGTAACTTTCTATGCTTAGTAGCTTGACTTAGTCAATATTTAAAGTTTTTAATGCCCAATAAGCCTTATGTTCTAATTTAGTAGGTAAATGACAACTTTTTCTATATACCATCCTAAAAGGTGACATTCCTAGATTAGTTTTATAAGCAGTTTTGTAAGCCCAAAGTGCATCTATTTAACCTATTTGCCTAATCTTTTTTAGTAAGATTAACTACTTTTTCTAGAATTAGTTTAATTTGTTTATTTGCACTTTTAACTTATCCACTTGTTTGAGAATGATATGGAGTTGCAATCTTATGATTTACTCCATATTTCTTCATTAAAACTTTAAAAACTTTTATTACAAAAGTGAGTTCCTCTATCACTAATAATAGCTTTAGGCACTCCAAATCTAGCAATTATATTAGTTTTTATAAAATGTATTACTGCTTTGTTATCATTTTTTTTTTAGGAATTGCTTCTATACATTTAGACACATAATCCACATCCAACAATATATAGCTAAATTGATTAGATATAGAAAATGGACCTATAAAATCAATTCCCTACACATCAAAAATTTTAACTTCAATAATAGGATTTAAAGGCATCATGTTTCTTCTTGATATTCTTCCTATTTGTTGACATCTAAGACAACTCACATAATATTTGTGAGTATTTTTAAATAATGTTGGCCAATAAAATCCACATTGTAAAATTTTAGTAGTAGTTTTTCCTGAACCAAAATGTCCTCTACATGCTTAGTCATGATAGAAAAATAATATACTTACATATTCAATTTCAAGAATACACCTCCTTATAACTAAATCAAGACATTTATTAAATAAGTACAGGTTTTCCCAATAGTAATACTTCACTTTGGAAAAGAACAATTTTCTATTCTGTTTATTCCAATCCTTAGGTATTAAACCTGTAACTAGATAATTAACTATGTCTACATACCAAAGCATTGTTTCTAATGTCATCAATTGTTCATCAAGGAAGTGATCCTTAATCTCAATTTTTGATTTTTCTATTTATAACCTTGATAAATGATCAGCTACTACATTCTCACATTCTTTTTTATCTTTAATTTCTAAGTCAAATTCTTACAATAATAATATCCACTAAATTAGTCTAGACTTAGTTTCTTTTTTTGCTATTAAGTGTTTTAAAGTTGAATGATCAATGTGTACTATTACTTTAGTTTCAATTACATATGATCTACATTTTTCCAAGACAAACACAATAGCTAATAACTCTTTTTCAGTAGTTGTATAATTTACCTGAGCTTCATTTAAAGTTTTACTTGCATAATAAATTACTCTAGGAAATTTTCCTATTTTTTGCCCTAACACAGCTCCTATAGTAAAATCAGATGCATCACACATTAACTCAAATGGGTGATTTCAATTAGGTATTTGTATTATAGGAGTTGTAATTAAGCTAGTCTTAAGCTTAAAGAAAGTTTTTCTACATTTTCCATCAAAGTTAAAAGGAATATCATTTAATAAATTGGTCAATGGTTTAGCTATTTTGCTAAAATATTTAATAAATCTCTTGTAAAATCTTACATGCCCTAAAAATAATCTAATATCTTTTACTATTTTAAGTTCTAGTAAATTTAAAATAACTTCTATTTTGACTTTGTCTACTTCTAATCCTTTCATAGAAACAATATGTCCTAAGACTATTCATTGTTTCATCATAAAGTGGCATTTTCCCTAATTCAAAATCAAATTTTTCTCTACACAACGCCTCAACACTAGTTCTAAATTCTTCAAACATACTTCAAATGAAGTATCATATACTGTAAAATCATTTATAAATATTTTTAAAAAATCATCAATCATTTGTAAGATTGGGTAATCAATACTTTTCTTTTTTTTCATCATTTTTTTTTCTCACACTCCTTAAGCCTCTACCCTTAAGAGTGTCTCCTACATCATTGTGTAGGAATAAGCAATATAATATTAACTCTTTTTATTCTACCCTTCTTATGGAACAACCTCAAGATATATCCCTAAGTTTTTGCCTAAGTTTTCCTTAGGAGTGGTTTCTTCCTAGCCAAGGCATTGTATAAGTATAATACTACATATAAGCGTTAAAATATGGATGACATTGAATTTTCTTCTTCTCCCAAAAATTCTTTCCTAAAGGTTTCACTTATAGGTCTCAACTATACCTACAAAGACTCTATCCATTAAGGTCTAAGAGCATATATAAAACATAATAAACAAGAAAAAATGTAAAAATGAAAAAAAAATAAAAAACATGCTTTCTAAAACAAAATTATTATTCACTTCTCTATACCTATAATCCATGAGTCAAAACACACATAAATTATGACAAAAATTTCAAAAATAACACCCAAAATGAGCCACTCCCCCATGCTTAAACCATCCTCAATGTAAAAAATTTACATAAAAACATAAAATGGCATGGTAAGGTATAGCGAGAGAGATAAGCAAAACAAGGCAAGAAAAATAAAACATATGCAACAATAGTAACGAGCGAAAACAGTCTTCTCCCTTCTACTTACATTATGCACGTTCTAATTGTTAGATATAACATGCATTATAGATAATAGAAAATAAAGTAACAGGAGAAGATACCTATTGTCATTGTTAACAACTACAAAACTAATACACAAATTAAGCTAATAAAGATAAAATTCATGCATAAACTCTAAACTAATAAAGTGGCATCCTACTTACTCATGCTACTAGATGTAGACGTTTGATGTTGGTTACGTGGATTAGGCATCGACGACTAACTAGGAAAAGTGCTTGGTTCTCTTCAATCACCAACATTGGTGGCTTGTCCGGATCTCAATTCAACGAGCACTTGAGCATGTTCATTCAACATATTACCGTTACTAGTGTTAAGCTATATTAATTTTCAGAGACTGTGTTCTATTGCGATCAAACGTTGTTCTAAGCTAACATTGCTGCCTTCGTTGTTGTTCAATTCTTCCCTATTGTGGTATTTGTTGGGATTGTCTATCTATATTGACTTCCATTCATTTTCCTTGCACAAACGGACCTATTTTTATTATATTTTTTAGTTGTCTAACTGCGTTGTCTATTGCATTCTCCATAAGAAGGGACAGAGCCCCCTTGTGACCTAGTTTTGAAAAGAGAAGAACCTGAGCCTGCGAGAGAATGTATAAAGTACCCGAGTCCCCGAAGGCTTCCCTCGAAACCCCGAAGAGGAATGTCTTCGGTACCTGAGTCTTCGAGGGATTCCCTATAAACCCCGAAGGAACCCGATCACCGAAGGGAGAGGGATTCTATTGATAGGTTTCTTACAATAAAAGATCTCGTTTGGCCGGAGAGGTGATAGCACTCGGAACGAGATGGTCAGTCGACGCTTCGTCGTCCGTCATGCCGGCGAGCAGTTCCCCCTCGACTACGACACTAACGACGGCCTCGAGGTCCTCAAGTTCCAGATCTTCTCCCTCACATCTGTCCTCCCCGACGACCAGAAGGTCAGAGGCGTCACTCCCCTCTTCTCATCCCGCTGCTTTTCACTTCAGTTTTCTCTATTCTTCGTGTCCACAATTGAACTTCATCAGCACAGATCGTGGTCGAGGAGGGGGACGTCGTGCTGACCGAGGCCTCCGACCTTGAGTCCGTCCCCGACAAGCTCCGCCTCGTCTCACGGCAAGAAGAGGCCGGTGGATCGAAGAGTGTGGAGATGTCGGACGAGGAATTGGCTCGGATGCTTCAGGTATCTCGTCTGATGTTTGTCGGGATTTTTTTCGTTAATTGCGAATATCTTGATTTAGTCTTTTTGCTCTGGTACTAACATTCCCACTGCTATCTATCGCCGCCACGGCCACCAATATTACCGACGTCTTTGTTTGAATTGGTTTACGTTTTTTATCTTTTAGGAAGAAGAGGATCGGCATGCATTGCAGATGTTCCAGGCCCAAGCAGATGGAATAGAGTTCGAGCACAGAATCCGCCATTACGTCTCACAAGTTCTGAAGGTAATTTAGGTTTCCTATGCGTGTGGAAAACTGAAAATCGTATTTCAGGCTTCTTGTACTGATAGTTTTGTAGCTTGAAACAATGTAGTATGAAGATCCAAGACAGCAGAAGGCTGCACATGAGACCGTTCCAGTTGATGAGCTTGAGGAGAAGGCGTTAGTTTGGTTGGCAAAGGTATCTCTCCTTCTTTTTAGCTAATAGACACGCAAAACAAATCAAATTGCGGTGGAACTCAGAAAATAAACATTGTATCATGTAACATGATGATAAGATCTAGATGTAGTTGCTTGTCCATGATACTGCTATTGATGGATCAAGACTCAAGATCTAGGTCTAGCGTAAGATTGGCAAAATAGTTTCAAGGTTTTGTGGTGAAAAGTTTTAGAAAAGTTGCTATATGATATGATTATGAAAAAAAATTGTATGTGATGACTAAGGACATGAGTTTATACTATGCCTAGGGATGTGATTCTGGTCCTTTGTAAGAGAATAATTAAGAATGCCTTTCTGCACTACCTTTGAATTTTGAAATCCTTGTTCAGGTATATTTGCCTTTGTGTTAACTGAATGGCAATGGAAAATTGTACCTTGTATTATCAGGAAGGAACGTTCGATCCTTCAGTTGATGAGAAGAACCATGCTTTCTTGCTACAATTGCTTTTCTGGTTCAAGCAGTCATTCAGGTATCTCATTCGTTATTTTATAATTTTCCATTTTGAAATATACAATTATTTGTTTTCTACAATGTTCACAAAGCTTTATAGAGAACTGTGAGATTATTATGAAATTCTACTTCAGAAAATAAGGTATAGTTTCATTGCCCTATCCTTGCTCATCTATTTTGACAACTACACCAAATGGAGTGAATTACAACTTGCAATTCTGAACATAGAACACAAACTCAACATGGGAACAACATGAACAAATTGGATTTGTGCCAACATTAAATATGCATAGATTATAAATGGATCAATTCTCATTTGAATTCTAAAATGAGACAAAAAATTAGGAAAAAATAAAAGATCTTTTAACTCAGATTTCTCATGATTCCCATCAGTAAATTTCTTAGGTTTGGTGATCTCAAACATGTCCTAGCAATGCATACACTTCATCTTTACAAAATTTGGGTCTTTTACTAAAATAGGTATCAACAATTAATTTAGATCTTCCTCTATATCTAATAGAGTAAATATCCAAATCTAAATATTAACGTAATCTTTAAAGTTAAATGAAAGTTGAATATTTAATAAACAATGATGTCCTTCATATTTCTAACATGAAATGAACAAAGACATACTTGATTTCTTACGGATTTAGAGTTTTATTTTTGTCGTAATTTGATGACTTGAGATTACCTTGTGATTTCTTTTGAAGAATCACTTTTTGTTAAAATTTTCAAAAATACAATATAAATTTATAATAATTGTATTGCACAGGTTGGTGGATTAATAGATTTATTTATAATCAAAGGATTTGTCGATCCAGGTGATTTTTGGGGTATCAGAAAAAGTTACTCTTGAGTTTTTCTTCTGTATTCTTGTTTTATATTAAATGAGCAGTCTGTATCATAGAATTTTCAATAATGTCATTTTTTCAAATGCTTTATTTTTCTGTAGCTACTTCACTTCCATTTTGGTTATAAGTATTTCTCTGAAATTGAGGTACCTGTCATTTCTTTTTTCATATGATTCAGCTTAGGACAAATGAGAGTATTTACTTCCTTTATTTGGAATGCTCTTTCTTGTATGCCTTTTCTTTCTCTGTTGCCATTGAGCCTTTCATAATCTTACTCCTTTCGTTGGAATTAGGTTGGTCACCACTATTACTTTGTGGTATTTAGATTGTTGTGGCAGTATTTATAAAGAACCATATTATTTTTTAATGCACATTTATGCTTTCCTTTTTCAGCTGGGTGAATGCTCCATCATGTGATAGCTGTGGTAGTGAAACCAAGTACTTTTCCATGGGTGTTCCACTTCCTTCAGAAATGCAGTATGGTGGTTCAAGAGTAGAGTTATATAGGTATGTAGGATCAAATGTTACAAATGAATTATAAATTATAATATGTGTATTGCCTTTTTGTATTTTTGTGAAATTTGTAGATGTTCCTGCTTTCTTTTGGGGTTTGAAAGTTGAGCAGATGACATAGGTAGTCTCTTTAACAGACTATTAGTCCACCAATAAAATCACTTTATTTAGAATTTTTAAAAACTATATGGCAGATGACATACATAGATATCAAAGAAAAATGGTTTCTTTACATTGATAGGAAATTAGATTAAATGGTTTATATTACTAACAAAAACAAAAATTTTGGACAAGTGGATAGTTAGGCATTCATTTGATCTGTATTTCAAACTAACTAGTTCCATTGGATGTAGATAGTATTTTTTATGTATTATATTTCAACATTTATTTATTGGCTGGGAAGAAATGTCATCCTAACTAGAACTTGTTATGTTGCCACCTCCCCATAACATCATTAAGTCAAATTAAGAGCAAACTCAAGAATTTCTTTACATCTCTTATACCGCCACTTATGCAATAACTAAAAGGAGTAAGAAGCTCAAGCATAGGTTTTAGTAGGGTATACATGTTTTATTTGAGTACACAGGCAAATAGGCTTGCATCTAATGGATAGATTTAGGTAAAATAATAAAAAAATGATAGAGGAACATTGAAAAATGTATTGTTAACAATAATAACAAATTTGAAATTGTATAAATTTGATAGAGAATATAGTAATAGATGGAAATTGTCAACTTATTTTTGTGTATTACACAATTGTATTATATGTATATGTGTGTGGTACAATACATGTAGTTTGTATATGTGAACGTTTGAAAAAAAATCGTCGGGGGTGACCCGAACGCCCATGAATGACGTCAATACCTCACCATCGCAAACCTAAAAGGGACCCACATTAATGAAGGAGTCGCCACCTAGTCCATTAAAAGGAGACTAGGAAAACTTGTACTATTAATCTCTTGTATATTAAGGGACCGACAAGAAAAGCCCCTAAGACTCTAGGAAGTCTCTCAAGTACGAGTAGGGAAGGTGTGAGACACCTTACCCGCTCGACCAAAGCCGACCTCTCTAAAGGGTCATGCAAATGTTCTATCGGGTTCTAAAACGTAAAACAATAGATTACAAGATAATAGAAAAGTTCCCCTAGAAACCATAGGCCCATAAAGCTTATATAAAGACCGTAGGTCTTTAGTCAAATTAGGAAAAAAAGGTCAAAGGTCATAGTCAACTAGTTGACTTTGACTTTGACTAATCAAGGCTATATAGTTGACTTTGACTGTGGTCAACATAATTGACCGAATCCATTAGGGGGTGACCTATGTGTGGGATCACTCGAAAAATCTACTTAAACATAGGTTTGGAAAGGCGAGAAACCTTAGGCTCAATGAAAGGTAAAAGCCTTTGGAGTTCACTTTTATAAAAGTCAACTAGGGGTAGAAGGGTCATGCAAAAAATATGTATAACGGGCCTTAGATATCAAAGTCATAGACTTGACATCCCTCCTTGAGGTACCACAAGTCAATATTGTGGTCGGACCACCCTAAAGGTTAAAAAGGTCTAGTATAAAATTGTCTTCAAGGATTTTATATAAAATATACAAATGAGACCTCCCTTGAGGTAAAAACGGTCTGAAATACACCTAAACAGGTAATATTTTCCCTTTAAGGTATCACATGGAAATATGATAGGGCCTTCTCAGAGGGTTAAAAAAGGTCTAAGATAAAATTGTCCTTAAGGGGTTTTTATATAAAATGTACAAAAAAAAACCTCCCTTAAGGTAAAAATGACCTGGAATACACCCAAACAAGTAATATTCATTCTCTAAGATATCACATGGAAAAATGATAAGGTCCCCTTAGAAGGTAAAAAATGTTCAAAGTAAATTATCCTCGGAGGCTTTTATACAAAATGTATAAAATGGACCTCCCCTAAGGTAAAAACGGTCTGAAATACATCCAAACAGGTAATATTCTTCCTCTTAAGGTATCACATGAAAAGGTGATAGGGCTCCCTTAGAGGGTAGGTTTAAATTAAATCAATTCAAGCAGTGTTGACGTCAATAGATGAAATACTGACGTCAGTAAACAGAGCAATGACGTCATCAAACGATATGATGATGTTAGCATGACATCAGCTCGTGAACTGGGTACATTAACCAGCCTAGCCGGTCACCTGACTTGGATTAACCGGTTAATCCGAGGTGGAGCCTTGGGTTAATCCTAGGTTAACCAGTCTAACTGGTACCTGAATTTGCACCCCTCTAGGACACACATACGATCGAGATATTCTCGGTCGTTGAAAATCGGACGACCAAGGGGGTTGCTGGAGGGACAATGGTAGCATCGTCTTCTCCGGTGATGTCGTCGGAATCTAGCAACCCATGAATCTCAATCCTGAGATTCGCAGTCCTCTCACCCCTAACCGTTTGTGTCGACATGTGTAGGGCGCTGACGAAGGCAACAGAGTGGTGGGTGGCTCGTGACGGAGGTAGTGGAGCAGTAGTGACATGATAGGACAATGAAGTGCGTCGAAGCAGCGACGACGCAGTAGAGCGCTCATCACCAACGACGAGGCTCATGACAAGATTGTCAGATCTGAAATTTGACAGTCAAGACTAGACGACTTGAAGAACTCTCAGATCTAAATCTGACAGTCTTCAACAGATCAATCCAGTGATCGAGATCAAAATGTTTGATCTCGAGCAGATGGTCGAGATCAATCAGATATTAAATTTGATCGAACGATGTGGATGTATTGCAATGATATCTGACGGTTGGATCTCATGCGATCAAAAGAAAAGATCGAACGGTTAGGACTTAACCCGTGTGATTAGATGGACTGGATCTCGCCATTGCGAGATCGAACGGTTCAGTAGAACCCTGATGCTCGTCGGAACCCAACAAGTCCCATGGCTAAGGAAGCCGTCGTCTCCGACGATGACTACCTTTTCTAACAAGCTGGGAAACAGCTAAATCGAACTCGCGTGCCCTAGATGAAGGTCGTACATGTTAAAGTGTGACCTTCTGAGCTCAAACGTACCTCAATCTTGATTGGAGGAGGTTGGACCAAGGTGGAAAATCCATAAAACCCACATGGGAAAAAGGGTCGACGCAAACTTACCACGAAAAATAACATGCATTTAGAAGAAAACGTTGGAAAACGAAATTTGAAACTTCACAAATGCAAAACTAGTCATTTAGGTAGGTACCTACACATAGAGGAATGACCGCAAGATGGTTGGAGACAAGCAACGGTCATGGCGACAAGACGACAGCATGCAGCGACTAATGATGTGATTTTACGGTGAGAGAAAAGTGGATTCGTGGTTTTGCACGAATCCCTAAGAGGTTTTAAGGGAGAAATCTGGATTCAGATTTGGATTCGGATTTAGATCCAAATGGATCCGACACCGACGAGTTGGTGAGATGTTGGCTGCCATGTGGCAGTGCAAGAGGGCAACATGTGGCAGTTGTGCCATGTGGCCAAATTTGAGTAAGGGTCCTTCCTAGGTAATTTAGACATGTTGAGTCTGAATTCAACCTCTGTTTTGACAAATTCAACTTGTAAGATGCTGAAATGGCTTTAAGAAGTTGAATCCTCAAACGAACGGTCTAGATTGTTCGAGTTGATTTCAGACAACCTGGAGATCCGATTGAAAATCTGATTGAAGGGTTGGTTAATCAGGAAGGAGATGAGCCTCATCTTATGATCGGATTTCTCGATTGTTAGCCAAATAAGTGAGATTCTCATTTCTCACCCAAATAGAGGGCTAAGATTTCCTGGAGTTAATCTGGGAAGATCAAGAGTGCAATCGACGATCCAATTGAAGGATCGGTCGACCCAAGGGGCATTGATCATATCTAGATCAAAAGTATTCGATGGCAAATAAGATGAATTCAAAGTCAAAGCACCTTGTACAAACGGCCACGATCTTCGGAGGCGGAACCGAGCAATCGGCATGCGTCAATATTGATCGGACAGTGTATCTATACAATCCAAGGTACTTCGATCACAAATATGTAATCAGATGACTGATTCAACATCCTAAGATGTGCCAATCAAAATAGAGGTCGAATGGACGGCCTAGATTGTCCGAGATTGGTTTGGACAATCGGAAGCTTCGATTGACGATCTAACCAAAGAATCAGTTAAACGGGGATAAGGAGGTTCTAACCATAAGGTTAGATAAAGGAAACTCCATCGAGGGACTAGTAGTGGTCGCATACCCAAACAAGGGTCAAAGTCATCTAGCACTACTCCAGATGATAGAGATGTACAATTATATAAGCGCAATGATAGTGTACACCTCGGAGGTTTGCAATAGTGAAAAAGATAGTTCCTAAAAGGGGTTTGAGATTTGAGTGTCTACAGTATGATACATTGTGATAAATATTCATATATGGTAAATGCACAATACATTGCTTTATTTTTTTAATGTATAATACATGCTTTAATATGCTCACTGTATTATAAGTACAGTGAATGGAAGCATGTATAGTATGCTCTTTAATTCTCAATTGTATTATAACAAATAAAACTATCTTGGTATAATTAAACCAAATAAATGAGGGTACAAAAGAAAAAAAAGGAAAGGAAATAACAGCTTTTGTGAGAAATGGTCTTAGCCTAGCTTCTCTCAGAATTTGCATTTCTTTTATTCCTTTCCTCTTGTAGAAACCAAAGCTTTTCTTGGAAGCTGCAGCTTATTACTTGTTTGGAACCACTTCTAGATTTATTCTTCTACCAAAAACTTGTGGCTGGAAGCTAGCTGAAAGTGGTTCCCAATGGATCCATAGACACTAATTGATTGTTATAGAGATATAGGGTTGCACATTAGTGATGTTTGCAATTAGGACAGTGATAATAGTTTTTTAATGGATTTAGATCAACAGAGTACATTATTTTCAAGTGAAATGGTTTTTGATCACATTGTACATGCTACTTTTCTTAACCATCGTAACTGAGGATTTTGTTTACTTCCATAGATGCACAAAAGGTTGCTCAAGTACTCGTTTTCCACGATATAATGATCCCTTAAAGGTACTTTCTTGTTATCTCAATTGATGCTTTTGATTTGGTTGGTAATTAGATGTTGGTTTCTCAATTCAGCTTCTTGAAACAAGGAAAGGACGTTGTGGAGAATGGGCAAATTGTTTTACTCTCTATTGTAGGGCTTTTGGTTATGAATCACGTTTGGTAAGCTGTTTATGTTAAGGAATTACCTTTAGTTTTGATGACGAAAACTTAGAAAAATTTATTCTAAATATTTTGCATTTCATGTTAGGTTTAATCCGAATAGTTGCTCAGTCTAGTCGATTAATTTACTTAGTTTAATCAAAAAATATGTTGGTCTAATAAAAAATAAGTATCGATCTAACTGATATTATCTTCAATTTATTCGAATATGTGTTTAGTCTAACCTGTTTTTTAAATTAAACAAGTTTTATATTTAATGTTGTAAGATAAATTGATTTTATTTCTAGTTTAACCAATGACTATATTCGGTCTAATCAAATATAATTTCAGTCTAATTCAATGTAACTTCAGTTTAAGTGAATATGTTTTCAGTCCAACTTATATTTCCTTTTAAATAAGTCTGTTTTTCGCTTATTGTTATAGGACTAACCGATTATATCTTCATTCTAACCAGACAATTGTCTTAGTTTAACCAAACATTAGCTTGGTCTAACTGAATGTCTTTTCGGTCAAACTACTTAACTATATTTCTTATTTTATTTTGTAATCTTATTTTGGATATTTTGTTAGAATTACAGAGTGTTTAAATTGCAGGATCGAAGAATTTGTATTAATGTAGGTATTTCATATGAAAGATTGCGTTGATAAATATTTTGTCAAAGTCAAATGGAAAGAAATTGTCAAAGATAAATCACTAATTACAGAAAATCCGTAGATTAGCAATCAATGATTAATTGCAGTAATACTTATTCTTAAAAAACAAAAAATTGAAAACTGTCATTATACATATACACACACAAAGGAAGGAGATTGAAAGTATGCGAAGTTCAAGACCTTTTCGAATGAGTTTTCAATTGCAAAGATTCTTGCATGAATTTTTCAAGAAAACTTATTGTTCTTTAATTTAATTTTCATTGCTTTTCTTCTGCATATTGAATTCTTGTGTTTTGCAAATAATTTTTGAAGTGTAAGTGTTAGACTCACAAGGTTGGTGCTTTGCATGCAATTCGGTTGTGGTGTGAGCCAAAAAACTAGAGAATATTAAGGTCGGTGTCTTGATCTTTGTACATAATTTGAACGTGAACCAAAAATACTTGGATTTAGTAGATGATCTCAAGTTGGTGCTTTAGAAAGTGGATGTACCCAATTAGAAAACCATTATAAAAATTCTGTTTCAATTTTCTTTCTATGTTTGACTTTTATTTTCATATACTTGATTAAGATGTTGTCTATTTTAAAATTAAAATCGTTTCATCATTCACTTCTCTAGTGAAGTCTCAATCCAATAATTGGTATCAAAGTAAGATTTATCTTACTAGAGATTTTACTATTTTAAGATCATGACTTCATCTTATAGTACATATGACATTAGGGGACAGTTTTAATTGACTTTCATTTTTTGATGATTCTAATTATAATTATTAGAAGTAGAGAATGATTGCCTTTCTTAAATCGATTGACTTTGAATTATGTAAAGGCTAGTAAGGAAGAGAGTAACCTCAACTTCTTCATGATAGCATTTAAAGACAACAATATCTACTACACAAGGCTAATACACATCTAACTCATCCAATAAGGTATGTAATTGATTGTAGTAAGCATTGACTAAGATGTCACTCTATTTATGCAAGAACAACTACTTATAGACTTTACAAGCTCGAGAAATGTTTTAATTATTGCCATAGGTAAAATGTAGTATATCTTATATATGTTTTGTAAGATGAAGGTACGAAATGCCATAGACAATGTAATCCTCAACATTGTTAATCATCTAAGATATGACAACATAGTCAACCACACACCATGCCAAATAGTTGATAGCCTTTACATCTAGTAGGTCATTCATGATATAGTGTTCACACATGTGAACCATAAGGAAGGACTCAAATGAGTTGGCCTAGTGGTGGTAGTGTTAGGATCATATGGATTTACCAGAGAGGGGTAAATGATGAATCGTGATACTTATGATAATTTTAATAAATTTTAAAACTTAAGCAACTATAGACAATTTATATTATAATTATTCTAGTAGATAGAGTAGGAGGATAAAGCAAAAATAAAAAACCACGCAAGAGATTTTTAGATGGTTCATTTAATTGGCTAGTCTACCTTTAAGACTCAACTTGAACTTTACTATCTTTATCACTTATAACACTTACTTTATGATAGAAGCAAGACCATACTTGAGCTTTTTGGTTATAACCCTAACCAACCACACTTGAATTTTCTAGTCGTAGCTCTAATCAACCATACTTGAAGTTTTCTAATGTAAACTTCTAAAACCAATAAGCTTTTCTTCAATTAGAAATTTTACGCAGAGAGTTTTTAGTACTTGAGTTTGCTTGAGAAATCTTCAAACTTGAATTTATTGAATCTGTAATGATTCTAGATTTTCTATTCTTCAACTTTGTAGCTCTCACTATATATGTATATATGGTAATCATTACTATTGCTTTCTGCCTACAGTCCATTCTTATATCAAAGAGTAATGATTGAATTTCCCCTAACATTATTTAGTATGTTGTACTTAATGATCTATTAGTCTCAAATATAGAAAGTTACCATTTGATTATTGTCAAGTATTTTTCAAAGATGATGTCTTCTTGAAACTCTTCGAAAACTTGAGCGGCTGTGTCAAACTATCCAAAAATCTTGAGTAGTAAAATCAAATTATCTAAAAATGTTGAATAGTTATTTCAAATTATCCGAAAAACTCGAACAATTACTTATTTTTACTTATCACATGATAATTTAAGTTTTGCATGTGAGGTCATTTAGATTCAGACTATTAGTTTGAAATCCTTCGAAAAACTTGAATAATTATTGCGAAACTATCTAAAAAACTCAAACAATTATTCAAACTATTCGAAAATCTTGACTAGTTATTCTTTTGTGCTTATCACGTGAATGTTTAAGTTTTGCACGTAAGGTCACTTAGATTCAAACTGTTAGTTTGAAACCTTTCGAAAAACTTGAAGAGTTATTCCCAAACTATTTGAAAAATTCGAATAGTTATCTAAACTATCTGAAAATCTCGACCAGTTATTCCTTTGTGTTTATCACATGAATATTTAAGTTTAGCATGTGATCTTTCAAATTTGTTGCACATGCTTCTTGCTAATTCAACGAGTTCTTCCTTATTGTCTTGTGTAGCATCTGTCTGACTTCATCTATACATGTAAAATATATCTTAAATACTCGTATAGATTTTTGCATTATCAAAATACAAAGGTTCTAACAGGTAGTTAGTCTCATTAAGCTTCACTCTTGTTGCTATGAGTTTTGTTAGCCAAGGATCATTGAAGGAGTCCGTTGTGGCAGCAAGAGAGGTTAGAGAAAGGGTAGACAAATAGGAATTGAATGGTTGGCAAGGTTCAGTCAAACTAAAGGAAGAAAGGGCTCGTTTGTCAAACTTGTACCAAATTGAGAGAGACTAATAGTAAGTCATCTAATGAGTGTAAATCAGATGAAAGAGGGGTAGACTATTTGTTGGGTGTCCATCCAAAAAACCTTGCTATTGCCCTCTAGGGATGGTACTAGAAGCTCTGACAATGGGTGAGAGGGCTCTTGACATTGGAGGAAAGGGCGAGTAAGCGAGAATTAGTGGTAAGGCATGAGTTAGGGTTAGGTTTGGCTCTTGATATCAAGTTGAGATTAAAGGGAAATGGAGAGATTATAGTTTCATTAGCTAAGGAATTTTGATACATATACATTGTACATGGATCCCATATATAGGTGGATCTATATACCCAAATATGCATATAACAATATAATTCTAACAAGGGTAATGTAACAAAACTATTTTCTTTTGTCATCGGCTACTCATTTGTCTCTATCGACCAATCTGTAATGGTGTTCAGTTGTCTAGTTTTCTCTAATGGTTGTCTAGTTAATGGTGTCTAGTCATTCAATTTGATGATGTTCAACTACTCAGGTTGGTGGTGTCTGATTGTTCAGTTGTCTTTACCGATTGTCTAGTTTAGTGGTATTGTGTGTTTAGTTGTATTTAAGGGAAGTTTTAGGTTTTGTAAAGTTATGATTGTATTATGTTCAACTCTTGGAGAATGTTACATCTCAAATCATAGCAAAACCTTAGTTTCTACTAAATCATTGTGTTTCTCTTAATTGATCACTTAATCTTCCATCGATATGAGCAAGGACTGATGTCACAATGCCAAGATAATGCAAAGATTGTTACAATGTGTGATTCTTGAAGGTAAAAATTTTAGATATTTAAGATATATAATAAGCAATAATAGAGAAATTACAAAAAAAAAATTTCTATAGTTAAAGTTAAAGTAAATTAAATTAAAGAAATGCATGGAAAGTGTAATGTGATAAAAGCCTCAATTATACTATAGTACAAAGTGTTGGAATGCTAAGCATAGATGCCCATAAAAAAAAAAGTTAACTGAAATGAGATTGCTAAAATAGATGAGTGGTAGTATTATCAAAGACAAGCATGGAAGTGATTTTATCTAAAATAGTATAGTGGCACCTATAGATAATAAAATAAGAGAAAATCATCTTAGATGATTTTATCATACTTGTAGAAAGGCCTATAGATGCATAGGAAAGGATAATTAATCTACGTAAAACTAAAAAAGATAGAAGACAACAATTGCTTGGTTATAAATGGTAAAACAATTAGTTGCATGATTTAATGAAAGGATTCATGTGCAGACCTCATATAGTGTGATTATGGTACTGATTGTTATTTAATGCTAACATGATTCCCTTATGCACTAAAATGAATCTGATGAAAATCTTTTTGATGTAATTTTCATCTAGATGGGTTTCACTCAATAATTTTCGTCTAGATGAGTTTTTTATGCCCAATATGAGGTGGATATGCTTGCCTATGTTTCGTTTTTAGGTCTTGGATTTTACGGATCATCTTTGGACAGAGTGCTTTTCTCATCTACATGGAAGGTGAAATTTGATACGACACCCTTGTCCTTTTCATTCTCTAAGATTGTCATTTACTTAATACCATACTTTTGGTTGTAGATGGATGCATCTTGATCCTTGTGAAGGAGTGTATGACAATCCATTGCTTTATGAAAAGGGGTAGATCAATTTCCAACTTTCTTCGTTTTGATGATTTTCCTTTTTTTTACTTTAGAAGTGGCTTCCGTTCTGACATCATGTGCATTATTTTAGTTCCATTTGAAATGAAAAGTAATCTCGAAAACTAGGTGCTTTCTATTTCATGGAAGGTATTTCTTCAGCAGGAATTAATTTTTTTGCTTTCATTATTTTGTTTGTTCCATTCATTATAAAGGTGGAACAAGAAACTTACCTACATAATTGGAATTTCTAAAGATGGGATCTGTGATTGCACAAAGAGATACACAAAGAAATGGCATGAGGTGAAGACCTAGTTTCATCATTTACTAACATTTATTTGGATCTCTTAGTGAATATGATGCATACAAATATGATTGATAGGTTCTCAACAGAAGGAACGTCATCACAGAGCCTGCTGCTGCAGCTGTTCTTTCCAACTTAACAAGAGAATGTCGAAATGGTTATTCACCAGAACTTCTTACAAAGCTTCAAAATCGTGATAAAAATGAAACAGATGAGCTGGAAAACGCCCATCTTCATAAAGATGTCTCTCCATCATTACCAGGAAGGCAAAGTGGGTCAATGGAGTGGCGTGTGGAAAGATTAGAAATTGGCTCTGGAATAAATAGGTCATTGGGCAATTCTTGTCCTCTACGAACATGCGTAGATGATCATGTTAGTAACATCTACAGCTCATTTTCTCATCTTCTCTCCCTTTTTGTTGATAGTAAACTTCTGAAGCCTGAAGTTGCTGAAAATTTAGAGGTCCTGAAAAAGTTGTTTGTGAACCTTAAGTCTTGTTCTTTCAAAGTGAGGAGGGCCTTTGTGAGTCCTGCTGGTTCACATTTATTTAATGAGGAAAAATTTCCTCCAATATTTGAAGTTCTTTCTGCTGCTTCATTAAAAAGAGAGAGGCCTGATTCTGGTGAACAAATTTGCATTTCCTTAGCTGGCAACCCTGTTCAAACTTCAATAATCTTGCCTATAGCCCTTGTCACACTCGATGAAATAATAAACCATCTCCATAGAACCACTCACTTTGACCAAAGATTTTTGATTAATTTCTCAAGATTAAACAGAATCTCTTCTGGTTCAGTTCTTGCAAGTGGTGAACAACTTCCTTCTGGAACTGTAAGTTGCACATTGTAAAGCTTTCATTTTCTGACATTCAGCTTTTATTAATGTTGCTAAACTCTGACTTGAGCAGGCCACAGCAGCATTTGATGGTAGTCATTTATCTAAATGGGAAGAACCAAATGGAGCAAAAGGTGTCACTTATATAACATTCCCTTGGTCTATAGGCATTTTTTCATTAAAATTATGATTTGTGTTTTATTTATTAATTCTTATAATAAGGAAATGCTACATTCTTTATATTAATTTAAATTTATCTACAGAGCGTTGACTCCATGCTCTCTTTGTATCTTTGTTATGGATACATTTATTTGTCGAAACTTTCTATTTTATAAGACCAATCTACCTTTTTCCAATCTGATCTGTTACTTTTATGGTATACATGATCATTGTTGGTAGGTTGTTGGCTTATCTACAAAGTAAAGAATGCACAGTTGCATGCTCTTGAAGCTTATGAACTGATGTCTGCTAATGATGTTCCTGAAAGGGACCCTATGGACTGGTAACTATGATTCTATTGTGTTTTTCTTGTTTTATAGTTCACAAGATACAACTGATTCTTACTTCTGATTGATACTATTAGAAAATGACTACATTGTTTATCAATATATGGAAATATAAGTGGGAACTTGTTCATGTGCATATAATTCTTTCTGATTGGATTCAGCTATTCTTAAATTATGTATACTGCAGCCATTCGTGGTTGCACTACAAAAGATATCAAGGTACTAATTTTTTTATGTACATTCTTAAATCCATGAAACAATAAATACTATATTTATAACCGTCTTAGGAATCTCGGAACATTTAAGGTCATTCCTGAACGTGAGAATGTCAATCATTATATTTCGATTTGTGCAAATACTTTTGGGATCTAGCCTCAGATTTGATGTTTGTCATCCATGAATATGATAGGCATTTCCCTTCTCAGGATTTTAGAGGGGAGCGAAGATGAAGGTTCGAGTTGGAACGTCCTGGACCAACGAACTTCACAGAAATTCGAAGAACGTTTCCAAAGGAAAAGGTTCAAGGCGAATTCAATGCGGAAATCGAATGTCTTCAGGTGGGTAGTGATATCATCTATATTTTTGTCACTTCTGTCATCCCTAAATCTTTTAGATGAAATTGGCAGGTTTAATTTTCGTAGGGTCAGAGATTCAGAGGCCCAGCCAAGATTTCAGATCGGCAGCATCGATCTTTATGCGGTGGGGAGCTAGTGTAATATCAGTTGCTTTCCGTTGTGGATGCTTTTCATATCAAGCGGCATTTTTGTTTTTTGTTTTTATTTAAATCATGCAGCATTTCTGATTACCGTGTAGGATTATTGCCCTTTCTACTGTTCAGGAATTGGTTCGATGGAATATTGTCGTTATGTGTACGAAACATTTACACTGCATTGATAACTGGTTAGGGTTGCACGTTCAAAAAACGTAGTAGTTGTAAATCACCAGAACTTCAGGGCTGTACTTAAAGATTGCAGATGATGGAAGTTGTAAGCATGATTTCAAACTAATGGTACTGACGTTTGTCAAATTATTTTTAGCCATTTTGTCAAAGTTCATTAAAATAACTGGCTCTTCCCGATGATCTCTTGCTGCACTCTATCATGCCCTTTTTCCCAAGTAATGGTAATAATTTTACTTAATTTATTTTTCATTTAAAGTAGAAGAAAAGACTAATTGCGGCACTACTTACTGTCGATTTGCACTCCATCGTGCATTGACTCAACGAAATTTTGCTTAATTATCATTACGAGGTAAGCAAAAGTCTTTAACGGTAAGCATTTTCACGGTTCCAGCACAGGTTCTTGAAATGGGATTCTAAACTCATTGGTTGATGCCCCTATGCACTCCAAAAGGATAAATCTAGTTATCAACGTTTAAAAGATCTGAGAATCTAATCATATCAAGTCTTACCGATACAAACGGAGTTCGAATCCATCACCCATAGCTTAAAGATCTTGTGTTAAGGACAAAAAAAGAGATCTTGAACCCTCTTAAGGTGAATGACCTTCACCTCTTCTGGCACTGGTAATAGCTGTGCTTCAGCCAGAAATACAATCAAAGTAGAGGCTGTTTTTGCAATGAAGAAAAGATGCATCTCTTGGCAAGACAAGGATGAAGGCACGAGTATGCATGATCATAAAGAGCGAAGCAACTCATGTGAATTATTGTTACCGAAAATTATAATAATCTAAGAAGCATCTGAAAGCAAAGGGAGAAGGAATTTATTTTGAGGAATGTTAGAATCCAAGTACATGAATCTCAATGATGACTTCAGAAACAAGTTGGCCATGCATATCTGCTATGAACGTTTGCTAAGATGTCTAAGATGCAAAGATTGCTGAAGGTAAAATATACATGGCAATAAAAGCTGCAGCTGCTTGCACCTATCCAATGAATTCCACCTCAAAGAGAAGGGTTGAATCTGGTGGAATTATACACTGACCTGATTGGCAGGCAGAGTCAAAGCATTAGCGTGAGAACTGACGAGCCCCAAACCTGTCGTTCATGTATGGAACATATGTACCGACCAAAAAGAAAAATTACGCTCGCTACAAAAAACAAGCTTGATCGTGCATAAGTGAAGGAAGAAAAGGATATTACCATGGAATTCGCCAAGGTGGGTTTTGCTCGTGAAACATGATATCATGTTCAATACTTGTACTAGGCATGACAACAAAAGTTTACTAGGGTAGCATTTGCTTAAAAAGGGAGATTAACCAACTATGATGGTTTTTTCTCAGTCTACTGTTCTGACTTAATGAGAACAGTGGCCAGGTCACAACCATTAATAGTTGTGCCTGTTCTTTAAAAACATGTATAAAAGCATGCATAACCAACAATGGATAACTTACTTTGACTTCATTATGAGGGAAGAAAACTTGAATTCGAATCCAGATACCAAAACACTACCATTCATTACAAAAAAAATCTGATGACATTCTGTCAGTGGAATCTATAGAACAGAGAATCCCAAAGAAAGAAGGATGAGATGTTATCTGTCTGCAAAGCTGAATGAATAAGACTAACTACTTTTTATGTTTATCAAAGCAACAGAATAAGTAAAAGAGCAGAAGAGTAAGGCAATAGTCGGTAAAGGTAAGAGAAGCCAACATTGGCAGATTTTACCTCCCCTACAGCCAGCCCCCCTAGATCCATATCCAAGTTCTGGAGGAAGCTTTAATGTACGCTTCCCACCTGAAAGAAACATTGTTAAACAGGAAATTCTTTATACAAAAGTTCATAGTAATGTGTGACTTGTTGCAAAATTAATATGAATGGAATACATGATTTTCATACCAGCAAGCATGGGAGGAATGCCATCTCCACCTAGAATACCCTGGTCCCATCCTTTAATTACCTGAACTTTCAGAAATTCCCAAAACTTTCAGTTAACAAGCATATACACAACAGTTTATCACTTTATCATTTCTGGTTGGCGTTTTGGCAGTATCAATCTTTGGTAAATTGGGGTTAGGGGCAATGCTAATATACTTATTTGCTTCACCGATTCAGCCTGAGACATAAATAGAAGCAATTAATTGGCATGTCGTTAATTTACAGTAATTTGACTGATTCCTGAATCTCACGCGAAAAATTATCTCACGAGATCCATGATGGATAATATTCTAATATGATGAAAAATTAATCATATGATGTTATGCCCATCATTTTGAAGTTGTTGGTTTAATCATCGGCATGGCTTTCTCTCCTACATATAGTCTATCTATCAGCTGGAGTTGGAAAAAGTTGGCTTCTACTCACAGTGTGATTGGCCAAAATCAGAAGAAATATTGGCTAGCAGAACAAAATCAAAAGTTCTTGACTGGTCTTGATAAACTCCCTCTGGATGGATTTTGACAGAAACGTTTTCACTAAAAAAGAGCGTCGGTCCTCGACATAGTCTGGTTCAGGCATGTAAATTACCTCACCAACGCCGATGCGGAAGGTGAGCGGCTTCCCTCTTGCATAGCTGCTGTCGAACACCTTTCCATTCTCCAGCATACCAGTGTAATGCGCCTAATCACCGCAAAGCCAACGGCCAAAATCAAACTTATGAGCAACCGATAACCAAAAGCGGAGACTTCCACCACTTTCCCACCTTGATGAGCTGCCCTTTCATGGCAGCGGAGCCGGTTCCCACCTGGCGGTCGCAGAACGCGAGCCCTGACGGAGCAGCGGCGAGGGAGCACTGGTCGGAGCCTGCTTCTGGTGCTGCTGCTGCTTCTGGTGGTGGTGGTGGTGGGAGGAAAGGGAGAGTAGGGAGGATACCGAGGAGGAAGGCGTTCCTCCTGCCGACGCTGTGGCAAAGGGGTGGTGTCCTGATAAGAACTGCAGATGGCGAAGAGACGGGGAAGGTGAAGGTGGTGGTGGTGGTGGTGGTGGTGGGCTTGGGGCTGGGAACGTGGGAGAGGAGAGATGGGCAGGAGAAGACGGAAAACGAGCTCATCTTCTCACCCAAAACCGTACACCACCACAAGAGTCGTACTATTCTTTCAGATTTCCTTCGGTGGTACCTGTGAATTTCTTTTAAACGATAAGTTTCATTAAAAGAAGAAAAATACTCTTAACCATGCAGGTATGGTCAGAGAAGAAGTCCAAACGAGGCATGCGGAGACTTCAGCTCAGGAGTGGTCAAATCTTTGTAGAAGAAATTTCTTCGATGGCATCAATACCCTTACGAAGAGTATTTTAATTAAAATCGAAATCGAATATTAAGGTGGTGATATTCGAAATAGAATGTCGAGAAATGATATCATTCGTAGATGTTGCTCAAGTTCAATACCATCAAGGCAGGCAGGCATCCATCCATCCATCCATCCATCCATAATAGTAAGAGAAATGAGAATATAAAATAATAGCAAACAATCTTTAGCATTCTATTTCTCTATTTAAACGTCTCTATTTATTTCTCTTTCCCTGTGTTGCTGAGACAAAGGCACTGGTAAAGATATGCTGCTAAAAATTTCATAATTTTTTACTCTTACTTTTGATGCAGAAAAATGCATGGTACATGATGAGCCAGCATGTTTTATGCCCAAAAATTTTTATAAATTTGGCACCCTTTATTCACAGATAACATCAGAATAAAAGGCTATGGTCCTTCGCTTGCAGTCCTTTATGTTGAGCAATTCCACGTCAAAAACCTCAAATTGCTTAGCACTAAAAAATGTGGAAGGTCCAACCTGATAAGAAAAATAAGATGTATCAGCACCACCAAAAATAACAGAATGACTTTAGACTACCTAAAAATAATTGCTTAAAAGAGGATTCTATGCATATGAAGACTCAAGACTATAAAAACATTTATGTGTCTTGATAATGGATAGAATTCCCATCTTTAATTGTCTACCTAAAACATTGCATCTATTGTTGATCCTTGAATCAAAAGAGGATAATGCTCTCAGAAAACAGTATAAAATCAATGTTTGTGAATCAAGGTTGCCGAAAGAAGTCAAAATGCAGCAGCTGAATATGACCACAATCTACCTCTGCATGCTTTCAATTAAATATTGAGAAAGAAAGCCAACTGACCAACACTCTCCATTCTGTAGAATACAAACAAACTATTTCGACTGCAAAGGTTGGAAATATCACGTGCCTAAGCTAAAACTTCGATAGGCATCAGTGAAATTTCATGCTTTGAATTATGGTTCACGACTGTCATGGAAATTATTAACTGGGATTTGCTCCCATCCAGTGCAATGGTAGACAAGAAAACATCATTTCACTTTCACAACTTCATACATATTTAACAACCTATGAAGGTAAATACCACACACATACAACAAACAACAATATGAATTATAATCTTACTACATGGAGTTTGCTACATGAATCTTTTTCTTTTATGTGTTTCTATTTATGGTCAATTTTTTTCTTAAATTACATAAATTTCAATCTTTTCTCACAATTCTTAATTTTGTAATTTTAGGCTTTCCTCTACTTCTTTTAGTTTCTTTTATATTAATTAATTATTCTCTCTTAACTGGTACATCTTTTTACCAAACCCCTGAAGTTAATTTTCTCTTACCTTATCTTTAATTAATGCAACTCCTAGTGTATATTCCCAAACATCACACATATGAAGACTAAATATCCATGCATGTCTTTATGGTTATATAGAAGGGAATTTCATTCTCTCATTTATTACATCCTAGATGAGGATTCCCATCATTGATAGAAATTTAGTTTCATTCTTGTGATTTATGAACATACTCCTTAGGTGGGATACTTAACGCATTAGCTATAGTACTACATGGGTCAATACACACAATGCCTAATATCCATTGTTTACAACTAGGACTACTAAAGTATCTAATCCCATTTGCTCTCCTAGCTTTTATCTCTCAATGTTAATGTTGACCTAGTAGAATACTTTTATTGTTGGTGTTCTTTTCAATCTCTATGCATTTCACTACTCCACCACAAATTCCCTTTACCCTTACCATACTCTAGCTTGATAGTTTCCACCACCTTTCCAAGGTTGAGCCCTAGGATTTGATGGTGGGCTTGAAAAGCCACCTATAGACATTTTATGGCCAATCATTTTAGATAATGCTTGCATCCTTTGTCTTATTATAATTGCTAATACAAAGTTAGTTGATGTTTATTCCATAGATACTATCATTGCTTATTCTTCGAGAAAAAAAATTCACAACCCATGGGCCTACTACCTTCACATGGTATTGCTTCATCAGGGTTTTTCCCATTGTGGAAAATTCCCCACTATTGCCTTGTATAGGAGTTTAGGTTATGCTCAATCCCAACATGGTCAATCACCCTCTTAAACTAGATCATCACCTTGGTAAGTCATTGCTTCACCAACTTATTAATTAGACGCAAGCCCTCCTTAGGTGAATCCTTTTGCTCCTCAACCTACAAGGTATTAGCAATTGTTTCCAATTCTTGTTCTCCTCCCAAGGCAAGTTCTTACTCACCCATCCACCATTGGAAACATCATTTCCCAACCAATGTAGAAAAAGTTGATTCAAAATTGCCTTTCATTCTAAAACATAACTTGTATTTATGTGCATATTAGCTTGAAGTTCACTCTCAACAATATAGCCATCCCTATCCTATCATGTCAATCTCATAAACCTCTTATCCTTGATCAATTGATCACGATGATGGAGCAAGTAAAAATTGAAAAACTCACATTGGGTTAAGGGATAATCAAGTTTGAACTGATGATTTCCACCATGTCAAGGTCGCACTCTACCACTAAGTTATATCCCTTCCTAGCCCCAATCGAGAAATAGAATTAATTAATCCTAAAGCAAAGGATTGAAAAACTCAACATCATTATTCCACTATTTTTGAACAACTTGGAGTTAAACCTTTTTGCACTATTATGGATAGTAAAATAATGGAAAAAATTGGATTCAATTGTTGACTCTAAATCAAATAGGTTTTCACTAGGAATCCATTTATGAATTTTGTTGATGGGAAATCACCATTGACATATGTTGATAACTCCTTAAATTCAAGACACCCAATCATTGATTCAAAAAATAAAAGAAAATTTTCGAAATTTTTATTCAATGTAGTCACAAATGATTCAAATGATAAAACAATTAGAAATAATAAATTTGTTTCAATAAAAGAAATTAGTAAAAAAGTTCCTTGTCCACAAACATTGACAAAAAAAATTGAGTTGTTCAAATTTGATGAAATGGAAGATGTGAATCTAGAGGAATCTAGAATTGGTTATCCAATTTGTTCCATATATATATATATATGTTACTGAAAAAGAGGAAAGATTGGCAACTGAAATGGTACTATCAAAACCTCTAGACTAATTCTGCAAACAAGAAAACACGAAACATGACAGCAGCAGGCAATATAAACTCACTGGTGGTCCAAGCTCAGGAGGAATAATTAGTCTTCGCTTGCCCCCAGGACTCATGCCTCTTATTCCCTCCTCAAACCCTGAATTCCTTGTTAAATTTCCAGTCATTTGATGTATGTGGAGAGAACTCTACTTTACAGAATACCGACAATTGATGCCAATCATGCTTACCTGGAACAAGAGCTTTATTGCCTAGTCGGATCTTTGCAGGGGAACCTTGCAGATAAGTGCTATCTATTCGACGACCTGACTCATTATAGCCAACATAATGAAATGTCACCTGTCAAGTATCAAGCAAAGCACTGATAGTAAGAATCTCTCTTTAAGAAACACAGATGCATCTAAAAAAGGGGGAAAGGAAATGCAATTGGTAATAACTAATTGGTTTTAATGAGAGAAAAGATGCAATTACTATCTTTTATGAATGACAGCTTCTGAATTATCTATTCAGATTGGGAAATGAAGAAAAAACCTGTTGTCCATCAACTGGGCAATCACCTTTTCCATTCTCAATATCCAAGTAAAATAACCCAGAATCACTCCGAATATAATTTTCAGGTGTTACAACCTTAACCTCAAATCCTGAAATGTTTGTCAGTCAAATTTGTGAACTAAAAATTTTGAAAATAGCAGCATCCAATAAGAAAATATCCTCTTGATAACCAAATTTCTGATTAATAGCATAACTGTGACAACACAAATTAGAATAAAATAAATTCCTATTATCAAACATTTGAGTAAAAAATATTTAACTTGAACAATGGATCTGTAAATTCAATACATCAAGTAGGCCAAATTACCTTTAGAGTGGGGTGTTTATAGGAAGCTACTATGCTTACTATTTTTTGGTATGATGCTGAACCAAGTGCAATGTGTACAATGCCACTGTGAGTAAAAATTACCATTATGGGCCACCTATAGCATCATGTGAGCTACCTCATATATCCCAGTTATCCTCTTGATCAATGTGTAAATAATTGATAGTCTGAAGTTGCTTAAGAGCATCTTGAGTCAATAAGGATCTGGTCGACTTAGGAACTTCAACAAACAACTTTGACTTTGCGTATCTTATTATAGAATAGAAGGTTAATGGACTAAATTATGTATATTTCATCAAGGGACATTACACCTATGACATCTTATAGCATCATCTATTTCAATTCATGCAGCATTGAGATTCTGAGACATGCTCCCATAATAACAAATGAAAACTGCCACCATCAGATTGTTCTCATTTACCATTATTAAGTTATATTGTTATTCCTCTCTCCTATGCCTCAATAAGAAAATCTACGACTTTTCATTCATTAATTTATTTTTTCTGTATTTGTGTTTGATTGACTTACCAATCAATAAAACTAGCAACACAGGAGATAAACATAATAATCCATTGAAGCTCTAGTATTCATCCAGAAAGGGGAATATCACTTGTTTGGAACTTAAAAGTGGATCAAGGAATACAGAAATATAATCATGCTTACTTCTAATGGAAGTTTCAAATCGGCAAGTATACAGATTTAAAATATCTATTTAGACCTGAATCTTTTAGCAATATGTGCAAACTGGATACTGAGTAAACTTTTGGTGGTAAAATACTACAACTCAAATTTTATTCCAATCCCACATTGTAGGATAAAAGCATTGATTTTTTTCTCTATTTCATGTTGGTGAACAGAGTGTTGGGAAATCCTACAGAAAGGTTATGAGGACACTGCAAACCATAGAGAAGTTCTTTACCATCAATACAGAATCCTTTACATTCATTAGTCAAAAACCACAATTTCTGTACAACTGCGCAAGGTTGCTTCTTCTTTTTTATAGCTGTTTACTAGATAAGAAACATTTAGAAGTAAAATATTTTTCTGAGAGCGTTGTGATCATGACTGACAACTGATACTGTTGGATATCCAAAAAAGGATATAACAGATTTACAAGCTAAAAGTACCTTCTCTAACAAAATTTGGGAAGTTTTCAGGTGCCCTATTTGCTTCCTGCATTCTCTTATTCTGTTCAAGCAAACGTTTCTCATCATAGGGATTTCTACCTTTTACCTTTCCAGTGGCAGGATTAGATAATAGAGGGCCTAAGGAGACCAGTGATATGAATAGAAGAGGCCTTCGGTTTCTACATTCTTCAAAGTACTTCCTTCCAGAACTATGTTGCTCATTGCCTTCTACAGAACTGCATGCCAAATAGAATATCTAGTTGAATTATGAACGCTATCAACTCTAACTCTAGGATACATTGAGCAAGAATTACTCACCATTGAATCTGTATCGTTTGTGTGGAAAGGCGTCTAGTTGCCAATCTGTGACACTGCATAGAAAAATTACTGATTCCCAGTGAAGAAAACATATCCTGTCAGTTTCCCATAGAAAAATTTATGCAATTTCCTTACGTTGGTGACTTGCCCTTCGGCTCTGATGGTGTTCTTGCCGCGTTTGTGAAGACCCAGAAGGAGCAAGGCGGAAGAGGGGCCGGAAACGAAGCTCATCTCTCGTACAGACCGAAATTTCCCGTTCTCTCCTCTCTCCCTACGGGTATAAGACCAGTTTCCAGGGGACAAAGCGTGGTTGGAGTGGGGATTTATTTATTTATATATTTTGCTTTTACATAATAACATGGAAGAAAACTTTTCGATAAATTTCTTACTCTTCAATTACTTTAAAAAATGTAAAATATAATTACATAAATAGTTAATCGACGGTATGAATTCTATAATCACTATGTCTTAAAATTTCAGTTTAACGACATTCTTCATAAGACTTTTTGATTTAAAATTCAATGGAAATTGGTGGATTTTAAGAACTTTATACCAAGAACCCACACTTATTCAATTTAACAAATAATTTTGTGATGTTTATCTAATTTTAAAATTCATATAAATTATTCCCTTCTATATATATTTGTGGGAGATGTAGAGGCACCCTTAAGAAAAATGGTCCCTTGGTAAAAATGTGTACGTTTTTTGACATTCTATGTTTTTTAGCTCGAGACAAATCTAAAAATTTTAGGGTGCTTTGCTAAGATATTTTTTGGAAATCTCCAGATTTACTTATGTATCCTTTGAATGCAATCTTAACTTAATTAAATATCCTCAAAAACAGAAAAATCATTTTTGTCATATACTTACATAACTATTCATTATGTAAATTAAGTCCATGTCTTTAAACGTTAGATGCATGGTGGGAATGCTGGTGGTCTTTTTTTTCCTATGAACTAGAGTGCAAAAATATTTAAATTTTTTTATTTTTGTGAAATAATATATATACAAGTAAACTACATGACATTTTGAGTCTATATATATAACACAGAAATGATATTAACATAATGATTCTTTATATAATTATATGATGATGTCTTGCAAAAATACGATTTGAAAACAGATGATATTCTAAGTACTTCTAAAAATAATATTATTTCTGTTAGATGAAATAATCCAATGAAGACCCAATATCAAAGTCTCCCACATGATTGGTTTAAGTTTAAAGTTTAGATCATTTGCAAAAAAGAAAGTAATTAAAAGAAGGTTATGATTCTTGATAAAGAAAATCTGGAACTCAATTGCAATACTACAATCAATAAACAAATGTTTTGCATCTTCCTTGGTAAAATTACAACAAGAGCAAGTGTCAATACCATAAATAAAGGAGTGCTTCTCTCAGTTTGCATGGATTGTTAATATGTACGAAATATTTAATGTAATTTTGAATTTATATAAACAACTTGTAATAACTTCAATGTAATTTCAAGTAGAATACTCTTCAAATAAAATATTAAATAATTCAAATGTATATCTCTATTTTAAGGTAAATATATATTTTCATATGAAATTAATTTACACATTATTTTTAAACAATTACATTTTTCATTTGATGGGAACATATGTTTAAAAGAAAGTATTTATACTTATTTTATTTATGAAAAACAGCTCCTTTCATTTTCATCTCAAATTTTAAAATTTTTCTTTCCTCTTCCACCCAAAACCAAAAGGGTAGAAATTGAAAAGAAAATATTTTCTTTTGATCTTCACACATTTTACAAGTACCTTGCCTATAATTTGAAGTCCAAATAAAATTTAGTAGTTCCATTTCTTTTGGTTTTTTCCTCTTAGGTTTTCTTGTTATGTTATTTTTCTTCGAGTTTCCCATGCAAGGGCTTCACTGGAAAAATGTATTTCCTTCGCTTTTGTTTATTATTTTCATATCTAAACTTAAAGGAAGCTTGGAGTTGAGCTTTATCATTAAAACATGTCACCCATATACAAACAATCACTAGACTTCACCGTTGATTGAAACTATTTTTATACCTTTTATCAGCATTTACTTAAGGAAATTTGGAGTGCAAATAGGTTTATTAAGTAAGCTTAAGGATAGTAATGTATGAATATAAAATTTCATAAGTTCTTAATTTAGTTGTTCCTCACTCCTTTTCCTTGATCAAATGTTGCATTTTGGTATGGATTTACGAAATGGAAGCAATGTAACAGGTCATTTAGCTTGAAAGGCCCAATACTCGAATTTTATTACGTCTAATTTAAACCCACTCCAGAACCATACCGATGGGATATACAAATTCCATCTACAACTTGTGATTCCACAGCAGCTTCTTTCTTTCGCATCTTGCTGCTTCAACAGCCTTGTTTTTCAGCTCAAACCAAGGAACCGGCATCTCAACGCTCATTCATGTTATCCAACACTAACCCGTCCTCCAAATTATAATTTCCCAAAGAGCCTTCAGAAACGAGGATCGGCGGTGAAGTTTGCATACACAAATATCACTGTCCACTAACATAAGCTAACGGGATTGCTCCATTGGCAGACCCATTTATCTGAGAAAACTAAAATTCCCTCCAGAAACTAGCCCTGATCTCTTTCATTAGATGTTTGGCCGCGTCCGCCTCTTCCTCTTCCACCTCGTCCACCAAGTGTAGCATCTCCCTAAAATCGAGAATAGGTAAGAACGTGTATACAAACACATTATGAAAAATAAGAATATGAAAGGGCAGAAGAAAAAGGTACTCTGGATCCTCCGGATGCTCTGCCACGGCCTCTAGCTCTTGTCATCATTCTAGCCTGTCTTAATGCAGAATTCTGCCGGGCCATCTCTGCTATGTCGATTGTTCTGCTGTTGGTTTCTGTATGCGACTCGTTTGTCCCAGTTGCAGCACTCGTGGGCTGCTGCAACTGTTCTGTAGAACTTGCATCTACAGGAACATTTGATGACGGTAAATGTGTGGTCGAAGATGCTATTTGATTCTCAACGTCCACAGAAGTCTGTTCATTGCTGTTTGTTTTACCAGAAATTTCAAATTTTTCATCTATATTACCAACATTATCGGTCTTTTCATCATTCAAGTCACCAACATCAGCAACCTCGGCCCCTTCATCAGTCTCAGCTACCTCAATAGCAGTTGCATCAACAAAAGTAGATTCATGACCACCTAATTCACCATCCTCTAATTGCAGATCTTGATCGCCTGGAGCTAATTCCCCCTCTTCCACATCATCTTCAGCCAGCATGGTCGGTTGAGGCAGCTCTTGTACTTCATCATGCTTTGACATCTCATCGACAGTCCCCACTGTCTCTTTTGTTCTGTCCAAATCCAAGATGGTGTCTGATTCGATCCTTTCTTCGTCACCCTGATTTGACAACTCTGTGGGGTCATTTCCATATCCTTGTGGTTCATTGCTAGGATCGTCCAATTTTTCTTCCTTTTTGGCATCTGCAACACCCTCATTTACAAGCTCACGTGGCTGTACAGCTGCAATATCCTGTGCATCCTCATGAATTGGTGGAATTGAAGAACTTACAGAAGGTTGGGTGGGTTGTTCCTCAGCATCCTCATGCAGGGATTCTGTGATTCTAGTCTTCTTGAGAGACAATACTTCTGACTCAGATTCATGTTGAAATGAATCCTCTCTCAACTCCATTGATGTAGTTGCAAGGCGCTTGCGAGAAGGCATAGCAGGATCATTTAAAGATGCATGCAGATCCTCCTCATGAGATTCAACAACTTTTCCCTCTGTTGCAGTCGAGCATTCCATATCAGATACCTCAGTGTCAACTGCTGGTTCTTCAGACTGTTCAAGACGGGGGCGAATGAGCTTCCTAACAGTTTTACGTGCATCAGGGATTGATTTGGGTAAATCTTTTTCCATTTGCTCAGTAGATTTCTCATGCTGAATTGTAAGCCCAACTGGTTTGGAAAGTTGACCTGTAAAAAGGTCAAATTTTCACAATTTAGACAACACAATCATTACTTCTCATTGTGTTAAACATTTGAATATGCAGTTGAACCTGAAAAGTCTATAGCTGTTTCAGCAGATGAAGAATCAGCAATGGGAAGATGAATGTCAAGGCCATCAGTAGGTGCAGCACTCACTGCTTCTTCAAAGTTGCTCATGGAGAAAAAATAAGCAACAGTTCGTTCTTCCAATCCACTTTCAGAGGGAAGCTGATTGACAGTGATTCCAATGCTCTGGGAATGATAGCATTGAATATTCAGGCATAAAAAAGACCACGAAATCAAAATTAGAGAGACATTTGGAATGAATGGAGCCAGGGAACTCCATACAAGTTTGATACCAACGTAGAGAATCATCAATCCAAAAAAGCAAGCGATGTAATGAAACTCTAATTTAGAAACAGCATAAACTGTACCAAAAAGAGATTGGTTTACAAAAATACTCTTATTGTTTTTACAACAAATCAGGTTTGTCAAGGCATCTCCCTATCTTGGTGTCATTAGCCTGATGGCCATTTTAATGACCAGCTTTTTATTAATCTAAACAAATTTCCATTTTCTGGCTTCAATTAAGGTAAATTAGCAATGCATTTTTAGATGTTTATGTAATGATTTTTTGGTGTTGTTCATGTTAGGATATTCATATATGGTGTTCACCCTATACACATTGCCAAAATTTTGAACTAAGGAACTTTGGATACAGATTCTGAGCAGCAAGTATGGTGAGCTGAGCATGTTAATGCACCATCTGAAGGCAGAACTAGTGCCAAGTTCTCACATTTCTGGAAAGGGTGCATGGAGGTCTCTCATGTCTTTCACGAGCACAAACATTACAAGCTTGGATGTGGAAAGTGGACTCTTTTTTGGTTCGATAAATGGAATTGGTGATCCTCCCCTCAAGGTTGCCTTTCCTGAAATCTTTGCTTCAGCAGTTAATAATCAGTGGCAATGGACGGCTAATCATTGAAAACATCTCAAAGATAGGGTAATGTCTTTCCTGGAAGACATTCACAAGCCAATTTTAATGCTAACTCAGATTGCTCTGGTTTTCCCTATATCGGATGAGAGAATATATTATGAGGAGACTGTCCAGATTTCACAATTAACAAGTGTTTTCCAATGTTAATGAACAAAGACAAGCCCCCCTTGGTATGTGAGAGAGGCTGTGGAAAGGTAGAAGCCCAATGAAAGTCAGATTTCATGTGGTTACTCTTTAGGGAAAGGCTGGCCATCAAAGACAATCATAGTAAATGATTAACCAACATGAACAGCTGCAGCAGTCTGCAAGAATGCAAGGACATTCCTCACTTATTTTCCTGCTGCATGATAAGTAAAAAAATTTGGAATAGTTTTCTTCCTTAAGTAATTGGAGGTTGAGATTTCCATTCTGATATTGATTTCAGTTTGGTAGTCAGGAAATTTATTTAAGGAAAATGAACATTTGCAAACACAGGGTGATCCCTATGATACATACCATTTGCTAGGCTATTCAGTTGCACTGAAATGAAATTGTCTCAGGGTAAGACAGTTTGTCCAGAATTACTTTTGTGAGTCAGCAAGGGGATATTAGATTGTGAATTGGACATTAGACTAAGGTTTTTTTTAATCCAATAGTTTTCATACTTCTCATCTTTTTTTGCTCGACTGTCTTGGTCAACACTTGCATAAAAGAATTTTATGGTTGAATCTTCTTGATAAAGGAATTTTCCCATTCCTTTTTGAAAAAAAGATGGATTTCAACTAACTCAAGGAGATGAGTTGAAGAAAACTGTTTGAATACATATTTATTACCATAATCCAAATCCTGGTTCTCGCATTTTAATAATGTTTGGAAGAAAATATTCTATATTACAAATTTCACAAAATTGGCTAACACAATGGAGATGTAGAATGTTTTTAACTTAGAGAATACAGATAAACCAATTAGCAAGTTTGGTGATTTGTGAATACAAGATACGTCAAAATATTTAAAGTGAGATCAATTTCATAGGCCAGTGGACATAAGTGTGAAATCCAAAATTGAAAATTTCATTGTTCATATGAGAGATAGTAGGATGCTAAGAAATAATAAACATATCATACAACGATTTCTATTTCATCAATTTTTCGTTATTTTATGGCATGTATACACGTTGGACCATGTTCTGAACAATAACGTCAATAACATTCAAGGACTCCCATTGCTCATTCCAATCTTCTCCTCAAAAATATGAGTTTTTTAATTATAAATTTATTCTGAAATAATACACAAATTTTTTCATTAGATTGCATTTGACAAGTCACAGAATGGATGGTAATTTACCTCCAATACATTGCAGACTCCATGCTTGTACATTCTGATTTCTTCCATAAGTTTCTTTTTTTCCTATAGCATGTGTAAAATGAAAGGTCAAGAAGAGAAAATAAAACATTTTGAAATGAAGACAAATAGTTTACAATTTTTTAAAGTTAGATTAAGGATCTAAAATTTCATGAAAAGATCAACAGTAACAATACAACACACATATATAGTACAACACACATATATAGGTGTATATAAATGGATCCTCAAACAGATAGTCCATTTAACTACACACCCAAATACATAACACTCACCCTCATGCTGGAAGGCATACATTTGTCATTCCAAGCTTGATACAAAGATAAACAAAAACACCATAACTCAACCCTTTTATAAAGATATCAACTGCTTCTTCGATGGTATATAAGGTGTAGAAATAATTTCTTCGATCATCAAGACACGTACATAGTGGCAATTCACTTCAATGTACTTGATGTGCTCATGAAAAGTTTCATTTTTAGCTATATATATTGTAGATTGATTATCACAATACATCCTCATAGGAAGAGTAACTATCACACCAAGTTCCTTTAGAAGGGACTTAAATCCAAACAAGTTCATAAGTAGTTTCTTTCATTAACTTATATTCTACTTCAACACTTGAACATAAAACACTTTACTTTTTACTATACCAAGTAACCAAATTTCCACCAACATAGGTATAATAACCAGAGGTGGATTTTTTGTCTCTTTTATCTCTAGCATAACCTGATTCTAGGAATGCCTCTACCTTAAGGTGATTGTGAGTATGATATAACAATCCTTTTCCTAGAGTTCATTTTAGATAAGCAAGTAACTGTTAGGCTCCAATCAGCTAAACTTGTTTAGGCTCATACATGAACTGACTTAACAAACCAATTGTATAAGCAATATTAGGTCTAGTGACAATGAGATAAGTTTTCCAATCAAATGTCTATATTGTTAGGGGTCTTCAAGTTTTTCTAAGTCTGTATTCTAGAAAGGAGGGTCTTGCTCGATTGGAGTAGACTCTGGTCTACAACCAAGATATCCAGTCTCTTCAAGTAAGTCTAACACATACTTGCACTGAGATAAAAACATTTTCCTTATTGAGTAGGCAAACTCAATGCCAATAAAAAATCCAACTTTACCCAAATCTTTGATCTGGAAGACCTTAGCAAGGTGCTCTTTGGTTTTTGTAATGCCTTTAATATCATTTCTCGTAATTATAATATCATCCACATACACTACTAAAATAACACAACCCTATGAACTATGATGGATGAAAATCGATTGATGAACTACACATTTATGAAAGTGACCATCAATCATCACCTGACTGAGCTTGCCAAACCAAACCTTAGGACTCTATTTAAGGCTATAAATAGATTTTTTTAGTAGACACACTTGATGCTCCCCTTGAGTAACATATCCAAGAAGTTGCACTATGTATATTTCTTCATTTAGATAACCATACAAAAAAGCATTTTTCACATCAAGTTGATCTAAAGTCCAACCTTGATTAATTGCCAAGGAAAGAATAATACAAATAGAATTGAGACAAGCCATAGGAGCAAATGTCTCCTCATAATCTATATCATATTCTTGGATGAAACCACGAGCAATCAATTGAGCTTTGTATTAGTCGATAAATTTGTTAGATTTGTATTTAACAATGAAAATCCATCTACACAAGACCAGATTAGCATCAACAGGACATTCTACCAACTCCCAAGTACCATGAGATGTTAGTGTCCACATGTCTTCATCCATAGTCTCTTTCCAATGTGATAACTGTAAGACTTTTTAATAATTTCTTGGAGTAAATTCAAAGGAGACCTCTAAGGCAAACTTACAACAAGAAAGGGTTAAGTAATCATAGGAAACAAACTTGGCTATAAGATGTTGAATGCAAGACCGGATACCTTTCTACAAGGCGATCAGGAGATCGCTATCATTGTCAAAAGCAAGATTTGAAGGTGTTGGTTGGAAAGTGATATTTGATTCTAAATCACAAGTAGAAGGACCATCTTTTGAAGGGACGATTGGTTGAGCTTCAATAGTAGTAGGTGGTCTATCCAACAATGATACACTTGTAAGGGATGAACTACCAACTCATTGTCATTATGATCAATATCATGAAGGATAATAGACTCAAGTATAAAATCAGGAGATTTCACAAAAGAATCAATGTCATGGAAAAATGATTGTTCCTCAAAAAAGATAACAATTGTAAAGGTGTAATATTTTTTAATAGGAGGATGAAAACACATATACCTTTTTTGAATTCTTGAATATCCTACAAACACACACTTGAGAGTCCGAGCAGAAAGTTTGTGCAGATCAGGAGCAAAGTCTTGAACATAGGCAACACAATCAAAAACACAAGGAAAAGTGAACAAGTCCTAAGTAGGACAAATGCCTAAGAGACACTTCCCCCCCAAAGGTGTAGAAGGCATGTGATTAATAAGATAGGTTGTAGTAAGCACAATGTTAGATCAAAGATATTTGAGAATCTTCATATGAATAAGAAAATTTCAGACAATATCAAGAAGGTGACGATGCTTATGTTCAACCACACCATTTTGCTAAGAAGTATGAGGGCAAGTTGTTAGATGAGAATTATGCTAAGAAAAGCACACAAGTTCTGAAAATTAGTACTAACAAATTCTAAAGCATTGTTAGTTTGCAAGCATTTAGGAGTAATGCTCAAGAAAATGATTAATAATAGTAGTAATGCTTTGATGACCTTTTAACAAATAAATCTAACATACACGAGAACAATCTTCAACAAAGACAATGTAATATTTATAACCAGAAAAAGATGCAACACGACTAGGGTCTCAAATATCACAATGAACAAGATTAAACATTTGACAACTAGAGGTCAATTAGACACAAGAATATGACAACCGACAATGTTTTCCCAACCAACACAACTCACATTGAAAATCAGAAAAAGATAACCAAGGTAAAGGTTGTTGAAGCTTCCAAGAGGGATGTCCTAAGCGATAGCGACATAACATTAACTGGGTAGAAGAACCATCAAATGACAATAGGGCTGCAAGACTACGATTAGGTGTATTCCACACCAAGGTATAAACTATATTGTTGCCTTTATAGCCCAAACTAATCTTTGCCCTAATTCAAAGGTCCTAAAAAATACAATAAAAAGGAAAAAAGGTTACAAAACATGAAAGTTGAACAGTAATGATACTAATAGACAAAAAGTTTACAAGTCATTCAAAGACACAAATGGTATAATCAAGGAAAATGTCAGCAGTGACCTGAATAGTCTCTCTACCAGAAACTCTACAAGCATGATCATCAACGATAGTCATGCTACGAAGGTTTAATAGAAGTTGTAATCAGTCAAATAAGGAATGACTACCTATCATGTGTTGAGATGCTCCTAAGTCTACTATCTAAGACCTGGTATCCTCCCTAGTTACCATGGCAAAATCAGTACCTAAAGAGGTTGAGACTAATGCAATAGTAGCTTGGGTAGTAGTGGACTCTAATTGCATCAATTGCTCAAAATCTGCTTTGAAGATCTTTACTATAGGAGTACTGTTAGAAGTAGTAGTTGTTCAACTGATTCTGTGACAACCTTAGTTCAAGTAGGTTTGCCAAACTTGTCTCAATACTTTTCTAACTGATGTCCGAACTTGCCATGGTGTTGACATTTTGATTTTCCTCCCCCCCCACCACCACTTCTATTGCAATTTTGAGAGGAGCCAACCATTGTAGTGGCATCTGTAACTGTTGGAGCAAAGGTAGAAATGCACATAACCTTCACAAAGGTTTCCACTAATTTTGGTGTTTGATCTAGACCAAGCACTTAACCTTGAATCTAAGAAGCCAAATCAGGAGACAATCCTATCAAAAAGGTAGCCACAATTAGTTCCTCTCTATAATGGCAGTTAACAATGATATCAACAGTAGGAGTTTGATACATATCAAGTTCCTTAGCAATTCCTCGAAGAGTGCTGCAGTAGTCTTAAAGACTAAGATTCCCTTGTTGCAGAGTGAACACTCTCATATAAACTCTCATATACCTGAAAAGTTTTGGTGATGTTTTTCTCATATTCATATGTTTTCCTCAGAGACAATCTCTATATGCAGTTGTCTTGTCATCAAGTGGATCACACGTCAAGTGATTAAGTTTCTTGTGAGTAAGCACAATTGTCTCAAAGTTTTGAACCCATAACATATAATTTGGATCATTGAGTTTCTTTAGAATAGGAATGAAAATACGAAAAAGAATATCTTTGGATGTCATGTCAATTGAGTACACACCAGTAGCTAGAATGAAGTTCCAAATACACAAACAAACAAAACTAGGTGCATAACACAAACACCAAAAAACTGACACAATTGACAGCAATCATCCAAACAGAAAATGCACACATACATAGCAACTAAGTTACAAGATGATGTGGCTACTCCATCGTCCTCACAGACTGGAAAAGAAAACTTCAACAATCAAGAACACAAGATGAGAAGTACAAGGAAAAAAGAGGATGCAACCTGCACAAATGCATACACGTGAATGCACGACCAGATGTGCATGCATCGGGGTTCACATGAACTCGCAAGTCATCTGTTCGATGAAATAGGAAGAACCAGAGACCATCAACATGGGAACCAAGGAGGAAGGATGACTTGTGCAAACAAGCACACCAACATCGACGGTGGATGCGACGACGACAATGGTGAAGGTAACCTTAATCGAACCTCAATTTGATACCATGTTTAAAGTTAGATTAAAGCTCTAAAATTTCATGAAAAAGATCAACAGTAACAAGAGTACAACACATACATATAGGTGTATACAAATGGATCCTTAAATGGATAGTCCATTTAACCATACACCCAAATACATAATACTAACAACAATCTTTTGGTAAAATATTCAAAAGTCTGAAGTTAGGCCTGACAAAAAGAATCTCATTTTGAAATGAACCAAATCAACCAAAAAATTGTACATTTTTCTAGAAATCAGCAGATTTCATCGAGAATTAATAGTAAAATGAAAATTTCCTCTTTCTTACACTAAAACTAGTTGCATTCAAATAAGTGCAAGATAAAAGCTAATAAGGTGCAGGTAGCTTGTCAACAAGGACATAAAAGAATATGTGCATCACGGACATACACCTTAGGAAGCACCTCATTCAAAAGAAAGCTATTAAAATAAGCCACGTATCAACAAGCAGGAGTCATAATCAAAGTAAATTTCAGATTCATGGAATAATAAATTGAACATTGTACTGTATATTCTATAATGTAGATATCATGGACTAACAGAGTAAATGAATAAACAAAACACTGCAATTTATTTCAATAGCCATGACACAAGCCACAGGCTCATCTACTACATCAATAAATGGATGAAAAGATAATACTGATTGCTGGCTGACAGGAGTGACAACCAGTTACAAAAATATAATAAAGTTTGTCAGAAAAAACAGAATGTGTCCTTAGAAAGTAGGTTTCAGAACCAAGGTATTCACTTTCTAAATAGCATAATCTTGATTTGAGAAGATCTTTCATGACAACCATTGACATGCTTATTAAAAGTAGAATAATTTGGTTACTCAAAAGAATTAGCCCAAAAGACCTCACAAGCACAAATATAAAATATGCAATACACATTATGAAAATGTTACGCCTTGACTTTTCTAATCCAAATAATTGGAAATTTGGTAAATATTAATGAAATACTTGGTAATTTTACTGTGACATTTTAATTTGAATAGTGGGTTATATTAATGGAAATCAATTACTGAGTCATTATTGTAAAGGAAATAAGGAAAATTGTTAATTTGATTTAAATTAATATTTAAGTTTATTATTTAATGTTTACTGTATTCTTTTCGTTTACTTCATTTTTCCAGTTTATTGGAGAACGTCAATGGATTTCTGGAAAGCAAAAATGCCCAGAAATCAGTAAATATCAAGATCCATACAAGGTTTCATCTAATAACAAATCAATTTAAACATATATTATTACAACCAAGAACTTATATTTTGTTAATCACATGACATGATGGACCACAGGCAGAAACTTCATCTAACTGTATAACTAGTTGAATAGCAAATCTGGCTTCAGCCAGCTATATATAAAAACAAATGCAACACTTACAAAAAGGATGAAATTGACACATCAAAATAAATAGCAACCTGCCAAATTTTCTGGATATGTTCTACGACCACCTTCTCAGTTTTCATGCGCCTTGATTTTTCCTTCTTGTTTTCTTCCATTTCTTTTCGTAAATCCTCTTTCATTCTCTCCAACATTTTTTCCAACATCTGACATAACTCATAAATTATTGTTTGAAGAAGATAGAAAGGAGAATCGTCTAAAAAGAAGCATAGCAAAAACATCATCAATGTACACCGGACAACATACTTGTATCCTGGTATCCTTCTCCATCTCTTTTTTCACATCTAGACTTGTACCATCAGAAATTTTCTTTCCTACGCAATTTACAAAATAAGAAAATGAAATACATAAAAACATGAGAAACAAATTTCTGTGATTACCTGACTTGTAATCCTCTATTTGTTTTAGAAGAGTCTGATTCTTCTTGTTTAAACCTTCTCTTTCCTTAGTTAAGTTGTCAAGTTGTTTCTGAAATACAAGAGAGAAACATTATCAGAATTCATTTATTTTAAATACCTGTAAAATGTGATGTGGAAAAAGAAGGCAATTAGATTATTAGAATGAAAAGAGGATAAGCCTTCATCCAACAATAATTGATCAAATGTAAACTGAAGATCATGGATTAAATTTCTGTACAAACCTTAAAATGAGTTGTCATCCTTTTTTGCTTTTCGAAGTCTGATCTAAGAGACACCTGAATGAAATAAGATATTAGAATAACATTCAGAAACATGGTAAATTGAGTGTTTATCTAATAGCAAGGATCAAAAAACAACTAAGTTGATATAAATAACTATCACGATATGACAGTCACCTCTTTCTGCACACTCTCATTCATCTTCTTCTGCAGTTCATCCAATTCATCCTTGCATTTTGGAAATTCCTGCTCCAAATTGGATACACTTTGTTGGCTCTCACTGAGAAGTTTCTTTATCATCTCAATCTCAGCATCTCTCTCGTTCAGAGTCACCTGAGGGCACATACGATTTCCAACAGATCTTAGAAAAAGAACAATTTCAGTGGCCACATGACTCACTGATACAAAGACAAGGACATGCTCAAAATCCAGTAAAATGGAAATAATGTACAGTGCAGCATGTACAAAAGTACAAAACAGTACAAAGATTGAAATAAATCTAAAATTTAACATATATTAAGTCATAAAATATAATGGATGCATGTAAATTGTGATTTTAATATTGAACTAAATGGTATGCTGAACTTGGTCTCACTACCATCTCTCTCACTTTATGTATGTATGCACATGTGTGCGTTTGTACGTACACATAGACATGTATAGATTATATATTTTATAAGACCATACAAACTAAAATAGACTATAAAATTCAAAAACAGTAGGAAAATTTTTTGAACAAGCCTTAATCAAGTTGAACCAAGCCAAACTAGAAATGTTCAAGTTTAACTTGTTTATTTGAACAAACTTTAAATTATGTCCAAGCTTAGCTTATTTTAACTGAGTCAAACTAAAGTCAATCTTTTATTAAGTCAAACACGAGTCATTCAACAAATATCAAACGAAACTGCCAAACCTCTTTGTCAGTGGCCTTCATCAGGAGACAAGTAGGGTTCCAGAGGCATTCATTTGATCAATTGGTCAGAGGTGTGCAGACCAAAAACTACTCTAGGGGCTTTAGGAATTCATCCACTGGCAGTTTTTAACAGAGTACTCCTATGCAAATGGCTTTAGAAGTGGAAGGTTGACAAGAAGACTTTAGGGAAACTATCACATTTAGCAAGTATGATCATCTTATGTCTCATCGACAATTATAGGCCAACAGGCAAATCTCTCAATTCAGGTCTTCAGTTATAACTATTAAACCTACCAGCATGCAGAATCTAACTTTCAGTTTGAATTAGGATTAGAAACTTGGGTCACTATGTAAGGTTCAAAGGAATCTTTACAAATTCTCCAAACTATGATGGGGGTTGGACATGGAATCTTAGGAAAGGTTTGTGCATGAAGAAAAGTGAGGGAAAAGAAAAAAACGGAAAGTGTGTTAAATTCCTAATATTTGTGCATGACGAAAAGTAACAAAAAGAATGTGTCACTTTCCATCGTATAAATAACATCACTTTCCATCATGTTTCTCTTGTCAAACAAATCTTTCTCTCCATCTCGCATCTGAAAGCCATGGAAAGATACATTCTCCAGCACATCGTCGTCTCCCCCCATGATCAAACCCTCGTAAAGTTCTCTCCTTCTTATGCCTGTGTTTGTAGTAGCTCACAAGTCTCGTGCTTGATGAATGCTCGCAACTCCTCTTTGCATTGGTCCTCACTCCCTCTAGTCTGTCAATCTCTTGTCATCTTCGCTCGAGATAATGACTTCCTTGCAACCTTTTCAACTTCCTTGCTTGCATTGGCCCCCAACCACTATGAATCACATCCTCTACATCATCGAAAAGTTCTTAGTAATTTCTTTCTCACCCACTCCAAGGGGGGTGCGAACACACTTGTGCAGATTGAGCATTCCGATTTGGGGTTTTTTGTGTGCTTGAATTTTTTCCATGTAAGTTAGATGACCAATTGCTTTATGTCACTATCCATTGCACAAAAGTTCTATATATTTTTTTTTTGAAGGGAGAAGGTTCTATGTATGTTTGTGTTCATGTTGGTAGTTTTTGTGTTTAGAGGAGTTCTATATATGTTATAATATCTAGAATTCAAACTGTCTCACCACTGTTTAAATGACTGATATGCATTTTATAATACACAATTATTTTTCTCATTGTTGAAATGCGGCGTTCTTATACTATCTATGCTGCTTGCCGACTCATTATTTGTTACTGTTATCTACCAATAGGAAATTTCCTAGTGATGTCACCAGGAAATGTGCCATGTTATCAAAGTGTTGGGTGCTTTATGCTAGCTCTCTATCAAAGCCTTTATAAAGGACAAACAATGTAGGAGCATAGACACAAGAACATTTTAATTTTTGAATTACAAATGCCAAATAGCTTACCACATGGAATTTATTTTTTAGAGTTTTTTTCATTCTCATTGAATTAAAATCAACAATATCAACTACATATCATTTTGCACTTCTCAAAAAATACAATTTGTTTCAATATTCTAACTAGTTATTTTATTATGTGTAATTAAAACCTTGTCATTCTTAATTCTTGGATTCATGAATTTCTTTATAAACCATGTGACATAATAACAATTATTTCATTTCGTTTGGTCATTGATTTATGGATTGGCTTTCATGCTATGTTTGGGAACTAATGATTGGTTCATTCTACAATGATTTTGGATTAGCTTATAATGGAAAAACTATATATTTTTTGTGAGCTATCAATATTTTAGCTTTACTTCATATTCTATTACATTCAGTTACATTTTGTCATTTTCCATCAATTTCTGTTATTTATGAACTGTGCACAAATAACCATATTTTTTGTTGATTTCCCACACCGTTCAGGCCTGCATACATAAGTTTTTGATTGCAACACTTTTTTTTTTGTTCCATTGGCTACAAGAGATTTACTTGCAAAATATCTTAGTGGCACCACTGAGAAGCTAAATGGAAAATATTAATTCATTTGATCACAAAGTTTTCAAACCTTTATTACTGCACATAGAAAAGCAAAATACCTTACACATCTGCCACCCAATGTGAAGGATAGTACCTATGATGACTGTTATGCTAATGACCCTACAGTAATCACATGGATAGAAAAATGGTATGGAACCAAATATTATTAAGGGAGTTATGATGTTGAGACCAGCAAAAAGAATTTGGGATACACTGAAAAAATGTATGGGCATGAGAAAAATATTTCCAAAATTTTGAGATCTATGGGAAAACTTTTACATTGTGCATGGGAGACAACTGTTTAGGAGCACTTTGTCACATTGCACACTTTACTAGAGGAGTTGGAGCTTTATCAACCTTTGACTTCAAATTTGGCCACTGAGACACTACTGGGACGAACTTGTAGCTGCCTACTGAAGGCAAATACTTGGAATTGATTACATCCTAGACTTAGAGACAATTTTTGCTTGGACACATAAAGTCTCAATTAGCATGGATGTCCATACAGGTGACCATTCTGCCATCAATGCAGTTGGTTTCTTTGCAAATTGTGTAAATTTGTGGCTTCCTCATCCCTTTGGGAGTGTTGGAAGACTAAGTGTTCTATCATTTTAGGAGGCCACAATGTTAGCTTCAATGTTACAAAGAAAAATATCGACAACTCTATTATCCTTTCAAGAGGGCCCACAATTTGAAAGATGAAGGTATTCAAAACAGGACTAAATGATTAGTGGTATCCTCCTCATGGAATATGAAAACTTACTGTTGATGGTGTAGTGAGTTGTAATAAAGACGGAGTGGGTGAGTCCATTCTTCAAAATGAACTTGGTCACGTGATTGTTACTCTCTACAATTACTATGGTTTGGTGGAGGTCATTATGGAAAAATTACTTGCTGTAGACGATGGTTTATCTTTATGCTCTAATCTTTGCTTGAATCTTGTGAACGTGGAAGTTGAAGTGGATTCCAAGATTTTGTTCGATGCTATCAAACAGGGTTGCTGTCCTCATATTGATGAGTTGCCTAGGTGGAATTTCATAATTAGCTTTGTTATCAATTCTAAATATTTCAAATTTGGGTGCAAACAAAGCAACTTGTTAGTCGATTTGTTGGCCAAACTAAGTTTGCAACACAAGAGGAAAGCTCTGATCTATGAAAATGAGTGGTTGTTGGATTTCAGGTCTCAAATGTTGTTAGATAGATGGGGTATCCCCACTCCACAAGTTTTGTAACTCTCTTGTGTTTTGTTTTCCTTTGCTTTAATGCTTCCTTGTTTAAGTGAGGTTTTGGCCTAATCCCCATCACTTTGTATTTATCTCCTTTTTCCATTGGGTCCCCACCCCATAATAGATCGAAGGTTTTTCATTGAAGAAAAAAGGTCTAGCACAAAAGTAGAATATTGATCTATGACTTAAACTCCTATTGAGTTAATGTGGCTTAAGCCCCTAACATAGGAACTGGGTTTTACTTCTTAAGTTCCTATGCCTATGTACTATGATAGCTAGGTAGCAATTTTCATTATTAATAATCCTATATTCCATGAGTGAACTAATTATATTGAAGTTGATTGTCATTTTATTCGTGACATGGTAATAAAAAGAGTGATAGTCCCTGCTTATATGAAGTCTTTAGATCAGCTTATAGATATTCTTATCAAAGGTTTAGGTTTCTAGTTGTTTTAAAAATTTATGTAACAATCTAGGCATGATAGATATTTATACTCCAGCTTGATGAAGAGTGTGAGAGAAAATATGAATTATGTATAATCATGTTATACAAGTAAATGGGTATTTGTTTACACATGGTCCACATATATATAGACTCTTGTATTCTCTCTATTGAAATGAACAACCACCATTTTCCACCTCATAATTGTTAACAGGAATCACCCTATGTCACTTCCAAAATGGGTACACATACTCCAATGCCATAAGATTAAGGTTAAAATCCTTGTCTTTTGTACAAGTCAATTGAACATTTATTTACAAATAATAAGTGAGAAAAAATGACAATATGTCATGTAGGTTCCATGATTTTAGGAAAATCAATCACAAACAAATATAGCAAAAAGAAACTAAATAAATATACCTCTTTATGTTGAATATCCTCCTTCAATCTCTGATATTCTAAAACATCAACATTTCTAAACTTTTCCAGAAGCTGTAGATATTAGGAAGCTGTCAATAAAAAGAAAAAATGCCAACTTATATGTTACTCAAAATTTACCTCTTCAACCCTGTTCTCCAACTGTCTCTTCTCTTCTTTGAGCATATCTATCTCTTTACAAAAACCTTGTGTAACATCATCTTTCTCATTAGCCATCTGTGCAGCTTCCAATTTCACCTTCTCAACCAGTTGATGAAATTTCTAGGTAAAAGGCAACATCATCAGCACAATATACAATAGCCACAGATTGTCATAAACCACAAAAAAACTCAAAAGAAACAAAAAAAGAGAGAAAAGTGCATCAAAAAGTCACAAAGAGAAGGAATAATTCATCCATACCTGGCATTCCTCAAAATTATGCCTATTCTCTTCCCGGAGTTGTGCATTGCTTTCACGAAGCAAATTAATTTCTCTAACCTGCAAGACAAATCCACCAAAGAGGTTAATTGAATCACCCATGTAATCAAGATATTCAAGCTCTAAAGAGGAAATGAAGTATCACCTGAAACTGTAGAGACTTGAATTCTTCATCTGTAAATAGCATTCTTTGCGCATTTTCCCTTTCACCTTGTAGCTGAGTCTGCAATCTTTCTGAAGTTCTCAAAGCAGATTCAAGCTGTGCAAAAGTGATGAAAAATCACTTCAGTTAAAAGGGCAGAGGATAATTTATTTTCTATTTAATATCATTACGCATGCAGACCACCATGAAAACACAACGTAATTCTATGCTTAACATGACATTCTTCTAAAATAATTATAACATCAAAGGAGACAGGCAATCTTCTTGGAGGATAAAAGAGAAATTGTTATTAGCCATAGGACCAAAGAAGATGGTCCTTACAAACAGTGCATAAAGGGGGCAGTCCTTACGACCCCTAATTATGGATCCATATAAGGATTGATATATTACACCATTTACTGTAACACTCCCCTCAACCTGAAGCATCTAAAGACTCAAAAGTTGTAAGAAACTTAAACACAACAAAAATAACCATTTAATCTTAAAATCCATACTTATATCTTTCATGCATTTAAAGCAGGATATAGAAGCACCTCTAGGAAAGTTTCCAAAACATACCTCTAGAAAAAATACCTCCTATTTTAAATTTAGAGAATTAGAAGTTGTTGAACATATTTTGTAAGTTTTTTTGTTGTGATAATGTGTTATTTTTTTACTGTTGTCATTTACAGATTATTATTGTTCAAAAATGATTAAATATATCTTAAATGTATACAACACAGACTTGTTACTTAATATGTATATATTTCAACACCTAGGTTGCTAGTACTCAAGGTGTGCTATCCATGCCATGCATGGATCTAATCCAACAAGTATCAATGATGCTGTAAGGGCTTCCAAAAATTTTTAAGTTTTTATTTTCACTTCGATAATTAGAAACATTAGTGTAGATAAAAGCTTAACTTTTGTTTACAAGTTAATTTGTAACTTTTAATGTTGTGTAGTTGGTTTATTGTTTAGATATTGCATTCTACAACTGTATAATACTAATTGATTTTTCCTTAATTTTTAAGTACGTATGTTGATGCAATATACTATGAAATAATGACTTCTTGATATTAACATAAATATAAATCCACGTTCAAAGAAAATTTGCTTAATTCATTTTGGATGTGTAGTCAGCCAGGCACGAAGGTCTATCACAGTAATACCTAGGTGCAAAAATATCCTTTCATTGAAGGTGCAATAAGAAAAGTTTAGAATTAAAAATAATTTTAAAAGAAGAAAAAAGGTAAAAGAAAATCCAGAGGTGACAAAATGTAACTCAGTACTACTGAATACTGATCCAGAGATGACAGTGATTTTTTACAGCATTCTCTCACTCCATCCATTCTTGAAACTTTTTGTCCATCCACCAACCTAAGCTTTCAACTCTGTTCTGGAAGATACAGTTGCATCGAACCTTCCATTAGTGAACAACTGAATGGCCTATGCTAAAAAAATTCCAACATCTAGTTTGCTTTTTGTCCTGCAGCTTGACCTTAACCCAAACACTCCTGAATGATTTAGCAAAACTCACAATTGACCACTCCTACGATAGCTATCCACCAGCTCTCAAATGAAGAACTGCTGAAGAAGAAATGCCATAATGTATCTTTTCTGTTAAAAGCAAAAAATACACCTACCGTCAAGCCACCATCCCCTACATCAAAGAACAAGTTCTGTGAGTACTAGCCAATTAGTTGGCACCAACGAGTTCCATATTTCAGAGCTATCCCATTAAAATTTTGTAAATATATTTTCTCATACATACACCAGAGCCATACCATTTCCATGTCTGATGATCCAAAAATATCATGAATCTCTATGACCAGCAAAAGCGTAAAGAACATTTATGAAATCCAAATTCTGAATTCATGCACCCGCAAATTTTTGCATAATATAATATATTCAACCATGATAGATGGTAATTTAAGTTTTCCTCGCAACTTAACATAGGAATTCACGCACGGTACCATCCATTTTTTTTGCATAGACTAAAAATTTTGAAGATAGATGGTAATAAACAAGTAGATTAGAAAGCACAGCATTCACTCTTCAAAAAAAACAGCTTTCATCAGAATTACTTTTCCACAACAAGACAGAAATCTGCCATTGCAACCTGCTAAACTTTTCTCAAATTGATCAATAAATGGTCCTCACTCTCTGCTTCTAGGTGTATTTGGTCCCAAAGGAACGCCAAGAAAAGTGAATGCAAAAGATCTACCTTACAGCCCACCACATTCATTGTCATTTGAACATATTCTTTATCACGACATTACTGAAAGTGAAAAATCCTTAAGTTGTTATGCCATTGACAGCCTCTTCCTTTGATGCTCATGAAAGAATTATCATAAAATTGGCATATTCTAGCAAAGCAAAGCTCCCAATGCCCCTATTTAGGCAGAAACCCTGAATCTTTCCAATGCTTTCAGATATTAAACATAACCAATTCAACACTTCAACAATTGCAAAAAGAAGAGGAGACAGTGGATCTCCTCTAATTCCTCTCCCCAAGGAAAGAACCCAGTAGGACTATCATTCACTAAAATTGAGTATCATGCAGCACTAAAACAATAACCCACACACATTTTCTATATTTCAATCCGAAAACCACATATTTGAGCAGTTCATCCATACAGGCCCAATGCAAACTATCACAAACCTTTTCCAGATCAAGTTCCCATACAGAACCTGGATGTCTTTGCTTAAATCTGCTTTCAAGATACTCCTGACCTATGAGGAAACCACCCAGTATCTGCCTTCCATGGACAACAAAAGATTGATCCTCATGTATTAGAAGAATCACTATCATCAGTGTTTTCACTAGACATATAGCTGCTAATTCATAGATATCATTAAAAAAATTAACAAGACAGAAATCCTGAAAAGCATCGTTCTTTTTGCAACTAAAGTGCAAAATGTATTACTAGCAGTTCCCAAACCACAACATCAACACAAAAAGCGTCAACAATACCCATAATTTTACTCATTAACACATCCCAAAATTTGTGCACAGCAATAGGAAATCAATCAAGCTTTGGAGCTTTAATATAAACCCTTTCCAGTTTAGCCAATCTTCCAATAGTGTGCATATTTGACAAGGAATATCTACCCCCAAAAATGTGAACCACTAAGCAGACGAACTCCCTAATAACAGCATAAAAGCTCAGCATTCCCAATCAAAATATTGGAGCATGCGAATTTCCATCACAAGAAATTATTATAATTACAAAGAAATACTCACAATCCCTGCCTTCTACCACAATCGAGATGATCATAGACACTACTACAATCTTCAAACCTGACAAGATCCATGTAGACACCCCTCTTCACTGGTCAAATCCCTAGGTAACCTGAAGGTGCTCCAATCAACATTTCAGCAGAAATCGACTCCACTAGACTCAAACCAAACCCAAAACCATACAAAACACCCCACACCTCCAGACAAACCCACCAGGCCCACTAAGACTCATCAACACAATACAAAAAAAACATCTAACACACTTTGACATTGTCAAACAGGACCCATACAACACCTAATGACCACAAGCTTCCCACCCTACCTAGACTCTAAATCTCACTCCTAAGACTACCAATTTCCTTTTAGGATAGAGGAGGATCAAGCCTCTGATACACCTAAAGAACTTAGCCCAAAGGAAAAGGGCTCAAGTAAATGTTGCAGGTGATAGTGTGATGCAAGTTCTCCAAGTGGATGCATTGGGGAGGTTTTTGGTGATCTCCACCCACTCCTAAAGTGCACATACCTTCACACATCCTCACACCCAACACATAAGCATTAGCCACTTTACATCATTTTAGCCCAAGACTGCAAGCTGCTAGGGGGCAAGAAGAGCTTAGCTAGTGCCATTGAATCTCCAGCAAGTGAACACCCCCTACTCCACTTGCATCATTTGTTTCTTGTGTTTCTTATATGAAGGAGAGCCTTTGGTGTCATTGTTTTTCTTGGAGTTAATTATCATTAAGTGTTTTTAAGTGTTGTTATTCCAACATGTTTGTTGGAGTTCCACATATATCCAGTGAGGTTCCCTATATGTTTGTTGGAATTCCTTATATGTCCATTAAGGTTCTCTACGTGCCATTGGTTGTACTTGACCTCTCTATAAGAAGACCCTCTCTTTTACTTTAGTAATATACAATCTCCTTTTTCCATTAAACTCTTTCTCTTAACTTACTATCAAAGCAAGGTTCATTAGGGTTTCCAATGGTATCCTTCGACATTGACATTTTTTTAACATGAGAGTCATACGTTCTCACATTAAGGGTTGACTTCAGATCCTGCACACTCCTATGAAGTCATCGTTGGAACATGACGCCAAGTAGTTTGGCTCTTGAGTTCACTGACTTCTCTCAATGTCATCCCTCTTTTCGACAATAGTCACTAAAGCTTCAATGATGTCATCCTCCTCCTTTAATACTTTGATAGACTCCTTCAAACTTGTAGTCATTGAAGTTAAACTCAACAAGCTCAACTATCATCATTAGGCTCCTTCTTTCGAAACCTTCATCATGTCATAGAGGCAAGAGGCTCATCTCCAAGGAAATCCACCAAACATCTAGTTAGAGGCCCATGTAGATTGACAAATAGTCTATGTTGTAGTGGTATCATGGCTCATCAATAGTGTTGATGAGCATATTGTATGAAGCTTCTCTCAAATTTACCCTACTCACCAAATTTGGAAGAACCTACGTGACACATATGGAAATGAGTACAATATATCTAAGGCTTGTGAAGTGTATGAACCATTTTTTTGTCACAAACAAGGAAATGGGACCGTTCATGCCTTTTACACTCGGTTGTGTGCTCTCCTAGACGAGTTTAATGTTTATCAACCTCCTACTCTAGATCTTGCCACTTAATGTCACTACAAGGAGAAGTTGGGTGTTGCGTTATTTCTTATTACCTCTATTGTGTTTATCAACCTTTGTCCCAAGTTGTCGTTTCAAATTCGTAGTTAAGCCCTTACCACCAATGTGTTACCATCTCTTCAGGCAACATTCAACAAGATGCTTCATATTTCTATGGCTTCCTCAAATGGTACTACCTCAACTTCTGTCAAGTCTTCAACCTTGGCAACTCTTGCGGTGGTCACCCCCTTCCAATGACACCTCCTAATGTGGTTGAAGGAAATCTAGAGGACATGGTCAAACATGAGCTCCATGTGTCCATTATGATAGGAAAAACCACCATTCCAACCAATGGTGAGATAAGTTTGGATGTCCATCCACTTCTCCAGTTGCCACTCATTCCACCACCACACAACCATTTCAAGGGCACTCACCTACCACACCATCTATTGATCTTAATCTAGTCCAAGTTACTCAGGAAAATTTTGATAAATAGATGATATATCAAGCTCAACAATAAGGAAAAGCTTTTGTTGCTCATGTCTTAGGTATATTTGCACTTTATGCATCCATTACCTATAATTCCTTTTGAATTATTGATTCAAATGCTTCTAACCATGTCATTAGTAATGATTTTTTATTTTTTCACATTACAAACCTTTCTAGCATAAAATATGTTGTTATTGTTGATGGACGTAATTACCCTATTGTAGGTGAAGGCACTACACTTGTTAGTTCTAATATCATCATGGAAAGTGTTATAAGTTCTTGACTATCTAGTAAACCTTCTCTCTAATAATGCTAACACTAAACAATTATACTATTTTACCTCTTTTTCTCCTTTTCATTACACTTTTTAAGATCTACAGACGAAGAGGAGAATTGGTGTCAACTATAATCATAGTCGTACAGTTTACATTTTGGCTAAGGATGATATACCTCGTGGTCTTGTCTCTGTGGTTATCTCTAATGACTCTTTGCTTTGGCTTCGACGTCTTGATCAACTTTCACATCACAAGCTTTGGGAGACTTTTCCTTAAGTATCTGTTCCAAATTTCAATTGTCTTTGTATCATATGTAAACAATTTTGTACTACTTAAGTTAATCAAGAGTTGTCTTCCACTTTTAAGCCTTTTAATATCATTGATTGTGATGTTTAAGGATCCTCTAAGGTCACATTTATTTCTGATAATCATTATCATACTGTACTTATTGATGATTTTTCCATAACCTCTTGGTTGTATTTGTTGAAAAATCATCAAACTATGTTGGAGGTAAATCATTCCCTTTTCAATGAAATTCAAAATCCATTTAGTATTATTCACAAAATATTTTATTCTAACAATGCACTTAGTTTACCTAATCTTGTGTTACTTCTTTGTGTGTTGAGTGTGGCATTCTTCATCAAACAACTTGTGCACATACATTTCAATAAAATAGAGCTATTGAATGTAAACATCAATACATCTTTGATGTTGCTTGCTCTCTTTTGATTGAGACACATACACCAAAATATCTTTCGTCTAACACTATTGTCATAGAATTTTATTTGATCAATTGGTTGCCTTTAAGCCCTTTAGGAGGAGCAATTCCTTTACAATTTCTTTGTCCGAAACAGAAATTTTCTCTTCCCTAAAGCTTTTAGGGGGGGTGTTTGTACACAATTCCTGTCAGGAAAGGAAACAACGGGAATTGCTAGAAATATTGGGAAATGGAAATCTTAGGAAATTGTAGGAGATGATATAAAAATTTAAATGTTTGTGTACGTCAGGAAATGACGAGAAATGATAAAATTTTTTGACATGTTTATACAGAACAAGAAATGAAATGATCAGAAATGACATGAAATTTTAATGTATTTTTGCATAATAAGAAATGATGAGAAATAATTTTTTTAATATTTTTGAAATAATAAATAATAGTACAACTTGAAAATAATATTTTAAATAATATAGTATATATTAATTATATTTTAAGTAATATAATATAATATAATATATAGTACACAATTATTTTGTTATGAATAATCTTTTCATCACAAATATACAATGCAAACATACTATAAAATATATCAAAAGGATAATAATGTAGTATAATTATTTGTAATTAATTTATTGATTATGTTTTTAACTAATGAATTGAAATAATTAATCAAAATATAATTAATTAATTACATTAACCAATTAACAAGGTATATAATTTTTATCTTAAATAATTAGATCATTCATATACTTCTATCTCAAAAATATTTATCTTCATCCATTTTTCATTCTTTCCCATTTTTCCTCCTTTATCTTAAAAGTTTTATTTTATTTCATTATTTTTCACAAATAACTTTTATTTCTTTTATCAAAATTTTTTTTTTCACCATCAACCATCCATCTTCTTTTACAACATTCGCCCGAGCGGCAAGCAAGAGCAGTGAGTAGGAGTGATGAGCGGCGAGTGCAAGCAACGAGTGGTGAGCAATGAGCTACGAGCAGCAAGCAACAAGCACAACAAGCAACAAGTGGTGAGCAATGAGCGGCAAGTGCAATGAGTAGCGAGCGACGAGCAGCAAGCACGAGCGCGACGAGCAATGAGCGCGGTGAGTAGTGAGCACAAGTGCGGCGAGCAGCAAGCGCGATGAGCAACGAGCACGAGCACGGCGAGTGACAAGCACAGCGAGTAATGAGAGGGAGTGTAAGCACGGCGAGCAACAAGTGAGAGCGACAAGCGCATGGATGCGAGTGGCAACAATTCCCAAGGTTGCAGAAGGGTAAAGGTTGGAAAGGTTAGGAAATATTTTTGTGAATATTGGGAAATCTTGGGAAAAGACCATTATGCACAAGCACTCTTAATCTTGGGAAATCTTTTCCCAAGATTTCCTTTCCCGAGATTTCCCCACCTTACCAGAATGCATAAACCCCCCCTAGATGTACTACCTTTGTAAAGAATTTGACTCCTAAACTTGATAAGTTTTCCCCTAGGTCTATTAAGCATGTGTTTGTTGAATACTCTCAATCGTCTAAGAGGTATCGTTGTTATCATCCTCTTACTCAGTGATATCTTATTTCAATCAATGTTGTTTTTTAGGAGGATGTTCCCTATTTTTCTTTATCTTTTACAACTCCTTTATCATCTCAGGATTCTCCTCTTGTTGTGTTATCCTCTATTTTGAGTCTTCTCCATTGTCAAAGGGATCACCATTATTACCTCATCCATTGAAGATACCACCATCACCACTATTGCCTCCTCCACCCGAGGTATCATCATCACCCTCATCATCATCATCCTTGCCTCCTACGTTCAAGGCATCATCACCTCTACCACCACCTCCACCTCTATCACCCCTACCTCCATCAACCTCCCTATAGGTTTATCATCGACTATGTAAACCTCTTATACCATCGATTGAATCCTCTTCCCCTACAATAGATCTCTCTTAACCTATCTATTGCTTTACGTAAAAGTACTTGTTCTTGCACTTCACATCTTATATCCAACTATGTTTCTCATAATCTTATATTTCTTGATTGTAAATGTTTTACTTTTGCTCTTACATCTGAATCTTTATCCAAGAATTATCAAGAGGTACTTACTCTTCCACACTAGAAGAAGACTATGAATGTTAAAATGCAAGTACTCCTAGGTCAACAAACATGGTAGTTTGTTCCTTAGCCCAAAGATATCTCGATGGTTGGCTATCAATGGGCTTTCAAGGTGAAATATCACTCTAATGGTACTGTCAAACATTAGAATGCTTGCTTGATGACATGTGATTTTACTTAGATTCATGGAGATAACTATTATTATACATTCTCTTTGATGGTTTGTCTCATTTCTATTCGTATCTTGTTGTCTTTGACGATAAATCAATCGTAGGTCCTATATCAGTTGGATGTACAAAACACTTTCTTTTAAGGTGATCTTTAGGAAGAAGTCTGCATAGAGCAATCTCTAGATTTTGTTGCTCAAAGAGAGAATTGGGTTTGTAAACTTCACAAAGCTATATATTGACATAAATAAAGTCCATGGGCTTGGTTTGCTAAACTTAGTTCAATGATGCTTTCACAAAACTTTGCAAAATGTAGGGTTGATAGTTTTATCCTCGTCAAGAAGTTGAGTGTTGGATATACTATTATGGTAGTATATGTGGATGACATTCTTCTCATGGAAGATGATAATGCACACATTACATTTACCAAAACCTTCTTTGGTAAACATTTTGCAATCAAAGATATAGGTAAACCTTGATACTTTCTTGGAATTGAATTTGCCAATGACAAGGGCAAGATGACTCTATCCCAACAAAATGCAACTTAAATCTCTTAAAGAAAACAAGACTTTTGGGTTGCAAACCAAAGATGACACCTATAGATTCCAATCAACCCTTTTGGGACAAGAACTTAAAGTTTCTTGAAGATGCAAGGCAATATAGAAAGCTTATTAACAAATAAATCTCTCACTATGATGCAACCTAACATTTCCTTTGTCATTGGTGTTCTAAGTTAATTTAAGCAAAAACTCATATTGGTACATTGGCAAGGTGTCATGCAGGTTATTGCATATATTAAGAATCAACCTAGAAGAGATTTGATCTACTCCAACAATGGTCATCAAAATGTTCCAAACTATTTTGATGCTAGTTATGCAAGAGACAAGAGAGATCACAAGTCCACCAAGTATTATACTTATTTTGAAGGTAGTTTAGTGATCTAGTAAAGCAAAAAGCAAAATGTAGTATCCAAGGCAAGTGCTAAGTCCAAATTTCAAGCTATGATAGATTGGGAGTGAGCTTTGTTGGGCTAAATCTTTATTGATTGAACTTGGTGTTCAAGTTCTTACTCCTATAGTTATGCATTGTAACAATCAAGTTGTAATTTATATTGCTAGCAATGATACCTCCCATGAGAGAATGAAACAAATTGAAATTGATTATTACTACATTCATGATCTTGTTCTTAAAGGAATTATTTACACTTCACACACAAGATCTTCCAAACAGATTGTTGATAGTTTTACCAAGAGATTGCATGTAGGTTTCTTCAACAAGTTATGTGATAAGCTAGGTTTATTTAATTTGTACTCTCCAACTTAAGGAAAAGTGTTGGAGTAAATTATCATTAAGTGATTTTAAGTGTTATTATTCCAATATGACTCTTGAAATTCCTTATATGTGTATTAGGGTTCTCCATGTGTGTTGGAGTTTTCCATATGTCCATAAAGATTCCTCATGTGTCCATTGGTTATTTTTAAACTCTCTATAAGAAGGTCCCCTCTTTTACCTTAGTAATACATAATCTCTTTCTTCCACTAAACTCATTCTCTTAACTATTTTTATAATAGTATATTAATGTACTAGGTTTATGTATGTGTAGTAGATTGATTACTAAATTACAAGCATTATATTGGCCATTCATTGTAGCCTCTATATATAAGCACATTGTCTTTGCTAATGAACACTCAACTTCCACCTATTTCTTTATTCTCACATTGACCTATTCAATACATTAAATGCCTTGGACTCGTGTGGTTACAACCTGTTTGAGAACAACTATACTCACACAACATATAATTGTTTCATCTATCCAACACCATCCAAGGCCAAAATCAGTCAACCAAATGTTCCCATTCAGCCTTTGTAGTTAAATTCCAGAGTCACTCAAAAATAACATTCCACATTAATTATATTTTGCATTTTGAAAGTAAACCACGCATGAGTAGACTGTAGCACCACAAAATTCACAGCTCTTTTCTTCTCCCTATCTTCCAATCCTCTGCCATTCCAAAAAATAAGCCCTATCTTTGAATGTTTAAGCCCACTACTACCATTTGCAACCTAATTGATCTGGGACATCAAAGCCAATATCCCCTTTCATTCCAAAATGGAAACCACGCCCAATGGCAACATGAAGCTGAAGTTGACTTTGGCACCTTAGACGGGAGGAAGGAGAATCTCCTCAGCTTCAACTTCCAATAGTGGAATCTTTGATGGCTAATCTTCTTCAGTCACTAGAACCTTTCCTCCAGTGAAAATCTCCAAATATTGTGGTGCCCCCCCCCCCCCCCCCCCCCCCCCCCAATCCCAACAAGAAATAGAACCGTGCTTGATCTCCTTCTCCCTTAATGACAGAGGTTTTACACTATCGAGAAGCCACAACAACACACCTTATTTTAAAGAGAAAACCATCAAAACAAACCACCACTTCTAAATGAATGAACTTTGTCTATAGCCAATACCACTCTAGCTCTAAAATCTGCAATAGCTCCAATCCATCCACAAGACCATGTCACGGATTGCTATCCGAATGGGAGCATTGAAAGATTGTAATCCACCATTTAAATAAACTTCAACCCTAGTTGATTAACCAATTCAAAAAAAGCATTACCAAGGTGTCATGTCTGGTTGTGTAATTTATCTCAAATTAGACAAAACCAGATTATTATCATGCTTTCCATATCCATTTGCATTTTTTCAGTCACATTATAATTAGAAATGAAATAAAAATAGGCGTGCTTCATTTTTCATTTAAACAACTATTTAGCTATGCATTTCAAAAATAAATACATAACATTGTCATAACTCAAGCATGCATATTTACTCAAACAGAACAATAAAATAGCTATACATGTCGTCAATAAACCACATAGCATAAATAATATTATGCAAAAATAACTACAATATGCACATGTACTGATCTAATCAACAATACAGTTGTGCATTTCAATAATTAACTACATAAGACAACCAAAAAGTAAACAACATGCGCTACAACGATCCACATGGATGCCAAGGTCGTGCATGCTTCCACCAGGGTCGTGCGTGCATGCTTCTGCTAGGTTTGATGGATGGTTGAGATCTCTTGATGGAGTCTAAGATTAAATCTCAACCGTCCATCAAAGGCATCCACAACACAGCAATAATAAACCCACACACACACACATTCCAACAAACATACATACACACATACATAAACATAAAAAGCTTAAGATCATATACACATTGAGTATGAAAATGGTAAAATATTACAATCAAGCTAATAAAAATAATACTGCCTAGAGTAGTTTCTTTGGGACAAATTCCAGTTCAAGCAATGTTTCAGTATTTCATGTTTCAATCTATGACGTAGAAACTAGGGAAAACATGACAAACTCCAAAATTAATATTTATTTATTCTGGTCCTTGAACAGGAAAGAGTAACGGTACCTGTGATTGTAGCCTTAGCTTCTCTTGTCGTAACAATGTAGCTTCTGTGTCACCCTGGAATAATTATGTTAGAATCCTCAAATAAAATGAGGAAAATGGAAAGGGGGACATCACTTACTATCTCCTTTCCATGGCGAAGGTAATTTATTACACTTTGTAATTTACTTTCACCCTGTACGTCTGAAGTCATTCTACCAGAAGATAGTTCCTTGCCAGCCAACTTAATATTTAATGCCTCCAAATGTTCATGCAATATTTTGTTCTGGGAAAACAAAAAATGAGATATTGGCAGTTTCGCAGAAACAATATCTCAATGAAAAATAAGAACATACAACAAATACTGTCGAAAATTTTCTATTACAAAAGCATGAACAACAATAACAGGTTGCACATAGAATGAAATGACCGGTGAAAAGTTTGCATTTGATGGCTTCCTAACTATGATTTTAATCATGGCAATATGACATTGGCAGGTGTATCAATCAATGTAAAAATTCAAACCCACGTTGTCAAAATGTTTTGCCAGAACTTTGTGTCAAAGCAACCATTTTTTAGCAGAAAACAAGCAAAGCATATTACCAAGGGAAAGCAAGTACAAACATATTCAGCAGATAAGTAGAGACAAACGACAAGAGAAGAAAATAAATCAGGGCAAAGAACAGGACAAAAATTAAGACAAAAAATTAACCAAGACATGAATTACAACAAAAAACATGAAACCAAATCGACCAGAAGAAATCTAGAGTGACAAAAGATAGCCCAGCTTCTCAGAACACCATACAAACAACCAAATGTGACCATCCTTTATAAACCTCACCTGATTATGAAGGATTCATCACACTGAAAGTCAAATAAATAGTTGGCTTGCCAAACTACTCAGGACAGACCTACATGGATGTGTTGAGCCCTAAAAAATTCATATGTCCCACATAAATTGGGCCTCATCAATATGATCTTTTGTCCATTATATTTCACAAATAACTTAATTAAATTGAATTGAGTTCTGTGAAGTAGGCAGTGTACGTGCACGAATCTCTGATTTTATACTCTAATCATACTCGCAATTCCCTTTCCAATTGAAGTAGGTGGTGCAAATGTACTAAATGTACGACCCAAAGTACTTGGATCTTGAAACATTATGTGAGGGTCGAAATTGTTCTCTTTGCCTTTGATTTTGTCTGGACCATATCACTACCTTTCTATAAAATTCACTCTTTTTTGATCACCATATCAACTGGATGGTAAATGTCTTCGTTGCTATCACTAACAGAAATAGACACTAAGAATTCTCGATTCACCTCTTCTATGATATATAATCATCCTAATCTCCTGCTTTAAGATACTTTTGAATCATTCATCCTTGTTTATCCTCTCACTCTTCTTTACCTTTGTATCTCTTAATAGTTGTCTCATTTAATCACTGAAAATGGCAGGACATGAAGGACACTTTGTCACACTTCTATTAGCTTTTTCAATTAGGATGCACCACCTCCTATCTTCTTCCATAACATTTGCATTAGGACTTTCTCCGATTGCCATCAATAAGGAACCAAAGAAACCAACTAAGATCTTCATCTTTGCTAAGATCTTGCTCATGGTCACTTACACTTCAATCTAATACGCTTGACATCTTGACAACTACAAGTAACACCAATACCACAATTCACTTGATTAAATCGAATCAATACAATTCACAAAATATGTTCACTGAAAATAACTAATATTCACAGAAAATCACTAACATTTACTGAAAATCAGTCATATTCTCTAAAAATAACTAATATTCACTGAAAATTAGTCATATTCCCTGAAAATAACTAATATTCATGGAAAATCACTAATATTTACTGAAAATTAATCATATCTCTAAAAATAACTAATATTCACTGAAAATTATTCATATTCTCTGACAATAACTAATAGTCGCTGAAAATCACAAAGGCTTACTGAAAATAAGTAATATTCTCCAAAAGTAACTAGTTTTACTGAGAATCAGTAATATTCTCTGAAAATTACAAATATTCTCTAATATATTCACTGATACCCATAAAAAATCACTGATATTTATAAAAAAAATTTCAAATTTTAAAAACTTAAAACATAACAAGAACATCTTAGATCTAGTTTAAAATGAAAGAAGTGAGATAGAAGATTATCTCAAACAGACGCCCCTTGAGACTTCTGTGATTTCAAACCTATTAGCCTTTGTAACGTGAGATATAAAATTATCTCAAACATCCTATCCAAATGGATTGCAAGGAGCTTTTGTGGTAGATCAAAGTATTGTAGACAATATTGCTTTGGCCCAAGAATTAGTGCAAAACATCAAATGTGGCTTTAGAGGAGGGAATGTCATTGTCAACCTGGAAAGCAAGAAAACTTTTGAAAAGCTTGAATGGAAGGTCATCTAGCAAGTCATGACTGTTGGGCTGGTTATTGGGCTGATGGTGGAAACAATTGGCTGTTTGCACCTAGTGTTGGGCCAAGTGTTTCATTACACTCATTAGGGTTTGTGTACCCTAGGGTTAGTCATATAAAATGGCTTATGTTGCAATCTGTATGATTGAGCTACAAAATAGTGAAACTCTACTCCACCCCATGGACGTAGGCCATTCCTGACTGAACCACGTAACAAATTCTGTGTCTTCTACTTTCCTTCTCCCTTCTCCATCTCATTTCTTCTCCCCTTGCTCTCAAACAAACGCATTGAACATAACAATTTTTCAGTAGTGATCGACAGGAAAACCTCAGCCTTTTTTAGAACATCGAGGGGTCTAAGGTAAGTGGAATCCCCTCTCACCTTACCTCTTCATTATAGCTAAAGAGATTTTTGCTAGAGGTCTACAGAATCTGTTCTCCTCAAATAAGCTTACACCCTACAATGTTGGTAGGGGCAACCAAGTTGTGTCCCATCTCCTCTATGCCAATGATGCTATCCTATTTGTGAATGGTTGGAAAAATGGCATTGTAAATACTTCTCAAGCCAAAAGGTCAATACGAACAAAAGAATTTTTCATTTCCCCCAAAACCTTTTCCAATCAAAGAGCCACCATGATCTAAGATATTACGGGTTTCCAACAGGGTGATTTCCCCTTCCCCTACTTGGGTTGCCCGATCTTCAAGGGGAGGCTCAAGAACATCTATTTTCAAGATCTGGTACAAAGAATCCAAAGTAAATTGGCAGGATGGAAGAGTCAGCTTCTCTCCCCTAGGGCCAAGATCACTTTAATCAAACATGTCCTTTCAAGCCTCCCAATCCACATCATGAATGCTATTGACATTCCAGCTGAGATCCTTGAAAGAATTCACTCCATGTTTGCTAATTTTTTCACAGGGAGAGGGCAAAACTCATTGCAAGAAATGGAGTAGCATTACCAAACTTGTGAAAGAAGGCAAGTTAGAGATGTGTGACCTTAAGGAATTCATGACTATGATAAGAATGAAAATGACACGGAGGCTCACCAAAACCAAATCCTCATGGGCTAATCTCATCACTAACAAATATGGTATTGCTTTTGAAAATCAAATTCTTCAGACTAGTTAGATGGAGATCTCTATGCACTGCTTGGAGACTTGTGGCTTGTTCTACTAGATGGATGGGTGGGAAAGGCAACATCAACTTCTAGCATGATTGGTGGCTCCCTTCCAACCCTATTTCAGCTTCTATGGATGCCAAGGCCGATTTTGAACACCTTACAGTTGTTGAGGCTACAACTAGCCACCAATTCCCTTGATCATCTTTCTCTGCCTAGCCTAAATGTAGATGAGGTTCAAAGATATTTCAATATGCTCACTGATCAGTTTGGCTGGGTAGGTTCCTACAATGGGGAGCTCTCAGTCAAAACAGCTCGAGACACTATCAAGAAGAGGAGCAACCCCACTAGATGGAATGTTGGTATTTGGTCCTGCTTCATACCCACTAGGGCTTCCTTCTTTCTTTGCCATCTATTCCACTCCATCCTCCCCACTAAAGCCAACGCCAAAAGAAAAGATTATCAAATGACCTCCAAAAACAATTGTTGTAAAATACAACCCCAAGAAAATTTAGAACATGACCTTTGTTTTGAAGGAGAATGGGCAATACAATGCAAATTTTGGATTAACAGGAAACTTGATCTCAACCTAAGAAACCAGCTCAAGTAGAAACACTTTGTCCACATCTCCCTCTTTAGGACTCTTAGCCAAAAACTCCCTAAATTCCTAGTTGTTAACATCTTTTGGAAATGTTGGAAGGAGCGCTACTCTTCATTGTACAAGAATGGTAAAGGTTCCTTCTTAAAGATCAAAGACAGAGTTTCAATCATGGACACTTTCATAGAACTTCTCTTAAGGTGAAATGCTCTTATGATGGGGCCCCCCTTGCTCTCCGATCTCAGTTTCAAAAATTTTGAAGCAAAACTCCTTCCAATCAGATGGTTTGTTTGGAAGAAGCCTCCCAACCCAAGGGTGTCCAACAATTCAATGTTGGCTTACAGGCCAATGAGCGTCCTTATGACAGAATTCCTTGCCCTCTTCAACAATTCAGCCATTTTGCATAGACCTGGGCATCCAGATGGAGCACCTTGAAATTAAAACAGACTCACTCACTAAGGTTGAGGATCTGTAGAATAATCAATGCACCTCTGATCAAGCTCTACCACTTTAGTCCAAGCTGATGGACCAAGTCAAACAAGCTCACTTCCTCAAACATGTGCATAGGGAAGCTAATCAACTAGCGGGCACACTAGCCAAGACAGGTTTCAACTACAACCTATGTTACCTATTCAATTCTGTAATAGCTCTCCCTAGAGAAGCTCGTCAACATTCGTCCCTAGAAAGCTTAGGGATTCCTAATGGTTCCCCTTAAGCCTCCATCTCTCCCAGCTATTGTTTTTTCTCTCTTGCTTGTGTCCTTTTCAGTACTTTCCTTTGGAGTCTTGACCTAGTCCCCTCCACCTTTGTATCCCTTTTTTTTTATTGGATCCCCACCCTACAACCTATGTTACCTATTCAATTCTGTTATAGCTCTCCCTAGAGAAACTTGTCAACATTCATCCCTAGAAAGCTTAGGGATTCCTATGGTTCCCCTTAAGCCTCCATCTCTCACAGCTATTGTTTTTTCTCTCTAGCTTGTGTCTTTTTCAGTACTTTCCTTTGGAGTCTTGACCTAGTCCCCTCCACCTTCGTATCCCTTTTTTTATTGGATCCCCGCCCAATAAATAAAACAGGGTTTCCTCTAAAAAACAAAAAGAAAGAAATGAGATAGAAATAGGAATACAACATAAGATAGAGTTCTAGAAGAGAAATCAAGTGTTGATTTGATGCTTTCTCCAAGAAAAACACATTCAGAGTGTAGATCACGGACTGAAGATCAAGAGAATCAAAGAAAAATCTACCTTATTGAAATGAAGATCAAGAGAATCAAAGAGAAAAATAGGGGAGTAAACCTGAAGAACAGCTACAGATCTGCAAAAGATCAGTCAATCTGATTCACCATAGTACAAAAATAACAACATATGGTAGAAAGTGAGGAAGATGGTAATGGAGAAGCACCCTATTATTTAGACAGCTCGTTCAACACATTGTATCAATCTTATGTTGAAAAATTTAGGAAAGACAAAGTTGATAGGAAAGATTGTCAAATCAACACAGCTTATCACCAACTACATCTACAAATGGCCATTCCTACTTTCACCAAAAGTCTATGATAGTGACTTAATTCATCTCGGAGTTACTTGTTTCAACACAACTGTATAACACTTCAATTCATACTTGACAACAAGTTTTGACAAAGACATGTTCAATTCTAAGCTATGGTATAAACATTTAGAAAGTGAAAGTTTAATTGGTAAGAAAGTGAAGTCAATCATAAATGATCACATATTCAAGAGAATGCCAAGAAATATATTGTGCTTATTAAACCTATTTTAAAAACTTCAAAATTGATTAATGGGAATAAGAAGCTCATGATAGGAAAGGTGATACATAATTCAATTTGTGGAACACAAAGGCAAAGTGAGATACATCGTGGAGAGAGTTCAAGATACTTCATTCATTGCATGAAGTTGGTATGCAATTATTTACCTATATGTGTAATCTACACATTATCTTAAATATTTTTGCAGTTATTGTCTTTTACTTGATATGCAACATTTTATTTGAATCCATGATTCCAATATGAACAAGAACTCAATGACTGTGCCGATCTTATTAATTCATTAAAGACTATTATCAATAAAATCAAGTCAAATATCAAAATATAATTACAAGTTTTAAGTGAAAGAAAGAATTTTAGGGACAATTTGGATAGTATAAGACAACTTGATGTCATTTATGTTATAAAGACCATGACTCCTACCAAGTACTTACTTTTTAGCAGTGATTAAAATCTTTATCTGAAAATTGTGATTTTTCAATATTAATATTAAATTACTAATATCCAATCTTACTTTTGTTTTTGTAGCCAAATGGTAGACGATTCATGAGATAGATACTCCTAATCTAAGAAAGATTGCAATCAGAGTACTTTCACAAACTGCCACCAGTTGTGAGAAATTAGATTACATTCAACTTGATCCACACATAGCAAAGAAACAGATTATGAGCATAGAGGTTCTATAATTTGGTTTCATTCACTATAACACAATACTTCATATGAAGCATATAACTAACAGAAAATATCCTGATAAGTTGGATCAAATTGATGTCATTTTCATTTACAAAATTTCAAGTGGTGAGGATCGAATTGTGGAATAGATGGAAGATAATAACAAGTCAGTTCTTGATGAGAATAGAAGGCTATGCAAGCATATTACAAAGCACTTAGATGACAATATTGAAGAGTACATGAATTTCTCTTCACAGTCTCATTGTATTAGAATAAGTTCAAGCTTTTGGCCAAACATAGACTCTAATAATGGTCCTACACAGTCTTCAAATGATGATGATAGTAATGATGAGGGGCACTCTTCACCAATACCACTCAAGATCAAGATCATGAAGCCAAACCCTCTTACTGAATAGATTATAAATTATTGCTAATATCATTATACAAAGAGAACGACAAGAATTAATGATAACACAAAAAAGACAATAAGAGGAGGAGAATTTCATTTATTTTTGCCACAAATCTTTGAAAGTTTACAAATGAATGATCATGGACCTTAGCCTCAACCTTAAAGTCAAGATCCTTGCATATATAGTTCTTATGAAGGATCGCATGACATATCTAATTACTACTTTGATAATGCATGGACAAATCCATTTTCATCACATGAGCCAAGCTACTATGCTTCAAGTCAACATGGTGACGGAGATGTAGGATCAAATTATGAAGCACACACCCTCTTCAACTATTAAGAGAACAATTGGCACAAAGGGAAGACTATAATGACACAACTCCAATGGAAACTTCCTTTCTTAAAAGAACCTGATGCCAAGATATTTCATTATTTCTCACTGATAAGATATTATGTACATATATCTAATTCAAAATATTACTAGTGGGTTATAGAGTATCGTATGGACTAAGTCATTTAAATGCCACGAAGTGATTATGTGATGTGAAGGGAATAAATGATGTGCAACCAATGTTCTGAGAATATCTAGCATAATAAGGACAAGTCTACAACCTTCCAAGGCATTCAACTTCAATTGGTACTGGTATTATTTGATAATATTTTCAATCATTTAACATTATGAGATTTTTTCAGTTATTTTTACATGATTTAAGTATTTTCTCATACATGCAAGTATTACATTTTTATCTAATTGAAATTTTATACATCATAATGGCCTAGGAAATTTATCTTTACATAACCTCTTTAAAAAGGTTAAGACAAATTTTAAACCGAGCTCAACCTTGTGTATCATAGACATTACAGGCAGCATTTCTCTTTAGATAAAACAATAAGACTATTCATTACCTCTACAACATGTTATCACCACCATTTACAACTTTCAACCCAACTATGGTGCTTCCTTTTGGAGTCCTAATTGCCATGTCCATCGATGTTGGGTTTGAGGGGTGATTAGTTCAACAAAGCCCTACAATTGTCTGCAGGGCGAAGCCTTGGCTAAAGGTTCTAAGAATTTGTTTGCTATTGCTAGGGACCTATGGTCAGAAATAAGGATTATATTTTCGATCGGCAGTAAACAAGTAACCGCAATCTTAACCTGCATCTTAAACTTAAGAAGAGGGAAGAGACAACTGAAGCATCTAAATTGCTGAGCACTCTGCCATATCAGAACTCTATTGGAGAGAGGGATGATAGTATGTGCTAGGCTGGGGGAAAATGTGGCCTCATCTTGGTTAAAAGCTCACATAAGTTGCTTGTCCCTGATGGTGAGAAGCAGATGGAAGATTGGTGCATTGATCCTATGGCATGGAAAGTGAAATCTCCTTCAAGGTTAGATGTTTTATGTGTCACTCTTATTGCTTGATAGACTACTAACAAATTTGTACTGTGCTCACTAGGTTGATGGAATTACCACATTATTTTGGAAAAAGAACACTTCTAGAATTCATTCTTTAGCTGATTGCTTATTAAAGGAGGTGACCAGTTCTTTTCAACATTGTTATCCAGCTGGACTCTATTGAAGATGACTGGAAGGATTTTCTCTTGCTTCAGTAAAAACTTACGAAAGGGAAGTTTAATTCAGCTAAACAAAAGTTTGGCTTCTCGTTCATGTTGGTTGCTGGTCTATTTTGCTGCATACAACTCAGTTGTCTTTGACCACCGCAACACGTCTGAGGAAGACATTATCTGTGCCGCAAATGGCCTTTTACATTTTGGGTGCCTTCTACCAATTTGTAATTTTTCTCTTTGCATTTTCTGCAGAGCTATCATTTCAATCATGCCATCTTGCTTTTCAATGTATCTTATTTTAGTAAATGAGATTGACCCTTTGCTTTTCAAAAAAAATCTACACAGCATTACCACTCCAAGTCATAAGTAAATAAACCATTCCCTAGATTCAAACATGTGACCTTAAGTTACAATAGAGAAATCCTATTGCTTTTCATAAAACACCTTAGAATGCAACAAAATACACTAAAAAATTATGAAGTTCGAACTTTTAAATAGCCACAATATTTCTCATTCAGAATGGTCAGGATTGCCTCTGTTCAGCTTTGGACTCATACTACAGTAATGGAAATACCACAGTAATGGAAATGTTCATGATCCAAAGATGCACAACCACATATGTAGAAAAGAAGCAAAGTTGATTTGCCGGCTACCTGTTCGTCAATCTCCTTACAATTTCTTACTGCATTGTCCTTGTACTCCAACAGTGAACTTCTTTCAGATTGCCACGATACCTTTAACTTCTCCTAAAATTCAAACAACCCGGATATTAAACACACAATAGCCCATCTACAGGTAGAACATCAAATTTCATAAATATAGCAAATAAATATTATGATAAGAACTAAGAATACTGTCAAAAGGATACACAGATTTATAGAATGAGAACCTGATGAAAATAAACAAAAAATGTGTGACCAAGATAAAACTGTCACATTTTATTTTAACAATCAACCAGCAAACCTTGCACAAATAAAAATAATAATTTGGTATTGATTAAATAAAACACAACAAGCCATAAGGAATGCTCAATAAATCATTAAAAAAAAATCAGTGGTAGATAGACAAATGCAAATCTTACTAGGCCATAAAAGAATAAAAAAAATAAAAAAATCACAATGAAGAATAAAAAAATCAAAATGAAGAAAGAAAGAATCAGAAAGGGCTCAAATCACAATGAAGAATAAAAAAATCACAATGAAGAAAGAAAGAATCAGAAAGGACTCAAATGTGACCACATAATCATAAATTCAAACGAAAACACTTGCCGAGAAAACATGCAAGCATCAATCATATGTGAGGATAGGTAAAACTTTAGGACCACTCAAAATATTAAAAGCCAATTCTATAATTTTGTGTTTCATGGAAAAATAATTAGCCTAGAACTTATGCTTTAGACCTTAATGCATCAGAATCAATATGTATCACCAAAACTTTGCTGATACATATTAGTTTTCAAAAATGTTGACATGATATTTCAGTGATTTTCGAAGAAAACACCCTATCAAATGAAATTTCATCATGTATCAACCCAGATAAACCTGATTGGTTGATAGGGATCAATATTTGGACCCAAACTAGCTGCACTGACATATATATGAAACCATAGATGAACATAGAAAATCAAAGAAAGATCATCAAATCAAATGTAATTCAATGATAATAAAAAGGGAAACCACATTCTAGACTAACTTCCATTTTTCCATTTTATAACTTTATCATAAGCATAATATGAAATAACATCTAGAGATGATCCATCAACAAATTAAATGCAGAATCTTATGCATGCACATAAAATGATCTCATATCCAACTGAAACTGTAAATTATGGGAGAAAACAATTTATGCTGAATTTAAGCCATCGTATTTTATACTAATCAAAAGAAAATCAGAAATTACATTTTCAGCTGTCATGTTTGCCAAGTTCTTGTGCAATTCAGCTACTTCATCCCGCAGAGATGCTTCTGATTGAGAAGTTTTGTTCAACTCCTGAATAGTTTCTGAGAGAAGAATCACCTACAGATTTACAACATTTTACTATATGAATCAAGAGGATTAGGACAGAAATGAACAAATTTCATAGTTCGGAACATATACATACAATGAAAACAAGGATGGACAAAACTAAGCTCAGATCAGACGTCAGAATTTGCTCAAGTTCAATGAAACGGATTCACAGATTATCAAAATTAAATCCTAATTATGAAGAGATAAAATTTGAAGAGAAAAATAGAAAATGCCTATGACATGTGTCAGCAAAACATTGCCAACAGAATTTTCTCAACAAATTCAAATTAAATGGATTAAACTGATTAGCAATGGTAAATGTTACGTACAGATAGAATTTCAAAAATTTGCAGCAAACACTAGGAAAATAAAGAGTATTGGTTTCCATAAAAAACACATTTAGGAAAATAATTACAGATAGGGACAATTCAGGAATCTCAAATTTTGCAAGAACTATTCCAAGAGCCCTCCGATATACACATGGAATTAAACATCACAGACCGAGGAAGAGAGCCCTTGTGCCTCTCATAAAGCTATAATGGGAGAGTGCTCCAAAATCAAGCTATGGTATTGTCATATTTAATTTGTGTTTTGAGGCTAATAACTTAAAATTATATAAATTCATTATGACAGACGCATCTCACCATATCAACCTTCCTCTTTGGAGAATTGGAACAATATTAAAATCATGAAAAGTATGAGCGTACAGAATCCTAGGCAGACTACAACAAAGCTTAAACCAACCAGAAGCAGGTTACAGATGAAAACCCAGACCAAAACCCAACAGAAGGAAAAGAAGGTACATCGAATTTGCTCAAGAAAACTAAACTATCCTCTCTAACTTTCTGCAAGAGTTGAGTTCAACCCAGCTGAGACACTAAGGTTTGCAGCCAAGCAATAACCTTTACATCAGACATAACACCACTAGGCACTAGCTCTCCAAGGCCAAACACATTGTCCATTGATTCACACATCCAACAACCTTGATTGCCCAATATTGCATGCCACGAGAAGTGTCTATGAATACTCTATTGTTCCTCTACATCAAACTGCAATAGGAATCATATACCATAGCCTCCATCTCATCTTATCTGGACCTCCTTCAGCTGCCTAACACACCTAAAATGAAGTCATGTAAGCCTAAAGTTGGATATTCAATCCAACTGAAGAAGTCTACCACTACTAATGCAAGGGCACACAACACCATATCAGGTTTTCACACAATAGATTGTATTTGGTGAGTTTGGTAAAAAAAAAAATGTGAAAACATGAATTCAGTTAGTCCAAAATATGTAGTGTTGCATACTTCAACATCAACTCATGTCAGTTTCGAACTCATGCTTTTGGTCTTCTGCATTTCACTAAACTCCAACAAAAGTCTAGCATCTAGGGATGTAATACAAATCCAAACATCTGGATCGAATCTAGATTTCAATCTGAATTTTACCAAATATGGATATTTAGTATACATATTTAATTAAATACCAAACCATATATGAATATTGTTATCTTGAATTTTTCAATTTCAAATGCAAATACAGATATTAGGATTATATATTCAATATAAATTGCAAAAAATGTCCACTTTGCAAGAATTGAACCTTTGACCTCTTTTAACCTAGATGATACACTTTAATAACAATACCTATAACACATTTAAGTTAAACAGATACATAAAAAATATATATTAATATTATTATATTTACAAATATTATAATCATGTCAAATAAATATATTTAGTTAAATATGGTAATTATTTAAGTAATAATAATTACTAAAATAAATTTAATTCCAATGGATTTAGATTGAGTAGGTCAAATACTGAATATATGGAATGTTGGTTCAATGAAAATAGGAATAATGATAAATATACACACTTAGATGGCCATGAAATTCATAAAAGTAAGACTTTTAAATACTAAGGACCTATAACTAGTAATGATAACATTAAAAATGATGTTATTCATAAGATTAAAGTAAGATGAATAATATGGAGAAAGACTTCCAAAGTCTTATGTAATAAGAGAATACTCTTAAAATTAAAAGGAAAAACCTATAAAACTACTATTTACCTAGCTATACTTTATGACTTAAAATGTTAGGTTAAAAAGCCTTACCAAATGCAAAAGATTAATATTGTTGAAATTTGTACGCTTAGATATTAAGTAGTAATACTACAAAGAATAAGCTAAAAAATAATTTTATTAGGAATACAATAAGAGTTACACCAATTGCAAATAAGATACGAGAAATCAACTTAGGGGGTTTAATCATGTCTTTAGAAGACCAATAAATATAACAATTAGGAGAGGAGAATTAATTAATGTAGAATAAACTAAAAGAAGAAGAGGAAGGCTTAAAACAACTTGGTTGAGACCAGTGAGACAAGATTTAAATTTATGTAATTAAACTGAACATTTGACTATAAATGGAAAGAATTAGTGTAGTCAACCCCACATAGTGGGACTATAGCTCATATTGCTGTTGTATTATCAAATACCTAGTTAAATTTGATATGCATTTCTTCTGTCTAAAGAAAATAAAGAGCTACACCCTAACATGTATTTATTATACAAATATTTAAAAATTAAAAAAATGCAAAATAATACAAACTTTAATATTAATCATTTAAAAAATTCTTGATATATAATTTATTTGACAAATACTCATATTTTTATACTTTATTTAGGTTATTTGTATTCATTTGCATTCATACTCGAAATTCAACAAATAAGCAAAAATATTTGTATCCAAATCTTTTCAAAAATAGTTAAATTTTTAGATCATTGTATTTCTATATTCTTATTCAAGAAATAAAAAAAAATACAAATATTCCATTTGCAACCCTACTGACAACAAACCAAAATTGAATTCCATATCCATCTGTTATCTCAGAGGCCCGTACTTGTTAATGCAGGCCAGTTAACTTGTTTCAATTGGTGTATGGAATCACTTGTAGATATGTAATAAGGTAACCATGATATTTTTGAAACATTTATTATGATCAGTTTAAATCTGAAAAGTTTATTTTCAAAAAGCTGAACAAGATATTATTTATGCCAACTAATTTCATTGTGCTAGCTTATCTTTTTACGCATAAATTTGTGAAAAACCCCAAATAAAAAAGCACTAAATGTAACATCTGAAAAACACTAGGATGTTGACAAATGCTACCCAGAGTCCATATCTCACTACACCATTCTGTCATTTGGGTAAGGATTGGTAGAACATCACTATTCACTACGTTCAAGCAAGTACAACAATATATAAGATGATTAGTTGAAAAATTAACATAAAAAAGTTGATGAGCAATGTGATATTCGTTGAAAATTCAGAAAAGAAGTATAAGCCTAGTGATTCCAGCTCAGCAATTTGCTGAAAACAATAGAACAATAATAATTAACTGTTAACATTTAAAGTTGTCAATAACAAAAAGATCTAGCATCATCTACTACCGGACATTGTCTATGATCATTCATGGAAGTAAAGGGTATATCCACACTCCAATTTTGCAGAAATGTTGGCAAGACTTTTGCCAAAACATTTTGGAACATTTTAAAACAGCACACATCGTAATCAAGCTCTATATGAAGTGAAGAGCATGGTTCATTAGCAACATTGGTAATAAAAGAGAGAAGTAAGAATTCCTTTGACTGGTCAGAGAATAGAAAATATATTGGATAAAAATACACCACTAATGTATCAAGAAAAACCTGTCTCTCATAATTATCTTGTGCAGAACGCCAGCGTTTATGCTCATGGTCAATTGCTTCATTCAACATAAAAACTTGGGTTTCCAGTTCCCCTATCTTCACCCTGAGCAATGTAAACAGAAGCCAATATTAATTTTACATATTAAAATCTAACTGATTCTAAATGAAGTAAAAAATTCTAACATTTTATGTGAGCATTCTTCTTTGAGTTGTGCAAATTTGGCGGCAGCAGAAGAAAGAGCATCCTCTTTGGCAGACATCTCAGAAATAGCTTCAGTTGACTTTAAAGCACACTCCTGTTCAAGATCAGCTACCTTTTCCTTCAGGGAAATAATCTCATTCTCAAGAGTGACTTTGACCTTGCTAGCCTGCAAATGATCAAAAGTTCTTCAGTACAATAATATCCTGACAATTGTAAATTTCAGTAGAAATTATAACAAATTAATAATAATAACTACCTCTTCCTTAAATTCCTGGTGAGTGAGCTCAATTTGCTTCAAAGCAATTTCATTTGTTTGTGCTATTTCTTTATACTGCAAAAGAACCAAGTTGTTTAATGTCATAAAGCAAAAGAAAGCAAAATTTTCCAATTTTTAAACAATAACTACCTGCAACATATAGATCTTGTTATCTTGTGCTTCTTCCTTCAATTTTTCCAACTTTTCACGTACTTCACAAAGGTCCACATGAATCTACTTCAAAAAATTCAAACCTCTATCAAACAACAATATTTTTTAGAAGACAACATTTTATCTTGGAAAAAAAGAACAAATGTTATTTCAAAATGAAGAATCTCAACAAGAACATATGAGTCCCAACAAAAACAACAATAAAAATGGATAGCCAAGAACAAATAATGCAACTCATCTAACATAAGCTTAAAATTTACTACATCAAAAATATAGAATACAGCCAAGTTCTGTTAGGTTAGCTGGGAAAATATTAGCAAGCTCACAAATAAGCCAAAATACAAGTAAATCAAGGATATTACGGGGCCAACGAAATCATTTAAACATTCATTTTAAGTTTCTAATTCATAAATTACGGATAATAATAAATACTTAATAATAACCTTTATATTTTAGTTCTACTATTTCCTAACTAACATGAAAATATATTCCAAGATAACATCAAATATAAATTATTATAAAACTAATATGTATATTTTATACAACTAATACATATGTAATTATAGGTTCCAAACCTCATGTCTATGTCAATAGTATTCTATCAAAAAATTATATTTAAGTTTTATTAGCAAGGAAAAAATTTAGAAAAATATATTTTTAATACAGAACAGACTGAAGATCTGTTTAAATAAAGGAAGCCAAGGCAAGACTTCAAGGCATAATCATATCATGATCGGATGCCCATGTGTCCACCTACATAACAATGGAGTAGATAGTTAATGGTGCCCATGATGTGGAATGTCAAATTGTTCCTGAGTAACAACAGAAATAAAAATTACAAAAATGGTGCATAGACCCTGAAATCCTTGAGGACTTCTTGTTGGATTGACTCTAGCCTTCTTGGCTACTCAATGCAGCAAATTGGTTTAGCAAAATATTTTCCACTAAGGTTAGGGACAACGATGTGTGGAAACACAAGATATTAGGTGGAAGTTGTGATTAATTCATAAGTAAATAGGTTCTCAAAATATAGAGACTACAAAGAAGAGTCACATAAGACTTAAGTAATGTAGGACTAAATCCACTTACAGTACAATACTCACATACTATAGCACTACCCCTCAAGTTGAAGCATCCAAGAGTCTTTGTTGAAACCCTAGGAGGGTTGGTAGTGCAACGTGCCAGGGGCACCTCCTTCAGGGGAGATGGAATCTCCACCACTATCCCTAAATACCTTCTTCAACCCTTGCAAGTAGCGATAATAGGAGAATGCCTCTCATCATTCATTGTTTGTAGCTATGATGAAGGATACTCTAATCCCACCAAGTTTCTTGAAGATTTCAATTAGAGAACCTAGCATGGTTGATGGAGAGCAGATGGTGGTCTTCTCAATGGAGGAGGCGGGGTCTCTACAGTGGATGTTAGTGAGTAGATTCTTTTCAGCTAGACCCCCAATGGCTAAAATCCTGGCTACCCTAAAATGGATTGGTCTTTTCTCTAAGAATTTCTTTTGAATGGTGACAGATATGTATAAGGATGACAACACTTTGGAATTTCTGTTGCTTTCAGATCACATGAAAGATGATATCAAACACAAGCTAAGGGACATCACAAAGGAAAAATATTCCTTCAAATGGATGTGCTACAAGGAGGGAGATCTCTCTATTAAATTTTGCGGGGAACTCATTAGAAACAAGAGGGGGTGTGTTCATTGGAATGATGGTTGCTAGAAAAGCTATATCCCCACTAAAATCTCCTTTTTTTTCTTTAGAGACTACATCACAATGCACTGCATACAAAGGGGAAAATTCAACACAGAGTTATCTCCTTAGTGTCCAAATGCATCTCTTATAGACTTAATGCTGATGTCAACACCACGAAGCACCTACTTTTCATGGAAGAATGGGTGGTTTTCTGTAGGCTCTGGTGCAATAGATATTTCCATCTTCGTATCAAGAATCAAGAGTGGAGGTTCTGTTTAGAATGAAAAAGTGCATAATATTAACGATTAAATGATGGTTAATTGCATAATATTTAGCTTATCATATGAGAATTAAACTATTATGTTATAATTACATTGTTATATGCTTTAATGAAAGAATCTGCATAATTTCAAGGAATTAACGTTAATTAACTACATTTTTGAACTATCGGTAAGTTGCAGGTTTTTAATTCTTAAGTATCCGAATTTTCTATTATTTCGGAGAGTTATATTGCATGTACCAGACATTTATGTTTAAATAATTAAAGAATATTTTATATTTCCTGAAGTACACGTGTTGAAACTTTAATGCATGACATAAGTGGATTTTCGGTAAGTTATCTAGTAACCATCCGAAATGCATCAGAGCATCGAATAGTTAAGTTTCTAGTATCCGAAATATCTGAACTCGTTAAATTAGAATTATACACGTGTTGAATTTAAATGCTTTAGTATATCACATGAATTGCAAGTACAAAAAAACTCGAAGAATTACAAATAAGTGTTCAAGTTTTTACAAGACTTAAAGGATAAGTGTTCGACTAAAACAAAGATTAATATGCTACTATAGCAGTTGCAGAAACAAGAAATTCGAATGAAAACCACGATTGCACGTATCACTCAAGAATTCACTTGTAGAATGAAGAAAAAATCATCATCGTTGATATGAATGAAAGAAATCCAACCGATCATTTAAACAGAAGCAGTTATTATAGAAAGAAATATAAAAGAGGAAAAAAACGAAGAAAGTGTATGTACAGAGGTAGAGGACCACGCTAACTATAGGAAACATCGGAAGTCTCTGAAACTCTACACCACCACCACCAACATTACCAACCATCGGAGGTCTATGAGGATACATTCCTGATGTCGGGTCGATTCCGAACCAAGCACAATGACTGACAACCACTGTAAGAAGTAATCGCGTCGCGAGAAGGGAAGTCATTTTCACCAAACATCGACTCATATCTCAAGAGATCGTAAAGTTTTTAATTTTGGTTTCGAGTTGATGTCAAAAGAAAATAATCTTACAATTCTGGATTTGCAATTTCATAAGAGGAGGAGGCAAGATTATAAGTGATTAAGTTTTCAATGATGTAATCGCATCGCATATAGTGACGGAAGTTTTTACTATCGATATATATTTTTACATTTCACCTTTTATTCATCTTTAGGAACATATCAAAACAAAATACCAAAAATAACAAATTATCTGTGTTTACATTTAACATTCAAGTGTTATATTGTTTGTTTTGTATTGTGATTAATATTATCATTGTCAGTATTGTGAAAGTTTTATATTTGTTTAATTCAGAAAATAGAAAATAATTCTACAGTTTACTAAAATTGATTCGTTCTAGATATTTAAAGATTTTAATGGTTAACGTTTGAAATATCTGAATGTTAGTGTTGCTTAATGATAAATCTAATATTAACTAACATTAAAGAGCTTAATTGATCTTATTTACAATCTGTGGAACCACTAATGGTTGACAAAATTTCTCTGTAAATAACAATATTTAATTGAAAAGATAGGCTCGTGAAATTAACTTAAGTCCACAAAGTCAATCCGTTGAGTTAACCATAACTCAACGAACTAAGTCCGTTATGTTAACTGTAACTCAACAGAGTGTTTAACTGAACACACATAAACTTCAATATAAAAATCAAAACAATACACAATTTTTACTCAATCTATGTGACATGATACGAATATTCTAAATAGAATGCATGACTAGGGTGGCATAAATTGTCGAAGCCCAGATGAAAAATTTTGCAAATTGCAATTATAACATGAGAAACACATGGTAGAATTGTATTCTCCAAGAATGCATCCAAAAAAAATTTGAAAAGTATGCAAGTAGATCCATATTTCCCATAAGAAGATAGGCCAAGACAAGGATAAACCCTTATGAAATTATTCTCTCAAAAGAAAGTTACAAATTACATGTGAAACATTAATGCAATATAAAAACTCATTCCAATAAGTGTTACCTTGTCATCAGCAGTAGATGAACCAGCATGAGGGACTCCATTATCAATCACCTAATAAATAAAGCCAATATTCATTAACGGATTTTCATACACAAACAATATGGATGAAAACATATATTTACTGTCTGATGATATATATAAAAATGAAAAAACAATAAAATGCATAATCAACTATTTATCATCTATTCATATGCATATAATTAAAAAAACTATCTCAGCCAGATACTTGAGCAACAAAATACCATAACAAGAACAATATGGAAGACAAGAAAAAATAATTTCAGATATTTGGCACTCTAGACCATCAACTGCCAACTCTATGAATTAATCTTGTGATCTCTGCTAAATATTATTAGTAACGACATTCGACATGAATTCCACATCCATATGGCAGCCCCACATTGCAGGATCAAAACAATGAAAATACAAAGAAAATGTACAATTGATTTAACCACCATTACATAATTTCTGAGTAAATATTACTTTTTGTTAAATGCAATACGAGATATCAAGCGTGTTGAATATGTTAATGGATGCCCATCTAATTAAAGAATATTAAATGCCATATAAGCATATGCAAAACAAGTTTAATCAATGATGTAACCCTTTCATTTCCACAAACAAGGAATGTAGCCCTCGCTTAGGGAGATGAAAAAACTGGTGTAAACAAGCAACCGGCGTTGCTGCCCCACAGCCATCATCTTATAGCAGGACATAATGACCACAAAGGCTCAAACACTTGCCTAGCCAGGAGAAACTAGTGCCAGAAGCCAAGCCACTGGCAAATCCGGAAGGTTATTCTCTGTTTTGTCTATACATGATTTCACCATTTTACGAGGAGTCTTCCCTAGGAAGCATGAATAACATCCATTTGATAGGATACAGCATAGATATGTTGGAAACACAACATGAATATATAGGATTTTTTAGTAGCACAATACTAAAATAAAATGGGATAAATATTCAATATTTTTATGCATCTTACAAAATTATAGTATTGTGTCATTTATGACTTATTTCCTTATTTTATGTCATTTGAATGTGTTATATTAAATCATTTAAAAAATGTATTATTTATTTAATGTTGCATCCAACTCGAGTCATAACTCAAAATTCTAGAAAATTATGGAATCCCCAAAACAAAAATCACATTGAATCTGAATCCTTGTATCATATCAGTGCTTCCTACTTATGCCAAAAAGGCAATTTTTGAGCAATGTTATATAAAATGGCCAGCACATCCACCTGGAGAAAAGGGGGCCAATTCATGACTCCAATGATCAAACAAAGCAGTCAAACTAGTGACATCAAGATGATGTAACAAATTATAATTAAATCATTTGATAACTTATATACAAAAAGATTTGAGAAAAACACAAAAAATAGGAAATAATAATTTTTGCAACAGCCATTAATCATTTGTTCCAGAATCCAGATTTATTTCTTACAAACAATAAGTGAATTTTTGAATGGGATGAAATGGAGCAACTTGATGCAAAATAACATGTTCTTCCCAGGTTTTCAATTGTTTGCAGGATTTTGAAATAACACAAACCAATGAAATTGAAGTAAAATAACATGTAAAAAAAGTAAAATATTTCAAAAAAACAGATTTCGAAATAATAAAAAACTATTTTGCATTTTCAAATAAAATTCTCTGCTTTGGCTATTTTGGTATGCCATTAATCGGTTAAATGGATATTGATATTGGGTGGGCACTTGGAAGTGTGGTTTTGTATCAATTTTCCAAATAATGAAAACCAGTTCAACCTAGGCATTGCTGGTTCACGATGTCAGCCAGTTCTAGCACAAGAATTGTTGAACCAAGGACTACAGCTTCCTCATCCAACAATTTCAACCAGCCAGTCCAATCCAATTCCAATTAAAATGATTATGCTAACAGGTAAGAACATTCAAAACTTGAAAAATTGATGATACACTTTCACAAAAGAAATATGATAAAAAATACCATTAGAAAAAAATTAAGGAATGAAAAGAATCTTTACGAGAAAACCCAATTTCCAGGAAAAAATCAAAAATGAAGATCTTAATAATGGAACAATGAACATGATAAGAGAACAACTACCTTGTCAGAGCTTTTTGATTTCTCCAAATCACAAAGTCGTGCCTACAAAAAGCAGCAACAATAATATAAGGAAACATGCATAATGGACTAAATGAAGAAGCACAAAGAAGCAAACAAAACCTCAGCAACAGCAGCTTTTGACTCAGCAGAGGAAACTGCACGCCAGGCATCAGACAATTCCTTTCTCGTTAGATCAATTTGCTGCTTTGAAGCATCTTCAGCCCTTTCCTTCTCATTCTTTAGTACCCGAATTTGATCACGCTCTCCTTGAAGTTCTTTTTTCACATCTGCCCATTCTTTCTGCATAATGGAGGCAATCACATCAATTACTAATGGACACCACATATAACTTGATACTTTGTAGGAATTATACATAATAGAAAAAATTAATGCATACTAAGTCATAACATAATTATAAAATAATATATAGTATTGTTACAAATTAATGGAGATTCCTATATAGCTACTATTGAGAGAGGAGAATGAGATCAGAGGGATATGTTTATTCAGGAGGATTAACTCATACTAAATCGGGAACACATAATAAGGTTAAACATGCTATTACCAATGTGCAAATACACTGAAATTATTAAAATAATAACTCTTATTTAACTCTAATACTCCGCACCTAGCTGGGCCATATAAATCCATCACATCCAGCTTGAAACAAATACACTGAAATTGGCCAATAGATACAGCTTTAGCAAAAAAATTGCTAGTTGGGTGGATGCAAAGGTAAAAAGAGTGGTAATCAGGTCATTCAATATGTTGTTCCCAACAAAATGACAATCCACCTCGGTTTGGTTTTTTCTTCATGGAACAAAAGGTTATTTGTAATGTAGGCAGTAGTTTTTCGTCACAGAACAAAAAGCATAGTTTCTATTTTCGGAAATGAAATATCAGCTAGAAATTATCTATTGCACATCATTTCACCGGTAAAATCCAGAGCTCCCTACACTGGATCTGCACTAGACCATGGTAACACATTTTGCTTCTTGCCCCACATAGAGACCAAGCAGTGCACTACAAAAGTGCAGCATCAAGAGGTGGACTTTCTATCTCCCAAATCTCTTTAAGTGAGACACAATGCCAACAACTGGCTTTCAATGCCTACTTTTCTATCTCCAGAATCTTTTTTACGCTTAGATTGGGCAACTAATCCAACCACAAAGTTAAAAACTAAATAAATCATAGTAAAGATAAAATAGCTTGCCAATGAGCTGCATATAAGGCTTGCATCCAAACAAAGCTCAGAAGATATATCAGTGTCCAAATTGGAATCACAGAAGAGCCAAAAGTTTGGAGCCATTCAATCACTGAGTGGATTACTAGCTTAGAAAACCGACCAGCATGAAAAGAAAACCCTATATTGTCTTAGCAAACCATTCATTTATGCTGAATATCAACATTCCATTATTGAGCAAATTTTCTTTGCACAAACTTTTGCTGCAAAGAAACCATCTAACTATATGTTCACTCATAAGGAACAACTTATATGAAGTGCAGATCCACTGAAATATATTATGAAAATCCAACTCTATCCAAACATTAAGGGAGGTAGACAATGCCAGTGATGGACTTTGATAGTTGAACGATGAAAACACACGCACTGGGTAATTTTTTTGTTGCAAACCCAACTTCAAATAATCATCCAATACCTATCAATCATCCCATTGAAGACATAATGATGGCAGAAGAAACTCCTGCATCAGATGCTAACTTTTGGGCCCCCACCCTATAAATAAATCGGGAATTTTTCTTAAAAAAAATGTCTGCATCAGATTGTCAAGTTATATTTTGATGGCACTTCCATAAAAAGGATATATAAAAAAGTCCAATCGTCCAAACAAATGTAGGAATAGTAATCCAGACTCTACAATGACGGATCATGCACTTCTCTTGTGCCTAGAAGATCAGGAAGCGGAGGATCCTCTCCTCTTAATTCAAAAGATTGATGGGATGGAAAAAATGGCACAGATTGAAAGTTTGGAAGTAATTGAAAAGCCTGGAAGTTCCACAATAGCCAAATACTTCCAAACTTCAGTCTGTTCAAGAGACCAAGTGAGGGTTTCTGCAACAAGAAATCATGAAAAAAGAAACGTATTTCTCATCATTTCTATGTATTTGTGCTGATAGAGACGATAGAATCCCATCATCTCCCCTATATTTAATCTCATGCATCTCCTTATTTTCCATTCCCCACCCTACAAAATCCTGGGAAAACATGAAAAAGCTCTTGCGCAATGGCAACCCAAACCTCACATCAACACATCATCTTACTGTCGCTACCTCCTGCCATTGCATCCTCCCACACCACATCTTTCCAACATTACATCCTCCTCTTGCTCAATCTTGATACATTCACAACCTCAAGATCATCACTCTTGTAGGCCAATCATGACCAAGAACAACAAGGTGAGGACATCATGAAAAAGGTCAGACTTGGATCAAAGGATATCGATCACGATAGTGCATACAATGGCAGCATGGACAGTCAGAATGGCTAGTACCAGCAAGGCGAAGTGGGCATGACCACTGGTGTGAACCAAGGCTTCAAATATGGTAGACTGCCATTGAAGAAAAGGCGAAATGTTGAATGGAGAAGAAAGAAGTCAAGGTCAAGGAAAAAGGAAAAAAATAGAAAAAATGAAAGAACAAAAAAAAAAGGAAAAAGGAGGAAATGGAAAGAAAAATAAAGAAAATGAGGAAAAAAAGAAAAGAAAAAAGAGAGGGTGGAGGGTTTTAACAGAGAAATAGATTTATTGAATGAATGCAGAATTGGAAATAGATGAAATGTTGTGTTTATCAATGTTACAAACAATTTATATTATTTTTGATAAATTTATGTTTATAGCCACAATCTACCTGAATTTGAATATTAAAAAGCAAAAGGGGTCTCCATAATCCACATAATCAAACATTTGTCCGATTATGGTATTATGAGTTTTCTTTCCACAACAACCACACAATCTTGACGTGCATAATCCTAATCAAACAATATTAAATACACTTCACAATACAACAAAACACAAGTGATTGTAATAAGTTCAATTGTTGTGTATAATCTTCATTACACATAATCTAGCAAACTAAACATTTGAACCAAATTAGGCCTAACCCTGCAAGAAGTCAAATAGCTATTCACAAAAGATGAATCCTATTAACTTTTCATTTTTGTGTAACACTATAACTTATTTCTAAATAGTAATACAATTTTTTGTTGAATTCGTACATAAAAGGAAAAACACTTAACATTTGAAAATGGAACGGATGGTGCCCTTTCATTGAACAGAGGGAACAACAAAATACAAAATCTCAAAACAATTACATCTTTTTAGGAAACAAGTATGGGTACTAATTTATCATACGGAATGTACATCATGAAAATATCATTCCTTATTCAATGAGAATTTTCACTAAAGGATTTCATTTAAAAATGTCAGGAGGCCATAACACAGAATAGAAAGGCAAATATCGAAAAACAATTGAAAGCATTTATAGTGCTGAATTTTCCTTCTAGATCAAATGTTAAACATTCACATGTTCATACAAAATTTTCTAAAAGTGATACTAAGTCCCACGCTTACTAGTGAAACAACACTTAAATATACACTAAGCCTTACTTCCACATGCTTGATATACTCCTCAAGTTTCCTCATCTCATTCAATCTTGATTCCTGAATAAAGTAAATCAACAAATAATAAATAACAATTTCATAAAAGATAAGGATACATAACTATCAGGTTATTCACTTCAAGGATGCACTCTAAGAAGAACCTACCTCTCGGACTTCATCAACACTATGGATGGTATCTAAACTGGTCTGTATTCAAGAAAACTTGAAATCAAACTTAGGACCAAAAGGAGTTTGCAAATAAAGAAAGCAGGCAAATTCATCAAGAATGACTTTACCTGTAGTCGTTGAGCTCGTTCAGACAAAATACGAATTTCATCATTTGACCTTTTTTCTGCATTTATTAGTATTTCTTTTTCACTCTTCAGCACAGACACCTGTAAAATTAAAATAAAATTTAAAAAACAGAAAGACAGAAAGAAGAGAAACACAAATGCATCTAAAATGCAACACCTCTACAGATAGCTTCCGTGAAAGCTCTTCAGACAAACGCAACATCTCAGAGCTTTCCTTACTCCTTCGCTGGCAATCAATTAGTAACTGGCTCAATTCAACATTCCTTGCTCTGAACCCATTTGCTTCTTCTATCTGTGATTACAAAAATTATATTACATAAATAAAAGCTAAACTCTGGAATGCAACCACAAAAGATAAAGGGTACCTGATTCTCTAATTCCTTAGAAAAACTCTCAAGCTTGTCTCTTGCAAACTTTGCTTCCATAGAGAATTTATCACGTTCTAATCTCAATTCCATAACCTCGTTCCTGCCAAAACAAGATTTAAAAAATCAAAGAAAAACACAAGAGAAATTAAAATGCCATCAGAAAGGCATACACGGCATTACCAGAAAATATAAAACACATCATAAAACCAAAAAATGTAGATAGAAATTTATAACTGAGTATGAGTCTATGACATAAAACAATAGTGACCAAAAATAGAAGAATCTTATGGAAAATTAGATACATGAAATTATAACAAGTATATGACAGTATAATATTTTACATTAGGGATTGGCTCTGCAAGACAATAAAATTCAAAACTAGAAGGGCACCCATTGATGCTGATTTTTCAACACTTGAGATGGCAGACAAGAGTCTAGTTTCAAGCATAACTCATGTATGAAAAAGTTAGTTATTTTTGTCAAAAAAGTATGTAATATATATATATATATATTGAAAATTATATAAATATATAAATATTTTACATATAAAAGGGCAACTTAGGTACTGGAATTCTATTTTTGTTGTTCAAAGCAACGACTCCACTCAACCTATTAAAGTCTCTCTTCATAATAAATTTAATAACAACCAAAACAAAAATATTATTTCATTACATAATGCAATAAAACTCATTCTTCTCCCAAATAATCTGACCCAAAATCCATTTGGATCCAGTTCTACTCTACTTTTCAAATGATAACTTCTAAAGGACAGCCCAAGAAGCAAGAAGTTGTAACATAGAGAACACAAGAAAACAACATTCGCTACAAACTCTTGATAATAAAAAAAAAACACAAAACAAGACAACAAAGTGCCTTTAAAAGAAGCTCCATTTAAAACCAAAATTGAAATTATTTACTAGAAACCTAGCGTCTCATTATTTATTGGCAAATTTTTACTTATAGTAGGAATTTGTGGTCCAAATAATGGAAAATTAGGTGAAATTAATTTCTAATTATAACCATGTATTTTTCCAAAGTTATAGCTTTTAAAGATCACTCCAAACGCTAACCATTCAAAACACTCAAATAGCAAGCATCTGTCAAAATTCCAGAACTTATACTTTTAACAGTGAGTTTTCAAACAAACCCTCCAAGATTGAATCGCCAATAGGGCTGACAAGGGGCATTAAATATTTCTATCTAGATATTACACGCCCTGATTACTTTTAATAATTTTTATACTTCAAAACTTTGATTTCAATTATATGTAGGACTATTATATCATGCATATATATATTGACAATAAAAAACCTTAAATTTGAAATATTGCAGAATTTATTTTATTATAGATTTCTAGATAGAAATTTATAAAATTTGACCTAATCATGTGTACATTATTATTTTTATGACATAAATTACACATTTGGTATGTGTTTTCAATGTTTTTTAAAGTACTGATTTAAAATTTCTCATCTTCTATATACATATTCTACTGATATAGTTAACATAATGCTACATTAATCAAATATATAAAATGATAACAATAAAAAAGGCATTTTCTGATTCACGATTTATTCTGTTAATCACAATTCCTCTATCAAGGTAAGTAATTAATTTTAAAAACCACAAATACTAACATTTTTTAATCACATAAAGAACTCATGAAATCACTCCAAGCTATTTTTGGAAAAATTTTAACAGAAATTCAAATTATTTTTATATCCTATTTCCTATAATTTTAAGGCATTCGCACAATTTCTTTCAGAGATGTTTGCTATTTTTCCTATTTTCCTCAGATAAAAGTCTGATACAAAACCAACATTTATCATTACAGACACTTCTGTTGAAAGTTTCTATAACTAATTAAAAACATAGAATCAACTACTATAAATAGTGGTACTTCCTTAATCACATTTGACTCAAAAGTATCCACCAGATCATTCTTAAAAATATATATGTCTTTTGGAAGTTAAGCAAAAACCAGAATCAAACAAGAGACAAGGATAGTTGCAATCAGGTCTTCCTGGAAATTACATCAAATTCAACAATTTTTAAAATACAGTAGTAAATATGTTAATTTTCATCTCTAGTTTTTGTTTATTGAGACAAAATAAACAAAGTGAATATTCACTAGATCACTTTTGAAAACCAATGGAAGGCAATCATCTTATTTTCGCCAAAAAAAATCAATGTCTTCCCCACCTTGATTTTTGCAAATCATCTTCAAGGCACCTAGCACGTTGTGCAAATTGTTCATGAGCCTTCTTTGCTGCTTCCTGCACAAATTTGGTAAAATAATCCAAGTTTACAATTTATTTTTGAATATGGTGGGACAACTACAGCACAACAGTACCTGGGAACCTTCAAACAGGAGCAAGATATCCCTTTTCCCATCAGCTGCAGAAAATATCAGACAAAAAATCTCCATAAAAAATATCAAAACAACTAAATTAATATGTGAGAACAAACCTGGAATATACATTTTAATATCAAAATAATGAAATTCAGAAGAAAATCACAAAGTAAAAATGTGGATTGCAATTGAAAATGTAAAATAAAAATAACAATACATAAAACCAAAAGGTTTATATGAAATACTAACACAAGAAGAAACCTAAATAACTAAAGATTAATCCACAATGGAATCTGTACTTTGCTTTTGTTAACATTCCACTTTCAAACTCTTCCCACAATCTATTAGCTCTTTTGTGGGTCTTGCAATCCACAATTTCTTTTACGCATCCCATGATGTGCAATTTTCTTCTTTCAAGTCTAAGAGACCATTTTCACTTTTTTTGAATTTAAATGACCGATTACATTCTCTACTTTGGACTAAAAATGACTCTTCATTAATTAGCTAAAATTTCAAAAAAAAAAAAGTTTGCGGTCCAACCAAATTTTCAATTAGTAAGACTAAAATACTCTTTCAATCCAACCGAACAAAGTTCAAGTTGACCAAAATTTTAGCCTGACCAAACACTTAGATTTGACTGAAAATATTTTGTTCAAACTAAATCCACCAAAGGGAAGAAATCTCTAATGAAACCACTCACACATTCTGCCACATCAGCAGCCACATGGCATTTTCCATGTCAACGACACGGTAAATTTTAATTGGTTCTTGATTCTAACGTAAACATCATAACCAATCTGGTGTTGACATGTGCCAGCTCATGCCACATCACCTACCACATCAACATACTACGTCAACACCCAAAAGATTTTCAATCGATCAAAGTTTCGATTTTTCAATCTGACTAAAACATATCTTCAATCTAACCAAAAAATCGATCAACCAAAGCAATTTTTGGCCTAACCAAATTTATTTTCAGTCAGAACAAAAATACCTTTTTTTTAATATTTCCCCAACTTTTTTATCCTTTTGAACTTTTGCCACATCAACAATCACATGGCATTCTCCATGTCAACAACACATGACATATTTCCATTGATCCTAGTTTCCAATGTGAACATCATGGACCAATACAGTGATGACACATGACAATCCATGTCACTGGCCATGTTAGAACAACACATCAGCATTTCAGAGAAAATTTAACCAACTAAAATTTTTTTGGTCAAATCAAAACATCCATCTACCTAAATCCATTTTTTAGTCTGACAAATGTTTTTCATTGGTCAAACCAAAGTTTCTTCGATCTAACCAAAGATTTTTTGGTCTAACCAAAGTTCAACATTCATATCTTCAATTTTCCCTTTTTTCCGTTGATAGTTTGATTGATTTTCCTTCATCATTCACCTTTTCCATCACAGCCACACCAACAGACATGTGGCATTTACCATGTCATCCAACACATGGCAATCCCTCATTGACCAATCAATTTGAAGTCAATACCTTGAGTTAATTAGATGTTGATACATAGCACTTCTGCCACATTAGCCACCACATTAGTGCCACATCAACATTTTCAATGAAATTTTCTAGATTGGTCTGAATCATTTTCATTGAACAATCCAAATCTCTCATCATCCAACAGTAAACATTTTTTCTACTTTTTACCCGATGAATCACATTTCTTCTATTTTTCATCCAACGGTAAGGACTTGATCAAAAGATTAGCAACAAAGATCTTTCTGCTCGAATCGCATCCAACAACCTAGATCGTGACCAATTTACTTTGATTTAACAGTCGTCTTTTAATCAAACAAACATTGACATTGAATCTTGTCAGGCATCTCTCCTTATCCACCAACCACCCTATTTGCCACCATCATCTCACACCCATGATGCAGCCAGACAGACATCTATGTCATCATCCTACCAATTAGTTGAAGAACAAAAGGGGAAGACCTCTTTCAAAGAATAACACAATATGCTTCTTCATGGATGAACCTTCAAAAGAACAGATAAACTGCCCGACAACCCACCGTTGTTCACACACTCTGCCAACTACGCTCTCTACTCATGGAAAATCCCTTCCAACGTTAGTAAAGCTTCAAACAAGTACACCCTATCATTCATGCATAACCCTCTACTTAGAAAACACCACTCCAAGCAATGATAGTCTACATCCCTATTTTTGTCAACACTCACATCACCGCCTATGAATGCTTTTTTTGCCATCAAACCAAGCTTGTCAACTGCCACTTGTGTCAAGCACCTCCCATAACTGCCCTTCAACCCAATAACCTCTCTACACCACCACCGCTCCTATGCCAATCAACCCCTTTTGAGCCAAAACAAGGAACGAATTGTATTAGTATTTGTGCACCTAAAATTACAATTCCAAAAAGAATTGTAATTTCAAGTTATAAGGATAACGTTCAAGTTTCATTTCTCACCAAGAGAGGTCTACATTTGATTTTCGCCGAACCCTTCAACCCTCCCCACGTTACATCCTGACCACAAACCCTTCTGCAACAAGAGAGCTCAACCCAACACAGCATGAACCAGTCCCATTACCCTACCGATCATTGCAACTTGAGTGGTTGTCTTCCACTTCTTTTGCTCCAGGTCCTCTTCGATTTTGTTCACTCAAGGGTGTCTTCCATCCTCCATTAAGCGTCACATGTGCATGATCATCCAATCCCTAAACACCTAATTTTTGATCATCTATTTTTACCCTAGGTAAGTCCTCATCGTCAAGTGGTCCATCTTCCCCCCTACCTTGTTATTATTTAACATTGTTATATTGCTTAACATTTCATCCATTAAACTATTCCATTTGCTCATTTTTCTTACTGCTAGGTGTCCATTGTTTGATATCAAACTATTTGAGATTTGGTGATCGTAACTATAGGGTGCATGGATAATGGAATCATAGTAATCACTTTTAGTTCAAAACCAAAAAGGGTCTTCAAAGATACAATTTGTAATAATTGCACAACAATACATTTTGAGTGGACTTTAAAGAAACCTAGGAACTACATTAAAAAAAAAAACTTTAAATGCAATTTCACAAGAATCAAAATCTGCATCTTCCACATGTTTGGAGTTTACAGTTGCCTGAATTTCATAGCTGTCAGCAGTGGAAATTTACACTATCAGATCAGGTATATAAGTTATTATTATTTAGTTATACACAATTAGCTCATTTCTGCAAATAGCAAGCATCAATCCCATGCTGCTCTATTTTATTTAGTTATTTTTGCAATATTTTGACAGTGTATCAATGGTCTAGTGCTAGGATAGTAACCTGTAACTTTATATTGTGAGGTTTGTGACTATTATTATACTTACTTGGTCAGGACAATTTATTAGTATGTCTACACCATGCAATTTATTATTATCTTTCTAGATTTCCCGTTTGCCAACAAGAAAAACGTATTTACTTAGTTCTGTATATTGGGATATGGAAGATTCTAAATGGTATGTTGTCCACACACGACAATGAAATTGTAATGATTTTTTAATTAATTTCCTTTTTTGGATGAATTAGGTGTTTAATATTGTACAGAAGCAAATTAATTCCTCCGTGTAGATGATATTTTAGCTTCCTAGCTGAGAGGTGAACCTTTCCTTTAGGAATATATAGGAGTAGCGAACAAGTGAGAATCAAGAGATCATGCATTAAGGTTTTCTGGACTTTTGAAATAGAGCCCCTATATTAGTATTCATTTCTTCTGGAAATAAAGCCCCTAAATTTAATTAATGTAAAAGGACACATAGACCTTTCCAAGTATGCAATAAGAACTCATAGTTATGGTAATTGTTTTAGTATATTTTTTAGTTCACAATTTCATTTGCAAAGTAAATAGAGTACATCTAGTCGAAGATCTTGTCGATGGATTACAAAAAATTCAGGTTAATGCTATATAACAAATCTTCAATAATATAGAATGACAAGAAGATATAGTTAATATTATTGACAATAACACTCAAGAACAAAGGAAAAAAATACTAGATAAATTCCATGAAAATATTATAACTACTATGTGGGATGATCACAATTAACTTTTAATTATGTATTTATATTGAATACATTGTGAACTTTTATGTAAATATTTCAACTTTGTTCAAGCATATGTACTTTTCCTTTCAATTTATCATAATTGAATGTAATGTTACTGATATTATATTAATGACATATGAACATCTCATGATATCATTATGACATTCTATCTTAGAGACTCCTACAATGACACTTACAAAGACTAAATATGCTTCAAGAATGCCAAGCATCTACTACTACATCCTATGCCACAACTTCCTCCTCAGGTACAACTGCATTTTTGGCCTCAAGAAACAATTCCTAGATGATAGACTCCAGAGCTTCCTCAAGCACTCCGGTACCCATTAACACTATACCTGTCTTTCAACCTTATCCAATGTAACCTTTGTGTTCGTAGCAAATGGGCATACCTACTCCATCCATGGCTAAAGGGTTATCCAAGCTACCTCTAATTTAACCCCTAACCATGTCCTTTTTGTCCCAAATTTTCTTATTAACCTATTGTCTATTGGTGCCATTACTAAATATCTTTCTTGTTTTGTAACATTTTTCCCAATTTATTGTGTTTTTTAGAACTTGCAAACAGGGAGAAGCATTGAGCTAGGCTATAAGACAAAGTACGGCATGTACATCTTGGCCTACAATGATACTCCTCATGGCCTAGCACACTTGACATCAACTTCTGAGCCTTCCCACCATTAGACTAGTTTTTAGATGTATTGCATTTGTTCATGATTTAACTCTTGCTCATGACAAGATAGCTCCTTGGTCTATTAAGTGAGTCTTTGTAAGATAACTATGAGTAAAAGGATATCAACATTATCATGCTACCACATCAACATTTCGTTTCTACTAACATTACATTCTTTGAGTCTTTATCTTACCTTAAGTCGTCAAATATAGCTTCTAAGAGAACTCCTTTACCTGTCCTACTTGAGTTGCCAATTACAGGTGGAAAAGTAATAGACGATGCCAGATCTACAACTCCTCCACTACAGGTATATCATTATCAACCTGAAGCACAATCACATTTGTCAACAAAGCAGTCTTCCTAAAACATGGATGTAAGCCCATCTAATTCACCAAAGCCCTCCAAGCTTCCTATAGCCCTTAGAAAGGGTACAATAATATACCTTATATCTAATTTTGTTTCTTATCACCGTTTACACTCATCCATTCCAGAATTTGCCCTTCTTCTTTCCCCAATGTTGAAGCTTTTTTCATTTAACTACATACCAAACAAAGGGATCATAAAACATTTATCATTGATTCAGTTTTTACAATTTCCTTAAAAGAGTTGTTCAATTCTAATTGAACTCCATTCCAATGCATCAAACACAATCTGAGTAAACTCAAAGCCAATAATTGTAAATTACCTGGATCAGATCCAGCAGATTCATGACCTGAAGCATGAATATTGATTTGTTTTTCTTCATATAATCTCTTGTACATTGCAACCTGTAAGCAATTAAGCGTGTATAAATAGGGTTAAACGAGACCTTTCGAAAGCATAACATAGCATATAACAAGTGCTCAGTTCCATGTCAACTATGAGCATATCAACCTACAGAATGACTCAAAGCGTCACTTACAGAACCATGGAGTGATTCAATCATGGCTGCTTGCTCCTCACACCTTTTCAACATTGCTTCAACTTTACTTGTTGCATCATCAGCTCTTTTCTGTAGCTCCCTTTGAAAGGTTTCCTGAATGCATTAAACAAGGTAATAGCATAAAAATCAACAAGACCAACACAAAAGGAAGTGACAAGACTCCATTACATATCATATGATATTCCACAAGAACATAGAGCACAATAGAAATTAGAAAATCAACAAAAACTACAGATAGCATATGCACCTTAACTTCAGCAATGCTTGCTTTTTCTTCATTTGAAAGGTTATGCACAAGACAGCGAAGCTGACAGTTTTGCTGAACTAATTCATTTATGTCTTTAAATGTCAGCTGATACATAGCACCAGAAACACAGATCCTCTTGTCAGATATGATGCACCAAATTCTATATGCAACCTAGACAAGAAAATTAAGCTACCGCATTGACACTACAGCCATTCTCTGAGATGGAAGAGTTTGTTGCAACTGTTCCATCAGGAAAAGCTTGATCTTTCACTCCACAGCGAATTTGAGCATCTCTAAATTCCTTTAATAGAACAGTGACCTGAGTGTATGCAAATCAAACTATTACTTTAAAAGAGAAATTAATTTTTAAAGTTAATGAATCTTACCAAAATCCATAGAATCTATATTGGGTCAGATATATCAAGCAATTTTAACTGATAAAGAAATATTGAAATACTTTTTTCATTAGATGTGAGTGTAGGTATTTTCACCTGCTTTTGAAGGTCACTAATCTCCGTTTGAGCAATGGTATAATCACGATCCTGTTTCTTCAATTCAGCCTAAGATTTCCATAAGGAATGATTGGAATAAGTATAATAATAAAAAAAGAAACCTAAGAGGTGAATGAAGAGGTTCACATCAAGATACCTTTAAGGTACAAATAATACTTTCATATGTATCGATCTCTAATAGTGCCTGCCGCAATTTCTGGTCATGAGAATTGTATGCATCCACCAACCTCTCATGTTCAGCTGTTAAAGAAGAAATAAGGATAGAACTAATGAAAAGAAAAAGCAGTATAGAGCAATGATCAACACCAATATTTTAATCCTGCTACATAAATAAAATAGAAATACAGACAAAAACCTTAGATCAATGTCCACTTAATTATCATAGTTAAATAAAACGAGATTTCAAAAAAGCATCATCAACATTGAAAAAGATAAATACAGAAAAATTCTCCTATATTCATAGTACTAACATTTCCTTAATCTTTCATATAGGATGCACCCTCATGGATACCAAAACTTTTAAATCATAGTCAACAATTCAAAAATATGAATGATGATATTAGAAACAAGAGTCATTACTACCTTTAAGTATTTATAACTTTGTGAGACAAAGCATGAATACCATAGAAATTCCATTTTGTATAATGCAATTGGGAATTCACATTTTTCTTTTCAAAATGTTTTCAATGGTACAAGCAAAAAGCCAAAGTTTTTTCTTAGAGAAAGGAATGACATTTTATTACAATGATCTAACCTTGTTTTGTAATTACAAACACATATTTATTATGTTAATATTTATTAATGATTTTTCAAAATGTCAGGTGGGCATATGCCCCACCTTGCCTCCAACTCCCATTAACCCAGAGAAACAAATGCCAAAGATTTGGGAGCACTTCATGAGGGGCTGCTTTTATGCCTAAACAACAGGGTAGTGATAGACAGGCTATAGGTGGAAATAGACTCAAAAGGGGTGGTAGCTATGATCAAAGCAAGGTGTAACTACTGGCAAGTACACTCCATCTGGGACCAGCTAGTGCATATAATCCAACATGTGCATTCCTTTGCCCATCTATATACTACTAGGAGAGTAACAACATGATTGATTGCTTGCCCAAGGAGGGAGCATTTAGGAAGTGACAAGCAACATATAACAGATCCAAGAGCCATCAGTGAAGGCTAGAGGAGCTTGGATGCTTGATAATTGGGAGGTGTCAAGCGTCCAACAGAAAGGACCCCTGTAATGTGGCCATCTAGAGTGGTGAAGGTTTATGTGGCTATTCTTGCTGCTCTATGTGATGTCGATGGAACATTGACCTAATCCTCCCCACTTGTAACCCTAAATTTTCTTGGGTCCCCACACCATAAATAGATCAGAGATTTTAATTTAAAAAATGCCAAAGATAATTGGACTAATTTACAAAAGACCATTTCAAATTTATTATGTCGGGATTCCACATGCCAACATAGCAAGAAATTGCTCTTGACCATACAAGAACAAGGGAGAAAAACTATTAACAGAAAGTGAAAGAAAATGACACTACCCTTGCTTAGGGAAAACAACCCTTAACAATGTTCTTTATGGGATCAAGGCTCAAGCACCTTAGATACTCAAGCCCCTAAAAACAACAACAATCTAAATCATAATCCCACAACATGAAGTTGGTCACAAGAAACCTTTTCTTCCATGTATTTCTATCTATGGTCAAACATTCAGTTAAATTACATAAATTTAAATATTTTCTCGTAATTCCTAATCAAGTAATTTTTTTTAAGTCTATCTCCACTTCTTTTAGTTTCTTCTACACTAATTAATTTTCCTCTCCTAACTAATATATTTTTCTATCTCCTAAAAATATAACCAAACCACCTAAGCCAATTTTCTATTATCTCATTTTAAATTGGTGCAACTTCTACTCTATTCCTAATAAAATCATTTTTTAGCTTATCCATTAAAATAAGTTGATAGATACCTAAATTTACTTGATAATAACTCTTTAGCTTACCCCTTAAAATAACTCAAGCACCTTGGTAACAAAAACATCAAAATTAAAACTTATTACAAATCTTTTAATTTAATGAATAACTTAGTCACAAATAACTTGATAAATAACATTCTAAAACTAACAATAACAATCTAACTATAATAAATTTACAATAATCCTTCCAAACAATGATACAAAATTAACAATTGATGATAATATAAAGCTTATAGAAACAACAATCATAACAAAAATAAATCAAATATTAGTAAATTTAGGTATCATTTGGATATACTTTTGGTGGCTGAAACTTTGCAAAATCATGATTCCACATAGATTTCAGTGAAAAAAATTTCTATGATTTTCACTACTATTCAGAATCTCACTTGGTTGGAAAAAGCACTTACCCATTTTTGAAAAAGTATTCTCCATCAAAAGACCACAATACCTTCCCCAAAATGTGTACAACCACCATCCACTACAAAATCTGTGCTACTTCCTTCCAACATTTCTCCACTACCTTCCATACAATTGAGTGGATCATCAGCATTCATCTACCCATTTTGTGCTACCTCTCCTTAAGAATAGCACCATACATGGAGCCTTCACTAATGCCATCATCAACAGTTCTCACAAGCTCGATCAAGGGGTGAATGATCAGAGCTCCATGAGTGTTGATCCCTATTCTTCTCCATTTCACTCCAATTGTTTGCGTTGTTGACACTTGATGACAATGGACAAAATTATTTTGAGCAAGGTGATGTTAGAAGCAAAAAATGGTCATCTAAGGACCACTGAATTAGTGTCATTTTTATATAGAGTTCAAATGCTTAGAGTCATAGACACAAATAGAAATTTATTCTAACTAGTGAATTGGTATGTCATTTTTACAACCAATATATCATTGGTCTAACAGTCAAATAAATTAGTACTCCATTTTATGAAACAGCATTCCATTCCCACATGTCCTAGCGCAATGTGACAAAATGGGTATGCCAATTTGAGTAAACAATATGTCGTTTTTACTCTAGAGAGTAGCTACATTTCTGTCCCAAGAAATGATATACCAATCAAATTCAGTATGCCATTCTGGGAATAAAGTCTAGCTATACTTCTAACCCATAAATCAACGTATCATTTTTTAGAAGCAGTACTACAATTTTATGTCAAACAGAGTGTTGAGTTAAACTCTATTCCATGTTATAGATAATTATTCCACGTAAATGCATCTATCCTAAGTATTCTATATGAATATTCTAGTGTAAGAGCGCATATAGGAGATTTACAATTTTTTCCTAGCACAACTATAACTCAAAATTACATTAATACAAATTTCTAAACTAACTTCTACTTATTCCTACATAGTTTGGTTCTCCTTAAGCTCTTTTTACTTTTCCTTCATCTTTACTTGACCTTACTTGATTTTCTCAAGTGCCTTGCTTGAAATATATTCTACCACATCCTTTTCTCATATTGATTTTCTTTGACTTTACTTTGCATACTTTTTGCATATATACTACAATAAGCTTAATATATACTACCACATATTTATCATTAACTTTTGTATCATAAAACCAATTGGAAAATATTTTCCTAACAATTTTAAAGGTTATAATCAAGGTTTCAAATATTGGTATCATATTGAGGTTAGTTATTCAAAAGAAAGAAACATATCAAGGATCAAGAATCATATCGATGGAAGTGCAATACTTTTGTGAAAATGTAAAAAAAAAACAAAATTTCAACTTCAAACTCAAGGATAAGATAAAACAAATTATGATATACCGAGATGTTAGAGAGTGTTTGTAATAGTCGGATATCCATTTGAGCTTAAATGGATATCCAACTGCGTAAGGGTTATTTAATCCCCCTAATCCTATACCCTAATTCTTGATGAATACAATTTTCTCATTCCTCTTGTCCACCCTTTAACTTGGTATCAAAGCTTAGTTCAAGGTTTTCCCACCAAAATCCAACACCATCGACCACCCTTCCTAGTCATTCGCCCAACAAAACATTCCTAGCTACAACTGACTTCCACCCCTCGCATTCGGTAATCAACATTGTCCATCACTGTTGTCGACCACCACATACAATAGATGATAGTGATTCTTCTTCAAGTCCATATAGAAGAGGAAAACCATCCTTCCATCAACTTGGATTCAAACCGTTGACCCCTCTCCACGTTTGTTAGATCCCTCTTCAAGGTTCATCAATTGGATTCTAACCACCATCTGTTCGAAAACTTCAAGATCACATCTGTGTTGTTATGTCTCCGCAAGCATGCATCCTCAAGCTCAACCACCACAATTAAGCTAGCATCCTAGAAGCTTGTCTGTCAGATCCCTCTTCAAGGTTCATCCAAAATCTCTATTAGCATCGCCCAAACTAGAGAGTTGTTCATTTCCAAGGCCACCTCACTGCAACAATCACCTAGACTAGAGCGTTGTCTGTCCTTCTTCCAATCTAAATAGTGAACCTCTAAAGAATTGTTTCTAATTCTTAACAGTGAATCTACTTGTTTCTGATTTCCAATTCTTAATAGTGAAATAATGAACCCTACTTCTTTCAATTCTTAACCATAAAAATCTCTTGTGGCAAAATTGTTTCTTCACTTGTCAACACACATATTGTGTTGAAATTATGGCATCAAGTTTGTCAAATTCTCATGGTGGTGATCTACTTGTTAAGAATTTTCTTAGGGTTTCAAAAATAATTAGATGGTTCAAATTACATAATATGGGCTCAAAGTTTTGAACAAACAATCATTGCTTATTACCAGGAAAAACATATTTTCTCCTTGCCTCCAAGTATTAAAGAACCAAAATACCAAGATTGGATTACTGATGATGCTGCCATCAGCTTGTGAATGCTATCTGAGCATGAAAGCAAATGTTGCTCATGGTGTAGTTATGCTAAAAACCATATAGGAGATTTGGGATAGTTTGCACAAAACATATGGTCATGAGAAAAATATAACAAAGATCCTACAGATTTACGAAGATTTGTTTCAATTTCGACACAGAGATAGAAGTTGTCAAGAACATTATAGTCTACTTCGTGGATTGATGAAGCTAGATATTTATCAATCACCTACTTCTGATGCTGCTACTTTTAAGAGATATAGAGAAGAATTTGGAGTGACATTTTATCTTACTAGCATCAACTCCATAGTTACTTCTCAGATCCATGGGGCAATTTTGGAAGCTAATCAGATGCCAAATATAGCTAAAACATTTACAAAAACATTGTGCGTCTCCACAACTATTTCTTTTGAATTTGGTAATTCAGAAGGAGACCAATCTACCTTGATTACTTCTGGTGGTCATGGCCATAGAAGAGGTCGTGGAGATCGTCAATGCCTAAAGTGTCAATCATGTGGAAAGTTAAGACACAAGTCTAAAAAATGTTGGGAAAATTTTCCCCACCTCAAGTTTACTCAGTTCACTTATGTCAATTCAGAAAAGACAACTATAGAAACAAGTACTTCTGTTGGCTCTACAATCACTATCTTACAGGCTAATTATGAACGTCTCACCTAGGTTCAAGGTTTTAATTCCAATGCTATGAGTGCACAGACTACATCTTTTCATCCAAGTACCGATACTGCCTTACTAGCCTCCCACAATGATTCTTAGATCATAAACTCTGAGACATCCCCTCATATATCAAGTGCACGTAACTTATTTGACCGTCTATCACACTTTCTTGATAAATCAGCTACCACCATTGTTGATGGACATTCATACCTTATAACTAGTCAAAGGGAGGTTCAAGTCTCTTCGTAGTTACAACTGAACAATGTCCTTTATGTACCTGATTTTTCATTCAACTTTTTATTCATTAATGTTATCACTATCTAATTACATTGCTTTGTAACATTCTTCCCATTTCATTGTATCTTTTAAAATTTGTAGACGAATCAGAGGATTCATTTAAGGCATAGAACGAACACTTCTAGAGTTTACCTATTGGTTCATGATTATATTCTTCATGGACTAGTGGCGAGTTTGTCAAGCACTAATTCTCCTCTTCTATGACATTATTGTTTGGGTCATCCTTCATGTATCAAACTTTGTTAAGCTCTTCTTTGGATTTCTATTTCTTCTTTTGAGTGTGAGTCTTACCAACTTGGAAAACATACTCATGCTTCATTCAAGCATTTACGTTTAGTATCGTCTTCTATCATGTTTGAAGTTGTTCATGGTGATATTTGAGATCCAAGTAGAATTACATCTTCTACTAGACACAAATATTATGTTATTTTTGTGGATAATTTTTCTCATGTGTCTTAGATGTATCTATTGAAAAACCATCATGAAGTTCTTGATGTATTAAAAAAAAATTGCTAAAATAGAAAACCAATTTTCTATTTGTCAAAAAATTTTGTATACTGACAATACTCTTAAGTTCATGTAACATGATTTTCAATCTATTTGTTCCTCCTTCGATATCATTCATCAGACCACTTACCCTCACACTTTCCAATAAAATGAAATTGCCAAGAGAAAACATCACTATATTCTTAATGTAGCTTGTACACTTATGTTGTATATGAATGTTTCCAAAATTATATGGTCTAATGTCATCCTTACTAGAGTCCTATCTCATTAACAAGATGCCTTCAATGCCTTTAGAAGGTGATACTCCTCTTGCACAGCTCTATCCTGACTGTGATTTGTTTGCTATATCCCTCCAAAGGTATTTAGGTGTACTACCTTCATTCAAAATCTATCACTTAATCTTGACAACCTATCTTCTCGTGCCATCAAATGCAAGTTTGTTGGATATTCCAAAACTCAAAAGAGATATCGCATGTATCATCCACCCACCAAAAAAATATTATACATCAATAGATGTCACCTTTTTTGAGTTACAACCTTACTTTAGCGTAGTTCCATCAAAAGATCCTATATCTACTCCTCTTCTAGGACCAATGGACCTGCCTAGTAGTAAATCATCCACTATTACCTCTCTTGAAGTAGAATCAATGCAAGATGATCGATCCCCCCAACCTTTGCAAGTTTTACAATTGATGACAACATCATCCAACTACCCCTAAACCAACCTCTCACCCTGATGGTGAGTCTTCTCTTGACCTTACTCAACATGACCTTCTCATTGCTCTTTGCAAGGGCACACACATCACCCCCTATCTAATCTTATCAACTATGCTAACATTGCTAATACTTTCCACAAGTTTGCCTTGATCATGTCCATAGAGTCCTTACCTAAGAATCATCACAAGACTCTTCAAATTCCTCATTGGAAGGCAGCTATAGATGAAGAGATGGGAGCTCTTCTTTCTCATGGCACTTGGGAATTAACACCTCAACTTGTAGATACCACTACTGTCACCTATAGATGGATTTTCACCATCAAATGTGGACTAGATGGCAATGTTGAAAGGTAAAAGGCACGGTTGGTGGCTCGTAGCTTCACACAATAATATAAGGTTGATTATGCTGAGACATTCTCTCCTATTGCTTGACCGAACTTCATCCAAGTGATTCTATGGTGGTGAATAACTCTTGACATATTGTCCAACTTGATGTTAAAAATGCATTTCTATATAGTAATCTAGATGAACAGGTTTACAAGAATCAACCTTATAGATATATTGCTCAAGAGAGGAACCAAGTCTGTTTCATAAAGTACTTTATGAACTCAAACAAAGTCCAACATGGTTTGAAAAGTTTAGCAAAGTCATATAAAGTGATGACTTTGACAGCTGTAAAGTTGATCATTCTGTATTTGTTAAATATACTTCAAAAGGCAATGTTATCCTCACAATTTATGTTGATGATATGCTATTGATTGGAGATGATCTTCAAGACATAGAAGAAACTAAATAGTTTTTACAATGTAACTTTGCCACAAGAAACATGGGAAAGCTATGATATTTTCTAGGCATTGAGTTTAACTACTCTAAAAGTCATCTATCTCTATTTCAAGAAAGTATGCACTTAATCTTTTAAAAGAGACAGAGCTTGAAGGGTACAAACCTAAGAGAATCCCTATAGAATAAAATCACTCATTATGGGATGAAGACTCTCCTAAGTATAATGAACTAGACAAGTACATAAGACTCATTGGAAAGTTCATCTACTTAATAGTCACTCAACTAGATATTAGTTATGTTGTGAATCTTCTTAGTTAATTCATGCATGCTCTGAAAGAGGTTCACTAGCAAGGAGTTGTCAGAGTTCTTGCCTATGTTAAACACACCCTACAAAAATGCATTTTCTATACAAAACATGGACATTTACAAGTGATGGGTTTTTCTGACGCTAGGTATGCAAGTGATAAGGTCAATAAGAAATCTACCTCCAGATATTTAACATATCTTGGAGGGAACTTGGTTACTCGGCGAAACAAGAAACAAAACGTTATTTCAAAGTCAAGTGCTAAAGTATAATATCAAAGTATGTCCAATGCAACTTTTGAATTCATTTGGCTCAAGGCGATATTGTTCGAGCTAGGAGTTGAAGTGAATATTCCTATGTCTATGCATTCTAACAATTAAGCAGCTATTCACATTGCTAGCAATCCTATCTTTTATGAGAGAATCAAACATGTTGAGGTGGATTGTCATTTCATTCGAGATAATGTTGCGAAAGGGATTATTTCAACACCCTTTGTTCACTTTGAAGAACAAGTTACAAATATTCTCACCAAAGGATTAGGTGTACAAATTTTTAAACATCTTTGTAACAAGCTAGGCATGCTTGATATATAGGCTCCAACTTAAAGAAGAGTGTTAAAGAGTGTTTGTAATACTCAGATTTCTATTAAAGCTTAACCGGATATCCAACTATGTAAGGGGTATTTAATCCCCCTAATTCCTAATGAATACAATTTTCTCATTCCTTTTGTTCACCCGTTAACTCTAGATAAATTTTCTAGGAAATTATAATGCTTAAAATGTCAATTAGATAAAGATATGGTAGTTGCATGCATGAGAAAAATCTTAAATCATGTGCAAATAACCAAAAAAACTCATAATAACAAATGAATTAAAATTAAGGTTACATTTCATTATATATCATGTTAAATTTTAATAAAGTTTTTGTTACCGTTGAAATTAATAAGATACAACACAATATAAGAGAATTTCCATAATCATGATAATTAAAAATTTTATCCATTATAATATTTTACTCCTATAATGTAGTTAATATTCTTTTAAAAAACGTTCACATAAATTAATTAAAAAATAGAAAATAAAGTTTGTAAGAATAGAACAGATAAGTAGAAGAAGAATGTTATTCATAAACAAACATAACTTTTTAAACAAAATTAAAAAATATCAAGATTTTTGTGATTTTTTAATACTTCATTTTTTAAACATAATTTTTTATGCAATATTTGTTCACTTTTTCTTCTCTTCCCTTCTCTTTTTTTCTTTCACTCCCCTTTTTTCTCTCTTTCTTTTACATGTCTTTCTTCTTTCTCTCTTTCTTCATCATCATTTTTTTTCTTTTTCTCTTTTCTTTTTTCACGTGCTTTTACCCCCTCCTCTCCTTCGCTCATCCCTCCCCACCTAATAACCTAATGGATTACAAGGGGGACAATGTAGCAAAGAGGAAGGGAGACTTCAGCGAAGGCAAAAGGAACAACTGATCCAGCCTCTACCAATTTTAAAAAAAATGCTAGATCAAACAATCTAATGATCCAATACGAATCCTAGATGACAACTTATTTGATACAGCAAGATATCAAAAATAGACATCATTTCAATATCGACCATCTAAAAAACCAATATAAATCATTGATATTTCACCAATTCGGATTGAATTTAAATCTATGGTTATACTCATACTCAATGACAAAATCAACTCTTTTGATTCTGCAACTCATTATTATAATTTGCAGACAGCAACAATGTTTTTCGAGTCTTAGGATAATTATATTGTGTATTATTACTTCTACCATTCAACCTTGAGCAAGCATTACCAAAGAATCAACTATTACGAAGTAAGAGGCACATCATCCTCAACAGGTATATAATTACTATAAAAAGCCCCCTCCACCTCAGCCTCAAATTGAGACTCTACCCACTCCTGTAGATCTACCAAGTCATAAAATAAAAAGATATTTGTCAATATATAACAATGAAAGAAGGTGCTTTAAATTGCTTTTATGTACTACACAAACAATTTTGTCGTACCATGTTCCTTTAGTGTTGATCATATATAGTAAACAGTTGACACCCAAAATGAAATTTTTATTGGTGCACAAATTGAAGCATACCAGATGTCTACAAAACACACGTACAGAAATATAACATCGAGTGTGTCAAACAAATGATCACACAAAAAATACCTCTCTCCTCCAAAATGGCATCAGCTTTCTGTTCTATTTCCTGTAAAACCTGAAGACAAAATATAATGAGAAAAAAATAAAAGAATATAAGAAAACAAAACGTAACTGAGAAGAAATCAAATAGAAGAAAGACAAGGCTGGGTACTGGACTTTGAAAGATGAATCAAATTATTTTTATGTTCATGATAACTATCAGTATACGGATGGAAAACATGAAAATGAGCAACACTACCACCTTGTAGAAGATTGCACAATCTAATTTTTGTGTGACTGGCTAAAAGGAATATCATATTTAAAATGACTGTCAAACCATGCTTGAAGGGTCTAATAAAAAATAACGCAGCAAATGAATGATTAAATACTGGCAACCAAACCAGGAATTAAAAGCCCAACAACTATTTGGCGGCCACATGAAAGCCATCACACCAGTGCTGTGAGAAACCGATCAACTGCCGGTTCATGGTCAGACAAGTTTGACCAGCCAACCACCCCCTGTTGAACTGTTTTTAACATCCAACCAGGCTGACTGGGTGGCAGGGCAGTCCGACTAGTGAAACAAACACGTCATAAACAAATTCATTGATTTCTTGTGTTTTTATTTGTATTGAGTTATTTTTTCAGAATTAGTCTTTTTCTTAAATAATCATTGCCTTATTTTGAATAGTCAGTATTTTAAATAACCAATTTTTTTAATAATCAATCCTTTTTGAATAATCAATGGTTTTTAACATTATCTTTTTTTTAAGTTTTTTTTAGCATGGCAAATGATTTTACAAATAATCATCATCATTATAAATTTACAAGAAGATTCATAATGGCATTGATAGAATTTATTACGACATTGTTAACCACAAATGTCCGCACTGCTAACTCATTAACTTCCATTAGTATGCTAGAGTATTGGACTATTTTCATAATCAAGTAGCAAGTGATGTGGTTCACTTTTGAAATTTTAAAGTTTCATATATGATGCGTATGAGATTTCTCACTATCATTTGACAACATAATGGTAAATACAAGTAGAAAAATATTTCTCTTTCTGAAATTGTTGATAATTTGTGCGTATTTTTTCCATTTTTTCACTATATTAGGTATTTTCCGTAACTTTGCATATAGAAGTTAAACCATGCACAATTTGTCTCAACCAAGGATAAAGAAAAAGGATTAACATTAACTAGAAAACCAACTATAAAAATTTGTTAACTCTTCATAAACATAAATTCTAAAGATAATTCATTGGGATGTGACCTGCTTTGTGAGCAATTGCAACAGACCTCAAGTACAATAAAGGAAAGCATTGCATACCCTAAGTGTAATGCACTTCGCCAAAGAAATTTCTAATAGACAAGACAACACCAAGGCTTTTTTCTAAGTTCAAACATATTTTCCTTAGATATGGATGAAATAATCAACGAAGTTCAAGAACTATCCTAAAATATAAAATGTGTTGACCAAGGATTCAAAAATTGATCTCAATCGACAAAATATCAATGATCCATCCCAATTTTTAACTTGCCAATATCGAAACATGAGGCATTTTTAATAATATAGTGGTTCAAACAATCCATCATCTAGGATCAATGACAAATCATTTGATCCAACTAATTCTTTAACTTGCCAAATGATGGATCAATTAATCCGCTGAAAGGATCAGTTGATCCAGAAATAGGTTCATTATGAAAGCCTCTATCAGCTACCGAAGTCTCCCATCAAGGAAGGACAAAGGAGGGAAAGGGTGAAGCACATAACCAAAAAAAAAAGAAATAGAAAGATATTAAAAAATAAAAAGACGAGAGAGAAGAAACACATGAAAAAAAAAAAAAAAAAAAGGACGAGAAAGAAAAAAAGACAAAAAAAGAGAGAGAAAGGAAAAGGGAAAAAAATGAAAAAATTAACTCAGGTTAAATAATTGGCAATCTCATATTATTACTGAATTATAGATACATATTACTTTAAGATAATCTTAAACCATGCAACTTTATAATTAAAGGTAAAAAAAAACTAAATCAACTTAAGTGGTTTAGTAATATCTTGGAAAGGCCAAAGAATGCAGTAGCTTGGATAGGAGAATTATTTAGTGCAAAAAAAAACTAAAAGTAGAGAAATGCCTAACTATTTCATTAAGAGTAGTATGAAAAGATTTAAATTTATGTAATTTAATCAAAGATTTAACTATAGATAGAAATATATGAAAGAAAAAAGGATTCCTAGGGCCAACCTCACATAGTCAAATTACAGTAAGAGTTGTTATAAAAAAAACTAAAAGAAATAAAGAATGGCTTAAAACTATTTGGTTAAGAATTTTAAGAAAATATTAGACTTGATCATAGATAGAAATATATAGAAAAAAAAATTCATGTGGTCCACCTGATATAGTAGGATTATGGCACGAGTTATTATTGTTGTTGTCGTTATTGAATATTTGCTATATTTTTGATAATTGAAATGTGGTAAATAATACATATGCCATTCACTTGCAAAGATAACAAAGAACTCAATATTCTTTTATCCTAAAAGCACACATCAAATAAATGGAATCAATAGTTTGAACAATTTCAAAACAGGAATCAAAATATAAGCATAAAACTAAAATGAACATTTTTCAAAAGAACGTAACTAAAATATACAAATCAAAATTAAATTCTGAAAATAATTAGAAAATAAGATAAAATCAGTAAGAAAAATCAAAGAGAATGATGGTTGCTATGACCATCATTAAACAAGAAAAATAACAAAATACTTGAACAAATATATAAAAGCCCTTAGAATCAGATTAAGGCTTAAACAAGAAATATTTAAAAAAATACAAATCAAGAAAGCTTCAACAAGTATTGGTCCCATTAAAAAGCTTTAGTTATTCAAGGAAGATTAAAGAAAATCCATGGGAAAAAAATCCAGTAGAGATCCAAAGGAGAGGAGAAAGGAAGAGAGTTGCAGCAAGTGGCAAGGTCAAAAAAGGTTTCCAACCGTATCAATGCATTCCAGTTGAAACTTCAAACATGTTGGCAAAATTTCACCAATACGGAAACTAAATCATCAAAATTTCTCTGATACAGAATAAATCTCCAACAAAACCTTTTCAAGGCTAATTCTGGATTTATCCAATCAATTAGCTGGAAAACAGAACTGTATCCACAAAATTTGATACATGATTACATGGCGTTGACAAGGACCAAGGTCCAGAGGGGGGACTCTTAACACTCCAAATATTGCACATATGGAGCCTCTAATGATGAAGATATCGAGCACCTAATGCGAGGTTTTTGTTCTGATTTTTGGGATATCTGGAGATTTCAAATGCCCCTTCATACCCATCACATGGCAAGGAATGTCAACTGTATGCTACTAAAAAATATTAAGAAAAATTTACCCGTTCTAAAATAGCTTCAGAATGTTTTCGTCCCCATCGTTCATGCGTCAAAGCATCTGCAGCTTCATGATATTTCTCATACATTCTAGCAAGCTACAAAAATACAGAGCAATAAAATTGCATATAAACCATCATGAAGAAGCCAAGTGTCATCCATTAAATGTGATTGTACATACACTCCAACCATCACGAAGTAGAAATGCTGCTAACGCTGTTCCAGAAATTCCAAAAGGTGCCTTGGGGCCAACCATGCAAATGCTATTGCTTTTGTCACCACATTCAGCTTCTGTTTGCCATCTGAAAAGATCGTATAATTCAAGAATGGAAGCAGAATGGTAGGGCTATAAAATAAACAAAAACAATGATTAAATTTTTAAAGCACAAGGAAAAAATAAGATAAATTAATGAAAAACAAAATGAAAGCCACAACACAGCATATGAATGCCAAAATTCAAAAAATTATGCAACAATGGAAAAACAAACCAACGTAGCAGAAACATCATCCTCAATATGATACAACATGATAATACCATAATGTTTCACAATAATGCCATATATGCTATGAACCAAGAGCATCGTATTATATACAGGGTAATTACCTTACCAATGCCCCAGGGTTATGCCAATTGCACGCCATTGATGAAAAATATTAATAATAAATATCTGATTAAATGCATTTCATCTTAATTCGTCTCACATTTCAGAAAAAAAGGGGCAATGATCTGGAAAAAAAGAAAAATTTTCCATTCAAATGGCCACTTTTCCTTTTTGAGAAAAATGGCCAGTAGCACCTTTTTGCAGCTCAAATGAGTTTTTTATTATTTTTAGGTTCATCTTTTGAGTTGTTTCATCAATATAAATTCACTGTTTTGACAATTATTTGTTGTTTACAACACCTTTTATATATTCATTTATGCTTTAATATAGGTTTTTTTAGTAACAATTAAACATAATAAAAATACGCTTTTTATATTTTCTACATGTAATTGAATTATAATTTATTTTTTCAATTAATTTAAATTTTTATCCTTGTAAATTTAAAAATATATTTATATTTATTCATTATCATACTTATACTATTTTTTAAAAAAACAGCTTACTTTTCAATTCCTATAATGTCTGTTCTGTTTTTTACAACATTGTTTCCCACGTTAGTGTCTCAGGTCCAGAAATACACATGCCAATACCTCAAGATTTACACCATCAGAAAAAATCCTCAATCAACATACTGCAAATCACACGACACAAAAATGTCCTTCAGTCAAAGTGTATTTCTTTCTTTCATCATTTTAGAACAATCAAGCACATAATGATATTTTCAATGGGAAAATATGTGAAACAAGGACTTGAAGGAAAATACAGTACTAAAATGTGTGATTTTATACCTTAGGTACTAAATTGAGAAATATTTCATTGTGCCAACATTGCATAGTGGCAATAGTTATCAATTTGATCTAATGGCAGTGGTAGTGGTGATACAGTTACCAATATTTCAACTAAGCTTCATTACTTCAGCTTCATTAGAAGATAAGATGTTTTGCAGATTCCAAGTTCCCTATTCCAAATAACATTAAACCAATAATGAATTGAAGCTCATCAAAACTCTTAGGTAACCATAGGATCATTCCATCCATCAAGTTTTATATCTATATATATATATGAACAGAAGTTTGTTTGAAGTAAAAACATTAAAAAAATGATAGGAAGATGATGCCAAAACAAACTCCAAGTCCAATGAATTCAACTTTGATTTCATGTCAAAACTTCAATAAGGTCAAAAAAAGGCATGCATCAGTAAAATTTCAATATATTGGTGACGTTGATGGAAACAAGGAAAAGAAAAATATCATGTCTAAACAAAATTATTATACCAACATCAGTTTTGAAGTGTCAACAAATTGAAAAACAACATGGCTCAATAAAATTTCACTAACATGTGTCAATGTTTGATTCCATGACTCAAACATTCAAAAAAGAAGGTATGATCATCTAAATGGGATTTAATCTGAAATTCAAAAAAGAAGTAAACTCTCCCGTTATATATTCTCTTTGGAGACCTCCCACAGGCCATTTAGGGGAAAACTTACATTGATATCATTGATTCTTTCAAATTATTGGATTCACTATTTATCTCTATTTAAGATCCTGATGTCAATGGAAAATCACCTTGAACTCATTCAGTGATAGTTCTTATAGAAAGGTGCAAGGAAAGACAACTTTTCACCTGCATCTTCTGGCCTAAGATAGGAATTGCCAACCAAAAATTGAAGGAAATCTCAGCCTGCGTAAAATATGCACTTTGAATACAAATTTGTTGGGTAAGTGGCTCTAGAGATTCTATGGGTTACAGTATTGTTTGGGTGGATATTATCAAAGCAAAGTGGTTTGTATCATCAAATGGTTGTAGGGAAGGGACATCATCATCAACGGTAAAAAATGTATGGACAAGTATTCTGGAAAAAACTGAGGTGATTAAATGTGAAACAAGATTGGTGATTGGAAATGGTAGGAGGTTTAGTTCTGGGGTGACATTTGGGTGGTTGCTTCCCCCTAGCTCTTCTTACACTCAATTACATATTCTACCCATGTGAGTATCGATGAGAGCGAAGTGTTCCAAGGCTTAGGACAATATGAAATGTTTGTTTTCAAAGGAATTTTAGTGATACAAAAGCTAGGGAATTTACTCAACTTCTTTCATTGATACTTATGGTCCTCCCCATGTATCTTCACACTCCTCAAATGTGGCAATGGTGTAGTGACAAAGCTTCTCGATCAAGTAACCATATTAGATTGTTCCACACAAAACCCAAGTATAGTTCTTTGCTTCACAATTATGGCATGGAGATTCTTATAGAGGCTTTGCTCAAAAGGAAGGGTCTCCCACTAGCTAGCTTAAGCAGGATTCTATCAATAGCAAGAGGAAGATCCTTGACATGTGTTCTTTGAATGCTCTTCAATTAGGAAATGGTGGCTTGTGTGATTGGGCTTAGACATCAATAAAGTTGCAGGAGTCAAATCTTTTTGGGATATCTAGATGCTCAAAGGAAGGGGAGAAGAAAATAAAGAATCTATGAAACGTTATTCCACATGTAGTTTGGCATTGTTGATGGTTAAAGAGAAACAACAAAATCTTTCAAAGTTACATCACAGTGATGATCATTTTATCTTGAAGGTATCCACTTATCTGATCAAATGAATCAAGTCTTGGCAAGATGGAACAGCTATGAATGATGTGGCATTATTGGCATGGTTGTAGTCTCTTGTCACTCTTTAAGGTTGCTCCCATTTGTTATATTTTTGGGTGGCCAGTTTCTTTTCGTTTTATTTCGTTGGGTTTCCTTCTTGAAGCCCATTTTTCCCTTGGTTTTCTGTTGTCTTAACTAGCCTAGAGCTTGTATAGGCCCATATTTGTATTGATTTTAACATATTCTCTTTTTCTAATCAAAGTCATCAAGACCATGGAATTAAATATCAACACATCAACAAAATTTACTCAACACATGTTAATTTTTTGAATTACCAAAGCAACATCAAAATCAATGTTGGCATGATAATTTATCAAGAAAAAGTGATTTTCTTTATCATATCTCCACCAACATAACTTCAATGTTACACAATTATACCAACACATGTTTTTATACTTACCTGATATGAAATCAAAGTTGAATTTCGTGATCTAGACCCAACCATCCCAAAAATTGCCTGTTTGATTTCCTCTTAAAATTCTGTCCAGCAACATGAAATTATCTCTACACTAAAGCCCGAGACCTAGAATTAAAAGAAGAGTTTAAGATTGGTGTGGAGGTATTCTTCGAAGGATGCTTCTATTCCATCTTGAATCTCCTTTCTGGATGTGAAGAGAGTGCCATTGATTGAAACAAACCCAATGATGTTTGCACATTGCCAAGAACTTGCCACTTTTTGAAGGAATTTTTTTGTACCATGCCTTTAACAAAGAGGCTTGGTTTCCAATAGATATCTTTGCTTCTGATCAGTCTATCCATTTGATCATAAATTTACTCTACTTGGATAGTCCACCAAAGGCCAATCAGCTGTCATTTTATTAGTCAGATTCCTTATTTTTTGCAACCAACAAGGGAGTCACCTTTTTGTGAAAACCATCTTTCCCAATGTTTTGAGTCTCAGCCAGTTTACCTACCAGTTGCCACAAGACCACCTAGTAGAACCCCACACACTACTGAAGTGCAAATGTCCCCATTGTTTTGCATCTACGGCCATCCACTACCTTTTCTAAGAAGTTTGCCACCTCAGACACAGGTGCTTTCAATTCAGATGGCCGGCAAACAGTCTATCATTATTGTTGCCAGATGAGATTGTGTATCAAAACAAAAGTGTTCCAACCATCAAAAATGAAAACTCTACAAACTTTGCAAGCCATGTTGTTTGAATGTCAGACAAGGTGAATTAGGTGCATGTATCTAAAGATATAGACATTCTAGTTCTCTAATGAGTTCAGTGAATTCTCTCATTCCAAGTGTGCTGCTGAGAATAACTATTTTACTCATTTGAGAATATTTCAACATTGACCGAAGCCACTGTGCTCATCAAGGTATAAATCAGAAAAAAGTAGAGAGCTACCTTCTGAATCAAGAACTAAAAAGTCAAAAGATGATGCAAAAATATAAGGAGGAATCTTGAATCTAATATTGATAACCAATGCATCAATTAACAACTGATTTACTGCAGCTAAAATACATTGATAATTCAAAACAGGAAAATACAAGAGTACACGTACCCCTCTTACACGCATATCCATTTAAGTCTTAAATGGATCTAAGAATAACAAGGACAAAGAATTAACTCTAACACTGCCTCTCAAGCTGAACTATATGTATCTTTTAAGTTCAGCTTGTTACAAAATTCTTCAAACATACTAACTCCAAAACCTTCGGTGAGTATATCTACAAGTTGATCTTCAGTACAAATATATGGAGTAGATATGACCTTACTCAAGACATTGTTTATGATGAAATGACTATCAACTTCCACATGCTTAATTCTTTCATGAAAAGTAAGATTACTAGTTATGTAGATTATAGCTTGGTTATTACAATATATAGGCATGAAGTCATTAACATCAACTCCTATGTCTTGAAGTAGAGCCTTCAATCATATCAACTCAAAAGTAAAGCATTGGATATGACACGATATTCAACTTCAGCACTAATTTTTGAAATAATATTCTACTTCTTGCTCTTCCAAGTGATCAAATTACCTTCAAAAAATATTAAATAACCAGATGTGGATTTTCTATCACTCTTGTCCCCAGCATAGCTAGTATCCAAGTACCCTTCAATTGTTAGATGACAATTCTTCTTATACATGAGACCTTTACCAAGAGCCTTCTTAATGTAAAATAGCACATGAAAAACTCTTTGCTAGTGAACCACATTAGGAGAATGCATAAATTGACTAAGAAGACTAACAGCATAGCAAACATCAAGTCTAGTCACAGTTATATATATGAGTTTTCCAATGAGCTACCTGTATTATCCTAGATTCTCAAATGATGGTGAACTTTCATCCCAAAAGGAATGAACCTACTCAATAGTACTTTCAGGTTTACAACCCTCAAGATTAGTTTCTTTTAACAAATCTAATGTATACTTCCTTTGAGATAAAGACAAATTTCCTTTAGAATATGCAAATTCCACTCTTAGGAAATATCTTGGGGTCTCTATGTCTTTGGTAGTGAAATGTTGTCAAAGAAAGTACTTGATTTCTTCAATTCTTTAGTCATCACTTCCTGTCAAAAGCATGTCATCCACATAAAATGCTAAGATAATAACTTCAAGAGATGTGTGTTTGATAAAGAGAAAGTGGTCAACCTAGCAACTATCAAAGCCTTGACTCCAAATAATGCTATGGAATTTTTCAAACCAAACCTTTAGACTTTGTTTTAAACCATAAATAGTCTTATTGAATAAGCACATAGTAAACTCCACTTGAACAACATACCCTAAAGGTTGTTCCATAAATACCTGTTCATCTAGATCTCCATAAAGAAAAGCACTCGTCACATCAAGCAAAGTCAGTGACCATAAGCGATGGACTACTAAGGCAAGAAGAATACAAATGGAATCTAGGCAAGCAACAAGAGAGAAAGATTCAAAGTAATCCACATCATATTCTTGAGAGAAACCTCAAACAACTAAATGAACCTTGTACTTGTCAACAATGTCATCAAAACCTCATTTAATGGTAAAAACTCACCTGCAAATAACAACATTTGCCTCAACTAGACAAGGAACCAAGTCTCAAGTGCCACAATATAACAGGGCATCCATTTCTTCATCCATTGTTGTCTTCCAATGTAGAATTTGTAATACTTCGTGACAATCCTTGGGTAGAAGTTCACTGGAGATGGTTAGGACAAAATCTCAGAAAGGAGCCTTAAGTTTATCATAAGAAACAAAGTGAGTGTTGGGTGCAAGTATGAGGTTCTTTATGAATAGCAATATGTAGTTCATCTAGAGGTGGAGAACAAGACTCACTTTGAGGATGAAGAGTTGGCTAAGGAGTGGCAACTGAAACTTGGCGTGACCTATGGCTATATACCTGCAATGGTGGCAGATCTATGATATTGTGCATAAGTATACCATCAGACAGAGAAGTAGTGGAAGAAGACAAGGTGGTGAGCTCCACTGGACAAGGAATAGGTATAGAAGGGATGTCTACCATAAAGGTGGGAGAGGTGGAACCTTCTAGAAAATAAGATTCAAACTCAAAAAATGTGACATCTATGGACACATAGTATCGATGGGTGGAAGGATGGTAAAAGCGATATCCCTTTTAAGTACAGGAATGACCCACAAAAGCACATTTGATAACCCGAGGAGAAAGTTTGTCTAGACCTAGAGAAAGATCTTGAACAAAAACCATACAACCAAACACTTTGGGAGGAATGGAAAAAAGTTCTTTATCTAGATGAACACGATAGAAGGGAATGTCCCCTTCCAAAGGAGTGGAAGGCATTCTGTTGATCAAGAAAACAGCAATAAGCACAGCATCAAACCATAGATACTTGGGAGATTTAACTTGAAGCATAAGGATGTGAGCAACATCAAGGATGTGAGTAACATTAAGGATGTGACGATGTTTGCACTCCATGATCCTATTTTGAGAAGAGGTATGGAGACAGGTGGTCTAATGAAAAATGTCCAAAGTGAAGCAAATATTTTGGAAGGTAGATTGAACAAATTCAGAGGCATTATCAATGTTCATAATTTTTGGGCAAACAAAAAATTGATTTTGTATTTCAGCAAGGAAATTTTTGAGTACATCAAGAATACCATAATGATTTTTAAGAAGATACATCCAAGAAACATGAGAGAAATCAACAACAAAAATAACATAGTACTTGTGACCCAAAATAGGCATAACTCTATTAGGACCCCAAATTTGTGAAGCAACATCTGGATTGAGGCAAGCTAAGTAGAGAGCAATAGCAAGCTCCTCCCTATATTGACGAGATGTGGAAATATTTACAATTGGTGGCTAATAGAGATTTAACTCATTAATTAAACCTCTAAAAATGCAAAATGCTCTTAACAAGTCTTGTCTCCCTATCTAAGTTGAAATAATTGTTCAAACACTTGAAAAATCTTTGAAATATTCTTTTCATTACCATACATTTGTCAGAGAGTCACAAATTTCCTTGGTGGGAGGTAACATAGATAGTCCATGGGCAACAATAGGCTCCATACACAACAAAATCTAAAATATAATGACAACATCATCGACAAACCAATCTTTATAAGTGAGATCTTTAGTATCAAGAGGAGGTGAATATAAATGATGCTTTTGATGATGTGCAATCACTATATTCTCAAAGCTTTGAATCCACAACAAATAGTTGGGCCCGTTTAATTTTTCAATAACTCTTGGAAAATGTTTAATAAGCAAATTACCACAACTTGTACTTGAGAAGGAAGCCATGGAGGAACTTTACGGAAATGTCGAAACTAGAACAACTGTCAAGCAAATTTCTAGAACAACAATGCTGGATACAAGAACTACTACTAACCGTGAAACCTGAACACAAGCTAGGAGACTGACAACAACGTTTAGTTTGTATGGTCACTATTACTAGAAGGAGGACAGCTTCAAGCCACAGTTGAAGCAAAGGAAAGAACATAGGAACCAAACGTTGACAAAGGAACCTAACTCCCCATTTAATTATCATTCTTAGTCAAACCGGACTACCCAACCAAGAAGAGAGGGACGACAAGCTTGACGAGACTATCACAACTCCATGTAAGTGTTTACAAGTCCTTTACATGCAAGCAAAAGAGACAATCAATATCAACAATTGCTCTAATGCCGACAATCAATGAAGACAAAGCCAAGAGAAAGAGGGCTTTCATAGGACTGCAAGCTACGACTTTGCTGAACTAGAGGATGAACAAGTGATGACTTCGATCAATCCTCAAACGAAAGACATAGTAGAGAGGATGTGGAACCCTAGAATTGTATTACGCTCTGATACCAAATTAAGAACCGATTTACTATAGCTAAAATGGATAGATAATTCAAAACATGAAAATACAAGGAGTACATATACCCCTCTTATACAGATATCCATTTAAGTCTTAAATGAATCTAAGAATAACAAGGACAAAGAAATAACTCTAATAGCATCAAACCATGGTTGCTACTTTCTAACTCATCCACAGATTGGGTGCAACAAATGATAGCAAGTGAGAGTAGGGGCGTGAGGAAAAGTGTCCCAATCAAGAGTGAGCTTGTGGAAAAGACAGTGGAGTGTGGAGGAAGGTCACTAATTGACAAAAGGACAAGGGTGTCAAAGCCATTGCAAGAGAAGAAGGGTGGAAAGACAATAGTAGCAACATCACTAATGCCTATAGTGTATGCATATGGCACAAAACTAAGAAGTGTCAAGATCCAATTGTATGTTAGTGTTGGAAAGGCATAGGTCATTGTGCTCCATCATGTAGGGAAGGTCATACCAAGTGCAAGTTGAAAGTGCAATGATGGTCAAAAGGCTCAAAGATTCAGATGGAAACTGCTAGCATCCCATAGGGAAAAATGATTCCAAACAACCTAAGTCATTAAGTCCTTTCAAAAAAATGATTTCAGAGAACTTAAGTCTTTAAGTCCTTATGGAAAAATGATTCAAGAGAACCTAAGTTGTCAAACACCAAGTTGTTGAACATAACAACCCTAAATTCCTTGGGAAAAAATGATTCCAGAGAACCAACATCATTAAGCAACGTAGAATACCCACAGTCTCATCAAAAAGCCCACAAACAACAAGATACATCAGCATCAAGCACTACTTTCAGTATCATACATGATTATGTATTTCAATAATTACACATATTTCAACAATATTCCAACAATATATATAAACATACACAAATTTATATATGTATATGATGATGAGACTCAATCACACCACAAGACCCATGTAAAAGAAAATGAAAAGAGTTTTAACATTACAATTTTGTATTTTAGTTTCAGTGATACAACTTTCTCTATTTTGGTTTTAGTTTCATTAGATTTGGATATTAAAGTACTCACTTCATATATTCACTATTTGACCAATTCAATCTAAATCCTTGATGAAAAAGGATAAGCTAAAAAAATCAAAATAGAAAAAGTTGAATTGATCAAGAAGACCACCTATTATTCCTTTCGCAATAAGAGATTATAATCATAGCATAAATATTACAGAATCATATGATAAAAATATTTCATTGTCTAAAAAAATAATAAATGGTTCAATCTTATCAATTCGAGTTATGAATAAAATTCCTTGCAAACCTCACTATATGAATATATTTGCCATTAACTGAAGAAATAAAATGACATACAAATTGTTGAGGTTTTCATCATCTAGGATGCTAGATATCTGTGGATGATTTAGTTTATTTGAAGATCTGGCATTCTGAAGTTCGAGTTCACTATTCTGCAATTTTTCTTTCATCTCCATAGCATCCTATAATTACATGAATATATAAAAAATGAGAAAGAGATTATACCATTCATATCACCATTAACTAAAATCAAAATAAATTATAATGCATCTAAAGGGTGCCCAAATTGTTGGATTCATGGATGAAATAATTATACACAAAAAGAAACCAATTTTAGTATAATAATATGATATCTCCCTATATCCAAACTCTGACCTCCACAAGCACGCAATGGTGTGTGGGCCTCTTCTTTGGCACAAATCTCTGTGTGACTTATGTACACAAAAAGAAACCAACTTCAGTATAATTATATGGCATCATCTCCCTCTATCCATCAATCTCTGACCTTCACAAACACACAATGGTGTTTGGCCCTCTTCTTAAACATGAACCTCAGTGTGGCTTATGTGCAGCTCCAAGCTGTCATTGGTTGTGTTCCTGATCCCCTTGGGTTATCCACTCCACAATATCATTGACTAAAGTTGCTTGTGCATGAAAAATCACTTAATTTCAAACTCTTTAACTCAGGATGGCAAAATAGGAACTCATTTATGTTTCCAATCAGAGTACTATTTTCAGATTAGAATAGGAATTCTGTTATTTGGAGCCTCCTTAGTTGTTAGAGTTCTGGATTTGGGCAAGAAATGATACTGACAAATATGTGAAAAAAGATGGCTTTCATTATATTGAAGTATGGATCTCAAACGATAGTTGTTACTAATTTGTTGAGTATGTGATATTTTGCAACATACATATGCTTGGCACAAGACAAGTTAGAATGAGGATTTGCATTTTTCTTACAAATATTGGAAAATGATTTATTTTTTATAGTAAAAATAAATTGCATTTTATTTTGATTTGTCTTGTCAATAGAAAGTTGCTTTGGAGTAGGTTTATCGTTATACATAAAGTTGTTTTTTATTGATTCATTGAATTCGTAGATTGATTCCAAGAGTGTTAATTATATATATAAATATATCAATATATAATTTTTCAATGAAAAATTTATAAAATGGTGCAACTTACATAGAAATCGAATATTTCCTCTATTGAATATTTGTCAATCTCATTCCTTTGTGTTATGACAGTCCTCTCCACACCATTCATGAATCAATTTGAAACGTGTGAGTGGAAGCATGCACTTTCAGAAGAAACCTACCATTAGGACCTTAAACCAGACATTTCCCCTACCAGAACTATACACGGTCGAGAGTTCTATGGTTGTGTCTGTACATTTAGGACAACATGCCTTTTGGTTTCTGGCCCTATTTCCTTATGGGAATAGAGATAGTCTTGGTATTGTCTTGAACCAGGTGATACATCAAACCATTGTGCAGAGATTGCATCACAGGTCATATTTATTAAATTTCTAAATAAATGAAGACTCTGAAAAAGTATAGAAGAGCTTGCCTGCCGAAAGGTGAAAATCCACAACATTATTTTAATGTAACGGAAAAACAGATGTATATATATATCATAGTCATATATATTACCTGCCTGATGTGCATGGGTCACACTACTGAACTATACATATTTTTGACACCACTGAATCATATTATCTTGACACAACAAAAAAAATGACTGTGGAGACATCAGAATTTACACAGCAAATTAGCATACCCTTTCATAATTTTTTCTAGCAGATAGTTCTTTTTCAAGTTGATCTTTGTAGTCATTCTCAACTTGGCTTAGATGTGTCTGCATTAGAGAAAAAAATGATAATCATATAAATCTGATCAAGAGTACATAGATATAAAGTCGCAATATTTAGGTAAATCTTCCAATCTCATACCTCAAGAGCTTTAATAACTCCCTCAAGCTCCCCTGCTTTTTTGGACCATTCGTCAGCACTTTCTTTGTACAAGTCAACAAGCTTTGTAACCTTCATGGAAATCAAGTATTAAAGAAGAAAAAGAGAATTAACAGAATCACCTTCCTGATACAGAATTAAAAAAATTATAGAACATTAGCACATACTGCCTAACATATAAGATGCAAAAGGGTCGGAATAAAAATTCCAAGGCAAAAATAGTAAATAGAAGTGGGGAAGATACAACTTATCCATTTCAGTCGGTCATAATATATTGTGCAAATCTAATATCTGCATCATGCATTACTACATTCATGCATTATGATTATTTGCTTATAAATATTAAATTATTTTATACATATGTCTTCAGGTGATGGCCAACCTCACATAGTGGGATTACAGCATAGATTGTTCTTGTTGTTAATGTTGATGTTGTTCTTATCTTCAGGTTGCATTAGATTGGGTTAGGTACTCCATTATTGAAATCCATATCTCACACCAAAAGTTTGGGTTTGAGATTTTTTTTTAATTTAATTTGTACCCAACCTATGATAATAATAATCCAACCCACACAAATTGGGTTGGCTTCGATTTTGGGTCACCCCAATCTCATGTCCATCGCTAAAGTCACACTTCAAGTCCCAAAGAATCAACATTTGCAGCCTAGCATACCAAGAACCATCTAAGTCACTCTCCCTAGCTCCTTCCACAAAAAAGCCACCCAAGCTGAACCTTAGGGAAGCCCCATGCCCCACCACAATGGTCTGTCACAGCATAGAGCCCAACCCCTAGCCCTCTTTTTTGTAGCCTAAACCTGCATTCACCTTCCTACATGATCATGCTTTGTGCCCCACTCCACCACAATCCCTACACTTCACTAGGTCTCAACAATTTTCCATAAGATGGCTCAACCCCACAACTGAAACAGTTCAATGTTCAACAACAATTGCCTCCTCCTGGACCTTGTCTACAAGGAGACAACACAATCTACATCTCACCCAACACCACCCACAGTCCTTCATGTCATACCTCAGAGAATACAAATTTTAGCAAACATACCAAGCAAACTAAAGTGGATGATCATTGTGTGAGTGGCCAGCAATGATAGGGATCGTTGATAACCTACATGCTCCATCTACAAAGAGCATCAAGGTGTTTGAGTCTTTATGTAACAAGTTGAGCACTATCAACATATATACACTAGCTTGAAGGAGAGCAACAAATATGTCTATAGTTGTTCTAATGGGGAAGGATTTAAAAATCGATCTGAATCTGCGATGTTTCACCAATACGAATTGAATTTTCCAATGGGTGATCTTAAAACCCATTGTATTTTCAATAATACAATGGATCACATGATTCATCATGTAGGCTTGATGCTGAACCAACAAATCATTCAATCTGATGCATTTTTTAACTTGCTGGAGGACAAATTGATCAATCTGTTGAAAGTATGATGGGTTCTCTACCAAAGCCATCACTGACCGCTCAAGACAACAGGGAAAGAGAAAAAAGAAAGGAGGAAAGAGAAAAGAAAGAGAGAAAAAAGAAATATGAAAAAAAAATATAGAAAGAAAAAAAGGAAACAGAAAAGAAAAGATGAAAAAAATATATTACATAATAATTATGTTTAAAAAAATGTAAGAGTATTTAAAAATCACATATTTTTTATTTTCTATTTTTTTAATTAATTCACTTGAGATTTTGTTAAAAAGATCTTAACTACATTATACAAATAAAAATTTATAATTTACACTAAAATCTTATAATTGATAAAATTTGTAATTATGGAAATTCTCTCATATTGTGCAGAATTTTATTAATTTGTGTTCCATGTATGAATTGTAACCTAGATTCTATTGAAATGTGACATGGCATATATTCAAGCGTAACTCGATTTCTATTAAATATAACCTAAAATATATTAAATTTTATTTTAGATTATATTGAACTATAACATAGATTTTATTGAAACATAACCTAAATTTTAAATCACTTGTAATTATGAGTTTTTTTAGTTATTTGGATATGATTTAAAACTTTTCTCATGCATGTGACTAATATATCCCTATCTAATTGATATTTTCTCATGCATAATAATTATCTATGTTTTTATATACTTATTATAGTTTGCTTTATCTTATTTCTGAGTTTTAAGTTGAAATTTTTCAATTGTTTCAGCCAAAATATTCCTCAATCCTCAACACATTTCCTTTTTTTGAATGACCGATCTTTGATATGATACTAATATTTAAAACCTTGCTAACAAGCATATAAGTTATATAGATATCCATATATTGATATACACTAACATGGGTACGTAAAATCTCTCATGCAAAACTAAATTATCATTTTACTTCTAATCTACCTTGTTTCCTAAAAAAGTGGTAGAAATCCTATTTGGAATCATTTTCTATAAAAATGACTTTTGCCAAAATTTATAGTTCCAAATGTACTTTAGCTTTTGTATACAAAAGATGCAGTCAAAACTCAAGTCTTTAAAGAACAAGTAGGTAAGCATGCTCACAAATAATTCAACCACGAGTACCACTCAATGAATCATCTATTTGGCCATAGCAAGTCAACCAAGTCCAGAAAAAACCTTTATTCTATTATCTTGTGGGTGAATCCCACTCTTGAATGGCCCCATATTTGTTTTCATCCATGCTTAGTTTTCCATCCAAGAAGAAAAAATTACCTTAGCTCAACCCAACCATACTACTACAGAAAAATTCAAATTTGAGATAAAAGCTCATCACCAACAATAGAAAGATCCTTTCTAAGAATATGCAATGACAAGCAAAGTTATATATTTCATTATAACCTTCAAATTATGATGTTTTCTAATTAAGACATTCTCTATCCATCACTAAGTATTATTACACTACAAGGCCAAATACAAACACAAGGCGATTAGGCATCACCTACGAAGAGATCAATTAGAGAATCTCCATAAGATATTACATAGTGATCCACACAACAAAGATGCATATACTGTAGAGTTATGTATTTCCTAGTGTTTACTGTACCTAAGGGACAATAACTTGTTATTATGGTCCATACTATTTGTTCCTATATATACTTCTTCATATTACACCTTGTATTGTAATTTTGACAATTTAGTGAAACCCTCATTCTCCACTTGGTATCAAAGTCGAGATCCTTGTTCTCGAGCCTGAACCTCTTCTTCCTCCATTCTCATGGCATCGGATTGCTCCCACCACCAACCATCCACTTCATCTCCTACTAACATCTGCAAGACGATGGGCCCGAAGAGTCTCATGGTCTCTCACAAGCCTCTCCAACTGCTGCATTTGTTTTCCTCTCTCTCTCTCTCACGAGGCTTTCCGTGATCACCCCTTTGCCAATCGCATCTCTATCAGATCACTTGGATCGCTCCTACACCAATCACAAGGTCTTCTGTGATCACACATGGCAAGGTCCTCCACCAATTGCATCTTCGGAAGCCAAGGTTTCTTCCCATCCTTGCTCATCTGTTCTCTCTCTTTCTCTCTATTCCAGGTGTTCACACTGAAGCATGGACATAAGTAGTGTTTTCCTAAAAAATGAGTGGCACAACTTTTCCAATCCTTTGCCTCTTCTTCCCAAATAGCCATAGTCTCCACTACCAATGGTGCTACTTGCTTAGTGTCTAGACAAGACATAGTGTTTGTTGACACTAATATGCATCTTTCCAATGTCCTTTAGATTCCTAATTTTTCTGTTAATCTTATTTCTGTAAGTACTATTACCACCCAATTATCCTATTTTGTAATTTTCTTCCCTCTTCATTGTGAAGTTTAGGACCTTCAGATAGGCTAGAGACTTAGTCTAGGTCATAGAGCTATAACAGATATCTATATGCTTGTCAAAGATGATATACTCAAAGGACTGACATACATTACTTCTTGTTCAAAATCATCTAATCTTTGGCATCATCATTTGGGACACCTTTCGTAGAGGAAACTTCAACAAGTCCTTCCATGGTGTTGTGTCTCTTTCTTTTGATGTGAGACTTGCCAGTTAAGTAAGCATCACCATGTTGCCTATCAATAGTCAAGTGTGTCTGTTAGTCCTAGTCCTTTCTATATTGTCCATTGTGATATTTGGAGTCCTACCAGAAGCAATTCCTTGTCTGATCACAAATACTACATTGTATTTATTGATGATTATTCTCGTGCTAGTTAAGGTTTATTTGTTGAAAAATTGATCAACTATTTTGGATATTATTCAACAATTCTTTAATAAGATCAAAAATCAATATTCTACTATTCCAAAAAAATTTCGTACAGATAACGCTCTTGAATTTCAGCAAAGTAATCTCCAACTATTCCATAATTCTCTAGGTATTATTCATCAAATTACATGTGTAGATACTTCATCACAAAATAACATTGCGGAATGTAAACATTGACACATTCTAGATGTCGTCTATGCTCTTCTTGTGCACATGCAAGTCCCCACTTCTTTTTAGTCTGATGTTGTCCTTATTGCCACTTATCTCATCAACCAGATGTCATCAAATGCTCTTAAAGGGGGAGATCCCCTTGAGACGTTTTCATCTTAATGATGAGTTTTTCCCTATTACCCCACAAGTATTTGAGTGCATTGCTTTTGTCCACAACCTTCCCCCTGGTTAGGGCAAACTTGCTCCTTATTCTCTCAAGTGTGTCTTCTTAAGGTATTCTAATGTGGGGCTTGTGCACTTGAAATTTGATGGAATTGAAAATTTTTTCCGTCAGATTCTAAGTGTTGGGGTGTTTATGTATTTTGAAATTCAAATTCCTTGAGAAAATGAAATTCAAACATGTGTAAAGTTTGAGAAAATGAATTCTCAACCTAAAAGGTAGGAATTCAATTTCCCAGACATTCTCCTCATGCCCAATGCTCGTCTGCTCACAATCACTCGTCCATCATCACTCGTCTACTATCGCTTGTCTACTATGCTCGTCTACCGAAGTCGTCCACCTATGCTCATTCGTCGTTGCACAAACATTGTGCTCATCCACCTACGCACATCCATCACGCTCATCCACCGTGTTGGTCCACTTGCTGTCATCCACCATGCTCATCCATGTTTAGACCCAACAAGCAATTAGGTGGTGACGCAATGATGCTCGATCTTGATGAGTGGTTAACTGGCCATGGTGGCGTTCAATCCCAATGTGAGGTTAGGCACCTGTAGTTGCATTCAATCCAACATGCAGTCTAGTGAACTTGTGATGCTTGGTCTCAATAAAAGCAATTGTGGTGACTTCGTGCTCGGTCTCGACGAGCAATTGGGCGACAATGCAATTACAACGTTAACGAAAGGAAAGAAGAAAAAAAGAAAAAAACAACAACAAAAACATATGGAAAAATAAATAAATAAAGTGACAATAATAGAAAAGGGCCCCGCAACTCAAATTGGAAGGTTGAAAAAGCTACTCAACAACTTGGAAAAAGCTTTGCCGTCAAAAACAAACAAAATGGAAGAAGAAAAAAACATAGTAGTCCAAAAATGGTAGATCGAAACGAAAAGACTCAAGTAGTCAATAACAATAATAATAATGATAATAACCTAACAAATAGAAAAACAAATAGAATTTGATAATGTAAATTACTTTTTGTTGTTTCAAACATGTAGTACAACTAAAATCTTATTTTTTTGTAATTTTTGATTTAAGTGGAATACATGGATGATCTAATTTTATATGGAATATATGGAGTGATCTAAATGGAATTATAACATAATTAATTGATAAATGATATATTAAATATTAAATTTAATAATATGTTAATTGATTAATGTAAAGAATCAATCCCTTGATTAATTGCATTTTCATTAATTACTTCAATTCATTACTTAACTTCATTAAAAATCAATTCCATTTAATTTCGTTCAATTCTGTCATGTACACAAACACTTGAATTTCAATTTCCGTCAAATTCCTAAATATACATAAACACCCGAATTTTGAATTCTTTTCATCAAATTCTACAGAATTCAAATTCTACAAAATTCAAATTCTACAGAATTCAAATTCTATGGAATTCAAATTTTAAGTGTACAAATAGGCTTTAAAACTTAAAAAAGGTATCGATGCTATCATCCTTGTACTCACCGCTACCTTGTCTCATATAATGTTACCTTTTTTGAGTCTTAGTCTTTCTTTGAGCGCCATCAGGACTCTCCCTATGGTTCCCCTTTCTTCATCTACCACTGTTGAGATGTCCATTGACAACATGACCACTTCAGATGCTCCTGTCTGTCCAACTCTGTTGGATGGTCCTTCCATTCAAGTATATCGTCAAGAGACAAACTTACACTTCTACACCTACACTAAACTCAAGTCCTCTACCAAATGAAGGGGTCTCACCACCTTCTGACCTACCTATTGTGTTACACAAAGGCACTCATTCCTACACCCTACATCCTATATCTCATTTTATTGCCAACAACCATTTATCTTATACCCTCCAACAACTTGCTATGAGTGTCTCTTCAGAATCCATTCCTAGGAATCTATCTAAGGCTCTACAAGTACCACATTGGGAAGTTGTCATGGATGAGAAAATGTCTACACTCAAATCATGTCAAACATGGGTTCTCATTCCACGTCATGCTGATGCATATATTGTCACTTGTAAATGGGTTTATACTATTAAACACCAGGTAGTTGATACTGTGGATCAGTACAAAGTTCATCTTGTTGCCCATGGTTATACTCAAGTCTATGATATTGATTATGCTAAAACTTTCTCACTTGTGACTTGTCTTGCTTGTATGCAAGTTGTGCTATCAGTAGTTGTTAACAAGACTTGGGAGTTGCATCAACTTGATGTTAAAAATGTCTTCCTTTGTGGGAATCTTCAATAAAAGATGTTCATGGAGCAACCTCTAAGGTATGTTGCTCAAAGGAAGGACATGGTTTGTCTTCTTAAGAAGGCAATTTATGAACTTAAATAAAGTTTTTGTGCTTGATTTCATACTTTTAATAGTGTCATTGTCCATAAAGGTTTCCAATGACATCAAACTGATCATTCTATCTTTATAAAGCATACCCCTACAAGTCATATTGTGATTGCAATCTACATAGATGACATTCTAAATACAAGGAGTGACTCAAATGGCATCATTGAAACCAGAGCTTATCTTAAACTCATTTTGTCACCAAGGACTTGGGATGTCTTGATTATTTTCTAGGCATAGAATTTGCTTATCTCAAAAATAGTATCTCCCTCTCTTAGAGCAAATATGTCATTGACCTCTTACAAGAAGTAGGTATGCTTGGATGCAAACTGGAGAAGACTCTAATAGAACAAAATTTGTCCTTCTAGGAGGATGACACAAAAGTGTTGCATGATCCAAATAGATATTGTATGGTTATTGGCAAACTTATCTTACTATCACACAACCAAACATAGTTTTTGTAGTTAAACTTCTCTCACGATTTATGCAACAACTGTGTCAGGTTCATTAGGAAGGTGTGGTGAAACTGTTGTCCTATATTAAGAGACTCCTAGTATGGGTCTTGTCTATAAATTTCATGGTCATCTTAAAGTTGAAGTCTTCTTCAATTTTAGTTATGTTGGCGACAAAGCTAATAGAAAATCTACCTCAAGAAACTGCACATATGTTGAAGGAAATCTTGTAACCTGGCATAACAAGAAGCAAAATGTGGTTTCACGCTCTAGTACTGAAGTTGAATATCAGTCTATATCTCAAGCTGGATGTGAAATAAAGTAAATACAACTTTTCCTATCTAAGTTAGGATTCACTATTCCTACTCCCATGACCATGCATTATGATCAAACGGCTATTTGCATTGTTGAGAATCTTGTCCTTCATGAGCGCACAAAACATATTGAGATTGTCTATCATTATATCAGAAAATTGGTTACTAGTGATCAAGTCACTACCATTTTCACTCTTACTCTAGAACAATTAGCAAATATCTTCACAAAAGGACTAAGAATTCAAACCTTTCAAAAATTATGTCGCAAGTTGGGTCTAATCAATATATATGCTCTCCAACTTAAGGGAAAGTGTAGTTATGTATTTCCTAGTATTTACTATACCTAAGGGGCAATAACTTGTGTTATTGTAGTCCACACTATTCATTCCTGTACATACTTCTTCATATTACATCTTATATAGTCATTTTGACAATTTTGTGAAACCCTCATTCTCGACTATTCATTCCTATATATCCATGGTAACCAAGGATAAAAATGGTATACCTTTTGAAATGTACTGCAATTGAATAAAATCTGCCCTCAATGTAAATGGTGCAGAAGAATATGAAGGAATCTAAAGAAGAATCACTTGATTTTTAAAAAATATGATGCACCAATCAAAGTATTTCCCAATCAAACAACAATGAAAGAAATATACAATAATACAACTTACAGTTGACAATTCAGCCATATAATGCCCTTCATTGGCGGTAGCAGAATTCTTGCATGATATTAACTCCTTCAACATGTCATTATTGATATCATAAGACACAACAAATGGACTAAAAAGTCCTAAGAACTAAAGAATAAATTTATCACAAGCATAATCAAACCTCTTCAATCGATGCAATCTTTGATGAATATTCTTTTACGCATTCTTCACTCTTCTTCAACAACTTAGATGACTCATTGAGTTTCGTCTCCATCTATAAATTTTTTAAAATATCAAAAAATCAAAAACATGAGGGACATCGCACACTCACTCTACAAAAATATTTTCCAGATGCTAATAAAATAGTTTACATCAGCAAGTCTCTTGGACATTTCTTCCTCAATCTCCATGTTTGTCTTACGAAGATCAGCATTGACATTTATTTTATCATTCAACTCTTCATTTAACCACTTATTGTGCTTCTCAATTAGTTCTTTCTCCTGAAAATATTAGGGAAAAGAAAGGATTACAATTACAGTAAAAAAATTCTCAAGTATAAAAATAACTGTAATGAACTGAAGATGAAGTTTTCAATATAACGGCAATGGTACATGTCATAATCCCACTATATGGAGTCAACCACAAATCCTTTTCTTCCAAACATTTCTATTTATAGTTAAATCTCCTATTAAATTACATATATTTAATTTTTTTCTCACAATTCCTAACCAAGTAGTTTTAGACCTTCCTCTATTTCTTTTAGTTTTCTCTACACTAATTAATTCTCCCCTCCTAACTGGTGCATCCTTCAACCTCCTAAAGATAACCAAACCACTTAAGTCAATTTTCTCTTATATTATCATCAACTGGTGCAACCACTATTTTATTCCTAATAAAATCATTATTAACTTATCTATGAAATTTTCAATGTAAATGGAAGGGAATTGGGAAGCAAAGAAGCTACTCACCATTAAAGCAAAACACCAATCAAACCCAAATCTATGAGAATGTACCCATACAAGTTTATGAAATGAAGGGATTCATACATTTTCAAATAGAAAACATAAATCTAAAAATAGACTTGAAATCATTTTTCACTTAATCAACCAAAAATTAAATTCAACTAAAACTTTAAACCATTTCAGACACCATGTCACTCAGATTAGGTGTTGTCAACTGTCACCAAAAAATTAATTCCATAATTCGTTAGAGTTGTAAAAGCATGCCAACAAGGTGTGGAAACTTGTCAGAGTAGTAAACCAACAACCACCTTTGTTTTCCATGGATTTTACAAATAAATCAATATTTTTCTAGATGGAGAAGATGTCTACGTGCCAACTTTTCTAACTCAACAATTTCTAACCATGGGTTTCATATTCAACTGGCCACCAAGCAATATCATGAACAAATCATCGAGTATCAACCTGATACACCCATATGTCATGGGAGGATTGTGTACCAAGGAGGGAGTTTACTAGGAGCAACACATAGACAACATTATGAAGAAGACACTACTTGATATTACGGATAGAGGTTAGTTATTATTACTTTTCTAGTAATTTGGAACATTTCCAGTCTAATTTAAATATTTTATTGTGCTTCAATACTCTAGCTTCTTAGTATATTGTGTTTTTATGTAGCTTCTTAGCTTCCACAATATGTAGAAAAATATTTCAACTATTCTTGGACATGTATTTTTTATTACTTTAGCCTATCTTAAGATTTCATTGCAAAATTCGTACTTTTTGCTAATTTTGTTAACTTCTATGACTTGACCTATCTTTAACTGGCATTTCCACCAAAATCCAACATGTCTCCTTTTCTGTTGGACCAAACGAAAAACCGATGTTGAATACCTTGCCACTGTATGCCAATCTCTCACTCTCAATCTCTTCCTAGAAAGAGGTAACCCCAAGTACTTGACTAGGAACTTCTCCACCTTGTAGCCCATAAATTTGGCCATTGTTTGGGTTTTCACCTCCAATAGTGAAATCCTAACTACAACAGACTTTTGAAAATTTTCCTTACAAAATGCCTTCAATTAGGCCAAAAGGCATAAATGCCTTCTATCTAATCCTACACTGCCTTCCAAAAAACCAAATTATCACCAGCACACTAAAGATGAGTCACACTTAAAGACCCTCATTCAGGCTTTAAGCCTCTCAAGGCACTACCCTTTGCCTTTATACACAACTCACCAAAGACTTCAGCTGCCAAAGGAAAAAGAAACGAAGATAAAGAATCTCCCTGTCAAAGACCCCTACCACACACAAATTCCCTTGCTGAGCACTTGTTAACCAATATAGAGAAAGATCCTAAACTGACACAATAAAGTATCGAATCTCACCACCTAGTGCCAAAACACATGCAACACACAATCTACTCAAGGGAACTCCAAGAAAAATTGTCATAAACCTTTCCCATGTCCAACTTCTAGACTAGGCTTGCTTTCTTTTACCTCCCCCTCACTCCTATGCACTCATGTAGTATCACAAAATCATCCTAGATTTGCCTCCTTGCAAAAGCAGAGTACCGATCATATATAAGATTCAACAAGACAATGTTCAGTCACAACACACTTGGCAACAATCTTGTAGAGCCCATTGAGGAGACTAATCAACCTAAAGTCATCAATAACCATAGCATTTGATTTTTTAAGGTATGAGCATAATAAACATTTTATTAGCTCACCCCAACTCAATAGAAGTTTCATATAATTGATATGATGTATGTTAGGAAAATCTTTCTCAAGAGGTTTTGATGATACAAAACTTAATCATATACAAAGGTAGAATATGTATTAAGTTAATTACAGGAAAAATGCAAAAGGTGCAAAGAAAAGTCAAGTCAAAGAAAGAGAAGAAGAAGAGATTGATATAAAAATGCAAGGCAAGCTAGAAGCTCGTAAAGAACAAATTCAAGATGGAGAAAAGCTTGAAGAGTCAAAGATACAAGAAGACGCTTTGAAAACATGAATTATTGATGTTGTAATGGTATGTGTGTCCTTAGGAAACTTTGTGATCCCCTTGATGTTTTCTCATACTAGAAATATTATACAGGACATGTAAGATAGATGCATGCACTTAGATTGAAAACTTAAAATTACTTATTGATGCATCTAAGTAAATATAATGCAACAAAATCAAAATACCATTTCTAACGAACAGAATACATATTTTTAGGCCAAGAGTACAATTGGACTTTGGACCCAAATCTACATATCTATTTTAGCACTAGTATACCATTTTTCAAAGACAGTAAACATGGGACCAAGAATGGCATACCAATTACCAAAAGCCAGAATATAATTCTAGAAGACAGACCTAAAATTGCTCATTGAAGCAAGAATGGCATACCAATACAAAAAAATGACATTGATTGTTACATCCAAATCTAAAGCCTAGATCATTCGGCATACCGACTTTTCAATTGACATATCAATCCTCATATAGGAAGTTAGGGCTAGCTTTGACTAACATACTAAATTCCGCTCGATATATCAAACTAGGTGATCATTGGAGAAACAGGATACCGAATTCAATGAAAACAGAAAGTGAATATAGCCATTGCACCTTCTTTTCTTGGTCTCAAAACCTAATAAATGGGTATCCCTAGGATCATGCAATGCAAGCCTCTTACACCTCACATCACCAATATTCTATGAGCATAACTCACATTTTCAAGGCATTTTTAGAGGCATTCCCAAGGCTGAAAGAGTGGATTTTTCACACTACACACAAGCATTCTTTCTTCAACATTTAAGACCTGTTTGTGTACATTTTCCATCGGGAAATGAAACAATGGGAGATCCAGGAAATAGTGAGAAATGGAAAGGAGAAGAAATGACAGGAAATAAAATGATGTTTATGCACACCAGGAAATGATAAGAAATGATAGTAAAGTTTGAGTTATTTGTGCATACTAGGAAATGATAATAAATTTTTTTAAACGATTTAAATTTACCTTTATAAATCATTTTAAATATATATTTTGAATATTTCTAAATTTTTAATGTATTAACTTCAAATAACTATACAAAATGCACATATAAAATAACTTTTTCATCAAAAGTAAAATACATTAGAACTACATTGAATATATTTTTTTACATATTATCCTTCTCCCATATAGAATACATAATTCTTTCACGCATTACATCAGCTACTACTTTCCTTCGTTCCATGCTCAAATTAACAGAACAATATACATTATCTTCTTCAACATTGTTAACAAATTCTTCATTTAATATAGCATTTTCTTCACGCAATTCATCTGCTAGATCTTGTAATAAGTCTTCTCAATCTGCTCTTCTAATGAAATTATAAACAAGAAAACATGCTAAAATAATTTTAACTTGTGTTTCAAATGGATATGGCATGTAACCTCGTAAAATTACAAACTGATGCTTAATCACTCCAAATGTACATTTTATAACATTTCTCAATTGAGAATGTCTGTAATTGAAATTCTCTACCGCGTTACTTAGAATTCAGCTTCTATAACTTATTTGTTAGGCAACCGATACTAGTAATTTTTTTAAGATTTAAATTTTAAAGAATATAAAAGAAATATTATACTTTCTAATTAGTTTGCTATTGTTTTTTGAGTTTACGTAACAACTAAATAATTTATACAAGTACAAATAAATTTTATCATGTAATTAATTTCATCCGAAGCTTACGGTAAAGAAATAATTAGACATATATTTAATTTTAATTAGAAGTAACGATGACCTTACTGACATTGAAGACCGTATATTTCCTCCAACAATGCCACCCATGAAAGGAATCACCATGAAAGGTTGGCATGTCAGAGCACCAGATGGCGGTTGGAGCAACCAATAATTGCCTGCAACTACAACCATTGTCGAGCCTCGGTGGCGTCTTGATAGCCGGCGGTAGTCGACAAAGACGACGACGGCAGAAAGGTTGTCGGACAACCAACCTCTCGCATAACTAGTGGTAAGCAACGAGTGCAATGTTGAAGAGGACGAAGCCACCACCGTGGAAGAAGACGATGGTAGGCAACTTCTTGTTGTGTTTGCCATGGGTACTAGTATGGTTGGCATGGGACTGGGACCGCGTTTAAGGTGACGGCGGCGACGAGGTCTTGGTTAGGTGGGGTCGTGGTGAAGAAGGGCCTCGTCAAGGCGTCGTTGGGGTTGACAACCAGACCAAGGAAGGGGACTGGTGGTGCACGTTCGACGATGATGTAGAATCGTGGGCAAGCTAGAAGTCGACAGAAGGAGGAAGGTGTCGACGGAAGGAGGAATGCGTGTGGAGGGAAGGTGGATCGTGAGGGCATCGACAATGCCTGCATCAATGTCGGTCAGGATTGAGGCGCGGTAATCTTCGAAGCTTTTTTCCCTTGTTTCGGACCTGAGGAAGGCGAGTGTGCTTCGATCGCAAGTCGATAACGTGTGCGAAGGGAAGGTGGAAGAAATCGCTACCGCGAACTAGAAGCTGACGGAAGGAGAAAGGCACCGATGGAAGGAGGAATGTGTGTGGAGGGAAGGGGGATCATGAGGGCATCGACAACGCCTACGTCGTCAACGTTGGTCAGGATTGAGGCACGGTATTGGACGAGGTTTTTCCCCTTATTTCGGACCTCTTGAGCTCGGCAACCAACGGGAAATATTTACAACATCTTGGAAAATCATGGGAGAATATTTTTCAAGATTTCTGTTATGCACAAATACAAGAAACATTGGGAAATCTTTTCCCATTATTTCTTTACCTATGGTTTCCTAATATTTCTTATAGCACAAACCCCCCCTTAAGAACATGTCAAAGGGGAATTAGCACTACTACTTGTAAGTGATTTATGTTTTTAATTGTAATACTTGCTCACAAAGTCAAAATGAAGGCTCTTTGATTGTGAGAAGGCAAACTTGGTGGAATTGCCCAAAGGTGGTGAACTTGATGTGGTGAGTGCTCATTGGATTGTGATGAGGGCTACTTAGGTTGTAAGAAAGCGAACTTAGTGGAATTGCTCAAAGCAATTATAAACAATACGATGTTGGTCCAGAACAACATCAAAATTAGTGTAGAGCTCAAAAGGGTTTTCTTAAGTAGACGTAGCCAATTGGTGAACCATTATAAATCTTGTTGTTCTTGTGGTTTGTGCTTTATTTCTTACATACATGTTTTATTTATTATTATTTCAATTTCGCATTGCATATTCTTGAAAAAATTGATTAATTGCCATGGCATTCATTTAATAATTGCAAAATCATTATTCACCCATTTTTAGTGAAATATTTTGATTCTAACAATTGATGTCAAAACTTGATTGATCTAACCAATAGATTTAACCATTTTTAGATTATGGCTTCTACATCTTATAACCTAAAGGAGCATGACATAAATAAACCCCTTTTTTGAGCATTCCAATTATATTTATTGAAAAAATCGAATGATTATATTTCTTAAATCTATTGACATCGATTTATGAAATGTAGCTATCAATGGGGTTGAACTACATTCCAAACCATATAAAGATTGGAATACTTCTAAAAAAAAGATGACTCAATTGGATACAAAGGGATTGAATATATTGTTTTATGCTATTATTATAGAGGAATTTAATAAGATTTCTTCTTATACATCATCTCATGAAATTTGACATGCTTTAGAAATTACTCATGAAAATATTAACCAAGTGAAAGAATGTAAAATAAATTTGTTGATATAAAAATATGAATTATTTAAGATGCATTCCCTAAAATATATTCCTAATATGTTTTCAAGGCAAAAAAATCAAGCTGGGCTGGGCTATAGAAATTGACCAACAGACCAACATAGGCCAAACATTCGATCAAACGTTTATTAAAAAAATGAATGTTCATAAAACGAACGTTAAAAAATGTTTGTGAAAAATGAACACTATATAAAAGGAGAGGGAAGAAGATGTAAAACCCTATAAAGTTTTCTTCACAACTTATATTCATTTAATCTTCTCTCTTTCTTTCACAAAACATACAAAATTTTCAAGTTTCAGACTTTTAACTTTCAAATTTCTTCAACTCTCAACTCAACTTCTGTTTGCAAAAATAACATATAACTTAAATAAGTTCAACTTCAATAACATTATTGAAGACGATTTTACAACATTTTAGCTAGAATAACAACACTCTCAATCTTAAACTATAGAAAGTAGAACATCTTCAAGTACTACTGTTAAACCAAAAAAAATATCTAATTTATGATCAAAGTTTACAATAAAGATGAAAGATATGAGAGACAACACTATTGTAAAGAAAGTCTACTGCAACATTTACAATGCAAACTTCTTTAGCAAAGCTTCAGGTGGTACAATTCATTTATCTAAATATTTAGCTAATTGTTCATATAAAAATCTTAAAAAAATATAACAATTCAAACACAAATTAATTTTAACATTAAAGGTAATATAATACAATGGCATTATGATCTTAAAAATGCTAAATAATTATATGTTAAATTTATTGTTATTTAAAAATTACCTATTAATTTTGACAATAGTCAATATTTACAAAATTATATTTCACAAGTTTATTGTCTACAATTTAAAAAAGTTTCTAGAAATATAACTAGATCTTTATAATAAACTTAGAATAAATTAATATAATAGGTTCTATTAATACATTTATAGTATGTACATCTGATATTTGAAAGGATAAAATTAAAATAGGATATATTGCTATTACTACACATTTTATTGATGATAATTGAGTTTTACATAAAAGATTAATAGGATTTAGAAGAATAAATCATCTACATAATGCTCAAAATATTTTTTCTACTATTATAAAAAATTTTGAATTTTATGAAATTAAAGAAAAAATATGTAATATTACATTTGATAATGCATCTAGTAATAATGCAATTATCTTTATGTTTAAAAATAGATTAACTCTACCAAATGGTTTTGATTTATTTCACTAAACATGTATGTCATATAATTAATCTTATAGTTTAAGTAAGTGTTGAAGAAATAAAACCTTTTATATAAAATATTAATACTACATTAGCTTATATTTTAACTAACGGTAGACATCAACAAGAATTTAATTATGTATGTGATTCTTTCAATTTACCACATAAGACATTTACAATGGATGTTCCTCATAGGTGGAATTCATTATATTTAATGTTAAATAATTATTTACCTTATAAAAACTTATTATAATCGTAGAATTGATGATAGTACAACACCATTAGATGAAAATGATTTTGCAATAATTAATTATTTTATTAAATTTTTAAAACCATTTTATAATGCAACATAACATTTACCAAGAATATATTATTCTACCTCTATTTATGCAATACATTATTTATATTATATTGAAGAGTTTTTAATAATTATGGTAATTATCCATTTTTTAACCTATAATTTTTTTTAAAAATTAAATATTAGAATAATATACCTCTTTTATGTACATTAAGTGTTTGTTTAAATCCTAGGACTAAAATAAAAGTTGTTAAAAAAGTAATAATTGTAATACAAAATTGTTTAAATGTAGAACATAATGTAATACTTGAAAATATAAAAGAAAGTTTAAACAAGTTTGATTTATATGTTACAAAATATGGATCACAACAAACACAATGTACATCCTATTTAAAAGAACCTCTAGATTTTGATAATGCAAAAATTAATGTGAAGAATATTCCTTTATATTTCTCAGATCCACAGATTAGCAGTTAAAGTCAATCTCAAACAGATCATTCGAAGCTGACAGATGAAATCAGAAAAATCAGAAAAATCAGATAGTTATTAGCCTAAGTGTATCAGAAGGAGAAGCTTTTCCGGAAGGTTAAAAGCCTAATTATCTGAAAGATCACTTAAAGGCAACAAGCAAGTTTTTCGAAAAGTTACAAGGTTAATTATCCAAAAACACAGGTAAATCGGAAAGTTATCTGGAAGAACTATCTAGACAGTTAAGTCAAAAGTATATGCAAGTGCAAAAATTCAAATAGAGGCTTAAAAAGATTTTCGAAAAGTTAAAAAGCTAACTATCCGAAAAACAAGAAGTTTCGGAAGGTTACAAAATGAACTATCCGAAACTTAAGTCATTTTATTATATACGTGCCGAAATAGATTAACTTCAATTAGAAGCTTTGAAGAAAATCGAAGAGTTTACTGTAGCTAACTATTTGAAAGTCAAAAAGATTCGGTAAATTATAGCTACAAGTATCCAAACTTAAGACACCTCACGTATACAACTTAAAATCTCATGTGACTCAGAGGACTTAAGTGGATTATCGATGAGTTACGGACATCCTTCGAAAAGTTACATAGCTAACCATCTGAAAGTCCTAGGAAATCAAAAGGTTATCTTAAAACACATTCCTAAACGGTAATACCATATTTGGTCCTACAATTTTAGTAAGTACAGTAGAATACATTCATTAAAAGTGAATATGATCGTTATGTTTAATGTAATAAATATAAACAACAGACAAGAGAGTTACATAGCTTTTTGAATATACGAATCTATACATCAAACTCCACACATATAGTAGAAAATCTTCAAGATCAAATCTTCTACAAAAAGAAAACTCAAGTCTAGAACTCTCCATGCAAATGAACTCTAATTTCTTCAAGGCAGTGGTTTACTAAAGTACACCAACTGAAAACTTCAAAGATAGGTTGATTGAAGCTACAACCAGAAAGCTCAGTTCAATTGGTTGATTCTTGCTTTAACCTTAAAGCAAGTGTTTGTAAGTCTTGAAAGATTAGTGAAACTCAAGTATCTCTTAGGGATAGACTAGCTATTAGTGGTGAACCACCTAAAAATCTGTGTGCATTATCTTCTTTTATTGTGTACTTGTTGAATTAAGCTGTCAATTAGTCATTCATTGTTAAACTCCTGAAATTGCATTTAAGAAACTAAATATTACCATTCACCCCCCTTCTGGTAAGTCATTAGGTCCTAATACTATTTACCACAACCATCATCATCATCATTAGTTCATGATTTTAGTATATTTGTTAATGATTATAATGATTTTAGCTCAACAAATAAGCAAGAATTAATTAATTTTAATAATACCAATCATAACTATTTAGTAAGAGATAATCCTAATTTTCTAAATTTTAATGTAATTAATTGGTAGAAAATACAAAAACATGCATTTCCTATTTTATTTTTAATGACTAAAGATTTACTAACAATTCAAACTATTTCTGTAGCATATGAACAGACATTTAATATTAGTGGTAATATATTAAATGATAGAAGAGCAATATTAAAATATGATATTTTACAAGCTTCAATGTGTGTTAAAAACTAAGAGTTTGTTTATGTTCATGGACAATAGTAGTAAGATGATTTTACAAATGAATTTGTAAATTTAAATATTTGAATGTAATTATGTAAATTAAATGTAAAAATATTTGATGTAATATGTCATTTTCATAACAAATATAACATAATTTTAATTTCAATTCAAAAATAAAATAATTTATTTTAACTTTATAACTTGTGTTTGAATGTGTTAGATGAATCATGAATGATGTCTTAATGTTAATGTGTTGATGTATGATGTATTTATAAATAAAATAATTTATTCCTTTTATGTTATTTATTCAAATATTATGATTTAATAATACTTAAATTCATATAATATATTTATAAAAAAAATTGAAAATTTTCTACAAGCCATTTAACAACATTAACGTTCAAAAGAATCGATGGAACATTACATTATTTAACTTATTTGATTTCCAAAGTAACGAAGTTTGCATATTTTTTTATTTTTAATATTTTAACCTATGAAGTATAGAGTTTAAGTTTTTAATACTTTAATGATCAAAAAAAATGAAGAATCGTAATGTTACATCATTACATTATTTAATTGTTCAAAAATCGATTGCAACACGATTCACAAAGTTTGCATTTTTTTTTAGTTTTAATTTTTTAACCTACAAAGTTTAATGTTCAAGAATTATAGAAATGATCGAATCAGTCAAACCAAAGTGGCTCGAGCTCCAAAAGGCTAAAGGGACAACATAGGACTCAAGAGTCAAGAATCACATATTTTTATTTAATAACTTTTTATTTGTTTTTATTTTTTTCCTTTGGTCAAACTAATAGTTAACTTTGGATCTACCAAAGATTGGTAACCTTTTATATTTTATATTTATATTCTTCAATTCAATCAAACCGAAGATTGGTAACTTTTTTTATTTTCTATTTATATTCTTCAATCAAATCGAAGTTAATCTTCGATCCGACTGAAGATTAGGTAACTTTTTTTTTATATATTTATATTCTTCGATATGATCAAAGATTGAGTAACATTTTTTTTTGTATTTATATTCTTCAGTCCAATCGAAGATTGGGTAACTTTTTTTATTTTATATTTATATTCTTCAGTCAAACCAAAGACAATCATCTTTGATTCAACCAAAGATTAAGTAACATTTTTCATTTTTATCTTCCATCTATCTGAAGTTCAAAGAATATTGAATACACAATAATAAGTTAATAACCTTCAATGACTTGCAATAAGTTACCCAAATTCCAATAAGGAAAATCATTAGATTAAGTAACTCTACGAGTTTATACTATATTATATATATATATATATATATATATATATTAACATATTATGTTTTTATGTGAAAATACACATTTTTTTAGATTTTTACATTTTTGGTTTTCATTTTCATTTTTTTTAGATGCTTACACTTTGAATCAAAAATATTTTGATTTCATAATTTTCATTTCATTTTGGGTTTGGGTACTCATTTTTTGTACCAAAAATTCTTTAATTTTCAACTTCTTAGATAATTTTTTTTAAGTATCTAAAATATTTTAATTCTCCATTTTGACTTTTGACAATATATATATTATATATAACAATAATAAGCTAAAAATAATCAATAAATAAAAATATAATATATAAAAAATATGTAAAAATTGTAAATAATGAATAAAATAAAATTAATTATAATAAATGAATAAATAAAATGATAATAGTATACTAACATATAAAAAATAGACTAACTAAAAAATAAAATAAAAATTTCGACTAGGAATAAAATAATAGTATACTAGCATAACTAGCCTAAAGGTGGCCTATATGGGTTGGCCCACAAGTGGCCTAGCCTAGGCCCAACCCATAGCCCATATGGGCTTCTATTTTTGGGTCAACCTGAGCTAGACACCTCTAGATGATGGTGCTTCATTGTGCTTTCAAGGATGATTGCCTATGACTGAAGATGAAATCATGTAAAAGCAAAAAAGGAAAAAGAAAAGATAAACGAAAAATAAAGCTCAAAGTGATTCAAGCTCTATATCAACAAAAGAGAGATCAAGTGAAGAAGAAAAAGCTCATTCATGTTTCATGGGAATTCAAAGTGAGGTAAATGATTTAAATACAAGTAATTCTAATTTTAATGAATTACTAGATGCATTTAATGAATTATTTGATAAATAAGCTTATCTAAACCTACATGATTATGATGAGCTTGAAAATGAAAAGGATTCATTACATGATAAAGACATGGGATTAGAGAACGAATTATCTTTATGGAAAAATAAGAACCATGAGTTGCATACTAGTGTCAAAATGCTTAAAATGAAGAATTCTCATGCTTTTAGTGATATACCTTATAAGAATGGTTTCATTAGAGCATATCCTAATAAAAAAATGCTTTTATTATTAAGAAATCAAAATATCATGCTTAGGTACCTAAGGGTACAATTTTATGTCATTTTAAAACTTATTATGCAAATTCAAGTGTTAAATGGATGCCGAAATCCTTAATTAATGTTAAATCTTATTTAATTTCGTATTATGAGATTTGTGAGGTAGTCTAAATTAATGTTCATATTATTTTTGTTACATAAGTTATTGAATTACCATCCTAATTATTACAATTTTCTACTAAATAAAAATGAAATACCAATGAGAAAATCAGAATACCAATTTTATAGCAAATTTTACAAAAACTAGTTTTTGGCATACTGTTAGTAAAAAATGGGATACCATATTGACCTCTAGATTGTAGGAAGATTTGAAAAGGTCACAATCTAGGGCATAGTTTGATTAGCATACCAAAAAATGATTTGCATGAAAGACTCCACTTCAACCACATGAATGGTCACAGGCCTTCTCAAATCTTCCTACAATCGATCACATTACCTCTAAAGTCCTAGTGTAGATAAGAACATCTAAAAACCAAGGGGAAGACCAAGCTGAGAAAGAGACTTCACCACCCAAGATTGAAGCTTAGAGTAAGGTAAGATGCAACTTTAAATTAACTTCCTTAATTTCTATTAAATATGATTGAGGTGAAATGCAACTTTAAATTAATTTGTTTGTAAATTTCTTTGAAATTTGAAGTTTAATGTTTGATATTATGAAGTGAACTTTATAAAGTACATGCAAATGATGGTATTATTATATATCATGTGATTGACAAATATTTAAGTGGATTTTTAACATAATAGTGTATGCTACTTTTTTTTAGTTTTTGACCTTGTAAAGTGTCAACTTGCTTCGTTCAAATGGTCATCCCACCTCTTGCCTCGAGCATTTTAGAGATGTTTTCACCTTACATCTTAATAAATTTGTGATAAATGATAGCATGAACTTGTAGCATGAGTTTTAATTATCTAGACATATTGAAAGACATAAGAAAGGCAATTACCATTCCTAGTAACCCAAGATTTAAGAAGAATGTAATGATAATTTCACAATATTTCTAAGTCAAACCAGCAATTACATCTAGAAACACAAGTTTATGTGACAAAAAAAACGGGAAAATTGAATTTATTCCTGTAATTGTCTACCGCATCTCCTACAATTTCAATATGATGTAACAGTCACTAACAAGTATATAATTCTTAAAATTTAATTACCGAAAGATTTCAAAAACAATTAATTTAGTGCACAAATCCAAGGAATTGCTGCTGTGGAATTGAATATTACTTCATATTCTGTTAGCACATTGGTACAGCTATAGTTGGATGTTCATTTTGGTAGTAGGATGCATCACCTGGGAGAGACGAGCACATTTAGCTTGACAACAAGCTAATTCTGCTTCAGCATCATGCAAACTTCCTTCCTTTTTACTAGTATTTTCAGTTAGTTTAACCTACAATCAAATACGAAAAGTTAATTAATGATATTAAAAGAAAAATTGAAAAAAGTACAAATTGAGATCGGTAAGATATAGATAAATATACAATTATATATGTATTCAACCAGACAGAACGATCCCAAATTTTTTTGTAAAAAAATCAAATAGAGAACTAAATGACAAGTTAATCTAGCAAACGTATTAACCATGATCACAAAATGGTCATAAATGACAAGTTCCCAAAATGAGATTGCTACAATGTATGCTTATGCTTATTTCATATTACACTACCACACTATTACAAGATTAGATTAGGAACGTTGACAAGAATTCATCAGCAGGAAATGGTACAAGGAAATGTTCTGTGCCCAATGGGTTTATTCAAGATAAGGAGTTAATTGAATGTAAGAGTATGTTGGAAGTGAAGTGTGGAAACAAGATTAGGTTTGGAAGAGTGTTAGAATCAGATTGATTCCCCTTCAATCCATGTTCCCTGCCTTAGCTCATGTTGTGGCCTTTTTTTGAAAAAGGGCAAGGATGCAGCTTATTAATAATAAGTTACACAACCAGGACAAAAATGCCGTGATCAAGTTGATCAGAAGTCAGCCAAAAAAAAAACACCCTAAACCCTGAACAGCTGGAACAAGATATATTGAGGTTGCTTGGCAAATGTTGTCTTGATTCTGCTCTGATTGTTGAAGATGACATTATTGCAGAAGAGTCAGACACTCCAACAGATTGTTTGAATCATTTTTAAATGGTGATGCCTTGTCCTTGAAAGCTTTTCATGAAGACAATTTTCATATTGAGCAAGGAGGTCCTCTCCAAAATCAGCCATCAGGCCATCTTGAATGGACCTAGAAGTAACCTGCTGCCATACATATGCACTGAGAATAAATGATCAATGCCCTAATGTCCCTGAGTGCATAAAGGGCAAGAGTATCAGCCCATTTACTCATGTAACACGTATGCATTAGGAACCACATGAAACTCTAACATTAAGAAGGGATTTGCATTTCCAAACCTGATGGAATGGCTTCCATATCTATCCAGAGATGCTAAAGAGCTTCTTGTGGTATTCCTGAACAGAAAACACTATTCTCTTGCTATCAAAATATATACTGCCCTTCTCATTAGTGGAAAGCTGTAATGCAGGAAAGCCCAACAGAATATCTGTGAGCACCTGTATCTCCTTGTCTTCAAAGATTTATCAAATGTTAAGATCCTGGCCAGGGGATCCATTGTACATTCACAATATATGGTAAAAATAGGGGCTTGTTGCTCTCTTGATAGGTTGAAAATATTGAGGTATTTATACCAAGAATTTCTCCATTGAGTCATCTCTCATGTCAGAATCAAACATTAGCATCTGAACAAATCTAGAAAAGTGCATTATATGAGTTGTTGCAAAGAGAGGAAAACCTTCTAGAAATGACCATCACCACTGATGCGAGAGTTACTGCCCCTTCTGTTGCTGTTAGCATGATACTTGTTTAGACATTTGACCCAAATAGAGTCTCACCACCACCACTTACACAACAAGGCATTGTTGACATCAAACTAATACAAATTTGAGGACAATGAAATCACCAAGACTCAAGGATCAAGTCTTCCAACCAGAAAGTTTTTGATTCACCTTGTCCACTAAGAATTTTAATCATATTTTTAGGGTTTTTTAATCCAAGAAAGAAATTCAAGGAGAAATGCCCTGTGTATTCTATTTGCTTACAACATAGTTTTAGTTGATGAAAGTAAGTCAAGAATTAGTTCTAAATTAGAACTATGAAAAGACACCCTAGAGTCCAAAAGATTTAAATTGAGTAGATCAAAATTTGAATATATAGAATTAGGTTCAACAAAATAGAAATAATGATGAGCATATATACTTGGATGGTCATGAGATTCATAAAAGTAAGACTCCTAAATACTTAGAATTTATAATAAATAATAATAGTGAAATTGTAGAGGATGTTATTCAAAATATTAAAGTAAGATGAATGAAATGGAGAAATGTTTCTAGAGCGTTACGTAATAAGAGGATACCCTTAAAATTAAAAGGAAAATCCTATAAAACTACTATTTGGCCAACTAAACTTTATGGCCTAGAATGTTGAGCTATAAAGCATAAACATATGAAAAAAGTTAATGTGACTAAAATGCATAAATAAAAGATAAGTTAGAAAACAATTTTATTAGGAATAGTGTAGGAGTTGTACAGATTGAAGATAAGATAAAAAAAATCAACTTAGGTGATTTATCATATTCTTAGGAGACCAAAGATTGCACCAGTTAGGAGAGAAAATGTAATTAGTGCAAAAGAAGTACGAATAGACTTAAAACTACATGGTTAGAAATTGTAAAAATAAATAAATTTATGTAATTTAACCAAAAATATTTAGAATAAAAGGATTCATATGGAACAATATTTTAAACTATATACTCACATAATGCATGTCCAAATTTTATGTAACTGAGGGACAGGTTTAAGAGTATGATTGGTGAGGTTGTAAGGAATAATGATTATATAAAACAGTATATACATTTTCATAACAAAAATGTGTAGCTTGATTCATAAGACAAATGAATTCTAATTCTTACCACTAAAAATTTATACTAGTTGTCTAAGTAAATGAATAGCATCCATCATCAACCAACACGACAAAAACCCAAATTGATTTTCTATGATTTAAGTTACATATCTCAATCTTTGTTCAATTACCCTTTCACATAATTTCATGGTATAACTCATTAACTTAATACCATGATAATTATTACAATTTTGTATGTCTTCCCTTATTCTTAAATGTAAGTATTAAACAATTCTTTCACTATTCAATTGGCATCTCCACACTTCTTTAAAATCATATTAAAAAATTTAGTTAACCACTTAATCCTTACTTCACCGATATGCTTTCACACTTCAACAGGAATACCACCTAATCAAATAATTTTCCCACATTTCATTTTCTTAATAGCTTCTTTTGGCCCAAATCTACTAATTCTTCTAAAATAACAATAGTTTATATCTTTTGTACTACTACCCAAATTTTGCACGTAAGAGTTTACAATTGTAGATTCATCAAAAAGTTTACTAAAAAATCTAAACCATCTATCTTTTATTTCATTTTTGTTTACTAAAACTCTATCATCCTCATCTTTAATACACTTGGCTTAAACCTCTAGACTTTTTTTCTCTAGCCTTAGCCAATTTATATATTCTATGTTCTCCTCATTTATGTTCAAATTATCATAGAATTCCTTGTAGGCTTGATTTTTTAACTTCACTAACAACTTTCTTAGCATTCCTTTCTACTAGCAAAAAATTCTCCAAATTTTCCTCATCTCTGCATTTATGATAGGTTTTATAGCATTCTTCCTTTTCTTTTATTATCTTTTGTACATCTTCATTCCACCACCAACTCTCTTTACTTAATAAAGTTACCCACAAGACTCCTCTAAAATTTCCCTAGCAATATTTTAATATGAATAGTTATTTCATTCCAAAGTTTATTTACCTCTCCATCTAGTTTCTGCATTCTTTCTTTTAACAGGTTATCTCTAAACATTATTTTCTTTTCACTTTTTAAATTCCACCACCTAATTCTTGGATTATCATGTACTTTAGTCTTTCTCTTCCTAACATTGATATTAACATTTAATACCAACAACCTATGTTGTATGGTTAAGCTTTCTCCCAAAATAAAATTACAATTTTTCAACATTCTTTGATCTATTTTTCAAGGAAGTAAAAAATCAATTTAGCTAACATTTGAACCACTTCTAAATGTAATAAATGCACCTCTCTTCTAGATGTAATTTTTTTGACAAAGAGAAAAATAATCATGTTTTCTTTTACACGCAATCTTATTTTGATATTCCTGCAATTCAATTATAGTAGAATGACCTATTTTACCTAGGGCCCATTTATGATTATTTAAATCCAACATAAGAAAATGAGGTGGCATTTTTTTTTAAAAAAGATTGTAGATGTGTAGATGTGTAGAAGTGTAGAAGTGCAGAACTCAACTTTTTAATTTAACATATTTAGTTCAAACTAGAGTGATTGCTAAGATAACACATAAAAATAAGCTGACAAATGAATAACACATTTGGTAACAATTATTAAAAAATGCAAGTGCATTTTCATACATAATATAAGATAATCATTACAAAACACCTGCTTGGGAAAGAGAAAGAAAACAAAAAAAAATTCTCCTTTTTCAATACTCTTGATTTTCAATTATTGATGAATGACCTATTTAATCAAGTTTTCATTAATCTTACTTATTCCTTAAGTATTACAGGATTCAAGAAAAAAATATCACAGAAATATATTTTAACTAGGACCAGGGAGAAATATGGTTTTTTTAGCTCAAGCCTCTATATGAGTAGGCATTCCCCGAAGAACCACGAAAGTTCCGATGAAAGATATGAATATCTTATTCAACATGGCAAGGAAACACACATCTGATTTATACCTCTCTGAGGAGGATTTAGGGTAATGCCACACACACAGAGAATTGAATAAACATACTGTGGATTTTGTCTCACAGGTAAGCAAGGCATAAGTATTTTACATCTGTATGTCCATATAGTGAATGTCATCGCATAAAAGGAGAAAAGACCAATCTACTCCGTGCGAACAGCAGAAAAGAATTCGGCACTCACAATCTTGTCAAAGTAGCTCTGTATTGTAGCATTCTTCTCTCCTATCTCCATGTCCTTCTGTGCTAGGAGTTCGAGCAACTGCCTTTTCGATTTGTGAAGCTCCGAAGCCTCCGTCTTCATCCTCTCAATCTCACCGTCCTTTGATATCTACAACCCCAACCCAAGCAGATTACAATCTACGTGCAAAAGGAATCTCCTTTCTATTGTAAAGACTCGACCTTACCATAGCAAGCTGGCTCTCCTGCTCTCGGGACCTCAGCAGGGCGAACTCCGTGGCCTGTCTCTCAACATCGCTAGCAAGCTCGGTGTTCTCTGCCTGGAATTTGGCGAGCTCGGAGGAGAGAGCAGCGTAACGCTGTTCGAGGACGTTGTAGGTCTGCTCAGCGGTGACGGACGCGGCGTCGGACTCGGCCCTTGCAGACTCCAGCTGACGGCGAAGGCCTAGTATAAAGCTATCAGCCTTGGCCGCCACCAGGTTGGGGTCATGGGAACAGAAGCCGTACTCCTCCTCCGTGAGGAAGAGGGGCATCGTGGTTGGATTCGTATGGCAACCCTAGCGGAGTCGGGAGAAGGGCGGCAAAGAAGTCGAAGGGGAAGGAAATGGTGGCGTTCGAAATCGAACAGGAGAGGCGAGAATTAAAACATGGTGAACCTTTTTGATATATGCAAAAATATACGGTACAAAAATAGATAATTTATTTTCTTTTGAAAAAAATAATTTAGAGATTATGTAACATTTATTCTCAAATTCTTTGTTTAGATAATAGTGATTTTTTTTCTCTCGAATTTAGATTATTGTCTAATAATTTAAGATATGATGAATAAAAATTAAGAAATTTTCATTTTATATTTCTCTACTTTTTCTTATCTATTCTACGTTTAACTATCATGAAAGAGAAGAATAATTTTTTTTAATTTGAAAAAATAATTCGAGGAAGGAGAGAGAGAGAGATTCGAACCTTCGGACAATGCATATTGTAATTTATGCATATTTGATAATGTCACGATCTACTTCAGCTGCATGATATATTAAGTGTACATTTATTTTAACTTCAAAAGGAAAGTAACTTTAAGTTGAAATAACATTGTAACTATGTCTCGAATGAATAACTCTAACAAAATCAAAGTTAAAATTCAGGAGTAACTCCAGCAAAAAAAGCTAAAATTCAAGAATAATATTTATTCGAAAGAACGAAGCTATTTTGTATATTTATAAATTTGCCATTATTAAGTTATTCTTTTTTATTAAAGTACAAATTGATTAATGTTTGGTTAATTATTTGCCGTCTATAGCATTATTTTATTATTATAAATGATTTTACTCTTTCCATCTGTAACTTAGTATGTTGTACTTATGTTTATACTTGCAACTTCAAATTAATTTACATCACTTCAACCATTCTAAAAAAACTAATTTGCTAAATTAGATAATATCATTTCATTTCATGTTTAGAGTAAAAAATTTTAGTATAATTTTTTCCTATTTTAAAAATGAGTTAATTTTTCCAAACATATTGTGAGGAAAATTTAATAATAAAACATTGTAAAAATAAATGCCTCTAAAATTATCATCAAGATTCCTCTAGATGTAGCTATATCTATTATTGCCAATGGTAAGCATTTTGTCTCCAATTGTACGAAGGCCTCTCTCGCTGTAGATCTTGTGAATCTTGTCCTTACCATACGCCTTGGATCTATGCTTCGATATCTTTTATGATTCGTGGCTTACACATTGCAAAAGTTCGTAAGCTTTCGAGATAAGACACGCTATGACTATTGTCAGACAATTAGAGATACATAGCATTTACGTACATTGAGAAAATACTAAGACAACTATTCCTTTAAGTACAATGAACTTGAAAGCCAAAATTCACACAAAAGCATAAGAATGCAAAGAAAGATTGCAGGAACAAAAGGATTATTATTGCACACAAATGGTGGATACAAACATTTGACTAGATTAACTCGGTAGGTTAGCGGTGACTACTTAACATTATAACAAGTACAAGTATTTATATAACGTAAAAGAAAACCTAAAATGGTCATGGGTACCACATGTCGATCCTCGTATCCTAATGACACACTTTACCACATGTCTAGGTAGTTCCCTAAAGACTTATTCTTTTGTCCACTCCACTTGATCCTCACTTGACTTAGTCTACTCTTGATGCCTCTACACTTGGCCTACTACTTAAGTTGATTGACCAAGTTCACTTTTGTTTGTGTTCGTTCCTAGCTTTATGGATCTTGCAATTTAGTTGTTCCTCTAGATCTACTTGTTGATGGTTGATTCTATCCTTCAATGGTTTAGTCTTTCTACCAATTATCTAACCCTTTCTATATTTTTGTTTTCAAATTTTCCTTCATGATCATTTTTAATTTTCTAAACTTTCAATTAATTTTCATTTTGAACCAGATTCAGAAAAATCTTAAACTCCCCAAATATTTCACTCTTATGTTTTAGAAAAATCACCCAAGTATATTTTGAAAAATCATCCACTAGAACAAATACATATATCTCTTTCCACCTAAATTTTCAATTCTAATGGGACTAAATAAATTCATGTGAATTAATTCCAAAATTCTTTCAAATATAATATTCTTACCAGATTTAAAAGAACTCTTCTTCTATTTTCCTAACTCACATGCATCATACATTTTATCCTTCTTAAATCTTAAATTAGGTAAACCATCTGTAGGATCGTTATATCATAAGAGGAGGGGTGAATTGTGTCTTTAGTAATTAAATTACTAGTGGATAAAACAAGAGTACAAAACACTTATAAATAAAATTCTATTCTTTATAAACTTTAAAGAAAGAATTTACAATTTTTTTTCAGCTCAATTCTCTTCTTATTGATTTTGATATAGTAAAGTCCGATATACAATTCAAATAGAAAATGAAGTCCTTATTCTAAGCTAATTTCGAATTATATAAAACATGATCCTTATGCACGCAGCACTTTTTCTTTTTTTTTGCTTAACTTTTGTATCTTTTCTTCTCTAGTATCGAATTTTCAGACTTCTTGTGTTTGCAGCTCCTTTTTTTGAAATTGCTTAGAATTTCAAACTTCTTCTAATGTTGGAGAATTTTTCTAGATTTGATATGGAATTGAATATTCAAACTTGATATTTGAGATTGGGATTGAATATTCAAACTTGGTTTTTTCAGTTTGTGATTGAAGATTGGGATGTTCATAATGCAGCTCATACCCTTTATTTTTAGTAGTCGAACTCTGACTTCATGTTCATCATGTTCGTCTACTTAATCTATAATCCGCATACTAATTTCAAATTCAAATTATCTACGATTTCCACTATCTTTTTGAATTTCTACTGTCCACTATTATTTTAAAATTTCCATTATCTCTATTATCATTTTGAATTTTCACGATTTCTACTCGTAGATTTCATTGAAACTTTATCTTCTTAGAGATTTGTAGAATACCTTCTAAGTCATCGCTTTAGTCAAACATTTATCTTTTAAGTCCTATAAAAACTCGAACATTTATTTGTAACTCTTCGAGTTTTTGCACCTGCAAAACACGTGACTAAACAAAGAAAACTTATATGTTCGTTAGTCATTTTATAAAACTCGAATAGTTATCTATCTATGTGTATAAAAACTCAAACAGTTATCTAACTCTTCGATTTTCATTACCGAACACATATGGAAAACATGTGAAAACTTAAAACATTAAAAACACATGTGTAGATAACTTAACTATATGAGTTTTTAACATAACTCTTTGATTAAAACAAAATGTTAACTATTCGAAAGTTTAATTATCCGAAAATCTAACTATCTGAAAACTTTAACTATCCGAAAATCTAACTATCCGAAAGTTAACTATCCGAAATTTTAAATAAAACTTTTCGATAATTTGTCAACATTTAATTACATGACTATTATACTTAGAAAATATTATTTAGACTTATTTATAAACTTTAATAAAGCATTTATCATCAAAACAAAATTACTAACAATCTCTCTCTTTTTGATAATGTCAAAACCTATAATAAGTTAAATAATCTTTCTTCTCCTCCTTTTTGGCATTATAAATAAATAAATAACATGTGAGGAAGAAAAATTTGCTAAATATATATCGTTTAAAAAGAAATTTTTAAACATGCATAACTTTTCGTGGATAATAATAAACTATTTTAAACAAGAATTGTCGAAAGCAAGTATATGACATTAAATGCAATAAATAGTTTATATAATGCAATTTCTATACATAAGTAATTTTTGGTAACAAATTACAATGAATAAATCATGCAATACATAATTTGTGTATGTTCACAAGTCTCTTTTTGTCTTTAAAAAATATTTAACAGAGTATCTGAAATTTTTTGTGCAATTTCTTTACTTACTCTATTTATCTAATCAATTACTATTTGATCTAAATCTGAATGTGAAGCTTATGATGATTGTTATAAGAAATCTGTATTTATATCTATATGTAAATCTGTATGTGTATCTATATGTATATTTGTATGTATACTTATATGTTATTCATCTACTGCATATTGCTGTTGTTCTTCTAAAAATTGCGTTGACTATTGTTATTGCTACTATGATTGATTTTGCCTATCTTGTTAGTATTGTTGTTGTCGAATTACAGGTGTATCTGTTTCTTAGTATTTTTGAAGTTCTTTTGTAGAGAAAAATCTTGACTTTAATATTTTCTGTGGCCAAGGTGTAATATCTGTTTGACTTGCCACAATTCTTAAAAGTATATCACTATAAAATAATTTACTTTACAAGTTTAAAATATGATAAATAAAAATATTATACTAGTTCACTTATATATGGTTAATCAACACATATGTAGTATAAAGACAACATCTATCAACCTCTACACCATGTCCAAACCTCTGAAACATTGAAGCATGCAATATTTTTGTAATAAAATATGCTTGACCATTTAAATCATTTAGTAATTTTATTTGATTGTTGGTAGTCGGATCTTTAGCTAAACTTTTAATATCTCATCTCAATTGATAAATCTGTTTTCTTTCTAATAATTTAATTCCTTCATTTTTTAGTTCAAGTATTTGATAAAATATTTCTAGAATTAAATATATATCTAATTCTTGTATATTTGAAACATGAATATCATCTTCTATTGTTAAGTTTGAGTAAAAATAGCTTACAATTTCTAGTATAACAAGATGGCTTGGGTGTTGTGGAAGTAGAGTCAACAAGCCTTGAAATTCAAACATTTCTTTTGTATTTGTCATCCCTTCAAACTTAACTGGTCTTGAATATAAAACTGTGAAAGTTTTATACGTTTAAAATTTTTCATAACAGTATCTATTTCTAAACCATAATAATGTATTTTCTTCTAAATTCTTTTTAAGATTAGGTATTTTCCTATCATGATTTTCTGACCTGGGACTTATTTCAATGTTGTCAACAACATCTTCATGTTCAGATCTATTAGAACTAAAGGAGTTTCTATCAAAACTTGTAAAAATGTCTAAAGTATCTAGTATGGTGGTATAAATAATATGTTGAGCTGCTTCTGTTTGATCTTCTTCAAACATATCAACAACTAACATTTCTATATCATTATCAACAGTCAATGTAGTATGTTCTGTATCAACAATATGTTTTTCTATAAGTGATCTATTAAATAACTGTCTCTGTGTAAAAGAATGTTCTATATCTATTTGTGTAACAGAATCATTCTGTAATTATGAAATTTCTATAAATGAGACATCAACAATGTCATATTCTATTTGTAACTGTGTATTTTGCTGATTATATACAGTAATCAATAAACATACTATATGCTATAATAGACATAATCAAATGTATAAAATGTAGTATAAGCAATTACACCAAAAATTAAAAGTCTCTATTCGAGATATAGTAAGAGGAAAAATATCTGTACATTCCTCTTCAGATGAAATATCTTCAAAATTCATAGACTCAATGTCTATGTCATCAAAAATGTCATCATAATTGATATCATCTGTATATATATCATCAAAATTTCCTGCATTTTCTGTTTCCGTAGGAAAAGAATGTTGGCTTACAACATGATGTGAAAAATTGTCCATTGTATTGAAAGTAACATTATGTACTAATGTGACACAATACCTTAAAGTGTATGCTTGTAATCCAATATTTGTCACATCTGTTGGGATTCTTGAAACAAAATCCTATTTAGCTTATGCAATGGAACATAGTTTTTTATTTTTCAAAGATTCTTCTCTTCGCTACAATATACCTTGTACACTTGTAGTTAATCTAAAATATTCTAAAACATTTTTCTTTCGACTGTATGTCTACAGTGTCTCAGATTTTTCAAGAGGATCTAATGTTTTCTTAGTTTCTCTTGTTAAAGGCACTTGTTGTCTTGACGGTCCTTCACCATGATGCCTAGGTTGCAATAATGGAATATAGAGTTTTAAACTTTCAACGTCAGTCATTTTCAGTTGATAAACTTTTTATCCTTCACTTCGAAAGCCCATTGTCCAAATGGTAGTTTTCTATTTATGAATAAACTTTTGTATTTCGTCTAAAACAATTGGGGGAAAATAATGTTGGGAATACAATGATTCTAATTTCCTATTGGCATTTTTTATCATCAGTCCCCATTTATTTCTATAATAAGTAATAGACTATATCGATTTTTCAAGTATTTGTCCAGAACTTGTAACAACCTTAGAGTTAGGTTGTAATGTTCTTTTTCATATTTATAACGTGGAAAGTTCGATCTATTTTAGTTTAAACTATGTCTCAGCATAGTTTCGAATAAATTTCCAACAGAAATTTTTCTCGTCTTGAACAACTTTTTTAATTTCATGTAGTACTTTATTTGAAAAAGTATACCTGGAGTAAATGTCGTTAATCTCACTTTCTATCTTTTAAAGTTTCATCTCTCTTTTTTGCACTTTTGTCATTCTATTATATCCTCTTCCACATCCTGACATTATCGATTAATCTTCACTGTTCACTGTAGAATTTAGTAGAAGTAAAGATTGTGAAATTAGGGTTTTACCAAGGTAGAAACACGAAAGGTTGTTAGTAAAACATTTATAACACTTCGAGTTTATAAACATATAAACGGATTCAATTATTGAAATCATAAATATAAGATCCGTTACTGATAAATAACTCGAATGCTTATAATAACTGTACGAGTTTTACAACCTATAAAAGTAGAAGACTTAACGTAACGGTTCGTGTAAAGAAAATAACTACTAGCTAAGTAAAAATGAGAAAACTCGAAGACTTATGATAACTATTCGAATTTTATAAGCAGTAAAACACATAATTATACGACAAACTAGAATACTTATTGTTATATTTTAAGTCTTCCATAAAAATATAATAATATTAAGTTAACTATTCGAGTTTCTCGGATAGATATGCTAAAAAGTCAAAGACTTAAGCATAACTATTTGAGTTTCTTAAAAGGATAAAATATAAGAATTTAAAATAGAAACTTAGAAATAAAACTAACTATTTGAGTTTTTAGAAGAATAAAACATAACAACACGAAAAACTCGAATGGTTAGTTATCTATATGTGAGATAAAATAGCATATATCAAGTGAAATACATAATTGTATGTTAAACTAATTGAATGAGTCTAACTTTTTATTAGTATAAGTTCTAGAATATTTGCATTTGATTAAATTTACTATTGTTTTTCATTGTTTGCTCTCCCTACATAAATATAGTAAAGAGAAACTATGACGTACTTAATATTAGGTTGCCAAGCCCTAATAGATTTGTCATTAATTCCAAATAACTGACTTAAGTGAGTTGCTAAGTCTTAAATATTTCATTTAAATTCAAAAATGACGTACTTAAACTAGGTTGGTAAGCCTCAAATTTTTCATTTAAGTTCAAATGGCGTACTTAAACTAGGTTGCCAAGCCCTAATATTTTTCATTTAAGTTCAAATGGTGTACTTAAATTGGGTTGCCAAGCCCCAATATTTTTCATTTAAGTTCAAATGGCGTACTTAAACTAGGTTGTCAAGCCCCAATATTTTTCATTTAAGTTCAAATTTGAATCTCTCTTCCTTTTTTTAAAAAATTAAATACAGAAATAAGTAGTAGATTTAACAATTTAGACTTTCTGACTTTTATTTTATTCAGTTTACAAAAGAAAATTCATAGAGATATACCTTTAGGTAACTTAAAAGAATTCAATAATGAGCACTCGAACTTAAGAAAATAAATACATTACATTATGTGTAAAGAATAGATAATAACAAAGAAAATAACAAAGATTATATGCACAGATTATAATAGAATTATTATAATACTTGTAAAATAAACTAAGCTTGAGTACATTGCTTCTTTTTATTATTATTATATATCTTATATATTACCTCCCATAACATCATCTTTTTACGTGATCACAATCCCTTGCTTAGAGGAAAGATAACCAGTTACTCAATGATAAGTGAGAACAAGTAATAATTTTTTTTTAAAATAGAATCTAAATTCCTTGTAAAATGAGTTTTTAGTCAGCACATCTCAAACTAGTTGGTTTAAGTGACCAGGGTTTAAGATCCCCTAACATACTTAATTACTCAAGTAATTGTAGACAAACAATAAAACAAGACAGTAAATTAAATAAGAGGCAACCGCAAGACTTAATTTTTCTAATAGTATGTTAATAACTTTTCTTTAATAAACGGTACCGATTTTCTGTGTATTTTTCAGTTAAAATCTCTATAATGGCATATACATAAGTAACAAAAATATAGTTGGTACTCATATTGAATTAAATCAACTTTTGTTAAGTAACCTTTTTTGAATTTTTCTTAAATAAATTGACTTCAATAAAAATCAGAATTTCATAAATTCTTAACTACTAGTAAATAATAATTCTAAAACAGATATTTTGAGTTTTTTTTTTAAATATAAAGAAATTAAATTCTAAAGTTACTTTGTAACAAACCAAAATATTATGTAATGAACATGACAATTTAAACATCAGATAACCTACAGATACTAAGTTCTAATCGTAATTTTGAAAATGTATTTTTATCTAAGAGTTTTGTAAATAGATCTGCTAATTGTTCTATAGTAGGAACAAAATTTAATACTATTTTTCCTTTTATAACATTATCCCTTAGAAAATGATGTCGAACTTCTATATGTTTAGCTCGTGAATGTAAGACAGGATTGTTAGACAAACTTATTACAGAACTACTATCACAGAAAATCTTAGTTGGTTCATAGGCTAAATTAAAATTTTTTAAAGTTTGTTTGATCCACAGGATTTGAGCATAGCAAAGTGCAGTAGCTATATATTTAGCTTTAGTTGTAGATAATGCTACATAATTTTACTTTTTGCTAAATTATGACATTAAAGAATTTCCTAATAATTGACAAGTACCACTAGTGCTTTTTCTTTTAGATTTACACCTTGCGAAATCAGCATCACTATAACCTATTAAATTTAAAGAACTATGTTTAAAGTAAAACAATCTGAAATTGATGATTCTTAATAGATATTTAAAAATTCGTTTAACAGCAAGTAGGTGTGATTCTTTAGGATTAGATTGATATCTAGCATAAGTACATACACTAAACATAATATCTAGTCGGCTAGCTGTTAAATAAAGTAATTAACTAATCATACTTCTATATTATTTTATATCTACAATTTTTCCAAAGTCATCTTTATCCAACTTAGTGATAATACTCATTGGTGTATTTTTCGTTTTAGTGTTGTCTAATCCAAACCTCTTTAATAAATCTCGAGTATATTTTCTTATGAAATAAAAGTACCCTGTTCTAATTGCTTAATTTGTAAGCTTAGAAAAAATGATAGTTCACCCATCATACTCATTTCAAATTGATTAGTCATGTCAATCGAAAAAGACTTAATTAATTTTTCATTTGTTGCTCTAAATATAATATTATCTACATAAATTTGAACTACCAATATATCTTTTTCAACCTTCTTGATAAAAAGAGTGTGATTTACCTTTCCTATAGAATACTCATTTTCTATAAGAAATTTAGACAATCTCTCATACTAAGACTTAAGAGCTTGTTTAAGGCCATATAGTACTTTTTTAAGCTTGTAAACATACTCGGGATGTTTTGAATCCTCAAAACCTAGAGGTTGTTTTACATAAACTTCTTCTTTTATATATCCATTTAAAAAAGTAGTCTTAACATCCATTTGATATAATTTGAAATTCATGTAACAAGCATATACTAACAAAATTCGTATTGATTCTAGTCTAGTAATAAGAGTAAATGTTTCATCATAGTCAATTCTTTCCTCTTGCTTGCAACCTTAAGCAACTAACCTATCTTTTTTTTAACTATATGTCCATCCTGATCTACTTTGTTTCTAAATACCCACCTTGTTCTTATTACAAACTAATTTTCAGGTGGTGGAACTAGATCCCATACCTCATTTCTTATAAATTGATTGAGCTCATCTTGCATAACTAAATATCAAAATTCATGTTCTAAGGCATCTTCAATTTTTTTAGGTTTTAGTAAGGAAACAAATGAATAAATACCACAAATGTTGACTACTGATGACCTAGTCCTAACTCATTGATTAGGATCACCTATTATCTGATCAATAGGATGAGATGAAGCATAACGTTAATTTCTATGTTGTTCTACATTTTCTATAGGTATGACATTATTTTCTTCTAAATCTTCATCATTTAAGTTTATATTTCTTATTCCGTCAGATAATATCTCAATTTCTCTATCAAGATCATTTAGTACCATTTCTAGGAGAATTTCTGAATCAAAGTTTTTAGTATGTCTAAAATCTAAATGAGAATTTTCATGAAATTTCACATGTAGGGTTTCCTCAATGGTTTTTGTTGATTTATTATATACTCTATATGCCTTACTTCTAATGAAATAACCAACAAAAATACCTTCATTTGATTTGGCTCTAAATTTGTCTCTACATCCCTTAGTGTTCAAAATAAAACACTTGCAGCTAAAGGGTTTTAAATAACTTATTTTGGGAACCCTATTATACCATATATTATAAGGAGTTTTATCCAAAATTGGTCTTAGATGTACTCTATTTATAACATAACATGATGTATGAACTACTTTTGCCTAAAGAGATAGGGGTAACTTATTTTCATTTAACATGGTTCTAGACATTTCCTAAAGTGATTTGTTTTTACGTTTTACTATCCCATTTTGTGAATGAGCTCTTGGGAATGAGTACCTATGATCTATGCCAAATTCTTCACAAAAGGTGTCCATTTGATCATTATCAAATTCTGTACTATGATTACTCTTAAGTTTTTAAATTTTAATATTTTGCTCATTTTAAACTTTATTACAGAATATCTTAAATATTTCAAAACTTTAGTTTTATTAGCTAGAAAATAAACCCAAGTAAACTTAGAATAGTCATCAACTAGTACAAAAACATAATGTTTACCTCCTAAACTAGTTGTCTTATTAGGTTTAAATAAATCTATATGCACTAGTTCTAATACTCTTTTGCTTGTTATTTCATTTAAACTTTTAAAGGATGCTTTATGTAATTTACCTAGTTGACATGTATCACACAAACTCTTTCGAGTACTTAATACTAGGTAAACCTCTAACTAGATTCTTTTTAGACAGCTTTTGTAATAATTATAAGTTTGAGTATCCTAGCATTCTATGTCATAAAATAATTTCATTTGATTTTGCAATTAAGCAAGCATTGTCTTTAATAATATCAGAAGGCAAATTCAGAATACAAACGAATCCTTTCTTATATGTAGTGAATAAAATTTCATTTGTAGACATGTCCATAATTTTATAGGAATCTTTTTCAAAAATTACTCTGTAAAATTTTATTAAAATAGGAACACTTAATAAATTAAAACCTAAGTTTTCTACTAATAATACATCATTTATAAAACATTTTTCAGTTACTTGAACCTTGTGAGACCCAAGGATATTTGTTTTGCTTTTATTTCCAAAGGTAACTTGTACATTCTTGGTTTTTGTTACTTCTGTAAGTAATCGTATATCTTCAGTCATGTGGCTAGATGCTTCATTGTCCATTATTCATTTTGATTTGTGTACCTGCAAAATAGTTAAGAAGAGATTTTATTTCTTAGAATCCATTTCTGAGTGACTCCAAGAATTTTAGAGAGAGTCATATCAAAATAATCAATATTTTTAAACTTTAACTTATCTATTTTCTAATAATTATTCCTATGTTTATTACTCTTAGTGTTGTAATTATCAGAACATTTATCTCTATGTAAACCAGAGTTGAAATTTTCATTTCTAACATTATTTGATTGCTGATCCCAATATTCGATATTTTTTAAATATGAAGAAAACTGATCAAAAATATTAAAATCCTCAAATGACTCAGCTTGATTTTTCTGAAAATTTCTTTTGGAATTTTTACATCATATGCTAATATTTATATGCTGCATTTTGTCAATTTGCACATATTTATCTCTCTTTTTAATCACACATGAAATAGTTTTTCTTTTACTATTCTTAGTACTAGAAATAAATACATTATTTTTAGCAGTACCATCATGTAATATATAATTTTCAAAAGATGCATCGTGTAAACCAATACCATGTTTTTCTACATTTGATATTTTACTACTAAGTTGTTAGGAATTTTGTTTTGATGATATATGCTTTATTAAAGTTTTTAAATAAGTCTAAATAATATTCTCTAAGTATAATAGTTAATAGATTATCGGAAAGTTTCATTTTTATGTTGGATAAGTTAAAAATTTTCGAAGAGTTAGATTTTCGATAGTTAACGTTTTGTTTTTGTCGAATAGTTTATGTTAAAAACTCATATAGTTAAGTTATCTACACGTGTGTTTTTAATGTTTTAAGTTGTTACGTGTTTTTCCATGTGCTTTCGGTAATGAAAATCGAATAGTTAGATAACTATTTGAGTTTTTATATGCATGGATAGATAACTGTTCGAGTTTTATAAAATGACTAACGAACAGATAAGTTTGTTATGTTTAGTCATGTGTTTTACAGGTGTAAAAACTCGAGGAGTTACAGATAAGTATTTGAGTTTTTACAGGACTTAAAGGATAAGTGTTCGACTAAATTGAAGACTTAGAAGATATTCTACAAGACTCTAGGAAGATAAAGTCTCAGTGAATCTATGAGTGGAGATCGTGGAAATTCAAAATTATAGTGGAGGAAGTGGAAACTCAAAAAGATAGTAATTTGGATTAAAGAAAAAATTAGTACGTGGATTATGGATTGTGGATTAAGTGGATGAACATGCTGAACGTGAAAGCATAGTTCGACTACTAATAGAGAGTACGAGCTACATCAACAAAGGATCCCAATCTCAAATACCAAGTTTGAATATTTAATCTGGATCCCTAACCGAAAAGTTAAGTTTGAATATTCATATTTTGAAAAATTCTCCAACATCAGAAGAAGTTCGAAATTCCAAGCAATTTCAGAAAAAGAGCTGCAAACGCAAGAAGTCTGAAAATTCGACAACTAGAGAAGAAGAGATACAGAAGCTGAGCAAAGAGAAAGAAAGAAGTTGTGTGCATAAAGATCAGGTTTTATACAATTCAAAATTAGTTTTGAATAAGAGTTTTGTTTTTCTATTTGAATTGTATATTGAACATTACTGTATCAAAACTTTCAAGAAGGGAATTGAGCTGAAAAGATATAGTAAATTCTATCTTTAAATAAAGAATAGAATTTCATTTACGAGTGTTTTGTGCTCTTATTTTATCCGTTAGTATTTTAATTACTAAAGACACAATTCACTCCCCCTCTTATGATACAAACAATCCTACAACTGGTATCAAAGCATCTTATCTTAATTAAGAGCTTTTATTTCTCTATTTAGGAATCAGTTTTTCTTATCATTTTCTTAGGATCATCTGTTTAAAATGGATAATACTGAAATCTTAGTTATGACTGAGGAACAGATCACTAATCGTCCTCCTATGTTCGAAGGTAGTAATTATGGCTACTGGAAATATAGGATGAAAGTATTTTTTCAATCAATCGATTTCAAACTATGACATATAATTAGCAATCCTATAGTGTTAGTTATGACTCCATATGATACTTGGACTTTTGATGAAAAGGAGCGAATGACACTGAATGCTAAAGGTTTAAACTTCTTATTTTGTACTTTATCTCATGATCAATTTAATAAAATTTCTTCATATCAAACTACATATGAGATATGGCATACATTAGAAGTTGCCAACGAAGGTACTAACCAGGTTAATGAATCTAAGATTAATATGTTAGTACATAAATATGAGCTTTTTAAAATGCACAAAAATGAATGTATCTCTAACATGTTTTCCCATTTTCTTAAGATTGTAAATTCATTAAAATCTTTAGGCAAGAAATTCGAGGAAAAAGACTTGGTAAGAAAGATCCTTAGATCTTTAACTAAAATTTAGGCTCAAAAGACAACATCTATTGAAGAGTCCAAAGATTTAAATACATATACTCTCGATGATCTCATAGGAAATCTGACAGCCTATGAAGTACAACATTTAGATCTAAAAGGGAAAAATCCTAAAAGGGATCTAGCTTTTGAGGCTGATAAAGTCTCAAAAGTCACTAGTGATTCTAACGATGATTTACTATTGTTGACTAGAAAATTTAGAAATCTGTTGAAGAAACGCAGGAACTCAGGTCAGCAAAGACATCTGAAGATATGGAGAAGAAGTCATTCACGAAAGACAAAATCATATGCTACAAGTGCAACAGACCGTGTCACTTTCAAATTGATTGTCTGCTCAACAAAGATAAGAAGAATTCGAGGAGGAATTTTAGGAGTAAGAAATTCAGAAAGAGAATAACACTTAAAGTGACATGGGATGACTCTTCAACTTTACAAAGTGAAGAAACAAAGGATTCAACATCAGATAATGAATCCTCATCAACATCAGATTCAGAAGAAAATCTGGCAAGCATATGCTTCATGGCAAAATGTAGGATTGTATGGCTACACAAGAGGGGGCTAAATTGTGTATTTCAATATTTTCGAATATAATTGAAACTTTAAAACTCAAAAAGAAGTCGAGATATTGTTTTCATAAAATCATTTTTATTCAAGGTTTCAATTACAATATACAATTCAATTCTCCTCAGAAATTGTAGATGCAATTATATCTCGATATCATGTATCATCTAAACAATTTCATAACTATAAACAAAGAAAACTAATTTACGGAATTTAAAACATTTCTCCTTGTTTGAGATCTTTCTTCTTCTCTTTCTTCTTCTCTTTCTTCTTCAGCAATTCTTTAGTGACGAATATCTTGTCTTTTTATGCTTCACCGAATTTACTTTCTTCTGAAACTTTAAATCTTCAGTGACGTAAATCTTACCTTTTCTGCTTCACTGAATTTGCTTCCACCTAATACTTCAAATCTTCAGTGACATATATCTTACCTTTTCATACTTCACTGAATTTTCTTCCACTTGAGAGATTTTCGTCGAAGATGTGTTTTTGATCCCTGAAAAGATTTTTCATTTGATGTGCAGGGATAGTTTGATCATTGAAAAGATTTTTCGTTTAGTGTGCAAGGATAATTTGATCAACGAGAATTCTATGCCTTTTATATTGTATCTTCATTTCATGCATATCCTCCACGTTTAATCGCTACCAGTTTTCCATTTCTTCACATCTTTCCTTTTTCCTTCATCGAAATACACACGTTCTGACCCACGTTTACATTTCAAATTTTCTTTAATCATCAGTCCTAGATCTCTGAAAAATTTCCTGCAAAATAAACTTTCTCGTCCAAAATTTTTCATTAGTGTAATAAGAAGTCGTTACTTTAATGTTAACTAAACGAGTAACACAAGTATATATATAACTTAATGTTTCTAACTTAACGAGTTCCTCATGTGCCAATTCACGTGACTAGTACTGTAGCTAACTCAACGAACTAAGTCTGTGGTATTACGCTAACTCAATGAACCATCTCCATTGTGTTACGATAACTCAACGAACTAGTGATAAATAAATGTTTTTATAATAAGAATTTTACCACGTGCAAAAATAACAACTTAAGTTTATAATGCTAAGCTAACGCGTTGCCTTAGTGTTCAATGTAGCAACTCAATGCGTTTAGTTATGTTAACTTAACGAGTTAAACATGTGCACCTCACGTGATACAATATAACATTCGTAACTTATAATTTCACCATGTGTATAACACTAACTTAATGAGTTCATCTCTTCTTTTACTCACTAACTTAACGAGTTCTCACGTGACCTATTTTAACCTTTAAGCCTTTAACTTAACGAGTTCTCACGTGACCTCTATACTAATAACACTCTAACTTAACGAGTTGTTTAAACGTGCACTATATATGATACAAAAAATATAATTTTAAAATATATCATGCTTTTTAATAAAAACACACGTTAACTTGACATTTAATTAAATGAGAAATTAATGCAATGAAATGACTAGTTATTAACTTAGTATAATTTCAGATCCAATACAGACAAGTATTTATATTAGTAAACTTTTTTTGTATTAATTGATGATTTTAATTTCTTTTCACAAGTAATAGTAATTGAGCAAATATGATTATTTTCATTTAGCACACATCATCAAAATAAATTACTCAACAATCTCCCCCTTTTTGATGATGACAAAATCATATTAAATCAATTATGAAATATATTTAACTCAACAAAGCACCTTCGTTGGGTTAACTTTTAATTCAACAAACAAGTTTGTTGACTTAAGTTTACTTAAACTTATTTCTATTGTTTGTGTAAATTTCACCTCTTAGAAATGAAACTTTTAGATGTCAATAATTACATAAGTATCATTTTTCTAATTATCATCTATCAGATTACAATAACCAATTAAATATCATCTCCCTTTATACTATATGCAATTAAAATCATAATCATCTTTTTATGACCTTTCTCCTCCTTTTTGTCATTAATCAAAAAGATAATTACAGAGAATATATATAGTAAGAGATATATTTACAACGACGATTTCTGTAAACAAGAATAAGAATTGAATACATTTACAGAAAAATGTATTATTCAATGAATCAAACAATAAATACAAACATTACATTTTGTATTCAGATACAAGCAAACAGAAAGTTATCGATCCCTCCTAAGTATATCACTTATAGCATTACATATTTTATCTCCTAGATGCCTAATATCATTTCTGATGTTGTTAAGCACTACATCTAAGTGAAGAGGTAGCTAGGGTTGTTGTTCTGTTGGAACTGAATAACTTTGTTGTTATGGTTGTATATGTTCTGTACGGTCAGGTTGTTGTTGTTGTCGTTGAGTTTTATGCATGGCTTGGTATTTTTGCAAATCTTTTATATTAAATGCTCTAATGCCTTTAGTTTCAGAGGGTGAGTCGAATAAATTCAATTGACTTGCAAGGATTCTGTAAGATCGTATGGCAACACAAGAGGGGGTGAATTGTGTATTTTTAATATTTTCTGAAATATAATTGAAACTTTAAAACTCAAAAACAAGTCGAGACATTGTTTTCATAAAATCATTTTTATTCAAGGTTTCAATTACAATATACAATTCAATTCTCCTTAGAAATTGTAGATGCAATTATATTTCGATACCATGTATCATCTAAACAATTTCATAACTACAAACAGAGAAAATTAATTTACGGAATTTAAAACTTTTCTCCCTATTTGAGATCTTTCTTCTTTTTTTTCTTCTTCAGCAATTCTTCAGTGACGAATATCTTGTCTTTCCATGCTTCACCGAATTTGCTTTCTTTCGATACTTCAAATCTTTAGTGACGAAAATCTTACCTTTTTATGCTTCACTGAACTTTCTTCCACTTGAGAGATTTTTCCCGAAGATGTGTTTTTGATCTCTGAAAAAGATTTTTCTTTTGGTGTGCAGGGATGGTTTGATCCTTGAAAAGATTTTTCGTTTTGTATGCAATGATAAATTGATCAACGAAAATTCTATGCATTTTATATTGTATCTTCATTTCATGCATATCCTTCACGTTTAACCACTACCAGTTTTCCACTTCTCTACGTCTTTTCTTTTTCCTTCATCGAAACACACGTTCTAACCCACGTTTATATTTCGAATTTTCTTTAATCATCAGTCTTGGATCTTTGAAAAATTTCCTGCAAAATAAACTTTCTCGTCCAAAAGTTTTTCATCAGTGTAATAAGAAGTCGTTACTTTAATGTTAACTAAACGAGTAACACAAGTATATATATAACTTAACGTTTCTAACTTAACAAGTTCCTCATGTGCCATTTCACGTGACAAGTACTGTAGCTAACTCAACGAACTAAGTCCGTGGTGTTATGCTATCTCAACGAACCATCTCCGTTGTGTTATGATAACTCAACGAACCAATAATTAACAAATATTTTTATAATAAGAATTTTACCACATGCAAAAATAACAACTTAAGTTTATAACGCTAACCTAACGCGTTGCCTTAGTGTTCAATATAGCAACTCAACGCGTTTAGTTATGTTAACTTAACGAGTTAAACATGTGCACCTCACGTGATAGAATATAACATTCGTAACTTATAATTTCACCACGTGTATAACACTAACTTAACGAGCTCGTCTCTTCTTTTACTCACTAACTTAACGAGTTATCACGTGACCTATTTTAACCTTTAAGCCTCTAACTTAACGAGTTCTCACGTGACCTCTATACAAACAAAACTCTAACTTAACGAGTTGTCTAAACGTGCACTGTTCATGATACAGAAGATATAACATTTAAAACATATCATGCTTTTCAATAAAAACACACGTTAACTTAACGTTTAGCTAAATGAGAAATTAATGCAATGAAACGACTAGATATTAACTTCAGATCCAATACAGACAAGTATTTATATCAGTAAGCTTTTTCTGTATTAATTGATGATTTTAATTTCTTTTCACAAGCAATAGTAATTGAGCAAATATGATTATTTTCATTCAGCACACATCATCAAAACAAAAATACTCAACAATCTCCCCCTTTTTGATGATGACAAAACCATATTAAATCAATTATGAAATATGTTTAACTCAACAAAGCACCTTCGTTGGGTTAACTTTTAATTCAACAAACTTGTTTGTTGACTTAAGTTCACTTAAGCTTATTTCTATTGTTTGTGTAAATTTTACCTCTCAGAATTAAAACTCTCAAATGTCAATAATTATGTAAGTATCAGTTTTCTAATTATCATCTGTCAGATTACAATAACCATTTAAATAGCATCTCCGTTTATAATATATATATGCAATTAAGATCATAGTCATCTTTTTATAATATTTCTCTCCCTTTTTGTCATTAATCAAAAAGATAATTACAGAGAATATATATATGTATATAAGAGATATAATTACAACAACTCTTTCTGTAAACAAGAATAATAATTGAAGACATTTACAGAAAAATGTATTGGTCAATCAAATCTAACAAGTAATACAAAGATTACATTTTGTATTCGGAAACAAACAAAAACAGTTATCGACCCCTCCTAAGTATATCACTTATAGCATTACATATTTTATCTCCTAGATGCCTAATATCATTTCTGATGTCGTTAAGCACTGCATCTAAGTCAGGAGGTAGCTGGGTTTGCTGTTCTGCTAGAACTGAATAACTTTGTTGTTGTTGTTGTTGTATATGGTCTGTATCAGGTTGTTGTTGTTGTTGTCGTTGAGGTTTATGCATGGCCTGGAATTTTTGCAAATTTTTGACACTAAATGCTCTCATGCCTTTAGTTTTAGAGGGCTAGTCGGATAAATTCAATTGGCTTGCAATGAGTCTACATACAGCATCACCATAAAATAACTTTGAACTCATATGCTGTAGTTGAGAAGTGAAAACATCAAACCAATTGATTTGAATTCTATTCAGCAAGCTATAAGTTGCATATAAACGACTTCTGCTAACTTCCATATTGTGTCCAACTCTCTGAAATAAATTTGCATGCAATATATTTGCAATAAACCTTGACTCTGCATTCAGATTTTCCATTAATCTCATTTCAGAATATACATCTGGAATTTTTGATAAAGACTGAATGTTCCATTCCAGTTGTCTTATTATGTCAAATCTGTTGGTAACAACAACACCTTCATTCTTTAATCCTAAAACTTCAAAAATTAACTCAGGAGACAATATAAACTCCTATTCATTTATTTGAGTTTTCAGAAAATTTCCATTCTTGACCAGATTGCTATAAAAAGCTGCAATAAGCTCTGTGTATTGCTTCCATTTCGTTCCTACTAGCAAGAATTTAATGAGGCCTTGAAACTCAAACAGATCTCTTATTTCCATCAAATTTCTGAATTTTATTGGACGAGCATGTAGAATCTGACATGTAATCAGATTATTGTATTTCTGCCATGCTTCTTCAAATCTAAAATGAATTGCACTACCTTGAATTTTTAATATTGTACAGAAAGAAGGTGATACCTGAAGCCGTGATTCAGAGTTTAATTCATCTTCAGGAACCTCTTCTTCAAAATGAATGCCATGTTGTTCCTCTTCTAAAATATTATCTTGAAGCTGCTCAGGTAAACTTGATTCTTCAGCTTCAACAATATTAGGAACATTGTCAATATGCTCAACATTCATCTGTTTAGTCTCTATAGAATGTTCAGAGTACAATTTTTCCACAAATTCTACAGCTGGTGTATCTGTCTGTAATTGTTCATTTTGTTCAACAGATAATTCCTTTGATTCATGCTGTGAATTCTCAGACTCTGCTTCTATAGATTCCATAGAAGGCTGGTTAACTTTTAGCTCTTCTAGAGTCTTAACAATTTCAATATCTGCTACTCTAGACAATTCAGCCTTTGAACTAGTTACTACTTCAACATTGTCAATTATATTTGCAATAACTTGTTCAATGTCAGGTGCCTGATGCTCTGATTTGTCAATTTCTACATCATCAGGACTTGTACTAATAGAAAAACTTGAGCTCATATTTGACTTGGATTTTTTCTCAAGTTTTCTAGCAAGGGAAAATAAAGTCTCATTATCTTCATTAGTTTCAGTGTGTTTGGAACTGATGAGTTTATCAGATGCACAATAAGGTACAATGTCTAGACATACATTGTCCTTTGGAAATAAATTTTCATCTGATTTTCCTTTTTCAATAGACTTTGTTTCCTTAGACATAATTTTTCTGACTTTCCTTCTTCTATAACATTTCTGTTTCTCCTTTTCAAGTATTGCTGTTTTCTTTTCAAATTGCTTCATAAAAGTTTTCTAGTTTAATTCTTCTAAGACACTTTCTATTGCAATAGCCTTTCGAAGACTATCAACTTTTGTTTTGTCTACAGCAATATCTGATTCTACTTGTTTTGAATATAAAGGAGTAGGGATAGTTGATTCATGCTCTTCCTCAAATGCATGTAATCTTGTACCGTTTATAGGAGTTTGAGGAGTTCTATTTTATGAACCTACACTTTTTCCAAATATTTTGCATACTGTTCTAAAAATGCAATCTCAACACATTTCATTCTGTATTCTCTATCATATTTACTTCGAATACCCATGTATGTAATGCTTTCATCAGTATGTTGAAGTTCTTGTCTAACTTCATCTAATATATCCTGAGAAAAGAAGTAATCTCTATAAAGTTCTTCTAACCTTTTGTCCACTCGAAATATTTTCTTGAACCAAGTACGTAGAACTTCATCATTCTCTATTTCTTTTCCTTTTGCGTCTCTTCTGCTTTTGCCTTTTCCTCTGCCACGACATTTGTAGAACTTGGAGACAATCATCGCAGGTTGTAACAGCAACAAGCAGGAAAGATTTTCTTGACAAAGTTTACAAATAACCTAAGTCCCCGTGTTATAAGTATTTAAATAGGGTTTTTAGGCGTATAACTCAACATGAAGATACGTCGGGTTTAGAAATAAAATAAATATTGAATAAAGCTTATTCAATCAAAGTACCTGAAATATTCAAGTATAATTCGTTGAGTTAACTAACCTAACGAGTAAAACTCTGTCTAGAGGCAGTTTTACACGTTACCTTATCTAATATAACGTCTAGTTAGTACACTTAAACAAGTTTCGGATGCTTCCAACTAAAACCTTTCGAAAACAACACACATGCTAAACTTAACATTATCTTGAGAACATTGTAAACTATTTGAACATTTTGTCTTTTGAATGTAGAATAGTTTGTTTGTCTTTTTAAATTATTTCATCAAGATTTTAAGAGGACATTAATTCAGATTAACTAAGATTTGTATTTTAAATTATATTAATTTGTTTTTGACATTGTTAATGCTCCCCTTACAAATATACTTCAAATATATTCAATCAAAATACAAAATATACTTGTAGTGACAATAGATGTTAAGTTTAACTATACTTTTACATTTTCTTTTCAGAGACTTCTGTTATCGTGACATCATCAAAAATGATTTCCAGAATCAATTCCTACTGTATATGAATCAAAACACAACTTTGAACTCAATTCAATTAATTCAAGGAGAATAAAAGAATGTATCTCAAATAAACGTTTTCAAAAGTACTAATGTTGATTCAATAAATCAGTAGTCATATTGGTATAAACTATATGCGATTCAAAGATATCTGTAATTAATGAAACAACTTTTTCTTTTCAAAACAGTAAATATTGATAATTTTCTTTAAAAGTTAGTTTGAAAAGCATGAATCATACAAGAGCTTTCTAATGTAGCCTTGTAATGAGTTTTCAGTCAATAATCCCAGATCTGATCAAGACCTTAGGTTGCCAGATTTAAAGAATCCTTTTTCAAGATAACAATCTTTACATACCTATCTGCTCAAGTACAAAAGACTCGTGATCAAACTGATCAATAAACTCTCAAAGATTTTTACTTTGTAAGCACTTTTCATTTTAAGCACAGTATATATGTATTCCATTAATACAGATACACTAAAACACAAATCTCATACAATTTTTACTTCTATGATTATACTGAGAATATGAATCAGTTTCAATAAGCTAATACTTTTGATTAACAGTTTAAGATGAGTTACATATAACTTATTCTACAAGTTTAATCAATTAAGTCAAATTTATGCATGATCATATGCATTTTCCTTGATTCAAAGAAAACATTTAATCAAAATTTTAGAATGTCAGAAGTATTTAATGTTTTTCATTTACACTTCCACTTAAAATCGTAAAAACTATTAAAATTGATAAACTACTTAAAATCAATAAGATACTACTATGATTTTACAATAAATAGATAGTATCTTAAGCAGTAGTTTAGATATTACTTTAGATATTTATAATAAGTATATAATATCTATGAGGTGAACAACATCATCAATAATATTTATATTTTTATGTGGAGTTTAAGCATTTTACACATCACATAGCCTACAAATACCTAAATTTAATCTAATTTTGCATAATGTATTTTCGTCTAGAGGTTTTGTAAATATATCAGCTAATTGATTTTTACTAGACACAAATTCTAATTTAATTTTTCCTTTAATTACGTTATCTCTTAGAAAATGATGTCTAACCTTATATGCTTTGCTCTTGAATGTAATACAGGATTTTTGGAAAGATTTATTACAGAACTACTGTCACAATAAATCTTAGTTGTATCATAAGATAATCTAAAATCTTCTAAAGTTTGCCTTATCCACAGAATCTGAGTGCAACACAGTGCAGTAGCAACATATTCAGCTTCTTTAGTAGAAAGTGACGTGACCTATTTTAACCTTTAAGCCTCTAACTTAACGAGTTCTCACGTGACCTCTATACAAACAAAACTCTAACTTAACGAGTTGTCTAAACGTGCTGTTCATGATACAGAAGATATAACATTTAAAATATATCATGATTTTCAATAAAAACACACGTTAACTTAACATTTAGCTAAATGAGAAATTAATGCAACGAAACGACTAGATATTAACTTCAGATCCAATACAGACAAGTATTTATATTAGTAAGCTTTTTCTATATTAATTGATGATTTTAATTTCTTTTCACAAGCAATAGTAATTGAGCAAATATGATTATTTTCATTCAGCACACATCATCAAAACAAAAATACTCAATAGATTCTACATACAACATCACCATAAAATAACTTTGAACTCATATGCTGTAGTTGAGACGTAAAAACATCAAACCAATTGATTTGAATTCTATTCAGCAGACCATAAGTTGCATATAAACAGCTTATGCTGACTTCCATATTGTGTCCAACTCTCTGAAATAAATTGGCATGCAATATATTTGCAATTAACCTTGCCTCTACATTTAGATTTTCCATTAATCTCATTTCAGAATATACATTTGAAATTTTTGATAAAGACTGAATGTTCTATGTCTAATCATGTCAAATCTGTTTGTAACAACAACACCTTCATTTTTTAATCCCAAAACTTCAAAAATTAACTCAGGAGACAATATAAACTCTTGTTGATTTATTTGAGTTTTCAGAAAATTTTCTTTCTTGACTAGATTGCTATAAAAAACTGCAATAAGCTTTGTGTATTACTTCCATTTCGTTCCAACTGGCAAGAATTAAATGAGTCCTTGATAATCAAATAGATCTCTTATTTCCATCAAATTTCTGAATTTTATTGGTCAAGCATGCAGAATTTGACATGTAATCAGATTATTATATTTCTGCAATACTTCTTCAGATCTAAAATGAATTGAATTTCCTTGAATATTTATTATTCTGTACAAAGAAGTTGATACCTGAAGCTGTGATTCTGAATTTATTTCATCTTCAGGAATCTCTTCTACAAAATGAATGTCATTGTGTTCCTCTATCAAAATATTATCTTGAAACTGCTCAGGTAAGCTTGATTCTTTAGCTTCAACAGTGTTAGGAATATTTTCAATATGCTCTACATTCATTGGTTCAGTCTCTGTAGAATGATCAGAGTTCATTGTTTCCATAAATTCTACAGTTGGTGTATCTATCTATAATTGTTCATTTTGTTCAACAGATATTTCTATTAATATATGCTATGAATTCTCAGACTCTAGTTATATAGATTCTGAAGAAGGTTGGTTAACGTTTAGCTCTTCTGGAGTCTTAACTTTTTCAATATCTACTACTCTAGATAATTCAGCCTTTGAACTAGTTACTGCCTCAACATTGTCAATTATATCTGCAATAACTTGTTCAATGTCAAGTGCCTGATGCTTTGATTTTTCAATTTCTACATCATCAAGACTTGTACTAATAGAAAAACTTGAGCTCATATTTGACTTTTATTTCTTCTCAAGCTTTCTAGTAAGGGAAAATAAAGTCTCATTATCATCATCAGTTTCAGTATGCTCAGAACTGATGAGTTTATCAGATGCACAATAAGGTACAATGTCTAGACATACATTGTCCTTTGGAAATAAATTTTCATCTAATTTTCCTTTTTCAATAGACTTTGTCTTTGAAGACATAATTTTTCTAACTTTCCTTCTACTATAAAATTTCTATTTCTCCTCTTCAAGAATTGCTATTTTCTTTTCAAATTGCTCCATAAAAGTTTTCTGCTTTAATTCTTCAAAGACACTTTCTATTGCTATAGCCTTTTGAAGACTGTCAACTTTTCTTTTATCTACAGTAATATTTGATTCTACTTGTTTTGAATATAAACGTGTAGGGATAACTGATTCATGCTCTTACTCAAATGCATGTAGTCTTGTACCGTTTATTGGTATTTGAGAAATTCTAGTTGATGTACTTACACCTTTTTCCAAATATTTTGCATACTGCTCGAGAAATGCAATCTCAGCACATTTTATTCTGTATTCTCTATCAAATTTACTACGAATACCCATGTATGTAATATTTTCATCAGTATTTTGAATCTCTTGTCTAACTTCATCTAGTATACCTTGAGGAAAGAAGTAATCTCTATAAATTTCTGCTAACCTTTTGTCCACTTGAAATATTTTCTTGAACCAAGTGCGTGGAACTTCATCATTCTCTATTTCTTTTCCTTTTGCATCTCCTCTACTTTTGCCTTTTCCTTTGCCACGACCTTTGTAGAACTTGGAGACCATCGTCATAGGTTATAACAGCAATAAGCGGGAAATATTTTCTTGACAAAGTTTACAAATAACCTAAGTGCTCGTGTAATAAGTGTTTAAATAGAGTTTTTAGGTGAGTAACTCAACATGTATAAGTCGAGTTTGGATATTAAATGAATATTGAATAAAGTTTATTCAATCAAGGTACCCAAAATATTCAAGTATAACTCATTGAGTTAACTAACCTAACGAGTAAAACACTGTCTAAAGGTAGTTTTACACGTTACCTTATCTAACATAACGCTTTGTTAGTACACTTAAAACAATTTTCGGATACTTCCAACTGAAACGTTCCGAACACACCACAATAGGCTATGCCTTATCATTTTCTTGAGAACATTGTAAATTATTCTAACATTCATGTCCTTTGAATCTAAAATAGTTTGTTTGTCTTTGTAAATTATTTCATCAAGCTTTTAAGAGGACATTAATTCAGATAAACCAAGATTTGTATTCTGAATTATATTAATCTGTTTTGGAACGTTGTTAATCCTCCCCCTACAAATATACTTCTTATATATTCAATAACATACAAAATATACTTGTATAACAATAGATGTTAAGTATAACTAGATTTTTAAATTTTCTTTTCAGAAACTTCCATTAATCTGAATTCATCAAAAATGATTTCCAGAATCAAATCCTACTGTATATGAATCAAAACACAACTTTGAACTCAATATGATTAATTCAAGGAGAATAAAAGAATGTATTTCAAATAAACGTTTACAAAAGTACTAATGTTGATTCAATAAATCAGTAGCCATATTGGTAGAAACTATATTTCATTCAAAGATATCTGTAGTTAATGAAACAACTTTTTCTTTTCAAAACAGTAATTATCGATAATTTTCTTTAAAAGTTAGTTTGAAAAGCTTGAATCATACAAGAGCTTTCTAATGTACCCGTGTAATGAGCTTTCAGTCAACAATCCCAGATTTGATCAGGACTTTAGGTTGCCAGATTTAAAGAATCCTTTTTCAGGACAACAATCCTTACATACCTATCTGCTCAAGTACAAAAGGCTCATGATCAAACTGATCAATAAACTCTCAAAGATTTTTACTTTGTAAGCACTTTTCATTTTAATCACAGTATATATGTATTCCATTAATACAGATGCATTAAAACACAAATCTCATACAATTTTTACTTCTATGATTTTATTGAAAATATGAATCAGTTTCAATAAGCTTATACTTTTGATTAACAGTTTAAAATGAGTTACATATAACTTATTCTACAAGTTTAATCAATTAAGTCAAATTTATGCATGATCATATGCACTTTCCTTGATTCAAAGAAAACATTTAATGAAAATTTCAGAATGTCAGAAGTATTTAATGTTTTTCATTTACACTTCCACTTAAAATCGTAAAAACCATTAAAATTGATAAACTACTTAAAATCAATAAGATACTACTATGATTTTACAATAAATACATAGTATCTTAAGCAGCAGTTTAGATATTACTTAGATATTTATGATAAGTATATAATATCTATGAAGTGAACAACATCATCAATACTATTTATCTTTTTATGTGGAGTTTAAGCATTTTACACATCACATAGCCTACAAATACCCAAATTTAATCTAATGTTGTAGAATGTATTTTCGTCTAGAGGTTTTGTAAATATATCAGCTAATTGATTTTTACTAGACACAAATTCTAATTTAATTTTTCCTTTAATTACGTTATCTCTTAGAAAATGATGTCTAACCTCTATATGCTTTGCTCTAGAATGTAATATAGGATTTTTGGAAAGATTTATTGCAGAATTATTGTCACAATAAATCTCAGTTGTATTATAAGATAATCCAAAATCTTCTAAGGTTTGCCTTATCCACAGAATCTGAGTGCAACACAGTGTAGCAGCAGCATATTCAGCTTCTGTAATAGAAAATGCTACATAGTTTTGCTTTTTACTAAACCATGACACCAAATTGTTTCCCAATAATTTACATGTGCCACTAGTACTTTTTCTATTAGGTTTAGATCCTACATAATCAGTATCAGTATATCCTATAAGATCTATTGAACTATCCTTAGAATAATACAGTCTGAAATTTTTAGTTTCTTGTATATATCTAAATATTCTTTTAATTGCAATTGAGTGTGATTCTTTAGGATTAGATTGAAATCTAGCACAAACACACAGCAAACATAATATCAGGTCTACTAGCAGTCAAATAAAGTAAAGAACCAATCATACTTCTGTATTTTCTTTGATATATTGATTTTCCTATGTCATCAATATCTAACTTTAATGAAGTACTCATAGGAGTTCCTCGAATCCTTGTATCATTAAAATTAAATTTCTTAAGCATTTCATCTACATATTTTTCCTGATTAAAAAATATACCTTTATCCATTTGCTTAATTTGAAGTCCTAGAAAATATGAAAGTTCTCCTATCATACTCATTTAAAACTGATTAGTCATCTCTTTAGAAAATATTTTTATCAGCTTATCAGAGGTTACTTTAAAGATTATATCATCCACGTATATTTGAACAACAATCTGATCTTTATCGTCTCTCTTGATAAATAGAGTATGATCTACTTTTCTAATGATATAGCCTTTTTCTATTAAAAAAGTAGATAATCTTTCATACCATGATTTAGGTGATTGCTTCAAACCATTTAAGATTTTGAGGTAACTTATGTTCAATCAACATAGTTCTGGCCATCTCTTGAAGTGATCTATTCTTTCTCTCAACAACACCATTTTGACATGGTGCTCTTGGAAAAGAAAATCTGTGATCAATGCCATACTTATTACAATAATTATCCATTTAATCATTATCAAATTCAGTACCATGATCACTCTTAAGTTTTTGAATAGAGACACTTTGTTCATTTTAAACAAAATTGCAAAACATTTTAAACTTTTCAAAAACTTCTATCTTAGATGCTAGAAAATATATCCAAGTGTATCTAGAGAAGTCATCTACTAAAACAAATACATACCGTTTACCACCAAGACTCATGATTCTTGTTGGTCCAAATAGATCTATATATATAAGTTCTAAGATTCTTGCTTGAAATATCAGTTTTGGATTTAAAAGAGTTTTTGTGAAGTTTACCTAACTCACATGCATCACACATAAAGTTCTTTGAGTATTTAATCTTTGGTAAACCTCTCACTAAATGTTTTCTAGATAGTTTATGTAATAGTCTCATATTTATATGCCCAATCCTTCTATGCCATAGATATGCATCACTAGTTTCAACTAGCAAACATGAATTTAAATCAACATTTAAACTTTTCTAAAGTAGTAGACAGGAAACAATTTTCTTTTTCCATAATGGATAAAGAGTTTCTAATATTCTTATTTTCCAATTTACAAACTTTAAGTTTTTGTAATAATGCATGATAAGTACATAATAATTCATCAAAGTTAAAATCTGAATGACTTTCAGGATCAGATATTACCTCAAACTCATCTGCCATGAAACACATGTTTAGAATGAAATAGTGTATATTATTAACGGTTAAATGATGGTTAATTGGATAATATTTAGCTTATCATATAAGCATTAAGTCATTATGTTATAATTGCACTGTTATATGCTTTAATTGAAGAATCTGCTTAATTTGGGGGAATTAATGTTAATTTAGTACATTTCTGAACTGTCGGTAAGTTGTAGGCTGTGAAATTCTTAAGTATCCGAATTTTTTGATATTTTAGACAGATATGTTTAACATACCGAACATATTCGGACAGTTATGTTTAACAGACCGAACATGTATCAGATAGTTATGTTTAAATTGCCAAACAGTTATGTTTTGAGAGAATATTTTATTATTTCCTGAAGTACACGTGTCGAAACCATAATGAATGACTTAAGTGAGCTTTCGGTGAGTTATCTATAACTATCCAAAATTGCAGCTAGGCATTGGATAATTAGCCCTATAACTCTCCAAAATCTCTTTTTATTTATAAAATAGCTGAAGACACGTGTCATGTTGTAGGAAAGTGACTTAAGTGGATTTTCGGTAAGTTATCTCTAACTATCCGAAATGCATCTGAGCATCGGATAGTTAGCTCTATAACTCTCCGAAATGTTATTTTATGATTTAATTGCTGCTGACATGTGTCGAGATCTGATAGATTTACTTAAGTTATATATCGGTGAGTTATCTGTAATTATCCAAAATGCATCTGAGCATCGAATAGTTAAGTTTATAAGTATTTGAAATGCACCTGAGCATCGGATAGTTAAATTTATGCACGTGTTTTATAGTTAAATCAACGAAGAAAGTCCGTTGAGTTATCTGTAACTCCACGGACTATATATTTTCTAATATACCACTATAGCGGTTGTAGGATCAGACAGTTGGAAGAGAAAAAACCACATTTGCACGTATCGCGTGGGGAAAGAAATCATCGCCGTTGATACGAATGAAGGAAATCCAACCATTCAAGCAAAAGCAGTTACTACTGAAGAAATATAAAAGAAAAGAAGAAAAAAGAAGAAGGACGTGATCGATGGGCGGATAGTGTGTGTAGAGGAGGATGAGCGTCGCAATTCTCTGAAGTTTCACACCAACCATCATCATCACCACCATAATCACCAACCATCGGAGGTCTGTGAGGATACTTGCCTGATGTCGGGTCGATTTCGAGCCAAACATAGTGCCTGACAATCACTGTGAGGAGTGATCGCGTCGCGGGAAGGGAAGCCATTTTCACCAAGCGCCAACTCATATTTCAGGAGATCGTAAAGCTTTTAGCCTTGGCTTCAGGTTGATGCCTGTATGTTGAAGAGGAGATCATCTTGCAATTCTGGACTCGCGATTCTATAAGGAGAGGAGACAGAATTGGACTCGCGATTCTATAGGGAGAGGAGACAGAATTGTAAGTGGTTTAATTTTCAGTGGTATAATCACGTTGCAAGTAGTGTCGGAAGTATTTACTGTCAAGTGAGATTACTTTACATTTCACCTTTCACCCATTTCCATGTTCATATTAAAACAAAAAGACCAAAAATAATTTATCTATGTTTGTATGTTGTATTTGAGTGTTGTATTGTTTGTGTTGTATCGTGATTAATGTTATCTTTGTTAGTGTTGTGATTGTTTTATGTTTATTTTAGTTTTATAGTTTACTAAAATTGGTTCGTTCAAAAGACTTAAAGATTTTAATGGTTACTATTTAAATTATCTGAATGTTAGTATTGCTTAATGATAAATCCAATGTTAACTAGCATTAAAAAACTTAATTGATGTTATTTACAATCTCTGGAATCGCCCAATGGTTGGCCGAATTCCTCTGTAAATAGTAGTATTATAAAGAAGAGACAGGCTCGTGGAGTTAACTTAAGTCCACAAGGATAGTCCGTTGAGTTAGCCATAACTCAACGAACTTAGTCCGTTGAGTTAATTGTAACTCAACGGAGTGCTTATTGAATATAAATTTGAATTGTTCACAATCAAACATTTCTTAAATTCGTTAGCAATTTCCTGTGGGATCAACCTGTACTTGCACACTGATACAATAGACACTATGCACTTGCAGTTAAAGTACAAATTGGAATTAATATCTAAATTGTATTAAAGGTTGTTTGTTTACTTCTAAAAGAAAGAATAGGCATAAAGATAAATTAACTAAGTAAAAATAGAAGTAACAAATCCAAGTTTTTCTAGTGTAGTGTTGGGAAAACCCAAACATTGCCCAATGTTGGACGAATTCCTCTGTAAATAGCAGTATTAAAAAGAAAAGATAGGCTCGTGGAGTTAACTAAGTCCACGAGGTTTGTCCGTTGAGTAAGCTATAACTCAACGAACTTAGTCCGTTGAGTTAACTATAATTCAACAAAGAGCTTATTGTAATTTTTATCAAGTTCTTCAGCAATTCCCTATGGGATTGACCTATACTTGCACATTGACACAATAGACATTGTGCACTTGCAGTTAAAGTATAAATTGGAATTAATATCTAAATTGTATTAAAGGTTGTTTGTTTACTTCTAAAAGAAAGAATAAGCATAAAGATAAATTAACTAAGTAAAAATAGAAGTAACAAATCCAAGTTTTTCTAGTGTAGTGCTAGGAAAATACAAACAACACACATGAGTAATGTCTTCTAACTCTTGTTCTTCTTCTGAATGTGAAGATTTTGATGATGATTCCTTAGATTCAGACTCTTTAGACGTGTTATCTCAAGTGACCTTTAAAGTCTTTTTCTTGTAAAACTTTTTCTGAGTTTTCTAAGCCGTCTTCTTCTGATTTATCCTACTTTGCTTTTCATTTTTCCTTATAGGACAATCTGGAGAAAGATGTCTAGGTTTCTTACAGTTGTAACATACATACTTTCTAGATGAAGAATTCTTATCATTCAGTGATTTTGACGTTGAGGGTTTATCATTCTTGTTCCTTTGCTGTTTCCAGCTTTCCATGCTTTCTTGAATTTGCTAGTCAGCAAAATCAAATCCTCGTCAGAATCAGTAGATATATTAGAATCTGAATTAATTTCGAAGGCTATTACTTTCTTCATTTTTGATTTGTTGTGACTCAGTGATTCATTTAATTGAACTTCATAAGCTGTTAAGTTTCCTATAAGTTCATTCATGGTATAAACATTTAAATCTCTTGATTCCTCAATTGATGTTACTTTTTGAGATCATTTAGAACTTAGGGATCTGAGAATTTTCCTCACCAAATCCTTCTATTCAAAATTCTTTCCTAAGCATTTTAAAGAGTTTATGATATCAAGAAATCTGGAAAACATCTCAGAAATACTTTCGTCTTCATGCATCTTAAAGAGTTCATACTTATGAATCAACATGTTTATTTTAGTCTTTTTAACTTAAGAAGTACCTCATGTGAAACTTCTAATGCATGCCACACCTCATAAGCAGATTTATATGCCGACACTTTATTGAACTGTTCATAACTCAATGTACAAATTAAAATATTTAAGCCTTTAGCATTCAGAGTTTCATTTTCTTTTTCAGTAATTGTCCAAGAATTATAAGGAGTAGATAATAAAGTATATGGTTTAGAAATCATGAACCACAACTTATGATCTATACTTAGAAGAAAAACAGTCATCCTATATTTCCAATATTCAAAATGTATTCCATCAAATAAAGGAGGACGATTAAGATTTTGGCCTTCATATAAAGAAAAATTACCATTTCCAATAGCCATCTTAGCTTAGATTTTTCAATCTATTTGATTTTAAACAGTCTAAATAAAACAACTTGAGCTTTAAATCAAGAAAGTTAAATGTATGCTCAGATATTAATGTCTGTTTAAAAAATAAGAAATATAGAATAAGCAATGATATTAAATAAATTGGTATTGATTTTATATCAAAGATTATTAATGAAGCTTTGATACCACTTGAAGGATCGTATGACTACACAAGAGGGGGGTGAATTGTGTATTTCAATATTTTCAAATATAATTGAAACTTTAAAACCCAAAAACAAGTCGAGACATTGTTTTCATAAAATCATTTTTATACAAGGTTTCAATTATAATTTACAATTCAATTCTCCTCAGAAATTGTAGATGCAATTATATCTCGATACCATGTATCATCTAAACAATTTCATAACTACAAACAGAGAAAACTAATTTGCGGAATTTAAAACATTTCTCCCTATTTGAGATCTTTCTTCTTCTTCTTCTTCTTCTCTTTCTTCTTTAGCAATTCTTCAGTGACGAATATCTTGTCTTTTTATGCTTCACCGAATTTGCTTTCTTCTGATACTTTAAATCTTTAGTGACATAAATCTTACCTTTTCTGCTTCATTGAATTTGCTTCCACCTGATACTTCAAATCTTCAGTGACATATATCTTACATTTTTATGCTTCACTAAATTTTCTTCCACTTGAGAGATTTTCCCCAAAGAGGTGTTTTTGATCCCTGAAAAGATTTTTCGTTTGATGTGCAGGGATACTTTGATCCTTGAAAAGATTTTTCGTTTAATGTGCAAGGATAATTTGATCAACAAGAATTCTATGCCTTTTATACTATATATTCATTTCAAGCATATACTCCACGTTTAATCACTACTAGTTTTCCACTTCTTCACGTCTTTTCTTTTTCCTTCATCGAAATACACACGTTTTGACCCACGTTTACATTTCAACTTTTCTTTAATCATGAGTCCTAGATCTTTGAAAAATTTCCTGCAAAATAAACTTTCTCGTCCAAAATTTTTCATTAGTGTAATAAGAAGTCGTTACTTTAATGTTAACTAAACAAGTAACACAAGTATATATATAACTTAACATTTCTAACTTAACAAGTTTCTCATGTGCCAATTCACGTGACTAGTATTGTAGCTAACTCAATGAACTAAGTCTGTGGTGTTACGCTAACTCAATGAACCATCTCCGTTGTGTTACGATAACTCAACGAACCAGTGATAAACAAATGTTTTTATAATAAGAATTTTACCACGTGCAAAAATAACAACTTAAGTTTATAACGCTAACCTAACGCATTGACTTAGTGTTCAATGTAGCAACTCAACGCATTTAGTTATGTTAACTTAACGAGTTAAACATGTGCACCTCATGTGATACAATATAACATTCGTAACTTATAATTTCACAATGCGTATAACACTAACTTAACGAGTTCGTCTCTTCTTTTACTCACTAACTTAATGAGTTCTCACGTGACCTCTATACAAATAACACTCTAACTTATTGAGTTGTCTAAACGTGCACTGTACATGATACAGAAAATATAACTTTAAAATATATTATGCTTTTCAATAAAAACACACGTTAACTTGACATTTAGTTAAATGAGAAATTAATGCAATGAAACGACTAGTTATTAAATTAGTATAATTTTAGATCCAATACAGACAAGTATTTATATTAGTAAACTTTTTCTGTATTAATTGATGATTTTAATTTCTTTTCACAAGCAATAGTAATTGAGCAAATATGATTATTTTCATTTAGCACACATCATCAAAATAAAATACTCAACACAAAATCCAGTGGGGTATCCTTTGATCAAAATGCTAATCTTGATAGTTTTGATGGATTACTTGTAGAATACAATAGACTGGCTAGAAAATATAAGAAAGTAAAAATAGAAGGAAAGAACACTAGGAAAATGGTAGATGAATCTGAAAATAAGGTTGATTTTATGAACTCTACGTTGAATAAATTTAAAGAAGAAAATCAAAGGCATGCATAGGAAATTTTAAAGTTTACTGCAATAGAAAGAAAATTACATGCTAATTGTGAAAATTTAATTGCTGATAAGAAGAAAATGATCTGTGAAATTGAAAAACTGGAACTGACTATTACTGATTTAAATTTAGAAATTGAAATGTTACAAATTAAGGTTTGCGATCAAAAGACTATATTAAGTAAATGGAATAATAGTTAAACTATAACAAATGAACTTAGTAGTAAAATATCAAATGTAGAAAAACATGGTATTGGTTTACACGATGCATCTTTTGAAAATTATATATTGCATGATAGAAAGCTCGGTGCTCCTCCTCTGTACACACTGGCCGCACATCGATCACACACAATTTTCTTCCTTTTCTTCTTTTCTTTTATATTTCTTCAGTAGTAACTGCTTTTGCTTGAATGGTCGGTTGGATTTCTTTCATTCATATCAACGGCGATGCTTTCTTCTCCCTGCGCGATATGTGCAATCAAAGTTTTTCTTCCAACTGTCTTGTTTCTGCAACCGCTACAGTGACATATTAGAAAATAAATAGTCCGTGGAGTTACAGATAACTCAACGGACTTTCTTCTTTGATTTAACTATAAAACACGTGCATAAATTTAACTATCCGATGCTTAGGTGCATTTTGGATACTTACAAACTTAACTATCTGATGCTCAGGTGCATTTCAGATAGTTACAAATAACTCACCGATATATAACTTAAGTAAATCTACCAAATCTCGACACGTGTCAGTAGTAGTTTAAGAATAAAATAAACATTTCGAAGAGTTACATGTCTAACTATCCGATGCTTAGATGCATTTCGGATAATTAGAGATAACTCATCGAAAATCCACTTAAGTCACATTCCCAAAACACGACACGTGTCCTCAGCTATTTTATAAATAAAAAGAGATTTTGGAGAGTTACACATATAACTGTCCGATGCCCAACTGTAATTTCGGATAGTTAGAGATAACTCATCGAAAGTTCACTTAAGTCATGCATTATGGTTTCGACACGTGTACTTCAGGAAATAATAAACTATTCTTTTAAAACATAACTGTTCGGTAATTTAAACATAACTATCCGATACATGTTCGGTCTATTAAACATAACTATCCGAAATATGTTCGGTATGTTAAACATAACTGTCTGAAATATCAGAAAATTCAGATACTTAAGAATTTCACAGCCTGCAACATACCTACAGTTCAAAAATGTACTAAATTAACATTAATTCCCCAAAATTAAGCAGATTCTTTAATTAAAGCATATAATAGTGCAATTATAACATAATGTCTTAATTCTCATATGATAAGCTAAATATTATGCAATTAACCATCATTTAACCATTAATAATATGCACTTTTTCATTCTAAACACTTCCCCCATACCTAAATTTTACTAGTCCCTTAGCAAAGTAAGATCTAATTAATTGGTCTTTCTAAAAGTGCTAGAATTAATTCTTCTTTTTTCTTTTTTCTTATGTTCAGCATAAGAATATATATTCTGTATGTTTTAGTAATCAACCTGCAAATATACTTAGAATATATGTAAATTACATACAAAGTATATCATCATCACATAGGTGTTAATTATATTATCGTTTATTCTTTTCATCATCTGTCATCCTGAATTTTCCAATAAGATTTCTAGAAGAAATTTCAACAACATATGAATCAAAGTACAATCCAATTCAATATGATTAAGACAAGTAGAATAAAGAATTGTATCTCCATTAAACAACTTCAAAAGTCAATTCTAGATTCATATTACAGCAATTCTAGATAACAAAAAATATACTCGATTCATAAGATATCTGTATTTTACAAAACACTTGTATCTTTTCAGAATAGTATATGTATATATATATATATTTTTTTTTTCTTTTTTTGTACTTTAAAAGTTAATTTGACAAGCTTGAATCATACAAGAGCTTTCTAATGTACCCATGTAATAAGCTTTCAGTTAACAATCCCAGATTTGATCAGGATCTTAGGTTGCCAGATTTCAAGAGTCTTTTTTCAAGTCAACAATCCTTACATACCTATCTGCTCAAGTACAAAAGGCTCGTGATCAAACAAGTCAATAAACTCTCAAATTTTTTTTTTTTCAATGAAAATATAAACATAAAACAAAACATTAATCACATACTGTATATGTACATATTTCATTAATACAGATGTAGTAATCACCAATCTCATATAGTCCTGCTTCTATCATTTACTGAAAATATGAATCCATAATAATAAGCTCGTACTTTTTCTGTAGTTTAATAAGATCTACACATAAATCATTCTACAAGTTCAATCAGTCAAATGAAATGTATCTCTAATCATATGTGTTTCATTTAATCTAGAATTCACATCTCAGCTCTTTCAGGACTTCAGATAATTTACTGATTTTTCATTAAGCATTCTGATTTCATTTTAAAATCGTGAAACTGTTAAACTCATGAAATTCAGAAACAACATAAGATACTATATCTAGATTTGCATAAATAGTAAATTCTATAGCATCTTATATAGCCTTCTAAATATTACATTCAAGTAGTTACAGTTTATAAAAAATTTACAGTCTCAATTATCGGATAGTTACAGCAAGTTCATAAAGATTTTCAAATTCCACAAAACTTTGCAGTACCATTTTAATTCCTTTAATTAACAAACTTACATGGCTGTTACTTTAATTACCTCCCCCCCATACCTACATTTTGCATTGTCCTCAATGTAAAATATTTGACAATAAGTACAGTAATTGTAGCAGACATGAATACAGTTTTGTTGATTTAAAATTCAGGATAAGTAATTGGTTACATACCTTGTTTCGTTTGTATCTCCTTCTGCATATTCCGATTTTTGATTCTGAAAAACTTTTTATTCACAGATAAACACAAAATATAAAACAAAATAACAATTAACAGATATTAATAAATCAGTGTCTTGTGTGGAACCTAGGCTCCTATGCCTTTGGTGGCTCACAAGCAAGCTAGTTGGTTTCCAAAAACAGATACCAACAAATTGGATTGATATTTTGTTTTTTTTTCTTTTATAAAATAAACATGAAAATTAAAATTTTTCTAAAAGTAAACGTATAATACACACAACATTAAACACACAAAATCACAACTTAAGAACATGATTGAAAAGTAGGAACAAATGGAATAAATGTATCAGTCCAAGCAAACTTTTTAGGCATAGTTCTTCTTGCTATTAATTCTATTTTAATGCAGTTCTTATTCCTTCTTAATTTGTAAACGTGTAATATATTATAAATTCCAAATACAAGTGTATTACCATTAATGATATGAAATGCAGAAAGGGATCCTTTTTGGTTCCAAGGTAATGTAGCAGTTTCTATTTCTACATCTATTTCAATATACTCCTCTTCCCACTTCCATTCATTAATGTCTTTCATAATCTATATTTGAAATTTCATCAGTTCATCCCACCATCTTATCAGACATAAAGTAGGATCATCTTCTTCATTATACCACATTCCTATTTGAATTTTATTAAATTCTACAGATGGTGGTTTAGCTATTTCTCTCAGAATAGGTAAAATTTCTATATTTTCATCATAACTGTCTATACTCACTATGTATAAATCAGATCCAAATGCTATTGATATATCTGTGACTAGATATATATATCCATCAAGTATGACATGTGTTTGGTTAATTAATGATTTCTGTCCTAGATATATCATAATATTTTCATTCCAAGATCTATTTAGAAAATTATACACACTTAAGCGTAAATCTTCACCCCAATTTCTTGTAGGTCTCCAATAATATAATTTTTCAGGAATTGTAGAATTTTTATTAGAAAATATTAAAGCCGACCCACAATTTATAATTGGTACTTCAAATCTATTAGGTCTTCCGATATTCCATTCTTCTCTTGTTATAGGATTTCTTATCAAAATATCAGGTAATAAACTTGCATACCTTGGTCTTGTCCTGTATATGATTAATCCTTCATCTATCCCCATAATATGATCTATTCCTTCTAATGTATTGGGTGAAATTCCAGTAGTTTCTTCCATAGCAAGATATTCATGGTTAATTGAACTACGATTAAATGACCTCCATATGAATCCATCTCTAATCTTAGTCATTTTTGCACCTTGTAGTTCTTGAAAATATTTTTCTTCAATACAGTCTTTAATTTCCTTTGATATACAACACAGCCTACACATATCTTTAGCTGATAAATTACTCAGTACTTCCCTTAGTGCATCCAACGGTAATTGCATCAATTCCATTTGTCGATTCTGTATAACACAAATAAAAATTTAGCAGAGACAAAAATTAACATAACTACTGCACACCCTCGTGAAGTTAAGGCATAACTCAATGGACTAAGTTCGTTGAGTTAAGGACTAACTCTATGATACTATTAACTATAAATAAAAAACATATATATGCATAGATAGTTACTTCAGATATGCTGCTTCATTCAGCTACCCTCCTAGAAGAGGTATCAATTTCATTAACAATTCTATTGACATGATTAGGTATTGCTTGTATTGGCAATCCTCCAGTAGGTCTAACTTCCATTGGTTCCTTCTGTCTAAGTGGTATATTTCTATTCTGATTTTGAATTGCAGCATTTCCAAATACAAAATCTAGATGATTGTTTAATTGTTGGATTATCTTTTCTAATTTCTCTATTCTAGATCCTTGTTCAATTAATGCTTCATAACTTATATTCTTCTCATTTACATTTTCTCCTCCTTGGAAATTGTTGTTTCTCCAAGATAAATTCGGGTGATTTCTCCAATTAGGATTATAAGAATTTCCCAAGTTATCTCTCTGGTTTCTAGCATAAATAATATCTAAATCATTTATGTTTGCATTCTTTTCTGCTAGCTTTTGATTTAATGATAACTCTTCTATTTTCTTTGTTAATTTAGCTAATTTCACCTCAAGCATAGTACTTGAATCTATTTCATGCATTCCTCTTGGTAATATTTTTTTATCTACAATAGCTTCAGCCGAATTTTCCCATTGTGCAGTTCTTTTTGCAAAGTTTTCTAAATATGCCCATGCTTCTTCACTACATAACTTTAAAAATCCATTTTGACAAGTAGATTCTAATAAAGATTTTGTTGAAACATCTATGCCTTCGTAAATTATACCTATTAATTGTGCCTTACTCATTGCATGATGCAGACATTGAGTCAGTAAATCTTTAAATTTTTCAAAATATTTCCAAAATGATTCACCCTATTTTTGGCTACACATTAATATTTATTTTTTCTTTTTAATCATTTGATGTGTTAAATAATATTTTTCCAGAAAAACAGAGCAAAATTTAGTCCATGTAGAAATTGAATCAGGCGATAGAGTATATAACCTTCTCTTAGCTATGTCTTTTAAAGAAAAAAGGATATATCTAAGTTTAATAGCATCTATACTCATGTTCGGCATTTTCATCATTTGACAAACTTCATTAAATTCTCTAAGGAAATAATAGGCATCCTCTCTTTCTAATCCACGAAAATGTGGCAATTGACTTATATAATTAGATTTTAGTTCAAACCTATCTCCCTCAAAGTTTGGCAATCGAATACATGAAAGTTCATCAACTAATTCAGGATACAGAATTTCTCCTAATGGTTTTTCTACTAGAGCAGCCATTTCTACGTTCTCTTTTAAAGAAAGGTTAGCTACACCTCAAAGAATTTTGTTAAAGTTCAGTTCAGAAAATTTTTCAGTACTCCTCTGCAATGAAAATTCCTAGGTAGGTGTTCTTACTAATCGTTTAGTGCTTAGAGAACGGGTCCATGTGCTCATAAATAAATAGCAGAAGATTAATTACATACCAGTCTAAAGCTTTCCATTCAATAAATATTGGTTGTCGGATGAAGTTGAATTAGGTGTTTCTCCTTCAAGTTCCTCCAACGCTTTCTCCTTTCTTTTAAAAGTGCTGGTAACTCGTAAATAACATTCTGTTTTATATATATAATGCACATCTATAAAGTGAATAAATCTCGTTGCAAAAACGTGTCTTGCAATGTGCATCGTAGTTCCTGTTTTTATGGGTACGTGTACCACTACTAATTTCAAAATTTTGGTAACCGCTAAACCGACGAAGTTTCGTTTGTGGTTAAAAGAATAACCGTTCTGCTTAATCCACGAACTAACCTCGTTGAGTTACAGATAACTCAACGGAACACAGTCGATTATTGTTGCTAACTCTACGGACTAACTTCGTTGAGTTACAGATAACTCAACGGAGTGACCTTATATTATATTACTAACCTCATGGAGTTACGTTTAACTCAACGAACTTACTTCGTTGAGTTAACACTTAGCAACCTCTAAGTTTTACTCCTCGTAAGTTCCTCTCTACTTTTTTTCTTTTTCATTCTGCTAACTAAAATAAAGTTAAATCTATGTCATTAATGCATCATTCTAATCAAAATTCATTTAAATCTAAACATTATATAAAGATTTAACTTGTAAGTCATTTTATGTTATGCAGAATTTACATTTTACCTTGCAACATGCAGAAATTTTTAAGCATTTATCCTGTCATTCAGTAAATTGTAAATCTATTAAACATTCATTCATAAAGTTCCACAAATTATATATAACATTTAATACATTCCATTCATTTCTCATTCAAAACACGTATGAAATTTGCATCTGAAAAATTTATGTTCATTAATATGAATCAATTTATAGTACAAGTACATCATACAATTTTCATACAATTTTATACAAGTAGATGAACAATACAATTTAATCTCTATTCCTAAGTTCATCTACTTCCTTCTGGAGTTTTTCTAATTGAAGCTCTAATTGATTAATTCTTTCTACACCTCCTGTAATTCCTCTAGAAGGTACAGCAATCTCTGCAGCTACAAAATTTCTGTATTCTTTCACTGAAATGGTTCTTGATCTGATCCTTTTTGATGCCCATTTCGTGAAATCAATACAATCCACCATCAGCAGTGGAATCAAATCTCCATAAAACAATTTTTTCTTTACTGTTTTCAGCTTGGAGATAAAAACTGCAGACCAATTTATTTGAATCCTGTTTACAATTGCATATGTGGCCTATTTGACAAATTGACTTAATTCTATGTCATGGCCTTGTCGTTGATAGATATTCTTAATCAGAATGTTAGCTAACATGTGTGCTTTACCATTTAAATGCTTCAATCTGTTTAATAAAGGCACACCAAGATTGATAGCTAAACAATTTTTGATTTCCTATTCTGTCTACTCAACTGTAGTTGTGTCTTCCAAAATTTTTAGTCCTTCATTCTTTAATCCAAAAATGTTGTGGAGAAGCTCTGGTGTTATCTGTACATCTGCTTCCTCCACGTTGGAAATTAATCCTCCTCTCAAATTTGCATAAAAATAGGGTACTAAATTCTCATATACTGCAAGCCCTCTTTCTTGAGAAATAAATTTCAGTAAACCTTGGAATTCAAATAAATCTTTGATTTCTTGCATTCCATCCCAATTTATTGGTCTACTATAAATAATATTGTAACTCCTAATTTCTTGATATTTGATATAAGCTTCCTGACTCCAAAAATGTACTTCATTCAAAACTATTGTTTCAGTCGGGTTAGGAAGGTAATTTTGTTGTTCCAAAGGGGTTTGTTCTGGATATTTCTCTTCTATAGGCTGCATTTGAACATTCTCTACAGATTCCTGAATTTCTACTTTTGCTTCTATCTATGGTGGTGAGCCAGCAGAACTCTCCACTTTGTCTTGAATTCTTTCCATAAATTGCTGAAGAGTTTCTTGCTCTTCAGTGGAATCTGTAAAGTTATTTTTGTCCAAATGGCTTCTTTCAGTTTCTTCATTTTCTGCTCTTTCTTCTTCCTCCTGACTACCAATCTGTTCTGTCACTATTCTTTCTGATTCTGTAACAGATTGGGATGGAGTCACAAGCAATTCAGTTTCTGCTCTAATTTCTGTTCTTTCTTCTTGTACTGGCTGTAGACTAATTTCAACCTGTTTTTCTTCTTCTCTTTGCTCCTGCTACTACAGCTCCTGCTCCTCCTCAGAATCGAATAGCAGGTTTATAAATATTGGCTCCATAGGCTCTGTTAAAATTGGTACTTCAGATTTAATTTCCTCTCTATATTCAGGCACTTTTTCTTTTCCTTTCATTTTTCTAATTAATTGTGTCTGTTCTTGCTTTATTCTTTTAAAATTAAATCTACAAAAGTAGGCTCTGCAGGCCTTCGAACCACAGGTACTAGCTCTTCCTGTTTAATTCTCTTCATAACTACTAGTCTTGAAGGACCAGCCTTAGCTTCTCTTGCAGCACTTGATTTAACTGCTGCCCGATGTTGTTCAACTTTTATTTTGTACTGGGCCCTCATCATTTCTTCGACCCTTTTTTTCTTAATGGCATCATATAAAATATGTGCCTTAGCCGTAGCTATTTCTTGACTATCTCCTTGGTCTCTTGATGTTTTGACCAAGCTAGTAAATTTTTTCTCTTCTTCTTCAATTCTCGGCCAAGCAAATGCTACTCGTGGCAATGGCTCTGTTGGCTGAACTGGAGGTCCTGACTGTTGTTCCTTAAGAACATGTCTTTCAGCAGTCGGCTCTTCTTGTTCTCTTGCTCGTTGCTGCTCCCATATTACCCAACTTCCACGACTAGCAATGCATTTTTTAAACCACAAATTGGCTTTACGTTGAATTAGCTCTAGGGCTACTTCATTGTTCGGTGAGATTTTTCTTTCTTTACTAACTACAATTTCTGTTGCCACTCTGATTCATGTCTCCATTATCTGTGGTATTTGTATATCCAAATCAACCAAAACTTTTCTTAAGTTAAAGAGTTATGATTCTACCTTTTGTAGCTCTTTCTCTCTTGTTGTATTCCGAATCTTTTGCCGTGTGTGCCATTCTTCTGATTCCTTCAGAAACTGTGTTGTGTCAACTGCCTCTTCTCAGAATTCAGGTGTCATCTTCCTCATCGTGGAGTTACACAACAGCACGGAATCGCTCTGATTTCTACTGTTCTAGATTCTAAATGATTTGTCAGATAATGCCCCCAAAACCCTAGGTTTTAGTTTAAATAAGCCCTAAGTTTAGGTGGGTATTCGGGTCATTTCTCGAATCAACTATTATTATCTTATCTACGGTCTTAGCTACAGTACTCCGTTGAGTTACAGTTAACTCAATAGAATAAGCTCGTTGACTAACTCAAAACTCAATGGAGTAAGTTCGTTGAGTTAAGCGTAACTCAACGGACTTCCCGTACAAACAAATATAATAATAAAAATACTACAGATAATAGTTTTTCTGTTTTTTTATCGATTTAACCGATACGATGTTTCGGTCAGACCTAATTTTTTTTTCGGTTAAACCGTTACTATGTTTTGGTAAAACCAACATTTTTTCTGAAAATTAATATACATATTTTTTATGTTCTGGTCATATCGATAGATCCAATCGGTTGAACCGCAACGATTTTTATATTTCATATTTTTTTATATATATATATATAAACATAAAAACTGATTTCTTATTAAGTAAAGCTCGAGTAGTCCTCTACTCTGACTTCTTTTATAATTCCAAAGGAGCTTTTTGGTGTTTTCAGAATAGGTCTAAGTCTTTGTCCATTTACTTTAAATATATTCTGATTTTTAGGATTTTCAATTTCAATAGCTCCATAAGGATAAATATTTCGAACTATGTAAGGTCCTACCCATCTAGATCTTAATTTTCCTGGATAGTTATGGAGTTTAGCCATATAAAGATATACTTCTTGTCCTATTTCAAAGCTTTTTGGAATAATTTTTCTATCATATCAGAATTTCATTTTCTCTTTTTCTCTTATAGTCTTCGAATAAGCTTCATTTCTAAATTCTTCTAATTCAATTAATTGCATTTTTCTATTTTCAGCAGCTTGATTTAAATTAGTGTTCAAAGATTTTAATGCCCAATAAGCTTTATGTTCTATTTCAGCAGGTAAATGACAACTTTTTCCATATACTAGCCTAAAAGGTGACATACCTAAGCTCGTTTTATAAGCAGTTCTATAAGCCCAAAGTGCATCTATCAATCTATTAGCCCAATCTATTATAGTAGAATTTACTACATTTTTTAAGATTAACTTAATTTGTTTGTTTGCACTTTCTACTTGTCCACTTGTTTGCGGATGATATGATGTTGCAATTTTGTGGTTTACTTCATATTTCTTCATTAAGGCTTCAAAACTTCTATTACAGAAATGAGTTCCTCTATTACTGATAATAGCTTTAGGTATTTCAAATCTGGCAAATATATTTGTTCTTATAAATTGTATTACCACTTTGTTGTCATTAGTTTTTGTAGGAATAACTTCTATCCATTTAGATACATAATCCACCCCCAACAATATGTAATTAAATTGATTAGACATAGGAAATGGACCCATAAAATCTATTCCCCACACATCAAAGATTTCAACCTCAACAATAGGATTAAGAGGCATCATATTCTTCTTTGATATTCTTCCAATTTGTTGACATCTTAAACAACTTAAGCAATATTTATGAGCATCTTTGAATAGTGTTGGCCAATAAAACCCACATTGCAGAATTTTTGTAGTAGTTTTCCCTGAACCAAAATGCCCTCCACAAGCTTGGTCATGACAGAAAGACAATATGCTCGGATATTCAGTTTCTGGAACACACCTCCTTAAAACTAGATCAAGACATTTCTTAAATAAGTATGAGTCTTCCCAATAGTAATATTTTACTCTTGAGAAAAACAATTTCTTATCCTGTCTATTCCAATCCTTAGGTGTTAGACTAGTAACTAAGTAATTAACTATGTCTGCATACCAATGTATTGTGTTGATGGTCAATAATTGTTCATCAGGAAAATTATCCTTAATTTCAATATTTGATTTTTCTATTTGTAATCTTGATAAATGATCTGCTACTACATTCTCACAACCTTTTTTATCTTTAATTTCTAGATCAAATTCTTGTATTAATAATATCTATCGGATCAATCTAGACTTAGTCTCTTTTTTCTTTATTAGATGTTTTAGAGCTGAATGATCTGTGTATACTATTACTTTAGCTCCAATCAGATATGATCTAAACTTTTCTAAGGCTAACACAACAGCTAATAGTTCTTTTTCAGTAGTTGTGTAATTAACTTGAGCATCATTTAAGGTTTTGCTTTCATAATGAATCACTCTAGGAGATTTTTCTATCTTCTATCCTAACACTGCTCCTACAGTAAAATCAGATGCATCGCACATTAATTCAAATGGATGTCTCCAATCAGGTGCTTGAATTATAGGAGTTGAAATTAAGCTAGTCTTAAGTTTGAAAAATGCTTCCTTGCAATTTTTATCAAAGTTAAATGGAACATCTTTTAATAGATTAGTTAAAGGTCTAGCTATCTTGCTAAAGTCTTTAATAAATCTTCGATAAAAACCAGCATGTCCTAGAAATGATCTAATATCTTTTACTGATTTAGGTTCTGGTAGATTAGAAATTACTTCTATTTTAGATTTATTTACTTCCAACCCTTTCTTAGAAACAACATGCCCTAAGACTATTCCTTATTTAACCATGAAGTGACATTTTTCCCAATTTAAAACCAGACTTTTTTCCACACAATGTTTTAATATTAAGTCTAAATTTTTTAAACAAACTTCATATGAGTTGCCATATATAGTAAAATCATCTATAAATATTTCTAAAAATTCTTTAGGCATTCTAGTAAATATGCCTTGCATATACCTTTGAAAGGTAGTTGGTGCATTGCATAATCTGAATGGCATTCTCTTAAAAGCATAAGTTCCATTAGGACAGGTGAAAGTTGTTTTCTCTTGATCCTCTAATGCTATTGGAATTTGATTATACCCTGAATACCCATCTAGGAAACAAAAATATTCTTGCCCTACTAATCTTTTCAGCATTTGATCTATAAAAGGTAAGAGAAAATGATCTTTCCTAGTCACAACATTCAGCTTTCTATAGTCTATACATACTCTCCAGCCTGATTGAATTCTAGTAGGTATCAAGTCTTGACTTTCATTCCTAATAACTGTTAATCTTGATTTCTTGGGAACTACATGGATTGGACTAACCCACGAGCTATCAGAAATCGGATAAATTATGTCATTATCTAACCATTTCACTATTTCCTTCCTGACTACTTTAAGGTTTGGATTTAATCTCCTCTCAAGAATTCTAACAGGTTTAGCATTCTCTTCTAAATATATGTGGTGACAGCATAAAGTTGAACTTAACCCTTTTATATCAATCATAGTCCATCCTATTGCTTCTTTATAACTTTTTACTACATCTTTTAATTTAGCTATTTGATCCTCTTTTAAATTTGAAGCAATAATGATTGGACAGGTTCGTTTCTCTTCCAGAAATATATAGGTTAATTCAGGAGGTAAATGCTTTAATTCTAAATGTTGCCCATCAGAAGCTAGAGCTCCTAATTGAACATCATCATTTTCTAAATGAGTTTCTTCCAGATCTCCTTCTATATTTATACTTTCACTTTCTTCTAAAATTTCAAAATTGATTAGCCTATTTAATTCTTCTTGAATCACATCATCTAAAATACCTCCTTCATCCTCTAAAAAGTCTATGGTATGTAAAGACATTTCTAACTCCTCAAACCTTTCTGGTTTGAAAATATTTAATTGAGTATCCTCATTACCATATGCTAGCTTCATTACTCCAGTTTTACAATTTATAACAGCCCCTGATGTTGCTAAAAATGGCCTTCCCAAAATTAAAGATGTATCACTATTTTTATGCTTAATTTGTTGGGAATCCAAAATTACAATATCAATAGGATATAAAAAGTTTTTGATTTTAGTTAAGACATCCTCTATTTTTCCTCTAGGGTATCTTATACTTCTATCAGCTAATTGAATAACCACTAGAATGAGTTAAGCCTTCTAATCCTAAGGATGCAAATATATCACTTGGCATAACATTTATATCTGCACCTAAGTCTATTAAGGTTCTTTCTAGAATGGTATTTCCTATGGTGCATGATATAACAGGGATTCCAGGATCAGATAACTTTTTAGGAATTTGTGGCAGAAATATGGAACTACTTTGCTCAGCTAAAAAGACCTTTCTAAGAACTTTTTGCTCTCTTTTCTTAGTACACCAATCCTTTAGAAATTTAGCACAATGTGGCATTTTCTACAATAGATCTAACAAAGGAACGTTAACTTATACTTTTTCAAAAATTTCTCTGATTTTTTCTTGTTTTTCAAGTATTGTTTGTTGTAATCTTTCATGATAGGGTGCTAAAGATTGTGATTTAAAAGATTCTTTTTCTTTTAGTCGATTTGTTTGATCATTTTTAGCTTCATTAGCAGATTAAGATTGTTCTTTAATGATTTCTGGATTTTCAGCTATTACATTTTCATTATCATTTTGATTTTTACTCTTATCCACTTTCATATTATTTTCATTATGAGTTATTGGTGGTATATTTGTTCCAGATCTTAATGTTACACATACATCTTTTAGATTTTTGTTACTCATGATGTTTTTGTATATCATTTTCGTGATTATGATCTTCAATTGTTTTTAGTTTTAAAGTGCATTCTTTAAATTCTCTTGCATTAATATTTTCTGTTTGCTGTATATTTTGTAAATTATGTAGGTTTATAACATTATAATTTTCATTGTCCTATTGCATAACTTGTATTTTCATTGTATATTCATCTAATGCTTTTAATTTTCTTTCTAGATCATCTAATCTCATTGCATTCAATTTTTGATCAATTTTTATTATGATTTTTTCAATTTCATAAATTATATCCTTTTTAGGTTCTGAATATGCTTCCTTATAGTTTAATTGGTTGATTTCTTGTTGTTGACATATAAAGTATTCTAGTTTGTTCAGGTTTTTCTCTATACTACGCTCCAGTCTGTCATACCTATCCCAAACTTCAGTGTCTCTCAACATATTACACATTCTATACTGACCATCAGTTGGGTAAACTATAGGATTCTCATACTCGGCTCTATTATACTAAGGATAATTCATTTGTTGTTCATAAGATCTAACTATCTGTAAACGTCTCAATTTCAAACAGTCAGAAATGTTGTGTCCTTCAGAATTGTAGAATTCACATATGCTAATTACAGGTTTCAGAAATATTTGAGCATAAGCATATGCCATATTCTCAATTACAGAAGAAAACACAAAACTTTGGCTATTAAAACGAAACAGCTTTAACAGTTGCTTATATTAATTCAATTCAATTCTATTCTAGTCAATTCAATTCAATTCCCCGGCAACGGCGCCATAAAACTTGTTTGGATTTTCCTAGTACTACACTAGAAAAACTTGGATTTGTTACTTTTGTTTTTATTTAGTTAATTTATCTTTATGTCTATTCTTTTTCTTTTAGAAGTAAACAAACAACCTTTAATACAATTTAGACATTAATTCCAATTTGTACTTTAACTGCAAGTGCACAATGTCTATTGTATCAGTGTGCAAGTACAGGTCGATCCCATAGGGAATTGCTTAAGAACTTAGAACTGTCTGTTTGTTAACAATCAAATTTATATATTCAATAAGCTTTCCGTTGAATTACAGTTAACTCAACAGACAAAGTTCGTTGAGTTATGGCTAACTCAACGGACTAACCTCGTGGACTTAAGTTAACTCCACGAGCCTATCTTTTTTTTTTAAAACTGCTATTTACAGAGGAATTCGGCCAACCATTGGGCGATTCCACAAATTGTAAATAACATCAATTAAGCTCATTAATGTTAGTAAACACTGGATTTATCATTAAGCATACTAACATTTAGATAATTCAAACATTAACCATTAAAATCTTTAAGTCTTTTGAACGAACCAATTTCAGTAAATTGTAAAACTAAAACAAACATAAAACAATCACAACACTAACAACGATAACATTAATCACGATACAACACAAACAATACAACACTCAAATACAACATACAAACACAGATAAATTATTTTTGGTATTTTTTTGTTTTCATATGAACATGGAAATGGGCGAAAGGTGAAATGTAAAGTAATCTCACTCGATAGTAAATACTTCCGTCACTACTTGCAACACGATTACACCACTGAAAATTAAACCACTTACAATTATGTCTCCTCTCCCTATAGAATTGCAAGATGATCTCCTCTTCAGCATATACGCATCAACCCGAAGCCAAGGCTAAAAGCTTTACGATCTCCTGAAATATGAGTTGGCGCTTGGTGAAAATGGCTTCCCTTCCCGTGACGCAATCACTTCTCATAGTGGTTGTCAGTCACTGTGTTTGGCTCGGAATCGACCCAACATCAAGAAAGTATCCTCTTAGACCTCCGATGGTTGGTGATTATGATGGTTATGGTGGTGGTAACGATGGTTGGTGTGGTACTTTGGAGAATTGCCGATATTGTCTACAGAAAGCTCAGTGCTCTTCCTTTGTACACACTGGCCGCCCATCGATCACACACACATTTCTTCTTTTCTTTTATATTTCTTTAGTAGTAACTGCTTCTGCTTGAATGTTCGGTTGGATTTCCTTCATTCATATCAACGGCGATGCTTTCTTCTCCCTACGCGATATGTGCAATCGTAGTTTTTCTTCCAACTGTCATGTTTCTGCAACCGCTACAGTGACATATTAGAAAATAAATAGTCCATGGAGTTATAGATAACTCAACGGACTTTCTTCGTTGATTTAACTATAAAACATGTGCATAAATTTAACTATCCGATGCTCAGGTGCATTTTGGATACTTACAAACTTAACTATCCGATGCTCAGGTGCATTTCGGATAGTTACAGATAACTCACCGATATATAACTTAAGTAAATCTACCAAATCTTGACATATGTTAGCAATAGTTTAATAATAAAATAAACATTTTGGAGAGTTACAGGTCTAACTATCCGATGCTTAGATGCATTTCGGATAGTTAGAGATAACTCACCGAAAATCCACTTAAGTCACTTTCCTAGAACATAACACGTGTCCTCAACTATTTTATAAATAAAAAGAGATTTCGGAGAGTTACACATATAACTGTCTGATGCCCAACTGCAATTTCGGATAGTTAGAGATAACTCACCGAAAGTTCACTTAAGTCATGCATTATGGTTTCGACACGTGTACTTCAGGAAATAATAAACTATTCTTTCAAAACATAATTGTTCAGCAATTTAAACATAACTATCCGATACATGTTTGGTCTGTTAAACATAACTGTCCGAAATATGTTCGGTATGTTAAACATAACTGTCCGAAATATCAGAAAATTTGGATACTTAAGAATTTCACAGCTTGCAAATTAATGACAGTTCAGAAATGTACTAAATTAACATTAATTCTCCAAAATTAAGTAGATTCTTTAATTAAAGCATATAACAGTGCAATTATAACATAATAGCTTAATTCTCATATGATAAGCTAAATATTATGCAATTAACCATCATTTAACCGTTAATAATATGCACTTTTTCATTCTAAATAGCTTCCAATGTGTATGCATAGATGAATGAATCTTATATCCCATTTGTTGATTACCTAGTGAAGAACCAATCGACCAAGCCTTCATCCGTGGACATACCCAATTGGGGAACCATGTAAATCTTGTTGTTTTTGTGTGTGATTTGCCTCTTATTTCTCTTTCTCGTACTCCATGTGTCCAAGCTCCTCTCTTTCCGCATTGATCTTAGCACAACAACCTCCTCTCTTGTGATACGATGATCCTATAATTGGTATCAAAGCATTTATTTATTTTGGAATCGATTTTTTCTATCATTTATTTAAGATCATCTGTTTATAATGGTTAATACTGAGATTTTGATTGACTGAAGGACATACCACTACTCATCCTCCTATATTTGAAGGTAGCAATTACGGCTACTGAAAATATAGGATGAAAGTATTCTTTCAGTCAATTGATTTCTAATTATGATATGTAATTAGCAATCCTATAGTGTTAGTTACGACTACGTATGATACTTAGACTTTCAATGAAAATGAGTGAATGATGTTGAATGCTAAAGGCTTAAATATCTTGTTTTGTACTTTATTTCATGATCAATTTAATAAATTTTATGTATATCAAACTGCATATGAGATATGACATGTATTAGAAATTGTCAATGAAGTTACTAACCAGGTCAAGGAATCTAAGATTAATATGTTAGTACATAAATATGAGCTTTTTAAAATGCACAAAAATGAATGTATCTTTGACATGTTTTCCCATTTTCTTGAGATTGTAAATTCCTTAAAATCTTTAGGCAAGAAATTTAAGGAAAAAGACTTGGTAAGAAAGATCCTTAGATCTTTAACAAAGATTTGGGCTTAAAAGACGTCTATTGAAGAGTCTAAAGATTTAAATACATATATTCTGGATGATCTCATAGGAAATTTGACAGCCTATGAAGTTTAGCATTTAGATCCAAAATAGAAGAATCCTAGAAGGGATCTGACTTTTGAGGTTGATAGTCTCAAAAGTCATTAGTGATTCTGACAATGATTTACTTTTGTTGACTAGAAAATTTAGAAATCTATTAAAGAAATACAGGAATTTCAGGTCAGCAAAGACATCTAGAGATATGGAGAAGTCATTCATGAAGGACAACAGGTCGAGTAACTTTTAAATTGATTGTCCTCTTAACAAAAATAAGAAGAATTTAAGGAATAAGAAATTCAAAAAGAGAATGACACTTAAAGTGACATGAGATGACTCTTCCTCTTCACAAAGTGAGGAAACGAAGGATTCAACATCAGAGAATGAATTCTCATCAAGATTAGATTTAGAAGAAATCTACCAAACATGTGCTTTATGACAAATTCTAGTAAAGTATCTTTTGACCCTAATGCTAGTCTTTTATGACATGTGAGTCTCAATGGACACTTAAATGGCCTTGGTATACACCAAGAGTATTCAAGGAGGCAAAAGCTTGTAGGAGGCCTTACTAGGCCCCAACATGGTAGATTTCTCTAAGTATCGCGTATTTTGTCTCGCAAAGATTCCTAACTAGTTAGAGGTACCTTAAGTGACCTCATCCACTAACTCGGTTGAGAATACTAAGGCAAGGCCTACAATGTTAGCATATAAATTGGGTAAGTGATGCACACACTTATAGCTTGCCAACACTTAAGTAGAGCTAGTACTACTATTCATAGAGTCAATTCATAGGCACTGCTTCCTAAGTGATCACCTATCCTGATTCTACTCCCGCCCAAACATGATTAACTCTAGAGTTCTTACAAGAGTGAGTGTTTGGTAGTAGGTGTAAATGCACCTAATTAGTTAAGAAGTATAAAAGATTAAAAATAGAAGGAAAAAACACTAGGATAATGTTAAATGAATTTGAAAATAAAATTGATTTTCTGAATTCTACGTTGAATAAATTTAAAGAAGAAAATCAGAAGTATGCATAGGAAATTTTAAAGCTTAATGTAATAGAAAATGACTTGCATGCTGATTGTGAGAATTTAATTGTTGATAAAAAGAAAATAATTTATAAAGTAGAAAAATTAAATCTGACTAATTTAAATTCACAAATTGATATGTTAAAAATTAAGGTTTGCAATTAAAAAACTACTTTAAGTAAATGGAATAATAATTAGACAATAACAAATGAACTTAACAGTAAAACATCAAATGTAGAAAAAATGGTATTAGTTTAAACAATACATCTTTTGAAAATTATATATTACATGATGGTATTGCTAAAAATAATGTTTTTATTTCTAGTACTAAGAATAGTAGAAGAAAAACTATTATGTGTGTAATTAGAAAAGGAGATAAATATGTGCAAGTAGATAAAATACAGCACATAGATAATAACACATGATGCAAGAGTCCCAAAAGAAATTTTTAGAAAAATCATACTAAGTCATTTGAAAATAGGGATTTTAATATATTTGATTAGTTTTATTCATATTTAAGAAAAATTGGATATTAGAATCAACAATTAAATAATGTTAGAAATGAAAATTTCAACTCTATTGTACATAGAAATTGTAGGATCATATGGCTACACAAGAGGGGGGTGAATTGTGTATTTTTAATATTTTCTGAAATATAATTGAAACTTTAAAACTTAAAAACAAGTCGAGACATTGTTTTCATAAAATCATTTTTATTCAAGGTTTCAATTACAATATACAATTCAATTCTCCTTAGAAATTGTAGATGCAATTATATTTCGATACCATGTATCATCTAAACAATTTCATAACTACAAATAGAGAAAACTAATTTACGGAATTTAAAACTTTTCTCCCTGTTTGAGATCTTTATTCTTCTCCTTCTTCTTCTTCAGCAATTTTTCAGTGACGAATATCTTGTCTTTTCATGCTTCACCGAATTTGCTTTCTTCTGATACTTCAAATCTTTAGTGACGAAAATCTTACCTTTTTATGCTTCATTGAAATTTCTTCCACTTGAGAGATTTTCCCCGAGAAGGTGTTTTTGATCCCTGAAAAAGATTTTTCTTTTGGTGTGCAGGGATGGTTTGATCCTTGAAAAGATTTTTCGTTTTGTGTGCAATGATAAATTGATCAACGAGAATTCTATGCCTTTTATACTGTATCTTCATTTCATGCATATCCTTCACGTTTAACCACCACCAGTTTTCCACTTCTCCACGTCTTTTCTTTTTCCTTCATCGAAACACACACGTTCTAACCCACGTTTATATTTCAAATTTTCTTTAATCATCAGTCTTGGATCTCTGAAAAATTTCCTGCAAAATAAATTTTCTCGTCCAAAAGTTTTTCATCAGTGTAATAAGAAGTCGTTACTTTAATGTTAACTAAACGAGTAACACAAGTATATATATAACTTAACGTTTCTAACTTAACGAGTTTCTCATTTGCCATTTCACGTGACAAGTACTGTAGCTAACTCAACGAACTAAGTTCGTGGTGTTATGCTAATTCAACGAACCATCTCCGTTGTGTTATGATAACTCAATGAACCATCTCCGTTGTTTTATGATAACTCAACGAACCAGTAATAAACAAATGTTTTTATAATAATAATTTTACCACGTGCAAAAATAACAACTTAAGTTTATAACGCTAACCTAACGCGTTGCCTTAGTGTTCAATATAGCAACTCAACGCATTTAGTTATGTTAACTTAACGAGTTAAACATGTGCACCTCACGTGATACAATACAACATTCGTAACTTATAATTTCACCATGTGTATAACACTAACTTAACGAGTTTGTCTCTTCTTTTACTCACTAACTTAACAAGTTATCACGTGACCTATTTTAACCTTTAAGCCTCTAACTTAACGAGTTCTCACGTGACCTCTATACAAACAAAACTCTAACTTAACGAGTTGTGTAAACGTGCACTGTTCATGATACATACATTGTCCTTTGGAAATAAATTTTCATCTGATTTTCCTTTTTCAAAAGACTTTGTTTCCTTAGACATAATTTTTCTGACTTTCCTTCTTCTATAACATTTCTGTTTCTCCTTTTCAAGTATTACTATTTTCTTTTCAAATTGCTCCATAAAAGTTTTCTGCTTTAATTCTTCTAAGGCAATTTCTATTGCAACGGCCTTTCGAAGACTATCAACTTTTGTTTTGTCTACAACAATATTTGATTCTACTTGTTTTGAATATAAAGGAGTAGGGACAGCTGATTCATGCTCTTCCTCAAATGCATGTAGTCTTGTACTGTTTATAGGAGTTTGAGGAGTTCTATTTGATGAACCTACACCTTTTTCCAAATATTTTGCATACTGTTCCAAAAATGGAATCTCTGCACATTTCATTCTGTATTCTCTATCATATTTACTTCGAATACCCATGTATGTAATACTTGCATCAGTATGTTGAAGTTCTTATCTAACTTCATCTAATATATCCTGAGAAAAGAAGTAATCTCTATAAAGTTCTTCTAACCTTTTGTCCACTTGAAATATTTTCTTGAACCAAGTACGTGGAACTTCATCATTCTCTATTTCTTTTCCTTTTGCATCTCTTCTGCTTTTGCCTTTTCCTCTGCCACGACCTTTGTAGAACTTGGAGACCATCGTCGCAGGTTGTAACAGCAACAAGCGAGAAAGATTTTCTTGACAAAGTTTACAAATAACCTAAGTCCCCGTGTTATAAGTGTTTAAATAGAGTTTTTAGGCGTATAACTCAACGTGAAGATAAGTTGGGTTTAGAAATTAAATAAATATTGAATAAAGTTTATTCAATCAAGGTACCCGAAATATTCAAGTATAACTCGTTGAGTTAACTAATCTAACGAGTAAAACACTGTCTAGAGGCAGTTTTACACGTTACCTTATTTAATATAACGTCTAAATGCTTTCTTGAATTTCCTATTCAGCAAAATCAAATCCTCGTCAGAATCAGTAGATATATCAGAATCTGAATTAATTTCGAAGGCTATTTCTTTCTTCATTTTTAGTTTGTTGTGACTCAGTGATTCATTTAATTGAACTTCATAAGCTATTAAATTTCCTATAAGTTCATTCATAGAATAAACATTTAAATCTCGTGATTCCTCAATTGATGTTACTTTCTGAGACCATTTAGAACTTAGGGATCTGAGAATTTTCCTCACTAAATCTTTCTGTTCAAAATTCTTTCCTAAACATTTTAAGGAGTTTATGATATCAAGAAATCTGGAAAACATCTCAGAAATATTTTCGTCTTCATGCATCTTAAAGAGTTCATACTTATGAATTAACATGTTTATTTTCGTCTCTTTAACTTGAGAAGTACCCTCATGTGAAACTTCTAATGCATGCCACACCTTATAAGCAGATTTATATGTTGACACTTTACTGAACTGTTCATAACTCAATGTACAGAATAAAATATTTAAGCCCTTAGCATTTAGAGTTTCATTTTCTTTTTCAGTAATTGTCCAAGTATTATAAGGAGTAGTTAACGGAGTATATGGTTTAGAAATCATGAACCACAACTTATGATCTATAATTTGAAGAAAAACAGTCATCTTATATTTCCAATATTCAAAATGTATTCCATCAAATAAAGGAGGACGATTAAGATTTTGGCCTTCATATAAAGAAAAATTACCATTTCCAGTAGCCATTTTACCTTAGATTTTTCAACCTATTTGATTTTAAACAGTCTAAAAACTTTAAAACAACTTGAGCCTTAAATCAATAGAGTTAAACGTATGCTCAGATATTAATTTATGTTTAAAAACAAGGAAGGTATAATAAGCAATGATATTAAATAAGTTGGTATCGACTTTATATCAAAGATTATTAACAAAGCTCTGATACTACTTGTAGGATCATATGGCTACACAAGAGGGGGGTGAATTGTGTATTTTTAATATTTTCTGAAATATAATTGAAACTTTAAAACTCAAAAAAAAGTCAAGACATTGTTTTCATAAAATCATTTTTATTCAAGGTTTCAATTACAATATACAATTCAATTCTCCTCAGAAATTGTAGATGCAATTATATTTCGATACCATGTATCATCTAAACAATTTCATAATTACAAACAGAGAAAACTAATTTGCGGAATTTAAAACTTTTCTCCCTGTTTGAGATCTTTCTTCTTCTTCTTTTTCTTCTTCAGCAATTTTTCAGTGACGAATATCTTGTCTTTTCATGCTTCACCGAATTTGCTTTCTTCTGATACTTCAAATCTTTAGTGACGAAAATCTTACCTTTTTATGCTTCATTGAAATTTCTTCCACTTGAGAGATTTTCCCTGAGAAGGTGTTTTTGATCCCTGAAAAAGATTTTTCTTTTGGTGTGCAGGGATGGTTTGATCCTTGAAAAGATTTTTCGTTTTGTGTGCAATGATAAATTGATCAACGAGAATTCTATGCCTTTTATACTGTATCTTCATTTCATGCATATCCTTCACGTTTAACCACCACCAGTTTTCCACTTCTCCACGTCTTTTCTTTTTCCTTCATCGAAACACACACGTTCTAACCCACGTTTATATTTCAAATTTTCTTTAATCATCAGTCTTGGATCTCTGAAAAATTTCCTGCAAAATAAATTTTCTCGTCCAAAAGTTTTTCATCAGTGTAATAAGAAGTCGTTACTTTAATGTTAACTAAACGAGTAACACAAGTATATATATAACTTAACGTTTCTAACTTAACGAGTTCCTCATGTGCCATTTCACATGACAAGTACTGTAGCTAACTCAATGAACTAAGTCTGTGGTGTTGTGCTAATTCAACGAACCATCTCCGTTGTGTTATGATAACTCAACGAACCATCTCCGTTGTTTTATGATAACTCAATGAACCAGTAATAAACAAATGTTTTTATAATAATAATTTTACCACGTGCAAAAATAACAACTTAAGTTTATAACGCTAACCTAACGCGTTGCCTTAGTGTTCAATATAGCAACTCAACGCGTTTAGTTATGTTAACTTAACGAGTTAAACATGTGCACTTCACGTGATACAATAGAACATTCGTAACTTATAATTTCACCACGTGTATAACACTAACTTAATGAGTTCGTCTCTTCTTTTACTCACTAACTTAATGAGTTATCACGTGACCTATTTTAACCTTTAAGCCTCTAACTTAATGAGTTATCACGTGACCTATTTTAACCTTTAAGCCTCTAACTTAAGGAGTTCTCACGTGACCTTTATACAAACAAAACTCTAACTTAACGAGTTGTCTAAACGTGCAATGTTCATGATACAGAAGATATAACATTAAAACATATCATGATTTTCAATAAAAACACAAGTTAACTTAACGTTTAGCTAAATGAGAAATTAATGCAACGAAACGACTAGTTATTAACTTTAGATCCAATACAGACAAGTATTTATATCAGTAAGCTTTTTCTGTATTAATTGATGATTTTAATTTCTTTTCACAAGAAATAGTAATTGAGCAAATATGATTATTTTCATTCAGCACACATCATCAAAACAAAAATACTCAACAGAAATAAATATTCTGATAATTATAACACTAAGAGTGGTAAACGTAGGAATAATTATCAGAAAATAAATAAGTTGAAATTTAAAGATATTGATATAACTCCCTCTAAAATTCTTAGTGTTGAGTATTTTGTTTTGATGATGTGTGCTAAACAAATGTAATCATATGATGTGTGCTAAACAAATGTAATCATATTTACTTAATTACTATTATTTGTGAAAGTAAATTAAGAACATCAATTAATACAAAAAAAGTTTATTGATATAAATACTTGTTTGTAATGGATCTGAAATTATGCTAAGTTAAATAACTAGTTATTAAGTTATACTAACTTTTTATTTAACTAAACGTTAAGTTAACGTGTGTTTTTATTGAAAAGCATAATATGTTTTAAAGTTATATTTTCTGTATCATTTATAGTGCACATTAAAACAACTCGTTGAGTTAGTGCTTTATTTGTAAAAAGGTCATATGAGAACTCGTTGAGTTATAAGCTTAAAGGTTAAAATAGGTCACATAAGAACTTGTTGAGTTAGTGTACAAAATGTTAAGGTGAAGAGACGAACTCGTTAAGTTAGTATTATGCATGTGGTGAAATTAAAGTTTACGAATGTTATATTATATCACGTGAGTTGCACATGTTTAACTCGTTAAGTTAACATAACTACACACGTTGAGTTGTTATATTGAATACTAAGGCAACGTATTAGGTTAGCGTTATAAACTTAAAGTTATTATTATTGCACGTGATAAATACTTTATTATTTAAAATATTTATTTATTACTAGATTGGTGAGTTATAAGAGGATTTTTGGATACTTGAAAGTATAACTATTTGAAACTCAAACTCATTTTGAATAGTTAGCATCAACCTTCTAAAAGATAACGTAAGCCATGTTTCTTGGTCACGACATGTGTCTCACTAGTTTTTATGGTAAAAAGGTATTTCAGATACTTTGAAAACTTAACTATCTAATACTTAAAAACTTTTTAGTGAGTTAGCATTTAACTTTCCAAAAGACAAGTTAAGTTGGTTTGTTGAGTTAACTGTAACACCATAGACTTAATTCATTGAGTTAGCTACAATACTTGTCACATGAATTGGTACATGATGAACTCGTTAAGTTAGATACATTAAGTTATACTTGACACAATGACTTAGTATTACATTTGATGAAAAATTTTTGGATGAGAAATTTTATTTTGTAGGAAATTTTTTAGAGATCCAAGATTGATGATTAAAGAAAATTCGAGAGGAAAACATGGGTCAGAACGTGTGTATTTTGATGAAAGAAAAAGAAAAGACGTGAAGAGTGGAAAATTGATTGTGGTTAAACGTGGAAGATATGCATGAAATGAAGATACAATATAAAAGGTATAGAATTCTTGTTGATCAATCATCTTTACACACCAAACGAAATATATTTTCAAGGATCAAAATACCTCTCTAGGGAAAAGCTTTTAAATAGAAGAAAATTCAGTGAAGAAGAGAAAGTCAGATATATGTCACTAAAGAAAGTCAGATATATTTTTAACTGTCTATGCTTACTATGTATAAATCAGATCTAAATGCAACTGATATATTTGTGACTAGATATATATATCCATCAAGTATGACATGTATGATGTTAATTAATGATTTCTATCCTAGATATATCATAGTATTTCCAGTCCAAGATCTATTCAGAAAATTATATACACTTAAGCATAAATCTTCATCCCAATTTCCAATTGGTCTCCAATAATATAATTTTTCAGGAATGGCCGAATTTTTATCAAAAAATATTAAAGTTGACCCACAATTTTTAGTTGGTACTTCATATCTATTAGGCATTCCTATATTCCATTCTTCTCTTGTGATAAGATTTCTAATCAAAATGTTGGGTAACAGAATTGCATACCTTGGTTTGGTTCTATATATAATTAATCCTTCATCCATCCCCATAATATGATCTATTCCTTTTAATGTATTTAGTAGAATTCCAACAGTTTCTTCAATATTTAGATATTCATAGCAGATTGAACTACGATTAAATGACTTTCATAAAAATCCATCTCTAATCTTAGTCATTTTTGCAGCTTGTAGTCCATGAAAATATTTTTCTCTAACACAGTCTTTGATTTCTTTTGATACACAATACAATCTGCATAGATCTTTAGCTAACAGGTTACTCAGTACTTCCCTTAGTGCATCCAGTGGTAATTTCATCAATTACATCTGTTGTGATTCTGTATAAGATAAACAAAAATTAACAGAGACAAAATTAACATAGCTACTTCACATGCTCGTGGAGTTAGGTCATAACTCAACGGACTAAGTTCGTTGAGTTAAGTAATAACTCTACAATACTACTAACTATAATTAAACTTACATTTTTTTTCTTTTTATATTTTTATGTTTTTCTGCTTACTATATTATACATAATTACTTCAGTTATAATGTTTCATTCAGCTACCCTCCCAAAGGAGATATCAATTTTATTAACAGTTTTGTTGATAGGATTAGGTATTGCTTGCATTGACAATCCTCTAGTAGGTCTAACTTCCATTGATTCCTTTTGTCTAAGGGGTATATTTCTATTTATATTTTGATTTTGAATTGCAGCATTTCCAAATACAAGATCCAGACGATTGTTTAATTATTGGATTATCTTTTCTAATTTCTCTATTATAGATCCTTGTTCAATTAAAGCTTCATAACTTATATTTTTGTCATTTATATTTTCTCTTCCCTGAAAATTATTGTTTCTCTAAGATAAATTCGGGTGATTTCTCCAATTAAGGTTATAAGAATTTCCAAAGTTATCTTTTTGGTTTCTAGCATAAATAATATCTAAATCATTAATGTTTGCATTCTTTTCTGCTAGCTTTTGATTTAATGATAACTCTTCTATTTTCTTTGTTAATTCAGTTAATTTAACTTCAAGCATAGTACTTGAATCTATTTCATGCATTCCCCTTGGCAATATTCTTTTATCTGTAATAGCTTCAGTTGAGTTTTCCCACTGTGCAGTTCTTTTTGCAAAGTTTTCTAAATATGCCCATGCTTCTTCACTACATAGTTTTAAAAATCCATTCTGACAAGTAGATTCTAATAAAGATTTCGTTGAAACATCTATGCCTTCATAAATTATACCTATTAATTGTACTTTATTCATTACATGATGTGGACATTGAGTCAGTAAATCTTTAAATCTTTCAAAATATTTTTAGAATGATTCTCCTAGTTTTTGGCTACACATTAATATTTCTTTCTTCTTTTTAATCGTTTGATGTGTTGGATAATATTTTTCTAGAAAAATATAGCAAAATTCAGTCTATGCAGAAATTGAATTAGGCGACAGAGTATATAACCATCTCTTAGCTGTGTCTTTTAAAGCAAAAGGGATATATCTAAGTTTAATAGCATCAATACTCATGTTCGGCATTTTCATCATTTATCAAACTTCATTAAATTCTCTAAGGAAATAATAGACATCCTCTCTTTCTAATCCATGAAAATGTGGCAATTGACTAATATAATTAGATTTTAGTTCAAACCTATCTCCCTCAAAGTTTGGCAATCGAATACATGAAGGTTCATCAACTAATTCAGGGTACAGAATTTCCCCTAATGGTTTTTCTACTAGAGTAGCCATATCTTCGTTCTCTTTTAAAGAAAGGTTAGCCACACCCATTAGGATTTCGTTAAAGTCTAATTCAGAAAATTTTTCAATACGTCTCTGTGTTGAATAATCTTGTGTAGGTGTTCTTACTAATTGTTTAGTGCTAGGAGAACGAATCCATGTGCTCATAAACTTTTAACATAAAGTAAACTAACAGAAGATTAATTACATACTAGTCTGAAGCTTTATACTCAGTAAATAATTGTTAACGGATGAAGTTGAATCAGTTGCTTCTCCTTCCAGTTCCCCAACGAAGTTCCTTTTCTTTCAAAAGTACTGGTAACTTGTAAATAACATTTTGTTCTATATTTATAATGCACGTCCATAAAGCAATTGAATCTCGTTGCAAGAACGTGTCTTGTAATGTGCAGTGCGGTTCCTATTTTTATGGGTACGTGTGTTACTTCTAATTTCAAATTTTAATAACCGCTAGATCTACGAAGTTTTGTTTGTGGCTAAAAGAATAATCGTTTAGCTTAATCCACGAACTAACCTTGTTGAGTTACAGTTAACTCAACGGACAAGCTTCAGTTACTGTTGCTAACTCCACGGACTAACTTTATTGAGTTATAGATAACTCAACGGAGTGACCGTATATTATATTATTGACCTCGTGGAGTTAAGGTTAACTCAACGAACTTACTTCGTTGAGTTAATACTTAGCAACTTCTAAGCTTACTCCTCGTATTAAATTTTATGTTTTTTCTCTCCTACATTCTGTTAACTTAAATAAAGTTAAATACATGTCATTAAACTCATTTGAATCTGAACATTATATAAATATTTAACTTACAATTCATTTCATATTATGCAGAATTTATATTTTACTTTGCAGCATGCAGATATTTTTAGGCATTAACCGGTTATCTTGCATTTAATCTGTCATTCATAAAATTTATAAATCTTTTAAATAGTTTTGCACATTGTTTAAACAGTTATATAATATTCAAGATAATTCATCCATTACATCATTCTCCAATACTAATACAAATAGATTCATTTATATGAATAATTTACATTACAGTCAGTTAGATATTTTTCATACAAATATATATAAGTAGACGAATAATACAATTTAATCCTTCCTCCTAAGTTCATCTACTTCCTTCTAGAGTCTTTCTACTTGTTGCTCTAATTCGTTAATCCTTTCTACAACTCCTGTAACTCCTCTAAAAGGTATAGCAATCTTTGCAGCTGCATAATTTCTATACTCTTTCACTAAAATGGTTCTAGATCTTATCCTTTTGGATGCCCATTTAGTGAAATCGATACAGTCCACCATCAGTAGTGGAATTAGATCTCTGTAGAATAATTTCTTCTTCACTGTTCTCAGCTTGGAGACAAAGATTGCAGACCAATTTATCTAAATTCTGTTCACAACTGCATATGTGGCCCATTTGACAAATTGACTCAGTTCTATATCATGGCCTTGTCATTGGTAGACATTCTTAACCAAAATGTTAGCTATCATGTGTGCTTTACCATTTAATTGCTTTAGTCTATTTAATAATGGCACACCAGGATTGATAGCTAAACAATCTTTTATGGTCTGTTCTATCCACTCGACTGCAGTTGTGTTTTCCAGAATTTCTAGTCCATTTTTCAATCCTAGAATGTTGTGGAGAAGCTCTAGTGTTATCTGTACATCAGCTTCCTCCACGTTGGAAATTAATCCTCCTTCTCCTTCTCTTAAGTTTGCATAAAAGTAGGGCACTAGATTTTCATATACTACATGCCCTCTTTCTTGAGAAATAAACTGCAGTAGACCTTGGAACTCAAATAAATCTTTGATTTCTTGCATTCCATCCCAATTTACTAGTCTACTATAAATGATATCACAACCCCTTATCTCTTGGTATTTATTGTAAGCTTCCTGACTCCAAAAGTGTACTTCATTTAAAACTGTTGTTTCAGTCGGGTCAGGAATGTGAATTTGTTGCTTTAGAGGGGTTTGTTCTTGAACTTCCTCTTTCATAAGCTGAACTTGAACTGACTGAAAATGCTCCACAGATTTCTACATTTTTGCTTCTGCTTTTGTCTGTGGTGGTGAGCCAGCAAAACTCTCCACTCTGTCTTAAATACTGTCTAAAATTTGCTAAAGAGTTCTTTGCTCTTTAGTGGAATTTGTCGAGTCATCTCTTTCCATATGTAATTGTTCAGCTTCTTGTTCATTTTCTTCTTTTTCTTCTTCCTCTTGATTACCAATCTGCAATGTCACTGTTCTTTCTAATTCTGTGGCAGATTGGGATGGAGTTATGGGAAAATCAGCTTTTGCCCTAACTTTGGTTTCTTCTGTTTGTACAGGCTGCAAACTAGTTTCAGCCTGTTTTTCTTCTTCTCTTTGCTCTTGCTGCTGCTACTCCTGCTCCTCTTCAGAATTAGATAGCAAGTTTACAAAAATCGACTCTACAGGCCCTACTGATCTTGCTATTTCAGATTTTATCTCCTCTTGATATTTAGGCACTATCTCTTTTCCTTTCCTTCTTTTGATTAATTGTGTCTGGTCTTCCTCTTCTTCTTCTGAGATTAAATCTACAAAAATGGGCTCTGTAAGCCTTTGAGCCATAGGTACTAGCTCTTCCTGTTTAACTTTTTCTATAATTACTGGTCTCGAAGGACTAGCTTCATCTCCTTTTGCAGTAGATCTGGCAGTAGCTTCTTGATGCTGTTCCATTTTGATTTTATATTGAGCTTTCAACTTTTTTGCAGCCCTCTTTTTGCACCGTGCATCAAACACCAGATGTGCTATAGCTACTGTCAATTCTTCTTCTCCTTGGTCTTTTTCTATTAGAATCAGTTCTTGAAATTCTCTTCTTTCTTCCTCAATAGAAGGCCCCAAAATTGCTGCTCTTTCTAACGACCTTGGTGGTAGAATTGAAGGTCTTGGCTGCTGTTCCTTAAGAACAGGTCTTTCAGCAGTCGGTTCCTCTTGTTCCTCAATTACCTTTTCTTCATTTTCTTTCCTTTGTTGCTCCCAGATTGCCAACTGAGCCCATCTACCTATGCATCTTTTGAACTAGAGGCGGGACTTACGTTGGATTAGTTCTAGGGCAACTTCGTTATTTGGCCTGATTCTTCTTTTTTTGCTAACAGCAATTTCCGTAGTAACCTTGATTTAGTTTCCATTATCTGAGAAATTTGTATACCCAAATCTACTAACTCTTTCCTCCAATAGAAAAGGTCAGATTCTACCTTTTGTAGCTCTTTTTCCCTTGTCGTATTCCTGATTTTTTGCCTCATGTGCTATTCCTCTGATTCTTTAAGAAATTCTGACGTATCAACTGCATTTTCCCAGAACTCAGGTGTCATCTTCCTCATCGTGGAATTACACAACGGAACGAAATCACTCTGATCTCTACTGTTCTAAGTTCTAAATGATTCTGTGGATAATGCCCCTAAACCCTAGGTTTAGTAAAAATAAGCCCTAAGTTTAGGCGGGTAATCGGGTCACTTCCCACGCAAAACTCTCGCTCTCTCATCTATGGAATTACGGTTAACTCCACGAACTTAGTCCGTGGACTTAACTACAGTACTCCATTGAGTTAGAGTTAACTCAACGGGGTAAGTTAGTTAACTTATCCTAGACTCAATAGAGTAAGTTTGTTGAGTTACGTGTAACTCAATGGACTTCCCGTAAAGTTATATTTAATAAAAAATGCATATAACAATAATTTTTACTTTGGTCAAGATCGAAGAATTTTTGGTCTAACCGATCTTACTTCTTCAATAGTTTAAAATTTTTCGATCAAATCGTTATATTCCTTGGTTGATCCTAAATTACATATTTTTCTTTCTTTTTATGTCGGTTTAACCGATACTATACTTCGGTAACACCGACATTAAACTAAATATAATATAAATATCTTTTTATATTTTTTTGTGTTTCGGTTAGACCGATGGATCCTATCGGTTAAATTGCAACAATTTTTTTTTTCTTTTTTTAAAATATATTTCGGTAAAATCGATAATCCTTTTGGTTTAACCATGATTATATTTAAATAAGGTTTTATTTATTTATTTTTTTTTTATACCTCAGAAAATTTCTTACTAAGTGAAACTTGAGTAATCCTCTACTCTTACTTCTTCTATAATTCCAAAGGAACTTTTTGGTATTTTTAAAATAGGCCTAAGTCTTTGTCCATTTACTTTAAATATATTCTAATTTTTAGGATTTTCAATTTCAATAACTCCATAGGGATAAATATTTCAAACTATTTAAGGTTCTGCCCATCTAGATCTTAATTTTCCTAGATGATTATGGAGTCTAGTCATGTAAAGATATACTTCTTATCTTATTTCAAAGGTTTTTGGAATAATTTTCCTGTCATGCCAAAACTTCATTTTCTCTTTTTTCTTATAGATTTTGAATAAGCTTCACTCCTAAATTCTTCTAATTCAATCAATTGTATTTTCCTATTTTCACCAGCTTGATTTAAATTAGTGTTCAGAGTTTTTAATGCCCAATAAGCTTTATGTTTAATTTCAGCTAGTAAATGACAACTTTTTCCATATACTAGCCTAAAAGGTGACATACCTAAGCTTTTCTTATAAGCAGTTCTGTAAGCTCAAAGTGCATCTATCAATCTATTAGCTTAATCTGTTCTAGTAGGATTTACTACTTTTTCTAAGATTAACTTAATTTGTTTGTTTGCACTTTCTACTTGTCTACTAGTTTACAAATGATATGATGTTGCAATTTTGTGGTTTACTCCATATTTCTTTATTAAGGCTTCAAAACTTCTATTATATAAATGAGTTCCTCTATCACTGATAATAACTTTAGGTATCCCAAATCTAGCAATTATATTGGTTCTTATAAATTGTATTACCACTTTGTTGTCATTAGTTTTTGTAGGAATAACTTCTATCCATTTAGATACATAATCCACCCCCAACAATATATAATTAAATTGATTAGACGTAGGAAATGGACTCATAAAATCTATTCCCCACACATCAAAGATTTCAACCTCAACAATAGGATTAAGAGGTAGCATATTCCTCTTTGATATTCTTCCTATTTGTTGACATTTTAAACAACTTAAGCAATATTTATGAGCATCTTTGAATAGTGTTGGCCAATAAAATCCACATTGCAGAATTTTAGTAGTAGTTTTCCCATGAACCAAAATGCCCTCCACATGCTTGGTCATGGTAGAAAGACAATATGCTTTGATATTCAGTTTCTAGAACACACCTCCTTAAAACCAGATCAGGACATTTCTTAAATAAGTATAGGTCTTCCCAATAGTAATATTTTACTATTGAAAAGAATAATTTCTTATCCTGTTTATTCCAATCTTTAGGTGTTAAACCAATAACTAAGTAATTAACTATGTCTGCATACCAAGGTATTATGTTGATGGTCATTAATTATTCATTAGGAAAATTATCCTTAATTTCAATATTTGATTTTTCTATTTGTAATCTTGATAAATGATCTGCTACTACATTCTCACAACCTTTTTTATCTTTAATTTCTAGATCAAATTCTTGTAATAATAATATCCACCGGATCAATTTAGGTTTAGTCTTTTTTTTTACTATTAGGTGTTTTAAAGTTGAATGATCCATGTATATTATCACTTTAGCTCTAATCAGATATAATCTAAACTTTTCTAAGGCAAACACAACAGCTAACAGTTCTTTTTCAATAATTGTATAATTAACTTGAGCATCATTTAAGGTTTTACTTGCATAATGAATCACTCTAGGAGATTTTCTATCTTCTATCCCAGCACTACTCCTATAGCAAAATTAGATGCATCGCACATTAATTCAAATGGATGGCTCCAATCAGGTGCTTGAATTATAGGAGTTGAAATTAAGCTAGTTTTAAGCTTGAAAAATGATTCTTTGCAATTTTTATCAAAATTGAATGGGACATCTTTTAATAGATTGGTTAAAGATCTAGCTATTTTGCTAAAATCTTTAATAAATCTTCTATAAAATCCAGCATGTCCTAGAACTGATCTAATATCTTTTACTGATTTAGGTTTTGGTAGATTAGAAATTACTTTGATTTTAGCTTTATCTACTTCCAACCCTTTCTTTGAAACAACATGTCCTAAGACTATTCCTTATTTAACCATGAAGTGACATTTTTCCCAATTTAGAACCATACTTTTTTCCACACAGCATTTTAATACTTGGTCTAAATTGTTTAAACATACTTCATATGAAGTTCCATAAACAGTAAAATCATCCATAAATATTTCTAAAAAATCTTCAATCATTCCAGTGAATATGCCCTACATACACCTTTGAAAGGTGGCTGGTGCATTGCATAGTCTAAATGACATTCTCTTAAAAGCATAAGTTCTATTAGGACAGGTGAAAGTTGTTTTCTCTTGATCCTCTAATGCTACTAGGACTTAGTTATATCTGAATACCCGTCTAGGAAACAAAAATATTCTTGCCCTACTAACTTTTCTAGCATCTGATCTATGAAAGGTAAGGGAAAATAATCTTTCCAAGTCACTCCATTCAGCTTTCTATAGTCTATACACACTCTCCAGTGTGATTAAATTCTAGTAGGTATCAAGTCCTGACTTTCATTCCTAATAACTGTTAATCCTGATTTCTTAGGAACTACATAGATTGGACTAACCCATGAGCTATCAAAAATAGGATAAATTATGTCATTATCTAACCATTTAACTATTTCCTTCCTGACTACTTCTTTAAGGTTTGGATTTAATCTCCTCTCAGGAATTCTAACAGGTTTAGCATTCTCTTCTAAATATATGTGGTGATAGCATAAAGTTGTACTTAACCCTTTTATATCAGTCATAGTCTATTCTATTGCTTCTTTATAAGTTTTGACTACGTCTTTTAATTTAGCAATTTGATCCTCTTTTAAATCTGAAGTAATAATGATTGGACATGTTCGTTTTTCTTCCAGAAATATATAAGTTAATTCAGGAGGTAAAGGTTTTAATTCTAAATGTTGTCCTTCAGAAGCTAGAGCTCCTAATTAAACATTATTATTTTCTAAATTAATTTCTTCCTGATCTCCTTCTATATTTATGCTTTCACTTTCCTCTAAAGTTTCAAAATTGAGTTGCCTATTTAATTCTTCTTGAATCATATCATCTAGCATATCTCCTTCATCCTCTAAAACGTCTATGGTATGTAAGGATATTTCTAACTCCTTAAACTTTTCTGGTTTGAAAATATTTAGTTGAGTATTCTCCTTACTATATGCTGACTTCATTACTCCAGTTTTACAATTAATAACAGCCCCTAATGTTGCTAAAAATGGTCTTCCCAAAATTAAAGATGTAGCACTATTTTTATGCTTAATTTGTTGGGAATCCAAAATTATAATATCAATAAGATATATGAAGTTTTTGATTTTAATTAATACATCATCTATTTTTCCTCTAAGGTATCTTATACTTCTATCAGCTAATGGAATAGCAGTCTTAGTAGGGATTAAGCCTTCTAATACTAAGGATGCAAATATATCACTTGGCATAACATTTATACTTGCACCTAAGTCTATTAAGGTTCTTTCTAGAATGGTATTTCCTATGGTACATGATATAATAGAGATTCCAAGATTAGATAACTTTTTAGGAATTTGTGGCAGAAATAGAGAACTACTTTGCTAAGCTAAAAAGACTTTCCTTAAAATTTTTTGCTCTCTTTTCTTAGTACACCAATCCTTAAGAAATTTAGCACAAGGTGGCATTTTCTGTAATAAATCTAACAAAAGAATGTTAACTTGTAATTTTCAAAAATTTCTCTAATTTTTTATTGTTTTTCAGGAAATGTTTATTGTAATCTTTTAGGATAGGGTGCTAATAATTGTGATTTAAAATATTCTTTTTCTTTCATTTGATTTGTTTGATCATTTTTAGTCTCATTTGTAGATTCAGATTTTTCTTCATTGATTTCTATATTTTCAGATATTACATTTTCATTATCATTTTGCTTTTTGTTCTTATCCACCTTCATATTATTTTCGTTTTGAATTTTTGATGGTATATCAGTTCCAGATCTTAATGTTATATATACATCTTCTAGATTTTCGTTACTTTATTGATGTTCTTGTATATCATTCTCGTGATTATGATCTTCAACTGTTTTTAGTCTTAAATTGTACTCTTTAAATTCTCTTGCATTGGTATTTTCTTTTATTTGTATGTCTTGCAAATTATGCAAGTCTATAACATCATAATTTTCATTTGTGTTGTCCTGTTGCATAACTTGTAATTTCATTGTATATTCGTTCAATGCTTTTAGTTTTCTTTTCAGATCATCTAATCTCATTGCATTCAATTTTTGATCAATTTTCATTATGGTTTTCTCAGTTTCATAAATGATATCAATTTTAGGTTTTGAATATAATTCCTTATAGTTTAATTGGTTGACTTCTTGTTGCTGACACATAAATTATTCTAGTTTGTCCATGTTCTGCTCTATGCTACGCTCTAGTCTGTCATACCTATCCCAAACTTCCTTGTCTCTAACATGTTACACATTCTAGAAGAAAAAGAGTTAGAAAATTAAAGTAAAAGGAAATTATTTTTGAGTAAATTAATTTATCTAAAAAAGAAAAATCAGATGAGGATTTAATTCCAAAGGACAATGTATGTCTAGATATCGTACCTTATGTTGCATCTGAGAATTAGTTAGTTGAGAACATACTAAAATTGAAAGTGATAATGAAACGTTATTATCATTTACTAGAAAACTTGAAAAGAAGCAAAAGCAACAAATTAATTTAAGTTTTTCTATTGAATCAAACCTTGATGATAAGGAAATTGAATAATCAAAGCATTAGGCAAATGATATTGAACAGATTATTGTATAAGTCATTGAAATATTGATGCAATAACTAGTTCAGAGGTTGAATTGTCTAAAGTAGAGGCCATTGAAAAAGAAAATGCTTCAAAAGAGCTTAATGTTAATTGGCCTATTTTAGAATCTACAAATACAAAGACAAGGAATTCACAGCAAGAAGAAATGCAAATATCTGTTGAAGAAAATGACGATATATAGGCAAATACTAGGGCTATTGAATTTGAAGAAAATGAAACTTCTGAACACTGTAGAGATTGAATTAATGGATGTTGAAGATATTGATAACATTCCTTACACAGTTGAAGCTAAAGAATCAAACTTACCAAAGCAGCTTCAAGAAGCAATTTTGACAGAGGAACAAAATGACATTTATTTTGAAGAAAAGATTCCTAGAGATAAATTACATTCAAAATCAATGCTTTAGGTATCACCTTCTGAATATAGAATACTAGATATTCAAGGTAACTTGTTATATTTTAGAATTGATGTAGTATTGCAAAAATACAATACTTTGATTACATGTCAAGTTCTACATGCTAAGCCTATTAAATTCTGAAATTTAATGAACAATAGAGATTTGTTTGAATATCAAGGCTTAATGTAATTCTTATCAATTGGAACTAGATAGAAACAAAATAAAGAACTTATTGTAGCTTTTTACAATAATCTAGTAGAGAATGAGAATATTTTGACAACTTAAATTGGTCAATAGGAGTTTACTTTATCTCTTGAATTGATTTTTGAAGTTTTAAGCTTACAAAATGGTGTTATTATTACCAATAGTTTTGACATAGTTAGACAACTAAAATGGGACATTTAGTCTTTATCATAGATTCTAGATGTATATTCTGAAATGAGACTTATGAAAAATCTGAATGCAAAAACTAGGTTTATTGCAAACATATTGCATGCAAATTTATTTCAAAGAGTTGATAATCTAGAAGTAAGTAGGAGTTATTTATATGCAACTTATAGCATACTTAACAGAATTCAAATTAATTGGTTTGATGTTTTCACTTATCAACTACAATATATGAGTTTAAAGTTATTTTATGATGATGTTGTATGTTGACTAATTTCAAGTCAATTAAATTTATCTAAATGGCTATCTAAAATAAAGGGTTGAGAGCTTTTAGTATTAGAGATTTGCAAAAATACCAATAACAACTGCAGCAACAACAACAACAACCACCTGAACAACAATAGCTAAATTATTAAGAGCTTTTAGATCAAGTACACCAGTAACCCGAGCTACCTTCTGACTTAGATGCAACATTGAATGAAATCAAAAATCATATTAGACATCTAGGAAATAAAATATGTAATGCAATAGGAGATATTCTTAAGAGAAATAAATGAATGTAATGTCATTTGTCTATTTTACTTATTTTTTGAATAAAAATGTAATGTTTGTATTTATTGTTGAATGTTTAAACTATACATTTCTTATTCAAGTTTTATCAAAGTTTACAAAGAATTATGATGTAAATACTTGTCTCTCATTTTAATACCTTGTAATCTTCTTTTGGATTAATGACAAAAAGGAGGAGATGATTATGGTTTTAAAATTTTTGATTAAGGGGGAGGTAAGGGGTAGATGACATTGTTAATATATTATTGCTTGTCAAAATTTTGAAAGTTTTTACTTCTAAGAGATGATTTTTATAAAAATATATACAAATAATAGAAATAAACTTAAGTCAACAAACTTATTTGTTGAATTAAAACTTAACCCAATGGAGGTGCTTTGTTGAGTTAAACATATTTTATGTATTTATTTAATATGATTTTGTCATCATCAAAAAGGGAGAGATTGTTAAGTATTATGTTTTGATGATATGTGTATAACGTGAGTAATCATATTTAATCAATTAATGTTGTTTGTGAAAGTAAATTAAGAACATCAATTAATACAGAAAAAGTTTAATGTTATATATTTATCTATAATGGATGTGGAATTATGCTAAGTTAAGTAACTAGTCATTAAGTTATACTAACTTTTCATATAACTAAATGTTAAGTTAACATGTGTTTTTATTATATAGCATAATATTTTTTAATGTTACATATTTATATCATGTATAGTGCATGTTAAGACAACTTGTTGAGTTAGTGTTTTTTTTAAAAAGGGTCACATGAGAATTTTTTTTTTTTTTGAAACACAACCAATTGGATATGTATTTATGCATTATAAGCGCCTCATATTTTTTTAAATGGTCAACAAACAATAGATCAACCATGTTAGTCACACCAATGCAACCACTCCTCAATTACCCATGAAAAAGAATTAGTAGATACTACTCTCAATAGACCAATATTCCCAGCCCTATCTTCTTAGAGAAGGATCAATATGACAAGGCTATCGGTTATTTTCCCTTCCATTATGTATCCTATGGAGAATCGGAAATTTGAATGGTAAAGGTTAAAGAAAAAAAATCACAAAACCAAGTTCAAAAAACATTATGTTAAACATCTATTGTTGACATCTAGTAACTATTAGTCATCCTCTTCATCAGTAGTAGTGTTAAGAGCGTTCAAATGTTCGATGAGCTTAGCTTTCCTTTCCTCGTAGGTCAACTTCCTCAAGTTGTACCTCTTATGTTCCTTTGGTGGTTTTTAATCAAACTTAAATAAAGAAGGATCAACACGAATGGCAGTGTGAACTTTCTTATATAGTTCTTCCAAGTCATCTGGTCTGACGCCCCTCTTTATATACTCACTAAAATGTGATTGGTACTTCTCTAGCTCATCCTCCATCAAAATCCTCATATAAGAAGCAACATGTCCATCGAATAGGTAATTCCTATGGACCTTAGAATCAAGCTGCTTCTCCTCCTTTTTAAAACCAGCAAACCTCTTATCACTGTGAGGAATATCAAGTCCTCCATCCAAAGCACCCTTCAAAACAACAAAAACATGGTTTCCAGTTGTTGTTCTAACAAGACCAACATCAAGAAGAGCTCAGAAAGGTCTCCTGTTCTCAACAGGTTCAATAGAATAATCTTCTCTAGTAGCCTCAACATTGCCCTCGTATTCTTCATCCATCTCAAGCATTTTCAGTACCCATCTTGCCAAAAGAAGACTAGTGCAATAAGCTGCAGAGTAGTTTGTAAAAATACAAGTTGTAGGCTTAAAGGTTAAAAAAAGATCATGTGAGAACTCATTGAGTTAGTGAACAAAACATTAAGTTTTATAGACAAACTCGTTTGCATATGTTGAATTTAAAGTTTACGAATATTATACTATATCACGTAAGTTGCATATGTTTAACTCATTAACATAACTGCATGCATTGAGTTGCTTAATTGAATACTAAGGCAACACATTAAGTTAGCATTATAAACTTATAAAGTTATTATTCATGCACATGATAAATACATTATTATTTAACATTTATATATACTGGTTTATTGAATTATCAGTAACACAATAGAGTTAGTTCGTTGAGTTATCATCTTACCCAACAAAACATGTCATGTGTAAGGCACATGCTGAATTCGTTGAGTTAGACACGTTGAGTTATAAGTCTATTTGTTTTATGTGTTTAGTTAGTTTTAACACGTCTTGTTATTACATTTGATGAAAAATTTTGGACGAGAAAGTTATTTTGCAGGAAATTTTTCAAAGGATCTAGGATTGATGATTCAAGAAAATTTGAGAAGAAAATATGGACTAGAACGTGTGTATTTTGAAATTTGAATTTGAAAGTAAAATAGATGTAAAGAGTGGTGATTAATCATGGATGAATGTAGAGGATATGCATCAATTGGAAATTAATTATAAAAGGCATAGAATTCTCATTAACCAAAGTTCCCTGCATACTTAAAGAAATATACTTTCAAGAATCAACACCTCTCAAGAAAAAAACTCTCATAAGAAAGCAATTTTGGTGAAGAGGAGAATGTCAAATATTTGTAGAAAAAGAAGAACAAGAAATGGAAAATCTTAAATAGGGAGAAATGTTTTTAATTCTACAAGTTAGCTTTCTCTATTTGTAATTATGAAATTAATTAGATGAAACATTGTATTGATATATTATTACATCTATAATTTCTAAAGAGAATTGAATTGTATATTTTATTAAAACCATGAATAAAAAGATTTGAATAAAATAGTGTCTTAACTTGTTTTAATTTTAAAGTTTCGATTATGTGTGGAAATGATGTAAAATACAATTCACCCCTTCTTGTATAGTCTTCGATCCTACATCAATATACGTCATTTCTTTGATGTAACTTTTAATGATAAGTTACTTTATTTACTTCCCTATAACTTCAAACTAAAGGGATGCTTTTTTACTTTACTTGTAACCCTAAGGAAAACCTGAGACCCATAGGGTGAGGGAATGTATCTAGTACCTGAGTCCTCGAGGGATTCCCTGTAAGGGGGTACAAGGGGTAGAGCCCTCTTATGACTAAGGGTATAAGGGGTAGGGCCCCTTGTGACCTACTTTTTATCTTAAAACCTAACCCCAAAGGGGAATGTATCAAGTACCCAAGTCCTTAAGGGCTTCCCTATAAAGGGGTACAAGGGGCAAAGCCCCCTATGTCCTAGTCTTTTATCTTGTTAAAAACCTAAGTCTTCGAGGGAATGTATCTAGTACCCAATCATCGAAGGGAGAGGGTTTCCCTTGAAACCCAAAGTGAATGTTTAGAACCTAAGTCTTCGAGGGATTCCCCCTAAACCCCAAAGGAGAATGTATTAAGTTCCTAATCACCGAAGGGAGAGGGATTCTATTGATAGGTTTATTACATTAAAAGATAGTTTCTTAAACCCATTAATAGGAAGATACACTTGGGTTTAAGAAACCTTCTTTTAAAGTATGAAATCATATCATAGATTTGATTTCACTAGGAAAAAGATATAATTACATGTTATCTAGTTGCCCTGTAACTCCCCTAGGAATAGGATAATATGGGGTTAGACTATGAGTAGCTACTTGAGTCTGATGGATATCATGGAATGGAATGCAATGATATCATGAGGATGAGGGTATTTTCCTTTCCCTCATATTACTCCATCACCAAGGTTAGAAATAATGATTTTTTCTTGAAAGTGAATTTCATGAGCATCATTTGAAATCTTGAGAGTGGAGGGAAATGGGGTTTGAACTAGGTGAGGGGCCTAGTTGGGAGGGGACCCATGAGTCACCCCAAGTTCCCACAACAGTAAAGATTTCATTTGCTGAGTTCTCGTGAAAAGAGACTCAAGAAAAAATCCTAATTTTTAAACTTGGAACAAGACATAGAATCTAGCGACCTGCTTTTCTTCAATTCTTATAAAAAGTCCTAGTAGAAAGTGAAGAGTTATTAATACAAAGCAATGTAATGCAATGCTTTGAAGAACTTAGTAGCTAAAGCTATTATCTTGTTTCGACATTGGGGGAAGCTTTTTTCTTTTTGGCCTTTTTCTTTTAAAGGCTTAAAAAAAGCTTCCCTACAAGAGACGTTCCTATCTTGTCTTTCATTTTGTCTTCAATTGAAATGAAACTAATGACAAGACTTTTATAGGAACAAAGCTCTTGGCATATGGAGTATAAATGTTGGCTAGAGGTTTCTGCACCAACAACTAGTCCCTTTGCCTTGCCATGCCACATCATCTATAATGATCGGCGAGCCAAATTGATTTTTTTAAGCCAAGAATCGCAACCATTCCTTAGTCCCCTCTTGATTGAAGGGTGGGAAAGAAAGGTTTGAGAACATCAGAGCAAGAGTGAGGTCTCCTAAAGCTTGAAAGAAGAGTGTATGTACGAGAAGGAGGCTGGTCAAAATAGGGTGCTCCTTCCCATCTATATTGACCGAGATGAGGGCTTTTTAAACTATAAATTTATAAATGGGCCCCCTATGACCTACTTTTTATCTTAAAACCTAACCCCGAAGGGGAATGTATCAAGTACTTGAGTTCTCAAGGGCTTCCCTATAAGGGGGTATAAGGGGTAAAGCCCCTTGTGACCTAGTCTTTTATCTTCTTAAAAACCTGAGTGTTCAAGGGAATGTATCCAATACCCAATCACCAAAGGGAGAGGGCTTCACTTGAAACCCAAAGGGAATGTTTAGAACCCGAGTCTTTGAGAGATTCCCTATAAACCCTAAAGGAGAAAGTATTAGGTTCCTAATCATCAAAGGGAGAGGGATTCTATTTATAGGTTTATTACATTAAAAGATAGTTTCTTAAACCCATTAATAAGAAGATACATTTGGGTTTTAGAAACCTTGTTTTAAAGTATGAAATCATATCATAGATTTGATTTCACTAGGAAAAAGATGTAATTACATGTTATCTAGTTGCCTTGTAACTCCCCTAGGAACAGGATAACACTAGTATGGAGTTAGACTATGAGTAGGTACCTGAGTTCAATGGATATCATGGAATGGAATGCATTGATATCATGAGGACAAGGGCATTTTCCTTTCCCTCAAATTACCTCCGCTACTAAGGTTAGAAATAAGGATTTTTTCTTGAAAGCAAATTTCATGAGCGGCATTTGAAATCTTGAGAGTGGAGGGAAATGGTAAAGATTTCATTTGCCACGTTCTTATGAAAAGAGACTAAAGAAAAAGTCTTGATTTCTAAACTCAAAACAAGACATAACATCCAATAACTTGCTTTTCTTCAACCCTTATAAAAGCTCCTAGTAGAAAGTGAAGACTTATTAATACAAAGCAATACAATGCTTTGAAGAACTTAGTAGCTAAAGCTATTATCTTATTCTGACCTTGGGGGAAGCTTTTTTTCTTTTTGGTCCTTTTTCTTTTAAAGGCACAAAAAAAGCTTCCCTACAAGAGATGTTGTTCCTATCTTGTCTTTCATTTTGTCTTCGATTCAAAGGAAACTAATGACAAGACTTTTATAGTGACAAAACTCTTAGCATATGGAGTATAAATGTCAATTAGAGGTTTCTACACCAACAATAAAACAAAGGGCTCACCATTGTAGGCCCCTCTATAGTCATCGCCCATACATTCCTAACTAGCCAATAGCAGGTATCAAGTTCTGCTCCTATCTCCTAGTGGTCCAGGCTAACTTTTTGAATTACTGAGTCAAGGGATCAATGTTTCATTTTTACTTTGCCTGTAACCCCAAGGAAAACCTAAAGGTATAGGGTAAAACTCCTAACTTATACTCCTAACATATGCTTTGATAAATCACATACAAGTAAATTGGCATAATATTTTTATACATTACTTACTGAATTTGTAAAGTAAATTTTTTTATGGTAATGCAATTATTAAAATTGTAGCAAGTCAAATAGACTTATCTCCTTGGCCATAGAAGAAGATCAAATCTAAATTATTTTCTATTAAAGAGTTACAGAAATACCAAGAAAATGATCTTCCACAAGTACAAGAACAACCACCACAACAGGCATAGCTAGATCAAGAATAGTAACCACTACCATCTACTCACTAAGAATAACAATAGTCACAACAAAGGTTTCAAGATTTGGACTTAGAAATTATTGATCAAGTTAACAGAGTTGGTGTTGAAATTACTTAGAAGATTTCTGAAACTTTATTAAATATTATTCAAAGACATAGGAATTAATTGTTATTAAAATTTCTGAAATCTCATGTACTTATTGAATATATGGTATTTCTAGATTGTAGTGTAAAAAGAATGATTGTAATGACTATTTGTGCATAAACATTTTATGTTTTATAAATAGTTTTGTACATCCACATTTTAAGTTTTTAATGATTGCATGTGATTTTTTGTGACATTATACTTAGACATTTTTATGATTGTTTTATATTTTTGAAAATTTCTATCTCTCACAAGTTTTGATATTTTTGTTAAATGACAAAAAATGGGAGGTGATTTTCATACATTAGATTCATTAGGTTTTGTCATCATCAAAAAGTAGGAGATTGTTAGAATTTTAGTTTTAATGATGAATGATTTGGTTTTGTATGAAAATGAGTCTAAGTTAGTCTAAGTATAAGGTTAGCCAAAGTCATATAGTTATAAGTATAACTATTACAAAAAGTCAAATAGTTATAATTAAAAACTCATAGAGTTATGTTTTACTCATATATTTTATGTCTTAACTTATTTACGTATTTTCCATGTGTGTTTTTAAAGAAGTCAAAGAGTTAGGATAACTATTCAAGTTTTACGTATAGATAGTTGTTAACTATTCGAGTTTTATAAGTGACTAATGTTATAAGTTAAGTATTGCAAGTCATGTATTTTGCAAGTAAAAAACTCGAAGAGTTATGTACTAAGGATCAAGCTTTTATAAGTTTTACAGGTGTAACTATTCAATAAAGACAACGACTTAGGAAAACACAAGTCTCTAGAAGCTTGTTTTCAATACATCTACAATAGGAGATTGTGGGAAAAATGTAAAAAATGGACTTGAAGAACATGATTGATTCAAAATTTCAAAGAACATGAGATCACAGAAAAATGTCAAAAGTGAATAAACGTGAATCTCTAGTTCAAAGACTATAAATAAAGGGTCTAAACTGTACTTTGACGCATCCCCAAGAATTATATCCCAAAGAATACATCTCACATATTGCTTAGAGCTTAAAGTCCAAAAAGTGTCTTTCACACAGTTGAGAACTTACATCGTTCTAGATTTATCTGAGTAAAAAGCCAAAGGAATCAAAGCTAAAGAATTCAAAGCATCTGAAGAAAGGATTCCAACTACTAAAGGTTTTAGTAAAATCGAGTACTTACTTGAAGATTATAAGGTGTAAGTTGCCAATTTACAAGCTTTGAAAAAGGGTAAAAGGTCTATAAGAATTTATCATTTTCGTACCCTACTTGTAAAAGTGTAAAAGTCTTGTGCATACTAGAGAATAAATTTTGAAAAGATTTTTGCTATCTTTTGATTTTGTGCTTAAGTTTCAAATAATTTGATTTTACAATTCACCCTTTCTTATGAAGTCAACCTGATCCTCACTTCGAAACTTGAAGGGTTTCATTAATTATACGAGTTTTCAACTAGATAGATCGAAGAGTTATCATAACCTTATGACTAAACATAATATGTAGGAGAATGGCCTGTTTTACACTAAATCTTAAATGCTTCCCTTACATGTATGCAAAAAAAATAAAAACCCTACAAAATAAATAAACTATTTCATCAAATATAAATTACTAAATTTATAATTTTATTTTAAAAATTCAAATTTCTACACCTTCTATCCAATAAGTAAGTTTGGGCTAACTATAATTTTTAAAAGAACCAAAATCTATGTAACTGAACTTAATGAATAAATAATTTGTACTTTAGGTAGACATTTTCTTGAAAATTTAAGAATAATGCAAGAAATACTTATTAAGTAATTATATTTACTTAATAAACCAAAATCTTTTGCATAATTATATTTTTAAAAAATATATAAAATTTTTGTAAGTGAATTAGAGCTTTCTAATGTATTTTATAATGAGCTTTGGTTCAACAATCCTAGATCAAATGATCTTAGGTTGCTAGATTTAAAAAAATAATTTTTAGGTTAACTATCTATTCATACTTAATCACTCAAATACATTAGGCTTTGTGATACAAAACTTTTTCAACATTTTCACACATTTTTAAGCAAATTTTCAAAAGCATAAATATAACTTGAATATTGTAGAACTTTCAATATTTATTTTGGAAATTTAAATTAATTCCAATCAAATGTTAATCATAAATTACATAATATTTATTCAAAACTTTTAGATAACATAGAAAATTTTTCCTTTGAAATTATATTTCCTCTCCCTACTTATGACAATAAAGTACAATTATCTAAATTTCCTTTTCTTTTAGATTTCCCTCTCTCACTTTTTTCAAAACCATTAAAAACACAAAAATCATAAACACATAAAAATCATATATATATATATAACTTATAAATATATCTAAATGACATTAGTGGATATTCAAACATCTATTAAGTAACAAATGCCAAGACTCATTTTAATTTCAGAAAAAGTATTTTTATCTAAGAGTTTTGTAAATAGATTAGCTAATTAATCTAACGTTGACACAATTTAGTTTAATTTTATCTTTAAATACATTATCCTTTAAAAAATAATATCTAACCTTTATATTCTTGGTTCTAGAATGCAGCACAGAATTCTAAGACAAATTAAGCCTAAAGCTCTATTGTCTATGATCCATTTGGATCTACTTTACTTGCAAAAAGATAAAATTTCATTGCTAAGAACTCATATGCTCTTGGGTCCAAGAACATTAGATGCAACAAAAAATTTATCCTTTGTTTTAGTCTTTTTCAAATTTTCTTTTGAAATCCAAATGTACTTTTCAGACTTAGGATTCACATAAGTTTTTCTAAAATCATAATAATTGCAATTATTATTTCTAATAAAATATTAAGAATTTCTATCTATATACCCTTTTAATGTAATAGTTTGGAAATTTTGGTTTAATAGAGTTTCTATTGTAAGAAAAATAATAAATCTTCTTATAACCAGATTTCACAACCAAATTGTCATTTTTGCCTTTTAAAAATGATTTTATCTTTGAATTCATATTTAATTTTGAAAATCATTCATTTTATTAATTTGTCGTGAAGGAGATACATTGCTATTAGCTTTAAGATATTTACCTCCTTTCTTAACTACAAATAGAATTGCAAATTTATCACTATTAATTGAGCTCCTTACAAATCCTTTTGTGATTGAAGTTGATGTTATTTAAGGATTTTCTAAATCATGTCCTATCTCATCTTTACCATATTTAAAATTGACATCATTAGTAAGTTTTTCTAATGTACCTTAACTAGAATTCCATTTGTTAATTATATTATTTAACTCACTAATTTTTAATTTTAAGGATGTAGTTTTAGAATGTGCTTCATTTAATTTATGATTTAGTTGACTACATTCATTTTCTACTTTAAATCTATCAACTTTCAAAATTTCTATTTTAGTATACAAACTTTCTTCAATAGATTTTAAATTTTTATTCTCAACAACATGCTTTTCATCTTCTAACTTAAATTTTTCTAATGTTGAATTCAAAAATTCTTTTTCTTGTTCTGATTTTTTTAGTAAGTTTTTCATTTCCTTCTATTCTAATTTTAACTTTTTATGTTTCTTTGCTAACTTGTTTTAAGCATTAATCAAACTATTATAATCATCATAATTTAACTCAAGTTTAGAATATACAACCTATTGTATGTTCCTACTTTGAATTTGAACTTGAAGAAGACAAAGAAGATGATTGTCCTATAAGACTAGAACTTGTATCATCCCAAGTGACTTTAAGAGCTTTTTTCTTCTTAAAGTTCTTTTAATTCTTCAACCTTTTGGTTTTCCTAAAACTCTTTCTATTTTCAATAGGGGCAGCCCCTTTAAAAGTAACTTGATTTATTACATTTGTAGCACATTACTTTATCCAATTAAGATGACTTTTATTTATCATCTCTCGACATTTTGGAAGCTCTTTTAGTCTTCCTCTTTCTCTATGCCTTCCTAAATTGTCTTGTCAACAATGTCAAATCCTCATTAGAATCATATAATACCTCTAAGTCAATACTTGCCTCAAAGACTAATTCCTTTATTGACTACTTACCTTTTGACTCTTTAAGATGCTCTTACATATGTACTTTATAGGTTGTTAAATTTTCTATAAGTTTGTCTAATGAATAAATATTTAAATCGTTAGATTTTTCAATAAACATAGTCTTTTGGGACCAACTTTTAGTTAGAGATCATAAAATTTTCTTTGCTAATTATTTTTCTTCAAACTATTTTCCAAGACTTTTTAATGCATTTACAATATCAAGAAATCTAGAAAACATACTAGAAATTGTTTCACCATCATCCATTTTAAACAACTCATACTTATATACTAACATGTTAATTTTAAATTCTTTTACCTAATTAGTATCTTCATCAGCAATTTCTAAAGTATGTCAGACTTCATGTACCATTTTATATGCAAAAACATTATTAAATTGATCATACAATAAAGTACAAAAATAGTATATTTAACTTTTTAGCATTTAAATTGGCCTTTTCCCTTTCATTAAAAGTCCATAAAGAAAATGGGTACTCAAAATAGCACTAGATTTATTACTATATTCCATAATTTGAAATCGACAAATTGCATAAAAATAATCATCCTATGCTTCCAATAACTATAATTTAATCTATCAAATATGGGAGGATGATTTAAATTTTGACCCTCTACAAGATATACTACGTTATTACTACTAGAAGCCATCGATTCTTAGATTTTTCAATCTTTATTAGAGAATAGCCCACTCTAATATTATTTATAGAATCAAATGACTTCACAAGAGAATGGTGAATTATGAATTTTAAAACTAAGTCAAAGTAAATGCAATAAAAATCAAATTCAAGAAACACAAAATACCCTTTTTCACAAAATATATAACAATTTTTATCTTTATTCAATAAATAAAACTTATAGAATTTATCCCTTACAAATCTAACTTTGATTGGAAAGTACAAACAATTGACACATGCTTCTTCCTTGATCTTTAGGGGGGGGTTTGTGCACTTGGAATCTGACGAAATCGAAATTTTTTTCCATCAGATTCCGAGTGAGGAGGTGTTTGTGCCGTTTGGTACATGTAAAGGTTGGGAAAATGAATTCATTTTCCGACAGTTGACCCCTCACGATCCCTCGTTGTCCTCGCGATCACACGCATTATCGCCCTTGCTCACGTTGCAGTCGATTCCCCCTTGCGCTCGTTGGCACCCACGCTCGACCCCTCGACTTGCGTACTCGCCTGCACCATTTCCCTCACTCGCATCGCAGTCGATTCCCCCTCGCGCTTGTCGGCACCCATGCTCGGCCCCAACACTTGTGCGCTCGCCGTTGCACTCACCTGCACCCTCACCCTCGCCGTAGTCAATTCCCCCTCCACCTTGCCTGCACCGTCGCCCTCACACACTCAGCCCCGACACCTCCGCACTTGGCCTCCCACTCGCCTGCATCGTCTTCAACAGTAAGTTCTCTGGTTGAACAGGTACATTCCAATGCTACTTTCACATTCGAATGCTAGCTTCTTCATGTTATATTCGTCAATTTTGGATGTGCAGCAAGAAATATGATTCCCAAATAACATGTAATCCAGTGGTATTTTGTGTATATTCTCGAATGTTAGCTTCTTCATGTTATATAGATTGGTAGCTTCTTTAGTGAATTTGTGTATATTGTGAATCCAGTGGTATTTTGTGTATATTCTCGAATGCTAGCTTCTTCATGTTATATTCAAATTCACTGCAAGGTATATTCCTCCTTGCTAGCTTCTTTGTGTATATAGATTGTGTATATTCCTCCTTGCTAACTTCTTGCAATTCAATAAATGCAAACATCATTTATTTCTAATTATGGAAATAAATTATGGTTTAGTATAGATTGTGTATATATTGAGGATTATGGTTCAGCAAATTCCTGGAATATCAAAGCTGCAGATGTTATTTCTGATATCAGTTTGCATCATAGGAGAAGACTTTGAAACTGCAATGTTGCAACTAGCATTCACTAAGAGACAAGACTATTTTATGATTCACTAGCAACAAATTATGATTCCCAAAATTGAATTGATAGGTGTATATTGTGAATCTAATGTTTATGGTAATGTCCATCTCTATGTTATGTTGTGGTGCATTTTATATTTTGTTCATATATGTATTCTTAGGAAATGAAAAACAAGAAAGGATGTGGAAGATCTTATTTTAGTTGGAGTGTTCAAGCGGATGAGATGATATTAAGAAAGGTGTGCGATGCTATTAAGGAGGGTAATGGTAAAACTCCTGATGGAAATATACGAGTTGATACTTGGCTGAAGGTAATTGATGATTACAATAAAGAAACAGGAGGTAACATCTAAAAGAAAAATATTGAGAGTCGAATGAAAACATGGCGACAAATGTACAAGATTTATACAAAGATTGGTGCACAAAGTGGTTGGGGATGGAACTACATTCATGAACATACTGATATCGCAAAAGAAGTTTGGGATGAATTTGTTATGGTTAGTTGAATTTTTTCAAATTGAAATTTAACATTTGATTAGCTTATAATTTGTACTAATATTTTTTTTCCTAATAGGTTCATCCAGAGTGTGCACATTACAAGGGTAAAGCATGTCCTATATATGACCAACATCAAATAATATTTGAAGGAAATCTTGCAACAGTCTCAACTAAAATGAGTACAACAAATTTGAGAGTAGGTGTGAACTTGAATGAAGATACAAATGACCTTGATAATGTACCTCTTACACAAAATACTTTGGAATTTGAGGCTGAAACTTAAGATCCTTTTCCTACTCAAACTCCTTCTCCTAGTTTGAATGATGTAGACTCATGCAGGAAAGGAAAACGTCCACGTCCACATGCTGAATCACAACAACTTATGGCAACTACAATGAACAATGTTGGTGTATCACTTATGAATTATTTTAGTGAGGATATGGAAGAAAATTCGAGGAAAATGGCATACACAGAGCGTGTCATACAACTACAAGAGAACATGATATCGATCCAAAAGGAAAAGATGACATTTACACAACGTATTGAAGAAAGGAAATTAACATACATGGAGAGGAAGATGGAATTGTTAGAGAAAAATGATCGTGAAGAAGATGATGTTCTCACTATTTTACTTTCACTTATAGAAGAAGAAAAATACAAGGCAATGCAATTATTGGAGATAGAATCAAAGAAGAATCAATTTAGGTGTCTACCACTGAACATGAGAACTTCATGGTTGAAGTTTAATTTAAAATGATGTGCCTTTTTCATTTAAAAATTTAAATTTTGTTGAACATGTTTGAATTTATTGAACTTGTGTTATCCTTAATGTTATGTAACATGGTGTAAACATTTTGTTGATGTATGCATTGTTTTGCATTGTATGTTATTATTATGTTTTCTTTATTAAATCATAATTGGTATGATAGGTACAAATGCAGGGACTGGAATTTATGAAAACGTCTATGTCCATTATTAATGAAGACAAAGAACGAAGGAAGAAAAAAAGAAAAGTTATATTGGGAACATGGCAATTTCTATGCGGAATTATTATAAATGGGATTCAAACATCCACCACTCATATATACAGTACGGAAGAAGCAGAATATATACAAAGATTGTTAGATCCATCGTCACCATATCAAACATACAACTGCAAGAAAATTTATCGAATGAGTCAACATGTTTTTTCACAATTTTGTGGATTATTAAGAAATATGAAAGTAATATCAGATAGTAGAAATATGAGTGTAGAGGAGAAACTTGCTATTTTTTTAGTAACAGTTGGACAAAATCAAAGGTATGGAGTAACTAGAGAGTGTTTTCATCGCTCAGCATGGACTGTCAATACATATTTCAATGAAATTATAAATGCTATATTAAAAATAGGTGATATACTTCTAGCTAAACATGAAGTTGCTACACACAATCGAATTCAAAATGATGTTAATGTTTATCCATATTTCAAGGTACACACTTCAATCTTTATTTCTATTTTGATATTTCATGTTATTCATTTATATATTAATTAAATTTATTTTTGGTATGAGTAGGATTGCATAGGTGCTATTGATGGTACACACATTAAAGCCACAATTTATGGAAAAGAGAATGCTCGATTTAGGAATAGAAAAGGTGAATTGTCACAAAATGTATTGGCTGCATGCAATTTTGATATGGAATTTACTTATGTTCTTAGTGGGTGGGAAGGTTCAGCTGCTGATGCTCGACTCCTTCAAGATGCAACAACTCAATGTAATGGTTTGCAAGTGCCACGAGGTATACAACTTATGATCTACCTTTATGTCACCTATCAGTCAAAATTGAATTTATTTCAAATGATGTTCAAATACATGTAGGTAAATTTTACTTAGTTGATGTTGGATTTCCAAATAGGCCTAAGTTTATATGTCCATTTCGAGGTGTTCGATATCACTTATCAGAATATGAAGGAAATCGACAACCAACAAATGCAGTGGAAAACTTCAACTATAGACATTCACAATTAAGGACAGTAATTGAATATACATTTGGAGTAGTCAAACATCGTTTTGCAATATTACGATGATATATGCCATTTCCTTTCACAACTCAAGCAAAAATAGTGTTGGCATGTTTTTTAGTTCACAACTTCATTCGTAAAGCAGATAAAACAAACTTATGTTAAGATCTTGAAGATGAAGTACAAGAAGATGAACGTGATATACAAGTTGAAGACTCTACAAATGTAGAAAGACAATATAAAATACTTAACACTATTGGGACCAACACGCAAGAGCAAAGAAAAGAAATTGCAGATAAATTTCGTGAAAATATTATGTATGCAATGTGAGATGGTTGTGAATGAAAATATTACAAACATCATAATGAGTAGATTTTTTGTAATATGCCTTTTTTTTGATCATTACGAGGAATATAAAATTTATAATTATCCTTTTGTTGTTTTAAATATGTAATATAACAGAAAAGTTATCAATTTCTATAATTTTTGATTTATTTTATATAATGATATATTTAATTAATTGATAAATGATATATAAACATTTATTTTAATAATATGTTCATTTATTAATGTCAAGAATTCATTAATAAATTAATTAGATTTTCACTAATTATTTTAAGTCAATACTTAATTTTATTAAAAATCAATTCTATTCAATTCCCTTCAATTCTGTCATGTGCACAAACACCTGGAATTCAATTTACGTCAAATTCCTGAACGTGTACAAACACCTAGATTTTGAATTATTTCCGTCAAATTCTATAGAATTCAAATTACAGATACACAAACATACCCTTACACTATTTAGAATTTAGATTTCTTTAGGCTTTTAGCTTCTTGTAGCTTTCTATCATCATCTCTTCTACCAAATCAAATAGTCTTTGAAGTGTATCAAAATTTTTATTAATTGATTTTTCATATTTTTTACCTTAGATAATAACTTAGAATTTTCATTTTCTAATCTTTTAATATTATAACAAGTTGCTTGAAAAGTTCTTTTCTTTCTATATTTGTCTTTGTTCTTCTTATAATACTTTTTCTTTTTCTTCATTTTCTTGTTCTCATTTTTCAATAGTAAACAATTCTTCTGAAAATATCTACTTTGTATGCAGTGTTATTAATGTATTACAATCAATTCAAATCACATGTTTTACATTTAAAATTGCAAGCATACGATGCCTATTATATTAAACATGATAAGTGTGAGTTGATCCACAAGGAACTAATTCCTATTGATTTTAAAGATGGAATGCCCAAATGTGATAACCTTTAGTCGAAAAGAAGAATAAATCCTCTATTATATAAATGCGAGAATCTGCCAAATGAAAGAAAAGATTATTTTTGAGACCAAATCACCTAAGCTGATTCGTCTCGCAAAGTTACCGTAGCCATAAAACTTGTTTAACCCTAAACATTAACAAACGTCAGGCAAACTAGTATTAAATTGGCAGTAAAACAAGCAAGTGTCGAATCATCATCGAGGTTGATGGTTTAATTTCTTACTCATCGAAAATGCAATGAATATTCGATCAAAACCTATTAAAGCCATAAAAACATGTGTCGAAATATTCAACTAACTTGGTCGGCCATGGTTGTAACTTCCTAAAAAAAACTTGAAGGTTAACCCATACCTATACACCAAACTTGAAGAGTTATCACTATAATGGGAAAAACTCAAAGAGTTATTTTATCAACCGATAAATGAATTATAAATTAGATAAACTATCAAAACTCGAAAAGTTAATACAAACGGCATATAAAACTCAAAGAATTATCGAATAACTCGTCGTGAAACTTGTAGAATTATTTAATAAGTTACTGACAACCTTCACAGTAAAAAAACTATCTTGTCGACTTCTAAAAAAATCAAAAGTTAAGTCCAAAAACTTTATGCAGCACACTTTGAAAGATCGATATCTAAAAAGAATGTGAAAAATAATTGCTTTTGTCTGAAACTACTACTAATGTCACTACAATAAATACTAACTATTCAACAGTTCGTAAAATCAATGTAAGGTCGGTAACATTAGTAGTAGTTTCAGACAAAAGCACTATCGATAACATTAGTAGCGACAAAGTTATAATGTTAAGACACAAATATAACATGCAAGTAAACACACAAACAAGAACAACTTGCTTGGAACAATAGTTAAACAGTAGACAAACACAACAACAAATAGAATGACATACACTCAACAAACTGACTTTTGGGTCGTCCCTTTCTCATTATACTTTAAGCACGATCTACTAACACGTTCAATGATTCCAAGTTCTTTGTTCCACATTGCCTTGTGACTTTGCTTGCTAGAGTTGTCACTTCTGAGTTTACTCCACAAAGACAAGCGTGTGGTCTTGGTTGAACTAGTTGCAGATGTCGTTTACACTTCTAGTTGTACACCTGTAGTTCATTTACAAGCTCTCCAATAGACATCGTGGATATTACTACCTCACTAAGGTGGAGAGGAGATCCCCTACTAATGAGTTTCTGAATATGGTGCCGATTGAAATGAACCTGAACAAATCTCCACTCTTGCAATTGCTAACCTCTGCACAACATCACTAGCGCATGTTCGAGCGAGGGGCAAGGGAGTCTTGGCAACAAGATTGTCGTAGTTCCCAGCCTACATGAATTTTGAAAATAAGGAGACCAAATCTTTCCTCTATGCTATCTTGGCTTTATATAGATCATGATTTCCCTCCATGCCACTTTGTTTAATCAACAAAATGACATAAGTTGTCACCACCTACAAAATTCTTCAATGTATATTGCTTTTAATTTCCATTCACCACTTAAAGACCTCAAAATTTGAGATCTAATCTTCCTCAATAATTATTCTTTTTAGACTTTCTAATCCATATACAGTATCCATGAATCTTGTAAGCATCTCTAAAATACTTTCAATTTCTATCATTTTAAACATTTCATATTTCTAAAACAACATATTGATCTTTATTTTCTCTACTTGGTTAATTCTTTCATAAGTTACTTCAAGAGTATGGCAAGCTTGATGAGCATATTTGCAATTTGACAATTTATTAAACTCGTCTAGACTTAAGACATAGAAAAGCATGTTGATACCATTTGCATTTGATTGAGTTTTTTTCTTCTCAATATCAAACCATTATTCATGATCTTTAGCCAAATGTAAATAACCTCTTATTTCAATCATATGCCAAAGATTAAAATCAATTGAATAAAAAATCAATCCTATTTTTCTAATAATTATAATTATTCTCATCAAAATAGGATGCTCTATGAATATTTTATCCTTCATTTCTATAATGGTTAATTATTGATATCAAGATGGTTAAATCTCTTGTTGAGATAACATTGCTTTGATATCAATTGAAAAGGATTGTTGGTTTCACTAGAGGGAATAAATAGTGAATTTTATAATTTTGGTATCTTTTGATTTTACTTTAAATTAAATTATCACCACTTAAATAATTAGAGTAAATATTAATGATAAAACAAAATAGAAGCAAAGGCATAAGAAATACAAGAATTTTTATAATAGTTCACCATTAACAATTACTCCACTCTCCAAGACCCCAACCTTGAGATTTTCTACTAACGAGGTATTTTCTAAGAAATACTTAACCCTTATAGAGTGTCAACTTTGTTACAGTAGTGTTTTTCTAACTACACACCAAGTCTTCGATATAAAGCACTGACTTTGTATAAGCATAAGTGTTTAATTGGGAAAACTTGTTTGATTTATTTTTATACTTATATTAATAAATTCTTTTAGAAGTAAATAAATAATTTTTCACACAAATTAGATTTAAGTGCAAGTATAGGTGATCCCTGTTTAGATACAATACGAAGGAAAACTACGATTGCATGTATTACACAGGAATTCACTCGTGGAATGAAAAGGAAATCATTATCGTTGATATGAATGAAGGAAATCCAACCGATCATTTAAGTAAAAGCAGTTACTATTAAAAGAAATATAAAAGAAGAGGAGAAAGACGAAGAAAAAGTGTGGGGAGAGAGGTGGAGAACCGCGCTAACTGCAGGAAGCATAAGAAGTTCTCTGAAGCTCCACACCACCACCAAAATCACCAACCATCGAAGGTTTGTGAGGATACTTTTTGGATGTCAATTCGATTCCGAGCCAAATATAGTGACTGACAACCACTGTAAGGAGTGATCGCATCGTAGGAAGAGAAGCCATTTTCACCAAGCACTAACTCATATCTCAGGAGATTGTAAAGCTTCTAGCCTTGGTTTCAGGTTGATGCCAGTATGCTAAAGAGGAGATCAACTTACAATTCTTGGTTTGCGATTCTATAGGGAGAGGAGGTAAAATTGTAAGTGATTAAATTTTTAGTAGTGTAATCACGTCGCATGTAGTGATAGAAGTTTTTACCATCGATAGAGATTTTTACATTTCACATTTCACTCATATTCAAGAACATATCAAAATAAAAATACCAAAAATAATTAATTATCTATGTTTACATTTAGTATTAAAGTGTTGTATTATTTGTTTTGTATCGTGATTAATGTTATCATTGTTAGTATTGTGAATGTTTTATGTTTATTTGATTCAGAAAATAGAAAATAGTTTTATTGTTTACTGAAATTGATTCTTCCTAGATACTTAAAGATTTTAATAGTTACTTTTTGAAATATCTGAATGTTAGTGTTACTTAATGATAAATCTCAGATTAACTAACATTAAAGAGTTTAATTAATGTTATTTACATTTTATGGAACTACCCCATGGTTGGCTGAATTCCTCTATAAATAGCAGTATTTAACTAGAAGGGTAAGCTCATGGAGTTAACTTAAATCTACAAGGTTAGTCCGTTGAGTTAACCATAACTCCACAAACTAAGTCCGTTGAGTTAATTATAACTCAATGGAGTGTTTAATTGAACACATATAACTCTAATATAAAAATCAGAATAGTACACAATTCTTACTCAATCTCTATGGGATAGACTTGTATTTGCACACAAATACAATATACACTATGCACTTGCAGTTAAAATACAAATTATACTTAATATCTAATTTGTGTGAAAGGTTGTTTGTTTACTTCTAAAAGAATTTATTAATATAAGCACAAAAACAAATCAAACAAGTTTCTGATTTAACTTTTCACAATAATACAAGTTTTCTAGTGTAGTTGTCGGGGATTGAGAAGCTAAGTAACTATGAGTGCTATTTTGTTTTAACATCAAAAGGAGTGTTGTGTGTTTTATTTTATAATTGAGAATATGACATATGCTTATGCTCAAAGATTTCTAAAATATGTAGTTAGCATATGTGAATTCTGTAATTTGGAAGGTCATAACATCTTTGATTGTTTGAAACTGAGACGATTGTAGATGGTTAGATCACATGAACAACAAATGAATTATATTCAATATAATAGAACTGAGTATGAGAATCCTATAGTTTACCCAACTAATGGTCAATTTAGAATGTGTAATATGTTGAGAGACAATGAAGTTTGGGATAGGTATGATAGACTAGAGCGTAGTTTAGAGTAAAACATGGATAAACTAGAACAATACATGTATCAAAAATAAGAAGTCAACCAATTAAATTATAGGGAAGAATATTCAAAACCTAAAATTGATATCATATATGAAATTGAAAAAACCATAATGAAAATTGATCAAAAATTGAATGCAATGAGACTAGATGATCTAGAAAGAAAGCTAGAAGTACTGGATGAATTTACAAAGAAATTACAAGTTATGCAACAGGAAAATACAAATGAAAGCTTTAACGTTACAGATCTACATAAGTTGCAAGACATACAAACAAAAGAAAATACCAAAGAAATAGAATTTAAAGAATGTAAGTCAAAACTAAAAATAATTGAAGACCAAAATCATAAAAATGAAATACAAGAACATTATGAAAGTAATGAAAATTTGGAAGATGTATGTATAACATTAAGATCTAGAACTGATATACCACCAAGAATTCAAAAAGAAAGTAATGTGAAGGTGGATAAGAACAAAATTCAAAATGATAATGAAAATGTAATATCTGAAAACTTAGAAATTAATGAAGAAAAATCTGAATCTGAAAATGAGATTAAAAATGATCAAACGAATGAAATGAAAGAAAAAGAATCTTGTAAATCACAATCATTAGCATTCTATTCTGAAATATTACAATAAACATTTCCTAAAAAATAAGAAAAAATTAGAGAAATTTTTGAAAAAGTACAAGTTAACATTCCTTTGTTAGAGTTATTGCAAAAAATGCTACCTTGTGCTAAATTTCTTAAGGATTGGTGTACTAAGAAAAGAGAGCAAAAAATTTTAAGGAAAGTCTTTTAGTCGAGCAAAGTAGTTCCTTGTTTTTACCACAAATTCCTTAAAAGTTATTTGATCCTAGAATCCTTGTTATATCATGCACCATAGGAAATACCATTCTAAAAGAACCTTAACAGACCTAGGTGCAAATATAAATGTTATGTCTAGTGATATATTTGCATCCTTAGGATTAGAAGGCTTAATCCCTACTAGGATTGTCATTCAATTAGCTGATAGAAGTATAAGATATCTTAGAGGAAAAATAGAATTTGTTCTAATTAAAATAAAAAACTTCATATATCCTATTGATATTGTGATCTTGGATTCCCAACAAATTAAGCATCAAAATCATGATACATCTTTAATTTTGGGAAGGCCATTTTTAGCAACATTAGGGGTTGTTATAAATTGTAAAACTAGAGTGATGAAGTTAGCATATGGTAATGAGGATACTCAATTAAACATTTTCAAACCAGAAAAATTTGAAGAGTTAGAAATGCTCTTACATACTATGGACTTTCTAAAGGATGAATGAGATATGCTAGATGATGTGATTCAAGAAGAATTAAATAGGTAACTAAATTCTGAAACTTTAGAAGTAAGTGAAAGCATAGATGTAGAAGGAGATCAAGAAGAGGATAATATAGAAGATGAAAATGTTAAATTAGGAGTTCTAGCTTGACACATTTAGATTTAAAACCTTTACCTCCTGAATTAATTTATATATTTCTGAAAGAAAAATGAACATGTCTAATCATTATTGCTTCAGATTTAAAAAAAAATCAAATTTCTAAATTAAAAGATGTAGAAAAACTTATAAAGAGGCAATAAGATAGACTATGGCTGATATAAAAAGGTTAAGTGCAACTATATGCTATCACCACATATATTTAGAAGAGAATACTAAACTAGTTAGAATTCCTGAGAAGAGATTAAATCCAAACCTTAAAGAAGTAGTCAGGAAGGAAATAGTGAAATGGCTAGATAATGACATAATTTATCTAATTTCTGATAGCTCATAGGTTAGTTCAATCCATATAGTTCCCAAAAAATCAGGATTAACAATTATTAGGAATGAAAGTCAGGACTTGATACCACTAGAATTCAATTAGGCTGGAGAGTGTGTATTGACTATAGGAAACTAAATGTTGTAACTAGGAAAGATAATTTTCCCTTACATTTTATAGATCAAATGCTAGAGAAATTAGCAGGGCAAGAATATTTTTGTTTCCTAGATGGTTATCCAAGATATAACCAAGTCCTAGTAGCATTAGAGGATCAAGAGAAAACAACTTTCACATGTCCTAATGGAACTTATGCTTTTAAGAGGATGTGATTTGAATTATGCAATGCACCAGCTACCTTTCAAAGGTGTATGCAAGGCAAATTCACTAGAATGACTGAAGATCTTTTAGAAATATTTATGGATGATTTTACTGTATATGGAACTTCATATGAAGTGTGCTTAAATAATTTAGACCAAGTATTAAAACACTGTGTGGAAAAAAATCTAGTTCTAAATTGGGAAAAATGTCACTTTATGGTTAAACAAGGAATAGTCTTAGGACATGTTATTTCAAACAAAGGGCTGGAAGTAAATAAAGCTAAAATAGAAGTAATTTCTAATCTACCAGAACCAAAATCAATAGAAGATATTAGATCATTTCTAGGACATGTTGGATTTTATAGAAATTTTATTAAAGATTTTAGCAAAATGGTTAGACCTTTAACTAATTTATTAAAAGATGTCTCATTCAACTTTGATAAAAAGTGTAAAGAAGCATTTTTCAAGCTTAAAACTTGATTAATTTCAACTCCTATGATACAAGCACCTAATTAGAGCCATCCATTTGAATTAATATGCGATGCATCTGATTTTGCCGTAGGAGCAATGTTGGGACAAAAGATAGAAAAATCTCATAGAGTGATTCATTATGTAAATAAAAATTTAAATAATGCTCAAGTTAACTATACAACTACTGAAAAAAAACTATTAGTTGTGGTGTTTACCTTAGAAAAGTTTAGATCATTTTTGATTGGAGCTAAAGTGATAGTATATATGGATCATTCAGCTTTAAAACACCTAATAGCAAAGAAAAAGACTAAGCCTAGGTTGATTTGATGGATATTGTTATTACAAGAATTTGATTTAGAAATTAAAGATAAAAAATATTGTGAGAATGTAGTAGTAGATCATTTATCAAGATTACAAATAGAAAAATCAAATATTGAAATTAAGGATAATTTTCTTGATGAACAATTAATGACCATAAATGCAATGCCTTGGTATGCAAACATAGTTAATTACTTAGTTACTAGTTTAATACCTAAGGATTGGAATAGACAGGATAAGAAAGTGTTCTTTTCAAGAGTAAAATATTACTATTAGAAAGACCCATACTTATTTAAGAAATGTCCTAATCTGATTTTAAGGAGGTGTATTCCAGAAACTGAATATCAGAGCATATTGTCTTTCTATTATGACCAACTATGTGGAGGACATTTTGGTTTAGGGAAAACTGCTGTCAAAATTCTGTAATGTGGATTTTATTGGCCAACGCTATTCAAATATGCTTATAAATACTGTTTAAGTTGTTTAAAATGTCAACAAATAAGAAGAATATTAAAGAGGAATATGATGCCTCTGAATCCTATTGTTGAGGTTGAAATCTTTGATGCGTGGGGAATAGATTTTATGGGTCCATTTCCTGTGTCTAATCAATTTAATTATATATTGTTGGGGGTGGATTATGTATCTAAATAGATAGAAGTTATTCTTATAAAAATTAATGATGACAAAGTAGTAATACATTTTATAAGAACTAATATAATTACTAGATTTGGAATACTTAAAGCTATTATTAATGATAGAGGAACTCATTTCTGTAATAGAAGTTTTGAAGCCTTAATGAAGAAATATGGAGTAAATCACAAAATTGCAACATCATATCATCCGCAAACAAGTGAACAAGTAGAAAGTGCAAACAAACAAATTAAGTTAATCTTAGAAAAAGTAGTAAATCCTACTAGAAAAGATTGGGCTAATAGATTAATAAATGCACTTTGGGCTTATAGAACTGCTTATAAGACAAGCTTAGGTTTATCACATTTTAGGATAGTATATGGAAAAAGTTACCATTTACTAGCTAAAATTGAACATAAAGCTTATTAGGTATTAAAAACTCTGAACACTAATTTAAATGAAGATGCTGAAAATAGAAAAATGTAATTGATTGAATTAGAAGAATTTAGGAATGAAGTTTATTCAAAAATTGTAAAAGAAAAAGAAAAAATGAAGTTCTGGTATGATAAGAAAATTATTCAAAAAACTTTTGAAATAGGATAAGAAGTATATCTTTACATGACTAGACTTCATAACCATCTAGGAAAATTGAGATCTAGATGGGTAGGACCTTATATAATTCGAAATATTTATTCCTATGGAGCTATTGAAATTGAAAACCCTAAAAAGTAGAATATATTTAAAGTAAATGTACAAAGACTTAGACCTATTCTAAAAATTCTATAAAGTTCCTTTGGAATTATAGAAGAAGTAAGAGTAGAGGACTACTCAAGTTTTATTAAGTAAATATACATATGTTTGTTGTGTAAAAAAAAAACTTATTTTAAATATAGTCATGGTTCAATCGAAAGAAATTATCGATTTTACCGAAACATATAGTAAAAGAAAAAAATTGTTATAGTCACACCGAAAGGATCTATCAGTTTGACCAAAACACGAAAAATATAAACATATATATATATATTATATTAAGTAAAAATGTCGATTTTACTGAAGCATGGTATCGGTTAACCAATAGAGAAAGAAAAAAAATTTGTAATTTTGATTCGACCGAGGAAAAGTAACGATTTGACCGAAGTTAAGCAAATAGAAAAATGAAGAGTCAGTCAGACTAGAGATTCCTTGGTGTTGACCGAGTATAAAATCATTATAGTTATTTATTTTTATTAGTTATAACTTTACGGAAGGTTCGTTGAGTTAAGCTTAATTCAACGAATTTACTTCGTTGAATTAACTGTAACTCAACGGAGTACTTAAGGGTAAGTCCACAGACTTAGTTTGTGGAGTTAATCGTAACTCCATGGAGAAATGAGTGAGAGAGTGAGAATTTGTGTAGTAAAATGACCCAATTACCCACCAAAAACTTAAGATTTATTTATATTAAAACTTAGGATTTGGGGGTATTATCCATAGAAATCATTTAGAACTTAGAACAGTAGAGATCAAAACCGTTCCATTCTGTTTCATCACACCATGAAGATACAAGATGATGCTAGAATTTTGGGAAGCAGTTGACACTACAAGATTTCTCAGGGAGTCAAAGGAATGGTATACATGACAAAAGATTAGAAACACGACACCAGAGAAAGAATTAGAAATTGTAGAATCTAATATTTTCTATTAGAGAAAAGTTTTAGTTGATTTAAATATTAGAATACCTCAAATAGTAGAAATGAGAATCAAAGTAGCAACAGAAATGACTGTAAATAGAGAATAGAGAATTAGACCAAACCACGAGGTTGCCCTAGAGTTGATTCGATGCAAGTCATGATTGTGGTTTGTAAGATATATTGCTGGACATGCTTAGTGGAAAATCGAGCAACAAAAGAAAGCAGTTAAAAAACCTGTAGCTGAAGAGCTGGCTACTGAAAAACCTATTTAGAGGAACAACAGCTAGGACCATTCATTCCACTACCAAGGCCGTTAAAAAGAGCAGCATTTTTGGAGCCATCGACGCTAGAGGAATGGAGAGAATTCATAGAGCTTGTTAAAGTTGCCAAGAGTTTAGGAAATTCTAAAGATATGGCTATGGCAAAGACACATTTACTATATGATGCACTTTGTAAGAAAAGGGCCGAAGATAGGTTGAATGCCCATTATAAAATTAAAGTAGAACATCATTCTAAAGCAGCTAGACCACTAGCTGCAAGAGAAACTGAAGTTGGTCCTTCTAGACCAGTAATTGTTAAGTAGGAAGAGCTTACTTATAGCTCGAGGGCTTGGAGAGTCCAATTTTGTAGACTTAGTCTTAGAGGAGGAAGATGAAGAACAAACACAACTAATTAGAAAAAAAGAAAAAGAAAAAGTGCTTGAGGCTGAGGAGATCATTAAATCCAAGCCTATGCCATCAGTAGGGCCTAAAGAGCCCATTTTTGTTAATTTGTTATCTGAATCTAAGGAGCAGAAGCAACAGCAGCAAAAACAGAGAAGAGAAGAAAAACTGGTTGAAATTAACCTACAGCCTGAGGAATTAGAAACTGAAGTTAAGGTAGAATATACTATACCCGTGATTCCATCTCAATCTACCATAGAATCAGAAAGAATATTAACAATGTAGATTGGTAGTCAAGAGGAAGAAGAAATAGAAGAAGCTGAACAAGAAGAAAAGGATTCGATAGATTCCTTTGAAGAAAATGAAACTCTTTAGCAACTTATGGAGAAAATTCAAGATAAAAATGTGAAAAGTTCTGCAGGCTCTCCACAACAATTCAGAGCAGAAGAGCAGGAATCTTTGGATTATTTTCAACTAAAAATACAACAACGAGCTTAGCAACTTAAAGAAGAAATTCAAGAACAAACCCCTCTAGAGCAACAAATCCAAATTCCTGACCCGTTTGAAGCGACTATTCTAAATGTTCACTTTTGGAGTCAAGAAGCATACAACAAGTATCAAGAGATAAAGGAGTATGATATTATTTACAGTAGGCCAATAGATTGGATTGGAATGAAGGAGATTAAAGAATTATTTGAATTCTAAGGCTTATTAAACTTTATTTCAAAAGAAAAAGGGCATGCAGTTTATGAAAATTTAGTACCCTATTTTTTTACAAATTTGAGAGAGGAAGAAGGAAATTTAATTGCAAACGTGGAAGAAGTTAATATTCAGATAACACCTGAGCTTCTCCACAACATTTTTGGACTGAAAAATGAAGGCATTGCAATTCTAGAAAATACAACTACAACTGAATGGACAGAACAAGCAATTAAACAATGTTTGGCCATCGACCCTAGTGTGCCAATACTTAATAGAATGAAGTACATAAATGGAAAGACACACATGGTGGCAACTATATTAGTGAAAACTGTCTATCAAATGTATGACCACGACATTCAACTAAGTCAATTTGTTAAATGAGCTACGTATGTAGTTGTAAATAAAATTCAAGTTAACTGGTGTCAAGTCTTCCTATCAAAGATAAAGTTTGCAAAGAAGAAACTATTTTTTGGGGATTTGATACTAGTATTAATGGAAGAAGGAATTGACTTCACAAAATGGACATCTAAGAGGATAAGATCTAGAGCCATTTCAATGAAGGAATATAGAAATTATAATGTTGTAGCTGTTGTTTCTATTGTTGGACTTTCTGGAGACCTTACAGGAGTTGTAAAATATATGAACCAATTAGAACAACAATTAGAAAATCTCTAGAAGGAAGTAGATGAACTTGGAAGAAAGATTAAAATGTGTTATTCATCTACTTGTACTGAAAAATGTTTGATTGTATGTACTATAAACGATATATATATGAATGTTTGAACATCAGATGTTTCTGAATTTGTGTAATTGTGAATGAATGATTTAATTGAGAATTGTATTGAAGATGAATATTATATATCTATTTATTTAAAGCTTTGTAGGAATGTGTTAAAGTTTTAAAATTTTATGAATGACATGGTTAAATGCACGATGTTGGATAATATCTGAACATATCTATATACTGAAAAGTAAAATTTAATTTCTACATAACAGGAAATGAATTGTAAGTTAAATATACATATAATGTTGAGATTTAAATGAGTTTAAATTAGAACATTGCATTAATGAAATGTATTTAACTTTATTTAAGTTGATAAAATGTAGGAGAAAAAAATATAGAAATTAATATGAGAAGTAAGATTTTAGAAAATTTGCTAAGTGTTAACTCAACGAAGTAAATTCATTGAGTTAACCTTAACTCCACAATGTTAATATTAAAAAAATAAGGTCACTCCATTGAGTTATCTATAACTCAATGAAGTTAGTCCGTAGAGTTAGCAAATAGTAACCGAAGCTAGTCCATTGAGTTATCTGTAACTCAACAAGGTTAGTTCGTGGATTAAGCTGAACGGTTATTCTTTTAGCGACACACAAAACTTCATGGGTTTAGCGATTACTGAAATTTGAAATTAGAAGTGGAACACATGTCCATGAAAATAGGAACCATACTGCACATTACAAGACACGTACTTGTAATGAGATTCATTTGCTTTATGGACATGCATTACAAATATAGAACAGAATATTATTTACTAATTACCAACACTTGAGGAGAAAAGAAAATTTGTTAGGGAACTGGAAGGAGAAGCAGCTGATTCAACTTCATTCGTCAACAACTATTTATTGAGAACAAACCTTTAGATTGGTATGTAATTAATCTTCTGTAATTTTATTTTATGTTAAGAGTTTATGAGCACATAGACTCATTCTCCTAACACTAAACGATTAGTAAGAACACCTACACAGGATTATTTAACACAGAGGTGTACTGAAATATTTTCTGAATTGGACTTTAATGAAATCCTTAGGGGTGTAGCTAACCTTTCTTTAAAGGAGAACAAAGATATGACTGCTCTAGTAGAAAAACCATTAGGAGAAATTCTATATCCTAAACTAGTTGATGAACCTTCATGTATTTGATTATCAAACTTTGAGAACTGAAATCTAATTATATTAGTTAATTACCACACTTTCATAGATTAGAAAGAGAAGATGCCTATTATTTCCTTAGAGAATTTAACGAAGTTTGTCAAATGATGAAAATACCGAACATGAGTATTGACGCTATTAAACTTAGATATATTCCTTTTGCTTTAAAAGACACAACTAAGAGATTGTTATATATACTTTGTCACCTTATTCAATTTCTGCTTGTACTGAATTTTACTCTATTTTTTTGGAAAAATATTATCCAATACATCAAACAATTAAAAAGAAAAAGGAAATATTAATGTGTAACCAAAAACAAGGAGAATCATTCTAGAAATATTTTGAATGATTTAAAGATTTAATGACTCAATGTCTGCATCATGTAATGAGTAAAGCACAATTAATAGGTATAATTTATGAAGGCATAGATGTTCCAACAAAATCTTTATCAGAATCTACTTGTCAGAATATATTTTTAAAACTGTGTAGTGAAGAAGCATAGGCATACTTAGAAAACTTTGCAAAAAGAACTGCATAGTGGGAAAACTCAATTGAAGCTATTATAGATAAAAGAATATTGTCAAAGGGAATGCATGAAATAGATTCAAGCACTATGCTTGAAGTTAAATTAACTAAGTTAACAAAGAAAGTTGAGGAGTCATCATTAAATAAAAAACTAGCAGAAAAGAATGCAAACGTTAATGACTTAGATATTATTTATGCTAGAAACCAGAAAGATAATTTTGGAAATTCTTATAACCCTAATTGGAGAAATCACCCGAACCTATCTTGGAAAAATAACAATTTCTAGGGAGGAGAAAATATAAATGACAAAAATATAAGTTATGAAGCATTAATTGAACAAGGATCTAGAATAGAAAAATTAGAAAAGATAATTCAATAATTAAACAATCATCTAGATTAAACTATGCTTCTTCAGTACACAGTTTTAAAAATCCATTATGATAAGTAGGTTCTAATAAAGATTTAGTTAAAACATCCATGTATTCATAAATTATACCTATTAATTGTGCTTTACTCATTGTATGATGTGGACATTGAGTTAGTTAATATTTAAATCATTCAAAATATTTCCACATGATTCTCCCTGTTTTTGGCTACGCAATAAAATTTCCTTTTTCTTTTTAATCATTTGATGTGTTGGATAATATTTTTCCAAAAAAATGGAGTAAAATTCAGTCCAAGCAGAAATTAAATTAGGCGATAGAGTATATAACCCTCTCTTAACTGTCTTTTAAAGCAAAAGGAATTTATCTAAGTTTGATAGCATCAATACTCATGTTTGGCATTTTCATCATTTGACAATCTTCATTAAATTCGCAAAGGAAATAATAGGCATATTCTCTTTCTAATCCATGAAAGTATGGTAATTGACTAATATAATTAGATTTCAGTTTAAACCTATCTCCCTCAAAGTTTGGCAATCGAATACATGAATGTTCATCAACAAGTTTAGGATACAGAATTTCCCTTAATGGTTTTTTTACTAGAGCAGTCATATCTTTGTTCTCCTTTAAAGAAAGGTTAGCTACACCCCTAAGGATTTTATTAAAGTCCACTTTAAAATTTTTTTCAATATGCTTCTATGTTGAATAATCCTGTGTAGGTATTCTTACTAATCATTTAGTGATCGGAGAACGAGTCCATGTGCTCATAAACTCTTAATATAAAGTAAAATTGCAGAAGATTAATTACATACTAGTTTGAAGCTTTGTTCTGAATAAATAATTGTTGACAGATGAAGTTCAATTAGCTACTTCTCCTTTCAGTTCCCCAACGAATTTTCTTTCCTCTTCTCAATTGCTGGTAACCAGTAAATAACATTCTGTTCTATATTTATAATGCACGTTCATGAGGCAAATGAATATCATTGCAAGAACATGTCCTATAACGTGCAGTATGGTTCCTATTTTTATGGATACATGTTACACTTTTAATTTTTAAATTTTAATAACCGCTAAACCCATGAAGTCTCACTTGTGCATAAAAGAATAACTGTCCACAAACTAATTTCATTGAGTTACAGATAACTCAACGAACTAACTTCAGTTACTGTTTGCTAACTTTATAAACTAACTTTATTGAGTTACAGATAAATCAACGGAGGGACCTTATATTTTAATATTGACTTCGTGGAGTTAAGGTTAACTCCATGAACTAACTTCATTGAGTTAACACTTAGCAAATTCTCCTAAAAACTTACTCCTCATCTTATCTTCTATATTTTTTTCTTGTATTTTATCAACTTAAATAAAGTTAAATACAATACATTAATGCAATATTCTAATTTAAACTCATCTAAATTCGAACATTATATGTATATTTAACTTACATTTCATTTCATGTTATGCAAAAATTACATTTTTCTTTTCAGTATGCAAATATCTTTCAGATATTATCAATTCATTGTGCATGTAACCACATCATTCATAAAATTGTAAAATTTTTTAAAACATTCCTACAAAACTTTAAACAAATAGATATACAATATTCATCTTCAATATAGTTCTAAATTAAATCATTCATTCACAATCACACAAATTCAAAAACATATTGATGTTGAAACATTAATATATATATATCGTTTACAGTATATATAGTCAGATATATATATTTTAGTACAAGTAGATGAATAATACATTTTAATTCTTCTTCCTTAATTCATTTTCCTCCTTTTGGAGCTTTTCTAGTTGATTAATTCGTTCTACAGCTCTTGTAAATTCTCCAAAAGGTACAATCATCTTAGTAGTAGTATAATTTTTGTATTCTTTCACTAAAATGGTTCTTGATCTCATCCTTTTAGATGTCTATTTCATGGAATCTATTCCTTCTACCATTAATTTTGATATCAAGTCTTCAAAGAATAATTTCTTCTTTGCAGATTTGATCTTTGACGAGAAGACTTGACACTAGTTAACTTGAATTTTATTTACAACTGTGTAGGATCGTTGTATCACAAGAGGGGGGGTGAATTGTGTCTTTAGCAATTAAAATTACTAGCGGATAAATCAAGAGCACAAAACACTCGTAAATAAAATTCTATTCTTTATAAACTTTAAAGACAAAATTTATAATATCTTTTCAGCTCAATTCCCTTCTTGACGATTTTGATACAGTAATGTCTGATATACAATTCAAATAGAAAATGAAGTCCTTATTCAAAACTAATTTTGAATTGTATAAAACCTGATCTTTATTTATGCACGTAGCTCCTTTCCTTCTTTTTGCTCAACTTCTGTATCTCTTCTTCTCCAGTTGTTGAATTTCCAGACTTCTTGTGTTTACACCTCCTTTTCTGAAATTGCTTGGAATTTCGAACTTCTTCTTCTGATGTTGGAGAATTTTTCTAAATATGAATATTCATACTTGATTTTTTAGTTTGGGATCTAGATTGAATATTCAGACTTGGTTTTTGAGATTGGGATCCTCATTGTAATATAGCTCGTACTCTCTATTAGTAGTCAAACTATGTATGTCTTCACGTTCAGCATGTTCATCCACTTAATCCACAATCCATAATCCATAATCCATGTACTAATTTTTTCTTTAATCCAAATTACTATCATTTTGAATTTCCACGATCTCCACTCGTAGATTTACTGAAACTTTATCTTTTTGGAGTTTTCTAGAATATCTTCTAAGTCTTCATTTTAGTCGAACACTTATCTTTTAAGTCCTGTAAAAACTCAAACATTTATCTGTAACTCTTTGAGATTTTGCACTTGCAAAACACGTGATTGAACAAGGAAAACTTATCTGTTTGTTAGTCATTTTATAAAACTCGAACAGTTATTTAACTCTTCGATTTTCATTACCGAACGCACATGGAAAACATGTGACAACTTAAAACATTAAAAACACATATGCAGATAACTTAACTATACGAGTTTTTAACATAACTCTTCGACTAAATCGAAACGTTAACTATCTGAAAATCTAACTATTTGAAAACTTTAACTATGCAAAAGTTAACTATCTGAAATTTTAAATGAAACTTTTTGATAACCTGTTAACATTTAATTACATGACAATTATACTTAAAGAATATTATTTAGACTTATTTTATAAACTTTAATAAAGCATTTATCATCAAGACAAAATTCCTAACAATCTCCCCCTTTTTAATGATGTCAAAACCTAATAAGTCAAATAATCTATCTTCTCCCCCTTTTGGCATTATAAAAAAGTAAATAAAATGTAAGGAAGAAAAACTTGCTAAGTGTGTATCATTCAAAAAGATATTTTTAAACATGGATAACTTTTGTGGATAAGCATAAACTGTTTAAAGAAAACTGTTCTAAGCATAAATTGTCAAAAACAAATATATGATCATTAAATGCAGTAAACAGTTTACATAATGCAATTTGTTTACATAAATAATTTTTGGTAACAAATTACAAGAAAGAAATCATGCAATACATAATTTGTATAATCACAAGCCTCTTTATCTTCGAAAAATATTAATCAGAGTATTTGAAATTTGCCTTGCAATTTATGTACTTACTCTGTTTATCTAATCAATTACTGCTTGATCTAAATTAGTTTGTGAAATTTGTGACGGTTGCTGTAAAAATTCAGTATTTATGTCTGTATGTAAATCTGTATGTGTATCTGTATGTATACCTATATTTGTATCTGTATGTTGCTGTTGTTCTGAAAACTGTGTCGACTGTTGCTATTGATGTTGTGATTGATTTTGCCAATCTTGTTGTTGTTGTTGCTGTCGAATTACAGGTGCATTTGCTTCCTGGTATTTTTGTAGTTTCTTTGCAGAGAAATATCTTGACTTTAATCTTTTCAATGGCCAAGGTGTAATATTTGTTTGACTTGCCACAATTCTCAAAATCATATCACCATAAAATAATTTACTCTACAAGTTTAAGATATGAGAAACAAAAATATCATACCAGTTCACCTGTATATGGTTAATTAATGCATATGTAGCATAAAGACAGCATCTGCCAACTTCTCCCCCATGACCAAACCTTTGAAAGAGTGAAACATGTAGTATTTTTGCAATAAAACGTGCTTGGCCATTTAAAACATTTAGTAATCTCATTGGATTGTTGGCAGTTGGATCTTTGGCTAAACTTTTAATGTCTCATCCTAACTGATAAACCTGTTTTCTTTCTAATAATTTAACTCCTTCATTTTTCAGACCAAGTACTTGATAAAGTAATTCTGGAGTTAAATATATATCATAGTCTTGTATATTGGAAACAGGAATACCTTCTTCCACTGTTAAGTTTGAGTAAAAATAACTTATAAGTTTTGGTATAACAAGATGGCCTAGCTATTGTGGAAGTAGAGTCAATAAGCCTTGAAATTCAAACATTTCTTGTATATGTGCCATCCCTTCAAACTTAACTAGTCTTGAATATAAAACTGTAAAAGTTTTATATGTTTGAAATTTTTCATAATAGGAACGATTTCTGAACCATAACAATGTATTTTCCTGTCATGATATTCTGATCTGGGATTGGTTTCAATATTATCAGCAGTATCTATAGTTTCAGATCTTTCAGAACTGGTAGAATTTCTATCAAAGCTAGTATAAATGTATGAAATATCTGTTATTGTCGTATCAATAATCTGTTGAAATTATTCTGTTTGATCTTCTTGAAACATATCAATAGCAATAGTTTTTGTTTTAATCTGTCTATTAGCAACATTTATCTCTATGATTGATCTATATAATAACTATCTCTGTATGAAAGAATGTTCTATATCTGTTTGTATAATAGAATCATCCTGTGTTTCTAAAATTTCTATAATTGAGACATTGGCAGTGTTATATTCTATTTGTAATTGTGTAGTTTGTTGATTATATACATTTATCAACAAATATATTGTATACTGTAACAAACATAACCACATGTATAAACTATAGTATAAGCAATTATACTGAAAATCAAAAGTCTTTATCTGAGATACAGTAAGAGGAAGAATATTTGTACATTCTTATTCAAATGAAATATCATCAAAATTCATAGACTTAGTGTCTATGTCATCAAAAATATCATCAAAATTGATATCATCTGTATATATATCATCAAAATTTCCTCTATGTTCTCTTTTCGTAGGAAAAGAATGTTGGCTTGCAGCATGATGTGAAAAATTGTCCATTGTATTAAAAGAAACATTATGCACTAATGTGATACAATACCTTAGAGTGTATGCTTGTAATCTGATATTTGTCATATCTGCTAGGATTACTAAAACAAAATTTTGTCCAGCTTGTGCAATGGAACATAGTTTTCCATTTTTTAAAGACTCTTCTCTTCCCTGCAATATGCCTTGTACACCTGCATTTAGTCCAAAATATTCTAATGACTTCTTCTTTTTCTGACTATATGTCTGTAGTGTTTCTAGTTGTTAAGAAGGTTCTAAAGTTTTCTTAATTTCTCCTGTTAAAGGCACTTGTGGTCTTGATGGTCCTTTACCATGATGCCTAGCTTGCAATAATAGAATATAGAGTTTTAAGCTCTCAACCTCTACCATTTTTAGTTGATAAACTTTTTGTCCTTCATTGCGAAGGCCTATTTTCCAAATGGTAGTTTTCTATTCTTCAATAAATTGTTTGATGTCGTCTAAAACAGCCGGGGGAAAAATAATGTTGGGAATACAAAGATTCTAATTTCCTATTGGCATTTTCTATCATTGGTCCCAATTTCTTTCCATAATAAGTAATAGACTGTACTGATTTTTCAGGTACTTGTCCAAAACTTGTAACAACCACAGGGTTAGGTTGTAAAGTTCGTTTCCACATTTGTAATGCGGAAAGTTTGGTCTGTTTTATTCTAAATTGTGTTTCAACATAATTTCGAATAAATTTCCAACCGAAATTTTTCTCACCTTGAACAGCTTTTCTAATTTCATGTAGTACTTCATTAGAAAAAGGTATACCTTTGAGTAGATGTCGTTGATTTCATTTTCTATCTTCTGAAGTTCCATCTCTCTTTTATGCACTTTTGTCATTCTACCATGTCCTCTTCCACATCCTAACATTGTCGATTAATCTTCGTTGTTCACTGTAGAACTTAGTAGAAGTAAAGATTGTAAAACTAGGGTTTTTACTAAGGTAGAAATAGGAAAGGTTGGCAGTAAAACATTTATAATTCTTCGAGTTTATAAACGGATAAATAGATTCAATCACTGAAGTCATAAATATAAGATCCGTTACTGATAAATAACTCGAATGCTTACAATAACTGTACAAGTTTTACAACCAACAAAAGCAGAATACTTAGTGTAACTATTCATGTAAAGAAAATAACTACGAGCTAAGTGAAAATTGAGAAAACTCGAAGACTTATGATAACTATTCAAGTTTTATGAGCAATAAAACACATAACTATACGATAAACTAGAATAATTATTGTCATAGTTTAAGTCTTTTAGAAAAATATAATAATATTAAGTTAACTGTTCAAGTTTCTTGGATGGATATGCATAAAAGTCAAAGACTTAAGCATAACTGTTCGAGTTTCAACATGAGACATAATAAATCAATGAAATTCAACACGTGCATAATTCTAACTTAAGGAGTTCAGATATTTCAGATATTTACAAACCTAACTATCTGATGCTCAAATGCATTTCAGATAGTTACCAGATAACTTATTGAACATTCACTTAAGGTATGCATTAAGGCTTCAATATGTGTACTTCAGGAAATAATAAAATATTCTTTTAATCATTTAAAACATAACTGTCTAGTATATACAACAGAAAATTCGGATACATAAGAACTAAAAAGTTTGTATTTCACCGACAGTTTAGAAATGTACTTAATTAATGTTAATTTCCTGAAATTATGCAGATTCTTTCATTAAAGCATATAATAGTTCATAATGGTTAAATTATCATATGAGAAATTACTCGCCCTACATAAATGTAGTCTAAAGAATCTATGTCGTACTTAAACTAGGTTGCCAAGCCCTAATAGATTTAAGTCTCTTTACTTTTCTTTTTTTTAATTTAAATACAGAAATAAGTAGTAGATTTAACAATTTAGATTTTCTAGCTTCTATCTTATTCAGTTTACAAAAGAAAATTCATAGAGATATACCTTCAGGTAACTTAAAAGAATTCAATAATGAGTACACGAACTTAAGAAAATAAATGCAGTACATTATGTGTGAAGAATAGATAATAACAAAGATTATATGCATAGATTATGGTAGAATTGTTATAACACTTGTAAAATAAATTAGGCTTGAGTACATTACCCCTTTTTTTTTTATATTCATATATATATATATACTTTATGTATTACCTCCCACAATATCATCTTTTTACGTGATCACAATCCCTTGCTTAAGGGAAAGATAACCAGTTAATGACAAGTGAGAACATGTAATTTTTTTTTTTAAATAAAATCTGAATTACTTGTAAAATGAGTTTTCAGTCAACACATCCCAAACCAGTTGGTTCAAGTGACTAGGGTTTAAGATCCTTCAATGGACTTAATTACTCAAGTAATTGTAGACAAAAGAAATAAAACAAGATAGTAAATTGAATAAGAGGCAACTGCAAGACTTAATTTTTTTAACAGTATGTTAATAACTTTTCTTTAATAAATGATACATATTTTCTATGTATTTTCCAATTAAAATCTCTATAATAGCATATACATAAGTAACAAAAATATAGTTGGCACTCACATTGAATCAAATTAACTTTCCTTAAGTAATCTTTTCTGAATTTTTATTAAATAAATTGACTTCAATAAAAATTAGAATTTCATAAATTCTTGACTACTAGTAAACAGTAATTCTAAAATAGATATTTTGAGTTTGTTTTTTTTTTTAATAAAGAAATTAAATTCTAAAGCTACTTTATAGCAAACCAAAATGTTATGTAATGAACAAGACAATTTAAACATCAGATAACCTACAGATACTAAGTTCTAATCGTAATTTTGAAAAGGTATTCTCATCTAAGAGTTTTGTAAATAGATCTGCTAATTGTTCTGTGGTAGGAACAAAATTTAATACTATTTTTCCTTTTATATCATTATCCCTTAGAAAATGATGTCGAACTTCTATATGTTTAGCTCGTGAATGTAAAATAGGATTTTTAGACAATCTTATTGTAGAACTACTATCACAGAAAATCTTAGTTAGTTCATAGGTTAAATTAAAATCTCTTAAAGTTTGTTTGATCCATAGGATTTGAGCACAGCAAAGTGCAGCACCTATATATTTAGCTTCAGTTGTAGATAATGCTACACAATTTTACTTTTTGCTAAACCATAACACTAAAGAATTTCCTAATAATTGACAAGTGCCACTAGTACTTTTTCTTTCAGACTTACATCCTATGAAATCAACATCACTATAACTTATTAAATTTAAAGAACTGTGTTTAAAGTAAAACAATCTGAAATTGATGATTCCTAATAGATATTTAAAAATTCGTTTAACAACAAGTAGGTGTGATTCTTTAGGATTAGATTGATAACTAGCACAAGTACACACATTAAACATAATATCTGGTTGGCTAGTTGTTAAATAAAGTAATGAACCAATCATACTTCTATATTGTTTTATATCTACAGTTTTTCCAAAGTCATCTTTATCCAACTTAGTGATAGTACTCATTGGTGTATTCTTTGTTTTAGTGTTGTCTAAACCAAACCTCTTTAACAAATCTTGAGTATATTTTTCTTGTGAAATAAAAGTACCCTAATCTAACTGCTTAATTTGTAAGCCTAGGAAAAATGATAGTTCACCCATCATACCCATTTCAAATTGATTAGTCATGTCTTTCGAAAAAAACTCAACTAATTTATCATTTGTTGCTCCAAATATGATGTCATCTACATAGATTTGAACTACCATATATTTTTTTCAACCTTCTTGATGAAAAGAGTGTGATCTGTCATTCCCATAGAATACTCTTTTTTCATAAGAAATTTAGATAATCTCTCATACTAAGACCTAGGGGCTTGTTTAAGGCCATATACTAGCTTTCTTAAGCTTGTAAACATACTCAGGATGTTTTGAATCTTCAAAATCTGGAGGTTGTTTTACATAAACTTCTTTTATATATCCATTTAAAAAAGTAGTCTTAACATCCATTTGATATAATTTGAAATCCATATAACAATCATATGTTAACAAAATTCGTATCGATTCTAGTCTAGCAACAGGAGCAAATATTTCATCATAGTCAATTCCTTCCTCTTGCTTATAACATTGAGCAACTAATCTAGCTTTATTTTTAACTATATGTCCATCTTGATCTAAATACCCACCTTGTTCCTATTATGGACTGATTTTCAAGTGGTGGAACTAGATCCTATACCTCATTTCTTATAAATTGATTTAACTCATCTTGCATAGCTAAATACCAAAATTCATCTTCTAAGGCATCTTTAATTTTCTTAGGTTCTAGTAAAGAAACAAATGAGTAAGTACCACAAATGTTGACTATTGATGATCTAGTCCTAACTACTTGATTAGGATCGCCTATTATCTAATCAATAGGATGAGATGAAGCATAACACCAATTTCTATGTTATTCCACATTTTCTATAGGTATAACATTATTTTCTTCTAAATCTTCATCATTTAAGTTTATATTTCTTATTCTGTCAAATAATCTCTCAATTTCTTTGTCAACATCATTTTGTACCATTTCTGGGAGAATTTCTGAATCAAAGTTTTCAATTGTCTAAAATCCAAATGAGAATTTTCATGAAATTTCACATGTAGGGTTTCTTCAATGGTTTTTGTTGATTTGTAATATACTCTATATGCCTTGCTTTTAATGGAATAACCAACAAAAATACCCTCATCTAATTTGGCTCTAAATTTGTCTTTTCGTTCCTTAATGTTTAAAATAAAACACTTACAGCCAAAGAGTTTTAAATAACTTATTTTGGGAACCCTATTATACCTTATCTCATAAGAAGTTTTATCCAAAATTAGTCTTAGATGTACTCTATTTATAACGTAATATGCTATATGAATTGATTCTACATAGAAAGATAGGGGTAACTTATTTTCATTTAACATGGTTCTGGACATTTCTTGAAGTGATCTGTTTTTACATTCTACTATCCCATTTTGTGAAGGAGCTCTTGGAAATGAGTATCTATGATCTATGCCTAATTCTTCACAAAAGGTATCCATTTGATCATTATCAAATTCTATAACATGATCACTCTTAAGTTTTTGAATTTTAACATTTTGCTCATTCTGAACTTTGTTACAGAATATCTTAAATATTTCAAAAACTTCAATTTTATTAGTGTAGGATCGTATGGCTACACAAGAGGGGGGTGAATTGTGTATTTTTAATATTTTCTGAAATATAATTGAAACTTTAAAACTCAAAAACAAGTCGAGACATTGTTTTCATAAAATCATTTTTATTCAAGGTTTCAATTACAATATACAATTCAATTCTCCTTAGAAATTGTAGATGCAATTATATTTCGATACCATGTATCATCTAAACAATTTCATAACTACAAACAGAGAAAACTAATTTGCGGAATTTAAAACTTTTCTCCCTGTTTGAGATCTTTCTTCTTCTTCTTTTTCTTCTTCACCAATTCTTCAGTGACGAATATATTGTCTTTTCATGCTTCACCGAATTTGCTTTCTTCTGATACTTCAAATCTTCAGTGACGAAAATCTTACCTTTTTATGCTTCACTGAACTTTCTTCCACTTGAGAGATTTTTCCCGAAGAGTTGTTTTTGATCCTTGAAAAAGATTTTTCTTTTGGTGTGTAGGGATGGTTTGATCCTTGAAAAGATTTTTCATTTTGTGTGCAAGGATAAATTGATCAACGAGAATTCTATGCCTTTTATACTGTATCTTCATTTTATGCATATCCTTCACGTTTAACCACTACCAGTTTTCCACTTCTCCACGTCTTTTCTTTTTCCTTCATTGAAACACACACATTCTAACCCACGTTTATATTTCGAATTTTCTTTAATCATCAGTCTTGGATCTCTGAAAAATTTCCTATAAAATAAACTTTCTCGTCCAAAAGTTTTTCATCAATGTAATAAGAAGTTGTTACTTTAATGTTAACTAAATGAGTAACACAAGTATATATATAACTTAACGTTTCTAACTTAACGAGTTCCTCATGTGCCATTTCAAAGGTAACTTGTCCATTCTTAGCCTTTGTTACTTTTGTAAGTAATTGTATATCTCTAGTCATATGGCTGGATGCTCCACTATCCATTATTCATTTTGATTTGTGTACCAACAAAATAGTTAAGAAGAGATTTTATTTCTTGGAACCCATTTCTAAGTGGGTCCAAGAATTTTAGAGAGTCATATCAAAATAATCAATATTTTTAAACTCTAACTTATCTATTCTCTAATAATTATTCTTGTGTTTATTTCTCTTTGTATTATAATTATCAAAACATTCATCTCTATGTAAACCAAAGTTGAAATTTTCATTTCTAACATTATTTGATTGTTGATCTCAATATCCGATATTTTTTAAATATAAAGAAAACTGATCAAAAATATTAAAATTCTCAAATGACTTAGCTTGATTTTTCTGAAAATTTCTTTTGAAATTCTTGCATCATGTGCTATCATTTATATGCTACATTTTATCAATTTGCACATATTTATCTCCCTTTTTAATCACATATGGAATAGTTTTTCTTTTACTATTCTTAGTACTAGGAATAAAGATATTATTTTTAGCAGTACCATCATGTAATATATAATTTTCAGAAGATGCATCGTGTAAACCAATACCATGTTACCATTTTACATTTGATATTTTACTACTAAGTTCATTTATTATAGTTTGACTATTATTCTATTTACTTAATGTAGCTTTTTGATCGCAAACCTTAATCTTTAACATATCAATTTCTGAATTTAAATCAGTAATAGTCAGTTTCAGTTTTTCAATTTCACAAATCATTTTCTTTTTATCAGTAATTAAATTTTCACAATTAGCATGCAATTTTCTTTCTATTGCAGTAAACTTTAAAATTTCCTATGCATGCTTTTGATTTTCTTCTTTAAATTTATTCAATGTAGAGTTTAAAAAATCGATCTTATTTTCAGATTTATTTAGCATTTTCCTAGTGTTCTTTCCTTCTATTTTTACTTTCTTATATTTTCTAGCCAGTTTATTGTATTCAATAAGTAATCCATCAAAACTAGCATTTTTATCAGAAGATACCTCACTGGATTTTACCATGAAGCATACATTTGCTAGATTTTCTTCTGAATCTAATGTTGATGAGGATTCATTGTCTGATGTTGTATCCTTTGCTTCTTCACTTTGTGAAGCTGGAGAGTCATCCCATGTCACTTTAAGTGCCATTCTCTTTCTGAATTTCTTATTCCTTAAATTCCTCCTCAAGTTCTTATCTTTGTTGAGAGGACAATTAGTTTGAAAGTGACCTAGCCTGTTGCACTTGTAACATATGATTTTGTCTTTCATGAATGACTTCTTCTCCATATCTTTAGATGTATTTGTTGACTTGAAGTTCCTGCATTTCTTCAACAGATTTCTAAATTTTCTAGTCAACAACAATAAATCATCGTCAAAATCACTAATGACTTCTGAGACTTTATTAGCCTCAAAAGCTAGATCCCTTCTAGGATTCTTCCCTTTTGGACTAAATGTTGTACTTCATAGGCTGTCAGATTGCTTATGAGATCATCGAGAGTATATGTATTTAAATCTTTGGACTCTTTAATAGATGTTGTCTTTTGAAATAATTCTTAGTAGACCCTGGAATTCAAATAATTCTTTGACATCCATTTCAGTCTAATCTACTAGCCTACTATAAATTATATCATATCCCTTTATTATTTGATACTTATCATAAACGTCCTGAGTCCATAAATGAATTTCATTTAGAATAGTTACATTTGTTGGGTAAGAAATTTGGATTTGTTGTGAGAGAGGGGTTTGCTCTTGATTTCTTCAGCTTGTTGTTGTATTTGTTTCTAAAAATCTTTCAAAGATTCTTTCTCTTCTACTCTGAATTGTGGTGAAAAGCCTGTAGAACTTTCTACTCTTTTATCTTGTATTTTCTTCATAGATTGCTGAAGAGTTTCTCCCTTTTTAGTGGAATCTGTTGAATCATTTTCTTCCTGTCTAGCTTCTTGCTCAACTTCTTCTCTTTATTCTTCTTTCTTACTACCAATCTGCATTGTTACTATTCTTTATGATTCTGTGGTAGATTGGGATGGAGTTACAGGCATAGTATATTCTACCTTAACTTCTTTTTCCAATTCTTCAGGTTGTAGACTAATTTCAGCCTATTTTTCTTCTCTTCATTGCTCTTGATATTCTTCTTCTTCTAATAGCAAATCTACAAAAATTGGCTCTTTATGCCCTACTGTAAATACTATAGGCTTAGATTTCTACTTGAGCCTCAAGTACTATTTCTTTTCCTTTTCTTCTTCTTAATAGTTGTGTCTACTCTTCTTCTTCTTCTTTAGATAACAAATCAACAAAAAGAGGCTCTTTAGGCACTTGAGCCATATGTACTGGTCTTCCTATTTTATTGCTTACTCTATATTTATTGGTCTTGAAGGTCCAGCCTCATAAAGATTTACAGACAAATACAAAGGCTGTTGAATTTGTAGAAACTTTTAACTCTGACTGTTCTATACAAACTAAACATATGGATGTTACAGATTTTGTAAATGTTCCTTACACTGTTGAGGCTGAAGAATCAAGCTTACTTGAGTAGCTTCAAGTAAATATTCTAACAGAGAAACAAAATGCCATTTATTTTGAAGAAGAGATTCTTGAAGAAGAATTAAATTACAAATTAAGGCTTCAGGTATCACCTTCTGAACATAAGACCCTATACATTCAAGGTAATTAATATAATAGTTTCTGAAAAAGCATTGCAGAAATATAATAGTTTGATTTCATGTCAAATTCTACATGTTAGACCAATAAAGTTTAGAAATTTAATGAAAATTAAAGATTTGTTTGAGTTTCAATGCTTAATACAATTCTTACTAGTTGGAACAAAATGGAAATAATATAAAAAGCTTATTACAGCTTTTTAAAACAATCTAGTACAGAATCACAATCTATTGACAACTCAAATAACTCAATAGGAGTTTACTTTATCTCTTGAATTAATTTTTAAAGTTTTGATATTATAGAATGAAGGTGTTATTGTTACCAACAGATTTAACATAATTAGACAATTGAAATGAGGTATTCAATCTTTATCACAGATTCTAGATGTATATTCAGAAATGAGATTAATGAAAAATCTGAATGCTGAAGCTAGGTTTATTGTAAATATTCTACATGCAAATTTATTTCAAAGAGTTGGACATAATCTAGAAGTAAGCAGAAGTTGTTTATATGCCTGATGTTTTCATATATCAACTACAACATATGAGTCAAAGTTATTTTTTGGTGATGTTGTATGTCGAATTCTTGCAAGTCAAATGAATTTATCTGATTGGCCCTCTGAAGTTAAAGACATAGGAGCATTTAGCATAAATATTTGTAAAAATACTAGCAACAACAACCATAGCAATAACAACAACCTAACTATCAATAACAACAATAGTAAAATTATTCAAATCAAGTATAACAGCAATTCAAGCTACCTCCTAATTTAGATGTAGTAGTTAATGACATCAGAAATAATATTAGGCATCTAGGAGATAAGATTTGTAATGTCATAGGTGATATTATTAGGAGAAATAGATAAATGAACTATCATTTGTCTATTTACTTGTTATAAAATATAATGTTTGTATTTATTGATTGACTATTTAAATAATATATTTTATTGTAAATGTGTTTCAATTCTTATTCAAGTTTACAGAAAATTTAGTTGTACATTCTTGTCTCTCGTTTTTATATTTTGTAATTATCTTTTTGATAAATGACAAAAAAGGGAGATGATTATGATTTTAAATGTATATTTTTAAAAGAGGGAGACAATTATGTGTTCATTGAAATTTTTCTAAAAGTTTTACCTTTGAGAGATGATTTTTAAACAAACAACAGAAATAAGCTTAAGTGAACTTAAGTCAACAAACTTGTTTATTGAATTAAAATTTAACCCAACGGAGCTACTTCATTGAGTTAAACATATTTCATAATTGACTTAAGGGGGAGATTAATGAGTATTATATTTTGATGATGCGTGCTAAAGGAATGTAATCATATTTAATCAATTACTATTGTTTGTGAAAGTAAATTAAGAATATCAATTAATACAGAAAAAGTTTACTGATATAAATACCTATTTATAATGGATATGAAATAATAATAAGTTAAATAACTAGTCATTAAGTTATACTAACTTTTCATTTAACTAAACGTTAAGTTAAAGTGTATTTTTATTGTAAAGCATGATATGCTTTAAAAGTTATATTTATGTATCATGCACAGTGCACGTTTAGACAAATTGTTGAGTTAGTACTTTGTTTGTAAAAAAGTCACATGAAAACTCATTGAGTTATAGGCTTAAAGGTTAAAATAGGTCATATAAGAACTCATTGAGTTAGTGAATAAAACATTAAGTTAGTATTATGCATGTGGTGAACTTAAAGTTGATCAATGCTATAGTGTATCATGTGAGTTGCACATGTTTAACTCGTTAAGTTAATATAACTATACACATTGAGTTGTTATATTGAATACTAAGGCAAAACATTAGGTTAGCATTATAAACTTAAAGTTATTATTCTTGCACATGGTAAATATTTTATTGTTTAAAACATTTATTTATTACTGGTCGTTGAGTTATCAGAAGGTATTTTAGATACTTACAAATATAACAATCCGATACTTAAACACATTTTGGATAGTTAGCATCTAGCATTCTTAAGGATAACTTAAGTCACGTTTTTAGGTCACGACATGTGTTTCACTAATTTTTATGGGAAAAGGGTATTTTGGATACTTCGAAAATATAACTATCTGATACTTAAACACATTTTAGATAGTTACCATTTAACCATTTACCATTTCAATTAGTTCATTGAGTTAACTATAACATCACGAAATTAGTTCGTTGAGTTAGCGTAACACAAAGGAGCTTAGTTCGTTGAGTTAGCTACAGTACATGTCATGTGAATTGACATATGATGAACTCGTTCATTTAGATACATTAAGTTATAAGTCTACTTGTTTTACTCGTTTAGTTAACATTAACACAATGACTTGTTATTACATTTGATAATAATTTTGGACGAGAAAGTTTATTTTATAGGAAAATTTTCAAATATCCAAGATTGATGATTAAAGAAAATTTGAGAGGAAAATGTGGATTAGAACGTGTGTATTTTGATAAAGGAAAAAGAGAAGATGTGAAGTAGAAGACTGATTGTGGATAAACGTAGAAGATAGGCAAGAAATAGAAATATAGTATAAAAGGCATAGAATTCTCGTTGAACATTTATCCTTACACATCAAACGAAATATATTTTCAGGGATTGAGCACCTCTCTAGGGAAAAGCTCTCAAATAGAAGAAAATTCAGTGAAGAATAGAAAGTCAGATATATGTCACTAAAGAATTGAAGAATTAGAATAAAGTAAATTTAGTGTAGAGAAAGTCAGATATTTGTCATTGACGATTTGCAGAAGAAGAAGAAGAAGAAAAATCTCAAACAGAGAGAAATGTTTTAAATTTTGCAAATTAGTTTTCTCTATTTGTAGCTATAAAATTGATTAGGTGAAACATAGTATCATTATATAATTGCATCTACAATTTCTGAGGAGAGTTGAATTATATATTGTAATTGAAACTTTAAATAAAATGATTTGATTAAAACAGTGTCTCAACTTATTTTTAATTTTAAAGTTTCAATCATAATTGAAAATGTTCAAAAACACAATTCACCCCCTCTTGTATAGCCATTTGATCCTACAAGTATGATAGACTTTAACGTAGTTTAGAAAAAAACCTAGACAAATTAGAAGAATATATGTATTATTAGCAAGGAGTCAACTAAGTTAATTATTAGAAAAATTATTCAAAACCTAAAATAGATGTTGTTTATGAAACTAAGAAAATGATAAGGAAAATTGATAAAAAACTAAATGAAATTAGATTAGATGATCTGGAAAGAAAGTTAAATACACTTGATGAATGGACAACTAAATTAGAAGTCATGCAAGTTAAAATGAATACTTAGAATTTGAGAATGTGCATCAAGTACAAAATATGAAGATACATGACATCACAAATGAAATAGGAATTGAGAAAATTAATCCACCTACAAAAACGCAAGAAAACCATGAAATTTCTAAGAATATAGAAAATGTATGTGTCACATTGAGATCTGAAACTTATGTGCCACTTAGAATTCAAAATAAAGTGAGGTAAATGTAAGTAAAAATAATCTTGAAATAGAAAATGAACCTATAATATCTGAAGATGTAGAAACGAATGAAGAAAAATTTGAATTTCAAAGTAAAATTGCAAATGAACAAGAAAAGGAAAAAAATAAGATAGAATCTGAAGGAAATTCGAGACAAGAAAATGAATTCTTTAAATCACATGCATTAGCTCTATATCATAAAAGATTAAAACAAATATTTCCTAAAAAAAAAGAGAAAATTCAAGAAATATTTGAAAAAGTACAAGTTAACATTCCTCTATTAGACTTATTGCAAAAAATGCCAACTTGTACTAAATTCCTTAAGGATTGGTGTTCTAAGAAGAGAGAGGAAAGTGTTGAAAAAAGTCTTTTTAGCAGAGCAGAGTAGTTCTTTATTTTTACCTCAGATTCCTAAAAAGTTATCTAACCTAGGAACACCTATTATATCATGCATAATAATACAATTTTGGAAAGAACTTTAATAGACTTAGGTGTAGGTATAAATGTTATGACAAATGATATATTTTTATCCTTAGGATTAGAAGGCTTAAATCCTACTAGTAGTATAATTCAATTAGCTGATTGAAGTATAAGATACCCTAGAGGAAAAATCAATGATGTCTTGATTAAAGTTAAGAACTTCATTTATCCTATGGATATTGTGTTTTTGGATTCCCAAAAGATTATGAATCAAAACAATATGACATCTTTAATTTTGGGAAAGACATTTCTAGCAACTTCAAGGGTAATTATAAACTATAAAAGTGGAATAATGAAATTAGCCTATGGTTATGAGGACATTCAACTAAATAGTTTTAAATCAGAAGGAAATGAAGGTTTAAGCATATCTGTGTACACTATAAACTTTCTAGAAGATGAAGAAGATGTGCTAGAAGATGTGATTCAAGAAGAATTAAATAGACAATTAAATACTAGAAAATTAATATAGATAAAGACTTAAGCATAGAAATTATAAGAGATCAAGAAGAATTAGATATCAAGAATGAAAATGTTAAATTAGGAGCTTTGGTTGCAAATGGTTAGCTTCTAGAATTAAAACCATTACCTCCTAAGTTGACTATAGACTTTTTGAAAAAGATTGATGTATCTTATAATTATATCATCATATTTAATAGAAGATCAAATTTCTGAATTAAAAAATGTAGTAAAGAAACATACAGAAGTAATACATTAGACTATGGTTGACATAAAGGGGTTAAGTCTAACTATATGTTGACATAATATATATCTAGATGAAAATGTTAAACTAGCAAGAATTCTTGAACGTAGATTAAATCTAAACCTTAAAGAATTAGTCAAAAAAGAAATTATAAAATAGTTAGATAATGACATTTGTTTAGAATGAAAAAGTGCATATTATTAACGGTTAAATGATGGTTAATTGCATAATATTTAGCTTATCATATAAGAATTAAGCCATTATATTATAATTGCACTGTTATATGCTTTAATTGAAGAATTTGCTTAATTTGGGGAAATTAATGTTAATTTAGTACATTTATGAACTGTCGGTAAGTTGCAGGCTGTGAAATTCTTAAGTATCTGAATTTTCTGATATTTTAGACAGTTATGTTTAACATACCGAACAAATTCGGATAGTTATGCTTAAACTACCGAATATGTATTGGATAGTTATATTTAAATTACCGAACAGTTATGTTTTGAGAGAATATTTTATTATTTCCTGAAGTACACATGTCTAAACCAGAATGAATGACTTAAGTGAACTTTCGATGAGTTATCTATAACTATCCGAAATTGCAGCTGTGCATCGAATAGTTATCCTTGTAACTCTTCGAAATCTCTTTTTATTTTATAAAATAGATGAGTACACGTGTCATATTCTGGGAAATTGACTTAAGTGGATTTTCAGTGAGTTAGCTGTAACTATCCGAAATGCATCTAAGCATCGGATAGTTATACCTGTAACTCTCCGAAATGTTATTTTATGATTAAACTGCTGCTGACACGCGTCGAGATCTGGTAGATTTACTTAAGTTACATATCGGTGAGTTATTTGTAAGTATCCGAAATGCATCTGAACATCGGATAGTTAAGTTTATAAGTATCTGAAATGCACCTGAGCATCGGATAGTTAAATTTATGCACGTGTTTTATAGTTAAATCAATGAAGAAAGTCTGTTGAGTTATCTGTAACTCCACAGACTATATATTTTCTAATATGCCACTGTAGCGGTTGCAGGAATAGACAGTTGGAGGAGAAAAACCACGTTTGCACATATCACGTAGGAATTTAATTGCGCAGGGAGAAGAAAGCATCGCCGTTGATATGAATGAAGGAAATCCAACCGACCATTCAAGCAGAAGCAGTTACTATTGAAGAAATATAAAAGAAAAGAAGAAAAAAGAAAGCGTATGTGATCGATGGGCGGACGGTGTGTGCAAAGGAGGATCGGCGTCGCAATTCTCTGAAGTACCACACCAACCATCATCATCACCATCATCACCACCATAATCACCAACCATCGGAGGTCTGTGAGGATACTTGCCTGATGTCGGGTCGATTCCAAGCCAAATATAGTGTCTGACAACCATTGTAAGGAGTGATCGGGTCATGGGAAGGGAAGCCATTTTCACCAAGCGCCGACTCATATTTCAGGAGATCGTAAAGCTTTTAGCCTTGGCTTCACATTGATGCCTGTTTACTGAAGAGGAGATCATCTTGCAATTCTGGACTCGCGATTCTATAGGGAGAGGAGACAGAATTGTAAGTGGTTTAATTTTAAGTGGTGTAATCGCGTTGCAAGTAGTGTCGGAAGTATTTACTGTCAAGTGAGATTACTTTACATTTCACCTTTCGCCCATTTCCATGTTCATATTAAAACAAAAATACCAAAAACAATTTATCTATATTTGTATGTTGTATTTGAGTGTTGTATCATGATTAATGCTATCTTTGTCAGTGTTGTGATTATTTTATGTTTATTTTAGTTTTACAGTTTACTGAAATTGGTTCGTTCAAAAGACTTAAAGATTTTAATGGTTACTGTTTGAATTATTTGAATGTTAGTATTGCTTAATGATAAACCCAATGTTAACTAACATTAAAGAGCTTAATTGATGTTATCTACAATCTATGGAATCACCCAATGGTTGGCTGAATTCCTCTGTAAATAGCAATATTAAAAAGAAAAGTCAGGCTCGTGGAGTAAACTTAAGTCCACGAGGTTAGTCCGTTGAGTTAGCCATAACTCAACGAACTTAGTCCGTTGAGTTAACTGTAAGTCAACGAAGAGCTTATTGAATATATAAATTTGATTGTTAACAAACAAACGGTTCTCAAATTCGTCAGTAATTTCCTGTGGGATCGACCTGTACTTGCATATTGATAGAATAGACAATGTGCACTTGTAGTTAAAGTACAAATTGGAATTAATATCTAAATTGTATTAAAGGTTGTTTGCTTATTCTAAAAGAAAGAATAGGCATAAAGATAAATTAATTAAGTAAAACAGAAGTAACAAATCCAAGTTTTTCTAGTGTAGTGCTGGGAAAACCCAAACAACATTATATATCTAATTTCTGATAGCTCATGGGTTAGTTTAATTCATATTGTTCCAAAGAAATCATGGATAACTATTATTAGGAATCTAATTAGACTAGAGAGTGTGTATTGATTATAAAAAGCTAAATGTGGTAACTAGGAAAGATCATTTTCATATAGTATCTTTCAAATCTGATATAGTAGTTAATAGATTTTTATTTTCATCTTTTAATTCACAGTTATCACAACTATACTTATCTAAGTTTGATTTTAGATTTCTATTTTCAACTATAGTTGATTCTAATTCAGCAAATGAATTTTCTAAACAATGATTTAATCTTTTAATTTATTTCTTAAAAACTCTACACTTCACATATAAATTATCTACAGTAGATAGAAGACTATTTATGTCTAACTCATCATGCTCATTTTCTGAACTAGAGGAAGTAGAGCATACCTCTTGTGCAGCAAAGCAAACATTTGCTACTGCTTCTTCTTCAGAATCTGATGAACAGCTTGAAGAGCTACTGTCATCCCACGTAGCTTTGAGAGCCATCTTCTTTTTGTCCTTCAATCTCTTCTTCTTATCTCCTTGATTTTCTTCTGTCTGAAATGGATAGAAGGTCTGTATGTGCCCTTGCCTTTTACATTTGAAACATGTAGAGACTGTTCTTTTAGAAGAGTTGGACTTATTCTTTTTCTTCATAAACTTTCTGAAGTTCCTTGCCAACAGCATGATCTCGTCATCGTCTGAGCTTAGAGCTTCCTCTGTAGATGGAAATGTCAATTCCTTTTTCTTTTCAGCTTTCTTCTCAACAGCTCCTTCTTGCTCTTTCCAGTCCTTCATCTGAGCTTCGTGGGCCAAAAGATTGCCCAACAGTTCTTCAACTGTGTAATTGTTGAGATCCTTGGAATCTTGAATAGATGTGGACTTCTGTTTCCACTCAATAGTTAAGCTCCTCAGGATCTTCTGTACCTGTTCACGTGAAGAGAACTCCTTTCCCAAGCCTTTCAGACTATTAATGATTTCAGTAAATCTAGAAAACATTTCAGTTATGTTTTCATTATCATTCATTCTAAACAGTTCTAGTTTTCTCAAAAGAATACTAATTTTTGTATCCTTAACTTGGCTTGTACCTTCATGAGTAACTTGAAGGATTTTCCAAGCCTCATGAGCAGACTTACATGCAGATACTTTATTATATTGATCAGCAGTTAGTGCACAATAAATGGCATTCAGCCCTCTAGCATCTAACTGGATGATTTTCTCATCTCCTCAGACCAGTTCGAAATATCACTGATTGGAAGTGTAGTTCCAAGAACAACAGTCTTCCAGAGTTTAACATCTGAACTCCTAAGGAAGTACTCCATTCTATTCTTCCAATAGTTATAATTGGAACCATCGAATAGAGGAGGTTTGTGGATGTTTTGTCCCTCAGTAAATTGAGCCATAAATCCAGATGGTTAAATCTTATGAAGGATTAACCTTGCTCTGATACCAACTGTTAGGATCGATAGGCTGACTAGAGGGGGGGTGAATGGTGATCGTGTGTATTTTAAAATTCTTTTGATGTTGAATCGAATGATTCAATAGAAATGTAATGAACTAAAACTAAGAGAATGCAAATCAGCAAAGATAAGAAACACACAGCAAATTTTTAGGTGGTTCACCAAATTGGCTAGTCCATCCCCAAGATTCACTTGGGCTTCACTAAGTGTTTCAACACTTACACACTTACTTTCAGGTCAAAACAAGAACCAACTACACAGAAGTTTTCAGATAAAAACATTAGTAAACCAACCTCTAGAGTTTTCAGATCGAAACTCAAACCAACACTGTATGTAGCTTTCAGGTTGAAACTACGAACCAACAACTTTAATCCTTCAATCAGAGTTTTGCGCACAAAGCTTTTTCTACAGTAGATCTTTGGAATATGCTTCATTGTTTGCAAACTTGAGTGTAAATGGAATTTGGAGTATAGCTCTCTATATCTCCGTTGTCTGTATTTTGTATATATATACTTGATATGTACAACGATCATATTTCTCTCCAACGGATGTATTCTACTGTACTTGATTAGCCTCAAGTCCCAATACGGCAAGTGATCGTTCAGAAAATCGTTTCAAGATATCTTACCGATTTTCCTATTCTTTCAGATAGTTAGCTATATAACTCTCCGAAGAAGTTTTGTAACTTACCAAAAGATCACTTAACCTTTTTTGCCAGGTAGGATTCCAAAATATTTAAATGTGAGCTGTCATTCAATCGGATACTTATAACTGTAACTTACCGAACAGTTATATACTTGCTTATTGCATTAATTTAGCACGTGCATAAAGAGCTGACTTAAGTTTTGGAAGGTTATCCAACTCACCGAAATGCTTCAGGATATTTTGGATAGTTATCTTTCTAACTCTCCGATTTTCTCTTTTAAGCTTTCAACTACCGGCTTCTCCATTTTGCACGTGCGTAATAAAGTGACTTAAGTTCCGAAAAGTTATGCCTATAACTTACCGAAAAACTCGAATAGTTATCTAACTCTCCGAAAAGAAAACTCAGATAGTTATCTAACTCTCCAACAAGTCCTTTAAGCTTCTGTTCTGTATTTCTGCACGTGGTTTATTGAATGACTTAACTTTCGGATAGTTATACCTGTAACTCTCTGAAAAATCCTTTAAGCTTCCGGATAGTTAACTCCTTAACTATCCAATCATTCAATCCCCTTCAATGTTTAATTAAATAACTCTCCGAAGGCTTTGTAAAAATTCGGATAGTTATCCTTCTAACTGTCTGATAGTCTTGCTGATGTTTTACTCTTCAAATACATGAACCTGTAACTGTCTGATTTTCCTGTAAGTTTAAGACAGTATTATCTGTAAACTTCTCCATCTGTTCATCTGCATGGAATCTGTTCTTTCTGCCTTATGATCTAAAGCTGCACTGACTTAACTGTGAAATACAATATATTACTTCACATAGGTTTTACATTATTAAAATACTCGGGTTCTAACAGTAATGAGGATACTTAATTAAATATTTTCAAACTAGAAAAGGTTGAGGAGTTAGAAATGTCCTTACATACTATAGACCTTCTAGAGGATGAAAAAGATATGTTGGACGATGTGATTCAAGAAGAATTAAATAGGCAGTTAGATTCTAAAACTTTAGAAGTAAGTGAAAGCATAGATGTAGAAAGAGATCAAGAAGAGTTTAATATCAAAGATGAAAATGTTAAATTAAGAACTCAAGCTTCTGATGGTCAACATTTAGATTTAAAATCTTTACCTCCTGAATTGACCTATATATTTCTGAAAGAAAAACAAACATATCTAATCATTATTGCATTAGATTTAAAAGTGGATCAAGTATCTAAATTAAAAGATGTAGTAAAAACTTATAAAGAAGCAATAGTATGGACTATGGTGATATAAAAGGGTTAAGTGCAACTTTATGCTGTCACCATATATATTTAGAAGAGAATGCTAAATCAGTTAGAATTCCAAAGAGGGGATTAAATCTAAACCTTAAAGAAGTAGTCAAAAAGGAAATAGTAAAATGATTTGACAATGACATAATTTATCCAATTTCTGACAGCTCATGGGTTAGTCTAATCCATGTAGTTCCCAAGAAATCAAGATTAACAGTTATTAATAATGAAAGTCAAGACTTGATACCTAATAGAATTCAATTAGGCTGGAGAGTGTGTATAGATTATAGAAAGCTGAATATGGTGACTAGGAAAGATCATTTTTCCTTATCATTTCTAGATCAAATGCTAGAGAAATTAATAAGACAAGAATATTTTTGTTTCCAAGATAGGTATTCAGGATATAATCAAGTTCTAGTAACATTAGAGGATCAAGAGAAAATAACTTTCACATATCCTAATAGAACTTATGCTTTTAAGAGGATGTCATTAGGATTATGCAATGCACCAACCACTTTTCAAAGGTGTATATAGGGCATATTCACTAGAATGACTGAAGATTTTTTAGAAATATTTATGAATGATTTTACAATATATTAAACTTCATATGAAGTATGTTTAAACAAATTAGACCAAGTATTAAAACGCTTTGTGGAAAAGAATCTGATTCTAAATTGGAAAAAATGTCACTTCATGGTTAAACAATGAATAGTCTTAGGGCATGTTGTTTCAATGAAAGGGATGGAAGTAGATAAAGCTAATAAAAGTAATTTTTAATTTACCAGAATCTAAATCAGTAAAAAATATTAGATCATTTCTAGGACATGCAGGACATTATAGGAGATTTGTTAAAGATTTTAGCAAAATAGCTAGAACTTTAACTAATCTATTAAAAGATGTTTCATTTAACTTTGATAAGAATTGCAAAGAATCATTTTTTAGGCTTAAAACTAGCTTAATTTCAACTCCTATAATTCAAGCACCTAATTGGAGTCATTCATTTGAATTAATGCACGATACATCTAATTTTGGTGTAGGAGCAATGTTGGGACATAAGATAGAAAAATCTCCTATAGTGATTTATTATGCAAGTAAAACTTTAAATGATGCTCAAGTTAACACCTAAAGATTGGAATAGACAAGATAAGAAATTATTCTTTTCAAGAGTAAAATATTACTATTGAGAAGACTCATACTTATTTAAGAAATGTCTTAGATCTAATTTTAAGGATGCGTGTTCCAGAAACTAAATATCAAAGTATATTATCTTTCTGCTATGACCAAGTATGTGGAGTACATTTTGGTTTAGGAAAACTACTACCAAAATTTTGTAATGTGGATTCTATTGGCCAACACTATTTAAAGATGCCCATAAATATTGCTTAAGTTATTTGAGATGTCAACAAATATGAAGGATATCTAAGAGGAATATAATGCCTCTGAATCCTATTATTGATGTTGAAATCTTTGATGTGTGGGGAATAGATTTTATGAGTCTATTTCCTATATCTAATCAATTTAATTATATATTGTTGGGGGTGGATTATGTATCTAAATGGATAGAAGCTATTCCCACAAAAACTAATGACAACAAAGTGGTAATATATTTTATAAGAACTAATATAATTGCTAAATTTATTAGTGATTGAGAAACTCATTTCTGTAATAGAAATTTTGAAACCTTAATGAAGAAATATGGAGTAAATCACAAAATAGTATCATCATATTATCCACAAATAAGTGGACAAGTAGAAAGTGCAAACAAATAAATTAAGTTAATCTTAGACAAAGTAGTAGATCCTACTAGAAAAGTTGAGCTAATAGATGAATACATTATTGAGTATTTTGCTTTGATGATATATGCTAAACAAATGTAATCATATTTACTCAATTACTATTATTTGTGAAAGTAAATTAAAGACATCAATTAATATAGAAAAAGTTTACTGATATAAATATTTGTCTGTATTGGTCTGAAATTATGCAAGTTAAATAACTTGTCGTTAAATTATAATAACTTTTCATTTAACTAAACGTTAAGTTAACGTGTTTCTTTTTTCGTAGCATGATATGTTTTAAAGTTACATTTTCTATATCATATATAGTACATATTATGACAACTCATTGAGTTAATGTTTTTTTTGTATAAAGGTCATGTGAGAACTTGTTAAGTTATAGGCTTAAAAGTTAATATAGGTCACGTAAGAACTCGTCGAGTTAATAAACAAAAGCTTAAAATGAAGAGATGAACTCGTTAAGTTAATATTATACACATGGTGAATTAAAGTTTTCGAATGTTATATTGTATCACGTGAGTTGCACATGTTTAACTCGTTAAGTTAACATAACTATACGTGTTGTGTTGCTATATTAAACACTAAAGCAATGTGTTAAGTTAGTGTTATAAACTTAAAGTTATTATTATTGCACGTAATAAATACTTTATTGTTTAAAACATTTATTCACTAGTTCGGTAATTTATCAAAGGTTTCTTGAATACTTTGAAAACTTAACTATCTGATACTTAAACACATTTCGATGAGTTAGCATTTTACTTCTGAGAGACAAATTAGCTAGTTCATTGAGTTATCAGTAACACAACGGAATTGATTTGTTGAGTTAACTGTAATACCACGAAGCTAGTTCATTGAGTTAGCTACATTATATGTCACGTGATTTGGCACATGATGAACTCGTTAAATTAGATACGTTAAGTTATAAATCTACTTATTTTACTCGTTTAGTTAACATTAACACAACGACTTCTTATTACACTTGATGGAAAAATTTTGTACGAGAAAGTTTATTTTACAAGAAATTTTTTAGAGATTCAGGATTGATGATTAAAGAAAATTCAAGAGGAAAACGTGGGTCAGAACATGTGTATTTCGATAAAAGAAAAAGAGAAGATGTGAAGAGTAGAAAATTGATTATAGTTAAACTTGGAGGATATGCATGAAATGAAGATACAGTATAAAAGGCATAGAATTCTCATTGATCAATCATTCCTACACACCAAATGAAATATATTTTCAGGGATCAAAACACCTCTCTAGGGAAAAGCTTTCAGATAGAAGAAAATTCGGTGAAGAAGAGAAAGTCAGAGATGTCATTGAAGATTTGAAGAATTAGAAGAAAGCAAATTTAGTGAAGTAGAGAAAGTCAGATATTTGTCACTGAGGAATTGCAAAAGAAGAAGAAAAATCTCCAATAAGGTGAAATGTTTTAAATTCCGCAAATTAGTTTTCTCTATTTGTAGTTATAAAATTGATTAAATGAAACATGGTATCATTATATAATTACATCTACAATTTTTGAGGAGAATTGAATCGTATATTGTAATTGTATATTTTAGTAGTTCTATAATAAATCTTTCGAAAAATCCTGTATTACATTCTAGAGTAAAGCATATAGAGGTTAGACATCTTTTTCTAAGAGATAATGTAATTAAAGGAAGAATTAAATTAGGATTTGTGTCTAGTAAAAATCAATTAGCTGATATATTTACAAAACCTCTAGATGAAAATACATTTTGCAACATAAGATTAAATTTAAGTATTTGTAGGCTATGTGATGTGTAAAATGCAAAAACTCGACAAAAAGAAGAAGATAAACATGTTGTTTACCTCATAGATATTATATGCTTATCATAGATATCTAAGTAATATCTATGATACTACTACATAAGATACTATGTATTTATGATAAAATTATAGTAGTATGTTATTGATTTTACTTATTTTTCTAAGTTTAATGGGTTTTCAAAATTTTAAGTGGAAATGTCAATGAAAAACATTAAATTCCTCTGAAATCCTAAAATTTTGATTAAGTGTTTTCTTTATATCAATGAAAGTGCATATGATCAAGAATGAGTTTATCTTGATTGATTAAATTTGTAGAATAATTTACATGTAAATTATATTAAGCTACTGATCAAAAGTATAAGCTTATTGAAATTGATTCATATTTTTAGTAAAATCATAGAAGTAAAAAATTGTATGAGATTTGTGCTTTATTACATCTGTATTAATGAAATACATATATACTATGCTTAAAATAAAAATACTTACAAAGTGAAAATCTTTGAGAGTTTATTGATCAATTTGATCATGAGTCTCTTGTACTTGAGCAGATAGGTATGTAATGATTGCTGTCCTGGAAAATGATTCTTTAAATCTGATAATCTATGGTCCTGATTAGATCTAGGATTATTGACTAAAAGCTTATTACACTAGTACATTAAAAAGCTCTTGTATGATTCAAGCTTTACAAACTAACTTTTAAAGAAAATTATCAATATTTACTATTTTGTAAAGATAAAAGTTATCTTATTAAATACATATATCTTTGAATTGAGTATAGTTTCTACCAATATGACTGATAATTTGTTGAATCTAAACTAGTACTTCTGAAAATGTTTATTTGAATTACATTTCTTTATTCTCCTTGTGTTAATCATATTAAGTTTAAAGTTATGTTTTGATTCATATACAGTTAGAGTTGATTTTGGAAATCATTCTTGATGAATTCAGGATAACAGAAATTCTGAAAAGAAAAATTTAAAGTATAGTTACAATTAATATCTATTTTATACAAGTATATTTTGTATGTTGTTGAATACATTTGAAGTATATTTGTAGGGGGAGGAATTACAATGTCCAAAACAGATTAATATCTTTCAGAATTAAAACCTTAGTTAATCTGAACTTGTAAGTTATTTTCGAAAGCTTTCAGTTGAAAACATCTGAAACTTGCTTTTAGTTAAGTATACTTATTAGATATTATGTAAGGTAATGTGTAAAACTGCCTCTAAATAGTGTTTTACACGTTAGATTAGGTAACTCAACAAGTTATGCTTAAATTTTTGGGTACCTTAATTGAATAAAGTTTATTTAATATTCATTTAAAACCCAAACCCGACTAAAACACTCGTTTAGTTTTTGCTACAGAAACCCTATTTAAACACTTATTACACGGGAACTTGGGTTATCTCATAACATCTTTCTAAAAATCTTTCTTGCTTGTTCCTATAACCACCTCTAATGATGTATTTAAAGTTCTATAAAGGGCATGGTAGAGGAAAAGGAAGAGGTAGAGAAAATGCAAAAGGAAAATAGATAGAAGAAGATGAAGTTCCACGTTCATGGTTTAAGAAAATTTTTCAAGTTGATAAAAGGTTAGCTCAAATATATAGTGACTATTTCTTTTCTAAAGAAATACTTGATGAAGTTTGGCTAGAACATAAAAATACTATTGAGAGTATATAATACATGGGTATTATAAGTAAATTTGATCAAGAATATCATATGAAATGTGCTTAGATAGCATTTTTGGAACAATATACTCAATACTTGGAAAAAGGAGTAGGTTCTTCGAGTAGAATTCCTCAAACTCCTATAAATGGAACACGACTTACATCATTTGAGGAAGTACATGAATCTGCAATTCCTACACCTCTATTTGCAAAGGAAAAACAGAAAAATATTGCTATAAATCAGGAAAAAGTTGAAAGTCTTCGTAAGGCAATAGCTATAGAAAGTGTCTTAGAAGAATTGAAACAAAAAACATTTTTGGAACAAATTCGGAAGAAAATAGCAATAATGCAAGTAGAAGAGGAATTGACTTGTTATAAGAGAAAAAGAGTCAGAAAATTGAAACAAAAAGAGATTATTTCTGTAGAAACAAATTTAGATGGAAAAGAAAAATCAAATGCGGATTTAATTCCAACGGACAATGTATGTCTAGACATTGTGCCTTACATTGCATCTTACAAAATCATTAGTTCAGAATACACTAAAACTAATGATGACAATGAAACATTATTATCATTTTCTAGAAAACTTGAAAAGATATCAAAGCAAAAAATTAGTTCAAGTTTTTCTATAGCATCAAGCCCTAATGATAAGGAATTTGAACAATTAGAGAGCATCAAGCAAACGACATTAAACAACTTATTACAGAAGTGCATGAAAATATTGAGGTAGTAACTAGTTCAAAGGTTGGATTGTCTAGAATAACAGCTATTGAAGAAGATAAGACTCTAGAAGAGCTTAAGTTGATCAGCCTATTTCAGAATCTATAGAAATAAAGTCTAAGAATTCACAACATGTCAAAATGGAAATACCTATTGACAAAAATAAAGAATTATAGACAGATACACTAGCTGTTGAATTTGTGGAAGATTTGCACTCTGAACATTCTATAGAAACTGAATTAATGGATTTGTGAATATTGAAAATGTTCCTTACATTGTTGAAGCTAGAGAATCAAGCTTACTTGAGCAGCTTCAAGAAAATATTTTGATAGAGGAACACAATGACATTCATTTTGAAGAAGAGATTCTTGAAGAAGAATTAAATTCTAAATCAAAACTTCAGGTATCACCTTCTGAGTATTGGACACTAAATATTCAAGGCAATTCAATTTATTTTAGATCTGAAGAAGTATTGTAGAAATACGATAGCTTGATTTCATGTCAAATCCTGCATACTTGACCAATAAAGTTTAGAAGTTTACTGGAAATAAAGGATCTATTTGAGTTTCAAGACTTAATACAATTCTTACAAGTTAGAACGAAATGGAAACAATATAAAGAGCTCATTGCAATTTTTTACAGCAATCTGGTATAGAATAAAAATCTATTATAGACTCAAATAACTCAACAATAGTTTACTTTATCTCCTGAATTAATTTTTGATGTTTTGAGATTACGGAATGAAGGTGTTGTTGTTACCAACAGATTTGACATTGTTAGAGAACTAAAATGGGACATTCAGTCTTTATCACAGATTCTAAATGTATATTCAGAAATGAGATTAATGGAAAATCTGAATGCGGAAGCTAGGTTTATTGCAACTATTCTGCATGCAAATTTATTTCAAAGAGTTGGACATAATTTGGAAGTAAGCAAAAGTTGTTTATATGCAACTTATGGCATACTGAACAGGATACAAATAAATTGGTTTGATGTTTTCATATATCAACTACAACATATGAGTTTAAAGTTATTTTTTGGTGATGATGTATGTCAAATTATTGCAAGCCAACCAGATTTATATGATTGGCCCTCTGAAACTAAAAGCATGAGAGCATTAAGTATAAAAGATTTGCAAAAACATCAGTAAACGCAACAATAGTAGCAACGACAACAATCTAACCTCTCCAAACAACAATAACAATAGAATTATTTAGATCAAGTACAACAACAACCCGAGCTACCTCTTAACTTAAATGCAGTAATGAATGATATTAGGCATCTAGGAGATAAGATTTGTAATGCTATAAGTGATATTATTAAGAGGAATAGATAAATTTATTATCATTTGTCTATTTACTTGATTTCTAAATACAAAATATAATATTTGTATTTATTGATTGAATGTTTGAATAATACATTTTATTGTAAATGTGTTTTAATTCTTATTAATGTTTATAGAAAATTTAGCTATACATTCTTGTCCCTCAGTTTTTTATCCTATGTAATCATCTTTTTGATTAATGACAAAAAGGGAGAGATGATTATGAGTTTAAATGTATATGTTAAAAAAGGGGAGATGATTATGTAATCATTGAAATTTTTCTAAAAGTTTTACTTCTAACAAATGATTTTTATACAAACAACAGATATAAGCTTAAGTGAACTTAAGTCAACAAACTTGTTTGTTAAATTAAAACTTAACCCAAAGGAGGTGCTTTGTTGAGTTAAACATATTTCATAATTGATTTAATATGGTTTTGTCATCATCAAAAAGGGAGAGATTATTGAGTATTTTGTTTTGATGATGTGTACTAAACAAATGTAATCATATTTACTCAATTACTATTGTTTGTGAAAGTAAATTAAGAACATCAATTAATACAGAAAAAGTTTACTGATATAAATACTTGTCTACATTGGATATGAAATTATGCAAGTTAAATAACTAGTCATTAAGTTATACTAACTTTTCATTTAACTAAATGTTAAGTTAACGTGTGTTTTTATTGTAAAACATGATATGTTTTAAAGTTACATTTTCTGTATCATGTACAGTGCACATTAAGACAACTCATTGAGTTAGTACTTTATTTGTATAAAGCTCACGTGAGAACTTGTTGAGTTATAGGCTTAAAGGTTAAAATAGGTCACGTGAGAACTCATTATGTTAGTGAACAAAAGGTTAAAATGAAGAGACGAACTCGTTAAGTTAGTATTATGCACGTCGCGTGATTAATGTTTACAAATGTTATATTATATCACGTGAGTTGCACATGTATAACTCATTAAGTTAACATAATTGTACGCATTGAGTTGCTATATTGAACACTAAGGTAACATGTTAGGTTAGTATTATAAACTTAAAGTTATTATTATTGCATGTGGTAAATACTTTATTATTTAAAATATTTATTAGTTTAGTAAGTTATCAAAGGTATTTTGGATACTTTGAAAACTTAACCATCCGATTCTTAAATAATTTTCGGTGAGTTAGCATTTAACCTTTCGAAAGATAGTTTAAGTTGGTTCGTTGAGTTATCAATAACACAACGAAGTTGGTTCGTTGAGTTAACTGTAATACCATGAAGCTGGTTCGTTGAGTTAGCGTAACACCACGGACTTAGTTCGTTCAGTTAGTTATAGTACATATCACTTGATTTGGCACATGATGAACTCGTTAAGTTATAAATCTACTTGTTTTACTAGTTTAGTTAGCCTTAACACAATGACTCGTTATTACACTTGATAGAAAATTTTTGGACGAGAAAGTTTATTTTGTAGGAAATTTTTTAGAGATCTAGGATTGATGATTAAAGAAAATTTGAAAGAAAAATGTGGGTCAAAATGTGTGTATTTCAATGAAGGAAAAATAGAAGACGTGAAGAGTAGAAAACTGATTATGGTTAAATGTGGAGGATATGCATAAAATGAAGATACAATATAAAAAGCATAGAATTCTCGTTGATCAATTATCCCTACACACCAAATGAAATATATTTTCAAGGATCAAAACACCTCTCTAGGGAAAAGCTCTCAGATAGAAGAAAATTCGATGAAGAAGAGAAAGTCAGATTTGTCATTAAAGATTTGAGGAATTAGAAGAAAGCAAATTCAGTGAAGAAGAAAAAGTTCGATATTAGTCACTAAAGATTTGCATAAGAAGAAGAAGAAGAAAAAAAAATCTCAAACAGGGAGAAATGTTTTAAATTCTGCAAATTAGTTTTTCTCTATTTGTAGTTATGAAATTGATTAGATGAAACATGGTATCGTTATATAATTGCATCTACAATTTTTGAAGAGAATTGAATTGTATATTGTAATTAAAACCTTGAATAAAATGATTTGATTAAAACAATGTCTCAACATATTTTTAATTTTGAAGTTTCAATTATAATTGAAAATGTTGAGAAACGCAATTCACCCCCTTTTTGTGTAGCCATTCAATCATACATAAATGCACTTTGAGCTTATAGAACTACTTAAAAAATAAACTTAGGTATATCACCATTTAGGATAATATATGGAAAAAGTTACCATTTTCCAGTTAAAATTGAACATAAAACTTATTAGACATTAAAAACTCTAAACACTAATTTAAATCAAGCTACTAAAAATAGAAAAATGCAATTAATTGAGTTAGAAGAATTTAGGAATAAAGCTTATTCGAAAACTGTAAAAGAAAAAAAGAAAATAAAGTTTTGGCATGCAAGAAAATTATTCCAAAAACTTTTGAAATAGAATAAGAAGTATATCTTTACATGACTAGACTTCATAACCATCTAGAAAAATTAAAATCTAAATGGGTAGGACCTTACATAATTTGAAATATTTATTCCTATGGAGCTATTGAAATTGAAAATCCTAAGAATCAAAATATATTTAAAGTAAACATACAAAGACTTAGACCTATTTTGGAATTTCCAAAAAGTTCTTTCGAAATTATAGAAGTAAGAGTAGAGGACTACTTGAATTCTATTAAGTAAGAATATATGTTACTATATATATATATATATATATATAAATTTATTTTAATATAGTAACAGTCTAACTAAAAGAAATTATCGATTTTACTGAAGCAAGAAATTAAAAGAAAAATTTTGTAACGGTCACATCGAAAGGATCGATCGGTTTGACCGAAACTAAATATATATATATATTATATTAAGTAAAAGTGTCGATTTGACCAAAACATGGTATCGATTTGATCGAATATAAAAAAAAGTGTAATTTTGGTTCAATTAAGGAAGTACAACGGCTTGACCAAAGTTAAGAAATAGTAAAATTAAGAGTTGGTCATACTGGAGATTCTTTGGTGATGACTGAATAAAAATTATTATTATTATTATTAGTTATAACTATATAGGAGGTCCGTTGAGTTAAGCTGAACTCAACAAACTTACTTCGTTGAGTTAACTATAACTCAACGGAATACTTAAGGTAAGCCCATGAATTTAGTTTGTGGAGTTAATTGTAACTCTACGGACTAGTACGTGTTAGTAGCAATAGATTGCACGAGAAATGAACTGATTACCCACCAAAAACTTAGGGTTTATTTAGACTAAAACTTAGGATTTAAGGGCATTATCTACAGAAATCATTTAGAACTTAGAACAGTAAATATCAGAGTTATTCCATTCTATTCAATAACACAATGAAGACCAAATGACATAAAACTTCTGAGATCAAATTGACACTACCAGATTTCTCAGAGAGTCAGAGGAATGGCATTTAAGATAGAAAATCAGAAATACTATTAGAGAGAAATAACTAGAAAAGATAAAGGCTGACCTCTTCTTTTTTACAAAAGTTTTAGTAGATTTAAATGTCAGAATACCTGCATTAATGGAAACAAGAATGCGAGTAGCTATAGAAACTGTTGTGAATAGAGAGAAAAATCAAGCCAAATAATGAAGTTGCCCTAGAACTTATTAGACACAAATCTAGATTGTGGTTTATAAGGAAAATAGTTGCACATGCAAGAATGCAATGAGAAGAGCAACAACGAAGAGATGAGGAAGAACAAGAGTAGCAACCGGAACCTTCATATCAACAACAACATAAAGAGCAAGTTAAAATACCAGCTGTAGTAGCAAAACAACCAGGACCTTCAATTCCACCATCCAGACCACTAGAAAGGGTGGCATTTATGGGTCCATCTATTGAAGAAGAGTTGAAGGAATTTGAAGAACTGGTTCAATTTAGGAAAAGCCAAGGAGAATCAGAAGATATGGTAGTAGCAAAAACACATTTTGTATTTGATGCACTCCAAAAGAGAAGGGCTACATAAAAGTTGAAGGCCTAATACAAAATTAAAGTGGAAAAACATCAAGAAGCAATTGCCGTACAAATTACAAGAGAGAAGTGTAGAAAGTTTTGCAGGCTCTCCACCATAATTAAGAGCTGAAAGGCAAGAATCTCTAGATTATTTTTAGCAACAAGTACAACAACAAGCTCAGCAAATTGAAGAAAAAATTCAAGAACAAACCCCTCTAAAGTAACAAATCCAAATGAAGTTCACTTTTGGAGTTAGGAAGCATATAACAAGTATTAGGCAATAAAGGGGTATAATATAATTTATAGTAGGCTAATATACTAGATTGGAATGGAGGAGATTAGAGAATTATTTGAATTCCAAGGTCTACTGAAAATTATTCTAAAAACTAAAGGGCATGTAGTCTATGAAAATTTAGTGCCCTGTTTTTATGCAAATTTGAGAGAGAAAAAAGAAATTGCAAACGTGGAAGAAGTTAATATTCAGATAACACCTAAGCTTCTCCACAACATATTCGAATTGAGAAATGAAGAAATTGAAATTCTAGAAGAAACTACTATAGTGGAATGGGCTAAACAGGAAATTAAACAGTGCATAGCCAGTGACCCTTGTGTACTAATACTTAACAAAATGAAGTACTTAAATGGAAAGACACACATGGTGGCAACTATACTAGTAAAAACTATTTATCAAAGACAAGGTCATGACATTGAACTTAATCAATTTGTCAAGTGGGCCACATATACAGTTGTGAACAAAATTCAAGTAAATTGGTACAAAATATTTATCTCCAAGCTGAGAGTAGTAAAGAAGAAATTATTTTATGGAGATCTAATTCCACTACTGATGGTAAAAGGAATTAACTTCATGAAATGAACATCTAAAGAATGAGATTTAGAGCCATTTTAGTGAAGGAATACAAAACTTATGTTGTTGTTGCTGTTGCTAAAAATGTTGGACCTTCTGGAGAATTTACAAAAGTTGTAGAATAGATAAATCAATTAGAGCAACAATTAGAAAATCTCTAGAAGAAAGTAGATGAATTAAGGAATAGAGATTAATTGTATTATTCATCTACTTGTACTAAAAATGTTTGATTAAATGTAATGTAATATATATATATATGAATGTTTGAACATCAAGATGTTTCTAAATTCGTATGTTTGTGAATGAAAGTTTTAATTTAGAATTGTATTGAAGATGAATTTTGTATATCTATTTGTTTAAAGATTTGTAGGATAAGTTTTTAAAAAAATTTATGAATAATGTGGTTAAATGCACGACAATTTGATAATATCTGAATATATCTACATATTAAAAAGTAAAATTTAATTTCTGCATAATAGGAAATGAACTGTAAGTTAAATATGAATATAATGTTCGGATTTAACTGAGTTTAAATTGGAACAATCTATTAATGTAATGTATTTAACTTTATTTAAGTTGATAATATGCAGGAAAAAAAATATAGAAGTTAAGATGAGAAGTAATTTTTTTAAAAAAAATTTGCTAAGTGTTTAACTCAACAAAGTTAGTTCATAGAGTTAACCTTAACTCCACAAAGTCAATAATAAAATATAAGGTCACTCCGTTGAGTTATCTAGAATTAGACTTTTGAAGTTGTTTATTTGAGATACAATTCATTATTCTTCTTGTTTTAATCATATTGAGTTGAATTGTGTTTTGATTCGTATACAGTTGGAAAATTCCAAATGACAAATGTTTGAAAAGAAAAAATTTGATAATATAACTACCACCTATGTGATGCTAGTATATTTTGTATGTAATTTACATATGTATGAAATATATTTGCAAGTTGGATAGGAAAAACAATGTTAAATTATATTATTGAATTATACAAAATATCTTTATATTAATTTAATCTTAGTATTCTGAAGATACAAAATGAATAAATAATTTTCATATGGAATATTGATATATGAAGGAAAGAAATAGTTTTAGCACCTTAGAAAGACCTGCTAATTAAATCATATGAGTTTGCTAAGAGACTAGCAAAAGTTAAGTATGGGGAAAGTGTTTAGAATGAAAAAGTGCATAATATTAATGATTAAATAATGGTTAATTACATAATATTTAACTTATCATATGAGAATTAAGCTATTATGTTATAATTGCACGATTATATGCTTTAATGAAAGAATCTGCATAATTTCAGAGAATTAGTGTTAATTAAGTATATTTTTGAATTGTCAATGAGTTATAGGCTTTGTAATTCCTAAGTGTCTGAAATGTCTGTAATTTCAAAGAGTTACATTTCATGTACCAGACAATTATGTTTTGGATGCTTAAAAAAATATTTTATTATTTCATGAAGGACACATGTTGTTATCTTAATACATGACTTAAGTAGACTTTTGATAAGTTAGATACTAACTATCCAAATATGTCTAAATATCTAATAGTCAGGTTTGCAAGTATCCGAAATACCCTTTTCATCATAAAAATTACTAAGGATACATGTTGTGATCTGGAAACTTGACTTAAATTATCTTTCAGAAGGTCAGGTGCTAACTATCTGAAATGCATATAAGTTTTAGATACTATAGTTTGTAACTATCCAAAATATCTTTTTTTATCTGTAAGTTAGAATTATGCATGTGTGAATTTAAATGTTTTATTATGTCACGTGAGCTGCACATGTTTAACTCGTTAAGTTAGCATAACTATACACGTTGAGTTACTTGAATATACACTAAGGTAATGTGTTGTGTTAGTGTTATAAGCTTATAAGTTATTTTTTTATTTTACGTGTTTTATAGTTAAGTCAATGAAGTAAGTCTGTTGAGTTACACTAAGTCCACAGACCAGTTATTTTTTAATATGCCATTATTGCAGTTGTAGAAATAGAAAATTTAAAGGAAAACCATGATTGCACATATCACGCAGGAATTAACTCATGGAATGAAGAAGAAATTATCATCATTGATACGAATGAAGGAAATCCAACCAATTATTTAGGTAGAATCAGTTACTATTGAAAGAAATATAAAAGAAGAGAAAAACGAAGGAAGTGGGTGTGAAGGTGGAGGACCGCGTTAACTGTAGGAAGCATTGGAAGTTCCTTGAAGCTCCACAACACCACCAAAATCACCAACCATCAGAGGTCTACCAAGATACTTTTCAAATGTCGAGTCAATTCCAAGTCAAACATGGTGACTAATAACCACTACGAGGAGTGATTACGTCGCAGGAAAGGAATCTATTTTCACCAAGCACCAACTCATATCTCAAGAGATTGTAAAGCTTCTAACCTTGGTTTCAAGTTGATGTCAATATACTGAAGAGAAGATCAACTTACAAGTCTTGGTTCACAATTATATAGGAAGAGGAGGTGAGACTATAAGTGATTAAGTTTTTAGTGATGTAATCACATCACATGTAGTGACAGAAGTTCTTACTGTCAATAGAAAACTTTTACATTTCACCTTTCGTTCATCTTCAAACATATTAAAATAAAAATATCAAACAACTAATTGTCTATGTTTGTATTTAGTATTTATGTATTATATTGTTTGTTTTGTATCGTGATTAATGTTATCATTGTTAGTATTGTAAATGTTTCGTGTTTATTTGATTCAGAAAATAGTTTTATAAATTACTAAAATTGATTCGTATAGAATACTAAAAAATTTTAATGGTTACTATTCGAAATATCTAAATGTTAGTGTTAATTAATGATAAATCTCAGATTAACTAACATTAAAAAGTTTAAATGATATTATTTACATTTTGTGGAACTACCCAATGGATGACCGAATTCCTCTATAAATAGCAACATTTAATTGGAAGTTACTAGGTAAACTCATGGAGTTAACTTAAGATCACGGGGATAGTCCATTGAGTTAGTTCCATAAACTAAGTTTGTTGAGTTAACTATAAATCAACGGAGAGCTTAATTGAACACATATAAACTCTAGTATAAAATTCAAAATAGTACATAATTCTTACTCAATCTCTATGGGATAGACCTGTATTTACACACAAATACAATAAACATTGTGCACTTGCAGTTAAAAATACAAATTGGACTTAATATCTAATTTGTGTGAAAAGTTGTTTGTTTACCTTAAAAGAATTTATTGATATATAATCAAAAAAACAAATCAAACAAGTTTTATGTCACCATTGATGGGGAGAATACAAGTTTTCTAATTTAACTTTCCACAATCATACAAAACTGTAACCTTGATTTCTGTCTAATAAGTTCTAGGGCAACCTCATTATTAGGTTGTAACATTCTTTCTCTATTAACCATTGTTTCTATAATCATAGGTATTCTAACATTTAAATCTACTAATCTTTTTGTAAAATAAAAAATGTCAACTTCTACCTGTTGCAACTCTTTTTCCCTAATTGTATTTCTAATTTTCTTCGTTGAATGCAAGTCTTCCGATTCTCTAAGGAATCTTGTAATGTCAATTGAATTCCAAAAGTTTTGCACCATCTTCTCCTTTGTGGTGTTACATAACGAAACGGATTTGATCTTTGTTGTTCTAAGTACAAAATGATTTATGTAGATAATGCCTCCAAATTTTAAGTTTTAGTTTAAATAAGCCCTAAGTTTTTGGTGACTAATTGAATTATTTCCCATGCAACCTTTCACTACTCTCACTTACCTCTCCATGGAGTTATAGTTAACTCCATGGACTAAGTTCATTGATTTACCTTTAGTACTCCATTGAGTTATTTAAGTTTGTTAACTTATCTTCAACTTAATGGGGTAAGTTCGTTGAGTTAAGCTTAATTCAACAGACCTCTCGTAAAGTTATATCTAATAAACTAATGTAAATATAATAATTTTTATTCGATCAAAATTTTTCAAGTCTAACCGACTCTTGATTTTACTATTTTTCTTCATTTGAATCAAATTGTGTTCTTTCTCAATTGAATCAAAAAATTTTCTTAGATACTTGGTTAAACCAATGCTATGTTTTGATTGAACTAACAATTATACTTAATATAAAAAATTTTCTTTTAGCTTCAATCAGAGAGATGGATCCTTTTGATGCTATCGGAAAAAAAATTTCTTTTCTTTTCTCTTTTTTCCTTTTTTTTATATATTTGTTTTCTATTAATTTTTCCTGCTTCAGTAAAATCGTCAGTCTCTCTCGATTTTACTAGACAAAAAATATATAAATAAAAATTTATATATTCCCTACTTCAATTAGACCAATGACTTTCTTTTGTTAAATTGTTAAGATCTTAAAATAATAATATATATATATATATATTTAATTAAATATTTATTATTATTATTTTTCTTTCTTTTTTTATGTTTTTTCTTTCTCTCTTTTTTCTTTATATATAGATATTTATATCTACTTAATATTGCTTGAATAGTCCTCTACTCTTACTTCTTCTATCATTCCAAAGGAATTTTTTGAAAATTTCAGAATAGGTCTAAATCTTTATCTATTCACTTTAAATATATTCTAATTTTTAAGATTTTAAATTTCAATAGCTCGATAGGAATAAATGTTTCGAATTATGTATGGTCCTACCATCTAAATCTTAATTTACTTGGATGATTATGAAGTCTAGTTATGTAAAGATATACTTCTTGTACTATCTCAAAAGTTTTTGGAATAATTTTCTTGTCATATCATAACTTCATCTTCTCTTTTTCTATTACAATTTTTGAATAAATTTCATTCCTAAATTCTTCTAACTCAATTAATTGTATCTTTTTATTTTAAGTAGCTTGATTTAAACTAGTACTTAGAGTTTTTAATGTTCAATAAGCTTTATGTTCAATTTTAATTGGTAAGTGATAACTTTTCCCATATACTATCTTAAAAGGTGACATACCTAGACTTATTTTATAAGTTGTTCTGTAAGCCTAAAGTGCATCTATTAGTCTATTAGTCTAATCTTTTCTAGTAGGATTTACTATTTTTTTTAAGATTAATTTAATATGTTTATTTGTTCTTTCTAATTGTTTTCAGATGATATGAAGTTGTAATTTTGTGATTTACTCCATATTTCTTCGTTAAGGTTTTAAAACTTCTATTACAGAAATGAGTTCCTCTATCACTAATAATATCTTTAGGTATTCTGAATCTAACAATTATATGAGTTCTTATAAAATGTATTACCACTTTGTTGTCATTAGTTTTTATAAGAATAACTTTTATCCACTTAAATACATAATTCACCCTCAACAATATATAGATAAACTGATTAAATGTAAGAAATGGACTCATAAAATATATTCCTTACACATCAAAAATTTTAACCTCAACAATAGGATTTAAAGTCATCATATTGCTCTTTGACATCCTTCCTATTTGTTGACATCTCAAATAACTTAAGCATTATTTGTGAGCATCTTTAAATAATGTTGGCTAGTAGAATCCACATTGCAGAATTTTGTCCATAGTTTTTCCTAAACCAAAATGTTCTCTACATGCTTGGTCATGATAGAAAGATAATATGTTCTGATATTCAATTTCTAGAACACACCTTATGACTAAATCAGGACATTTCTTAAATAAGTATGGGTCTTCCCAATAGTAATATTTTACTCTTGAAAAGAATAATTGCTTACCTTGTCTACTCCAATCCTTAGGTATTAAACCTATAATTAAATAATCTATGTCTGCATACCAATGCATCATTATATTGATGGACATTAATTGTTCATCAGGAAAATGATCGTTAATTTCAATATTTGATTTTTCTATTTGTAACCTTGATAAATGGTCTACTACTACATTCTCACATCCTTTAAATTCTACCATTAAGAAATGGAATTTAAGTCAAACTAAGTTAGACAAGCTAACTAGTACCCCTACAGTATCATATAAATTTGGCTTAGGATTTGATTATCCTGAATACCCTGAATTTAAACAAGGATATATCGTAAGAAAAATAGACCATACTCTTTTTATCAAGAAAGATGATAAAGATCAGATTGTTCTTCAAATATATGTGGATGATATAATCTTTGGAGTAACTTTTGATAAACTGATAAAAATATTTTCTAAAGAGATGACTAGTCAATTTGAAATGAATATGATAGGGGAACCTTCATATTTTCTAGGACTCAAATTAAGCAAATAGATAAAGGTATATTTTTAAATCAGGAAAAATATGTAGTTGAAATGCTTAAGAAATTTAATTTTAATGATACAATGATTCAAAGAACTCCAATAAGTATTTCTTTAAAGTTAGATATTGATGACATATGAAAATCAATAGACCAAAGAAAATGCAGAAGTATGATTGATTCTTTACTCTATTTGATAGCTAGTATACCTAATATTATGTTTATTGTGTGTGCTTGGCTAGATTTCAATCTAATTTTAAAGAATCACACTCAATTGTTGTTAAAAGAAAATTTAGATATATATAATGAACTAAAAATTTCAAACTGTATTATTCTACGGATAGTTTAATAAATCTTATAGGATATAATACAAGTGGTGAGGGGAAGATCAGCATACTAAAAGACTCATTAGTTGTTATGAAGGGAACCAAATCTGGTCCCTTATACATTCTACAGGGTACTCCAATTGTTGGCGCAGCTACATCAGCTATATCTGGTCAGTAGGATTTTTTTATCATGTGGCACTCAAGGATGGGTCATTTGGGGCAGAAAGGAATGCAAAAACTGAGTAGTCTAGGCAACTTTGATGGACACAAGGTTGCTTGTATTGACATGTGCAAGCATTGTGTTTTTGGCAAATAGAAAAGAGTGTCATTTGCACGCAGTCAGCACAGCTCTAAGGGAGTTCTTGATTATATCCATGCTGATTGTTAGAGGCCTCCATGTTAGCCTTCTATTGCAGGTTCTAAATATTTTCTTTCTATCATTGACTGTCATTCAAGGATGAACTGGGTTTTCTTTTTGACACACAAAAGTGAAGCTTTTTCTTTCTTCAAGCATTGGAAGAAGTAGGTAGAAAACCAAACAAACAGAAAGGTAAAATATCTTAGAACTGATAATGGTCTTGAGTTTTGTTCTCAAGAATTTGATAACTTTTGTAAAGATAAAGGCATTACACGGCATAACACCGTTAGGTATACCCCTCAACAAAATGGAGTGGCTGAAAAATTGAACAGAACACTCCTAGAAAAGGCACGTTATATGTTGTCTCATGCAGGTTTGAGCAAGAAGTTTTGGGCAGAGGTTGTTAACACAACTTCCTATCTGGTGAACAGGTCCTCTTCTAGTGCCTTAGATGGGAAGATACCTCTTGAGGTATGGTTGAAAAGATCTGCTAGTTATTCAAAGCTCAGAATTTTTGGATGTCTAGCTTACTATCATGTGAACAATGACAAGTTGGAACCACGTTCCAAGAAAGTCATATTTGTGGGCTATGTTGTTGGTGTAAAGGGATACAAGATATATGATATTGAGTCTCACAAAGTAATATATAGCCGTGATGTTACTTTTGATGAGAATTCTCTTTTGCAGGCAACAGATAGACTAGCAGGTGAAACATCAAAAGTTGAACACACTCTTCCTAAACAGATGGAGATAGATGACGCACAGCAGCCATCTATCACTGATCAAGTTGAAATTAGAGAAACTTCATCTGAAATTCAGGAAAATGAAATTGAGGAGGAAGAGGTGGAGCAACCACCACCAAGAACCATTGGCAAAGATCGTCCTAGAAGAGACGTTAGACCTCCGATTAGATATGGCTACGACAGTTTAGTTGCTTTTGCCTTACAAGTAGCAATTGAGGTGGAGGATTCTGTTGATCCACCTACATATGAAGCTGCAATGAAAGATTTAGAAGCTGGTCTTTGGATGTCTGCTATGGAGGAGGAACTCCAATCTCTCCATAAGAACAAGACTTGGGAACTGGTGAAACGTCCAAAGAACACAAATATTGTTGGTTGCAAATGGGTCTATAAGAAGAAGATTGGGACTCAAGGCAACGCAGGTGTGCAGCACAAGGCAAGATTAGTCGCCAAAGGTTATTCACAGCGAGAAGGAGTTGACTTCAATGAGGTCTTTGCTCCTGTTGTATGTCATACATCTATTAGAATTTTGTTATCTATTGCTACAGCACAGAATTTAGAATTGGAACAACTAGATGTAAAGATGGCCTTCTTGCATGGTGAGTTTGAAGAAGATATTTGGATGGAACAACTAACAGGGTTTGTGGTGAAAGGTAAATCTAATTGGGTGTGCAAATTAAATAAGTCCTTGTATGGACTTAAACAGTCACCACGCCAATGGTACAAGAGGTTTGATGCCTTTATAGTTAAAGTTGGTTTTAGATGCATCAACTATGATTCATGTGTATATATTAAAACTCTTGGTAAGAATACACATGTTTATTTGTTATTGTATGTTAATGATATTCTTATAGTTGCGAAGAATATCAAAGTGATACAGGAGCTGAAGGACACATTAAAATCAAAATTTGATATAAAGGATCTTGGTCCAGCTGGCAAAATTCTTGGAATGGAGATTAGGCGTGAAAGAAATTCTGGTAAGCTATTTTTGAATCAACAAAAGTATATTGAAAAAATCCTTAGCAGATTTGGTATGGTTTCATGCAAAGCCATTAGCACACTTTATGACAGAAATGTCAAATTGTCATCTGCGATATGTTCACAAACTGATTCTGAAAAGCTTGATATGCAACGAGTTCCTTATGCACAGGCAGTTAGAAGTCTTATGTATGCTATGGTATGCACTAGGCCTGATTTGGCATATCCTTTGAGTATTGTTAGTAGGTTCATGTCCAATCCAAGCAGAGAACATTGGAAAGCAGTTAAAAGGATATTCAGATATTTAAAAGGAACTCTAAGCGTTGGCTTGATGTATGCAGCAGATCAAGGTTGTACTATGGCTGGTTATACAGACTCAAACTATGCAGGTGATGTTAATAGAAGGAGATCATTATCTGGTTATGTCTTTACATTTGCAGGTTCTATTGTGAGTTGGAAATCAACTCTTCAGCCTACGGTATCTCTGTCCACAATTGAGGCTGAATATGTGGCTATGACAGAAGCTACAAAGGAAGGGATTTGGTTGAAAGGCTTACTTGGAGACTTTGGTTGATGCATTGATAAAGCTAATATCTTCTGTGATAGTCTTAGCGCTATTTGTCTCTCCAAAGATAATGTCTTTCATGATAGAATTAAACATATTGATGTTAAGTATCACTTCCTCAGGAATGAAGACAGGATAAAGATTATGAAGGTCAACACAAAGGACAACCTGGCTGATATGTTTACAAAGGGCGTTGTTGAAAGCAAGTTCAAGCATTGCTTGGACTTACTCAACGTCTATTGCTGCTGCTGACCTATGCTGGGTCTTAGTGATCTATCACTTGTTCGTGGTGAAGATTGATGAAAGACAAGGTAGAGATTTGTGATGCGTGCGTCTTCCATCAAGTATATGTATATGTCATTGTATATAGTTGTATTTCTTTGGTAATTTGTATAGGGGCAAACTTGTCTTTTGGGTATCACCCATCGTTGTCCCTATATAAAGGGTCATCTTCGTCCAAGGGAAGGCCAACAAGCCAAATCCCTAGATTTTGTTCTCCTCCTTCTTTGTACCAGCAACCATACAGCAAGGAATCACGATTGATTACCCGTGGACGTACCTGTGTTGGGGAACCACGTAAATTTGTTGTTCTTCTGAATTCTCCACTCACATTCCTCTCATCCATGTTGATCTCTTCTCCACACCACCCCTAGATGCTCCACGTTTGTTTGATTTTTCCGCACAACAATGTTTTATGTTTATTTCATTCTAGAAAATAGGAAATCGTATTACTGATTATTAAAACTAATTTATATTCAATTTTGAAATCCTGATTGATATGTTTACTATTTAAAATATCTAAATGTTAGTGCTAATTAATGATAAATATAGTATAAACTAACATCAAAAATTTAATTGATGTTATTTACATTCTATGGAATCGCCTAATAGATGGTCATATTCCTCTATAGACAGTAGTATTAATTTGAAGTTATTAGTGAGGCTTGTTAAGTTAACCTTAACTCCATGAGGATAGTCCATTGAGATAACTATAACTCAATAAATTGAGTCTATAATAATTCAACGGAGTGAGTAATTTAGAACACAAAAACTTCTAGTTGTAAAAATTTAAATAGTCTGAAATTTTTGCTCATTCTCTATGAAATCGACTTGTACTTGCACACTTATGTGATAGACACTATGCACTTGTAATTAATTACGAATTGGATTTAATATCTTATTCATGAAAATTATTTGTTTACTTATAAAAGAAAAAATATATATCTCTGAGTAAACAAGAACAACCAACAAGATGAAAGTGTTTCATTAAAAGTATAGATATCTTTGAATTGAGTATGGATTTTGTATTTATGACTACTGATGTTTAAATCTAGATTAGACTTTTGAAGTTATTTATTTGATATACACTTCATTATTCTTCTTGTTTTAATCATATTAAATTTAAAGTTGTGTTTTGATTCATATGTAGTTGAAATTGATTCTGAAAATCATATTGGATCAATTTAGGATAATAGATGTTTCTGAGAAAAATTGATAATATAGTTTAGTTATTATCTATCTTATACAAGTATATTTTGTATGATGTTGATTATTTCTAAAGTACATTTGAGAGGAGAGGAAGAACAATGTTAAAACAAATTGACAATTCTAAAAAAAGTATACATACATGTTAATTTGAGTTTAGTCTCTTGAGTATCCAAGATAAATAGATATTTTCAAAAAGAAAAAAAAAGGTGTAGATTTATAAAGGAAAGAAATAGTCCTAGTACTTCATAAAAACCATTTTTTAAATCATAGTAGGTTTGCTAAGGGACTAGCAAAATATAGGTATGAGGGAAGTTTTTAGAATGAAAAAATACATAATATTAGTAGTTAATGGATGATTAATTATATGGTATTTAGTTTATCATATAAGAATTAAGCCATTATATCACAATTATAGGATTACATGCCTTAATTAAAGAATATGCATAATTTCAAGGAATTAGTGGTTAATTAAGTATCATTTATGAGTGAATTAGAAATTACTTCTTTCACATATCAAGTGTTAAATGTTATATAAATATTTGTTTTACTAAATTGCAGAACTAAACAAGTCTATTGAGTTAAGTGGAGTTTAACTCAATAAGATCAGTCCATTGAGTTAAAAGTTAAGTCAATAGTGTAAGTCTATTAAATTACATTAACTCCACGGACTAATTATTTTCTAATATTCGATTGTGAGCAGTTGTAGAAAATTCAAAAGTCTAGGTTTGCAATCTAATAGGGAGAGGAGTGCTTAACAGTAAGTGGCTAAATTTTTAGTAGTGTAATCGCCTCGCATGTAATGACAGAAGTTTTTCTTATTATCGATAGAGAATTTTACCTTTTGCTCATCTGAAGGAACAAAAACAAAATAAAAACAAAACTCATTATCTGTGTTTTATGCTTATTAAATTTGTGTATCGTTTGTGTTTGTATTGTGAGTATTGTTTAATGTTTATTTAATTTCAGTTATAGAAAATCATATTTTAATATAAATCTTTGTAATCTTGAATTAAGAAAATCTACTATTTGAATTTATTGAGTGTTAGAATCAGTAAATGATGAATGTAAAATAAATCACCTAATGGTTGGCCGTATTCTTCTACAAACTACAATTTTAATTATAAGTTACTTGAGAGCTCATTGAGTTAAACATAACTGTGAGCATATTATGAATATACATTATATCTTGGTTATGAAAATTTATTAAGCAAAATGATTTTGATAGTTCCCTATAGGATTAACCTATAATTTCACACTTATATGATAGACACTATGTACTTATAATTAATTTAACGAATTGGATTTAATATCTTATTCATGAAAATTATTTGTTTACTTATAAAAGAAAAAATATATTTAAGTAAACAAGATCAAGAACAATACTTTATTGAATTCTCAAAATTCTATATTTATTGAACTTTCCAAAAACTATTAGAGACTTTGCCAAACTATTTGAAAAGCTATGAATAGTTTACTAAATATTCTAGAATTCTGTATTTACTAAACTTTTCAGAAATTATAGACTTTGCCAAATTATTTGGAAATCACTAAAGACTTTTCTGAACTATCCAAAAAACTCTAAATACTTTACTAAACTATCTAAAAAACTCTAGATACTTTACTAAACTATCTAGCTATTTTTAATTACTTTATAAGATCCGTCAACTATTTTGAAGTAATTTAATCTTATTTAAATGATTAAGTATATTAGCATTAAATTATGATTTTTTATCATCAAAATTAAACTTAATAATCCTAATAGATAGAACATGCTAATAACCAAATTACCCTCCATCCTTATACAACCAATAACACAATTACAAATGTATTTATATGCTAATGTTCTACATATCATAACACAAATCTAAACTTATGATTCACATGTTCTTCAACCAATTCTAAGGTGTGGTGTTAGCTTATAATGCTATAAATAGTGTGGGACTCAAGTGGGAAGGCTTGAATAAACGTAGCCCTAAGTTTGGAGCAAATCGCTATAAATCTCTCTATATATCGATCTATAGCTTGCTTATTTTATTTACATTTCATCTTTACATTTGCTAAAAGAAAAATTACTACATCATGTTTCTTGCCTTGCATCAAATCATTTTTGCATGTTTTAAATTGTTAAAATTAATTCAAAAATCACTATTAACTCATCTTTAGAGAAATCAGATTGTTTCGTGGGGTTTTGGTAAAGGACGAGACTTTGGCACACATGATAATTAATGTTATGCTTTATTTTGATCAATCAGAATTTAATTGTTTTTCACCTAATTCCTTTCAATCGCAATATGTTAGTGACAAGCAACAAATGAAGAGCGATCTCCATGTGCACTCCATGAGGACAAGGCTTTGAGTTAGTGACGAAACAATGCATCAACAAAAAAATCAAGTACTTCATGAATAAAGTATAGCCTTGGAAAGAACTTGGAAGATCGTATGGAATATAAATTAAATACTTTGCAAAGATGCATGGACACTTTTGGCTTTAAAAAGATCATGTGATTGAGAAGATTATATATATATATTTCTCGCGAAATGACACATCGTTTAAAGGCGCACTACCGGCATCATCACCACCATTATCGTTACACAATAATATCCAAGTCCTATTACTTCATATTTGTGTAGGTGCTTTAGATTTTGTTGTTTTCTTCCTTAGATCGAAAGCCTCTCGAGATTGGAAAGAGAAAGATTTTTCTCATAAGGTAGTGATTATTTTTGCATGGGTTAAAAAAGAAGATAAGGTATTGATTTCTTTTTCTTCTTGTAATTTCTATAAGTTGAAGAAAGATCGATCGATTATCATATCTACTGCTGTTACAGATAAAAAAGTCAAAAGAGATTGAAAGGTGATGATTTGATGGTAAGGTGTACAAAAATTATGAATGAAAGTAAATAGAGATGTCGTCATCTTGAATTCTACAGAAATTATATCATTATCAAAAAAAAGTAAACATGTAGAGACATTTAACTTAAAATTAAATAAAAGTTTTTTTCTTAATTTATACATACATGTGTACATCTAATTTTTTTCCTTTTTTAGTTTAATAAGTTAGTACCATTAGAATTAGCTAGTGCTAAATCAATGGACATGTACACGCACTGATGAAGAATCATGTAAAAGAGGGACATCTCTCTGGTAAATTTGTAGCTGTCCATGCGCTATCAAAGATGCAATATAGGGGAGGGGCTTTCTCACTCACTGACATATTAGGATATGACGATGAAAGATGATACTTTAGATTTATTACACGCGCGGTGGTCAAATCAAGGCGGCTCTTTTGATTCTTTTTTAATACATCAAGAAAAGCACTCCTTCGCTTGTTAGTTCAAATGCCATACTTGTGACATATATATATATATATACATATCATTCCGTCCAGTACTTATTATTAATTGTCATGTATATTTAAGTGAGAGTACCTGGTGGCGTTACTCGTTGAATGAATGAATGAACTGCAAGTGGATCGATCGGAGACGGCGATCGTCGATGTCGACGGAGGACAGGGAGAGGAAGAGGGGAGGCAACCAGTACAAGTGGTCGACGTCCGGATCCATTCGTGGTTTGCTCAGGTTTGCAGATGTGGAGGATGTTGTGTTGATGTGCTTGGGAACGCTCGGAGCCATTGGAGACGGCTGCTCCACCAACTGCCTGCTGTTGTTCGCCAGCAACGTCATGAACAGCATAGGCCGGCGGGAGAGCATGTCCGGCGTCTTCATACACGAGGTTGACATGTTCTGTCTCCATTTCGTGTACCTGGGACTTGCGGTCTTGCTGGTAGCCTTCTTCGGTAATAATTAATTAATTATTAAATTAAGACTTACGACCTCTAATTCCATCTGATCCGATAATCCGAACGTTTTGCATGGTTAATTAATTGTTGTAATTTGGATTTCTTGGGTGTACATATGTTAATCAAGCAGAAGGTTATTGTTGGAGTAGGACGAGTGAGAGGCAGGTGCTTCGTCTTCGTTTTAGATATTTGGAAGCCGTCCTTAGGCAAGAGGTGGGGTTCTTTGAGGCCGAGGAGGCCGCGAGCAATTCCGAAATAATCAGCAGCATATCCGATGATGCTTCTAAGATACAACTAGTCCTCGGTGAGAAGGTAAATTCACACCCTTTTTTTTTTGAAATAATTGTAGAAAATCCCACATGCATGCATGGATAAATGCAACGATAAAACTTAGATTAATATATTAATATTTCATAATAATAATAATTTTTACACTAATCAAGATTCAGATTGTAATTAGTTAATTAAAATTAGACCAAAGTTATTACAGCAGTTTACAAATCTTTTCTCGTTAACACATTGGAGTTACGAAGCTTCACTAGGATTAATTCTTTTCAAGTTGTTATTTTTTTGAAAATGATTACTTTTAAATTGTAATTACAATTTCTCCATATATTTTTTACGATTTTTATAGATTTTTTAGAATATTTTATTAAGTTACAAATGAAAAAATTTACTAAAATTAATCTTAATCGCCAATTACAAAATCATGAGCCAAAGATTCATTAGATCGTTGAAGTGACGACTTGCTTAGCCTTCGATCATAACTACCGATCAGCTAGACTCTTCTTTAAGATCTTGTTATGGTTCATCTGCATGGCAACCATAACTCACAGGTTCTTTTTTATTTTATATCGTTTTGAAGTATATTTTTGTTCTCAACTAGTCAAGTCGAGAATCAACTCCATAGAAATTCACAAAATCAGGAAAGAAAATTGTGAGAATATAAATAGTAAATAAAGATAGATTGGTTTGGCTGTTGGAAGATAACTTCATGGATATAACTTTGTCTAAGATACTTATGCTCGAGGCAATTGTTTAAAACTATAAATGGAATTGTGCAAGCAATTGACATGCTACGGAAATTTAGGATCGACAAAACTAAGTAGTTGTGACATATAAATAGATTCCTCTAGATATCCATTTAAGAATGCAATTTGAACATTAAGTTGTAAGAGTGATCGATTGCATGAGATTGGCCTGCACCCAATCGATGAAAACTGATTGCTAGATCCATTGTCATTCATAACCTAAAATTTGAGCCTTTGAAACTTGGTCACCCGACCCTTGTAACCTCAATCACTCGAACTTAATTAATCGAGCTAGATTGTCACACCTAAGTTTGCACCCATTGCCCTTTATGATCTAAACCCTAAAGTTTTTACAACTTGGTTACTGTAAATGTAACCTTAATCACCTAAGTCAACTACACCTAGATTTCTTAAGGGCACCTAGATCATAACTAGGCTCACAACTAATCCATCAAGTCAAATTTTGTGACCCGATTGCACTTAGTTTGATCATAACTTAAACCTTGTGCCTTTGTAACCTAATTTCTAAGCCTTTATAGCTTGGTCACCCAACCCTTGTAAACTTAATCATGTGAGCCTAATTAATTGAGTTGACCACGTTGGATCTCTTAAGTGCACCCAAATTGCATCCAAGTCTACGCCTAATTACCACTTGAGCCTTGATTTTTATGCCCAAATCAAACCCAATCAATCATAACCTAGTTATTGAGCCATTGTTACTTCACCTCTATGCCTCTATAATGTCATTTGTCCAAGAGTAATTTCTATGGTTCTAGCTAGTTGCACCTAATTCATTGCTTAAGCTTGGATCCTTGACCAAGTCACTTTTCCTCCATCACACACCTAATTTTCTTGTAACCTCGTACCCACACCATTATACCCACAATTTCCTCCTTATTCATGCACCTTTGTAACCCTATTTGCCACACTCATGTCCAAGCTAGATTGTCACAACCTGATCACACCCCTAGCTTGCATGTGCACCTAGATTAGTCTCCTATGCTCACCTAAAAATCAATTGTGCCCAATTTTTCTTACGCCCAAGCCCAATTTATTTAATTGAGTGTCACCCTATTTCGAATCCATCCATCTTCACTCTTCTATCATCTTCCAATCTTGCACTTTCCCGCCACACCATTCCCTACATCCCACCTTCGAATCTCACCCATTCCATCTATTCTCAACCATTTTTAATGATTTGTGCCATCCATTACAACTCAACTTACATTGAATCCCACTTGGTTACACAATATCTTATTTATCCCTCTAACCATCTTTCCACTACCTGCCATCCACCTATCACACCATTCATTTTGGATAGTCAACCACTCCTTGCACTTGCACCATCCCTTGCAACCCATTCTACTTGTCACCCCCATTTCTTCAATTCATTGCATCATGCCCTACATTTCACTTGTTTGCATGTTCAAACAATTGCTCTCAATCACCATCATTGATTGATCCCCACATACCCATCCATTTGCCTATAAAAATCCCTTCTTGGTGGTGTAGGGCAAGTGACATCAAAAAAGCCCTTTGCAATCAAACTATTCTACACCAATAACAGTGATGTCTCTTTCGTCACTTGAATACACTACTTCCTTTTGCATAAGCATTACAAATCTCTCAATGTGCACTTGCAACATTCTCAATATAGATTCCTACACACATCTTCATTCCCAACCTCACTCCTTACTTCTAGCAATCCCAACTCATTGTTCTCTAGCAATGTTGACCCCTATTTGGCCTTCTCTCTTTCTGTCGGAGTCAACAAATAAGAGACTTGTAAGTCCCCTCTTCTTGCCTCTTTCACTTTTGATTAATTTGCATTGAAAATTCAGTCTTTGCATGCTTGCTTATGTTTTCTTTTTTTCTTTCTAGTATCATGCCCTCTTTGTCTTATGTTTTTCGTAAGTTAATTAGGTAAGGTAGCTTATTTATCATGGCATAATGACCCACTATCATCCTCGACATGGCTCACTTATTTAGCTCGCAATTAGTATGCCATGCTCCATGAACTTACATGTTCATATGTAGACTTTTAGGCACTTTCATGTTCACAAACATACCTTCCCTTTGTGCATATAATTTCATGCACCCATGAAGTTCTCCTCTTTGCCTTTTTCATATTCACATGTAGTTGCATGTGTAGTCCATGATGTTATGCATACATGAAATTCTAGGCTCCTATATAAATTCACACATAGCTTTTCCTCTTCATGATTATGTATATTTTCAAGTTCACATGGCTGCATCATTCACATATGCATCTATACTTGCACATTCACTTCATGATTACATTCCATAACTTCATCACACACATTTGTATTCATGTAATTTCTCCCATGCTTACTATGATGCATCTAAAGAAACACCATAGAGTGGGACAATTCCACTTGAGAGGAAAGGAAGGAAAATAGAGTCACCACTTAGTAAATTAAGAAAACCCAAGGGAGAAGGATCCCTCTCATAAAAGGTTAAGGATAAGAGACTTGTCTACATTAGAGGTCTAAATAAGTTTTTGGTATATAGAGTGGAAAGATGTTAGGCACACACCCCACCCAACCAAAGGCTAGCCTCCTTGGTACAACAAGACTGTAGCTTAACCAAAATTTGTAGTATATCAAGAGAGATAGGGAAGAAAAAAAAGAATAGGAGAAAGCCTATAATGATTCATGTAGGCTAGAAAGTAAGAGAAGTTAGGTAAAGGACCACAAGGATTCATGTAGGGAAGGAATTTCTAAGGTTGTGGTTTGGATGAGGCTACAAGGATTCATGCAGCATAAATAACGTAGAGAGGAAAGGGCACAGTCTACAAGGATTCATGTGGTGCAAGAGTATCATGAACCTACAAGGATTTATGCAAGTTCATGAAGTGCTACAACTATAGATGTCAATGATTCATGTCACTACTAAGAATGGTTAGAGTAAATACTAAAGGCTTGTGCCATAACACTATAAGGTTTGAGAGTTAAAGGATGTGGACTACAAAGATTTGTGCATTTATAGGGAAGAAGCTAAGGTAAAAGAGGCCAAAGGGTAACAATTGCAAGGATTCATGCAACCCACATAGGTTTCTCCAATGAAGGTCATATCGGGAGGAACTTGATACTATCTTACATAGTTGTAGATTATCAAGCTTGAGATAGGTTTCTCACCTATGTTACTAGAGCTAGAGAGGAGTGTCCAATTCACTAGAGGTTGGGTCACAATTGCTAATCGAATACTCAAATGTCAATCAAATGCCTAGAGTCCCCTCCCCTCTTTTGGAGTCTATCTCTTGCTCATATACTTCCCTTCTTCCTCTACATTTTTTGTTTTCCTGCCATTTCCATTTTCTACTATTGTATCACTTGTACATTGGTCCTTGTCTACCATTGCATACCTACTTTTCTTTTGTAAGGTTTTTGTTCATATATTCCTACCAACAATTGACTATTCAACACATTCTTTTTGTTACAACATATTTCTCAAGCAGTTAAGTGATTTCTCAAGACTTAGTAGTGCCTTACCGAAAGGAAGAAGATTAGTTGCATGGCCTTGTCTAGTCTAGGTCCATACTTTGGCAAAAGAGAGAATGTCGGGTTCTTGAGACCTAACAAAAGATAACCTAGTTTGGACATTGGTGATTTGATGACAAAGTGAATGTGGGGTGTCAACGCTTACACTTACATGCATCTAGTATTTTATTTGCATATTCATACATAAATGTTTTCATGCACTCCTATAGTTCATTTCTTTTATTCTCATGCTACTTATTCATGTAACTTGTTTTATTTCTCTTGCATTCACGTTTGGTCCATTTCACTTTCTCATGTATCCATTTTCATAAGGTGCATATTAATCTTTGTCTAAAATGAAAAAGTGCATAATATTAATGGTTAATTACATTATATTTAGCTTATCATATGAGAATTATTCTATTATGTTACAATTGCACGATTATATGTTTTAATTACAAAATGTGCATAATTTCAAGGAATTAACATTAATTGAATATCATTTTTGGAAGATTGAAAATCTAATTTAGGTGTGGTTTAATAGTATTAACCATGATCTATTTTATTTGTATATATTTATATCATGTATACAACTCATTGAGTTAGTATTCTTTTTATTAAAAGATCACATGTTAACTCGTTGAGTTATAGGTTTAAAGGTGTAAAAAGATCACATGAGAACTCATTAAGTTAGTAAGTAAAACTATGAGTTGTATATTTAAACTCGTTAAGTTAGCATTATGCACATATTGAATTTAAATGTTTTATTATATCACGTGAGTTGCACATGTTTAACTCAAATTAGCATAACTATACGCATTGAGTTACTTGAATATACACTAAGGTAATGCGTTGTGTTAGTGTTATAAGCTTATAAGTTAATTCTTTATTTCACGTGATATATTATTTTATATTAAGTTCATTGAGTTAAGCTTTACGCAACAAGGAAAGTCTGTTAAGTTAACAGAGTAAGTCCATTGAGTTACACTACTCCACTGTATGGTTGTGAAAAGTTAAATCAAAATTTGTCTATTCAGAGAACTTGTTTGATTTGTTTTCATACATATATTAATAAATTCTTTTAGGGTAAACAAACAACTTTTCACACAAATTAGATATTAAGTCTAATTTCTATTTATAACTATAAGTGCACAATGTATATTGTATTTGTATGTAAGTAAAAGTTGATCCCATAGAGATTGAGTAAGAATTATGTACTATTTTAATTTTTATACTAGAGTTTATATGTATTCAATTAAGCTCTCCGTTTGATTTACAATTAACTCAATGGACTTAGTTCGTAGAGTTACAGTTAACTCAATAGACTATCCTTATGGACTTAAGTTAACTTCACAAGCCTAACTAGTAACTTCTAATTAAATGTTGCTATTCACAAAAGAATTCAACCATCCATTGGACGATTCCACAGGATGTAAATAACATCAATTAAGCTATTTAATGTTAGTTAATCTGATATTTATCATTAATCAATAATAACATTCAGATATTTCGAATAATAACCATTAAGATTTTTTAGTATTCTATACAAATCAATTTCAGTAATCTATAAAACTATTTTCTATTTTCTGAATCAACTAAACATAAAACATTCACAATACTAATAATGATAACATTAATCACGATACAAAACAAATAATACAATACATAAATACTAAATGTAAACATAGATAATTAGTTTTTTCTTGGTATTTTTGTTTCGATATGTTCTTGAAGTTAAACGAAATGTGAAATGTAAAAATTCTCTATCAATGGTAAGAACTTCCATCACTACATGCGATGCGATTACATCACTGAAAACTTAATCACTTATAGTCATGCCTTCTCTCCTTATAGAATCACGTACCAAGACTTGTAAGTTGATCTCCTCTTCAGTATATTAGCATCAACTCGAAACCAAGGTTAGAAGCTTTACAATCTTTTGAGATATGAATCGGTGCTAGGTGAAAATGACTTCCCTTCCTACAATGCAATCACTCCTCATAGTGATTGTCAGTCACCGTGTTTAGCACAGAATCGACCAACATTCGAAAAATATCCTCATAAACCTCTGATGATTGGTGATTTTGGTGGTGTTCTGAAGTTTTAGGGAACTTCCAATGCTTCCTATAGTTAGCACAGTCCTCCACCTTCACATACACTTTTTTCGTCTTTCTCCTCTTCTTTTATATTTCTTTCAGTAGTAACTACTTCTACCTAAATGATCGGTTGGATTTCCTTCATTCATATCAACGATGGTGATTTCTTCTTCATTCCACGAGTTAATTCTTATGTGATATGTGCAATCGTGGTTTTTTTTCGAATTTCCTATTTCTACAACTGCTAATAGTGGCATGTTAGAAAATAACTAGTTCGTGGAGTTAGTGTAACTCAACTTTGTTGACTTAACTATAAAAACATGTGCAATAAAGAAATAACTTATAAGCTTATAACACTAACACAATGTGTTACCTTAATGTATATTCAAGTAACTCAATGCGTATAGGTATGCTAACTTAATAGAGTTAAATATGTGCGTAATTCTAACTTACAAATAAAAAGATATTTTGGATAGTTACAAACTATAAGTATCCGATGCTTATATGCATTTTGGATAGTTAGCACCTAACCTTTCGAAAGATAACTTAAGTCAAGTTTCTAGATCACGACACATGTCCTCAGTAATTCTTATGATAAAAAAAGGTATTTCGGATACTTGCAAACCTAACTATTCGATGCTTAGATACATTTCGAGTAGTTATCATCTAACTTACCGAAAATCTACTTAAGTCATGTATTAAGGTTACAAATAATAAAGTATTCTTTAAGCGTTCAAAACATAACTGTCTAGTACATGAAATGTAACTCTCCAAAATAACAGACATTTCGGATACTTAGGAATTACAAAGCCTATAACTCACCAACAATTCAAAAATATACTTAATTAACACTAATTTCCTGAAATTATGCAGATTCATTCATTAAGGCATATAATAGTGCAATTATAACATAATGGCTTAATTCTCATATGATAAGCTAAATATTATGTAATTAATCATTATTTAACCATTAATATTAAACACTTCCCTTGTACTTAACTTTTGCTAGTCCCTTAGCAAACTCATATGATTTAATTAACAAGTCTTTTTAAAGTGTTAAAACTATTTCTTTCCTTCATACATCAGTATTCCTTATAAAAATTATTTCTTCATTTTGTATCTCAGAATACTAAGATTAGATTAATATAAAGATATTCTATATAATTCAGTAATCTAATTTAACATTGGCTTTCCTCTTCAACCTACAAATATATTTCAAACATATGTAAATTACATACAAAATATACTAGCATCACATCGATGGTAGTTATATTATCAAAAAAGATTTTTTTTTCAAACATCTATTATCCTGAATTTTCTAATATGATTTCTAGAATAAATTTCAACTACATACAAATCAAAACACAATTCAACTCAATATGATTAAAACAAGAATAATGAATTGTATCTCAAATAAACAACATCAAAAGTTTAATTCTAGATTCATACTTCAATAATCATAAATAATAGAGAATATACTCGATTCAAAAGATATCTGTATCTTCACAAAACACTTTTATCTTTTTAGAATAGTATATGCATATTTTTACTTTAAAAGTTAATTTGAAAAGCTTAAATCATACAAGAACTTTCTAGTATACCTATGTATCGAGCTTTCAGTCAACAATCCCAGATCTGATAAGGATCTTAGGTTATCAAATTTAAAGAGTCTTTCTCAGGTTAACAATCTTTACATACCTATCTGCTTAAGTACAAAAGGCTTGTGATCAAACAAATCAATAAACTCTCAAAGTTTTTCTCTTTTTTTCCTCTTTTTTTCTTTTCAACACAGTATATATATGTATTTTATTAATACAGATGCAATAAAATACAAATCTCATATAATCCTGCTTATACAATCTACTGAAAATTATGAATTCATATCAATAAGCTCATACTTTTTTCTGTAGTTTAATAAGATTTATACATAAATCATTCTACAAGTTTAATCAATCAAATTAAATGTATCATTGATCATATGTCTTTCATTTAATCTAAAAATCAACATTTCAACTCTTTTAGGATTTCAGATAATTTTTTGAATTTCAGTTAAGCATTCTGATTTCTTTTTAAAATCGTGAAACTATTAAACTCATAAAATTTAGTAAAAACATAAGATATTATATCTAGATTTGTATTAATAGTAAAATTTGTAGTATCTTATATAAGATTCTAAATATAACATTCAAGTATTTATAGTTCTCAACAAAAAAATTTTAGTTTCAGCTATCAAAAGATTTCAAATAATTTTAAGATAGTTATAGGAAATTTCAAAAAATTACAGCAAAATTCATAAAAGAATTTAAGTTTCCACATAAATTTGCAACACATTCCTAATTCCTCTAATTAATAAGATTACTTGGATTTTAATCTAATTACCTCTCTCCCATACTTACATTTTGCATTGTCCTCAATGTAAAAGATTTACAATAAATACAATAAATGTTAGCAGACATAAATAATGTTTCGTTAACTTAGCACTTAACTCAACAAACTTAATTCATTGAATTAATAAATAACTCCACAAACTATGCTTAAATGTAAATTCAAGATAAGTAATCAATTACATACCTTGTTATTTTGTATCTCTTTTAATATCTTTTGACTTTTGATTCTGAAAAACTTTTCATTCGTAAATAAAAACAAAATATATAACAAAATAACAACTAAAAATAAAATATAAATTGTTAAATCAGTGCCTTGTGTGGAACCTAGGCTCCTATGCCTTTGGTGGCTCACAAGTAAACCAATTGGTTTCTCAGAATAGATACCAACAAATTGGATTGATATTTTATTTTTCCTTTTTTTTTCTTGTAAGATAAATAAAATAAAAACTAAAGTTTTTTTTTCTAAAAATAAATGCAGAATACTTACAACATTAAAAATATAAAATCATAATTTAAGAACATAATTAAAAAGTAGTGGCAAATGGAATAAACGTGTTAGTCTAAGCAAAACCTTTAGGCATAATTCTTCTTACTCTTAATTCTGTTCTAATGCAGTTTGCTTTCCCTTTTAACTTGTAAACTTGCAGTATGTTATCAACACTAAATATAAGTGTATTACCATTAATGAATTGAAATGCAGAAAAAAATCCTTTTTTGTTCCAATATAATATAGTTGTTTCTATTTCTACATATATTTCAATATATTCCTTTTCCCACTTCCATTCATTTAGGTCTTTCATAATCCATATTTGAAATTTCATCAATTCATCCCACCATCTTACTAGACATAAAGTAGGATCATCATATTCATTATACCACACTCTTAATTGAATTTTATCATGTTCTGTAGATGGTGGTTCAGCTATATCATTAAGTATAGGTAATATTTCTATAAAGTCATTGTCATAATTGTCTATACTCACTATGCATAATTTAGATCTAAATACAACTGATATATCCATGACTAGATATATATATACATCAAGTATGAATGACATGTATATTGTTAACTAATGCTTTCTCTCCTAGATATATCACAATATTTTCATTTCAAGATCTATTTAGAAAATTATACACACTTAAACATAAATTCTCATCTTAATTTCCAGTTGGTCTCTAGTAATACAATTTTTTCAAGAATGGTCGAATTTTTATCAGAAAATGTTAAAATTAATCCACAGTTTTCAGTTGGTACTTCAAATCTATTGAGCCTTCCTATATTCCATTCTTCTCTAGTAATAGTATTTCTAATCAAAATATCAGGTAACAGAATAGCATACCTTGGTTTGGTTCTGTAAACAATCAATTTTTCATCTATCCCCATAATATGATCTATTCCTTATAATGTATTAGGTGGAATTCCATCATTTTCTTCTATGTTCAAATATTCATAACTGATTGAACTACGATTAAATGACTTCCATAAAATTCCATCTTTAATATAAGTCATCTTTGTAGTTTGTAGTCTATGAAAATATTTCTCTGACACATTCTTTAATTTATCTTAACACAACACAATCTGCATAGATCTTTAGCTAATAAGTTACTCAATACTTCCCTTAGTACATCTAGTGGTAATTCCATCAATTCTATCTGTTGTAATTCTGTATAACATAAACAAAATTTAAATAGAGATAAAATTAACATAGCTACTTACATATACCTCTATGGAGTTAGGTCATAACTCAATGGACTAAGTTTGTTAAGTAATAACTCTATGGTACTACTAACTACAATTAAACTTTCATTTTTTTCTTTATATATTTTTCTACTTACTAATTATATTATACATAATTGCTAATAATTGTGCTACTTCCTTCAGCTTCCCTCTCATAGGAGGTATCAATTTCATTAACAATTCTATTCACAAGGTTAGGCACTGTTTGCATTGGTAATCCTCTAGTAGGTCTAACTTCTATTGATTCCTTCTATCTAGGGTGTATATTTCTATTCATATTTTAATTAGCAGCACTTCCAAATACATATTCTAGACAATTGTTTAATTGTTGAATTATCTTTTCTAATTTCTCTATTCTAGATCCTTGTTCAATTAATGTTTCATAACTTATATTTTTGTCATTTATATTTTCTCCTCCTTGGAAATTGTTATTTCTCCAAGATAAATTTGGGTGATTTCTCCAATTAAGGTTATAAGAATTTCCAAAGTTATCTTTTTGGTTTCTAACATAAATAATATCTAAGTCATTAATATTTGCATTTTTTTCTGCTAGTTTTTGATTTAATAATAACTCTTCTATTTTCTTTGTTAACTCAGTTAACTTAACTTTAAGCATAGTATTTGAATCTATTTCATACATTCCCCTTGGCAATATTCTTTTATCTGTAATAGCTTCAGTTGAGTTTTCCCATTAAGTAGTTTTTTTTGCAAAGTTTTCTATGTATGCCCATGCTTCTTTAGTATACAGTTTCAAAAATCTATTATGACAAGTAGATTCTAATAAAAATTTAGTTGAAACATCTATGCCTTCATAAATTATACCTATTAATTGTGTTTTACTCATTGCATGATGAGGAGATTGAGTTAGTAATTTTTTAAATCGTTCAAAATATTTCTAGAATGATTCTCCTTTTTTTGACTACACATTAATATTTCCTTTTTCTTTTCAATCATTTGATATGTTGAATAATATTTTTCCAAAAAAATAGAGTAAAATTTAGTTTATGTAGAAATTGAATTAAGCAATAGAGTATATAACTATCTCTTAACTATATCTTTTAAAGCAAAAGGAATATATCTAAGTTTAATAGCATCAATACTCATGTTCGGCATTTTTATCATTTGACAAACTTTATTAAATTCTCTAAGAAAATAATAGGTATCTTCTCTTTCTAATCTATGAAAGTGTGGCAATTGACTAATATAATTAGATTTCAGTTCAAACCTATCTCCTTCAAAGTTTGACAATCGAATACATGAAGGTTCATCAACTAATTTAGGATACAAAATTTTCCCTAATAGTTTTTCTACTAGAGCAGCTATATTTTCATTCACCTTTAAAGAAAGGTTAGCTACACCCCTAAGGTTTTCGTTAAAGTCTAAATTAGAAAATATTTTAGTATACTTCTACGTTGAATAATCCTGTGTAAGTGTTCTTACTAATCGTTTAGTGCTAGGAAAACGAGTCCATGTGCTCATAAACTCTTAACATAAAATAAATTGTAGAAGATTAATTACATACCAGTTTGAAGCTTTGTTCTATATAAATAGTTGTTGATAGATGAAGTTAAATCAGTTACTTCTCCTTCCAATTCCCCCAATGAATTCTCTTTCCTCTTTTCAATTGCTAGTAACCAGTAAATAACATTATATTCTATATTTATAATGCACGTTCATAAGGCAAATGAGTCTCATTGTAAGAATGTGTCTTGTAACGTGCAATATGATTCCTATTTTTATGGATACGTGTTCCATTTCTCATTTTTAAATTTCAGTAACTATTAAACCCACGAAGTCTCGTTCGTAGAGAAAAGAATAACTGTTAAGGTAACTCCATAGACTAACTTTGTTGAGTTATAGATAACTTAACAGAGTGACCTCAATTACTGTTCCTAACTTAACGAACTAACCTCATTGAGTTACAACTAACTCAATGGGCTAACTTCGTCTTCTATTTACTAACTCCACGAACTAACTTCGTTGAGTTACAGATAACTCAATGGAGTGACCTTATATTTTATTATTGACTTCATGGAGTAAATGTTAACTCCACAAACTAACTTCATTGAGTTAACATTTAGCAAATTTTCCTAAAAAAACTTACTTCTCATCTTAACTTTTATATTTTTTTCTTGCATATTATCAACTTAAATAAAGTTAAATACATTACCTTAATGTAGTGTTCTAATTTAAACTCAATTAAATCTGAACATTATATGCATATTTAACTTACAGTTCATTTCATGTTATGCAAAAATTAAATTTTTCTTTTCAATATGTAGATATATTCAAATATTATCAAATCATCATGTATTTAATCACATCATTCATAAAAAAAATTTTAAAAATCTATCCTGCAAAGCTTTAAACAAATAGATATACAAAATTCATCTTTAATACAATTCTAAATTAAAACATTCATTCACAAACATACGAATTTAGAAACATCTTGATGTTCAAACATTCATATATATATATCTATCTATTTTTTACATTACATTCAATCAAACATTTTTAGTACAGGTAGATAAATAATACAATTAATCTCTATTCCTTAATTCATCTACTTCTTTCTAGAGTTTTTCTAATTGTTATTCTAATTGATTAATTCATTCTACAGCTCCTATAAAGTCCCTAGAAGGTCCAACACTATCAATAGTAGTAGTAGAAAGTCCCTACCAGTTATAATTTCTATACTTCTTCACAGAAATGGTTCTAGATCTTATCCTTTTAGATGTCTATTTTATGAAGTCTATTCTTTCCACCATCAGTAATGGAATTAGATCTCCATAAAATAATTTCTTTTCTATTGTTCTCAGGTTGGAGATAAATACTTTGTATCAATTTACTTGAATTATGTTCACAACTGCATATGTGGCCCACTTGACAAATTGACTAAGTTCAATGTCATGGTCTTGTCTTTGATAAACAGTTTTTACCAATATAGTTGCCATCATGTGTGCCTTTCTATTTAAGTACTTTATTTTATTAAGTATTGGCACACGAGGGTCACTAGCTATGCACTATTTAATTTCCTGTTCAGCCCATTCCATTGTAGTTGTTTCTTCTAAAATTTAAATTCCTTCATTTCTCAATCTAAATATGTTGTGGAGAAGGTCAGGTGTTATCTAAATATTAACTTCCTCCACATTTGCAATCAAAATTTCCTTCTTCCTCTATCAAATTTGCATAAAAATAAGACACTAAATTTTCATAAACTACATGCCCTTTATTTTTTAGAATAAATTCCAGTAGGCCCTAGAATTCGAATAATTCTCTAATGTCCTCCATTTTAGTCCATTCTACTCGCCTATTGTAAATGGTATCATACCTCTTTATTTCTTGATACTTGTTATATGTTTCCTGACTTCAAAAGTGAACTTCATCCAGAATTATTACTTCAGATGGATAAAGAATTTGGATTTGTTGCTCTAGAGGGGTTTATTCTTGAATTTCTTCTTCAAGTTGCTAAGCTTGTTGTATTTGTTGTTGAAAATAATTTAGAGATTCCTACCTTTCAGCTCTTAATTATGGTAGAGCCCCTGCAGAACTTTCCACCCTTTTATCTTGTAATTTCTCCATTAATTGCTGAAGAGTTTCATTCTTTTCAGTGGAATCTATCGAATTCTTCTCTTTCTTCTTCTTCCTCACTACCAATTTGCATTGTCACTGTTCTTTCTAATTCATTAGCAGATTGGGATGGAATCTCAGGCACAACATATTTTGCCCTTACTTTAGTTTCTTTAGGCTGTAGCTCTTTATCAGCCTTTTTTTCTTTGCTCTTGTTCTTCTTCTAATAATAAATCCACAAAAATAGGCTCTTTATGCCCTACTGCTAGTACTATAGGTTTAGCTTTTATTTTTTCCTTTTCTGTTTTAGGCACTTTTTCTTTTCCTTTTCTTCTTCTAAGTAATTATGCATGATCTTCTTCTTCTTCATCAGATACCAATTCAACCAAAATGAGCTCTTTATGCCCTCGAGCCATAGGTTCTGGCTCTTCCTATTTCACTTCCTCTATATTTGTTGGTCTTAAAAGATCAACCTTATATTCTCTTATAATAGGTATGGCAGCTGCTTCTTGATGTTTTTCAACTTTAATTTTGTATCAAGCCTTCAACTTTTCTACAACCCTTCTCTTCTGAAGTGTATCAAACACCAAATGTTCTTTTGCTACTGTCATATCTTCTTATTCTCCTTGGCTTTTTTCAAATCAAACCAGTTCTTCAAATTCTCTCAATTCTTCTTCAATAGATGGACCCATAACTACCACCCTTTCTAGTGGTCTAGGTGGTGAAATTGAAGGTCCTAGTTGTTCTACTGCTACAACTAGCACTTCAACTTCTTCTCTTTCTTGTTGATTTGAAGGTCTTGGCTACTGTTCTTGTTCTTCCTATTCTTCATATTGTTCTTTTCTTTGTTGCTCTTTGCATTGCATTCTTACATATGCAACTACCTTCCTTATAAACTACAATCGTGATTTTTGTCTAATAACTTCTAGGGCAACTTCATTATTTGGTCTGATTTTTCACTCTCTATTAATAGTAATCTTAGTAGTTACTCATATTCTTGTTTTCATTAATGTAGGTATTCTAACATTCAACTCTACCAAAACTTTTGTAAAAAAGAAGAGGTCAATCTCTACCTTTTCTAACTATTTCTCTCTGGTCATATTTCTGATTTTCTGTCTTGAATGTCATTCCTCTGACTCTCTGAGAAATCTAGCAGTGTCAATCCGATCCCAAAAGTTTTGCACCATCTTGGTCTTCATTGTGTTACTAAACAGAATGGAACGACTTTGATCTTTATTGTTGTAGGATCGAATGACTATATAAGAGGGGGGTGAATTGTGTTTTTCAACATTTTTAAGAATAATTAAAACTTTAAAATTAAAAACAAGTCGAGACACTATTTTAATCAAATCATTTTATTCAAGGTTTCAATTACAATATACAATTCAATTCTCCTTAGAAATTGTAGATGCAATTATATAATGATACCATGTTCCATCTAATCAATTTCATAACTACAAACAAAGAAAACTAATTTACGAAATTTAAAACATTTCTCCTTATTTGGGATTTTTCTTCTTCTTCTGTAATTCTTCAATGACAAATATATGACTTTCTCTGCTTCACCGAATTTGCATTCTTTTGATTCTTCAAATCTTCAGTGACATATATTTAACTTTCTTTTCTTTATTGAATTTTCTTCTATTTGAGAGCTTTTCCTCGAAGAGGTGTTTCAATCCTTGAAAATATATTTTGTTTGGTGTGTAGGGATAATTGATCAATGAGAATTCTATGCCTTTTATACTGTATATTTATTTCATGCATATCCTCCACATTTAACCACAATCAGTTTCCCACTCTTCACATCTTTTCTTTTTCCTTCATTGAAATACACATGTTCTGACCCACGTTTTCCTCTTCAAATTTTCTTTAATCATCAATCCTAAATCTTTGAAAAATTTCCTGCAAAATAAACTTTCTCATCCAAAATTTTTCCATCAAGTGTAATAACAAGTTATGTTAATGTTAACTAAACAAGTAAAAGAAGTAGATTTATAACATAACATATCTAACTTAATGAGTTCATCATATGCTAAATCACGTGACAAGTACTATAGCTAACTCAATGAACTAAGTTTGTGGTGTTATGCTAACTTAACAAACTAGCTTGTGGTATTACAGTTAACTCAAGAAACCAACTTCATTGTGTTACTGATAACTTAACGAACCAGCTAAACCTATCTTTTAGAAAGTTAAATGCTAATTCACCAAAAAGTATTTAAGTATCAGATAGTTAAGTTTTCAAAGTATCTGAAATACCTTTGATAACTTATCGAACCAACAAATAAATGTTTTAAACAATAAAATATTTACCATGTGCAATAATAGTAACTTTAAATTTATAATGCTAACCTAACGTGTTACCTTAGTGTTCAATATAGTAACTCAACGCGTTCAATTATGGTAACTTAACGAGTTAAACATATGCAACTCACGTGATACAATATAACATTCGTAAACTTTAATTTCACCACGTGCATAATACTAACTTAACAAATTCGTCTCTTCATTTTAACATTTTGTTCACTAACTTAATGAGTTTTCACGTGACCTATTTTAACCTTTAAGCCTATAACTCAACGAGTTCTCACATGACCTTTATACAAATAATGCACTAACTCAACAAGTTGTCTTAACATGCATTATACATGATACAGAAAATGTAACTTTAAAATATATCATGCTTTACAATAAAAAATATACGTTAACTTAACATTTAGTTAAATGAAAAGTTAGTATAATTTAAGGACTAGTTATTTAACTTAGCATAATTTCAGATCTATTGCAGACAAGTATTTATATCATTAAACTTTTTCTGTATTAATTGACGTTCTTAATTTACTTTCACAAATAATAGTAATTGAGTAAATATGATTACATTTGTTTAGCACACATCATCAAAATAAAATACTCAACAATTGTTCTAAGTTCTAAATGATGTCTATAGATAATGCCCCTAAATCCTAAATTTTAGTCTAAATAATGAAATGACCTCTAGATTTTGATAATGCAAAAATCAATATGAGAAATAATTTTTTGTATTTCACAGATCAACAGATAAGTAGTTAAAGTCAGTCACAAACAGATCATTCAAAGTTAACAGATGAAATCAGAAGGATCAGATAGTTATCAATTTAAGTATCTAGAAGAAGCAGATTTTCAGAAGGTTAAATGTTTAATTTTCTGGAGGACCACTTAAAGGGAGCAAGAAAGTTTTTCAAAAAGTTACAGAGATAACTATCCAAAAATAAGAAGGATTTCAGAATGTTAGTTAAAAGGTTTAAATTTCTTTGAAAAGTTAGGACAACTAACTATCTAGTAAGTTAAGTCATTTATTACATATGTGCAATAATTCAGTTGAAAGCAAGAAAATTTGGCCTAAGGTATGTTGTACGATAGAAAACTCCCTACTGTGGTGGAAAAGTTAGATCTTACAAAGATGGCACAATTGTTTTTGTCATTAAAAGAATATCTACTCATATATGACTGCCAAAAGGCAACAAATTTAATATGCTAGGGACTAACACTAGTGGACCCAAGAAAATATAGGTACCAAAAGCCTTAATTTCAACATAATTTGTAGGTCTGAAAGGACAAGGAAGCTCAAACGTCAAAGTGAATCATTGATAGTGGATGCTCATAGCATATGATAGGTAAGAAAAGATTTCTAGAATCTATTAAGTCTATAAATTCAGGATTAGTTAAGTTTGGTAATAATGAAAAATGTAAAATTACTGCTATAGGAAATGTTGCATTTAAAAATGGGAAAATAGAAAATGTCTTGCATGTAAATGGTTTAAAACAAAATATGTTAAAGTGTAGGTCAATTATGTGACAAAGGTTACAATCTACTATTTACTGTTAAGAACTATTTTATTTTACAGCAAGATACACTTGAGGTTAAATTTACTAGATATAGAGATAATTCAATTTATGCATTAGAATTTCCATCAGATAATATGACTAGTGATGCATGATTAATTGCTTTTAGTGAAGATGAATGGCTATGGCATAAGAGACTAAATCATGTAAATATGAGAACCTTAAGAAAGTTGACCAAACATGATCTTGTTAGAGGTGTACCCAAACTTAAATTCAAAAAGGATAAACTGTGTAGTGACTGTACGATTGGAAAACATAAGAAATCAATGCACAAGTCAGCCACTAAAATTACTACATATGGACTTATTTGGTCCTACTTAGATAGCTAGTTTAGGAGGAAGAAAATATACCTTAGTGGTGGTTGATGATTACACAAGATTCACTTGAGTTATTTTCTTAGCACACAAGAATGAAGCTTGTAATGAATTCAAACATCTTTGCATTAGAATTCAAAATGAAAAAGAATCAACTATGAAGAATATCAAAAGTGATCATGGAGGTGAATTTGAAAATTTTGATTTTGAAGACTTATGCAATTCTTTTGGTATACTACATGAGTATTCATGTCCAAAAACTCCTACACATAATGGAGTTATAGAAAGGAAAAATAGATCAATACAAGAAATGGCAAGAACAATTCTTAATGCATCTGATCACCAAAATTTTTATAGGCTAAAGCTAAGAATACTACATGTCATACAATAAACAGAACTCATCTTAGACCTATCTTGCTTAAGACACTATTTGAATTATAGTATGGTAAAATACCAAATGTTAGATACTTCAAAATTTTTGGATCAAAATGTTTTGTGCTTAATACAAGGGAACAAAAGCATAAATTTGACGCAAAGTCTAATCCTACTCTACTAGTTGGATACTTTTCAAGAAGCAAGGCTTATAGGGTCTATTTTGAATATAAAAGAAGAGTAGAAGAATCAATAAATGTATCATTTGACGAAGACCAAGTAGAAAAATTAAAGCAACTAAAAATAGACAGTGAGAGTGAAAGTGAATTAGAAAATCAGAAAGCTCTATAGAAAAAGGAAAATACAAAACTGCTTACATTATTGTAATAGAAAAAGCATGGAAGACAAAATTTGGACATCCTATTGCACAAATTGTTAGAAATATAAATCAAGGCGTTCAAACAAGAAGTAAAATTCAGGATATCTATAATTATTATGCATTTGTACCTGAACTTGAACCTACAATAGTTGAAGAAGCTTGTAATGATGAATACTAGATTATGACCATGTAAGAGGTATTAGCTCAAGAAAAATGAAGTCTACAATTTAATTAAAAGGCCCATTGAAAAATCAATTATTGGAATTAGATGGATGTAGCAACTTAGCCAAATTTCAAGACAGCTACAAACTGTTTAGATATAATTGCTCTATGAAGTTAGTTACAGCACTCCTTTTGACAAGTGTCAAAATAAGGGGAGAAAAACACAATATTATTTTAGTAGGCTGTAGTAAAATAGGGGGAGCAAATTCAATTTCAGTATCTTATTTCTTCTTTATGTGTTTAGCTGTATAGCTATATAAGGACAGAAATACATGTAAAATATTATAAGGTTTTTGCCATTATTAAAAAGGGGGAGATTGAAAGGACCTCTAAATTTTGATAATACAAAAATCAATGTGAGGAATAATTTTTTGTATTTCACAGATCAACAGATAAGCAATTAAAGTCAATCACAAATAGATCATTCAAAGTTGATAGATGAAATCAAAAGGATCAAATAGTTATCAGTCTAAGTATCCGAAAGAAGTAGATTTTTGGAAGGTTAAATGTTTAAGTTTTCGGAAGACCACTTAAAGGCAGCAAGAAAGTTTTTCGGAAAGTTACAAAGATAACTATCCAAAAATAAGAAGAATTTCAGAATGTTAGCTAAAGGTTTGAATTTCTTTGGAAAGTTAGGACAGCTAACTATCCGATAAGTTAAGTCATTTATTACACACATGTAGAAATTCAATTAGAAGCTTAGAAGACTTTTTGGAAAGTTAGGAAAGCTAACTATCTAAAAAATAGGATGTTTTCGGAAGGTTACAAAATGAACTATTCGAAACTTAAGTCATCCTATTATGCACATGTCAAAATAAATTAACTATAGTCGAAAGCTTTGAAGGAAATCAAAGAGTTATTGTAGCTAACTATCCGATAGTTAAAAATATTTTGGTAAGTTACAACTGCAAGTATCCGAACTTAAGATAAACAAAAAGACTTAAGTGGATTTTTGGTGATTTACGTATTTCCTTTGGAGAGTTACACAGCCAACCATCTAAAGTCAAAGGAAATCAGAAAGTTATCTTGAATTACTCTTCTAAACAGCAACTTACCATTTTTGGAACCTACAATTTCAGTAAATATAGCAAAATACATCCATTAGAAGTGAATATGATCGTTATACTTAATGTTATAAATATAAACAGCAAACAAAAGAGTTAGACAGCTTTTTGAATATACAAATTCATACACTAAGCTCCACATATACAACAGAACATCTTCAAGATCAAATCTTCAGCAAAAGCAAACTCAAGTTTAGAGCTCTCCATGCAAATAAACTTTGATTTCTTTAAGCAAGTAGTTTACTGAAGTGTGTCAATTGAAAACTTCAGAGATAGGTTGGTTGGAGCTACGACCAAAAAGCTTAGTTCGATTGGTTGATTCTTGCTTTGACCTTAAAGCAAGTGTTTGTAGGTTTTGAAAGATTAGTGAAGCCCAAGTATCCCTTGAGGGTGGACTAGCCATTACTAGTGAACCACCTAAAATTCTTGTATGCATTATCTTCTTTTACTTTGTGTTTGCACTAAGAAAAATTGTTTCATGCTTGCTGAATTAAATTGTTAATTAGTCATTCATTGTTAAAATCTTGAAATTGCATTTAAAAATTAAATCTTACCATTCACCCCCCCTTTAGTAAGCCATTAGGTCCTAACGAATAAACCCTTAGCTTTTGGCGAGTAATCAGGTCATTTCTTGTGTAATCTATCGCTACTAACACATACTACTCCATGGACTAAATCTATGATCTTACCTTAAGTACTCCATTGACTTACAATTAACTCAATGGAGTAAGTTTGTTAACTTATCTAGACCTAATGGAGTAAGTTCGTTGAAGCTTAACTCAATAGACCTCTCGTAAAGTTATAACTAATAAAAATAATTATAATAATAATTTTTATTCAGTCAAGACCAAAGAATCTCTAATCTAACCAACTCTTAATTTTACTATTTTCTTAACTTCGGTCAGACTGTTGTACATCCTCGATTGAACCAAAATTATACCCTTTTTTTACACTTGGTTGAACTGATACCATGTTTTGGTCAAACTAACACTTTTACTTAAAAATTTTATTTTTCTTCTTTTTTTCAAGATCAAACCAATAGATCCTTTCGATGTGACCATTACAATATTTTTCTTTTAATATATGCTTTGGTAAAACTGATAATTTCTTTCAATTAGACCGTTACTATATTAAAATAAATCCTTTTTTTTAAGTATATATTAACATAAAACTTGTTTAGAAGAACCTGAGTACTCTTACTTCTATAATTCCGAAGGAACTTTTTGGAAATTTCAAAATAGTTCTAAGTCTTTGTCCATTTACTTTAAATATATTCTAATTCTTAGGATTTTCAATTTCAATAGCTCCATAGGAATAAATATTTCAAACTATATAAGGTCTTGCCCATCTAGATCTCAATTTTCCTAGATGGTTATGAAGTTTAGTCATGTAAAGATATACTTCTTGTCCTATTTCAAAAGTTTTTAGAATAATTTTCTTGTCATGCCAAAACTTCATTTTCTCTTTTTCTTTTACAGTTTTCGAATAAGCTTCATTCCTAAATTCTTCTAACTCAACCAATTATATTTTTCTATTTTCAACAGCTTCATTTAAATTAGTGTATAGATTTTTTAATACTCAATAAGCTTTATGTTCAATTTCAGTTGGTAAATGGTAACTTTTTTCGTAAATTATCTTAAAAGATGACATACCTAAGCTTGTTTTATAAGCAGTTCTATAAACCCAAAGTGCATCTATTAATCTATTGGCTAATCTTTTCTAGTAAAATTTACTACTTTTTTTAAGATTAACTTAATTTGTTTGTTTGCACTTTCTACTTGTCCACTTATTTGCGAATGATATAATATTGCAATTTTGTGATTTACTCCATATTTCTTCATTAAAGCTTCAAAACTTCTATTACAGAAATGAGTTCTTTTATCACTAATAATAACTTTAGGTATTCCAAATCTAGCAATTATATTAGTTCTTATAAAATGCATTAATTTTTGTATGAATAGCTTCTATCCATTTAGATACATAATCACCCCCAACAATATATAATTAAATTGATTAGACAAGAAATGGACCCATAAAATTTATTCCCCACACATCAAAGATTTCAACCTCAATAATAGGATTCAAAGGCATCATACACCTCTTTGATATCCTTCCTATTTGTTGACATATTAAACAACTTAAGCAATATTTATGAGCATCTTTAAATAGCGTTGGCCAATAGAATCCACATTGCAGAATTTTGGCAATAGCTTTCCTTGAACCAAAATGTCTTCCACATACTTGGTCATGGTAGAAAGACAATATACTCTAATATTCAATTTTTGGAACACACATCCTTAAAACTAGATCAATACATTTTTTAAATAAGTATGGGTCTTCCTAATAGTAATATTTCACTCTTGAAAAGAACGATTTCTTATCTTGTCTATTCCAATCATTAGATATTAAACATGTAACTAAGTAATTAACTATGTCTGCTTACCAAGACATTGTGTTTATGGTCAATAATTGTTCATCAAGGAAATTATCCTTAATTTCAACGTTTTATTTTTCTATTTGTAATCTTGATAAATGTTCTGCTACTACATTCTCACATCCTTTTTTATCTTTAATTTCTAGATCAAATTCTTGCAATAATAATATCCACTAGATCAACCTAGGTTTAGTCTCTTTCTTTGCTATTAGGTGTTTTAAAGCTGAATGATCCATGTATACTATCACTTTAGCTAAAATCAGATATGATCTAAACTTTTCTAAGGCAAACACAATGGCTAATAATTCTTTTTCAGTAGTTGTATAATTAACTTGAGTATCATGTAAAGTTTTGCTTGCATAATGAATCACTCTAGGAGATTTTTTTATCTTCTATCCCAACACTGCTCCTACAGCAAAATCAGATGCATCAAACATTAATTCAAATAGATGGCTCCAATTAGGTGCTTGTATTATAGGAGTTGAAATTAAGTTAGTTTTAAGCTTGAAAAATGCTTCTTTGCAATTCCTATCAAAGTTAAATAGAACATCTTTTAATAGATTAGTTAAAGGTTTAGCTATTTTACTAAAATCTCTAATAAATCTCCTATAAAATCCTGCATGTCCTAAAAATGATCTAATATCATTTAGTTTTCTATAGTCTATACATACTCTCCAACCTGATTGAATTCTAGTAGGTATCAAGTCCTAACTTTCATTCCTAATAACAATTAATTTTGATTTCTTAGGAACTACATAGATTGGACTAACCCATGAGCTGTCAGAAATCGGATAAATTATGTCATTATCTAACTATTTCACTATTTCCTTCTCGACTAATTCTTTAAAGTTTGGATTTAATCTCTTCTTAGGAATTTTAACTAGTTTAGCATTCTCTTCTAATTATATATAGTAACAGCATATAATTGCACTTAACCCTTTTACATCAACCATAGTCCATCATATTGCTTCTTTATAAGTTTTTACTACATCTTTTAATTTAGATATTTGATCCTCTTTTAAATCTAATGCAATGATGATTGGACATGTTCATTTTTCTTCCGGAAATATATAGGTCAATTCAAGAGATAAAGGTTTTAAATCAAAATGTTGACCATCAGAAGCTAGAGCTCCTAATTTAACATTTTCATCTTCGATATTAAACTCTTCTTGATCTCCTCCTACATCTATGCTTTCACTTACTTCTAAAGTTTTAGAATTTAATTGCTTATTTAATTCATCTTGAATCACATATTCTAGCATATTTCCTTCATCCTCTAGAAAGTCTATAGTATTTAAGGACATTTTTAACTCTTCAACCTTTCTGATTTAAAAATATTTAATTAAGTATCCTCATTACCATATGTTAATTTCATCACTCCATTTTTACAATTTATAACATCCCCTAATGTTGCTAAAAATGACATTCCCAAAATTAAAGATGTATCATGATTCTGATGCTTAATTTGTTGGGAATCTAAAACAACAATATTAACAAGATATATGAAGTTCTTGACTTTAATTAGGACATCTTCTATTTTTCCTCTAGGGTATCTTGTACTTCTATCTGCTAATTGAATGACAGTCTTAGTAGGGATTAAGCATTCTAATCCTAAGGATGCAAATATATCACTAGGCATAACATTTATACTTGCACCTAGATCTATTAAGGTTCCTTTTAGAATGATATTTCCTATGATGTATGATATAACAGGGATTCCTGAATCAGATAACTTTTAAGAATTTGTGGTAGAAATAGAGAGCTACTTTACTCAGCTAAAAAAACTTTTTTTAAAACTTTTTGCTCTCTTTTCTTAGTACACCAATCCTTAAAAAATTTAACACAAAGTGGCATTTTCTATAATAAGTCTAACAAAGGAATATTAACTTATACTTTTTCAAAAATTTATCTAATTTTTTCTTATTTTTCAAGAAATGTTTATTGTAATCTTTCATGATAGGGTGCTAATGATTGTGACTTACAGGATTCTTTTTCTTTCTTTTCATTCTTTTGATCATTTTTAGTCTCATTTTCAAATTCATATTTTTCTTCATTGATTTCAGAGAACTTATTTGATTTATTTTTATGCATATATTAATAAATTCTTTTAGGGTAAATAAACAACTTTTCACATAAATTAGATATTAAGTCTAATTTGTATTTTTAATTATAAGTACACAGTGTATATTGTATTTGTGTGTAAGTACAAGTCGATCCCACAAAGATTAAGTAAGAATTATGTACTATTTTGATTTTTATACTAGAATTTATATCTGTTCCATTAAGCTCTCCGTTGATTTACAGTTAACTCAACAGACTTAGTTCGTGTAGTTATAGTTAACTCAACGGACTATCCTCGTGGACTTAAGTTAACTTCACGAGCCTACTTAGTAACTTTCAATTAAATGGTACTGTTCATAAAGGAATTTGGCTATCCATTGGGCGATTCCACAAAATGTAAATAACATCAATTAAGCTTTTTAATGTTAGTTAATCTGAGATTTATCATTAATCAACACTAACATTCAAATATTTCGAATAGTAATCATTAAGATTTTTTAGTATTCTGTACGAATCAATTTCAGTAATCTATAAAACTGTTTTCTATTTTCTGAATCAACTAAACATAAAACATTCACAATACTAACAATGATAACATTAATCATTATACAAAACAAACAATACAACACATAAATACTAAATGTAAACATAGATAATTAGTTTTTTTTTTATATTTTTGTTTTGATATGTTCCTGAAGTTGAATGAAAGGTGAAATGTAAAAATTCTCTATCAATAGTAAGAACTTCCGTCACTACATTCAACGCGATTATACCATTGAAAACTTAATCACTTACAGTCACACCTTCTCTCCTTATAAAATCGTGAATTAAGACTTGTAAGTTGATCTCCTCTTCAGTATATTGGTATCAACCCGAAATCAAGGCTAGAAGCTTTACAATCTTGTGAGATATGAGTTAATGCTTGGTGAAAATAGCTTCCCTTCCTACAACGCGATCACTCCTCACAATGGTTGTTAATTACCGTATTTGGCTTGGAATCGACCTGACATCCAGAAAGTATCTTTATAGACCTCTAATGGTTCGTGATTTTGTTGGTGTTGTAGAGCTTCAGGGAATTTCTAATGCTTCCTATAGTTAGCTATGTCATCTACCTTCACACACTTTTTTCATCTTTCTCCTTTTCTTTTATATTTCTTTTAATAGTAACTGCTTCTACCTAAATGATTGGTTAGATTTCCTTCATTCGTATCAACGATGGTGATTTCTTCTTCATTCCACGAGTTAATTCCTACGTGATACGTGCAATCGTGGTTTTCCTTTGAATTTCCTGTTTCTACAACTACTAACAATGGCATATTAGAAAATAACTGGTCTCTTAGCTAGGACTTGAGCAACTAGAGGAAAGAAAGGATTACAAATCAAAGGTATCAAAGCCTATACGATCGTAGTGCATGGTGGGTACAAGATCTACTAGAATTGTGGGTGGCAAACCTTTCACTCAATTGGAGACATTTCGAGGGCCTTCAATGGTGTCTATTATGTCTACATCAAAGGTAGAAGGGTCAGGTGACAACCTAGGGCATGGCACAATGGGACCTTTTAGTAGCTTCATGAAGGAGATGTGAGCTATGATGGAAGGTATGTCATCGCGTCTAGATCAATTGGAGGATGGAGAAGAGTCTTTATTGGTAGAACAACAATCTAAGGAGCACGAGGATGGTCGAACAAGTGGTAACAATGATGGACATGTGAGGAGAGTAGGAGCTACTCTTCCATTTCATGTGGAGGCCCATATTGATTTGTCGGAGTTCAATGGAAGTGTCGATGCAAATCAGTTGGATACATGGATTGCTCAATTAGAGACATTTTTCTCACTTAATTGATATTCAAAGGAGGACTAGGTGTTGTTTGTGAGGTTAAAGTAGACCAAGCATGCACTAGCTTGGTGGAATGGATGTATGCATTGACGAGATGGAATGTTGATCACTTAGGTAGAGTTCAAGCGGCACCTCCAAGAGGAGTCTTATCCTATGGGCTATCTACAATGGCATTGGACAAAATGGTATGCTTTGCGTCAACAACAACAACATCAAACGATGCAAGAATACACCATCGAGTTTTGACAATTGGTAATTGCATTAGGAGTGTCTTTGGATGATGAGGAAGTGGCAAAAAATATGTGGCTAGATTGAGTCCCCCTATACGTAAGGAGTTGGCTTGTTTCGATGTATGGGGCATCTCAACAGCATCTAGTAGGGCGATGACTATTGAAGAGAACTCATACCAACCAAAAGGAGATGCAAAGGAGTCAACCAAGAATAAACCACCACCAAAGTTTAGGGCCAAGAAATCTGACAAGGGCAAGACATCCAAGATATGTCACCATTGTAAGAAGAAAGGTCATATTAATGGACCCTCCATCCAGATAAGAAACCATCACCCCATTTTAATACTGATCACATGAAGAGGATAGTAGTGGCACAAGGGGTGATGGTAAAGAAGATCTAGGAGATATACAAGAGCTAGATCCAACTCTAGCATTAATGGCTAGAGAGCCTACATCAAACGAGGTGGTGGAGGAATTATTCACATTTCAAGTACAAGTAAAGAATGATATGGTGGACGCCAACATCGATCCAAGGAGTCAAAAAAATCTAGTCTCAAAAACCTTGGTGCAATAATTGGGGCTGGAAACCACTCCTCACCTTGATCCTTATCCACTAGAGTGGATTATGTGAGCAGGACAACAAGTAACCAAGTAGTGCAAGGTAAAATTTGCACTCATAGCTTGATACATCGATGAGGTGAGTTGCAACGTTGTTCTATTGGATGTTTGCCAAAATGTCCTTGGTTGAGTGATGCAACCTATTTTTGTTAGGCACAATGTTATGAATTTTCGAAGGATGGATAGATTTTTGTGGTGCATCAAAAGGCCTTAGCCAAGAAGCAAGGTGTCAAGGTGGTCATGGTGTGGCACGTAAAGTGCACTTTCCATGCCTCCTCTTCCTATTTCTAAATGTTGTCGAGGGAGGCCAATAGTGGTAGCAACAATGTTGAGCAATCGACAACACAATGTGGCAGGGCCAAGATTGACATCCCATAGGAGTTAGGGGTAATGATATGCCAATATGAGGACTTGTTTGAAGAGCCAACTAGTTTACCACTGATGCAATTTGTCGATCACCAAATCTTGCTTATCTTTAAGGGAGCATTACCAAACCTACCCATCTATCGCTATTCTATCTTGGAAAGTGAGGAGATTAAGAGGTAGGTTCAAGAGTTGTTGGAGAAAGGAGTGTTAGGACCTAATAGTTACCCTTGCTCCATGCTTGTAGTGCTTATACTGAAGAAAGATGGTGGGTGGCAACTCTACATTAACTATCAAGTTCTAAATAAAATTACAGTCAAGAATTGTTATCCATTGCCATGAATTAACAATCTCTTAGACCAACTAAAGCCTACCCGCCAATTTACAAAGTTGGACCTAAAGAGCGATTATCACCAAGTGAGGATGAACAATGAAGATTCATGGAAGATGGTGTTTAAAATGCGACAAGGATTATACAAGTGGAGGGTAATTCCCTTCAACTTGTGTAATGCCCTTGCTACCTTTATGAGGTTAATGGATGACTTGTTGTAGCCTTTTTTTGACAAATTTGTATTGGTATATCTTGATGATATACTAATATATAATAAGTCCTTGCAGTTTTGAGGGCTAATCAGCTTCAATGGAATTGGAAGAAGTGTGAATGGGGGAGGACCAAACTCCTCTACTTGGGGTTCATTATCGGGGAAGGTGAACTCCAAGTTGACCCAGTCAAAGTGAAGGTGATTTGTGAATGGCTAGCACCGAAGAATATCATCCAAGTTCATAGTTTTCTAGGAGCTTGCCAATACCTATGTAAATTTATCTATCATTTCTCTACCTTTGTTGCTCCCTTACCTATAGGTTGACGAAGGCCAAAAGAAGTTCCTATGGGGGATGGAGTAAACAACATTTGAGGACTTGAAAAAGAAGATCTCGACAATGCTAGTGTTAGTGCTCCCTAGTCTTCAACAATCGTTCAAGGTTGAAGTTGATGCATCAAGGCATGTAATTGGAGTTGTGCTACTACAAAATGGTCAACCTATAGCCTACTACTCAGAACTCCTACAAGGTACCTAGCTACACTACTCCACTTATGACAAGGTATTGCACCCAATAGTAAAAAATCGACGTTGCTACCTATTTGGGAAGGAAACAGTAGTTCATTCTGATCATTGTCCACTTCAATATTTACAAACACAAAGTAAGTTACAACAAAATGTTTTGTTGGCTTAAACATAATTTTTATTGCAATTCCTAAACAAGATTTAAATCCAGTAAATCCATTTGTTTAATTTATTGCAAGTGCACAATGTTAATTATACAACTGTGCAAGAATAAATCAAATCCATAATGAGTGATTGAAATTAGATTCTAAGTTGCTATAGATAGAGTGTAGTATTTACTAACTAAATCACTCACTCCATTTAGTTATTGATTAACTCAATCAACTAAGTTCGTTGAGTTACAGATAACTCAATGGACTACCCTCATTGAGTTACTACTTAAACTCAACGGATAGGTCTATGACTCTTTTCTCTTAATAGTTGTTTTGCATTTGGATTCAGCCATCCATTAAGCGATACCAAATAATGCATACAACAACTCTATGCTCTCTGAATACTACTTATATTAGATTTAACACTTAGTAATTTTAGCATTCACATACTTTAGATAATAAATAAGTCAAGCACAATTTTAGAAATTTAAACTAACTGGTTTCAAAATAAAGTATACTAACTAAAATAAAATAAACACACAACATTTAACAATTACTAACAAACAATATAAACACCAATGATGCAAACACAGAACATAATAATATAAACATAAATATATATATTCCTTAAGGTGAACGATTGAGATATGATAAACTCTCAATTGAAAATAAAAGACTTCCAACACTACATGCGATGCAATTATACTTCTGAAAACTTAACCACTTACTGTCAAGTGCTCCTCTCCCTATTAGATTATGAACCTAAACTTTTGTAAGATGATCTCCTCTTTAGTAAATTGACATTAACCTGAAACTAAGGTTAGAAGCTTTAACTATCTCTTGAGAGATGATTCAATGCTTAGCAAAGAAGTTTTTCCTTCTTGTAATGTGATCACTCCTCTATAGTGGTTGTTAGTTACCACAATTTGCTCAGAATCGAGCCAACTTTGGAAATTATCCTCACAAACCTTCGATAAATGATGGGTGACAGTGGGAAATATCTCAAGGAACTTTCAATACTTTCTATAGTAAGTGCAGCACTCTCTCCCCTTTTCTTTCAATGTCTTTCAATCCTTTTATATTTTACTTTCATAATAACTACTGTCATCAAAATGACTAGCTAGATTTTCCTTTCCTACATTTCAACGATTGCAATTACTCTTCCATTCCACCATAGAGATCATAGGCGTGAATTATGCAACGAGGTTTTCTTTTACATTTCCTGAAACTACTCACAATTGCATATTAGATAAAAACTGGTCTATAGAGTTATTGTAACTTAATGGACTTACTTTATTGACTTAATTGCTAACCAACGAATTGATTCTATTAAGTTACGTAACTCAACGGACTTGTCTAGTTCTACAATTTAATAAAGCAATGCATTTATAACATTTATCATTTAATAATATGTCAAAGAAGTAAATTTCAATCATTCATAATTGATACTTAATTAACGTTAATTCTTTCAAATTATGCATGTTCTTCAATTAAGTCTTATAATTGTATAAATATAGCATAATGACTTAAGTCTCATCTAATAAGCTAAATACTATGTCATTAATCATTCATTAACCACTAATATTATACATAATTTCATTCTAAACACAAACTCACCATGTTAAGTGGATGGCCTATCTACAACAGTTCAATTTGTTGTTTAAGTACAAGCAAAGAGGGCATAATCAACTAGCTAACTTTTTCTCTCGATCATTGGTGGTGTTGAGTTGCACGATGCAATGGAGGATCATGCCCAAGGAGGAGGTTGCCAAACTCTATAAAAGTGATCTTGATTTCAGTTTAGTTTGGGATGATGTTGGTCAATGACGTCGAACAAGGTTCCATATCATCAATGACTTGTTATGGAAGGGAAGGAGGTTATGTATTCCTGAAGGAGGAGATCATATTTGCTAGATATGAGAGGCACACTCGTCAAAGATAGACATTTTGGAATCAATAAGACAACAACCCAACTTAAGCAATATGTATATTGGCCATGTTTGTCGACAAAGGTGGCAAGGTACATTAGAGGGTGTTGACTATGCAATCGAGTGAAGCCTAGCAATTGAAAGGTGGGGTTGTATCTCCCATTGCCAATACCAGGGTGACCATGGGAAAGCATTTCCATGGACTTCATTAGAGGCCTTACATGCATGGCAAGAGGTCATAACTATTTATTTGTCATTGACAATCGTTTTTCAAAAATGGTGATGTTGATTCCTTGCAAGCAAACCATCATAGGAGTAGATGCTATCCATGATGATGAGATTCATAACCAACAAAGATGCATTTGTCTAAGCACAATGTAAGTTTGTTGGAAGCAATCAATGAAACAAGAGGAAAACATGTGCAACCAAAAGCCCATAAATGAGAGTAATCTAGGAGACATCAATAAAGTAGTTGAAAGGGGATGCTATTGTTGATTATTGAATATGGCAATCTATTGATAAGTATTACTATGGTGGAGAAAGCATTAGTCCAAATGGAAGAAGGAAATTGTGATTGTTAAAGTAGGCACCTTCCAACAATAGCCACATGACAATGTTTCCGTTCCACACATCCATTTTGTTTTGAGGTATTACAAGTGATGCAATGAAAGGTTCCATTTTGATGAAGAAAAGTTTGTACAGTAGAATCGAGAAATTCTCTTCCATGGGTTTATTTGTAGAAATTTAACAACTAGAGATCTACATTTGTATTTGTTTGATAGAGTGAGGAAGAATGGTAAGAACATTTGATTCGTTATTTAGCAGACAAAACCAACCATAATAAGTATGATTATCCATAATAACTAAATCATAGTGATAGCCTTAATAAGAAATATTCAAGGAAGATCCCCAAACATCAGCAAAAAGTAAGCCCAATAGATGTTCTGATCTATTTTTTCTACAAACACAAGGCAACTTAATGGCCTTTGCCATGGAGCAAACATGACAAGAGCTATGTTTTAGTCTGGACAATGAGTGAGCAAGTTGCAAGAATCCAGAGAACGTGTGGTGCAAAATAGAGAAAGAGGGATGCCCAATTGGGTATGCCAAGTAGAAGTAGACCAATGATCATGGTAGATAGTAGTGCGGAGAGCCTTGATGTTGGATCGGGACCAGGTGGTGACTTTGTAAATTCCATTGCAATTACGACCACGAACTTTGATCTTGCTATCCTAATCCTTTACAAGAAAACCATTGCCATACATTATAAACTCACAATTATTGTCAGTAGCATATTGTTGTATGGAAATAAGATTAGCTGTTAGTTGAGGAACAAAGAGAACATGTCCAAGAGAAAGAATGCCAACATTAGTATGAAGAGTGGAATGTCCGACATGGGAGATAGGAATATGTTTACCATTGCTGACCATCGTAGAAGGGGTACCTATGCATGGCTAAACATTAATAAGAGTTGTAGCAGAGGAAGCCATATGCTAGTTGACCTTAGAATCAAGATACCTAGTGTTGACTAGTTCCTATAAAGATGTGGATGCAAGTGAGTCAGCAAGAGTGTTGGTAGCAAAAGCAAAGTTAGTGCAATTTGGACAAATTGGGTGGTATGCCCAATTTTGTTGCATACAAGCAACAATAGTGTTCATTGAAGGTGGAGTGGGAAGAAGCGATGGTTGTGGTAATAGATTAATGGTGGTTGCTGCATGTAAGAGAGAACGTACTAACGATGACCATGACTACACCCATGGTCCTAACCTTTACCTCCATGTTCGTACTTGGAACGATTGTTGTTGCCACCAGATCAAGATTGGGAAGAATCCACAATAGTAGTAGCATGGAAAGCAATGTACTATGGAATAGAAGAGATGGAAAGACGTTTCTAAATGTTTTCTTCCTATGTATATTTGGAGATCATAAATATCTTCGAAGGTAAGAGAGGTATGAAACTGCAAAGATGTTTTAAAGGTACCATATGTTTAGCCAACTCCCATCTCCCCACACTACTAAGTGTGGAGTTGGTGTTTGTTGCTAAACATGTTGAAACCACACAATAGAGGTAACCGCAATTGACTGCCTATTTTGTTAATCATAGTAATAACTTGAAGGTGGAGTTGTGCCACTTTAAAACAACCTGTCCCTTGGAGTTGCTCTTGTAAAACTTTATTATGGTACAACTTCCCTTTAGAGCAGCTTCATCGAAGAATTCAAACAAATGTACCAAAGTATTTATATTGGTGTCTCAATCCATGAAAAATATGTTCATTAAGTTCTCAATCAGAAAGAAGACCCCAACAGCAGACAAAAAAGCGTTAGCATTAAATTTTGCTTGAAGAAGATAGCCAAGCATTGTTTGGGAGCTTTCTTCGAGTTCCGAAGAGAATCTCGTAGTGTATTTATGTGGATTTTAGAAACAGGGTATAGACGTCTTTCGAGGAGAGACTGGGCCTCCTTCGCAACCTGCGAAGGTACGATCATAGGTTGAACGGAAGTCCTAATGGTGGCAACCATCCAACTCGCAAGGGTCATGGTTATTGATCAGCGTTGGACTACTGGAAAAGGCATGGTTGGTTGTCCCATCGGAAAGGGTCGATGGGGAGGATCATTAGCATAGAAGGTGTTGAAGGTCATGATTCATACGTAGTATGATACGATTGGGCATTATTGATCGATAACCATGTCATTGGTGGTACCTTTTAATTACAAAGGCAAGTTTTTACACACATTTTTGTTTACTCCTTAATTTCCTACAAAAGATATAACTTCGTAAAAGCCAACCTATCATGCATGTATTTTGAAAGGACTCGATCTTTTCCTCCTTCACCACAGATGCCATCATTCATCATGCACACGTCGATGTTCCTCTCGGGGCTGGGCTTCTCCGCCTACTTCTCTTGGCGGCTCTCCTTGGCGGCGGTTCCGTTCCTCCTCCTACTCGTGATCCCGGGGTTGATGTACGGAAGGTATCTCCTACGTCTATCTTGCAAGTCCCACAGCATGTACGCCAAAGCGAACCTGGTGGTGGAGCAGGCCCTGAGCTCTGTGAAGACCGTCTACTCCCTCACCGCCGAGAAGGACGTGGTCGACAGGTACGAGGCGGTGATGGACAAGACGGTGGGGCTTGGGATCAGGCAAGGCATCGCCAAGGGCTTGGCGGTCGGAAGCGCGGGCCTGTCGTTCGCCGTCTGGGCTTTCCTCGCCTGGTACGGGAGTCGGCTGGTGGTGAGCCACGGCGAGAGTGGAGGCAGCGTCTACGCCGCAGGAATATCCTTCGTCTTGGGTGGGCTGTAAGTACAACCTTTTTTAAGTCTATCTACCTTTCGGTATTTTTTAAAAAAATATTGCCTTTTTTAGTAACTTATAAATTATAGTAGGTATGTATATATATATATATACACGAAGTAGGGAAGGTAACTTTTTCTATAATTATTCACACGAAAAGGTCCTTGGGAATGGCCCTCCCCGAGCTCAAGCATTTCGCCGAGGTTTCGGTCGCCGCAAGGCACATACTGGAGAAGATAGAACGCGCACCACTTATCGACGGTGCTGATCCAAACGGTTTGACTCCATCCGAAATTCATGGTGAAATCGAATTCCACCACGTCCACTTCGCCTACCCTTCGAGACCCGAAATGCCCATCCTGAAGGACTTCAGCCTAATGGTCCCCGCTGGTACGACGGTCGCTCTGGTCGGAGGAAGCGGGAGTGGTAAGTCAACGGTGATGTCGCTGCTGCAGCGGTTCTACGACCCAAGCAAAGGGGTCGTTATGATCGACGGCGTGGACGTCAGGAGGTTGCAGCTGAGGTGGGCGAGAGAGAGAATGGGACTTGTCGGCCAAGACCATGCGCTCTTCGGGACGTCCGTGAAGGAGAACATCATGCTGGGCAATCCGGAAGCCACCGTGAATGAGGTGGTTGCGGCTTCCGTCTCTGCCAACGCCCATGAGTTCATAAGGGAGTTGCCTGAAGGATACGAAACGAAGGTGAACAACAACGTACACTCGATCCCCCACCCGATGTTCAGAACCTGCACGTTAATATCGTTGGCTTGGCTGTATCCAACTTAAGGACTTGGGTTAATTATGTCGGTGTAGATTGGTGAAAAAGGAGCGTTTTTGTCTGGTGGACAAAAGCAACGAATTGCCATCGCCAGAGCCATCGTGAAGAACCCCAAGATTCTGCTTCTCGACGAGGCCACGAGCGCACTTGACTCCGAATCGGAGGAGTCCGTCCGACGTTCTCTCGTCCAAGCTTCGGTGGGAAGAACGACACTGGTACATGTCTATCGATCAAGGTTGTGTTATATATTAGCATTATCGGTGATGGTATCTGTATCAATCCGACAACTCCGGTATCGTTTTTGGCAGGTGGTGGCTCACAAGCTCTCCACGGTAAAGCATGCGGATCAGATTGCCGTGATGGACGACGGGAGGATCGTCGAAGTCGGCTCTCACGACGACCTCATCGAAATAGACAACGGGCATTACTCAAGGTTGGTGAAACTGCAACGCGAATTCCCTAGTCGACAAAGTCAAGAAGCAACAACCGAATCACTTGAAACTTCGCCGACGGCGGATAACAACAGAGGCACAGGGAGCTGGCCGATCTTTGCCAACAAAAGCCCGGCGTCCTTCGGCTCTGAAAACGATCGCGAGAAGTACCACTCCAACACTTCTTCGCATACCCCTCCGTCCTTCTCCAGGCTTCTCTCCATGAATTCCCCTGAATGGAAGCAAGCACTCGTGGGTAGCCTCGCCGCAGCAATCTTCGGATCGCTCCAGCCAATCTACGCATTCTCCATAGGTGGCATGATTGCGGCGTTCTTCGTTCAGGACCACACCGAGATGCAGAGGATCATCCACCGTTACGTGCTCGCCTTCATATCGCTTTCCGCCACTTCCTTCGTCGTCAACGTCCTCCAACACTACAACTTCGCTTGCATGGGCGAGTTCCTCACGAGGAGGGTACGGCTGCAGATGCTCAAAAAGATGCTCACCTTCGAGTGTTCCTGGTTCGACGAGGAGCAGAACTCCAGCTCGGCGTTGTGTTCTCTCCTGAGCGGGGAGGCTTCGACGCTGAAGACCATAGTGGCCGACAGGGTCTCGTTGCTGGTGCAGACCGTGTCCGGCGTGGCCATTGCAGTGACGATGGGCCTCGTCGTCGCTTGGAAGCTTGCTATCGTCATGATTTCGTTTCAGCCTGTGACAATCCTTTGCCACTACGGGAAAAAGATCGTGTTGGCAAAGGCATCTCTTGAATCCGTGGAGTCGCAGAAGCGCAGCACCCAGATCGCCAACGAATCTGTGTGCAACCATCGGATGGTGACGTCGTTCGGGTGCAACCGTGCCATTCTCCGGTTGTTTGAGGAAGCCCAAGGAGAGCCGAAAAGAACGGCGAAGAGGAAGGCGTGGGTGGCTGGGGCGACGATGGGCTTAGCCCCTTGCCTATCCTTCCTGTCGTGGGCACTTGCCTTTTGGTACGGAGGGAAGTTGGCCATGGTAGGTGAGGTATCCACGGCAGATGTGTTCAAGACGTTCTTCATATTGGTGAGCACCGGGAAGCTGATAGCCGAAGCTGGCAGTATGACGTCGGATTTGGCGAAAGGGGCGACGGCGGTGGCTGCGGTATTCAGTGTGCTCGACAGGGAGTCCTCCCTCGTCACCTGCCCCCAAGATGTACTCTCGTAGTAACCCACCAATAGTTTCAAACTTACCTATCTGCCATTAAACATATATATCATAACTCCTAATGGTCATCTATATTACAACGCAGCGTGTGGATCAATCCCCTGTCGGAAGAAAGATGGAGAGGATACGAGGCATGGTGCAGCTGAGGAGAGTTGATTTTGCTTACCCAACTAGGCCTAGTCGCCTTGTGCTGCACGATTTCACCATGGATGTGAAGGAGGGCACGAGCATGGGATTGGTCGGAAGCAGCGGGTGTGGGAAGTCTACCGTCATCGGACTGATCCAGAGATTCTACGATGTGGACCAGGGATCTGTGAGGATAGATGGAAGAGATGTGAGGGGACTAGATGTGAATTGGTACAGGAGTTTCACGGCTCTTGTTAGCCAAGACCCCGTGATTTTCTCAGGTAACATATACCAAAACATAGTAATGGGGAAGCCTCAGGCAAGTTTGACCGAGGTGGTGGAGGCCGCAAAGGCTGCCGATGGCCACGACTTCATATCGTAAGCTACCTGTATAATTAATTAGTCTTGTGAATTGTGAGAACGAACCATTAATTAAGTGCCGTGAGTGGTCGGGTAAGTATGTAAGTAATCCTCTCGTTTGAAATCGCAGGTCATTGAATGACGGATATATGACCGACTGTGGTGAGAGAGGAGTCCAGTTATCAGGAGGGCAGAAGCAGAGGATCGCCATCGCGAGAGCCGTCATAAGAAATCCAACCATCTTGGTGCTGGACGAGGCAACGAGCGCGCTCGACGTACGATCGGAGCAGGCGGTGCAGGAGGCTCTTGGTAGAATAATGTTGGGGAGAACCACAATCGTGGTGGCACACCGGCTAAACACCGTTAAGAAGCTCGATTCCATTGCAGTGATTGTGGATGGGAGGGTTGCAGAACAAGGGGATTATTCGCAGCTCATGAAGGAGAAGGGGGTTTTCTTCAAACTTGATTCCCTTCAAAAGTGAAAGATCAGAGAATCAGGGCATCCACCCTTCTATATTTAATGGGAGTTCTAGACAACCAACTTGATCTTATAAATCACAAGAACGCATGCCGCCTTTGGATACGGTACAAGTTGTTATTGCGGTCAGCAATAGTTACAATTAATGTCAAAATGTTAGAGGTGTTGTTTTAAATATACTTTGTAATAATAATATTTTTCAAAAACTACTACTCCCTTCTGTTTCATCGTGAACTCTTTCAAACAGCTTTGTCAAAGTTTGGCAGATAATTGAAGATCGCAGCAGCGTGGAGGAGAAGAGACGACAGGACAAAAAGAAAGGGGCGAACGCAACCAATGGAGGAAATAATGTGGTAGCATTGTATTGTTAGGGTTAGAGAACGGTTTTATACCAACAAAGGAGGGAACTCAACCATCCATCTATGTATAATTACATGGTGACTGTTTAATAAGGAAAAATTATAAAGAAAACCCAAGGGACTTGGAAAAAAATAAACCCTAGACCTAAGACAAAAGCAAAAAGCTTAACATTCCCCTTAAGTTAGTGCAATGATATCTTATCTTATACACGTCTAACTTGCCTAAGAGAAAGTTAAATCTGGTCTTGTTTAATGACTTAGTAAAGAGACATCTACAACCTACGCTTCAATTTTCACATCATTGTCTTCATAAGGCCTTCTTGTATTTTTGTCATATCACATCACAAATCCAACTTTATATGCTTATCTTTCCAAGGAACATTGAATTAGCAGCTTTATGTTAGACTACTTTGTTATCACAATAAAGTTCAATAATATTTTCTTAGTTGATAGCAAAATCAACAAAATATGTCAAGCAAATAATTCCACAAGTAGAAGCAATCATTGACTTTGTATTTTCTTTTCTACAGAAGATCAAGAAACAAGATGTTACATTTTCGTTTTCCAAAAAATAAGAGGCTTACTTAAATACATGGCAAACTCCTAGTTGGCCTTTTGATGCTATGCAACATTTCCATTCAACATCACAATAATATTTCAAATCAAAACTATGATCTCAAAAAATGATACCCTGACTCAAGTTATTGTTAAGATATGTAATGGCCTCGCAGGTTGCATCAATGCTTCCTGCATAGGATTTAAAAGCAGTTCAAGATCATAATCGACAGGTGGCATCACCTTCAAGCTCATGATCTTAAACTACACATTACACTTTTGGCTTGGTTCAACCCCCTTCACCTTGCGTGCACCTACCACCCAAAATAGCTCAAAAATTGATACTTGAAATCAATCATTTGCGGTTAAAAGTCTCTTGTGAATATTTTCCATCGAAAGATAAAATAACAAGAAATAATGAAAAATAAAAATGACAGAACATAAGGTTATTTGTATACATATGAGAAATGATGAAAAATTGAAAAATAAGTTATTTGTGTAGTTACAAGAAATGTATTATTTAATAATTTTTAAAATATTAAATAATAAATTAACAAAAATTACTATCAATTTGAAAAGTAATATTTTAAATAATATAATATATATTAACAATTTATTAAATATAGATGTAACATGTGAAATAACTTAAATACAATTATCATCTCAAGTATAATTCATTACAAGTAATTTTTAACAAAAATATTATATGCCATTTTTTTTTTCTCACATAAAATACATAATTTGTTCATGCAATTCATTAACTATTCTTTTTTTTGTTCACACTTAAATTACTATTACAACATATTACTTTTTGAGTCAACGATACCAATAGATTTCTCTAGCAAATCATCAAAATTTACTTCAACTAATTCATCTATGAGATCTTCATGTAAATTTTCTCAATCTATTCTTCTAATGAAATTATGGAGAAGAAAACATATTAAAACAATCTTCACTTATGTCTCAAATGGATATGGTACATATCCTTGTAAAATGTCAAATGGATGTTTAAATACTCTAAATGTACATTTTATTACATTTCTCAACTTTGAATGTTTGCAATTAAAATTCTCCACTACATTATTAGGGACTTGATTGTAATCATATTCTGATAAATGATATTGAACACCTTGAAATAGAGAAATAAATTTTAAGTAATTTAAAAAACTTACATCTACCAAATAATACTTACCTACATAATATATACAACATTTAACACTTTATAGGATTCAATATTAAATTATAAAAATGATGTAATCAAAAGTAATGTCATACTAGTTAGGACTTTAAGCGAATGTGGTTAAGAAGTAGCATCTTGTAATATTCAAGCATCTACAATTGATTCTTCCAATCTTGCAATAACATAAGTGATTTCCATATTAAAATTACAAACTACTAAGATATTTTGCATTAATATAATGTTAATTTTATAAAAAATACTATCAATGAATTAGAAGAGACAACATAATATAATGAACATATTACCTTAAAGTATAAGAAGACGTTTAGATTATTTTGAATTCTGCTTGATGTTGATAATGAAAGCTTAGCTAAAAGTATATAATGTAATCTGATTATAGCATTTACAATCTCATTGAAGTATGTGCTAACTGTCTAAGTAAATTGATGAAAATGCTTAGTTGTAACCTTAAATCATTGATTCTGACTAATTGTAATAAGAAAAATTGCTAGTTTCTCTTCAACACTTATACTTTAATTATCTTCTATTACCCTCTCCCTTCTAAGCAAGTAACAAAATTGCATGAAAATATGTTGACTGATGTGATATATTTTTTGACAATTATATGATTAGTGAGATATTAAAGGATCTAACAATCTCTTAGTATAATTTTATCTTTCTTTGCTATATATTCATGTAGTTGTTTGAGGAATAACATTTACAATGGAATATGTGATTGTTACGCATGTTTGTGTAACTAATGTTATAATAGCATACATCGTCTTCGTTATTGCCTTTCTATTCATTGCTGCAAATATTCTTCATTATTCTCTATATAGATAACAATTAATTGCATAAGTAAACATTTCTACAATTAACATAAATATACCAACCATTTCAATAATTAACATAAATATACCAATCATTTCAACATTTAACATAAATATATGAACAATCTAGAGAAATCAACATACGAACAATATGGAGAAATCAACATCAACATACAAAACTAATATAATAACCAAGTGAATGTTAATTATACATGTCCAACTATGAAACATGCAACAATAGAAATAATATGAGTTTAATAACAATCATGACTTCAACAATAAACATAACTTCACATTATTTTTAAATTGTGTTGTAACCACTTCACTCACATTTCATTACCATCTAAAGTTAAAAGAATGTCATTTTCACTAGATTCTCTAGGAATTCCATTCCTAATAGTTTCTCTTCTTCTGTAAGATCATTTAATTTAAGGAGTTGGGAAACACATTCTTCTATTTCTCTTCTCAGTCTAGATTTCTGAAATATCACCTTATCTTGTTCTACAAACTTCTAAACAATGCCACTTATTTCATTTATTGACCTAGTAATGGATTGAGAAGATTCAACATGTGGTTGAGCACTTTTCTTTGACCTTCTAATTACATTTTTTGCATTAAAAGGGCTAGGGCTACCTTTTCCCTCTTCAACATTAGGAAATGTTGATGGAACCTAAGTATTGAAAACAAGAAAGGTGCTTATAGGTTTTGGGGGTTCTATATTTTGTGTGTTTTGTACATCTTTAGAAACTTGACTATTGGGTCTAGTAGTCATATTCCCATCAAACACTATATATAAATTATCATATATTTTTTCCTACACATGATTTACATTCCAAATGTTTCTGCAAGAAATAAATATAGATAAAGTATTAGTAATTTGGAAGTTCACTTGTAAATGAATAATACAAAATAAAGAAAAATATTTAACCTATATAAATTTATCTCATATTTCTTTTGAAATGTTGGTATGACCATGAATGTAATCCCACCTCCATCTACTTTGTTTAGAAATTTTGGTATAATTTTTATACATTGTCCTCTAGGTTTTCATCCTACTTTTATCATGTTTTTTCTCCACATTTGCCTTAGTTTTATTATTGTACTCTACAATTACTTTATTCCATGTATCCATTCTAATATTGTCATCTTATTACTTTACATTCTCTTATCTAATTTTTATTGCTAAAATACCTAAAAATATTTCATCCTCTTTGGTGCTCTAGTTTATGTATTTTTTTATTTCAAAAGTCATATGTGATATGATATGAACATTTAACACAATATAAAAATTGAATAAGTAATATATAGTAATATTATACCATTTCTAATCAATTAATTAGCCTTCCTCTACCATTACTAAGTGTGCCATAAAACGAATTATTCATCAATGTATTTGTATACATATTGAACAATTTCTATTCTTGAAAGGTAAGGTAGAATTTCACTAATAACATCCTTGCTCTCAACTTTTAAATATTTGAGAAAACAATTCATAAAAAGATTAATCATCTATCACATATACAATATTGTTTCTTTCTTAACAATAATATAACTTTGCAATTTTGTATCAATATGGAGTACAAGGGTTGATTGGGAAAAATATGGAATCATAACCTAAACTTTTGTAATATTTCTTATCGTTAATCAAAACATGTGGCATTGCACAAAAATGTTGGCGAGTCATAGCATAGAAACCATTGTGATTAACAATGCTAAATTTTCTTACATTGACATGCTATATTAGTATAGTTCTAAATATATCGTAAGAAGCATAACAAGGCTTAACAATTTAAGCCAAATGAGCTAGTAATCAAGAGCTAATTGCAAGGACCCATTTATCAATGGAAAGATAAGTAGATAGTCAAATGTAGTCTACACCTAAATAAAAAATAACATCCATAAAAATGTAAGAATGTCAAATTTTTTATACCATTTGCATATAATAATAACAAATGTGATGTACATTTTCTCTTGCTAAATAAACTTACTTGTAAGCCATCCTTTTTATAGCTTTATTTTATTATTTTTAGAAAACATATTGTTGGAAAACCTCCATAATTAGACTAGATAACTATGTAGAATTTTAATCGTACATAAATCAAGCAAAACTTCTTAATTCAAGTGACGTAAATTTCAAAACTTATATAGTCCTACATCAGATAAACAACAATTTTGTTTAGAGTTGTTCAAATAAAAAGCTTAGCTTGACAAGAATACATTTGCAATTAACGTTAGCATGATAAATGTCATACATGCATTGAACTATTCTATTTTGTTAATGGATATCAAGATTCCTAACTAGTGGGCATAATTCTAGGTCACCAGGTAGGATAGAAGTTGAAGACCTATGTAGGTGAAAATCTACCGTCACTTACGATAATAGGCTATAAAAATATTATTTGTAAATTGAAACATATATTATCTGTAACCCTTAATAAATTACAAAGCTTGTTCTTTCAACTTCTTTTTATTTCTCGTTTGAACGAATGACATCTTCCTCTAGAAATCCTAACTAAATAGAAATTGAAGCCAAATAGCTAGAAAATGATGACTTTAGTTTGAACTCGATATAGACAGTCTCGATGATCCTTTCATTCTTGAAAGGATTATCAAGCTCTCTTTGTAACAGAAATAGATATCATTTCAGTAAGACCCACATGGATATGGACTCTGGGATTTGCTTAAGTCTCGAATGAATTCTCTATGTTTTTACGTCGAGAATTCTTTAATAAACTAGGAGAAGGGAAAAGAATGATCGAAAGAATAGAAATGAAAGGAATTAAAATCTACACATAATTTCACCATTTTTCTCCATCATACATCAATTTTTATTTGAGCGACATAGTGAATCAATAACAGGTAAAATGACGTTCAAACAGCAGGTAAAATGGGTTTTTACTTGGGCGACGGTGATAGGTGACTATTCGGGTGATGGGCGACAGCAATAGGCGATGGCGACAAATGACTAGCGACAGAGACGAGTGACAACAACCAAGCGATGCATGATCGATTTCAGTCTATAGTGAGTAACTGTTCTACGAAGTACGATAGGTGAGACGACGATGACAAAAGGAGTGTTCAAGAGGAAATCATGAAGATGACGAAGACTACTTGCATTCGATGGAAAATCGCGAGGGATTCAAAGGATGCGTTCTGGAGGATGAAGATGATGATTTCTCATGGTTTCAGACAGGGGGAGATGGGAAATGGATGATAATGGGGTTACCCTTGTACAAATAGGTAAACCATGGGAAATGCTTTTCTTTTTTTCTTCTTCCTCTATCTTTTTTCGTTTCCCATGGTTATCCATGACACGAACTTCTCCTAAAACTATTACACCCTCTGTCATTATGTGTTGAAGTTCCACTTGTATACATTGGTTCAAACTTGAGGGTAGGCAGCTACTAACTGAAAGGATAGTGGTTGCATCAACTTGTATCAAAGCAATAGGATCCTAGAGGAGGAATAAAGCTAGATGAGCTTGAAACCATCAAGACGGTCGATCAAAAGATAGAGATCTTGAATAAAATGAGACAAGGCATCTCTAAAGTCCCTATTTATACATAAATTCTATCAAAATGTATGTCATTAAGTTTTATTTCATCAAAACCCCATGAAAAGATTTTACTAACAAGAGTAAAATAACTTCTAAGCCACCTCTAAAGTCTCTACATGCAATAGACATTAATGACATACATTTAGATAGAATTTATGTATAAATAGCGACTTAGAATATTTTGTGAATTATCATTGAAAACTACTTATCAATTGATAAATTGGCATATCATTATTAGTTATATAGAAATTAAAAGAACATCTATCTTTTGATAATGTAAAATCTAGATGAGGAAATTATATATTTGACAAGTACTGTTGAAGAATTGTGAAGATAGTATATGCTATCGCATAAAAGCATATTATATAGTAGTAGTCAAAAGTTTATCCAGATTAGATGAAGAGTTATAAGAATAAGTATCTAAGAATATCACTATTAGATGGAAAACAACTAAGAAGAATAGAAGGATAGTTAAAGTGGATCCAACAAACCTGTAAATCATTAGATAGTTACAAAAGTAAAGTTAAAGAATGATTCAGAAAGTTAACTAGACTAGATGGTGAGTTAAGATGTTAACTATTCGAAAGGTCAAAATTAAACGGTAAGTTATGAAATAACTATATGTAAAGTATTAATTTGTGTATTTTATATATGTTAATATATGGATGTTAGGGATTATAAGTTACAAATATATATGTTCTAAAGTAGAATTACATGTAAATCATAGTTTTAGATATATGCATGAATTAGGGATTAAATAGTTGATAATGCACAAATTTATCTTTTATTAAATAAACACCTAGTCAATAGTCCATGTGTTAGACTTGATTACCATAATTCTTTAAAAGTACGACTTTATATATGTGGTATGAATGCAAAATCACTTAAATATGATGTTAAACTAAAGAATTTCAAGTAATTCATGCATGCACATGTGAAGACCAAGCAACAAAACCTTAAACTATATAAGGTGCTTGGCCACCCAACCCTAGAGCCATCTCCATTTTCTCTAACACATGGTGGTCATCCTCCTCTTTTCTCCTCAATTGTGGATGTTCTCCCTTGGTTGGTGGTGAGCAAATAGCATCTCCCTCCTCCCAATTTTCCTTTTTCTCATCTCAAAAGGCTAGTACATCAAGAAGCTCCATGGGATAGTGGTTCAAGGTGGTTGCAAGAAAAGCTCATGTGCACTTTAGGAAGGGAAATTCATGGAAGCTCTTAGGAAGGTTCAAATGGAGCATCATCAATGATTGAAAGATCATCGATCCACGTTTGGAAGAGTTGAAGAGTGTTTGGGCTTTTAGGCAGCACTAGAGAACTTGATTAGTTCCTTGACAACAGCGTTAGAAAACTTGTTTAGATGTGAAAGGTTAGATCAGACACTGGTTTAATTTGTCTTTAGGTTTAAATCAATAATTACTTTTAGAAGTATTCTAACAAACTTTTACACAAATTAGATATTAATTCTAATTTGTATTTTAACTGCAAGTGCATAGTGTATATTGTATTTGTGTGCAAGTACAGGTCGATCCCATAGATATTGAGTAAGAATTGTGTACTGTTCTGATTTTAATAATGAAATTTATGTGTTTAGTAAGCATTCTGTTGAGTTACAATTAACACAACAGACCAAGTTCATGGAGTTATGGCTAACTCAACGGACTAACCTCGTGAACTTGAGTTAACTCCACGAGCCTATCTTTCCAGTTTAATACTATTTATAGAGGAATTTGGCCAACCATTGGGTGGTTCCACAGATTGTAAATAACATCAATTAAGCTCTCTAATGCTAGTTAATATTAGATTTATCATTAAGCAACACTAATATTTAGATATTTCAAATAGTAACTATTAAATCTTTAAGTATCTGGAACGAATCAATTTTAGTAAACTGTAAAACTATTTTCTATTTTCTAAATCAAACAAACATAAAACATTCACAATATTGACAATGATAACATTAATCACGATACAAAATAAACAGTACAACACTTAAATACTAAATGTAAACACAGATAAGTTGTTATTTTTGGTATTTTTGTTTTGATATGTTCATGAAAATGGGTGAAAGGTGAAATGTAAAAATCTCTATCAATAGTAAATACTTCCGTTACTACATGCGATGCGATTACACCACTGAAAACTTAATCACTTACAATACTGCCTCCTCTCCCTATAGAATCGTGAGTCTAGAATTGCAAGATGATCTCCTCTTCAGCATACTGGCATCAACTTGAAACCAAGGCTAGAAGCTTTACGATCTCCTGAGATATGAGTTGGTGCTTGGTGAAAATAGCTTCCCTTCCCGCGACACGATCACTCCTTACAATGGTTGTCAAGCTCCGTGTTTGGCTCGAAATCGACTCGACATCAGGAAAGTATCCTCACAGACCTCCGATGGTTAGTGATTATGGAGATGTTGGTGAATTGTTGGTGATGGTGTGGATGCTTCAGTGAACTTCCAATGCTGCCTACAGTTAGCACGATCCTCCACTTCTACACACACTGCCACCACTGCCAACCACCGCCAAACACACTTTCTTCATTTTTTCTCCTCTTCTTTTATATTTCCTTAGTAGTAACTACTTCTGCTTAAATGATCGGTTGGATTTCCTTCATTTATATCAACGATGGTGATTTCTTCTTCATTCCATGAGTGAATTCCTGCATGATACGTGCAATCATGGTTTTCCTTCGAATGTCCTATTTCTGTAACTGCTATAATGACATATTAATCTTCGTTTTAGTCGAACACTTATCATTTAAGTCCTGTAAAAACTCAAACACTTATCTGTAACTCTTCAAGTTTTTGTACTTGCAAAACACGTGACTGAACAAGAAAACTTATCTATTCGTTAGTCATTTTATAAAACTCGAACAATTATCTATCCATACGTATAAAAACTCGAACAACTATCTATCCATGTATATAAAAACTCGAACAGTTATCTAACTCTTCGATTTTCATTACCGAACGCACATGGAAAACACATGACAACTTAAAACATTAAAAACACACGTGCAGATAACTTAACTATATGAGTTTTTAACATAAATTTTCAACAAAAACAAAACGTTAACTATCTAAAAGTTTACTTTTCCTATTTCTGCATAACACTAATACAACACGTTACTCCAGTGTATATTCAAGTAATTCGACACGTATAGTTATGCTAACTTAACGAGTTAAACATGTGCAGCTCACGTGATATACTAAATCAATTTAAATTCAACACGTGTAATTCAGGAAATAATAAAATATTCTTTAAAACATAAATGTCCAGTACATTAAACATAACTCTCCGAAATAACAGAAAATTCGGATACTTAAGAATTTCACAGCCTGCAATTTACTGATAGTTTAGAAATGTACTAAATTAACATTAATTCCTTGAAATTATGTAGATTCTTTCATTAAAGCATATAACAATGCAATTATAACATAATGGCTTAATTCTCATATGATAAGCTAAATATTATGTAATTAACCATCATTTAACCCTTAATATTATGCACTTTTTCATTCTAAATACTTCCCTCATACTTAAATTTTGCTAGTCTCTTAGCAAACTAAGATCTAACTAGTTGGTCTTTCTAAAGTGCTAGAATTAATTCTTCACTTCGTTCTTCTTCAGAATACATAAATTTAGATTACTATATAGATATTCTATATGTTTCAGTAATCTGTTTTAACTTTATTTTCTCTTTTTCAAACTGCAAATATATTTAGAACATATGTAAATTACATACAAAATACATCAGCATCACATAGGTGTTAATTATATTATCATTTTTTTTCTTCTTTTCAGCATCCGTCTTCCTGAATTTTCCAATATGATTTCCAGAATAAATTTCAACTACATACGAATCAAAATACAATCCAATTCAATATGATTAAGACAAGTAGAATAAAGAATTGTATCTCAAATAAACAACTTCAAAAGTCTATTCTAAATTCATACTTCAGCAATTTTAGATAACAGAAAATATACTTGATTCAAAAGATATTTGTATTTCACAAAACACTTGTATCTTTTCAGAACAGTATATGCATATTTGTACTTTAAAAGTTAATTTGACAAGCTTGAATCATACAAGAGCTTTCTAGTGTACTCATGTATCAAGCTTTCAGTTAATAATCCCAGATCTGATCAGGATCTTAGGTTGCTAGATTTAAAGAGTCCTTTTTTAGGTCAACAATCCTTACATACCTATTTGCTCAAGTACAAAAGGCTCGTGATCGAACAAGTCAATAAACTCTCAAAGTTTTTCTCTTTTTTTTTTTTTCAAACATTCACAGTGTATATACGTATTTCATTAATATAGATGCATTAAAACACAAATCTCATATAGTCCTACTTCTATTATTTATTGAAAATATGAATCATATCAATAATCTCATACTTTTTCTGTAGTTTAATAAAATCTATACATAAATCATTCTACAAGTTTAATCACTCAAATTAAATGTATCCTTGCTCATATGTATTTCATTTAATCCAAAAATCAACATTTCAGCTCTTCAAGGATTTAAGATAATTTATTGAGTTTCAGTTAAGCATTCTGATTTCTTTTTAAAATCGTGAAAATGTTAAACTCATAAAATTCAACAAAAACATAAGATACTATATCTAGATTTGTATGAATAGTAAAATTTTGTAGCATCTTATATAACATTCAAGTAATTACAGTTCTTAAAAATTTTACAACTTTAATTATCGGATAGTTACAGCAAATTCATAAAAAAATTTTCAATTTCCACAAAACTTTTGCAATACCATTCTAATTCCTCTAATTAACAAAATTGCATGGCTATTACTTTAGTTACCTCCCCTCATACCTACATTTTGCATTGTCCTCAATGTAAAAGATTTTACAATAAATACAGTAATTGTAGCAGACATGAATATTGTTTCGTTGACTTAGCACATTACTTAACGAACTTAATTCATAGGGTTAATGAATAACTCCATGAATTGAGTTTAAATGTAAATTCAGGATAAGTAATCAATTACATACCTTGTCCTTTTGTATCTCCTTCAATATCTTTTGATTTTTGATTCTGAAAAACTTTTCATTCACAAATAAAAGCAAAATATATAATATAACAAAACATAACTTGTTAAATCATTGTCTTGTGTGGAACCCAGACTCCTATGCCTTTGGTGGCTCACAAGCAAGCTAGTTGGTTTCCTAGAATAGATACCAACAAACTAGATTGATATTTTGTTTTCCTTTTTTTTCTTATAGAATAAAACTAAAACTAAATTTTTTTTCTTTTCTTTTCCTTTTTCTAAAAGAAATGTAGAATACACACAACATTAAAAGCACAGAATCATAGTTTAAAAACATAATTGAAAAGTAGTAACAAATGGAATAAACATGTCAGTCCATGCAAACTTTTTAGGCATAATTCTTCCTGCTATTAATTCTATTTTAATGCAGTTTGCTTTCCTTTTTAGCTTGTAAACTTGCAGTATGTTATCAATACTAAATATAAGTGTATTACCATTAATGAAATGAAATGCAGAAAGCAAACTGACATATCTTGGATCCTCTTCTGTTCCAAGATAATGTAGCTGTTTCTATTTCTACATCTATTTCAATATATTCCTCTTCCCACTTTCATTCATTTAGGTCTTTTATAATTCATATTTGAAATTTCCTCAATTCATCCCACCATCTTATCAGACATAAAGTAGGATCATCATATTCATTATACTACATTCCTAATTGAATTTGATCATATTCTGAAGATGGTGGTTTAGCTATATCACTCGATACAGGCAATATTTCTACAAAGTCATCATAACTATCTATGCTTACTATGTATAAATCAAATCTAAATGCAATTGATATATCTGTGACTAGATATATATATCCATCACGTATGACATGTATGCTGTTAATTAATACTTTCTGTCTTAGATATATCATATTATTTTCAGTCCAAGATCTATTTAGAAAATTATATACACTTAAGCATAAATCTTCATCCCAATTTCTAGTTGGTCTCCAATAATATAATTTTTCAAGAATAGTCAAATTTTTATCAAAAAATATTAAAGCTGACCCACAATTTTCAGTTGGTACTTCATATCTATTAGGCTTTCCTATATTCCATTCTTCTCTTGTGATAGAATTTCTAATCAAAATGTCAGGTAACAGAATTGCATACCTTAGTTTGGTTCTGTATATAATTAATCCTTCATCCATCCTCATAATATGATCTATTCCTTCTAATGTATTGGGGGGAATTCCAATAGTTTCTTCCATATTCAGATATTCATAGTTGATTGAACTACGATTAAATGACTTCCATAAAAATCCATCTCTAATCTTAGTCATTTTTGCAGCTTGTAGTCCATGAAAATATCTTTGATTTCCTTTGATACACAACATAATCTACATAGATCTTTAGCTGACAGGTTACTCAATACTTCTCTCAGTGCATCCAGTGGTAATTTCATCAATTCCATCTATTGTAATTCTATATAACATAAACAAAAATTAACAGAGACAAAATTAACATAGCTACTTCACACCCTCGTAGAGTTAGGTCATAACTCAACGGACTAAATTCGTTGAGTTAAGTAATAACTCTACGATACTACAAACTATAATTAAACTTATAATTTTTTTTTATATTTTTCTACTTACTATATTATACATAATTACTTCAGTTATACTGTTTCATTTAGCTACCCTCCTAGATGAGGTATCAATTTCATTAACAGTTCTGTTGATAGGGTTAGGTACTACTTGTACTAGCAATCCTCTAGTAGGTCTAACTTCCATTGATTCCTTCTGCTTAGGGGGTATATTTCATTTATATTTTGATTTTGAATTGAAGCATTTCCAAATACAAGATCTAGACGATTGTTTAATTGTTGGATTATCTTTTCTAATTTCTCTATTCTATATCATTGTTCAATTAAAGCTTAATAACTTATATTTTTGTCATTTATATTTTCTTCTCCTTAAAAATTGTTGTTTCTTCAAGTTAAATTTGGGTGATTTCTCCAATTAGGGTTATAAGAATTTCCAAAGTTATCTTTCTAGTTTCTAGCATAAATAATATTTAGATCATTAACGTTTGCATTCTTTTCTGCTAGCTTTTGATTTAATAATAACTCTTCTATTTTCTTTGTTAATTCAGTTAGTTTAACTTCAAGCATAGTGCTTGAATCTATTTCATGCATTCCCCTTGACAATATTCTTTTATCTGTAATAGCTTCAATCGAGTTTTCCCACTGTGTAGTTTTTTTTGCAAAGTTTTCTAAATATGCCCATGCTTCTTCACTACATAGTTTTAAAAATCCATTATGACAAGTAGATTCTAATAAAGATTTTGTTGAAACATCTATGCCTTTATAAATTATACAAATTAATTGTGCTTTACTCATTGCATGATGTGGACCAAGTCAGTAAATCATTAAATCTTTCAAAATATTTCTAGAATGATTCTCCCTGTTTTTGGCTACACATTAATATTTTCTTTTTCTTTTTAATCATTTGATGTGTTGGATAATATTTTTCCAGAAAAATAGAGCAAAATTCAGTCTATGCAGAAATTGAATCAAGCGATAGAGTGTATAACCATCTCTTAGCTGTGTCTTTTAAAGCAAAAAGGATATATCTAAGTTTAATAACATCTATACTCATGTTCGGCATTTTCATCATTTGACAAACTTCATTAAATTCTCTAAGGAAATAATAGGCATCCTCTCTTTCTAATCCATGAAAATGTGGCAATTGACTAATATAATTAGATTTCAATTCAAACCTATCTCCCTCAAAGTTTGACAATCGAATACATGAAGGTTCATCAACTAATTCAGGATACAGAATTCCCCCTAATGGTTTCTCTGCTGGAGCAACCATATCTTCATTCTCTTTTAAAGAAAGGTTAGCTACACTCCTAAGGATTTCGTTAAAGTCCAATTCAGAAAATATTTCAATACGTCTTTGTGTTGAATAATACTGTGTAGGTGTTCTTACTAATCGTTTAGTACTAGGAGAATGAATCTATGTGCTCATAAACTCTTAACATAAAGTAAAATAGTAGAAGATTAATTACATACTAGTTTGAAGCTTTATATTCAGTAAATAGTCGTTGACGGATGAAGTTGAATCAGCTGCTTCTCCTTCTAGTTCCCCAACAAATTTCTTTTTCTTCCACAGGTGCTGGTAACTCGTAAATAACATTCTGTTCTATATTTATAATGTACGTCCATAATGCAAATGAATCTCGTTGCAAGAACGTGTCTTGTAACGTGTAGTGTGGTTCCTATTTTTATGGGTACGTGTGCCACTTCTAATTTCAAATTTTCGGTAACCGCTAAACCCACGAAGTTTTGTTCGTGGCTAAAAGAATAACCATTTAGCTTAATCCACGAACTAACCTCGTTGAGTTACAGTTAACTCAACAGACTAGCTACGGTTATTGTTGCTGACTTCACAGACTAACTTCGTTGAGTTACAGGTAACTCAACGAAGTGACCTTATATTATATTATTGATCTCGTGGAGTTAATGTTAACTCAACGAACTTACTTCGTTGAGTTAACACTAAGTAAATTTCAAAACTTACTACTTGTATTAACTTCTATATTTTTCTCTCTCCTGCATTTTGTCAACTTAAATAAAGTTAAATACATGTCATTAATGAAGTGTTCTAATTAAAACTCATTTAAATCTGAACATTATATGAATATTTAATTTGCAGTTTATTTCATGTTATGCAGAATTTACATTTTACTTTGCAGCATGCAGATATTTTCAAGCATTAACTAATTATCTTGCATTTAATCCTGTCATTCAGCAAATTTGTATATCTTTTAAACAATCTTGCATCTTGTTCAAACAATTATATAATATTCAAGATAGTTCATCCATTACATCATTCTCAAACATAAATGCAAATACATCTGAAAAACATATATTCATTTATATGAATATTTTACATTACAATCAATCAGATATTTTTCATACAAATATATACAAGTAGACGAACAATACAATTTAATCTTTTCTCCTAAGTTCATCTACTTCCTTCTAGAGTTTTTCTAATTATTGCTCTAATTGGTTTATCCTTTCTACAACTCCTGTAATTTCTCTAGAAGGTTCAACAATCTTTGCAGCAGCATAATTTCTGTATTCTTTCACTAAAATGGTTCTTGATCTCATCCTTTTGGATGCCCATTTCGTGAAATCAATACTGTCCACCATTAGCAGTGGAATCAAATCTCTATAAAATAATTTCTTCTTTACTACTCTTAGCTTGGAGATAAAAATAGCAGACCAATTAATCTAAATTTTGTTTACAATTGCATATGTAGCACATTTGACAAATTGACTCAGTTATATATCATGGCCTTGTCCTTAGTAGACATTCTTAATCAAAATGTTAGCTATCATGTGTGCTTTATCATTTAAGTGCTTCAGTTTATTTAATAATGGCACACCAGGATTGATAAGTAAATAATCCTTTATGATCTGTTCTATCCACTCGACTCTAGTTGTGCTTTCCAGAATTTCTAGTCCTTCATTCTTCAATCCTAAAATGTTGTGGAGAAGCTTTAGTATTATCTGTACATCAACTTGCTTTACGTTGGAAATTAATCCACTTTCTCCTTCTCTAAAGTTTGCATAAAAGTAGAGCACTAGATTCTCATATACTACATGCCCTCTTTGTTGAGAAATAAACTGTAGTAGACCTTGGAACTCAAATAAATCCTTAATTTATTGCATCCCATCCCAATTTATTGGTCTACTGTAAATGATATCATAACTCCTAATCTCTTGGTATTTATTATATGCTTCATGACTCCAAAAGTGTACTTCATTCAAAACTGTTGCTTCAGTCGGGTCAGGAATGTGAATTTGTTGCTCTAGAGGGGTTTGTTCTTGAACTTTCTCTTCTATGTGCTGAACTTGAATTGACTGAAAATGCTCCAAAGATTCCTGCATTTTTTCTTCTACTTCTGTCTGTGGTGGAGAGTCGACAGAACTCTTCACTTTGTCTTAAATGCTTTCTAAAATTTGCTGAAGAGTTCTTTACTCTTCAGTGGAATCTGTCGAGTCATTTCTTTCTATATGTATTTGTTCAACTTCTTGCTCAGTTTCTTCTTTTTCTTCTTCCTCCTAACTACCAATCTGCATTATCACTATTCCTTTTGATTTTGTGGCAGATTGGGATGGACTTCCGGGCACATAAGCTTCTACCCTAATTTCTATTTCTTCTACTTATACAGGCTGCAGATTAGTTTCAGCTTGATTTTCTTCTTCTCTTTGCTCTTGCTCATCCTCAAAATCGAATAGCAGGTTTACAAAAATCGGCTCTACAAGCCCTACTTATATTTGCATCTCAGATTTAATCTCTTCTTGATGTTTAGATACTATCTCTTTTCCTTCTTTTGATTAATTGTGCCTAGTCTTCCTCTTCTTCTTCTGACATTAAATCTACAAAAATAGGCTCTGTAGGTCTTTGATCCAAATGCTAGTTATAATAGTTTTGATAGATTACTTGTTGAATACAATAAACTAGCTAAAAAATATAAGAAAATAAAAATAGAAGGAAAGAACACTAGGGAAATGCTAGATGACTCTAAAAATAAGATTGATTTTCTGAATTCTATGTTCAATAAATTTAAAGAAGAAAATCAAAAGCATGCACAGGAAATTTTAAAATTTACTATAATAGAAAGAAAATTACATGCTAATTGTGAAAATTTAATTGCTGATAAAAAGAAAGTGATTTGTGAAGTTGAAAAACTAAAACCGATTATTACTAATTTAAATTCAAAAATTGATATGTTAAAGATTAAGGTTTACGATCAAAAGACTATCTTAAGTAAATAGAATAATAGTTAGACTATAACAAATGAACTTAGTAGTAAAATATCAAATGTAGAAAAAATGATATTGGTTTACATGATGTATCTTTTGAAAATTATATGTTGTATGATGGTACTACTAAAAATAATATCTTTATTTCTAGTACTAAGAATAGTAAAAGAAAAACTATTTCGTATGTGATTAAAAAGGGAGATAAATATATGCAAATTGATAAACTACAACACATAGATAATAGCACATGATGTAAGAGTCTCAAAAGAAATTTCTAGAAAAATAAAGCTAAGTCATTTGAAAACATTAATATCTTTGATTAGTTTTCTTTATATTTGAAAAATATCGGATATTGGAATGAGTAATTAAATAATGTCAGAAATGAAAATTTCAACTCTGTTTTATATAGAGATAAATGTTCTGATAATTACAATACTAAGAGTAATAAACGTAGGAATAATTATCAGAAAATAAATAAGTTGAAGTTTAAAAATATTGATTATTTTGATATGACTCCCTTTAAAATTCTTGGACCCACTTAGAAATGAGTTCCAAGAAATAAAATCTCTTCTTAACTATTTTGTAGGTACACAAATCAAAATAGAAGTTAGACATCATTTTCTAAGGGAAAATGTGATAAAAGGAAAAATAGTATTAACTTTTGTTTCAACCACAGAACAATTAGTAGATCTATTTACAAAACCCTTAGATGAGAATACCTTTTCAAAATTACGATTAGAACTTGGTATCTATAGATTATCTGATGTTTAAATTGTCCTGTTTATTACATAATATTTTGGTTTGTTACAAAAGAGTTTAGAATTTAATTTCTTTATATTTGAAAAGCTCAAAATATCTGCTTTAGAATTATTGTTTACTAGTAGTTAAGAATTTGTAAAATTTTGATTTTTATTGAAGTTAATTTATTTAAGGAAAATTCAGAAAATGTTACTTAAGAAAAGTTGATTTAATTCAATATGAGTACCAACTATACTTTTTTGTTACTTATGTATACACCATTATAGAGATTTTAACTAGAAAATACATAGAAAATATGTACCGTTTATTAAAGAAAAGTTATTAACATATTGTTAGAAAAATTAAGTCTTGCAGTTGACTCTTATTCAATTTACTGTCTTATTTTATTTTTGGTCTGAAATTACTTGAGTAATTAACTCCATTAGGGGATCTAAAACCCTAGTCACTTAAATCAACTGGTTTGGAATGTGTTGACTGAAAACTCATTATACAAGTAATTCAGATTCTAAATATAAAAAAAAGGCAATGTACTCAAGCTTAATTTATTTTACAAATGTTATAACAATTTTGCCATAAACTATACATATAATCTTTGCTATTTTTTTTGTTATTATCTATTCTTTACACATAATGTAATGCATTTATTTTCTTAAGTTCGAGTACTCATTATTGAATTCTTTTAAGTTACTTGAAGGTATATCTCTATGAATTTTCTTTTGTAAACTAAATAAAATAAAAGTCAGAAAATCTAAATTGTTAAATCTACTACTTATTTCTATATTTAACTTAAAAAAAGAAGAGCTTTTTATATTAGGGCTTGGCAACCTAGTTTAAGTAAACCATATGCTTTAAAAATGTAGAATTTTTTATATATATAGTGGGGCTTAACAACTCATTTAAGTAAGATATTTGGAATTAATGATAAATCTATTAAGGCTTGGTAACCTAATTTTAAATATGCCATGGTTTATCCTTACTACATTTATATAGGGGGAGCAAAGCAAAACAATAGTAAATCCATTTAGGTGAAAATATTCTAGAACGTATATTGATAAAAAGTTAGACTCGTTTAGTTAATTTAATATATAGTTATGCATTTTACTTGATATCTGCCATTTTATCTCACATATAGATAAATAACCATCTGAGTTTTTTGTATAGTTATGTTTTATTTTTCTAGAAACTCGAATGGTTATCATAAGTCTTTGAGTTTCTCATTTTACTTAGCTAGTAGTTATTTTCTTTACACGAATAGTTACACTTAGTTTTCTGCTTTGGTAGGTTGTAAAACTTATACAGTTATTGTAAGGTTTGGAGTTATTTATGAAAAATGGATCTTACATTTATGATTTCAATGATTGAATTTGTTTATAAACTTGAAGAGTTATAAATATTTTACTAACAACCTTTCATGTTTTTACCTCCCTAAAACCCTAGATTGAAAATCTTTACTTCCACTAAGTTCTATAGTGAAAAATAGAGATTAATTAACAATGTTAAGACGTAGAAAAAAACGTGATAGAATGACAAAAGTACAGAAAAGGAAGATAGAACTTCAGAAAATAGAAAGCAAGATTCAATGAAGTATTGCATGAAATTCGAAAATTTGTTTAAGATGAGAAAAAATTCTATCGGAAGTTTATTAAAAATTATGCTGAAATACAGTTTAGACTAAAATAGACCAAACTTTCTACATTACAAACATTAAAAAGAACATTACAACCTAACCCTGAGGTTGTTACTAGTTTTGGACAAGTACCTGAAAAATTGGTATAGTCTATCACTTATTACGGAAAGAAATGGAGACCTATAATAGAAAATGCCAATAGGGAATTAGAAAATTTATATTCCTAACATTATTTTCCCTTGACTATTTTAGATGATATACATAAATTTATTATTGAATAGAAAACTTCCATCTAGAAAATAGGCATTCAAAGTGAAGGACAAAAAGTTTATCAACTGAAAATAGTTGAGGTTGAGAGCTTAAAACTCTATATTCCATTATTACAACCTAGGTAACATGGTGAAGGACCATCAAGACCACAGGTGCCTTTAACAGGAGGCATAAAGCAAACATTAGACCCTCCTGAACAACTTGAGATACTACAAACATATAGTTGGAAGAAGAAGACAATAGAATATTTTGGACTAACTATAGGTGTACAAGGTATATTGCAGTAAAGAGAAGAATCTTTGAAAAATGGAAAACTATGTTCCATTGCACAAGCTAGACAAGATTTTGTTTCAGGAATCCTAGCAGATGTGACAAATATTGGATTACAAGCATACACATTAAGGTATTGTATCACATTAGTTCATAATGTTACTTTCAATACAATGGACAATTTTTCACATCATGTTGCAAGTCAACATTCTTTTCTTATGGAAACAGAAAATGTAGGAAATTTTGATGATATATATACAGATGATATCAATTTTGATGACATTTTTAATGACATAGACACTGAGTTTATAAATTTTGAAGATATTTCATTTGAAGAGGAATGTACAGATATTTTTTCACTTAATGTATCTCGGATTGAGAATTTTAATTTTTGGTACAGTTGCTTATACTACATTGTATATATCTGGTTATGTCTGTTACAGTATATAGTATATTTGTTGATAACTGTATATAATCAGCAAAATACACAGTTACAAATAAAATATGACATTGCTGATATCTCACATATAGAAATTTTAGAATTATAGAATGGTTCTATTATATAGACAAATATAGAATATTCTTTCATATAGAGATAATTGTTTAATTGACCACTTATAGAAATAAATGTTGTTGATAGAGAGCATACTAGATCGACTGTTGATAATGATATACAAATGTCAGTTGCTGATATGTTTGAAGAAGATCAAACAGAGGAGGCTCAGTATATTATTGATACGACTATAACAGATATTTCAAACATTTTTACAAGTTTTGATAGAAATTCTACCAGTTTTGAAAGATCTGAACATGTAAATACTGTTGACAATATTGAAACAAGTTTGAGGTCAGAAACTCATAACAGGAAAATACTTAATCCTGAACAGAATTTAGAAGAAAATACACTTTTATGATTTAGAAATAGCTCTTGTTATGAAAAATTTCAAATGTATAAAACTTTTACAATTTTATATTCAATACCAGTTAAGTTTGAAGGGATGGCGAATATTAAAGAAATGTTTGAATTTCAATGCTTGTTGACTCTACTTCCATAATAGCCAGGCCATCTTACTATATCAGACATTGTAAGTTGTTTTTATTCAAATTTAATCATAGACGATAGTATTCATGTTTCAAGTATACAAGAATTGGATATATATTTAACTCTAGAACTACTTTATGAAGTACCTGGACTGAAAAATGGAGTTAAATTATCAGAAAAAAATAGGTCTATCAGTTGGGATGAGACATCAAAAGTTTAGCCGAAAATCCAACTACCAACAGTCAAATGAGGTTATTAAATGATTTACATGGCAAAACACGATTTATTGCAAAGATATTGCTTGCTTCACTTTTTTAGAGGTTTGGTCATAGAGCAAAAGTTGGCAGATGTTGTTTTTATGCGACTTATGTATTGATTAACCATATATAGGTGAACTGGTATGATATTTTTGTTTATCATATTTTAAATTTGTAAGGTAAATTATTTTATGGTGATACACTTTTAAGACTTGTGGTAAGTCAAACAGATATTACACCTTGGCCATAGAAAAAATTAAAGTCATGATCTTTTTCTGCAAAAGAACTTCAAAAATATTAGGAAACAAATACACATGTGATTCAACAGCAACAATAACATGATTAGCAAAATCAACAAGAACAATAACAATGACAGTCAACATAGTTTACCATAGAACAACAACAACATATAGTATTTGAACAAACAGATATACATACAGATATACATATAGATTTCTTACAACAACCATCACAAGCTTCACATTTAGATTTAGATCAAGCAATGATTGATCAAATAAATAGAGTAAGTACAGAAAATTTCAGATACTCTACTAGATATTTTTTGAAGACAAAGAGACTTGTGAAAATAAAAAATTATGTATTACATGATTTTTCATTCATTGTAATTTGTTACCAAAAATTTATGTAAACTGTTTACTAAATTTAATGTTATATACTTGTTTTTGACAAATTTTTTTGTTTAAAATAATTTCTATTTAAATAGTTTATTATTATCCACGAATGAGTTATGCATGTTTACAAATTTCTTTTTGAACAATATATACTTAGTATATTTTTTCTTCCTTACATATTGTTTACTTTTTTATAATGCCAAAAAGGGAGAGAAGAAAGATTATTTTGACTTATTAAGTTTTCACGTCATCAAAAATGGGGAGATTGTTAGGAATTTTGTTTTGTTAATGAATGCTTTATTAAAGTTTATAAATAAGTCTAAATAATATTTTCTAAGTAAAATAGTTACATAATTAAATGTTGACAAGTTATCGAAAAGTTTCATTTAAAATTTTTGGATAGTTAACTTTCAAATAGTTAGGATTTTCGGATAGTTAAAGTTTTCGGATAGTTAAGTTTTGGATAGTTAAACTTTTGGATAGTTAACGTTTTGATTTAGTCAAAAAGTTATGTTAAAAACTCGTATAATTAAGTTATCTACATGTGTTTTTTAATGTTTTAAGTTTTCATGTATTTTCCATGTACGTTCGGAAATGAAAAATTGAAGAGTTAGATAACTGTTTGAGTTTTTATATGCATGGATGGATAACTATTTGAGTTTTATAAAATGACTAACGAACAAATAAGTTTTCTTGTTTAGTCACGTGTTTTGCAGGTGTAAGAATTCGAAGAGTTACAGATAAGTGTTCAAGTTTTTACAAGACTTAAATGATAAGTGCTCAACTAAAGCGATGACTTAGAAGATATAGGTTAGCAATCCAATAGGGAGAGGAGTGCTTGACAGTAAGTGGTTAAGTTTTTAGAAGTGTAATTGCATTGCATGTAGTGTTAGAAGTTTTTTTATTTTCAATAGAGAATTTTACCTATCATAAATTGTCTACCTGAAGGAACATATATGCTTACATTTATATCATTTTGTTTATCAAGATTTGTGTTCGTATCATTTGTGTTTGTATTGTCTGTTAGCAATTGTTAAATGTTTTGTATTTATCTTATTTCAATTAATATAAAATCGTATGATTAAATCATGAAATCAATTAGTTTAAATCTCTGAAATCATGATTGATCTGTTTACTATTTGAAGTATTTGAATGCTAAAATTGCTTAATGTTAAATCTAATATAAATAGTATTTGAAAAGCGTAAGAGTATTTACATTTTATGAGATCACCCAATGGATGACTGTATTCCTCTACAATTAACAATATTAATAGGAAGTTACCAAATTGCTTGTTGAATTATCTATAACTCAACGAGGGTAGTTCCTTGATTTATTTATAATTCATTATTTATCTATAATGAAGTGAGTAGATTAGTTAATATACACTTCACTCTAGTTATAGTAATTTAAAAATCTAATTTCAACCACTCCCTATAGATTCAACTTGTTCTTGCACACTTTTTACAATTAATGTTGTGCATTTGCAGTTAACTTAACGAACAGATTTAATGGATTTAAATATTGTTCAGGAATTGCTTGCTTACTTATAAAAATTACACTTAAACCAATAAGACAAGTTTTCTAGCATTGTTGTCGAGGAGTGAAAGTTTGAAATCATAAGCACTATTTTGTTTTCATAGCATAGAGGTGTATATGAATTTATCATTGAGAATATGACATATGCTTATGCTTAAAGATTTATGAAACATGAATAAGCATATGTAAATTTTACAATTTAGAAGAACATGACATTGTTAACTATTTGAAGTTGAGATGATTGTAGATGTCTAGATCAAATGAGCAATAAATGAATTTTATCCAATATGATAGAAATGAATATGAATCACCTATGTTTACCCAACCAATAGTCATTTCAAGACAAGTAATATGTTGAGAGAATGGGAAAATGGGGATAGGTATGACAACCTTGAACAAAGTTACATGAGAATAGACCAAAATTTTACCAAATTGGAAGAATATTTGTATTATAATCAAGAAGTCAACCAATTAAACTATAAGGAAAATTATTCAGAATCTAAGAGACTATATTTATGAAACAGAGCAAATTATAAAAAAAATTGATCAAAAACTAAATGTTATAAGATTAGATGATCTAGAAAGAAAGCTTAATGTACTTGATGAATTAACTATGAAATTACAATTCATTAAAAATCAACAAGAGTATAAGTTAGAATTCATATTTCGCAAATGTGTATCTACTACAAAACATTAAAATAAATGAAATTACAAATGAAATAGGAATTAAGAAATGTAATCTAATGGAAGAATATATGAAGGAATCCTATTACCTAACACGTGAGGAATATATGGATGAATCCTATTACCTAAAATAAATGAAATTACAAATGAAATAGGAATTACGAAATGTAATCTAATGAAATTAGCATGTTCTTAATTATTCTTACTCCATTATATTCTTCTTACTCCTTGGGGGGTTGCCTACATGTTCTGTTCAATCTATTTCTTTATTTCCCCATGAATTGTATGCTTGTGACAATAACGACAAAATTTTCTCAATTCTAATCGATCGGGCATATTGTGTCAATTCTTTTGAGTAATATATCTAGAAATGCCCGATGATTCCTTATTTCCACCGTTTCTAGCACAACTAATACATTCCAAAAAAACCCTTACTCTAATATTAATTGTGTAGCATTATCTACAATTGAAGTGAATATATACCTGCTGAAATTGCTTGGAATTTTGAATTTCTTCTGATGTTAGAGAATTTTTCTAGAGGATGAAGGAGATGTGTTTTAAGATGTGATTCAAGAAGAATTAAATAGGCAATTAGATACTGAAAATCATGAAGGGAGTGAAAATACAGATAGATACTTAAGTATAGAAGTAGAAAGAGACTAAGAAGAATTTAATGTTATGGATGAAAATGTTAAAATAAGAGCTTTGACTTCTTATGGTCAACATCTAGATTTAAAATCATTACCTCCTAAATTGACCTATAGATTTCTTGAAGAAGAAAGAACTTATCTTATAATTATAGCATCAAATTTAAATGAAGATCAAATTTCTAAATTAGAATATGTAGTAAACAAATATAAGAAAGTAATAGGATAGACTATGACTGATATAAAAGGGTTAAGTCTATATGCTAACATCATATATATTTGGAAGAAAATGCAAAACCAGTAAGAATTCCTAAACATAGATTAAATCCAAACATTAAAGAATTAGTTAGGAAGGAAATTGTAAAATGGTTAGATAATGATATCTTATATTCGATTTCTGATAATTCATAGGTGAGTCCAATTCATGTAGTTCCTAAAAAATAAGGGATAACAACCATTAGAAATGAAAGTCAAGATTTGATACCCACAAGAATCCAATTAGGCTGGAAAGTGTGTATAGATTATAGGAAGTTGAATGCTGTAACTAGGAAAAATCATTTTCCTTTACCATTTTTAGATCAAATACTAGAAAAGTTAGCAGGTCAAGAATATTTTTATTTTTTAGATGGGTATTTAGGATATAACCAAATTCTAGTAGCATTAGAGGATCAAGAGAAAATAATTTTCACATGTCCTAATGAAACTTACGCTTTTAAAGGAATGTCATTTGGATTATGTAATGCATTAGCTACTTTTCAGAGGTGTATATAAGGTATTTTCACTAGAATGACTAAAGATTTTCTTAAAATATTCATGGATGATTTTCTTAAAATATAGCATATGAAACTTCATTTGAAGTGTGTTTGAAAAACATAGAATTAGTATTAACCCATTGTGTAGAAAAAAATTTGATTTTGAATTGGGAAAAATGCCACTTTATGGTTAAGTAATAGTCTTATGATATGTTGTTTTAATGAAAGGATTAGAGGTAGATAAAGCTAAAGTAGAAGTTATTTCAAATTTACTAGAATTAAAATCAATGAAAGATATTAGATCATTTTTAGGACATGTAGGATTTTACAAGAGATTTATTAAAGATTTTAGCAAAATAACTAGACCTTTAACTAATTTATTAAAGGATGTCTCATTTAACCTTGATAGAAATTGTAAGAAAGCTTTCTTTAAGCTTAAAACTAGCCTAATTACAACTCCTATAATACAAGCTCCTAATTGGAATCACCCATTTGAGTTAATGTGTGATGCATCTGTTTTTATCGTAGGAGCTGTGTTAGGGTAAATCTCTTAGAGTGATTCATTATACAAACAAGACTTTAAATGAAGCTTAAGTAAATTACACAACTACTAAAAAAGAATTATTAGTTGTTGTGTTTGCTTTGGAAAAATTTAAATTATATTTGATTAGAGCTAAAGTAATAGTATACATAGATCATTCAACTTTGAAGCATCTGATAGTAGAAAAAGAAATTAAGCCTAGATTGATCTAGTAGATATTATTATTGAAAGAATTCAATTTAGAAATTAAAGATAAAAAATGATGTAAGAATGTAGTAGTTGATCACTTGTTAATGTTACAAATAGAAAAATTTAAAATTAATATTAAGGATCATTTTCTAAATGAACAATTAATGACAATAGAAATAATGCTTTGGTATGTAAATATAGTTAATTATTTAGTTACTAGATTAACACTTAAGGATTGAAATAGACAGGATAAGAAATTGTTCTTTTCAAAAATGAAATATTACTATTGGGAAGACTACTACTTATTTAAGAAATATCCTGATTTAGTCATAAGGAGGTGTGTTCTAGAGATTGAATATAGAAGCATATTATCTTTTTGTCATATCCAAGCAAGTGGAGGATATTTTGGTTTAGGAAAAATTATTGTCAAAGTTTTACAATGTGAATTTTATTGGCTAACATTATTTAAAGATACTCACAAATACTATTTGAGTTGTTTAAGATGTCAATAAATAAGAAGGATATCAAGGAGAAATATAATACCTTTGAATCCTATTATTAAAGTCAAAATTTTTGATATATGGGGAATTGATTTTATAGGTCAATTTCCTATTTCTAATCAATTTAGTTATATATTGTTAGGTGTGGATTATGTATCTAAATGGATAGAAGCAAGTCCTACTAGAACAAATGTTCACAAAGTTGTAATACATTTTATCAAAACTAGTATATTTGTTAGATTTAGAGTACCTAAAGTTATCATTAGTGATAAGTGAACTCACTTTTGTAACAGAAGTTTTGAAGTTTTAATGAAGAAATATGAAATACAGTACAAAATTGCAACTTCATATCACCCCCAAATGAGTGGACAAGTTAAAAGTGTAAACAAGCAAATTAAACTAATCTTGGAAAAAGTAGTTAACACTACTAAAAAAGATTGAGCTACTAGATTAATAGACATACTTTGGGCTTATAGAACAACTTACAAGACTAATCTAAGGATGTCTCCTTTTAGTTTAGTGTTTAGAATGAAAAAGTACATAATATTAATAGTTAATGAAAGGTTAATTACTCGGTATTTAGCTTATCATTTAAGAATTAAGTCATTATGTCACAATTATACGATTACATGTCTTAATTAAAGAATATGCATAATTTCAAGGAATTAGTGGTTAATTAAGTATCATTTACGAATGAATTACAAATTACTTCTTTTGCATATCAAGTGTTAAATGTTATATAAATATTTATTTTACTAAACTACAGAACTGAACGAGTCTATTGAGTTAAGCTTAACTCAACGAGGTCAGTCCGTTGAGTTAAAAGTTAAGTTAATGAAGTAAGTCCGTTGAGTTACACTAACTTCACGGATTAGTTATTTTCTAATATTCGATTGAGAGCAGTTGTAGGAAATTTGAAGAAAACCATGTTGCACGAATCACACCACGATCTAAAATGTGAAATGAAGAAGTAATCACAATCGTTGATGCAAAGGAAGGAGATCTAGCCAGTGATTTAGGTGAAAGTAGTTATTACAGAAAGAATGATAAAAGAAAAAGAGAAACAATGAAGAGGGGGAGGGGGAGAACTACACTAACTGTAGAAAGCGTTAGAAGTTCTTTGAGCTCCCACCAACACCATCATCCACTGTTCGGTTTGTTTGTTCTTATTTAAATATATGTTTATATTTTCTTGTAGATGTAAACAAATAATTTTCACAAATAAGATATTAAATCTAATTTGTAATTAACTGCAAGTACACAATGTCTATTACATAAGTGTGTAAGTATAGGTCGATCTCATAGAGAATGAGTAAAAATTTCAAACTATTTAAATTTTTACAACTAGAGGTTTTGTATTTTGAATTACTCACTTCGTTGATTTACTAACTCAACGAAATAAGTTCGTTGGGTTATAGTTATCTCAATGGACTATCCTTGTGGAGTTAACTCAATGAGCCTCACTAGTAACTTCAAATTAATACTATTTTCTGTAGAGGAATACAATCATCCATTAGGTAATTCCACAAAATGCAAATAACATTAATTTAGCTTTTAATGTTAGTTTATATAATATTTATCATTAATAAACACTACTATTAAGATATTTCAAATAGTAACCATATTAATTAGGATTTTAGAATTGAGTACGAACTGGTTTTAGTAATCAGTAATATGATTTTCTATTTTTTGGAATGAAATAAACATAAAACATAAAACAAACGATATAACACAGATTGATAAACATAAAAACAAATAATGAGTTTTTGTTTTCTATTCTTGAAGATGAATGAAAAGTAAAAGGTAAAATTTCTCTATTGACAGTAAGAACTCTTGTCACTACATGCGACATGATTACATCACTAAAAACTTAATCACTTATTGTCACGCATTCCTCTCCCTATAGAATCATGAATCGAGACTTTTGTAAGTTCATCTCCTCTTCAGTATAGTGGTATCAACCCAAAACCAAGGTTAGAAGCTTTACTGTCTCTTGAGAGATGATTTGGTGCTTGGTGAAAATGAATTCACTTCCTATGACACGATCACTTCTCACAATGGTTGTTAGTTATCGTGTTTGGTTTGAAATTGACCCGACATCTGGAAAGTATCCTCATAGACCTCTAATGGATTGGTGGTGATTGGTGTTGGTGGTGATGGAGCTTCAAGGAATGTCCGACGCTTTACTATAGTTAGCGTAGTTCTCTACACCTTTTTTGTTCTTTCTCTTTTCCCTTTATATTTCTTTTAGTAATAATTACTTCTGCCAAAATGACTGGTTGGATCTCCTTCCTTCGTATTAATGATTGTGATTACTTCTTATGTTCATGATTTAGATCATAGCGTGGTTTGTGTGACGTGGTTTCCTTCACATTTCCTATTCCTGCAATTGCTCACAATCGAACGTTAGAAAATAACTAGTGTTAAAACCCTTGTATTTTGATAATGCAAAAATCTGTGTAAGGAAACAAATTGTATTTCATAGGTGTCCCAAGGTAGTTAAGCAAATTGAAGATAAGAAGGTAGATAAATAGATATAGTCAATTCAAAACTTACTACTAGAGAAAAATAGGATTTTTTGGTGAGTTAAAGACTTAAGTATCTGGAAGAAATGAATCTTCGGTGAGTTACAAGCTTAAGTATCTGAAGAGTTAGTTTAATAAGTAGCAACTATACCTTTAGAAAGTTAGAAGGTTACCAAGCTTATCTATCTAGAAATTCAAGAAAACCAAAAAGTTAGGAAGACTAACTATCTGAAACTTAAGTCATTCAATTACTCATGTGTAGAAATCCAGATGGAAGCTTAAAAGATTTTCAGAAAGTTATGAAAGCTAACTATTTGAAAAATAGGAAGTTTCAGAAGGTTACAGATTGAACTATTTGAAACTTAAGTCAATCAAATATGCACGTGTAAAAATAAGAAGACAACAGTCAAAAGCTTAGAGGGAAAAATAGAAGGTTACTATATCCGAAAGTTGAAATGTTTCGATAAGTTAATAGTTACAACTATTCAAACTTAATAACTCATGTGCAGAACTTAAATACTCACGTGCAAAGCAATCGAAAGTTTTGAAAAGAGGCTTCAAAAGGTTTAGAACGTAACTATTTGAAAGAAGAGACTTTTCGGTGAGTTATATTTGTTAAGTATCCAAACTTAAGACACCTCACGTGCATGACTTAAAAGCTCACATGATAAACTTAAAGGAAGCATTTATTCATCGAAAAGTTACAAAACAGTCATTTGGATTTTCGAAAGGTTACAATAGTTAACTATTTGAAAATCAAAAGGGAATTGGAAGGTTACAAGTTGGACAATATATAGAATGGTAACTTACCATTTTTGGAACTTGTGATTTCAGTAAGTACAACAGAATACATCTGTTGGAAAGAATATGATCATTACACACCTTGGTATAAGTATAATCAAAATGAAAAAGAAAAGACAATGATTATCAAATATTATGAGCTACTCAAAAATTCCAGTAACACACTCAGTCTGCAAATACAGAAGAGAAATATTCTCAAGTATATTGAAGCACAAAAGCTCTCTACGCTCAAATTTTGGTTCAAAGCTTAAAGTTGTTGGTTCATGAGTTTGTACCTAAAAACTCACTGTTGGTTAAGAGCTTCGACCTGAAAGCTCGAAAAAGGTTAGTTGCTAAGCTTCTACCTGAAAGTTCAAGTGTTGGTTCTTGCTTTAACCTGAAAGCAAGTGTTGTAAGTTGTTAAATACTTAGTGAAGCCCAAGTGAACCTTAGGGGTGGACTAGTTGAGTTAGTGAACCACCTAAAATCTCATTGTGTTAATTATTCTTTACTACTTTGCATGCATATTTATTACTTAAGCTCATAGATTAATCGTATGAACTAATCAAATTTAAAAAAAATTTAAAATTACACATAGATCACCATTCACCCCCCCTCTAGTGAGCCATACGATTCTAAAAATTGGTATTAGAGCTTGGTTAATCTACTTTAAAATTTAACCATCTGGATTATAATGATACAATTTATTGAGGGGCAAAACATTCATAGACCTCCACTATTCGATAATTCCAATTATAATTATTGGAAGAATAGAATGGAGTGTTTCTTCAGGAGTTCAGATGTAAAACTTTGGAAGATTATTGTTTTTGGAACCACACTTCCAACCAGTAATGTAGTAAATTGAACAGAGGAGGATGAGAGAATCATCTAATTGGATGCTAGAGGATTGAATGCTATATAATATGCACTTGCAATTGTACAGTATAATAAGGTATCTACTTGTAAATCTGCACATGAAGCTTGAAAAATCCTTCAAGTTACACATGAAGGTACAAGCCAGGTAAAGAACACAAAAATCAGCATATTGTTGAGAAAATTAGAAATATTCAAGATGAATGAAAATGAATGCATAACTGAAATGTTTTCTAGATTCACTAAGATCATTAATAGCTTCAGAAGCTTGGGAAAATAATTTTCTATGCGTGAACAAGTACAAAAGATTTTGAGAAGTTTAACTATTGAGTGGAAACAAGAATCCACCTTCATTCAAGACTCCAAGGACCTCAACAACTACATTGTTGAAGAGCTGTTGGGCAATCTATTGGCCCACCAGGTTCAGATGAAAGACTAGAAGGAACAAGAGGGAACTATTGAAAAGAAAGATAAGAAGAAAAAGGAAATTGTATTTCCTTCAACTGAAAAAGCTTTGAGCTTAGATGATGATGAGATTATGCTGCTAACAAAGAATTTCAAAAAATTCATGAAGAAAAATAATAAGACTAGCTCCTCCAAAAGAACAATCCTTACATACTTTAAATGCAAAAGGCAAGGGCATATATAGACCTTCTGTCCATTAAAGATAGAAGAGGATCAAGCAGATAAGAAGAAATGATGGAAGAACAAAAATAAAATAGCTCTTAAAGCTACTTGGGATGATAGTGGCTCCTCAAATAGTTCTTCAGATTCTAAAGATGAAGCTGCATCCAATGTGTACTTTGCAGTACAAGAGGTATGCTCCACTTCTTCTTATTGTTCAGAAAATGAGTATAATGACTTAGATGTAAAGTCTTCTTTATATAGTAGAGGAATTATGTAGTGTCAATCTCATCCTAGCAGTTTTGTGCCATCCTCAGCTTCGTGGCGTTGCACAATAGAATAGAATGAATTTTTACTGTGCTAAGCGTTAAATGATTTTTGTAGATAATGCCTCCAATCCTAGGTTAAATAAACCTTAAGTTTTTTTGGCGAGTGTTCGATTTGTTTTTATGCTTATATTAATAAATTCTTTTAAAAGTAAACAAACAACTTTTCACACAAATTAGATATTAAGTCTAATTTGTGTTTTAATTATAAGTGTACAGTGTATATTGTATTTGTGTGTAAGTACAGGTCAATCTCACAGAGATTGAGTAAGAATTGTGTACTATTCCAATTTTTACATTGGAGTTTATTGTGTTCAATTAAGCACCCTGTTGAGTTATAGTTAACTCAATGGACTTAGTTCGTTGAGTTATGGTTAACTCAACGGATTAACCTCGTAGACTTAAGTAAACTCCATGAGCCTATCTTTCTAGTTAAATAATGTTATTCACAGAGGAATTCAGTCAGCTATTGGGTGGTTCCACAGAATGTAAATAACATCAATTAAGCTCTTTAATGTTAGTTAATCTGAGATTTGTCATTAAGCAACATTAACATTTAAATATTTCAAATAGTAACCATTAAGATTTTTAGTATTTTATACAAATCAATTTTAGTAAATAATAAAACTATTTTCTATTTTCTGAATCAAACAAACAAAAAACAATCAGAATACTGATAATAATAACATTAATCACGATACAAAACAAACAATACAACACTTTAATACTAAATGTAAACATAGATAATTAGTTATTTTTGGTATTTTTTGTTTTAATATATTCCTGAAAATGAACGAAAGGTGAAATGTAAAAATCTCTATCGATAGTAAAATCTTCTGTCACTACATGCGACACAATTACACCATTGAAAACTTAATCATTTATAGTCTTGCCTCTTCTCCCTATAGAATCGCGAACCAAGACTTGTAAGTTGATCTCCTCTTCAATATACTAGTATCAACCCAAAACCAAGGCTAGAAGTTTTACAATCTCCTGAGATATGAGTTGGTGCTTAGTGAAAATGGCTTCTCTTCTTGTGACGCGATCACTCCTCATAGTGGTTGTCAGTCACCATATTTGGCGTAGAATCAACCTGACATCTGAAAAGTATCCTCACAGACCTCTGATGGTTGGTGATTTTGGTGGTGGTGTGGAACTTTAGGGAACTTCTGACACTTTCTATAGTTACCACGGTTCTCCACCACTCTCCCTACACTTTTTCTTTGTCTTTCTCCTCTTCTTTTATATTTCTTTTAGTAGTAATTACTTCTGCTTAAATGATGGGTTAGATTTCCTTCATTCATATCAATGATGGTGATTTCTTCTTCATTCCATGAGTGAATTTATGCATAATATGTACAATCGTGGTTTTCTTTTGAATTTCCTATTTCTACAACTGTTATAATGGCATGTTAGAAAATAAATGGTTCGTGGAGTTAGTGTAACTCAATGGACTTACTTCATTAATTTAACTATAAAACATGTGCAATAAGGAAATAACTTATAAGCTTATAACACTAACACAATGCATTACCTTAGTATATATTCAAGTAACTCAATACGTATAGTTATGCTAACTTAACGAGTTATACATGTGTAGCTCACGTGACATAATAAAACATTTAAATTCAACACGTGCATAATTTTAACTTAACAAGTTTAGATATGTCGGATACTTACAAACCTAACTATTTGATGCTTAGACACATTTTGGATAGTTAGTAGATAACTTACTGAATATTTACTTAAGTTATGCATTAAGGTTTCAACACGTGTACTCTAGGAAATAATAAAATATTCTTTAAATGTTTAAAATATAACTGTATGATACATGAAATGTAACTCTTTGAAATAATAGAAAATTCAGATATTTAAGAATTAAAATACCTGTAATTCACCGACAGTTCATAATTATACATAATTAACGCTAATTCGTTGAAATTATGCAGATTCTTTCATTAAAGCATATAATAGTGCAATTATAACATAATGGCTTAATTATGATATGATAAGCTAAATATTATGCAATTAATCATAATTTAACTGTTAATATTATGCACGGATGAAGTTGAATTAGCTGCTTCTCCTTCTAGTTCCACAATAAATTTTCTTTTCATTCAAAAGTACTGGTAACTTGTAAATAACATTTTGTTATATATTTATAATGCATGTCTATAAAGCAAATGAATCTCATTGCAAGAACGTGTCTTGTAATGTGTGCAGTATGGTTCCTATTTTTATAGATACGTGTTTCACTTCTAATTTCAAATAATAGTAACTATTGAACCCACGAAGTTTCGTTCGTGACTAAAAGAATAACCGTTTAGCTTAATTTACGAACTAACCTCGTTGAGTTATAGATAACTCAACGGACTATCTATAACTTCTATCTGCTAACTCCACGGACTTACTTTGTTGAGTTACAAATAATTGAACGTAGTTACCTTATATTTTATTATTGACCTCGTGGAGTTAAGGTTAACTCCACGAACTAACTTCGTTAAGTTAACACTTAGCAGATTTCCTAAAAACTTACTTTTCATCTTAACTTCAATATTTCTTTTCTTGCATGTCATCAACTCAAATAAAGTTAAATATAAATGTTAGGATATGGAATTAGTGCTTTATATTTAACTTTCAGTTCAATAGCTATGTAGAAATTAAATTTTACTTTTCAATATACAAATATGTTTAGATATTATCCAATCATCATGCATTTAACCATGTAATTTATAAAATTTTGAAAAAAACTTCAAACAGTTTGAACACACATATATATAATATTTTTGTTCAATATAGTTTTGAATTAAATACTATATTTAATGTCATACAAATTCAACACCATTTTGCTTCAAACATTCATATATATATATATTGAAATGTTTTATATTACAACAAACAAATGTTATAGTATAAGTAGATAGTTGATACATTTCATCTTTTTTTCTTAATTCATCTACTTCCTTCTGGAATTTTTCTAATTGTTGCTCTAACTGATTTATACGCTCTGCCCTCTAATTTCTTTAGAAGATCCTGCAACAAATGTTTCAATAGCAGCAGTCAAATAATTTTTGTATTCCTTCACCGAGCAAGCCTTGGATTTCATCTTTTTGGATGTTCATCTGGTGAAGTCAATACTGTCTACATTAGTAGTGAATCAGATCTCCATAGAATAATTTTTCTGTGCTGCCCTCAACTTGGAGATAAAAATTGTAGACCAGTTTACTTGAATTTTGTTGACAACTGCATATGTGACCTATTTAACAAATTGACTTAATTCTATATCATGGTCTTGTCGTTGGTAGACATTTTTAATTAAAATGTTAGCTACCATGTGTGCTTTACCATTTAAGTACTTTAATCTGTTTAATAATGGCATACTAGGATTGATAGCTAAATAGTCTTTTATTTCCTGTTTTGTCTACTCGATTGCAATCATGCTCTCAAGAATTTCTTACTTTATTTCTGAGTCCAAAAATATTGTGGAGAAGCTTTGGTGTTATCAGTACATCAGCTTGCTCTACACGTTGGAAATGAATCCTCTTGCCTCATCTCTTAAATTTGCATAAAAATAGGGCACTAGATTTTCATACACTACATACCTTTTCTGTTAAGAAATAAATTGCAGTAGACCTTGGAACTCAAATAATTTTTTAGTGTCCTCCATATCATCCTAGTTTATTGGTCTACTATATATAATATCAAACCCCTTTATCTCTTCATATTTATTCATTACTTCTTGACTCCAAAAACATACATCATTTAGAACTTGCTGTTGGGAAGGGTTAGGAATCTGAAATTGTTCCTCTACTACGGCTTGTTTTTCTACTACTTCCTCAAGGTGTTGAACTAGTGTTTGTTGGAAATGATTTGGAGAATCCTACAATTCAGTTCCTACTTCTGTCTATGGTGGAGAGCTGGCAGAACTCTCCACTCTTTTTCCTTGTACTTTCTTAATAAATTGCTGAAGAGTCTCTCCCTCTTCAGTGGAATCTGTCGAGTCATTTCCTCTTTGTTTAATATGTTCTTGTTCAGCTTCTTCTGTTGTTTCTTCTTCCTCACAACCAATCTCTAATGTTACTATTTTTTCTGAATCATTAGTAGATTAGGATGGAGTCCTAGGCAAATCAACTTCTACCCTAATTATTTCTTCTATTTGTGCAAGCTGTAGGCTAATTTCAATTTGTTTTTCTTCTCTTCTTTACTTTTGCTACTGTTGCTCTTGCTCATCCTCAGATTCGAATAACATATTAACAAAAATGGGCTCTTTAGGCCCTACTGATAATATAGGCTCAGATTTAACTATTTCATCAGCCTTAGGCATTTTTTCTTTATCTTTTCTTCTTCTTATTAGTTGTATTTGTTCTTCCTCTGAGACTAAGTCAACAAAACTAGGCTCTTCAAGCCCTCGAGCTATAGGTACTGGCTCTTTCTGCTTAACATTTACTGGTTTGGAAGGACCAGCTTTAGTTTCTCTTGTTGCTAGTGATCTAGTTACTTTAGAATGCTGTTCTAATTTAATTTTATACTAGGCCTTCAACTTATCTTCGACCCTCTTCTTGCATAGTGCATTATAAAGTAAATGAGTATTTGCCACAGTCATATCTTCCGAATTTCCTTGGCTCTTGGCAACATTCACGAGCTCTGCAAATTCTCTCCATTCCTTTAGCGTCGATGCTCCCAAAAATGCTTCTCTTCCTAACGACCTAGGCAGTGGAATTGATGGTCCTGGCTACTGTTCCTTTGTAGCAGGTTTCTCAACAGCAAGCTCTTCAATCACTTTCTTTTATTGCTCCTTGATGTCCCACCAGGCGTGTTCAACAATATATCTTACAAACCACAATCGTGACTTGTGCTAGATCAACTCTAAGGGAACCTCATTATTTGGTTTTATTCTCCTTTCTCCATAATTATCTTTGTTGCTACTTTGATTCTAGTTTCTATTATCTAAGGTATTCTAATATATAAATCAACCAAAACTTTCTCTTCCTAACGACCTAGGCAGTGGAATTGATGGTCCTGACTACTGTTCCTTTGTAGCAGGTTTTTCAGCAACAAGCTCTTAAATCACTTTCTTTTGTTGCTCCTTGATGTCCCACCAGGCGTGTTCAACAATATATCTTACAAACCACAGTCGTGACTTGTGCCAGATCAACTCTAAGGGAACCTCATTATTTGGTTTTATTCTCCTTTCTCTATTCATAGTCATCTCTGTTGCTACTTTGATTCTAGTTTCTATTATCTTAGGTATTCTAATATATAAATCAACCAAAACTTTTGTCTAGTAGAAAATATCAGATTCTACATTTTCTATTTCTTTTTCCTGTGTCATGTTCCTAATCTTTTGTCATGTATGTCATTCCTCTAACTCTCTAAGAAATCTTGTAGTGTCAATTGCTTCCTAGAATTTTGGCATCATCTTGTATCTTTGTGGTGTTACGGAATAGAACATAATAGTTTTGATCTATACTGTTCTAAGTTCTAAATGATTTTTGCGGATAATGCCCCTAAATCCTATGTTTTTGGCGAGTAATCAGGTCATTTTCCTGCGAAAACTATCATTACTTACATATACTACTCCATGGAGTTACGATTAACTCTACAGACTAAGTTTATGGACTTAACTACAATATTCTATTGAGTTATAGTTAACTCAATGGAAAAAGTTCGTTGGATTATGCTTAACTCAACAGACTTCCTGTATAGTTATACTAATAAAATAATGCAAATACAATACTAAAACTTCGATCTATATCGAAAAAATTTTCGATCTAACTGATTCTTGATTTTACTTTTCTTACCTTCAGTCAGGTTATATTTTTTCAGTTGAATCGAAATTAAATACATTTATTTATTTATTTTTATTATTATTATTTAGTTTAGTTTTGTATTCGATTGAATTGATATATTGTTTCGATCAAACCAACACTTTTACTTAATATAATATATATATTTTTCTTTTTTGTTAGTTGCGGTCAGACCGATGGATCCTTTTGCTATGACTATAACAAAGTTTTTTTCTTTTAATATATGTTTTGGTAAAATTGATACTTTCTTTTAGTTAAATCGTGATTATATTAAAATAATAATAATATATTTTTAATTTTTTCTTTTTTTTTCAACTAGGATTCAAGTAGTCCTCTACTCTTACTTTTATAATTTCAAAGGAACTTTTTGGAAATTTCAGAATAGGTCTAAGTCTTTTTCCATTTACTTTAAATATATTCTGATTTTTAGGATTTTCAATTTCAATTGTTCCATAGGAGTAAATGTTTCAAATTATGTAAGGTCTTGCCTATCTAGATCTCAATTTTCCTAGATGGTTATGAAGTCTATTCATATAAAGATATACTTCTTATCTTATTTCAAAAAATTTTGGAATAATTTTCTTGTTATGCCAAAACTTCATTTTCTCTTTTTCTTTTATAGTTTTCGAATAAACTTCGTTCCTAAATTCTTCTAATTCAATCAATTGCATTTTTCTATTTTCAACAGCTTGATTTAAATTAGTGTTTAGAGTTTTTAATGCCCAATAAACTTTATGTTCAATTTCAACTGGTAAATAGCAACTTTTTCCATATACTATCTTAAAAGGTGACATACTTAAGCTTGTCTTATAAGTAGTTCTATAAACCCAAAGTACATCTATTAATCTATTAGCCCAATCTGTTTTAGTAGGATTTACTACTTTTTCTAAGATTAACTTAATTTGTTTGTTTGCACTTTTTACTTGTCTACTTGTTTGCGGATGATATGCTATTGCTATTTTGTGATTTATTCCATATTTCTTCATTGAGGCTTTAAAACTTTTATTACAGAAATGAGTTCCTCTATCACTAACAATAGCTTTAGGTATTCCAAATCTAGCAATTATATTAGTTCTTATAAAATGTATTACCACTTTGTTGTCATTAGTTTTTGTAGGAACAACTTCTATTCATTTAGATACATAATCCACCCCTAACAATATATAATTAAATTGATTAGACATAGGAAATGGACCTTGTTTAGAATGAAAAAGTGCATATTATTAACGGTTAAATGATGGTTAATTGCATAATATTTAGCTTATCATATAAGAATTAAGCCATTATGTTATAATTGCACTGTTATATGCTTTAATTGAAGAATCTGCTTAATTTTGGGGAATTAATGTTAATTTAGTACATTTCTTAACTATCGGTAAGTTGTAGGCTGTGAAATTCTTAAGTATCCGAATTTTCTGATAATTCAGACAGTTATGTTTAACAGATCGAACATGTCAGATAGTTATGTTTAAATTGTCGAGCAGTTATGTTTTGAAAGTTTCCTGAAGTTAATAACTAGTCGTTTCGTGCATTAATTTCTCATTTAGCTAAACGTTAAGTTAACGTGTGTTTTTATTGAAAAGCATGATATGTTTTAAAGTTATATCTTTTGTATCATGAATAGTGCACGTTTTGATAACTCGTTAAGTTAGTGAGTAAAAGAAGAGACGAACTCGTTAAGTTAACATAACTAAACGTGTTGAGTTACTATATTGAACACTAAGTCAACGCGTTAAGTTAGCGTTATAAACTTAAGTTGTTATTTTTGCACGTGGTAAAATTCTTATTATAAAAACATTTGTTTATTACTAAATCGGTGAGTTATTTATAACTATCCGAAATTGCAGCTAGACATCGGACAGTTATATGTATAACTCTTCGAAATCTCTTTTTATTTATAAAATATCTGAGGACACGTGTCATGTTCTGGTAAAGTGACTTAAGTGGATTTTCGATGAGTTAGCTGTAACTATCTGAAATGCATCTAAGCATCGGATAATTAGACCTGTAACTCTCCGAAATGTTATTTTATGATTAAATTGCTGCTGACACGTGTCAATATCTGGTAGATTTACTTAAGTTATATATCGGTGAGTTATTTGTAACTATCCAAAATGTATCTGAGCATTAGATAGTTAAGTTTATAAGTATCCGAAATGCACCTAAGCATCAGATAGTTAAGTTTATGCACGTGTTTTATAGTTAAATCAATGAAGAAAGTCCATTGAGTTATCTATAACTCTACAAACTATTTATTTTCTAATATGCCATTGTAGCGGTTGCAGAAATAGGACAATTGGAAGAAAAACCACGATTGCATGTATTGCGCAGGGAGAAGAAATAATCGTCGTTAATATGAATGAAGGAAATCCAACTGACCATTCAAGCAGAAGCAGTTACTATTGAAGAAATATAAAAGAAAAGAAGAAAAAGAAGTAAGGGTTCGTGTGTGATCGATGGATGGCCAGTGTATACAGAGGAGGAGGAGCTTTCTGCAGACAGTATCAGTGATTCTTCGAAGTATCACACCAACCATCGTTACCACCACCATAATCACCAACCATTGGAGGTCTGCAAGAATACTTTCTTGATGTCGAGCCAAACATAGTGCCTGACAACCACTGTGAGGAGTGATCGCGTTGCGGGAAGGGAAGCCATTTTCACCAAGTGCCGACTCATATTTCAAGAGATCGTAAAGCTTTTAGCCTTGGCTTCAGGTTGATGCCTGTATGCTGAAGAGAAGATTATCTTGCAAGTCTAGACTCGCGATTCTATAGGGAGAGGAGACAGAATTGTAAGTGGTTTAATTTTCAGTGGTGTAATCGCGTTGCAAGTAGTGTCGGAAGTATTTACTATTGAGTGAGATTACTTTACATTTCACCTTTCGCCCATTTCCATGTTCATATTAAAACAAAAATACCAAAAACAATTTATCTATGTTTGTATGTTGTATTGTTTGTGTTGTATCGTGATTAATGTTATCTTTGTCAGTGTTGTGATTGTTTTAGTTTTACAGTTTACTGAAATTGGTTCGTTCAAAAGACTTAAAGATTTTAATGGTTACTATTTGAATTATCTGAATGTTAGTATTGCTTAATGATAAATCCAATGTTAACTAACATTAAAGAGTTTAATTGATATTATTTACTATTTGTGGAATCGCCCAATGGTTGGCCGAGTTCCTTTGTAAATAGTAGTACTAAAAAGAAAAGACAAGCTCGTGGAGTTAACTTAAGTCCACGAGGTTTGTTCGTTGAGTTAACTGTAATTCAATGGAGAGCTTATTGAATATATAAATTTGATTGTTAACAAACGAACAGTTCTCAAGTTCTTCAGCAATTCCCTGTGGGATCGACCTGTACTTGCACACTGATACAATAGACATTGTGCACTTGCATTTAAAGTACAAATTGGACTTAATATCTAAATTGTATTAAAGGTTGTTTGTTTACTTCTAAAAGAAAGAATAGGCATAAAGATAAATTAACTCAGTAAAAACAGAAGTAACAAATCCAAGTTTTTCTAGTACGTTATTGGAGATCTAACCAGATATTCTAGTGTCGTGCTGGGAAAACACAAACAGACCCATAAAATCTATTCCCCATACATCAAAGATTTCAACTTCAATAATAGAATTCAAAGGCATCATATTCCTCTTTGATATTCTTCCTATTTGTTGACATCTTAAACAACTTAAACAGTATTCATGAGCATCTTTGAATTGTGTTGGCCAATAGAATCCACATTGCAGAATTTTGACAGTAGTTTTCCTTGAACCAAAATGTCCTTTACATGCTTGGTCATGGCAGAAAGACAATATTCTTTGATATTTAGATTTTGGAATACACCTCCTTAAAACCAAATTAGGACATTTCTTAGATAAGTATAGGTTTTCCCAATAATAATATTTTACTCTTGAAAAGAATAATTTCTTATCTTGTCTATTCCAATACTTAGGTGTTAAACCAGTAACTAAGTAATATGTCTACATAGCATTGTGTTTATAATCATTAATTGTTCATCAGGAAAATTATCCTTAATTTCAATGTTTGATTTTTCTATTTGTAATCTTGATAGATGGATCTGCTACTACATTCTCACAATCTCTTTTATCTTTAATTTCTAGATCAAATTCTTGTAATAATAATATCCAATAGATCAATCTAGGTTTAATCTCTTTCTTTGCTATTAGGTGTTTTAAAGTTGAATGATTTGTGTATACTATCACTTTAGCTTCAATTAGATATGATCTAAATTTTTCTAAGGCAAACACAACAACTAACAGTTATTTTTTAGTAGTTGTATAATTAACTTGAGTATCATTTAAAGTTTTGCTTACATAATGAATCACTCTAGGAGATTTTTCTATCTTCTGTCCTAACACTACTATAGAAAAATCAGATACATTGCACATTAATTCAAATGGATGACTCTAATTAGTTGCTTGTATTATAGGGGTTGAAATTAAGCTAATTTTAAGCTTGAAAAATGTTTCTTTGCAATTTTTATCAAAGTTAAACGAGATATCTTTTAATAGATTAGTTAAAGATCTGGCTATTTTGCTAAAATCTTTAATAAATCTTCTATAAAATCCAACATGTCCTAGAAATGATCTAATATCTTTTACTGATTTAGGTTCTGGTAGATTAGAAATTACTTCTATTTTAGCTTTATCTACTTCCAATCCTTTCATTGAAACATGTCTCAAGAATATTCTTTATTTTACTATGAAGTGACATTTTTCCCAATTTAGAACCAGATTTTTTTCCACATAGTGTTTTAATACTTAGTCTAAATTGTTTAAACACACTTCATATGAAGTTCCATATATAGTAAAATCATCCATAAATATTTCTAAAAAATCTTTAGTTATTCTAGTGAAAGCATACACCTTTGAAAGGTAACTGGTGCATTGCATAATACGAATGATATCCTCTTAAAAACATAAGTTCCATTAGGACATGTGAAAGTTATTTTCTCTTGATCCTCTAATGCTATTGGAACTTGGTTATATCTTGAATACCCGTCTAGGATACAAAAATATTCTTGCCCTACTAATTTCTCTAGAATTTGGTCTATAAAAGGTAAGAGAAAATGATATTTCTTAGTTACAGCATTTAGCTTTCTATAGTCAATACACACTCTCCAACTTGATTGAATTTTAGTAGGTATCAAGTCCTAACTTTCATTCCTAATAATTGTTAATCTTGATTTCTTGGGAACTACATGGATTGGACTAACTCATAAGCTATTAGAAATTGGATAATTTATGTCAATATCTAACCATTTTACTATTTCCTATATCTTTTAATTTAGAAATTTGATCTTCTTTTAAATCTAAAGCAATAATGATTGGACATGTTTGTTTTTCTTTCAGAAATATATAGGATAATTCAGGAGGTAAAGGTTTTAAACCTAAATGTTGAGCATTAGAAGCTAGAGCTCCTAATTTAACATTTTCATCTTCTATATTATCCTCTACTTGATCTCCCTTTACATCTATACTTTCACTTACTTCTAAAGCTTCAGAATCTAATTGTCTATTTAATTCTCCTTGAATCACATCATCTAGCATATCTCTTTTATCCTCTAGAAAGTCTATAGTATGTAAGGACATTTCTAACTCCTCAAACTTTTCTGGTTTGAAAATGTTTAATTGAGTATCCTCATTACCATATGCTAACTTCATCATCACTCCAGTTTTATAATTTATAATAGCCCCTAATGTTGCTAATAATGACCTTTCCAAAATTAAAAATATATTATGATTCTGATGCTTAATTTGTTGGGAATCCAATATCACAATATCGATAGTATATATGAAGTTTTTGATTTTAATTAGGACATTTTCTATTTTTCCTTTAGGGTATCTTATACTTCAATCAACTAATTGAATGATAGTCTTAGTAGGGATTAAACATTCTAATCCTAAGGATGCAAATATATCACTAAGCATAACATTTATACCTGGACCTAGGTCTATTAAGGTTCTTTTTAGAATGATATTTCCTATGGTGCATGATATAACATGGATTCCTAGATCAGATAACTTTTTAGGAATTTGTGGCAGAAATAGGAAACTACTTTGCTCAACTAAAAAGACATTTCTTAAAACTTTTTACTCTCTTTTCTTAGTACACCAATCCTTAAGAAATTTAGCACTAGGTGGCATTTTATGCAATAGGTCTAATAAAGGAATGTTAACTTTTACTTTTACTTTTTCAAAAATTTCTCTAATTTTTTCTTGTTTTTCACGAAATGTTTGTTGTAATCTTTCAAGATAGGGTGCTAATGATTGTGATTTGCAAGATTCTTTTTCTTTCATTTCATTTATTTCAACGTTTTTAATCTCTTTTTCAAATCCAGATTTTTCTTCATTCTCCTCTAAATTTTTAGATAGTACGTTTCCATTGTCATCTTTTATTTTGTTCTTATCCACCTTTACATTACTTTCTTTTTGAATTCTTGGTGGTATATCAGTTTCAGATCCTAATGTTATACATACATCTTTCAAATTTTCATTACTTTCATGATATTCTTGTATTTCATTTTCATGATTTTGATCTTCAATTGTTTTTAGTTTTAACTTACATGCTTTAAATTCTATTGCATTGGTATTTTCTTTTGTCTGTATGTCTTACAAATTATGCAAATCTGTAACATTAAAGTTTTCATTTGTGTTTTCTTATTGCATAAGTTGTAATTTCTTTGTAAATTCATCCAATACTTTTAGCTTTCTTTCAAGATCATCTAGTCTCATTGCATTCAATTTTTGATCAATTTTCATTATGGTTTTTTTCATTTCATATGTGATATCGATTTTAGGTTCTGAATATTCTTCCCTATAATTCAATTGGTTGACTTCTTGTTGCTAACATATGTATTGTTCCAGTTTGTCCATGTTTCACTCTAAATTACGCTCCAATCTATCATACCTATCCCAAACTTCCTTGTTTCTCAACATATTATACATTCTAAACTAACCATTAGTTGGGTAAACTATAGGATTCTCATATTCAGTTCTATTATATTGAATATAATTCATTTGTTGTTCATGTGATCTAACCATCTGCAATCGTCTTAGTTTCAAACAATCAGAGATGTCATGACCTTCCAAATTACAGAATTGACATATGTTAACTAAAGGTTTCAAAAATCTTTGAGCATAAGCATATGCCATATTCTCAATTATATAATAGAAACACAAAACACTCCCTCTGCTATTAAAATAAAACAACACTCACAGTTGCTTAACTTGTCAATCCCTAACAACGACGCTAGAAAACTTATTTGGTGTGAAAATCTATTTGATTTATTTTTATGCTTATATTAATAAATTCTTTTAGAAGTAAACAAACAACTTTTCACGCAAATTAAATATTAAGTCCAATTTGTATTTTAACTGCAAGTGTACAGTGTATATTATATTTGTGTGCAAGTACATGTTGATCCCATAGAGATTGAGTGAGAATTGTGTACTATTCTGATTTTTATATTGAAATTTACATGTGTTGAGTTAAAGACTCTATTGAGTTACAGTTAACTCAATGGACTTTGTTTGTGGAGTTATGGTAAACTTAACAGACTAACCTCATGAACTTAAGTTAACTCCATGAGCCTAGCTTTCTAGTTAAATATTGTTATTCACAGAAGAATTCGGCTAACCATTGCGTGATTTTACAGAATGTAATTAACATCAATTAAGTTCTTTAATTTGAGATTTGTCATTAAGCAACACTAACATTCAGATATTTCAAATAGTAACCATTAAGATTTTTAGTATTTTATATGAATCAATTTCAGTAAACAATAAAACTATTTTCTATTTTTTGAATCAAACAAATAGAAAACAATCACAATAATGACAATGATAACATTAATCACGATACAAAACAAACAATACAACACTTTAATACTAAATGTAAACATAGATAATTAGTTGTTTTTGGTATTTTTTTGCTTTGATATGTTCCTAAAGATGAACGAAAGGTGAAATGTAAAAATCTCTATTGATAGTAAAAACTTCTGTCACTACATGCGACGCGATTACATAATTGAAAACTTAATCACTTACAGTCTTGCCTCCTCTCCCTATACAATCATGAACCAAGACTTGTAAGTGATCTCCTCTTTAGTATACTAGCATCAACCCAAAACCAAGGTTAGAAGCTTTACGATTTCTTGAGATATGAGTCGGTGCTCGATGAAAATGACTTCCCTTCCTAGAGTTCATAGACTTACCCTAGTATTATGTTGAGTTACAGGTTTACTTAACAGAATAAGTTTGTAGACTTATCGATAGACTTAATAGACTAAGTTCGTTGAGTTAAGCTTAACTCAATAGACTTCTTAAAAAAACTATATCTAATAAAATAATATAAATATAATTTTTTACTTAATTTCAGTCAAATCGATATTTTTCTTCAATTGATTCAAAAAATTTCTTAAGATACTAGGTTAAACTAGTACTATACTATAGTTTAATCGATAATTATAGTTAATACATACATATATATAATTTTTTGCTTTGGTTAGACTAATGGATTTTTTTGGTGTTACTAACACAATATATTAAAATTTTTTTCAGTAAAACCATTAGTTTTTCTCGATTTTACCAGAACAAAAAACATGAATAAAAAAATATGTATCCTGCTTTGATTAAATCAATGATTTCTCTCGGTCAAATCGCTACGATAGTAAAACATATATTAATAATAGTATTTTCCCTTTTTTTTAATATATATTTACGTAATAGGACTTAAGTAGTCCTTCACTCTTACTTCTACATTAATTCCATATGCACTCTTTGGGAATTTAAGAATGGGTCAGAGTCTGTCTATTTTCCTTAAATATATTTTAATTTTTAGGATTTTCAATTTCAATTACTCTATAAGAATAAATATTTCGAATTATGTATGGTCCTACCTATCTAGATCTTCCTAGATAATTATGAAGTCTAGTTATGTAAAAATATACTTATCTTATTTCAAAGTTTTTTGGAATAATTTTCTTATCATGCCTCAACTTCATATTTTCTTTTTCCCTTAATGTTCTCGAATAATATTTATTTTTAAATTCTTCTAACTCAATTAATTGTACCTTTCTATTTTTAGTAGCTCGATTTAAATTTGTATTTAAGGTTTTTAATGCCCAATAAGCTCTATGTTCTAATTCAACAAGTAATTGACAACTTTTCCCATATACTATCTTAAAAGGTGACATACCTAGGTTTGTTTTATAAGCTATTCTATAAGTCTAAAGTATATCTATTAGTCTATTAGCCCAATCTTTCTTAGTAGGATTTACTATTTTCTCTAAAATTAATTTAATTTGTTTGTTTGCACTTTCTATTTGTCCACTTGTTTGAGGATGATATGAAGTTGTACTTTTGTGATTTATTCGATATTTCTTCATTAAAGCATCAAAACTTCTATTACAGAAATGAGTTCTTCTATCACTACTAATAGCTTTAGGTACTCCAAATCTGGCAATTATATTAGTTTTTATAAAATGTATTACCACTTTGTTATCATTAGTTTTTGTAAGAATTACTTCTATCTATTTAGATACATAATACACACCTAACAATATATAATTAAATTGATTAGATATAGGAAATGGACCTACAAACTTAATGCCCCACAAATCAAAGATCTTTACTTCAACAATAAACATCATATTTCTCTTTAATATCCTTCCTATTTGTTGACATCTGTTAGAAAATGTTTATACTTAAGAAGGAGTGAATTAAGTATACTGCAAATTTCGTAATATTTTTTGGTCCCCTTTTAAATTTAAGTAATGTGGAAATAAAATAGAGATTAAAACACATAGACAATATATAGTGGTTCACCTCACCTAAGGTATGTCCACTTCTTGAGTTATTACTCAAAAATTCACTATCTTTAAGAGTTTTTAGTTCACTCAAAACTTGGTATACTACAGCTTTACTCAAAGCAAATTTATAGCTGAATTTATTTGAGAAGGAGTAGGAATCACTACGTATTCAAAATTTGGTTGTGAAGCAGTTGGTTTACTAGAAGAAGCTCCTTGTGAACTTTTTGTTCTCAACTTTCGAATATAAATTTGAGGAAATTGCTCAAACTTTCTTTTTTTGATAATCAAGGCAACTCTTCTTTGTCGTCAATTTCTCCTTATTGTTGAACTTGACTTTTTAATTTTCTAGTATTTTTCATTTCAAATTGCTTCTTTTTCCATAGCCTATAGTTAATTCCTTCTCTTTTTCGTTTGTCAAATTCTTTAGAGGCTGCCATTTGTGCTTCTTATACAAATAATTTTGCATCCAATAGTAGTTTGACAAAATTAGCAAATAACTGCCATTTTTCTTCACTTTCAGGAGTGTATAGTACAATAGCATCTTGTACCTTACTATCTCCTGAACCATCTTCAGCTTTGATTTAATTATTTTTCCACTGATCAAATTCAATAAAAGCTTGTTGTTTGACAGTTGTCAGGTATTCTCTAGCTATTAACAATAAATTTATTATCTCCTCATATCTAGCTTTATCAAACATGGAATGTGGAATGAAGAATGGTGGTGCTTCTTCCCATTCTTCTTTAGCAACATTTTTCTACATTGTTCTAAATATATGTTGACCATATTTGATGTTGCCAAATTTATAAGTTTTTCCAATAGCTTGAACATATATTTCTCATTGAATCTAGAAAATAGATTTTTTTTTTAATTACTTCATGAGCTACTGTATTGAGAGGTCTCAAAGCTTTCTCCTTTGCAACTTCTTTTTCTATGGCTCTTTTGACTTTAATAGCAAACTCTTTCATGGACAAAATATTTTCTAAGTTACACAACCTAGTTATTTCACAACATTGAATGTGTAGTTGCTCCATTTGTTTTACTATATCAGACTTTTTCACTCTTTTCTCATTATGCCAATAAGCAGCAATTTGATGAAAAATATTAAAGTCTACCTTGCTTTCCTAGTCTTAAGATCTTTGAGCCATTTTGGCGTAGCTTCTCATCTGTAATCTCTTGTCTTAGCTCCGTCAAGTTTTAGGTAGAAGATGACGAACCAAATGAGGTTTTAGGCTAACTATCAACACTTAAATATGTAAAGTTTATTGGGTAAATAGATTTTAAATATTTTCAACTAAGATTACTATAGTAAGTAATCATAAATCATAAGTTTACATACTTCTTCATAACCTTATACCCCTAAGTTTACAAACCAACTTTGTATATAAACAAATTTTCATTTTTACTTAAACAAATATTTCTTCGTAAATTCAATATGTTAACTTTATGAGGTTTCGTAAACTTACCTTAGTAATAGTAAGAGGTTCATATACTTAATCACTTAAGTTTATGAGGTCTTGTAACTTTTGCTAGCTATCTAGGTTTGATTTAATAATCTAGAATGTTCTTCCTAGACATCTAAGTCAGATATAATATGTAGATAATTTAATAATTTTCTTAGTTTTTCTCCCCCTACACATGTGCATCAAACTTAAAAAAATAACTATAATTGAAATACTTAAACAAAAATGTAGAAAATTGAAATAAGTAAACACTGAAATAAGAAAATTGAAATAATATAACATGTTATTTTTGCTTCTAATCTTCATTGCATACTAGAAAACTGAAAGTTTCAAATAATAAACCAAATATTTTCTAATATATACATTTCTTAAGCATAACTAAGTAATTTTAAACTTTCAGTCTCATATATAAGTATAAATAGTGTATCTTTATGAAACACAACTAGATATTGACATATGTTAGTGCATCTTGTTAGTAATAAGTTAAGTTAATCATCTGATCTATTGCACCAACATTTTTCTTTTCTTCCTCCCTTCTTTTTTACAATATATATATTCAATCCTTTAACATCCAAACTTTCTACTATACCATTGTAAAAAAAATTTAGTCAACAATCCCAGATCAAATAAGACCTTAGGTTACCAGATTTCAAGATATCTCTTCGTACCTAATAACTCAAGTATAATAGGCTTGTCAGATTGATTTTCTCTTAATAAACACATCATTTGGACTTTGTCCATAGATTTTCAAAACATAAAGCATAGACAAAAGTAAGATGATGCTATTGTTAGATATCAATTCTAAATAATAGGAAATAAGATATAGATTTATGACTTCATATGAAGGATTTAAGTTGTCAACTCTTCAATCTTACTTTATACGTCTAACAATTAGATCAAAATTTGAAATATTCTAACCTTAAGGAGGGATTTGTTCATTCAAAATCTAATGAAATTGAAAATTCTTTTCGTTAAATTCTAAACGATGAGTTGTTTGTATACTTTGGAATTGAATTTATCAAATATAAAAAGTTAGAAAAATAAATTCCTAACCTAAAAGGTGCAAATTCATTTTCCCCCTTACGCCCAATGCAGCCGACACTCCCGACGAAGTCGATGCTCCCAATGCAGCCGCTCCACACTCTCGACGTAGTCGCCCAACACTCCTAACATAGTCACCTGATGCAGCCAATGCTCTCAACGCAATCGACATGTTCGACGCTCCCAATGCAGTTGACACTCCCGACACAGCCAACACTCCCGATGCAGCTGCCCGATGCTCCCGATGCAGCCACCCGACCTCCCAACGCTCCCAACACTCTTGATGCTCCCGATGCTCTTGACACAATTCCCGATGCTCCCAACACTCCTGTCGAAAGGTAGTGGAGGTACAAAAGACTCGATAAAGTCATTTGCATACACAATACTTATATGTATTGCATGAATTTGCATTATACTATCTTCCTATTTGTCTACCACATTTTTGTGTTTGAGTACAGAGTAGACCATTACTTGTTTGCATTAACATCTAGAATAATGCTTGTACGAAGGATTATCCAACGAGAAATAGAATTATATAGAGTTATAAACTTATAATCATCAATCCAAATTTCCTGGCATAGCCTGTTCTTAGTACACACTCTGCATTGTACATAAACTTGTGCTATGTTTCATGTGTATTCACTATACTTGTAATTTATTTCTATTATGGAATTCAACGTTGTCACATATTGGTGAAAATTTGCTGATAGATGTTGACTTGTGAACTTGTTAAAATGACACTGAAACCAGTGTCTACTTAAGTAATTTGTATGCAAAAGGTGATTTTCTTTGTTATATTTTTGTCAATATGAACTTGGCATGATGAAATTTTATTGTCACATGCCATATTAAAGTCCATTACAAATTTGAACTTGAATTCCTTGATTTTTTATCAATAAATTAAAAAACATGTGCTTTCATTCATGTACATGGTAATATCAACTTGATTAGCTTTTTGTCATGCTTCATATTTTCAGATAATTTTTCATTCCATTTTCCCTAGTACATCCAAATAGGTAGGTATTATTTTATATGTGAATCTAATGTTATGGTAATTTATATAGTTCTATGTTATGATGCATTTATATTATGTTGATATGTGTATTGCTAGGAAATGGAAAACAAGAAAGGTAGTGGAAGATCCTATTTTAGTTGGAGTGTTCAAGCGGATGAGATGATATTAACAAAGGTGTGTTATGGTTAGTTGAGTTTTTTCAAATTTAAATTTGACATCTGATTAACTTATAATTTGTACTATTTTTTTCTAATAGATTCATCCAAAGTGTGCACAGTACAAGGGTAAGGCATGTCCCATATATGACCAGTTTCAAATAATATTCGAAGGAAATCTTACAATAGGCTTGACTAAAATGAGTACAACAAATCTAAGAGTAGGTGTGAACTTGAATGAAGATACAAACGACCTTGATAATGTACCTCTTACACAAAATGCTATGAAATTTAAAGTTGAAACTTAAGATCCTTCTCCTACTTAAAATGATGTGAACTTTGTCACTTTTGTTGAACATGTTTGAATTTTATTTCACTTGTATTATCTTTTAAATGTTATGGAACATGTTGTAAAAATTTTGTTGATATGCATTGTTTTTTATTATTTAATTGTATGCTATCATAATTGGTATGATAGGTATAGATGTAGAGACTGGAATTTATGAAGACGTCTATGTCCATTATTAATGAAGATGAAAAATGAAGGAAGAAAAAAAGAAAAATTATATTAGGAACATAGCAATTTCTATGCAGAATTGGTGTAAATGGGATTTGAACATCCAACAGTCACATATACAACATGGAAGGAGTAGAATATGTACAAAGATTGTTAGATCTATCATCACCATATCAAGCATACAATTGTAGGAAAATTTATTGAATGAGTCAAAATGTTTTTTCACAATTTTGTGGATTATTAAGAAATATGAAAGTAATATCAGATAGTAGGAATATGAGTGTAGAGGAGAAACTTGCTATTTTTTTAGTGACAGTTGGACAAAATCAAAGGTATGGAGTAACTAGAGAGCATTTTCATCACTTAGCATGGACTATCAATACATATTTCAATGAAATGATCAATGCTATATTAAAAATAGGTGATACTTTTAGCTAAATATGAAGTTGCTACACACAATTGAATTCAGAATGATGTCAATGTTTATCCATACTTCAAGGTACACACTTCAATCTTTGCTGAAGTTTTGATATTTGATGTTATTCATTTATATATTACTTAAATTTCTTTTTGATATGAGTAGGATTCTATAGGTGCTATTGATGGTACACACATTAAAGTCACAATTTATGGAAAGGAGAATGCCTGATTTAGGAATAGAAAAGGTGAATTGTCACAAAACGTATTGGCTGCATGCAATTTTGATATGGAGTTTACTTATGTTCTTAGTGGGTGGGAAGGTTCAGCTACTAATGTTCAACTTCTTCAAGATGCGACAAGTCAATTCAATGGTTTGCAAGTGCCACGATGTATAATACTTATGATCTACCTTTATTTCACTTATCAATTAAAATTGAACTTGTTTCAAATGATGTTCAAATATATGTAGGTAATTTTACTTAGTTGATATTGGATTTCCAAATAGGCTTGAGTTTATATGTCTATTTCGAGGTGTTCAATATCACTTATTAGAATATGAAGGAAATTGACAACCAACAAATGCAGTGGAAAACTTCAACTATAGACATTCACATTGAGGACAGTAATTGAATATACATTTGGAGTAGTCAAACATCATTTTGCAATATTACGAGGATATATGTCATTTCCTTTCACAACTCAAGCAAAAATAGTGTTAGCATGTTTTTTAGTTCACAACTTCATTCGTAAAGTAGATAAAACAAACTTATGTTAAGATATTGAAGATAAGTAAAACAAAATGAATGTGATATACAAGTTGAAGACTCTACAAATGTAGAAGGATAATATGAAATAGTTAACACTATTGGGAACAACACACAAGAGTAAAGGAAAGAAATTGCAGATAAATTTTGTGAAAATATCATGAATGCAATGTGAGATGGTCATGAATGAGAGTATTACAAACATCATAATGAGCAGATTTATTGTAATATACTTTTTCTTGTACATCACAAGGAATATAGAATTTATAATTAACCTTTTGTTGTTTTAAACATGTAATATAACTAAGATGTGTCAATTTTTGTAATTTTTGATTTATTTTATATAATGATATACTTAATTAATTGATAAATAATATATAAATATTTAATTTAATAATATGTTCATTTATTAATGTAAGTAATTCATTCGTTGATTAATTACATTTTCACTAATTACTTTAATTTTGTTACTTAACTTCATTAAAAATCAATTTTGTTCAATTCTCTTCAATTTTGTCATGTGCGCAAACACCTAAATTTCAATTTCTATCAAATTCCTGAACATGCACAAACACCTAGATTTTGAATTATTTCCATGAAATTCTGTAGAATTCAAATTATGAGTGCATAAATAGGCCCTAAGTTTCTCTTCTTAATTTAGATTTTCAACACATTTAATGTTAAAATTTTAACTAATACTATGTAATTATCAAATTATATGAAAATAATTAACATTCATAATATCAATAACATCATAAATCAGTTAAAATACTTAAAATTAGGATGTACTAGATAGCATTTTAAACATTACATAGTTTGCATACATGTAAATTTCTTCTTAGATTAGAAAAAGAATTTTCATCTAACGATTTAGCAAATAGGTTTGCTAATTGTTTAGTTGTAGGGATAAAATTTAATTTAATCTTTCCTTTAAGAACATTATCCCTTAAGAAATGATGTCTAACTTCAATATGTTTTGATCTAGAGTGCAATATAGGATTTTTAGAAAGACTAATGGTATCACATAGAATTTTAGTTTGTTCTGAATGTATTCCAAAATTTTTTAGGATTTGTCTAATCCATGAAACCTAAGTACAACTTAATGAAGTTGCCATATATTCAGCTTCAGTAGTGGACAGAGCTACACAATTTTGTTTCTTATTGCAAGAAACTAAAAAATTTCCTAATAATTGACATGTTCCACATGTGCTCTTTCTATTTGATTTGTTACCTGCATAATCAGCATCACTATACTTTATAAGATTTATAGAATTGTCTTTAAAGTAGAATAGACCATAATTTAGAATGCCCTGAAGATATCTAAAAATCTCTTAACAACATTTAAATGAGATATTTTAGGATGTACTTGAAATCTTGCACATGCACAAACACTAAACATAATATCTAGTCTACTAGTTGTTAAGTATAATAATGACCCAATCATACTCTTATATTTCTTTTGGTCTACTGGTTTTCCTATATTATATTCGTCTAACTTTAAAGATGTACTCATAGGTGTAACTTTAATTTTAGTATCTGTAAAATCAAACTTTTTAAACAACTCTCTCGTATATTTTTCTTGATTTATAAGAATTCATTTAACAGTTTGTTTAATCTGCAAACCAAGAAAATAATTTAACTCTCCCATTATACTCATTTCAAAATCTTTAGACATGTCCTTAGTAAAAGCTTTGCACATATTTTCATTTGTTGATCCAAATATGATATCTTCAACATAGATTTGTACAACTAAAATATCATTCCCAAATTTTTTAATAAATAAAGTAGTGTCTACTTTACCCATAAGAAATATTAGGAACTCTTTCATGCCAGATTTCAAATGTTATTTTATTTAAAAATGGTCTCAAATGAACTCTATTTATCACATAACATATTGTATTTATTGCTTCTGCTCATAGAAAATGAGGTAAATTATTCTCATTAATCAAGTTCTAGCCATTTCTTGAAGTGATCAATTCTTTCTTTCAACAACTCTATTTTGAGAGGGGGCTCTTAGAAATGAATACTTATGATTTATGCCTAAGTCCTTATAAAATTTATCCATTCAGAATTTTCAAATTCTATTCCATGATCACTTCTAATTTTCTTAATATGTAAGTCTTTTTCATTTTGAACTTTATTGCAAAAGACTTTAAACATATCAAACGCATCAGATTTATGTGCTAGAAAATTAACCCATGTTAATCGAGAATAATCATTAACTAAGACAAGTGCATATCTTTTCCCACCTAATCTTTGAATTCTAGTTAGTCCAAATAAGTCCATATGTACTAATTCTAGGACTCTTACTAGATACTTGATTAATTGATTTAAAAGAAGTTTTATGTTGTTTACCCAACTCACATGCATCACAAACATGGTGTTTTGAAAATTTTAATTTAGGTAAACTCTTAACAAGTTCATGCTTTGCTAATTTACGTAATAATTTCATATTAGCATGTCCTAACCTTCTATGCCATAGCCATGCATCTTCAGATTTAGCAATTAAATATGACTTTTTATCTAGAGCACTAGAAGGTAGTTTTAGGATAGTTATTAATCCTTTTCTTTTTGCTTTAAATTTAATAGAATTAGAATAATTTTCAACAATAAAACATTTATTATTTTCGAAGATAACTTTATAACCTTTATCTTGTAATTGATTTACATTGATAAGATTAAAACCTAAGTTATCAACTAATAGAATATCTGATATAATTATGGAGTTAGTAACTCTAACCCTGCTAACACCAAGTATTTTACTTTTCTCTAAATTTCCAAATGTAACAATTCTTTGTCTATACTCTTGAATATCTTCAAGCAATTCTTTTCTACCTGTCATATGACTTGAAGCTCCATGTCCATCACCCATTTCGACTTTATCACCTACAAAAAAGGTAAAATCACATTTCTTGGAACCCAAATCTGTTTGGGTCCGGAAACGTTGAAAGAATTACATACTGAAATAATATTGTTATCCTTAGGAACTCATTTTTGAACATTTTTAATCATTTTCTTCCAAATTAATTTTGTTTCTAGGTTATTAAAACTAATTTTCTTTTTATACTAATTCTTAAATATATTATTTAGGTTGTTTAACTATTTCTTATAATTTTTATAGTAACCATAGTAATTAAATCTTCTATTTTCAAACTTATCACAAGAACTAAACTTCCTAAAATTATAAGATTTCCTTTTATATTTATAATTAATCATTTTCGTATTTTTAGATCTAACAGATTTTGTATTTGGATGTTCAACATAATTTCATGATAATCAAAACCTAATCTAGTTTTATTTTTAATAGTAAACTAGTTCTTTCTAGCTTATCTAGTGTTGTCTTACTAGTTACCCATTTTATCAACATTAACTAATTTTTCTTCAAGATTCTTATTTTTTGATTTCAGATTGACAATTTCAGATTGGCTTCCTTATATAATTCAGAAATTAAATCTTACTCAAAAGAAAACTTCTCAACACTTGTAGATAATTCACTAACAAAAACATTCAGATTTTTATTTTCAACAACTTGTTTCTTAAATTTCAGATTTAACTCATTTGATTGATCATGCAGAGATTTATTTAATTTTTCTAATTTAGAAATCTTAGATTTATTAGATTTTTCTTTCAATTTTAACTTCTAAAATTTTGAAGCTAATCTATTATATTCATGAAGAAGTCTAATATCTACTTCTATACTTAAGTCTCTATCTATATTTGCACTTCTTTTTAGATGTTCAGTATCTAATTGTCTATTTAATTCTTTTTGAATCACATCTTCTAACATGTCTCCTTTATTCTTTAGAAAGTCTATAATATGTAAGGACATTTCTAACTTCTCATCCTCTCCTAGTTTGAAAATATTTCTGTACGTTAATTTCATCATTCCATTTTTACAATTTATAATAGCCCCCGAAGTTGCTAGAAACAACTTTCCCAAAATTAAAGATGTATCATGTTTCTGATGCTTAATTTTTTGGGAATCCAAAACGATAATATCAACAAGATAAATGAAGTTTTTTACTTTAATTAGGATGTCTTATACTTTTATTTGCTAATTGAATGATAGTACTAGTAGGGTTTAAGTTTTCTAATCTTAGGGATTCAAATATATCACTAGGCATAATGTTTATATTTGCACGTAGGTCTATTAAGGTTCTTTTCAAAGTTGTTTTACCTATTATGCATGATATAACAGAGATTCCTGGATTAGATAACTTTTTAGAAATTTGTGGTAAAAATAAAGAACTACTTTGTTATACTAAAAAGACTTTTCTTAACACTTTTCACTTCCTTTTCTTAATACATCAATCCTTAAGAAATTTAACACAAGGTGGTAGTTTTTGCAATAAATCTAATAAAGGAATGTTTACTTGTAATTTTTCAAAAATTTCTTGAATTTTTTCTTTTTTTAAGGAAATGTTTGTTTTAATCTTTCAGGATAGGACACTAATGATTGTGATTTAAAAGATTCTTTTCCTTGTCCATGATTAACTTTAGATTCTTGTTTATCCATTTCTTTCTTGGTCATTTACATTGTCATTTTTAGATTTAGATTTTTCTTCATTGATTTTTATGTTTTCAATTATTATGTGTTCATTTCCATTTTGAAGATTGTTTTTACTTAGCTTCACCTTGTTTTCTTTTTGAATTCTTGGGTGCACATAAGTTCTAGATCTTAATGTTACTTTAACATCTTCCATATTTTCAACAATTTTATGATGTTCTTGCATTACTGTTTCTTTCTTATGGTTTTGATCTTTGATTGTTTCCATATATTCTTCAGTTGGATTACATTTCTCAATTCCTATTTCATTGGTAATTTCATTTATCTTTATGTTTTGTAAATTATGCACACTTTTGACTTTTGAATTATCATTTGTGTTCTCATTTTTATCTTGCATGACTTATAATTTTATTGTAAATTCATCAAGTGCATTTAAATTTCTTTCTAGATCTAATCTCATTGCATTCATTTTTTGATCAATTTTCATTATAGTTTTCTTAGTTTTATAGATGATATCGATTTTAGGTTCTGAATAATTTTCCTTATAGTTTATTTGGTTGACTTTTTGCTAATAATACATGTATTCTTCCTATTTATTTAGGTTCTTTCTAAATTTTGTTCAAGTCTAACATACCTATCCCAAAGTTTCCTGTCTCTCAACATATTATTTGTCATAAATTAACTATTGGTTGGGTAAACTATAGGATTTTCATATTCAGTTATATTATATTAGATATAATTCATTTGTTGCTCATTTGATCTAACCATTTGTAATCGTCTCAATTTTAAACAATCGGCAATGTCATGCCCTTCCAAATTGCAGAATTCATATATGCTAACTACAGGTTTTAGAAATATTTGAGCATAAGAATATGCTATATTCTCAAAAATAAAAATACACAACACTCTTTATGCTATGAAAACAAAATAGTGCTATGATTTTTTAGCTTTTCATTCCCTAGTAACATCAAAAAACTTGTTCAGTTTGTTTGTTCTTATTTAAATATATATTTATATTTTCTTTTAAACATAAACAAACAATTTTCATGAATAAGATATTAAATCTAATTCATAATTAACTACAAGTGCATAGTATTTATTGCATAAGTATGCAAATATAGGTCGATCCCATAGAGAATGAGTAAAAATTTCAGACTATTTAAATTTTTACAACTAGAGGTTTTTGTGTTTTGAATTACTCACTCCGTTGACTTACTACTAATTCGTTGAGTTATTATATTTATCTCAATAAACTATCCTCGTGGAGTTAAGTTAATTCAACGAGCCTCAATAGTAACTTCAAATTAATACCGCTATCTACAAAGGAATACGACCATCCATTTGGTGGTTCCATAGAATGTAAACATCAATTAAGCTTTTAATGTTAGTTTATACAATATTTATCATTAATTAGCACTAACATTCAAATATTTCAAATAGTAACCATATTAATTAGGATTTCAAAATTGAGTATGAATTGGTTTCAATAATCAGTAATATGATTTTCTATTTTTTGGAATGAAATAAATATAAAACATTCAACAATACTGATAATAGTAACATTATTAACAATACAAAACAAATGATACAACATAGATTTAATAAACATAAAAACAGATAATGTGTTTTTGTTTTCTATTCTTGAAGATGAACGAAAGGTGAAAGGTAAAATTTCTCTATTGATAGTAAGAACTCTTATCACTACATGCGATATGGTTATATCACTAAAAACTTAATCACTTCTGTCACACATTCCTCTCCCTATAGAATCATGAACTGAGACTTTTGTAAGTTGATCTTCCCTTCAGTATAGTGGTGTAAACCCAAAACCAAGGCTAGAAGTTTTACTATCTCTTGAGAGATGATTCAGTGCTTGGTGAAAATAGCTTTCCTTCCTATGACGCGATCACTCCTCATAGTGGTTGTCACTCATTGTGTTTGACTCAGAATCGACTCAACATCCAAAAAGTATCCTCACAAACCTTCAATGGATTGGTGCTGATTGGTGTTGGTGGTGGTGAAACTTCAAGGAACGTTTGATGCTTTACTGTAGTTGGTGCAATTCTCCACACCCTTTTTTCATTCTTTCTCTTTTCTTTTTATATTTCTTTCAATAATAATTGCTTCCACCAAAATGACTGGTTGGATCTCTTTCCTTTGTATTAATGGTAGTGATTACTTCTTCTGTCTATGATTTAGATCATCGCATGGTTTGTGCGATGTAGTTTCCTTCGCATTTCTTGTTCTTGCAACTGCTCACAATTAAATATTAGAAAATAACTGGTCTATGGAGTTAGTGTAACTCAACGGACTTACTTCATTGAGTTAACTGTAACTTAACAGACTGACTTTGTTGAGTTAAGCTTAACTCAATAGACTTACTTCTATAAATAATAATATATGTATCACGTGTAATAAAGAAATAACTTATAATTTTAAAACAACTTTTCGATGGTAAAGAGGTGCTTCAAATACTTGCAAACTGTAACTCTTTGATACTTAGATATATTTCAAATAGTTATCATCAAAACCTTCCGAAGGACGACCTAAGTCATGTATTAAGGTTACGACATGTGTTCTTCTGGAAATAATGTATGAAATACTCTTAAGCATTAAAAAATGAAATTGTTTGGTACATAAAATGAAACCTACCGAAACAAAAGACATTTTAGATACTTTCAAAAATCAAAAAGTCTAAAACTCATCAACAGTTAAAAAAATGCTAACACAACACGTTACTTTAGTATTTAATTATGCAACTTAACATGTATAGTTATGCTAACTTAACGAGTTAAACATATGCAACTCATGTGATAGAATAGAAAATTAATAAACTTTAAATTCAATAAGTGCATAATGCTAACTTAATGAGTTAAACATATGCAACTCATGTGACAAAATAGAAAATTAATAAACTTTAAATTCAATAAGTGCATAATGCTAACTTAACGAGTCCAGATATACAACTTACAGTTTTGCTCACTAACTTAACGAGTTCTCATGTGATCTTTTTACCCTTTAAACTTGAAATTCAATGAGTTGTCATATGATCATTTTACAAAAAGAATACTAACTCAACGAGTTGTTACCGTGCATTATACATGATACAAATAAGTAAAAATAAAACATACCATGTTTAATACTATATAACTACACATAAACTAGGTTTTCAATATTTTAGAAATGATATTTAATTAATGCTAATTCATTGAAATTATGCATATTCTGTAATTAAAGTATGTAATGCTATATTTGTGACATAATGACTTAATTCTTATATGATAAACTAAATATTATGCAATTAACCTTTCATTAACTACTAATATTATGTACTTTTTCATTCTAAACATTCACCATCCATTAGAGATCTATGAGGATACTTTCCAAATGTTGGGATGATTCTAAGTTAAACACGGTGTTTGACAACCATTGTGAGGAGTGATCACATTAAGGGAAGAAAAAACATTTTCACCAAGCACCGAATCATCTCTTAGGAGACAGTAAAACTTGTAGTCTTGGTTTCAGGTTGATGCCACTATGTTGAAGAGGAAATCAACTTACAAAAGTGTAGGTTCACAATCTAGTAGGGAGAGGAACGCTTGATAGTAAGTGGTTAAGTTTTCAGTGGTGTAATCACATCACATATAGTGACGGAAGTTTTCTTATTGTTGATAGAGAATTTTACCTTTCATTACTCGCTCATCTGAAGGAACAAAACTCATTATTTGTGTTTTATGCTTATTAAATCTATGTTGTATCATTTGTGTTTGTATTGTAAGTATTGTTTAATGCTTTACTTTATTAAATTTTAATTATAGAAAATTGTATTGTAGTATAAATCTTTGAAATCTTGATTTAAAAAATCTATTGTTTGGATTTAGTGAATGTTAGAATTGATCAATGATAAATGTAAGATGAATTATCATTCACAAGCTTAATTGATGTTTGTAATATATAGAATCACTCAATGAATGACTGTATTCTTCTACAAACTATAATGACTCGACTTGTACTTGCACACTTATACAATAGACACCGTGTACTTGCAGTTAATTTAACGAATTAGATTTAATATCTAATTCGTGAAAATTGTTTGTTTACTTATAAAAGAAAAAATATATATATTTAAGTAAACAAGATTAAGAACAAATTTTCTAGTACCATTGCTAGGGAATTGACAATCTGAAAATCATAGCAGTAAATTGTTTTCATAGCAGTGAGAGTGTTGTGTGATTACCCTTGAAAATATAGTGTATGCTTATGCATAAAGATTTATGAAACTAGTAATTAGCATATGTGAATTCTACAATTTAGAAGGACATGTGTTTAGAATGAAAAAGTGCATATTATTAATGGTTAAATGATGGTTAATTGCATAATATTTAGCTTATCATATGAGAATTAAGCCATTATGTTATAATTGCACTGTTATATGCTTTAATTGAAGAATCTGCTTAATTTTGGGGAATTAATGTTAATTTAGTACATTTATGAACTGTCGGTAAATTGTAGGCTGTGAAATTCTTAAGTATCCAAAAATACATCTGAGCATCGGATAGTTATACTTGTAACTCTCCGAAATGTTATTTTATGTTTAAACTACTGCTGACACGTGTTAAGAGCTGGTAGATTTACTTACGTTATAACTCGTTAAGTTAGTATAACTGCACGCGTTGAGTTACATGAAAATACACTAAGGCAATGCGTTAGGTTAGCGTTATAAACTTAAGTTGTTATTTTTGCACGTGTTTTATAGTTAAATCAACGAAGGAAGTCCGTTGAGTTATCTGTAACTCCACGGACTATATATTTTCTAATATGCCACTGTAGCGGTTGTAGGAACAGACAGTTGGAAGGAAAAACCACGTTTGCACGTATCACGTAGGGGGAAAGAAATCATCACCGTTGATCTGAAGGAAGGAAATCCAACCGACCATTCAGTAGAAGCAGTTACCACTGAAGAAATATAAAAGAAAAGAAGAAAAAAAAGAAAGGGTGTGATCGATGGACGACCAGTGTATATAGAGGAGGAGCACCGAGCTTTCTGTAGACAGTATCGGCGATTCTTCGAAGTATCACACCAACCATCGTATCACCACCATAATCACCAATCATCGGAGGTCTGTGAGGATACTTGCTTGATGTCGGGTCGATTCCGAGCCAAACATAGTGCTTGACAACCATTGTGAGGAGTCATCACGTCGCGGGAAGGGAAAACATTTTCACCAAGCGCCGACTCATATTTCAAGAGATCGTAAAGCTTTTAGCCTTGGCTTCGGGTTGATGCCTGTATGCTAAAGAGGAGATCATCTTGTAATTCTAGACTTGCGATTTTATAGGGAGAGGAGACAGAATTGTAAGTGGTTCAATTTTCAATGGTGTAATCGCGTTGCAAGTAGTGTCGGAAGTATTTACTGTCAAGTGAAATTACTTTACATTTCACCTTTCGCCCATCACATAAAAACAAAAATACCAAAAACAATTTATCTTTGTTTGTATGTTGTATTTGAGTGTTGTATTGTTTGTGTTGTATCGTGATTAATGTTATCTGTATCAGTTTTATGATTTATGTTAGTTTTAATTTTACAGTTTACTGAAATTGGTTTGTACGAAACAACTTAAAGATTTTAATGGTTACTGTTTGAATCATCTGAATGTTAGTATTGCATAATGATAAATCCAATGTTAACTAGCATTAAAAAGCTTAATTGATGTTATTTACAATCTATGGAATCGCCCAATGGTTGGCCGAATTCTTCTATAAATAGTAGTATTATAAAGAAGAGACAGACTCATGGAGTTAACTTAAGTCTACGAGGATAGTCCGTTGAGTTAGCCATAACTCAACGAACTTAGTCCGTTGAGTTAACTGTAACTCAACGGAGTGCTTATTGAATAAAAATTTGAATTGTTTACAATCAAACATTTCTTAAATTCGTCACCAATTCCCTGTGGGATCGACCTGTACTTGCATATTGATACAATAGACACTGTGCACTTGCAGTTAAAGTACAAATTGAAATTAATATATAAATTGTATTAAAGGTTGTTTGTTTACTTCTAAAAGAAAGAATAGGCATAAAGATAAATTAACTAAGTAAAAATAGAAGTAACAAATCCAAGTTTTTCTAGTGTAGTGCTGGGAAAACACGAACAACATGACATTAATGATTATTGAAAGTTAAGATAATTGTAGATGACTAGATCAAATGAGCAATAAATGAATTATATCCAATATAGGACTAAGTATGAAATACCTATAGTTTACCAAACTAACAATTATTCTAGGCAAGTAGTATGTCTAGAAAAGAAGAAATTTGGGATTGATATGATAAACTTGAACGTAGTTTTGAATGAAACTTAGACAAAGTAGAAGAATATATGTATTATCAGTAAGAAGTCAACCAAGTTAATTATCAGGAAAGTTATTTAGAGCCTAAAATAGATATTGTATGTGAAACTGAGAAAACGATAATGAAAATTGATAAAAAACTAAATGAAATTAGATTAGATGATTTAGAAAGAAAGCTAAATGCACTTGTTGAATGGACAACTAAATTAAAAGTCATGCAAGATCAACAAGTTAATATGAATCAATAGCTAGAAGTTGAGTATGTGCATCAAATACAAAATATGGAGATAAACGAAAGTACAAATGAAATGAGAATTGAGAAAATTAATCCACTTACAAAAATGCAAGAAAACCATGAAAATTTTGAGAATGTAGAAAATGTATATGTAACATTGAGATCTAGAACCTATGTGCCACCAAGAATTCAAAAGGAAAGTGAGGTACATGTAAGTAAAAACAATCTTTAAATAGAAAATGAACCTATAATATATGAAGATGTAGTAATGAATGAAAAGAAAATTGAATCTTAAAAGGAAATTGCAAATGGAAAAGAAAAAAATAAGATAGAATTTGAAGGAAAATTGGGCCAAGAAAATGAATCCTTTAGATCACAAGTATTAGCTCTATATCCTAAAGGATTACAACAAACATTTCCTGAAAAACAAGAGAAAATTGGAGAAATATTTACAAAGTACAAGTTAACATTCCTCTATTAGACTTATTATAGAAAATGCTGTCTTGTGCTAAATTCCTTAAAGATTGGTATACTAAGAAGAGAGAGAGGAAAGTGTTGAAAGAAGTCTTTTTAGCAGAGCAATGTAGTTCTTCATTTCTACTTCAAATTCTTAAAAAATTATTTCATCTAGGAACACTTGTTATATCATACATAATAGATAATACAATTTTGGAAAGAACCTTAATAGACCTAGGTGTAGGTATAAATGTTATGTCAAGTGAAATATTTGTATCCTTAGGATTTGAAGGCTTAAATCCTACTAGAACTGTAATTCAATTAGAAGATTGAGGTATAAGATACTTTAGAGGAAAAATAGATGATGCTTTGATTAAAGTTAAGAATTTCATTTATGTTGTGTATATTGTTGTTTTGGATTGCCAAAAGACTATGAATCATAATAATGGTACATCTTTAATTTTGGGAAGGCCATTCCTAGCAACTTCAAGGGTAATTATAAACTGCAAAAGTGGAATAATGACATTAACCTATGGTAATGAAGATACTCAACTAAATATTTTCAAATTAGAAAGAAATGAAGGTTTAAACATATCAGTGCACACTTTAAACTTTCTAGAAGATGAAGGAGATGTACTAGAAGATATGATTCAAGAAGAATTAAATAGAAAATTAAATACTAAAGATCTTTAAGAAAGTGAAAATATAGATAAAGAGTTAAGCATAGAGATTATAGGAGATCAAGATGAATTTAACATTAGGGATGAAAATGTTAAATTAGGAGCTCTAGCAGCTAATGGTGAGTATTTAGAATTAAAATCATTATCTCTTGAGTTGACTTATATATTTCTTGAGAAAGACCAGATGTGTCTTATAACTATATCATTAGATTTAACAGAATAACAAATTTTGGAATTAGAAAATATGATAAAGAAATATAAAGAAGCAATAGGATAGACTATGGTTGACATAAATGAGCTAAGTCCAACTATATGTCGACATTATATATATCTAGAAGAAAATATTAAACCAGTGAAAATTCCTAAACATAGATTAAATCCAAACCTTAAAGTAGTTAAGAAAAAAATTGTGAAATGGTTAGATAATGACATTATATATCTGATTTCTAACAGCTCATGGGTTAGTCAATCCATGTTGTTCCAAAAAAATCATGGTTAACTGTTATTAGATATGAAAGTAAAAAATTGATCTCAATAAGAATCTAATTAGGCTAGAGAGTTTGTATAGATTATAAGAAGCTGAATGCAGTGACTAAGAAAGATCATTTTCTTTTACCATTTTTAAATCAAATGTTAAAAAAAATGGCAGGTAAGGAATATTTTTGTTTCTTAGATAGGTATTCAGCATATAACCAAGTTTTAATAGCATTAGAGGATCAAGAGAAAACAACTTTTATGTGTCCTAGTGGAACTTATACTTTTAAAAGAATGTCATTTGGATTATGTAATGCACCTACTTTTCAAAGGTGTATGCAGGGTATTTTTATTGGAATTATTGAAAATTTTTTGAAAATATTTATGGATGACTTTATAGTATATGGTACTTCTTTTGAAGTATGTTTGAAGGACTTAAAACTAGTATTGAGTCGTTGTGTAGAAAAAAATTTGGTTTTGAACTAGGAAAATTTTTTTTTCAGAGATCTAGGACTGATGATTAAAGAAAATTCGAAATATAAACGTGGGTTAGAACGTGTGTGTTTCGATGAAAGAAAAAGAAAAGACGTGGAGAAGTGGAAAACTGGTGGTGGTTAAACGTGAAGGATATGCATGAAATGAAGATACAGTATAAAAGGCATAGAATTCTCGTTGATCAATTTATCCTTGCACATAAAACGAAAAATCTTTTCAAGGATCAAACCATCCCTGCACACCAAAAGAAAAATCTTTTTCAAGGATCAAAAACACCTTCTCGGGGAAAATCTCTCAAGTGGAAGAAAGTTCAGTGAAGCATAAAAAGGTAAGATTTTCGTCACTGAAGATTTGAAGTATTAGAAGAAAGCAAATTCGGTGAAGCATGAAAAGACAAGATATTCGTCACTGAAGATTTGAAGTATCAGAAGAAAGAAAATTCGGTAAAGCATGAAAAGATAAGATATTCGTCACTGAAGAATTGCTGAAGAAGAAAAAGAAGAAGAAGAAAGATCTCAAACAGGGAGAAAAGTTTTAAATTCCACAAATTAGTTTTCTCTGTTTGTAGTTATGAAATTGTTTAGATGATACATGGTATCGAAATATAATTGCATCTACAATTTCTGAGGAGAATTGAATTGTATATTGTAATTGAAACCTTGAATAAAAATGATTTTATGAAAGCAATGTCTCGACTTGTTTTTGAGTTTTAAAGTTTCAATTATATTTCAGAAAATATTAAAAATACACAATTCAACCCCCTCTTGTGTAGCCATACGATCCTACAAGTGGTATCAGAGCTTTGTTAATAATCTTTGATATAAAATCGATACCAACTTATTTAATATCATTGCTTATTCTACCTTCCTTGTTTTTAAACAGAAATTAATATCTGAGCATATGTTTAACTCTATTGATTTAAGTCTCAAGTTGTTTTAAAGTTTTTAGACTGTTTAAAATCAAATAGGTTGAAAAATCTAAGGTAAAATGGCGCTACTAGAAATGGTAATTTTTCTTTATATGAAGGCCAAAATCTTAATCGTCCTCCTTTATTTGATGGAATACATTTTGAATATTGGAAATATAGGATGACTGTTTTTCTTTAAAGTATAGATCATAAGTTGTGGTTCATGATTTCTAAACTATATACTCTGTTAACTACTCCTTATAATACTTGGACAATTACTGAAAAAGAAAATGAAACTCTAAATGCTAAGGGCCTAAATATTTTATTTTGTGCATTGAGTTATGAACAGTTCAGTAAAGTGTCAACATATAAATCTGCTTATGAGGTGTGGCATGCATTAGAAATTTCACATGAAGGTACTTCTCAAGTTAAAGAGACAAAAATAAACATGTTGATTCATAAGTATGAACTCTTTAAGATGCATGAAGATGAAAATATTTATGAGATGTTTTCCAGATTTCTTGATATCATAAACTCTTTAAAATGTTTAGGAAAGAATTTTGAACAGAATGATTTGGTGAGGAAAATTCTCAGATCCCTAAGTTCTAAATGGTCTCAGAAAGTAATATCAATTGAGGAATCACGAGATTTAAATGTTTATTCTATGAATGAACTTATACAAAATTTAACAGCTTATGAAGTTCAATTAAATGAATCACTGAGTCACAACAAACTAAAAATGAAGAAATAAATAGCCTTCGAAATTAATTCAGATTCTGATATATCTACTGATTCTGACGAGGATTTGATTTTGCTGACTAGGAAATTCAAGAAATCATGGAAAGTTAGGAAACAGCAAAGGAACAAAAATGATAAACCCTCAACGTCAAAATCATTGAATGACAAGAATTCTTCATCTAGAAAGTATGTATGTTACAACTGTAAGAAACCTGGACATCTTTCTCCAGATTGTTCTATGAGGAAAAATGAAAAGCAAAGTAGGACAAATCAGAAGAAGACGGCTTAGAAAAAGTTTTACAAGAAAAAGGCTTTGAAGGTCACTTGGGATGACACGTCTGAAGAGTCTGAATCTAAGGAATCAGCATCAAAATCTTCACATTCAGAAGGAGAACAAGAGTTAGAAGACGTTGCTCATGTGTGCTTCATGGTAGCTGAGTCTGAGGTAATATCTGATGCTTAAAGTCATTCAGATTTAAACTTTGATGAATTATTATGTGCTTATCATGCATTATTACAAAAACTTAAAGTATGTAAACTGGAAAATAAGAATATTAGAAAATTTTCATCCATTATGGTAGAAGAAAATTGTTTCCTGTTTACTACTTTAGAAAAGTTTAAATGTGATAATGAAAATCATGCTAGAGATTTGCAAAAATTTAGATTTAATGAATGTATCTTGCATGAACAAATACAGAATATAAATGCTGAGAAATTAAAGATAGAATCTGAAAATGAAACGTTGAGAAACAATATAAATGAACTTGAATTAGAAATAAATAAATTAAAACTGAGAGAGCAAGATTTAAATTCTACCTTTTAGAAATGGAATTTAAATCAAACTAAGTTAGACAAACTAACTAGTACCCCTGCGGTGTCTTATAAATTTGGCTTAGGATTTGATTATCCTGAATATCCTGAATCTCAAACCAATAAAGGATTTATTAGTTGCAGTTCAAGTAAATCTAAGACTAAAATTCCCTTTATTATGAAACAAGGTAATAAATATGTAGAAGTAGATATTTCAAGGGATGAATCATGCAGTAATAATATAAATCAATGTAATTTGTCAAATTGTACTTCTAACATGACTATAAATGTTTCTAAAAATCTTGTTTCTTGTTCTGGAATTCAATTTCTAATGTTTCTAAAATTTCAGACAATTGTAGTAAACTTAAAATTCAGAAACCTGAGCATGTAATTCAATACACTGGTATTAAACCAATTACTCATTCTGCATGTGATAAAACAAAAAATTCTTGTGCAGAAAAAGATTTTGTATATACAGAAAGTGTTAATACAAGTACAAAATCTTGGTATGAACTTACAAAAATGTATAAGCATGACCAAAATAAATTAACATCTGATAAAAATATGTTTGGTCTTGATTATACTATATCTGAAAACAAAAAGAATGATTGCAAAAGCAATAATGCTTTATGTGAGTATGAAGTTAATGATAAATCAATAGTACTTACAACTAATAAGAATATAAATGATAATGTTAAACTATTTTTAAACAAAAAGAAGAAATACGCGTTTAATGAACTTGGTCCTCAACAACATCAAAATGGATCTTTGACAGTGGAGCGTCAAGTCACATGACTGGACAAAAAAGTATGTTACAAAATTTTACAAATACCATAAAAGGAAGTGTAACATTTGGAAACAAAAGCAAAGATAAAATCATAGGTATGGGCAATGTTCAAATAACTCCTACTTGTGTTATTTCGAATGTACTATATGTAGAAAACCTAGGATTTAATTTGCTGAGTGTCATAAAACTAATTGAAAATGGATATTATGTAGTGTTTGAAGATAATGTATGCAAAATAATTGATAAAAATACAGATCAAATTAAGTTTATTGCTAAAAGAAAAGGTTATGTATGTATTTTATCTTTACCTTTTGGTGCAGTTGATTTAAATTCATGTTTGCTAGTTGAAACTAGTGATGCATATCTATGGCATAGAAGGATTGGGCATATAAATATGAGACTATTACATAAACTATCTAGAAAACATTTAGTGAGAGGTTTACCAAAGATTAAATACTCAAAGAACTTTATGTGTGATGCATGTGAGTTAGGTAAACTTCACAAAAACTCTTTTAAATCCAAAACTGATATTTCAAGCAAGAGAGTCTTAGAACTTATACATATGGATCTATTTGGACCAACAAGAATCATGAGTCTTGGTGGTAAACGGTATGTATTTGTTTTAGTAGATGACTTCTCTAGATATACTTGGGTATATTTTCTAGCATCTAAGACAGAAGTTTTTGAAAAATTTAAAATGTTTTGCAATTTTGTTCAAAATGAGCAAAGTGTCTCTATTCAAAAACTTAGGAGTGATCATGGAACTGAATTTGATAATGATCAAATGGATAACTATTGTAATGAGCATGACATTGATCACAGATTTTCTTTTCCAAGAGCACCGTGTTAAAATTGTGTTGTTGAGAGAAAGAATAGATTACTTCAAGAAATGGCCAGAACTATGTTGAATGAACATAAGTTACCTCAAAATCTTTGGGCTGAAGCAGTAAATACAGCTTGTTATGTTATTAACAGAAGTCATTTAAAACCTCATGTTAATAAAACTCCTTTTGAAATTATGTTTAATAGAGTTCCAAAAATTTCCTATATGAAACCATTTGGGTGCAAGTGTTTTATTCTTAATACTAAGGATAAAAGGGATAAATTTCAAGCCAAATCGGATGAAGGAATTTTTGTAGGTTACTCTACTAGAAGTAAAGCCTATAGAGTATATAACAAGACTTCTAGGACTATTGAAGAAACCCTCAATGTAAGCTTCAATGAAAATTCTCTTAGAGAATCTCAATCTAAAGCTGATAATGATGACTTGATCAATTTTCCAAATGAGTTAGAGATCAATAGAGAGATTGATGATTTATCTGAGAAAATCAAAAATATGAACTTAAATGATCAAACTAATGATGAAAGTGATGGACTTTCAGATGTTGATGAGAATATTGAGGAAAATCAGAGAAATTAGCGTTATTCTTCGTCACATCCCATTACTCAAGTCATTGGTAATATTAATGAGGGTGTTAAAACTAGAGCTTCAGTAAATTTAAATAGTATGTGTATGTTTGTTTCTATGGTGGAACCAAGGAATATACAAGAAGCATTATCTAATGAAAATTGGATAGTGGCAATGCAAGAACTAAATCAATTCATCAGAAATGATGTATGGGAATTAGTCTCTCCACTAGAAAATCAGTCCATAATAGGTACAAAGTGGATCTTTAGAAACAAAACTAACGAAACTGGTCAAATTATAAGGAATAAAGCTAGATTAGTTGCACAAGGGTATACACAGGAAGAAGGATTAGATTATGATGAAACATTTGATCCTGTGGCTAGGTTAGAAAGTATTAGAATATTATTGGGCTATGCTTGTTATATGGATTTTAAATTATATCAAATGGATGTAAAGAGTGCATTTCTAAATGGTTTAATTAATGAAGAAGTCTATGTAAAACAATCACCTGGATTTGAAGATATTAAAAATCCTGACTTTGTGTATAAATTGAAGAAAGCCTTATATGGTTTGAAGCAAGCACCTAGATCATGGTATGAAAGATTGTCTACTTTTTTAATAGAAAAAGGCTATATCATGGGAAAAGTGGATCATACTCTATTTATTAAGAGAGATGGTAAAGATCAGATTGTTGTTCAAATATACGTGGATGATATAATCTTTGGAGCAACCTCTGATAAATTGATAGAAATATTCTCTGAAGAGATGACTAATCAGTTTGAAATGAGTATGATAGGAGAACTTTCATATTTTCTAGGACTTCAAATTAAGCAAATGGATAATGGTATATTTTTAAATCAAGAAAAATATGCAGATGAAATGCTTAAGATATTTAATTTTAATGATACAAGGATTCGAGGAACTCCTATGAGTACTACTTTAAAGTTAGATATTGATGACATAGGAAAATCTATAGATCAAAGAAAATACAGAAGTATGATTGGTTCTTTACTTTATTTGACTGCTAGTAGACCTGATATTATGTTTACTGTGTGTGTTTGTGCTAGATTTCAATCTAATCCTAAAGAATCACACTTAATTGCAGTTAAAAGAATATTTAGATATATACAAGGAACTAAAAATTTCGGACTGTATTATTCTAAGGATAGTACAATAGATCTTATAGGATATACTGATGTTGATTATGCAGGATCTAAATCTGATAGAAAGAGTACCAGTGGCATATGTCAATTATTGGGAAATAATTTGGTATCATGGTTTAGTAAAAAGCAAAACTGTATAGCACTTTCTCCTACAGAAGCTGAATATGTTGCTGCTGCACTGTGTTGCACTCAGATTCTGTGGATAAGGCAAACTTTAGAAGATTTTGGATTATCTTATGATACAACTGAGATTTATTGTGATATTAGTTCTACAATAAATCTTTCCAAAAATCCTGTATTACATTTAAGAGCAAAGCATATAGAGGTTAGACATCATTTTCTAAGAGATAATGTAATTAAAGGAAAAATTAAATTAGAATTTGTGTCTAGTAAAAATCAATTAGCTGATATATTTACAAAACCTCTAGACGAATGCAACATTAGATTAAATTTAGGTATTTGTAGGCTATGTGATGTGTAAAATACTTAAACTCCACATAAAAAGATAAATATTATTGATGATGTTGTTCACCTCATAGATATTATATACTTATTATAAATATCTAAAGTAATATCTAAACTGCTGCTTAAGATACTATGTATTTGTTGTAAAATCATAGTAGTATCTTATTGATTTTAAGTAGTTTATCAATTTTAATGGTTTTTAGGATTTTAAGTGGAAGTGTAATTGAAAAACATTAAATACTTCTGACATTCTGAAATTTTGATTAAATGTTTTCTTTGAATCAAGGAAAATGCATATGATCATGCATAAATTTGACTTAATTGATTAAACTTGTAGAATAAGTTATATGTAACTCATCTTAAACTGTTAATCAAAAGTATAAGCTTATTGAAACTGATTCATATTCTCAGTACAATCACAGAAGTAAAAATTGTATGAGATTTGTGTTTTATTGCATCTGTATTAATGGAATACATATATACTGTGCTTAAAATGAAAAGTGCTTACAAAGTGAAAATCTTTGAGAGTTTATTGATCAGTTTGATCACGAGCCTTTTGTACTTGAGCAGATAGGTATGTAAGGATTGTTGTCCTGAAAAAGGATTCTTTAAATCTGGCAACCTAAGGTCTTGATCAGATCTGGGATTGTTGACTGAAAGCTCATTACACGGGTACATTAGAAAGCTCTTGTATGATTCAAGCTTTTCAAACTAACTTTTAAAGAAAATTATCAATATTTACTGTTTTGAAAAGAAAAAGTTGTTTCATTAATTACAGATATCTTTGAATCGCATATAGTTTATACCAATATGACTACTGATTTATTGAATCAACATTAGTACTTTTGAAAATGTTTATTTGAGATACATTCTTTTATTCTCCTTGAATTAATCGAATTGAGTTCAAAGTTGTGTTTTGATTCATATACAGTAGGAATTGATTCTGGAAATCATTTTTGATGATGTCAGGATAACGGAAGTCTTTGAAAAGAAAATGTAAAAGTATAGTTATACTTAACATCTATTGTCACTACAAGTATATTTTGTATTTTGATTGAATATATTTGAAGTATATTTGTAAGGGGAGCATTAACAATGTCAAAAAAATAGATTAATATAATTTAAAATACAAATTTTAGTTAATCTGAATTAATGTCCTCTTAAAATCTTGATGAAATAATTTAAAAAGACAAATAAACTATTTTAGATTCAAAGGACAAAATGTTCAAATAGTTTACTATGTTCTCAAGATAATGTTAAGTTTTAGCATGTGTGTTGTTTCGGAACGTTTTAGTTGGAAGCATCTAAAACTTGTTTAAGTGTAATAACTAGGCATTATGTTAGATAAGGTAACGTGTAAAACTGCCTCTAGACAGCGTTTTACTCGTTAGGTTAGTTAACTCAACGAGTTATACTTGAATATTTCAGGTACCTTGATTGAATAAACTTTATTCAATATTTATTTAATTTCTAAACCTGACTTATCTTCACGTTGAGTTATATTCCTAAAAACCCTATTTAAACACTTATAACACGGGGACTTAGGTTATTTGTAAACTTTGTCAAGAAAATCTTTCCTGCTTGTTGCTGTTACAACCTGCGACGATGGTCTCCAAGTTCTACAAAGGTCGTGGCAGAGGAAAAGGCAAAAGTAGAAGAGATGCAAAAGGAAAAGAGATAGAGAATGATGAAGTTCCACGTACTTGGTTCAAGAAAATATTTCGAGTGGACAAAAGGTTAGAAAAACTTTATAGAGATTACTTTTTTTCTCAGGATATATTAGATGAAGTTAGACAAGAACTTCAACATACTGATACAAGTATTACATACATGGGTATTCGAAGTAAATATGATAGAGAATACAGAATGAAATGTGCTGAGATTGCATTTTTGGAACAGTATGCAAAATATTTGGAAAAAAGAGTAGGTTCATCAAATAGAACTCCTCAAACTCCTATAAACGGTACAAGACTACATGCATTTGAGGAAGAGCATGAATCAACTGTCCCTACTCCTTTATATTCAAAACAAGTAGAATCAGATATTGGTGTAGACAAAACAAAAGTTGATAGTCTTCGAAAGGCCGTTGCAATAGAAAGTGCCTTAGAAGAATTAAAGCAGAAAACTTTTATAGAGCAATTTGAAAAGAAAACAGCAATACTTGAAAATGAGAAATAAAAATGTTATAGAAGAAGGAAAGTTAGAAAAATTATGTCTAAGGAAACAAAGTCTATTGGAAAAGGAAAATCAGATGAAAATTTATTTTCAAAGGACAATGTATGTCTAGACATTGTACCTTTTTGTGCATCTGATAAACTCATCAGTTCCGAACACACTGAAACTGATGAAGATAATGAGACTTTATTTTCCCTTGCTAGAAAGCTTGAGAAGAAATCCAAGTCAAATATAAGCTTAAGTTTTTCTATTAATACAAGTCTTGATGATGCATAAATTGACAAATCAGAGCATCAGGCACCTGACATTGAACAAGTTATTGCAGATATAATTGACAATGTTGAGGCAGTAACTAGCTCAAAGGTTGAATTGTTTGGAGTAGCAGATATTGAAAATGTTAAGACTCCAGAAGAGCTAAAAGTTAACCAGCCTTCTACGGAATCTATAGAAGCAGAGTCTAAGAATTCACAGCATTAATCAATGGAAATATCTATTGAACAAAATGAACAATTACAAACAGATACACCGGCTGTAGAATTTGTGGAAAAATTGTACTCTAAACGTTCTATAGAGACTGAACAGATGAATGTTGAGCATATTGACAATGTTCCTAACACTATTGAAGCTGAAGAATCAAGCTTACCTGAGCAGCTTCAAGATAATATTTTGGAAGAGGAACAACATGACATTCATTTTGAAGAAGAGGTTCCTGAAGATGAATTAAACTCTGAATCACGGCTTCATGTATCACCTTCTTTGTGTATAATGTTAAACATTAAAGGTAATACAATTCATTTTAGATCTGAAGAAGCATTGCAGAAATACAATAATCTGATTACATGTCAGATTCTGCATGCTCGTCCAATAAAATTCAGAAATTTGATGGACATAAGAGATCTGTTTGAGTTTCAAGGCCTCATTAAATTCTTGCCAGTAGGACCGAAATGGAAGAAATACACAAAGCTTATTGTAGCTTTTTATAGCAATCTGGTCAAGAATGGAAATTTTCTGAAAACTCAAATAAATGAACAGAAGTTTATATTGTCTCCTGAGTTAATTTTTGAAGTTTTAGGATTAAAGAATGAAGGTGTTGTTACCAATAGATTTGACATGATAAGACAACTGGAATAGAACATTCAGTCTTTATCAAAAATTCCAGATGTATATTCTGAAATGAGATTAATGGAAAATCTGAATGCAGAGGCAAGGTTTATTGCAAATATATTGCATGCAAATTTATTTCAGAGAGTTGGACACAATATGGAAGTCAGCAGAAGTTGTTTATATGCAACTCATAGCTTGTTGAATAGAATTCAAATCAATTGGTTTGCTGTTTTCACTTTTCAACTACAGCATATGAGTTCAAAGTTATTTTATGGTGTTGCTGTATGTAGACTCATTGCAAGCCAATTGAATTTATCCGACTGGCCCTCTGAAACTAAAGGCATTAGAGCATTTAGTGTCAAAGATTTGCAAAAATTCTAGGCCATGCATAAACCTCAACGACAATAATAACAACAACCTGATACAGACCATATACAACAACAACAATAACAAAGTTATTCAATTCAAGCAGAACAGCAAACCTAGCTACCTCCTGACTTAGATGCAGTGCTTAACGACATCAGAAATGATATTAGACATCTAGGAGATAAAATATGTAATGCTATAAGTGATATACTTAGGAGGGGTCGCTAACTATTTTTGTTTGTTTCTGAATACAAAATGTAATGTTTGTATTACTTGTTTGATTCATTGAACAATACATTTTTCTGTAAATGTATTCAATTATTATTCTTGTTTACAGAAAGAGTTGTTGTAATTATATCTCTTATATATGTATATATATTCTTTGTAATTATCTTTTTGATTAATGACAAAAAGGGGGAGAAATATTATAAAAAGTTGATTATGATTTTAATTGCATATATATATTATACAAGGAGATGCTATTTAAATGGTTATTGTAATCTGACATATGATAATTAGAAAACTGATACTTATATAATTATTGACATTTGAGAGTTTTAGTTCTGAGAAGTAAAATTTACACAAACAATAAAAATAAGCTTAAGTAAACTTAAGTCAACAAACAAGTTTGTTGAATTAAAAGTTAACCCAACGAAGGTGCTTTGTTGAGTTATACATATTTCATAATTGATTTAGTATGATTTTGTCATCATCAAAAAGGGGGAGATTGTTGAGTATTTTTGTTTTGATGATGTGTGCTGAATGAAAATAATCATATTTGCTCAATTACTATTGCTTGTGAAAAGAAATTAAAATCATCAATTAATATAGAAAAAGCTTACTGATATAAATACTTGTCTGTATTGGATCTGAAGTTAATAACTAGTCGTTTTGTTGCATTAATTTCTCATTTAGCTAAACGTTAAGTTAACGTGTGTTTTTATTGAAAAGCATGATACGTTTTAATGTTATATCTTCTGTATCATGAATAGTACACGTTTAGGCAACTCGTTAAGTTAGAGTTTTGTTTGTATAGAGGTCACATAAGAACTCGTTAAGTTAGAGGCTTAAAGGTTAAAATAGGTCACGTGATAACTCGTTAAGTTAGTGAGTAAAAGAAGAGACGAACTCGTTAAGTTAGTGTTATACACGTGGTGAAATTATAAGTTACGAATGTTGTATTGTATCACGTGAGGTGCACATGTTTAACTCGTTAAGTTAACTTAACTAAACGGGTTGAGTTGCTATATTGAACACTAAGGCAACGCGTTATAAACTTAAGTTGTTATTTTTGCACGTGGTAAAATTCTTATTATAAAAACATTTGTTTATTACTGGTTCGTTGAGTTATCATAAAACAACGGAGATGGTTTGTTGCATAATACAACGGAGATGGTTCGTTGAATTAGCATAACACCACAGACTTAGTTCGTTGAGTTAGGTACAGTACTTGTCACGTGAAATGGCACATGAGGAACTCGTTAAGTTAGAAACGTTAAGTTATATATATACTTGTATTACTCGTTTAGTTAACATTAAAGTAACGACTTCTTATTACACTGATGAAAAACTTTTGGACGAGAAAGTTTATTTTGCAGAAAATTTTTCAGAGATCCAGGACTGATGATTAAAGAAAATTCGAAATATAAACGTGGGTTAGAACGTGTGTTTTTCGATGAAGGAAAAAGAAAAGACGTGGAGAAGTGGAAAACTAGTGGTGGTTAAACGTGAATGATATGCATGAAATGAAGATACAGTATAAAAGGCATAGAATTCTCGTTGATCAATTTATCCTTGCACACAAAAAGAAAAATCTTTTCAAGGATCAAACCATCCTTGCACACCCAAAGAAAAATCTTTTTCAGGGATCAAAAACACCTTCTCGGGGAAAATCTCTCAAGTGGAAGAAAATTCAGTAAAGCATAAAAAGGTAAGATTTTCATCACTGAAGATTTGAAGTATCAGAAGGAAGAAAGTTCAATGAAGCATAAAAAGGTAAGATTTTCGTCACTGAAGATTTAAAGTATCAGAAGAAAGCAAATTCGGTGAAGCATGAAAAGACAAGATATTCGTCACTGAAGAATTGCTGAAGATGAAAAAGAAGAATAAGAAAGATCTCAAACAGGGAGAAAAGTTTTAAATTCCGCAAATTAGTTTTCTCTGTTTGTAGTTATGAAATTGTTTAGATGATACATGGTATCGAAATATAATTGCATCTACAATTTCTAAGGAGAATTGAATTGTATATTGTAATTGAAACCATGAATAAAAATGATTTTATGAAAACAATGTCTCGACTTGTTTTTGAGTTTTAAAGTTTCAATTATATTTCAGAAAATATTAAAAATACACAATTCACCCCCTCTTGTGTAGCCATACAATCCTACAAGTGGTATCAGAGCTTTGTTAATAATCTTTGATATAAAATCGATACCAACTTATTTAATATCATTGCTTAACTACCTTCCTTGTTTTTAAACAGAAATTAATATCTGAGCATACGCTTAACTCTATTGATTTAAGGCTCAAGTTGTTTTAAAGTTTTTAGACTGTTTAAAATCAAATAGGTTGAAAAATCTAAGGTAAAATGGCGCTACTGGAAATGGTAATTTTTCTTTATATGAAGGCCAAAATCTTAATCGTCCTCCTTTATTTGATGGAATACATTTTGAATATTGGAAATATAGGATGACTGTTTTTCTTCAAAGTATAGATCATAAGTTGTGGTTCATGATTTCTAAACCATATACTCTGTTAACTACTCCTTATAATACTTGGACAATTACTGAAAAAGAAAATGAAACTATGAATGCTAAGGGCTTAAATATTTTATTTTGTGCATTGAGTTATGAACAGTTCAGTAAAGTGTCGGCATATAAATCTGCTTGTGAGGTGTGGCATGCATTAGAAGTTTCACATGAAGGTACTTCTCAAGTTAAAGAGACAAAAATAAACATGTTGATTCATAAATATGAACTCTTTAAGATGCATGAAGACGAAAATATTTCTGAGATGTTTTCCAGATTTCTTGATATCATAAACTCTTTAAAATGTTTATGAAAGAATTTTGAACAGAAGGATTTGGTGAGGAAAATTCTCAGATCCCTAAGTTATAAATGGTCTTAGAAAGTAACATCAATTGAGGAATCACGAGATTTAAATATTTATGCTATGAATGAACTTATAGGAAATTTAACACCTTATGAAGTTCAATTAAATAAATCACTGAGTCACAACAAACTAAAAATGAAGAAAGAAATAGCTTTCAAAATTAATTCAGATTCTGATATATCTACTGATTCTGACGAGGATTTGATTTTGCTGACTAGGAAATTCAAGAAATCATAGAAAGTTAGGAAATAGCAAAGGAACAAAAATGATAAACCCTCAACGTCAAAATCATTGAATGACAAGAATTCTTCATCCAGAAAGTATGTATGTTACAACTGTAAGAAACCTGGACATCTTTCTCCAGATTGTCCTATGAGGAAAAATGAAAAGCAAAGTAGGACAAATCAGAAGAAGACGGCTCAAAAAACTCAGAAAAAGTTTTACAAGAAAAAGGCTTTGAAGGTCACTTGGGATGACATGTCTGAAGAGTCTGAATCTGAGGAATCAGTATCAAAATCTTCATATTCAGAAGGAGAACAAGAGTTAGAAGACGTTGCTCATGTGTGCTTCATGGCAGATGAGTCTGAGGAAATATCTGATGCTGAAAGTCATTCAGATTTCAACTTTGATGAATTATTATGTGCTTATCATGCATTATTACAAAAACTTAAAGTTTGTAAACTGGAAAATAAGAATATTAGAAAATCTTCATCCATTATGGAAGAAGAAAATTGTTTCCTGTTTACTACTTTAGAAAAGTTTAAATGTGATAATGAAAATCATGCTAGAGATTTGCAAAAATTTAGATTTAATGAATGTATCTTGCATGAACAAATACAGAATATAAATGCTGAAAAATTAAAGATAGAATCTAAAACTGAAATGTTGAGAAACAATATAAATGAACTTGAATTAGAGATAGAAAAATTAAAATTGAGAGAGCAAGATTTAAATTCTACCTTTGAGAAATGGAATTTAAGTCAAACTAAGTTAGACAAACTAACTAGTACCGCTGCGGTGTCTTATAAATTTGGCTTAGGATTTGATTATCCTGAATATCCTGAAACTCAAGCCAATAAAAGATTTATTAGTTGCAGTTCGAGTAAATCTAAGACTAAAATTCTTTTTATTATGAAACAAGGTAATAAATATGTAGAATTAGATACTTCAAGGGATGAATCATGTAGTAATAATATAAATCAATGTGATTTGTCAAATTGTACTTCTAACATGACTATAAATGTTTCTAAAAATCTTGTTTCTTGTTCTGGAAATTCAGTTTCTAATGTTTCTAAAATTTCAGACAATTGTAGTAAACTAAAAATTCAGAAACCTGAGCATGTAATTCAATACACTGGTATTAGACCAATTACTCATTCTGCATGTGATAAAACAAAAAATTCTTGTGCAAAAAAAGATTTTGTATGTACGGAAAGTGTTAATACAAGTACAAAATCTTGGTATGAACTTACAGAAATGTATAAGCATGATCAAAATAAATTTACATTTGATAAAAATATGTTTGGTCTTGATTATACTACATCTGAAAACAAAAAGAATGATTGCAAAAGCAATAATGCTATATGTGAGTATGAAGCTAATGATAAATCAATAGTACTTACAACTAATAAGAATATAAATGATAATGTTAAACTATTTTTAAACAAAAATAAGAAATATGCGTTTAATGAACTTGGTCCTCAACAACATTGGGTACTAAGAAAAAGTTTTTCTTAATTTGTGTTGCAGGAGGAAACAACATCAAAATGGATCTTAGACAGTGGAGTGTCAAATCACATGACCGGACAAAAAAGTCTATTACAAAATTATACAAATACCATGAAAGGAAGTGTAACATTTGGAAACAAAAACAAAGATAAAATCATAGGTATGGGCAATGTTCAAATAACTCCTACTTGTGTTATTTCGAATGTACTATATGTAGAAAACCTAGGATTTAATTTGCTGAGTGTCATAAAACTAATTGAAAATGGATATTATGTAGTGTTTGAAGATAATGTATGAAAATAATTGATAAAAATATAGATGAAATTAAGTTTATTGCTAAAAGAAAAGGTTCTGTATGTATTTTATCTTTACCTTCTGGTGCAGTTGATTTAAATTCATGTTTGCTAGCTGAAACTAGTGATGCATATCTGTGGCATAAAAGGATTGGGCATATAAATATGAGATTGTTACATAAACTATCTAGAAAACATTTAGTGAGAGGTTTACCAAAGATTAAATACTCAAAGAACTTTATGTGTGATGCATGTGAGTTAGGTAAATTTCACAAAAACTCTTTTAAATCCAAAACTGATATTTCAAGCAAGAAAGTCTTAGAACTTATACATATGGATCTATTTGGACCAACAAGAATCATGAGTCTGGGTGGTAAACGGTATGTATTTGTTTTAGGAGATGACTTCTCTAGATACACTTGGGTATATTTTCTAGCATCTAAGACAGAAGTTTTTGAAAAATTTAAAATGTTTTGCAATTTTGTTCAAAATTAGCAAAGTGTCTCTATTCAAAAACTTAGGAGTGATCATGGAACTGAATTTGATAATGATCAAATGGATAACTATTGTAATGAGCATGGCATTGATCACAAATTTTATTTTCCAAGAGCACCGTGTCAAAATGGTGTTGTTGAGAGAAAGAATAGATCACTTCAAGAAATGGCCAGAACTATGTTGAATGAACATAAGTTACCTCAAAATCTTTGGGCTGGAACAGTATGCAGAATATTTGGAAAAAGGTGTAGGTTCATCAAATAGAACTCCTAAAACTCCTATAAACGATACAAGACTACATGCATTTGAGGAAGAGCATGAATTAGCTGTCCCTACTCCTTTATATTCAAAACAAGTAGAATCAGATATTGCTGTAGACAAAACAAAAGTTGATAGTCTTCGAAAGGCCGTTGCAATAGAAAGTGCCTTAGAAGAATTAAAGCAAAAAACTTTTATAGAGCAATTTGAAAAGAAAACAGCAATATTTGAAGAGGAGAAACAGAAATGTTATAGAAGAAGAAAAATCAGAAAAATTATGTTTAAGGAAACAAAGTCTATTGGTAAAGGACAATTAGATGAAAATTTATTTCCAAAGGACATTGTATGTCTAGCCATTGTACCTTATTGTGCATCTGATAAACTCATCAGTTCCGAACACACTGAAACTGATGAAGATAATGAGACTTTATTTTCCCTTGTTAGAAAGCTTGAGAAGAAATATAAGTCAAATATGAGCTCAAGTTTTTCTATTAATACAAGTCCTGATGATGCAGAAATTGATAAATTAGAGCATCAGGCACCTGACATTGAACAAGTTATTGCAGATATAATTGACAATGTTGAGGCAGTAACTAGTTCAGAGCCTGAATTGTCTGGAGTAGCAGATATTGAAATTTTTAAGACTTCAGAAGAGCTAAAAGTTAACCAGCCTTCTACAGAAGCAAAGTCTGAGAATTCACAGCATGAGTCAATGGAAATATCTATTGAACAAAATGAACAATTACACACAGATACACCGGCTGTAGAATTTGTGGAAAAATTGTACTCTAAACATTCTATAGAGACTAAACAGATGAATGTTGAGCATATTGACAATGTTCCTAACACTGTTGAAGCTGAAGAATCAAGCTTACCTAAGCAGCTTCAAGATAATATTTTGGAAGAGGAACAACATGACATTCATTTTGAAGAAGAGGTTCCTGAAGATGAATTAAACTCTGAATCACGGCTTCATGTATCACCTTCTTTGTGTATAATGTTAAACATTAAAGGTAATACAATTCATTTTAGATCTGAAGAAGCATTGCAGAAATACAATAATCTGATTACATGTCAGATTCTGCATGCTCGTCCAATAAAATTCAGAAATTTGATGGACATAAGAGATCTGTTTGAGTTTCAAGGCCTCATTAAATTCTTGCCAGTAGGACCGAAATGGAAGAAATACACAAAGATTATTGTAGCTTTTTATAGCAATCTGGTCAAGAATGGAAATTTTCTGAAAACTCAAATAAATGAACATGAGTTTATATTGTCTCCTGAGTTAATTTTTGAAGTTTTAGGATTAAAGAATGAAAGTGTTGTTACCAATAGATTTGACATGATAAGACAACTGGAATGGAACATTCAGTCTTTATCAAAAATTCCAGATGTATATTCTAAAATGAGATTAATGGAAAATCTGAATGCAGAGGCAAGGTTTATTGCAAATATATTGCATGCAAATTTATTTCAGAGAGTTGGACACAATATAGAAGTCAGCAGAAGTTGTTTATATGCAACTCATAGCTTGCTGAATAGAATTCAAATCAATTGGTTTGATGTTTTCACTTCTCAACTACAGCATATGAGTTCAAAGTTATTTTATGGTGTTGCTGTATGTAGACTCATTGCAAGCCAATTGAATTTATCCGACTGACCCTCTGAAACTAAAGGCATGAGAGCATTTAGTGTCAAAGATTTGCAAAAATTCCAGGCCATGCATAAACCTCAACGACAACAATAACAACAACCTGATACAGACCATATACAACAACAACAACAACAAAGTTATTCAGTTCAAGCAGAACAGCAAACCCAGCTACCTCCTGACTTAGATGCAGTGCTTAACGACATCAGAAATGATATTAGGCATCTAGGAGATAAAATATGTAATGCTATAAGTGATATACTTAGGAGGGGTCGCTAACTGTTTTTGTTTGTTTCTGAATACAAAATGTAATGTTTGTATTACTTGTTTGATTCATTGAACAATACATTTTTCTGTAAATGTCTTCAATTATTACTCTTGTTTACAGAAAGAGTTGTAATTATATCTCTTATATATGTATATATATTCTTTGTAATTATCTTTTTGATTAATGACAAAAAGGGGGAGAAATATTATAAAAAGATGATTATGATTTTAATTGCATATATATATTATACAAGGAGATGCTATTTAAATGGTTATTGTAATCTGACATATGATAATTAGAAAACTGATACTTATATAATTATTGACATTTGAGAGTTTTAGTTCTGAGAAGTAAAATTTACACAAACAATAGAAATAAGCTTAAGTAAGCTTAAGTCAACAAACAAGTTTGTTGAATTAAAAGTTAACCCAACGAAGGTGCTTTGTTGAGTTATACATATTTCATAATTGATTTAATATGGTTTTGTCATCATCAAAAAGGGGGAGATTGTTGAGTATTTTTGTTTTGATGATGTGTGCTGAATGAAAATAATCATATTTGCTCAATTACTATTGCTTGTGAAAAGAAATTAAAATCATCAATTAATACAGAAAAAGCTTACTGATATAAATACTTGTCTGTATTGGATCTGAAGTTAATAACTAGTCATTTCGTTGCATTAATTTCTCATTTAGCTAAACGTTAAGTTAACGTGTGTTTTTATTGAAAAGCATGATATGTTTTAATGTTATATCTTCTGTATCATGAACAGTGCATGTTTAGACAACTCGTTAAGTTAGAGTTTTGTTTGTATAGAGGTCACGTGAGAACTCGTTAAGTTAGAGGCTTAAAGGTTAAAATAGGTCACGTGATAACTCGTTAAGTTAGTGAGTAAAAGAAGAGACGAACTCGTTAAGTTAGTGTTGTACACGTGGTGAAATTATAAGTTACGAATGTTGTATTGTATCATATGAGGTGCACATGTTTAACTCGTTAAGTTAACATAACTAAACCCGTTGAGTTGCTATATTGAATACTAAGGCAACGCGTTAGGTTAGCGTTATAAACTTAAGTTGTTATTTTTGCACGTGTTAAAATTCTTATTATAAAAACATTTGTTTATTACTGGTTTGTTGAGTTATCATAACACAACGGAGATGGTTCGTTGAGTTATCATAACACAACAGAGATGGTTCGTTGAGTTATCATAACACCACATACATTGTTCGTTGAGTTAGCTATAGTACTTGTCACGTGAAATGGCACATGAGAAACTCGTTAAGTTAGAAACGTTAAGTTATATATATACTTGTGTTACTCGTTTAGTTAACATTAAAGTAACGACTTCCTATTACACTGATGAAAAACTTTTGGACGAGAAAGTTTATTTTGCAGGAAATTTTAAAGAGATCTAGGACTGATGATTAAAGAAAATTTGAAATATAAACGTGGGTTAGAACGTGTGTGTTTCGATGAAGGAAAAAGAAAAGACGTGGAGAAGTGGAAAACTGGTGGTGGTTGAATGTGAAGGATATGTATGAAATGAAGTGTTGAGTATTTTTGTTTTGATGATGTGTGCTGAATGAAAATAATCGTATTTGCTCAATTACTATTGCTTGTGAAAAGAAATTAAAATCATCAATTAATACAGAAAAAGCTTAATGATATAAATACTTGTCTATATTGGATCTGAAGTTAATAACTAGTCGTTTCATTGCATTAATTTCTCATTTAGCTAAACGTTAAGTTAACGTGTGTTTTTATTGAAAAGCATGATATGTTTTAATATTATATCTTCTGTATCATGAAAAGTGCACGTTTAGACAACTCGTTAAGTTAGAGTTTTGTTTGTATAGAGGTCACATGAGAACTCGTTAAGTTAGAGGCTTAAAGGTTAAAATAGGTCACGTGATAACTCGTTAAGTTAGTGAGTAAAAGAAGAGACGAACTCGTTAAGTTAGTGTTATACACGTGGTGAAATTATAAGTTACGAATGTTGTATTGTATCACGTGAGGTGCACATGTTTAACTCGTTAAGTTAACATAACTAAACTCGTTGAGTTGCTATATTGAACACTAAGGCAACGCATTAGGTTAGCGTTATAAACTTAAGTTGTTATTTTTGCACGTGGTAAAATTCTTATTATAAAAACATTTGTTTATTACTGGATTGTTGAGTTATCATAAAACAACGGAGATGGTTCGTTGAGTTATCATAACGCAACGGAGATGGTTCGTTGAATTAGCATAACACCACGAACTTAGTTCGTTGAGTTAGGTACAGTACTTGTCACGTGAAATGGCACATGAGGAACTCGTTAAGTTAGAAACGTTAAGTTATATATATACTTGTATTACTCGTTTAGTTAACATTAAAGTAACGACTTCTTATTACACTGATGAAAAACTTTTGGACGAGAAAGTTTATTTTGCAGGAAATTTTTCTGAGATCCATGACTGATGATTAAAGAAAATTCGAAATATAAATGTGGGTTAGAACGTGTGTGTTTCGATGAAGGAAAAGGAAAAGACGTGGAGAAGTGGAAAACTGGTGATGGTTAAACGTGAAGGATATGCATGAAATGAAGATACAGTATAAAAGGCATAGAATTCTCGTTGATCAATTTATCCTTGCACACAAAAAGAAAAATCTTTTCAAGGATCAAACCATCCCTGCACACCAAAAGAAAACTCTTTTTCAGTGATCAAAAACACATTCTCGAGGAAAATCTCTCAAGTGGAAGAAAATTCAATGAAGCATAAAAAGGTATGATTTTCATCACTGAAGATTTGAAGTATCAGAAGGAAGAAAGTTTAGTGAAGCATAAAAAGGTAAGATTTTCGTCACTGAAGATTTGAAGTATCAGAAGAAAGCAAATTCGGTGAAGCATGAAAAGACAAGATATTCGTCATTGAAGAATTGCTGAAGAAGAAAAAGAAGAAGAAGAAAGATCTCAAACAGGGAGAAAAGTTTTAAATTCCGCAAATTAGTTTTCTCTGTTTGTAGTTATGAAATTGTTTAGATGATACATGGTATCAAAATATAATTGCATCTTCAATTTCTGAGGAGAATTGAATTGTATATTGTAATTGAAACCTTGAATAAAAATGATTTTATGAAAACAATGTCTTGACTTGTTTTTGAGTTTTAAAGTTTCAATTATATTTCAGAAAATATTAAAAATACACAATTCACCCCCTCTTGTGTAGCCATACGATCCTTCATGAAGATACAGTATAAATGGCCTAGAATTCTCGTTGATCAATTTATCCTTGCACACAAAACGAAAAATCTTTTCAAAGATCAAACCATCCCTACACACCAAAAGAAAAATCTTTTTCAAGGATCAAAAACACCTTCTCGGGGAAAATCTCTCAAGTGGAAGAAAGTTCAGTGAAGCGTAAAAAGGTAAGATTTTCGTCACTGAAGATTTGAAGTATCAGAAGAAAGCAAATTCGGTGATGCATGAAAAGACAAGATATTCGTCACTGAAGAATTGTTGAAGAAGAAAAAGAAGAAGAAGAAAGATCTCAAACAGGGAGAAAAGTTTTAAATTCCGCAAATTAGTTTTCTCTGTTTGTAGTTATGAAATTGTTTAGATGATACATGATATCGAAATATAATTGCATCTACAATTTATGAGGAGAATTGAATTGTATATTGTAATTGAAACCTTGAATAAAAATGATTTTATGAAAACAATGTCTTGACTTGTTTTTGAGTTTTAAAGTTTCAATTATATTTCAGAAAATATTAAAAATACACAATTCACCCTCCTCTTGTGTAGCTATACGATCCTACAGTAAAAGAAAAAATGAAATTAGGGCATAATAGAAAAGTTTTTTCAAAAACCTTTGAAATAGGACAAGAGGTATATCTTTATATGTCTAGACTTCATAACCATCCAAGGAAATTAAGATTTAGATGGGTAGGACCATATATCGTTTGAAATATTTATTCCCTTAGAGCAATTAAAATTGAAAATCCTAAAAATCATAATTTATTTAAAGTAAATGGACAAAGACTTCAACCCATTCTTAAATTTTTAAAAAGTACATTTGAAATTGTAAAGGAAGTAAGAATGGAAGATTACCCAAGCCCCATTACTTAAGAAAAATGCATAAAAAAAATTAATAAATAAATAATATTATATATACAACTATAATATTAAAACAATTTCTGTTTGATCTAGAGTAGTTTATGTTCAACTGGAATCTAAAATTTTAATTTTTATAATTATGTATTGTCGGTTTGATCGAAATAGAGTGTCAATTTAACCAAAATATTAAAAATGTTTAATTTTATATAGGTAAAAATTTTGGTTTAAATCTACTAGTTTGATTGAAAGAAAAAAAAAAGGAAATATATATATAGTAATCATCGGTTTGATTGGAACAATACATATGTTTAACTAAAGTATTAATTTTTATATACATGAATTTGCAGTTTAACTAAAAAACCATTGGTTTGATTAGAGCAAAAAAATATTGGTTCTACCAAAATTAAGAAATTATAAAAGTATCAGTTAGATGAGAGATTCTTCAATTTTGGTCGAAACCATTAAGTTATCTATAACTCAATGGAGTACTAGGATAAGTCTATAAACTTGGTTCATTGAGTTAACTTATAACTCAACAGAGTAGTTAGGTTAAGTTGTGTGAAATTTGCGTGGGAAATAACCTAATTACTTGCTAAAAACTTGGGGATTATTTGACCTTTATAAACCTAGGATTGGAGGCATTATTAGTAAAAATCATTTAGCACTTAGCACAATAAAATGAGAATCCATTTTGTAAAGTAACAAAGTTGAAGATGACTCAAAATTGGTGGGACAAGATCGACATCATGAATTTTTTACATCTGTCTGAAGACTAGCATTCATGGAAGAGGTAGAAGAAAAAATCCTTCACTTTACTAAAAGATTGTGGAATTGAATGTTAAAGTTCCAAGAATTTTTGAAATTAGAATGAGAGTAGCAACAAAATCGGTAGTAAATAGAGAATGTCGAATCAGGCCTTATAATAAAACTACATTGGAATTGATCCAATGAAAATGTAGGGCACGGTTCTTACATAAAATTTACTATGCAGTTGAAATATGGGTTGAACGACAACAAGAATAAGAGGAACAACAACCATCATAACGACAGCCAAGACCTTCAATTTAATCAATAGGATTGATGGAAAAAGTTGCACTTTTTTGTCCAAGAATTGAAGAGGAGAGAAAAGAATTTGAAAATTTAGTCAAATTGGGGAAAAAACAAGGTGAAGAAGAAGAAATGTCTTTAGCTAAGGCACATATTTTATATGATGCCATGCATAAGAAATGGGCTATAGAAAGGTTAAAAGCCCAGTATAGAATAAAAGTAGAGAAATATTAAGAAGTAGCTAGAATAACACTACAACAGAAGGACAATCTGAAGCTGGTCCTTAAGGAATAAAAGTAGTAAAGAATGAAGAGCTAGAACCTATGGCTCAAGGGCAAAAAGAGCCTATTTTTGTTGATTTAGTATTAGAGAAAGAAGAAGATGAATAGGCACAATTAATAAAAAGAAGGAAAGGTAAAGAAATCGTGCCTAAGGCTCAAGAAGTTAAATCAAAGCCAATAATATTAACAAAAGGGCATAAAGAGCTCGGGTATATAAATTTATTATCTAAAAAAGAAGAAGAAGATCAAGTGCAATAATAGTTGGAAGAAGAAGAAACTAGGATAGAATTTGTTATGCCTAAGACTCCATCCTAGTCTACCATTGATTTAGAAAAAACATTAATAGTGGAGATTGGAGAAGAGAAGGAAGAAGAATTAGAAGAAGTTGCACTAAAACTTACTAATAAGGAGGATTCAAAGGATTCAACTAATGATCAGACACTCCAAGTAGTTCTCCACAAACTAAAGGAGAAGAGTGTGGAGAGTATGGCTAGCTCTCCACTACATCAAAGAGAAGTACAAATTCAGGAATCTCTGGACCAACCTCCACATTAACAAATTAAGGAAGAAATTGAAGAACAAACCCCTCTAGGGTATGAAATAGAAATTCAGTTTCCTGACCCTTCTATAGCAACAACATTGAATGAAATCCATTTTAGAAGTTTAGAAGCGTACAAAAAATACCAAGAGATAAAGGGGTATGACATTTTATATAGTAGGCCAATTAACTAGACTAAAATGGAAGATATCAGAGAATTATTTGAATTCTAGGGCCTAATGGGATTATTTCCAAAGTCCAACAGACATGCTATTTATGAAAATCTAGTGCTTAGATTTTATGCTAATTTGAGAGAGGAGAATAAAGTTTTAATTTCAAATGTGGAGAAGGTAGATATGCAAATAACACCATAGATGCTCCACAATTTATTTGGATTAAGGAATGAAGGAGAAGAAATTATTGAAGAAACAACTATAGTAGAATGGACTGAATAGGAAATTAAACAGTGTATAGTCATTGATCCTAATGTGTCATTACTAAGTAGACTAAAGTACTTAAATGCAAAGGCACATATGGTGGCAACTATACTGATTAAGATTGTTTATCAAAGACAAGGCCATGATATTGAATTGAGAAAATTTGTTAAGTGGGCCACATATGTAGTTGTCAATAAAATTCAAGTAAATTAGTGTAAGGTATTAATCTCCAAGCTCAAAGTAATAAAGAAGAAACTATTTTATAGAGATTTGATACTAGTACTAATGATGGATGCTATCGATTTCACAAGATGGACATTAAAGAAGATCAGATCTAGGGCCATCTCTGTGAAAGAATATAGAAGTTATGCTACTACTGTCACTATTGCCATAGCTAGACCTTTTAGATAATCTTCCTTAGCATTAGATTGTATAATACAACTAGAACAACAATTAGAAAAACTTCAAAAGGAAGTTAACGAATTAAAGAGAGGAGAATGATTGAACTTTAAATGAATTTGTAATGTACAATGACTAAATCCTCTATAACTAAAAACTATATATATATATATATATATGTCTATTTGAAAATCAATTTGTTGTTAGAAGTTTATGATTCTGAATGAATGATTTAATTCAAAGTTGTATTGAAATTTCAGACATATATATATATATTTGTTTGTTTGAAAATTATAATATAGTGTGAAATGTGTTAAGTATAGATAGACTAAAATGAAGTGTGGTTTTATTTTTATATCAACGTCAATTTAATTGAAGGAATGAGTATATGTTTAACTATTGGTACGTTGATAATATAAAGAAAAGAAGTATAGGAAGTTAATTTGAGACAGGTTTCTTAGTGAAAAATTACCTAAGCGTTAACTCAATAAAGTTAGTTTGTTGAGTTACCCTTAACTCTATGAAGTCAATAATAGAATATAAGGTCACTCTATTGAGTTAATTGTAACTCAATGAAGTTAGTCTATGGAGTTAGGAATTAGAAGCTTGAGCTAATCTATTGAGTTGACTATAACTCAACAAGGTTAGTTTGTTAAGTAACGAATAGTAACCAAGGTTGCTCCATTGAGTTAAATGTAATTCAACGAAGTTAGTTTGTAGAGTTAACTAAACAATTTTTTTTTTTCTCCACGAACATGAATTCGTGTGTTACTGTAATTTGAATTTAAATGTGGAGCACATATCCATAAAAATAAAAACCACATCGCACGTTACAAGACACATTCTTACAACAATATGCATCCGTAATATTGATGTGCATTATAAAAGCAAAATAGAGTGTTATTTACTATATACCAATATTAAGAGAAGAACAAAGAACTCGTTGGGGAACTAGTAGAAGTAGTTGATTCAACTTCATCCAACAACTTCTTACATCATCAAAGCAAAACATGAAATTGAATCATAGCGATTGGAAATTATGGATTTGCCATTGGATGCATTAAGAGAGGTATTAAGTTATTTGTGAGCCTAAAATTTGTGTAGATTACAATGTGTATCAAAGTAGATTAAGGATTGTATAATAGAAAGGTATTTCCATAGATTACATGCTTCTAAAATGACCAATATAAGTGATTGATTCTTATGGAAATTTTTTCATCATAGTACAGTAAGTTATGAATATCTAAATATATACTGAAATTCCACCTCATTCACTAGGAGGAATAGATTCTATTATGGGAAGTGATGAAGGATTAATAATTTATAGAATTAAGTCAAGATGTCATATGCTTTTACCGCGTTATGTTAGTAGTTTATTTCTTTATTGCACGTGTTTTATGGTAAATCAACGAAGTAAGTCCGTTAAGTTATCTGTAACTCCATGGACTATATATTTTCTAATATGCCACTGTAGCAGTTGCAGAAACAGGACATTCGAAGGAAAACCACGATTACATGTATCATGCAAGAATTCACTCGTGGAATGAAGAAGAAATCACCATCGTTGATATGAATGAAGGAAATCCAACTGATCATCTAAGCAGAAGCAGTTACTACAGAAAGAATATAAAAGAAGAGGAGAAAGATGAAGAGGAGTTTGTAGAGGTGGAGGACCATGCTACCTACAGGTAGTGTCAGAAGTTCCCTGAAGCTCCACACCGCCACCACCACCATAATCACTAACCATCAAAGGTCTGTGAGGATACTTTCTAGATGTCGGGTCGATTTCGAGCTAAACATGGTGCTTGACAACTACTATGAGGAGTGATCGCATCGCGGGAAGGGAAGCCATTGTCAGTCACCAAGCACCAAGCACCAACTCATATCTCAAGAGATCGTAAAGCTTCTAGCCTAGGTTTCAGGTTGATGCCAGTATGTTGAAGGGGAGATCATCTTACAATTTTGGACTCATGATTTTATAGGGAGAGGAGACAAGATTGTTAGTGACTAAGTTTTTAGTGGTGTAATCGCATTGCATGTAGTGACAGAAGTTTTTACTATCAATAGAGATTTTTACATTTGACTTTTCGCTCATCTTCAGGAACATATCAAAACAAAAATACCATAAACAACAAATTATCTGTGTTTACATTTTGTATTAAAGTGTTGTATTGTTTGTTTTGTATCGTGATTAATGTTATCATTGTCAGTATTGTGAATGTGTTATGTTTGTTTGATTCAGAAAATAGAAAATAGTTTTATAGTTTACTGAAATTGATTCGTTCTAGATACTTAAATATTTTAATGGTTACTATTTAAAATATCTGAATGTTAGTGTTTATTAATGATAAATCTAATATTAACTAACATTGAAGAGCTTAATTGATGTTATTTACAATCATTGGAACCACCCAATGGTTAGCCGAATTCCTTTGTAAATAGCAGTATTTAACTGGAAAGATAGGCTTGTGGAGTTAACTTAAGTTCACGAAGTTAGTCCGTTGAGTTAACCATAACTCCACGAACTTAGTCCATTGTGTTAACTATAACTCAACGGAGTGCTTAACTGAACACACATAAACTCCAATATAAAAATAGGAATAGTACACAATTCTTACTCAATCTCTATGGGATCAACCTGTACTTGCACACAAATACAATATACACTATGCACTTGCAGTTAAAATACAAATTAGAATTAATATTTAATTTGTGTGAAAGGTTGTTTGTTTACTTCTAAAAGTAATCATTGATATAAGCATAAAAACAAATTAAACAAGTTTAAAAACAGAAGTTAACTATAATTTGCACACAACCATAAACAAGTCTCCTAGCGTCATTGCTGGGGATTGAGAAGCTAAGCAACTATGAGTACTATTTTATTTTAATAGCAAGAGGAGTGTTGTATGTTTTATTCTATATGCTTATGCTCAAAGATTTTTGAAACCTGTAGTTAGCATATGTGAATTCTATAATTCTGAAGGTCACGACATTTCTAACTGTTTGAAACTGAGACGTTTGCAGTTGGTTAGATCACATGAACAACAAATGAATTATTTTCACTATAATAGCTTTGAGTATGAGTATCCTATGGTTTACCCAACTAATGGTCAACTTAGAATGTATAATATGTTGAGAGACAATAAAGTTTGGGACAGGTATGACAAATTGGAGCATAGCTTAGAGTAAAACATGGACAAACAAGAACAATAACATGTGGCAGTAACAAGAAGTCAACCAATTAAATTATAAGGAAGAATATTCAAAACTTAAAATTGATCTCATATATGAAACTTAAAAAACCATAATGAAAATTGATCAAAAATTGAATGCAATGAGATTAGATGATCTGGAAAAAAAAACTAAAAGCATCAGAAGAATTTACAATGAAATTACAAGTTATGCAATAGAAAAACACAAATGAAAACTTTAATGTTATAGATCTGCATAATTTGCAAGACATATAGACAAAAGAAAATACCAATGCAATAGAATTTAAAGAATGCAATTTAAAACTAAAAACAGTTGAAGATCATAAGCACGAAAATGAAATACAACAACATCATGAAAGTAATGAAAATCTGGAAGATGTATTTATGACATTAAGATCTAGAATTGATATACCACCAAGAATTTAAAAAGAAAGTAATATGAAGGTAGATAAGAACAAAATTCAAAATGATAATGAAAATGTAATATCTGAAAACATAGAAATCAATGAAGAAAAATATGAATATGAAAATGAGACTAAAAATGATCAAGCAAATCAAATGTAAGAAAAAGAATCTTTTAAATCACAACCATTAGCACCCTATCCCGAAAGATTACAACAATCATTTCCTGAAAAACAAGAAAAAATTAGAGAAATTTTTGAAAAAGTACAAGTTAACAATCATTTGTTAGACTTATTGCAGAAAATGGCACCTTGTGCTAAATTTCTTAAGGATTGGTGTACTAAGAAAAGAGAGCGAAAAATTTTAAGGAAAGTCTTTTTAGCTGAGCAAAGTAGTTCCCTATTTCTACCACAAATTCCTAAAAAGTTATCGGATCCTAGAATTTCTGTTATATCATGGACTATAAGAAATACCATTCTAGAAAGAACCTTAATAGACCTAGGTGCAGGCATAAATGTTATGCTGAGTGATATATTTGCATCCTTAGGATTAGAAGGGTTAATTCCTACTAGGACTATTATTTAATTAGCTGATAGAAGTATAAGATACCCTAGAGGAAAAATAGAGGATGTCTTAATTAAAATCAAAAACTTCATATATCCTATTGATATTGTGATTTTAGATTCCCAACAAATTAAGCATCAAAATCATGATACATCTTTAATTTTGGGAAGACCATTCTTAGCAACATTAGGGGTTGTTATAAATTGTAAAACTAGAGTAATGAAGTTAGCATATGGTAATGAGGATACTCAATTAAACATTTTCAAACTAGAAAAGTTTGAGTTAGAAATGTCATTACATACTATAGACTTTTTAGAGGATGAAGGAGATATTTTTGATGATGTGATTCAAGAATAACTAAATAGGCAACTAAATTATGAAAATTTAGGAGAAAGTGAAAGCATAAATGTAGAAGAAGATCAAGAAGAGATTAATATAGAAAATGAAAATGTTCAATTAGAAGCTCTAGCTTCTAATGGTCAACATTTAAAATTAAAACTTTTATCTCCTCAATTAACCTATATATTTCTAGAAGAAAAACGAACATGTCCAATCATTATTGCTTCAAATTTAAAAGAGGATCAAATTGCTAAATTAAAAGATGTAGTAAAAACTTATAAAGAAGCAATAGGATGGACTATGATTGATATAAAAGGGTTAAGTGCAACTTTAGGCTGTCACCACATATATTTAGAAGAGAATGCTAAACTAGTTAGAATTCCTGAGAGGAGATTAAATCCAAACGTTAAAGAAGTAGTCAAGAATGAAATAGTGAAATGGTTAGATAATGATATAATTTATCCGATTTCTGATAGCTCATGGGTTAGTCCAATCCATATAGTTCCCAAGAAATCAGGATTAACATTTATTAGGAATGAAAGTCAGGACTTGATACCTACTAGAATTCAATTAGGTTAGAGAGTGTGTATAAACTATAGAAAGCTGAATGCTGTGACTAGGAAAGATCATTTTCCCTTACCTTTCATAGATCAAATGCTAGAGAAATTAGTAGGGCAAGAATATTTTTATTTCCTAGACAGGTATTCCGGATATAACCAAGTTCCAGTAGCATTAGAGGATCAAGAGAAAACAACTTTCACCTCTCCTAATAGAACTTATGCTTTTAAGAGAATGCCATTCGGATTATGCAATGTACTAGCCAAATTTCAAATGTGTATACAGGGCATATTCACTAGAATGACTGAAGATTTTTTAGAAATATTTATAGATGATTTTATTGTTTATGGAGCTTCATATGAAGTGTGTTTAAACAATTTAGACTAAGGGGGGGTTTGTGCACTCAGAATCTGATGGAATTGAAAATTTTTTTCGTCAGATTCTGAGTTATGTGGTGTTTGTGCATTTTGGAATTCAAATTCCTTGGGAATTTGAATTCCAAACATGTGCAAAAGTTGGGAAAATGAATTCCCAACCTAAAAGGTCGGAATTCATTTTTCGACAGTCGGCCCCTCGCATCCCGCTCGTCGCCCTCACCCGCGTGCTCGTCGTCTCGCTCGTCGCCCTCGCCTGCGTGCTCGTCGTCTCGCTCATCGCCCTCGCCCACACGCTCGTCGGCCCCTCATCGATTCCCCCTTGCGCTCGTCGGCACAGACGCTCGGCCCCTCGTCGATTCCCCCTCGCCCTTACCCGCGCGCTTGTCGGCCCCTCGTCGATTCCCCCTCGTGCTCATCAACACTGACGCTCGGCTCCTCGCCTATGCTCGACCTCACGTCGATTTGCTGCACGCTCATCGACCCCTCGTCGATTCCCCCTCGCCCTCTGTTTCTAGGAAAGAGAGGAGGGTAATTCAATTCAATTGTGGGAAGGTTACGCTCCAAGCTCTGATATTGCAATAGAAGGTACACAAATGTTTTCTTGTTTCTGTTGTCATTGAAATATTAAGAAGGTACACAAATGCTCGCTCCAAGCTCGTCGACGCTCTGATGTTGCTCTGATAGTGTTAAGATACACAAAAGGAACTACTAACTATAACTTGAGTTTTAGTTCAAAATCCTTTCTTAATATTAATGCTTATAGTGATGCAGAATGAGGAACATGTTCATTTAAACGATGATCAATTACTGGTTACTACGTTTACATTGATGCAAATTGTTTTTATTTTGGCTGTTGTCGTTGTTATTATAATCTATCGTGACTACAATCTTGTAATGAAATAAAAACTCATCTTGTTTTCAAGTCATGCACTTGTATACTTCAAAAATTCAAATCCATGGGTTATAGTGATGAAGAACAAAAGAAGCACATCTCCAGTTGCCAACAAGAAATGATGTTCTAAGTTTCCAAGCATACGTACATGGAATTATTGATAATTTCTGTTTACAATAAAAATGTACTGTGTTTTCTTTGATTCTTTCTATTACAGAAGTTTTAGATTATGATCTTAATGGTAACAAATGTTGCTTTAGCAAATGTTTTTTGCAAAACAAATTATTCTATTACTTCTGAACAATAGTGGAAGGTGTAATTGATTTCCCAGTCTACAATGAGGGGAGTACTGTGTTCTTCATCTCTATGTTATGTTGTGTTGCATTTTATATTTTGTTCATATATGTATTCTTAGGAAATGGAAAACAAGAAAGGATGTGGAAGATCTTATTTTAGTTGGAGTGTTCAAGCAGATGAGATGATATTAAGAAAGGTGTGCAATGCTATTAAGGAGGGTAATGGTAAAACTCCTGATGGAAAGATACGAGTTGATACTTGGGTGAAGGTAATTGATGATTACAATAAAGAAACAAGAGGTAACATCCAAAAGAAAAATATTGATTATCGAATGAAAACATGGCGACAAATGTACAAGATTTATACAAAGATTGGTGCACAAAGTGGTTGGGGATGGAACTACATTCATGGACATACTGATATCCCAAAAGAAGTTTGGGACGAATTTGTTATGGTTAGTTGAATTTTTTCAAATTTAAATTTAACATTTGATTAGATTATAATTTGTACTAATTTGTAAGGGTAAAGCATGTCCTATATATGACCAGCTTCAAATAATATTTGAAGGAAATCTTGCAACAAGCTTAACTAAAATGAGTACAACAAATCTGAGAGCAGCTGTGAATTTGAATGAAGATACAAATAACCTTGATAATGTACCTCTTACACAAGTTGAAGACTCTACAAATGTAGAAAGACAATATGAAATACTTAACACTATTGGGAACAACACACAAGAGCAAAGAAAAGAAATTGCAAATAAATTTCGTGAAAATATTATGTATGAAATGTGGGATGGTCGTGAATGAAAATATTACAAACATCATAATGAGTAAATTTTTTGTAATATGCCTTTTTTTTGATCATTACGAGGAATATAAAATTTATAATTATCCTTTTGTTGTTTTAAATATGTAATATAACGGGAAAGTTATCAATTTCTGTTATGTTGTGATTTATTTTATATAATGATATATTTAATTAATTGATAAATGATATATAAACATTTATTTTAATAATATATTCATTTATTAATGTCAACAATTCATTAATAAATTAATTACATTTTCACTAATTATTTTAAGTCAATACTTAATTTTATTAAAAATCAATTTTATTCAATTCCCTCCAATTCTGTCACGTGCACAAACACCTGGAATTCAATTTCCGTCAAATTCCTAAATGTGCACAAACACCCAGATTTTGAATTCTTTCCGTTAAATTCTGTAGAATTCAAATTCCGTTAGAATTCAAATTCTGTGGAATTCAAATTCAAGGTGCACAAACATACCCTAAGTATTAAAACGCTGTGTGGAAAAAAGTTTGGTTCTAAATTGGAAAAAATGTCACTTCATGGTTAAACAAGGAATAGTCTTAGGACATGTTGTTTCAAAGAAAGGATTGGAATTAAATAAAGCTAAAATAGAAGTAATTTCTAATCTACCAGAACCTAAATCAGTAAAAGATATTAGATCATTCCTACAACATGCTGAATTTTATAGAAGATTCATTAAAGATTTTAGCAAAATAGCTAGACCTTTAACTAATCTATTAAAGATATCCCATTTAACTTTGATAAAAATTGCAAAGAAGCATTTTTCAAGCTTAAAACTAGCTTAATTTCAACTCCTATAATACAAGCACCTGATTGGAGCCATCCATTTGAATTAATGTGCGATGCATCTGATTTTGCTGTAGGAGCAGTGTTGGAACAGAAGATAGAAAAATCTCCTAGAGTGATTCATTATGCAAGCAAAACATTAAATGATGCTCAAGTTAATTATACAACTACTGAAAATGAGCTGTTAGCTGTTGTGTTTGCCTTAGAAAAGTTTAGATCATATCTTATTAGAGCTAATGTGATAGTATACATGGATTATTCAACTTTAAAACACCTAATAGCAAAGAAAGAGATGAAACCTAGATTAATCCGATAGATATTATTATTACAAGAATTTGATCTAGAAATTAAAGATAAAAAAGGTTGTGAGAATGTAGTAGTAGATCATTTATCAAGATTACAAATAGAAAAATAAAATAGAAATTAAAGATAATTTTTCTGATGAATAATTAATGACCATCAACACAATACATTGGTATACAAACATAGTTAATTACTTAGTTACTAGTTTAATACCTAAGGATTGGAATAGACAGGATAAGAAATTGTTCTTTTCAAGAGTAAAATATTACTATTGGGAAGACCCATACTTATTTAAGAAATGTCCTGATCTAGTTTTAAGGAGGTGTGTTCCAAAAACTGAATATTAGAGCATATTGTCGTTTTGTCATGACGAAGCATGTGGAGGGCATTTTGGTTTAGGGAAAACTACTGCCAAAATTCTGCAATATGGTTTTTATTGGCTAACACTATTCAAAGATGCTCATAAATATTGCATAAGTTGTTTAAGATGTCAACAAATAGGAAGAATATCAAAGAGTAATATGATGCCTCTGAATCCTATTGTTGATGTTGAAATCTTTGATGTGTCTATGGGGAATAGATTTTATGGGTCCATTTCCTATGTCTAATCAATTTAATTATATATTGTTGAGGGTGGATTATGTATCTAAATGGATAGAAGTTATTCCTACAAAAACTAATGATAACAAAGTGGTAATACATTTTATAAGAACTAATTTAATTGCTAAATTTGGAATACCTAAACCTATTATTAGTGATAGAGGAACTCATTTATGTAATAGAAGTTTTGAAGCCTTAATGAAGAAATATGGAGTAAACCACAAAATTGCAATATCATATCATCTGCAAACAAGTGGACAAGTAGAAAGTGCAAACAAACAAATTAAGTTAATCTTAGAAAAAGTAGTAAATCCTATTAGAAAAGATTGGGCTAATATATTAATAGATGCACTTTGGGCTTATAGAACTGCTTATAAGAAAAACTTAGGTATGTCACCTTTTAGGCTAGTATATGGAAAACTTCATTAATGGATGTTATTTAGATGTTATTTAGATGTTTTTGTATTAGTATTAGAGAATGATGTAATGGATGAATTATCTTGAATATTATATAATTGTTTGAACAAGATGCAAGATTGTTTAAAATATATACATATTTTATGAATGACAGGATTAAATGCAAGATAATCGGTTAATGTTGAAAATATCTGTATGTTGCAGAGTAAAATATAAATTCTGCATAATATGAAATGAACTGTAAGTTAAATATTTATATAATGTTCAAATTTAAATGAGTTTAATTAGAACACTTCATTAATGACATGTATTTAACTTTATTTAAGTTAACAGAATGTAGGAGAGAAAAATATAAAAGTTAATACAAGGAGTAAGCTTAGAAGTTGCTAAGTGTTAACTCAACGAAGTAAGTTCATTGAGTTAACCTTAACTCCATGAGGTCAATAATATAATATAAGGTCACTCCGTTGAGTTATCTATAACTCAACGAAGTTAGTCCGTGGAATTAGCAACAGTAACTGAAGCTTGTTCATTGAGTTAACTGTAACTCAACGAGGTTAGTTTGTGGATTAAGCTAAACGGTTATTCTTTTAGCCATGAACGAAACTTCGTAGATCTAGCGGTTATTAAAATTTAAAATTAGAAGTGACACACGTACCTATAAAAATAGGAACCGCACTTTACGTTACAAGACATGTTCTTGCAACGAGATTCATTTGCTTCATGGACGTGCATTATAAATATAGAACAGAATATTATTTACGAGTTACTAGCACTTTTGAAAGAAAAGGAACTTCGTTGGGGAACTAGAAGGAGAAGCAGCTGATTCAACTTCATCTGTCAACAACTAATTACTAAGTATAAAGCTTCAGACTGGTATGTAATTAATCTTCTGTTATTTTACTTTATGTTAAGAGTTTATGAGCGCATAGATTCATTCTCCTAGCACTAAATGATTAGTAAAAACAACTACACATGATTCTTCAACACAGAGACGTACTAAAGTATTTTCTGAATTAGACTTTAATGAAATCCTTAGGGGTGTAGGTAACCTTTCTTTAAAAGAGAACGAAGATATGGCTGCTCTAGTAGAGAAACCATTAGGGAAAATTCTTTATCCTGAATTAGTTGATGAACCTTCATGTATTCGATTGCCAAACTTTGAGGGAGATAGGTTTGAACTGATATCTAATTATATTAGTCAATTGCTACATTTTCATAGATTAGAAAGAGAGGATGCTTATTATTTCCTTAGAGAATTTAATAAAGTTTGTCAAATGATGAAAATGCCGAACATCAGTATTGATGCTATTAACTTAGATATATCCCTTTTACTTTAAAAGACACAACTAAGAGATGGTTATATACTCTGTCGCCTGATTCAATTTCTTCATGGACTGAATTTTACTCTGTTTTTCTAAAAAAATATTATCCAACAAAACAAATGATTAAAAAGAAGAAGGAAATATTAATGTGTAGCCAAAAATAGGGAGAATCATTCTAGAAATATTTTGAAAGATTTAAAAATTTACTGACTCAATGTCCACATTATGTAATGAGTAAAGGGCAATTAATAGGTATAATTTATGAAGGCATAGATGTTTCAACAAAATCTTTATTAGAATCTACTTGTCAAAATGAATTTTTAAAACTGTGTAGTTAAGAAGCATGGGCATATTTAAAAAATTTTGCAAAAAGAACTGCACAGTGGGAAAACTCAGCTGAAGCTATTACAGATAAAAGAATATTATCAAAGGGAATGCATGAAATAGATTCAAAAACTATGCTTGAAGTTAAATTAACTGAATTAACAAAGAAAATAGAAGAGTTATCATTAAATCAAAAGCTAGTAGAAAAGAATGCAAATGTTAATGATTTAGATATTATTTATGTTACAAACTAGAAAGATAACTTTGGAAATTCTTATAACCTTAATTGGAGAAATCACCCGAATTTATCTTGGAGAAACAACAATTTTCAGGGAAGAGAAAATATAAATGAAATATAAGTTATGAACCTTTAATTGAATAATGATCTAGAATAGAGAAATTAGAAAAGATAATCCAACAATTAAACAATCATCTAGATCTTGTATTTGGAAATGCTGCAATTCAAAATCAAAATATAAATAGAAATATACCCCCTAGACAAAAAGAATCAATAGAAGTTAGACCTATTGGAGGATTGCTAATGCAAGCAATACCTAATCCTATCAACAGAATTGTTAATGAAATTGATACCTCCTCTAGGAGGGTAGTTGAATGAAATAGTATAACTAAAGTAACTATGTATAATATAGTAAGCAGAAAAATATAAAAAAGAAAAAAAATGTAAGTTTAATTATAGTTAGTAGTATCGTAGAGTTATTACTTAACTCAACGAACTTAGTTCGTTGAGTTATGACCTAACTCCACGAGGGTGTGAAGTAGTTATGTTAATTTTGTCTTTGTTAATTTTTCTTTTTGTTATACAGAATCACAACAGATGGAATTGATGAAATTACCACTAGATGCACTAAGGGAAGTATTGAGTAACCTGTCAGCTAAAGATCTGTGCAGATTGTGTTGTGTATCAAAGGAAATCAAAGACTGTGTTAGAGAAAAATATTTTCATAGACTACAAGCTACAAAAATGACTAAGATTAGAGATAGATTTTTATGGAAGTCATTTAATCGTAGTTCAATTTGTTATGAATATCTGAATATGGAAGAAACTACTAGAATTCCACCCAATACATTAAAAGGAATAGATCATATTATGGGGATGGATGAAAGATTAATTATATACAGAACCAAACCAAGGTATGTAATTCTGTTACCCGACATTTTGATTAGAAATCCTATCACAAGAGAAGAATGGAATATAGGAAGGCTTAATAGATATGAAGTACCAACTGAAAATTGTGGGTCAACTTTAAATTTTCTGATAAAAATTCAGCCATTCTTGAAAAATTATATTATTGGAGACCAACTGAAAATTGAGATGAAGATTTATGCTTAAGTGTGTATAATTTTCTGAATAGATCTTAGATTGAAAATACTATGATATATCTAGGACAGAAATCATTAATTAACAGCATGCATGTCATACTTGATGGATATATATATCTAGTCACAGATATATTAGTTGCATTTAGATTTGATTTATACATAGTAAGCATAGATAGTTATGATAATTTTATAGAAATATTACCTATATTGAGTGATATAGCTAAACCACCGACTTCAAAATACAATCAAATTCAATTGGGAATGTGTTATAATGAATATGATGATGCTATTTTATGTTTGATAAGATGGTAGGATGAATTGAAGAAATTTCAAATATGGATTATGAAAGACCTAAATGAATGGAAGTGGGAAGAAGAATATATTGAAATAAATGTAGAAATAGAAACAGCTACATTATCTTGGAACACAAGAGGATCCCTTTCTGCATTTCATTTCATTAATGGTAATACACTTATATTTAGTATTGATAACATACTGCAAGTTTACAAGCTAAAATGGAAAGCAAATTGCATTAAAACAGAATTAATAGTAAGAAGAATTATGCCTAAAAAGTTTGCATGGATTGACACGTTTATTCCATTTGTTACTACTTTTCAATCATGTTTTTAAACTATGATTCTGTAATTTTAATGTTGTGTGTATTCTGCATTTTTTTTTGAAAAGAAAAATTTTAGTTTTAGTTTTATTCTATAAAAAAAAAGAAAAACAAAATATCAATCAAGTTTGTTGGTATCTGTTCTAGGAAACCAACTAACTTGCTTGTGAGCCACTAAAGGCATAGGAGCCTAGGTTCCACACAAGACACTGATTTAACAAGTTAAATTGTTATTTTGTTATATACTTTGCTTTTATATGTGAATGAAAAGTTTTTCAGAATCAAAAATCGAAAGATATTGAAGGAGATACAAAAGGATAAGGTACATAATTGATTACTTATCTTGAATTTACATTTCAACTAAGTTCATTGAGTTAGATGCTAAGTCAACGAAATAATATTCATGCTTGCTATAATTATTGTATTTATTGTAAAATCTTTTACATTAAGGACAATGCAAAATGTAGGTATGGAGGGAGGTAATTAAAGTAACACCCATGTAATTTTGTTAATTAGAGGAATTAGAATGGTACTATAAAAGTTTTGTTTGTGGAAATTGAAAATATTTTTAAACAACAATTTACTGTAACTATATGATATTTGAAATTGTAAAATTTTTAAGTACTGTAACTGCTTGAATGTTATATTTATAATCTTATATAAGATGCTACAAATTTTATTATTCATACAAATCTAGATATAGTATCTTATGTTGTTGCTGAATTTTATGAGTTTAACAATTTCACGATTTTAAAATGAAATCAGAATGCTTAACTGAAACTTAGTAAATTATCTGAAATCCTGAAAGAGCTAAAATGTTGATTTTTGGATTAAATGAAATACATATGATCAATGATACATTTAATTTGATTGATTAAACTTGTAGAATGATTTATATGTAGAGCTTATTAAACTACAGAAAAAGTATGAGCTTATTGACATGATTCATATTTTCATTAAATAATAGAAGTAGGAGTATATGAGATTTGTGTTTTATTGCATTTGTATTAATGAAATACATATATATACTATGTTGAAAAGAAAAAAAAAATGAAAAAAAAAAAAGAGAAAAAATTTGAGAGTTTATTGACTTGTTTGATCACGAGCCTTTTGTACTTGAGCAGATAGGTATGTAAGGATTGTTGACCTGAAAAAGGACTCTTTAAATCTAGCAACCTAAGATCCTGATCAAATCTGGGATTGTTGATTGAAAGCTCAATACATGGGTACACTAGAAAGCTCTTGTATGATTCAAGCTTGTCAAATTAACTTTTAAAGTACAAATATGCATATACTATTTTGAAAAGATACAAGTGTTTTGTGAAATACAGATATCTTTTGAATTGAGTATATGTTCTGTTATCTAAAATTGCTGAAGTATGAATCTAGAATAGACTTTTGAAGTTGTTTATCTAAGATACAATTCTTTATTCTACTTGTCTTAATCATATTGAATTGGATTGTGTTTTGATTCGTATGTTGTTGAAATTTATTCTGGAAATCATATTGGAAAATTCAGGATGACAGATGCTGAAAAGAAGAACAAATGATAATATAATTAACACTTATGTGATGCTGATATATTTTGTATGTAATTTACATATATTCTAAGTATATTTGCAGGTTGAAGAGGAGAAAACAAAGTTAAAGTAGATTACTGAAACATACAGAAAATCTATATAGTAATCTAATTTATTATTTTGAAGAAGAACTAGGTGAAGAATTAATTCTAGCACTTTAGAAGGACCAACTAATTAGATCTTAGTTTGCTAAGGGACTAGCAAAATTTAAGTATGGGGAAAGTATTTAGAATGAAAAAGTGCATAATATTAACGGTTAAATGATGGTTAATTGCATAATATTTAGCTTATCATATGAGAATTAAGCCATTATGTTATAATTGCACTCTTATATGGTTTAATGAAAGAATCTACATAATTTCAGGGAATTAATGTTAATTTAGTATATTTCTGAATAGTCGGTAAATTGCAGGTTGTGAAATTCTTAAGTATTCGAATTTTCTGTTATTTCGGAGAGTTATGTTTAATGTACTGGACAGTTATATTTTAAAGAATGTTTTATTATTTCCTGAAGTACACGTATTGAAACCATAATGCATGACTTAAATGGATTTTCAGCAAGTTATTTGTTAACTTTCCGAAACGCATCTGGGCATCGGATAGTTAGGTTCGTAAGTGTTCGAAATATTTAAACTTGTTAAGTTAGAATTATGCACATGTTGAATTTAAATGCTTTAGTATATCACGTGATATGCCCATGTATAACTCGTTAAGTTAGCATAACTGTATGTGTTGAGTTACATGAATACACACTAAGGTAACGCATTATGTTGCAGCTTATTTCTTTATTGCACGTGTTTTATAGTTAAATCAATGAAGTAAGTCCGTTGAGTTATCTGTAACTTTACAGACCATTTAATTTCTAATATGCCACTATAGCGGTTACAGAAATAGGACATTCGAAGGAAAACCACGATTACACGTATCACGTAGGAATTCACTCATGGAAGGGAGAAGAAATTAATATCGTTGATCTGAATGAAGGAAATCCAACCGATCATCTAAAGTAGAAGTAGTTACTACTGAAGAAATATAAAAGAAGAGGAGAAAACATGAAGAAAGTGTGGTTGGTGGTGTGTGGCAGTGTGTGTAAAGGTGGAGGACCGTGCTAATTGCAGGCAGTGTCGGAAGTTCACTAAAGCATCCACACCATCACCAACATTACCATAATCACTAACCATCGGAGGTCTGTGAGGATACTTCTTAATGTCAGGTTGATTCCGAGCCAAACACGGTGCTTGACAACCACTGTGAGGAGTGATCGTGTCGTGGGAAGGGAAGCCATTTTCACCAAGCACTAACTCATATCTCAAGAGATCATAAAGCTTCTAGCGTTGGTTTCGTGTTGATGCCAGTATACTGAAGAGGAGATCATCTTGCAATTCTAGACTCACGATTCTATAGGGAGAAGAGGCAGAATTGTAAGTGATTAAGTTTTCAGTGGTGTAATCGTGTAGCATGTAGTGACGAAAGTATTTACTGTCATAGAGATTTTTACATTTCACCTTTCGCCCATTTTCATGAACATCTCAAAACAAAAATAACAAAAACAACAATTTATCTATGTTTATATTTAGTATTTAAGTGTTGTATTGTTTGTTTTGTATCGTGATTAAAGTTATCATTCTCAGTATTGTGAATGTTTTATGTTTTATTCAAAAAATATAAAATAGTATTATAGTTTAGTGAAATTGATTCGTTCTAGATACTTAAAGATTTTAATGGTTATTGTTTAAAATATTTGAATGTTAGTGTTGCTTAATGATAAATCTAATATTACTAGCATTAAAGAGCTTAATTAATGTTATTTACAATCTATGGAACCGCCCAATGGTTGGCCAAATTCCTTAGTAAATAGCAGTATTAAACTAGAAAGATAGGCTCGTGGAGTTAACTTAAGTCCACGAGATTAGTCCATTGAGTTAGCCATAACTCCAACTATAACTCAATAGAGTGATTACTGAACACATTAAGTATAATATAAAAAACAGAACAGTACACAATTCTTACTCAATTTTCTATGGGATCGACCTGTACTTGCACACAAATACAATATATATTGTGCACTTGCAGTTAAAATACAAATTGGAATTAATATCTAATTTGTGTGAAAGGTTGTTTGTTTACTTCTAAAAAGAAATTATTGATATAAGCATAAAGACAAATTAACCAAGTTAAAAACAGAAGTTAACAAATATAAGTTTTCTGGCGTTGTTGCCTAGGAACCAAACAAGTTCTCTAGTGCCACCTAAAGCAACCAAACACAAGTCATTGTGTTAATGTTAACTAAATGAGTAAAACAAGTAGATTTATAACTTAACATATCTAACTTAACGAGTTCATCATGTGTCAAATCACATGACATGTACTGTAGCTAACTCAATGAACTATGTTCATGGTATTACAGTTAACTCAATGAACCAACTCCGTTGTGTTATTATAACTCAACAAACGAGCATAACTTATTTTTCAGAAGGTTAAATGCTAACTCACCAAAAGGTGTTTAAGTATCAGATAGTTAAGTTTTTAAAGTATACGAAATATTTTTAATAACTTACTGAACCAATAATAAATAAATGTTTTAAACAATAAAGTATTTACCATGTGCAATAATAATAACTTTAAGTTTATAACGCTAATCTAACATGTTGCCTTAATATTCAATATTGCAACTCAATGCGTGTAGTTATGTTAATAAGTTAAACATGTGCAACTCACGTGATATAATATAAAATTTGTAAACTTTAATTTCATCGCATGTATAATACTTAACGAGTTTGTCTATTCACTTTAACATTTTGTTCACTAACTCAATGAGTTTTCACGAGACCTATTATAACCTTTAAGCCTATAACTCAATGAGTTCTCACGTGACCTTTTACAAATAAAGTACTAACTCAACGAGTTATCTTAACGTGCATTGTACATGATATAGAAAATGTAACTTTAAAATATATCATGCTTTACAATAAAAACACATGTTAACTTAACGTTTAGTTAAATGAAAAGTTAGTATAACTTAACGACTAGTTATTTAACTTAGCATAATTTCATATCCAATATAGATAAGTATTTATATCAGTAAAATTTTTTTCTATTAATTGATGTTCTTAATTTATTTTCACAAACAATAATAATTGAGTAAATATGATTATATTCATTTAGCACACATCATCAAAACAAAATACTCAACACGTACACCTATACATGATATATATATACAAATAAATCATATCATGCTTAACACTATAAAACCACACTTAAATCAGGTTTTCAATCTTCCAAAAATGATATTTAATTAATGTTAATTTTTTGAAATTATGCACATTCCATCATTAAGGTATATAATCGTGCAATTATAACATAATGGCTTAATTCTTATATGATAAGCTAAATATTATGCAATTAACCATTACTTAACCATTAATATTATGCACTTTTTCATTCTAAACAATTAGTGATAGGGAAGTTCACTTTTGTAATAGAAGTTTTGAAGCTCTAATGAAGAAATATGAAGTAAATCACAAAATTAAAACTTCATATCACCCTTAGACTAGTGGACAAGTTGAAAGTGCAAACAAACAAAATAAACTAATCTTGTAAAAAGTAGTTAACCCTACTAGGAAAGATTATGCTATTAGGTTAAAAGATGCATTTTAAGCTTGTAGAACAGCATACAAAACTAATTTAGGAATGTCTCCTTTTAGGCTAACATATGGAAAAAGTTAGCATTTATCTACTGAATTAGAACATAAAGCTTATTGGACATTAAAGATTGTAAATGTTGACTTAGTTCAAGTTGTTAAACATAAAAAAGATCAATTAATAGAATTAGAAAAGTTTAGAAATGAAGCTTATTCTAGAATATTGTGGAGAAAGAGAAGAAAATTTTTTGACATGATAGAAAAATTATCCCAAAAACCTTTGAATAAGAGAAGAAGTTTATCTTTATATGTTAAGACTTCATAACCATTCAAGGAAATTAACATTTAGAAGGGTAAGACCTTACATTATTTGAAACATCTGTTCCCATGAGGTAATTGAAATGTAAAATCCTAAAAATCAAAATATATTTAAAGTTAATAGACAAAAACTACATCTCATCAATAGCTTTCCAAAAAGTGCATTTGGAATTAGAAAGGAAGTGAGATTGGAAGATTACTCAAACCCCATTACTTAATAGAAATCCATTTAAATATATATATATATATAGCTTTGGTTCAATCAAAAGTTAATATTGGTTCAACCAAAGCTTGAAAAAAAAATGCCTAGAGTGTAGTTAGACTAAAAATCCACTAGGTCGACCAAAGCCAAGATAATAATAATAATATTAATAATTATAATAAAAAATATAATAATAATAATATATATATTATTTATATAAGATATACTTCTGAGTGAGGTTCGTTGAGTTATACTTAACTTAACAGTCTTTGGGTAAATTCTTGAATTTAGTCTATTGAGTTAACGTGTAACTCAATGAAGTGACAATGATAAGTGATGCGTAAATTTGTGTAGGAACTTATTCAATAACTTGTCGAAAACTTAGGGCTTATTTAACCATTAAAACTACAGATTGGGAGAAATTATTAGCAAGAATCATTAGAAACTTAATTGTATCGAGAGAACAACCTCCGTTCTGTTAAGTAACTCTACGAAATTAAAGATGGAGAAAAACTTGTGAGATGAGATCAATACAATAAATTTTCTCAACCAATCTGAAGTATGACATTCATGGAAGAAGATATGAAATACAACCAAGGAAAAGGAAGTTCAAGAGGTTGAGGTACAAATTTTCCATTTTACAAGAAAGTTGTTGATTTAAAGGTTAAAATTCCTAGCATATTTGAAATTAGAATTAGAGTGGTAACTAAAATGGTGGTTAATAGAGAAAGAAGAATTAGACCCAATAATGAAGTTGCCCTAGAATTAATAAGGTGAAAAGCAAACTATGGTTTCTTTAGAACATATCATTTTATGTAGAGAAGTACATGCATAAAGAAGAACAAGATCTGATAGGACCCTCAGCACAACTAGAGATACCTAGGGTAGACGTACCATTTTCTAATCTAGAGTCTAAGGAATAAAAAAGAGAATTTGATAGTTTGGTTTAGGTTTGTAAAGACCAAGGAGTAGTCAAACCAATGGCTTTAGCTAAAGCTAGTATTTTATATGATGCCATGAAGAAGAAATGGGCAAAAGAATAGTTAAAAGCCCAATATGACATTAAAGTTGAAGAATATCATGCAAGGGCAAGAGTGACCCTTGTTGGTGCACTAAGAGTATGAAACTGGGCCTTCAAGGCTTGTAACAATTAAGCAAGAAGAACAATAATTGTCTCCCACAATAAAGGAGCCAAAAATTTTGGTAAGTAGGCATATAAAGCCCAACTTTATAGATTTATTATCCTCTAAAGAAGAGGAGCATGAACAAAGTGTATAGGAAAAAGAAAAAGAAGTACAACATATGGTTTAAATAGTTAAACAGGAGTCAACAATTTTTGTAGGAGGGCGTGAAGAACCTATTTTTGTGGATCTTATACTTCTAAAGAAGAGGAAGAAGAACAACAACAAGAAGAAGAATAAGTAGAAAAAGAACAAGAAGAAGTAAGGGTAGAAGAAATTGTGCCCTAGACTCTAGTCCAATCATCCATTGATTCCAAAAAAATAGTAATTATGGAAATTAAAGGAGAAGAAGAAGTTGAAAAAGAAGAGATAGAAAGAGAGAGTTTTGAAGAGTCTAGTGAAGAAAAGGAACCTCTTCAAGAATATCTCAAAAATTTAAAAGAAAGGAGTGTCGAGAGTGTGTTTAGAATGAAATTGTACATAATATCAGTGATTAATGAATGGTTAATTGCATAATATTTAGTTTATCATATGAAAATTAAGCCATTATGATACAAATATACAATTATATGCCTTAATTAAAGAATATGCATAATTTCAAGGAATTAGTGTTAATTAAGTATTAAAAGATTGAAAACCTAATATGTGTGATTTTATAGAAGTTTACAAACCCTCGTTAAGTTACGGACCCTTGTAAAGTTAATAATTATTTCACACGTCAACTTTTAGATGATTAAGAATTATTTCTTTTACATATTAAATGTTATAAAAGTATTTGTTTTATTAAACTACAGATTGAATGAGTTCGTTGAGTTAAGTTTAACTCAATGAGGTCAGTTTGTTGAGTTATAGTTAAGTCAATAGAGTAAGTTCGTTGAGTTATACTAACTCCACAGACTAGTTATTTTCTAATATTCAATTGTGAGTAATTGTAGGAAAAGGAAATTTGAAGGAAACTACGTCGCACAAACTGCACCATAATCTAAATCGTAGATAGAAGAAGTAATCACTACCGTTAATACAAAGGAAGGAGATCCAACCAGTCATTTAGGTGGAAGTAGTTATTACTAAATGAAATATAAAAGGAAAAGGGAAAGAACAAAGAAAAGTATAGGGGGAGAACCATGCTAACTGTAAAAAGCATTGGTCGTTCCTTAGTTCCCACAATACCACCATCCATCAGAGGTCTGTGAGGATACTTTCCAGATGTCGGGTTGATCCCAAATCAAACATGGTGACTAACAACTACTATAAGGAGTGATCGTATCGCAAGAAGGAAAGACATTTTCACCAAGCACCAAATCATCTCTCAAGAGATAGTAAATCTTCTAGCCTTAGTTTCGGGTTGATGCCGCTATACTGAAGAGGAGATCAACTTACAAAAGTCTCGGTTCATGATCTTATAGGGAGAGGAGCACATGATAATAAGTGATTAAGTTTTCAATGGTGTAACCACATTGCATGTAGTGACAAAAATTCTTACTATCAATAGAGAATTTACCTTTCACCATTCATACATCTTCAGGAACATATCACAACAAAAAGAAAACAAAAACTCATTATTTGTTTTTGTGTTTATCAAATCTGTGTTGTATTATCAGTATTGTTAGTATTGTTGAATGTTTTATGTTTATTTTATTCCAGTGAATAGAAAATCGTATTACTAATTACTAAAACCAGTTAGTATTAAATCTTGAAGGCTAGCATTGATAAATGATGACTATAATATAAACTAGCATTAGAAGCTTAATTGATGTTGTTTACATTTTGTGGAATTGCCCAATGGATGATCGTATTCCTCTATAGATAGTAGTATTAATTTAAAGTTACTAGTAAGGCTCATTGAGTTAACTTAACTCCACGAAGATAGTCTGTTGAGATAACTATAACTCAACAAATTAAGTCTGTTGAGTTAGCAGCAATTCAACAAAGTGAGTAATCTAGAACACAAAAACCTCTAGCTATAAAAATTTAGATAGTTTGAAATTTTTTCTCATTCTCTATGGGATTGATTTGTACTTGCACACTTATGCGATAGACACTATGCATTGTAGTTAATTATGAATTGGATTTAATATCTTATTTGTGAAAATTATTTGTTTACTTATAAAAGAAAAAAAAATATATAATTAAATAAATAAGAACAAAGAACAGAGTGCTACAAGCTCTCTACCATAATTAGGAGATGAACAAATATAGGAATCTCCAAATAGCCCTTCACCATAGCAACAAACTCAGCAATTTGAAGAAGACATGCAAGATCAATCCCCTCTAGAGTAGGAACTGGTAATTTAATTCCTTAAACCCTCGGATGTAACTTGCATGAATGTTATTTCTTTTAGGAGTCAGGAAGTTTATGTCTAATATTAGGAGATTAAGGGGTATGATATTATTTTTAGTAGGCTAGTAAATTAGTTAAGTATGGAAGATATTAAAGAATTATTTGAATTCTAGGGTTTATTGGAATTAATTTCAAAAACAAACAAGCATGTAGTCTATGAAAATTTAGTGCCTTATTTTTATGCCAATCTAAGAGGGGAATTTTAATGAAGAATGTGGAGGAGGTTGACATATAGATCACACCCAAGCTCCTTCATAATACATTTGGACTTAAGAATAAAGGGATAGAAATTCTTGAAGATACAACTACAACTAAATGGATAGAACAAGAGATAAAATAGTGTATAGTCATTGATCCTTATGTGCCATTACTGAATAGAGTGAAGTATCTAAAAGGAAAGACACAAATGGTGGCAACTATACTATTTATTGAAAACTATTTAACAAAGATTAAGACCATGACATTGAATTGAGTTAGTTTGTCAAAAAGTAGTACCCAAAGTCATTCCATTGAGTTATCTCTTAACTCAAGGAAGTTAGTCTGAGGAATTACCTAAACAGTTATTTTTCTCTCTACACTCAAGGCTTCATGTGTTTAGCGGTTACTAAGGAATTTAAATTAAGGCTCAAGCATGTATCCGTAAACATAGGAACCAAAATGCATGTTTACAAAACACGTTCTTGTAATGTGAGTGCGTCCACAAAATGAAAAAACATTTTAAAAGAAAAATAGAGTGTCATAATCTTAACACCATTAGTAAAGGAAAATAGAACACTTGTAGGTGACTATGGAGAGGAGCAACTAGTTCAACTACTCGTCGATGACCGCAAGTATTAGTAGATTTGACAAACTAGTATTACAAGTGGTATGTAGTCTTAACTTTCTAAATTAAATACATGTTGTAAGTATATGAGCACCTAGATTTGTTCTCCTAGTACTAAGAGATTATTTAGAACATCCAAGCAAGATCATAAAGCACCTAAACAAGTTTATAAATTATCTAAAACAAAAATTAGGAATAGCTAGAATTTCATTAGAGGAAAATGTTAAGATGGCAACTCCAATAGAGAGACCATTAGCAGAAATTTTTTATCTAGAATTGGTAGATGAACTTTCATGCATTCGATTATCTACTTTTGAGGGGAATATGTTTGAATTGAAATCTAATTATATTAGTCAATTACCATAATTTTATGGATTGGAGAGAGAAGACACCTATTATTTCTTAAGAGAATTTAATGAGATTTGTCAAATGATGAGAATGCCTAATATAAGTATAGATGCTATTAAACTTAGATATATTTCCTTTGCTTTAAAAGATATAGCTAAGAGATGACTTTATACTCTTTCTCATTCAATTTCTACGTGAATTGAATTTTGTTCTATGTTTTAGAAAAATACTACCCTACTCATCAAACAATTAAAAAGAAAAATGAAAAATTAATTTATAGCCAAAGATAAGGAGAATCCTTCTGGAAATCCTTTAAAAGATTCAAAGATTTACTTACTCAATGTCTATATCATGCGATGAGTAAAACTCAATTAATAGGTATAATTTATGAAGATATAGATGTTACTATAAAATTATTATTAGAATCTACATGTCAAAATGGATTTCTAAAAATGTGTAGTGAGGAAGCATGGGTTTATTTAAAAAAATTTGCAAAAAGAACTGCTAAATGGGAAAACTCAATTGAAGCTATTTCAGATAGAAAAGTTCTACTTAGAGGAATGCATGAAATAAATTTGAGCACTATGCTTGAAGTCAAATTAAGTGAATTAATAAGGAAAATAGAAGAATTGTCATTAAATCAAAAATTAGCTGAAAAAAGTACAAGTGTGAATAGCTTAGATGCCATTTATGTTAAAAACCAAAGAGATAATTTTGGTAATGCTTACAATCCTAATTAAAGAAATCACCCAAATTTATTTTAGAGAAATAACAATTTCCAGGGATGAGAGAATTTAAATGATAAAAATCAAAGTTTTGAAACATTAATTGAACAATGAGCTAGAATTGATAAATTAGAGAAGGTAATTCATATTCTAAACAATCGTTTAGACAACATATTTGGCAATGCAACATCTCAAAATTAAAATTTAAATAGAAATATACTACCTAAACTGAAAGAACCAATTGAAGTTAAACCTATAGAAGGATTACTAAGTCAAGCAGTACCTAATCCTTTAAATAGAAATGTGAATGAAATTGATACCTCTGAGAAGAGGGAAATAGAATGAAGTTAACAATATTTATGTGTATGTATAAAAAATATAGGAAAAAAAGGAACCATAGAAAATTGAAAATATAGCAAAATAGTTTTATTTATTATTTTTAGGTTCGTTGAGTTATTACTTAAATCAATGGACTTAATAAATCAATGGATGTAGCAGTATGAATTAATTTTTAATTTTTCTGTGTATTTGCTAAATACAAAATCACCACAATCTGAAAATTATGGAATTACCACTAAATACATTGAGAGAATTATTAAGTTATTTATCAGCTAAAGATTTATGCAGATTACAATGTCTCAAAGTAGATTAAAGAATACATAGCAGAAAGTTATTTCCATAGATTGCAAGCTGCTATGATGACCAGCACCAATGAAGGATTCTTATGAAAAATATTTAGCTATAGTATAGTAAGTTATGAATATATTAACATAGAAGAAACTTTTGGAATTTGACCTCATACATTAGGAGAAAGAGAATATATTATGAGAAGTGATTTAGGGTTGATTATGCATAGGACTAAATTTCAGTATGATGTGCTCTCATCAAATATTTTTATTAGAAATCCTATCACTAGAGAATAGTTTAGTATTGAAAAGCTGAATACCTTTGAGATTTCTACAAAAAATTTAGAGGCAACAATAACATTCTCTAAATGGAATCCAACATCACTATATAAGTTATTTTATTAGAGACCAATTAGAAGTTGTGACGAAGGAATATGCTTGAATGTTTATAATTTTGAGAAAAAGTGTTGGCATGAAAATACAATAGAGTATGTAGGATCGAATAGCTACACAAGAGGGGGGTGAATTATGTTTTTTAATATATTTGACTATAATTGAAACTTCAAAATTAAAAACAAGTTGAGACACTATTTTAATCAAATCATTTTATTCAAGGTTTCAATTACAATATACAATTCAATTTTCCTCAGAAATTGTAGATGCAATTATATAATGATACCATGTTTCATCTAATCAATTTTATAACTACAAATAGAGAAAACTAATTTGTGGAATTTAAAACATTTCTCCCTGTTTGAGATTTTTCTTCTTCCTCTTCTGTAATTCTTCAGTGACAAATATCTAACTTTCTCTACTTCATCGAATTTACTTTCTTTTGATTCTTCAAATCTTCAATGACATAAATCTAACTTTCTTTGCTTCATCGAATTTGCTTTCTATCTGATTCTTCAAATCTTTAGTGATATAAATCTGACTTTCTCTACTTCACCGAATTTACTTTCTATCTGATTCTTCAAATCTTCAGTGACATAAATCTGACTTTCTTTGCTTTACCAAATTTGCTTTCTATATGATTCTTCAAATCTTCAATGACATAAATCTGACTTTCTTTGCTTCACTGAATTTACTTTCTATCTAAGAGCTTTTCCTCGAAGAGGTATTTTTGATCCTTGAAGATATTTTTCGTTTGGTTTGTAGGGATAATTGATCTACGAGAATTCTATGCCTTTTATACGGTATATTCACTTTATGCATATCCTCCACGTATAATCACTATTAGTTTTTCATTATTCACGTCTTCTCTTTTTCTTTCATCGAAATACACATGTTCTGACCTACGTTTTCCTTTCAAATTTTCTTTAATCATCAATCCTGGATTTCTAAAAAAATTCCTGTAAAATAAACTTTCTCGTCCAAAGTTTTTCATCAAGTGTAATAACAAGTCGTTGTGTTAATGTTAACTAAATAAGTAAAACAAGTATATTTATAACTTAACGTATCTAACTTAATGAGTTCATCATGTGCCAAATCATGTAACAATAACTGTAGCTAACTCAACGAACTAAGTCTATGGTGTTATGCTAACTCAACGAACTAGCTTCGTGGTATTATACTAATTCAACAAACTAACTTCGTTGTGTTACTAATAACTCAACGAACCAGTAATAAACAAATGTTTTTACAATAAGGTATTTAACACAAGCAATAAAAATAACTTTAAGTTTATAACGTTAATCTAATGCATTGCCTTAATGTTCAATATAGCAACTCAACACGTGGAGTTAGTGTAGTAATATTAACTTAATGAGTTAAACATGTGTAACTCACATGATACAATATAACATTTGTAAACTTTAATTTCACCATGTGCACAATACTAACATAACGAGTTCATCTCTTCCTTTTGCTCTTTTACTCACTAACTTAATGAGTTCTCACGTGACCTATTTTAAACTTTAAGCCTATAATTCAATGAGTTCTCATGTGACCTTTTTACAAATTGATACACTACTTAACAAGTTGTCTTTAACGTGCACTATAATATAGAAAATATAACCTTCAAACATATCATGCTTTATAATAAAAACACACGTTAACTTAACATTTAGTTAAATGAAAGGTTTAGCATAACGTAACGACAGTTATGTAAATTAGTATAATCTCAGATCCATTACAGACAATTATTTATATCATTACATTTTTTCTGTATTAATTGATGTTCTTAATTTACTTTCACAAATAATAGTAATTGAGTAAATATGATTATATTCATTTAGCACACATCATCAAAACAAAATACTCAACAAGTATTTTTGAGGAAAAGCATTAGCTAACAAAACTCATGTAATACTTGATGGGTATGTGTATTTAACTAGAACTTGGTGTCTAGTATAATGAATTTGATTACCCTACACTTTTACCCTCCACTATGCCTAGTAAGGTGGTGGGATGACCTAAAGAAATTTTAGATTTGGATAGTAGAAGACTTGGGTAATTGGAAATGGAGGGATGAATACATTGAATTATTTTTGGAAGTAGCACCTATATCATCATGGTCGAGTAAAGAATGATTACCACATTTTATTTCATTAATGGTAACATTGATATTTAGTGTGGATAACATACTTCAAATTTATCAATTAAAGAAGCGAGCAAAGTCAATAGAAGTGGAATTAAAAGTTAGAAGAGTTATGTCTAAATGTTTTGTGTGGACTAATACATTCATTCCATATGCCACTACTTTTCAATCATGTTTTTAAGTTATGTTTCTATAATAGTGATTTATTGTAAATGTATTACTATCTCATTTATGAGAGAAATAGAAAAGACACATGTTTATGTTTTTTATTGTGATTACTTATATGTCTTTAATTACAAATAAAAAAATCATCATCAATCCAGTTTGTTGGTATCTTTTCTAAGAAACCATTTAGCTTGCTTGTAAGCCACCAAAGGTGTAGGAGCCTAGGTTCCACACAATGCACATAAATATATATATTTTACTTTTCCTTACTATTTTATTAATTTTGGTGAATAAAGGACATCTCAGGAACAAAGTTTGAAATACATCATCTGAGTTATTAAAGAATAAGGTACATTTATCATGATTACCTTTCATTCAATAGTTATTATAGTGTAATTCATTGAGTTAGGTGTTAATTCAATGGAGTAAGTATGTTGACTTAATCAATAACTCAACGAACCTACATTATTCCATTTTATCATGCCTACTACCATGTAATGTATATTCTACTAAATTATTACATTGAGGATAATGTAAAATATAGGTATGGGGAGAGGTAGTAGTAATTAGATTGAAGCAAACTTCGTCATTTTATATGTACATCAATGAAAAGAAGATGAAAATTTTAGGAAATAGGAATGTTTTGCAACCTTCCAAAAGTTTTATACCTAGTTTTATGAAACCTTCTAAAATTTCCTGAAACCCTTCAATATTGACCAATTGCAAAGAGGAATTCATTTTCAGTGTATTTCACTTGAATAGAGATGAAAAATAATTCCTAACTATCTTTGAATAGTCTCGACCACTATGAATAGCCATCTTTATAATGAGGTTAACCAAGGCAATTAATGGAAGTAGGATCATCCCATAATACTATTGGGGTAAGATACTTAATTTTTTGTCTATCTAGGAATTATCTTCTTCATACATTAATATTTTCAATTCTTGTCTTGCCTTAGCAATGTTCATTTATCATTCCACGAAGCAACATGATCAAGGGAAGTTGAAGTTAGTTTGTATCGTTAAAATAATAATAATAATAAGACATTTATACTAGTTATGTCATTCCATTATCCTAAGTTCATGATAAGAAGACCTTTCAATCAACGAGGAAGCAATTATTTTTAGTAGATATGATGAGTAAACTTGTTACCAAGATGCATAAATAATTATAGAGGATGAGAATATGTACATGAAAGTCTTGATTAATGTCATCATTTTTATAAAGTACATATGGTTTGAGATTAGAATAAGATAGTGAAAAACTTTTGCATAAATCTCTATTTATAGTGATATATGTGTAGGATCGTATGGCTACATAAGAGGGGGGTGAATTGTGTTTTTCAACATTTTCGATTATAATTGAAACTTCAATAGTCAAAAACAAGTCGAGACACTGTTTTCATAAAATCATTTTTATTCAAGGTTTCAATTACAATATACAATTCAATTCTCCTCAGAAATTGTAGATGCAATTATATATCGATACCATGTTTCATTTATACAATTTCATAACTGTAAACAGAGAAAACTAATTTGCGGAATTTAAAATATTTCTCCTTGTTTGAGATCTTTCTTCTTCTTCTTCAATAATTCTTTAGTGACGAATATCTTGTCTTTCTCTACTTCACCGAATTTACTTTCTCCTGATACTTCAGATCTTCAATGACATAAGTTTTACCTTTTTCTACTTCACTAAATTTTCTTCCATCTGAGAGATTTTCCCCAAAAAGTGTTTTTGATCCCTAAAAAGATTTTTGGTTTGGTGTGCAATGATAACTGATCAATGAGAATTCTATGTATTTTATACTGTATCTTCATTTCATACATATCCTCCACGTTTAATCATTATCAGTCTTCCACTTCTTCACGTCTTTTCTTTTTCCTTCATCGAAATACACACTTTCTAACCCATGTTTACATTTTGAATTTTCTTTAATCATCAATCTTGGATCTTTGAAAAATTTCCTACAAAATAAACTCTCATCCAAAAATTTTCATCAAGTGTAATAAGAAGTCGTTACTTTAATGTTAACTAAATAACGTTTCTAACTTAACGAGTTCCTCATGTACCAACTCACGTGACAAGTACTGTAGCTAACTCAACGAACTAAGTCTGTGGTGTTACGCTAACTCAACGAACCATCTCTATGGTGTTACGATAACTCAATGAACCATCTCTGTTGTATTACAGATAACTCAACGAACTAATGATAAACAAATGTTTTTATAATAAGAATTTTACCACATGCAAAAATAACAACTTAAGTTTTATAATGCTAACCTAACGCGTTGCTTTAGTGTTCAATATAGCAACTCAACGTGTTTAGTTATGTTAACTTAACGAGTTAAACATGTGCACCTCACGTGATACAATATAACATTCGTAACTTTTAATTTCACCACGTGTACAACATTAACTTAACAAGTTCATCTCTTCTTTTACTCTCTAATTTAACGAGTTCTCACGTGACCTATTTTAACCTTTAAGCCTCTAACTTAATGAGTTGTCACGTGATCTCTATACAAAAAGCACTCTAACTTAACGAGTTGTCTAAACGTGCACTATTCATGATATAGAAAATATAACTTTAAAACATATCATATTTTTCAATAAAAACACACGTTAACTTTAGTTTAGTTAAATGAGAAATTACTGCAATGAAACGACTAGTTATTAACTTAGTATACTTTCAGATCCAATACAGACAAGTATTTATATCAGTAAATTTTTTCCGTATTAATTGATGTTTTTAATTTCCTTTCACAAGCAATAGTAATTGAGTAAATATGATTACTTTCATTCAGCATACATCATCAAAACAAAATACTCAACAATCTCCCCCATTTTGATGATGACAAAACTATATTAAATCAATTTTGAAATATATTTAACTCAACAAAGCACCTTCGTTGGGTTAACTTTTAATTCAACAAACAAGTTTGTTGACTTAAGTTCACTTAAGTTTATTTCTATTGTTTGTGTAAATTTCACCTCTCAGAAATAAAACTTTCAGATGTCAATAATTACATAAGTATCTTTCAGATTATTATCTGTCATAACCACTTAAATATTATCTCCCTTTATAATATATGCAATTAAAATTATAATCATCTTCTACATTTGAATTTATAACAACTCTCCCCTTTTTTGTCAATAATCAAAAAGATGATTACACAGTACATAAAGCGAAAGACATATTTACAACAAAGCTTTCTATAAACAATAATAAGAATTTTAAACATTTACAGAAAAAAATGTATTGTTCAAATAATCAAACAATGAATACAAACATTACATTTTGTATTTAGATACAAGCAAACAAACATTTATCTATTCCTCCTAAGTATATCACTTATAGCATTACATATTTTATCTCTTAATGCCTAATATCATTTCTGATATCATTAAGCACATCATTTAGGTCAGGAGGTAGTTGGGGTTGCTGTTCTGCTCAAACTGAATAACTTGGCTGTTGTGGTTGAATCTGTTCCATACATTCTGTTGGTTGTTGTTGTCGTTGAGGTTGATGCATGGCTTGGAATTTTTGCAAATCTTTTACAGTAAACGATTTCATGCCTTTAGTTTTAGAGGGCCAATCAGATAAATTCAATTGGGTTGTAAGGAGTCTATATACAACACCAAAAAATAACTTTGAACTCATGCTATAGTTGAAAAATGAAAACATCAAACCAATTGATTTAAATTCTATTCATTAGACCATAAGTTGCATATAAACAACTTCTGCTGACTTCCATATTGTATCTGACTCTCTGAAATAAATTTGCATGTAATATATTTGCAATAAACCTTGTCTCTGCATTCAGATTTCCCATTAATCTCATTTTAGTATATACATCTGGAATCTTTGATAGCGAGTGAATGTTCCATTCCAGTTGTCTAATCATATCAAATCTATTAGTTACAACCTTCATTTTTCAATTCCAAAACTTCAAAAATTAATTCAGGAGACAATATGAACTGTTAATTTATTTGAGTTTTTAGTATATTGTCATTCTTGACTAGATTGCTATAAAAAGTTGCAATAAGCTCTTTGTATTGTTTCCATTTTGTTCCAACTAGCAAGAATTGAATGAGGTATTGAAACTCAAATAGATCTCTTATTTCCATCAAATTTCTGAATTTTATTGGACGAGCATATAGAATCTAACATGTAATCAGATTATTGTATTTCTGCACTACTTCCTCAAATCTAAAATGAATTGAATTACCTTGAATTTGTAATATTGTACACAAAGAAGGTGATACCTAAAGCCTTGATTCAGAATTTAATTCATCTTCAGGAATCTCTTCTGCAAAATGAATGACAATTGTTCCTCTGTGAAAATATTCTATTGAAGCTACGTATGTAAGCTTGATTCTTCAGCTTCAACATTGTAAGGAACATCTTCAATATGCTCAGCATTCATCTGTTCAGTCTCTATAGAATGTTTAGAGTTCAATTTTTCCACAAATTCTACAGCTAGTGTATCTGTCTGTAATTATTCATTTTGTTCAACAGATATTTCCATTGATACATGCTGTGAATTCTCAGACTCTGCTTCTATAGATTTTGAAGAAAGCTGATTGACATTAAGCTCTTTTGGAGTCTTAACTTTTTCAATATCCGCTACTCCAAACAATTCAACCTGTGAACTAGTTACTACCTCAACATTGTCAATTATATCTGCAATAACTTGTTCAATGTTAGTTACCTGATGCTCTAATTTTTCAATTTCTACATCAGGACTTGTACTACTAGAAAAACTTGAGCTAATATTTGACTTGGATTTCTTCTCAAGTTTTCTAGCAAGGGAAAATAAAGTCTCATTATCTTCATCAGTTTTAGTATGCTCGAACTGATGAGTTTATCAGATGCACTATAAGGAACAATGTCTAGACATACATTGTCCTTTGGAAATAAATGCTCATCTGATTTTTCTTTTCCAGTAGACTTTGTTTCCTTAGACATAATTTTTCTGATTTTCCTTCTTCCATAATACTTCTGTTTCTTCTCTTCAAGTATTGCTGTTTTCTTTTGAAATTGTTCCATAAAAGTTTTCTGCTTTAATTCTTCTAAGGCACTTTCTATTGCTATGGCCTTTCGAAGTCCTTCAACTTTTCTTTTATCTATAGCAATATTTGTTTGTACTTCTTTTGAATACAAAGGAGTAGGAATAGCAAATTCATGTTCTTCCTTAAATGGTGGTAGTCATGTACCACTTAGAGGAGTTTGAGGAATTCTATTTGATGAGCCTACACCTTTTTTCATGTATTTTGCATACTATTCTAGAAATGCAATCTCAGCACATTTCATTCTGTATTCTCTATCAAACTTACTTCGAATACCTATGTATTTAATACTTTCATCAGTGTTATGAAGTTATAATCTAACTTCATTCAATATACCTTCAGAAAAAAAGTAGTCACGATATATTTGAGCTAACATTTCATCAGCGTGCAATATCTTTTTAAACCAACTACGAGGAACATCTTCTTCCTCAATTTTTTTTCCTTTTGCACTTCCTTTGCCTCTGCCATGCCCTTTGCTAAACTTGGAAACCATCGTTGCAGGTTGTAATAGGAACAAGTGGGAAAGATTTTCAGACAAAGGTTTACAAATAACCTAAGTGCCTGTGTAATAAGTGTTTAAATAGAGTTTTAGGCGAATAACACAACGTGTATAGTAGTCGAGTTTGGATTTTAAAAGAATATTGAATAAAGTTTATTCAATCAAGATACCCGAAAATAGTAAACATAACTCATTGAGTTAACTAACTTAACGAGTAAAATGCTATCTAGAGGCAGTTTTACACGTTAACTTAAATAACATAACATTCAGTTAGTACACTTACCAAACACAAGTTTTGGATGTTTTCAACTGAAATCTTTCGAAGACAACCATACTTAAAAACTTAACATATATACCATTTTCTTGAGAACATTGTAAACTATTCTAATATTCCTTTTATGAATCTAAAATAGTTTGTTTGTCTTTTTAAATTGTTTCATCAAGATCTTAAGAGGACTAAACTCAGATTAACTAAGATTTGTATTCTGAATTATATTAATCTAATTTGAACATTGTTATTCCTCCCCTTACAAATATACTTCAAATATATTCAATAACATACAAAATATATTTGTACAAAATAGATGTTAATTATAATTATACTTTAAATTTTCTTTTCAAAAACATTCGTTATTCTGAATTCATCAAAAAAATGATTTCCAGAAACAATTCCTACTGTATATGAATCAAAACACAACTTTAAACTTAATATGATTAATTCAAGGAGAATAAAAGAATGTATCTCAAATAAACATTTTCAAAATTACTAATTTTGATTCAATAAATCAACAGTTATATTGGTAGAAACTATATTCAATTCAAAGATATCTGTAGTTAATGAAATAACTTTTTCTTTTCAAAATAGTAAATATTGATAATTTTCTTTAAAAGTTAGTTTGAAAAGCTTGAATCATGCAAGAGCTTTCTAATGTACCCATGTAATGAGCTTTTAGTCAACAATCCTAGATCTGATTAGGACCTTAGGTTGCTAGATTTAAAGAATCCTTTTATCAGGACAACAATCCTTACATACCTATCTACTCAAGTACAAAAGGCTCGTGATTGAACTGATCAATAAACTCTCAAAGATTTTCACTTTGTAAGAACTTTTCATTTTAAGCATAGTATATATGTATTCCATTAATACAGATGCAATAAAACACAAATCTTATACAATTTTTATGTCTATGATTTTACTGAAAATATGAATCAGTTTCAATAAGCTCATACTTTTGATTAATAGTTTAAGATGATTTACATATAAATTATTCTACAAGTTTAATCAATCAAGTCAAATTCATGCATGATCATATGCACTTTCATTGAAAAGAATGATTGTAAAAGTAATAATGCTATATGTGAGTATGAAGCTAATGATAAATCAATAGTACTTACAACTAATAAGAATATAAATGATAATGTTAAACTATTTTTAAACAAAAAGAAGAAATATGCATTTAATGAACTTGGTCCTCAACAACATTGGGTACCAAGAAAAAGTTTTTCTTAATTTGTGTTGCAAGAGGAAACAACATCAAAATGGATCTTGGACAGTGGAGCGTCAAGTCACATGACCAGATAGAAAAGTCTATTACAAAATTTTACAAATACCATGAAAGGAAGTGTAACATTTGGAAACAAAAGCAAAGAGAAAATCATAGGTATGGGCAATGCTCAAATAACTCCTACTTGTGTTATTTTGAATGTACTATATGTAGAAAACCTAGGATTTAATTTGCTTAGTGTCATAAAACTAACTGAAAATGGATATTATGTAGTGTTTGAAGATAATGTATGCAAAATAATTGATAAAAATATAGATGAAATTAAGTTTATTGCTAAAAGAAAAGGTTCTGTATGTATTTTATCTTTACCTTCTGGTGTAGTTGATTTAAATTTATGTTTGCTAGTTGAAACTAGTGATGCATATCAATGGCTTAGAAGGATTGGGCATATAAATATGAAACTTTTACATAAACTATCTAGAAAACATTTAGTGAGAGGTTTACCAAAGATTAAATACTCAAAGGACTTTATGTGTGATGCATGTTAGTTAGGTAAACTTCACAAAAACTCTTTTAAATCTAAAACTGATATTTCAAGCAAGAGAGTCTTAGAACTTATACATGTGGATCTATTTGGACCAACAAGAATCAAGAGTCTTGGTGGTAAATGGTGTGTATTTGTTTTAGTAGATGACTTCTCTAGATACACTTGGGTATATTTTCTAGCATCTAAGACAGAAGTTTTTGAAAAATTTAAAATGTTTTGCAATTTTGTTCAAAATGAGCAGAGTGTCTCTATTCAAAAACTTAGGAGTGATCATGGAACTGAATTTGATAATGATCAAATAGATAACTATTGTAATGAGCATGGCATTGATCACAGATTTTCTTTTCCAAGAGCACCGTGCCAAAATGGTGTTGTTGAGAGAAAGAATAGATCACTTCAAGAAATGGCCAGAACTATGTTGAATGAACATAAGTTACCTCAAAATCTTTGGGCTGAAGCAGTAAATACAGCTTGTTATGTTATTAACAGAAGTCATTTAAGACCTCTTGTTAATAAAACTCCTTTTGAAATTATGTTTAATAGGGTTTCAAAAATTTCCCATATGAAACCATTTGGCTGCAAGTGTTTTATTCTAAATACTAAGGATAAAAGGGATAAATTTCAAGACAAATTGGATAAAGGAATTTTTGTAGGTTACTCTACTAGAAGTAAAGCCTATAGAGTATATAAAAATACTTCTAGGACTATTGAAGAAACCCTCCATGTAAGCTTCAATGAAAATTCTCTTAGAGAATCTCAATCTAAAGCTGATAATGATGATATGATCAATTTTCCAAATGAGTTAGAGATCAATAGAGAGATTGATGATTTATCTGAGAAAATCAAAAATATGAACTTAGATGATCAAACTAATGATGAAAGTGATGTACCTTTAGATGTTGATGAGAATATTGAGGAAAATCAAAGAAATTGGCGTTATTCTTCATCACATCTCATTACTCAAGTCATTGGTAATATTAATGAGGGAGTTAAAACTAGAGCTTCAGTAAATTTAAATAGTATGTGTATGTTTGTTTCTATGGTGGAACCAAGGAATATATAAGAAGCATTATCTGATGAAAATTGGATAGTGTCAATGCAATAAGAACTATATCAATTCATCAGAAATGATGTATGGGAATTAGTCTCTCCACTAGAAAATCAGTCCATAATAGGTACAAAGTGGATCTTTAGAAACAAAACTAATGAAACTGGTCAAATTAAAAGGAATAAAGCTAGATTAGTTGCACAAGGGTATACACAGGAAGAAGGATTAGATTATGATGAAACATTTGCTCTTGTGGCTAGGTTAGAAAGTATTAGAATATTATTGACCTATGCTTGTTTTATGAATTTTAAATTATATCAAATGGATGTAAACAGTACATTTCTAAATGGTTTAATTAATGAAGAAGTCTATGTAAAACAACCACCTAGATTTGAAGGTATTAAAAATCCTAACTTTGTGTATAAATTGAAGAAAACCTTATATGGTTTGAAGCAAGCACCTAGATCTTGGTATGAAAGATTGTCTACTTTTTTAATAGAAAAAGGATATATCATGGGAAAAGTGGATCATACTCTATTTATTAAGAGAGATGGTAAAGATCAGATTGTTGTTTAAATATACATGGATGATATAATATTTGGAGCAACCTCTGATAAGTTGATAGAAATATTCTCTGAAGAGATGACTAATCAGTTTGAAATGAGTATGATAGGAGAACTTTCATATTTTCTAGGACTTCAAATTAAGCAAATGGATAAAGGTATATTTTTAAATCAGGAAAAATATGTAGATGAAATGCTTAAGAAATTTAATTTTAATGATACAAGGATTCGAGGAACTCCTATGAGTACTACTCTAAAGTTAGATATTAATGACATAGGAAAATCTATAGATCAAAGAAAATACAGAAGTATGATTGGTTCTTTACTTTATTTGACTACTAGTAGATCTGATATTATGTTTGTTGTGTGTGTTTATGCTAGATTTCAATCTAATCCTAAAGAATCACACTTAATTGCAGTTAAAAGAATATTTAGATATATACAAGGAACTAAAAATTTCAGACTGTATTATTCTAAGGATAGTTCAATAGATCTTATAGGATATACTGATGTTGATTATGCAGGATCTAAATCTGATAGAAAGAGTACCAATGGCACATGTCAATTATTGAAAAATAATTTGGTGTCATGGTTTAGTAAAAAGCAAAATTGTATAGCACTTTCTACTACAGAAGCTGAATATGTTACTGCTACACTGTGTTGCACTCAGATTCTATGGATAAGGCAAACTTTCGAATATTTTGGATTATCTTATGATACAACTGAGATTTATTGTGACAGTAGTTCTATAATAAATCTTTCCAAAAATTATTACATTCAAGAGCAAAGCATATAGAGGTTAGACATCATTTTCTAAGAGATAACGTAATTAAAGGAAAAATTAAATTAGAATTTGTGTCTAGTAAAAATCAATTAGCTGATATATTTACAAAACCTCTAGACAAAAATACATTCTGCAACATTAGATTAAATTTAGGTATTTGTAGGCTATGTGATGTGTAAAATGCTTAAACTCTACATAAAAAGATAAATATTATTGATGATGTTGTTCACCTCATAGATATTATATACTTATCATAAATATCTAAAGTAATATCTAAACTGCTGCTTAAGATACTGTGTATTTATTGTAAAATCGTAGTAGTATCCTATTGAATTTAAGTAGTTTATCAATTTTAATGGTTTTTACAATTTTAAGTGGAAATGTAAATGAAAAACATTAAATACTTTTGACATTCTGAAATTTTGATTAAATGTTTTCTTTGAATCAAGGAAAATGCATATGATCATGCATAAATTTGACTTAATTGATTAAACTTGTAGAACAAGTTATATGTAACTCATCTTAAACTGTTAATCAAAAGTATAAGCTTATTGAAACTGATTCATATTCTCAGTACAATCATAGAAGTAAAAATTGTATGAGATTTGTATTTTATTGCATCTGTATTAATGGAATACATATATACTATGCTTAAATGAAAAGTGCTTACAAAGTGAAAATCTTTGAGAGTTTATTGATCAATTTGATCACGAGCCTTTTGTACTTGAGCAGATAGGTATGTAAGGATTGTTGTCCTGAAAAATGATTCTTTAAATCTGGCAACCTAAGGTCCTGATCGGATCTGGGATTGTTGACTGAAAGCTCATTACATGGGTACATTAGAAAGCTCTTGTATGATTCAAGCTTTTCAAACTAACTTTTAAAGAAAATTATCAATATTTACTGTTTTGAAAAGAAAAAGTTGTTTCATTAATTACAGATATCTTTGAATTGCATATAGTTTCTACCAATTAGACTACTGATTTATTGAATCAACATTAGTACTTTTGGAAATGTTTATTTGAGATACATTCTTTTATTATCCTTGAATTAATTACATTGAGTTCAAAGTTGTATTTTGATTCATATATAGTAGGAATTGATTCTTGAAATCATTTTTGATGATGTCAAGATAATAGAAGTCTCTCAAAAAAAATTTAAAAGTATAGTTATACTTAACATCTATTGTCACTACAAGTATATTTTGTATGTTGATTGAATATATTTGAAGTATATTTGTAGGGGGAGGATTAACAATGTCGAAAACAGATTAATATAATTTAGAATACAAATCTTAGTTAATTTGAATTAATGTCCTCTTAAAATCTTGATGAAATAATTTAAAAAGACAAATAAACTATTTTAGATTCAAAGGACAAAATGTTCAAATAGTTTACAATGTTCTCAAGATAATGTTAAGTTTAGCATGTGTGTTGTTTTCGGAACCTTTCAGTTGGAAGCATCCGAAAATTGTTTAGTGTACTAATTAGACGTTACGTTAGATAAGGTAACGTGTAAAAATGCCTCTAGACAGCGTTTTACTCGTTAGGTTAATTAACTCAACGAGTTATACTTGAATATTTCGGGTACCTTGATTGAATAAACTTTATTCAATATTTATTTAATTTCTAAACCCGACTTCTCTTCATGTTAAGTTATACGCCTAAAAACCCTATTTAAACACTTATTACATGGACACTTAGGTTATTTGTAAACTTTGTCAAGAAAATCTTTCCCGCTTGTTGTTATTACAACCTGCGACGATGGTCTCCAAGTTCTACAAAGGTCATGGTAGAGGAAAAGGCAAAAGCAGAGGAGATGCAAAAGGAAGAGAAATAGAGAATGATGAAGTTCCACGTACTTGGTTCAAGAAAATATTTCGAGTGGACAAAAGGTTAGCAGAAATTTATAGTGAATATTTCTTTTCTGAAGGTATACTAAATGAAGTTAGACAAGAACTCCAAAATACTGCACATACATGGGTATTCGTAGTAATTTTGATAGAGAATGCAAAATGAAATGTGCTGAGATTGCATTTTTGGAACAGTATGCAAAATATTTGGAAAAAGGTGTAGGTTCATCAAATCCTCAAACTCCTATAAATGGTATAAGACTACATGCATTTGAGGAAGAGCATGAATCAGCTATCCCTACTCCTTTATATTCAAAACAAGTAGAATCAGATATTGCTGTAGACAAAACAAAAGTTGACAGTCTTCGAAAGGCCGTTGCAATAGAAAGTGCCTTAGAAGAATTAAAGCAAAAAACTTTTATGGAACAATTTGAAAAGAAAACATCAATACTTGAAAAGGAGAAACAAAAATCTATTGAAAAATTATGTCTAAGGAAACAAAGTCTATTGAAAAAGGAAAATCAGACGAAAATTTATTTCCAAAGGACAATGTATGTCTAGACATTGTACCTTATTGTGCATCTGATAAACTCATCAGTTCCGAACACACTGAAACTGATGAAGATAATGAGACTTTATTTTCCCTTGCTAGAAAGCTTGAGAAGAAATTCAAGTCAAATATGAGCTCAAGTTTTTCTTTTAGTACAAGTCCTGATGATGCAGAAATTAACAAATCAGAGCATCAGGCACCTGACATTGAACAAGTTATTGTAGATATAATTGACAATGTTGAAGCAGTAACTAGTTCACAAGATAAATTGTCTAGAGTAGCAAATATTGAAAATGTTAAGACTCTAGAAGAGCTAAAAGTTAACCAGCCTTCTACAGAATCTATAGAAGCAGAGTCTGAGAATTCACAACATGGATCAATGGAATTATCTGTTGAACAAAATGAACAATTACAGACAGATACACCGGTTGTAGAATTTGTGGAAAAATTGAACTCTGAACATTCTATAGAGACTGAACAGATGAATGTTGAGCATATTGACAATATTCCTAACACTGTTGAAGCTGAAGAATCAAGCTTACCTGAGTAGCTTGAAGATAATATTTTGGAAGAGGAACAACATGACATTCATTTTAAAGAAGAGGTTCCTGAAGATGAATTAAACTCTAAATCACGGCTTCAGGTATCACCTTCTTTGTATACAATATTAAAAATTCAAGGTAATGAAATTCATTTTAGATCTGAAGAAGCATTGCAGAAATACAATAATCTGATTACATGTCAGATTCTGCATGCTCGTCCAATAAAATTCAGAAATATGATGGAAATAAGAGATCTGTTTGAGTTTCAAGGCCTTATTAAATTCTTGCCAGTAGGAATGAAATGAAAGCAATATAGAGAGCTTATTGCAGCTTTTTATAGCAATCTGGTCAAGAATGGAAATTTCTGAAAACTAAAATAAATGAACAGGAGTTTATGCTGTATGAACTACTTCTGCCCAAAGAAAAAGGGGTAACTTATTCTCATTTAACATGGTTTTGGACATTTCCTGAAGTGATCTGTTTTTATGTTCTACTATCCCATTTTGTAAAGGAGCTCTTCGAAATGAGTACCTATGATCTATGCCTAATTCTTCACAAAAGGTGTCCATTTGATCATTATCAAATTCTGTACCATGATCACTCCTAAGTTTTTGAATTTTAACATTTTGCTCATTCTGAAATTTATTATAGAATATCTTAAATATTTCAAAAACTTCAGTTTTATTACCTAGAAAATAGACCCTAGTAAATCTAGAATAGTCATCAACTAGTATAAAAGCATAATGTTTACCTCCTAGACTGGTTGTTCTAGTAGGTCCAAATAAATCCATATGCACTAGTTCTAATACTCTTTTGCTTGTTATTTCATTTCAGCTTTTAAAGGATGTTTTATGTAATTTACCTAGTTGACACGCATCACACATAAACTCTTTCGAGTACTTAATACTAGGTAAACCTCTAACTAGATTCTTTTTAGACAGCTTTTGTAATAATTTTAAGTTTGAGTGTCCTAGCCTTCTATGCTATAAAATGACTTCATCCGATTTTGCAATTAAGCAAGCATTGTCTTTAATAATATCAGAAGGCAAATTTAGAATACAAACAGATCCTTTCTTGTATGCAGTGAATAAAATTTCGTTTGTAGTCATGTCCATAATTTTACAAGAATCTTTTTCAAAAATTACTCTGTAAATCTTCATTAAAATAGGAACACTCAATAAATTAAAACCTAAGTTTTCAACTAATAATACATCATTTATAAAACATTTCTCAGTTACCTGAACCTTGCCAGACCCAAGGATATTTGTTTTGCTTTTATTTCCAAAGGTAACATGTCCGTTCTTGGTCTTTGTTATTTCTGTAAGTAATCGTATATCTCTAGTCATGTGGCTAGATGCTCCACTATCCATTATCCATTTTGATTTGTGTACTTACAAAACAGTCAAAAAGAGATTTTATCTCTTGGAACCCATTTTTGAGTGGGTCCAAGAATTTTAGAGAGAGTCATATCAAAATAATCCATATTTTTAGACTTCAACTTATCTATTTTCTGATAATTATTTTTGCGTTTCTTTCTCTTAGTGTTATAATTATCAGAACATTTATCTCCATGTAAACCAAAGTTGAAATTTTCATTTCTGATATTATTTGATTTCCAATATCCGATATTCTTTAAATATGAAGAAAATTGATCAAGAATATTAAAATTCACAAATGTCTTAGCTTGATTCTTCTGAAGATTTCTTTTGAAATTCTTGCATCATGTGGTATCATTTATATGCTGCATTTCATCAATTTGCACATATTTTTCTCCCTTTTTGATTACACACGGAATAGTTTTTCTCTTACTATTCTTAGTACTGGAAATGAAGACATTATTTTTAGCAGTACCATCATGCAATATATAATTTTTAGAAGATGCATCGTGTAAACCAATACCATGTTTTTCTACATTTGATATTTTACTACTGAGTTCATTTGTTAAAGTTTGACTATTATTCCATTTACTTAATATAGCCTTTTGATTGCAGACTTTAATCTTTAACACATCAATTTCTAAATTTAAATTAGTAATGGTCAGTTCCAGTTTTTCAATTTCACAGATCATTTTTTTCTTATCAACAATTAAATTTTCACAATCAGCATGCAATTTTCTTTCTATAGTAGTGAACTTTAAAATTTCCTATGCATGCCTTTGATTTTCTTCTTTAAATTTATTCAACGTAGAGTTCAGAAAATCAATCTTATTTTCAGATTCATCTAGCATTATCCTAGTGTCCTTTCTTTCTATTTTGACTTTCTTATATTTTCTGGCCAGTCTATTGTATTCAACAAGTAATCCATCAAAACTATCAAAATTAGCATTTTGATCAGAGGATACCTCACTGGATTTTGCCATAAAGCATACATTTGCCAGATTTTCTTCTGAATCTGATGTTGATGAGGATTCATTGTTTGATGTTGAATCATTTGTTTCTTCACTTTGTGAAGCTGAAGAGTCATCCCATGTCACTTTAAGCGCCCTTCTCTTTCTGAATTTCTTATTCCTAAAATTCCTCCTCGAATTCTTCTTATCTTTGTTGAGAGGACAATCAGTTTGAAAGTGACCCTGCCTGTTGCACTTGTAGTATATACTTTTGTCTTTCGTGAATGACTTCTTCTCCATATCTCCAGATGTCTTTGCTGACCTGAAGTTCCTGGGTTTCTTCAACAGATTTCTAAATTTTCTGGTCAACAACAATAAATCATCATTAGAATCACTAGTGACTTCTGAGACTTTATCAGCCTCAAAAGCCAGATCCCTTCTAGGATTTTTCCCTTTTGCATCTAAATGTTGTACTTCATAGGCTGTTAGATTTCCTATGAGATCATCGAGAGTATATGTATTTAAGTCTTTGGACTCTTCAATAGATGTTGTCTTTTGAGCCCAAATTTTAGTTAAAGATCTAAGGATCTTTCTTACCAAGTCTTTTTCCTCGAATTTCTTGCCTAAAGATTTTAATGAATTTACAATCTCAAGAAAACGGGAAAACATGTCAAAGATACATTCATTTTCATGCATTTTAAAAAGCTCATATTTATGTACTAACATATTGATCTTAGATTCCTTGACCTGATTAGTACCTTCGTTGGCAACTTCTAATGCATGTCATATCTCATATGCAGTTTGATATGCAGAAACTTTATTAAATTGATCATGAGATAAAGCACAAAACAAGATGTTTAAACCTTTAGCATTCAGTGTCATTCGCTCCTTTTCATCAAAAGTCTAGGTATCATATGGAGTCGTAACTAACACTATAGGATTGCTAATTATATGCCATAATTTGAAATCGATTGACTGAAAAAATACTTTCATCCTATATTTCTAGTACCCATAATTGCTACCTTCGAACATAGGAGGATGATTAGTGGTCTGCCCTTCAGTCATAACTAAGATTTCAGAATTATCCATTTTAAACAGATGATCTGAAGTAAATGACAGGAAAAACCAATTCCTAAATAGAGAAATGAAGGCTTTTCGGATGCTTTAAACAGTTTAATTGCTCTAATACCAGTTGTAGGATCGTCTGTATCACAAGAGGGGGGGTGAATTGTGTCTTTAGTAATTAAATTAGCGGATAAAACAAGAGCACAAAACACTCGTAAATGAAATTCTATTCTTTTATTTCAAGATAGAATTTACAATATCTTTTCAGCTCAATTCCCTTCTTGACGGTTTTGATACAGTAATTTTTGATATACAATTCAAATAGGAAAACAAAGCTCTTTTCCAAAACTAATTTTGAATTGTATAAAACCTGATCTTTATACACACATCTCTTTTCTTTCTCTTTGCTCAGCTTCTGTATCTCTTCTTCTCCAATTGTCGAATTTCCAGACTTCTTGCGTTTGCAGCTCCTTTTCTAAAATTGCTTGGAATTTCGAACTTCTTCTGATGTTGGAGAACTTTTCAGAATATGAATATTCAAACTTAACTTTTCAGTTAGGGATCCAGATTGAATATTCAGACTTGGTTTTTGAGATTGGGATCCCCTATTGTAATGTAGCTCATACTCTCTATTTGTAGTCGAACTCTGTTGTCTTTCACGTTGCATGTTCATCCACTTGATCCACAATCCATAACCCATAATCCACGTATTAATTTTCTCTTTAATCCAAATTATTTTCTATTTAAATTTCCACTTTCTTCACTAACAATCTGAGTTTCCACGATCTCCACTCGTAGATTCACCGAAATTTTATCTTCCTAGAGTCTTGTAGAATATCTTCTAAGTTTTCGATTTAGTCGAACATTTATCCTTTAACTCCTATCAAAACTCAAACACTTATCTTTTAACTCTTCGAGTTTTTGCATCTGCAAAACACGTGACTAAACAAAGAAACTTATCTGTTCATTAGTCCTTTTATAAAACTCGAACAGTTATCTATCCATGCGTATAAAAACTCGAACAGTTATCTAACTATTCGATTTTTCATTACCGAACGCACATGGAAAACACATGACAACTTAAAACATTTAAAACACACATGCGGATAACTTAACTATACGAGTTTTTAACATAAAGTATTCGACAAAAACGAAACGTTAACTATCTGAAAGTTTAACTATTGCAAATCTAGCTCTTTGGAAATCTTTAATTTATCCGACATAAAAATGAAACTTTCCGATAATCTGTTAACTATTATACTTAGAGAAATATACTTAAAGAATATTATGTAGACTTATATAAATACGTTAATAAAGCATACATCATCAAAATTAAATACCTAACACTCTATATGCTTTGCTCTAGAATGTAATACAAGATTTTTGGAAAGATTTATTGCAGAATTACTATCATAATAAATCTCAGTTGTATCATAAGATAATCTAAAGTCTTCTAAAGTTTGCCTTATCCATAGAATCTGAGTGCAACACAGTGCAGCAGCAACAAATTCAGCTTCGGTAGTAGGAAGTGCTACACAGTTTTGCTTTTTACTAAACCATGACACCAGATTATTTCCCAATAATTGACATGTGCCACTTGTACTCTTTCTATCAGATTTAGATCCTGCATAATCAGCATCAGTATATCCTATAAGATCTATTAAACTATCCTTAGAATAATACAGTCTGAAATTTTTAGTTCCTTGTATATATCTAAATATTCTTTTAACTGCAATTAAGTGTGATTCTTTAGGATTAGATTGAAATCTAGCACAAACACGCATAGCAAACATAATATCAGGTCTACTAGCAGTCAAATAAAGTAAAGAACCAATCATACTTCTGTATTTTCTTTGATCTATAGATTTTCCTATGTCATCAATATCTAACTTTAAAGTAGTACTCATAGGAGTTCCTCGAATCCTTGTATCATTAAAATTAAATTTCTTAAGCATTTCATCAGCATATTTTTCCTGATTTAAAAATATACCTTTATCCATTTGCTTAATTTGAAGTCCTAGAAAATATGGAAGTTCTCCTATCATACTTATTTCAAACTGATTAGTCATCTCTTCAGAGAATATTTCTATCAACTTATCAGAGGTTGCTCCAAAGATTATATCATCCACGTATATTTGAACAACAATCTGATCTTTACCATCTCTCTTAATAAATAGAGTATGATCCACTTTTCCCATGATATAGCCTTTTTCTATTAAAAAAGTAGACAATCTTTCATACCATGATCTAGGTGTTTGCTTCAACCCATATAAGGCTTTCTTCAATTTATACACAAAGTCAAGATTTTTAACATCTTCAAATCTAGGTGGTTGTTTTACATAGACTTCTTCAGTAATTAAACCATTTAGAAATGCACTCTTTACATCCATCTGATATAATTTAAAATACATATTACAAGCAAAAGACAATAATATTCTAGTACTTTCTAACCTACCATAGGAGCAAATGTTTCATCATAATTTAGTCCTTCTTCCTGTGTATACCCTTGTGCAACTAATCTAGCTTTGTTCCTTATAACTTGACCAGTTTCGTTAGTTTTGTTTCTAAAGATCTACTTTGTACCTATTATGGACTGATTTTCTGGTGGAGAGACTAATTCCCAAACATCATTTCTGATGAATTGATTTAGTTCTTCTTGCATTGCCACTATCCAATTTTCATCAAATAATGCTTCTTGTATATTCCTTGGTTCCACCATAGAAACAAACATACACATACTATTTAAATTTACTGAAGCTCTAGTTTTAACTCCCTCATTAATATTACCAATGACTTGAGTAATGGGATGTGATGAAGAATAACGCCAATTTCTCTGATTTTCCTCAATATTCTCATCAACATCTGAAGGTCCATCACTTTCATCATGAGTTTGATCATTTAAGTTCATATTTTTGATTTTCTTAGATAAATCTTCAATCTCTCTATTGATCTCTAACTCTTTTAGGAAATTGATCATATCATCATTATCAACTTTAGATTGAGATTCTCTAAAAGAATTTTCATTGAAGCTTACATGGAGGGTTTCTTCAATAGTTCTAGAAGTCTTGTTATATACTCTATAGGCTTTACTTCTAGTAGAGTAACCTACAAAAATTCCTTCATCAACTTTGGCTTGAAATTTATCCCTTTTATCCTTAGTATTAAGAATAAAACACTTGTAGCCAAATGGTTTCATATAGGAAATTTTTGGAACCCTATTAAACATAATTTCAAAAGGAGTTTTATTAACACAAGGTCTTAAGTGACTTCTGTTAATAACATAACAAGCTGTATTCACTGCTTCAGCCTAAAGATTTTGAGGTAACTTAAGTTCATTCAACATAGTTCTAGCCATTTCTTGAAGTGATCTATTCTTTCTCTCAACAACACCATTTTGACACGATGCTCTTGGAAAAGAAAATCTGTAATCAATGTCATGTTCATTATAATAATTATCCATTTGATCATTATCAAATTCTGTACCATGATCACTCCTAAGTTTTTGAACAAAGACATTTTGTTCATTTTGAACAAAAATGCAAAACATTTTAAACTTTTCAAAAACTTCTATCTTAGATGCTAGAAAATATACCCAAGTGTATCTAGAGAGGTCATCTACTAAAACAAGTACATACCGTTTACCACCAAGACTTATGATTCTTGTTGGTCCAAATAGATCCATATGTATAAGTTCTAAGACTCTCTTGCTTGAAATATCAGTTTTGGATTTAAAAGAGTTTTTGTGAAGACCTAACTTGCATGCATCACACATAAAGTTCTTTGAGTATTTAATCTTTGGTAAACCTCTTACTAAATATTTTTTAGATAGTTTCTGTAACAGTTTCATATTTATATGCCTGATCCTTCTATGCCACAGATATGCATCACTAGTTTCAGCTAGCAAACATGAATTTAAATCAACTACAACAGAAGGTAAAGATAAAATACATACAGAACCTTTTCTTTTTGCAGTAAACTTAATTTCATCTGTATTTTATCAATAATTTTGCATACATTATTTTTAAACACTACATAATATCCATTCTCAATTAGTTTTATAACACTCAGCAAATTAAATCCTAGGTTTTATACATATAGTACATTCGAAATAACACAAATTGGGAGTTATTTGAACATTACCCATACCTATGATTTTATCCTTGCTTTTGTTTCCAAATGTTACACTTCCTTTCATGGTATTTGTAAAATTTTGTAGTAGACTTTTCTGTCTGATCATGTGACTTGACGCTCCACCATCCAAGATCCATTTTGATGTTGTTTCCTCTTGCAAAATAAATTAAGAAAAACTTTTTCGTAGTACCCAATGTTGTTGAGGACGAAGTTCATTAAACGCATATTTCTTCTTTTTGTTTAAAAACAGTTTAACATTTTCATTTACATTCTTATTAGTTGTAAGTACTGTTGACTTATCATTAGTATCATACTTACTTATAGCATTATTACCCTTATAATCATTCTTTTTGTTTTCAGATGTAGTATAACCAAGACCAAATCGATTTTTATCAGATGTTAATTTATTTTGGTCATGCTCATACATTTCAGTAAGTTCATACCAAGATTTTATACATGTATTTGAATTTTCAGTACATACAAAATCTTTTTCTACACAAGAATTTTTAGATTTATCACATGTAGAATGAGTAATTGGTCTTACACTAGTGTTTTGAATTATATGCTCAGGTTTCTGAATTTTCAGTTTACTACAATTGTTTGAAATTTTAGAAACATTAGAAACTAAACTTCCAAAACAAGAAACAAGATTTTTAGAAACATTAATAGTCATGTTAGAAGTACATTTTGACAAATCACATTGATTTATATTATTACGACATGATTCATCTCTTGAAGTACCTACTTCTACATATTTATTACCTTGTTTCATGATAAAAGGAATTTTAGTCTTAGATTTACTTGAACTACAACTAATAAATCCTTTATTGGCTTGAGATTTAGGATATTCTGGATAATCAAATCCTAAGCCAAATTTATATAACACTGTAGGGGTACTAGTTAGTTTGACTTAAATTCCATTTCTCAATGGTAGAATTTAAATCTAGCTCTCTCAATTTTAATTTATCAATCTCTAATTCGAGATCATTTATATTTTTTCTCAATATTTCATTTTCAGATTCTATCTTTAATTTTTCAACATTTGTATTTTGTATTTGTTCATGCAAGACACATTCATTAAATCTAAATTTAGCAAATCTCTAGCATGATTTTCATTATCACATTTAAACTTTTCTAAAGTAGTAGAGAGGAAATAATTTTCTTCTTCCACAATGGATAAAGAGTTTCTAATATTCTTATTTTCCAATTTACAAACTTTAAGTTTTTGTAATAATGCATGATAAGCACATAATAATTCATCAAAGTTAAAATCTAAATAACTTTCAGGATCAGATATTTTCTCAGACTCATCTGCCATGAAGCACACATGAGCAACGTCTTCTAACTCTGGTTCTCCTTCTGAATTTGAAGATTTTGATGATGATTCCTTAGATTCAGACTCTTCAGACGTGTCATCCCAAGTGACCTTCAAAGCCTTTTTCTTGTAAAACTTTTTTTGAGTTTTCTAAGCTATCTTCTTCTGATTTGTCCTACTATGCTTTTCATTTTTCCTTATAGGACAATTTGGAGAAAGATGTCCAGGTTTTTTACAGTTGTAACATAAATACTTTCTAGATGAAGAATTCTAGTCATTCAGTGATTTTGATGTTGAGGGTTTGTCATCTTTATTCCTTTGCTGTTTCCTAGCTTTCCATGCTTTCTTGAATTTCCTAGTCAGCAAGATCAAATCTTTATCAAAATCTGAATCAATTTCGAAGGCTATTTCTTTCTTCATTTTTAGTTTGTTGTGACTCAGTGATTCATTTAATTGAACTTCATAAGTTATTAAGTTTCCTTTAAGTTCATTCATGGTATAAACATTTAAATCTCGTGATTCCTCAATTGATGTTATTTTTTGAGACCATTTAGAACTTAGGGATCTAAGAAATTTCCTCACCAAATCCTTCTGTTCAAAATTCTTTCCTAAGCATTTTAAAGAGTTTATGATATCAAGAAATCTGGAAAACATCTCAAAAATACTTTCGTCTTCATGCATCTTAAAGAGTTCATACTTATGAATTAACATGTTTATCTTAGTCTCTTTAACTTGAGAAGTACTTTTATGTGAAACTTCTAATGCATGCCACACCTCATAAGCAGATTTATATGCCGACACTTTACTAAACTGTTCATAACTCAATGCACAAAATAAAATATTTAAGCCCTTAGCATTCAGAGTTTCATTTTCTTTTTTAGTAATTGTCCAAATATTATAAAGGGTAAATAACAGAGTATATGGTTTAGAAATCATGAACCACAACTTATGATCTATACTTTGAAGAAAAATAGTCATCCTATATTTCCAATATTCAAAATATATTTCATTAAATAAAGGAGGACGATTAAGATTTTAGCCTTCATATAAAGAAAAATTACCATTTCCAGTAGCCATCTTACCTTAGATTTTTCAACCTATTTGATTTTAAACAGTCTAAAAACTTTAAAACAACTTGAGCCTTAAATCAAGAAAGTTAAACGTATGCTCAGATATTAATTTCTATTTAAAAACAAGGAAGGCAGAATAAGCAATGATATTAAATAAGTTGGTATCGATTTTATATCAAAGATTATTAACAAAGCTCAAATACCACTTGTAGGATCGTATGGCTACACAAGAGGGGGGTGAATTGTGTTTTTCAATATTTTCGAATATAATTGAAACTTTAATACTCAAAAACAAGTTGAGACATAGTTTTCATAAAATCATTTTTATTTAAGGTTTCAATTACAATATACAATTCAATTCTCCTCAGAAATTGTAGATGCAATTATATCTCGATACCATGTATCATTTATACAATTTCATAACTACAAACAGAGAAAACTAATTTGCGGAATTTAAAACATTTCTCCCTATTTGAGATCTTTCTTCTTCTTCTTCTTCTCTTTCTTCTTCAGCAATTCTTTAGTGACATATATATTGTCTTTCTCTACTTCAACAAATTTGCTTTCACTTGATACTTCAGATCTTCAGTGACATAAATCTTACCTTTTTATTCTTCACTGAATTTTCTTCCACTTGATACTAGAAATCTTCAATGACATATATCTTACCTTTTTATGCTTCACTGAATTTTCTTCTACCTGAGAGCTTTTCCTAAAGAGGTGTTTTTCATCCGTGAAAAGATTTTTCTTTTGGTGTGTAGGGATAACTGATCAACGAGAATTCTATGCCTTTTATAATGTATCTTCATTTCATGCATATCCTCCACGTTTAATCACTACCAATTTTCCACTTCTTCACGTCTTTTCTCTTTCCTTCATCGAAATACACACGTTCTGACCCACGTTTACATTTCAAATTTTCTTTAATCATTAATCCTGGATCTCTGAAAAATTTCCTATAAAATAAACTTTCTCGTCCAAAATTTTTCATCAAGTATAATAAGAAGTCATTACTTTAATGCTAATTAAATGAGTATCACAAGTATATATATAACTTAACGTTTCTAACTTAACGAGTTCCTCATGTGCCAACTCACGTGACAAGTAATGTAGCTAACTCAATGAACTAGTAATAAACAAATATTTTTATAATAAAAATTTTACCACCTGCAAAAATAATAACTTTAGTTTATAACGCTAACCTAACGCGTTGCCTTAGTGTTCAATATAGCAACTCAACGCGTTTATTTATGTTAACTTAACGAGTTAAACATGTGCACCTCACGTGATACAATATAACATTCGTAATTTATAATTTCACCACATGTACAACACTAACTTAACGAGTTCGTCTCTTCTTCTACTCACTAACTCAACGAGTTCTCATGTGACCTATTTTAACCTTTAAGCCTCTAACTTAACTAGTTCTCACGTGATCTCTATACAAATAAAACTCTAACTTAACAAGTTGTCTAATCGTGCACTGTTCATGATACAGAAAATATAACTTAAAAACATATCATGCTTTTCAATAGAAAACACACGTTAACTTAACGTTTAGTTAAATGAGAAATTAATGCAACGAAACGACTAGTTATTAACTTAGTATAATTTCAGATCCAATACAGACAAGTATTTATATCAGTAAGTTTTTCTGTATTAATTGATGATTTTAATTTCTTTTCACAAGCAATAGTAATTAAGCAAATATGATTATTTTTCATTTAGCACACATCATCAAAACAAAATACTCAACAATTGTAGATGCAATTATATAATGATACCATGTTTCATCTATTCAATTTCATAACTACAAACAGAGAAAACTAATTTGCGGAATTTAAAACATTTCTCCTTGTTTGAGATTTTTCTTTTTCTTCTTCTTCTTCTTCAGCAATTCTTTAGTGACGAATATTTTGTCTTTCTCTGCTTCACCAAATTTGTTTTCTTTTGATACTTCAGATCTTCAATAACATAAACCTTACCTTTTTCTACTTCACTGAATTTTCTTCCACATAATACTTCAAATCTTCAGTGACATATATCTTACCTTTTTCTACTTCACTGAATTTTCTTCCACCTGAGAGCTTTTCCCCGAAGAGGTGTTTTTGATCCCTGAAAAGATTTTTCTTTTGGTGTGCAAGGATAACTAATCAATGAGAATTCTATGCCTTTTTTATTGTATCTTCATTTCATGCATATCCTCCACGTTTAATCACTACCAATTTTCCACTTCTTTATGTCTTTTCTTTTTTCTTCATTGAAATGCACACGTTCTGACCCACGTTTAGATTTCATTAATCTTCAACGAGTTCTCATGTGACCTCTATACAAATAACACTTTAACTCAACGAGTTGTCTAAACGTGCATTGTTCATGATACAGAAAATATAACATTAAAACATATCATGCTTTTCAATAAAAGCACATGTTAACTTAACATTTAGTTAAATGAGAAATTAATACAACGAAACAACTAGTTATTTAACTTAGTATAATTTCAGATCCAATACAGACAAGTATTTATATTAGTAAACTTTTTCTGTATTAATTGATGTTCTTAATTTCCTTTCACAAGCAATAGTAATTGAGCAAATATGATTACTTTCATTTAGCATACATCATCAAAACAAAATACTCAACAATCTCCCCCTTTTTGATGATGACAAAACCATATTAAATCAATTATGACATATATATAACTCAACAAATCACCTTCGTTGGGTTAATTTTTTTAATTCAACAAACAAGTTTGTCAACTTAAGTTTACTTAAACTTATTTCTATTGTTTGTGTAAAATTTACTTCTCAGAAATAAAACTTTCAGATGTCAATAATTACATAAGTATCTTTCAGATTTTATTAACCATATAATTATCTTTTAGATTACATTATCATCTATTAGATTACAATAACCACTTAAATATCATCTCCCTTTATAATATATGCAATTAAAATCATAATCATCTTCTTCTTTTGAATTTATAACATCTCTCCCCCTTTTTGTCATTAATCAAAAAGATGATTACACAGTATATAAATCGAGAGATATATTTACAACTAAACTTTCTGTAAACATAAATAAGAATTGAACCATTTACAGAAAAAAAATGTATTGTTCAAATAATCAAATAATAAATACAAACATTACATTTTGTATTTAGAAATAAGTAAACAGACAAATGACTTGACATTTATCTATTCCTCCTAAGGATATCACTAATAGCATTACATATTTTATCTCCTAGTTGCCTAATATCATTTCTAATGTCGTTAAGCATAGTATCTAAGTTAGGAGGTAGCTTAGGTTGCTGTTGTATTTGATCTGAATAGCTTGGTTGTTGACGTTGTATATGTTCTATACAGTCAGGTTGTTGTTGTTGTCGTTTAGGTTGATGCATGGCCTAGAATTTGTGCAAATCTTTGATACTAAAAGCTCTCATGCCTTTAGGTTTAGAGGGCCAGTCAGATAAAGTTAATTGGTTTGCAAGAAGTCTACATACAGCATCACCAAAAAATAACTTTAAACTCATATGTTGTAGTAGAGAAATGAAAACATCAAACCAATTGATTTGAATTCTGTTCAAGAGGCCATAAGGTGCATATAAACAATTTTTGCTGACTTCCAGATTATGTCCGAGTCTTTGAAACAAATTGGTATGCAAGATATTTGCAATAAACCTTACCTCTACATTCAGATTTTCCATTAATCTCATTTCGCTATATACATTTGGAATCTTTAATAAAGACTGAATGTCCTATTCCAGCTGTCTAACCATGTCAAATCTATATGTAACAACAACACCTTCATTCTTCAATCCTAAAACTTCAAAAATTAATTCAGGAGACAATGTGAACTCCTATTGATTTATTTGAGTTGTCAATATATTGTCATTCTTGACCAGATTGGTGTAAAAGGCTACAATAAGCTCTTTATATTGTTTCCATTTTGTTCCAACTAGCAAGAATTGAATTAAGCCTTGAAACTCAAATACATCTCTGATTTCCAACATATTTCTAAACTTTATTGGTCGAGCATGTAGAATCTGACAAGTAATCAAATTATTGTATTTCTGTAATGCTTCCTCAGATCGAAAATAAATTGAATTTCCTTGAATTTGTAATATTCTATACAAAGAAGGTGATACCTAAAGCCTTGATTCAGAATTTAATTCCTCTTCAGGAACCTCTTCTTCAAAATGAATGTCATGTTCCTCTATGAAAATATTTTCTTGAAGCTGTGTAAGTAGGCTTGATTCTCCAGCTTCAACATTGTAAGGAACATTTTCAATATCCTTTACATTCATTAGTTCAGTCTCTATAGAATGTTTAGAGTTCAATTGTTCCACAAATTCTACAACCGGTATATCCTTTTTTAAGTTTTCATTTTGTTCAACAGAAATTTCCATTGGTACATGTTGTGAATTCTCAAACTCTAATTCTATAGATTCTGAAATAGGCTGATTAACATTAAGCTCTTCTGGAGTTTTATCTATAAGATCGTATGGCTACACAAGAGGGGGGTGAATTGTGTATTTTTAATATTTTCTGAAATGTAATTGAAACTTTAAAACTCAAAAACAAGTCGAGACATTGTTTTCATAAAATCATTTTTATTCAAGGTTTCAATTACAATATACAATTCAATTCTCCTCAGAAATTGTAGATGCAATTATATTTCGATACCATGTATCATCTAAACAATTTCATAACTACAAACAAAGAAAACTAATTTACGGAATTTAAAACTTTTCTCCCTATTTGAGATCTTTCTTCTTCTTCTTTTTCTTCTTCAGCAATTCTTCAGTGACGAATATCTTGTCTTTTCATGCTTCACCAAATTTGATTTCTTCTGATACTTCAAATCTTCAGTGACGAAAATCTTACGTTTCTATGCTTCACTAAACTTTCTTCCACTTGAGAGATTTTCCCTGAGAAGGTGTTTTTGATCCCTGAAAAAGATTTTTCTTTTGGTGTGTAGGGATGTTTTGATCCTTGAAAAGATTTTTCGTTTTGTGTGCAAGGATGTTTTGATCAACGAGAATTCTATGCCTTTTATACTGTATCTTCATTTCATGCATATCCTTCACGTCTAACCACTACCAGTTTTCCACTTCTCCACGTCTTTCCTTTTTCCTTCATCGAAACACACACGTTCTAACCCACGTTTATATTTCGAATTTTCTTTAATCATCAGTCCTAGATCTTTGAAAAATTTCCTGCAAAATAAATTTTCCCGTCCAAAAGTTTTTCATCAGTGTAATAAGAAGTCGTTACTTTAATGTTAACTAAACGAGTAACACAAGTATATATATAACTTAACGTTTCTAACTTAACGAGTTCCTCATGTGCCATTTCACGTGACAAGTACTGTAGCTAACTCAACGAACTAAGTCCGTGGTGTTATGCTATCTCAACGAACCATCTCCATTGTGTTATGATAACTCAACGAACCATTTCCGTTGTGTTATGATAACTCAACGAACCAGTAATAAACAAATGTTTTTATAATAAGAATTTTACCACGTGCAAAAATAACAACTTAAGTTTATAACGCTAACCTAACGTGTTGCCTTAGTGTTCAATATAACAACTCAACGCGTTTAGTTATGTTAACTTAACAAGTTAAACATGTGCACCTCACGTGATACAATACAACATTCGTAACTTATAATTTCACCACGTGTATAACACTAACTTAACGAGTTCGTCTCTTCTTTTACTCACTAACTTAACGAGTTATCACGTGACCTATTTTAACCTTTAAGCCTCTAACTTAACGAGTTCTCACGTGACCTCTATACAAACAAAACTCTAACTTAACGAGTTGTCTAAACGTGCACTGTTCATGATACAGAAGATATAACATTAAAACATATCATGCTTTTCAATAAAAACACACATTCACTTAACGTTTAGCTAAATGAGAAATTAATGCAACGAAACGACTAGTTATTAACTTCAGATCCAATACAGACAAGTATTTATATCAGTAAGCTTTTTCTGTATTAATTGAAGATTTTAATTTCTTTTCACAAGCAATAGTAACTGAGCAAATATGATTATTTTCATTCAACACACATCATCAAAACAAAAATACTCAACAATCTCCCCCTTTTTGATGATGATAAAACCATATTAAATCAATTATGAAATATGTTTAACTCAACAAAGTACCTTCGTTGGGTTAACTTTTAATTCAACAAACTTGTTTGTTGACTTAAGTTCATTTAAGCTTATTTCTATTGTTTGTGTAAATTTTACCTCTCAGAACTAAAACTCTCAGATGTGAATAATTATATAAGTATCAATTTTCTAATTATCATCTGTCAGATTACAATAACCATTTAAATAGCATCTCCTTTTATAATATATATATGCAATTAAGATCATAATCATCTTTTTATAATATTTCTCCCCCTTTTTGTCATTAATCAAAAAGATAATTACAGAGAATATATATATGTATATAAGAGAATTACAACAACGATTTTTGTAAACAAGAATAATAATTGAACACATTTACAGAAAAATGTATTGTTCAATGAATCAAACAAGTAATACAAACATTACATTTTGTATTCAGAAACAAACAAAAACAGTTATCGACCCCTCCTAAGTATATCACTTATAGCATTACATATTTTATCTCCTAAATGCCTAATATCATTTCTGATATCATTAAGCACTACATCTAAGTCAGGAGGTAACTAGGTTTGCTGTTCTGCTTGAACTAAATAACTTTGTTGTTGTTGTTGTATATGGTCTGTATCAGGTTGTTGTTGTTGTTGTTGTCGTTGAGGTTTATGCATGGCCTGGAATTTTTGCAAATCTTTGACACTAAATGCTCTCATGCCTTTAGTTTCAGAGGGCTAGTTAGATAAAGTCAATTGGCTTGCAAGGATTCTACATACAGCATCACCATAAAATAACTTTGAACTCATATGCTGTAGTTGAGACATAAAAACATCAAACCAATTTATTTGAATTTTATTCAGCAGGCGATAAGTTGCATATAAACAGCTTCTGCTAACTTCCAAATTGTGTCTAACTCTCTGAAATAAATTTGCATGCAATATATTTGCAATAAACCGTGCCTCTGCATTCAGATTTTCCATTAATCTCATTTCAGAATATACATCTGGAATTTTTGATAAAGACTGAATGTTCCATTCCAGTTGTCTTATTATGTCAAATCTGTTGGTAACAACAACACCTTCATTCTTTAATCCTAAAACTTCAAAAATTAACTCAGGAGACAATATAAACTCTTGTTCATTTATTTGAGTTTTCAGAAAATTTCCATTATTGTCCAGATTGCTATAAAAAGCTGCAATAAGCTCTGTGTATTGCTTCCATTTCGTTCCTACTAGCAAGAATTTAATGAGGCCTTGAAACTCAAACAGATCTCTTATTTCCATCAAATTTCTGAATTTTATTGGACGAGCATGTAGAATCTGACATGTAATCAGATTATTGTATTTCTGCAATGCTTCTTCAGATCTAAAATGAATTGCATTACCATGAATTTTTAATATTGTACACAAAGAAGGTGATACCTGAAGCCGTGATTCAGAGTTTAATTCATCTTCAGGAACCTCTTCTTCAAAATGAATGTCATGTTGTTCCTCTTCCAAAATATTATCTCGAAGCTGCTCAGGTAAGCTTGATTCTTCAGCTTCAACAGTGTTAGGAACATTGTCAATATGCTCAACATTCATCTGTTCAGTCTCTATAGAATGTTCAGAGTACAATTTTTCCACAAATTCTACAGCTGGTGTATCTGTCTGTAATTGTTCATTTTGTTCAACAGATATTTCCATTGATTCATGTTGTGAATTCTCAGACTCTGCTTCTATAGATTCCGTAGAAGGCTGGTTAACTTTTAGCTATTCTGGAGTCTTAACATTTTCAATATCTGCTACTCTAGACAATTCAGCCTTTGAACTAGTTACTACCTCAACATTGTCAATTATATCTGCAATAACTTACTCAATGTCAGGTGCTTGATGCTCTGATTTGTTAATTTCTACATCATCAGGACTCGTACTAATAGAAAAGCTTGAGCTCATATTTGACTTGGATTTCTTCTCAAGTTGTCTAGCAAGGGAAAATAAAGTCTCATTATCTTCATCAGTTTTAGTGTGTTCGGAACTGATGAGTTTATCAGATGCACAATAAGGTACAATGTCTAGACATACATTGTCCTTTGGAAATAAATTTTCATCTGATTTTCCTTTTTCAAAAGACTTTGTTTCCTTAGACATAATTTTTCTGACTTTCTTTCTTCTATAACATTTTTGTTTCTCCTTTTCAAGTATTGCTGTTTTCTTTTCAAATTGCTCCATAAAAGTTTTCTACTTTAATTCTTCTAAGGCACTGTCTATTGCAACGGCCTTTCGAAGACTGTCAATTTTTGTTTTGTCTACAGCAATATCTGATTCTACTTGTTTTGAATATAAAGGAGTTGGGATAGCTGATTTATGCTCTTCCTCAAATGCATGTAGTCTTGTACCGTTTATAGGAGTTTGAGGAGTTCTATTTGATGAACCTACACTTTTTTCCAAATATTTTGCATACTGTTCCAAAAATGCAATCTAAGCACATTTCATTCTGTATTCTCTATCATATTTACTTCGAATACCCATGTATATAATACTTGCATCAGTATGTTGAAGTTCTTGTCTAACTTCATCTAATATATCTTGAGAAAAGAAGTAATCTCTATAAAGTTCTTCTAACCTTTTGTCCACTCGAAATATTTTCTTGAACCAAGTACGTGGAACTTCATCATTCTCTATTTCTTTTCCTTTTGCATCTCTTCTGCTTTTGCCTTTTCCTCTGCCACGACCTTTGTAGAACTTGGAGACCATCGTCGCAGGTCGTAACAGCAACAAGCGGGAAAAATTTTCTTGACAAAGTTTACAAATAACCTAAGTCCACATGTTATAAGTGTTTAAATAGGGTTTTTAGGCATATAACTCAACGTGAAGATAAGTCGGGTTTAGAAATAAAATAAATATTGAATAAAGCTTATTCAATCAAAGTACCCGAAATATTCAAGTATAACTCGTTGAGTTAACTAACCTAACGAGTAAAACGCTGTCTAGAGGCAGTTTTACACGTTACCTTATCTAATATAACGTCTAGTTAGTACACTTAAACAAGTTTCGGATGCTTCCAACTAAAACCTTCCGAAAACAACACACATGCTAAATTTAACATTATCTTGAGAACATTGTAAACTATTTGAACATTTTGTCCTTTGAATCTAAAATAGTTTATTTGTCTTTTTAAATTATTTCATCAAGATTTTAAGAGGACATTAATTCAGATTAACTAAGATTTGTATTTTAAATTATATTAATCTGTTTTTGACATTGTTAATGCTCCCCCTACAAATATACTTCAAATATAGTCAATCAAAATACAAAATATACTTGTAGTGACAATAGATGTTAAGTATAACTATACTTTTACATTTTCTTTTCAGAGACTTCCGTTATCCTGACATCATCAAAAATGATTTCCAGAATCAATTCCTACTGTATATGAATCAAAACATAACTTTGAACTCAATTCGATTAATTCAAGGAGAATAAAAGAATGTACCTAAAATAACGTTTTCAAAAGTACTAATGTTGATTCAATAAATCAGTAGTCATATTGGTATAAACTATATGCTATTAAAAGATATCTGTAATTAATGAAACAACTTTTTCTTTTCAAAACAGAAAATATTGATAATTTTCTTTAAAAGTTAGTTTGAAAAGCTTGAATCATACAAGAGCTTTCTAATGTACCCGTGTAATGAGCTTTCAGTCAACAATCCCAGATTTGATCAGGACCTTAGGTTGCTAGATTTAAAGAATCCTTTTTCAGGACAACAATCCTTACATACCTATCTGCTCAAGTACAAAAGGCTCGTGATCAAACTGATCAATAAACTCTCAAAGATTTTCACTTTGTAAGCACTTTTCATTTTAAGCACAATATATATGTATTCCATTAACACAGATGCAATAAAACACAAATCTCATACAATTTTTACTTCTATGATTGTATTGAGAATATGAATCAGTTTCAATAAGCTTATACTTTTGATTAACAATTTAAGATGAGTTACATATAACTTATTCTACAAGTTTAATCAATTAAGTCAAATTTATGCGTGATCATATGCATTTTCCTTGATTCAAAGAAAACATTTAATCAAAATTTAAGAATGTCAGAAGTATTTAATGTTTTTCATTTACACTTCCACTTAAAATCGTAAAAACTATTAAAATTGATAAACTACTTAAAATCAATAAGATACTACTATGATTTTACAATAAATACATAGTATCTTAAGCAGTAGTTTAGATATTACTTTAGATATTTATAATAAGTATATAATATCTATGAGGTGAACAACATCATTAATAATATTTATCTTTCTATGTGGAGTTTAAGCATTATACACATCACATAGCCTACAAATACCTAAATTTAATCTAATGTTGCAGAATGTATTTTCGTCTAGAGGTTTTGTAAATATATCAGCTAATTGATTTTTACTAGACACAAATTCTAATTTAATTTTTCCTTTAATTACGTTATCTCTTAGAAAATGATGTCTAACCTCTATATGCTTTCCTCTTGAATGTAATACAGGATTTTTGGAAAGATTTATTGCAGAACTACTGTGACAATAAATCTCAGTTGTATCATAAGATAATCCAAAATCTTCTAAAGTTTGCCTTATCTACAGAATCTGAGTGCAACACAGTGCAACAGCAACATATTAAGCTTTTGTAGTAGAAAGTACTACACAATTTTGCTTTTTACTAAACCATGACACCAAATTATTTCCCAATAATTGACATGTGCCACTGGTACTCTTTCTATCAGATTTAGATCCTACATAATCAGCATCAGTATATCCTATAAGATCTATTGAACTATCCTTAGAATAATACAGTCTAAAATTTTTAGTTCCTTGTATATATCTAAATATTCTTTTAACTGCAATTAAGTGTGATTCCTTAGGATTAGATTGAAATCTAGCACAAACACACACAACAAACATAATATCAGGTCTACTAGCAGTCAAAAAATGTAAAGAACCAATCATACTTCTGTATTTTCTTTGATCTATAGATTTTCCTATGTCATCAATATCTAACTTTAAAGTAGTACTCATAGGAGTTCCTCAAATCCTTGTATCATTAAAATTAAATTTCTTAAGCATTTCATCTGCATATTTTTCCTGATTTAAAATATACCTTTATCCATTTACTTAATTTGAAGTCTTAGAAAATATGAAAGTTCTCCTATCATACTCATTTCAAACTGATTAGTCATCTCTTTAGAGAATATTTCTATCAACTTATCAGAGGTTGCTCCAAAGATTATATCATCCACGTATATTTGAACAACAATCTGATCATTACCATCTCTCTTAATAAATAGAGTATGATCCACTTTTCCCATGATATAGCCTTTTTCTATTAAAAAAGTAGACAATCTTTCATACCATGATCTAGGTGCTTGCTTCAAACCATATAAGGCTTTCTTCAATTTATACACAAAGTCAAGATTTTTAATATCTTCAAATCCAGGTGGTTGTTTTACATAGACTTCTTCATTAATTAAACCATTTAGAAATGCACTCTTTACATCCATTTGATATAATTTAAAATCCATATAACAAGCATAGGCCAATAATATTCTAATACTTTCTAACCTAGCCACAGGAGCAAATGTTTCATCATAATCTAATCTTTCTTCCTATGTATACCCTTGTGCAACTAATCTAGCTTTATTCCTTATAATTTGACCAGTTTCGTTAGTTTTGTTTCTAAAGATCCACTTTGTACCTATTATGGACTGATTTTCTGGTGGAAAAACTAATTCCCATACATCATTTCTGATGAATTGATTTAGTTCTTCTTTCATTGCTACTATCCAATTTTCATCAGATAATGCTTCTTGTATATTCCTTGGTTCCACCATAGAAACAAACATACACATACTATTTAAATTTACTAAAGCTCTAGTTTTAACTTCCTCATTAATATTACCAATGACTTGAGTAATGGGATGTGATGAAGAATAACGCCAATTTCTCTGATTTTCCTCAATATTCTCATCAACATCTGAAAGTCCATCACTTTCATCATTAGTTTGATCATTTAAGTTCATATTTTTGATTTTCTCAGATAAATCATCAATCTCTCTATTGATCTCTAACTCATTTGGAAAATTGATCATATCATCATTATCAGCTTTAGATTAAGATTCTCTAAGAGAATTTTCATTGAAGCTTACATGGAGGGTTTCTTCAATAGTCCTAGAAGTCTTGTTATATACTCTATAGGCTTTACTTCTAGTAGAGTAACCTACAAAAATTCCTTCATCCGATTTGGCTTGAAATTTATCCCTTTTATCCTTAGTATTAAGAATAAAACACTTGCAGCCAAATGGTTTCATATAGGAAATTTTTAGAACCCTATTAAACATAATTTCAAAAAGAGTTTTATTAACAAGAGGTCTTAAATGACTTCTGTTAATAACATAACAAGCTGTATTTACTGCTTCAGCTCAAAGATTTTGAGGTAACTTATGTTCATTCAACATAGTTCTGGCCATTTCTTGAAGTGATCTATTCTTTCTCTCAACAACACCATTTTGACACGGTGCTCTTGGAAAAGAAAATCTGTGATCAATGCCATGCTCATTACAATAGTTATCCATTTGATCATTATCAAATTCAATTCCATGATCACTCCTAAGTTTTTGAATAGAGACACTTTGCTCATTTTGAACAAAATTGCAAAACATTTTAAATTTTTCAAAAACTTCTATATTAGATGCTAGAAAATATACCCAAGTGTATCTAGAGAAGTCATCTACTAAAACAAATACATATCGTTTACCACCAAGACTCATTATTCTTGTTGGTCCAAATAGATCCATATGTATAAGTTCTAAGACTCTCTTGCTTGAAATATCAGTTTTGGATTTAAAAGAGTTTTTGTGAAGTTTACCTAACTCACATGCATCACACATAAAGTTCTTTGAGTATTTAATCTTTGGTAAACCTCTCACTAAATGTTTTCTAGATAGTTTATGTAACAGTCTCATATTTATATGCCCAATCCTTCTATGCCATAGATATGCATCACTAGTTTCAACTAGCAAACATGAATTTAAATCAACTGCACTAGAAGGTAAAGATAAAATACATACAGAACCTTTTCTTTTAGCAATAAACTGAATTTCATCTGTATTTTTATCAATTATTTTGCATACATTATCTTCAAACACTACATAATATCCATTTTCAGTTAGTTTTAGTGATACAAGGATTCAAGAAACTCCTATGAGTACTTCTTTAAAGTTAGATATTGATGACATAGGAAAATCAATAGATCAAAGAAAATACAAAAGTATGATTGGTTCTTTACTTTATTTGATAGCTAGTAGACCTGATATTATATTTGTTGTGTGTGCTTGTGCTAGATTTCAATCTAATCCTAAAGAATCACACTCAATTGTTGTTAAAAGAATATTTAGATATATACAAGGAACTAAAAATTTCAAACTGTATTATTCGAAGGATAGTTCAATAGATCTTATAGGATATATTGATGCTGATTATGTAGGATCTAAATCTGATAGAAAACGTACTAGTGGCACATGTCAATTATTGGGAAATAATTTGGTGTCATGGTTTAGTAAAAAGGCAAACTGTGTAACACTTTCAACCACTAAAGCTAAATATGTTGCTGCTGCATTGTGTTGCACTCAGATTTTGTGGATAAGGCAAACTTTAGAGGGCTTTGGATTATCTTATGATACAACTTAGATTTATTGTGACAACAATTTTGTAATAAATCTTTCCAAAAGTCCTGTATTACATTCTAGAGCAAAGCATATAGAGGTTAGACATCATTTTCTAAGAGACAACATAATTAAAGGTAAAAATTAAATTAGGATTTGTGTCTAGTAAAAATCAACTAATTGATATATTTACAAAACCTCTAGATGAAAATATATTCTGCAACATAAGATTAAATTTAGGTATTTCTAGGCTATGTGATGTGTAAAATGCTTAAACTCCATAAAAAGATAAATTGTATTATATACTTATTATAAATATCTGAGTAATATCTAAACTACTACATAAGATACTATGTATTTATTGTAAAATTACAGTAGTATCTTATTGATTTTACGTATTTTATCAATTTTAATGGTTTTCAAAATTTTAAGTGGAAGTGTCATTGAAAAACATTAAATTCCTCTAAAATCCTGAAATTTTGATTAAGTGATTTTCGTTGGATCAATGAAAGTGCATATGATCAAGAATGAGTTTGACTTGATTGATTAAACTTGTAGAATAATTTATATGTAAATCATCTTAAACTACTAATCAAAAGTATGAGCTTATTTAAATTGATTTATATTTTCAGTAAAATCATAGACGTAAAAATTATATGAGATTTGTGTTTTATTGCATCTGTATTAATGGAATACATATATACTGTGCTTAAAATGAAAAGTGCTTACAAAGTGAAAATCTTTGAGAGTTTATTGATCAGTTTGATCATAAGCCTTTTGTACTTGAGTAGATAGGTATGTAAGGATTGTTGTTTTGAAAAAGAACTCTTTAAATCTGGCAACCTAAGGTCCTGATCAGACCTAGGATTGTTGACTGAAAGCTCATTACATGGGTACATTAGAAAGCTCTTATATGATTCAAGCTTTTCAAACTAACTTTTAAAGAAAATTATCAATATTTATTGTTTTGAAAAGATAAAAGTTGTTTCATTAACTATAGATATCTTTAAATCGAATATAGTTTCTACCAATATGACTGCTAATTTATTGAATCAACATTAGTACTTTTGAAAATGTTTATTTGAGATACATTCTTTTATTCTCCTTGAGTTAATCATATTAAGTTTAAAGTTATGTTTTGATTCATATACGAATGAAGTTGATTCTTGAAATCATTTTTGATGAAGTATTCTTGAGAAAATTTAAAAGTCTAGTTATAGTTAACATCTATTGTTATACAGGTATATTTTGTATGTTATTGAATATATTTGAAGTATATTTGTAGGGGGAGGAATAACAATGTCCAGAATAGATTAATATAATTCAGAATATAAATCTTAGTTAATCTGATTTTAGTCCTCTTAAGATCTTGATGAAACAATTTAAAAGACAAACAAACTAATTTTAGATTCATAAAAAGAATATTAGAATAGTTTACAATGCTCTCAAGATGATGTTTTATATATGTTAATTATAGCTTATGTGTTGTCTTCAGAAGGTTTCAGTTGAAAGCATCTGTTTAGAATGAAAAAGTGCATAATATTAACGGTTAAATGATGGTTAATTGCATAATATTTAGCTTATCATGCGAGAATTAAGCTATTATGTTATAATTGCACTGTTAGATGCTTTAATAAAAGAATCTATATAATTCCAGGGAATTAATGTTAATTTAGTACATTTCTGAACTATCAGTAAATTGCAGGCTGTGAAATTCTTAAGTATCCAAATTTTCTGTTATTTCGGAGAGTTATGTTTAATGTACTGGACAGTTATGTTTTAAATGCTTAAAGAATATTTTATTATTTCTTAGATTACACGTGTTGAAACTACAATGCATGACTTAAGTGGATTTTCGAAAGGTTATATGTAACTATCCGAAATGCATCTGAGCATCGGATAGTAGGTTCATAAGCATTCGAAATATTTGAACTTGTTAAGATAGAATTATGCACGTATTGAATTTAAATGCTTTAGTATATCACGTGAGATGCACATGTTTAACTAGTTAAGTTAGCATAACTATATGCATTGAGTTACATGAATACACACTAAGGTAACACGTTATGTTAGAGGCTTATTTCTTTATTGCACGTGTTTTATAATTAAATCAATGAAGTAAGTCTGTTGAGTTATCTGTAACTCCACGGACCATTTATTTTCTAATATGCCACTATAGCGATTACAGAAACAAGACATTCGAAGGAAAACCACGATTGCACGTATCACGTAGGAAATCGCTCGTGGAAGGAAGAAGAAATCACCATCGTTGATATGAGAGAAGGAAATCCAACCAATCATTGAAGTAGAAGCAGTTACTACTAAGAAATATAAAGGACAAGGAGAAAAGAATATATAGGTGTGGCCAATGTGTGTGTAGAGGAGGAGGACCGCACTAACTGCAGGCAGCGACGGAAGTTCCCTGAAGTTCCACACTACCATCACCACCACCACCATAACCACCAACCATCGGAGGTCTGTGAGGATACTTTCCTGATGTCAGGTTGATTCCGAGCCAAACACGGTGCTTGACAACCACTATGAGGAGTGATCGCATCGCGGGAAGGGAAGCCATTTTCACCAAGCACCGACTCATATCTCAAGAGATCGTAAAGCTTCTAGCCTTGGTTTCGAGTTGATGCCAGTATGCTGAAGAGGAGATCAACTTGCAATTCTGGACTCGCGATTCCATAGGGAGAGGAGATAGAATTGTAAGTTGTTAAATTTTCAGTGGTGTAATTGCGTTGCATGTAGTGACGAAAGTTTTTACTCTCAATAGAGATTACTTTTACATTTCACCTTTCGCCCATTTTCATGATCATATAAAAACAAAAATACCAAAAACAACTTATCTGTGTTTATAGTTAGTATTGGAGTGTTGTATTGTTTGTTTTGTATCGTGATTATTGTTATCATTGTTAGTGTTTGGAATGTTTCATGTTTGTTTAAAATGAAAAAAAAAAAATAGAAAATAGTTTTATAGTTTATTGAAATCGAATTGTTCCTAATACTTAAAGATTTTAATGGTTACTGTTTGAAATATTTGAATGTTAGTGTTGCCGAATGATAAATTTAATATTAACTAACATTAAAGAGCTTAATTGATGTTATTTACAATCTGTGGAACCGCTCAATGGTTAACCGAATTCCTTTGTAAATAGTAGTATTAATCTGGATAGATAACTTCGTTGAGTTACTTCAATTTCACAAGGTTAGTTCGTTGAGTTAGCTATAACTCAATGAAGTGGTTACTAAAGATATAAATTTCATTATTAAAAACAGAACAGTACACAATTCTTCCTCAATTCTCTATGGGATCAACCTGTACTTGCACACAAATACAATATACACTGTGCACTTGTAGTTAAAATATAAATTGGAATTAATATCTAATTTGTGTGAAACATGGTTTGTTGACTTCTAAAAAGGAATTAATGATAAGCATAAAGATAAATTAACTAAGTTACAAATAGAAGTTAACAAGGCAATCAAGTTTTTTGGCGCCGTTGCTAGGAAACTAAATAAGTTCTCTAGTGCCGCCTAAAAATCCAACCAGCATCTGAAACTTGTTTTTGGTAAAGTGTACTAATTAAAAGTTATGTTATATAAAGTAACGTGTAAAACTACCTCTAGATAGCATTTTACTTGTTAGGTTAGATGACTCAACGAGTTATGCTTAAATATTTTGGGTACCTTGATTGAATAAACTGTATTCAATATTCATTTAAAATCCAATCCCAACTATTATACTAGTTGAGTTAGACGACTAAAAGCCTTATTTAGACACTTATTACACGGGAACTTAGGTTATTCATAAACTTTGTGTTTGAAAATCTTTCCCGCTTGTTCCTATTACAACCTGCGACGATAGTCTCCAAGTTCTACAAAGGTCGTGGTAGAGGAAAAGGCAAAGGTAGAGGAAATGGAAAAGGAAAAGAAATTAATGAAGATGAATTTCCACGAGATTGGTTTAAGAAAATACTTCAAGTTGACAAAAGGTTAGCAAAAATATATAGTGAATATTTCTTTCTTGAAGGAATACTGAATGAAGTTAGACTAGAACTTCATAATACTAATGAAAGTATAAAATACATGGGCATAAGAAATAAATTTGATAGAGAATATAGAATGAAGTGTGCCGAAATCACATTTTTGGAACAATATGCACAATATATGGAAAAAGGCGTAGGTTCTTCAAATAGAATTCCTCAAACCCCTATCAGTGGTACATGACTACAACCATTTGAAGAAGAACATGACTCTGCAATACCTACACCCTTATTTTCAAAGGAAAAACAAACAAATATTGTTGTTGATCAAAGGAAAGTTGAAGGTCTTCGAAAGGCAATAGCAATAGAAAGTGCCTTAGAAGAATTAAACCAGAAAACTTTTATGGAACAATTTCAAAAGAAAACAGCAATACTTGAAGAAAAGAAGTTGACTTGTTATAGGAGACGAAAAATCAGGAAAATTGTTTCTAAGGAAACAAAGATTGTTGAAAAAGAAAAGTCAGATGAGGATTTCTTTCCAAAGGACAATGTATGTCTAGACATTGTACCTTACAATGCATCTGATAATCTCATTAGTTCCGAACACACTAAAACTGATGATGATAATGAGACTTTATACTCTCTTTCTAAAAAACTTGAAAAGAAATCAAAGACAAATATTAGTTCAAGTTTTTCTATTGGTTCAAGCCTTGATGATAAGGAAATTGAACAATCAGAGCATCAGGCAACTGATATTGAACAAGTTATTGCAGATGTACTTGAAAATGTTGAGGCCGTAACTAGTTTAGAGGTTGGATTGTCTGGAGTAGCAGATATTGAAAAAGATAATGTTGAGTATTTTTGTTTTGATGATGTGTGCTGAATGAAAATAATCATATTTGCTCAATTACTATTGCTTGTGAAAAGAAATTAAAATCATCAATTAATACAGAAAAAGCTTACTAATATAAATACTTGTCTGTATTGGATCTGAAGTTAATAACTAGTCGTTTCATTGCATTAATTTCTCATTTAGCTAAACGTTAAGTTAACGTGTGTTTTTATTGAAAAGCATGATATGTTTTAATGTTATATCTTCTGTAACATGAACAGTGCACGTTTAGACAACACGTTAAGTTAGAGTTTTGTTTGTATAGAGGTCACGTGAGAACTCGTTAAGTTAGAGGCTTAAAGGTTAAAATAGGTCACGTGATAACTCGTTAAGTTAGTGAGTAAAAGAAGAGACGAACTCGTTAAGTTAGTGTTATACACGTGGTGAAATTATAAGTTACGAATGTTGTATTGTATCACGTGAGGTGCACATGTTTAACTTGTTAAGTTAACATAACTAAACGCGTTGAGTTGCTATATTGAACACTAAGGCAACAAGTTAGGTTAGCGTTATAAACTTAAGTTGTTATTTTTGCACGTGGTAAAATTCTTATTATAAAAACATTTGTTTATTACTGGTTCGTTGAGTTATCATAACACAACGAAAATGGTTCGTTGAGTTATCATAACACAATGGAGATGGTTCGTTGAGATAACATAACACCACAGACTTAGTTTGTTGAGTTAGCTACAGTACTTGTCACGTGAAATGGCACATGAGGAACTCGTTAAGTTAGAAACGTTAAGTTATATATATACTTGTGTTACTCATTTAGTTAACATTAAAGTAACGACTTCTTATTACACTGATGAAAAACTTTTGGACGAGAAAGTTTATTTTGCAGGAAATTTTTCAAAGATCCAGGACTGATGATTAAAGAAAATTCGAAATATAAACGTGGGTTAGAACGTGTGTGTTTCGATGAAGGAAAAAGGAAAGACGTGGAAAACTGGTAGTGGTTAGACGTGAAGGATATGCATGAAATGAAGATACAGTATAAAAGGCATAGAATTCTCGTTAATCAAAACATCCTTGCACACAAAACGAAAAATCTTTTCAAGGATCAAAACATCCCTGCACACCAAAAGAAAAATCTTTTTCAGGGATCAAAAACACCTTCTCAGGGAAAATCTCTCAAGTGGAAGAAAGTTCAGTGAAGCATAAAAAGGTAAGATTTTCGTCACTGAAGATTTGAAGTATCAGAAGAAAGTAAATTCGGTGAAGCATGGAAAGACAAGATATTCGTCACTGAAGAATTGCTGAAGAAGAAAAAGAAGAAGAAGAAAGATCTCAAACAGGGAGAAAAGTTTTAAATTCCGCAAATTAGTTTTCTTTGTTTGTAGTTATGAAATTGTTTAGATGATACATGGTATCGAAATATAATTGCATCTACAATTTCTGAGGAGAATTGAATTGTATATTGTAATTGAAACCTTGAATAAAAATGATTTTATGAAAACAATGTCTCGACTTGTTTTTGAGTTTTAAAGTTTCAATTATATTTCAAAAAATATTAAAGATACACAATTCACCCCCCTCTTGTGTAGCCATACGATCCTACAAGTGGTATCAGAGTTTTGTGAATAATCTTTGATATAAAATCGATACCAACTTATTTAATATCATTGCTTATTCTACCTTCCTTGTTTTTAAACGGAAATTAATATCTGAGCATACATTTAACTCTATTGATTTAAGTCTCAAGTTGTTTTAAAGTTTTTAGACTATTTAAAATCAAATAGGTTGAAAAATCTATGGTAAAATGGCTATTGGAAATGGTAATTTTTCTTTATATGAAGGCCAAAATCTTAATCGTCCTCATTTATTTGATGGAATACATTTTGAATATTGGAAATATAGGATGACTATTTTTCTTCAAAGTATAGATCATAAATTGTGGTTCATGATTTCTAAACCATATACTCCGTTAACTACTCCTTATAATACTTGGACAATTACTGAAAAAGAAAATGAAACTCTGAATGCTAAGGGCTTAAATATTTTATTTTGTGCATTGAGTTATGAACAGTTCAGTAAAGTGTTGGCATATAAATTTGCTTATGAGGTGTGGCATGCATTAGAAGTTTCACATGAAGGTACTTCTCAAGTTAAAGAGACAAAAATAAACATGTTGATTCATAAGTATGAACTCTTTAAAATGCATGAAGACGAAAATATTTCTAAGATGTTTTCCAGATTTCTTGATATCATAAACTCTTTAAAATGTTTAGGAAAGAATTTTGAACAAAAGGATTTGGTGAGGAAAATTATCAGATCCCTAAGTTCTAAATGGTCTCAAAAAGTAACATCAATTGGGGAATCACGAGATTTAAATGTTTATACTATGAATGAACTTATAGGAAATTTAATAGCTTATGAAGTTCAATTAAATGAATCACTAAGTCACAACAAACTAAAAATGAAGAAAGAAATAGCCTTCGAAATTAATTCAAATTCTGATATATCTACTGATTTTGACGAGGATTTGATTTTGCTGACTAGGAAATTCAAGAAAGCATGGAAAGCTAGGAAACAGCAAAGGAACAAAAGTGATAAACCCTCAACGTCAAAATCATTGAATGACAAGAATTCTTCATCCAGAAAGTATGTATGTTACAACTGTAAGAAACCTGGACATCCTTCTCCAGATTGTCCTATGAGGAAAAATGAAAAGCAAAGTAGGACAAATCAGAAGAAGATGGCTTAGAAAACTCAGAAAAAGTTTTACAAGAAAAAGGCTTTGAAAGTCACTTGGGATGACACGTCTGAAGAGTCTGAATCTAAGGAATCAGCATCAAAATCTTTACATTCAGAAGGAGAACAAGAGTTAGAAGACGTTGCTCATATGTGCTTCAGGGTAGATGAGTCTGAGGTAATATCTGATCCTGAAAGTCATTCAGATTTCAACTTTGATGAATTATTATGTGCTTATCATGCATTATTACAAAAACTTAAAGTATGTAAACTGAAAAATAAGAATATTAGAAAATCTTCATCCATTATGGAAGAAGAAAATTGTTTCCTGTCTACTACTTTAGAAAAGTTTAAATGTGATAATGAAAATCATGCTATAGATTTGCAAAAATTTAGATTTAGTGAATGTATCTTGCATGAACAAATACAGAATATAAAGGCTGAAAAATTAAAGATAGAATCTGAAAATGAAATGTTAAGAAACAATATAAATGAACTTGAATTAGAGATAGATAAGTTAAAACTGAGAGAGCAAGATTTAAATTCTACCTTTGAGAAATGGAATTTAAGTCAAACTAAGTTAGACAAACTAACTAGTACCCCTACGGTGTCTTATAAATTTGGCTTAGGATTTGATTATCCTGAATATCCTCAATCTCAAGCCAATAAAGGATTTATTAGTTGCAGTTCAAGTAAATCTAAGACTAAAATTCCTTTTATTATGAAACAAGGTAATAAATATGTAAAAGTAGGTACTTCATGGGATGAATCATGTAGTAATAATGTAAATCAATGTGATTTGTCAAATTGTACTTCTAACTTGACTATAAATGTTTCTAAAAATCTTGTTTCTTATTCTGGAAATTCAGTTTCTAATGTTTCTAAAATTTCAGATAATTGTAGCAACTGAAAATTCAGAAACCTGAGCATGTAATTCAATACACTGGTATTAGACCAATTACTGATTCTGCATGTGATAAAACAAAAAATTCTTGTGTAGAAAAAGATTTTGTATGTACGGAAAATTTTAATACAAGTACAAAATCTTGGTATGAACTTACTGAAATGTATAAGCATGACCAAAATAAATTAACATCTGATAAAAATATGTTTGGTCTTGATTATACTACATCTAAAAACAAAAAGAATGATTGCAAAAGCAATAATGCTATATGTGAGTATGAAGCTAATGATAAATCAATAGTACTTACAACTAATAAGAATATAAATGATAATGTTAAACTATTTTTAAATAAAAAGAAGAAATATGTGTTTAATGAACTTGGTCCTCAACAACATTGGGTAACAAGAAAAAGTTTTTCTTAATTTGTTGCAGGAGGAAACAACATCAAAATGGATCTTGGACAGTGGAGCGTCAAGTCACATGACCGGACAAAAAAGTCTATTACAAAATTTTACAAATACCATGAAAGGAAGTGTAACATTTGGAAACAAAAGCAAAGATAAAATCATAGGTTTGGGCAATGTTCAAATAAGTCCTACTTGTGTTATTTCGAATGTACTATATGTAGAAAACCTAGGATTTAATTTGCTAAGTGTCATAAAACTAACTGAAAATGGATATTATGTAGTGTTTGAAGATAATGTATGCAAAATAATTGATAAAAATACAGATGAAATTCAGTTTATTGCTAAAAGAAAAGGTTCTGTATGTATTTTATCTTTACCTTCTAGTGCAGTTGATTTAAATTCATGTTTGCTAGCTGAAACTAGTGATGCATATCTATGGCATAGAAGGATTGGGCATATAAATATGAGACTGTTACATAAACTATCTAGAAAACATTTAGTGAGAGGTTTACCAAAGATTAAATACTCAAAGAACTTTATGTGTGATGCATGTGAGTTAGGTAAACTTCACAAAAACTCTTTTAAATCCAAAACTGATATTTCAAGCAAGAGAGTCTTAGAACTTATACATATGGATCTATTTGGACCAACAAGAATTATGAGTCTTGGTGGTAAACGATATGTATTTGTTTTAGTAGATGACTTCTCTAGATACACTTGGGTATATTTTCTAGCATCTAAAACAGAAGTTTTTGAAAAATTTAAAATGTTTTGCAATTTTGTTCAAAATGAGCAAAGTGTCTCTATTCAAAAACTTAGGAGTGATCATGGAACTGAATTTGATAATGATCAAATGGATAACTATTGTAACGAGCATGGCATTGATCACAGATTTTCTTTTCCAAGAGCACCGTGTCAAAATGGTGTTGTTGAGAGAAAGAATAGATCACTTCAAGAAATGGCTAGAACTATGTTGAATGAACATAAGTTACCTCAAAATCTTTGGGCTGAAGTAGTAAATACAGCTTGTTATGTTATTAACAGAAGTCATTTAAGACCTCTTGTTAATAAAACTCCTTTTGAAATTATGTTTAATAGGGTTCCAAAAATTTCCTATATGAAACCATTTGGCTGCAAGTGTTTTATTCTTAATACTAAGGATAAAATGAATAAATTTCAAGCCAAATCGAATGAAGGAATTTTTGTAGGTTACTCTACTAGAAGTAAAGCCTATAGAGTATATAAGAAGACTTCTAGGACTATTAAAGAAACCCTCCATGTAAGCTTCAATGAAAATTCTCTTAGAGAATCTCAATCTAAAGCTGATAATGATGATATGATCAATTTTCCAAATGAGTTAGAAATCAATAGAGAGATTGATGATTTATCTGAGAAAATCAAAAATATGAACTTAAATGATCAAACTAATGTTGAAAGTGATGAACTTTCAGATGTTGATGAGAATATTGAGGAAAATCAGAGAAATTGGCGTTATTCTTCATCACATCCCATTACTCAAGTCATTGGTAATATTAATGAGGGAGTTAAAACTAGAGCTTCAGTAAATTTAAATAGTATGTGTATGTTTGTTTCTATGGTGGAACCAAGGAATATATAAGAAGCATTATCTGATGAAAATTGGATAGTGGCAATGCAAGAAGAACTAAATCAATTCATCAGAAATGATGTATGGGAATTAGTCTCTCCACCAGAAAATCAGTCCATAATAGGTACAAAGTGGATCTTTAGAAACAAAACTAACGAAACTGGTCAAATTATAAGGAATAAAGCTAGATTAGTTGCACAAGGGTATACATAGGAAGAAGGATTAGATTATGATGAAACATTTGCTCCTGTGGCTAGGTTAGAAAGTATTAGAATATTATTGGCCTATGCTTGTTATATGGATTTTAAATTATATCAAATGGATGTAAAGAGTGCATTTCTAAATGGTTTAATTAATGAAGAAGTCTATGTAAAACAACCACCTGGATTTGAAGATATTAAAAATCTTGACTTTGTGTATAAATTGAAGAAAGCCTTATATGGTTTGAAGCAAGCACCTAGATCATGGTATGAAAGATTGTCTACTTTTTTAATAGAAAAAGGCTATATCATGGGAAAAGTGGATCATACTCTATTTATTAAGAGAGATGGTAATGATCAGATTGTTGTTCAAATATACGTGGATGATATAATCTTTGGAGCAACCTCTGATAAGTTGATAGAAATATTCTCTAAAGAGACGACTAATCAGTTTGAAATGAGTATGATAGGAGAACTTTCATATTTTCTAAGACTTCAAATTAAGTAAATGGATAAAGGTATATTTTAAATCAGGAAAAATATGTAGATGAAATGCTTAAGAAATTTAATTTTAATGATACAAGGATTTGAGGAACTCCTATGAGTACTACTTTAAAGTTAGATATTGATGACATAGGAAAATCTATAGATCAAAGAAAATACAGAAGTATGATTGGTTCTTTACATTATTTGATTGCTAGTAGACCTGATATTATGTTTGTTGTGTGTGTTTGTGCTAGATTTCAATCTAATCCTAAGGAATCACACTTAATTGCAGTTAAAAGAATATTTAGATATATACAAGGAACTAAAAATTTCAGACTGTATTATTCTAAGGATAGTTCAATAGATCTTATAGGATATACTGATGCTGATTATGTAGGATCTAAATCTGATAGAAAGAGTACCAGTGGCACATGTCAATTATTGGGAAATAATTTGGTGTCATGGTTTAGTAAAAAGCAAAATTGTGTAGTACTTTCTACTACAGAAGCTTAATATGTTGCTGTTGCACTGTGTTGCACTCAGATTCTGTAGATAAGGCAAACTTTAGAAGATTTTGGATTATCTTATGATACAACTGAGATTTATTGTCACAGTAGTTCTGCAATAAATCTTTCCAAAAATCCTGTATTACATTCAAGAGCAAAGCATATAGAGGTTAGACATCATTTTCTAAGAGATAACGTAATTAAAGGAAAAATTAAATTAGAATTTGTGTCTAGTAAAAATCAATTAGCTGATATATTTACAAAACCTCTAGACGAAAATACATTCTGCAACATTAAATTAAATTTAGGTATTTGTAGGCTATGTGATGTGTAAAATGCTTAAACTCCACATAAAAAGATAAATATTGTTAATGATGTTGTTCACCTCATAGATATTATATACTTATTATAAATATCTAAAGTAATATCTAAACTGCTACTTAAGATACTATGTATTTATTGTAAAATCATAGTAGTATCTTATTGATTTTAAGTAGTTTATCAATTTTAATAGTTTTTACGATTTTAAGTTGAAATGTAAATGAAAAACATTAAATACTTCTGACATTCTGAAATTTTGATTAAATGTTTTCTTTGAATCAAAGAAAATGCATATGATTAGACATAAATTTGACTTAATTGATTAAACTTGAAGAATAAGTTATATGTAACTCATCTTAAACTGTTAATCAAAAGTATAAGCTTATTGAAACTGATTCATATTCTCAGTACAATCATAGAAGTAAAAATTGTATGAGATTTGTGTTTTATTGCATCTGTATTAATGGAATACATATATACTATGCTTAAAATGAAAAGTTCTTACAAAGTAAAAATCTTTGGCAGTTTATTGATCAGTTTGATCACGAGCTTTTTGTACTTGAGCAGATAGGTATGTAAGGATTGTTGTCCTGAAAAAGGATTCTTTAAATCTGGCAACCTAAGGTCCTAATCAGATCTGGGATTGTTGACTGAAAGCTCATTACACGGGTACGTTAGAAAGCTCTTGTATGATTCAAGCTTTTCAAACTAACTTTTAAAGAAAATTATCGATATTTACTGTTTTGAAAAGAAAATGTTGTTTCATTAATTACAGATATCTTTGAATCACATATAGTTTATACCAATATGACTATTGATTTATTGAATCAACATTAGTACTTTTGAAAACGTTTATTTGAGATACATTCTTTTATTCTCCTTGAATTAATCGAATTGAGTTCAAAGTTGTGTTTTGATTCATATACAGTAGGAATTGATTTTGGAAATCATTTTTGATGATGTCAGGATATACGAAGTCTCTGAAAAGAAAATGTAAAAGTTTAGTTATACTTAACATCTATTGTCACTACAAGTATATTTTGTATTTTGATTGAATATATTTGAAGTATATTTGTAGGGGGAGGATTAACAATGTCGAAAACAGATTAATATAATTTAGAATACAAATCTTAATTAATGTCCTCTTACAATCTTGATGAAATAATTTAAAAAGACAAATAAACTATTTTAGATTCAAAGGACAAAATGTTCAAATAGTTTACAATGTTCTCAAGATAATGTTAAGTTTAGAATGTGTGTTGTTTTCAGAAGGTTTCAGTTGGAAGCATCCGAAACTTGTTTAAGTGTACTAACTAGACGTTATGTTAGATAAGGTAACATGTAAAACTGCCTCTTGATAGCGTTTTACTCGTTAGGTTGGTTAACTCAACGAGTTATACTTAAATATTTCGGGTATCTTGATTGAATAAACTTTATTCAATATTTATTTAATTTCTAAACCCGACTTCTCTTCACATTGAGTTATACACCTAAAAACCCTATTTAAACACTTATTACACGGGGACTTAGGTTATTTGTAAACTTTGTTAAGAAAATCTTTCCCACTTATTGCTGTTAGAACCTGCGACGATGGTCTCCAAGTTCTACAAAGGTCGTGGCAGAGGAAAAGGCAAAAGCAGAAGAGATGTAAAAGGAAAAGAAATAGAGAATGATGAAGTTCCACGTACTTGGTTCAAGAAAATATTTCGAGTGGACAAAAGGTTAGAAGAACTTTATAGAGATTACTTCTTTTCTCAGGATATATTAGATGAAGTTAGACAAGAACTTCAACATACTGATGCAAGTATTACATACATGGGTATTTGAAGTAAATATGATAGAGAATATAGAATGAAATGTGTTGAGATTGCATTTTGGGAACAATATGCAAAATATTTGGAAAAAGGTGTAGGTTCATCAAATAGAACTCCTCAAACTCCTATAAATGGTACAAGACTATATGCATTTGAGGAAGAGCATGAATCAGCTATCCCTACTCCTTTATATTCAAAACAAGTAGAATCAGATATTGCTGTAGATAAAACAAAAGTTGACAGTCTTCGAAAGGTCATTGCAATAGAAAGTCCCTTAGAAGAATTAAAGCAGAAAACTTTTATGGAGTAATTTGAAAAGAAAACAGCAATACTTGAAAAGGAGAAACAAAAATGTTATAGAAGAAGGAAAGTCAGAAAAATTATGTCTAAGGAAACAAAGTCTATTGAAAAAGGAAAATCAGATGAAAATTTATTTCCAAAGGACAATGTATGTCTAGACATTGTACCTTATTGTGCATCTGATAAACTCATCAGTTCCGAACACACTGAAACTGATGAAGATAATGAGACTTTATTTTCCCTTGCTAGAAAACTTGAGAAGAAATCCAAGTCAAATATGAGCTCAAGTTTTTCTATTAGTACAAGTCCTGATGATGCAGAAATTGACAAATTAGAGCATCAGGCACCTAACATTGAATAAGTTATTGTAGATATAATTAACAATGTTGAGGCAGTAACTAGTTCAAAGGCTGAATTGTCTAGAGTAGCAAATATTGAAATTGTTAAGACTCTAGAAGAGCTAAAAGTTAACCAGCCTTCTACGGAATCTATAGAAGTAGAGTTTGAGAATTCACAGCATGAATCAATGGAATTATCTGTTGAACAAAATAAACAATTTCTAACAGATATATCGGTTGTAGAATTTGTGGAAAAATTGTACTCTGAACATTCTATAGAGACTGAACAGATGAATGTTGAGTATATTGACAATGTTCCTAACACTGTTGAAGCTGAAGAATCAAGCTTACCTGAGCAGCTTCGAGATAATATTTTGGAAGAGGAACAACATGACATTCATTTTGAAGAAGAGGTTCCTGAAGATGAATTAAACTCTGAATCACGGCTTCAGGTATCACCTTCTTTGTGTACAATATTAAACATTCAAGGTAATACAATTCATTTTAGATCTGAAGAAGCATTGCAGAAATACAATAATCTGATTACACGTCAGATTCTACATGCTCGTCCAATAAAATTCAGAAATTTGATGGACATAAGAGATCTGTTTGAGTTTCAAGGCCTCATTAAATTCTTGCCAATAGGAACGAAATGGAAGCAATACACAAAGCTTATTGTAGCTTTTTATAGCAATCTGGACAAGAATGGAAATTTTCTGAAAACTCAAATAAATGAACAAGAGTTTATATTGTCTCCTAAGTTAATTTTTGAAGTTTTAGGATTAAAGAATGAAGGTGTTGTTGTTACCAACAAATTTGACATAATAAGACAACTGGAATGGAACATTCAGTCTTTATCAAAAATTCCAAATGTATATTCTGAAATGAGATTAATGAAAAATCTGAATGCAGAGGTAAGATTTATTGCAAATTTATTTCAGAGAGTTGGACACAATTTGGAAGTCAGCAAAAGCTGTTTATATGCAACTTATGGTCTGCTGAATAGAATTCAAATAAATTGGTTTGATGTATTTATGTCTCAACTACAGCATATGAGTTCAAAGTTATTTTATGGTGATGTTGTATATAGAATCCTTGCAAGCCAATTGACTTTATCTGACTGGCCCTTTGAAACTAAAGGCATGAGAGCATTTAGTGTCAAACATTTGCAAAAATTCCAGGCCATGCATAAACCTCAATGACAACAACAACAACAACCTGATACTAACCATATACAACAACAACAACAAAGATATTCAGTTCAAGCAGAACAGCAAACCTAGCTACCTCCTACCTTAGATGCAGTGCTTAACGACATCAGAAATGATATTAGGCATCTAGGAGATAAAATATGTAATGCTATAAGTGATATACTTAGGAGGGGTCGATAACTGTTTTTGTTTGTTTCTGAATACAAAATGTAATGTTTGTATTACTTGTTTGATTCATTGAACAATACATTTTTCTGTAAATGTGTTCAATTATTTTTCTTGTTTACAGAAATTGTTGTTGTAATTCTCTTATATATGTATATATATTCTCTGTAATTATCTTTTTGATTAATGACAAAAAGGGGGAGAAATATTATAAAAAGATGATTATGATCTTAATTGCATATATATATATTATAAAAGGAGATGCTATTGAATGGTTATTGTAATCTAACAGATGATAATTAGAAAACTGATACTTATACAATTATTGACATTAGAGAGTTTTAGTTCTGAGAGGTAAAATTTACACAAACAATAGAAATAAGCTTAAGTGAACTTAAGTCAACAAACAAGTTTGTTGAATTAAAAGTTAACCCAACGAAGGTGCTTTGTTGAGTTATACATATTTCACAATTGATTTAATATGGTTTTGTCATCATCAAAAAGGGGGAGATTGTTGAGTATTTTTGTTTTGATGATGTGTGCTGAATGAAAATAATCATATTTGCTAAATTACTATTGCTTGTGAAAAGAAATTAAAATCATCAATTAATACAGAAAAAGCTTACTGATATAAATACTTGTCTGTATTGGATCTGAAGTTTATAACTAGTCGTTTCGTTGCATTAATTTCTCATTTAGCTAAACGTTAAGTTAACGTGTGTTTTTATTGAAAAGCATGATATGTTTTAATGTTATATCTTTTGTATCATGAATAGTGCACATTTAGACAACTCGTTAAGTTAGAGTTTTGTTTGTATAGAGGTCACGTGAGAACTCATTAAGTTAGAGGCTTAAAGGTTAAAATAGGTCACGTGATAACTCATTAAGTTAGTGAGTAAAAGAAGAGACAAACTCGTAAAGTTAGTGTTATACACGTGGTGAAATTATAAGTTACGAATGTTGTATTGTATCACGTGAGGTACACATGTTTAACTCGTTAAGTTAACATAACTAAACATGTTGAGTTGCTATATTGAACACTAAGGTAACGCGTTAGGTTAGCATTATAAACTTAAATTGTTATTTTTGCACGTGGTAATATTCTTATTATAAAAACATGTGTTTATTACTGGTTCGTTGAGTTAACATAACACAACGGAAATGGTTCGTTGAGTTATCATAACACAACGGAGATGGTTCGTTAAGATAGCATAACACCACGGACTTAGTTCGTTGAGTTAGCTACAGTACTTGTCACGTGAAATGGCACATGAGGAACTCGTTAAGTTATATATATACTTGTGTTACTCGTTTAGTTAGCATTAAAGTAACGACTTCTTATTATACTGATGAAAAACTTTTGGACGAGAAAGTTTATTTTGCAGGAAATTTTTCAAAGATCCAAGATAGATGATTAAAGAAAATTCGAAATATAAATGTGGGTTAGAACTTGTGTGTTTCGATGAAGGAAAAACAAAAGACGTGGAGAAGTGGAAAACTAGTAGTGGTTAAACGTGAAGGATATGCATGAAATGAAGATACAATATAAAAGGCATAGAATTCTCATTGATCAATTTATCCTTGCACACAAAATGAAAAATCTTTTCAAGGATCAAACCATCCTTGCACACCAAAAGAAAAAATCTTTTTCAAGGATCAAAAACACCACTTCGGGGAAAATCTCTCAAGTGGAAGAAAGTTCAGTGAAGCATAAAAAGGTTAGATTTTCGTCACTGAATATTTAAAGTATCAGAAGAAAGTAAATTCGATGAAGCATGAAAAGACAAGATATTCATCACTGAAGAATTGCTAAAGAAGAAAAAGAAGAAGAAGAAAGATCTCAAACAGGGAGAAAAGTTTTAAATTCCGCAAATTGGTTTTTTCTGTTTGTAGTTATGAAATTGTTTAGATGATACATGGTATCGAAATATAATTGCATCTACAATTACTGAGGAGAATTGAATTCTATATTGCAATTGAAACCTTGAATAAAAATGATTTTATGAAAACAATGTCTTGACTTGTTTTTGAGTTTTAAAGTTTCAATTATATTTCAGAAAATATTAAAGATACACAATTCACCCCCCTCTTGTGTAGCCATACGATCCTACAATATTTTAGAATCTAAATTAATTTTGAAGGCTATTTCTTTCTTCAGTTTTAATTTGTTATGACTCAGTGAATCATTTAATTGAACTTCATAAGCAGTTAAGTTTCCTATAAGTTCATTTATAGTATAAACATTTAAATCTCGTGATTTCTCAATAAATGTTACTTTTTGAGACCATTAAGAACTTAGGGATCTGAGAATTTTTCCCACCAAATCCTTCTGTTCAAAATTCTTTCTTAATCATTTTAAAGAGTTTATTATATCCAAGAATCTAGAAAATATCTTAGAAATACTTTCGTCTTCATGCATATTAAAGAGTTCATACTTATGAATTAACATGTTAATCTTAATCTCTTTAACTTGAGAAGTACCTTCATGTCAAACTTCTAATGCATGCCACACCTCATAAGCAGATTTATATGCCGACACTTAACTAAACTGTTCATAACTCAATGCACAAAATAAGATATTTAAGCCCTTAGCATTCAAAGTTTCATTTTCTTTTTCAGTAATTGTCCAAGTATTATAAGGAGTAGTTAACGGAGAATAAGGTTTAGAGATCATGAACCACAACTTGTGATCTATACTTTGAAGAAAGACTGTCATCTTATATTTCCAATATTCAAAATGTATTCCATCAAATAAAGGAGGACGGTTAAGATTTTGACCTTCATACAAAGAAAAATTACCATTTCCAGTAGCCATCTTACCTTAGATTTTTCAAACTATTTGATTTTAAAACAAACTAAAACATTAAAAACAACTTAAGCCTCAAATCAAGAAAATTAAGAGTATGCTTAGATATTAATTTCTGTTTAAAAACAAAATAAGCAATGATATTCAATAAGTTGGTATCGATTTTATATCAAAGATTATTAACTAGCTCTAATACCACTTGTAGGATCGCATGACTACACAAGAGGGGGGTGAATTGTGTTTTTCAACATTTTTGATTATAATTGAAACTTCAAAATTAAAAACAAGTCGAGACACTATTTTCATAAAATCATTTTTATTCAAGGTTTTAATTACAATATACAATTAAATTCTCCATAGAAATTGTAGATACAATTATATAACGATACCATGTTTCATCTATTCAATTTCATAACTACAAATAGAGAAAACTAATTTGTGGAATTTAAAACATTTCTCCCTATTTGAGATTTATCTTCTTCTTCTTCTTCTTCTTCTTCAGCAATTCTTCAGTAACGTAAATTTAACCTTTTCTACTTCATTGAATTTTCTTTCATTTGAGACTTCAGATCTTTAGTGACATAAATCTGACCTTTTCTATTTCACTGAATTTTCTTCCAAGAGCTTTTCTTTGAAAAGGTGTTTTTGATCTCTGAAAATATATTTCGTTTGGTGTGCAAGGATCACTGATCAACGAGAATCCTACGCCTTTTATATTGTATATTCACTTCATACATATCCTCCATGTTTAATCACTATCAGTCTTCCACTTTTTCACGTCTTTTCTTTTTCCTTCATCGAAATACACACGTTCTGACCTACATTTACATTTTGAATTTTCTTTAATCATCAATCCTAGATCTTTGAAAAATTTCCAGCAAAATAAACTTTCTCGTCATAAATTTTTCATCAAGCGTAATAAGAAGTCGTTACTTTAATGTTAACTAAACGAGTAAAACAAGTAGATATATAACTTAACGTTTCTAACTTAACAAGTTCCTCATGTGCCAACTCACGTGACAAGTTGTTGAGTATTTTTGTTTTGATGATGTGTGCTGAATGAAAATAATCATATTTGCTCAATTACTATTGCTTGTGAAAAGAAATTAAAATCATCAATTAATACAGAAAAAGCTTACTGATATAAATACTTGTCTATATTGGATCTGAAGTTAATAACTAGTCGTTTCGTTGCATTAATTTCTCATTTAGCTAAACGTTAAGTTAACGTGTGTTTTTATTGAAAAGCATGATATGTTTTAATGTTATATCTTCTGTATCATGAACAGTGCACGTTTAGACAACTCGTTAAGTTAGAGTTTTGTTTGTATAGAGGTCACGTGAGAACTCGTTAAGTTAGAGGCTTAAAGGTTAAAATAGGTCACGTGATAACTCGTTAAGTTAGTGAGTAAAAGAAGAGACGAACTTGTTAAGTTAGTGTTATAAACGTGGTGAAATTATAAGTTACGAATGTTGTATTGTATCACGTGAGGTACACATGTTTAACTCGTTAAGTTAACATAACTAAACGCGTTGAGTTGCTATATTGAACACTAAGGCAACGCATTAGGTTAGCGTTATAAACTTAAGTTGTTATTTTTGCATGTGGTAATATTCTTATTATCAAAACATTTATTTATTACTAGTTCGTTGAGTTAACATAACACAACGGAAATGGTTCGTTGAGTTATCATAACACAACGGAGATGGTTCGTTGAGATAGCAAAACACTACAGACTTAGTTCGTTGAGTTAGCTACATTACTTGTCACATGAAATGGCACATGAGGAACTCGTTAAGTTAGAAATGTTAAGTTATATATATACTTGTGTTACTCGTTTAGTTAACATTAAAGTAACGACTTCTTATTACACTGATGAAAAACATTTGGACGAGAAAGTTTATTTTGCAGGAAATTTTTCAGAGATCCAAGACTCATGATTAAAGAAAATTCGAAATATCAACGTGGGTTAGAATGTGTGTGTTTCGATGAAGGAAAAAGAAAAGACGTGGAGAAGTGGAAAACTGGTAGTGGTTAAACGTAAAGGATATGCATGAAATGAAGATATAGTATAAAAGGCATAGAATTCTCGTTGATCAATTTATCCTTGCACACAAAACGAAAAATCTTTTCAAGGATCAAACCATCCCTGCACACCAAAAGAAAAATCTTTTTCAGGGATCAAAAACACCTCTTCGGGAAAAATCTCTCAAGTGAAAGAAAGTTCAATGAAGCATAAAAAGGTAAGATTTTCGTCACTGAAGATTTGAAGTATCAGAAGAAAGCAAATTCGGTGAAGCATGGAAAGACAAGATATTCGTCACTAAAGAATTGCTGAAGAAGAAAAAGAAGAAGAAGAAAGATCTCAAACAGGGAGAAATGTTTTAAATTCTGCAAATTAGTTTTCTCTTTTTGTAGTTATGAAATTGTTTAGATGATACATGGTATCGAAATATAATTGCATCTACAATTTCTAAGGAGAATTGAATTGTATATTGTAATTGAAAACAATGTCTCGACTTGTTTTTGAGTTTTAAAGTTTCAATTATATTTCAGAAAATATTAAAAATACACAATTCACCCCCCTCTTGTGTAGCCATACGATCCTACAAGTGGTATCAGAGTTTTGTGAATAATCTTTGATATAAAATCGATACCAACTTATTTAATATCATTGCTTATTCTACCTTCCTTGTTTTTAAACGGAAATTAATATCTAAGCATATGTTTAACTCTATTGATTTAAGGCTCAAGTTGTTTTAAAGTTTTTAGAATGTTTAAAATCAAATAGGTTGAAAAATTTAAGGTAAAATGGCTACTGGAAATGGTAATTTTTCTTTATATGAAGGCCAAAATCTTAATCGTCCTCCTTTATTTGATGGAATACATTTTGAATATTGGAAATATAGGATGACTGTTTTTCTTCAAAGTATAGATCATAAATTGTGGTTCATGATTTCTAAACCATATACTCCGTTAACAACTCCTTATAATACTTGGACAATTACTGAAAAAGAAAATGAAACTCTGAATGCTAAGGGCTTAAATATTTTATTTTGTGCATTGAGTTATGAACAGTTCAGTAAAGTGTCGGCATATAAATCTACTTATGAGGTGTGGCATGCATTAGAAGTTTCACATGAAGGTACTTCTCAAGTTAAAGAGACAAAAATAAACATATTGATTCATAAGTATGAACTCTTTAAGATGCATGAAGACGAAAATATTTCTGAGATGTTTTCCAGATTTCTTGATATCATAAACTCTTTAAAATGTTTAGGAAAGAATTTTGAACAAAAGGATTTGGTGAGGAAAATTCTCAGATCCCTAAGTTCTAAATGGTCTTAGAAAGTAACATCAATTGAGGAATCACGAGATTTAAATGTTTATACTATGAATGAACTTATAGAAAATTTAATAGCTTATGAAGTTCAATTAAATGAATCACTAAGTCACAACAAACTAAAAATGAAGAAAGAAATAGCCTTCAAAATTAATTCAGATTCTGATATATCTACTGATTCTGACGAGGATTTGATTTTGCTAACTAGGAAATTCAAGAAAGCATGGAAAGCTAGGAAACAGCAAAGGAACAAAAATGATAAACCCTCAACGTCAAAATCATTGAATGACAAGAATTCTTCATCCAGAAAGTATGTATGTTACAACTGTAAGAAACCTGGACATCCTTCTCCAGATTGTCTTATGAGGAAAAATGAAAAGCAAAGTAGGACAAATTAGAAGAAGACGGCTCAGAAAACTCAGAAAAAGTTTTACAAGAAAAAGGCTTTGAAGGTCACTTGGGATGACACGTCTGAAGAGTCTGAATCTAAGGAATCAGCATCAAAATCTTCACATTCAGAAGGAGAACAAGAGTTAGAAGACGTTGCTCATGTGTGCTTCATGGCAGATGAGTCTGAGGTAATATCTAATCCTAAAAGTCATTCAGATTTCAACTTTGATGAATTATTATGTGCTTATCATGCATTATTACAAAAACTTAAAGTATGTAAACTGGAAAATAATAATATTAGAAAATCTTCATCCATTATGGAAGAAGAAAATTGTTTCCTGTCTACTACTTTAGAAAAGTTTAAATGTGATAATGAAAATCATGCTAGAGATTTGCAAAAATTTAGATTTAATGAATGTATCTTGATGAACAAATATAGAATATAAATGCTGAAAAATTAAAGATATAATCTGAAAATGAAATGTTGAGAAACAATATAAATGAACTTAAATTAGAGATAGATAAATTAAAACTAAGAGAGCAAGATTTAAATTCTACCATTGAGAAATGGAATTTAAGTCAAACTAAGTTAGATAAACTAACTAGTACCCCTGCGGTGTCTTATAAATTTGGCTTAGGATTTGATTATCCTGAATATCCTCAATCTCAAGCCAATAAAGGATTTATTAGTTGCAGTTCAAGTAAATCTAAGACTAAAATTCCTTTTATTATGAAACAAGGTAATAAATATGTAGAAGTAGGTACTTCAAGGGATGAATCATGCTGTAATAATATAAATCAATGTGATTTGTCAAATTGTACTTCTAACATGACTATAAATGTTTCTAAAAATCTTGTTTCTTGTTCTGGAAATTCAGTTTCTAATGTTTCTAAAATTTCAGACAATTGTAGTAAACAGAAAATTCAAAAACCTGAGCATGTAATTCAATACACTGGTATTAGACCAATTATTGATTCTGCATGTGATAAAACAAAAAATTCTTGTGTAGAAAAAGATTTTGTATGTACGGAAAATTTTAATACAAGTACAAAATCTTGGTATGAACTTACTGAAATGTATAAGCATGACCAAAATAAATTAACAACTGATAAAAATATGTTTGGTCTTGATTATATTACATCTGAAAACAAAAAGAATGATTGCAAAAGTAATAATGCTATATGTGAGTATGAAGCTAATGATAAATCAATAGTACTTACAACTAATAAGAATATAAATGATAATGTTAAACTTTTTTAAACAAAAAGAAGAAATATGCATTTAATGAACTTGGTCCTCAACAACATTGGGTACCAAGAAAAAGTTTTTCTTAATTTGTTGTTTTTATTTTTATTTTAAGTTAATAGTATCGTAGAGTTAATTTTTAACTCAACGAACTTAGTCCGTTGAGTTATGTCTTAACTCCACGAGGGTGTGCAGTAGTTATGTTAATTTTTGTCTCGTTAAATTTTTTTTTTTTTACAAAATCGACAAATGGAATTAATGCAATTACCGTTGGATGCACAAAGGGAAATACTAAGTAACTTGTCAGCTAAAGATCTGTGCAGGATGTGTTGTGTATCAAAGGAAATTAAAGACTGTATTGAAGAAAAATATGTTCAGGGACTACAAGCTGCAAAAATGTCTAAGATTAGAGATGGATTCTTATGGAGGTCATTTAATCGTAGTTCAAATACCCATGAATATCTAGCTATGGAAGAAACTACTGGAACTCCACCCAATGCATTAGAAGGAATGAGTCATATTACGGGGATAGATGAAGGATTAATCATTTACAAGACGAGACCAAGGTATGCAAGTTTATCATTACCTGAGATTTTGATAAGAAATCCTATAACAAGAGAAGAATGTAATATAGGAAGACCTAATATATTTGAAGCACCAACTGAAAATTGTGGGTCAACTTTAATATTTTCTGATAAAAATTCTGCAATTCCTGAAAAATTATATTATTGGAGACCTACAGGAAATTAGGGTGAAGATTTACGCTTAAGTGTGTATAATTTTCTGAACAGATCTTGGAATGAAAACATTATAATATATCTAGGACAGAAGTCATTAATTAACCAAACACATGTCATACTTGATGGTTATATTTATTTAGTCACAGAGATATCAATAGCATATAGATCTGATTTATACATAGTGAGCATAGATAGTTATGATGATTATACAGAAATTTTACCTATACCGATTAAAATAGCTAAACCACCATCTGAAAAATTTAATAAAATTCAAATAGGAATGTGGTATAATGAAAAAGATGATCCTACTTTATGTCTGATAAGATGGTGGGATGAACTGATGAAATTTCAAATATGGATTATGGAAGACATGAATGAATGGAAGTGGGAAGAGGAGTATATTGAAATAGATGTAGAAATAGAAACTGCTACATTACCTTGGAACCAAAAAGGATCCCTTTCTGCATTACATATCATTAATGGTAATACACTCGTATTTGGAATTTATAATATATTGCATGTTTACAAATTAAAAAGGACCAAGAACTGCATTAAAACAGAATTAATAGCAAGAAGAATTGTGCCTAAAAAGTTTGCTTGGACTGATACATTTATTCCATTTGTTTCTACTTTTCAATCATGTTCTTAAGCTGTGATTTTGTGTGTTTAATGTTGTGTATTCTGCATTTATTTTTAGAAAAAAAAAAAAGGAAATTTGAAGTTTTTCATGTTCATTTTATAAAAAAAAAAAAACAACAAAAAGATCTTTGTTATATCATTTCCAGATCTTAATGTTATACATACATCTTCCAAATTTTCATTACTTTCATGTTGTTCTTGTATTTCATTTTCATAATTTTAATCTTTAATTGTTTTTAATTTTAACTTATATTCTTTAAATTCTATTGCATTGGTATTTTCTTTTGTTTGTATGTCTTGCAAATTATGAAAATCTGTAACATTAAAGTTTTCATTTTTGTTTTCCTATTGCATAACTTGTAATTTCATTGTAAATTCATCCAATGATTTTACTTTTCTTTTCAAATCATCTAATCTCATTGCATTCAATTTTTGATCAATTTTCATTATGGTTTTTTTCAGTTTCGTATATAATATCAATTTTAGGTTCTATATATTTTTCCCTATAATTTAATTGGTTGACTTCTTGTTGCTAACACATGTATTGTTCCAATTTGTCCATGTTTTGGTCTAAGCTACGCTCTAGTCTGTCATACCTATTACAAACTTCCTTGTCTCTCAACATATTACACATTCTAAACTGACCATTAGTTGGGTAAACTATAGGATTCTCATACTCAACTCTATTATATTGAATATAATTCATTTGTTCATGTGATCTAACCATCTGCAATCATCTCAATTTCAAACAATCAGAGATGTCGTGACCTTTCAAATTGCAGAATTCACATATGCTAACTACAGGTTTCAAAAATCTTTGAGCATAATTATATGCCATATTCTCAATTATAAAATAAAACACACAACACTCCCTCTACTATTAAATCAAAACATCACTCACAATTGCTTAGCTTCTCAATCCTCGGCAACGGTGCTAGAAAACTTGTATTGTTTTGAAAAGTTAAATCATAAACTTGTTTATACGATAGTGTTAGAAAACTTGTTTAATTTATTTTTATGCTTATATAAATAATTACTTTTAGAAGTAAACAAACAACCTTTCACACAAATTAGATATTAAATTCAATTTGTATTTTTAACTGCAAGTACGTAGTGTATATTGTATTTATATGCAAATACAAGTCTATCCCACAAAGATTGAGTAAGAATTGTATACTGTTTCAATTTTTATATTGGAGTTTATATGTGTTCAATTAAGCACTCCATTGAGTTATAGTTAACACAACGGACCTAGTTCGTGGAGTTATGATTAACTCAACGAACTAACATCGTGGACTTAAAACTATAAAACTATTTTAGTAAACAATAAAACATTCAGAATACGGACAATTTCAATTTCAGTAAACAATACAACACTTTAATACTAAATGTAAACATAGATAATTTGTTGTTTTTGGTATTTTTGTTTTGATATGTTCCTGAAGATGAACAAAAGGTGAAATGTAAAAATCTCTATCGACATTAAAAACTTCTGTCACTACATGCGACATGATTACACCACTGAAAACTTAATCACTTACAATCTTGCCTCCTCTCCCTATAGAATCGCGAATCAAGAATTGTAAGATGATCTCTTCTTCAGCATACTGGCATCAACCTGAAACCAAGGCTAGAAGCTTTATGATCTCCTGAGATATGAGTCGGTGCTTGGTGAAAATGGTTTTCCTTCCCGCGACGCGATCACTCTTCATAGTGGTTGTCAATCACCTTGCCTGGCTTAGAATCGACCCGACATTAGGAAAGTATCCTCACAGACCTCTGATGGTTGGTGATTTTGGTGGTGGTGTGGAGCTTCAAGGAACTTCTGATGCTTCCTGCAGTTAGCATGGTTCTCCACCTCTACACACACACTTTCTTCATCTTTCTCCTCTTGTTTTATATTTCTTTCAGTAGTAACTACTTCTGCTTAGACGATCAATTGGAATTCCTTCATTCATATCAACGATGGTGATTTTTTCTTCATTCCACAAGTGAATTCCTGCGTGATATGTGCAATCGTGGTTTTCCTTCAAATTTCATGTTTCTACAACTACTATAATGGTATATTAGAAAATAGATGGTCCGTGGAGTTATAGATAACTCAATGGAACTTACTTCGTTGATTTGACTATAAAACATGTGCAATAATAAAGAAATAACTAGTTCAGATATTTCAGATACTTACAAACCTAACTATCCGATGCTCAGATGCATTTCGGATGGTTAACAGATAACTTACTGAACATTCACTTAAGTCATGCATTAAGGTTACAACACATGTATTCCAAGAAATAATAAAATATTCTTCTATCATTAAAAACATAGTTGTCCGGTACATGCAATATAACTCTCCAAAATAATAGAAAATTTGGATACTTAGGAATTTCAAAGCTTGTAATTTATCGACAATTCAGAAATATACTTAATTAACGTTAATTTCCTGAAATTATGTAGATTCTTTCATTAAAGTATATAACAATGCAATTATAACATAATGGCTTAATTCTCATATGATAAGCTAAATATTATGCAATTAACCATCATTTAATCGTTAATAATATGTACTCTTTCATTCTAAACAGATGTCAACAAATAGGAAGAATATCAAAGTGGAAAATGATGCCTCTGAACCCTATTGTTGAGGTTGAAATCTACAAACAAGTGGACAAGTAGAAAGTGCAAATAAACAAATTAAGTTAATCTTAGAAAAAGTAGTATATCCTACTAGAAAAGATTGAGTTAATAGATTAATAGATGCACTTTGAGCTTATAGAACTACTTATAAGACAAGCTTAGGTATGTCACCTTTTAGACTAGTATATGGAAAAAGTTGTCATTTACCAATTGAAATTGAACATAAAGCTTATTGGGCATTAAAAACTCTAAACACTAATTTAAATCAAACTTCTGAAAATAGAAAAATACAATTGATTGAATTAGAAGAATTTAGGATTGAAGCTTATTCAAAAACTATAAAAGAAAAAGAGAAAATGAAGTTATAGCATGACAAGAAAATTATTCCAAAAACTTTTGAAATAGGACAAGAAGTATCTTTATATGACTAGACTTCATAACCATCTAGGAAAATTGAGATCTATATGGGCAGGACCTTATATAATTCAAAATATTTATTCCTATGGAGCTATTGAAATTGAAAATCCTAAAAATGAGAATATATTAAAAGTAAATGGACAAAGACTTAGACCTATTCTGAAAATTCCAAAAAGTTCCTTTGGAATTATAGAAGTAAGAGTAGAGGACTACTCGAGCTTTACTAAGTAAGAAAAAGATATATGTTAGTAAAAAAAAAAACTTATTTTAAAATATAATCACGATTCAATCGAAAGAAATTATCAATTTTACTAAAATATATATTAAAAAAAGAAAAAAATTGTTACAGTCACATCAAAAAGATCCATCGGTTTGACCGAAGCAAAAAAACATAAAAATATCTATATATTATATTAAGTAAAAATGTCGGTTAGATCGACGCATGGTCTCGGTTCAATCAATAGAAAAAAGAAAAAAATATTTAATTTCGATTCAACCGAGGAAATATAACGATTTGACCAAAATTCTAAAATGTTAAAAAAATTAAGAGTCGGTCAGATTGGAAATTCTTCGGTCTTGACTAAATTAAAAATTGTTATTATAAGTATTTTTATTTGTTATAACTTTACGGGAGGTTCGTTGAATTACGCTTAACTCAACGAACTTACTCCGTTGAGTCTAGGATAAGTTAATGAACTTACTTCGTTGAATTAGTTGAAAAATTGTGGCAATTGACTAATATAATTAGATTTCAGTTCAAATCTATCTCCCTCAAAGTTTGGCAATCGAATACATAAAGGTTCATCAACTAATTCAGGATACAAAATCTCTCCTAATGGTTTTTCTACTAGAGCAGCCATTTTTACGTTCTCTTTTAAAGAAAGGTTAGCTACACCCCAAAGAATTTCGTTAAAGTTCAGTTCAGAAAATTTTTCAGTACTCCTCTGCAATGAAAATTCCTATGCAGGTGTTCTTACTAATCGTTTAGTGCTTAGAGAACGAGTCCATGTGCTCATAAATAAATAGCAAAAGATTAATTACATACCAGTCTGAAGCTTTCCATTTAATAAGTATTTGTTGTCAGATGAAGTTGAATCAGCTGCTTCTCCTTCCAATTCCTCCAACGCATTCTCCTTTCTTTTAAAAGTACTGGTAACTCGTAAATAACATTCTGTTTTATATATATACTGCACATTCATAAAGTGAATAAATTTCATTGCAAGAACATGTCTTGCAACGTGCAACGTGGTTCCTGTTTTTATGGGTACGTGTACCACTACTAATTTCAAATTTTTGTAACCGCTAAACCCACGAAGTTTTGTTCGTGGTTAAAAAAAATAACCGTTCTGCTTAATCCACAAACTAACCTCGTTGAGTTATAGATTACTCAATAGAATACAGTCGGTTACTATTGCTAACTCCACGGACTAACTTCATTGAGTTATAGATAACTCAACGGAGTGACCTTATATTATATTACTGACCTTGTGGAGTTACGGTTAACTCAACGGACTTACTTCGTTGAGTTAACACTTGGCAACTTCTAAGTTTTACTCTCGTAAGTACTTCTCTATTTTTTTTTTTCTTTTTCATTCTGCTAATTGAAATAAAGTTAAATCTATGTCATTAATGCATCATTCTGATTAAAATTCGTTTAAATCTGAACATTATATAAGGATTTAACTTGTAGGTCATTTTATGTTATACAGAATTTATATTTTACCTTGCAACATGTAGAAAAAAAATTTTTAAGCATTTATCTTATCATTCAGCAAATTGTAAATCTGTTACATATTCATTCATAAAGTTCCACAAATTACATAATATTCAATAAATTCCATTCATTTCACATCCAAAACATGTATAAAAATTGCATCTGAAAAATTATATTCATTAATATGAATCAATTACATTACAAGTACATCATACAATTTCATACAATTTTACACAAGTAAACAAACAATACAATTTAATCTCTATTCCTAAGTTCATCTACTTCCTTCTAGATTTTTTCTAATTGAAGTTCTAATTGATTAATTCTCTCTACTGCTCCTGTAATTCCTCTAGAAGGTACAACTAGTTCTGCAACTACAAAATTTCTGTATTCTTTCACTGAAATGGTTCTTGATCTGATCCTTTTTGATGTCCATTTAGTGAAATCAATACAGTCCACCATCAGTAGTGGAATCAAATCTCCATAAAATAATTTTTTCTTTACTGTTTTTAGCTTGAAGATAAAAACTGCAGACCAATTTATTTGAATTTTATTTACAACTGCATATGTGGCCCATTTGACAAATTGACTTAATTCTATGTCATGGCCCTATCGTTGATAGACATTTTTAATCAGAATGTTAGCTACCATGTGTGCTTTACCATTTAAATGCTTCAATCTGTTTAATAAAGGCACACTAGGATTGATAGCTAAACAATCCTTAATTTCCTATTCAGTCCACTCGACGGTAGTTGTATCTTCCAAAATTTTTATTCTTTCATTCTTTAAACCAAAAATGTTGTGGAGAAGCTCTGGTGTTATCTGTACATCAACTTCCTCCACGTTTGAAATTAATCCTCCTTCTCCTTCTCTTAAATTTGCATAAAAACAGGATACTAAATTCTCACATACTGTATGCCCTCTTTCTTGAGAAATGAATTGTAGTAGACCTTGGAATTCAAATAGATCTTTGATTTCTTGCATTCCATCCCAATTTACTGGTCTACTGTAAATAATGTCATAACCCCTTATTTCTTGGTATTTGGTATAAGCTTCCTAACTACAAAAATGTACTTCATTTAAAATTATTGTTTCAGTCGGGTTAGGAAGGTGACTTTGTTGTTCCAGAGGGGTTTGTACTTGCTCTTCCTCTAACATAGGTTGCATTTGAACATTTTCAACAGATTCCTGAATTTCTGTTTCTATTTGTGATGGTGAGCCGACAGAACTCTCTACTTTGTCTTGAATTCTTTCCATAAATTGCTGAAGAGTTTCTTGTTCTTCAGTGGAATCTGTGAAATTATTTTTATCCAAATGGCTTCTTTCAACCTCTTCATTTTCTGCTCTTTCTTCTTCCTCCTGACTACCAATCTGTTCTATTACTGTTCTTTTTGATTCTGTAACAGCTTGGGATGGAGTCACGGGCAATTCAGTTTCTGCCCTAATTTCTGTTTCTTCTTGTACAGGCTGTAGACTAATTTCAGCCTGATTTTCTTCTTTTCTTTGCTCCTGCTACTGCAGCTCCTCCTGCTCCTCAGAATCGGATAGCAGGTTAATAAAAATTTGCTCCACAGGCCTTGTAAAAATTGGTACTTCAGATTTAATTTCTTCATATTCAGACACTTTTTCTTTTCCTTTCATTTTTCTAATTAATTGTGCATGTTCTTCCTCTTCATCTTCTGAAATTAAATCTACAAAAGTAGGCTCTGCAAGCCTTCGAGCCACAGGTACTAGCTCTTCCTGATTAACTTTTTCTATAATTATTGGTCTCGAAGGACCAGTCTCTCCTACAGCACTTAATTTAGTTGCTGCCTGATACTGTTCAACTTTTATTTTATATTGGGCCTTTATCCTTTCTTCAACCCTTTTTTTCCTAATGGCATCATATAAAATATGTGCCTTAGCCGTAGCTATTTCTTGAGTATCACCTTGGTCTCTTGCTATTTTGACCAAGCTAGTAAATTCTTTCTCTTCTTCTTCAGTTCTCGGCCAAACAAATGCTAATCGTGGCAAAGGCTCTGTTGGCTAAACTGGAAGTCCTGACTGCTGTTCCTCAGGAACAGTTCTTTCAGCAGTTGGTTCTTCATGTTCTCTTGCTCGTTGCTACTCCCATATTTCCCAGCTAGCTCGTCTACAGATTCATCTTTTAAACCAGAGTCGGGACTTACGTTGGATTAGCTCTAGGGCTACTTCATTGTTTGGCCGGATTTTTCTTTCTTTGCTAACTGCAATTTCAGTTGCCACTATAATCCGTGTCTCCATTATCTGTGATATCTGTATTTCTAACTCAACTAAAACTTTCCTCAAGTTAAAAAGTTCTGATATACCTTTTGTAGCTCTTTCTCTCTTTTGTATTTCTGATCTTCTACCACGTGTGTCATTCTTACGATTCCTTCAGAAACTGTGCGGTGTCCACTACATCTTCCTAGAATTCAGGCATCATTTTCCTCATCATGGAGTTACACAACAACACGGAATCGCTCTGATTTCTACTGTTCTAGATTCTAAATGATTCGCCAGATAATGCCCCCAAAACCCTAGGTTTTAGTTTAAATAAGCCCTAAGTTTAGGCAGGTAATCGGGTCATTTCTCGAACCAACTATTACTATTTTATCCGCGGTCTTAGTTACAGTACTCCGTTGAGTTACAGTTAACTCAACGGAATAAGCTCATTGACTAACTCAAGACTCAACGGAGTAAGCTCGTTGAGTTAAGCGTAACTCAACGGACTCCCCGTACAAGCAAATATAATAATAAAAATATTACAGATAATAGTTTTTCTGGTTTTTTTTACTGGTTTAACCGATACTATGTTTCGGTCAGACCTAAATATTTTTTTTGGTTGAACCGATACTATGTTTAGGTAAAACCAACATTTTTTCTGAAAATTAATATACATATTTATATGTTCCGGTCATACCGATGGATCTAGTCAGTTGAACCTCAACAATTTTTATATTATATATATATATATATATATATTTATATCAACATAAAAAAAAACTGATTTTCAACTAAGTAAAACTTGAGTAGTCCTCTACTCTGACTTCTTCCATAATTCCAAAGGAGCTTTTTGGTGTTTTCAGAATAGGTTTCAGTCTTTGTCCATTTACTTTAAATATATTCTAATTTTTAGGATTTTCAATTTCAATAGCTCCATAAGGATAAATATTTCGAACTATGTAAGATCCTGCCCATCTAGATCTTAATTTTCCTAGATGGTTATGGAGTCTAGCCATATAAAGATATACTTCTTATCCTATTTCAAAGCTTTTTGGAATAATTTTTCTATCATGCCAAAATTTAATTTTCTCTTTTTCTCTTACAGTCTTCGAATAGGCTTCATTTCTAAATTCTTCTAATTCAATTAATTGCATTTTTCTATTTTCAGCAGCTTAATTTAAATTAGTGTTCAGAGTTTTTAATGCCTAATAAGCTTTATGTTCTATTTCAGCAGGTAAATGACAACTTTTTCCATATACTAGCCTAAAAGGTGACATACCTAAGCTCGTTTTATAAGCAGTTCTATAAGCCCAAAGTGCATCTATCAATCTATTAGCCCAATCTGTTCTAGTAGGATTTACTACTTTTTCTAAGATTAATTTAATTTGTTTGTTTGCACTTTCTACTTGTCCACTTGTTTGCGGATGATATGATGTTGCAATTTTGTGGTTTACTCCATATTTCTTCATTAAGGCTTCAAAACTTCTATTACAGAAATGAGTTCCTCTAAAACTGATAATAGCTTTAGGTATTCCAAATCTAGCAAATATATTTATTCTTATAAATTGTATTACCACTTTGTTATCATTAGTTTTTGTAGAAATAGCTTCTATCCATTTAGATAGATAATCCACCCCCAACAATATGAATTTAAATTGATTAGACATAGGAAATGGACCCATAAAATATATTCCCCACACATCAAAGATTTCAACCTTAACAATAGGATTAAGAGGCATCATATTCCTCTTTGATATTTGGTCGTGTTTTCCCAGCACTACACTAGAAAAACTTGGATTTGTTACTTCTATTTTTACTCAGTTAATTTATCTTTATGCCTATTCTTTCTTTTAGAAGTAAACAAACAACCTTTAATACAATTTAGATATTAATTCCAATTTGTACTTTAACTACAAGTGCACAGTGTCTATTGTATCAGTGTGCAAGTACAGGTCGATCCCATAGGGAATTGCTGACGAACTTAAGAGATGCTTGATTGTGAACAATTCAAATTTATATTCAATAAGCACTCCGTTGAGTTACAGTTAACTCAATGGACTAAGTTCGTTGAGTTATGGCTAACTCAACGGACTATCCTCGTAGACTTAAGTTAACTCCATGAGTCTGTCTCTTCTTTATAATACTACTATTTACAAAAGAATTCGGCCAACCATTGGGCGATTCCATAGATTGTAAATAACATCAATTAAGCTTTTTTTTTTAATGCTAGTTAACATTGGATTTATCATTATGCAATACTAACATTCAGATGATTCAAACAGTAACCATTAAAATCTTTAAGTTGTTTTCTACGAACCAATTTCAGTAAACTGTAATATTAAAACTAACATAAAACAATCATAAAATTGATACAGATAACATTAATCACGATACAACACCAACAATACAACACTCAAATACAACATACAAACAAAGATAAATTGTTTTTGGTATTTTTGTTTTGATGTGATGGGCGAAAGGTGAAATGTAAAGTAATTTCACTTGACAGTAAATAATTCCGACACTACTTGCAACGCGATTACACCACTGAAAATTGAACCACTTACAATTCTGTCTCCTCTCCCTATAGAATTGCGAGTCCAGAATTGCAACATGATCTCCTCTTCAGCATACAGGCATCAACCCGAAGCCAAGGCTAAAAGCTTTACAATCTCCTGAAATATGAGTCGGCGCTTGGTGAAAATGTCTTCCCTTCCCGCGACGCGATCACTCCTCACAGTGGTTGTCAGGCACTATGTTTGGCTCGGAATCGACCCGACATCAGGCAAGTATCCTCACAGACCTCCGATGATTGGTGATTATGGTGGTGATACGATGGTTGGTGTGATACTTCGGAGAATCGCCGATACTGTCTGCAGAAAGCTCGGTGCTCCTCCTTTGTATACACTGGCCGTCCATCAATCACAACCTTTCTTTTTTTCTTCTTTTCTTTTATATTTCTTCAGTGGTAACTACTTCTGCTTGAATGGTCGGTTGGATTTCCTTCCTTTAGATCAACGGCGATGATTTCTTTCTCCCTACGCGATTGAATTCCTGCGTGATACGTGCAAACGTGGTTTTTCCTTCCAACTGTCTATCCTGCAATCGCTACAGTGGCATATTAGGAAATATATAGTCCGTGGAGTTACAGATAACTCAACGGACTTCCTTCGTTGATTTAACTATAAAAACACGTGCAAAAATAACAACTTAAGTTTATAACACAAACCTAACGCGTTGCCTTAGTATATTTTCATGTAACTCAACGCGTGCAGTTATACTAACTTAACGAGTTATAACGTAAGTAAATCTACCAGCTCTTAACACGTGTCAGCAGCAACTTAAACATAAAATAACATTCCAGAGAGTTACAGGTATAACTATCCGATGCTCAGATGCATTTTCGGATACTTAAGAATTACACAGCCTGCAATTTACCGATAGTTCATAAATGTGCTAAATTAACATTAATTCCCCAAAATTAAGCAGATTCTTCAATTAAAGCATATAACAATGCAATTATAACATAATGGCTTAATTCTCATATGATAAGCTAAATATTATGCAATTAACCATCATTTAACCGTTAATAATATGCACTTTTTCATTCTAAACACTTCCCCCATACCTAAATTTTGCTAGTCCCTTAGCAAACTAAGATTTAATTAATTGGTCTTTCAAAAAGTGCTAGAATTAATTCTCCCCCTCTTGTTTTTTTTTCTTCTGTTTAGCATAAACATATATTCTGTATGTTTCAGTAATCAACCTGTAAAGATATTTAGAATATATGTAAATTACATACAAAGTATATCATCTTCATATAGGTGTTAATTATGTTATCGTTTGTTCTTCTTTTCATCATCTGCAATCCTGAATTTTCCAATAAGTTTTCTAGAAGAAATTTCAACAACATACGAATCAAAGTACAATCCAATTCAATCTGATTAAGACAAGTAGAATAAAGAATTGTATTTCCATTAAACAACTTCAAAAGTTAATTCAAGATTCATATTTCAGCAATTCTAGATAACAGAAAATATACTCGATTCATAAGATATCTGTATTTCACAAAACACTTGTATCTTTTAAGAACAGTATATGTTTTTTTCTTTTTCTTTTTTTTTCTCTTCTTTTTTTCTTTTCTTTTTTTGTTGTACTTTAAAAGTTAATTTGACAAGCTTGAATCATGCAAGAGCTTTCTAATGTACCCATGTAACGAGCTTTCAGTCAACAATCCTAAATCTGATCAGGATCTTAGGTTACGAAATTTTCAGAGTCCTTTTTCAGGTCAACAATCCTTACATACCTATCTGCTCAAGTACAAAAGGCTCGTGATCAAACAAGTCAATAAACTCTCAAAGTTTTTTTTTCTTTTCTTTTTTCTTTTACTTTTTTTCTAAAAATAAATGTACACACAAAACAAAGCATTAATCACATACTGTATATGCACATATTTCATTAATACAGATGTATTAAAACACCAATCTCATATAATCCTGCTTCTATCATTTACTAAAGATATGAATCCATAACAATAAGTTCATACTTTATCTATAGTTTAATAAGATCTACAAATAAATCATTCTACAAGTTCAATCAGTCAAAGTAAATGTATCTTTCATCATATGTGTTTCATTTAATCTAGAATTCACATCTCAGCTCCTTCAGGACTTCAGATAATTTTCTGATTAATCATTAAATATTCTGATTTCATTTTAAAATCGTGAAACTGTTAAACTCATGAAATTCAGAAAAATCATAAGATACTATATCTAGATTTACATAAATAATAAATTCTATAGCATCTTCTATAGCCTTCTAAATATAACATTCAAGCAGTTTATAAAAATTTTACAGTCTCAATTATCAGATAGTTATAGCAAGTTCATAAAAATTTTCAATTTCCTCAAAACTTTGCAGTACCATTTTAATTCCTTTAATTAACAAACTTACATGGCTGTTACTTTAATTACCTCCCCCCCATACCTACATTTTGCATTGTCCTCAATGTAAAAGATTTGACAATAAGTACAGTAATTGTAGCAGGCATGAATAAAGTTTTGTTCGATTTAAAATTTAGGATAATTAATTGGTTACATACCTTGTTCCATTTGTATCTCTTTCTACATATTTCGATTTTTGATTTTGAAAAACTTTTCATTCCCAGATAAACACAGAATATAAAATAAAATAACATTTAACATGTATTAATAAATTAGTGTCTTGTGTGGAACCTAGGCTTCTATGCCTTTGGTGGCTCACAAGCAAGCCAGTTGGTTTCCCAAAACAGATACCAACAAACTGGATTGATATTTTGTTTTTTTTTTTTTTTTATAAAATGAACATGAAAAACTTCAAAATTCCTTCTTTTTTTTTTTCTAAAAAATAAATGCAGAATACACAACATTAAACACACAAAATCACAGCTTAAGAACATGATTAAAAAGTAGAAACAAATGGAATAAATGTATCAGTCCAAGCAAACTTTTTAGGCATAGTTCTTCTTGCTATTAATTATGTTTTAATGTAGTTCTTGGTCCTTTTTAATTTGTAAACATGCAATATATTATAAATTCCAAATACGAGTGTATTACCATTAATGATATGTAATGCAGAAAGTGATCATTTTTGGTTCCAGGGTAATGTAGCAGTTTCTATTTCTACATCTATTTCAATATACTCCTCTTCCCACTTCCATTCATTCATGTCTTCCATAATCCATATTTGAAATTTCATCAGTTCATCCCACCATCTTATCAGACATAAAGTAGGATCATCTTTTTCATTATACCACATTCCTATTTGAATTTTATTAAATTTTTCAGATGGTGGTTTAGCTATTTCACTCGGGACAGGTAAAATTTCTATATAATCATCATAACTGTCTATGCTCACTATGTATAAATTAGATTTATATGCTATTGATATCTCCGTGACTAAATAAATATAACCATCAAGTATGACATGTGTTTGGTTAATTAATGATTTCTATCCTAGATATATTAAAATGTTTTCATTCCAAGATCTGTTCAAAAAATTATACACACTTAAGCGTAAATCTTCACCCCAATTTCCTGTAGGTCTCCAATAATATAATTTTTCGGGAATTGCAGAATTTTTATCAGAAAATATTAAAGCTAACCCACAATTTTCAGTTGGTGCTTCAAATATATTAGGTCTTCCTATATTACATTCTTCTCCTGTTATAGGATTTCTTATCAAAATCTTAGGTAATGATAAACTTGCATACCTTGGTCTCGTCTTGTATATGATTAATCCTTCATCTATCCCCATAATATGACTCATTCCTTCTAATGCTTTGGGTGGAGTTCCAGTAGTTTCTTCCATAGCCAGATATTCATGGGAATTTGAACTACGATTAAATGACCTCCATATGAATTCATCTCTAATCATAGTCATTTTTGCAGCTTGTAGTCCCTGAAAATATTTTTCTTCAATACAGTCTTTAATTTCCTTTGATACAAAACACATCCTGCATAGATCTTTAGCTGACAAGTTACTTAGTATTTCCCTTTGTGCATCCAACGGTAATTGCATTAATTCCATTTGTCGATTCTGTAAAATAAAAATAAAAATTTAGTAGAGACAAAAATTAACATAACTACTGCACACCCTCGTAGAGTTAAGGCATAACTCAACGGACTAAGTTCGTTGAGTTAAAAATTAACTCTACGATACTATTAACTTAAAATAAAAATAAAAACATATATACATACAGATAGTTGCTTCAGATATGCTGCTTCATTCAGCTGCCCTCCTAGAAGAGGTATCAATTTCATTAACCGTTCTATTGACAGGATTAGGTATAGCTTGTATTGGCAATCCTCCAGTAGGTCTAACTTCCATTGGTTCCTTCTGTCTAAGTGGTATATTTCTATTCTGATTTTGATTTACAGCATTTCCAAATATAAATTCTAAACGATTGTTTACTTGTTGGATTATCTTTTCTAATTTCTCTATTCTAGCTCCTTGTTCAATTAATACTTCATAACTTATGTTCTTCTTATTTATATTTTCTCCTCCCTGGAAATTGTTGTTTCTCCAAGATAAATTCGGGTGATTTCTCCAATTAGGATTATAATAATTTCCCAAGTTATCTCTCTAGTTTCTAGCATAAATAATATCTAAGTCATTTATGTTTGTATTCTTTTCTGCTAGCTTTTGATTTAATGATAACTCTTCTATTTTCTTTGTTAATTCATTTAATTTCACCTCAAGCATAGTATTGGAATCTATTTCATGCATTCCTCTTGGCAATAATCTTTTATTTGCAATAGCTTCAGCCGAATTTTCCGACTGTGTAGTTCTTTTTGCAAAATTTTCTAAATATGCCCATGTTTCTTCACTACATAATTTTAAAAATCCATTTTGATAAGTAGATTCTAATAAAGATTTCGTTGAAACATCTATGCCTTCACAAATTATGCCTATTAATTGTGCTTTACTCATTGCATGATGTGGACATTGAGTTAGTAAATCTTTAAATCTTTCAAAATATTTCCAGAATGATTCACCCTATTTTTGGCTACACATTAATATTTCTTTCTTCTTTTTAATCGTTTGATGTGTTGGACAGTATTTTTCCAAAAAAACAAAGCAAAATTCAGTCCATGTAGAAATTGAATCAGGCGACAGAGTATATAACCATCTCTTAGCTGTATCTTTTAAAGCAAAAGGGATATATCTAAGTTTAATAGCATCTATACTCATGTTCGGCATTCTCATCATTTGACAAACTTCGTTAAATTCTCTAAGGAAATAATAGGCATCCTCTCTTTCTAATCCATGAAAATGTGGCAATTGACTAATATAATTAGATTTCAGTTCAAACCTATCTCCCTCAAAGTTTGGCAATCGAATACATGAAGGTTCATCAATTAATTCAGGATACAGAATCTCTCCTAATGGTTTTTCTACTGGAGCAGTCATCTCTACGTTCTCTTTTAAAGAAAGGTTAGCTACACCCCAAAGAATTTTGTTAAATTTCAGTTCAGAAAATTTTTCAGTACCCCTCTGCAATGAAAATTCCTGGATAGGTGTTCTTACTAATCGTTTAGTACTTAGAGAACAAGTCCATTTGCTCATAAATAAATAACAGAAGATTAATTACATACCAATCTGAAGCTTTCCATTCTATAAATATTTGTTGTCGGATGAAGGTTGAATCAACTGCTTCTCCTTCCAATTCCTCCAACGCTTTCTCCTTTCTCTTAAAAGTGCTGGTAACTCGTAAATAACATTCTGTTTCATAAATATACTGTGCATCCATAAAGTGAATAAATCTCGTTGCAAGAACGTGTCTTGCAACGTGCATCGTGGTTCCCGTTTTAATGGGTACGTGTACCACTACTAATTTCAATTTTTGGTAACCGCTAAACTGACGAAGTTTCGTTTGTGGTTAAAAGAATAATTGTTCTGCTTAATCCATGAACTAACCTCGTTGAGTTACAGATTACTCAACAGAACATAGTCGGTTACTGTTGCTAACTCCACGGACTAACTTCGTTGAGTTACAGATAACTCAACGGAGTGACCTTATATTATATTACTGACCTCGTGGAGTTACAGTTAACTCAACAGAATTACTTCGATGAGTTAACACTTGGCAACTTCTAAGTTTCACTCTCGTAAGTTTTCTATTCTGTTTTTTTTTTATTTTTCTTTGTCATTCTGCTAACTGTAATAAAGTTAAATCTATGTCATTAATGCCTCATTTTGATTAAAATACATTTAAATCTGAATATTATATAAAGATTTAAATTGCAGGTCATTTTATGTTATGCAGAATATACATTTTACCTTATAACATGCAAAAATTTTTAAGCATTTATCCTGTCATTCAGCAAATTGTAAATCTGTTACATATTCATAAAGTTCCACAAATTACATAATATTCAATAAATTCTATTCATTTCACATTCAAATAAGTATGAAAATTGCATCTGAAAAATTATATTCATTAATATGAATCAATTACATCACAAGTACATCATACAATTTCATACAATTTTACACAAGTAGACGAACAATACAATTTAATCTCTATGCCTATGTTCATCTACTTCCTTCTGGAGTTTTTCTAATTGCTGCTCTAATTGATTTATCCTCTCTAATACTCCTACAATTTCTCCAGAAGGTATAGCTAATTCTGCAGCTACAAAATTTCTATATTCTTTCACTGAAATGGTTCTAGATCTTATCCTTTTTTATGTCCATTTAGTAAAATCAATACTATCCACCATCAGTAGTGGAATCAAATCTCCATAAAATAATTTCTTCTTTACTGTTTTCAGCTTGGAGATAAAAATTGCAGACCAATTTATTTGGATCTTATTTACAACTACATACGTGGCCCATTTGACAAATTGACTTAATTCTATGTCATGGCCCTGTCGTTGATAGACATTCTTAATTAGAATGTTAGCTACCATGTGTGCTTTACCATTTAAATGCTTCAATCTATTTAATAATGGCACACCAAGATTGATAGCTAAACAATCCTTAATTTCCTGCTCAGTCCATTCAACTGCAGTTGTATCCTCTAAAATTTTTGTTCCTTCATTCTTTAAACCAAATATGTTGTGGAGAAGCTCTGGTGTTATCTGTACATCAGCTTCCTCCACGTTCGAAATTAATTCTCCTTCTCCTTCTCTTAAATTTGCATAAAAAGAGGGCACTAAATTCTCATATACTACATGCCCTCTATCTTGAGATATAAATTGCAGTAGACCTTGGAATTCAAATAGATCTTTGATTTCTTGCATTCCATCCCAATTTATTGGTCTACTGTAAATAATATCGTAACCACTTATTTCTTGGTATTTGATATAAGCTTCTTGACTACAAAAATGTACTTCATTCAAAATTATTGTTTCAATCGGGTCAAGAAGGTGACTTTGTTGCTCTAAAGGGGTTTGCTCTTGCTCTTCCTCTAGCATAGGCTGCATTTGGACATTCTCTTCAGATTCCTGAATTTTTGCTTTTGCTTCTGTCTGTGGTGGTGAGCCGGCAAAACTCTCCACTATATCTTGAATTCTTTCCATAATTTGCTGAAGAGTTCCTTGCTCTTCAGTGGAATCTATGAAATTATTTTTATGCTTAATTTGTTGGGAATCCAAAATTACAATATCAATAGGATATATAAAATTTTTTATTTTAATTAAGACATCCTCTATTTTTCCTCTAGGGTATCTTATACTTCTATCAACTAATTGAATAACCGTACTAGTAGGAGTTAAGCCTTCTAATCCTAAGGATGCAAATATATCACTTGGCATAACATTTATACATGCACCTAAGTCTATTAAGGTTCTTTCTAGAATGGTATTTCCTATGATGTATGATATAACAGGGATTCCAAGATCAAATAACTTTTTAGGAATTTGTGGCAAAAATAGGGAACTACTTTGCTCAACTAAAAAGACATTTCTAAGAACTTTTCGCTCTCTTTTCCTAGTACACCAATTCTTTAGAAATTTAGCACAATGTGGCATTTTCTACAATAAATCTAACAAAGGAATGTTAACTTGTACTTTTTCAAAAATTTCTTTGATTTTTTCTTGTTTTTCAGGTATTGTTTGTTGTAATCTTTCAGGATATGGTGCTAAAGATTTTGATTTCAAATATTCTTTTTCTTTCAATTGATTTGTTTGATCATTTTTAGCTTCATTAGCAGATTCAGATTGTTCTTCAGTGATTTCTAGATTTTCAGCTATTACATTTTCATTATCATTTTGATTTTTACTCTTATTCACCTTCATATCATTTTCATTTTGAGTTCTTGGTGGTATATCAGTTCCAGATCTTAATGTTACACAAACATCTTCCAGATTTTAATTACTCTTATGATGTTTTTGTATGTCATTTTCGTAATTATGATCTTCATTTGTTTTTAGTTTTAAAGTGCATTCTTTAAATTCTCTTGCATTAATATTTTCTGTTTGCTGTATATTTTGCAAATTATGTAAGTTTATAACATTATAATTTTCATTGTCCTGTTGCATAACTTGTATTTTCATTGTATATTCGTTTAATGCTTTTAATTTTCTTTCCAGATCATCCAATTTCATTGCATTCAATTTTTGATCAATTTTCATTATGGATTTTTTCAGTTTCGTAAATTATATCCATTTTAGGTTCTGAATATGCTTCCTTATAATTTAATTGGTTGACTTCTTGTTGCTGACACATAAAATATTCTAGTTTGTCCAGGTTTTGCTCTATACTACGCTCCAGTTTGTCATACCTATCCCAAACTTCAGTCTCTCAACATATTACACATTCTATACTGACCATCAGTTGGGTAAACTATAGAATTCTTATACTCGGCTCTATTATATTGAGGATAATTCATTTGTTGTTCATGGGATCTAACCATCTATAAACGTCTCAATTTCAAATAGTTAGAAATGTCATGTCCTTCAGAATTGCAGAATTCACATATGCTAATTACAGGTTTCAGAAATCTTTGAGCATAAGCATATACCATATTCTCAATTACAGAAGAAAACACAACTCTGGCTATTAAAATGAAACAGCTCTAACAGTTGCTTATATTAATTCAATTCAATTCCCCGGCAACGGCGCCATAAAACTTGTTTGCGTTTTCCCAACACTACACTAGAAAAACTTGGATTTGTTACTTTTGTTTTTACTTAGTTAATTTATCTTTATGCCTATTATTTCTTTTAGAAGTAAACAAACAACCTTTAATACAATTTAGATATTAATTCCAATTTGTACTTGAACTGCAAGTGCATAGTGTCTATTGTATGTGCAAGTACAGGTCGATCCCACAGGGAATTGCTGAAGAATTTGAGAACTGTTCGTTTGTTAACAATCAAATTTATATATTCAATAAGCTCTCCATTGAATTACAGTTAACTCTATTAGAACCCGAGTATTTTGATAATGCAAAACCTATGTGAGGAAACATATTGTATTTCATAGTTAAGTCTGTACTGCATTAGTTCAGAAGGATGTTAGAACAAATTTCAAGCAGACGAATAGATTGAAAATGTTCTAGATGATAATACTTTCAAGTTACAGTAAAATCAGACAGTTACAGGTTCAAGCATCCGAAGAATAAAACAACAGCAAGACTATTAGACAGTTAGAAGGATAACTATCCGAATTTTACAAATCCTTCGGAGAGTTATTATATCAGATAGTTAAGTTGGTTGAATGATCGGAGAGTTATGGAGTTAACTATTTGAAAGAAAAAGGAAAATCGGAAAGTTAGAAAGGCTAACTATCCGAAACTTAAGTCATTCAATAAATCACGTGTAGAAATATAGAACGGAAGCTTAAAGGACTTGTCGGAGAGTTAGATAACTACCCGAGTTTTCTTTTTGAAGAGTTAGATAACTATTCGAGTTTTTTGGTAAGTTACAGGCATAACTTTCCGGAACTTAAGTCATTTTATTACACACGTGCAAAATGGAGATGCCGGCAGTTGAAAGCTTAAAAGGAAAAATCGGAGAGTTAGATAACTATCCAAAATTTCAAAGAGAGTTTCGGTAAATTACAGTTTAACTATCCGAAACTTAAGTTATTGAAATTGCCATGTGTAGAATTCCAGAAAGAATATCATTTAAGTTTTCGGAGAGTTAGAAAGATAACTATCTGAAATCTCAAGAGAATTTCAGTGAGTTATGGTTTAACTATCCGAAACTTAAATTAGTGAATTTCCCACGTGTAGAATTCCAAACAGATGTTCAGACGGGTTTTTCGAAGAGTTAGAAAGATAACTATCTGAAATCTCAAGAGAATTTCAGTGAGTTATGGCTTAACTATCCAAAACTTAAGTTATGTTTTTATGCACGTGTAGTTTTAAAGGGACAGCTGTCAGAGACTTAAATAAAAGTTCGGTAAGTTACTGTAGTTAACTATCCGAAAATCAGGAGCTCTTTCGGTAAGTTAAATACAAGACTCCGAACACTTGACTTTACACGTGAGCAACTTAAAATCCTGACGTGACTTAGAGAATAGAACATGAGTGATGAATTGGCAAGTTATGGACGTTTTTCTGTAAATTATTTTTATAACCATCTGAAAGCCTGAGATTTTCGGAAGGTCATTTACTAAACATCAGACAGAACGGTAACTTACCATATTTAGGTCTGATTATTTACCAAGTACAGCAGAATACATCCGTTGAAAGAAAAATATGATCGTTATACCTTTGGCATAAATATAAGGAGTTTAAGAGAAGAAAATACAGACAACAGATATACTACATATAGTGAGCTACACCCCAATTTCAAATACACTCAAGTCTGCAAACAGTGAAGCATACTCTAAAGACATACTATAGAAAAAGCTCTGTGCACCATAACTCTGATTGAAAGATTCAAGCAGTTGGTTCGTGGCTTCAACCTGAAAGCTACATTCAGTTATTGGTTTGAGTTTTGACCTGAAAACTCTAGAGGTTGGTTTACTGAAGTTTATACCTGAAAACTTCTATGTTGTTGGTTCTTGCTTTGACCTAAAAGCAAGTGTGTAAGTGTTGAAACACTTAGTGAAGCCCAAGTGAATCTTGGGGGTGGACTAGCCAAGTTGGTGAACCACCTAAAACTTGTTGTGTGTTATCTTTCTTTACTGTTTTGCATTCGTTTAATTCCATCTCATTTCACTACTATCTGAATCATTTGTTTCAACAATCAAAAGAACATAAAAATTACACACATTCACCATTCACCCCCCCTCTAGTGAGTCTACCGATCCTAACAAACTCAACGGACAAAGTTCGTTGAGTTATGGCTAACTCAATGGACTAACCTCGTGGACTTAAGTTAACTCCACGAGCCTGTCTTTTCTTTTTAATACTGCTATTTACAGAGGAATTCGGCCAACCATTGGGCGATTCCACACATTGTAAATAACATCAATTAATCTCTTTAATGTTAGTTAACATTGGATTTATCATTAATCAATACTAACATTCAGATAATTTAAACAATAACCATTAAAATCTTTAAGTCTTTTGAACGAACCAATTTCAGTAAACTGTAAAACTAAAACAAACATAAAACAATCACAACACTGATAAAGATAACATTAATCACAATACAACACTCAAATACAACATACAAACATAGATAAATTGTTTTTGGTATTTTTGTTTTATTATGAACATGAAAATGGGCAAAAGGTGAAATGTAAAGTAATCTTACTCAACAGTAAATACTTCCGACACTACTTGCAACGCGATTATACCATTGAAAATTAAACCACTTACAATTCTGTCTCCTCTCCCTATAGAATCGCGAGTCTAGAATTGCAAGATAATCTTCTCTTCAGCATACAGGCATCAACCCGAAGCCAAGGCTAAAAGCTTTACGATCTCCTGAAATATGAGTCGGCGCTTAGTGAAAATGGTTTCCCTTCCCGCGACGCGATCACTCCTCACAATGGTTGTCAAGCACTATGTTTGGCTCGGAATCAATCCGACATCAAGAAAGTGTTCTCACATACCTCCAATGGTTGGTGATTGTGGTGGTGGTAACGATGGTTGTGTGATACTTCGGAGAATCGCCGATACTGTCTGCAGAAAGCTCGGTGTTCCTCTTCTGTATACACTAGTTGTCCATCGATCACACACTTTTCTTCTTTTTCTTCTTTTCTTTTATATTTCTTCAGTAGTAACTGCTTCTGCTTGAATGGTCGGTTGGATTTCTTTCATTCGTATCAACGACGATGATTTCTTCTCCCTATGCGATACGTGCAAACGTGGTTTTTCTCTTCCAACTATCTATTCCTGCAACCGCTACAGTGGCATATTAGAAAATAAATAGTCCGTGGAGTTACAGATAACTCAACGGACTTTTTTCGTTGATTTAACTATAAAGCATGTGCATAAACTTAACTATCCGATGCTCAGGTGCATTTTGGATACTTATAAACTTAACTATCTAATGCTTAGATGCATTTCAGATAGTTACAAATAACTCACCGATATATGACTTAAGTAAATCCACCAGATCTCGACACGAGTCAACAACAGTTTAATCATAAAATAACATTTCAAAGAGTTACATGTCTAACTATCCGATGTTCAGATGCATTTCAGATAATTATAGCTAACTCACCGAAAATCCACTTAAGTCACTTTACCAAAACATGACACATGTCCTTAGCTATTTTATAAATAAAAAGAGATTTCAGAGAGATACAAGGATAACTATCCGATGCCCAGTTGCAATTTCAGATAGTTATAGATAACTCATCAAAAGTTCACTTAAGTCATGTATTATAGTTTCGACACGTGTACTTTAGGAAATAATAAAATATTCTCTCAAAACATAACTGTTCGGCAATTTAAACATAACTGTCCGAATTATCAGAAAATTCGGATACTTAAGAATTTCACACCCTACAACTTACCGACAACTCAGAAATGTCCTAAATTAACATTAATTTCCCAAAATTAAGCAAATTCTTCAATTAAAGCATATAACAGTGCAATTATAACATAATGGCTTAATTTTTATATGATAAGCTAAATATTATGCAATTAACCATCATTTAACCGTTAATAATATGCACTTTTTCATTCTAAACAATGTATCACGTAGAAATTCACTCGTAGAATGAAGAAGAAATCATCATCGTTGATATGAAGGAAGGAAATCCAACCTATCATTTAAGTAGAAGCAATTACTACTGAAAAAAATATAAAAGATGAAGAAAAAGTGTAGAAGATAGGTGGAGAACCGCGCTAACTACAGTAAGCATCGGAAGTTCCCTGAAGCTCCACACCACCACCAAAATCACCAACCATCGAAGGTCTGTGAAAATACTTTCTAGATGTCAAGTCATTTCCGAGCCAAACACAGTGACTAACAACTACTGTGAGGAGTGATCGTGTCGCAGGAAGGAAAGCCATTTTCACCAAGCACCGACTCATATCTCAAGAGATCGTAAAGCTTCTAGTCTTGATTTCAGGTTGATGCCAGTATGCTGAAGAGGAGATCATCTTACAATTTTTGATTCACGATTCTATAGGGAGAGGAGGCAAGATTATAAGTGATTAAGTTTCTAGTGGTGTAATCGTGTCGCATGTAGTGATAGAAGTTTTTACTATTGATAAAGATTTTTACATTTCACTTTTCGCTCATCTTTAGGAACATATCAAAACAAAAATACCAAAAACAACAAATTATCTATGTTTACATTTAGTATTAAAGTGTTGTATTGTTTGTTTTGTATTGTGATTAATGTTATCATTGTCAGTATTGTGAATGTTTTATGTTTGTTTAATTCAGAAAATAGAAAATAGTTTATTATTTACTGAAATTGATTCGTCCCAAATACTTAAAGATTTTAATAGTTACTATTTAAAATATCTAAATGTTAGTGTTGCTTAATGACAAATCTCAGATTAACTAACATTAAAGAAATTAATTGGTGTTATTTACATTCTGTGGAACCACCCAATGATTGGCCGAATTCCTTTGTAAATAATAGTATTTAACTGAAAAGGTAGGTTCATGGAGTTAACCTAAGTCTACGAGGTTAGTCCGTTGAGTTAACCGTAACTCCACAAACTAAGTCCATTGAGTTAGCTGTAACTCAACGAAGTACTTAACTGAACACATATAAACTCCAATATAAAAATAAAAATAGTACACAATTCTTACTCAATCTCTATGGGATCAACCTGTACTTGCACACAAATACAATATACACTGTGCACTTGCAGTTAAAATATAAATTAGACTTAATATCTAATTTGTGTGAAAGATTGTTTGTTTACTTCTAAAAGAATTTATTAATATAAGCATAAAAACAACCCAAACAATGTTTAATGTGTACAAGATTGCATTAGAGCTATTGATGGTACTCATATCAAAGCAACTATTTTTGGACAAGAAACAATTAGATTTAGAAATAGGAAAGGTGAATTATCTCAAAATGTGATAGCAGCATGCAATTTTGATATGAGATTTACATATATTTTAGTTGGTTGGGAAGGATTAGCAGTTGATGCTCGTATCCTTTAAGATGCAATTACTAGACCTAATGATTTTCAAGTTCCTCCAAGTAAATGCAATTAGTATATTTTCAAGTTTACATTATCATACTAATTCCTATTCTTATATAAGTAAGTTTTATTTGGTAGATGCTAGATATCCCAATCAACCAAAGTATATTTGCCTATTTTGAGGTGTACGTTATCACTTATCTGATTATGTTAATGATTGACTTCCTAGTAATGTTGTAGAAAACTTTAATTACAAGCTTACACAACTAAGAACAGTCATTGAGCACACATTTAGAGTTGTGAAACATCATTTTTCAATCTTACGATGTCAAATGTTATATCTATATGAAACACAAGTAAAGATTGTGATCACATGTTTTTTACTTCACAATTTCATTCAAATGGTTGATAAAGATTTACTTAAAGATTTGCAAGATGAGTTAGAAGAATTAAATATTATTGATGATATACAACCAATAAAAGAAGTACATATGGATAGACATTCACAAGTTGGAATGAGTCAAGAACAACTAAAAGAAGTAGCTAATAAGATGCGTAAGGATATGATGATATTAATGTGGGATGGAAGGATTATTTAAGTCTATTTATATTATACCTTTAGATTATTTATTATATTGATATTGTAATAAGTAGAATGCTTTGTATCTTTGGACTAGTCTTTACATTCATGATGTAATACTTTGAATACTTTGTACCTTTAGACTAAAAAATTAATTAAATTAAGTAATTTTATTTAATTAAATACTTACAATATAATAATAATAATTGTTTAATTAGAATTTCATATTAATGTATCAATTACACAATTTTAGGTAGTGTTTATAATTTATATCATTACTTTTCCAGTTTCTGAATATTCCGATGTGCACTAAACCCTCATGGGAATTCTAACTTTTTGAACTTTCCGGTAGGTGCACTAAATCCCTACAGGAATTCTAACATTCTAGATATTCTATTTCCTTTCCTTCTGAACTTTTTATTTCCTTTCTGTTTGAACTTTTCAATATACACTAACAAGCCCTTAGATAATAACTTGTTTTTAGAGTTAACATAACTCAACGATTAACTCTATTAACTTAACTACTAATTCAACAAATTAGCTTCGTTGAATTACACGTTAACTCAATGCACTCATTCAGCCCTATAGTTAGTAATAGAATCATTTATATATAAATACTACATAGGTGTAAACAACGTAGAATACAATGTATAAAGGGAATTTTTCAACCATCCATAAATAATACTTAATTAATGTTAATTCCTTCAAATTATACCTATTTTTCAATTAAGTCTCAAGTTTATATAAATGTAACATAATTATCTAATTCTCATCTAATAAGCTAAATAACATATCATTAAGCTCTAATTTTTATTTTTTTTATTCTAACGACTCATCTTTACTCTTTTACTTGCACAAACAAGAAGGAAACAAAAAGAAGTAGAGAAGAACCAAAAGAAAAGAGAGAACGAGAGAAAATGCCATTTGTTTGCCTCTTTTTTTAACAAGACTTTCTTTTCTTGATTTTTTACGTTTTTCGAAGAATGAGTACATATATTTTATAAAATATTTGTGAACATAACTTATTCATTTATTATTAAAAGATTTATATGTATATATTATCTTTCATAATATAAATTTTTTTAATACAACTATTTCTATGATAGTTATCCTCTATATTTGAAACATAAAAAAAGAAAATTGCTGTCAACAAATAGTTATCATGATAGAGTTGTAACCGTTACAATAAAGTGTTGGCCGTCATGACTATTGTAACAACTTAATCGACTTATTGTAGCCGTCACAATAGATAAGCTACGGTAACGAATCACAACGTTACCTATTTACGGCTGCCAGTAACTCTTTGACTATTGTGACGACTTTTGACTATTGTGATGGCTATCACACTAGCCTCGATTTTCTGTAGTGATTTTTGGGTCGTCGAGGCAACAGCCATGCTCAAGTATTAAACGCTCTCCATTTCTCTTCTTCTTTCTTTGCGTACACGAGCGTGGACAGACCCTTCCATCACCAGGAAATAACATCCGGCTCATGCAGGGTTCGACCCATCTGTGAGCGAAGATCTCTTTTCCTTCATTCTAATGCTGCCGGCGATTGCCGAGCAACCCCCGTGCACCACACATACGCTTGCGACCAAAGAAGCATCAAAAGACCGACCGTAACTTATCAAGTGTCATGAAGTGCACGAAATCGGAATTACAACACGACACAACTCAAGCACTTCACTGAGTGCCATCAAGGAGAGGAAACCCACCTTTCCTCTTTGCAAACCCCGCACTAGCACTTCACTGAGTTTCTAAAGCTTTCTCCAACTGGAAAGAGGGTATGGGCTGTGTTTTTTTCTTCTGTGGAGTTTTCACCCTTCCATTTTTATAATAGAGGTAGTGAAACGGACGAAGCTCGGTGTTCATGGATCGTCGTTTAACGCTTGGCGTCCATGGGCGTTTATTTTTCTCTTCTTTCTGCCGTATCCATTTCCTTGGAGACATTTTCCACCTCAGCAATAAGAAGACAGGACGAGAAGGTGCATCTGTCATGTGTGCATCCGTTTTCTTTTTTCTCTTTATTTTTTTTAAAGATATATAAATATTATTAATAAATGACGCATACTTTTTTTTTTGCATCGACAAACATATTTTGTCATTGTATAAAAAATCTTACTTCTTGTCAATTAAAAAGAAAATCTTGATCAATGCTTACCGTCGCAGATCAGACATGGAAGACGAAGGGTAAGGAAAGGGTGGTGCGGTAAATCCACGTGCACCCACCAAAATCACAGAAAATCGAGGTGAAAAGTAAACATACTGCGGTGGGCACACAAGGCTGGAAGCTTCGCTTCTCCCGGCCCATGTCGTACCTCCTCTTATCTGGAATCCTCGTCTTTTCCCGGGCACCCAAAGTTGCCGTTGTAGTCGCAGTACAGAATCCTAGGTACGTGCTTTCCACCCAAAGAAAGCACACGATATGATTACCACACCCATCTCTCTTTCTTTCTTATTGTTGACTCTCGTTTGGTGTTTGAGTTAAAGAGAATCAAGTTTTTTTGGTTACGGTTAAAGAAGAGCTAGTTAGCTTCTTCGAATGTAGTATTGAAGAGTATCGCTGAAGACTTGTACTTCTCATCTCTCCCTCTCTTCTCTCACGTTGATCTTTTCCTTTTTAACAACTGTCACCCCTAGATTTGTTTCGCTGAACCCGATAAAGCTACGCCATGCATACATACGTGTCCGAGAGAGTGCTGAGAGGCACCCTCCTCTTTTCTTCCCGTCTGGGAGGTGAAAAGGAAAAGCCTAATGCAGTGTATAGATCTGATGATGTCCATCAGTTGCGTACGTACGTATTAGCTGTTGAAATATAAGAAAAAAATCTAGCTCTTGTTATTTAATTATGGATGTAACTCTCATTCTACTTTTTTTAATAAGTGGTTAATTCAACATTCTGTTTATTTATCCTTATTTCTTTATCGAGTAACATGTGAGACTTAAACATAGAAAACCACTTTTTAATTCTAATACCATGTTTAAACCTCGAATACCACCTGTGCCTTCTTCTCCACTGCCGAACACGTACGGCAATTCCAGAATAAAGATAAAGTCAGTGATACTCCCTGTCGGCCTCCCTCTCCCTCTCTCTCTCTCAAACATTTCATTCAGTCATGGAAACACATGAACCAAAATAAAACCCTAGATTTGCATGGCAGTGGTGCATCCTTGCTGCATTCTACGAGGGGCAGCTATTTTGATTTGTGTTCAATGATGTGGGTAATCTAAGTCTAAATTGGTGAGACTGCATGTGTTACTACAGGAAACCAAGGTCACAGTTGACAATTTTACTGCAATATGATGGCAAATGGGAAAGTTACAAACAGGAAGACCAACATTCCCCTTTTAATCCAGTACTGAACTGCCGATGAATATTTAACTGCTGCTCCAATAATGGAGCCATTGGGTGATCTATAAAGTGGAAAGTACGTGCTCAGATCTAAGATTTTCTCGTTCTGAAATGGCCTTCGTTCAAGTTGTTCCCTCATGCATGTATGAAACAATGGAGAAGGTCGATAAATCCTGGTCTGATCTGTATGTGATGATCAGACTTATCTTCCATACTTTCCTTAAGTAAGAAAACCTCGATAACTAAATAGTTTTGGTTCTTTATCGTTCTTATTAATGTGTTATAGAACTATCACATCGATCAATCGCATATTTCTTTTTATCTTTTAAAAATGGTTGATTTTGTCGGATGTTCTACCAGATCATTTTTTTTATAAAATATTTAGGAAATGAGGGAAAAACCACTTACGTAAATCACCGATGGTTCTTCTTTCTCTTGTTGCAAGATAAGAACAGAACGATATTGAATGTAGCTAAGCATGAGTGGATATCACATCTAGCAAAAGTTGCATGCTGGCGCATGTAACGATAGATATATACAATAACTACACCAACTGTAATGGTGGATTACAAAGAATCAGTAACAATGGGATAGGAGTATAATGCAATCCATTGTAACAAAAAAAGATAATAGATTTAAGTCCAGATAAAAACATTAACATCGATCATCAAAAAAACAATGGATACAATAAGCAACCATGGTTAACATAATTGATCTCTTTTTTTTAATATAAAACTAACTTGAGAGAAGAAAATTCTACAAGTTAGGATCCAATCCAAATTAAAACATTACAACACCTAATTAAAAAACAAACAATAGATACGTTGCACAAACAAAATAGTGCAATATTTAGGCATTATTTAATTAGATAAGAACAATGGTAGTTCTTATTAGAAATTGAACCCTGATAAATGTAAAATTCTATCATTATCATAAAAATGTAAGACCAACATGAAGTCTAAGAGAGCATAGCAACACATGTATAATTAACAGTTGACATTGGTATTCAAACTCTTACCAATTATCTGTTCTTATACAAGTCTATCAAGTCCATTTACATAATTGAGTAGGACAACTCAAAAATCTTAAGGCAAAACACATATGCAAGCACCCAAATATTCAAAGCCTCTTATTTAATTAAGCATTTCGATTTTCGAGCTCAAATAAGTTCTAAATACTATAGAACCAATAACTAATTAATGCTCATCCATAGGATAGATTTCTTGGCAAATCACCACCACCAAGCATGGGACTCATATTCCTCTCAACTGGATGTTGTGCTCTCCTTGGAGACGGCCTTTCAAGCTTTGCTGAAGCATCATACCTCCTCTCTCCCATGCCATCACCTAGAAGGTTATTGACAGGCTTGGCATCAAAAATGTCTGGCATTGAGTCGACGATATCAATGCCACTGTCGACTCCCGACACTGCAAGCTGAAGGTGGTCACTTCGGGATGGCTGGTCATCTTGAGATCCCATGCATGCTGCAGCACAGCCAAGCTCTTGTAGCCGGTGATCGTCATCGGCCCAGATCATCGGGCTCTTCCCGTTGTCGTACCCATAAGGATTCGACCTCTTCTTCCCTAGAGGAGCGGCAGAATCGTTGGTTGGCATCAACACTTCCAGAGTCAATGATTTGTCAACCTGTGGTTGTTGCTGTTGTTGCAAGTGATCAGGCTGTTGACCACCATAGATGTGTAGATCCTGCAAGGAAGGAAAATTTATGGGTGAAGCCATGTCGCTCAAGAGACCCACATCTCCACCCCCTTGATTACTAACAGTGCTGGTGTAGCTCCCAATGGCCATGTTCTCTCCGGCAAGTGCCTGGCATGCTTTCTCTAGTATGGACTGCATGTACCTTCCCTGGGCTTCAATCCTCATCTGAAGATGCTTTTGCACCTACACACACACACACTCACATATATGACGTTATGATCACATCAACAAAGAATTAAAAAATTAAGAGAAAACCTTGGAAAATTCGTCAACTAATTATCCCTAGTTGCATGCGCCAAGCATTAATTAACGTAATTGGTGTTTAACAATATGATTTACCTCCAGATGCTCATGCAGTCTCCTCTGGACTTCCATCTGCATCCTCAGCGCTTCTGCCATATGATAGTTCCTGCTAAAATATTCCAAAATAGAAACCCTAAAATTAACAAGAATCACACTCGCCTCTGCAGTTGAAGCTTGTAATACATATATATTTGACCAAAGAATTTTTCTTTTCTAGAGAGAGAGAGAGAGAGAGAGAGAGAGAGTTCAGATCCAGTGAACAGCCAAAGGTTGTGCAAGATAGCATACTCAGTAGGTGCTCTTCCCATTATCCCAGAAGAGGATGCAGAATTTCTTTGGATATCCAATGCTGCAGCTACCAGTATATACACATGATGTATTAATGAGTTGGATATATATGTAGAGATAAACAATAAGTGAAAAAAGATGTCATTCAATGAGAAGTTGGAAATAATACAGAACTATTTCCTACCTCTGTCACCATCTTTCAGGGAGTGCTCGTTGAATTCTTTTTGTGGTTGCTTCCCTAGTCTGAATTTCTACAAGAAAGTAACATATATGGTTGTCAAGCCAAAGATAAGAGCCAGCGGTGAAACCCTAGATAATATTGGATCAAACTCCAAGAAGAAGACAAGAATTAACATATGTGGTACCTGTAAATGGCTCTTGAGGTGGTAGAGAGTGAGACCTTTTACACCCATAACTCTCATGATGGTCTTCGGAGTGGCTTCTGCATAATTGAAACGGTGCACCATGATTAACAAAACACGAGAAATTAATCTTGAAGAGGAGGATGAGGAGAAGAGCTGCATCTACATGAAGAGGAGGAAGACTAAGAGTAGTAGCGTTGTTAATGAATAGAGTTGCAGGTATGTACTGTCAGGTCCTCCCAGCTGAGTCACGGCGTCGACAAACCGATCGTGGAGCTCAACCGTCCACCGGAGGCGGGGCTTGGGATCGGTGGTGAGCACAAGGCCAGAGTCCCCTTGCACACACATAGGCCTCTCGTGGGAATTCATAGTAGGCTTCTTGGAATGGAACATTCTCTTGCCCTCACTGGCGTAGAACGAATTGGAAGAGATTCAAGAACAAAGGCAGAGCATAAATCTAAGAATAGGGTGCGGTGCGTTTTTGAAGAGATCGAGGAGACTCGGTCTGAGTTTCTCTCCTCCTCGATCTCCTCTCCCTCTCTGTTATTATTCTCTCTCTCTAGATCTCTCCCACAAAGTCACCACCGACTACAAACCCTTCTTTGCAAAAGAAAGAGAGAGAGAGAGAGATGCGTCTTGGAGATGTTATTCTTCTTCCATTCACTGGGACAAACGTCTTTTCTTTGTTTAATCAAATATGAGAAACAAGGTAAAATACATTAAACCGATGGCAAATAATAAGTCGCACTTTGTCATTTTGGTGGACCTGTTGCTTCCTTGGAGGAAGTGAGCGTTACCTTCCCATGCACCAAGGTAGACCGTTATTTATCATTTACATATGCCTGTGGGACAAAGGGGAAAAGCAGTTCTGCTGATGAAATAACTATGGAAGAAGACGACCAGGATGGTATCAGGACCTGCTCTCGGAGCGAAAAAAGCAGGGGGCGGCCCACACATACTTAAGTTGACCTTATTTATTCATGATAATAAAAATACCCATTTATGATTAATTACCAGATAATACTTTTTGTTAATGTTATTGTTTTTGTATCATTTCAAATCTAGATTGTTTTTTTCTTAAAGCTGATGCTGGTAAAAGATATATATTATTATTAAAATTTGTGTTTAGGCGAAAATATTATTACTAAACCTACAGCTGATTATAAAATCTACAAGAAAAGAAAAACATTAATTACAATTATCATCGTAAAAACGTTCCGGGAGAGCCGAAGAAAAATAGGGCTTTTCCACGGCTTAAATTAGCGTATGATTAGACATTCCATAAAATCAAACATGTAAAATGCATATGGGATATATATTTCAAGAAAATAACACATTCTCTTTCGTATATATGTTCTTTTTTCACCTTTCGTTCTTATTTCTTTCTTTTTTTTCCCTCTCATTTTATTTACCACTTTCAATCTTTATCACCCTATGTTTTATTATTTTCTATCTTTAATATGAAATAATCATATATTAAATTTATGTGAACATGTATAAATCTTTGGGACTAAATGCCAGGTAGTTTGATATATTTCTTCCCTCTCTCCTCCACCCTTTATTTACGAAAATATAGATCGGTTATGGATTAGTACGTATTGGGTAATTAAGTTAGTCTGTCGATGCCAAAGGAAAGTCAAAAGGCAGTAGATTTGCGGACATGGAGCTCTAAAACGATTGTTAATTTGCGGTTCACCTAGTTTAGTTTTTAATTAATTATAAAGGACATGTGATCATATAATAAAAGGATAAACGTAATGATTTAGCATCCATGCATGTGTTGCTAAATATGGTTCAATTTGGTTGACCAAGATAACAATTGAGGAAGCTAAAAATCGTTGCTGAGAAGGAGATAGGCAACGATGATGGTGAAAAATCCTAATTATATGATGGCTAAAGAGGAGAGAACATAAAGCTCTTGGAAAATGAGGTTCCAAAGAGATAACCCAAGGTTAAATATTTATACTTAGGTTATAACTAATTATTTATAAAGTTAACAACAAAGAACAATAATTAATAAATAGTATGATTACTATTAAGTATAAGGTTATTTACTTTGATTATATTTTTAAGTTAGTTTTTTAATTCTACGCATTTAAATTTTTAAGCATAAACTAAATGAAATAAATTCATAATATTTATGTGAACTTCACAAAGGTACGTGTAATTTATGTAAACTCAATGAAATTAGTTCATTGTATTTAAACATTACATTTTGATGATGAAAGACTAAAGACATATTTTCAAATACTCTAATGTTATATCTTCACGAGTTTTAGTATTTTCCAATCACTTATGATGTTAAGTGTCTGTGTTTCTAAATGTCGAGTGACATCTACAAATGTTAGGTGATTCATTGTGTGATAGAAACTTGAATGATAACTCTTCGATATATCAAGACTTTGTTGGTCACTTAGAACATTATCTATTCGAGAACCTTAGTGTAGATTTCTATTATATCAAAAGCTTAAGAGTTAAGTCTCTGAATATTATAAGATTCTTCGAATACATTAATTGTAAGCATCCATTGATTGGTAATTTTGAATAACACTATAAGGATATAACTCTTTGAACATTTTAAGTTCTTTTGGATACTTAGGTTGCAAAGTATCCATAACCTACTTAAAATGTTTAATAAAATAAGAAACTAGAACTTAACTCTCTGTTTATTCCAAGAATGTTCAACAACATAAAACACTATGTGTTTGTTGGTTACATTGGATAAAAGGTTAAGTATTCATGTGATATTTAAAGATCGATAATTCATATCTATCTAACTTATTACATTGTAGATTTATAGGTATTTTATTTGCAAGTTGCTTTTAAGGAAGGAAATTAGAAATGACAAGAAGATTCAATGCATTCATTTTAATAGATGTGTAAATCTCAATGATTGAAGATTTTATAGGATACAAAATAAAAGCTACGAAGATTCCAAAATGCAAGCAAGAAAGGAAGAATGTAGAACACTAAGTGTAGAAAACCTCTCTAAAAAACCTCTCTTTAGACCAAGTGTAGAAAAGTAGAGAGAACATTTTAAAGCATTTCATGAAGAAAACTGTAGATATGATCTAGAAATCTTCAAAGAGAAACTTGAAGCCACTCTACGAGGAAGAATTTAGCTACTCAACAATACTCATTGGTTTGAGTTTATTTTCTATTCTCTTGTGTTTTAAATAGTTTAGTCTATAATTGTGAATGCTATTGTGCTGAAATCATGTTTTTCAATTAAACTTTTAATTGAAAAAACCTAGTTCACTAAGGTAAGTAATCTTCTCAAATTTGGAGATTTGAGAGAAGGGTGAGGTTGATGCCTCATCTACACAAGGTAATGGGTTTGTGGACTTAGGGTTGTGGTCCTAAGTTGAATACAAAGTGATACTTTGTATTGTATAGTTTGGTATGTAGCTAGGAAAATACCTTTGACGAATTGTTAAACTCTATAAAAGGTTGAGATTGAGCCTTAAAAATACTAAGTTAGTAAAACTCTCAAGATTAGAGTCTTGATGAGTGGACTAGCTTGTTTGGGTAAACCACTATAAAAATTTTGTGTATTTTTTTTTTTTTTTTTTGTAGTATCTTTATTGTGAACTATTGGAAATGAAAATTAATTAACTTTGATCTAATAGTATAAATTTGATTTAAAATCAGTAATAAATTAGAGAAACTCATTATTCACCCCCCTCTAGTAACCCTCAATCCATATTAGTTACAAGAATAATAAAGTTGTTAATATTTAGGATATTCAGAATTTTGTCCTATATAGGACTAGATGTATGTCCAAGCTTGTGATGTAACACTTCTTGAATGATCTTTGCTCCAAAAGTATGTATTCTTGAAATTGACAATCTAATTGGATACAAACTTCCTTCAACCCTTTCTTTATGGATCATCATCTTCATATTCTTATCATTGATACAAAAAGTGTCATCATAGAAATCAAAATGGCAATTATTATCATGAGAAAATACATTAATAAAAAGCAAGTTATAAGAAGCTTGAAGGCAATGTAAAATATTATTCAATTTAAAATTATAGCATCCATTAATAACATTAGAAGTACCAATAGGCTTATGTTTAAAACTTGGCCATTACCAACTTGAACAATGCCTTTTCCATTATAAGGGGTAGCAACTTTCAAATTACTCAAATCTAAAGTAATATGGTTAAATGCTCATACCAAACAATATTATCTCTAATATACTTAACTTCAAATTTAGTGGTAGCCATGGAAGTTAGTCTCTTAGGAGGTTGCTTCCCTAAGTAAGATAGATTCAGTCTATTGAAACAATCTAAGGCCATATGACCCTTTTTGTTGTAAATCTAATATGTTGGTCACTAGTTATTCTTATTAGAGTTAAAAAATCCTTTCTTTCCATATCTATTATTCTTATTATTACCATTATTTCCTGGTCTAGCTGAGTTGCTAAATTTCTTATTTTGAACAACTAAAGCAATACTTATATCATTTTTAGTCATTTCTTCATTAATATTAACCTCTTCACAAGTCAAAAGCAATTGAAGTTCTGAGAGAATGATGAATATTCAATAGATGACACAAAAGATCTATAATTGTAAGGAAGACCATTTAAGATATAAGTTTTAATATCTTCATCATTAATCTTGACTCAAGTAGTTGACAACTAATCAATGATGTTCTTAAATTCTTGAAGATAGTTAGTCTAGCATCTTCTTGTCTCCCTTCTTGACGTGAAGGAGCCTTTTTCTTAAAGACATGAGATGAGCTAGAGTTCCAAAGCCAAATCTATTAGACACATTAGTCCAAGCCTCTTTGATAGTTCAAACACTGATGGCATAAAGCAATGCACTTAAAGAAAGAGAAGCATTTATCCAAGAACCATTTGATCCCTCTTGTACCACTCTCTAAACTCACACAAATCTTCACCAAGTTTGATGGTAGTATTGCTAATGTGTGGCATAAGATGACGGCTATGTAAGATTGACTTAAACAAAGCCTTCCAAAGCAAAAAGTTTGTCTCATTTAACTTAATCAAAATGAGACCAATGATATTTGAGATCACTAGAGATGGGTGATTTGTAGGTGAAAAAAATACTTGATTTCCAACATCATTGTTGAAACTTACCACCCTAAAGCTAGCCATTGCACACAACTTCAATGATTGCAATCACAAAGTATGATTTATAGCAAAGCAACCACAAACCTAACTTTGATACTAGGATAAAAATTGAAGAAGTTGAGAATCACTATTGAAAAGTAGACAGATAATGATGGTGGTGAGAAACTCTAATGCTAGAGAGGAGAGAACATGAATCTCTTGGAAAATGGGTTTCAAAGGGATAACCCTAGGAACCCAATAACATCAGATATTTATACTTAGGCTATAACTAATTGTTTATCAAGTTAACAACAATAGAACAATAACCAATAAATGACGTGATTATCAAAAATAATGAAGTTGTTAATATTGTTAAAACATATTCTTGAAACAAACTAGCTAAGGACCTAGACTTGGACCTAAAGTAGATCTAAACACAAATGGACTTTAACAATAATTAATATCTAATGTAATGTACTTAAATTATAACCTAACTTTCTAACTTATATGGACTCTCATGTTTGTTCTTAAGTATCATATTTATCCTTTATTTTATTATGGGAAAAAGTCCTATTTCGTGTTATGGTCTCTTCCATTTCAAGAACTAAAGAAGCTCGTTGACTCACGACACATGCAGAATTATAGTTGATATTATTGCTTCTTTTTCAAAATAATTGATTTATTAAAATGTAGTATTGTTTATAACATTTTTGATGATTTTTTGTGAATACAAGAAATTACGAAGAGATTCTTGAAAGCACAGCATGATGAATGCAATAATCATGATTAAGTGTATTTGAAAGGAGTTACAATTTAAATTTGTTTTCCTAAAAAAGTTGTGGTAAAATCATGAATCCAAATCCAACTAGCCTATATAGGTTTCACAAGGACCACATTAAAGGAGTATCTTTTGTAGAGAAACCTTAACTCGGTATTATTAATTAGACAATTAGGAGCCTATAAAAATGGGAAAATTGTACATAATGAAGTGGTTCTGGTTCACCAGAGGTCCCGACTCTAGCCAACAAGGGAATAAAGCAAAAACACAACAAATATAAAACAACGAAACAAACAAGGTGCACAGAAAGTAAAAAAATGAAGAAGCAAAAAATTTCAAACCAACAACAAAGAAGAGATCCACGGTCCAACTGTAGAAATCCTTAGTTGAATCAAGAAGAGATTAGTCAGAACAAGGAAAACCGTAATCTAACCAAACACAATTCAATCATTAAAGGGGTATTTAATATATAATATATAATTATTTTGGTCAGTTTGTGAAATTATATCAACATTTTTCGATAATCACCACTAAACATATTTTTTATATGCCAGCTTAAAAAAGATGTTTGAACTACAATACTAAATGAAATATATAAAATTGAGTTTTAAAATTTTAAAAAATACTAATTTATTTTTATGCGTTAGTTTAAATAAGTTTATAGTGTGTGCTCCTCCCACAATGAAATTATGGATCGACTAATTAGTTGACTTTATTCCCCTCCCAATCTCACAAGTTCAAGGGCTCTTTTACAAACCCTACTTAATCTTAGAAAAGAGGAAAAAGAGATTTATTTTCCATTTTACAAAAGGAAAGAAAAAAAATTGCTGGAAATTTGTGGTTACTATGAAATGACCATTTTAGGATTCCACCGCATATAAAAAGAGATTTGGTTAATTATTAGTTGCCGTAGGACTATTGGAATATAGAAAAACAAGCAATTCTAGTTAATTTCTTCACGAGATGCATGCGTTTTCTAATCTCCACTTCTACAAAGCTAATTTGACCTTGATGGATCATTCGTGACGCTGAATTATTAGATATCGTGGTTGCTCCTTTTTCGATACCCATGGGAATTTTCAAATTTGTATTTGATGTTTTCTCATGATGCGTTCATGACTTTACTCTTTTGTGATTTCGTTATATATACGACTTATCTCTGTGTTAGAATTATAATTTAATAAAAAAATCCGACATCCATTATCATGGCCCTTTAGAAAAAACAATTTCATGAGGTAATGAGATGGTAAGGATCAATGTATATATATATATGTACATCATGCCAATGTATAAGTTACATCTTACACGATCAGGTGGAGATATGCTTGTGGATGGCATGTGGGAGGACCATGCAATTAATGCATTCTCTTTAGGAATTTTAGTGGTCTTTGCATGGCTTTTGTAGAATGGAAGATTGTCTCTCACTGCCAGATAGCATTCTTTCTCACGCGCACGAACACACACACACACACACTCTCTCTCTCTCTCTCTCTCTCTCTCTCTCTCTCTCTACACCTCTCTTTCTATGCATGTTGTTTCCCCCCAAAGGCCAAGGGAATATATGCTTCCTTCTCTTACAAATAATCAAAGAAAATTCCCTTCCAATCTTCTTCAAAAAAACTCGTGTGTTACAAGTAAACTTGAACGTACCTCGATTGGTCTCCTCGTGGTTTCCTACAACTTTTTTATGACGGTAATACCTTTCTTTATCTTGTAAGTTCGAAACTAAAGTCGTGTTTGTCAGGGAGGGTAGACTTGCAGTGGTAGTTAATAACTATATGTACGCTTAAGGAGAGGTGAAAAATTCAATCCCACGGCTCACAAATGAACGCGTACTAAAATCTACACGGTATCACAATCACAGCTCAGATCTATGCTACAGTTGTTATCATCATTTGTTAAAGAAAAATTCCTCATTATTGAAGCAATTACCGTAAAAGGGTTGCACCTTTTAGCAAATGCAGTCTAAATTTTCTTTTTTCTAAAAATAAAGTTAAAAGACTAACTACGCCAGTTTATCATTAGGCTTTGCAATTAATCCCCACATCTTCGCATCATATCTTCGTAAAACTTTCTTGTTCCAGGGGAAATTTGGATTTGTTCGGAGATATTCCCTTCTCCACAATCTCCACATAACGCAAGGAATTAATTTCGTGTTGGACCCAAGATCGTACGGAGATTATTCCCATTTGAAATCCACGTGCAATCCTTTACCTTTGTCTTTTGTGATAATACAAGTGTTTTTGTTTAATTGATCTTAAATTAAAAGATTAAAAGATCAATTATAATATCTTATTGTTAATCATAATCTTGTGTGTTTACCATGTGAAAGGCTTTTTGTAAATGGGTGTTCCGACGACCTATAACACGTTAAGCTTCAAGTCACATCCAAAAGAGGCCATGTTAGCTTAAGTTCCAAGCAGATTTATGCTTTTTGACAAATATTCCCTTTTTGTGAAATTAATCTTCAGGGAAACTTTCACGAGGATTTTTAATGCTGTTATTTTTTTATTAGATCCTACTTCTACATGTGTTGGAAGTTAGCTAAAGAGGTTAATCGGTTTGGAACGAATGCCCTTTTAAATTGCTTGGCAGCTTCTCCTTCTCTACTTATGCAAAATAAAGGCCCGCCTCAGATAATGCTCATTAGTATTGGGCCGATGCTGTAGAGGCTGACGATAAAAATTGATATCTGGGATCTGTTGTATTATTATTTAGATGCTCCTTTCGTTTGAATCTACTAACTTTCAGCCTATTCTCTTGGATGGACTGCATCGATTTTAGATTTTTTTGGCTGTCTGACCTTCCCTTTGATTATAATTTCATGGCCAAAGATTTTATCTTAATTTAATCTAACTTTGACTTTGAAAAAAATAAAAAGGTCCCGCAATGATAACCGTACAAGATGCAATTTATCAGAGTCCGTGATGGTAGTACAGTCAATAGTGTAGTTAGTTATCTACTTTACTCTAGGCAAAAAATCTTAGCTTCAAAGAAAAAACATATAGAACTACTACCATATATCATAAAAAAAAGTCTGCAGATACATGAACATTGTTCTTTTTTTTGAAATTGTACAATTACATTGCAAACAAAATTTCAATTTTCATGTTGTGTCTAATTTTTTTCATTGTAATTTTTTAAGTAAATAAATAAATCGTAGGAACGTTACTGTAAAATTTCTGTTAAACTTAGCTATTTCCGTCTCTTTTTGAAGGAATGGTTGAGATAATCTGAAGTTATGATGAGACATCGTAACTCTGAAATGCAACTGAATTCTACATGTGATTTATATTGAAGCAATTCGATTCATGTGGAAAAACTCTATGATAGACTTGGATGGAATGCTATTATGTGGTTTTACGAAGATTTGGTTTTTCTTTTGTAAGTTGTACCGTACCTATCATTAAGAGCTATATTGAAGTCATTTCTTTTTCTATTCTTATTGAAGGTGAAAAACCATAGATTTCTTCACTTCTACCAGAGGCTTGAGACAAGATCCACTTTCTCCAGGTCCTTTCATCCTAATGGAGATTATAATTGCTTCGTAAGGGTTTCTTTAAGTTGATGAAACAGAATCAAATTATTCCTTACAAGATAGGTTCTAGGGATTTATGTATTAGTCACTTACTCTACGCAGATGATATGATTCTCCTTCTCAATGGTACAAAGGAAGGCTTAGAGAAGGTGATGAAACTCTTGGAGGTTTATCGGCTATGCACGAGACAAAAGATCAACAAAACCAAAAAAAAAAATGAGAATTAAACTGATTGTTTATAAGTACTTGGTTGCCTGATTTTTAAAGGGCATCCTAACATACGTTATTTCGAGGGACTGGTTCAGAAGCTGCAACAAAAGATAAATCTACGGTGCCTTCTCCAAGTGGCAGGATAACTCTTGTTAAGTATGTACTCTCCAACATGCCAATTCATCTTCTAAAGGGAGTTGTGGATAGAATTCAAAGAATGTGTGCTCATTTTTTATGGGGAATCTCAAATGATACGAGCAAACGACAATGGGTTAGTTAGCTAGGAAAAAGTGACCAAACCTATCCGGAAACCTCTATCCAGGAGGGTGGATTGGGCATTCAAGACTTGATGGAATTGATGGGTGCCTTGAGGATGAAGGTAGTGTGGAGATTAGTGCATGGTAACATCTAGTCTAAGATATATATATATACGAGCAGTTCATGGCAGAATCAACCTAAATCTAAAGATGAGGAAAGGTCCCTATGGTTAGGACAGTTGAATCCCGCCTAGGGGAATGAGATGAAAATGGCCAAGTGGAAAGGAGGGAGAGGAGAAACCAACTTGTGGATGGCAATTATGAAGAGATTACGGTGGCCGACATTTCCAGAGATAAGAATGACGTAGGAGTTTAACCTCAATCTTGAAATTAAGGGGGAAATGTCAAATAAGCTCCAACCTAATTCCTTTAGATGGTTGCTAACAAAGATGGCATTATCGGCAATTTTGCTGATGTTAAAAGAATAGTGGATTGCTGTATAGAAGATTTTTATCGTATGATAGGTATTTCATCTTATATTGATGTGGAGGAAGGAATGAGGATCAAATGGATCAACTAGAAACACCTAAATAATGGTAGATATAAGTTAAGTATGACTGGAGGCAAAATTATTAAAAAGAGTTCTGACCATTACGGGGTGGCTTTTCAACAAATTTTTCAAAGGGAAAGGATATTTATACGTAGAAATGAAGGCTCTTTTTAAAGTATGTTAGGTTTTATTTGCTTCACTAAATAATGTGAAAAGAAAATTTTAAATAATTTAAAAAATTTTAATAAATTAATTTAATTAAATACTTTATATGTAAAACATTTGATGCAAAAACGATATGCAAACAAATAAATAATAAAGAATCAAAATCAAACCATAAAGAAACACGAGATTTTTATAATGATTTTCCAAATCAGATACATCCATTCTATAAGCTCCTAAGCTTATGTCTTAAAAATAGGAGTTCTACCTCAAATCCAAAGTACCCATGTCAACTTTAGTGTGTCTTTCACCATAATCTAGTGAGATAAAAATTTTAAATATTCAAATAGTTAAGCACTAATAATAAAAAATAATGTACATTGAAATAAAATATACAATAAGACCTTAAAGAATTCTCTTGAAAATCACTAAGAAAATCTTGAATAAAGTTTTATGTGTTAAGACTATTAAAGTCTAATTTTGATAATGAAAAATTATAAGTTAAGGCTAATACATTTAGTCAATTAGTTAAAATTGAATTATCCTATATAACTAACCAATCATATAAAGTAACTGAAAATGGCCGAATAGTTTGGTAAAATATCTAAAGTTTTCTAGATAGTTTGGCAAAGTATAATTATTTTTTAGACAATTTGGTAAAGTGTCTATAGTCTTCCAAAAAGTTAAGTGAAGTATCCACCGTCGACCAAATAATTAGATAAAGAATCTGTCATTGATCCAAAATTAAGTGAAGTATCTATCATTAATCAGATAATTCATACAAATCCTTCTAAAACTAGCGATAACTTTGAAGAGGTTTCAGTTAAATAAAATAAACCTTTCAACTGATTATATTAATATAAACCTTTCAATACGATTTTGTACTTAATTCCCTATTTCGATTTAGTTTGATAATATAACCATACATATGCACTTATACAACAATTATACTGGAGATTAAATTTTCCTCATAATGAATTACATGTCAATATGATTTATTTTGATTGTGGTATGTTTAATTGGCTCGTACAACAATGTGGGGCGCATGGTAGCTTGTTCCAATGGTGCACCTCGCGTGAAGAACATTGAAGGTGTGTTTGCATTGGAAGCGACCTTTCCTAAGAGTTAGCCGCAGAGAACAGAGGAGAATCTATCCATTTCTCAAAGGTTTTATGTTATTTTCTACTGTTTTAATGCAACCATCAAATATCCATGTATCTAACTTTGAATATTCCTGTTGGAATGTAAATACCTCGTTTTGATTTAAATTTTCTTCATAGATTGTGTGCATACATAGTTGATTAATCAACAGTAGCCTTTGATTTCATTTTAACCAAGTTTCATGTTGGATTTCATGAGAATTTAAAGTATAGGTCTAAAAATAGTTTCTACACTAAAACTGCACTGCATTTTCTGTGATTCAACTGAGATTTTGTGCTGATATTGTGAAATTTCTTGAGGGATTTGCCGATTGATTGATTTCCCCAAAGATTTGTGATTTTTCCAGTATCTTATAACTGCTTGTTTAGATGATTTCAGTTACATTGCTGTTGCAGTTAAATCATGTATTAAATCATTGTCAGAAATTTGCACTAAATTGCTCTTTGTAATTGTATTATTTCAAGTACTAAATCATGTGGAATTCAAAGGTTAATATTTTTCTGAAATAAGTTATCTTCCATTGAAGTGATTTGGTGAAATTTCATGCTTTCTAAATTAGGTTTCAAAATTTCTTATTAGCAGGTGCATTCCTATTTTCCTGCAAAACTATTTAGGCAACCTCTTTTTGTTTCTGAATTGTAGGCAATCGATTTAGATATTTATTCTAGAATTAATTTATATGATTAGAGGGGTTAACTTTCCAAAGAGTATTAAATCATAATTTTTCAACATGTGAATTGAGTGGTGCAATTTTACAAATAGAGCTAAAAGTCTATGACTTCGATCTTTTCAAGCACCTCCAGATTACATGAATTGTCATTACCTTTAGAAAGAGTTATTTTTTCGTTTTTCAATTCCATCTTGTAGTACTCGTCAAGACCTTTCCATTGCATGGAACATCAATAATATTGACAACAATTTTCAAACCTAAGGAATCAGGAAATTAGCAAATAAAATGAACGATATTTCATGTTGTATCCTTGCACAAAATAATACTTATAGAACTCTCATCAAAATATTTGTTAGATATGCACCTTCTAGGTATGAAGGATCCAACGGATGATCACATGCTGCTCCAGTATGACGTAGGAAGGAGATTTTTCTTCCTACAGATGATGCCGCACCCTGAATATTGCAAGTAAAAAATTGACATAAGATATTGACGAAAACAAAGTATTGCGTATAAGAATATTTAATAAAGTTAAGTCATGCTGCTCCTGCATCAAATAGAGAGCAATAATTGCCATACTCAGCGTTACAGGAGCGAATAATTGTGGTAAATCCCCAGAACTGCAAGTACATCGTAATTGGGCTTAAAAAAATTTTGAAAACAATAGATGGGTTTATAATGTTTTACAACTATATTAATTGATATAGGAAAGTTTTTCATCAGGGTCTGAACAGTGGAGAGAGGTCGACCCTCTCCTTGTACTAAAATAATTCGGTTAAATAAGATTGATAGAAAATGAGAAAAAACTGGAGAAAACAGAATTTCCTAAAATAAATCAAGTTCTGAATCTGTCCCAAAAAAACTTCATTGTTAACTTGTCTTCAACTGAAATGAAATAGCTGGCCATGATAGAGTAATTCTCTATTTACTGAGACCAAAAACAACATGCCTGAAGAATGTTTTGGAATGTTCCACTCCGGGTTACAGCACCAGAGCACGAGCATGACATGAGCAAGCCACCCCTCTTTGTAACTTTCATTGCTAAAGAGTTCAAATTTCTGTACATACCAGATGCATTTTTCAAAACCTGCAATATTCAAGATTATCATAGTACATGTGAAGTGAGAACAGTTTTCATTAAAAAAATTTTAGTTCAAGGGTCCAAAGATCATGAATACCAATTCATGTCATGTAGAAACACTTAATTGTGCTGAAATACAATATGTGAGATTGTGTGACAAATAACTTCAAATCCAATTTACTAGTGGTAGAATCAACTGAAGACATTTAAGAATGAGAATGGGCCACACAGGTAAGTCAGTAGGATCCTACTGGGAAAGCTGGAAGACCCAAATGATTTTCCCCAATTTAAAATTCATTCAAGTCAGAAAAAATTAAATTGCTTCTGGTAGAAGATGCTTAAAAAAATCACAAAGATTAGTTTTTTTTTTCAAGTTATTTTGAAAAGTGTCATAAGCATATGGTGAGGCTTGTAAAAATTTGATGGTAAATAATTTAATAATGGATGAAAATTTGCATAGATTTGGTGTTCGCTTATTCTTCAGTGACGCCTGCTGAATCTTCTAATTGTCACCCATCGTGTCCATAATGGAACAAGGCAAAGTTTCAGGCGATTCCAGGGGCGAAGGCTGCCAATCATCAAAAGGAAGAGGCTCGGGAGAGCAACCGATTTGGCCACCCTCTCCCTCCCTCACCACCTACAGTGATAGCCAAAGCCAAAGCTGTGTAGGACGATAGGGGGAAAAACCAGCCCGACTAAAGAGTAGGAGAATAGGACAAATGCAGTGCACAGAAGATGTCAAATGATCAGATAGAACAAAGCCAGCCAAAGATTGGGCAAAACCAGTGAAATTGGAAGGCAAAACTGAAATTTGTCGGAGGAAATCATAAGCTAATGGCATGAAACATATACCATGTATGTGAAGAAAGCTACCAGAAAATGCAACACCAAAGGCATACAAGAAAAAAATAAAGCAAAAGCAACAGCAGACACAAACAATCTGGAAAAAGCCCAACCCCAACACCTCATAAACAGACATATAACCTGAAGGAAACAACATGCACGTATGAAAATCTGTTCATGAAAACCAGATCAAAGGCATATATCGATGAACCAAGTGAAAACTACAGCCACCATAAGCAATCAGAAAAAGACCAAGATCCAACACCTCATAAGCAGATAGCAATGCAAAAGAAACACATGTATAAAAAACTGTCCATAAAAAATCAGAACAGAGACGTATAAAAACATTTATGTATATGAATGAACATGGAATCAACAAAGTGAAAACAACCCATGAACACATATCTTTACAAAAAAACTGTTCGTAAAGAACCAGAACAGAGACATATGTAAGCGTAAGCAACCTGTACATATATAAACAAGAATGAAACAGGCAAAGCAAAAGCACCACAAAAACATGTACGTATATGAAAAAAGAAAGTCTGCAAAGAACTAGAACAGAGATATATATAAACAACATGTACATATATGAATGAGCAAGAAACAAACACAACTAAAATATACCATAAACATTATGTATATTTATGAAAAATGTCCATAAAGAACCAGAACAGAGACGCATTTGAACATGCACGTATATGAAAAGTCATGAAACAAGTAAAGCAAAAGCATCCTATAAACATGAATGTATATGAAAAAAGAAAAACTGTCCATAAAGAACCAGAAGAGATGTATATATAAAATGTACATATATGAATGAGAATAAAACAAGCATAACAAAAACATCTAATGATCCAATTATTGGTCCTCAATCCAAAGAAGGGAAAAGAAAGTGTAGGCAGGGAGGATTCAATCACCATGCTAATCAAAAAATGACAAATCAAAAGAAAACAAAAAACAACTGGTGAAACAACTTCAACAAGATTTGGGGCTTTTGAGAATTACAATCTAAAAGCAAAAGAATTTAAAAGGGAGAAATGGTTTAGGGAGTTACAGGAGTCTGATTGCACCTCTGATTTAGAAGAAAACCCAAGTTGAAGTGAGATCGACAATCATCGGAAAACAAGAGTTCACCAAAGCTTGAGCTGAGATGGCTCAGGAAGGTGTCTGCAGGTTCCAGAAGGTGTCAAACGAGCTTGAGCAAAGGCTCAGTAACTTTGCAAATGATTTCTGATGAGAACAGTACAGTCCCAGGTGAGTCAAAGGCCAGATGGGGGCTGTCAGAGCTGGGCAAGATGACTGGCAAAGCTATGTGAAACGGAGGTCTGCAGGTGTGAAAGTGTAGGTCAGAGGTTCGTCATTCTCACCAGTGCACAAAGGTGTGGACGTGGTACCCTTTCTGAGCAAACTGACGGGGTATTTATAGGATTCACTAGTTGAAAATGATGCTAGCAATTAAGGAAAATAATGGAAAGGTTGACGAGGCTTGTAGAGACCTATTGCTCAAAGCCTGTTATGAAGATCGTTAAGGAAAACAACAATGGGGTAGGTAACAAAAATGGTTGTGTTTGGCAATGATTTGCAGGTGGATTGTCGCAGACAGTACAAAGTGATGGGGGTTTGAGTGCGAAAGGGTTGGGGTTGAGTGGACAACGCAATGCCAAGTGCCTCCAAGCACAGACAAGGCTCAACCAGGGGTGCAGACTCAAATGCTATATAATTCTTATATGATGTAGCGAAAACAAATGATGTGTAATCAAATGTTCTGACAATATTTGGTGCAACAAGGACAAGGGTAGAACCCTAAGGCATTTAACTTGGAATTAATCTTAGTATGATGTAGCAAAAACAAATGATGTGTAATCAAATGTTCTGACAATATTTGGCGCAACAAGAACAAGGGTAGAACCCTAAGGCATTTAACTTGGAATTAATCTTTGTATGATTTGATTATATTTTAAATCATTCAACAAAATAAACTATTGTTATATTATTTATACATAAGTCTTCTTCCATGTATTACTATATCTCTATCTAATTGACATTTTGTGTGATAATTATTTAGAAAATTTTATCTAAGTATTTTTATATGTTTATCATATATTGTTTTATCTTATCGTTGAGTTTTAAGTTGAAATTAAGTTTTTTGGTCATTTTCACAAAAGTATCATGTTTCCACCAATACAATCCTAGATACATTTTCTTTTCCTAAAGAAGTGATCCTCGATACAATACCAATACTTTACTCCTTAGCCACACCTAGGTAATCATGTAGACCTTTCTGCTAAATATATGAGGAATGTTGTCAAAGAATATACAAACAAAAGGGGATGCAAAGAGAATTTCCCCAATACTTCTTGAGGATTGTGTTGGAACCAAATTCTATGATTTCCATCGACATGGACTTGACATAATCACACACGCAACCAACATCTGGATGTTTAAGGAAAATCAAGTCATGACCAGTTGACTAACACGATATGCAATCGGTAAACTAAGATGATTCTGCACTAGCAAGAAGATCATGACATTGAGGAATTAGTAAACAAGAAACAGCTAGATGAGAAAATATTTTAATCAAACTTACAAAAGATGGAAAAATTACAAAAATATATATATACCTTTTTTCTAGGAGCCAGCTTAGGAGGATCAAGAACAACTAAATCCCAAGACTCCTGTTGTGAAATAGCATTTTTCAGAAAGTCACTTGCATCTTCTTTGAAAAATGATACCTTGCTAGGATCCAACTTATTAAGAAGAACATTTTCTTTTGCAAGGTCCACAGCAGGCAAAGATGAATCAATTCCTACTCCATTAGAAGCAACAAAGTCCAGGAAATAGCACATGATCAACTGGCAAATATAGAGGAAACTGAAACATGGCCATAAATGATATTAGAGATTACAGGCTTACTGTGTTTTACCAATAACTTCGCTTGCACCACCTTTTGCAGCATTAAGAGCAAATCCTCCAGTATAGCAACAAATGTCAAGAACCCTTTTATCCTTTGAAATTAATGATATGAAGTGGCGATTTTCACGCTGATCAGCATAAAACCCTGTTTTCTGGCCTTCCATGGAAACAAAGTAGCAAATTCCATTTTCTATTATCTGTCATCCAAAAAGCACACAAAAAATTAGCATCCAAATATGAAAATATTTTTCATCATGGACTAGTAGAAAATGGACTTTTAACTTATGAGTACTAGTTAATAATGATGAGAATAATTTTGATAAGTATAGCATAACTAGGAGATTCACTACATTGCCTCGACTATAAATGCTATGTCAGATGAAGGGGTCACTTTGACAAGTCTCCAATCAATCAGATTCAATCAAGGGATTGCCTTCGGTTTCCTTGGTGTTCCTTGATCACCTTATTGAAATTTGATACTGCTAATGATGTATCTTTTTGTGTTTCCCTTTATGTTCTATACTTGTAATATTCTATTTTGGTTCATTAACATCACTTTATCTCTTTTTCTTCTCCCATACTTTTGTACCCTCTTTTCATCTCTTCCTAGTTTTTACTCTTGGCTTTCTCTTCTTCTTGCCTTTCTTGTCTTTTTAGTTTTTCAATTTTCATGCAAATACATGAGTTCATTTTTCTTTTCCATTCTTCGTCTGTCTTCACATTTTCCATCCATACTGATGTACACATTCAAAAGAAAAATTATGCTGCCAAAATCCCCTATGTTTGTTACAAATTTCTAAATATTCAATATCATATAGTATGACTAAAATATCTTTATACAAAAAGTATATTGATATGTACATTTATGTACTATAGTTTTTATAGCATTTTATTACATCATCATTTAGATAAACGATTGGATCATAATTTTCATATTATATATGTTTTTTTTTTATATTTTTTTGTGCTACTTCAATCAAGCTATCAGCTCACCTCTCTCCTCAAACATTTTCAACGGGCATCACCTTGAGATCACCTTTCACTAGATTAATTTGCCTAAAAAGCTCTGTGTTTAAATATCTTAAACATGAATGGTCAATGCATGATAGATGCTAATAAGACAACTAATATATAAATATAACTAGTAAGAATTTATGAATAAATTTCTTCAGTAATTGAATGTCTATACAATTAAGTTGCAATAAAAAAATATCTTTAAGCATTGTGATGGTGAAGTAGAATTAGTTCAAGAAGACGTTAGGAAAATCTTTATCATAAGGTTTTAATAAACAAAACTTAATATATTTAAATATAGTTATTTATTAAATAGATACTTAAAATATATTTTGCAGTCATTGAAAACAAACTACCGGTTGGATAATCAGAGTACCGTTTTTGGTTGAAGAAAACCTTTTCTACGTTATTGGAATAGATTTTGGTCCACCACTTACAAAATCAACACACCATTTCTGGATGAACAATAACCACGTGAAGTTATTGGACCAATGATTGGCACATCATTAATGTCAACAGACTACCATTTTCCAATGAACAATAAATTTAGATCATGACCAGAAAACTGTATTTAAAATCTGAAATTATATTCTAGAGCATCGTGTTTAATATCTAGTCTACTATAGAAACATTTCTGGAATTTCCACATTTATTTTTGGACTTCCAAAGAAACATTTCTAGATTTTTAGAAATGAAAAACAGCATATAACAACTTAACAGGAATTCGAAAAACAGCACACCAATGGATGGAATGACATATCAATTCGTGAATGGTAAGTGTACAATGGAAGATCCAAACTTAGGATACCTATGCCAATTGGGATATAGCTAGACAAGAATTCAAATAACAATATACCATTCTGAATAATGACATACTAATTTAGTAAAGATTCTGATAGATTACTTCTCCAACTTTTAAAACTCTAGACTTCATCTTATAAATTCAAGTGATCCTACATCATGAGAAGCAACACCTCTAGTGTTTTCACTCTAACATCATTTAAAGCATTAAATCAACACATTTTGAGGCATCACAAGATAGGATGAAGATTGATCAAGACTGAAATTGAAGAGAATTACTATTGCACACAAGTTTATCATCATTGCACCTATAAAAACTTTTGAGAAGGTTTGTTCCCACATGGATTCATCTAAGAGAAAGTAGCACTTGTGATTTACAAGATTTTCTTATTGATTTACGCTTAAATGATTTTTATTAAGTTTTCTTTTGAGCTTTCATGCTGAAAAATCTATCTCATCAAGTTGTGGCAAAAGATACAACAAAGTTTATGTAGACACCTCAAATTTCAGGTGGAACTCCTAGTTTCAAAAGGGTGGGCTTAATAGAATTTGTCAAGATGACAAAGGTTGGTGTTAGATGTTAAGATAGTACTCTTGGTTAAGGTTTTCAACCTTAAACACCTATAGAGGAGTGAGTGTTGAACCCAATAAAAATACTAAATGTAAAGATTGGGTGAACCTGTAAAAACATCAAATTTAATGAAAGACACAAGTTAAAGAGATTGTGAAGTGAATGTACTTAGTTTGAAGAATCACTATAAAAATTTCTTGTCTTTTCTTATGGTTTGTGATTTTGATTATTTATTTCTTCACTATAATTATTATTTCTACATCAAACATTTTACATATAAAGTATTTAATTAAATTTTTTTACTAAAACATTTTAAAATTAATTAAAATTTAATATTCACCTTCCTTTAATGAAATAAATCGATCCTAACAGAAGATTGTTTACTAATATTGCTTAATGCATTATGATATAAGATTCTAACCCAAACTTAGGCTTAAGCCAAACCATCTTTGAGCTTAGTTAGACAATCACCTACTAGCCAAACCCATTTTGTGGCTCATGTTCAATGCTCGTGTTTAGCATAAAATATTACATAATTTATATATTTTTTGATGTATTATTATGTTTCACAAAAGGGTAGTTTCTATGATTTTTCAGGAATTACAAGTTAAACAATTTACAAGGGCATAAATGAAAAAAAAGAAAGCTTAAATGAAAAAATTTTGCGAAGATTCATGTTTCCCCCATGATGAAGTCAAGTTAAAGGAGAAGAGCACTTAAAGAGTGCAAATCTAGCATCTATTTTATTATGCAAACTTTATTTCAATTAAGCATTTATGTAATGTAATTTTTGAAACATTACAATATAGGTAGTATTGTCTTTTCACTACACACATATATAAAGTGCATGTAGGGCTCAAGAATTGGGAGCCAACATTGCAATCATTCACATCTCATCTCCACCTTGTTCCAACAGCTTCTCCAAGAAATCCACACCACATTCGGCAAGGACTCTTCCACAGTCATAGCTAGAAAGTTGTTTGTGTAGATGTGACTTGAGAAAGGTGAAGATCACAAGAGCTTTGGTGCATGGTTGTGCTTCTGTTCAACGAGTTTGGTTCTTCAAGGAACATGCATAGGACTTGGCAAGTGGGAAGCTCATCCGGTTGACTTCCAAATTGTGCTCTTGGAATGAAGATCACTGCATTCAGGGTCTTGGCCTGTATACATGAGTTGGACGCTTCAACCAATGTCAAGTTTGCATGAAGTACATGTAGGTGTGCCTACCTCACCCCACTTCTTGGTATGTTCTAAAAGAAATGTTGTGTTCGGCCATTTACAGTATTTCTTAGGATAGATTGGAGTAGTTAATAGATAGATTTCATTAGTTTCTGCATGCATATTAGTTTAGCTTTCATGTAATCAAAACAACTCCTTTGAAGGAATGAAAAAAATGTACATGTTTATATTTTGTGCAGTTCGTTTGTACAATTTGTGTGCCTATATTTCTTTTGTTTTCTTGTATAATTTGTATATAGATCCGTGCATTTGTTCTTGTCATTGTTTGAGTGTATTTTTTGTGTAGATTTGTACGTATTTTTTGTATAGGAACGTGGTGATTTGGGTACTACTGCAAATCTGCAGGTTGCAGCAATGTTTCCCTTTCAATTTTTGTGTAATTAAGAAGTGAATGCTTGTGAGTTTGATATTGTTTTATTCATGTTTTGTTGTAGATCTTAGTGTGTTTAACTGCAAGAAGAGAATTTTGATTTTTAACCTTAAACTTGATTAATTTCAGTAGGAGTTTTTTTGTGGGTTCACTTTGCACATACAATCTGTATTTGTCACCACATCTCATTTTCTATTATTTGCATGAACCTTTTATGTGGAACTCGATTTCTATTTTTCCTCAAGGTTCAATGAATCAGCTTTCAATTACCACCAGTTTGAAGTAATTCCGTTGATTGAGCTAAAAGATATGATTTTTCTAAGTTATGGGTGTCTACAGACAAACAGTTCTATATATGTGTTCTTCAACATGATTCTGCTGCTATAGAGTATTAAGTTTTGGATTTGATAACTTTTCTGATTAGTACACTCAATTAGCTTTCCAACAAGTATTTGCTTGAAAATTTTGGAGTTATGAAGCTTAAGTTATGAATTCTTGAAGATGTCTTTGTTTCCTGCATGAATTTTTACTTGTGAGATGTTTAGACCTTTATGTGAATATAATAATCATATAAGCTTAGGATTATTGTAACTTAACAAAATTAATCCTAATTTAGATTAAAATTAACAACTAAAATCTAAATTGACTTCCCCAATTTCTTGTGGATCGACTCATACTTGTTAATAATCTTCAATAAGCACTGTATACTTATGGTTTATAAATTTAAAACTTTATTTCACATCATATAGCTTGTAACAGGTGGTACAGACAAACTTAGATTCAAACATGCAGTTGCTCAATTGAGGCCAACAACAAATGCTTTAGCCAGCCTGACTATTATGATGACAGCTGGTTTCACCTTATTGATTTGTCTTGCCTTCCACCACCCACATCAGATGCAACTATAAATGTCCCATTAATAAGGAGAGAAACATAACAAAAACACATCAGTTGTTACTCTCAAAGCCAAATCTTCGTCAACTAACTTGTGTGATTAACCAACTCCAAGTAACTGGGTTGACCAAAACTGTGGTTCCATACTCCTCATCAAAGTTCAACTTTTGGTCACAACAAATTCTTAATAATTTTAAAAAAAACCTCTTCATCTCCCTTATCTCCACTCAACTCACTTGTGTGACTTTGCACAATCTCACAATTATGGCAGGTTCAGAATGAGGGACCTGAAAGTTTTTAACAGAGCTTTTACTTGTGAAATGACTGTAGTAATCTGAATATAATCAGAATTTTTCTGGTCAGCCTTCTAGTGGTGTGTTCAAAATGTAGCAACCTTCTATAAGTAAGATAATTCAGTCTGAGATCAGGGAAGTAGATCCATTTTTGGAAAAACATATGGATTGATAATCAGAGCACTCTAGAGGTGTTAGAATAACTGGGGTACATTATAATGTGTAATTGGACTATGGCTTAACAAGTGCTATATATATTTTTGTACTTTACTTGAGATGGTGAGAACAAAACTTTCTTTTCTACATGATATCAAAGCCCAAGTAAAACCCTAGGCAACTCTCATCACCACTAGCTCTCACCCTCTCATCTCTCCACTTCCGGATTGTTACCTCTACTACTGCTACCACCCTCCTCTTAGCAAAACCACATCACCACTACCACCTCTCTCCTTGCAAACCTTCACCACAACCCTTCTCTTTGTCCTTTTCACCCCCTCCACTTCTTTTTTTCTTCTTTCTATACCAATCTTACCTCCAACATCTCCCACCACCTCCCAAGCACACCACCAACTACCCCTAACCCCAAGTTGTTGTTGAGTCCACTTCTACCTACGACTTAGCCCTAAGGCTCCGTTCTACCACCATTACAACCTACAGGTCCACTTTTAACTATCAAAGTCACCATCTCCAAATTAGCTTCTTTTTTTCATCTCTACAAGCATCTCTTAACCATTTTCATGCATCATCAATGGCACCCTTTTTTCTCTTTCTACTCTACAAGCCCATGATGTATGTTGGTCTACCTTTTTTTTATTAGTTCCATGCTTAGAAGATGAATTTTTGATGATGAAAAACTTAAGATAATAAAATTAATTTCAGATGGTTTCATTTTCTCTAAAGAAAATAATTGGAAGTTTTTGCTGAAACATACCATTTATATCGGTAGATTTCACTTTCTAAGGAGTTTTGGTGGGTTTGTAATTGAAAGTCACCAAAATATTATCACTGTATCAATAGGTTTCACAATCTAAGGGGTTCGATGGTTTTTAACTAAAAGTCACCAAAATTCTGTCACTAAATCAGTGGGTTTCATATTCAAACTATCGGTAAGTTTCACTAAAACACTTATATTATCCATATATTACTTTATTTGTAGAAGAACACATGTCACACTTTTAACACATGACTTGAGTGATTTTTCGAAAGGTTTCAACTAAAAATTTCTGTTTTTCTCTAAAAGCCTCCGAAAGTTCTTCTCTATTATTTTGAATGCCTCTGAAAATCTAAACTTGGTAATTCTATTTAATTGACAAACTGATATATGATATATTACTATTTTAGAAAGACATCACTGTATTGTAAATTTGATTTAAAAGATTACCACCTATGTTTAGTAATTAACTGCTACACGTTCCATACATGAAAATTAACAAACATAGAAGAAATTGTTGGATAGAACATGATCAAAGAAGAATTATAAACAAAGTGAACAAAGTGAGCAGAGACAGAAAAAAGAATGAAGGTATCTCTCAATCAATCAATCTTTTAAGAATTACTGGAACATATCAACAAAAGATCGATCCCTTAAGGTTACTAAAGCAAATTATTGAAAAATAGAGAGAAAAAATCTGCAACAACTTCTAAAGAATTTCTCAAGTCATCAAAATTCTTATTGAAATTTTTCAACCTACATCATTCTTAATAGAGAGTTTTCTGTAGCTTCTTTTAATCATTTTGAGTCTTATACTCTTGTGCTGAAAATCCAATTATTTCTTCCAAAAATCTTAGCTCACAAGGGTATTGTGAATGCACATTCACAAGGTTAGGGCCTTAGTAAAGAGAGTGAAGTGTGAAACTTCACTTACTCAAGATTAGCATTTTTAAGCCTAAAAAACATCTGTGAGGGTTGTTAAGCCCAAGAAAAATACTTGTAAAGATTATTGTTCAGCTTGTAAAAATAACAAAACTCAGGTTTATGCTTAGCCTAAAAAGCACTTAGTGAATTCTTAAAGTTAGGGTCTTGAAGAGTGAATTACTTGTTTTTAGGGAACTGCTATAAAATTTTCTATATTCTTTTGTGTGTAATTATGAACTATTTTTTAAATCAATTAAACCAAGGTTTATTAGTCTCAATTGCTTCCGAGATTTTTAAAAAAAATAATTAGATTTTTTAAGATACTATTCACCCTCCTCTAATGTAGCATTCAATCCTCACAAGTGGTATCATAACAAAGTTATCTCTGTAATAGATTTAACCAATTATTGATGAGCTCAAAAAAACAACACTTGTAAAGATTATTGCTCAACCTATAAAAGTAATAAAACTCAGATTTGTACTTAGTCTAAAAAGTATTTAGTGAATTCTCAAAGTTGAGACCTTAAAAAGTGGACTACCTGTTTTTAGAAAATCACTATAAAATTTTCTCTATTCTTTTGCATGTGATTATTAACTATTTTCTAAATCAATTAAACCAAGGTTTATTAGTGTCAATTACTTCCGAGATTTTCTTAAAAAATAATTAGATTTGCTTAGACATCATTCACCCTTCTAGTGTGTCATTCAATTCTTACATTTTTTTCATTAAAACTATTAGTGATTCTCCTTCTCCACCTATCTCAATTGCCCTTTACTACTAACATGGATGACATCAACTAGCTTCAAAGCTTTCTTATTCAATAGACAACTTTTTTTTGTTGCTACTTATCCTTTTACTAAAGGGAAGTTCATGGACATTGTTGATTCACTTGCTAAACACCTTAATGATACATGAATGAAAGGAACTATCACCTATGGTCTTACAACTTCAAACAATTCTTGCTAGCCCACCAACACTTAATGCATGTAACACAACCTCTACCAAATATCAAAGATGCTACCCATGAAGATTGGTATATTGTCAATGTTGTCATTTCTTTGATAATGAATAGCATGGAACTAAAAATTACTCATAATGTGATAATGTTAGAACTTACAAAAAAAATTTGAAATTCATTATAGCTTACTTATGGTTACGAGAAGAATATCAACTAGATTTTTAAGGTCAACGAGTAAATTTTTACAACTCATTGGGGAGAACGAACTTCACTACATTTCAAGCTCTTATTGATGAACTTGAAATTCATCAACCCCTAACCACCAACATCAATAAATTGAGAGAATATCATGATGAACTAGTGGTTGCAACCTACCTTCATAGCTTGGACCACAAGGTGTCTAACCAAATTCAAGCTCAAGTATTAGGAAAAGATCAAGTTCTAAATTTATAGTCTAGTTTCTCCAAGGAGTTGTGAATCTCCTCCCTTACCCACCTTGTTGTGACTAACTAATCAACTATAGCAACTCATGAACAGATGAGGTTAGAGCAAAGGTGGAGATTGAGGTGAACATTGTCACCTTCCACCTTGTGAACATTGTAGTCACGCCAACCATTACTCAAACAAATGTTAGAAGAAGTTTAACAAACCTAAGTGTTGATATCCCAACTTTCAAATTCTTTTTGTTATCCAATCCTATTCTACCTTAGAACAATAGGTATCCTTTGGTGCTAACTCATTTATCCCTTTGTATGGGTCTCCATGACCTCTTGTTCCCGAGCATAGACCTTATGATCTAATATTTTCTTTGTTCAAGTCCTACAACCCATTTTCCTCTCTTTTTAGGTGCAAAAACTCATTTTCATCCTTATTTGGGCCCAACAGGCCCAACAACTCTAAGTGCAAGCCTCATGCCCATCACTCCTTTGTGAGGGCCCTATCATTCATAATTTTCTTTGCATACCTCATGACCCATAATTTTCTCCATTCAGGCCATAAAGTCTATTTACAAATTTGTTAGGGCTTAAAAAGCTCATTTGCTCCTTTATTTGGGCCTAAAAGACCCATCATCTTAGTTGGGCTAAAAAATGCCTTAAATATAAAAAAGACTACTTACACAATAAAGAAATTTAGTAGTTATAGTGGTGGAAGGCCTTATGGGGGTAGAGCTTGGGCAAGGGTTCGAAACTCACCCAAAGTATTATGCAAAACTCATTTTTGGATTGTTACCCACATGGATCACATCAGTTCTAACAATCTAGATTCATTCACCTGAATTAGATCCAACATCTCCAATTTTGTCATTTAGATCCAATCCAATGGTCTAGATCACATTATCATATATTTAACAGAGAATTAATCCAGATCAGATTATCTAAATCTTATTTAACAACAGAGAATTAATCTACATTTTATCCAATGATTGAAGTTGCATCTAACATCAACAGCCAAAATTAAGTCACCTAGATCTGATTTAATGGTCCAAATCAGATCTCTAGATCTCATCTAACGGTCTACATTTAATTTACTTTCTATCTAATGAATAAGATCCGATCTAAAATTGATGGTCAAGATTTAATCATCTTGATCAAATCCAATGACTTAGATCGCACAATCTTTGATCTAACCATGAAGATCCAATAGATGATACTTAATCACTTGATCGGACAAGTCATGGTTGTCTGATCTTCTACTACGTAAGCCCACCACCTTAGCCACACAGCTTGCAAACAATCAGCCAATTTGGCCGACAAATTTGCCTTAATTCCCTTCTTATCTCTTGAATATAATTCATAATTCCCTTATTTTTTAAGTTATCACTAAGTTTTGCATTTATACAAGTAATAACTAATTGATATCATGCTAAAATCAAACAAGATATTTTGCAGGAAGGTATAAATGAACATTTCTATTTTACTTCCTAACTTACCTTTCATTTACATCATATCTTTGTTTGTCTTATTTATCTTCTTTGTTTGTTTTTGTCATACTGTACTTAAAATATTTAGACTAAAACCATGTATAATTCGTTCTTTACTCAAGTAAGGAGATATTTACATGACTTTCTCTTAAGTTATTAGTTCTATTCTTCTATATGAGTATAAATATTTATCTTCTCATCTCTTCTACTTTTTACACAAGTAGACACTTACATTATATGTATTACACACTTAATGATATTTAGACTAAAACCATGTATAATTCGTTCCTTACTCAAGTAAGGAGATATTTGCATGGCTTTCTCTTAAATTATTAGTTCTATTCTTCTATATGAGTATAAATATTTATCTTCTCATCTCTTCTACTTTTTACACATGTAGACACTTACATTATATGTGTTACACACTTAATGATAATCAAGAGGTTAAAAAATTGAATGCGTAGGATGTCTGATACCTTCCTTATGTATACCTAAAACGTTTATCCAAATTCTCTTATTAGACAAACTTCATGGACTCCTCATAGACTACACATTTAAAAGTCCATAAGAGCCTGAAACGTGATTTAGGCAAGCACATGCTACTTGCAATTCCTATACTATGCAGAATGCACCTGCAATTTGAAAAAATTCATAGAAGATTACAGAAAAATCAGAATGAGATGAAATAAAGCTTCACAGAAAGCTTAAAAATCATACTTCTATGGAAAAATGTGAGATAATCACTTAAGGTAATGCATCTTGTAGAAAAAATCAGGTTACAAGAGGGTAGTCAAGCGTGTCTCCAATTACACGAAAGTGAAGACCCCCAACTCTAAAAAATTAAATCTCCAAGACTAATGCTCGAAATTGTGTCATCTAGGCAAAGTTTGGCAGCTGGCACAATCCTCTATCAAAAAAAAAAATCAGAAAACACCATATGGTTGACCAGATTATTAAGCACAGTAAGATGAAATCTCATGATCGGTCATTATTTTGCAAGAAAACTGTATACCAACCCAACTTTGAAAAATTTAAAAATTTATGCAGTGAAAGAATTTTAAAGCCAGAGGAACATTTTATGGGGGAAAAATATGAAAACCCCATTCTATTGGCCAGCTTGGTTAGAACAGTGAGGTGTAATCACGTATTTGATCAATATTCTATAGGAGAATAGTGTATTGACCCAACTTCAAAAAATCATAGCTCAAGATCTATATATTAAATCATTCAAAACAAGTTGCATTTGAAACTTGGATGAACAGAATATAATAGAAAAATGCTAGATAAAATTTTGCATTAATACATCATGAACAAAAGAAAGCACAACATGGCTAGAAAACCATCATTTTTTAGCAGACTATGATACAAGGTTATATTCGGAGATCTATACTTTTGAACCCGTTAGATGGATTTTGAGAGATTAGATCTATACTTTTAAAGTTCATTAAGTAAACTACAACATATTAAAATTTCATCCAAATTTGATAGTTGAACCTGGAGAAATCAATGTTTACAAAACGATGCTACAAGAAGCACCTGTGCAAATAGGAGCAATGGTAGCATGTGATGGCAACTGCATGCGAACAATGAGCAAGAGTCATCTAGAGAGTGCCTAAGCTTCAAGAGTGTGGGAGAGGGTTCAACGTCACGAGGAGCTTCTAGGAGGGAGAACACTCAATTTTATCCAAGGTTTGTTGCTTCTGTAGAAGATTTGTCAATTGAATTGGCCAACCGTGCACAGGTCAAATTGACTGAGCTGGCGGGCTTACCTTGCAAAAGATCAGATGGCCATGACTTGTCTGATCAAGTGATTAAGAGGGGATTTGTACCTGAGGAAATTCTAAGAAATAGAAATTAAGGAAAGTTTGGAAACTAAAGGAGACCGTTTGTGCCTAATGGAAAGTAAATAATTACTTTTCCCACTTTTTCAAGTATAAAAAGATAGAAATTCTCAAGAATCCACCCTCCAAAGTTGAAAAGTTAAGATTCTCTCCATGATGAAAACCCTTGAGCTTGCAAGATGGACAAATGATGATTATAAAGGAACTCTGTAATAATAATAAAATAAAATGAGGATAAATAAAAATAAAATAATAATAATAATTAATAATTAATCTTATAGTATTTTAATAATAAATAATAATAATAAAATAAAATGAGAGGATAAATAAAAATAAAATAAAATAATAATAATAATCTTATTTTCTTTTTCCTAACATTTCATCAAGCACAAATGCTTCACTCCAATTCTGACTTTCCATCACGTACACAAGCACTCCATTTTTTTCTTATTTCTAAAACTTCCCATTTCTGACTATTCTAGACTTTCTATTTCTTGTATTTTTGAATTTTTTGTTGTGCACAAATAAGTCTTTAAGTGTCGTCCATTAAATCTTCATAATCAAATCAAAGATTGTGTAATCTAGATCATCAGATTTGATCAAGATGATTAGATCTTGACCATCAATCTCAAATCTAATCTCATTTGTTGATAGGAAGCAAATTAAATGTGAACTATCGAATGAGATCTAAATGATTTAATCTGATGGTCTAAAAATCTAGGTGACCTAATTTTGATCATTGATCTTAGATGTGACCTTAACCATTGGATAAAAAGTAAATTAATTCTCTATTGTTGAATGAGATCTAGATCTAATTTGAATCGTCAAATCAAAAGGTATGATGATACAATCTAGATTGCAAAATCTAAGAAGTCAAATTAGATTCAAGTGGATGAATTTAGACCATTGAATTTGACATGACATATGTGAGTAACAACCCAAAAATGGGTTTTGCATAGTGTGTTGGGTGAGTTTCAAATCCACACCCAACAACCACCTACATAAGGCCTTCCACCACTTGAACTACCAAAGTTCTTCCTTATTTATGTGAAACATTTTTTATATTTAAGGGACTTTTGGGACCAACCAAGATGATGGGTCTTTTAGGCTCAAATAAAGGAGCAAATAAGTCTTTTGAGCCCAACACAGGTGAAAATGAACCTTAATGCCTGAACAAAGAAAATTATAGTTCATAAGATGCACAAAGAGAATTACAAGCTATAGGGCCCACATAAGGGGGTGACAAGCTATAGGGCTTGCACTTGAGAGCCACTACACCTCTTGGGCCCAAACAAAAGATAATGGGCCTTTAAGTCTAGACAAAGATAAAATGGGTTTTTACACTCAAAAAGAGAGAAAAATGGGTCATGAGCAAGAACAAAGAAAACTTTAGGTCACAAGGCCCACACAATGGAATAAGAGGCTATAAGAGCTCATGCAAAGAGATAAATGAGTTGATAAAAAAGGATATCTATTATTCTAATTGGATAGCAGAGAAAGCTCAAAAGTAAGAGTGTCAACACTAAATAGGTACAATTATCTACTATGACATCGAATTCTATCCTAGCAAATCAATCTAAGGCATCCACATCCATTGGAAATTCCATTATGACTTTGACACATATTGAATATGCTAAGTTTTTATGGCTCTAAGAGGCCAAGTGACTACCTATGCCTCCCATGTCACAACATTTTCTCAAGTACTTTTACTTGTCCAACCTCCTAAAGTGATTCTTGAATTATAGACTTAGGAGCATCCTCCTATATGTCAAGTACTAGTGATTTATTCAGCCACATTGATAGAAACAAGATATCATCTCATAGGAGGTGATAACATCTATATTTCTTTTGTGTTTGAAAGTATCCTAGAATGCACACTTGATGGATCAACCTTTTTTGAGTCTACTAGTGGCATTGGTGGGTAGGTTCCCTTACAGATTTCAACCAAGTTGCCACCTGCAAAATTAAGACTTCCCACAAAAATAAAGCAAGCACCATCATAGCTTCTACAAGTATATTGTTGTCAATGATGGACTCAAGACCCACCTATGAACTTACCAACTTCCTCCATGGATCCTAGTTCATACACCTCAGTAAAGTCCTCTAAGCTTCTTATAGCCTCATCAAAGGGTACTAGAACCTACACTATTTAGCCTTTAACTAATTTTGCTTTCTATCACCGCATTATTCATCCTGTAAATTAGGTGACACAATTCCTATTTAATCTCTATGACAAAGGGATTAAATGGGTGGAGATTATTGGCTTCCTACTTTTTCCGTTTTTGGATGGGACTGTTCAAATTCTACCCATCCATTCATTGCATTTACTACAATTAGGCAACCCAATGGTCATCTGAAATTCTATATAATGATCTGCTATGGCTGTTATAAGAACATCTGAATTGTAATTTCCTTTGTCTCCACCATTTGTAAACACTCTATTGATAGTAGAAAAAGGTGTGCTGCTGCTACCCTATGGACATAACCCTATTTTGGATGAACCACATAATTGTTGTGTGTTCTCCTCTTCTCTCCTCCTCTCAAATTCTTTCAAACTCTTTCTCTCTTCATAGATTTAAGCTCTAAAACCTTAAAATTAGTATCAAAGCCAGGTTGAAGAGCTTAATCCTTAGTTTCTTCTTCCCTTGCCTCACTTGAAACTCTATCTCTGTATTGGTCCAATTTACTATCTGCCCAAAACTGTCTTCCCACACCATCAAGGTAGATAAATTCATCGAGAAGAATAGTTTTAGTTTATGGCAGATCAATACGTGCACTCTTGAAGCAACAAGGATTTAGGCTCCATTGATGAAAACTCGTCCAGATGAGGTTAATGAAATTGATCTTGTTGTTCAGGAAGAGAAGGTCCACTCAACTATCATCTTCTATCTTGCAGACAAGGTCATCATAGAAGTGGCAAATGAAGAATCAACCATTGGTCTTTGGATGAAACTAGAGAGCCTTTTCATGACCAAATCATTGACTAACAAGTTGCTCTTGAAGCAACGTTTGTTCTCTCTTAAAATGAAGGAAGGTACATCCCTTAAACACAACCTTGATCAGTTAAATAATTTGTTAATGGAATTAAGGAATATAAATGTCAAAATAGAAGATGAAGATGCTACTTTACTTCTACTTCTATTAGTCTCTCTTCCTCAATCTTTCGAAAATTTTGTCCAATCCTTTGTTGTTGAAAAGGACACAATTTCTCTGGAGGAAGCTAGGTTTTACCTTCATGCAAGAGTAGTGAGGCACATGGTACCAAATAATGGGGAAGACACCACTACTTCTAGTCTGTTCATGACAAGCAATGGGAAAGAATAAGTAAGGTCTGAAAAGAGAGATAAAAAGGGAAAAAGAAGAAAGGTAAAAGTAAGGAGAAAAAGCCAAACCCTGAGGAGATATGCAATTATTGTAAGGAGTTTGGTCACTGGAAGGCTAAGTGTCCTAAGAAAAGAGCAAAGTCATATGTAGCTTCTATTGCCAAAGACTATTCTTCTTTTGAGAAGGATGTGGCTTTTGCTGTGTTTGAATCTTCATATCCTTTAAAGGACTGGATTTTAGACTCAGGGGCATCACACCCATGTGCCCCCATAGGGAGTGGTTTACTGAGTACAAATCCTTTGATGGTGGAAACATATCCATGGCTAATAATGTTGTATGCAGGATCATTGAGGTTGGGACTATTCATATCAAGACACATGATGGCAACATCAAACCCCTAACTAACGTGCATCATGTCCCCATACTAGGGAAAAATTTAATTTCCCTCATAACTCTAGGTAATAAAGGTTTTACCTTTCAAGGAGGAGGAGGAGTATTGAAGGTTCTTTGAAGTGCTCAAGTCATGATGATGGGCATCAAAAAGGGTCCTCTATACATTCTGGATGGTGCTACGGTCACAACTTCCTCCTTGACTACAACATTGGAAAATTCAGATCTATTATGGCACATGAGGAAGGCACATCTCAATGGGAGGGATCTTGAAAAATTGAGCAAACAGGGATTGTTGGGAAATTTCAAGTTCAAAGGACTTGAATTCTATAAGCATTGTGTCTATGGGAAGCAAAAGAAGACTTCTTTTAACAAGGTTGAACACTACACCAAGAAAACTCTAGATTATATTCATGCTGATTGTTGGGTTCATCCAAATAAGCTTCTATTGGAAGGTCCAGGTATTTTCTATCCATAATTGATGATTATTTTAGGATGACTTGGATTTTCTTGATACAACACAAGAGTGATGCCTTCACCAAGTTTAAGGAGTGAAAAATCAAGCTGACAAAAAAGTCAAAAAGCTACATACTTAATGATTTTTGCAAGAATTCTGGTATTACTAGGTATAAAATAGATTAGATAACAGCTTTTTTCCTTCTTCTCTTTTCTCATCTCCTTGTAAGAGAGAGAGAGTAGTGGTAGTCTAGGAAAATCATGTTTTCTATAACTACAGTGTTGCAAATGAAAAACTATTTAGAAATCTTTGTACCTAGTTGATCATGTTTGACATATATGTTCTAACTTGAGGGAATCGTTAAATGTAGGGTTAGATTAGATTCTTATGTAATGTAGGTAATTAGATTAGATATCTATTTATTATTGGATATCTTTCTACTCAATATATATACTTTGCAACTTTCACTCATAAAACTGATGCCTCTTTTTCACCCTAACATTTGTAAGAGGACTTTTGTACTTCATTTCCTATCATTCACTCTACTAAAGGCAAAGGATTAAATTAGTACTTAAAGCTTGTAAAGGTAGTCATTTGCCTATGAGGGGGAAAAGGTGATAATGAAGTGATGTAAAAAGGTAATTCTCTACCTAGGAAGAAGAGAAGAGAATAATGGAAACACTTAAAACATGGTGGTGTGTGATAACTAGACACAAGTAGTAGCTAATCCAATAAAATTTTTGTACCTACCATGATTTGCATGTGGTAGGTGTGTTTATTCTTTTATATTTGATTAATCAATAAAATCTACATGTGCATGTGTGATCTTAGGCATTTCATTCTTTCACTTGTATAAGCATGAATCCAAAGGGAAAAACATCACTCTCTTCAGTTCTAATGGTAGACTCACTTTTGCGGGAGCAAAAAAGAATTCAAGCATACAATTCCAAATATGATTTAAAATCACCAATATAGGTAGATGAACTATATCATAGATCATTACTAAAATATAAACAAATGAAAATTTCTCATAATTTTTAGTACCCAGAGACAAAAATTATACAAATCATACCTTCAACTTTTTGAGAAGTGGAGAGAGATCATTGTCCTTTTGACAATGAGATGAATCCAAACCTTCTTCTTTTAATATATCAACAGATGGTCTCCATACTAAATGATTTATTCCAGAAGTTCCACCAAGAAGCAATTCAATCTCAGCTCTATATTTTTCCACCCAAGCAGCAGATGATGCTATCACAGCAGCATCTCCAAAAACATCAACAATCAAGCCTGACAATCTGCCAAATGAGAATATCATACATTCATTATATGAACAGAAATTAGGCAAGATAACAGGGAATATTTGGTCTAAGATCCAGGTTCTTCCCCAAAAGCATACATTTACAGTTGAATTCAATCATTCAAATGAATACAGAATACCTGTCACCTTCACTGTTTACAAGGCGATATGCATTAGTCTCACTAGAGGGTAGCCCCACCTTCTTGCGCAATTCAGTTGCAGCACATATTCTTGCTTCAAGTAACCTCTCCATGTCTAATGCACAACTAGGATACCTGAGAGCAGACAAAACAAGAATTATGAAATTTGTTTTAACAAACATAAACACAATCTAAGGTACTAAGGCCTAAGGGTAAAGTTCAGCATGCCTTGCTGCTTCTTCTTCTAGTTGCATGAGTCGAACACAATACATAGAAAAGGAGTTGTACAATCCCCAGCCAATGGGCTTTTCAGACCCATCAGCCACCAGCACTACATCACCCGTCTTTGGAGGTGGTCTTCCAATTATTCTATCAACAGCACCACTGTAGACCATAGGACTTCCATTTTTGAATAGTTGAGTTTTTCCTTTCTTTAAAACAACTTTTGCCAATCCTAGTAAAGAGAAAACAATCACTGCAAGAACACACCAAAAGTACTAAAAGTTTATCTCAAACTTTACATTAAAGAGACACGTTTGAAATATTTCACATCGTTGAAGCAATGGATCCAATCCATCAGTGTGTGTGTGTGTGTGCATGCATGCATGCACAAGTAGGTGCAGGTGGGTGGGTGTGCATGTATATATGTGTTTGCCTATGAGTGGGTGGATGTGTAGGATACAATGGGAAGGGCATCATTGTGTAGTGTACAATATGAAACCATTATATTTCTCAAAGTTACATAAATAGTAGAATATGATGTGAGATAGACGTAATAGTTGCAACTAAAAAGGACCTTCTTAATACAGATCTTCAAAAGGTATAAATATCAAGTAATCCTCTTGATCTCATTTATCCAAAGAATGAATTTTCTCCAACTGGTACAAGCTCTTCAAAAAATACCGAATGACCATGTGCCATGGTAAATATGCAACAATATCAAGCTTTTTAGCATTCACTACATAGGTCAATATCTAGTTTCCTATGTGATTAATGTTAATAAAGCTTCCTTACGAGAAGTGTAGAAAAATTAGTAGGATCAGATCTAACAAAACCAATGCCCAATACATTTTCCAAATCACATCAATTTAAGGCACACCTACACAAAATCCCATAAGCAATTAAATTCCAATAAGATACTACAGATGCATGGATGATCTATCACTATAGCAAATAGACTGAAGGATGTAGGGACTTGTCTAGAAGTGGCACAATTTTAACTCAACTACTATTTATTTTAGTGATGCTAGTTTACTTGGCTTTAACTATTTCACCAAAGAACCAACTTCTGAAGTTGGCTTTAGCTGAAGAAAATTTTCTTTGAGATACCTTTGTAGATAGACAAATGTTTGGTAGCTTACTCTCAACCATCACCAAACAATATGTTACATACCTTGATTTGTAACAAACAATGACCAGAGGGAGTTGAGCAATGTTGATTGCATTGGTGACCTATCTTGGTCACCCAGGATTGAAATCGATATCATGGTGTATCCATCAATATGTTGAAATAAGTTTGGTGGATGAGTTTCAATAAGGCTCTTGATATGCTAAAGAGTGAATGTGGGTATTTTCGAAATCGATGGTCTTCCACCTAGTATGTCAAGATTACGAGAGAAGTTGTGATGATAAGAGGTGGGCCTCCTTCATGACACATGGATTAGGTAATAGCTTGCCTAGCTTTCACTCACCTAGCTAGAGCTTATATTACTTCATCTTGCAACTACTTTGTTATTGCATTGTCCATTACAACAAGTACAACAAATTTTAATGGTGTAACACTCCTCCCCCCTTGCAATCAATCATCATCTTCGAATTTACTGCACCAAGATGTCAATTGCACCTTGTTCATGCCTCTTAGCCAACCTCCTCCTTAAAATGGCTTTAGGTTTTCGACAATTAACAATAATGGTTTCAAATGCCAAAAGTATTAATTCTACTAGCCAATCAGTAATCTTTTTCTTAAATAGAGAAACATGGAAGACCAAATGGATTTTTGCATCTTCTGGAAGTTTCAATTTACGGGAAACCTTTCCAACCTTTGTTAGAACTTCAAAGGGCCCATAGAATTTAGATGCTAGCTTCTAGTTACTCCTTCAAACCCAATCTCCTTGAATTCCTAATCCATTTTAGAACAATTTACCAAACTTTTCATTTGATCTTGAGCTTGTTGTAGGTTCCTCATGAGAATCTACAAGAGCTTATTGCATTGTTTTGAATGCTCTTCCATTGATGCCACTTGCTAAGTTCCCACCTCATAATTGACAAGTTCCAACAGAGATCTCCCATAGACTACTTCAAAAGAAGTCAATTGAGCAGAATGATGAAAATTGGTATTATAATGATATTCAGCCCAAACCATCCAATCACTCCATTCCTTAGGCTTGTAAGCATAGAAGCATCAAAGATATTGCTCAAGACAATGATTGACCACCTCAATTTGGTCATTAGTCTAAGAATGGTAGGCAAAGCTAAATTTCAATTGGGTGTGGGATTGTTTGAAAAGTTGTTTCCAAAGCTAGCTGAGAAAAACAAGGTCTCAATTAGAAACAATGGTGGTCAAAAATTCATGTAAGTATACTACTTGAGTAATGGAATCCTTGGCAACTATTCCAATAATGCATGGATGTTGCAAGGGAAGGAAGTGGTTGTATTTTGATAGGCAATCAAAAACAACTAATACAATTGAATATCCTAGAATGCAAGGAAGTCCCTCCACAAAATCCATCTGTCCAAAGGTAGGTGTATCATGGAACTTATAGAGCAATTTAAGCCAAAGAGGAGAGTGTGCTCCAATGACCAATAAATCTTTGTAATAAACTAATTTGTCCCAACAAGCATATTTGTTGGGATCAAGCTACTACCTTTCCCACTAATTCCCAAATCCTCTTCATCCCCATAACTACACTTGACATCATGCACCCAACTTCTCTCTAGGGCTATGATAGCCATAAGAGCAAAACTAGCTTCCTTTTATCAAGATAGAGAATCAACTACAACACTACCACGCCCTCACTTATATTCGGCATCAAAATCAAACCCCATCAATTTGATTATCCACTCATATTGAGCAAGATTATAAGCCCACTAATGCAAAAGATGTTAAATAAATATTGATCCATCCACACTGTGAATTTTTGCCCCAACAAATAAGGCCACCATTTCTACACAACAAGAAGGATGGCTTACATCTCCTTTTCATAATTGGACAAGGCCCATTGTCGCTCACTAAAGGCTTGGCTTATATTGGCAATGGTCTTACCTTCTTGCATTAACATCACTCCTATGCCCCTATTCAAATGCATCTCCTTCAATTACAAATGTCTTCTTAAAATTAGATAGAGCCAATATAAGAGAGGTTAAGAGAGCTCATTTCAGAGCTTCAAACACATGATTGGCCTTATTCCAAAGGAACCCCTTCTTTTTCAATAACACTGTAAGGGGGGTTGCAATCACACCATAATTGGCCACAAATTGCTAGTAACATCTAGTGAGTCCTAAAAAGGATCAAAGTACTTTCACATTGGATGTAACCTATCATTGATGCACTAAATCTTCTCTCCTTGCAACCATCCTTGCCCATTGTCAACAACATAACCCAAGTATTTGATCTAAATCAAGAAAAATTAGCACTTTCCTTGGCAAAAAATTGATATTTTTGAAGTTCTTCCAATACTTGTTGGTGTTGCAAGTATTCCTCAATCAAGAGACTATAAACTGGAATATCGTAAAAAAATACAAGGACAATTCATTATAAATAAGGTTGGAATACTTTATTCATCATAGACTAGAAAGTAGATGAGGTGTTCAATAGATCGAACAACATCATAATAAATACATAATGACCTTCATGTGTTTAGGATGTTGTTTCTTTGACATCTTTCTAGTGGATTTGAATTTGATGATAACCTAATTGTAGATCAAGTTTAGAGAAGTACCTCACTTCTACCAATTCATCTAAGAGTTCTACCACTAAAATGGGAAATTGGTCATTAACGGTATTCTACTTCAGCTCTCGGTAGTCTAAAAAAGATCACCAAGTGTCATCTTTCTTCCACTCCAAGAGTACCAATGTTGAATGAGAGGTAAGCTACTATTTCCCCAGGGACTCTAGCAAACTGCCATAAGAGCATCTCTAAATACAATACACTCCTCACCTACCAACATCTTTCAAGGGGTCTTCTTTGACCAAAAATATGGCAACATGATCATGAGCCAATTCCTACTCTTTTTATATTTGTAGGGCAAATACTTCTTATACAAGTGTAGTGTTCACAGTCCCTATATTAGTACCACTCTATCATTTGTTTGAATTGAAAAATTTTTCATTCAAGGTCCATTGATAATCCCCAACATTACAAGCCACTAGACTCAAAGGACCATCTCATATAGTCCGATCTCCATCAATTTAACATCCACCTTAATAGTTTTCTCTTGACACTCCAATAATACACCTTTACACTCCCCCAACACCTTTTGCCCATTGATTTTTCCCTAGAATTGCATCATCTACAACCTTACATTTTCAATGATGGCATTGCAAGGACACCTCTAGTTCGTCATCTTTCTACACTTCCTCATTCTCCTCTTCCTCTCAATCTCCTTGGACCAAAAACAAAGATTGTGTCTCACATTTATGTCTATGAGTTCATCATTCAATTATAATAATGGTACTTGTCCTAACTCTCTTTCATTTCCGCTAGAGACATAATCTTTACAACAAGGATGTTTGACTTGGGTGTGATGGTTCTTACTCCTTTACTAACAATCTTCCTTCCTCCCATGTCAAGCCCCAATCCTTCCCATTTAAATAACACTCAATCATTATTGCATTTCTCTTCTTGGACTTGGGCCATTCTCATGGCCACAATCAACATGTAGGCTCTACAACCTAAATGTCTAATTGGACCTCCTAATTTAGCTTTCCTACAAAAATGGCAACAATGTTCATGTCCCCAAGTTAGGTTACCCAATTTAGAACCTTTTTGAATCACCCTTGGTACTCCTAAATACTAGTGGCATGCCATAATTTGGACAGCTTGGCTAGAGGTTGCTTTATCTTCTTCACCTCAAACCATACAATCAAATCTTCTCTAAACTCCTTCCAAGACCTCCCTTAATTCACAAAGTCATATCAACTAAACCACTAGATAGCTTCTCCCTCCAAATGCAAGGTTGCATAGCAAATCTTTTAGTGCTCTAGGATGTTGTAGAAGTTGAAGAACCATTGGGTCCACACACCCAATTCACCAAATCATCATCCCCCTTATATATCAAAAAAGACAATTTTAGGGACGTCCAAGGTAGGACGCCCTCAAACCCTTCCCTCTCCATTGTCTTTTCCTCCAACTCCTCCCCCACAGGAAGTTCCTAGGTTTCTTGATGATTCTTGGAGTCAATTGCAAGGTTATGTACCTCCTCTGTGAGCTCCTTTATCACTAGCTAGCTCTCCTATTCAGAATAGAAGCTCCTGCATCTCATTTTGGTCCATCATCAACCTATCAACCTCCTCATTGTATGGTTTTGATATCAGGTTGTTATATGCCTTGATTTGTAACGAAGGACAAACAAAGGGAGGTGGGCAACGTTGACTGCATTAGCAACCTATCTTGGTCACTAGGGATTGAAATCAATATGACATTGTGTCCATTGATATGCTGAAATGAGTGTAGTGGATGAGTTCAATGAGGCTCTCGGTATGCCGAAGAAGGAATGTGGGTGTGTTTCAATACCGCTGGTGTTCCACTCAATATGCCGAGGTTAAGAGAGAAATAAGTTTTGACGATCATAGGTGGGCCTCCTTCATGACACGTGGCATGGGTAATAGCTTGCCTGGCTTTCACTCAAGCAGCGAGAGCTTTTATTATTTCATCTTGTAACTACTTCCATTCTTACATCGTTGCACTGTTACAATAGATTTTAATGGGGGCTGTAACACAATATATAGAAGATTTCACTTCAGCTTGAACGGTTCCATAAGCCGCCCTAGTCACTCACATTTAGGGTCATGCTTTCTACACCGCAATGGCACGAAAAAATCTGACTGATAAATTCGACACATCGATAAATGAAGCCCAGCAAAATCTTCAGAATATTGCCCTTTCCAAAAAAAGAGCTGTGTTGTTTTCTTTTTTTTGCTGACTGCTCGTTGCAGGGAGGCAAGGATTCACCAAATGCGACATCGACAAAAAGCAGCACGTAGGACACCTTTTTGCGTTAATGCGTGGGGGAAATGGAGGAAGGGGAAGCGGAGCTTACCCCGGCGGTTGGCAGCAAGTTCCTGCAGGGTGGTGGAGGCTATGGGGGCTGCGACGGTTGGGTGTACAGCGACAAATTTCATCAGGCGGGATAGAACTTGCATTTGCCAGAGACGACGTAGTGGACGGTAATGAGAAATTTAGCGTCTTCACTCCCAGCTCACAGGAGGCGTCGGAGTAATGTACGTCCCCCCGAACCGGGTGACGTGCTCGAAGGCGATATCCAGCGTGGACTCCGGGCACACCTTGACGGCGATGATGGGAATGGGGCGGAGGAGAGCGAGGAAGTTGATCGCCGCCGTTGGAGAATTGCTTACGCCCGTGACGATGATTATAGAAGGAGGCAGGAAGGGATCTGTTGTTGGGGTTTGGGTGAAGAAGGGAAAGTTGAAGTACTAGTGCGGCTGCAGATGATGTTATGTGGTCACAGGCGACCTAAGGTAATATTTATTTTAGAAAATCATCCACAAATTTTTCTCCTTGATAAAAAAATCATCTAAGATATTTATTTTACTATCACAGATTTCTGCACTTTTCATATTGATGATGATGGTAAATCTATTGGAAAAATATCTGAAATGAAAATCAAAAGCTTAAGCATACGGAAAATTTGATGATATTAGAGGTACGTGAACATCATCGGAAGAGTTTTAGATGTGATCTTCAAATTAAGGTAATTAAAAAATATTAAAGTTAAAAAGAAGAGCCAACAAATTTGTACATCTTGAAAGTGATTTAAGGACATACAATCATTACTTCAAAGTAATCTAAAATATCTTTTTTATACGTGCTACAAGTGACGACAACCTTATAGTGTCTTGGTGTAATGTGATTCAAGATTGAAAGGGAGCTCGTGGTTAAAGAAATGTGGAAAACTCAAATGTATATTGGAGAGGAGAGATCATTATACTTGTAATCATATTTTTATATCATATGTGTATGAGTATTTAGGTACTTTGGATTTATAAATGTATGCACATTTAGGATCTTTGTTAAATATTTATTTTTTTAATTTAAATAGTTGTTTTACAATATATTTCATGGAAAATGATTGCTTCATGTAATTGTGTGAATGTGTGCATAAAACTAATCCTTAATTCTTGAGAATGCGTGTATATCTTATTTGTTATAAATTCTAGTATGAATTCTATTTTGTTATATGTTGTAAGATTTGATTTCTCTGAGTTATATATTGTGTTATAGCTTGTTTTGTAAGTACTTCACGTGTACAATACGTATGTAGTGTTTTTGGACTTTTTTAGAATGTATTTCTTTGGTTTTCGATTATTCTTTTGATGGTAGCATTTGCTCTGTTTTATTGGTCGAGTGTCAAAAATAGTGCTTGATGTCTTTGTGTTGCCTTACTCTTGTGCATTTCAAAATGTTTTCCTGTAAATTTTTCTTATTAGAATAACAAGTTATCTTTCAAGGTGTGTTGATTTTGTAGTGTTTCGTGAAGATTTGATTGAGTTATGATTTTTACACCGATATAGTATTTTTGAAAAGTTTTTAAAATCATTTTGTGCACTATTCGTATATCTGACTTTGGTAGTGTTCAGAATGAAAAAGTATATAATATTAACGGTTAAATGATAGTTAATTACATAATATTTAGCTTATCATATGAGAATTACGTCATTATGTTATAATTGCACTATTATATGCTTTAATAAAAGAATCTACATAATTTCAAGAAATTAGCATTAATTAAGTATACTTCTGAACTATTGATAAGTTATAGGCTTTGAAATTCTTAAGTATCCAAATTTTCTGTTATTTTAGAGAGTTATATTGCATGTACCGGACAATTATGTTTTAAACGCTTAAAGAATATTTTATTATTTCCTAGAGTACACGTGTTGTAACCTTAATGCATGACTTAAGTGAATGTTCGGTAAGTTATTTGTTAACCATCCGAAATGCATCTTAGCATCGAATAGTTAGGTTTGTAAGTATCTGAAATATCTGAACTTGTTAAGTTAGAATTATGCACGTGTTGAATTTAAATGCTTTATTATGTCACATGAGCTGCATATGTATAACTCGTTAAGTTAGCATAACTATATGCATTGAGTTACTTGAATATACACTAAAGTAACGCGTTGTATTAGTGTTATAAGCTTATAAGTTATTTCTTTATTGCACGTGTTTTATACTTAAACTAACGAAGTAAGTCTATTGAGTTACACTAACTCCACAGACCATTTATTTCCTAATATGCCACTATAGCAGTTGTAGAAATAGGAAAATTGAAGGAAAACCATAATTACACGTATCACGTAGGAATTCACTCGTGGAATGAAGAAGAAATCACCATCGTTGATATGAATGAAGGAAATCTAACCAATTATTTAAGCAGAAGTAGTTATTACTGAAAGAAATATAAAAGAAGAGGAGAAAGATGAAGAAGTGTGTGTGTGTAGGTGGAGAACTGTGCTAACTACAGGAAGTGTCAGAAGTTCCCTGAAGTTCCACACCACCACCAAAATCACCAACTATTAGAGGTTTGTGAAGATACTTTCTAAATGTCGAGTCGATTCCAAGCCAAACACGGTGATTGACAACTATTATAAGGAGTGATCATGTCACAAGAAGCGAAGTGTTGAGATTTTTGTTGTCCCCAAAATAAGATCTTAAAACTCACAAAGGAACCAAAATGATAAAACATTAAACTCAAAACTCATTTTAAAATAACTACAAGTGCATGGTGCAATTGTAATATACTCCAGCAAGTATAGGTCGAATCCATAAGGATTTGGCTTTTACAAAATATTTCTAATGTGCAAAAATAATAATAATTACAAGTGATTCAAAACTTATGAAAAATTCACTCAATAGAGTATAAATTCCTCATTTTCATTCATAAAACACTAAATCACTATAGCACAGAATCTCAAAATTTAATCAAGTTCACACATATCCTCCTCTTAGTATCTCAACGGTAAAATATAGTAAAAATATCATACTGAGTATTCATTGGTTTAACTTTACAACCCCACTGATTTCGTTAAAAGATCTGAAATAGTCAAGTGTCGGCAATGCTTTTCCTACAAACGCGCAGATTGGCAACTAACATCCCTGAATTGTGCATAGTTACTAAAAATGGCATAAGATTTTCAAATCTTCACGAAAGTCTGCAAAATCAATGTGCTTCGAAACTTAACTCATTCATCTAACAGAGAAAATTTATAGAGGTCGATTTCATGTTGTAGATAAGAAGAAATCAAATTCGACACTGAAGCAAAAATTGGGCGAAAAACGTTAGGATGCGCTAGATGTAACATCAACGAAATAAATTGGAAATCCTATACAAATTGATTGGAAAAATTCTAAAAACTATACAGGCGTAAAGTACATCGAAGCTCTACAAAATAGAATCAAAAACTAAAGTAAAACATCACTGGATCAGTGAGTTACGACCTAAACAAAATTGTCAAAATTACAGGATTCTAAATCGACGATAAACATCCACAAATTGGCTTTGTTAGCATACAAATATTCACATATGCATAAGATTCAAACCAAATTTGTTTCTATTCATTCAAACTAAACATAATAAGCTACTGAAATTAAAGTTCTATGATTAAACTACAATGTAACATTACAACTAAACCTAAAACTACCATTACCCTACTGAAATTACAAAGAACACAACTTTAAACAAGAAAATGAAAACCTAAAGAGCTAAACCAATACAACCCTTTTTACCTTGAAGTGCAAACTTATTTTGGAGAAGAATGGTGCATGAGATGTGCTCCTAGCCGTCCTCCTAGCCAAGAATTTTGTGGTTGTCACCACACGAGTTCTCTTCTAGAAGCGAGAGGTCTTCAAACACCACCAAACACCAAGAAACAAGTAGTCATCCACCTAAAGTCCACAACCCTTGCCTTTCTTCTACTAGAACTGATCCACGGAAGAGGGGAGACAATTACACGGCTTCAGATGTGCTCCAAACAGCATCCACAAGGTTTGGAAAAGATGCCCTAGCCGTCCTCCTACTAGCAACCACCAAGAGAGGAGAAGAAGAGATTGGCCGAACCTTGTCTTCCACCTTGGAGCTCCACGAGAGGGGGGGAGGAACACCACCTTCCACGAGTTCTTGAGGGGGGGGAGAGGGGCTGACGACTTTCAAGATTGAGATTGGGGGAAAGCTCGTCCAAGAGAGGGGGATTATTGGCCTTGCCTCTCCTTTTATAGAGGCTCCAAGTGGTGGAACTTGATCTCCACCTTTGATCTTCAATCCAAGGGCCAAGATTCCTCCTATCTTGATTTGCTTTATTTTTCTTATTCTTCAACCTATAAAACTCAAACAAATACATTAAAACACTCAAGAATTAAGATAAGATATATTCCTAAACATAGATACTTCAAAAGGGCCAAAAATCACATTTTTCATTGAATTCCAGAAATACCCATGTACTTATTTAAATAATTAATCCTAAGTGCTAAAGTAAATTTAATCTACTTAATAAAATGAAATTGTGTTGCCACCAAGATGTAAATGTGTTTTCATGAAATGTTAAATAACAAATAGAGTCTCATTTATGCATTACTTTCTTCATTTAAGCCCATAACTACATTATTTGCCCAAAATGCATTATAACTTAAATCTTCATTAAACACTTAAGAGTATATGACTTTAAGCACAAAAAATGCATCAATTAACTATATAAAATATGCATAAATTATGACTCTACAGGAAACCATTTTCACCAAGCACCAACTCATATCTCAGGAGATCGTAAAGCTTCTGTTTGGATCTCCAGCACGGCACCAAAAGACTTGATTGATTACCTAGCAACACGCTAGAAAAACTTGGATTTGTTAACTTTTGTTTTTACTTAGTTAATTTATCTTTATGCCTATATCACTGAATTTCCTTTTAGAAGTAAACAAATAACCTTTCACACAAATTAGATATTAATTCCAATTTGTATTTTAACTGCAACTGCACAATGTCTATTGTATTAGTGTGCAAGTATAGGTCGATCCCATAGGGAATTGCTTAAGAATTGCGAACTGTTCTGTTTTTAACAATCAAATTTATATATTCAATAAGCTCTCCATTGAGTTATAGCTAACTCAACGGACTAACCTCGTGGACTTAAGTTAACTCCACGAACCTGTCTTTCCTATTTAATACTACTATTTACAGAGGAATTCGGCCAACCATTGGGCGGTTCCCCAGATTGTAAATAACATCAATTAAGCTCTTTAATGTTAGTAAACACTGGATTTATCATTAGGCAATACTAACATTCAGATAATTCAAATAGTAACCATTAAAATCTTTAAGTCTATTGAACGAACCAATTTCAGTAAACTGTAAAACTACAACAAACATAAAACAATTACATCACTGACAAAGATAACATTAATCACAATACAAAACAAACAATACAATACCCAAATACAAAATACAAACATAGATAAGTTGTTTTTGATATTTTTGTTTTGTTATGAGCATGAAAATGGGCGAAAGGTGAAATGTAAAGTAATCTCAATCAACAATAAATACTTCCGTCACTACATGCGACGCGATTACACTATTGAAAATTAAACCACTTAGAATTCTGTCTCCTCTCCCTATAGAATCGCAAGTCTAGAATTGCAAGATGATCTTCTCTTCAGCATATAGGCATCAACCCGAAGCCAAGGCTAGAAGATTTACGATCTCCTGAGATATGAGTCGGTGCTTGGTGAAAATGGCTTCCTTTCCCGCGACGCGATCACTCCTCACAGTGGTTATCAAGCACTGTGTTTAGCTCGGAATCGACCTGACATCAGGAAAGTATCCTCATAGACCTCCAATGGTTGGTGATTATGGTGGTGGTGGAGTTGGTTGGTGTGGTACTTTAGAGAATTACCGATGCTGCTTACAGAAAGCTTAGTGATCCTCCTCTACACACACTGGCCACACCCATCGGCCACCACCCCGTTGCTTTTTTTCTTCTTTTCTTTTATATTTCTTTAGTGGTAACTGCTTCTGCTTGAATGATCGATTGGATTTCCTTCATTCATATCAACGACGATGATTTCTTCTTCCTTCGACGAGTGAATTCCTACGTGATACGTGCGATCGTGGTTTTTTTTCTTCCAACTGTCCTATTCTACAACTGCTATAGTGGCATATTAGAAAATAAATGGTCTATGGAGTTACAGATAACTCAACAGACTTACTTCATTGATTTAACTATAAAACACGTGCATAAATCTAACTATCCGATGCTTAGATGCATTTCAAATAGTTAGAGATAACTCACCAAAAATTCACTTAAGTCATTCTTCTAGAACATGACACATGTCATCAGTAGTTTATAATAAAAGGAGATTTCGGAGAGTTACACATATAACTATCCAATGCTCAGCTGCAATTTCGGATAGTTAGAGATAACTCACCAAAAGTCTACTTAAGTCATGCATTATGGTTTCAACACGTGTACTTTAGGAAATAATAAAATATTCTTTTAAAACATAACTATTCGATAATTTAAACATAACTCTTCGGTACATTAAGCATAACTGTTCGGTATGTTAAACATAACTATCCGAAATAACAGAAAATTCGGATACTTAAGAATTTCATAGCCTACAATTTACTGACATTCAAAAATGCACTAAATTAACATTAATTCCCTGAAATTAAGCAGATTCTTTCATTAAAGCATATAACAGTGCACTTATAACAAAATAGCTTAATTCTCATATGATAAGCTAAATATTATGCAATTAACCAACATTTAACCATTAATATTATACACTTTTTCATTCTAAACACTCCCCCCATACCTAAATTTTGCTAGTCCCTTAGCAAACTAAGATCTAATTAATTTATCTTTCTAAAAGTGCTAGAATTAATTCTTCCTTTTTTCTTCTATTCAGCATAAGAACTTGTATTATTATATAGATATTCTATATGTTTCAGTAATCTATTTTAACATTGTTTTCTCCTCTTCAACCTGTAAATATACTTAGAATATATGCAAATTACATACAAAGTATATCATTATCACATAAGTGTTAATTATATTATCGTTTGTTCTTCTTTTCATCATTTGTCATCTTGAATTTTCCAATAAGATTTTTAGAAGAAATTTCAACAACATACGAATCAAAGTACAATCCAATTCAATATGATTAAGACAAGTAGAATAAAGAATTGTATCTCCATTAAACAACTTCAAAGGTCAATTCTTAGATTTATATTTCAGCAATTCTAGATAACAGAAAATATACTCGATTCAAAAGATATCTGTATTTCACAAAACACTTGTATCTTTTCAGAATAGTATATGTATTTTTGTACTTTAAAAGTTAATTTGACAAGCTTGAATTATATAAGAGCTTTCTAATGTACCCATGTAACGAGCTTTCAGTCAACAATCCCAGATCTGATTAGGATCTTAGGTTGCCAGATTTCAAGAGTCCTTTTTCAGATCAATAATCCTTACATGCCTATCTGCTCAAGTACAAAAGGCTCGTGATCAAACATGTTAATAAACTCTCAAAGTTTTTTTTTTTTCTCACAACACTGTATATGTACATATTTCATTAATACAGATGCAATAAAACACCAATCTCATATAGTCCTACTTCTATCATTTATTGAAAATATGAATCCATAACAATAAGCTCATACTTTTTCTATAGTTTAATAAGATCTACAAATAAATCATTCTACAAGTTTAATCAGTCAAATTAAATGTATCTTTAATCATATGTGTTTCATTTAATCTAGAATTCACATCTCAGCTCTTTCAGGACTTTAGATAATTTATTGATTTTTCATTAAGCATTCTGATTTCATTTTAAAATCGTGAAACTGTTAAACTCATGAAATTTAGAAAAAAAAACATAAGATACTATATCTAGATTTGCATAAATAGTAAATTCTATAGCATCTTATATAGCCTTCTAAATATAACATTCAAGCAATTACAGTTTATAAAAATTTTATAGTCTCAATTATCGGATAGTTACAGCAAGTTCATAAAAAAAAAATTTCAATTTCCACAAACTTTTCAGTACCATTTTAATTCCTTTAATTAATAAACTTACATGGCTGTTACTTTAATTACCTCCCCCCCATACCAACATTTTGCATTGTCCTCAATGTAAAAGATTTGACAATAAATACGGTAATTGTAGCAGGCATGAATATAGTTTTGTTGATTTAGCACCTAACACAACGAATGAGTTTAAATCTAAATTCAGGATAAGTAATTAGTTACATACCTTGTTTCGTTTGTATCTCCTTCTACATATTCCGATTTTTGATTCTGAAAAACTTTTTATTCACAGATAAAAGCAGAATATATAATAAAATAACAATTAATAGATATTTATAAATCATTGTCTTGTGTGGAACCCAAGCTCCTACGCCTTTGGTGGCTCACAAGCAAGCCAGTTGGTTTCCCAACACAGATGCTAACAAACTGGATTGATATTTTGTTTTTTGTTTTTTTTTATAAAATAAACTAAAACTAAAATTTTTCTAAAAGTAAATGCAGAAAATACACAACATTAAAAGCACAAAATCACAACTTAAGAACATGATTGAAAAGTAGAAACAAATGAAATATGTTAGGGCAAGTATTATAGGTGTGGAGTATGCCACAAGTAGTCCAGGTTCAATCGGAAGCTTGTTAGCAGTAAGTATCCGACAGTTATATATTTTCGGTAGGTTACAAACCTAAGTATCTGGAAATAAAAGTTAAGTCGGAGGCTTTGAGTTAATTATCCGAAAGTCAGAAAATTTCGGAGAGTTAAGTTGTAACTATCCGAAATGACTTAAAGGACACTTAAGTGGATTTTCGGATAGTTAAGAAGCCAAGTATCCGAAAAGTAGTGACTTAAGTAGATCTTCGGATAGTTAGGTAGTAATTATCCGAAGTTCATGAGTTTTTCGGAGGGTTATTGACAGAACCTTCCGAAATGCTTGAAAAGACACTTAAGTGAGTTTTCGGATAGTTAAGGTATAACTATCCGAAAGACATGTAATTTTCGGTGAGTTATCAGCATAACCTTCTAAAAGGACAGAGAGAGAAAAGTAAGTGACTTTTCAGACAATTAAGTCTGTAACTGTCTGAAATACAAAATCTCTCGGACAGTTAACCTGGTATTGTACCGCCCGTTCAGAAAGAATATTCTCTTCGGATAGTTAAGTCTATAACTATCCGAAATGTTGCAAATTTCGGAGAGTTAAGAAGATAAGACTCCGAAATTAATAGCCTCTTCTCCGAAGCATTGCTTCTCTACTATAATGGCTTGTATGTAATTAAAGGTTTATAAACCCTAAGTTGGGTAGTATATAAACCTTTATGATGTTGTAAAACATTGCAGTTGATTGTGCCGAAGCTCATAAGGAACCCTCAATCTCCGTGGACGTAGGCTGTTGCTGAACCACGTAAATCTTGTTTCTTCTCTGTATTATTTCTTCTCTTACTCTTCACTCCTAGCATCGGTGAGTTTAGAGCTGAGTGTTTCAGTATCGTGTCATAGAAGGTTAACTGAACGATCCGTTAAGAAATCAACAGAATAAACGTGTCAGTCCAAGCAAACTTTTTAGGCATAATTCTTCTTACTATTAATTCTGTTTTAATATAGTTCGTGTTTCTTCTTAATTTGTAAACTTGCAATATATTATCAATGCTAAATACAAGTGTATTACCATTAATGAAATGAAATACAGAAAGGGATCCTTTTCGGTTCTAGGATAATGTAGTAGTTTCTATTTCTACATCTATTTCAATATATTCCTCTTCCCATTTCCATTCATTTATGTCTTTCATGATCCATATTTGAAATTTCATCAACTCATCCCACCATTTTATCAGACATAAAGTAGGATCTTCATATTCATTATACCACATCCCTATTTGAATTTTATCAAATTCTGCAGATGGTGGTTTAGCTATTTCTCTCGGTATAGGCAAAATTTCTATATATTCATCATAACTATCTATGTTTACTATGTATAAATCAGATCTAAATGCAATTGATATATCTATGACTAGATATATATATCCATCAAGTATCACATGCATGCTGTTAATTAATGATTTCTGTCCTAGATATATCATAGTGTTTTCAATCCAAGATCTATTTAGAAAATTATACACACTCAAGCATAAATCTTCATCCCAATTTCCTGTAGGTCTCCAATAATATAATTTTTCAAGAATGGTCATTAGGTCATAACTCAACAGATTAAGTTCGTTGAGTTAAGTAATAACTCTATGATACTATTAACTATAAATAAACTTATATATATATATATATAGTTACTTCAGTTATACTACTTCATTCAGCTACCCTCCTAGAGGAGGTATCAATTTCATTAACAGTTCTATTGACAGGGTTAGGTATTGTTTGTATTGGCAATCCTCTAGTAGGTCTAACTTCCATTGATTCCTTCTATCTAAACGGTATGTTTCTATTCTGATTTTGAATTGCAACATTTCCAAATACAAGATCCAGACGATTGTTTAATTGTTGGATTATCTTTTCTAATTTCTCTATTCTAGATCCTTGTTCAATTAATGCTTCATAACTTATATTCTTCTCATTTACATTTTCTCCTCCCTAGAAATTGTTGTTTCTCCAAGATAAATTCGGGTGATTTCTCCAATTAGGATTATAAGAATTTCCAAAGTTATTTTTCTGGTTTCTAGCATAAATAATATCTAGATCATTAATGTTTGCATTCTTTTCTGCTAGCTTTTGATTTAATGATAACTCTTCTATTTTCTTTGTTAATTCAGTTAATTTCACTTTAAGCATAGTACTTGAATCTATTTCATGCATTCCTTTTGACAATATTCTTTTATCTACAATAGCTTCAGCCGAGTTTTCCCATTGTGTAGTTATTTTTGCAAAGTTTTCTAAATATGCCCATGCTTCTTCACTACATAGTTTCAGAAATCCATTTTGACAAGTAGATTCTAATAAAGATTTTGTTGAAACATCTATGCCTTCATAAATTATGCCTATTAATTGTGTTTTATTCATTGCATGATGTGGACATTGAGTTAGTAAATCTTTAAATCTTTCAAAATATTTCCAAAATGATTCACCCTGTTTTTGACTACACATTAATATTTCTTTTTTCTTTTTAATTGTTTGATGTGTTGGATAATATTTTTCTAAAAAAACAGAGTAAAATTCAGTCCATGTAGAAATTGAATCAGGCGATAGAGTATATAATCATCTCTTAGCTGTGTCTTTTAAAGCAAAAGGGATATATCAAAGTTTAATAGCATCTATACTCATGTTCGACATTTTCGTCATTTGACAAACTTCATTAAATTCTCTAAGGAAATAATAGGCATCCTCTCTTTCTAATCCATGAAAATGTGGCAATTGACTAATATAATTAGATTTCAGTTCGAACCTATCTTCCTCAAAGTTTGGCAATCGAATACATGAAGGTTCATCAACTAATTCAGGGTACAAAATTTCTCCCAATGGTTTTTCTACTAGAGTAGCCATATCTACGTTCTCTTTTAAAGAAAGGTTAGCTACACCCCTAAGGATTTCGTTAAAGTCCAGTTCAGAAAATGTTTCAGTATGCCTCTATGTTGAATACTCTTGGGTAGGTGTTCTTACTAATTGTTTAGTGCTAAAAGAACGAGTCCATGTGCTCATAAATAAAATAGCAAACGATTAATTACATATCAGTCTGAAGCTTTCCATTCAGTAAATATTTGTTAACGGATGAAGTTGAATTAGCTGCTTCTCTTTCCAGTTCCCCAACGCATTCTCCTTTCTTTCAAAAGTGCTGGTAACTCATAAATAACATTCTGTTCTATATATATAATGCACATCCATAAAGTAAATAAATCTCGTTGCAAGAATGTGTCTTGTAACGTGCAATGTGGTTCCTATTTTTATGGGTACGTGTACCACTACTAATTTCAAATTTTGGTAACCGCTAAGCCGACGAAGTTTCGTTCATGGTTAAAAGAATAACCATTCTGCTTAATCCACGAACTAACCTCGTTGAATTACAGATAACTCAACGGAACAACGTCGGTTACTATTGCTAACTCCACAGACTAACTTTGATTTAGTCGAACATTTATCCTTTAAGTCTTGTAAAAACTCGAACACTTATCCTTTAACTCTTCGAGTTTTTGCACCTGCAAAACACGTGACTGAACAAAGAAATTTATTTGTTCGTTACTCCTTTTACAAAACTCGAATAGTTATCTATCCATGCGTATCATAACTCGAACAGTTATCTAACTATTCAATTTTTCATTACTGAACGCACTTGGAAAACACGTGACAACTTAAAACATTAAAAACACACATGCAGAAAACTTAACTATACGAGTTTTTAACATAAAGTATTTGACAAAAATGAGACGTTAACTATCCGAAAGTTTAACTATCAACGGAGTGACCTTATATTATATTACTGGCCTCGTGGAGTTAAGTTTAACTCAACGAACTTACTTCGTTGAGTTAACACTTGGCAACCTCTAAGTCTACTCCTCGTAAGTACCTCTATGTTTTTTTTTTCTTCTCTCCTGCACTCTGCTAACTGAAATATAGTTAAATACATGTCATTAATGCAGCATTCTAATCAAAATTCGTTTAAATCTGAACATTATATAAATATTTAACTTGTAGTTCATTTCATGTTATGTAGAATTTACATTTTACCTTGCAGCATGCAAATATTTTGAAGCATCTATTATTTAATCCTGTCATTCAGTAAACTGTAAATCTTTTTAAACATTCATGCATAATGTTCCACAAATTATATAACATTCAATATAGTTCATCCATTTCATCATTCTAAATACGCATGAAAAATATATCTAAAAAACATATATTCATTCATATGAATAAATTACAGTACAATCAAATCATATATTTTTCATACAAATATATACAAGTACAAGTAGACGAACTATACAATTAGCCTCTATTCCTAAGTTCATCTACTTCCTTCTAGAGTTTTTCTATTTGTTGCTCTAATTGTTCTATCCTTTCTATAGCTCCAATAATGCCTCTAGAAGGTACAAATACTTCAACTGCAGCATAATTTCTGTATTCTTTCACTGAAATAGTTCTTGATCTTATCCTTTTGGATGTCCATTTTGTGAAATCAATACAGTCTACCATCAATATAGGTACCAAATCTCCATAAAATAATTTCTTCTTTACAGACTTCATTTTGGATAGGAAGACTTGACACCAATTAACTTGAATTCTGTTCACAACTGCATAAGTGGCCCACTTGACAAATTGACTCAGTTCAATGTCATGGCCCTATCGTTGGTAGACATTTTTAATCAAAATGTTAACTATTATGTGTGCTTTACCATTTAAATGCTTTAGTCTATTTAATAATGGCACACCAAGATTGATAACCAAACTATCCTTGATTTCCTGCTCTGTCCATTCAACGGTAGTTGTGCTTTCCAAAATTTCTTTTCCTTTATTCTTCAATCCAAAAATGTTGTAGAGAAGCTCTCGTGTTATCTATACATCAGCTTTCTCTATGTTGGAAATTAATTGTCCTTCTTCTTCTCTTAAATTAGCATAAAAGTAGGGCACTAGATTTTTATATATTGCATGCCCTTTCTACTGAGAAATAAATTGTAGTAGACCCTAGAACTCAAATAATTCCTTAATTTCTTGCATTCCGTCCCAATTTACTGGTCTACTGTATATGATATCATAACCCCTAATCTCTTGGTATTTATTATAAGCTTCCTAACTCCAAAAGTGTACTTCATTTAGAACTGTTGCTTTAGTCGAGTCAGGAATGTGACTTTATTGTTCTAGAGGGGTTTGTTCTTGATCTTCCTCTTCCATAGGCTGAATTTGAACTTGTTGAAAATGTTCTGCAGATTCCTGAACATTTGCTTCAGCTTTTGTTTATGGTGGTGAGCCGGCAGAACTCTCCACTCTGTCTTGAAGTGTTTCATTAAATTTAGTTGAATATGCAAAGTCATTTTTGTCCATATGGCTTTGTTCAGCTTCTTGTTCATTATCTGTTCTTTCTTCTTCCTCCTAACTACCAATCTGCATTGTCACTGTTCTTTCTGATTCTTTGGCAGATTGGGATGGAGTCACGGGCAATTCAGTTTCTACCCTATTTTCTGTTTCTTCTTCTTGTACAGGTTGTAGACTAATTCCAATCTGATTTTCTTCTTTTCTTTGCTCTTGAATTCTAGCCTGATTTTCTTCTTTTCTTTGCTCTTGCTGCTGCTGCTCCTACTCCTCCTTAGAATCGGATAGTAGGTTCACCAAAATTGGCTCTATAAGCCTTGTTGATGTTGGTACTTCAGATTTAATCTCCTTTTGACATTCAGGCACTATCTCTTTTCCTTTCCTTTGTCTGATTAATTGTGCCTAGTCTTCCTCTTTTACTTCTAAGATTAAATCCATAAACAAAGGCTCTGCACGCCTTTGAGCCATAGGTACTGGCTCTTCCTATTTAATTTTTCAATATTTGCTGGTTTCGAAGGACTAGCTTCAGCTTCTCCTCTTGCAGCAAATCTGACAGTGGTTCTTTGATGCTGTTCAACTTTAATTTTGTATTGGGCTTTCAATTTTTCTATAGCCCTTTTTTTGCAAAGTGCATTAAATACTAGGTGTGCTTTAGCTACTGGCACATCTTCTAGTTCTCCTTGGTTTTTCCCAACTTGAACCAATCCTTGGAATTCTCTTAATTCCTCTTCAGTTGAAGGCCCCAACATTGTTGCTCGTGCCAACGGCCTGAATGGTGGAACTAAAGGTCTTGACTACTATTCCTCAAGAACAAGTCTTTTAGTAGTCGACTCCTCTTGTTCTTCTTCTACTTGTTGCTGTCGCCTCATTTCACCCCTTGCACGACCAACAATCCGCCTTTTGAACCATAATCTGGCCTTGCGCTGGATTAGCTCTAGGGCTACTTCGTTGTTTGGCCTGATTTTTCTTTCTTTACTAATAACAATTTTTGTTGCTACTCTGATTCTTGTTTCCATTATCTAAGGTATTTATATACTCAAATCTACTAAAACTCTTCTAAAGTTGAAAAGTTCAAATTCTACCTTCTGTAGCTCTTTTTCTCTTGTTGTATTCCGAATTTTCTATCGCATGTGCCATTCCTCTAACTCTTTCAGAAATTCTAATGTGTCAACAGCATCTTCCCAGAACTCGGGCGTTATCTTCCTCATCGTGGAATTACACAACGACACGAAATCGCTCTGATCTTTTTGTTCTAAGTTCTAACTGATCCGCCGGATAACACCCCCAAAACCCTAGGTTTTAAAATAAACTCTAATTTTAGGTGGGTAATCGGGTCATTTCCCGAACCAACTCTCGCTCTCTCATCCATGGAATTACAAGTAACTCCACGGACTAAGTCTGTGGATTTAACTACAGTACTCCATTGATTTACAGTTAACTCAATGGTTCGTTGAGTAAAGCGTAACTCAACAGACCTCCCGTACAGATAGATATAATAAAAAATACTTAAGATAATAGTTTTTTTTCTTCGGTTTTTACTGGTTTAATCGATACTATGTTTCGATCAGACTAAATTTTTTTTCAATTGAACCGATACTATGTTTCGGTAAAATCAAATTTTTTTTACTAAAAATTAATATAGATTTTTTATGTTCCAGTCATATTGATGGATCTAGTTAGTTGAACCGCAACGATTTTTATATTTTATAAATATATATATATATATATATATTTATTTTTTAATAAAAATGAAAATAAAATAAAAATTGATTTCTTACTGAGTAAAACTCGAGTAGTCCTCTACTCTTACTTCTTCTATAATTCCAAAGGATCTTTTTGGTATTTTCAAAATAGGTCTAAGTCTTTGTCCATTTACTTTAAATATATTTTGATTTTTAGGATTTTCAATCTCAATAGCTCCATAGTGATAAATATTTCGAACTATGTAAGGTCCTACCCATCTAGATCTTAATTTTCCTAGATGGTTATGCAGTCTAGCCATGTAAAGATATACTTCTTGTCCTATTTCAAAACTTTTTGGAATAATTTTCCTATCATGCCAGAATTTCATTTTCTCTTTTTCTCTTATAGTCTTCGAATAAGCTTCATTTCTAAATTCTTCTAATTCAATTAATTGCATTTTCTATTTTCAACAGCTTGATTTAAATTAGTGTTCAGAGTTTTTAATGCCCAATAAGCTTTATGTTCTATTTCAGCTGGTAAATGACAACTTTTTCCATATACTAGCCTAAAAGGTGACATACCTAAGTTTGTCTTATAAGCAGTTCTATAAGCCCAAAGTGTATTTATCAATCTATTAGCCCAATCTGTTATAGTAGGATTTACTACTTTTTCTAAGATTAACTTAATTTGTTTGTTAGCACTTTCTACTTGTCCACTTGTTTGCGGATGATATGATGTTGCAATTTTGTGGTTTACTCCATATTTCTTCATTAAGGCTTCAAAACTTCTATTACAGAAATGAGTTCCTCTATCACTAATAATAGCTTTAGGTATTCCAAATCTAGCAAATATATTGGTTCTTATAAATTGTATTACGACTTTGTTGTTAATAGTTTTTGTAGGAATAGCTTCTATCCATTTAGATATATAATCCACCCCTAACAATATGTAATTAAATTGATTAGACATAAGAAATGGACCCATAAAATCTATTCCCCATACATCAAAGATTTCAACCTCAACAATAGGATTAAGAGGCATCATATTCCTCTTTGATATTCTTCCTATTTGTTGACATCTTAAACAATTTAAGCAATATTTATGAGCATCTTTGAATAGTGTTGGCCAATAAAACTCACATTGCAGAATTTTTGTAGCAGTTTTTCCTAAACCAAAATGCCCTCCACAAGCTTGGTCATGACAGAAAAACAATATGCTCGAATATTCAGTTTCTGGAACACACCTCCTTAAAACCAGATCGGGACATTTTTTAAATAAGTAAGGGTCTTCCCAATAGTAATATTTTACTCTTGAGAAAAACAATTTCTTATCTTGTCTATTCAAATCCTTAGGTGTTAAACCAGTAACTAAGTAATTAACTATGTCTGCATACCAAGGCATTGTGTTGATGGTCATTAATTGTTCATCAGGAAAATTATCCTTAATTTCAATATTTGATTTTTCTATTTGTAATCTTGATAAATGATCTGCTACTAAATGCTCACAACCTTTTTTATCTTTAATTTCTAGATCGAATTCTTGCAATAATAATATCCATCGAATCAATCTAGGTTTAGTTTCTTTTTTTTTTATTAGATGTTTTAGAGTTGAATGATCCGTGTATACTATTACTTTAGCTCCAATCAAATATGATCTAAAATTTTCCAAAGCAAACACAACAGCTAATAACTCTTTTTCAGTAGTTGTGTAATTAACTTGAGCATCATTTAAGGTTTTGCTTGCATAATGAATCATTCTAGGAGATTTTTCTATCTTCTGTCCTAACACTGCTCCTACAGCAAAATCAGAAGCATCGCACATTAATTCAAATGGATGGTTCCAATTAGGTGCTTGAATTATAGGAGTTGAAATTAAGCTAGTCTTAAGTTTGAAAAATGCTTCATTGCAATTTTTATCAAAGTTAAATGGAACATTTTTTAATAGATTAGTTAAAGGTCTAGCTATCTTGCTAAAGTCTTTAATAAATCTTCTATAAAAACCAGCATGTCCTAGAAATGATCTAATATCTTTTACTGATTTAGGTTCTGGTAGATTAGAAATTACTTCTATTTTAGCTTTATCTACTTCCATTTTAGCTTTATTTACTTCCAACCCTTTCTTTGAAACAACATGCCCTAAGACTATTCCTTGTTTAACCATGAAGTGACATTTTTCCCAATTTAGAACTAGATTTTTTTCCACACAGCGTTTTAATATTTGGTCTAAATTTTTTAAACAAACTTCATATGAATTACCATAAATAGTAAAATCATCCATAAATATTTCTAAAAAATCTTCAGTCATTCTAGTAAATATGCCCTGCATACACCTTTGAAAGGTGGCTGGTGCATTGTATAATCCGAATGACATTCTCTTAAAAGCATAAGTTCCATTAGGACAAGTGAAAATTGTTTTCTCTTAATCTTCTAATGCTACTGGAATTTGATTATAACCTGAATACCCATCTAGGAAACAAAAATATTCTTGCCCTGCTAATCTTTCTAGCATTTGATCTATAAAAGGTAAGGGAAAATTATCTTTCCTAGTCACAACATTCAGCTTTCTATAGTCTATACATACTCTCCAGCCTGATTGAATTCTAGTAGGTATCAAGTCTTGACTTTCATTCCTAATAACTGTTAATCCTGATTTCTTGGGAACTATATGGATTGGGCTAACCCACGAGCTATCAAAAATCGGATAAATTATGTCATTATCTAACCATTTTACTATTTCTTTCCTGACTACTTCTTTAAGGTTTGGATTTAATCTCCTCTCAGGAATTCTAACAGGTTTAGCATTCTCTTCTAAATATATGTGGTGACAGCATAAAGTTGAACTTAATCCTTTTATATCAGTCATAGTCCATCCTATTGCTTCTTTATAACTTTTCACTACATCTTTTAATTTAGCTATTTGATCCTCTTTTAAATATGAAATAATAATGATTGGACATGTTCGTTTCTCTTCCAGAAATATATAGGTTAATTCAAGAGGTAAATGTTTTAATTCTAAATGTTGCCCATTAGAAGCTAGAGCTCCTAATTGAACATCAACATTTTCTAAATTAATTTCTTCCTGATGTCTTATATTTATGCTTTCACTTTCCTCTAAAATTTCAGAATTGAATTGCCTATTTAATTCTTCTTGAATCACATCATCTAACATATCTCCTTCATCCTCTAAAAAGTCTATGGTATGTAAGGACATTTCTAACTCCTCAAACCTTTCTAGTTTGAAAATATTTAATTGAGTATCCTCATTACCATATGCTAATTTCATTACTCCAGTTTTACAATTTATAATAGCCCTTGATGTTGCTAAAAATGGTCTTCCCAAAATTAAAGATGTATCACTATTTTTATGCTTAATTTGTTGGGAATCCAAAATTACAATATTAATAGGATATATAAAGTTTTTGATTTTAATTAATACATCCTCTATTTTTCCTCTAGGGTATCTTATACTTCTATTAGCTAATTGAATAACCATACTAGTAGGAGTTAAGCCTTCTAATCCTAAGGATGCAAATATATCACTTGGCATAACATTTATACCTGCACCTAAGTCTATTAAGGTTCTTTCTAGAATGGTATTTCCTATGGTGCATGATATAATAGGGATTCCAAGATCAGATAACTTTTTAGGAATTTGTGGCAGAAATAGGGAACTACTTTACTCAGCTAAAAAGACCTTTCTAAGAACTTTTCGCTCTCTTTTCTTAGTACACCAATCCTTCAGAAATTTAGCACAATGTGGCATTTTCTGCAATAGATCTAACAAAGGAACGTTAACTTGTACTTTTTCAAAAATTTCTCTAATTTTTTCTTGTTTTTCAGATATTGTTTGTTGTAATCTTTCAGGATAGGGTGCTAAAGATTGTGATTTAAAAGATTCTTTTTCTTTCGTTTTATTTGTTTGATCATTTTTAGCCTCATTAGCAGATTTAGATTGTTCTTCAGTGATTTCTAGATTTTCAGCTATTACATTTTTATTATCATTTTGATTTTTACTCTTGTCCACCTTTATATTATTTTCATTTTGAGTTCTTGATGGTATATTAGTTCCAGATCTTAATGTTACACATACATCTTTCAGATTTTTGTTACTCTCATGATGTTTTTGTATATCATTTTCGTGATTATGATCTTCAATTGTTTTTAGTTTTAAAGTGCATTCTTTAAATTCTCTTGCATTAGTATTTTCTTTTGGTTGTGTATTTTGCAAATTATGCAGATCTATAACATTATAATTTCCATTGTCTTGTTGCATAACTTGTATTTTCATTGTATATTCGTCCAATACTTTTAGTTTTCTCTCCAAATCATCTAATCTCATTGCATTCAATTTTTGATCAATTTTCATTATGGTTTTTTCAGTTTCGTAAATTATATCCTTTTTAGGTTCTGAATATGCTTCCTTATAGTTTAATTGGTTGACTTCTTGTTGCTGACATATAAAGTATTCTAGTTTGTCCAGGTTTTACTCTATACTACGCTCCAGTCTGTCATACCTATCCCAAACTTCAGTGTCTCTCAACATCTTACACATTCTATACTAACCATCAGTTGGGTAAACTATAGGATTCTCATACTTGGCTCTATTATATTGAGGATAATTCATTTGTTGTTCATGGGATCTAGCCATCTGCAAACGTCTTAGTTTCAAATAGTCAGAAATGTTGTGTCCTTCAAAATTGCAGAATTCACATATGCTAACTACAGGTTTCAGAAATCTTTGAGCATAAGCATATGCCATATTCTCAATTACAGAAGAAAACACACAACACTCTGGCTATTAAAATGAAACAGCTCTAACAGTTGCTTATATAATTCCCCAGCAACGGCGCTAGAAAACTTGTTTGGATCTCCAGCACGACAATAGAAAACTTGATTGGTTACCTAGGAACGCGCTAGAAAAACTTGAATTTGTTAACTTCTGTTTTTACTTAGTTAATTTATTTTTATGCCTATATCACTGAATTCCTTTTTAGAAGTAAACAAATAACCTTTCACACAAATTAGATATTAATTCCAATTTGTATTTTAACTGCAAGTGCATAGTGTCTATTGTATTAGTGTGCAAGTACAGGTCGATCCCATAGGGAATTGCTTAAGAATTGCGAACTGTTCTATTTTTAACAATCAAATTTATATATTCCATAAGCTTTCCGTTGAGTTACAGTTAACTCAACGGACTATGTTTGTTGAGTTATGGCTAACTCAACGGACTAACCTCGTGGACTTAAGTTAACTCCACAAGCCTGTCTTTTCTATTTAATACTGTTATTTACTTCATTGATTTAACTATAAAACACGTGCATAAATCTAACTATCCGATGCTCAGATGCATTTCGGATAGTTAGAGATAACTCACCGAAAATCCACTTAAGTCATTCTTCTAGAACATGACACATGTCATCAGCAGTTTTATAATAAAAGGAGATTTCGGAGAGTTACACATGTAACTATCCGATGCCTAGCTGCAATTTCAGATAGTTAGAGATAACTCACCGAAAGTCCACTTAAGTCATGCATTATGGTTTCGACACGTGTACTTCAGGAAATAATAAAATATTCTTTTAAAACATAACTGTTCGGTAATTTAAACATAACTCTTCGATACATTAAGCATAACTGTTTGGTACGTTAAACATAACTGTCCGAAATAACAGAAAATTCGGATACTTAAGAATTTCACAGCCTACAATTTACCGACAGTTCAGAAATGCACTAAATTAACATTAATTCCTCGAAATTAAGCAGATTCTTTCATTAAAGCATATAACAATGCACTTATAACAAAATAGCTTAATTCTCATATGATAAGCTAAATATTATGCAATTAATCATCATTTAACCGTTAATATTATGCACTTTTTCATTCTAAACAGCTTCTCACCTTAGTTTCGGGTTGATGCTAGTATGCTGAAGAGGAAATCATCTTACAATTCTTGATTTGCGATTCTATAGAGAGAGGAGACGAGATTGTAAGTGATTATGTTTTTAGTGGTGTAATCGCGTCACATGTATTGATGAAAGTTTTTACTATCGATAGAGATTTTTACATTTCACCTTTCGCTCATCTTCAAGAACATATCAAAACAAAAATACCAAAAAAACAAATTATATGTGTTTACATTTAATATTAAAGTGTTGTATTGTTTGCTTTGTATCGTGATTAATATTATCATTGTCAGTATTGTGAATGTTTTATGTTTGTTTGATTTAGAAAATAGAAAATAGTTTTACAGTTTACTAAAATTGAATCGTCCCAAATACATAAAGATTTTAATGATTACTGTTTGAAATATCTAAATGTTAGTGTTGCTCAATGACAAATCTAATATTAACTAACATTAAAGAGCTTAATTGATGTTATTTACATTCTGTGGAACTACCTAATGGTTGGACGAATTCCTCTGTAAATAACAGTATTTAATTGGAAAGATAGACTCGTGGAGTTAACTTAAGTTCATGAGGTTAGTCCATTGAGTTAACTATAACTCCATGAACTAAGCTCGTTGTGTTAACTGTAACTCAATGGAGTGCTTAACTAAACACATATAAACTCCAATACAAAAATCGAAATAGTACACAATTCTTACTCAATTTCTGTGGAATCAACCTGTACTTGCACACAAATATAATATACACTGTGCACTTGTAGTTAAAATACAAATTAGACTTAATATCTAATTTGTGTGAAAGGTTGTTTGTTTACTTCTAAGAGAATTTATTAATACAGGCATAAAAAAATTAAATAAGTTTATGATGTGACTTAACAACCCTAAACAGGTAGCAACCTAGAGTGAGTTAATCCTAGAAATTACTATCGTTTTAAAGATAACTTGATGTCCTTTCCAACCAATATTTTTTCTCTGGATTTTTCAATGTTGATGTTGGAAGGAAGAAGAGTTAGAATTTAGGCTTATTTCTGTGATTCCAAGGACGTGAAATAATGATTTGCTTGAGTTTTCTAACTATTAACTCTAGAAATTAACAAGTTTTATGTTATCTTTGAAATTCTTATTGTATTTATGTAAATTGTAACTTAATTACTCATGATTAGAGTTTTAATTATGGATTTAAGGGTGTAGATATTTTATCAAACAATCATTTCAATAAAATCATTTAAGACAAACTCCTTACGGATTCAACCTGTACTTGCACATGCTTATTATAATGGGCATTGTTTAGAATGAAAAAGTGCATAATATTAATGATTAAATAATGGTTAATTGCATAATATTTAGCTTATCATATGAGAATTAAGCCATTATGTTATAATTGCACTATTATATGCTTTAATGAAAGAATTTGCATAATTTTAGGAAATTAGCGTTAATTAAGTATATTTCTAAACTATTTGTGAATTATAGGTTTTTAATTCTTAAGTATTTGAATTGTCTATTATTTCGGAGAGTTACATTTCATGTACTAGATAGTTATGTTTTAAATGCTTAAAGAATATTTTATTATTTCTTGGAGTACACGTATTGTAACCTTAATGCATGACTTAAGTAAATGTTCAGTAAGTTATCTAGTAACTATCCGAAATGCATTTGAGCATCAGATAGTTAGGTTTGTAAGTATCCGAAATATCTGAACTCGTTAAGTTAGAATTATGCACGTGTTGAAATTAAATACTTTATTATGTCACATGAGCTGCACATGTTTAACACATTAAGTTAACATAACTATACACATTGAGTTACTTGAATATACACTAAAGTAACATGTTGTGTTAGTGTTATGCAGAAATAGGAAATGTAAACTTTCGGATAGTTAATGTTTCATTTTAGTCGAAGAGTTATGTTAAAAACTCATATAGTTAAGTTATCTACACGTGCGTTTTAATGTGTTTTAATGTTTTAAGTTTTCACATGTGTTCTATGTGCATTCGGTAATGAAAAATCAGAGAGTTAGATAATTGTTTGAGTTTTATACACATGGATGGATAACTATTCTAGTTTTATAAAATGACTAACGAACAGATAAGTTTTCTTATTTAGTCATGTGTTTTGTAGATGCAAGAACTAGAAGAAAAACAAGAAGATACAATATGAAAGAAAAACACAATTGCACGTATCACGTAGGAATTTACTCATGGAATGAAGAAGAAATCACCATCGTTGATATGAATGAAGGAAATCTAACTGATCATTTAAGTAGAAGTAGTTATTATTGAAAGAAATATAAAAGAAGAGGAGAAAGACGAAGAAAAAGTCTAGAAGGAAGGTGGAGAACCACGCTAACTACAGAAAGCATCAGAAGTTCCCTGAAGCTCCACACCACCACAAAAATAATCAACTATCGGAGGTCTGTGAGGATACTTTTTGGATGTCTAGTCGATTCTGAGCCAAACATGATGACTAACAACCACTGTAAGGAGTGATCGTGTTGTAAGAAGGGAAGCCATTTTCACCAAGCACCGACTCATATCTCAAGAGATCGTAAAGCTTCTAGCCTTGGTTTTGGGTTGATGCTAGTATGTTGAAAAGGAGATCATCTTATAATTCTTGATTCACAATTCTATAGGGAGAGGAGGCAAGATTGTAAGTGATTAAGTTTTCAATGGTGTAATCGTGTTGCATGTAGTGATAGAAATTTTTACTATCGATAGAAATTTTTACATTTCAACTTTCGCTCATCTTTAAGAATATATTAAAAGAAAAATACAAGAAACAACTAATTATCTGTATTTACATTTAGTATTAAAGTGTTCTATTGTTTGTTTTGTATCGTGATTAATGTTATCATTATTAGTATTCTGAATGTTTTATGTTTGTTTGATTCAAAAAATAGAAAATAGTTTTATAGTTTACTGAAATTGATTCGTCTCAGATACTTAAAGATTTTAATGGTTACTGTTTGAAATATCTAAATGTTAGTGTTGTTTAATGACAAATCTCAGATTAACTAACATTAAAGAGCTTACTTGATGTTATTTATATTCTGTGGAACCGCCCAATTGTTGGCCAAATTCCTCTATAAATAGCAGTATTTAACTGAAAAGGTAGGCTCGTGGAGTTAACTTAAGTCCATGAGGTTAGTCTGTGTAGGATCGTATGGCTACACAAGAGGGGGGTGAATTGTGTTTTTCAACATTTTCGATTATAATTGAAACTTCAAAACTTAAAAACAAGTCGAGACACTATTTTCATAAAATCATTTTTATTCAAGGTTTCAATTACAATATACAATTCAATTCTCCTCAGAAATTGTAGATGCAATTATATATCGATATCATGTTTCATCAATACAATTTCATAACTACAACAAAGAAAACTAATTTGCGAAATTTAAAACATTTCTCTCTGTTTGAATCTTTATTCTTCTTCTTCTTCTTTTTCTTCTTCAACAATTCTTCAGTGACAAATATCTGACTTTCTCTATTTCACCGAATTTACTTTCTTCTAATACTTTAAATCTTCAGTGACAAATCTTACCTTTTTCTACTTCACTGAATTTTCTTCCACCTGAGAGCTTTTCCCTGAAAGGTGTTTTTGATCCCTAAAAAGATTTTTTGTTTGGTGTGCAGGGATAACTGATCAATGAGAATTCTATGCCTTTTATACTATATCTTCATTTTATGCATATCCTCCACATTTAATCACTACCAGTTTTCCACTTCTTCATGTCTTCTCTTTTTCCTTTATCGAAATACACACGTTCTAACCCACATTTACATTTCAAATTTTCTTTAATCATCAATCCTAGATCTCTGAAAAATTTCCTGCAAAATAAACTATCTTGTCCAAAAAATTTTCATCAAGTGTAATAATAAGTCGTTGTGTTAATATTAACTAAACGAGTAAAACAAGTACATATAAAACTTAACGTTTCTAACTTAACGAGTTACTCATGTGACAATTCACGTGACAAGTACTATAGCTAATTCAACGAACTATGTCTGTGGTGTTACGCTAACTCAATGAACCAGCTTCGTGGTGTTATGATAACTCAATGAACCAACTTCGTGGTGTTATGATAACTCAACGAACCAGTAATAAACAAATGTTTTTATAATAAGAATTTTACCACGTGCAAAAATAAAAACTTAAGTTTATAACGCTAACCTAACAAGTTGCCTTAGTGTTCAATATAGCAACTCAATGCGTTTAGTTATATTAACTTAACGAGTTAAACATGTGCAACTCACATGATACAATATAACATTCGTAACCTTTAATTCACCACGTGTATAACACTAACGTAACGAGTTCGTCTCTTCTTTTACTCACTAACTTAACGAGTTCTCACGTAACCTATTTTAACCTTTAAGCCTCTAACTTAACAAGTTGTCACGTGATCTTTATACAAATAACACTCTAACTTAACAAGTTGTCTAAACGTGCACTGTTCATGATACATAAAATATAACTTTAAAACATATCATGTTTTTCAATAAAAATACATGTTAACTTAACGTTTAGTTAAATGAGAAATTAATGCAACGAAACGACTAGTTATTTAACTTAGTATAATTTCAGATCCAATACAGACAAGTATTTATATCAGTAAGTTTTTTATGTATTAATTGATGTTTTTAATTTCTTTTCACAAGCAATAGTAATTGAGCAAATATGATTATTTTCATTCAGCACATATCATCAAAACAAAATACTCAACAATCTCCCCCTTTTTGATGATGACAAAACCATATTAAATCAATTATGAAATATATAACTCAACAAAGCACCTTCGTTGGGTTAATTTTTAATTCAACAAACAAGTTTATTGACTTAAGTTCACTTAAGCTTATTTCTATTATTTGTGTAAAAATTCACCTCTCGAAAATAAAACTTTCAGATGTCAATAATTACATAAGTATCTTTCAGATTTTAATAACCACATAATTTTCTTTTAGATTACATTATCATTTGTCAGATTACAATAATCACATAAATATCATCTCCCTTTATAATATATGCAATTAAAAAACATAATCATCTTCTACATTTCTCCCCCTTTTTGTCATTAATCAAAAAGATGATTACACAGTATATAAATCAAGAGATAAGTGTATATAGCTCAACTTTCTATAAACATAAATAAGAATTGAACCATTTCAGAAAAATGTATCGTTCAAACAATCAAACAATAAATACAAACATTACATTTTGTATTCAGAAACAAGCAAACAAATATTTATCTATCCCTCCAAGTATATCACTTATAGCATTACATATTTTATCTCCTAGATGCCTAATATCATTTTTGATTTCATTAAGCACATCATCTATGGAAGGAGGTAGCTGGGATTGTTGTTCTGCTCGAACTAAATAACTTGGCTATTGTGGTTGTATCTGTTCTGTATAGTCAGGTTGTTGTTGTTGTCGTTGAGGTTGATGCATGACTTAGATTTTTTGCAAATCTTTTACACTAAAAGCTCTCATGCCTTTAGTCTCAGAAGGCCAGTTGGATATATTTAATTCGTTTGCAAGGAGTCTACATACAACATTACCATAAAATAACTTTGAACTCATATGCTGTAGTTGAGAAATGAAAACATCAAACCAATTGATTTGAATTCTATTCAGCAGGCCATAAGTTGCATATAAACAGCTTTTGCTAACTTCCATATTATGCCCGACTCTCTGAAATAAATTGGCATGTAATATATTTGCAATAAACCTTGCCTCTGCATTTAGATTTTCCATTAATCTCATTTCACTATATACATCTGGAATCTTTGATAGTGAGTGAATGTCCCATTCTAGCCGTCTAATCATGTCAAATCTGTTAGTTACAACAACACCTTCATTCTTCAATCCCAAAACTTCAAAAATTAATTCAAGAGACAATGTGAACTCCTGTTGATTTATTTGAGTTGTCAATATATTGTCATTCTTGACCAGATTGCTATAAGAAGCTGCAATAAGCTCTTTGTATTGCTTCCATTTTGTTCCTATTAAGTATTTTGTTTTGATGATGTGTGCTGAATGAAAGTAATCATATTTGCTCAATTGCTATTGCTTATAAAAAGAAATTAAAAATATCAATTGATACAGAAAAAGTTTAATGATATAAATACTTGTCTATATTGGATCTGAAATTATACTAAGTTAATAACTAGTCATTTCATTGCATTAATTTCTCATTTAACTAAACGTTAAGTTAATGTGTGTTTTTATTGAAAAGCATGATAGGTTTTAAAGTTATATCTTATGTATCATGAATAGTGCACGTTTAGACAACTCGTTAAGTTAAAGTGTTATTTGTATAGAGATCACATGAGAACTCGTTAAGTTAGAGACTTAAAGGTTAAAATAGGTCATGTGAGAACTCGTTAAGTTAGTGAGTAAAAGAAGAGACGAACTCGTTAAGTTAGTGTTGTACATGTGGTGAAATTATAAGTTACGAATGTTAAATTGTATCACGTGAGGTGCACATGTTTAACTCGTTAAGTTAACATAACTAAACGCATTGAGTTGCTATATTGAATACTAAGGCAACGCGTTAGGTTAGCGTTATAAAACTTAAGTTGTTATTTTTACACATGGTAAAATTCTTATTATAAAAACATTTGTTTATTACTAGTTTGTTGAGTTATCTATAACACAACGGAGATGGTTCATTGAGTTAATCGTAACACCATGGAGATGGTTCGTTGAGTTAGTGTAATATCACAGACTTAGTTCGTTGAGTTAGCTACAGTACTTGTCACGCGAGTTGGCACATGAGGAACTCATTAAGTTAGAAACGTTAAGTTATATATCTACTTTTGTTACTTGTTTAGTTAACATTAAAGTAATGACTTCTTATTACATTTGATGAAAGATTTTGGACGAGAAAGCTTATTTTGCAGGAAATTTTTCAGAGATCTAGGATTGATGATTAAAGAAAATTTGAAATGTAAATGTGGGTCAGAACGTGTGTATTTCGATGAAGGAAAAAGAAAAGACGTGAAGAAGTGGAAGACTGATGGTGATTAAACGTGGAGGATATGCATGAAATGAATATATAGTATAAAAGGCATAGAATTCTTGTTGATTAGTTATCCCTACACACCAAACGAAAAATCTTTTCAGGGATCAAAAATACCTCTTTGGGGAAAAACTCTTAGGTGAAAGAAAATTCAGTGAAGCAAAAAAGGTCAGATTTATGTCACTGAAGATTTGAAGTATCAGATGGAAGAAAATTTAGTAAAGCAGAAAAGGTCAAATTTATGTCATCGAAGATTTGAAGTATCAAATGAAAGCAAATTCAGTGAAGTAGAGAAAGACTAGATATTTGTCACTAAAGAATTGCTGAAGAAGAAAGAGAAGAAGAAGAAGAAAGATCTCAAACAAGGAGAAATGTTTTAAATTCTGTAAATTAGTTTTCTCTGTTTGTAGTTATGAAATTGTATAGATGAAACATGGTATCGATATATAATTCCATCTACAATTTTTGAGGAGAATTGAATTGTATATTGTAATTGAAACCTTGAATAAAAATGATTTTATGAAAATTGTGTCTCGAATTGTTTGAGTTTTGAAGTTTCAATTATAATCGAAAATGTTGAAAAATACAATTCACCCCCCTCTTGTGTAGCCATACGATCCTACAAGTGGTATCAGAGCTTTGCTAATAATCTTTGATATAAAATCGATACCAACTTATTTAATATTATTGCTTATTTTGCTTTCCTTGTTTTGAAACAGAAATTAATATCTAAGCATATGTTTAACTTTCTTGATTTAAGGCTCAAGTTGTTTTAAAGTTTTAAATTGTTTAAAATCAAATAGGTTGAAAAATCTAAGGTAAGATGGCTATTGGAAATGGTAATTTTTCTTTGTATGAAGGCCAAAATCTTAATCGTCCTCCTTTATTTGATGGAATACATTTCGAATATTGGAAATATAGGATGATAGTTTTTCTTCAAAGTATAGATCATAAGTTGTGGTTCATGATTTCTAAACCATATACTCTGTTAACTACTCCTTATAATACTTGGACAATTATTGAAAAAGAAAATGAAACTCTAAATGCTAAGGGGTTAAATATTTTATTTTGTGCACTGAGTTATGAACAGTTCAGTAAAGTGTTGGCATATAAATCTGCTTATGAGGTGTGACATGCATTAGAAGTTTCACATGAAGGTACTTCTCAAGTTAAAGAGACTAAGATAAACATGCTAATTCATAAGTATGAACTCTTTAAGATGCATGAAGGCGAAAGTATTTCTGAGATGTTTTCTAAATTTCTTGATATCATAAACTCTTTAAAATGCTTAGGAAAGAATTTTGAACAAAAGGATTTGGTGAGGAAAATTCTTAGATCCCAAAGTTCTAAATGGTCTCAGAAAGTAACATCAATTGAGGAATCATGAGATTTAAATGTTTATATCATGAATGAACTTATAGGAAATTTAACAGCTTATGAAGTTCAATTAAATGAATCACTGAGTCACAACAAACTAAAAATGAAAAAAGAAATAACCTTCGAAATTAATTCAGATTTCGATATATCTACTGATTTTGACGAAGATTTGATTTTGCTGACTAGGAAATTCAAGAAAGCATGGAAAGCTAGGAAATAGTAAAGGAACAAAAATGATAAACCTTTAACATCAAAATCACTAAATGACAAGAATTCTTCATCTAGAAAGTATGTATGTTACAACTGTAAGAAACCTGGACATCTTTCTCCAGATTGTCCTATAAGGAAAAATGAAAAGCATAGTAGGACAAATCAAAAGAAGACAGCTTAGAAAACTCAGAAAAAGTTTTACAAGAAAAAGGCTTTGAGGGTCACTTGGGATGACACGTCTGAAGAGTCTGAATCTGAGGAATCATCATCAAAATCTTCATATTTAGAAGAAGAACAAGAGTTAGAAGACGTTGCTCATGTGTGCTTCATGGCAGATGAGTCTGAGGTAATATCTGATCTTGAAAGTCATTTAGATTTTAACTTTGATGAATTATTATGTGCTTATCATGCATTATTACAAAAACTTAAAGTTTGTAAACTAGAAAATAAGAATATCAGAAACTCTTTATTCATTGTGGAAGAAGAAAATTGTTTCCTATCTACTACTTTAGAAAAGTTTAAATGTGATAATGAAAATCATGCTAGAGATTTGCATAAATTTAGATTTAATGAATGTGTCTTGCATTGACAAATATAGAATACAAATGCTGAAAATTAAAGATAGAATTTGAAAATGAAATGTTGAGAAACAATATAAATGATCTTGAAGTAGAGATTGATAAATTAAAAATGAGAGAGCTAGATTTAAATTCTACCATTGAGAAATGGAATTTAAGTCAAACTAAGTTAGATAAACTAACTAGTACTCCTACGGTGTCATATAAATTTGGCTTAGGATTTGATTATCTAGAATATCTTGAATCTCAAGCCAATAAAGGATTTATTAGTTGCAGTTCAAGTAAATCTAAGACTAAAATTCCTTTTATCATGAAATAAGGTAATAAATATGTAGAAGTAGGTATTTCAAGGGATGAATCATGTAGTAATAATATAAATCAATGTGATTTGTCTAAATGTACTTCTAACATGACTATTAATGTTTTTAAAAATCTTGTTTCTTGTTCTGAAAATTCAATTTCTAATGTTTTAGAAATATCAGACAATTGTAGTAAATTGAAAAGTCAGAAACCTGAGCATGTAATTCAAAACACTAGTATTAGACCAATTATTGGTTCTACATGTTCTTTATCTGAAAATTCTTGTGCAGAAAAAGATTTTGTATGTACTGAAAATTCAAATACAAGTACAAAATCTTGGTATGAACTTACTAAAATGTATGAGCATGACCAAAATAAATTAACATCTAATAAAAATCGGTTTGGTCTTGGTTGTACTACATTTGAAAACAAAAAGAATAATTATAAGAGTAACAATGCTATATGTGAGTATGAAGCTAATGATAAGTCAATAGAACTTATAACTAATAAGAATGTAAATGATAATGTTAAACTATTTTTAAACAAAAAGAAGAAATATGCGTTTAATGAACTTGGTCCTCAACAACATTGGGTACCAAGAAAAAGTTTTTCTTAATTTGTTTTGTAGGAGGAAATAACATCAAAATGGATCTTGGACAATGGAGCATCAAGTCACATGATCGGACAAAAAAGTCTACTAAAAATTTTTACAAATACCATGAAAGGAAGTGTAACATTTGGAAACAAAAGCAAGAATAAAATCATAGGTATGGGCAACGTTCAAATAACTCCAACTTGTGTTATTTCGAATGTACTATATGTAGAAAACCTAGGATTTAATTTGTTGAGTGTTATAAAACTAATTGAGAATGGATATTATGTAGTGTTTGAAGATAATGTATGCAAAATTAGTGATAAAAATACAGATGAACTTAAGTTTATTGCTAAAAGAAAAGGTTTTGTATGTATTTTATTTTTACCTTCTAGAGTAGTTGATTTAAATTTATGTTTGCTAGCTGAAATTAGTGTTGCATATCTGTGGCATAGAAGGATTAGACATATAAATATGAAACTATTATATAAACTATCTAGAAAACATTTAGTGAGAGGTTTACCAAAGATTAAATACTCAAAGGATTTATGTACGATGTATGTGAGTTAGGTAAACTTCACAAAAACTCTTTTAAATCCAAAACTGATATATCAAGCAAAAGAGTCTTAGAACTTATACATATGGATCTATTTGGACCAACAAGAATCATGAGTCTTGGTGGTAAATGATATGTATTTATTTTAGTAGATGACTTCTCTAGATACACTTAGGTATATTTTCTAGCATCTAAGACAAAAGTTTTTGAAAAGTTTAAAATGTTTTGCAATTTTATTCAAAATGAACAAAGTGTCTCTATTCAAAAACTTAGGAGTGATTATGGTACTGAATTTGATAATGATCAAATGGATAATTATTATAAAGATCATGACATTGATCATAGATTTTCTTTTCCAAGAGCACCGACTCAAAATGGTGTTGTTGAGAGAAAGAATAGATCACTTCAGGAAATGGCCAGAACTATGTTGAATGAACATAAGTTACCTCAAAATCTTTGGGCTGAAGTAGTGAATACAACTTATTATGTTATTAACGGAAGTCACTTAAGACCTTGTGTTAATAAAACTTCTTTTGAAATTATGTTTAATAGGGTTCTAAAAATTTCCTATATGAAACCATTTGGTTGCAAGTGTTTTATTCTTAATACTAAGGATAAAAGGGATAAATTTCAAGCCAAAGCAGATGAAGGAATTTTTGTAGGTTACTCTACTAGAAGTAAAGTCTATAGAGCATATAACAAGACTTCTAGAACTATTGAAGAAACCCTCCATGTAAGCTTCAATGAAAATTCTTTTATAGAATCTCAATCTAAAGTTGATAATGATGATATGATCAATTTTCCAAAAGAGTTAGAGATCAATAGAGAGATTGAAGATTTATTTGAGAAAATAAAAAATATGAACTTAAATGATCAAACTAATGATGAAAGTGATGGACCTTCAGATGTTGATGAGAATATTGAGGAAAATCAGAGAAATTGGCGTTATTCTTCATCACATCTCATTACTCAAGTCATTGGTAATATTAATGAGGGAGTTAAAACTAGAGCTTTAATAAATTTAAATAGTATATGTATGTTTGTTTCTATAGTGGAACCAAAGAATATAGAAGAAGCATTATTTGATGAAAATTGGATAGTGGTAATGCAAGAAGAACTAAATCAATTCATCAAAAATGATGTTTGGGAATTAGTCTCTCCACTAGAAAATCAGTCCATAATAGGTACAAAGTGGACCTTTAGAAACAAAACTAATGAGACTAGTCAAGTTATAAGGAACAAAGCTAGATTAGTTGCACAAGGGTATGCACAGGAAGAAGGACTAGATTATGATGAAACATTTGCTCCTATGGCTAGGTTAGAAAGTATTAGAATATTATTGGCCTGTGCTTGTTATATGGATTTTAAATTATATCAAATGGATGTAAAGAGTGCATTTCTAAATGGTTTAATTAATGAAGAAGTCTATGTAAAACAACCACCTAGATTTGAAGATATTAAAAATCTTAACTTTGTATATAAATTGAAGAAAGCCTTATATGGTTTGAAGCAAGCACCTAGATCATGGTATGAAAGGTTATCTACTTTTTTAATAGAACAAGGTTATATCATGGGAAAAGTAGATCATACTCTATTTATCAAGAGAGATGGTAAAGATCAGATTGTTGTTCAAATATATGTGAATGATATAATCTTTGGAGCAACCTCTGATAAACTGATAAAAATATTTTCTAGAGAGATGACTAGTTAGTTTGAAATGAGTATGATAGGAGAACTTTCATATTTTCTAGGACTTTAAATTAAGCAAATGGATAAAGGTATATTTTTAAATCAGGAAAAATATGCAGATGAAATGCTTAAGAAATTTAATTTTAATGATTCAAGGATTCGAGGAACTTCTATGAGTACTTCTTTAAAGTTAGATATTGATGACATAGGAAAATCAATAGATCAAAGAAAATACAGAAGTATGATTAGTTCTTTGCTTTATTTGACTGCTAGTAGACCTGATATTATGTTTGTTGTGTGTACTTGTGCTAGATTTCAATCTAATCCTAAAGAATCACACTCAATTGTAGTTAAAAGAATATTTAAATATATATAAGGAACTAAAAATTTTGGATTGTATTATTCTAAGGATAGTTCAATAGATCTTATAGGATATACTGATGCTGATTACGTAGTATGTAAATCTGATAGAAAGAGTACCAGTGACACATGTCAATTATTAGGAAATAATTTGGTGTCATGGTTTAGTAAAAAAGAAAAACTGTGTAGTACTTTCTACTACAGAAGCTGAATATGTTGCTGTTGTAGTGTGTTGTACTTAGATTCTGTGGATAAGGCAAACTTTAGAAGACTTTGGATTATCTTATGATACAACTGAGATTTATTGTAACAGTAGTTCTATAATAAATCTTTCCAAAAATCTTGTATTACATTTTAGAGCAAAACATATAGAGGTTAGACATCATTTTCTAAGAGATAACATAATTAAAGGAAAAATTAAATTAGGATTTGTGTCTAGTAAAAATCAATTAGCTGATATATTTACAAAACCTCTAGACGAAAATACATTCTACAACATAAGATTAAATTTGGGTATTTGTAGGTTATGTGATGTGTAAAATGCTTAAACTCCACAAAAAGATAAATATTATTGATGATGTTGTTCACCTCATAGATATTATATACTTATCATAAATATCTAAGTAATATCTAAACTGCTGCATAAGATACTATGTATTTATTGTAAAATCATAGTAGTATCTTATTGATTTTACGTAGTTTATCAATTTTAATGGTTTTCACAATTTTAAGTGGAAGTGTAAATGAAAAATATTAAATACTTCTGAAATTTTGAAATTTTGATTAAGTGATTTTCTTTGGATCAATGAAAGTACATATGATCATGCATGAATTTGACTTGATTGATTAAACTTGTAGAATAATTTATATGTAAATCATCTTAAACTGTTAATCAAAAGTATAAGCTTATTGAAACTATTTCATATTTTCAATAAAATCATAGAAGTAAAAATTGTATGAGATTTGTGTTTTATTGCATCTATATTAATGGAATACATATATATTGTGCTTATAATGAAAAGTGCTTACAAAGTGAAAATCTTTGAGAGTTTATTGATCAGTTTGATCACGAGCCTTTTGTACTTGAGTAGATAGGTATGTAAGGATTGTTGTCCTAAAAAAGGATTCTTTAAATTTGGCAACCTAAGGTCCTGATCAGATCTAGGATTGTTGATTGAAAGCTCATTACATTGGTACATTAGAAAGCTCTTGTATGATTCAAGCTTTTCAAACTAACTTTTGAAGAAAATTATCAATATTTACTGTTTTGAAAAGAAAAAGTTGTTTCATTAATTACAGATATCTTTGAATTGAATATAGTTTCTACCAATATGACTACTGATTTATTGAATCAACATTAGTATTTTTGAAAATGTTTATTTGAGATACATTCTTTTATTCTCCTTGAATTAATTATATTAAGTTCAAAGTTGTGTTTTGATTCATATACCGTAGGAATAGATTTTTGAAATCATTCTTGATGAATTCAAGATAATGGAAGTTTCTAAAAAGAAAATTTAAAAGTATAGTTATACTTAACATCTATTGTTAATACAAGTATATTTTGTATGTTATTGAATATATTTGAAGTATATTTGTAGGGGGAGGATTAATAATGTCCAAAACAGATTAATATAATTTAGAATATAAATCTTAGTTAATCTGAGTTTAGATTCCTTAAGATCTTGATGAAACAATTTAAAAGATAAACAAACTATTGTAGATTCATAAGAAGAGAATGTTAGAATAGTTTACAATGTTCTCAAGATAATGTTAAGTGTAGCATGTGTGTTGTCTTTAGAATGTTTCAATTGAAAACATTCGAAACTTGGTTTTGTACTAAGTGTACTAACTAAACGTTATGTTATGTATGGTAACGTGTAAAACTGCCTCTAGACAGCGTTTTACTCGTTAGGTTAGTTAACTCAGCAAGTTATACTTGAATATTTTGGGTGCCTTGATTGAATAAACTTTATTAAATATTCATTTAAAATCCAAACCTGACTTCTATATACGTTGAGTTATTCGCCTAAAACCCTATTTAAACACTTACTACACGGGCACTTAGGTTATTCGTAAACCTTTGTCTGAAAATCTTTCCTGCTTGTTGCTATTACAACCTATGACGATGGTCTCCAAGTTGTACAAGGGTTGTGGTAGAGGAAAAGACAAAAGTATATGAGATGCAAAAGTAAAAGAAATAGATACTAATGAAGTTCCACGCACTTGGTTTAAGAAAATACTTCAAGTGGACAAAAGGTTAGCAAAAATTTACAGTGAATACTTCTTTCCTAAAGGTTTACTGAATGAAGTTAGATTAGAGCTTCATAATATTGATGCAAGTATTACATACATGGGTATTCGAAGCAAGTTTGATAGGGAATTCAAAATGAAATGTGCTAAGGTTACATTTTTCGAATAGTATGCAAAATATATGAAAAAAGGTGTAGGTTCATCAAATAGAATTCCTCAAACTCCTCTAAGTGGTACACAACTACATGCATTTGAGGAAGAACATGAATCTGCTATACCTACTCCTTTGTATTCAAAAGAAGTAGAATCAAATATTGCTGTAGATAAAAGAAAAGTTGAAGAACTTCGAAAGGCCGTTGTAGTAGAAAGTGCTTTCGAAGAATTAAAGCAGAAAAATTTTATGGAGCAATTTGAAAAGAAAACACCAATACTTGAAGAGGAGAAATAAAAGTGTTATGGAAGAAGAAAAATCAAAAAAATTATGTCTAAGGAAACAAAGTCTACTGAAAAAGGAAAATTAGATGAGCATTTATTTCCAAAGGACAATGTATGTTTAGACATTGTACCTTATAGTGCATCTGATAAATTCATCAGTTCCAAGCATACTGAAACTGATGAAGATAATGAGACTTTATTTTCCCTTGATAGAAAACTTGAGAAGAAATCCAAGTCAAATATGAGCTCAAGTTTTTCTGTTAGTTCAAGTCCTGATGATGCAGAAATTGAAAAATTAGAGCATCAGGCAACTAACATTGAACAAGTTATTGTAGATATAATTGACAATGTTGAGGTAGTAACTAGTTCATAGGCTGAATTGTCTGGAGTAGTAGATATTGAAAAAGTTGACTCTAGAAGAGCTAAATGTCAACCAGCCTTCTTCAGAATCTATAGAAGTAGAGTCTGAGAATTCACAGCATGTATCAATGAAGATATCTGTTGAACAAAATGAACAATTACAGATAGATACACCGGTTGTAGAATTTGTGGAAAAATTGAACTCTAATCATTCTATAGAGACTAAACAAATGAATGTAGTGGATATTGAAAATGTTCCTTACACTGTTGAAGCCGGAGAATCAAGCTTACATACGCAGCTTTAAGAAAATATTTTCACAAAGGAACAACATGACATTCATTTTGAAGAAGAGGTTCCTAAAGATGAATTAAACTCTAAATCAGGGCTTCAGGTATCACCTTCTTTGTGTACAGTATTACAAATTCAAGGTAATTCAATTTATTTTAGATCTGAGGAAGTAGTGCAGAAATACAATAATCTAATTACATGTTAGATTTTACATGCTCGACCAATAAAATTCAAAAATTTGATTGATACAAGAGATCTATTTAAGTATCAAGGCCTCATTCAATTCTTGCCAGTTGGAATGAAATGGAAGCAATACAAAGAGCTTATTACAGCTTTTTATAGCAATCTAGTCAAGAATGAAAATATACTGAAAACTCAAATAAATAAACCAGAGTTCATATTGTCTCCTGAATTAATTTTTGAAGTTTTGGGATTAAAGAATGAAGGTGTTGTTGTTACAAACAGATTTGACATGATTAGACAACTGGAATGGAACATTCAGTCTTTATCAAAAATTCTAGATGTATATACTGAAATGAGACTCATGGAAAATCTAAATGCAGAGGCAAGATTTATTGCAAATATATTACATTCCAATTTATTTTAGAGAGTCGGACATAATATGGAAGTCAGCAGAAGCTGTTTATATGCAACTTATGGTCTGTTGAATAGAATTCAAATCAATTGGTTTGATGTTTTTACTTCTCAACTATAGCATATGAGTTCAAAGTTATTTGTTGGTGATATTATATGTAGACTCCTTGCAAGCCAATTGAATTTATCCGACTAGTCCTTTGAAACTAAAGGTATGAGAGCTTTTAGTGTAAACGATTTGAAAAAATTTCAGGCCATGCATCAACCTCAACAACAACAATAACAACCAATAGAATGTACAGAACAGATTCCACCACAACAGCCAAGTTATTCAGTTTAAGTAGAACAGCAACCCTAGTTACCTCCTCACCTAGATGATGTGCTTCACGACATCAGAAATGATATTAGGCATCTAGGAGATAAAATTTGTAATGCTATAAGTGATATACTTAGGAGGAATAGATAACTGTCTGTTTGCTTGTATCTGAATACAAAATGTAATGTTTGTATTTATTGTTTGATTCATTGAGCAATACATTTTATTCTGTAAAAGTTTACAATTCTTATTATTGTTTACAGAAAGCTTTGTTGTAAATATGTCTGTTGCTTTATATATTGTGTAATCATCTTTTTGATTAATGACAAAAAGGGGGAGAAATGTTAAATGTTAAAAATTCAAAAGAAGAAGATGATTATGATATTAATTGTATATATTATAGAGGGAGATAATATTTAAGTGGTTACGATGATGATAATGTAATCTGAAAGATAATTATGTGGTTATTAAAATCTGAACGATACTTATGTAATTATTGACATTTGAAAGTTTTATTTCTAAGAGGTGAAATTTACACAAACAATAGAAATAAGCTTAAGTGAACTTAAGTTAACAAATTTGTTTGTTGAATTAAAAGTTAACCTAACGAAGGTGCTTTGTTGAGTTAAATATATTTCATAATTGATTTAATATGGTTTTGTCATCATCAAAAAGGGGGAGATTGTTGAGTATTTTGTTTTGATGATGTGTGCTGAATGAAAGTAATCATATTTGCTCAATTGCTATTGCTTGTGAAAAGAAATTAAAAACATCAATTAATACAAAAAAAGTTTACTGATATAAATACTTGTCTGTATTGGATCTGAAATTATACTAAATTAATAACTAGTCGTTTCATTGCATTAATTTCTCATTTAACTAAACATTAAGTTAACGTGTGTTTTTATTGAAAAGCATGATAGGTTTTAAAGTTATATTTTTTGTATCATGAATAGTGCACGTTTAGACAACTCGTTAAGTTAGAGTGTTATTTGTATAGAGATCACGTGAGAACTTGTTAAGTTAGAGGCTTAAAGGTTAAAATAGGTCACGTGAGAACTCGTTAAGTTAGTGAGTAAAAGAAGAGACAAACTCGTTAAGTTAGTATTGTACATGTGGTGAAATTATAAGTTACGAATGTTAAATTGTATCACGTGAGGTGCACATGTTTAACTCGTTAAGTTAACATAACTAAACGCGTTGAGTTGCTATATTGAATACTAAGGCAATGCGTTAGGTTAGCGTTATAAAACTTAAGTTGTTATTTTTACACATGGTAAAATTCTTATTATAAAAACATTTGTTTATTATTGGTTTGTTGAGTTATTTGTAACACAACAGAGATGGTTCATTGAGTTAATCGTAACACTACAGAAATGGTTCGTTGAGTTAGCGTAATATCACGAACTTAGTTCATTGAGTTAGCTACAATACTTGTCACGTGAGTTGGCACATGAGGAACTCATTAAGTTAGAAACATTAAGTTATATATCTACTTGTGTTACTCGTTTAGTTAACATTAAAGTAATGACTTCTTATTACACTTGATGAAAGATTTTGGACGAGAAAGTTTATTTTGCAAGAAATTTTTTAGAGATCTAAGATTGATGATTAAAGAAAATTTGAAATGTAAACGTGGGTCAGAATGTGTGTATTTCGATGAAGGAAAAAGAAAAGACATGAAGAAGTGGAAGACTGATAGTGATTAAATGTGGAAGATATGCATGAAATGAATATACAATATAAAAGTCATAAAATTCTCGTTGATCAGTTATCCCTGCACTCCAAACGAAAAATCCTTTTAGGGATCAAAAACACCTCTTCAGGGAAAAGCTCTCAGGTGGAAGAAAATTCAGTGAAGTAGAAAAGGTCAGATTTATGTCACTAAAGATTTGAAGTATCAGATGAAAGCAAATTTAGTGAAGTAGAGAAAGACTAGATATTTGCCACTGAAGAATTGTTGAAGAAGAAAGAGAAGAAGAAGAAAGATCTCAAACAAGGAGAAATGTTTTAAATTCTGCAAATTAGTTTTCTCTATTTGTAGTTATGAAATTGTATAGATGAAACATGGTATCGATATATAATTGCATCTACAATTTCTGAGGAGAATTGAATTGTATATTGTAATTGAAACCTTGAATAAAAATGATTTTATGAAAATAGTGTCTCGACTTATTTTTGAGTTTTGAAGTTTCAATTATAATCAAAAATGTTGAAAAACACAATTCACCCCCCTCTTGTGTAGCCATACGATCCTATAGTTCCAACTAGCAAGAATTGAATGAGGCATTGAAACTCAAATAGATCTCTTATTTCCATCAAATTTCTGAACTTTATTGGACGAGCATGCAAAATCTGACATGTAATCAGATTATTGTATTTATGCACTACTTCCTTAGATCTAAAATGAATTGAATTACCTTGAATGTGTAATACTTTATACACAGAAAGTGATACCTGAAGCCTTGATTCAAAATTTACTTCATCTTTAGGAACCTCTTCTTCAAAATGAATGTCATGTTGTTCCTCTAAGAAATTATTGTCTTGAAGCTGTGTATGTAAGTTTGATTCTTCAACTTCAATAGTGTAAGGAACATCTTCAATATGCTCTACATTCATTAGTTCAGTCTTTATAGAATGTTTGGAGTTCAATTTTTTCATAAATTCTACAATCGGTGTATCTGTTTGTAATTGTTCATTTTGTTCAACAGATATCTCCATTGATACATGTTGTGAATTCTTAGACTCTACTTCTATAGATTCTGAAGAAGGCTGATTGACATTAAGCTCTTCTAGAGTTTTATGTTTTTCAATATTTACTACTCTAGACAATCCAACCTGTGAACTAGTTACTACCTCAACATTTTCAATTATATCTGCAATAACTTATTCTATGTCAGTTGCCTGATGCTCTAATTATTCAATTGCTGCATCATCAAGGCTTGAACTAATAGAAAAACTTGAACTTATATTTGACTTGGATTTCTTTTCAAGTTTTCTAGCAAGAGAAAATAAAGTCTCATTATCTTCATCAGTTTCAGTATGCTCGGAACTGATGAGTTTTTTAGATGCAAGAAAAGGAACATTGTCTAGACATACATTGCCCTTTGGAAATAAATGCTCATCTGATTTTTCTTTTCCAGCAGACTTTGTTTCCTTAGACCTAATTTTTCTAATTTTTCTTCTTCTATAACACATTTGTTCTCTTCTTCAAGTATTGTTGTTTTCTTTTGAATTTGTTCCATAAAAGTTTTCTGATTTAATTCGTCTAAGGCATTTTCTATTGCTATTGCCTTTCGAAGACCTTCAACTTTTCTTTTATCCATAGTAATATTTGTTTGTTTTTCTTTTGAATACAAATGAGTAGGAATAGCAGATTCATGTTCTTCCTCAAATGCATGTAGTCTTGTACTATTTATGGGTGTTTGAGGAATTCTAGTTGATGTACCTACACCTTTTTCCATATATTTTGCATACTGTTCTAAAAATGCAATTTCAGCACACTTGATTCTATATTCTCTATCAAACTTGCTTCGAATACCCATGTATTTAATACTTTCATTAGTGTTATGAAGCTCTAATCTAACTTCATTCAGTATTCCTTGAGGAAAGAAGTATTCACTATAAATTTTTGTTAACCTTTTGTCCACTTGAAGTATTTTCTTAAACCAAACTTGTGGAACTTCATTAGTATCTATTTCTTTTCCTTTTCCATCTCCTCTGCTTTTGCCTTTTCCTTTGCCACGACCTTTGTAATACTTGAAGACTATCGTCGTAGGTTATAACAGGAACAAGCGGGAAAGATTTTCAAACAAAGTTTACGAATAACCTAAGTGCCCATGTAATAAGTGTTTAAATAGGGTTTTAGGCAACTAACTCAACGTGTATAGAAGTCGGGTTTGGATTTTAAATGAATATTGAATAAAGTTTATTCAATCAAGGTACACAAAATATTTAAGCATAACTCGTTGAGTTAACTAACCTAACGAGTAAAATGCTATCTAGAGGCAGTTTTACACGTTACCTTACATAACATAACGTTTAGTTAGTACACTTTACCAAAAACAAGTTTCAAATGCTTTCAACTGAAACCTTTTGAAGACAACACATAAGCTATAATTAACATATATAAAACATCATCTTGAGAGCATTGTAAACTATTCTAACATTCTTTTTATGAATCTAAAATAGTTTGTTTGTCTTTTAAATTATTTCATCAAAACCTTAAGAGGATTAAACTCAGATTAACCAAGATTTGTATTCTGAATTATATTAATCTATTTTAGACATTGTTATTCCTCCCCCTACAAATATACTTCAAATATATTCAATTACATACAAAATATATTTGTATAAGATAGATGTTAATTATAACTACACTTTAAATTCTCTTTTCAGACGATTTCTATCATCCTAAATTCATCATAAATGATTTCAAAAATCAACTTCATTCGTATATGAATCAAAACATAACTTTAAACTTAATATGATTAACACAAGAAGAATAAAGGAATGTATCTCAAATGAACATAGTCAAAAGTACTAATATTGATTCAATAAATCAGTAGTCATATTGGTAGAAACTATATTTGATTCAAAGATATTTGTAGTGTAGGATCGTTGTATCACAAGAGGGGAGGTGAATTGTGTTTTTAGCAATTAAAATTACTAGTGGATAAAACAAGAGCACAAAACACTCATAAATAAAATTCTATTTTTTATAAACTTTAAAGACAGAATTTAAAATATCTTTTTAGCTCAATTCCCTTCTTGACGGTTTTGATACAGTAATGTCCGATATACAATTCAAATAGGAAAATAAAGTTCTTATTCAAAACTAATTTCGAATTGTATAAAACCTGATCTTTATGCACGTAGCTCCTTTCCTTCTTTTGCTCAACTTCTATATCTCTTCTTCTCTAGTTGTTGAATTTCCAGACTTTTTGCATTTGCAGTTCCTTTTTTGAAATTGCTTGAAATTTCAAACTTCTTTTGATGTTGGAGAATTTTTCTAGATATGAATAATGTTGGTTTTTCAGTTAGGGATCCAAATTGAATATTCAGACTTGGTTTTTGAGATTGAGATCCTTTTTGCCATGTAGCTCGTACTCTCTATTTGTAGTTGAACTATGTCTTCACGTTCAACATGTTCATCCACTTAATCCACAATCCATAATCCATGTACTAATTTTTTCTTTAATCCAAATTACTATCTTTTTGAATTTCCACTTTCTCCACTATCATTTTGAATTTCCATGATCTCTACTCGTAGATTCACCGAAACTTTATCTTCTTGGAGTTTTGTAGAACATCTTCTAACTCTTCGTTTTAGTCGAATACTTATCTATAACTCTTTGAGTTTTTGCACCTTCAAAACACGTGACTAAATAAGGAAAACTTATCTGTTCGTTAGTCATTTTATAAAACTCGAACAGTTATCTATCCATGTGTATAAAAACTCGAACAATTATCTAACTCTTCGATTTTCATTAACGAACGCACATGGAAAACATGTGACAACTTAAAATATTAAAAACACATGTGCAGATAACTTAACTATACGAGTTTTTAACATAACTCTTCGACAAAAACAAAATGTTAACTATCCGAAAGTTTAACTATCGAAAATCTAACTATTCGAAAACTTTAACTATCTGAAAACTTTAACTATCCAAAAGTTTACTATCTGAAATAAAAATGAAATTTTTCGATAACCTGTTAACATTTAATTACGTGACAATTATACTTAGAGAATATTATTTAGACTTATTTAAAAACTTTAATAAAGAATATATCATCAAAACAAAATTCATAACAATCTCCCCCTTTTTGACGATGTCAAAACCTAATAAGTCAAATAATCTATCTTCTCCCCCTTTTTGGCATTATAAAAAAGTAAATAAAATGTAAGGAAGAAAAACTTTGCTAAGTATATATATTTCAAAAAGACATTTTTAAACATGCATAACTTTTGTGGATAAGCATAAACTGTTAAAAAAAAATTGTTTTAAACATAAATTGTCAAAAAACAAGTATATGATCATTAAATGTAGTAAACAATTTACATAATGCGATTTATTTTACATAAATAATTTTTGGTAACAAATTACAAGAAAGAAATCATGCAATACATAATTTTTATAATCACAATTCTCGTTGTCTTCAAAAAATATTGATGAGAGTATCTGAAATTTGCCTTGCAATTTTTGTACTTACTCTATTTATCTGATCAATTACTACTTGATCTAAATCATTTTGTGAAACTTGTGATTGTTGCTGTAAAAATTCATTATTTATGTCTGTATTTAAATCTCTATGTATATCTATATTTATACTTGTATTTGTATCTGTATGTTGTTGTTGTTCTGAAAATTGTGTTGATTGTTGTTGTTGTGATTGAGTTTGCCAATCTTGTTGTGGTTGCTGATGTTGAATTACAGGTGCATTTGCTTCCTGGTATTTCAGTAGTTCCTTTGTAGAGAAAGATCTTGACTTTAATCTTTTCTATGGCCAATGTGTAATATTTGTTTGACTTGCCACAATTCTTAAAATCGTATCACTATAAAATAATCTACTTAGCAAATTTAAGATATGAGAAACAAAAATATCATACCAGTTCAATTGTATATGGTTAATTAATGCATATGTAGCATAAAGATAGCATCTGTCAACTTCTGCCCCATGACCAAACCTTTGAAAGAGTGAAGTATGTAGTATTTTTGCAATAAAACGTGCTTGGCCATTTAAATCATTTAGTAATCTCATTGGATTGTTGGTAGTTGGATCTTTGGCTAAACTTTTAATGTCTCATCCCAATTGATAAACCTATTTTCTTTCTGATAATTTAACTCCATTTTTCAAACCAAGTACTTGATAAAGTAATTCTAGAGTTAAATATATGTCGTAGTCTTGTATATTGGAAACAAGAATACCTTCTTCCACTGTTAAGTTTGAGTAAAAACAACTTACAAGTTCTAGTATAACAAGATGACTTGGTTGTTGTGGAAGCAGAGTCAACAAGCCTTGAAATTCAAACATTTCTCATATATGTGCCATCCCTTCACACTTAACTGGTCTTGAATATAAAATCGTAAAAGTTTTATATGTCTAAAACTTTTCATAACATGAGTTATTTTTGAACCATAACAATGTATTGTCATCTAAATTCTATTTTCCTATCATGATGTTTAGATCTGGGACTGGTTTCAATATTATCAGTAGTATTTATATTTTCAGACCTTTCAGAACTGGTGGAATTTCTATCAAAGCTACTATAAATGTCTGAAATATCTGTTATTATCGTATCAATAATCTATTGAAATTCCTCTATTTGATCTTCTTGAAACATATCAGTAGCAATAGTCTCTGTATTAATCTGTCTATTAGCAACATTTATCTCTATGATTGATCTTTACAACAACTGTCTTTATATGAAAGAATGTTCTATAATAGAGTCATTCTGTATTTCTGAAATTTCTATATTTGAGACATTGGCAGTGTTATATTCTATTTGTAACTGTGTAGTTTGTTGATTATATACATTTATCAACAAATATATTGTATACTATAACAGACATAACCACATGTATAAACTGTAGTATAAGCAACTATACCAAAAATCAAAAGTCTCTATCCGAGATACAGTAAGAGGAAGAATATTTATACATTCCTCTTCAGATGAAATATCTTCAAAATTCATAGACTCAGTGTCTATGTCATCAAAAATATCATCAAAATTGATATCATTTGTATATGTATCATTAAAATTTCCTACATGTTCTCTTTCTATAGGAAAAGAATGTTGACTTGCAACATGATGTGAAAAATTGTTCATTGTATTAAAAGAAACATTATGCACTAATGTGACACAATACCTTAGAGTGTATGCTTGTAATCCGATATTTGTCACATCTGTTGGGATTCCTAACACAAAAGTCTGTCTAGCTTCTGCAATGGAACATAGTTTTCCATTTTTCAATGATTCTTCTCTTTGCTGCAATATGCCTTGTACACCTGTAATTAGTCCAAAATATTCTAATGTCTTCTTCTTTTTTTGACTATATGTCTGTAGTGTTTTTGGTTGTTTAGGAGGTTCTAAACTTTTCTTAATTTCTCCTGTTAAAGGCACCTATGGTCTTGATGGTCCTTCACCATGATGCCTAGGTTGCAATAATGGAATATAGATTTTAAGCTCTCAACCTTTGCCATTTTTAGTTGATAAACTTTTTGTCCTTCACTTCGAAGGCCCATTTTCCAAATGACAGTTTTCTGTTCATCAATAAATTGTTAGATGTTGTCTAAAATAGCTGGGGGAAAATAATGTTGGGAATACAAAGATTCTAATTCCCTATTGGCATTTTCTATCATTGGTCCCCATTTCTTTCCATAATAAGTAATATACTGTTCTAATTTTTCAGGTATTTGTCCAACACTTGTAACAACCGTAGGGTTTGGTTGTAAAGTTCATTTCCACATTTGTAACGCGGAAAGTTCGGTCTATTTTAGTCTAAACTATGTTTCAGCATAATTTCAGATAAATTTTCAACAAAAATTTTTCTCGTCTTGAACAACTTTTCTAATTTCATGTAGTACTTTATTAGAAAAAGTATACCTTGTGTAGATGTCATTGATTTCATTTTCTATCTTCTGAAGTTCCATCTCTCTTTTCTGCACTTTTGTCATTCTACCACGTCCTAACATTGTCGATTAATCTTTGCTATTCACTATAGAACTTAGTAGAAGTAAAGATTGTGAAACTAGGGTTTTACTAAGGTAGAAACACGAAAGGTTGTTAGTAAAACATTTATAACTCTTCGAGTTTATAAACGGATTCAATCATTGAGATCATAAATATAAGATCCGTTACTGATAAATAACTTGAATGCTTACAATAACTGTACGAGTTTTACAACTGACAAAAGCAGAATACTTAGCGTAATTGTTCGTGTAAAGAAAATAACTACGGGCTAAGTGAAAAGTGAGTAAACTCGAAGACTTATGATAACTATTTGAGTTTTGTGAGCAGTAAAGCACGTAACCATACGACAAACTAAAATAGTTATTGTCATAGTTTAAGTCTTTTAGAAAAATATAATAATATTAAGTTAATTATTTATGTTTCTCGGATGGATATGCGTAAAAGTCAAAGACTTAAGCATAACTGTTCGAGTTTCAACATGAGACATAATAAAGCAATGAAATTCAACACGTGCATAATTCTAATTTAAGGAGTTCAGATATTTTTGGATACTTATAAACCTAACTATCCGATGCTCAGATGTATTTTAGACAGTTACTAGATAACTTATCGAACATTCACTTAAGGTATGCATTTAGGCTTTAACATGTGTACTTCAGGAAATAATAAAATATTATTTTAATCATTTAAAACATAAATGTCCGATATATACGATATAACCTTTCAAAATAATAGAAAATTCGGATACTTAAGAACTAAAAAGCATGTACTTCATCGATAGTTTAGAAATGTAGTTAATTAATGTTAATTTCCTGAAATTATGCAGATTCTTTCATTAAAGCATATAATAGTTCATAATGATTGAATTATTATATGAGAAATTGCTCCCCCTACATAAATGTAGTCTAAAGAATCTATGGCGTACTTAAACTAGGTTGCCAAGCTCTAATAGATTTGTTATTTAAGTTCAAAATCTAGCGTACTTAAAATGGATTGCCAAGCCCTAACAGATTTGAGTTTCTCATTTTTTTTAAAAAAAATTTAAATACAGAGATAAGTAGTAGATTTAATAATTTAGACTTTCTGACATTTATCTTATTCAGTTTATAAAAGAAAATTCATACAGATATACCTTCAGGTAACTTAAAAGAATTCAATAATGAGTACACGAACTTAAGAAAATAAATGCATTACATTATATGTAAAGGATAGATAATAATAAAGAAAAATAACAAAGATTATATGCACAGATTATGGCAGAATTGTTATAACACCTGTAAAAGAAATTAAGCTTGAGTACATTGCCTCTCTTTTTTTTTTATAACTTAAATAGAATCTGAATTACTTGTAAAATGAGTTTTCAATCAGCACATCCTAAGCCAATTGGTTCAAGTGACTAGGGTTTAAGATCCCCCAACAGACTTAATTACTCAAGAAATTGCAGATAAACAATAAAATAAGATAGTAAATTGAATAAGAGGCAACCGCAAGACTTAATTTTTCTAACAGTATGTTAATAATTTTCCTTTAATAAATAGTATATACTTTCTATGTATTTTTTAGTTAAAATCTCTATAAGGGCGTGTAACAAAAATATAGTTGGCACTCATATTGAATCAAATTAACTCTCCTTAAGTAACATTTTCTGATTTTTTCTTAAGTAAATTGACTTCAATAAAAATCATAATTTCATAAATTCTTAACTACTAGAAAATAGTAATTCGAAAATAGATATTTTGTTTGTTTGTTTTTTTTTTGATAATAAAGAAATTAAATTCTAAAACTACCTTATAACAAACCAAAATGTTATGCAATGAACATGACAATTTAAACATCAGATAACTTACAGATACCAAGTTCTAATCGTAATTTTGAAAAGGTATTCTCATCTAAGGGTTTTGTAAATAAATCTGCTAATTGTTCTGTGGTAGGAACAAAATTTAATACTATTTTTCTTTTTATATCATTATCCTTTAGAAAATGATGTCGAACTTCTATATGTTTAACTTGTGAATGTAAGACAGGATTTTTAGACAAACTTATTATAGAACTACTATCATAGAAAATCTTAGTTGGTTCATAGGCTAAATTAAAATCTTTTAAAGTTTGTTTGATCCACAGGATTTGAGCATAGCAAAGTGCAACAACTATATATTCAGCTTCAGTTGTAGGTAATGCTACACAATTTTACTTTTTGCTAAACCATGACATTACAGAATTTCCTAATAATTAACATGTGCTACTGGTGCTTTTTCTTTTAGACTTATATCCTGCGAAATCAACATCACTATAACCTATTAAATTTAGAGAACTGTGTTTAAAGTAAAACAATCCGAAATTGATGGTTCCTAATAGATATTTAAAAATTCGTTTAACAACAAGTAGGTGTGATTCTTTAGGATTAGATTGATATCCAGCATAAGTACACACACTAAACATAATATCTGGTCGGCTAGCTATTAAATAAAGTAATGAACTAATCATATTTCTATATTGTTTTATATCTACAGTTTTTCTAGAGTCATCTTTATCCAACTTAGTGATAATACTCATTAGTGTATTCTTTGTTTTAGTGTTGTCTAAACCAAACCTCTCTAATAAGATATCATTTATAAAACATTTTTCAGTTACCTGAACCTTGCCAGACCCAAGGATATTTGTTTTGCTTTTATTTCCAAAGGTAACTTGTCTATTCTTGGTCTTTGTTACTTCTGTAAGTAATCATATATCTTTAGTCATGTGGCTGGATGCTCCACTGTCCATTATCCATTTTGATTTGTGTACCTCACTGGATTTTGCCATGAAGCATACGTTTGCTAGATTTTCTTCTAAATCTGGTGTTGACGAGGATTCATTGTCTGATGTTGAATCCTTTGTTTCTTCACTTTGTGAAGTTGAAGAGTCATCCCATGTCACTTTAAGTGCCATTCTCTTTTTGAATTTCTTATCCCTGAAATTTCTCCTTGAATTCTTTTTATCTTCGTTGAAAGGATAATCAGTTTGAAAGTGACCCGGCCTGTTGCACTTGTAGCATATGATTTTGTCTTTCATGAATGACTTCTTCTCCATATCTCCAGATGTCTTTGCTGACCTGAAGTTCTTACATTCCTTCAACAGATTTTTAAATTTTCTGGTCAACAATAGTAAATCATCGTCAGAATCACTAATGACTTCTAAGACTTTATCAACTTCAAAAGCTAGATCCTTTCTAGGATTCTTCCCTTTTGAATCTAAATGTTGTACTTCATAGGCTATCAGATTGCTTATGAGATCATCAAGAGTATATGTATTTAAATCTTTTGACTCTTTAATAGATGTTGTCTTTTAAGCTCAAATTTTAGTTAAATATCTAAGGATCTTTCTTACTAAGTCTTTTTCCTCGAATTTCTTGCCTAAAGATTTTAATAAATTCACAATCTCAAGAAAACGGAAAAATATATTAGAGATACATTCATTTTCGTGCATTTTAAAAAGCTCATATTTATGTACTAACATATTAATCTTAGATTCTTTGACCTGGTTAGTACCTTCGTTGGCAACTTCTAATGCATGCCATATCTCATATGCAGTTTGATATGTAGAAACTTTGTTAAATTGATCATGAGATAAAGCACAAAATAAGATGTTTAAACCTTTAGCATTCAGTGTCATTCGCTCCCTTTCATCAAAAGTCCAAGTATCATATAGAGTTGCAACTAACACTATAGGATTGCTAATTATATGCCACAGTTTGAAATCAATTGACTAAAAGAATACTTTCATCCTATATTTCTAATAGCCATAATTGCTACCTTCAAACATAGGAGGACGATTAGTGGTCTGTCCTTCAATCAACTAAGATTTTAGTATTATCCATTTTAAACAGATGACCCTAAGTAAATGATAGGAAAAAAATCGATTCCTAAATAGAGAAATGAAAACTTTTCAGATGCTTTGATACTAGATGTAGCAGAGTGTAGAAAATCTGACAAGAATTTAAAAGCTCTGATACCACTTGTAGGATCGTTGTATTACAAGAGGGGGGGTGAATTGTGTCTTTAGCAATTAAAATTACCAGCGAATAAAACAAGAGCACAAAACACTCGTAAATAAAATTCTATTCTTTATAAACTTTAAAGACAAAATTTACAATATCTTTTCAGCTCAATTCTCTTCTTGACGATTTTGATACAGTAATGTCCGATATACAATTCAAGTAGAAAATGAAGTCCTTATTCAAAACTAATTTTGAATTGTATAAAACCCGATCTTTATGCATATAGCTCATTTCCTTCTTTTTGCTCAACTTTTGTATCTCTTCTTTTCCAGTTGTCAAATTTCCAGACTACTTGTGTTTGTAGCTCCTTTTCTGAAATTGCTTGGAATTTCGAACTTCTTCTAATGTTGGAGAATTTTTCTGAATATGAATATTCAAGCTTAACTTTTCAGTTAGGTATTTGGATTGAATATTTAGACTTGATTTTTGAGATTGGGATCCTTTGTTGTAATGTAGCTCATACTCTCTATTTGTAGTTGAACTATGTCTTCACGTTCAGCATGTTCATCCACTTAATCCATAATCTACGTACTAATTTTTTCTTTAATCAAAATTACTATCTTTTTGAATTTCCACTTTCTCCACTATCATTTTGAATTTCCACGATCTCCACTCGTAAATTCACCGAAACTTTATCTTCGTGGAGTTTTGTGAAATATCTTCTAAGTTTTTATTTTAGTCGAACACTTATCCTTTAAGTCCTGTAAAAACTCAAACACATAACTCTTTGAGTTTTTGCACCTGCAAAACACGTGACTGAACATAGAAAACTTATCTATTTGTTAGTCCTTTTATAAAATTCAAACAGTTATCTATCCATGTGTATAAAAACTCGAACAGTTATCTAACTCTTTGATTTTCATTAACGAACGCACATGGAAAACACGTGACAACTTAAAACATTAAAAACACACGTGTAGATAACTTAACTATATGAGTTTTTTAACATAAACTATTCGACAAAAACAAAACGTTAACTATCCGAAAGTTTAACTATCAAAAATCTAACTATTCGATCCAAAAACTTTAACTATCCGAAAGTTAACTATCCGAAATAAAAATGAAACTTTCTGATAACCTGTTAACATTTAATTATGTGACTATTATACTTAGAAAATATTATTTAGACTTATTTAAAAACTTTAATAAAGCATTCATCATCAAAACAAAATTACTAACAGATACAATATAACATTCGTAATCTTTAATTCACCATGTGTACAATACTAATGTAACGAGTTCGTCTCTTCTTTTACTCACTAACTTAACGAGTTCTCATGTGACCTATTTTAACTTTTAAGCCTCTAACTTAACGAGTTCTCACGTGATCTCTATACAAATAACACTCTAACTTAACGAGTTGTCTAAATGTGTATTGTTCATGATACAGAAAATAATTGCTGTTCAAGTAAATCTAAGACTAAAATTCCTTTTATTATGAAACAAGGTAATAAATATGTAGAAGTAGGTACTTCAAGGGATGAATCATGCAGTAATAATGTAAATCAATGTGATTTGTCAAATTGTACTTCTAACATGACTATAAATGTTTCTAAAAATCTTGTTTCTTGTTCTGGAAATTCAGTTTCTAATGTTTCTAAAATTTCAGGCAATTGTAGTAAACTGAAAATTCAGAAACCTGAGCATGTAATTCAATACACTAGTATTAGACTAAGTAGTCATTCTGCATGTGATAAAACAAAAAAATTCTTGTGCAGAAAAAGATTTTGTATGTATGGAAAGTGTTAATACAAGTACAAAATCTTGGTATGAACTTACTGAAATAAATAAGCATGACCAAAATAAATTAACATTTGATAAAAATATGTTTGGTCTTGATTATACTACATCTGAAAACAAAAAGAATGTTTGCAAAAGCAATAATGCTATATGTGAGTTTGAAGTTAATGATAAATCAATAGTACTTACAACTAATAAGAATATAAATGATAATGTTAAACTATTTTTAAACAAAAAGAAGAAATATGCGTTTAATGAACTTGGTCCTCAACAACATTGGGTACCAAGAAAAAGTTTTCCTTAATTTGTTGTAGGAGGAAACAACATCAAAATGGATCTTGGACAATGGAGCGTCAAGTCACAAGACCAGACAAAAAAGTCTATTACAAAATTTTACAAATACCATGAAAGGAAGTGTAACATTTGGAAACAAAAGCAAAGATAAAATCATAGGTATGGGCAATGTTCAAATAACTCCTACTTGTGTTATTTCGAATGTACTATATGTAGAAAACCTAGGATTTAATTTGCTGAGTGTCATAAAACTAACTGAAAATGAATATTATGTAGTGTTTGAAGATAATGTATGCAAAATAATTGATAAAAATACAGATGAAATTAAGTTTATTGCTAAAAGAAAAGGTTCTGTATGTATTTTATTTTTACCTTCTAGTGTAGTTGATTTAAATTCATGTTTGCTAGCTGAAACTAGTGATGCATATCTATGGCATAGAAGGATTGGGCATATAAATATGAGACTGTTACATAAACTATCTAGAAAACATTTAGTGAGAGGTTTACCAAAGATTAAATACTCAAAGAACTTTATGTGTGATGCATGTGAGTTAGGTAAACTTCACGAAAACTCTTTTAAATCCAAAACAGATATTTCAAGCAAGAGAGTCTTAGAACTTATACATATGGATCTATTTGGACCAACGAGAATCATGAGTCTTGGTGGTAAACGGTATGTATTTGTTTTAGTAGATGACTTCTCTAGATACACTTGGATATATTTTCTAGCATCTAAGACAAAAGTTTTTGAAAAATTTAAAATGTTTTGCAATTTTGTTTAAAATGAGCAAAGTGTCTCTATTCAAAAACTTAGGAGTGATCATAGAACTGAATTTGATAATGATCAAATGGATAACTATTGTAATGAGCATGGCATTGATCACAGATTTTCTTTTCCAAGAGCACCATGTCAAAATGGTGTTGTTAAGAGAAAGAATAGATCTCTTCAAGAAATGGCCAGAACTATGTTGAATGAATATAAGTCACCTCAAAATCTTTGAGCTGAAGCAGTAAATACAGCTTGTTATGTTATTAACAGAAGTCATTTAAGACCTCATGTTAATAAAACTCCTTTTGAAATTATGTTTAATAGGGTTCCAAAAATTTCCTATATGAAATCATTTAAGTCATACTCTATTTATTAAGAGAGATGGTAAAGATCAGATTGTTGTTCAAATATACGTGGATGATATAATCTTTGGAGCAACCTCTGATAAGTTGATAGAAATATTCTCTGAAGAGATGACTAATTAGTTTAAAATGAGTATGATAGGAGAACTTTCATATTTTCTAGGACTTCAAATTAAGCAAATGGATAAAGGTATATTTTTAAATCAAGAAAAATATGCAGATGAAATGCTTAAGAAATTTAATTTTAATGATACAAGGATTCGAGGAACTCCTATGAGTACTACTTTAAAGTTAAATATTGATGACATAGGAAAATCTATACATCAAAGAAAATACAGAAGTAAGATTGGTTCTTTACTTTATTTGACTACTAGTAGACCTGATATTATGTTTGCTGTGTGTGTTTATGCTAGATTTCAATCTAATCCTAAGGAATCACACTTCATTGCAGTTAAAAGAATATTTAGATATATACAAGGAACTAAAAATTTCAAACTGTATTATTCTAAGGATAGTTCAATAGATCTTATAGGATATACTGATGTTGATTATGTAGAATCTAAATCTGATAGAAAGAGTACCAGTGGCACATGTCAATTATTGGGAAATAATTTGGTGTCATGGTTTAGTAAAAAGCAAAACTGTGTAGCACTTTCTACTACAGAAGTTGAATATGTTGCTGCTGCATTGTGTTGCACTCAGATTCTGTGGATAAGGCAAACTTTAGAAGATTTTGGATTATCTTATGATACAATTGAGATTTATTGTGACAGTAGTTCTGCAATAAATCTTTCTAAAAATCCTGTATTACATTCAAGAGCAAAACATATAGAGTTTAGACATCATTTTCTAAGAGATAACGTAATTAAAGGAAAAATTAAATTAGAATTTGTGTCTAGTAAAAATCAATTAGCTGATATATTTACAAAACCTCTAGACGAAAATACATTCTGCAACATTAGATTAAATTTAGGTATTTGTAGGCTATGTGATGTGTAAAATGCTTAAACTCCACATAAAAAGATAAATATTATTGATGATGTTGTTCACCTCATAGATATTATATACTTATTATAAATATCTAAAGTAATATCTAAATTGCTGCTTAAGATACTATGTATTTATTGTAAAATCATAATAGTATCTTATTGATTTTAAGTAGTTTATCAATTTTAATAGTTTTTACGATTTTAAGTGGAAGTGTAAATGAAAAACATTAAATACTTCTAACATTCTGAAATTTTAATTAAATGTTTTCTTTGAATCAAGGAAAATGCATATGATCATGCATAAATTTGACTTAATTGATTAAACTTGTAGAATAAGTTATATGTAACTCATCTTAAACTATTAATCAAAAATATAAGCTTATTGAAACTGATTCATATTCTCAGTATAATCATAGAAGTAAAAATTGTATGAGATTTGTGTTTTATTGCATCTGTATTAATGGAATACATATATATTGTGCTTAAAATGAAAAGTGCTTACAAAGTAAAAGTCTTTGAGAGTTTATTGATCAATTTGATCACGAGCCTTTTGTACTTGAGCAGATAGGTATGTAAGGATTGTTGTCCTCAAAAAAGATTCTTTAAATCTGGTAACCTAAGGTCCTGATCAGATCTAGGATTGTTGGCTGAAAGCTCATTACACGAGTACATTAGAAAGCTCTTGTATGATTCAAGCTTTTCAAACTAACTTTTAAAGAAAATTATCAATATTTACTGTTTTGAAAAGAAAAAGTTGTTTCATTAATTACAGATATCTTTGAATCGCATATAGTTTATACCAATATGACTACTGATTTATTGAATCAACATTAGTACTTTTGAAAACGTTTATTTGAGATACATTCTTTTATTCTCCTTGAATTAATCGAATTGAGTTCAAAGTTGTGTTTTGATTCATATAAAATAGGAATTGATTCTGGAAATCATTTTTGATGATGTCAGGATAACGGAAGTCTCTGAAAAGAAAATGTAAAAGTATAGTTATACTTAACATCTATTGTCACTACAAGTATATTTTGTATTTTGATTGAATATATTTGAAGTATATTTGTAGGGGGAGCATTAACAATGTCAAAAACAGATTAATATAATTTAAAATACAAATTTTAGTTAATCTGAATTAATGTCCTCTTAAAATCTTGATGAAATAATGTAAAAAGACAAATAAACTATTTTAGATTCAAAGGACAAAATGTTCAAATAGTTTACTATGTTCTCAAGATAATGTTAAGTTTTAGCATGTGTGTTGTTTTCAGAACGTTTCAGTTGGAAGCATCCAAAAATTGTTTTAAGTGTACTAACTAGATGTTATATTAGATAAGGTAACATGTAAAACTGCCTCTAGACAGCGTTTTACTCGTTAGGTTAGTTAACTCAACGAGTTATACTTGAATATTTCGGGTACTTTGATTGAATATGCTTTATTCAATATTTATTTTATTTCTAAACTCGACTTATCTTCACGTTGAGTTATATGCCTAAAAACCCTATTTAAACACTTACAACACGGGGACTTAGGTTATTTGTAAACTTTGTTAAGAAAATCTTTCCCGCTTGTTGCTGTTACAACCTGCAACGATGGTCTCCAAGTTCTACAAAGGTCGTGGCAGAGGAAAAGGTAAAAGCAGAAGAGATGCAAAAGGAAAAGAAATAGAAAATGATGAAGTTCCACGTACTTGGTTCAAGAAAATATTTCGAGTGGACAAAAGGTTAGAAGAACTTTATTGAGATTACTTCTTTTCTCAGGATATATTAGATGAAGTTAGACAAGAACTTCGACATACTGATGCAAGTATTACATACATGGGTATTCGAAGTAAATATGACAGAGAATACAGAATGAAATGTGCTGAGATTGCATTTTTGGAACAATATGCAAAATATTTGGAAAAGGGTATAGGTTCATCAAATAGAACTCCTCAAACTCCTATAAATGGTACAAGACTACATGCATTTAAGGAAGAGCATGAATCAGCTATCCCTACTCCTTTATATTCAAAACAAGTAGAATCAGATATTGCTGTAGACAAAACAAAAGTTGACAGTCTTTGAAAGGCCGTTGCAATAGAAAGTGCCTTAGAAGAATTAAAGCAGAAAACTTTTATGGGGCAATTTGAAAAGAAAACAACAATACTTGAAAAGGAGAAACAGAAATGTTATAGAAGAAGGAAAGTTAGAAAAATTATGTCTAAAGAAACAAAGTCTTTTGAAAAAGGAAAATCAGATGAAAATTTATTTCCAAAGGACAATGTATGTCTAGACATTGTACCTTATTGTGCATCTGATAAACTCATTAGTTCCGAACACACTGAAACTGATGAAGATAATGAGACTTTATTTTCCCTTATTAGAAAACTTCAGAAGGAATCCAAGTCAAATATGAGCTCAAGTTTTTCTATTAGTACAAGTCCTGATGATGTAGAAATTGACAAATCAGAGCATCAGGCACCTGACATTGAACAAGTTATTGCAGATATAATTGACAATGTTGAGGCAGTAACTAGTTCAAAGGCTGAATTGTCTGGAGTAGCAAATATTGAAATTGTTAAGACTCCAAAAGAGCTAAAAGTTAACCAGCCTTTTACGGAATCTATAGAAGTAGAGTTTGAGAATTCACAGCATGAATCAATGGAATTATCTATTGAACAAAATGAACAATTCCTGACAGATATATCAGCTGTAGAATTTGTGGAAAAATTGTACTCTGAACATTCTATAGAGACTGAACAGATGAATGTTGAGCATATTGACAATGTTCCTAAGACTGTTGAAGCTAAAGAATCAAGCTTACCTGAGCAGCTTCAAGATAATATTTTGGAAGAGGAACAACATGACATTCATTTTGAAGAAGAGGTTCCTGAAGATGAATTAAACTCTGAATCACGGCTTCAGGTATCACATTCTTTGTGTACTATATTAAAAATTCAAGGTAATGCAATTCATTTTAGATCTGAAGAAGCATTGCAGAAATACAATAATCTAATTACATGTCAAATTCTGCATGCTCGTCCAATAAAATTCAGAAATTTGATGGAAATAAGAGATCTATTTTAGTTTCAAGGCCTCATTAAATTCTTGCTAGTAGGAACGAAATGGAAGCAATACACAAAGCTTATTGCAGCTTTTTATAGCAATTTGGACAAGAATGGAAATTTTCTGAAAACTCAAATAAATGAACAGGAGTTTATATTGTCTCCTGAGTTAATTTTTGAAGTTTTAGGATTAAAGAATGAAGGTGTTGTTGTTACCAACAGATTTGACATAATAAGACAACTAGAATGGAACATTCAGTCTTTATCAAAAATTCCAGATGTATATTCTGAAATGAGATTAATGGAAAATCTGAATGCAGAGGCAAGGTTTATTGCAAATATATTGCATGCAAATTTATTTCAGAGAGTTGGACACAATTTGGAAGTCATCAGAAGCTGTTTATATGCAACTTATAGCTTGCTGAATAGAATTCAAATCAATTGGTTTGATGTTTTCACTTCTCAACTACAGCATATGAGTTCAAAGTTATTTTATGGTGATGCTGTATGTAGACTCATTGCAAGCCAATTGAATTTATCCGACTGGCCCTTTGAAACTAAAGGCATGAGAGCATTTAGTATCAAAGATTTGCAAAAATTCCAGGCCATGCATAAACCTCAACGACAACAACAACAACAACCTGATACAGACCATATACAACAACAACAACAACAAAGTTATTCAGTTCAAGCAGAATAGCAAACCCAGCTACCTCCTGACTTAGATGTAGTGCTTAACGACATCAAAAATGATATTAGGCATCTAGGAGAAAAAATATGTAATGTTATAAGTGATATACTTAAGAGGGGTCAATAACTGTTTTTGTTTGTTTCTGAATACAAAATGTAATGTTTGTATTACTTGTTTGATTTATTGAACAATACATTTTTTTGTAAATGTGTTCAATTATTATTCTTGATTACAGAAATCGTTGTTGTAATTCTCTTATATACATATATATATTCTTTGTAATTATCTTTTTGATTAATGACAAAAAGGGGGAGAAATATTATAAAAAGATGATTATGATCTTAATTGCATATATATATTATAAAAGGAGATGCTATTTAAATGGTTATTGTAATCTGACAGATGATAATTAAAAAAAAAAAAAACTGATACTTATATAATTATTGGCATCTGAGAGTTTTAGTTTTGAGAGGTAAAATTTACACAAACAATAGAAATAAGCTTAAGTGAACTTAAGTCAACAAACAAGTTTGTTGAATTAAAAGTTAACCCAACGAAGGTGCTTTATTGAGTTAAACATATTTCATAATTGATTTAATATGGTTTTGTCATCATCAAAAAGGGGGAGATTGTTGAGTATTTTTGTTTTGATGATGTGTGCTGAATGAAAATAATCATATTTGCTCAATTACTATTGCTTGTGAAAAGAAATTAAAATCATCAATTAATACAGAAAAAGCTTACTGATATAAATACTTGTCTGTATTGGATCTGAAGTTAATAACTAGTCGTTTCGTTGCATTAATTTCTCATTTAGCTAAGCGTTAAGTTAACGTGTGTTTTTATTGAAAAGCATGATATGTTTTAATGTTATATCTTCTGTATCATGAACAATGCACGTTTAGACAACTCGTTAAGTTAGAGTTTTGTTTGTATAGAGGTTAAACGTGAAGGATATGCATGAAATGAAGATACAGTATAAAAGGCATAGAATTCTCGTTGATCAATTTATCCTTGCACACAAAAAGAAAAATCTTTTCAAGGATTAAACCATCCTTGCACACCAAAAGAAAAATCTTTTTCAAGGATCAAAAACACCTTCTCAGGGAAAATCTCTCAAGTGGAAGAAAGTTCAGTGAAGCATTAAAAGGTAAGATTTTCGTCATTGAAGATTTGAAGTATCAGAAGAAAGCAAATTCGGTGAAGCATGAAAAGACAAGATATTCGTCACTGAAGAATTGCTGAAGAAAAAAAAGAAGAATAAGAAAGATCTCAAACAGGGGGAAAAGTTTTAAATTCCGCAAATTAGTTTTCTCTATTTGTAGTTATGAAATTGTTTAGATGATACATGGTATCGAAATATAATTGCATCTACAATTTCTAAGGAGAATTGAATTGTATATTGTAATTGAAACCTTGAATAAAAATGATTTTATGAAAACAATGTCTCGACTTGTTTTTGAGATTTAAAGTTTCAATTATATTTCAGAAAATATTAAAAATACACAATTCACCCCCCTCTTGTGTAGCCATATGATCCTACATCATATCATCCGCAAACAAGTGGACAAGTAGAAGTGCTAACAAACAAATTAAGTTAATCTTAGAAAAAATAGTAAATCCACGATGAACTTAGGAATAGAGACTAAATTGTATTGTTCGTCTACTTTTATATATTTGTAAAAAAAGATTTGATTTGATTGTATTGTAATTGATTCATATGAATGAATATATATTTTTTAGATATACTTTTCATACGTGTTTAGAATGATGAAATGGATGAACTATATTGAATGTTATAAAATTTGTGGAACATTATGAATGAATGTTTAACAGATTTATAGTTTGTTGAATGATAGGATTAAAAAAATAGAATCTTGAAAATATCTGCATGCTGCAAGGTAAAATATAAATTCTACATAACATGAAATGAACTGCAAGTTAAATATTTATATAATGTTCAGATTTAAATGAATTTTGATTAGAATGCTGCATTAATGACATATATTTAACTTTATTTCAGTTAGTAGAATGAAGAAAAAAAAAAAAAAACATAGAGGTACTTATGAGGAGTATACTTAGAGATTGCTAAGTGTTAACTCAACGAAGTAAGTTCGTTGAGTTAAACTTAACTCCACGAGGTCAGTAATATAATATAAGGTCACTTTGTTGAGTTATCTGTAACTCAATGAAGTTAGTCCGTGGAGTTAGCAACAGTAACTGACATTGTTCCGTTGAGTTATCTGTAACTCAACAAGGTTAGTTCGTGGATTAAGCAGAATAGTTATTCTTTTAACCACGAACGAAACTTCGTCGGTTTAGCGGTTACCAAAATTTAAAATTAATAGTGGTACACGTACCCATAAAAACAGGAACCACGATGCACGTTGCAAGACATGTTCTTGCAATGAGATTTATTTACTTTATGGATGTGCATTATATATATAAAACAGAATGTTATTTACAAGTTACTAACACTTTTAAAAGAAAGGAGAATGCGTTAGGGGAATTGGAAGGAGAAGCAGCTGATTCGACTTCATCCGTCAACAAATATTTTCTGAATGGAAAGCTTTAGACTGGTATGTAATTAATCTTCTGCTATTTATTTATGAGCACATGGACTCGTTCTCTGAACACTAAACGATTAGTAAGAACACCTAACTAGGAATATTCAACACAGAGGCATACTGAAACAATTTCTGAACTGGACTTTAACGAAATTCTTTGGGGTGAAGCTAACCTTTCTTTAAAAGAGAACGTAGAGATGGCTGCTCCAATAGAAAAGCCATTAGGAGAAATTCTGTATCCTGAATTAGTTGATGAACCTTCATGTATTCGATTGCCAAACTTTGAGGGAGATAGGTTTGAACTAAAATCTAATTATATTAGTCAATTGCCACATTTTCATGGATTAGAAAGAGAGGGTGCCTATTATTTCCTTAGAGAATTTAACGAAGTTTGTCAAATGATGAAAATACCGAACATGAGTATAGATGCTATTAAACTTAGATATATCTCTTTTGCTTTAAAAGACACAGCTAAGAGATGGTTATATACTCTGTCGCCTGATTCAATTTCTACATGGACTAAATTTTGCTCTGTTTTTTTGAAAAAATATTATCCAACACATCAAACGATTAAAAAGAAAAAATAAATATTAATGTGTAGTTAAAAATAGGGTGAATCATTCTGGAAATATTTTGAAAGATTTAAAGATTTACTGACTCAATGTCTACATCATGCAATGAGTAAAGCACAATTAATAGGTATAATTTATGAAGACATAGATGTTTCAACGAAATCTTTATTAGAATCTACTTGTCAAAATGGATTTCTAAAACTATGTAGTGAAGAAGCATGGGCATATTTAGAAAACTTTGCAAAAAGAACTGCATAGTGGAAAAACTCGGCTGAAGCTATAGTAGATAAAAGAATATTGCCAAGAGGAATGCATGAAATAGATTCAAGTACTATGCTTGAAGTGAAATTAACTGAATTTACAAAGAAAATAGAAGAGTTATCATTAAATCAAAAGCTAGCAGAAAGGAATGCAAACATTAATGATTTAAATATTATTTATGCTAGAAACCAGAAAGATAATTTTGGAAATTCTTATAATCCTAATTGGAGAAATCACCTGAATTTATCTTGGAGAAACAACAATTTCCAAGGAGGAGAAAATGTAAATAAAAAGAATATAAGTTATGAAGCATTACTTGAACAATGATCTAGAATAGAGAAATTAGAAAAGATAATCCAACAATTAAACAATCGTCTCGATTCTGTATTTGGAAATGTTGCAATTCAAAATCAGAATAGAAATATACCACTTAGACAGAAGGAATCAATGGAAGTTAGACCCACTAGAGGATTGCCAATACAAGCAATACCTAACCCTGTCAATAGAATTATTAATGAAATTGATACCTCTTCTAGGAGGATAGCTGAATGAAGTAGTATAACTGAAGTAAATATATATATATAAGTTTATTTATAGTTAATAGTATCGTAGAGTTAGTCCTTAACTCAACGAACTTAGTCTGTTGAGTTATGCCCTAACTCCACGAGGGTGTGCAGTAGTTACGTTAATTTTTGTCTCTACTAAAATTTTTGTTTGTGTTATACAAAATCAACAAATGGAATTGATGCAATTACTGCTGGATGCACTAAGGGAAGTACTGAGTAACTTGTCAGCTAAAGATCTATGCAGGCTATGTTGTGTATCAAAGGAAATTAAAGACTGTGTTGGAGAAAAATATTTTCAAGGACTATAAGCTACAAAAATGACTAAGATTAGAGATGAATTCATATGGAAGTCATTTAATCGTAGTTCAATTACCCATGAATATCTGAATATGGAAGAAACTACTGGAATTCCACCCAATACATTAGAAGGAATATATCATATTATGGGGATGGATGAAGGATTAATCATATACAGGACCAAACCAAGGTATGCAAGTCTATTACTTGATATTTTGATCAGAAATCCTATCACAAGAGAAGAATGAAATATAGGAAGACCTAATAGATATGAAGTACCAACTGTAAATTGTGGGTTGGCCTGATAAAAATTCTACCATTCTTGAAAAATTATATTATTGGAGACCTATAGGAAATTGGGATGAAGATTTATGCTTGAGTGTGTATAATTTTCTGAATAAATCTTGGACTGAAAATACTATGATATATCTAAGACAGAAATCGTTAATTAACAGCATGCATGTCATACTTGATGGATATATATATCTAGTCACAGATATATCAGTTGCATTTAGATTTGATTTATACATAGTAAGCATAGATAGTTGTGATGAATATATAGAAATTTTGCCTATATCGAGAGAAATAGCTAAACCACCATCTGCAAAATTTGATAAAATTCAAATAGGGATGTGGTATAATGAATATGATGATCGTACTTTATGTCTGATAAGATGGTGGGATGAATTGATGAAATTTCAAATATGGATTATGAAAGACATAAATGAATGGAAGTGGGAAGAGGAATATATTGAAATAGTTGTAGAAATAGAAACTGCTACATTATCTTGGAACTGAAAAGGATCCCTTTTTACATTTCATTTCATTAATGGTAATACACTTGTATTTAGCATTGATAATATATTGCAAGTTTACAAACTAAGAAGGAACAAGAACTACATTAAAACAAAATTAATAGTAAGAAGAATTATGCCTAAAAAGTTTGCTTGGACTAACACGTTTATTCCATTTGTTTCTACTTTTCAATCATATTCTTAAGCTGTGATTTTGTGCTTTTAATGTTGTGTGTTTTCTGCATTTACTTTTAGAAAAAATTTAGTTTTAATTTTATTTTATAAAAAAAAAAAACAAAAACAAAATATCAATCTAGTTTGTTGGTATCTGTTCTGGGAAACCAACTAGCTTGCTTATAAGCCACCAAAGGCATAGGAGCCTGGGTTCCACATAAGACACTGATTTATCAATATCTATTAAATGTTATTTTGTTATATATTCTGCTTTTATCTATGAATGAAAAGTTTTTCAGAATCAAAAATCGGAATACGCCGAAGGAGATACAAACAAAACAAGGTATGTAACTGATTACTTATCTTGAATTTAGATTTAAACTCATTCGTTGAGTTAGGTGCTAAATCAACGAAACTATATTCATGCCTGCTACAATTATTGTATTTATTGTCAAATCTTTTACATTGAGGACAATGCAAAATGTAGGTATGGGGGGAGGTAATTAAAGTAATAGCCATGTAAGTTTGTTAATTAAAGGAATTAAAATGGTACTGCAAAGTTTTGTGGAAATTGAAAATTTTTATGAACTTGCTGTAACTATCTGATAATTGAGACTGTAAAATTTTTATAAGTTGTAACTGCTTGAATGTTATATTTAGAAGGCTATATAAGATGCTATAGAATTTACTATTTATGCAAATCTAGATATAGTATCTTATGTTTTTTTCTGAATTTCATGAGTTTAACAGTTTCACGATTTTAAAATGAAATCAGAATGCTTAATGAAAAATCAGTAAATTATCTGAAGTCTTGAAGGAGCTGAAATATGAATTCTAGATTAAATGAAACACATATGATTAAAGATACATTTAATTTGACTGATTAAACTTATAGAATGATTTATGTGTAGATCTTATTAAACTACAGAAAAAGTATGAGCTTATTGTTATGGATTCATATTTTCAATAAATGATAGAAGTAGGACTATATGAGATTGGTGTTTACTGCATCTGTATTAATGAAATACGTACATATACAGTATGTGATTAATGTTTTTGTTGTGATTACCTTAAAAAAAAATTAAAAAAATTAAAAAAAAAAGAAAAGAAAAAGAAAAAGAAAACTTTAAGAGTTTATTGACTTGTTTGATCACGAGCCTTTTGTACTTGAGCAGATTGGTATGTAAGGATTGTTGATCTGAAAAAGGACTCTTGAAATCTGGCAACCTAAGATCCTGATCAGATTTGGGATTGTTGACTGAAAGCTCGTTACATGGGTACATTAGAAAGCTCTTGTATGATTCAAGCATATCAAATTAACTTTTAAAGTACAAAAATACATATACTGTTCTGAAAAGATACAAGTGTTTTGTGAAATACAGATATCTTATGAATCGAGTATATTTTCTGTTATCTAGAATTGCTAAAATATGAATCTAGAATTGACTTTTGAAGTTGTTTTATGGAGATACAATTCTTTATTCTACTTGTCTTAATCATATTGAATTGGATTGTACTTTGATTCATATGTTGTTAAAATTTCTTCTAGAAATCTTATTGAAAATTCAGGATGACAGATGATGAAAAGAAGAACAAACGATAATATAATTAATACCTATGTGATGATGATATACTTTGTATGTAATTTGCATATATTCTAAGTATATTTGTAGGTTGATTATTGAAACATATAGAATATCTATATAATAATACAAGTTCTTATGTTGAACAGAAGAAAAAAGGAAGAATTAATTCTAGCACTTTTAGAAAGACCCATTAATTAGATCTTAGTTTTCTAAGGGACTAGCAAAATTTAGGTATGGGGGAAGTGTTTAGAATGAAAAAGTGCATAATATTAACGGTTAAATGATGGTTAATTGTGTAATATTTAGCTTACCATATGAGAATTAAGCCATTATGTTATAATTGCACTGTTATAAGATTTAATTAAAGAATCTGCTTAATTTTGGGGAATTAATGTTAATTTAGTACATTTCTGAATCGTTGGTAAGTTGCAGGCTATGAAATTCCTAAGTATCCAAATTTTCTATTATTTCGGATAGTTATGTTTAACATACCGAACATATTCCGGACAGTTATGTTTAAATTGCCGAACAGTTATGTTTAAAAAGAATATTTTATTATTTCCTGAAGAACACATGTCGAAACCATAATGCATGACTTAAGTGAACTTTCGATGAGTTATCTATAACTATCCGAAATGCATCTGGGCATCGGATAGTTAGACCTGTAACTCTCTTAAATGTTTCTTTTATTATTAAACTGTTGCTGACATGTGTCGTGATCTGGTAGATTTGCTTAAGTTATATATCGGTGAGTTATCTGTAACTATCCAAAATGCATCTGAGCATCGGATAGTTAAGTCTGTAAGTATCTGAAATGCACCTGAGCATTGGATAGTTAAATGTATGCATGTGTTTTATAGTTAAATCAACGAAGCAAGTCCGTTGAGTTATCTGTAACTCCACGGACTATTTATTTTCTAATATGCCACTGTAGCGGTTGTAGAAATAGGATAGTTTGAAGGAAATACCACGATCGCACGTATCATGTAGGAATTCACTCATCAAAGGGAGAAGAAATCATCGTCGTTGATATGAATGAAGGAAATCCAACCAACCATTCAAGTAGAAGCAGTTACCACTGAAGAAATATAAAAGAAAAGAAGAAAAAGAAGTAAAGTGTGTGTGATCGATGGGTGTGGCCAGTGTGTGCAGAGGAGGATCATCGAGCTTTCTACAGGCAGCGTTGGTAATTTTCTAAAGTACCACACTAACCATCATCACCACCACCATAATCACCAACCATCAAAGGTCAGTGAGGATACTTTCCTGATGTCGGGTCGATTCCGAGCCAAACACAGTGCTTGACAACCACTGTGAGGAGTGATTGCGTCGCGGGAAGGGAAGTCATTTTCACCAAGCACCGACTCATATCTCAGGAGATCGTAAAGCTTCTAGCCTTGGCTTCAGGTTGATGCCTATATGCTGAAGGGGAGATCATCTTGCAATTCTCGACTCGTGATTCTATAGGGAGAGGAGATAGAAGTGTAAGTGGTTTAATTTTCAGTGGTGTAATCGCGTCGCTTGTAGTGATGGAAGTATTTACTATCGACTGAGATTACTTTACATTTCACCTTTTACCCATTTTCATGTTCATATCAAAACAAAAATACCAAAAACAACTTATCTGTGTTTGTATTTTGTATTTGAGTATTGTGTTGTTCGTTTTGTATCGTGATTAATGTTATCTTTGTCAGTGTTGTGATTGTTTTATGTTTGTTTTAGTTTTACAGTTTACTGAAATTGGTTCGTTCAAAAGACTTAAAGATTTTAATAGTTACTGTTTGAATTATCTAAATGTTAGTATTGCCTAATGATAAATCTAGTGTTTACTAATATTAAAGAGCTTAATTGATGTTATTTACAATCTGTGTAACCACCCAATGGTTGGCCGAATTCTTCTGTAAATAGCAGTATTAAATAGGAAAGGCAGGCTCATGGAGTTAACTTAAGTCCACGAGGTTAGTCTGTTGAGTTAGCCATAATTCAACAAACTTTGTCCGTTGAGTTAACTGTAACTCAACAGAGAGCTTATTGAATATATAAATTTGATTGTTAAAAACGGAACAATTCGCAATTCTTAAGCAATTTCCTGTGAGATCGACCTGTACTTGCACACTAATATAATAGACACTATGCACTTGCAGTTAAAATACAAATTGGAATTAATATCTAATTTGTGTGAAAGGTTGTTTGTTTACTTCTAAAAAAGGAATAGGCATAAAGATAAATTAACTAAGTAAAAACAAAAGTTAACAAATCCAAGTTTTTCTGGTGCATTGCTGGAGATCCTATTTAGAATGAAAAAGTGCATATTAGTAACGGTTAAATGATGGTTAATTGCATAATATTTAGCTTATCATATAAGAATTAAGCCATTATGTTATAATTGCACTATTATATGCTTTAATTGAAGAATTTGCTTAATTTGGGGGAATCAATGTTAATTTAGTACATTTATGAACTGTCGGTAAGTTGCAGGCTGTGAAATTCTTAAGTATCCGAATTTTCTGATATTTCGGACAGTTATGTTTAACATACCGAACATATTCAGACAGTTATGTTTAACAAACCGAACATGTATCAAATAGTTATGTTTAAATTGTCGAACAGTTATGTTTTGAGAGAATATTTTATTATTTCCTGAAGTACACGTGTCGAAACCATAATGAATGACTTAAGTGAACTTTCGGTGAGTTATCTATAACTATCCGTAATTGCAGCTGGGCATCAGATAGTTATCCCTGTAACTCTCCGAAATCTCTTTTTATTTATAAAATAGCTGAGGACACGTGTCATGTTCTGGTAAAGTGACTTAAGTGGATTTTCGATGAGTTAGGTGTAACTATCCGAAATGCATCTGAGCATCAGATAGTTAGACTTGTAACTCTCCGAAATGTTATTTTATGATTAAACGGTTGCTGACACGTGCTGAGATATGGTAGATTTACTTAAGTTATATATCGGTGAGTTATTTGTAACTATCCGAAATACATTTGAGCATCGGATAGTTAAGTTTGTAAGTATCCAAAATGCACCTGAGCATCGGATAGTTAAATTTATGCACGTGTTGAATTTAAATGCTTTAGTATATCACGTGAGATGCACATGTTTAACTCGTTAAGTTAGCATAACTGTACGTGTTGAGTTACATGAATATACACTAAGGTAACGCGTTATGTTAGCAGGTTATTTCTTCATATTTTCTAATATGCCACTATAGCGGTTGTAGGAACAGATAGTTGGAAGATAAAAAACCACGTTTGCACGTATCGCGTAGGAGAAGAAAGCATCGTCGTTGATATGAATGAAGGAAATCCAACCGACCATTCAAGTAGAAGCAGTTACTACTAAAGAAATATAAAAGAAAAGAAGAAAAAAGAGGTGCGTGTGTGATCGATGGACGGATAGTGTGTGTACAGGAGGATGAGCATCGCAATTCTCTAAAGTACCACCCCAACCATCATCATCACCACCATAATCACCAACCATCAGAGGTCTGTGAGGATACTTGCTTGATGTCGGGTCGATTCCAAGCCAAACACAGTGCCTGACAACCACTGTGAGGAGTAATCGCGTCGTGGGAAGGGAAGCCATTTTCACCAAGTGCCGACTCATATTTTAGGAGATCGTAAAACTTTTAGCCTTAGCTTCGGGTTGATGCCTGTATGCTGAAGAGGAGATCATCTTGCAATTCTGGACTCGCGATTCTATAAGGAGAGGAGACAGGATTGTAAGTGGTTTAATTTTCAATGGTGTAATCACGTTGCAAGTAGTGTCGGAAGTATTTACTGTCAAGTGAGATTACTTTACATTTCACCTTTCGCCCATTTCCATGTTCATATTAAAACAAAAATACCAGAAACAATTTATCTATGTTTGTATGTTGTATTTGAGTGTTGTATTGTTTGTGTTGTATAGTAATTAATGTTATCTTTGTCAGTGTTGTAATTGTTTTATGTTTATTTTAGTTTTACAGTTTACTGAAATTGGTTCGTTCAAAAGACTTAAAGATTTTAATGGTTACTATTTGAATTATCTAAATGTTAGTATCGCTTAATGAAAAATCCAATGCTAACTAACATTAAAGAGCTTAATTGATGTTATTTACAATCTATGGAATCACCTAATGGTTGGCCGAATTTCTCTATAAATAGCAGTATTAAAAAGAAAACTCAGGCTCGTGGAGTTAACTTAAGTCCACGAGGTTAGTCCGTTGAGTTAGCCATAACTCAATGAACTTAGTCCGTTGAGTTAACTGTAATTCAACGGAGAGCTTATTGAATATATAAATTTGATTTTTAACAAACGAACAGTTCTCAAGTTCGTCAGCAATTTCCTGTGGGATCGACCTGTACTTGCACACTGATACAATAGACACTATGCACTTGCAATTAAAGTACAAATTGGAATTAATATCTAAATTGTATTAAAGGTTGTTTGTTTACTTCTAAAAGAGAGAATAGGCATAAAGATAAATTAACTAAGTAAAAACAGAAGTAACAAATCCAAGTTTTTCTAGTGTAGTGCTGGGAAAACCCAAACAAGTTTTATGGCACTATTGCCGGGGAATTGAATTGAATTGAATTGAATAGGTATAAGCAATTATTAGAGCTATTTCATTTTAATAGCTAGAGTTGTGTGTTTTCTTCTGTAATTGAGAATATGGCATATGCTTATGCTCAAAGATTTCTAAAACCTGTAATTAGCAAATGTGAATTCTACAATTCTGAAGGACACGACATTTCTGATTGTTTGAAATTGAGACATTTACAGATGGTTAGATCCCATGAACAACAAATGAATTATCCTTAATATAATAGAGCCGAGTATGAGAATCCTATAGTTTGCCCAACTGATGGTCAGTATAGAATGTGTAATATGATGAGAGACATTGAAGTTTGGGATAGGTATGACAGACTGGAGCATAGTATAGAGCAAAATCTGGACAAACTGGAATACTTTGTGTGTCAACAACAAGAAGTCAACCAATTAAACTATAAGGAAGCATATTCAGAACCTAAAAAGGATATAATTTACGAAACTGAAAAAACCACAATGAATATTGATCAAAAATTGAATGCAATGAAATTAGATGATCTGGAATGAAAATTAAAAGCATTAGACGAAAATATAATGAAAATACAAGTTATGTAACAGGACAATGAAAATTATAATGTTATAAACCTACATAATTTGCAAAATATACAGCAAACAGAAAATACTAATGCAAGAGAATTTAAAGAATGTACTTTAAAACTAAAAACAATTGAAGATCATAATCACAAAAATGATATACAAAAACATCATGAAAGTAACGAAAATCTAGAAGATGTATGTGTAACATTAAGATCCGGAACTGATATACCACCAAGAACTCAAAATGAAAATGATATGAAGGTGGAGAAGAGTAAAAATCAAAATGATAATGAAAATGTAATAGCTGAAAATCTAGAAATCACTAAAGAACAATCTGAATCTGCGAATGAAGCTAAAAATGATCAAACAAATCAACTAAAAGAAAAAGAGTCTTTGAAATCAAAATCTTTAGCACCCTATCCTGAAAGATTACAACAAACAATTCCTGAAAAACAAGAAAAAATCAGAGAAATTTTTGAAAAAGTACAAGTTAACATTCCTTTGTTAGATATATTGCAGAAAATGCCACCTTGTGATAAATTTCTGAAGGATTGGTGTACTAAGAAAAGAGAGCAAAAAGTTCTTAAAAAGGTCTTTTTAGCTGAGCAAAGTAGTTTCCTATTTCTGCTATAAATTCCTAAAAAGTTATCTAATCCTGGAATCCCTATTATATCATGCACCATAGGAAATACCATTCTAGAAAGAACCTTAATAGACTTAGGTGCAGGTATAAATGTTATGCCAAGTGATATATTTACATCCTTAGGATTAGAAGGCTTAACTCCTACTAGTACGGTTATTCAATTAGCTGATAGAAGTATAAGATATCCTAGAGGAAAAATGGAGGATGTCTTAATTAAAATCAAAAATTTTATATATCCTATTGATATTGTAATTTTGGATTCCCAACAAATTAAGCATAAAAATAGTGATACATCTTTAATTTTGGGAAGACCATTTTTAGCAACATCAGGGGCTGTTATAAATTGTAAAATTGGAGTAATGAAGTTAGCATATGGTAATGCGGATACTCAATTAAATATTTTCAAACCAGAAAGGTTTGAGGAGTTAGAAATGTCCTTACATACTATAGACTTTTTAGAGGATGAAGGAGATATGTTAGATGATGTGATTCAAGAAGAATTAAATAGGCAAATCAATTCTGAAATTTTAGAAAAAAGTGAAAGCATAAATATAGAAGGAGATCGGGAAGAAATTAATTTAAAAAATGATGATGTTCAATTAGGAGCTCTAGCTTCTGATGGGCAGCATTTAGAATTAAAACCTTTACCTCCTGAATTAACCTATATATTTCTGGATGATAAACGAACCTGTCCAATCATTATTGCTTCAGATTTAAAAGAGGATCAAATAGCTAAATTAAAAGATGTAGTAAAAAGTTATAAAGAAGCAATAGGATGGACTATGACTGATATAAAAGGGTTAAGTTCAACTTTATGCTATCACCACATATATTTAGAAGAGAATGCTAAACCTGTTAGAATTCCTGAGTGGAGATTAAATCCAAACCTTAAAGAAGTAGTTAGGAAGGAAATAGTTAAATGGTTAGATAATGATATAATTTATCCGATTTCTAATAGCTCTTGGGTTAGTCCAATCCATGTAGTTCCCAAGAAATCAGGATTAACAGTTATTAGGAATGAAAGTCAAGACTTGATACCTACTAGAATTGGGCTAATAGATTGATAGATGCACTTTGGGCTTATAGAACTACTTATAAAATGAGCTTAGGTATGTCACCTTTTAGGCTAGTATATGGAAAAAGTTGTCATTTACCTATTGAAATAGAACATAAAGCTTATTGGGCATTAAAAACTCTGAACACTAATTTAAATCAAGGTGCTAAAAATAGAAAAATGCAATTAATTGAATTAGAAGAATTTAGAAATGAAGCTTATTCGAAGATTGTAAGAGAAAAAGAAAAAATTAAATTTTGGCATGATAGAAAAATTATTCCTAAAATCTTTGAAATAGGACAAGAAGTATATCTTTATATGGCTAGACTCCATAACCATTCAGGAAAATTGAAATCTAGATGGGTAGGACCTTACATAGTTCGAAATGTTTATCCTTATGGAGATATTGAAATTGAAAATCCTAAAAATCAGAATATATTTAAAGTAAATGGACAAAGACTTAAACCTATTCTGAAAATACCAAAAAACTCCTTTGGAATTATAGAAGAAGTTAGAGTAGAGGACTACTCGAGCTTTACTTAGTAAGAAATTAGTTTTTTTGTTTATATATATATAAAAAAAAACATTAAAAAAATATATATAACATAAAAATCGTTGCGGTTCAACCGACTGGATCCATCGGTATGATCGGAACATAAAAAATATGTATATTAATTTTCAGAAAAAAATGTTGATTTTACCGAAACATAGTATCGATTAAACTGGTAAAAAAAATAGAAAAACTATTCTCTATAATATTTTTATTATTATATTTGCTTGTACGGGAAGTCCGTTGAGTTACACTTAACTCAACGAGCTCACTTCGTTGAGTCTTGAGTTAGTTAACGAGCTTATTCCGTTGAGTTAAGTGTAACTCAACAGAGTACTATAGCTAAGACCTTGGATAAAATAGTAATAGTTGGTTCGGAAAATGACCCGATTACCTGCTTAAACTTAGGGTTTATTTAAACTAAAACCTAGGGTTTTAGGGGCATTATCCGGTAAATCATTTAGAATCTAGAATAGTAGAAATCAGAGCGATTCCGTGCTATTGTGTAACTCCACGATGAGGAAGATGAAGCTTGAATTCTGGGAAGAGGCAGTGGACACCGCACAGTTTCTGAGGGAATCTGAAGAATGGCACACGAGGCAGAGGATCAGAAATACAACAAGAGAGAAAGAACTACAAAAGGTAGAATCAGAACTCTTTAACTTGAGAAAAATTTTGGTGGAGTTAGAAATACAGATACCATAGATAATGGAGACACGAATTAGAGTGGCAACTGAAATTGCAGTAAGTAAAGAAAGAAAGATACGGCCAAACAATAAAGTAGCCTTAGAATTAATCCAATGTAATTCCTGGCTCTGGTTCAAAAGACGAATCTGTAGACGAGCTAAATGGGTGATCTAGGAGCAAGCAAGGAAAGAAAATGAAGAAGAGGCAACTGAAGGACAAGAGGAGCCGACTGCTGAAAGACCTGTTCCTGAGGAGCAGTAGCTTGGACCTTCAAATCCACTTCCTAAACCATTAGAAAGGTTGGTAGTTATGGGGCCTTCAAACGAAGAAGAAATAAGAGAATTTGAAGAACTAGTTCAAGTTGGGAAAAACCAAGGAGAATCAGAAGATTTGGTAGTGGCCAAAGCACACCTAGTGTTTGATGCACTTTACAAAAAGAGGGCTGCAGAAAAGTTGAAAGCCCAATATAAAATTAAAGTGGAACAACATCAAGAAGCTACTGCCAGAACTGCTGCCAAACCTACTACAAAAGGAGATGAGGTTGGTCCTTCAAGACCAGCAATTAAAGTTAAATAGGAAGAGCCAGTACCTGTGGCTCGAAGGCCTGCAAAGCCTATTTTTGTAGATTTAATTTCAGAAGATGAAGAGGAAGAACAGGCACAACTAATCAGAAAAAAGAAAGGAAAAGAAAAAGTGCCTAAATATGAGGAAATTAAATTTGAAGTACCAATTTTTACAGGGCCTATGGAGCAGATTTTTATTAACCTACTATCCAATTTTGAGGAGCAGGAGGAGCAGCAGCAGGAGCAAAGAAAAGAAGAAAATCAGGCTAAAATTAGTCTGCAGCTTGTACAAGAAGAAACAGAAATTAGGGCAGAAACTAAACTGCCCGTGACTCCATCCTAATCTGTTACAGAATCAGAAAGAACAGTAATAGAACAGATTGGTAGTTAGGAGGAAAAAGAAAGAGCAGAAAATGAAGAGGCTGAAAGAAGCCATTTGGACAAAAATAATTTCACAGATTCCACTAAAGAACAAGAAACTCTTTAGCAATTTATGGAGAGAATTCAAGACAGAGTGGAGAGTTCTGCCGGCTCACCACCACAAACAGAAACAGAAATTTAGGAATCTGTAGAAAATATTCAAATGCAGCCTATAGAAGAGGAAGAGCAAGAGCAAACCCCTCTAGAGCAACAAAGTCACCTTCTTGACCTGACTGAAACAACAATTTTGAATGAAGTACATTTTTGTAGTCAGGAAGCTTATACCAAATACCAAGAAATAAGGGGTTACGACATTATTTACAGTAGACCAGTAAATTGGGATGGAATGCAAGAAATCAAAGATTTATTTGAATTCCAAGGTCTACTTCAATTCATTTCACAAGAAAGAGGGCATGCAGTATATGAGAATTTAGTGCCCTGTTTTTATGCAAATTTAAGAGAAAGAGAAGGAGGATTAATTTCAAACGTGGAGGAAGCTGATGTACAGATAACACCAGAGCTTCTCCATAACATTTTTTGTTTAAAGAATGAATGAATAACAATTTTGGAAGATACAATTATAGTTGAATGGACTGAACAACAAATTAAGGATTGTTTAGCTATCAATCCTGGTGTGCCATTATTAAATAGATTGAAACATTTAAATGGTAAAGCACACATGGTAGCTAACATTCTGATTAAGAATGTCTATCAACGATAGGGCCATGACATAGAATTAAGTCAATTTGTCAAATGGGCCACATATGCAGTTGTAAATAAGATCCAAATAAATTAGTCTGCAGTTTTTATCTCCAAGCTGAAAATAGTGAAGAAGAAATTATTTTATGGAGATTTGATTCCATTGTTGATGGTGGACTATATTGATTTCACGAAATGGACATCAAAAAGGATCAGATCAAGAACCATTTCAGTGAAAGAATACAGAAATTTTGTAGCTACAGAACTAGCTGTACCTTCTAGAGGAATTACAAGAGTAGTAGAGAGGATTAATCAATTAGAACTTCAATTAGAAAAACTCTAGAAGGAAGTAGATGAACTTAGGCATAGAGATTAAATTGTATTGTTCGTCTACTTATGTAAAATTGTATGAAATTGTATGATGTACTTGTAATGTAATTGATTCATATTAATGAATATAATTTTTCAGATGAAATTTTCATACATGTTTTGGATGTGAAATGAATGGAATTTATTGAATATTGTCATTGTGAAACTTTATGAATGAATATGCAACAGATTTACAATTTGCTGAATCACAGGATAACTGCTTAAAAATTTCTGCATGTTGTAAGGTAAAATATAAGTTCTACATAACATAAAATGACCTACAAGTTAAATCTTTATATAATGTTCAGATTTAAATGAATTTTAATCAAAATGATGCATTAATGACATAGATTTAACTTTATTTTAGTTAGCAGAATGAAAAAAAATAAAAAAAAAATAGAGAGGAACTTACGAGAGTAAAACTTAGAAGTTGCTAAGTGTTAACTCAACGAAGTAAGTCCGTTGAGTTAAACGTAACTCCACGAGGTTAGTAATATAATATAAGGTCACTCCGTTGAGTTATCAATAACTCAACGAAGTTAGTCCGTGGAGTTAGCAATAGTAACCGACTGTATTCTGTTGAGTTTTCTGTAACTCAATGAGGTTAGTTCGTGGATTAAGTAGAACAGTTATTCTTTTAACCACGAACGAAACTTCGTCGGTTTAGCGGTTACCAAAATTTAAAATTAGTAGTGGTACACGTATCCATAAAAACAGGAACCACGATGCATGTTGCAAGCCACATTCTTGCAACGAGATTTATTCACTTTATGGATGTGCAGTATATATATAAAACAGAATGTTATTTACGAGTTACCAGCACTTTTCAAAGAAAGGAGAATGCATTAGAGGAACTGGAAGGAGAAGCAGATGATTCAACTTCATCCGACAAGAAATATTTATTGAATGGAAAGCTTCAGATTGGTATGTAATTAATCTTCTGCTATTTATTTATGAGCACATGGACTCGTTCTCTAAGCACTAAACGATTAGTAAGAACACCTACCTAGGAATTTTCATTGTAGAGGAGTACTGAAAAATTTTCTGAACTGAACTTTAACGAAATTCTTTGGTGTGTAGCTAACCTTTCTTTAAAAGAGAACGTAGAGATGACTGCTCCAATAGAAAAACCATTAGGAGAGATTCTGTATCCTGAATTAGTTGATGAATCTTTATGTATTCGATTACCAAACTTTGAGGGAGATAGGTTTGAACTAAAATCTAATTATATTAGTCAATTGCCATATTTTCATGGATTAGAAAGAGAGGATGCCTATTATTTCCTTAGAGAATTTAACGAAGTTTGTCAAATGATGAAAATGCCGAACATGAGTATAGATGCTATTAAACTTAGATATATCTCTTTTTCTTTAAAAGACATAGCTAAGAGATGGTTATATATTCTATCGCCTGATTCAATTTCTACATGGACTGAATTTTACTCTGTTTTTCTGGAAAAATATTATCCAACACATCAAACGATTAAAAAGAAGAAAGAAATATTAATGTGTAGCCAAAAACAGGGTGAATCATTCTAGAAAGATTTTGAAAGATTTACTGACTCAATGTCCACATCATGTAATGAGTAAAGCACAATTAATAGGTATAATTTATGAAGGCATAGATGTTTCAACGAAATCTTTATTAGAATCTACTTGTCAAAATGGATTTTTAAAATTATGTAGTGAAGAAGCATGGGCATATTTAGAAAACTTTGCAAAAAGAACTACATAGTGGGAAAATTTGGCTGAAGCTATTGTAGATAAAAGAATATTGCCAAGAGAAATGCATGAAATAGATTCAAATACTATGCTTGAGGTGAAATTAAATGAATTAACAAAGAAAATAGAAGAGTTATCATTAAATCAAAAGCTAGCAGAAAAGAATGCAAACATAAATGACTTAGATATTATTTATGTTAGAAACCAGAGAGATAACTTGGGAAATTCTTATCATCCTAATTGGAGAAATCACCCGAATTTATCTTGGAGAAACAACAATTTCTAGGGAGGAGAAAATATAAATGAGAAGAACATAACTTATGAAGTATTAATTGAACAAGGATCTAGAATAGAGAAATTAGAAAAGATAATCCAACAAGTAAACAATCGTCTAGATTTTATATTTGGAAATGCTGCAATTCAAAATCAGAATAGAAATATATCACTTAGATAGAAGGAACCAATGGAAGTTAGACCTACTGGAGGATTGCCAATACAAGATATACCTAATCCTATCAATAGAACGGTTAATGAAATTGATACCTCTTTTGGGAGGGTAGCTGAATGAAGCAGCATATCTGAAGCAATTATCTATATGTATATATGTTTTTTATTTTTTTAGTTAATAGTATTGTAGAGTTAATTTTTAGCTCAACGAACTTAGTCCATTGAGTTATGCCCTAACTTCACGAGGGTGTGTAGTAGTATGTTAATTTTTGTCTCTACTAAATTTTTGTTTGTGTTTTACAGAATCGACAAATGGAATTGATGCAATTACCATTGGATGCACTAAGGGAAGTACTAAGTAACTTGTCAGCTAAAGATCTGTGCAGGCTGTGTTGTGTATCAAAGGAAATTAAAAACTGTATTGAAGAAAAATATTTTCAGGGACTACAAGCTGCAAAAATGACTAAGTTTAGAGATGGATTCATATGGAGGTCATTTAATCGTAGTTCAATTAACCATGAATATCTAGCTATGGAAGAAACTATTGGAATTCCACCCAATGCATTAGAAGGAATAAATCATATTATGGGGATAGATGAAGGATTAATCATATACAAGATGAGACTAAGGTATGCAAGTTTATTATTACCTGATATTTTGATAAGAAATCCTATAACAGGAGAAGAATGGAATATAGGAAGGCCTAATAGATTTGAAGCACCAACTATAAATTGTGGGTCAGCTTTAATATTTTCTGATAAAAATTCTACAATTCCTGAAAAATTATATTATTGGAGAGCTACAGGAAATTGGGGTGAAGATTTACGCTTAAGTGTGTATAATTTTCTGAACAGATCTTGGAATGAAAATATTATGATATATCTAGGACAGAAATCATTAACCAAACACATGTCATACTTGATGGATATATATATTTAGTCACAGAGATATCAATAGCATATAGATCTGATTTATACATAGTGAGCATAGACAGTTATGATGAATATCTAGAAATTTTACTTGTACCGAGTGAAATAGCTAAACCACCATCTGTAGAATTTAATGAAATTCAAATAGGAATGTGGTATAATGAAGAAGATGATCCTACTTTATGTCTGATAAGATGGTGAGATGAACTGATGAAATTTCAAATATGAATTATGGAAGACATGAATGAATGGAAGTAGGAAGAGGAGTATATTGAAATATATGTAGAAATAGAAACTACTACATTACCTTGGAACCAAAAAGGATCCCTTTTTGCATTACATATCATTAATGGTAATACACTTGTATTTGGAATTTATAATATATTACATGTTTACAAATTAAGAAGGAACAAGTACTGCATTAAAACAGAATTAATAGCAAGAAGAACTATGCCTAAAAAGTTTGCTTGGACTGATACATTTATTCCATTTGTTTCTACTTTTCAATCATGTTCTTAAGCTGTGATTTTGTGTGTTTAATGTTGTGTGTATTCTGCATTTATCTTTAGAAAAAAAAAGAAGGAATTTTGAAGTTTTCATGTTCATTTTATAAAAAAACAATCAAAACAAAATATCAATCCAGTTTGTTGGTATCTGTTCTGGGAAACCAACTGACTTGCTTGTGAGCCACCAAAGGCATAGGAGCATGGGTTCCACACAAGACACTGATTTATTAATATCTGTTAAATGTTATTTTGTTTTATATTTTGCTTTTATCTGTGAATGAAAAGTTTTTCAGAATCAAAAATCGGAATATGCAGAAGGAGATACAAATGAAACAAGGTATGTAACTAATTACTCATCCTGAATTTTAAATCAAGCAAAACTGTATTCATGCCTGCTACAATTACTGTACTTATTGTGAAATCTTTTTACATTGAGGACAATGCAAAATGTAGGTATGGGGGGAGGTAATTGAAGTCATAGCCATGTAAGTTTGTTAATTAAAGAAATTAAAATAGTACTGCAAAGTTTTGAGGAAATTGAAAATTTTTATGAACTTGTTGTAACTATCCGATAAATGAGACTGTAAAATTTTTATAAACTCCTTGAATGTTATATTTAGAAGGCTATATAAGATGCTATTGAATTTACTAGTTATGCAAATCTAGATATAGTATCTTATGTTTTTCTGAATTTCATGAGTTTAACAATTTCACGATTTTAAAATGAAATCAGAATGCTTAATGAAAAAATCAGTAAATTATCTGAAGTCTTGAAAGAGCTGAGATGTGAATTCTAGATTAAATGAAACACATATGATTAAAGATACATTTAATTTGACTGATTGAACTTGTAGAATGATTTATGTGTAGATCTTATTAAACTACAGAAAAAGTATGAGCTTATTGTTATGGATTCATATTTTCAGTAAATGATAGAAGCGGAACTATATGAGATTGGTGTTTTACTGCATCTGTATTAATGAAATACATACATATATATGTGATTAATGTTTTGTTTTGTGTTTGTAGTATAAAAAAAAGAAAAAAAGAAAATTTTGAGAGTTTATTGACTTGTTTGATCACGAGCCTTTTGTACTTGAGCAGATAGGTATGTAAGGATTGTTGACCTGAAAAAGGACTCTTAAAATCTAGCAACCTAAGATCCTGATCAGATCTGGGATTGTTGACTGAAAGCTCGCTATATGGGTACATTAGAAAGCTCTTCTATGATTCAAGCTTGTCAAATTAACTTTTAAAGTATGAAAAAAATATATATATATACATATACTGTTCTGAAAAGATACAAGTGTTTTGTGAAATACAGATATCTTATGAATCGAGTATATTTTCTGTTATCTAGAATTGCTGAAATACGAATTTGGAATTGACTTTTGAAGTTGTTTAATGGAGATACAATTCTTTATTCTACTTGTCTTAATCAAATTACATTGGATTGTACTTTGATTCGTATGTTGTTGAAATTTCTTCTAGAAATCTTATTGAAAAATTCAGGATGACAAATGATGAAAAGAAGAACAAACGATAATATAATTAACACCTATGTGATGATGATATACTTTGTATGTAATTTACATATATTCTAAGTATATTTGCAGGTTGATTACTAAAACATACAGAATATATTTTTATGCTAAACAGAAGAAAAACAAAAGGGGAAGAATTAATTCTAGCACTTTTAAAGACCAATTAATTAGATCTTAGTTTGCTAAGGGACTAGCAAAATTTAGGTATGGGGGAAGTGTTTAGAATGAAAAAGTGCATATTATTAACGGTTAAATGATGGTTAATTGCATAATATTTAGCTTATCATATAAGAATTAAGCTATTATGTTATAATTGCACTGTTATATGCTTTAATTGAAGAATTTACTTAATTTGGGGGAATTAATGTTAATTTAGTACATTTATGAACTATCGGTAAGTTGCAGGCTGTGAAATTCTTAAGTATCCGAATTTTTTGATATTTTAGATAGTTATGTTTAACATATCGTACATATTCAGACAATTATGTTTAACAGACTGAACATGTATCAGATAGTTATGTTTAAATTGCCGAACAGTTATGTTTTGAGAGAATATTTTATTATTTCCTGAAGTACACGTGTCGAAACCATAATGAATGACTTAAGTGAACTTTCAGTGAGTTATCTATAACTATCCGTAATTGCAGCTGGGCATCGGATAGTTATCCCTGTAACTCTCTGAAATCTCTTTTTATTTATAAAATAGTTGAGGGCACGTGTCATGTTCAAGTAAAGTGACTTAAGTGGATTTTCGATGAGTTAGCTGTAACTATCTGAAATGCATCTGAGCATCGGATAGTTAGACCTATAACTCTCTGAAATGCTATTTTATGATTAAACTACTGCTGACACGTGTCGAGATATGGTAGATTTACTTAAGTATATATCAGTGAGTTATTTGTAACTATCCGAAATGCATCTGAGCGTCGGATAGTTAAGTTTATAAGTATCCGAAATGCTCCTGAGCATCGGATAGTTAAATTTATGCACGTGTTGAATTTAAATGTTTTAGTATATCACATGAGATGCACATGTTTAACTCGTTAAGTTAGCATAACTGTACGCGCTAAGTTACATGAATATATACTAAGGTAACGTGTTATGTTAGCAGCTTATTTCTTTATATTTTCTAATATGCCACTATAGCGGTTGCAGGAACAAACAATTGGAAGAGAAAAAACCACATTTGCACGTATCGCGTAGGAGAAGAAAGCATCACTGTTGATATGAATGAAGGAAATCTAACTGACCATTCAAGTAGAAGTAGTTACTACTGAAGAAATATAAAAGAAAAGAAGAAAAAAGAGGTGCGTGTGTGATCGATGGACGGACAGTGTGTGCAAAGGAGGATGAGCGTCGCAATTCTCTGAAGTACCACACCAACCATCATCATCACCACCATAATCACCGACCATCGGAGGTCTGTGAGGATACTTGACTAATGTCGGGTCGATTTCGAGCCAAACACAGTGCCTGACAACCACTGTGAGGAGTGATCGCATCGCGGGAAGGGAAGCCATTTTCACCAAGCGCCGACTCATATTTCAGGAGATCGTAAAGCTTTTAGCCTTGGCTTTGAGTTGATGCTTGTATGCTGAAGAGGAGATCATCTTGCAATTCTGGACTCGCGATTCTATAGGGAGAGGAGACAGGATTGTAAGTGGTTTAATTTTCAGTGGTGTAATTGCGTTGCAAGTAGTGTCGAAAGTATTTACTATGAAGTGAGATTACTTTACATTTCACCTTTCGCCCATTTCCATGTTCATATTAAAACAAAAATACCAAATACAATTTATCTATGTTTGTATGTTGTATTTGAGTGTTGTATTGTTTGTGTTGTATCGTGATTAATGTTATCTTTGTCAGTGTTGTAATTGTTTTATGTTTATTTTAGTTTTACAGTTTATTGAAATTGGTTCGTTCAAAAGACTTAAAGATTTTAATGGTTACTATTTGAATTATCTGAATGTTAGTATTACTTAATGATAAATCCAATGTTAACTGACATTAAAGAGCTTAATTGATGTTATTTACAATTTGTGGAATCGCTCAATGGTTGGCTGAATTTCTCTGTAAATAGTAGTATTAAAAAGAAAAGACAGGCTCGTGGAGTTAACTTAAGTCCACGAGGTTTGTCCGTTGAGTTAGCCATAACTCAATGAACTTAGTCCGTTGAGTTAACTGTAATTCAACGGAGAGCTTATTGAATATATAAATTTGATTTTTAACAAACGAACAGTTCTCAAGTTCATCAGCAATTTCCTGTGGGATCGACCTGTACTTGCACACTGATACAATAGACACTGTGCACTTGCAGTTAAAGTACAAATTGGAATTAATATCTAAATTGTATTAAAGGTTGTTTGTTTACTTCTAAAAGAGAGAATAGGCATAAAGATAAATTAACTAAGTAAAAACAGAAGTAACAAATCCAAGTGTTTCTAGTGTAGTGTTGGGATAACCTAAACAGATCCAAACAAGTTTTCTAGTGTCGTGCTAGGTAACCAAACAAGAAGCTCTGGTGTTATCTGTACATTAACTTCTTCCACGTTTGAAATTAAATTTCCTTCTTCCTCTCTCAAGTTTGCAAAAAAGTAGGGCATTAAATTTTCATATACTACATGCCCTCTTTGTTGAGAAATAAATTGCAGTAGACCTTAGAACTTAAATAATTCTTTAATGTCATTCATGCCGTCCTAGTTTACTGGTCTTCTATATATAATATCATAACCCCTAATCTCTTGATATTTATTATATACTTCCTAACTCCAAAAGTATACTTCATTTACAACTATTACTTCAGATGGATTAGGAATCTGAATTTGTTGCTTTAGAGGGGTTTGTTCTTGAATTTCTTCTTTAGTTTGCTGAACTTGAATTTGTTGGAAATGCTCCGGAGATTCCTGCATTTCAGCTCCTCTTTCTATCTATGGTGGAGAGCCGACAGAACTCTCCACTCTTTCTTGAATTCTTTCAATTAATTGTTGAAGAGTCTCTCCCTCTTTAGTGGAATTTGTTGAGTCTTTTCTTTCTTATTCAGTATGTACTTGTTCAGCTTCTTCTCTTTCTTCTTCCTCCTGACTACCAATCTGCATTATCAATTTTCTTTCTGATTCTGTTGTAGATTGGGATGGAGTCACGGGCAAATCAACTTCTACCCTAACTTTAGTTTCTTCTATTTGTACAGGCTATAGACTAATTTTAGCCTATTTTTCTTCTTCTCTTTACTCTTGTTGCTGTTGCTCCTACTCCTCAGATTCGGATGGTAGATCTACAAAATGGGCTCTACATGCCCTTCTGATATTTTAAGCTCAGATTTAATCTCTACTTGAGCTTCAAGCACTATCTCTTTTCCTTTCTTTTTTCTCACTAATTGTGCCTGATCTTCCTCTTCCTCTTCTGAGTTTAAATCTACAAAATTAGGCTCTACAAGCCCTCGAGCCATAAGTACTAGCTCTTCTTGTTTTACTTTTTCTATAATTACTGGTGTTGAAGGACCAACTTTAGTTTTTCTTATAGCCATTGATCTAGCTACTTCTTGATGTTGTTCTACTTTGATTTTGTATTGGGTCTTCAACTTTTCTTCAGCCTATTTTTTCTTTATAGCATCATATAGAATATGTGCCTTGGCCATAGCCATTTCTTCATTATCTCATTATTCTTTTGCTGCTTTGATTAAGCTAGCAAACTCCTTGTCTTCTTCTTCAATTCTCGACTAAGCAAAAGTTACTCGTGGTAATGGTTCTATTGGTAGAACTGAAGGTCCTACTTGTTCTGCTACTATAGCCTGTTGTTGCTATTGTTACCGCCTAATTACACCCTTTACAACCAACAATTTCTTGCAAAAATCATAATTTGGACTTGTGTTGGATCAACTCTAGGCAACCTCATTATTTGGTCTAATTTTTCTTTCTCTATTCACAGCAACTTCTATTGCTACTTTAATCCTTGTTTCCACAATTTGAGGTATTCTTATATCTAAATCTACTAAAACTTTTCTCTAGTAGAAGATGTCAAATTCTACCTTTTCTAGCAGAAAATGTTTTAATACGCTTCTGTGTTGAATATGTTAGGATCGGTAGACTCACCAGAGGGGGGGTGAATGGTGAAAGTGTGTAATTTTTAAGTTCTTTTGATTGTTGAAACAAATGATTCAGATAGAAGTGAAATGAGATGAATTTAAACAAATGCAAAGTAGTAAAGAAAGATAACACACAGCAAGTTTTAGGTGGTTCACCAACTTAGCTAGTCCACCCCCAAGATTCACTTGGGCTTCACTAAGTGTTTCAACACTTACACACTTGCTTTCAGGTCAAAGCAAGAACCAACAACATAGAAGTTTTTAGGTAAAAACTTCAGTAAACCAACCTCTAGAGTTTTCAGGTCAAAACTCAAACCAACAACTGAATGTAGCTTTCAGGTTGAAGCCACGAACCAACAGCTTGAATCTTTCAATCAGAGTTTGGCGCACAAAGCTTTTTCTGCAGTAAGTCTTTATAGTATACTTAACTGTTTGCAGACTTGAGTGTGTTTGAAATTGGGGTGTAGCTCACTGTATAAATTATATCTGTTGTGTGTCTCTTCTTCTCTTAAACTCCTCATATATATGCTAAAGGCATAACGATCATATTTTTCTTTCAACGGATGTATTCTGCTGTACTTGGTAACTAATCAGACCTAAATATGGTAAGTTACCGTTCTATCTGATATTCAGTAAATAACCTTCCAAAAATCTTAGGCTTTCGGATGGTTATAAAAATAACTTACCGAAAAGCATCCATAACTTGTCGATTCATCACTCATGTTCTGTTCTTTGAGTCACATGAGGATTTTAAGTTGCTCACGTGTAAAGTTAAGTGTTCGGAGTCTTGTATTTAACTTACCAAAAAAGCTCCTGATTTTCGGATAGTTAACTACTGTAACTTACCGAACTTTCATTTAAGCCTCTGACAACTGTTCCTTCAAAACTGGACGGGCATAAAAACATAACTTAAGTTTCGGATAGTTAAGCCATAACTCACCGAAATTCTCTTGAGATTTCGGATAGTTATCTTTCTAACTCACCGAAAAACCCATCTGAACATCTGTTTGGAATTCTGCACGTGGGAAAATCACTAACTTAAGTTTCAAATAGTTAAACCATAACTCATAGAAATTCTCTTAAGATTTCGGATAGTTATCTTTCTAACTCTCCGAAAAACCCATCTGAACATTTGTTTAGAATTTTGCACGTGGGAAAATCACTAACTTAAGTTTCAGATAGTTAGCCTTTCTAACTTTTTGATTTTCCTTTTTCTTTCGGATAGTTAAGTCCCTAACTCTCCGATCATTCAACCAACTTAACTGTCTGATATAATAACTCTCCGAAGGTTTTGTAAAATTTGGATAGTTATCCTTTTAACAGTCTGATAGTCTTGCTGCTATTTTATTCTTCGGATGCTTGAACCTGTAACTGTCTGATTTTACTGTAACTTGAAAGTATTATCATCTAGAACCTTCTCAATCTGTTCGTCTGCTTGGAAATTGTTCTAACAGCCTTCTGAACTAAAGTAGTACAGACTTAATTGTGAAATACAATATGTTTCCTCACATAGGTTTTGCATTAGCAAAATACTCGGGTTCTAACAGTATAATTAATTTGAGCATCATTCAAAGTTTTGCTTGCATAATGAATCACTCTAGGAGATTTTTCTATCTTCTGTCCCAACACTGCTTCTATAGCAAAATCAGATACATTGCACATTAATTCAAATGGATGGCTCCAATCAGGTGCTTGTATTATAGGAGTTGAAATTAAGCTAGTTTTAAGCTTGAAAAATGCTTCTTTGTAATTTTTATCAAAGTTGAATGGGACATCTTTTAATAGATTAGTTAAAGGTGCTATTTTGCTAAAATCTTTTATAAACATTCTATAAAATCCTACGTGTCCTAGAAATGATCTAATATCTTTTACTGATTTAGGTTCTGATGGATTAGAAATTACTTCTATTTTAGCTTGATCTACTTTTAGCCCTTTATTTGAAACAACATGTCCCAAGACTATTCCTTGTTTAACCATGAAGTGACATTTTTCCCAATTTAGAACTAGATTTTTTCCCACACAATGTTTTAATATTTGGTCTAAATTATTTAAACACACTTCATATGAAGTTCCATATATAGTAAAATCATCTTTAAATATTTCTAAAAAATCTTTGGTCATTCAAGTGAATATGCCTTGCATACACCTTTGAAAGGTAGCTGGTGCATTGCAAAATCTGAATGACATTCTCTTAAAAGCATAAGTTCCATTAGGACATGTGAAAGTTATTTTCTCTTGATTCTCTAATGCTACTAGAACTTGGTTATATCCTAAATAACCGTCTAGGAAACAAAAATATTCTTGCCTTGCTAATTTCTCTAGCATTTGGTCTATAAAAGGTAAGAGAAAATGATCTTTCCTAGTCACAACATTCAACTTTCTATAGTCTATATAAACTCTCCAACCTGATTGAATTCTAGTAGGTATCAAGTCCTAATTTTCATTCCTAATAACTGTCAATCTTGATTTCTTGGGAACTACATGGATTGGACTAACTCGTGAGCTATCAAAAATCGGATAAATTATGTCATTATCTAACCATTTTAATATTTCCTTCCTGACTACTTCTTTAAAGTTTGGATTTAATCTCCTCTTAGGAATTCTAACAGGTTTAGCATTCTCTTCTAAATATATGTGGTGACAACATATAGTTGCACTTGACCCTTTTATATTAGTCATAGTCCATCCTACTACTTCTTTATAAGTTTTTACTACATCTTTTAATTTAGAAATTTGATCCTCTTTTAAATATGAAGCAATAATGATTGGACATGTTCGTTTTTCTTTTAGAAATATATAGGTTAATTCAAGAGGTAAATGTTTCAAATCTAAATGTTGACCATCAGAAGTTAGAGCTCCTAATTGAACATTTTCATCTTCAATATTAAACTCTTCTTGATCTCCTTCTACATCTATGCTTTCACTTACTTCTAACATTTCAAAATCTAGTTGCCTATTTAATTCTTCTTAAATCACATCATCTAGCATATCTCATTCATCCTCTAAAAAGTCTATAGTATGTAAGGATATTTCTAACTTCTCAAACTTTTCTAGTTTGAAAATGTTTAATTGAGTATTCTTATTACCATATGCTAACTTTATCACTCTAGTTTTACAATTTATAATAGCCCCTTATGTTACTAAGAATGGTCTTCCCAAAATTCAAGATGTATCATGATTCAAATGCTTAATTTGTTGGGAATCCAAAATCACAATATCAATGGGATACTTATTTTGAAATTTTTACTGTCCTAACAAGTGCTCTTGAAACATGAATACATTTAATCATTCACACAAATAAATCAACAAAATTTTTACTGTTATATAGATGAAGCATATGCTAATATATAAATAAACAAGTGCAAGCTAAAATTATTTAATCCACAAAATTTTTACTGTCCTAACAAGTGCTCTTGAAACATGAATACATTTAATCATTCACACAAATAAATCAACAAAATTATTACTATCATATAGATGAAGCATATGTAGATATATAGATGAACAAGTGCAATATTTCATTTATTTAATCAACAAAATTTTTACTATCCTAACAAGTGCTATTGAAACGTGAATACATTTACACGAATAATTCCTTACACGAGCAACGATAGAGTATGAGTGGGAGCAATGGTAGAGTAGTGAATGTGAGCGGTAGTAGAGCAAGAGTGGAGTGTTGGTAGAGCACAAGTGAGAGCATTAGTAGAGCACAAGTGGGAGTGCTCGCAGAGCAGTGAATGTGAGCGACAATAGAGTAGGAGTGATAGTAGAGCATAAGCGATGATAGAGCACAAGTGAAGAGCGGGAGTGGTGTGCGTGAGCAAGAGTGGGAGCGGCAACTAAGCACATGCAACAAACGAATGTGACCATAAGTGTCAATAGTGAGTGGGAGCAAGAGTGACAATAGAGCATGAGTGAGAGTGGGAGCGGTTGTAGGCAAAAGCACAAGCGACGAGGGTTTTTTTTTATAGTTAAGAGGGGAGGAATTTTGGACCTTACCTAAGAGTAGTTCGAAATTGATCTCACTTCTCCTCTTATATATTATGATAACCTTGAGAAACACTTTCCTAATATTTCCAAAGTGTATAAACACACAATCTTTAGGAAAGTATTTCCAAAGATTATCTTTTTCAACCTTTTAGCATCCATTGTCCATAATCCATTTAGTTGAACGTGCTTGAAATTCCTTGTCACCCTGCAAATTATATTGAAATTAAAGCTTTTGGTACCTACATCTTTTTGTGTCCAGTAGAGTTAGTCCGTAAAACATTAAATCTATTGCCTCTTGGCAGCCACATATGACCTCATCTTCGTTTGATGGCAAACACAGTGGTGCCATCTCTATAAGATCGAATCACTCCACCACAATAAGGTATTTGCTGTGGTGTAGCATACCCTAGGCCATATTTATTCCCATTTGATCATTGAGATCCTATTATTTTATTTAATCCTTTTTGTCTTTGAGTTAATTTACATATAGTAATTTTCAAATCTGATATAGTAGTTGATAGATTTTTATTTTCATCTTTTAATTCACAGTTATCACAACTATACTTATCTAAATTTGATTTTAGATTCCTATTTTCAACTATAGTTGATTCTAATTTAGCAAATGAATTTTCTAAGCAATGATTTAATCTTTTAATTTCTTTCTTAAAATCTCTACACTTCACATATAAATTATCTACAGTAGATAAAAGACTGTTTATGTCTAGATCATCATGCTCATTTTTTGAACTAGAGGAAGTAGAGCATACCTCTTGTGCTGCAAAACAAACATTTGCTGCAGCTTCTTCAGAATCTGATGAACAGCTTGAAGAGCTACTGTCATCCCACGTAGCTTTGAGAGCCATCTTCTTTTTGTCCTTCAATATCTTCTTCTTATCTCCTTGATCCTCTTCTATCTGAAATGGACAGAAGGTCTGTATGTGCCCTTGCCTTTTACATTTGAAATATGTAGGAACAGTTCTTTTAGAGTAGCTAGGCTTATTCTTTTTCTTCATGAATTTTCTAAAATTTCTTGCCAGTAATATGATCTCATCAACATCTGAGCTTGGAACTTCTTCTGTAGATGGAAATGCTATTTCCTTTTTCTTTTCAGCTTTCTTTTCAATAGTTCCTTCTTGCTCTTTCCAATCCTTCATCTGAACTTCGTGGGCCAGAAGATTGTCCAACAATTCTTCAACTGTATAGTTGTTAGGATCCTTGGAATCTTGAATAGATGTAGACTTCTATTTCCACTCAACAGTTAAGCTCCTTAGGATCTTCTGTACCTGTTCACGTGAAGAGAACTCCTTTCCCAAGCCTTTCAGACTATTAGTGATTTCAGTAAATCTAGAAAACATTTCAGTTATGTTTTCATTATCATTCATTTTAAACAGTTCAAGTTTTCTTAAAAGAATACTAATTTTTGTATTCTTAACCTAGCTTGTACCTTCATGAGTAACTTGAAGGATTTTCCACACCTCATGAGTAGATTTACATGCAGATACTTTTTTATATTGATTTGCAGTTAGTGCAAAATAAATGGCATTCAACCCTCTAGCATCCAACTAGATGATTTTCTCATCCTCCTCAGACCAGTCCATAACATTACTAGTTAGAAGTGTAGTTCCAAGAACAACAATCTTCTAGAGTTTAACATCAGAACTCCTAAGGAAACACTCCATTCTATTCTTCCAATAGTTATAATTGGAGCCATCGAATAGGGGAGGTCTGTGGATGTTTTGTCTCTCAGCAAATTAAGCCATAAATCTAGATGGTTAAATCTTATGAAGGATTAACTTTGCTCTGATACCAATTGTTAGGATCGGTAGACTCACTAGAGGGGGGGTGAATGGTGAAAGTGTGTAATTTTTAAGTTCTTTTGATTGTTAAAATAAATGATTCAGATAGAAGTGAAATGAGATGAATTTAAACAAATGCAAAGCAGTAAAGAAAGATAACACACAACAAGTTTTAGGTGGTTCACCAACTTGGCTAGTCCACCCCCAAGATTCACTTGGGCTTCACTAAGTGTTTCAACACTTACACACTTGCGTTCAGGTCAAAGCAAGAACCAACAACACAGAAGTTTTCAGGTAAAAACTTCAGTAAACCAACCTCTAGAGTTTTCAGGTCAAAACTCAAACCAACAATTGAATGTAGCTTTCAAGTTGAAGCCACGAACCAATAGCTTGAATCTTTTAATCAGAGTTTGGCGCATAGAGCTTTTTCTGCAGTAAGTCTTTAGAGTATACTTCACTGTTTGCAGACTTGAGTGTGTTTGAAATTGGGGTGTAGCTCACTGTATAAATTATATCTGTTGTGTGTCTCTTCTTCTATTAAACTCCTCATATATATGCTAAAGGCATAACGATCATATTTTTCTTTGAACGGATGTATTCTACTGTACTTGGTAAATAATCAGACCTAAATATGGTAAGTTACCGTTCTATCTGATATTCAATAAATAACCTTCCGAAAATCTTAGGCTTTTGGATGGTTATAAAAATAACTTATCGAAAAGCATCCATAACTTGCTGATTCATCACTCATGTTCTGTTCTCTAAGTCACGTGAGGATTTTAAGTTGCTCACATGTAAAGTTAAGTGTTCGGAGTCTTGTATTTAACTTACCGAAAGAGTTCCTGATTTTCGGATAGTTAACTACTATAACTTATCGAACTTTCATTTAAGCCTCTAACAGTTGTTCCTTCAAAACTGCACGTGCATAAAAACATAACTTAAGTTTCAGATAGTTAAGCCATAACTCACCGAAATTCTCTTGAGATTTCAGATAGTTATCTTTCTAACTCTCCGAAAAACCCATCTGAACATCTGTTTGGAATTCTGCACGTGGGAAAATCACTAACTTAAGTTTCGGATAGTTAAACCATAACTCACCGAAATTCTCTTAAGATTTCGGATAGTTATCTTTCTAACTCTCCGAAAAACCCATTTGAACATTTGTCTGGAATTTTGCACCTGGGAAAATCACTAACTTAAATTTCGAATAGTTAGCCTTTCTAACTTTCCGATTTTACTTTTTCTTTCGGATAGTTAACTCCATGACTCTCCGATCATTCAACCAACTTAACTATCTGATATAATAACTCTCTGAAGGCTTTGTAAAATTTGGATAGTTATCCTTCTAATTGTCTAATAGTCTTGCTGCTATTTTATTCTTCGGATGCTTGAACTTGTAACTGTCTAATTTTATTGTAACTTGAAAGTATTATCATCTGGAACCTTCTCAATCTATTCGTCTGCTTGGAAATTGTTCTAACAGCCTTCTGAACTAAAGCAGTACAGACTTAACTATGAAATACAATATGTTTCCTCACATAGGTTTTGCATTATCAAAATACTCGGGTTCTAACAGTATAATTAATTTGAGCATCATTCAAAGTTTTGCTTGCATAATGAATCACTCTAGGAGATTTTTCTATCTTTTGTCTCAGCATTGCTCCTATAGCCAAATCAGATACATTGCACATTAATTCAAATGGATGGCTCCAATCAGGTGCTTGTATTATAGGAGTTGAAATTAAGCTAGTTTTAAGCTTGAAAAATGCTTCTTTGTAATTTTTATCAAAGTTGAATGGGACATCTTTTAATAGATTAGTTAAAGGTGCTATTTTGCTAAAATCTTTTATGAACATTCTATAAAATCCTACGTGTCCTAAAAATGATTTAATATCTTTTATTGATTTAGGTTCTGATGGATTAAAAATTACTTCTATTTTAACTTGATCTACTTCTAGCCCTTTATTTGAAACAACATGTCCCTAGACTATTCCTTGTTTAACCATGAAGTGACATTTTTCCCAATTTAGAACTAGATTTTTTTCCACACAATGTTTTAATATTTGGTCTAAATTGTTTAAACACACTTCATATGAAGTTCTATATACAGTAAAATCATCTATAAATATTTCTAAAAAATCTTCGGTCATTCAAGTGAATATGCCTTGCATACACCCTTGAAAGGTAGCTGGTGCATTGCATAATCTGAATGACATTCTCTTACAAGCATAAGTTTCATTAGGATATGTGAAAGTTATTTTCTCTTGATCCTCTAATGCTACTAGAACTTGGTTATATCCTGATTAACCATCTAGGAAACAAAAATATTCTTGCCCTACTAATTTCTCTAGCATTTGGTCTATAAAAGGTAAGGGAAAATGATCTTTCCTAGTCACAACATTCAACTTTCTATAGTCTATACAAACTCTCCAACTTGATTGAATTCTAGTAGGTATCAAGTCCTAATTTTCATTCCTAATAACTGTCAATCTTGATTTCTTGGGAACTACATGGATTGGATTAACTTGTGAGCTATCAGAAATCGGATAAATTATGTCATTATCTAACCATTTTAATATTTCCTTCCTGACTACTTCTTTAAGGTTTAGATTTAATCTCCTCTTAGGAATTCTAACAGGTTTAGCATTCTCTTCTAAATATATGTGGTGACAGCATATAGTTGCACTTGACCCTTTTATATTAGTCATAGTCCATCCTACTACTTCTTTATAAGTTTTTACTACATCTTTTAATTTAGAAATTTGATCTTCTTTTAAATATGAAGCAATAATGATTGAACATGTTCATTTTTCTTTTAGAAGTATATAGGTTAATTCAAGAGGTAAATGTTTCAAATCTAAATGTTGACCATCAAAAGTTAGAGCTCCTAATTGAACATTTTCATCTTCAATATTAAACTCTTCTTGATCTCCTTCTACATCTATGCTTTCACTTATTTCTAACATTTCAAAATCTAGTTGCCTATTTAATTCTTCTTAAATCACATCATCTAGCATATCTCATTAATCCTCTAAAAAGTCTATAGTATGTAAGGATATTTCTAACTCCTCAAACTTTTCTAGTTTGAAAATGTTTAATTGAGTATTCTTATTACCATATGCTAACTTTATCACTCTAGTTTTACAATTTATAATAGCCCTTGATGTTGCTAAGAATGGTCTTCCCAAAATTAAAGATGTATCATGATTCTAATGCTTAATTTGTTGGGAATCCAAAATCACAATATCAATGAGATACTTATTTTGAAATTTTTACTGTCCTAACAAGTGCTCTTGAAACATGAATACATTTAATCATTCACACAAATAAATCAACAAAATTTTTACTGTTATATAGATGAAGCATATGCTAATATATAGATAAACAAGTGCAAGCTAAAATTATTTAATCAACAAAATTTTTACTGTCCTAACAAGTGCTCTTGAAACATGAATACATTTAATCATTCACACAAATAAATCAACAAAATTATTACTATCATATAGATGAAGCATATGTAGATATATAGATGAACAAGTGCAATATTTCAATTATTTAATCAACAAAATTTTTACTGTCCTAGCAAGTGCTATTGAAACGTGAATACATTTACACGAATAATTCCTTACACGAGCAACAGTAGAGTATGAGTGGGAGCGATGGTAGAGTAGTGAATGTGAGTGGTAGTAGAGCAAGAGTGGAGTGTTGGTAGAGCACAAGTGAGAGCATTAGTAGAGCACAAGTGGGAGTGCTCGTAGAGTAGTGAATGTGAGCGACAATAGAGTAGGAGTGATAGTAGAGCATAAGCGATGATAGAGCACAAGTGAAGAGCGGGAGTGGTGAGCGTGAGCAAGAGTGGGAGCGGCAACCAAGCATGTGCAACAAACGAATGTGACCATAAGTGTCAATAGTGAGTGGGAGCAAGAGTGACAATAGAGCATGAGTGAGAGTGGGAGCGATTGTAGGCAAAAGTACAAGCGACGAGGGTTTTTTTTTATAGTTAAGAGGGGAGGAATTTTGGACCTTACCTAAGAGTAGTTCGAAATTGATCTCACTTCTCCTCTTATATATTATGATAATCTTGAGAAACACTTTCCTAATATTTCCAAAGTGTATAAACACACAATCTTTAGGAAAGTATTTCCAAAGATTATCTTTTTCAACCTTTCCCAATGGGAAGGACATGCGCCCCCCCCACCCCACCCCCCATTATGATATTGGTCACATATTTAGAGAATCTAATTGTGTAGTGAATAATTTTGTCAAATAAGCTCCATGATCCAAAGCATACAATATATTTTTAGAATAGATGCGTGCCCTAGTAATATCGAATGTTTTAACCTTTTAAACAAATGAAATATTCTTAGCTGTCAGATGTTGTAATCTTTCCTTATTTTTTAGACGCCGGCCCTATGAAAGCTGAATGATAATCATGGTTCAGAAGTATCAGTTTCACGCGCGCGTTAAACTCATCGGCTGGTTTCCCTGCGTTGCATTTTTCCGAAATCTCCTACTTCGGTTTCGATCGCCCTTCATCTGCGGCCGAGCTCCCTCCGGAAATCTATCGCCGGCGGTTCAGAAACTGTCACCGGCCTCCAAGACCGTCGACGCCGCGGCGGTGGTGTCGGAAAGGTAAAGAAGCATGCACACACGCCGTTTACCACTCTCCACCTACACTGCGAAGAACATTCACGGCGGAACGGCTCCTCTCTCCCTTCGTTCCGGAAGTCCGTAGAGGGAGGGTGCAAGAAAACGATCGGCGCAAGGAGGAAGGACGAGGGCGCTGTGGATGACTGTCGGCGATGATGGGAATGGGGCGCAGGAGGACGAGGACGTTGATCGCTGCCGTACGTTATAGTATTGCTTACGCCCATGATGATGATTTTGGAAGGAGGAAGGGATCTGTTGTCTTCGGGGTTTGGGTGGAGGAGGGAGAGTTGAGTACCAGCACGGCTAGGATTTTAATATAAGCTAAAAACTTCATGCAGATCTTTACTGATCTTTTGGTCAACTCTAACTCGTATATGACCACTCATTTTTAAACCTTTGATAACTTCTGAATTTACTTTTAACATTTTTAAACTTTTTCAATTGAAATTAATACTGATATAAATCCAAATATGCAAACTTTTTCAAAAAATAATGAAAGAAGAAGACATCATTATTAGGATATATTTTAGAGTCATTGACATAACTCTTTTCTATGATTTATATTTTAATATTCCTTGAATTGGGAAAGAAAGAGAAATCAAACAAAAACATATATATGTTTCTCCAATAAATAGTAATTTTACATTTATTTATGAATAACTTTCATATATTTATTTTAAATCCTTGTCATCCTGAAGGATATGTTTATTGTACTCCACTCTATTGTGAACAAGTCAAATATGAAACACTGAGCTCTTGTTACCCTTTACCAGGAGAATCCACGAAAGTATATATGGTTTGTTAACCTGAAAATGTCATTTCAATACTTCAGCCTAGTTTTAGTCGTTCTTCATATTTTTAAGGAATATTACATTGACAATAGATAATTTGATTGAAAAAATTGCATTAATGATATACCAAAATGATGACTGAAATAAAAGAATGAGCATGTAAGGAAAATTAGAGGATGATCTCACTTTGAGTTTCCATAAATGTGCAATCACTACTTACCCATGCTTTCTTGGTGAAGTATTGGGAAAACCTTAACAATGATTTGGCTTATCTTTGGTGATGATTAAATTTGGTAATCATTTGTTCTTAGAGATATGATACTCTTTTACTGATTCTAATTTGACAGTAATGGCATCTTAAGAATTTTGAAAATTATTACCAACCTTAATGTGTATTTCAATATATATTGTTGTGTTTGAAAGTGATTGATGTTGTTAGTCAAATAGTTATTACATAATCATGATAATGCATCTTCAATGATCTTACATTTATTAATGGAGGAAAAGATAGATATATTAAAGGAGAACCCTACGTTTGCTTTGAAGTATATTACTAGGGAATAAGGCACACTTGTTCAACGATACCGTCGAAGGTTTGATCCACCATTTACACATCCATGTGTTTCTCCATTGCTACTGCACAACTTGGGAATCTATCCTCTACAAGTTCCAAAGTATGGAGACGTTCCTTTCTCATTGGTAAACTTCAATTTTCTCTTCCACTATTATCATATTTTATGTTTTTGATTGTTTCTGTTCATCATAGAAGTTTGACAGTTGAACCGTTCTAGCGATTGGACGTATTGGTTCTCTCTTTTCATGTTCAAACCTTTTCTATTTTTGTGTTTTACACCAAGTGTTTGTCATGGTATTGCACTTCTCGTTCTATGTTTTTGATTGTTTGAGCAAATCTTCTTCAGTGCTCTCTTTTTGTCACAATGGTGGAGGAAGTCCTGTTCTTCTAAATTGGAACTTCAAACTAAAGTGGTTTGTTTGGGTTTCTTCTTTATAATACTGAAGTAGTGATTTCCTTTTGGGTGTTACCATGCCAGCTTTGCTTGTGTGTTCTCTATTTTTCTTAGTCAAGCAGTGATACTATCTATATTTTTGGGGTGTAGACTTAATGAAGCATTTCAAACTTCTCATTTGTTGTTGTTCTGGTGTCAAGCTATAAGTTTCTAACAACAAAATTTCAATGATGGTATAGAATTGCCACATTGTAGTTAATGTTGGCACACATTAAGTTTGAAAAATGTTAGTAATATTTGCTTTTGGTTCTAGCGAGGCACAACAATATTTGTAAGAGTATTGTAACTTGTAAGATGATGTAATCTTGGATTAGTGTCCATCTATTTCTTCACCTTGTTTTTCTATTTGGCTTTGCTAATCTTTGACGATGAATTTCATTATTGGCAGTGGCACTTGGTTTGCATATAACTTTTGTTTTATTCTCCAACTTTGTAAAATCACCTTATTGGGGCATACCGGCTTAATGCCTTTACCTAGCAATGGCATTGGTTCTTGGTGTTGATTGTTAAGAGTGTCTTATTTGAAGTCTTTGACAGAGTCATTTGCAAACATGTAACTATTCTATATTGTGCCATTTGCATGAATAGCTAATACAGGTGCTAGATTGAAGGTCAAAACTAGACTGGTGAATGCTGCCTCTATGGCACAGGTATATTTGATTTCCACAGGGTTCTTGTAGTTAATGCACATAATGCACAAGTGACTGCCATATAATTAAATTGATTTCATTTTTTAGTCAGTTTAAGTTCTTCAGGTTTCAACAGATTGGATATTCCATTTGAAAGCCTAATTATGAAAAGTAACTAGTAATTGTTTTTGAAAAGAAATTAAGTGCTGACACCTTAGATGGTTCAATGTGTACATTCAAATCTCTAGATGGTACCATGTAAAACCATTTCAGTTGTGATAACTTTTCCTTCAGTGAATATTGGAATTTATTCTATAAAGAAAAACAGCAAGACATGACTATTTGTTTAGGAACCAACTAAAACTTGGAGAAATTTTACAGCTTGATCAAGGTATAAAGAGACGAATCAGGGATGCCATTCCTAGGGTTGATATATCTGCTTCTTCCTTTGATACTGCTTGGGTAGCTCTGGTTCCTTCTCCAAGATACCCACAGCATCCATGTTTTCCTGAGTGTCTGGACTGGATCATGGAGAATCAGAATTCAGACGGATCCTGGGGTCTTCCTAACTGCCTTCCATTTCTAATAAAAGATGCCCTGTCTTGTACCTTAGCTTGTGTTATTGCACTCAAAAGATGGAATGTTGGACAAGAACAAGTGACAAAGGGTAACCTAAACTTTAAATTCCATGGTATTTGTTTTTTGAAATCACTTTTCTATGTAATACCAAGTTGAGTATGTTTTGCTACAGGTATTGATTATGTTGGAGCTAATTTTTCATTTTCCATGGACGTAAGGCAACATTCTCCTGTTGGTTTTAATATCATATTTCCTGGCATGATAGAGCATGCCATGCACTTGGGTTTGGAGCTTCCTATTAGTCAGGACGCCATACAAGCCATGTCTCGAATGAGAGAGTTGGAATTGAAAAGGTGTGTTATTACTTTTGTTGAATATAAGCAATCAAAAGTGAGACTTCTTTTTACTTTGCCTATATTATTCATATTAGACTTAGAACTAAAATCTTGGTTGGACTTTCCTCTGTGATAAATTATGGATATTATTTTGTATTAAGTTATAGTTCATACGTGAAATACAAATTAATAAGATTATACAAGATGCAAGAGAATTTCCATAATCTCTATATTTTAAAATTTTATCAATTATAAGATTTAGAGTAAATTATAAATTTTTATTCTGATAATGTAGTTAATATATTTTTATAAAATCTCATATGAATTAATTAAAAAATAAAAAATATAAGTTTGTGAGAATACGAAAGATGGGTAGAAGAAGAATGTTATTCATAGGAAAAAATAATTTTTAAAAAAAAATTAAAAAATTAAGGTTTTTTGTGATTTTTAAATACATCCACCATTTTTTGAAACATAATTTTTTATGTAATATTTTTTCATTTTCTCTTGTCTCTTCTTCTTTTTCTTTTCTCTCCTTTTATTGTCTCTTTTTATTTCACATGTTTCTTCTTTTTCTCTTTCTTCACTTTCTCTTTTTTTTCTTTTCTTTCTTTTGTGTCCCTTTTCACGTGCCTCACTTTTTCCTCTCCTTTTTTCATCCCTCCCCACCTTAAACCCTAATGGGCTACAATGATAGCAATTTGGTAGAGAGGAGGGGACACTTCAACAGTTGTTGGCAGAAAACCTTTTGGTGGAGTACCCTTCTCTGGATTGGCCAATCCTATTTGTCATCTGCTAATTCAAAAAATTTGCTAGATTGAATGATCCAGTAATTTGATTCTATTTGACCTATCTTGATCAATTTTTAAATCTATGGTTACATGAGTATATCCTTGTGTATTTATGCTACTTATTTAGAAAAAGTGTTGGATGATATAAGAGAAATGGTAGGGAAAAATGAGGAATCATTGTGTTAATAATTGCATATATGTTGTCTTTGGTTTATATTTATCACAATTGACTCATGAAATCTGTTGATGAATCACGACTGTTTATGGGTGTCTCCAAGCATATAAAAATGCATGAACTGCTTGCTTGTCCTAATAGAACAAAAGAAGGAGACTTGTATATAAACTATTAGTAAAAGGAAAACAAAAATCAAAGTAGCATAATTTCCCTTGAGTTTTCAGTTTGTCTATTCTCTAAAAGTTTATTTCACATGGCATTCAATACATTTACTCTGGTAGGTGTAGTTGAACATACAATTTTAGTAGGATTGCATTTTAGGACATAATTATCTGTTTTCATTTAGTGGCCATGGTATCAACTTTGATGGATGGAAAGCATACTTGGCATATGTTATAGAAGGTCATGGCCACATGCTGGATCAGCACGAAGTGATGAAATACCAAAGGAATAATGGATCTTTATTTAATTCACCTTCAACAACAGCTGCTGCACTGACTCGTTTTTGGGATGCTAAGAGCCTTGACTACTTGTACGGTGTCTTGAATAAATTTGGGAATGCAGGTACACCATTCCTCCATTTTAGTTGGTTACTCTAATTATTTATTTGACACCTTTTCTTTTCATTTTTTGTTGTTTGCATTGTAAAGTTCCCACAGTATATCCTTGTGGTATATTCACTAAACTCTGCATTGTCGACTCTCTTGAGAAACTGGGAATTGATCTTTATTTTGAGGATCTCATTGAGGAAATTCTGGATGAGACTTATAGGTAATATTTGTGAGATTCTTTTTGGTTTGATGTCTCGGAAATATCAAGTGATTGATGTCTTTAAACAAACATACAGATGTTGGATGGAGAATGATGAAGAGATACATTCTGAGATCTCAATATGTGCAATGGCATTCCGGCTTTTGCGGATGCATGGTTATGATATTTCTTCAGGTATTACTGGAAGCTACAATTAATAAGTTATTACTTGTATCGGTTTCATATTTACACAAGATCTCAATGTGCCTAGGTATATTTGCTCAACTAGATGGAGATAACTTTTATTGGTGCTCAAAATATGCCAATTCACACACTATCAGAATGGTGTTGGAGTTATACAGAGCTTCGCAAATAAAGTCATCTGAAGACGAGAATGTTTTGGACAAATTGAACTCATGGTCCACAAAGTTCTTAAGACAAATAGTATCTCTGAGGCCCAACAATGAGCTTGAGAAAGTTATCATCCGGGAGGTACACACATGATAGAAACACAAACTTTTAATTTTCAATATTGATGTTTAACATCTCCATTCTTGTATAACATTCCTACAAATGTTTGATTTCAATTTTTGCTTGTTTCAGGTGGATCATGTCCTCAAGCTTCCATGTCATGCTAAATTGGAGCGTATTGAACACAAGACCAATATTGCAAACTACAGCTTCTTTGATATTTTCACTGCAAAAACATCCTTCACGTAAGTTCTTGTCATGGTGTATCTGAAGATCATATTTTAAACGTTATGAAATTTATTAGACATGACTCAAAAGTAGATTATCTTTGATTTTTATATAACTCAATAAGGTTCCAAAGCATTGACACTCAAGATATACTAAGGCTAGCAGTGGAAGAATTCAATGCCTGCCAATCTACATACCAGAGAGAACTACTTCTTATTGAGAGGTATATATAATTTTCATGATAATGACACTATGTTATAAATGTTATTGGCATTTGATAATTACTTAATTTAGTCAGGTGGGTGGAAGAATGTAAATTGGATCAGTTGAAATTTTCTCGACAAAAGGTAGAATATTGTTACTTCTCCGCTGCAGCCACAATTGTCACCCCTGAAATGTCTAATGTTCGCCTGTCATGGGCAAAGAGTTCCATCTTAACAACTGTGGTTGATGATTTCTTTGATATTGGTGGTTCTAGAGAAGAATTTCTTAACTTTATAAAATTGGTTGAAAGGTACTTCTATATGTTTTTCTTTTTAAATTTGGAATCATTCTATATGATTCCTAAAAATTCTAAAAGTTATGCATATATTTATGCAGGTGGGATGAAGACTTTGACAACAGTTGTTGCTCCTTACAGGTCAATATTATATTTTCTGCCCTCTACTCTACAGTTAACGAGCTTGGTGAAATGGCAACTGCCATCCAAGGCCGTAATGTAACGAGCCATTTAATTTCGATAGTAAGTGAAGATGCAGTATCACATAATCCCTGATAATTTCTGCTTAAAAATATAATCCTTGATAATTGTGTGTTTGCCAATGTAGTATTGACATGTATGCCATGCTATTGTTGGCAGTGGCTTGATTTGATCAATTCCATGAAGACAGAGGCCGACTGGGTCAGGAATACGATAATTCCAACTTTTGACCAGTATATGACAAATGGATACGTATCATTTGCTTTGGGGCCTATTATTCTCCCAGCATTGTATCTCGTTGGTCCAAAGCTTTCAATGGAGACCATTAGAAGTGCAGAATACCATTCTTTATACAAACTAGTTAGCACCTGTGGACGCCTTCTCAATGACATACAAGGCTTAGAGGTAAGATATCATTTATTGTGCTTTTTTTTTTACACATCAAGTTCTGAAGCGAGCTTGATGTTTGTTGAACTTGTTGAACTGGCAATTCTGCTGTTATTGGCAGTGCTAGTTTTGATTTGCATGAACTCTTCATCAACTCTGCTGAACAAGAATATTTGCAGAGAGAAGGCAAGGAGGGAAAACTCAATAGTGTATCGCTACATGTGGTACATGGGTATGGTGCGATCACCGAGGAAGATGCAAAGAGGCACTTAAGGAAAATGATTGACACAGACAGAATGAAACTGCTTGGGTTGGTTCTGCGAGCAGAAGGAAGTGTTGTCCCCAGAGCATGCAAGGACTTATTCTGGAAGATGAGCCGGATCCTGCATGTATTCTATAGCAAGAACGACGGATTCACATCTCCCACTGAAATGATGGGTGCTGTAAGAGCTGTCATCTATGAGCCTCTTCAGGTCCCTCCATTTAAATTTGATGAAGTATGGTCAACTTAATTATTTAAGGTTGATTCTAACTTGTTCTTTTTAATATAGGTAAAGATTTAAATTTCTTATTTTTTCATTTGATACTTATCTATTTATATTTCTTTACGTACTAACGAGTAGGTCATATACGTTGTTTAATCAGTCAAAATTTTCAAGATAAATATAAAGTAAGTTTATAACTGTCGCTGCCCAACTTATTTAGTATAACACCCCGATGATCCGAAGTATGATATTGTAAGGTTAAGGTACCGAGGTTTAGCAAAAATTGTATTGCATATCATATTTAAATTTTCAAAACAAATTCAAATATTCCTTCAAATTATAAAATCACCACACATTTTGAGTTAACTATATGCAAATATATAACTAAAATAAGAAAGGACCACAAAATTAAGCTTCACCTCAAACAATTAACGAAGCTGGTCCTTCCTCTCGACTAAATTTTAGGATAAAAAAAAGGAAAGAGTTTAATAAGTCATAACTCAACAAGTATATTGTAAGTTATTCAAAATAAATTTAAAACATGTTTAAATGAGTAAAGCAAACATAATAAATAGTAAATCTATAAACAACCAAACATGTTGACAATAAATCACTTAGCTTTGACTATATTATGCAAAAGCACGGTAGATGGCACGGCACAAGTACGCATATTTATCCAAATTAAGAATAATTCAACCATGCAGTTCAACTTTCATCTGTAAAATTCTAACTATAATAAACCATTTTTAACATAATCAAGGAAAACACTTACATAATAGTTTAATCAAATAAAATCTTTAAATATCATATTTATTCTTACGTATTTTAGATTAAGCTATCATAATACTTTATATGTGGAAGTACGGAAGTTTGAGACAGACTTTTGGAATTTTCGGACTAATTAATTTTAATTTACTTTTTTATTCTCACATTCTATCTTCCTTAAATTAAGTTTTATCCTTAAAACTCAAAAAAAATAAAAATTCATATCTATATATTCAAATAAATAAGGATATTTTCAATTTGCTGAATTTCATCTTCAAGTTTTCAAGTAATTTCTCGTTTAGTATGGTTGGTCTTCCATACTTTAACATATAAAGTATATTTTATCACCGCAAATTCTATTACTTCGTTCCTACAATACGAAGTGGGCACTTGTCATGTGTCAAATCTTTGGGAAGAGGAATATATGCATTGATCTTTACTCTACCACCTGTGTTAGATCTGAAACATATTTCTTTAACATTGACATATACTCTTGCTTGTGACGATGGTAGTTCTAATCTGTACGCTACTTGGCCAATTCAATTTTTGATCGTAAATGACGTAATATAATGGGGACTTAACTGACCTTGAATTTCAAATCTTATGATTCCTTTGATAAGGGAGAATCTTAGGAGCAGTTTGTCTCTCTCCTAAAATTATAAAGGTCATCTTTTATTATCAATATAATTCTTTTATCTACTTTAAGCTACTCGAAGTCGTCTTCTAATCAATTTTACTTTTCAACAGTTATTTGGACAACTTTTGGGTTCAATAGCTTCTATTCTCCCACATCATTCAAATAAATTTGAGATCTACATTTTCTATTATATAGAGCTTCGTACGTGTCGTTTAGATGTTAGTCTGATTGCTATTATTATAGTTAAACTCAACTAACATAAGGTAGTTATCTTAAAAACCTCAAAATTCAATCACACAAGTTTTGAGCATGTCCTCCAAAATTTGAATAATCCTTTTAGACTATCCATCAATCTGAGGGTGAAAAACTTTACTAAATTACAACTTTGTCCCTAAAATCATTTGTACACTTCCACAAAATTATGAGACAAATCTCATATCACAATCTTTAGTAAAAAGTAACGGGTTGTTGAACACAAGTTTTTTTTTCTTCATCCTTTTTCTCCTCAAGACAAATGCATCTTATTTTTCTTATGCGTCTTGAAATATATTTGTATCATATATATATATATGTCAAGAGACCTCTAAGGATTAACAACTAATCTTATATCTTATACCTTCTTACAAAAATTGTCTCATATATATCATGTCAATTGCATCAATCATATCAAATATATCCAAACAAATCAAATTTCATTATTATTTACGAATAAAAGTATAAATTGATATTGAACAATGTAATTCTTGTAAATAAAAAATTGATAAAAAATATCCGAAATTTGTTGTTGGACTTCTCGTGCCATGATGAGAAGACGTCAAACAACTTAGGCTCCTACCAAGAAACATTTAATATTTTAAATATTTGGTGGTAAATTTTTTTATTTAAATTGATCTTTATAATTAATATACCATTAGTATTTTGATATTTTACTTTTAATACCAAAATACATATTACATGGATGGTTTAAGCTCTTACCTAAAGCATTTTAACATTTTAATATGTCACTATTTATATCGATATATTCATATATTAAGTAGTTTAAGCTCTTATATAAGAGCAATTAATTTTTTTCATTACTTGAATACATTCATCTATGTTTTAGTAAAAATTAGATAGTTTAAGTTCATATCTAATGACTAGTTAATATACTTAATAATATGTTTCATCCTTAGAGAAAATGAAACCACTCAAAATTCATTATTAGAGGAAATGAAACTATTCGAAATTCATTGTAACTATTTGGAAATGTAGGATCGAATGGCTACATAAGAGAGGGGCAAATTGTGTTTTTCAACATATTTAAATATAATTGAAACTTCAAAATTAAAAATAAGTCGAGACACTGTTTTAATCAAATCATTTTATTCAAGGTTTCAATTACAATATACAATTCAATTCTCCTTAGAAATTGTAGATGCAATTATATAACAATACCATATTTTATCTAATCAATTTCATAACTACAAATAGAGAAAACTAATTTACAGAATTTAAAACATTTCTCATTGTTTGAGATTTTTCTTCTTCTTCTTCTTCTCCTTCTTCTACAATTCTTTAGTGACAAATATTTGACTTTCTCTGCTTCATCGAATTTGTTTTCTTCTGATTTTTCAAATTTTCAGTGACATAAATTTGACTTTCTCTACTTTACTGAATTTTCTTCTATCTGAGAGCTTTTCCTTAGAGAGGTATTTTTGATCCTTGAAAATATTTTTCATTTTATGTGCAAGGATAATTGATCAACAAGAATTCTATACCTTCTATACTGTATCTTTACTTTATGCATATCCTCCACATTTAATCACTATTAGTTTTCACTCTTCACGTCTTCTCTTTTTCCTTCATCGAAATACACACATTTTGACCCACGTTTTCCTTTCGAATTTTCTTTAATCATTAACCTTGGATCTCTGAAAAATTTCTTGCAAAATAAACTTTCTCGTCCAAAATTTTTCATCAAGTGTAATAAGAAGTCATTGTGTTAATGTTAACTAAATGAGTAAAACAAGTAGAGATATAACTTAACGTATCTAACTCAACGAGTTCATCATGTGCCAAGTACTGTAGCTAACTCAATGAACTAAATCCATGGTGTTACGCTAACTTAATGAACCAGTTTTGTGGTGTTACAGTTAACTCAACGAACTAGCTTAACCTTTCTTTCGGAATGTTAAACGCTAACTCACCGAAAATAGTTTAAGTATTGGATAGTTAAGTTTTCCAAGTATCCAAAAATCTGATAACTCACTAATCTAGTAATAAACAAATATTTTTACAATAAGGTATTTACCACATGCAAGAATAATAACTTTAAGTTTATAATGCTAACCTAACGCGTTGCCTTAGTATTCAATATAGCAACTCAACGTGTGTAGTTAATGTAGTAATGTTAACTTAACGAGTTAAACATGTGCAACTCACGTGATATAATATAACATTTGTAACCTTTAATTTCACCACGTACACAATACTAACTTCACGAGTTCGTCTCTTCATTTTAACCTTTTGTTCACTAACTTAATGAGTTCTCACGTGATCTATTTTAACCTTTAAGCCTATAACTCAACGAGTTCTCACATGACCTTTATACAAATAATACACTAACTCAACGAGTTGTCTAAACATGCACTGTACATGATACAGAGAATATAACTTTAAAACATATCATGCTTTACAATAAAAACACACGTTAACTTAACGTTTAGTTAAATGAAAAGTTAGTATAACTTAACGACTAGTTATTTAACTTAGCATAATGTCAAATCCATTACAGACAATTATTTATATCAGTAAAGTTGTTCTGCATTAATTGATGTTCTTAATTTACTTTCACAAACAATAGTAATTAAGTAAATATGATTACATTCATTTAGCATACATCATCTAAACAAAATACTCAACAATCTCCCCCTTTTTGATGATGACAAAAATCATATTAAATCAATTATGAAATATGTTTAACTCAACGAAGCACCTCCATTGGGTTAAGTTTTAATTCAACAAACAATTTTGTTGACTTAAGTTCACTTAAACTTATTTCTGTTGTTTATGTAAAATTCATCTCTTAGAAGTAAAACTTTCAGAAAAATTTCAACAACCACAGAATCATCTCTCCTTTTTAATATATGCATTTAAACTCATAATCATCTCCCCCTTTTTTGTCATTAATCAAAAAGATGATTACACAGAATAAAAATCCGAGAGACATATTTACAGCTAAACTTTCTATAAACATTAATAAGAATGAAATCATTTACAGTAAAATGTATTGTTCAAATAATTAGATAATAAATACAAACATTACATTTTGTATTTAGAAACAAGTAAATAGACCAATGACAATACATTTATCTATTCCTCCTAATGATATCACTAATAGCATTACAGATTTTATCTCCTAGATGCCTAAAATCATTTCTGATGACATTTAGCACTACATCTAAGTCAAGAGGTAGATCAGGTTGCTGTTGTACTTGGTCTAAATAGTTTTGCTATTGTGGTTGGTGTTCTATAAGGTTAGGTTGTTATTGTAGCTATTGTTATTGCATTGACTGGTATTTTTGCAAATCTTTGATACTGAAAGCTCTCATGCCTTTAGTTTCAGAGGGCTAGTTAGATAAGTTTAATTGGCTTGCAAGAATTTGACATACAGCATCATCAAAAAATAACTTTGAACTCATATGTTGTAGTTGATATATAAACACATCAAACCAATTAACTTGAATTCTGTGTAGTATGCCATAAGTTGCATATAAATAGCTTCTGCTTACTTCCAGATTATGTCTAACTCTTTGAAATAAATTTGCATGCAGAATATTTGCAATAAACCTAGTTTCTGCATTTAGATTTTCCATTAATCTCATTTCAATATATACACCTAGAATCTATGATAAAGACTGAATGTCCTATTCCAGCTATCTAACAATGTCAAATCTATTTGTAACAACAACACCTTCATTTCTTAATCCCAAAACTTCAAAAATCAACTTAGGAGATAAAGTAAACTCCTGTTGATGTATTTGAGTTGTCAACATATTGTCATTCTTGACCAGATTGCTGTAAAAAACTGCAATAAGCTCTTTATATTGCTTCCATTTTGTTCCAACTAGTAAGAATTGCATTAAGCCTTGAAACTCAAATAAATATTTTATTTCCAGTAGATTTCTAAACTTTATTGGTTGAGCATGCAAAATTTGACATGAAATCAAACTATTGTATTTCTGCAATGCTTCCTTAGACCTAAAATATATTGAATTTCCTTGAATGGGTAGTATTCTATACATAGAAGGTGATACTTGAAGCATTGATTTAGAATTTAAGTCTTCTTCAGGAATCTCTTCTTCAAAATGAATGTTATTGTGTTCCTTTGTCAAAATATTTTCTTGAAGCTGCTTAGGTAAGCTTGATTCTTCAGCTTCAACAGAGTGAGGAACATTTTCAATATCTGCCACATCCATAAGTTCAGTTTCTATAGAATGTTTAGAGTTCAAATATTCCACAAATTCAATAGTTAATGTATTTATCTGTAATTCTTCATTTTCTTTAACAGATATTTCCATTTCAACATGTTGTGAATTCTTAGACTCTAGTTCTATAGATTCTAAAATAGGCTGATCAATATTAAGCTCTTCTAGAGTCTTCTCTTTTTCAATAGCTACCACTCCAGACAATCCAGCCTCTGAACTAGTTATTGCTTCAATATTTTCAAGCACATCTACAATAACTCGTTCAATATCGTCTTCCTGATGCTCTGATTGTTCAATTTCCTTATCATCAAGGCTTGAAACTATAGAAAAAGTTGAACTAATTTGTTGCTTTGATTTCTTTTTAAGTTTTCTAGAAAAAGATAATAAAGTCTCATCATCATCATCAGTTTCAGTGTGTTCTGAACTGATGAGCTTGTCAGATGCATTGTAAGGTACAATGTCTAGACATACATTGTCCTTTGGAATTAAATCCTCATCTGATTTTTCTTTTTCAACAACATTTGTTTCCTTAGAAACAATTTTTCTAACTCGTTGTCTCTTGTAACAAGTCAAATGTTCTTCTACTATTATTACTGTTTTCTTTTGAATTTGTTTCATAAAAGTTTTCTATTTTAATTCTTCAAAGACACTTTCTATAGCTATTGTCTTTCGAAGACTATCAACTTTTCTCTGATCAACAACAATATTTGTTTATTTTTCCTTTGAAAACAAAGGTGTAGGTATTGCAGATTCATGTTCTTCCTCAAATGATTGTAGTCTTGTTCCATTGATAGGAATTTGAGGAATTCTATTAGATGAACCTACTCATTTTTCTAAATATTTAGCATATTGTTCCAAAAATGCTATTTCAGCACATTTCATTCAATATTCTCTATCAAATTTACTTCTTATACCCATATATTGAATATTGTCAACTGTATTGTGAAGTTCTTATCTAACTTCATCTAGTATTTCTTTAGAAAAGAAATAGTCATGATATATTTGAGCTAACTTTTTGTCTACTTGAAAAATCTTCTTAAACCATGTACGAGGAACTTCATCTACATCTATTTCTTTGCCTTTATCATTTCCTCTACCTCTTCCTTTTCCTCTGCCACGCCCTTTGTAGAACTTTGAAAACATCATCGCAGGTTGTAATAGGAACAAGCGAGAAAAATTTTCAGAAAGATATTTACGAGATAACCTAAGTTCCCATGTAATAAGTGTTTAAATAGGGTTTATGTAGAATAACTTAATGAGTCTATTAGTCAGATTTGTGTTTTAAATGAATATTGAATAAAGTTTATTTAATCGAGGTACCCAAAAAATTTAAGCATAACTCGTTGAGTTACCTAACCTAACGAGTAAAATGCTATCTAGAGGTAGTTTTACACATTATCTTACATAACATGACATCTAATTAGTACACTTTACCAAACAAACAAGTTTCAGATGTTTTCAACTGAAAGCTTCCGAAAACAACATAAAAACTATAAGTAACTTAAATAACCATTATCTTGAGAACATTGTAAACTATTCTAATATTCTTTTATAAACCTAAAATAGTTTGTTTGTCTATTACATTGTTTCATCAAGATCTTAAGAGGACTAAACTCAGATTAACTAAGATTTATATTCTAAATGATATTAATCTATTTTTGACATTATCATTCCTCCCCCTACATATATACTTCAAATATATTCAATAACATACAAAATATATTTGTATAAAAATAGGTGTTACTTATAACTATACTTTAAATTTTCTTTTTAGAAACTTCTGTTATCTTGAATTCATCAAGAATGATTTTCAGAATCAACTCCAACAATATATGAATCAAAACATAACTTTAAACTTAATATGATTAACACAAGGAGAATAAAGGAATGTATCTCAAATAAACATTTTCAAAAGTACTAATTTTGATTCAACAAATCAGTAGTCATATTGGTAGAAATTGTATTCAATTCAAAGATATCTGTAATTAATGAAATAACTTTTATGTTTTCAAAACAGTAAATATTGATAATTTTCTTTAAAAGTTAGTTTGAAAAGCTTGAATAATACAAGAGCTTTCTAATGTACCTGTGTAATGAGCTTTCAGTCAGCAATCCCAAGTTTGATCAAGACTATAGGTTGCCAGATTTAAAAAATCTTTTTTCAGGACAACAATCCTTACATACCTATCTGCTTAAGTATAAGAGGCTCGTAATCAAACTGATCAATAAACTCTCAAAGATTTTTATTTTGTAAGCACTTTTTATTTTAAGCATAGTATATATGTATTTCATTAATATAGATGCAATAAAGCACAAACCTCATACAATTTTTACGTCTATGATTTTATTGAAAATATGAATCAATTTCAATAAGCTCAAACTTTTGATTAGTAGCTTAATATGATTTACATATAAATTATTCTACAAGTTTAATCAATCAAGTCAAACTCATTCTTGATCATATGTACTTTCATTAATCCAAAGAAAACACTTAATCAAAATTTCAGGATTTCAAAGGAATTTAATGTTTTTCATTGACATTTCCACTTATAATTTTGAAAAACCATTAAACTTAACAAAATAAGTAAAATCAATAAGATACTACTATAATTTTATCGTAAATACATAGTATCTTATGCAGTAGTTTAGATATTACTTAGATATTTATGATAAGTATATAATATCTATGAGGTAAACAACATCATCACCAATTTTTATCTTTTGTGGAGTTTAAGCATTTTACACATCACATAGCCTACAAATACCTAAATTTAATCTTATGTTGTAGAATGTAGTTTCATTTAGAGGTTTTGTAAATATATCAGCTAATTGATTTTTACTAGACACAAATCCTAATTAAATTTTTCCTTTAATTACGTTATCTCTTAAAAAATGATGTTTAACCTCTATATGCTTTGCTCTAGAATGTAATACAAGATTTTTGGAAAGATTTATTGTAGAACTACTATCACAATAAATCTCAATTATATCATAAGATAATCCAAAATCTTCTAAAGTTTGCCTTATCCACAAAATCTGAGTGCAACACAATGCAACAGCAACATATTCAACTTCAGTGGTTGAAAGTGCTACATAGTTTTGCTTTTTTCTAAACCATGACACCAAATTATTTCCCAATAATTGACTTGTGTCACTAGTACTCTTTCTATCAGACTTAGATCCTGTGTAATCAACATTAGTATATCCTATAAGATCTATTGAACTATCCTTAGAATAATACAGTCCAAAATTTTTAGTTCCTTATATATATCTAAATATTCTTTTAAAGCAATAGAGTGTGATTCTTTAAGATTAGATTGAAATCTAGCACAAGCACACATAATATCAGGTCTACTAGCTGTCAAATAAAGTACAGAACCAATCATACTTCTGTATTTTCTTTAATCTATTGATTTTCCTATGTCATCAATATTTAACTTTAAAGAAGTACTCAAATGAGTTCCTTGAATCATTGTATCATTAAAATTAAATTTCTTAAGCATTTCAACTACAAATTTTTCTTGATTTAAAAATATACCTTTATCCATTTGCTTAATTTGAAGTTCTAGAAAATATGAAAGTTCTCCTATCATACTCATTTTAAACTAACTAGTCATCTCTTAAGAAAATATTTTTATCAGTTTATCAGAAGTTGCTCCAAAGATTATATCATCCACATATATTTGAACAACAATCTGATCTTTATCATCTTTCTTGATAAATAGAGTATAGTCTACTTTTCCCATGATATATTATCGTTCTATTAGAAAGGTAGATAATTTTTTATACCACGATCTAGGTGCTTGCTTCAAACCATATAAGGCTTTCTTCAGATTATTAATATCTTCAAATCTAGGTGGTTGTTTCACATAAACTTTTTCATTAATTAACCATTTAGAAATGCACTCTTAACATCCATTTGATATAGTTTAAAATCCATATAGCAAGCATAGGCCAATAATATTCTAATACTTTCTAACCTAACCACAGGAGCAAAAGTTTCATCATAATCAAGTCCTTCTTCCTGTGTATACCATTGTGCAACTAATCTAGCTTTGTTTCTTATAACTTGACCAGTCTCATTTGTTTTGTTTCTAAAGATCCACTTTGTACCTATTATGGACTAATTTTCTGGTGGAGAGATTAACTCCCAAACATCATTTTTGATGAATTGATTTAGTTCATCTTGCATTGCCACTATCTAATTTTCATCAGATAATGCTTCTTCTATATTCTTTGGTTCCACCATAGAAACAAACATACACATACTATTTAAATTTACTGAAGCTCTTGTTTTAACTCCCTCATTAATATTACCAATGACTTGAGTGATGGGATGTGATGAAGAATAACGCCAATTTCTATGATTCTCCTCAATATTTTCACCAACATCTGAAGATACATCACTTTGATCATTAATTTGATTATTTAAGTTCATATTTTGAATTTTTTTAAATAAATCTTCAATCTCTCTATTGATCTCTAATTCTTTTGGGAAATTTATTATATCATCATTATTAGCTTTAGATTGAGATTCTCTAAAAGAATTTTCATTGAAGCTTACATGAAGGGTTTCTTCAATGGTTTTAGAAGTCTTATTATAAACACTATAGGCTTTACTTCTAGTAGAGTAACCTACAAAAATTCCTTCATCTGCTTTGGCTTGAAATTTATCCCTTTTATTCTTAGTGATAAGGATAAAACACTTATAGCCAAATGGTTTCATATAGAAAATTTTTGGAACCCTATCAAATATAATTTCAAAAGGAGTTTTATTAACAAGAGGTCTTAGGTGACTTCTGTTAATAATATAACAAGCTATATTCACTGCTTCAGCCCAAAGATTTTGAGGTAAATTATGTTCATTTAACATAGTTCTGGTGATTTCTTGAAGTGATCAATTCTTTCTCTCAACAACACCATTTTGCGAAGGTGTTCTTGGAAAAGAATATCTATAATCAATGTCATGATCTTTATAGTAATTATCCATTTGATCATTTTCAAATTCAGTACCATGATCACTCCTAAGTTTTTGAACAGAGATACTTTGTTCATTTTGATCAAGATTGCAATACATTTTAAACATTTCAAAAACTTCTATCTTAGTTGCTAGAAAATATACCCAAGTATACCTAAAGAAGTCATCTACTAAAACAAATACATACCGTTTACCACTAAGACTCATGATTATTGTTGGTCCAAATAAATTTATATGTATAAGTTCTAAGACTCTTTTACTTGTAATATCAGTTTTGGATTTAAAAGAGTTTTTATGAAGTTTGCCTAACTCACATGCATCATACATGAAATCCTTTGAGTATTTAATCTTAAGTAAACCTTTCACTAAATTTTTTCTAGACAATTTTTGCAACAGTTTCATATTTATATGTCTGATCCTTCTATGCCAAAGATATGTGTCACTAGTTTCAACTAGTAAACATGAATTTAAATCAACTACACCAGAAGGTAAAGATAAAATACATACAGAACCTTTTCTTTTAGCAATAAACTTAAGTTCATCTGTAATTTTATCAATAATTTTGCATACATTATCTTCAAACAATACATAATATCCATTATCAATTAGTTTATAACACTTAGCAAATTAAATCCTAGGTTTTCTACATACAGTACATTCGAAATAACACAAGTAGGAGTTATTTGAACATTGCCCATATCTATGATTTTATCCTTGCTTTTGTTTCCAAATGTTACACTTCCTTTCTTGATATTTTTAAAATTTTTTAGTAGGCTTTTCTGTTTGGTCATGTGACTTGATGCTCCACTATCTAAAATCAATTTTGATGTTATTTCCTCCTACAAAACAAATTAAGAAGAACTGTTTCTTGGTACCTAATGTCTTTGAGGATCAAGTTCATTAAAAGCATATTTCTTCTTTTTGTTTAAAAATAGCTTAACATTTTCATTTACATTCTTATAAGTACTACTAATTTATCATTAGCTTCATACTCACTTATAGAATTATTGCTCTTATAAACATTATATTTATTTTCAGATGTAGTATAACCAATACCAAACTGATTTTATCAGATGTTAATTTATTTTGGTCATGCTCATACATTTCAATAAGTTCATACCAAGATTTTGTACTTGTATTTAAATTTTTAGTACATACAAAATCTTTTTCTACACATGAATTTTCAGATAAAGAATATGCAAAACCAGTAATTGAATTTCATGCTTAGGTTTTTGAATTTTCAATTTACTACAATTGTCTAAAATTTTAGAAACATTAATAACTGAATCTCTAGAACAAGAAACAAGATTTTTAGAAACATTAATAGTCTTGTTAGAAGTACATTTAGATAAATCACATTGGTTTATATTACTACTGCATGATTCATCCCTTGAAGTACCTACTTCTACATATTTATTACCTTGTTTCATGATAAAAGAAAATTTAGTCTTAGATTTACTTGAATTGCAACTAATAAATCCTTTGTTGGCTTGAGATTCAGGATAATCAAATCCTAAGCCAAATTTATATAACACCGTAGGGGTACTAGTTAGTTTGTCTAACTTAGTTTGACTTAAATTCCATTTCTCAATGGTGGAATTTAAATCTAGCTCTCTCATTTTTAATCTATCAATCTTTAACTCAAGATCATTTATATTGTTTCTCAACTTTTCATTTTCAAATTCTATCTTTAATTTTTCAGCATTTATATTTTGTATTTGTTTATGCAAGACACATTCATTAAATCTAAATTTATGTAAATCTCTAGCATGATTTTCATTATTACATTTAAACTTCTCTAGAGTAGTAGACAAGAAATAATTTTCTTCTTCCAAAATGGACAAAGAGTTTCTAATATTCTTATTTTCCAGTTTACAAACTTTAAGTTTTTGTAATAATGCATGACAAGCACATAATAATTCATCAAAGTTAAAATCTAAATGACTTTTAGGATCAGATATTACCCCAAACTCATATGCCATGAAGCACACATGAGCAACGTCTTCTAACTCTTGTTCTTCTTCTGAATGTGAAGATTTTGATGATTGTTCCTCAGATTCAAACTCTTTTGATGTGTCATCTCAAGTGACCTTCAAAGCCTTTTTTTTGTAAAACTTTTTCTGAGTTTTCTAAGCCTATCTTCTTCTGATTTGTCCTACTTTGCTTTTCATTTTTCCTTATAGGATAATCTGGAGAAAGATGTCCAGGTTTCTTGTAGTTGTAACATACATACTTTCTAGATGAAGAATTCTTTTCATTCAGTGACTTTGACATTGAGGGTTTGTCATTTCTATTCCTTTGTTGTTTCCTAGCTTTCCATGCTTTCTTGAATTTCCTAGTCAGTAAAATCATATCCTCATTAGAATCAGTAGATATTTCAGAATTTGAATTAATTTCGAAGGTTATTTCTTTCTTCATTTTTAATTTGTTGTGACTTAGTGAATCATTTAATTGAACTTCATAAGCAGTTAAATTTCCTATAAGTTCATTTATAGTATAAACATTTAAGTCTCGTGATTCCTCGATTGATGTCACTTTCTGAGACCATTTAAAACTTAGGGATCTAAGAATTTTTCTCACCAAATCCTTCTGTTCAAAATTCTTTCCTAAGCATTTTAAAGAGTTTATGATATCTAAGAATCTAAAAATATCTTAGAAATACTTTCATCTTCATGCATCTTAAAGAGTTCATACTTATGAATTAACATATTAATCTTAGTCTCTTTAACTTGAGAAGTACCTTCTTATGAAACTTCTAATGCATGTCACACCTCATAAGCAGATTTATATGCCAACACTTTACTGAACTATTCATAACTCAATGTACAAAATAAGATATTTAAGCCTTTAGCATTCAGAGTTTCATTTTCTTTTTTAGTAATTGTCCAAGTATTATAAGTAGTTAATAGAGTATATGATTTCGAAATCATGAACCACAACTTATGATTTATACTTTGAAGAAAGATTGTCATCCTATATTTCCAATATTCAAAATGTATTCCATCAAATAAAGGAGGACAGTAAAGATTTTGACCTTCATATAAAGAAAAATTACCATTTCCAATAGCCATTTTACCTTAGATTTTTCAACCTATTTGACTTTAAATAGTTTAAAACTTTAAAAACAACTTGAGACTAAAATCAACAAAGTTAAACGTATGCTTAAATATTAATTTCTGTTTAAAAACAAGGAAGACAAAATAAGCTCTGATATTAATTAAGTTGGTATCAACTTTATATCAAAGATTATTAACTAGCTCTGATACCACTTGTAGGATCGAATGGCTACACAAGAGGGGGGTGAATTGTGTTTTTCAACATATTTAAATATAATTGAAACTTCAAAATTAAAAACAAGTCGAGACATTGTTTTAATCAAATCATTTTATTCAAGGTTTCAATTACAATATACGATTCAATTCTCCTCAGAAATTGTAGATGTAATTATATAACGATACCATGTTTCATCTAATCAATTTCATAACTATAAATAGAGAAAACTAATTTGCAGAATTTAAAACATTTCTCCCTGTTTGAGATTTTTCTTCTTCTTCTTGTTCTCCTTCTTCTTTTACAATTCTTCAATGACAAATATTTGACTTTCTCTACTTCACCAAATTTGCTTTTTTCTGATTCTTGAAATCTTTAATGATATAAATCTGACTTTCTCTACTTCACTGAATTTTCTTCTATCTGAGAGCTTTTCCTCGGAGAGGTGTTTTTGATCCTTGAAAATATTTTTTGTTTGGTGTGTAGGGATAATTGATTAGCGAGAATTCTATGCCTTTTATACTATATCTTCACTTCATGCATATCCTCTACATTTAATCACTATCAATTTTCCACTCTTCACGTCTTCTCTTTTTCCTTCATCAAAATACACACGTTTTGACCCACGTTTTCCTTTCTAATTTTCTTTAATCATCAATCTTGGATCTCTGAAAAATTTCCTATAAAATAAACTTTCTTGTCCAAAATTTTTCATCAAGTGTAATAAGAAGTCGTGTTAATGTTAACTAAACGAATAAAATAAGTAAAGATATAACTTAATGTATCTAACTCAACAAGTTCATCATGTGCCAAATCACATGACAAGTATTGTAGCTAACTCAACGAACTAAGTCTGTGGTGTTACGCTAACTCAACGAACCAACTTTGTGGTGTTATAGTTAACTCAACGAACCAGCTTAACCTTTCTTTCGAAAGGTTAAATGCTAACTCACCGAAAACAGTTTAAGTATCGGATAGTTAAGTTTTCTAAGTATCCAAAAATCTGATAACTCATTATCTAGTAATAAACAAATGTTTTTACAATAAGGTATTTACCACGTGCAAGAATTATAACTTTAAGTTTATAATGCTAACCTAACGCATTGCCTTATTGTTCAATATAGTAACTCAACACGTGCAGTTAGTGTAGTAATGTTAAACATGTGCAACTCATGTGATACAATATAACATTCGTAATATTTAATTTCACCATATGCACAATACTAACTTAACAAGTTCGTCTCTTCATTTTAACCTTTTGTTCACTAACTTAACGAGTTCTCACATGACCTATTTTAACCTTTAAGCCTATAACTCAATGAGTTCTCACGTGACCTTTATACAAATAATGCACTAACTCAATGAGTTGTCTAAATGTGCACTATACATGATATAGAGAATATAACTTTAAAACATATCATGCTTTACAATAAAAACACATGTTAACTTAATGTTTAGTTAAATGAAAAGTTAGTATAACTTAACGACTAGTTATTTAACTTAGCATAATGTTAGATCCATTACAAACAATTATTTATATCAGTAAACTTGTTCTGTATTAATTGATGTTCTTAATTTACTTTCACAAACAATAGTAATTGAGTAAATATAATTACATTCGTTTAGCACACATTATCAAAACAAAATACTCAATAGGAAAGACTATCTTGAAGATGCTGTAAACTAAACTCAGATTAACTTAAATTTATATTTTTGAGTACTTTAATTTGATTTTGACAGTATTTTACCTCCCCCTACAAGTATACTCCAAAATATTCAAAAACATATAGAATATACTTGTATGAGATAAGTTTTAAATTATAAATATACTTTAATGAATTTTTCAGAAACATCTATTATCCTAAATTTGTCAAAGATGATTTTCAAAACCAAATTTGACTGTATATGACATGACTAAACCATGAAGAATAATGAAATGTATTTTGAATAAGACCTTTCAAAAGTACTAGATTAGATTTAAATATCAGTATTTCATATTAATAGAAATTATACTTGATTCCTAGATATTTGTATATTTTATGAAACAACTTTGATCTTTTTAGAATTGTATATAAATATTTTTATGTTACTTTAAAAGTTAATTTGAAAAGTTTAGATCATTTAAGAGTTTTCTATTGTATCCATGTAATGAACTTTTAGTCAACAATTCTAGATCTAATTAAGACCTTAGGTTGGTAGATTTAAAGAGTCATTTTTTAGGTCAACAATCCTTACATACCTATATGCTTGAGTACAAAAGGCTTGTGATCAAACTGATCAATAAACTCTCAAAGAGTATTACTTTATAAGTACTTTTATTTTAATTTTTAAGCATAGTATTTATGCATTTCATTAATACAGATTCAATTAAGCACAAATCTTCTATAATTTTCACTTGTTTGATTTACTGAAAATATGAATCAATATTAATAAGCTCATATTTTTTACTAGTAGCTTAAAATGATTTACATATAGATCATTCTACAAATTTAGTCAATTAAATTAAAATCATTCTTTTGATCATACTCAACTTCTTTTGATTCAACAAAATCAACAAATCAAATATCAAAATTTTAGAATCATTCTGAGTTTCTCTTTAAGCATAAGTATTTCCATTTAAAATTGATAAAACATTAAAATCAAATAAAAACATAAGATACTACAATAATTTTATTGTTAATACATAGTATTTTATATAGCAGTTTAGATATTACTAAGATATATATATTAAGTATATAATATCTAAGAGGTAAACAACATCATTAAGGATTTTTATATTTGTGGAGTTTAACTTTTTATACATTACATAACTTACAAATGCCTAAATTTAATCTTATATTACAAAATATATTTTCATTTAGAGGTTTTGTAAATATATCGGCTAATTGATTTTCACTAGACATGAATCTTAATTTAATCTTACCTTTAATTACATTATCTCTTAGGAAATGATGTCTAACCTCTATATGTTTTGCTCTAAAATACAATAATTGATAGTTTTACTTTTTACTAAACCTTGACATCAAATTATTTTTCAATAATTGACATGTGTCATTGGTACTGTTTCTATCTAATTTTTTTCTTTTTTTTGAAGGAGACATTCCATAGACACTCAAACAGCCTTGGTGAACACCAGAAGTATCCATGAAGGTGAAAGCTTGTAAAAGTAGACCTTCCTAGGTACTTGGAATAACACTTTCTTAGAATTTTGATCCCATGTACCACACACTTTATCTCTTAGACATTCTCAACTAGTTAGGGGTACCCAAGTGACTTCATCTACCAACTCGATCGAGAGTACTGATAGAGGCAAAATATGCAATGTCGACACATGAGTTAGGTAAGTACATATACCTACTACTTGCTTATGCCTAAGCAAAGCTAGCATTATTGCCTATGGGCACTGCATGAGAACTTCCTAGGTAGTCATCCATCTTAATCTGCTCCCACCTAAACACAGTTAACTCTAGAGTTATTATAGAGTGGATGCTTGATAGTAAGTGTAAATGCATCTTTTTATTTGATTTAGATTCTACATAATTAGTATCAATATATCCTATAAAATCTATTAAACTATCCTTAGAATAATACAAACTAAAGTTCTTAGTTCTTTATAAATATCTAAAAATTCTTTTAATGATAATTAAGTGTGACTCTTTAAGATTAACTTGAAATATAGCATAAGTACTGTTTAGAATGAAAAAGTGCATAATATTAACGGTTAAATGATGGTTAATTGCATAATATTTAGCTTATCATATGAGAATTAAGCCATTATGTTATAATTGCACTGTTATATGCTTTAATGAAAGAATCTACATAATTTCAGAGAATTAATGTTAATTTAGTATATTTCTAAACTATTGGTAAAATTGCAGGTTGTGAAATTCTTAAGTATCTGAATTTTCTGTTATTTTGGAGAGTTATGTTTAATGTATCGGACAATTATGTTTTAAAGAATATTTTATTATTTTCTGAAGTACACGTGTTGAAGTCGTAATGCATGACTTAAGTGGATTTTTGGTAAGTTATCTGTTAACTATCTGATGCCTCTAAGCATCGGATAGTTAGGTTCGTAAGTGTCCAAAATATCTTAACTTGTTAAGTTAGAATTATGCACGTGTTGAATTTAAATGCTTTAGTAGATCACATGAGATGCATATGTTTAACTCGTTAAGTTAGCATAACTATACGCGTTGGGTTACATGAATACACACTAAGGTAATGCGTTATGTTAGCAGCTTATTTCTTTATTACACGTGTTTTATAGTTAAATCAACGAAGGAAGTCCATTGAGTTATCTATAACTCTAGGGACCTTTTATTTTCTAATATGCCACTATAGCAGTTATAGAAACAAGACATTCAAAGGAAAACCACGATTGCATGTATCACGTAGGAATTCACTTGTGGAAGAAAGAAGAAATCACCATTGTTGATATGAATGAAGGAAATCTAACCGATCATTTAAGCGGGAGCAGTTACTACTGTAAGAAATATAAAAGACGAAGAAAAAATGTGTGCAAAGGGTGTTGGAGAACTGCACTAACTATAGGCAGTGTCGGAAGTTCCCTAAAGCTCTACACCACCACCATAATCACCAACCATCAGAGGTCTGTGAGGATACTTTCCTGATGTTGGGTCGATTCCGAGCCAAACACGGTGCTTGACAACCACTGTGAGGAGTGATCACGTCGCGAGAAGGGAAGCCTTTTTCACCAAGCATCGATTCATATCTCAAGAGATCGTAAAGCTTCTAGCCTTGGTTTTGGGTTGATGCTAGTATGCTGAGGAGGAGATCATCTTGCAATTTTGGACTCACGATTCTATAGGGAGAGGAGATAGGATTGTAAGTGATTAAATTTTCAATGGTGTAATCACGTCGCATGTAGTGACAGAAGTTTTACTGTCGATAGAGATTTTTACATTTCACCTTTCGTTCATCTTCAGGAACATATCAAAAACAAAAATACCAAAAGCAACAACTTATCTATGTGTACTTTTAGTATGTAAGTGTTGTATTGTTTGTTTTGTATCGTGATTAATGCTATCATAGCCAGTATTGGGAATGTTTTATGTTTGATTGATTCAGAAAATAGATAATAGTTTTTACAATTTACTGAAATTGTTGTGCTCTAGATACTTAAAGATTTTAATGGTTACTATTTGAAATATCTAAATGTTAGTCTTGCTTAATGATAAATCTAATTTTAACTAGCATTAAAGAGCTTAATTGATGTTATTTACAATCTGTGAAACCGCCCAATGGTTGGCCAAATTCCTCTGTAAATAGTAATATTAAACTATATTGTTAGACTCGTGGAGTTAACTTAAGTCCACAAGGTTAGTTCATTGAGTTTGCCATAACTCCACGAACTAGGTCCGTTGTGTTAACTATAACTCAATGGAGTGCTTTACTGAACACATAAACTCCAATATAAAAATCGAAATAGTACACAATTCTTACTCTATCTCTCTATGGGATCGACTTGTACTTGCACACAAATACAATATACACTATGCACTTGTAGTTAAAATACAAATTGGAATTAATATCTAATTTGTGTGAAAGGTTGTTAGTTTACTTCTAAAAGTAATTATTAATATAAGCATAAAGACAAAGTAAACAAGTTTAAGATCTAATGTTTCACATCAATACAAGTTTTCTAGTGCCGTTGTCGGGGACAGATTGAGAAGCTAAGCAACTGTGAGTGCTGCTTTGTTTTAATAGCAAGAGGAGTGTTGTGTGTTTTCTTCTATAATTTAGAATATGACATATGCTTATGTCAAAGATTTTTGACACCTATAGTTAACATATGTGAATTTTGCAACTTAGAAGGTCACGACATTTCTGATTGTTTGAAACCGAAAGGATTGCAGATGGTTAGATCACATGAACAACAAATGAATTATCTTCACTATAATAGAGCTAAGTATGAGAATCCTATGGTTTACCCAACTAATGGTCAGCTTAGAATGTGTAATATGTTGAGAGACAAGGAAGTTTGGGATAGGTATGATAAACTAGAGCATAGCTTAGAGCAAAACATGGACAAACTAGAACAATTTATGTGTTAGCAACAAGAAGTCAACCAATTAAACTATAAGGAAGCATATTTAGAACCTAAAATTGATATCATTTACGAAACTGAAAAAACCATAATGAAAATTGATCAACAATTGAATGCAATGAGATTAGATGATCTGGAAAGAAAACTAAAAGCATTGGATGAATTTACAATGAAATTACAAGTTATGTAACAGGACAACATAAATGAAAACTTCAATGTTATAGATCTGCATAATTTGCAAGACATACAAACAAAAGAAAATACTAATGCAATAGAATTTAAAGAATGCAATCTAAAACTAAAAACAGTTGAAGATCATAATCATGAAAATGATATACAAGAACATCAAGAAAGTAATGAAAATCTGGAAGATGTATGCATAACATTAAGATCTGGAACTGATATACCACCAAGAATTCAAAAAGAAAATAATATGAAGGTGGATAAGAACAAAAACCAAAATGATAATGAAAATGTAATAACTAAAAATATAGACAACAATGAAGAAAAATCTGAATCTGAAAATGAGACTAAAAATGATCAAATAAATCAAATGAAAGAAAAAGAATCTTTTAAATCACAATCATTAGCACCCTATCTTGAAAAATTACAATAAACATTTCCTGAAAAATAAGAACAAATTAGAGAAATCTTTGAAAAAGTACAAGTTAACATTCCTTTGTTAGACTTATAGCAGAAAATGCCACCTTGTGCTAAATTTCTTAAGGATTGGTGTACTAAGAAAAGAGAGCGAAAAGTTTTAAGGAAAGTCTTTTTAGCTAAGCAAAGTAGTTCCCTATTTCTGCCACAAATTCCTAAAAAGTTATCTGATCCTGGAATTCCTGTTATATCATGCACCATAGGAAATACTATTTCAGAAAGAACCTTAATAGACCTAGGTGTAGGTATAAATGTTATGCTAAGTGATATATTTGCATCTTTAGGATTAGAATGCTTAACTCCTACTAGGACTGTTATTCAATTAGCTGATAGAAGTATAAGATATCCTAGAGGAAAAATAAAGGATGTCTTAATTAAAATAAAAAACTTCATATATCCTATTGATATTGTAATTTTGGATTCCCAACAAATTAAGCATAAAAATCATGATATATCTTTAATTTTTGGAAGACCATTTTTAGCAACATCAGAGGCTGTTATTAATTGTAAAACTGGAGTAATGAAGTTAGCATATGGTAATGAGGATACTCAATTAAACATTTTCAAACTAGAAAAGTTTGAGGAGTTAGAAATGTCCTTACATACCATAGACTTTTTAGAGGATAAAGGAGATATGCTAGATGATGTGATTCAAGAAGAATTAAATAAGCAACTAAATTCTGAAACTTTAGAAGAAAGTGAAAGCATAAATATAGAAGGAGATCAGGAAGAAATTAATTTAGAAAATGATGATGTTCAATTAGGAGCTCTAGCTTCTGATGGGCAACAATTAGAATTAAAACCTTTACCTCCTGAATTAACCTATATATTTCTGGAAGAAAAATGAACATGTCTAATCATTATTGCTTCAGATTTAAAAGAGGATCAAATTGCTAAATTAAAAGATGTAGTAAAAAGTTATAAAGAAGCAATAGGATGGACTATGAATGATATAAAAGGGTTAAGTGCAACTTTATGCTGTCACCACATATATTTAGAAGAGTGCTAAAACTATTAGAATTCTTGAGAGGAGATTAAATCCAAACCTTAAAGAAGTAGTCAGGAAGGAAATAGTGAAATGGTTAGATAATGACATAATTTATCTGATTTCTAATAGCCCATGGGTTAGCCCAATCCATGTAGTTCCCAAGAAGTCAGGATTAACAGTTATTAGGAATGAAAGTCAAGACTTGATACCTACTAGAATTCAATCAGGCTGGAGAGTGTGTATAGACTATAGGAAGCTGAATGCTATGACTAGAAAAGATCATTTTCCCTTACCTTTTATAGATCAAATGCTAGAGAAGTTAGCAGGGCAAGAATATTTTTGTTTCCTAGATAGGTATTCAAGATATAACCAAATTCTAGTAACATTAGAGGATTAAGAGAAAACAACTTTCACCTGTCCTAATGGAACTTATGCTTTTAAGAGAATGCCATTCGGATTATGCAATACACTAGCCACCTTCCAAAGGTGTATGCAAAGCATATTCACTAGAATGACTGAAGATTTTTTAGAAATATTTATGGATGATTTTACTGTTTATGGAACTTCATATGAAGTGTGTTTAAACAATTTAGATCGAGTATTAAAATGCTGTATCGAAAAAAGTCTGGTTCTAAATTAGGAAAAATGTCACTTCATGGTTAAACAAGGAATAGTTTTGGGACATGTTATTTTAAAGAAAGGGTTGGAAGTAGATAAAGCAAAAATAAAAGTAATTTCTAATCTACCAGAACCTAAATCAGTAAAAGATATTAGATCATTTCTAGGACATGCTGGATTTTATAGAAGATTTACTAAAGATTTTAGCAAAATAGCTAGACCTTTAACTAATCTATTAAAAGATGTCCCATTCAATTTTGATAAAAATTGCAAAGAAGCATTTTTCAAGCTTAAAACTAGCTTAATTTCAACTCCTATAATTCAAGCACCTGATTGGAGCCATCCATTTGAATTAATGTGTGATGCATCTAATTTTGCTGTAAGAGCAGTGTTAGGACAGAAAATAGAAAAATCTACTAAAGTGATTTCATTATGCAAGCAAAACCTTAAATGATGCTTAAGTTAATTATACAACTACTGAAAAAGAGCTATTAGTTGTAGTGTTTTCCTTAGAAAAGTTTAGATCATATCTGATTTGAGCTAAAGTGATAGTATACACGGATCATTCAGCTTTAAAACACCTAATAACAAAGAAAGAGACCAAACCTAGATTGATCTAGTGGATATTATTATTACAAGAATTTGATCTAGACATTAAAGATAAAAAAGGTTGTGAGAATGTAGTAGCAGATCATTTATCAAGATTATAAATAGAAAAATCAAATATTGAAATTAAAGATAATTTTCCTGATGAACAACTAATGACCATCAACACAATGCCTTAATATGTAGACATAGTTAATTACTTAGTTACTGGTTTAAAACCTAAGGATTGGAATAGACAAGATAAGAAATTGTTCTTTTCAAGAGTAAAATATTACTATTGGGATGACCCATATTTACTTAAGAAATGTCCTGATCTGTTTTTAAGGAGGTGTGTTCCAGAAACTGAATATCAGAGCAAATTGTCTTTCTACCATGACCAAGCATGTGGAGGGCATTTTAGTTTAGGGAAAACTGCTGCTAAATTTCTGCAATGTAGATTTTATTAGCCAACACTATTCAAAGATGCTCATAAATATTGCTTAAGTTGTTTAAGATGTCAACAAATAGAAAGAATATCAAAGAGGAATATGTTGCCTCTTAATCTTATTGTTGAGGTTGAAATCTTTGATGTGTAGGGAATAGATTTTATGGGTCCATTTCCTATGTCTAATCAATTTAGTTATATATTGTTAGGGGTGGATTATATGTCTAAATGGATAGAAGCTATTCCTACAAAAACTAATGACAACAAAGTGGTAATACATTTTATAAGAAACAATATAATTGCTAGATTTGGAATACTTAAAGTTATTATCAGTGATAGAGGAACTCATTTCTGTAATAGAAGTTTTGAAGCCTTAATGAAGAAATATGAAGTAAATTACAAAATTGCAACATTATATCATCCGCAAACAAGTGGACAAGTAGAAAGTGCAAACAAACAAATTAAGTTAATCTTAGAAAAAGTAGTAAATCTTACTAGAACAGATTAGGCTAATAGGTTGATAGATGCACTATGGGCTTATAGAATTGCTTATAAGACAAGCTTAGGTATGTCACCTTTTAGGCTAGTATATGGAAAAAGTTGTCATTTACTAGCTGAAATTGAACATAAAGCTTATTGGGCATTAAAAACTCTGAACACTAATTTAAATCAAGCCATTGAAAATAGGAAAATACAATTGATTGAATTAGAAGAATTTAGGAATGAAGCTTATTCAAAAACTGTAAGAGAAAAAGAGAAAATAAAGTTCTGGCATGACAAGAAAATTATTCCAAAAACCTTTGAAATAGGACAAGAAGTATATCTTTATATGACTAGACTCCATAACCATCTAGGAAAATTAAGATCTAGATGTGCAGGACCTTACATAGTTTGAAATATTTATCCTTATGGAGCTATTGAAATTGAAAATCCTAAAAATCAAAATATATTTAAAGTAAATGGACAAAGACTTAGACCTATTTTGAAAATACCAAAGAATTCTTTTGGAATTATAGAAGAAGTAAGAGTAGAGGACTACTAGAGCTTTACTTAGAAAGAAAATTTCTAAAATTATAATATATATATATATATATATAAAAGGAAGAACAAAATTTTATTTAAACATCGTTGCGGTTCAACTACAAGATCCATCGGTTTGACTGAAACACAAAAAAAAATCTATATATTATATTTAGTTAAATGACGGTGGTACCGAAGTATAGTATCGGTTAAACCGATAGAAAAAAAGAAAGAAAGAAAATATGTAATTTCGGTTCAACCAAGGAATATAACGATTTGACCAAAAAATTTTAAAGTGTTGAAAAATTAAGAATCGGTTAGACAGGAAATTCTTTGGTCTTGACCGAAGTAAAAATTATTATTATATGTATTTTTATTAGATATAACTTTACGGGAAGTCCGTTGAGTTACGCTTAACTCAATGAACTTACTCCATTGAGTTTAGGATAGGTTAACGAACGTACCCCGTTGAGTTAACTCTAACTCAACGGAGTACAGAAGTTAAGTCCACAGACTTAGTCCGTGGAGTTAACTGTAACTCCATGGAGAGGTAAATGAGAGAGCGAGAGCTTTGCGTGGGAAGTGACCTGATTACCTGCCTAAACTTAGGGCTTACTTATACTTAAACTTAGGGTTTGGGGGCATTATCTGCAGAATCATTTAGAACTTAGAACAGTAGAGATCAGAGCGATTCTGTTCCGTTGTGTAACTCCATGATGAGGAAGATGACACCCGAGTTCTGGGAAAATGCAGTTGACACGTTAACATTTCTTAAAGATTCGGAGGAATGACACACGAGGCAAAAAATCAGGAATACGACGAGGGAAAAAGAGCTACAAAAGGTAGAATCTGACCTTTTCTACTAGAGGAAAGTGTTAGTAGATTTAGATATACAAATACCTCAGATAATGGAAACTAGAATCAAAGTTGCTACAAAAGTTGTTGTAAGCAGAGAGAGAAGAATCAGGCCAAATAACAAAGTTGCCCTAGAGCTAATCCAACACAAGGCTACATTATGGTTTTTGTGAGAAATTGTTGGTTGTGCAAGGGGTGAGATTAGGCGGCAGCAACAATGGAAAGAAAATGAAGAACAAGTAATTAAAGAATAGGAGGAGCCGACTACTAAAAGACCTGCTCCTAAGGAATAGCAGCTTGGACCTTCAGTTCCACCACCATGGCTGTTGGAAAGAGCAGCAATTTTGGGGCCTTCTATTGAGGAAGAAATAAGAGAATTTCAAGAACTGGTTCAAATAGGAAAAGACTAAGGAGAACTAGAAGAATTGGCAATAGCTATAGCACATTTGGTGTTTGATGCATGGTGCAAAAAGAGGGCTGCAGAAAAGTTGAAAGCCCAATATAAAATCAAAGTGGAACAGCATCAAGAAGCCACTACTTGACCTATTACAAGAGGAGCTGAAGCTGGTCCTTCGAGACTACCAATTATAGAAAAAGTTAAATAGGAAGAGCTAGTACTTGTGGCTCAAAGGCCTGCAAAGCCCATTTTTGTAGATTTAATCTCAGAAGAAGAAGAGGAAGACCAGACATAATTAATCAGAAGAAGAAAAGGAAAAGAGATAGTGCCTAAATATCAAGAGGAGATTAAATCTAAAATACCAAGATTAGTAGGGCCTATAGAGCCGAGTTTTGTAAACCTGCTATCTGATTTTGAGGATGAGTAGAAGTAGTGTTTAGAATGAAAAAGTGCATAATATTAACGGTTAAATGATGTTTAATTGCATAATATTTAGCTTATCATATGAGAATTAAGCCATTATGTTATAATTGCATTGTTATATGCTTTAATGAAAGAATCTGCATAATTTCAAGGAATTAATGTTAATTTAGTACATTTCTGAACTGTCGGTAAATTGCAGGCTGTGAAATTCATAAGTATCTGAATTTTCTGTTATTTTAGAGAGTTATGTGTAATGTACTAGATAGTTATGTTTTAAAGAATATTTTATAATTTCTTGAAGTACACATGTCGAAACCATAATGCATGACTTAAGTGGATTTTCGGTAAGTTATCTATTAACTATCTGAAATGCATCTAAGCATCGGATAGTTAGGTTTTTAAGTATCCAAAATATTTGTAATCGTTAAGTTAGAATTATGTACGTGTTGAATTTAAATGCTTTAGTGTAGGATCGTATGGCTACACAAGAGGGAGGTGAATTGTGTATTTTTAATATTTTCTGAAATATAATTGAAACTTTAAAACACAAAAACAAGTCGAGACATTGTTTTCATAAAATTATTTTTATTCAAGGTTTCAATTACAATATACAATTCAATTCTCCTCAGAAATTGTAGATGCAATTATATTTCGATACCATGTATCATCTAAACAATTTCAAAACTACAAACAGAGAAAACTAATTTGCGGAATTTAAAACTTTTCTCCTTGTTTGAGATCTTTCTTCTTCTTCTTTTTCTTCTTCAGCAATTCTTCAGAGACGAATATCTTGTCTTTTCATGCTTCACCGAATTTGCTTTCTTCTGATACTTCAAATCTTCAGTGACGAAAATCTTACCTTTTTATGTTTCACTGAACTCTCTTCCACTTGAGAGATTTTCCCCAAGAAGGTGTTTTTGATCCCTGAAAAAGATTTTTCTTTTGGTGTGCAGGGATGGTTTGATCCTTGAAAAGATTTTTCATTTTGTGTGCAAGAATAAATTGATCAACAAGAATTCTATGCCTTTTATACTGTATCTTCATTTCATGCATATCCTTCACATTTAACCACTACCAGTTTTCCACTTCTCCACGTCTTTTCTTTTTCCTTCATTGAAACACACACGTTCTAACCTACGTTTATATTTCGAATTTTCTTTAATCATCAGTCTTTGATCTCTGAAAAATTTCCTACAAAATAAACTTTCTCGTCCAAAAGTTTTTCATTAGTGTAATAAGAAGTCGTTACTTTAATGTTAACTAAACGAGTAACACAAGTATATATATAACTTAACGAGTTCCTCATGTGTCATTTCATGTGACAAGTACTGTAGCTAACTCAACGAACTAAGTCCGTGGTGTTATGCTATCTCAACGAACCATCTCCGTTGTGTTATGATAACTCAATGAACCATTTTCGTTGTGTTATGATAACTCAAGGAACCAGTAATAAACAAGTGTTTTTATAATAAGAATTTTACCACGTGCAAAAAATAACTTAAGTTTATAACACTAACCTAACGCGTTGCCTTAGTGTTCAATATAGCAACTCAACACGTTTAGTTATGTTAACTTAACGAGTTAAACATGTGCACCTCACGTGATATAATACAACATTCGTAACTTATAATTTCACCACGTGTATAACACTAACTTAACGAGTTCGTCTCTTCTTTTACTCACTAACTTAACGAGTTATCACGTGACCTATTTTAACCTTTAAGCCTCTAACTTAACGAGTTCTCACGTGACCTCTATACAAACAAAACTCTAACTTAATGAGTTGTCTAAACGTGCACTGTTCATGATACAGAAGATATAACATTAAAACATATCATGCTTTTCAATAAAAACACACGTTAACTTAACGTTTAGCTAAACGAGAAATTAATGCAACGAAACGACTAGATATTAACTTCAGATCCAATACAAACAAGTATTTATATCAGTAATTTTTTTCTATATTAATTGATGATTTTAATTTCTTTTCATAAGCAATAGTAATTGAGCAAATATGATTATTTTCATTCAGCACACATCATCAAAACAAAAATACTCAACAATCTCCCCCTTTTTGATGATGACAAAACCATATTAAATCAATTATGAAATATGTTTAACTCAACAAAGCACCTTCATTGGGTTAACTTTTAATTCAACAAACTTGTTTGTTGACTTAAGTTCACTTAAGCTTATTTCTATTGTTTGTGTAAATTTTACCTCTTAGAACTAAAACTCTCAGATGTCAATAATTATATAAGTATCGGTTTTCTAATTATCATGTGTTAGATTACAATAACCATTTAAATAGCATCTCCTTTTATAATATATATATGCAATTAAGATCATAATCATCTTTTTATAATATTTCTCCCACTTTTTCTCATTAATCAAAAAGATAATTATAGAGAATATATATATGTATATAAGAGAATTACAACAATGATTTCTGTAAATAAGAATAATAATTGAAGACATTTACAGAAAAATGTATTGTTCAATGAATCAAACAAGTAATACAAACTTTACATTTTGTATTCAGAAACAAACAAAAACAGTTATCGACCCCTCCTAAGTATATCACTTATAACATTACATATTTTATCTCCTAAATGCCTAATATCATTTCTGATGTCGTTAAGCACTACATCTAAGTCAGGAGGTAGCTGGGTTTGCTGTTCTGCTTGAACTGAATAACTTTGTTGTTGTTGTTGTATATGGTTTGTATTAGGTTGTTGTTGTTGTTGTCATTGAGGTTTATGCATGGCTTGGAATTTTTGCAAATCTTTGACACTAAATGCTCTCATGCCTTTAGTTTCAAAGGGCCAGTCAGATAAAGTCAATTGGCTTGCAATGATTCTACATACAGCATCACCATAAAATAACTTTGAACTCATATGCTATAGTTGAGACATAAAAACATCAAACCAATTTATTTGAATTCTATTCAACAGGCCATAAGTTGCATATAAACAGCTTCTACTGACTTCCAAATTGTGTCCAACTCTCTGAAATAAATTTGCATGCAATATATTTGCAATAAACCTTGCCTCTGCATTCAGATTTTCCATTAATCTCATTTCAGAATATACATTTGGAATTTTTGATAAAGACTGAATGTTTCATTCCAGTTATCTTATTATGTCAAATCTATTGGTAACAACAACACCTTCATTTTTTAATCCTAAAACTTCAAAAATTAACTCAAGAGACAATATAAACTCTTATTCATTTATTTGAGTTTTCAGAAAATTTCCATTCTTGACCAGATTGCTATAAAAAGCTGCAATAAGCTTTGTGTATTGCTTCCATTTCGTTCCTACTGGCAAGAATTTAAGGAGGCCTTGAAACTCAAACAGATCTCTTATTTCCATCAAATTTTTGAATTTTATTGGACAAGCATGTAGAATCTGACAAGTAATCAGATTATTGTATTTCTGTAATGCTTCTTCAGATCTAAAATGAATTGCATTACTTTGAATTTTTAATATTGTACACAAAAAAGGTGATACCTGAAGCCGTGATTCAGAGTTTAATTCATCTTCAGGAACCTCTTCTTTAAAATGAATGTCATGTTGTTCCTCTTCCAAAATATTATCTTGAAGCTGCTCAGGTAAGCTTGATTCTTCAGCTTCAACAGTGTTAGGAACATTGTCAATATGCTCAACATTCATCTGTTCAGTCTCTATAGAATGTTCAGAGTACAATTTTTTCACAAATTCTACAGCCGGTGTATCTATCTGTAATTGTTCATTTTGTTCAACAGATAATTCCATGGATTCATGCTGCGAATTCTCAGACTTTGCTTCTATAGATTCCGTAGAAGGCTGGTTAACTTTTAGCTCTTCTAGAGTCTTAACAATTTCAATATCTGCTACTCCAGACAATTCAGCCTTTGAACTAGTTACTGCTTCAACATTGTCAATTATATTTGCAATAACTTGTTCAATGTCAGGTGCCTGATGCTATGATTTGTCAATTTCTGCATCATCAGGACTTGTACTAATAGAAAAACTTGAGCTCATATTTGACTTGGATTTCTTCTCAAGTTTTCTAGCAAGGGAAAATAAAGTCTCATTATCTTCATCAGTTTCAGTGTGTTCGGAACTGATGAGTTTATCAGATGCACAATAAGGTACAATGTCTAGACATACATTGTCCTTTGGAAATAAATTTTCATTTGATTTTCCTTTTTCAAAAGACTTTGTTTCCTTAGACATAATTTTTCTGACTTTCCTTCTTAAATAACATTTTTGTTTCTCCTTTTCAAGTATTGCTGTTTTCTTTTCAAATTGCTCCATAAAAGTTTTCTGCTTTAATTCTTCTAAGGCACTTTCTATTGCAACGGCCTTTCGAAGACTGTCAACTTTTGTTTTGTCTACAGCAATATCTGATTCTACTTGTTTTGAATATAAAGGAGTAGGGATAGCTGATTCATGCTCTTCCTCAAATGCATGTAGTCTTGTACTGTTTGTAGGAGTTTGAGGAGTTCTATTTAATGAACCTACACCTTTTTCCAAGTATTTTACATACTATTCCAAAAATGCAATCTCAACACATTTCATTCTGTATTCTCTATCAAATTTACTATGAATACCCATGTATGTAATATTTGCATCAGTATGTTGAAGTTCTTGTCTAACTTCATCTAATATTCCTTGAGGAAAGAAGTAATCTCTATAAAGTTCTGCTAACCTTTTGTCCACTCGAAATATTTTCTTGAACCAAGTACATGGAACTTCATCATTCTCTATTTCTTTTCCTTTTGCATCTCTTCTGCTTTCACCTTTTCCTCTCCCACGACCTTTGTAGAACTCGGAGACCATCGTCGCAGGTTGTAATAGCAACAAGCGAGAAAGATTTTCTTGACAAAGTTTACGAATAACCTAAGACCCCGTGTAATAAGTGTTTAAATAGGGTTTTTAGGTGTATAACTCAACGTGAAGAGAAGTCGGGTTTAAAAATTAAATAAATATTGAATAAAGTTTATTCAATCAAAGTACCCGAAATATTCAAGTATAACTCGTTGAGTTAACCAACCTGACGAGTAAAACGCTGTCTAGAGGCAGTTTTACACGTTACCTTATCTAACATAACGTCTAGTTAGTACACTTAAAACAATTTTCGTATGCTTCCAACTGAAACGTTTTGAAAACAACACACATGCTAAACTTAACATTATCTTGAGAACATTGTAAACTATTTGAACATTTTGTCCTTTGAATCTAAAATAGTTTATTTGTCTTTTTAAATTATTTCATCAAGATTTTAAGAGGACATTAATTCAGATTAACTAAGATTTGTATTTTAAATTATATTAATCTGTTTTTGACATTTTTAATGCTCCCCCTACAAATATACTTCAAATATATTCAATCAAAATACAAAATATACTTGTAGTGACAATAGATGTTAAGTATAACTATACTTTTACATTTTCTTTTTAGAGACTTCCATTTTCCTGACATCATCAAAAATGATTTCCAGAATCAATTCCTACTGTATATGAATCAAAACACAACTTTGAACTCAATTCGATTAATTCAAGGAGAATAAAAGAATGTATCTCAAATAAACGTTTTCAAAAGTACTAATGTTGATTCAATAAATCAGTAGTCATATTGGTATAAACTATATGCGATTCAAAGATATCTTTAATTAATGAAACAACTTTTTCTTTTCAAAATAGTAAATATTGATAATTTTCTTTAAAAGTTAGTTTGAAAAGCTTGAATCATACAAGAGCTTTCTAATGTACCCGTGTAATGAGCTCTCAATCAACAATCCCAAATCTAATCAGGATCTTAGGTTGCCAGAATTAAAGAATCCTTTTTCAGGACAACAATCCTTACATACCTATCTGCTCAAGTACAAAAGGCTCGTGATCAAACTGATCAATAAACTCTCAAAGATTTTTACTTTGTAAGCACTTTTCATTTTAAGCATAGTATATATGTATTCCATTAATACAGATGCAATAAAACACAAATCTCATACAATTTTTACTTCTATGATTGTACTGAGAATATGAATCAGTTTCAATAAGCTTATACTTTTGATTAACAGTTTAAGATGAGTTACATATAACTTATTCTACAAGTTTAATCAATTAAGTCAAATTTATGCATGATCATATGCATTTTCCTTGATTCAAAGAAAACATTTAATCAAAATTTTAGAATGTCAGAAGTATTTAATGTTTTTCATTTACACTTCCACTTAAAATCGTAAAAACTATTAAAATTGATAAACTACTTAAAATTAATAAGATACTACTATGATTTTATAATAAATACATAGTATCTTAAGCAGCAATTTAGATATTACTTTAGATATTTATAATAAGTATATAATATCTATGAGGTGAACAACATCATCAATAATATTTATCTTTTTATGCAGAGTTTAAGCATTTTACACATCACATAACCTACAAATACCTAAATTTAATCTAATGTTGCAGAATGTATTTTTGTCTAGAGGTTTTGTAAATATATCAGCTAATTGATTTTTACTAGACACAAATTCTAATTTAATTTTTCCTTTAATTACGTTATCTCTTAGAAAATGATGTCTAACCTTTATATGCTTTGCTCTTGAATGTAATACAGGATTTTTGGAAAGATTTATTGCAAAACTACTGTCACAATAAATCTCAGTTGTATCATAAGATAATCCAAAATCTTCTAAAGTTTGCCTTATCCAAAGAATCTGAGTGCAACACAGTGCAGCAGCAACATATTCAGCTTCTGTAGTAGAAAGTGCTACACAGTTTTGCTTTTTACTAAACCATGACACCAAATTATTTCCCAATAATTGACATGTGCCACTGGTACTCTTTCTATCAGATTTAGATCCTGCATAATCAACATCAGTATATCCTATAAGATCTATTGAACTATCCTTAGAATAATACAGTTTGAAATTTTTAGTTCCTTGTATATATCTAAATATTCTTTTAACTGCAATTAAGTGCGATTCCTTAGGATTAGATTGAAATCTAGCAGAAACACACACAGCAAGCATAATATCAGGTCTACTAGCAGTCAAATAAAGTAAAGAACCAATCATACTTCTGTATTTTCTTTGATCTATAGATTTTCCTATGTCATCAATATCTAACTTTAAAGTAGTACTCATAGGAGTTCCTTGAATCCTTGTATCATTAAAATTAAATTTCTTAAGCATTTCATCTACATATTTTTCCTGATTTAAAAATATACCTTTATCCATTTATGACACTCAGCAAATTAAATCCTAGGTTTTCTACATATAGTACATTCGAAATAACACAAGTAGGAGTTATTTGAAAATTGCCCATACCTATAATTTTATCTTTGCTTTTGTTTCCAAATGTTACACTTCCTTTCATGGTATTTGTAAAATTTTGTAATAGACTTTTTTGTCCGGTCATGTGACTTGACACTCCACTGTCCAAGATCCATTTTGATGTTGTTTTCTCCTACAACACAAATTAAGAAAAACTTTTTCTTGGTACCCAATGTTGTCGAGGACCAAGTTCATTAAACGCATATTTCTTCTTTTTGTTTAAAAATAGTTTAACATTATCATTTATATTCTTATTAGTTGTAAGTACTATTGATTTATCATTAGCTTCATACTCACAAATTGCATTATTGCTTTTGCAATCATTCTTTTGTTTTCAGATGTAGTATAATCAAGACCAAACATATTTTTATCAGATGTTAATTTATTTTGGTCATGCTTATACATTTCTGTAAGTTTATACCAAGATTTTGTACTTGTATTAACACTTTCCGTACATACAAAATCTTTTTTTACACAAGAATTTTTTGTTTTATCACATGCAAAACGAGTAATTGGTCTAATACTAGTGTATTGAATTACTTGCTTAGGTTTCTGAATTTTTAGTTTACTACAATTGTCTGAAATTTTAGAAACATTAGAAACTTAATTTCCAGAATAAGAAACAAGATTTTTAGAAACATTTATAGTCATGTTAGAAGTACAATTTGACAAATCACATTGATTTATATTATTACTGCATGATTCATCCCTTGAAGTACCTACTTCTACATATTTATTACCTTGTTTCATAATAAAAGGAATTTTAGTCTTAGATTTACTTGAACTGTAACTAATAAATCCTTTATAGGCTTGAGATTCAGGATATTCAGGATAATCAAATCCTAAGCCAAATTTATAAGACACCGCAGGGGTACTAGTTAGTTTGTCTAACTTAGTTTGACTTAAATTCCATTTCTCAAAGGTAGAATTTAAATCTTGCTCTCTCAGTTTTAATTTTTCTATCTCTAATTCAAGTTCATTTATATTGTTTCTCAACATTTCATTTTCAAATTCTATCTTTAATTTTTCAGCATTTATATTCTGTATTTGTTCATGCAAGATACATTCATTAAATCTAAATTTTTGCAAATCTCTAGCATGATTTTCATTATCACATTTAAAGTTTTCTAAAGTAGTAGACAGGAAACAATTTTCTTCTTCCATAATGGATGAAGATTTTCTAATATTCTTATTTTCCAGTTTACATACTTTAAGTTTTTGTAATAATGCATGATAAGCACATAATAATTCATCAAAGTTGAAATCTGAATGACTTTCAAGATCAGATACTACCTCAGACTCATCTGCCATGAAGTACACATGAGCAACGTCTTCTAACTCTTGTTCTCCTTCTGAATGTGAAGATTTTGATGCTGATTCCTTAGATTTAGACTCTTCAGACGTATCATCGCAAGTGACCTTCAAAGCCTTTTTCTTGTAAAACTTTTTCTGAGTTTTCTGAGCCGTCTTCTTCTGATTTGTCCTACTTTGCTTTTCATTTTTCCTCATAGGACAATCTGGAGAAAGATGTCTAGGTTTCTTACAGTTGTAACATACATACTTTTTGGATGAAGAATTCTTGTCATTCAATGATTTTGACATTGAGGGTTTATCATTTTTGTTCCTTTGTTGTTTCCTAGTTTCCATGCTTTCTTGAATTTCCTAGTCAGCAAAATCAAATCCTCGTTAGAATCAGTAGATATATCAGAATCTGAATTAATTTCGAAGGCTATTTCTTTCTTCATTTTTAGTTTGTTGTGACTTAGTGATTCATTTAATTGAACTTCATAAGCTGTTAAATTTCCTATAAGTTCATTCATAGTATAAACATTTAAATCACGTGATTCCTCAATTAATGTTATTTTCTGAGACCATTTAGAACTTAGGGATCTGAGAATTTTCCTCATCAAATCCTTCTGTTCAAAATTCTTTCCTAAACATTTTAAAGAGTTTATGATATCAAGAAATCTGGAAAACATCTCAGAAATATTTTCGTCTTCATGCATCTTAAAGAGTTCATACTTATGAATCAACATGTTTATTTTTGTCTCTTTAACTTGAGAAGTACCTTCATGTGGAACTTCTAATGCATGCCACACCTCATAAGCAGATTTATATGCCGACACTTTACTGAACTGTACATAACTCAATGTACAGATTAAAATATTTAAGCCTTTAGCATTCAGAGTTTCATTTTCTTTTTCAGTAATTGTCCAAGTATTATAAGGGGTAGTTAACAGAGTATATGGTTTAGAAATGATGAACCACAATTTATGATCTATACTTTGAAGAAAAATAGTCATCCTATATTTCCAATATTCAAAATGTATTCCATCAAATAAAGGAGGATGCTTAAGATTTTGGCCTTCATATAAAGAAAAATTACCATTTCCAGTAGCCATTTTACCTTAGATTTTTCAACCTATTTGATTTTAAACAGTCTAAAAACTTTAAAATAATTTGAGCCTTAAATCAATAAAGTTAAACGTATGCTTAGATATTAATTTATGTTTAAAAACAAGGAAGGTAGAATAAGCAATGATATTAAATAAGTTGGTATCGATTTTATATCAAAGATTATTAACAAAGCTCTGATACCACATGTAGGATCGTATGGCTACACAAGAGGGAGGTGAATTGTGTATTTTTAATATTTTCTGAAATATAATTGAAACTTTAAAACACAAAAACAAGTCGAGACATTATTTTCATAAAATCATTTTTATTCAAGGTTTCAATTACAATATACAATTCAATTCTCCTTAGAAATTATAGATGCAATTATATTTCGATACCATGTATCATCTAAACAATTTCATAACTACAAACAGAGAAAACTAATTTACGGAATTTAAAACTTTTCTCCCTGTTTGAGATCTTTCTTCTTCTTCTTTTTCTTCTTCAGCAATTCTTCAGTGATGAATATCTTGTCTTTTCATGCGTCACCAAATTTGCTTTCTTTTGATACTTCAAATCTTTCGTGACGAAAATCTTACCTTTTTATGTTTCACTAAACTTTCTTCCACTTGAGAGATTTTCCCCAAGAAGGTGTTTTTGATCCCTGAAAAAGATTTTTCTTTTGGTGTGTAGGGATGGTTTGATCCTTGAAAAGATTTTTCATTTGGTGTGCAAGGATAAATTGATCAACGAGAATTCTATGCCTTTTATACTGTATCTTCATTTCATGCATATCCTTCACGTTTAACCACTACTAGTTTTCCACTTCTCCATGTCTTTTCTTTTTCCTTCATCGAAACACACACGTTCTAACCCACGTTTATATTTCGAATTTTCTTTAATCATCAGTCTTGGATCTCTGAAAAATTTCCTACAAAATAAACTTTCTCGTCCAAAAGTTTTTCATTAGTGTAATAAGAAGTCGTTACTTTAATGTTAACTAAACGAGTAACACAAGTATATATATAACTTAACGAGTTCCTCATGTGCCATTTTACGTGACAAGTACTGTAGCTAACTCAATGAACTAAGTCTGTGGTGTTATGCTATCTCAACAAACCATCTCTGTTGTGTTATGATAACTCAACGAACCATTTCTGTTGTGTTATGATAACTCAACGAACTAGTAATAAACAAATGTTTTTATAATAAGAATTTTACCACGTGCAAAAAATAACAACTTAAGTTTATAACACTAACCTAACGTGTTGCCTTAGTGTTCAATATAGCAACTCAACACGTTTAGTTATGTTAACTTAACGAGTTAAACATGTGCACCTCAGGTGATACCATACAACATTCGTAACTTATAATTTCACCACGTGTATAACTTAACGAGTTCGTCGCTTCTTTTACTCACTAACTTAACGTATTATCACGTGACCTATTTTAACCTTTAAGCCTCTAACTTAACTAGTTCTCACGTGACCTCTATACAAACAGAACTCTAACTTAATGAGTTGTCTAAACGTGCACTATTCATGATACAGAAGATATAATATTAAAACATATCATGCTTTTCAATAAAAACACACGTTAACTTAACGTTTAGCTAAATGAGAAATTAATGCAACGAAACGACTAGATATTAACTTCAGATCCAATACAGACAAGTATTTATATCAGTAAGCTTTTTCTGTATTAATTGATGATTTTAATTTCTTTTCACAAGCAATAGTAATTGAGCAAATATGATTATTTTCATTCAGCACACATCATCAAAACAAAAATACTCAACATTTAGTATATCACGTGAGATGCACATGTTTAACTCGTTAAGTTAGCATAACTGTACACGTTGAGTTACATGAATACACACTAAGGTAATGCGTTATGTTAGCGACTTATTTCTTTATTGCACGTGTTTTATAGTTAAATCAACGAAGTAAGTCCGTTGAGTTATCTGTAACTCTACGGACCATTTATTTTCTAATATGCCACTATAGCAGTTATAAAAACAGGACATTAGAAGGAAAACCATGATTGCACATATCACGCAGGAATTCACTCGTGGAAGGGGGAAGAAATCACCATCGTTGATATGAATGAAGGAAATCCAACCGATCATCTAAGCAGAGCAGTTACCACTAAAGAAATATAAAAGAAAAGGAGAAAAGACGAAGAAGTGTGTGTGTGCGAAGGAGGACAAACCGAGCTATCTACAGGCAGCGTCGGAAGTTCCCTGAAGTTCCACACCAACCATCACCACCACCACCATAATCACCAACCATCAGAGGTTTGTGAGGATACTTTCCTGATGTCGAGTCGATTCCGAGCCAAACAAATTACAAGGAAGCATTTTTCAGACTTAAAACTAGCTTAATTTCAACTCCTATAATTGAAGCACCTGATTGGAGCCATCCATTTGAATTAATATGCGATGCATCTGATTTTGCTGTAGGAGTAGTGTTGGGACAGAAGATAGAAAAATCTCCTAGAGTGATTCATTATGCAAGCAAAACCTTAGATGATACTCAAGTTAATTACACAACTACTATAAAAGAACTATTAGCTGTTGTGTTTGCTTTAGAGAAGTTTAGATCATATCTGATTGGAGCTAAAGTAATAGTATACACAGATCATTCAGCTTTAAAACACCTAATAGCAAAAAAAGAGACTAAGCCTAGATTGATCCGATGGATATTATTATTACAAGAATTGATTTAGAAATTAAAGATAAAAAAGGTTGTGAGAATGTAGTAGCATATCATTTATCAAGATTACAAATAGAAATATCAAATATTGAAATTAAGGATAATTTTCCTGATGATGAATTAATGACCATCAAAACAATACCTTAGTATGTAGACATAGTTAATTACTTAGTTACTGGTTTAACACCTAAGGATTGGAATAGATAGGATAAGAAATTGTTTTTCTCAAGAGTAAAATATTACTATTGGGAAGACCTATACTTATTTAAGAAATGTCCTAATCTAGTTTTAAGGAGGTGTGTTCCAGAAACTGAATATCAAAGCATATTGTCTTTCTGTCATGACCAAGCGTGTGGAGGGCATTTTGGTTCAGGGAAAACTACTGCAAAAATTCTACAATGTAGATTTTATTGGCCAACACTATTCAAAGATGCTCATAAATATTACTTAAGTTGTTTAAGATGTCAACAAATAGGAAGAATATCAAAGAGGAATATGATGCCTTTTAATCCTATTGTTGAGGTTGAAATCTTTGATGTATGGGGAATAGATTTTATGGGTCTATTTCCTATGTCTAATCAATTTAATTATATATTGTTGGGGGTGGATTATGTATCTAAATGGATAGAAGCTATTCCTACAAAAACTAATGACAACAAAGTGGTAATACATTTCATAAGAACCAATATAATTGCCAGATTTGGAATACTTAAAGTTATTATTAGTGATAGAGGAACTCATTTCTGTAATAGAAGTTTTGAAGCCTTAATGAAGAAATATAGAGTAAACCTCAAAATTGCAACATCATATCATCTGCAAACAAGTGGACAAGTAGAAAGTGTCAACAAACAAATTAAGTTAATCTTAAAAAAAGTAGTAAATCCTATTAGAACAGATTGGGCTAATAGGTTGATAGATGCACTTTGGGCTTATAGAACTGCTTATAAGGCAAGCTTAAGTATGTTACATTTTAAGCTAGTATATGGAAAAAGTTGTCATTTACTAGTTGAAATTGAACATAAAGCTTATTGGGCATTAAAAACTCTGAACACTAATTTAAATCAAGTTGTTGAAAATAGGAAAATCCAATTGATTGAATTAGAAGAATTCAGGAATGAAGCTTATTCAAAAACTGTAAGAGAAAATGAAGTTCTGGCATGATAGGAAAATTATTCCAAAAACCTTTGAAATAGGACAAGAAGTATATCTTTACATGACTAGACTCCATAACCATCTAGGAAAATTAAGATGTAGATGGGCAAGACCTTACATAGTTCGAAATATTTATCCCTATGGAATTATTGAGATTGAAAATCCTAAAAATCAGAATATATTTAAAGTAAATGGACAAAGACTTAGACTTATTTTGAAAATACCAAAAAGTTCTTTTGGAATTATTGAAGAAGTAAGAGTAAAGGACTACTCAAGCTTTACTTAGTAAGAAATCATTTTTATTTAATATATATAAAAAAAATATCATTGCGGTTCAATCAACAGGATCTATCGGTCTGACCGAAACATAAAAACATAAAAAAATCTATATATTATTTAGTAAAAATGTCAGTTTTACCAAAGCATAGTTTCAGTTCAATCGGTAGAAAAAATGAAGAAAGAAAGAAAATATTTAATTTCGGTTCAACCGAGGAATATAATGGTTTGACTGAAGAATTTTTAAAATATGGAAAAAGTAAGAGCGGTTAGACTGGAAACTCTTTGGTCTTGACCGAAGAAAAATTACTATCTTAAGTATTTTTATTAGATATAACTTTACAGGAAGTCCGTTGAGTTACGCTTAACTCAACGAACTTACACCGTTGAGTCTAGGATTAGTTAATGAACTTACGCTGTTGCGTTAACTATAACTCAACGAAGTACTGTAGTTAAGTCCACGGACTTAGTCCGTGGAGTTAACCGTAATTCCACAGATGAGAGAGCGAGAGTTTTGTATGAGAAATGACCCGATTACCTACCTAAACTTAGGGCTTATTTATACTTAAACCTCGGGTTTGGGGGCATTATCCGTAGAATCATTTAGAACTTAGAATAGTAGAGATCAGAGCAACTACGTGCTGTTGTATAACTCCACGATGAGGAAGATGACACCTGAGTTTTGGGAAAAGGCAATTGCCACGTCAGAATTTCTAAAAGATTCAGAGGAATGGCACACAAGGTAGAAAATTAGAAATACGACGAGGGAAAAAGAGCTAAAAAAGGTAGAATCTGACCTTTTTTATCAAAGGAAAGAGTTAGTAGATATGGGTATACAAATCCCTCAAATAATGGAAACTAGAATCAAAGTAGCAACAGAAATCATTGTAAGTAAAGAGAGAAAAATCAGACCAAATAATGAAGTTGCCTTAGAACTAATCCAACGTAAGTCCCAACTATGGTTCAAAAAGAACATTGTTGGTTGTGCAAGGGGAGAAATTCGACGGGAGCAACAAAGGAAAGAAAAGGAAGAACAAGAGGAGCCGACTGCTGAAAGACCTATTCTTGAGGAACAACACCCAGGACCTTCAATTCCACCTCCTAAACCATTAAAAAGGGTGGTAGTTATGGGGCCTTCAAATGTAGAAGAATTAAGAGAATTTGAAGAACTGGTTCGAGTTGGGAAAAACCAAGGAGAATCAGAAGATTTGATAGTGGCTAAAGCACACCTAGTGTTCGATGCACTTTACAAAAAGAGGGCTGTAGAAAAGTTGAAAGCCAATATAAAATCAAAGTGAAACAACATTAAGAAGCTATTCCCAGACCTACTACAAGAGGAGCTGAAGCTAGTCCTTCGAGACTAGCAATTATTGAAAAAGTTAAATAGGAAGAGCCAGTACCTGTGGCTTAAAGGCGTGCAGAGCCTATGTTTGTAGATTTAATCTCAGAAGAAGAAGAGGAAGACTAGACATAATTAATTAGAAGAAGGAAAGGAAAAGAGATAGTGCCTGAATATCAAGAGGAGATTAAATCTGAAGTACCAATATCAATAGGGCCTGTAGAGCCAATTTTTGTAAACTTGCTATCCGATTCTGAGGAGGAGCAGGAGTAGTAGAAAAAGCAAAGAGAAGAAGAAAAACAAGCTGAAACTAGTCTGTAGCCTGTACAAGAAGAAGAAACAGAAATTAGGGTAGAAGTTGATTTGCCCGTAACTCCATCCCAATCTGCCACAGAATCAGAAAGAACAGTGACAATGCAAATTGGTAGTCAAGAGGAAGAAGAAAGAACAAAAACTGAACAAAAAGCTGAATAAGTCCATATGGAAAGAAATGACTTTGCAGATTCCACTGAAGAGCAAGAAACTCTTCAGCAATTTATGGAAAGAATTCAAGACAGAGTGGAGAGTTCTACCGGCTCACTACCATAGACAGAAGTAGAAGCAAATATTCAGGAATCCTCAGAGCATTTTCAGCAAGTTCACGTTCAGCATATGGAAGAGGAAGTTCAAGAACAAACCCCTCTGAAGCAACAAATTCACATTCCTAACCTAACTGAAACAACAATTCTAAATGAAGTACACTTTTGGAGTCAAGAAGCTCATGACAAATACCAAGAGATTAGGGGTTATGATATCATTTACAGTAGATTAGTAAATTGGGACAAAATGCAAGAAATCAAATATTTATTTGAATTCCAATGTCTACTGCAATATATTTCTCAAGAAAGAGGGCATGTAGTATATGAGAATCTAGTGCCCTGCTTTTATGCAAACTTAAGAGAAGGAGGAGGATTAATTTCCAATGTGGTGGAAGTTGATGTACAGATAACACCAGAGCTTCTCCACAACATTCTAGGATTGAAAAATGAAGGACTAAAAATTCTGGAAGACACAACTGCAGTCGAGTGGACAGAATAGACCATAAAAGATTATTTGGCTATCAATTCTGGTATGCCATTATTAAATAGATTAAAACAATTAAATGGTAAAGCACGCATGATAGCTAACATTTTGATTAATAATGTCTACCAACGACAATGCCACGATATAGAACTAAGTCAATTTGTCAAATGGGCCACATATGCAGTTGTGAATAGAATTCAAATAAATTGGTCTGCAGTTTTTATCTCTAAGCTGAGAATAGTGAATAAGGAATTGTTTTATGGAGATTTGATTCCACTGTTGATGGTGGACTGTATCGATTTCACTAAATGGGTATCCAAAAGGATAAGATCAAGAACCATTTCAGTGAAAGAGTACAGAAATTATGCTGCTACAGATATTGCTGAACCTTCTAGAGGAATGCCAAGAGCTGTAGAAAGGATTAACCAATTAGAGCAACAAGTACAAAGACTTCAGAAGGAAGTAGATGAACTTAGGAGAAGAGACTAAATTGTATTGTTCGTCTACTTGTATATATATATTTGTATGAAAAATATCTGATTAATTGTAATGTAAATTATTCATATTAATGAATATATGTTTTTCAGATATATTTTTCATTCGTGTTTGAGAATAATGAAATGGATGAACTATATTGAATATTATATAATTTGTGGAACATTATGCAAGATTGTTTAAAAGATTTACAATTTGTTGAATGACAGAATTAAATGAAAGATAATTGATTAATGCTTGAGAATATCTGTATGCTGCAAAGTAAAATATAAATTCTACATAACATGAAATGAACTGTAAGTTAAATATTTATAAAATGTTCAGATTTAAATGAGTTTTAATTAGAATGCTGCATTAATGACATGTATTTAACTTTATTTAAGTTAACAGAATGTAGGAGAGAAAAAACATAGAAGTTAGTATGATGAGTGAGTTTTAGAAATTTGCCAATTGTTAACTCAACAAAGTAAGTTCGTTGAGTTAAACTTAACTCCATGAGGTCAATAATATAATATAAGGTCACTCCGTTGAGTTATCTGTAACACAATGAAGTTAGTCCATGGAGTTAGCAATAGTAACTGAAGCTAGTCCGTTGAGTTAACTGTAACTCAACGAGGTTAGTTCGTGGATTAAGCTAAATAGTTATTCTTTTTAGCCACAAACAAAACTTCGTGGGTTTAGTGGTTACTAAAATTTGAGATTATTAGTGGCACACGTACCTAGAAAAATAGGAACCACACTACACATTACAAAACACATTCTTGCAATGAGATTTATTTGCTTTATGGACGTGCATTATAAATATAGAACAAAATGTTATTTACTAGTTACCAACACTTTTGAAAGAAAAGAGAATTCATTGGGGAACTAGAAGGAGAAGCAGCTGATTCAACTTCATCCGCCAACAACTGTTTGGTTACCCAGCACGACACCAGAAAACCTGATTGGATCTCCAACAATGTACCAGAAAAACTTGGATTTGTTAACTTCTGTTTTTACTTAGTTAATTTATCTTTATGCCTATTCTTTTTTTTTTAGAAGTAAACAAACAACCTTTAATACAAATTAGATATTAATTCCAATTTGTACTTTAACTACAAGTGCACAATGTCTATTGCAATAGTGTGCAAGTACAGGTCGATCCCATAGGGAATTGCTTAAGAATTCAGAATTGTCCGTTTTTTAACAATCAAATTTATATATTCAATAAGCTCTCCGTTGAGTTACAGTTAACTCAACGAACTTTGTTCGTTGAGTTATGGCTAACTCAATGGACTAACCTCGTGGACTTAAGTTAATTCCATGAGCCTGTCTTTTCTTTTTAATACTGCTATTTACAAAAGAATTCGACCAACCATTGGGCGATTCCATAGAATGTAAATAACATCAATTAAGCTCTTTAATGTTAGTAAATACTGGATTTACCATTAAGCAATACTAACATTCAGATAATTCAAATAGTAACCATTAAAATCTTTATGTCTTTTGAACGAACTGATTTCAGTAAACTGTAAAACTAAAATAAACATAAATCAATCACAACACTGATAGGGATAACATTAATCACGATACAACACATAATACAACACTCAAATACAAACACAGATAAATTGTTTTGGGTATTTTTGTTTTAATATGAACATGGAAATGGGCGAAAGGTGAAATGTAAAGTAATCTCAATCGATAGTAAATACTTCCGTCAATACATGCGACGCGATTACACCACTGAAAATTAAACCACCTACAATTCTGTCTCCTCTCCCTATAGAATCGCGAGTCTAGAATTGCAAAATGATCTCCTCTTCAGCATATAGGCATCAACTAGAAGCCAAGTGCAGGATCGTATGACTACACAAGAGAGGGGTGAATTGTGTATTTTTAATATTTTCTTAAATATAATTGAAACTTTAAAACTCAAAAACAAGTCGAGACATTGTTTTCATAAAATTATTTTTATTCAAGGTTTCAATTACAATATACAATTCAATTCTCCTCAGAAATTATAGATGCAATTATATTTCGATACCATGTATCATCTAAACAATTTCATAACTACAAATAGAGAAAACTAATTTGCGAAATTTAAAACTTTTCTCCCTATTTGAGATCTTTCTTCTTCTTCTTTTTCTTCTTCAGCAATTCTTCAGTGATGAATATCTTGCCTTTTCATGCTTCACCGAATTTGCTTTCTTCTAATACTTCAAATCTTCAGTGACGAAAATCTTACCTTTTTATGCTTCACTAAACTTTCTTCCACTTGAGAGATTTTTCCCAAAGAGGTGTTTTTGATCCCTAAAAAACATTTTTCTTTTGGTGTGTAGGGATGGTTTGATCCTTAAAACGATTTTCGTTTTGTGTGCAAGGATAAATTGATCAACGAGAATTCTATGCCTTTTATACTGTATCTTCATTTCATGCATATCCTTCACATTTAACCACTACCAGTTTTCCACTTCTCCACATCTTTTCTTTTTCCATCATCGAAACACACAAGTTCTAACCCACGTTTATATTTCGAATTTTCTTTAATCATCAATCCTGGATCTCTGAAAAATTTCTTGAAAATAAACTTTCTCGTCCAAAAATTTTTCATTAGTGTAATAAGAAGTCGTTACTTTAATGTTAACTAAACGAGTAACACAAGTATATATATATAACTTAACATTTCTAACTTAATGAATTGACCATGTGCTATTTCACGTGACAAGTACTGTAGCTAACTCAACGAACTAAGTTCGTGGTGTTATGCTATCTTAACGAACCATCTCCGTTGTGTTATGATAACTCAACGAACTAGTAATAAACAAATGTTTCTATAATAACAATTTTACCACGTGCAAAAATAACAACTTAAGTATATAACACAAACCTAACGCGTTGCCTTAGTGTTCAATATAGCAACTCAACGCGTTTAGTTATGTTAACTTAACGAGTTAAACATGAGCACCTCACGTGATACAATACAACATTCGTAACTTATAATTTCACCACGTGTATAACACTAACTTAACGAGTTTGTCTCTTCTTTTACTCACTAACTTAACGAGTTATCACATGACCTATTTTAACCTTTAAGCCTCTGACTTAACGAGTTCTCACGTGACCTCTATACAAACAAAACTCTAACTTAACGAATTGTCTAAACGTGCACTATTCATGATACAGAAGATATAACATTAAAACATATCATGCTTTTCAATAAAAATATACGTTAACTTAACGTTTAGCTAAATGAGAAATTAATGCAACGAAATGACTAGTTATTAACTTCAGATCCAATACAGACAAGTATTTATATTAGTAAGCTTTTTCTGTATTAATTGATGATTTTAACTTCTTTTCACAAGCAATAGTAATTGAGCAAATATGATTATTTTCATTCAGCACACATCATCAAAACAAAAATACTCAACAATCTCCCCCTTTTTGATGATGACAAAACCATATTAAATCAATTATGAAATATGTTTAACTCAACAAAGCACCTTCGTTGGGTTAACTTTTAAGTCAACAAACTTGTTTGTTGACTTAAGTTCACCTAAACTTATTTCTATTGTTTGTGTAAATTTTACCTCTCAGAACTAAAACTCTCAGATGTCAATAATTATATAAGTATCAGTTTTCTAATTATCATCTGTCAGATTACAATAACCATTTAAATAGCATCTCCTTTTATAATATATATATGCAATTAAGATCATAATCATCTTTTTATAATATTTCTCCCCCTTTTTGTCATTAATCAAAAAGATAATTACAGAGAATATATATATATATATAAGAGATATAATTACAACAACTCTTTCTGTAAACAAGAATAATAATTGAAGACATTTACAGAAAAATGTATTGTTCAATCAAATCAAACAAGTAATACAAACTTTACATTTTGTATTCAGAAACAAACAAAAATAGTTATCGAACCCTCCTAAGTATATCACTTATAGCATTACATATTTTATCTCCTAGATGCCTAATATCATTTCTAATGTCGTTAAGCACTACATCTAAGTCAGGAGGTAGCTGGGTTTGTTGTTCTGCTTGAACTGAATAACTTTGTTGTTGTTGTTGTATATGGTCTGTATCAGGTTGTTATTGTTGTCGTTGAGGTTTATGTATGGCCTAGAATTTTTGCAAATCTTTGACACTAAATGCTCTCATGCCTTTAGTTTTAGAGGGCCAGTCAGATAAAGTCAATTGGCTTGCAAGGATTCTACATACAGCATCACCATAAAATAACTTTGAACTCATATGCTGTAGTTGAGACATATAAACATCAAACCAATTGATTTGAATTCTATTCAGCAGGCCATAAGTTGCATATAAATAGCTTCTGCTGACTTCCAAATTGTGTCCAACTCTTTGAAATAAATTTGCATGCAATATATTTGCAATAAACCTTGCCTCTGCATTCAGATTTTCCATTAATCTCATTACAGAATATACATCTGGAATTTTTGATAAAGACTGAATGTTCCATTCCAGTTGTCTTATTATGTCAAATCTGTTGGTAACAACAACACCTTCATTCTTTAATCCTAAAACTTCAAAAATTAACTCAGGAGACAACATAAACTCCTGTTCATTTATTTGAATTTTCAGAAAATTCCCATTCTTGACCAGATTGCTATAAAAAGCTGCAATAAGCTCTATGTATTGCTTCCATTTCGTTCCTACTGGCAAGAATTCAATTAGGCCTTGAAATTCAAACAGATCTCTTATTTCCATCAAATTTCTGAATTTTATTGGACGAGCATGCAGAATCTGACATGTAATTAGATTATTGTATATCTACAATGCTTCTTCAGATCTAAAATGAATTGCATTACCTTGAATTTGTAATATTGTACACAAAGAAGGTGATACCTTAAGCCGTCATTCAAGTTTAATTCATCTTTAGGAACCTCTTCTGCAAAATGAATGTCATGTTGTTCCTCTTCTAAAATATTATCTTGAAGCTGCTCAGGTAAGCTTGATTCTTCAGCTTCAACAGTGTTAGGAACATTGTCAATATGCTCAACATTCATCTGTTCAGTCTCTATAGAATGTTCAGATTTCAATTTTTTCACAAATTCTACAGCCGGTGTATTTGTCTGTAATTGTTCATTTTGTTCAATAGATATTTCCATTGATTCATGCTGTGAATTCTCAGACTCTACTTCTATAGATTCTGTAGAAGGCTGGTTAACTTTTAGCTCTTCTAAAGTCTTAACATTTTCAATATCTGCTACTCCAGACAATTCAACCTTTGAACTAGTTACTGCCTCAACATTGTCAATTATATCTGCAATAACTTGTTCAATGTCAGGTGCCTGATGCTTTGATTTGTCAATTTCTGCATCATCAGGACTTGTATTAATAGAAAAACTTGAGCTCATATTTGACTTGGATTTCTTCTCAAGTTTTCTAGCAAGGGAAAATAAAGTCTCATTATCTTCATCAGTTTCAGTGTATTCGGAACTGATGAGTTTATCAAATGCACAATAAGGTACAATGTCTAGACAAACATTGTCCTTTGGAAATAAATTTTCATCGGATTTTCCTTTTTCAAAAGACTTTGTTTCCTTAGACATAATTTTTTTGACTTTCCTTCTTCTATAACGTTTTTGTTTCTCCTTTTCAAGTATTTCTGTATTCTTTTCAAATTGCTCCATAAAAGTTTTCTGCTTTAATTCTTCTAAGGAACTTTCTATTGCAATGGCCTTTTAAAGTCTGTCAACTTTTGTTTTGTCTACAGCAATATCTAATTCTACTTGTTTTGAATATAAAGGAGTAGGGATAGCTGATTCATGCTCTTCCTCAAATGTATGTAGTCTTGTACCATTTATAGGAGTTTGAGGAGTTCTATTTGATGAACCTACACCTTTTTCCAAATATTTTGCATACTGTTCCAAAAATGCAATCTCAGCACATTTCATTCTGTATTCTCTATCAAATTTACTTCGAATACCCATGTATGTAATATTTGAATCAGTATGTTGAAGTTCTTGTCTAACTTCATCTAATATTCCCTGAGGAAAGAAGTAATCTCTATAAAGTTCTACTAACCTTTTGTCCACTCAAAATATTTTCTTGAACCAAGTACATGGAACTTCATCATTTTCTATTTCTTTTCCTTTTGCATCTCTTCTGCTTTTGCCTTTTCCTCTGCCACAACCTTTGTAGAACTTGGAGACCATCGTCGCAGGTTGTAACAGCAACAAGCGGGAAAGATTTTCTTGACAAAGTTTACAAATAACCTAAGTCCCCGTGTAATAAGTGTTTAAATAGGGTTTTTAGGCGTATAACTCAACGTGAAGAGAAGTCGGGTTTAGAAATAAAATAAATATTGAATAAAGCTTATTCAATCAAAGTACCTGAAATATTCAAGTATAACTCGTTGAGTTAACTAACCTAACGAGTAAAACGCTGTCTAGAGGCAGTTTTACACGTTACCTTATCTAATATAACGTCTAGTTAGTACACTTAAACAAGTTTCAGATGCTTCCAACTAAAACCTTCCGAAAACAACACACATGCTAAACTTAACATTATCTTGAGAACATTGTAAACTATTTGAACATTTTGTCTTTTGAATCTAGAATAGTTTGTTTGTCTTTTTAAATTATTTCATCAAGATTTTAAGAGGACATTAATTCAGATTAACTAAGATTTGTATTTTAAATTATATTAATCTGTTTTTGACATTGTTAATGCTCCCCTTACAAATATACTTCTAATATATTCAATCAAAATACAAAATATACTTGTAGTGACAATAGATGTTAAGTATAACTATACTTTTACATTTTCTTTTCAGAGACTTCTGTTATCTTGACATCATCAAAAATGATTTCCAGAATCAATTCCTACTGTATATGAATCAAAACACAACTTTGAACTCAATTCGATTAATTCAAGGAGAATTAAAGAATGTATCTCAAATAAACATTTTCAAAAGTACTAATGTTGATTCAATAAATCAGTAGTCATATTGGTACAAACTATATGCGATTCAAAGATATCTTTAATTAATGAAACAACTTTTTCTTTTCAAAATAGTAAATATTGATAATTTTCTTTAAAAGTTAGTTTGAAAAGCTTGAATCATACAAAAGCTTTCTAATGTACCCGTGTAATGAGCTTTCAGTCAACAATCCCAGATCTGATCAGGACCTTAGGTTGCCAGATTTAAAGAATCCTTTTTCAAGACAACAATCCTTACATACCTATCTACTCAAGTACAAAAGGCTCGCGATCAAACTAATCAATAAACTCTCAAAGATTTTTACTTTGTAAGCACTTTTCATTTTAAGCACAGTATATATGTATTCCATTAATATAGATGCAATAAAACACAAATCTCATACAATTTTTACTTCTATGATTGTACTGAGAATATGAATCAGTTTCAATAAGCTTATACTTTTGATTAACAATTTAAGATGAGTTACATATAACTTATTCTACAAGTTTAATCAATTAAGTCAAATTTATGCATGATCATATGCATTTTCCTTGATTCAAAGAAAACATTTAATCAAAATTTCAGAATGTCAGAAGTATTTAATGTTTTTCATTTACATTTCCACTTAGAATCGTAAAAACCATTAAAATTGATAAACTACTTAAAATCAATAAGATACTACTATGATTTTACAATAAATACATAGTATCTTAAGCATCAGTTTAGATATTACTTTAGATATTTATAATAAGTATATAATATCTATGAGGTGAACAACATCATCAATAATATTTATCTTTTTATGTGGAGTTTAAGCATTTTACACATCACATAGCCTACAAATACCTAAATTTAATCTAATGTTGCATAATGTATTTTCGTCTAGAGGTTTTGTAAATATATCAGCTAATTGATTTTTACTAGACACAAATTGTAATTTAATTTTTCCTTTAATTAGGTTATTTCTTAAAAAATGATGTTTAACCTCTATATGCTTTGCTCTTGAATGTAATACAGGATTTTTGGAAAGATTTATTGCAGAACTACTGTCACAATAAATTTCAATTGTATCATAAGATAATCCAAAATCTTCTAAAGTTTATCTTATCCACAAAATCTGAGTGCAACACAATGCAGCAGCAACATATTCAGCTTCTGTAGTAGAAAGTGCTACACAGTTTTGCTTTTTACTAAACCATGATACCAAATTATTTCCCAATAATTGACATGTGCCACTGGTACTCTTTCTATCAGATTTAGATCCTGCATAATCAACATTAGTATATCCTATAAGATCTATTGAACTATCCTTAGAATAATACAGTTTGAAATTTTTAGTTCCTTGTATATATCTAAATATTCTTTTAATTGCAATTAAGTGTGATTCTTTAGGATTAGATTGAAATCTAGCACAAACACACACAACAAACATAATATCAGGTCTACTAGCAGTCAAATAAAGTAAAGAACCAATCATACTTCTGTATTTTCTTTGATTTATAGATTTTCCTATGTCATCAATATCTAACTTTAAAGTAGTACTCATAGGAGTTCCTCGAATCCTTGTATCATTAAAATTAAATTTCTTAAGCATTTCAACTGCATATTTTCCTAATTTAAAAATATACATTTATCCATTTGCTTAATTTGAAGTCCTAGAAAATATGAAAGTTCTCCTATCATACTCATTTCAAACTGATTAGTCATCTCTTCAGAGAATATTTCTATCAACTTATCAGAAGTTGCTCCAAAGATTATATCATCCACGTATATTTGAACAACAATCTGATCTTTACCATCTCTCTTAATAAATAGAGTATGATCCACTTTTCCCATGATATAGCCTTTTTCTATTAAAAAAGTAGACAATCTTTCATACCATGATCTAGGTGCTTGCTTCAAACCATATAAGGCTTTCTTCAATTTATACACAAAGTCAGGATTTTTAATATCTTCAAATCCAGGTGGTTGTTTTACATAGACTTCTTCATTAATTAAACCATTTAGAAATGCACTCTTTACATCCATTTGATATAATTTAAAATCCATATAACAAGCATAGGCCAATAATATTCTAATACTTTCTAACCTAGCCACAGGAGCAAATGTTTCATCATAATCTAATCCTTCTTCCTGTGTATACCCTTGTGCAACTAATCTAGCTTTATTCCTTATAATTTGACTAGTTTCATTAGTTTTGTTTCTAAAGATCCACTTTGTACCTATTATGGACTGATTTTCTAGTAGAGAGACTAATTCCCATACATCATTTCTGATGAATTGATTTAGTTCTTCTTGCATTGCCATTATCCAATTTTCATCAGATAATGCTTCTTGTATATTCCTTGGTTCCACCATAGAAACAAACATACACATACTATTTAAATTTATTGAAGCTCTAGTTTTAACTCCCTCATTAATATTACCAATGACTTGAGTAATGGGATGTGATGAAGAATAACGCCAATTTCTCTGATTTTCCTCAATATTCTCATCAACAACTGAAAGTCCATCACTTTCATCATTAGTTTGATCATTTAAGTTCATATTTTTGATTTTCTCAGATAAATCATCAATCTCTCTATTGATCTCTAACTCATTTGGAAAATTGATCATATCATCATTGTCAGCTTTAGATTGAGATTCTCTAAGAGAATTTTCATTGAAGCTTACATGGAGGGTTTCTTCAATAGTGCTAGAAGTCTTGTTATATACTCTATAGGCTTTACTTCTAGTAGAGTAACCTACAAAAATTCCTTCATCCGATTTGGCTTGAAATTTATCCCTTTTATCCTTAGTATTAAGAATAAAACACTTGCAGCCAAATGGTTTCATATAGGAAATTTTTGGAACCCTATTAAACATAATTTCAAAAGGAGTTTTATTAACATGAGGTCTTAAATGACTTCTGTTAATAACATAACAAGTTGTATTTACTGCTTCAGCCCAAAGATTTTGAGGTAACTTATGTTCATTCAACATAGTTCTGGCCATTTCTTGAAGTGATCTATTCTTTCTCTCAACAACACCATTTTGACATGGTGCTCTTGGAAAAGAAAATCTGTGATCAATGTCATGCTCATTACAATAGTTATCCATTTGATCATTATCAAATTCAGTTCCATGATCACTCCTAAGTTTTTGAATAGAGACACTGCTCATTTTGAACAAAATTGCAAAACATTTTAAATTTTTCAAAAACTTCTGTCTTAGATGCTAGAAAATATACCCAAGTGTATCTAGAGAAATCATCTACTAAAACAAATACATACCGTTTACCACCAAGACTTATGATTCTTGTTGGCCAAATAGATCAATATGTATAAGTTCTAAGACTCTCTTACTTGAAATATCAGTTTTGGATTTAAAAGAGTTTTTGTGAAGTTTACCTAACTCACATGCATCACACATAAAGTTCTTTAAGTATTTAATCTTTGGTAAACCTCTCACTAAATGTTTTCTAGATAGTTTGTGTAATAGTCTCATATTTATATGCCCAATCCTTCTATGCCATAGATATGCATCACTAGTTTCAGCTAGCAAATATGAATTTAAATCAACTACACCAGAAGGTAAAGATAAAATACATATAGAACCTTTTCTTTTAGCAATAAACTTAATTTCATCTGTATTTTTATCAATTATTTTGCATACATTATCTTCAAACACTACATAATATCCATTTTCAGTTAGTTTTATGACACTCAGCAAATTAAATCCTAGGTTTTCTACATATAGTACATTCGAAATAACACAAGTAGGAGTTATTTGAACATTGCCCATACCTATGATTTTATCTTTGCTTTTGTTTCCAAATGTTACACTTCCTTTCATGGTATTTGTAAAATTTTGTAATAGACTTTTTTGTCCGGTCATGTGACTTGACGCTCCACTATCCAAGATCCATTTTGATGTTGTTTCCTCCTACAACACAAATTAAGAAAAACTTTTTCTTGGTACCCAATGTTGTTGAGGACCAAGCTCATTAAACGCATATTTCTTCTTTTTGTTTAAAAATAGTTTAACATTATCATTTATATTCTTATTAGTTGTAAGTACTATTGATTTATCATTAGCTTCATACTCACATATAGCATTATTGCTTTTGCAATCATTCTTTTTGTTTTCAGATGTAGTATAATCAAGACCAAACATATTTTTATCAGATGTTAATTTATTTTGGTCATGCTTATACATTTCTGTAAGTTCATACCAAGATTTTGTACTTGTATTAGCACTTTCCGTACATACAAAATCTTTTTCTACACAAGAATTTTTTGTTTTATCACATACAGAATGAGTAATTGGTCTAATACTGGTGTATTGAATTACATGCTCAGGTTTCTGAATTTTCAGTTTACTATAATTGTCTGAAATTTTAGAAACATTAGAAACTGAATTTTTAGAACAAGAAACAAGATTTTTAGAAACATTTATAGTCATGTTAGAAGTACAATTTGACAAATCACATTGATTTATATTATTACTCCATGATTCATCCCTTGAAGTACCTACTTCTACATATTTATTACCTTGTTTCATAATAAAAGGAATTTTAGTCTTAGATTTACTTGAACTACAACTAATAAATCCTTTATTGGCTTGAGATTCAAGATATTTAGGATAATCAAATCCTAAGCCAAATTTATAAGACACCGCAGGGGTACTAGTTAGTTTGTCTAACTTAGTTTGACTTAAATTCCATTTCTCAATGGTAGAATTTAAATCTTGCTCTCTTAGTTTTAATTTATCTATCTCTAATTTAAGTTCATTTATATTGTTTCTCAACATTTCATTTTCAGATTCTATCTTTAATTTTTCAGCATTTATATTCTGTATTTGTTCATGCAAGATACATTCATTAAATCTAAATTTTTGCAAATCTCTAGCATGATTTTCATTATCACATTTAAAGTTTTCTAAAGTAGTAAACAGGAAACAATTTTCTTCTTCCATAATGGATGAAGATTTTCTAATATTCTTATTTTCCAGTTTACATACTTTAAGTTTTTGTAATAATGCATGATAAGCACATAATAATTCATCAAAGTTGAAATCTGAATGACTTTCAGGATCAGATATTACCTCAAACTCATCTGCCATGAAGCACACATGAGCAACGTCTTCTAACTCTTGTTCTCCTTCTGAATGTGAAGATTTTGATGTTGATTCCTCAGATTCAGACTCTTCAGACGTGTCATCCCAAGTGACCTTCAAAGCCTTTTTCTTGTAAAACTTTTCTGAGTTTTTTGAGCCGTCTTCTTCTGATTTGTCCTACTTTGCTTTTCATTTTTCCTCATAGGACAATCTACAGAAAGATGTCCAGGTTTCTTACAGTTGTAACATACATACTTTCTGGATGAAGAATTCTTGTCATTCAATGATTTTGACGTTGAGGGTTTGTCATTTTTGTTCCTTTGTTGTTTCCTAGCTTTCCATGCTTTCTTAAATTTCCTAGTCACCAAAATCAAATCCTCATCAGAATCAGTAGATATATCAGAATCTGAATTAATTTCGAAGGTTATTTCTTTCTTCATTTTTAGTTTGTTGTGACTCAATGATTCATTTAATTGAACTTCATAAGTTGTTAAATTTCCTATAAGTTCATTCATAGTATAAACATTTAAATCTCGTGATTCCTCAATTGATGTTACTTTCTGAGACCATTTAAAACTTAGGGATCTGAGAATTTTCCTCACCAAATCCTTCTGTTCAAAATTCTTTCCTAAACATTTTAAAGAGTTTATGATATCAAGAAATCTGGAAAACATCTCAGAAATATTTTCGTCTTCATGCATCTTAAAGAGTTCATACTTATGAATCAACATGTTTATTTTTGTCTCTTTAACTTGAGAAGTACCTTCATGTGAAACTTCTAATGCATGCCACATCTCATAAGCAGATTTATATGCCGACACTTTACTGAACTATTCATAACTCAATGCACAAAATAAAATATTTAAGCCCTTAGCATTCATAATTTCATTTTCTTTTTCAGTAATTGTCCAAGTATTATAAGGAGTAGTTAACAGAGTATATGGTTTAGAAATCATGAACCACAACTTATGATCTATACTTTGAAGAAAAACAGTCATCCTATATTTCCAATGTTCAAAATGTATTCCATCAAATAAAGGAGGACGATTAAGATTTTGGCCTTCATATAAAGAAAAATTACCATTTCCAATAGCCATCTTACCTTAGATTTTTCAACCTATTTGATTTTAAACAGTCTAAAAGCTTTAAAACAACTTGAGCCTTAAATCAATAGAGTTAAATGTATGCTCAGATATTAATTTCTGTTTAAAAACAAGGAAGGTAGAATAAGCAATGATATTAAATAAGTTGGTATCGATTTTATATCAAAGATTATTCACAAAGCTCTGATACCACTTGTATGATCGTATGGCTACACAAGAGGGTGGTGAATTGTGTATTTTTAATATTTTCTGAAATATAATCGAAACTTTAAAACTCAAAAACTAGTCGAGACATTGTTTTCATAAAATCATTTTTATTCAAGGTTTCAATTACAATTTACAATTCAATTCTCCTTAGAAATTGTAGATGCAATTATATTTCGATACCATGTATCATCTAAACAATTTCATAACTATAAACGGAGAAAACTAATTTGCAGAATTTAAAACTTTTCTCCCTGTTTTAGATCTTTCTTCTTCTTCTTCTTCAGCAATTCTTTAGTGACGAATATCTTGTCTTTTCATGCTTCACCGAATTTGCTTTCTTCTGATGCTTCAAATCTTCAATGACAAAAATCTTACCTTTTTATGCTTCACTGAACTTTCTTCCACTTGAGAGATTTTTCCCGAAGATGTGTTTTTGATCCCTAAAAAAGATTTTTCTTTTGGTGTGTAGGGATGGTTTTATCCTTAAAAAGATTTTTCGTTTTGTGTGCAAGGATAAATTGATCAACGAGAATTCTATGCCATTTATACTGTATCTTCATTTCATGCATATCCTTTACGTTTAACCACTACCAGTTTTCTACTTCTCCACGTCTTTTCTTTTTCCTTCATCGAAACACACACGTTCTAACTCACGTTTATATTTCGAATTTTCTTTAATTATCAGTCCTAGTTCTCTTAAAAATTTCTTGAAAATAAACTTTCTCGTCCAAAAATTTTTCATCAGTGTAATAAGAAGTCGTTACTTTAATATTAATTAAACGAGTAACACAAGTATATATATATAACTTAACGTTTCTAACTTAACGAGTTCACCATGTGCTATTTCACGTGACAAGTACTGTAGCTAACTCAACGAACTAAGTCCGTGGTATTATGCTATCTCAACGAACCATCTCCGTTGTGTTATGATAACTCAACAAACCAGTAATAAACAAATGTTTTTATAATAAGAATTTTACCACTTGCAAAAATAACAATTTAAGTTTATAACGCTAACCTAACGCGTTGCCTTAGTGTTCAATATAGCAACTCAACGCATTTAGTTATGTTAACTTAACGAGTTAAACATGAGCACCTTACCTGATACAATACAACATTCGTAACTTATAATTTCACCACGTGTATAACACACTCTTAATGAGTTCGTCTCTTCTTTTACTCACTAACTTAACGAGTTATCATGTGACTTATTTTAACCTTTAAGCCTCTAACTTAACGAGTTCTCACGTGACCTCTATACAAACAAAACTCTAACTTAACGAGTTGTCTAAACGTGCACTATTCATGATACAGAAGATATAACATTAAAACATATCATGCTTTTCAATAAAAACACACGTTAACTTAACGTTTAGCTAAATGAGAAATTAATGCAACGAAACGACTAGTTATTAACTTCAAATCCAATACAGTCAAGTATTTATATCAGTAAGCTTTTTCTGTATTAATTGATGATTTTAATTTCTTTTCATAAGCAATAGTAATTGAGCAAATATGATTATTTTCATTCAGCACACATCATCAAAATTAAAATACTCAACACCAAGGCTAGAAGCTTTACGATCTCCTGAGATATGAGTCGACACTTGGTGAAAATGGTTTCCCTTCCTGCGACGCGATCACTTCTCACAGTGGTTGTCAAGCACTGTTTTTGGCTCAGAATCGACCCGACATCAGGAAAGTATCCTCACAAACCTCTAATGGTTGGTGATTATGGTGGTGGTAATGATGGTTGGTGTGGTACTTCAGAGAATTGTCGACATTGCTTGTAGAAAGCTCGGTACTCCTCCTCTGTACACATTGGCCATACCCATTGATCACACCTTTACTTATTTTTCTTCTTTTCTTTTATATTTCTTCAGTGGTAACTGCTTCTACTTGAATGATCGGTTAGATTTCCTTCATTCATATCAACGACGATGCTTTCTTCTCCTTTCGTGATACGTGCAATCGTGGTTTTTCTTTCAATTGTCCTGTTTCTGCAATCGCTATAGTGGCATATTAGAAAATAAATAGTCCATGGAGTTACAAATAACTCAACGGACTTTCTTCGTTGATTTAACTATAAAACATGTGTATAAATTTAACTATCCGATGCTTAGGTGCATTTCGGATACTTACAAACTTAACTATCTGATGCCCAGATGCATTTCGAATACTTACAACTTAACTATCCAATGCCCAGATGCATTTCGGATACTTATAAACTTAACTATCCGATGCTCAGATGCATTTCGGATAGTTACAGATAACTCTCCGATATATAATTTAAGTAAATCTACCAAATCTCAGCACGTGTCAGTAGCTGTTTAATAATAAAAGAAACATTTCGGAAAGTTTTAGGTCTAACTATCCGATGCTCAAATGCATTTCGGATAGTTAGAGATAACTCACCGAAAATCCACTTAAGTCACTTTCCCAGAACATGACATGTGTCCACAACTATTTTATAAATAAAAAGAGATTTCGGAGAGTTACACATATAACTATCCGATGCCTAGCTACAATTTCGAATAGTTATAGATAACTCACTGAAAGTTCACTTAAGTCATTTATTATGGTTTCGACACGTGTACTTCAAAAAATAATAAAATATTCTTTTAAAACATAACTGTTCGGTAGTTTAAACATAACTATCTGATACATGTTTGGAATGTTAAACATAACTGTCCGAAATATCAAAAAATTCGGATACTTAAGAATTTCACAACCTGCAACTTACCAACAATTCAGAAATGTACTAAATTAACATTAATTCCCCCAAATTAAGCAGATTCTTTAATTAAAGCTTATAATAATGCAATTATAACATAATGGCTTAATTCTCATATGATAAGCTAAATATTACGTAATTAACCATCATTTAACCGTTAATATTATGCACTTTTTCATTCTAAACACTTCCCCCATACCTAAATTTTGCTAGTCCCTTAGCAAACTAAGATCTAATTAATTGGTCTTTCTAAAAGTGCTAGAATTAATTATTCTTCTTTTTTTTCTTCTGTTCAACATAAGAATTATTATATAGATATTCTGTATGTTTTAGTAATCAACCTGTAAATATACTTAGAATATATGCAAATTACATACAAAGTATATCATCATCACATAGGTGTTAATTATATTATCGTGTTTTCTTCTTTTCATCATCTATCATCTTGAATTTTCCTATAAGATTTCTAGAAGAAATTTCAACAACATACAAATCAAAGTACAATCTAATTCAGTATGATTAAGACAAGTAGAATAAAGAATTGTATCTCTATTAAACAACTTCAAAAGTTAATTCTAGATTCATATTTCAGCAATTCTAGATAACAGAAAATATACTCGATTCATAAGATATCTGTATTTCACAAAACACTTGTATCTTTTTAGAACAGTATATGTATTTTTTTTTTTGTACTTTAAAAGTTAATTTGACAAGCTTGAATCATACAAGAGCTTTTTAATGAACTCATGTAACGAGCTTTCAGTCAACAATCCCAGATCTGATCAGGATCTTAGGTTGCTAGATTTCAAGAGTCCTTTTTCAGGTCAACAATCCTTACATACCTATCTACTCAAGTACAAAAGGCTTGTGATCAAACAAGTCAATAAACTCTCAAAGTTTTTTTTTTCTCTTTTTTTTTATATATAACAAAACAAAACATTAATCACATACTGTATATGTACGTCTTTCATTAATAGAGATGTAATAAACACCAATCTCATATAGTCCTGCTTCTATCATTTACTGAAAATATGAATCCATAACAATAAGCTCATACTTTTTCTGTAGTTTAATAAGATCTACACATAAATCATTCTACAAGTTTAATCAGTCAAATTAAATGTATCTTTAATCATAGGTGTTTCATTTAATCTAGAATTCATATTTCAGCTCCTTGAGGACTTTAGATAATTTACTAATTTTTCATTAAGCATTTTGATTTCATTTTAAAATCGTGAAACTGTTAAACTCATGAAATTCAGAAAAAACATAAGATACTATATCCAGATTTGCATAAATAGTAAATTCTATAGCATCTTATATAACCTTCTAAATATAACATTCAAGCAATTACAATTTATAAAAATTTTACAATCTCAATTATCGGATAGTTACAGCAAGTTCATAAAAATTTTCAATTTCCACAAAACTTTGCAGTACCATTTTAATTCCTTTACTTAACAAACTTACATGACTATTACTTTAATTACCTCCCCCCCATACCTACATTTTGCATTGTCTTCAATGTAAAAGATTTGACAATAAATACAGTAATTGTAGCAGGCATGAATACAATTTCGTTGATTTAAAATTCAGGATAAGTAATTGGTTGCATACCTTATTTCGTTTGTATCTACTTCTACATATTCCGATTTTTGATTCTGAAAAACTTTTCATTCACAGATAAAAGACGAATATAAAACAAAATAACATTTAATAGATATTGATAAATTAGTGTTTTGTGTGGAACCCAAGCTCCTATACCTCTAGTGGCTCACAAGCAAGCTAGTTGGTTTCCCAGAACAGATACCAACAAATTGGATTGATATTTTATTTTATTTTTCTTTTATAAAATAAAATAACAACTACATTTTTTTTTTCTAAAAATAAATGCAGAATACACACAACATTAAACACACAAAATTATAGCTTAAGAACATGATTGTAAAGTAAAAGCAAATGGAATAAACGTGTCAGTCCAAGTAAACTTTTTAGGCATAGTTCTTCTTACTATTAATTCTGTTTTAATGCAGTTCTTATTCCTTCTTAATTTGTAAACGTGTAATATATTTTAAATTCCAAATACAAGTGTATTACCATTAATGATATGAAATGCAAAAAAGGATCCTTTTCGGTTCCAAGGTAATGTAGCAGTTTCTATTTCTACATCTATTTCAATATATTCCTCTTCCCACTTCCATTCATTTATGTCTTTCATAATCCATATTTGAAATTTCATCAATTCATCCCACCATCTTATCAGACATAAAGTAGGATCATCATCTTCATTATACCACATTCCTATTTGAATTTTATTAAATTCTGTAGATGGTGGTTTAGCTATTTCTTTCGGTATAGGTAAAATTTCTATATATTCATTATAACTATCTATGCTCACTATGTATAAATCAGATCCAAATGCTATTGATATATCTGTGACTAGATATACATATCTATCAAGTATGACATGTGTTTGGTTAATTAATGATTTCTAGCCTAGATATATCATAATATTTTCATTCCAAGATCTATTCAGAAAATTATACACACTTAAGCGTAAATCTTCACCCCAATTTCTTGTAGGTCTCCAATAATATAATTTTTCAGGAATTGTAGAATGTTTATCAAAAAATATTAAAGTCGACCCACAATTTACAATTGGTACTTCATATCTGTTAGGTCTTCCTATATTCCATTCTTCTCTTGTTATAGGATTTCTTATCAAAATATCAGGTAATAAACATGCATACCTTGGTCTCGTCCTGTATATGATTAATCCTTCATCTATCCCCATAATATGATCTATTCCTTCTAATTTATTGGGTGGAATTCCAGTAGTTTCTTCCATAGGCAGATATTCATGGTTAATTGAACTACGATTAAATGACCTCCATATGAATCCATCTCTAATCTTAGTCATTTTTGCAACTTGTAGTCCCTAAAAATATTTTTCTTCGATACAATCTTTAATTTCCTTTGATACACAACACAGCCTGCACAGATCTTTAGCTGACAAGTTACTTAGTACTTCCCTTAGTGCATCCAATGATAATTGCATCAATTCCATTTGTCGATTCTATATAACACAAACAAAAATTTAACAGAGACAAAAATTAACATAACTACAGCACACCCTCGTGGAGTTAAGGCATAACTCTACAGACTAAGTTTGTTGAGTTAAGGACTAACTCTACGATACTATTAACTATAAATAAAACCATATATATACAGATAGTTGCTTCAGTTATGCTACTTCATTCAGCTACCCTCTCAGAAGAGGTATCAATTTCATTAACAGTTCTATTAACAAGGTTAGGTATTGCTTGTACTGGCAATCCTCCAGTAGGTCTAACTTCCATTGATTCTTTCTGTCTAAGTGGTATATTTCTATTCTGATTTTGAATTGCAGCATTTCCATATACAAAATCTAGACGATTGTTTAATTGTTAGATTATCTTTTCTAATTTCTCTATTCTAGATCCTTGTTCAATTAATGCTTCATAACTTATATTCTTCTCATTTATATTTTCTCCTCCCTGGAAATTGTTGTTTCTCCAAGATAAATTCGGGTGATTTCTCCAATTAGGATTATAAGAATTTCCAAAGTTATCTCTTTGGTTTCTAGCATAAATAATATCTAAATCATTTATGTTTGCATTCTTTTCTGCTAGCTTTTGATTTAATGATAACTCTTCTATTTTCTTTGTTAATTCAGTTAATTTCACCTCAAGCATGGTACTTAAATCTATTTCATGCATTCCTCTTGGCAATATTTTTTTATTTGCAATAGCTTCAGTTGAGTTTTCCCACTGTGAAGTACTTTTTGCAAAGTTTTCTAAATAAGCCCATGCTTCTTCACTACATAACTTTAAAAATCCATTTTGACAAGTAGATTCTAATAAAGATTTCGTTGAAACATCAATGCCTTCATAAATTATACCTATTAATTGTGCTTTACTCATTGCATGATGCAGACATTGAGTCAGTAAATCTTTAAATCTTTCAAAATATTTCCAAAATGATTCACCCTGTTTTTGGCTACACATTAATATTTCTTTTTTTTTTTTAATCGTTTGATGTGTTGGATAATATTTTTCCAGAAAAATAGAGCAAAATTCAGGCTATGTAGAAATTGAATCAAGCGACAGAGTATATAACCATCTCTTAGCTGTGTCTTTTAAAGAAAAAGGGATATATCTAAGTTTAATAGCATCTATACTCATGTTCGGCAATTTCATCATTTGACAAACTTCATTAAATTCTCTAAGGAAATAATAGGCATCCTCTCTTTCTAATCCATGAATATGTGACAATTGACTAATATAATTAGATTTCAATTCAAACCTATCTCTCTCAAAGTTTGGCAATCGAATACATGAAGGTTCATCAACTAATTCAGGATATAGAATTTCTCCTAATGGTTTTTCTACTGGAGCAGCCATTTCTACGTTCTCTTTTAAAGAAAGGTTAGCTACACCCGAAAGAATTTCGTTAAAGTCTAGGTTAGAAAATGTTTCAATACTCCTCTACGATGAAAATTCTTAGGTAGGTGTTCTTACTAATCGTTTAGTGCTTAGAGAACGAGTCCATGTGCTCATAAATAAATAGCAAAAGATTAATTACATACCAGTCTAAAGCTTTCCATTTAATAAATATTTATTGACAGATGAAGTCAAATTAGCTACTTCTCCTTCCAGTTCCTCCAACACATTCTCCTTTCTTTTAAAAGTGCTGGTAACTCGTAAATAACATTCTGTTTTATATATATGATGCACATCCATAAAGTGAATAAATCTCATTGCAAGAACGTGTCTTGCAACATGCATTGTGGTTCCTGTTTTCATGGGTACATGTACCACTATTAATTTCAAATTTTGGTAACCGATAAACCGACGAAGTTTCGTTCGTGGTTAAAAGAATAACCGTTCTGCTTAATCCACGAACTAACCTCGTTGAGTTATAGATAACTCAATGGAACACAATCGGTTACTGTTGCTAACTCCACGGACTAACTTCGTTGAGTTATAGATAACTCAACGAAGTAACCCTATATTATATTACTGACCTCGTGGAGTTACGTTTAACTCAACGAAGTAAATTCGTTGAGTTAACACTTGGCAACCTCTAAGTTTTACTCCTCGTAAGTACCTCTCTACTTTTTTTTCTTTTTCATTCTGCTAACTGAAATGAAGTTAAATCTATGTCATCAATGCATCATTCTAATCAAAATTTGTTTAAATCTGAACATTATATAAATATTTTACTTGCAGGTCATTTTATGTTATGTAGAATTTACATTTTACCTTACAACATGTAGAAATTTTCAAGCATCTATCCTGTCATTCAGCAAATCGTAAATCTATTAAACATTCATTCATAAAGTTCTACAAAATATATATAACATTCAATAAATTCCATTCATTTCACATTCAAAACACGTATGAAAAGTACATCTGAAAAATTTATATTCAATAATATGAATCAATTTACACTACAAATACATCATACAATTTTCATACAATTCTATACAAGTAGACGAACAATACAATTTAGTCTCTATTCCTAAGTTCATCTACTTCCTTTTGGAGTTTTTCTAATTGTACCTCTAATTGATTAATTCTTTCTACAACTCCTGTAATTCCTCTAGAAGGTACAGCAATCTCTACAGCTACAAAATTTCTGTATTCTTTCATTGAAATGATTCTTGATCTGATCCTTTTTGATGTCCATTTCATGATATCAATACAATCCACCATCAGCAGTGGAATCAAATCTCCATAAAACAATTTCTTCTTTACTATTCTAAGCTTGGAGATAAGAACTGCAGTCCAATTTATTTGAATTCTATTTACAACTACAAACGTGGCCCATTTGACAAATTGACTCAATTCTATGTCATGGCCTTGTCGTTGATAGACATTTTTAATCAAAATGTTGGCTACCATGTGTGCTTTACCATTTAAATGCTTCAGTCTGTTTAATAAACGCACACTAGGATTGATAGCCAAACTGTCCTTGATTTCTTGTTCTATCCATTCAACGACAATTATACTTTCCAAAATTTCCTACCCTTCATTCTTTAATCCAAAAATGTTGTGGAGAAGCTCTGGTGTTATCTGTACATCAGCTTCCTCCACGTTGGAAATTAATTTTCCTTCTTCTTCTCTCAAATTTGCATAAAAACAGGGCACTAGATTCTCATATACTACATGCCCTCTTTCTTGAGAAATAAAATTCAGTAGACCTTGGAATTCAAATAATTCTTTGATTTCTTGCATTCCATCCCAATTTACTGGTCTACTGTAAATAATATCATAACCCCTAATTTCTTGGTATTTGATATAAGCTTCCTGACTCCAAAAATGTACTTCATTCAAAACTGTTGTTTCATCTTCCTCTAACATAGGCTGAACTTGAACATGTTCTGCAGATTCTTGAATTTTTGCTTCTACTTCTGTCTGTGGTGGTGTGCTGGCATAACTCTCCACTCTGTCTTGAATTCTTTCCATAGATTGCTGAAGAGTTTCTTGCTCTTCAATGGAATCTGTAAAGTCATTTTTGTCCAAATGGCTTAGTTCAGCTTCTTCATTTTCTGCTCTTTCTTCTTCCTCCTGACTACCAATCTGCTCTGTCACTGTTCTTTCTGATTTTGTGGCAGATTGGGATGGAGTCACAGGCAATTCAGTTTCTGCCCTAATTTCTATTTCTTCTTCTTGTACAAGCTGTAGACTAATTTTAGCCTATTTTTTTTCTTCTCTTTGCTCCTGCTGCTGCTGCTCCTGTTCCTCCTTAGAATCGGATAGCAAGTGTTTGGATTTTCCCAGCCCTACACTAGAAAAACTTGGATTTGTTACTTCTGTTTTACTTAGTTAATTTATCTTTATGTCTATTCTTACTTTTAGAAGTAAACAAACAACCTTTAATACAATTTAGATATTAATTCCAATTTGTACTTTAACTGCAAGTGCACAGTGTCTATTGTATCAGTGTGCAAGTATAGGTCAATCCCACAGGGAATTGCTGACGAATTTAAAAACTATTTGATTGTTAACAGTTCAAATTTATATTCAATAAGCACTCTGTTGAATTATAGTTAACTCAACGGACAAAGTTTGTTGAGTTATGGCTAACTCAACGAACTATCCTCGTGCACTTAAATTAACTCCACGAGCCTGTCTCTTCTTTATAATATTGCTATTTACAGAGGAATTCAACCAACCATTGGACGATTCCACAGATTGTAAATAACATCAATTAAGCTTTTTAATACTAGTTAACATTGGATTTATCATTAAGCAATACTAACATTCAGATGATTCAAATAGTAACCATTAAAATCTTTAAGTATTTTGTATGAACCAATTTCAGTAAACTATAAAATTAAAACTAACATAAAACAATCACAAAACTGATACAGATAACATTAATCACGATACAACACAAACAATACAACACTCAAATACAACATACAAACAAAGATAAATTGTTTTTGATATTTTTGTTTTGATGTGAACATGGAAATGGGCGAAAGGTGAAATGTAAAGTAATCTCACTTGCCAGTAAATACTTCCGACACTACTTGCAACGCGATTACACCACTGAAAATTAAACCACTTACAATTCTGTCTCCTCTCCCTATAGAATCGTGAGTCTAGAATTGCAAGATGATCTCTTCTTCAGCATACAGGCATCAACCTGAAGCCAAGGCTAAAAACTTTACGATCTCCTAAAATATGAGTCGGCACTTGGTGAAAATGGCTTCCCTTCCCGTGACGCGATCACTCCTCATAGTGGTTGTCAAGCACTGTGTTTGGCTTGGAATCGACCCGACATCAGGCAAGTATCCTCACAGATCTCCGATGGTTGGTGATTATGGTGGTGATGATGGTGGTGATGGTTGGTGTGGTACTTCAGAGAATTGTGATGCTCATCCTCCTCTACACACACTGTCCGTCCATCGATCACACATCGATCACACTTTCTTCTTTTTTTCTTCTTTTCTTTTATATTTCTTCAGTAGTAACTGCTTCTACTTGAATGATCGGTTGGATTTCCTTCATTCATATCAACGGCGATGCTTCCTTCTCCTGCACGATACGTGCAAACGTGGTTTTTCCTTCCAACTATCCTGTTTCTACAATCGCTACAATGGCATATTAGAAAATATATAGTCCGTGGAGTTACAGATAACTCAACAGACTTTCTTCGTTGATTTAACTATAAAACATGTGCATAAATTTAACTATCCGATGCTTAGGTGCATTTCGGATACTTAAGAACTTAACTATCCGATGCTCAGATGCATTTCGGATAGTTACAGATAACTCACTGATACATAACTTAAGTAAATCTACCAGATCTCGACACGTGTCAGCAGCAGTTTTAATCATAAAATAACATTTCAGAGATTTACAGGTCTAACTATCCGATGCTCAGATGCATTTCGGATAGTTACAACTAACTCACCGAAAATCCACTTAAGTCACTTTCCCAGAACATGACACGTGTCATCAGCTATTTTATAAATAAAAAGAGATTTCGAAGAGTTATAGGGATAACTATCCAATGCCCAACTGCAATTTCGGATAGTTATAGATAACTCACCGAAAGTTCACTTAAGTCATTCATTCTGGTTTCGACACGCGTACTTCAGAAAATAATAAAATATTCTTTCAAAACATAACTGTTCGACAATATAAACATAACTATCCAACATATTCGGTCTATTAAACATAACTATCTGAAATATGTTCGGTATGTTAAACATAATTGTCTGAAATATCAGAAAATTCGGATACTTAAGAATTTCATAGCCTGCAACTTACCGACAGTTCATAAATGTACTAAATTAACATTAATTCCCCAAAATTAAGCAGATTCTTCAATTAAAGCATATAATAGTGCAATTATAACATAATGACTTAATTCTTATATGATAAGCTAAATATTATGCAATTAGCCATCATTTAACCATTAATAATATGCACTTTTTCATTCTAAACACTTCCCCCATACCTAAATTTTGCTAGTCCCTTAGAAAACTAAGATCTAATTAATAGGTCTTTAAAAGTGCTAGAATTAATTCTTCCCTTTTTTTTCTTCTGTTTAGTATAAAAATATATTCTGTATGTTTCAGTAATCAACCTGCAAAGATACTTATAATATATGTAAATTACATTCAAAGTATATCATCATCATATAGGTGTTAATTATATTATCGCTTGTTCTTCTTTTCATCATCTGTCATCCTGAATTTTCCAATAAGATTTCTAGAAGAAATTTCAACAACATACGAATCAAAGTACAATCCAATTCAATCTAATTAAGACAAGTAGAATAAAGAATTGTATCTCCCTTAAACAACTTCAAAAGTCAGTTCCAGATTCATATTTCAGCAATTCTAGATAACAGAAAATATACTCGATTCATAAGATATTTGTATTTCACAAAACACTTGTATCTTTTCAGAACAGTATATGTTTTTTTTTTTTTGTATTTTAAAAGTTAATTTGACAAGCTTGAATCATACAAGAGCTTTCTAATGTACCCATGTAATGAGCTTTCAGTCAACAATCCTAGATCTGATTAAGATCTTAGGTTGCCAGATTTTAAGAGCCCTTTTTCTGGTCAACAATCCTTACATACCTATCTGCTCAAGTACAAAAGACTTGTGATCAAACAAGTCAATAAACTCTCAAAATTTTCCCTTTTTTTTTTTTTTTCAATCAACACTACAAATACAAAACAAAACATTAATCACATACTATATATGTACGTATTTCATTAATACAGATGAAGTAAAACTCCAATCTCATATAATCTTATTTCTATCATTTACTGAAAATATGAATCCATAACAATAAGCTCATACTTTTTCTGTAGTTTAATAAGATCTACACATAAATCATTCTACAAGTTCAATCAGTCAAATTAAATGTATCTTTAATCATATGTGTTTCATTTAATCTAGAATTCACATCTCAACTCCTTCAGGACTTTAGATAATTTTCTGATTAAGCATTAAGTATTCTGATTTCATTTTAAAATCGTGAAACTGTTAAACTCATGAACTTCAGAAAAAACATAAGACACTATATCTAGATTTGCATAAATAATAAATTCTATAGCATCTTCTATAGCCTTCTAAATATAACATTCAAGTAGTTTATAAAAATTTTGCAGTCTCAATTATCAGATAGTTACAGCAAGTTCATAAAAATTTTCAATTTCCTCAAAACTTTGCAGTACCATTTTAATTCCTTTAATTAACAAACTTACATGACTGTTACTTTAATTACCTCCCCCCTATACCTACATTTTGCATTGTCCTCAATGTAAAAGATTTGACAATAAATACAGTAATTGTAGCAGGCATGAATACAATTTTATTTGATTTAAAATTTAGGATAAGTAATTGGTTACATACCTTGTTCCATGTGTATCTCCTTCTGCATATTCTGATTTTTGATTCTGAAAAACTTTTCATTCCTAGATAAACATAGAATATAAAACAAAATAACATTTAACAGATATTAATAAATTAGTATCTTGTGTGGAACCCAGACTCCTATGCCTTTGGTGGCTCACAAGCAAGCTAGTTGGTTTCCCAGAATAGATACCAACAAATTGGATTGATATTTTGTTTTGTTTGTTTGTTTTTTTTTTTTTTTTTAAAATGAACATGAAAACTTCAAAATTTCTTTTCTTTTTTTCTAAAAAAAATGCAGAATACACAACATTAAACACACAGAATCACACCTTAAGAACATGATTGAAAAGTAGAAACAAATGGAATTAATGTATCAATCCAAGCAAACTTTTTAGGCATAGTTCTTCTTGCTATTAATTCTGTTTTAATGCAGTTCTTGTTCCTTCTTAATTTGTAAACATGCAATATATTATAAATTCCAAATACGAGTGTATTACCATTAATGATATGTAATGCAGAAAGAGATCTTTTTTGGTTCCAAGGTAATGTAGCAGTTTCTATTTCTACATCTATTTCAATATACTCCTCTTCCCACTTCCATTCATTCATGTCTTCCATAATCCATATTTGAAATTTCATTAGTTCATCCCACCATCTTATCAGACATAAAGTAGGATCATCTTCTTCATTATACCACATTCCTATTTGAATTTCATTAAATTCTGTAGATGGTGGTTTAGCTATTTCACTCGGTACAAGTAAAATTTCTATATAATCATCATAACTATCTATGCTCACTATGTATAAATTAGATCTATATGCTATTGATATCTCTATGACTAAATAGATATATCCATCAAGTATGACATGTGTTTGGTTAATTAATGATTTCTATCCTAGATATATTATAATGTTTTCATTCCAAGATCTGTTTAGAAAATTATACACACTTAAGCGTAAATCTTCACCCCAATTTCCTGTAGGTCTCCAATAATATAATTTTTTAGAAATTGCAGAATTTTTATCAGAAAATATTAAAGCTAACCCACAATTTACATTTGGTGCTTCAAATCTATTAGGTCTTCCTATATTCCATTATTCTCCTATTATAGGATTTCTTATCAAAATATCAGGTAATAATAAACTTGCATACATTGGTCTCGTCTTGTATATGATTAATCCTTCATCTATCCCCATAATATGATTTATTCCTTCTAATGCATTGGATGGAATTCCAGTAGTTTCTTCCATAGCTAGATATTCATGGGTATTTGAACTACGATTAAATGACCTCCATATGAATCCATCTCTAATCTTAGTCATTTTTGCAACTTGTAGTCCCTGAAAATATTTTTCTTCAATACAGTCTTTAATTTCTTTGATACACAACACAGCCTGCACAGATCTTTAGCTAATAAATTACTCAATACTTCCCTTTGTGCATCCAACGGTAATTGCATCAATTCCATTTGTCGATTCAGTCTGAAGTTTTCCATTCTATAAATATTTGTTGTCGGATGAAGTTGAATCAGCTGCTTCTCCTTCCAGTTCCTTCAAAGCATTCTCCTTTCTTTTAAAAGTGCTGGTAACTCGTAAATAACATTCTGTTTCATATATATACTGTGCATCCTTAAAGTGAATAAATCTCATTGCAAGAACGTGTCTTGCAACGTGCATCGTGGTTCCTATTTTTATGGGTACGTGTACCACTACTAATTTCAAATTTTGGTAACCGCTAAACCAACGAAGTTTCGTTCGTGGTTAGAAGAATAACCGTTCTGCTTAATCCACGAACTAACCTCGTTGAGTTATAGATTACTCAACAGAACACACTCGGTTACTGTTGCTAACTCCACAGACTAACTTCGTTGAGTTACAGATAACTCAATGGAGTGACCTTATATTATATTACTGACCTCATAGAGTTACGGTTAACTCAACGGACTTACTTCGTTGAGTTAACACTTAGTAACTTCTAAGTTTTACTCTCGTAAGTTCTTTTCTATTCTGTTTTTTTTTTTTTCTTTGTCATTCTACTAACTATAATAAAGTTAAATCTATGTCATTAATGCCTCATTTTGATTAAAATACATTTAAATCTAAACATTATATAAAGATTTAACTTGTAGGTCATTTTATGTTATGCAGAATTTACATTTTACCTTATAACATGTAGAAATTTTTAAGCAATTATCTTGTCATTCAACAAATTGTAAATCTGTTACATATTCATTCATAAAGTTCCACAAATTACATAATATTCAATAAATTCCATTCATTTCACATCCAACACACGTATGAAAATTGCATCTGAAAAATTATCTTCATTAATATGAATCAATTACATTACAAGTACATCATACAATTTCATACAATTTTACACAAGTAGATGAACAGTACAATTTAATCTCTATGCCTAAGTTCATCTACTTCCTTCTGGAGTTTTTCTAATTGCTACTCTAATTGATTTATCCTTTCTACTGCTCCCGAAATTCCTCTAGAAGGTACAGCTAGTTTTGCAGCTACAAAATTCCTGTATTCTTTCACTGAAATGGTTCTAGATCTGATCCTTTTTGATGTCCATTTCGTGAAATCAATACAGTCCACCATCAGTAGTGGAATCAAATCTCCATAAAATAATTTATTCTTCACTGTTTTCAGCTTGGAGATAAAAACTGCAGACCAATTTATTTGGATCTTATTTACAACTGCATACGTGGCCCATTTGACAAATTGACTTAATTCTATGTCATGGCCCTGTCGTTGATAGACATTCTTAATTAGAATGTTAGCTACGATGTGTGCTTTACCATTTAAATGCTTCAATCTGTTTAATAATGGCACACCAGAATTGATAGCTAAACAATCCTTGATTTGCTGCTCAGTCCATTCAACTGCAGTTGTATCTTCCAAAATTTTTATTCCTTCATTCTTTAATCCAAAAATGTTGTGGAGAAGCTCTGGTGTTATCTGTACATCAGCTTCCTCCACGTTTGAAATTAATCCTCCTTCTCCTTCTCTTAAATTTGCATAGAAACAGGGCACTAAATTCTCATATACTGCATGCCCTCTTTCTTGAGATATAAATTGCAGTAGACCTTGGAATTCAAATAATTCTTTGATTTCTTGCATTCCATCCCAATTTATTAGTCTACTGTATCGTAACCCCTTATTTCTTGATATTTAGTATAAGCTTCTTGACTACTAAAGTGTACTTCATTCAAAATTGTTGTTTCAGTCGGGTTAGGAAGGTGACTTTGTTGCTCTAGAGGGGTTTGTCTTGGTCTTCCTCTAGCATAGGCTGCATTTGAATATTCTCTTCAGATTCCTGAATTTTTGCTTTTGCTTCTTTCTATGGTGGTGAGCCGGCAAAACTCTCCACTCTGTCTTGAATTCTTTCCATAATTTGCTAAAGAGTTTCTTGCTCTTCAATGGAATCTATGAAATTATTTTTGTCCAAATTGCTTCTTTCAGCCTCTTCATTTTCTACTCTTTCTTCTTCCTCCTGACTACCAATCTATTCTGTTACTATTCTTTCTGATTCTGTAACAGATTGGGATGGAGTCACGGGCAATTCAATTTTTGCCCTAATTTCTATTTCTTCTTGTACAGGCTGCAAACTAATTTCAGCCTGATTTTCTTCTTTTCTTTGCTCCTCCTACTCCTCAGAATCGGATAGCAGGTTAAAAAAAATCTGCTCCACAGGCCCTATAAAAATTGGTACTTCAGATTTAATTTCCTCATATTCAGGCACTTTTTCTTTTCCTTTCCATTTTCTGATTAGTTGTGCCTATTCTTCCTCTTCTAAAATTAAATCTACAAAAATAGGCTCTGTAGGCCTTCGAGCCACAGGTACTAGCTCTTCCTGTTTAATTCTTCCAATAATTGTTGGTCTCGAAGGACCAGCTTTCACTTCTTTTGCAGCATATCTAACAGTAGTTCTGGTAGTAGCTTCGTGATGTTGTTCTACTTTGATTTTATATTGGGCATTCAACTTTTCTACAACCCTCCTTTTTTTTTTTTTTTTCAAGGTCCTCCTTAGACACTCAAACAGCCTGATGAACACCAGGAGTATCCTTAGAGGTGATAGAAGGTGAACCTTCATGAACACTCAAACAGCCTGGTATATACTAGGAGTATCCATGGAGGTGATAACATGTGAGTCTCAATAGACACTCAAATGGCGTGGTATACACCAGAAGTATCTAAAGAGACGAAAGCTTGTAGGGGGCCTTGCTAGGCCCACTTTGGTAAGTGATGCTCACAGCTACAGCTTGCCAATGCTTGAGCAGAGTCAACACTACTGCCCATAGGCACTGCACGAGAACTTCCCAAGTGGTCACCCATCCTGGTTCTGCACCCGCCCAAACACAGTTAACTCCAGAGTTCTTATAGGAGTCAGTGCCTGGTAGTAGGTGTAAATGCACCTTACAACCCTCCTTTTGTACAGTGCATCAAACACCAGGTGTGCTTTAGCCACTACCAAATCTTTTGATTCTCCTTGGTTCTTCCCAACTTGAACCAGTTCTGTAAATTCTCTTATTTCTTCTTCAGTCGAAGGCCCCATCATTTCTACTTGTGCCAATGGCTTACATGGTGGAACTGAAGGTCTAGGCTGCTGCTCCTCAGGAACAGGTCTTTCAGCAGTCGGCTCCTCTTGTCCCTTAGTTGCCTCTTCTTCATTTTCTTTCCTTTCTTGCTCCCAGATTGCCCATTTAGCTCGTCTATAGATTCGTCTTTTGAACCAGAGCCAGGACTTACGTTGGATTAATTCTAGGGCAACTTCATTACTTGGCCTTATTTGTCTTTCTTTGCTTACAACTATTTCTGTTGCTATTCTGATTCGTGTTTCCATTATTTAAGGTATTTGTATACCCAAATCTACTAAATCTCTTCTGAAATTGAAACGTTCTGATTCTACCTTCTGTAGCTCTTTCTCTCTTCTCGTATTTCTGATCTTCTACCGTGTGTGCCACTCTTCTGATTCCTTCATAAATTCTGATGTATCAATAACCTCTTCCCAGAATTCAGGCGTCATCTTCCTCATCATGGAGTTACACAATAGCACGGAATCGCTCTAATTTCTACTATTCTAGATTCTAAATGATTTGTCGGATAATGCCCCTAAAACCCTAGGTTTTAGTTTAAATTAGCCCTAAGTTTAGGCGGGTAATCGGGTCATTTCCCGAACCAACTATTACTATTTTATCCACGGTCTTAGCTACAGTACTCCGTTGAGTTAACTGTAACTCAACGAAATAAGTTCGTTGACTAACTCAAGACTCAACGGAGTAAGCTCGTTGAGTTAAGCGTAACTCAACGGACTCCCCGTACAAGCAAATATAATAATAAAAATATTACAGAGAATAGCTTTTCTATTTTTTTACCGGTTTAACCGATACTATGTTTCGGTCAAACCTAAATATTTTTTATTTTTTATTTTTATTTCAGTTGAACCGATACTGTTTCAGTAAAACCAATATTTTTTCCTAAAAATTAATATACAATTTTTTTATGTTCTAGTCATACCGATGGATCCAGTCGGTTGAACCGCAACTATTTTTATGTTTTATATATATTTTTAATTTTTTTTTTATATATATAAACATAAAAAATGATTTCTTACTAAATAAAGCTTGAGTAGTCCTCTACTCTGACTTCCTCTATAATTCCAAAGGAGCTTTTTGGTGTTTTCAGAATAGGTTTCAGTCTTTGTCCATTTACTTTAAATATATTCTGATTTTTAGGATTTTCAATTTCAATAGCTCCATAAGGATAAACATTTCGAACTATGTAAGGTCCTACCCATCTAGATCTTAATTTTCTTGGATGGTTATGGAGTCTAGCCATATAAAGATATATTTCTTGTCTTATTTCAAAGCTTTTAGGAATAATTTTTCTATCATGCCAGAATTTAATTTTCTCTTTTTCTCTTACAGTACTCGAATAAGCTTCATTTCTAAATTCTTCTAATTCAATTAGTTGCATTTTCCTATTTTCAGCAGCTTGATTTAAATTAGTGTTCAGAGTTTTTAATGCCCAATAAGCTTTATGTTCTATTTCAGCAAGTAAATGACAACTTTTTCCATATACTAGCCTAAAAGGTGACATACCTAAGCCCATTTTATAAGTAGTTCTATAAGCCCAAACTGCATCTATCAATCTATTAGCCCAATCTGTTCTGGTAGGATTTACTACTTTTTTCAAGATTAATTTAATTTGTTTGTTTGCACTTTCTACTTGTCCACTTGTTTGTGGATGATATGATGTTGCAATTTTGTGGTTTACTCCATACTTCTTCATTAAGGCTTCAAAACTTCTATTACAGAAATGAGTTCCTCTATCACTGATAATAGCTTTAGGTATTCCATATCTGGCAAATATATTTGTTCTTATAAATTGTATTACCACTTTGTTATCATTAGTTTTTGTAGGAATAGCTTCTATCCATTTAGATACATAATCCACCCCCAACAATATGTAATTAAATTGATTAGACATAGGAAATGGACCCATAAAATCTATTCCCCACACATCAAAGATTTCAACCTCAACAATAGGATTAAGAGGCATCATATTCCTCTTTGATATTCTTCCTATTTGTTGACATCTTAAACAACTTAAGCAATATTTATGAGCATCTTTGAATAGTGTTGGCCAATAAAACCCTCATTGCAAAATTTTTACAGTAGTTTTCCCTGAACCAAAATGCCCTCCACAAGCTTGGTCATGACAGAAAGACAATATGCTCGAATATTCAGTTTCTAGAACACACCTCCTTAAAACTACATCAGGAAATTTCTTAAATAAGTATGGGTCTTCCCAATAGTAATATTTTACTCTTGAGAAAAACAATTTCTTATCCTGTCTACTCCAATCCTTAGGTGTTAAATTAGTAACTAAGTAATTAACTATGTCTGCATACCAAGGCATTGTGTTCATGGTCATTAATTGTTCATCAGGAAAATTATGCTTAATTTCAATATTTGATTTTTCTATTTGTAATCTTGATAAATGATCTGCTACTACATTCTCACAACCTTTTTTATCTTTAATTTCTAGATCAAATTCTTGCAATAATAATATCCATCGGATCAATCTAGGTTTAGTTTCTTTTTTTCTTTAGTAGATGTTTTAGAGCTGAATGATCCGTGTATACTATTACTTTAATTCCAATCAGATATGATCTAAACTTTTCTAAAGCAAACACAACAGCTAATAATTCTTTTTCAGTAGTTGTGTAATTAACTTGAGCATCATTTAAGGTTTTGCTTGCATAATGAATCACTCTAGGAGATTTTTCTATCTTCTGTCCTAACACTGCTCCTACAGCAAAATCAGAAGCACCGCACACTAATTCAAATAGATGGTTTCAATTAGGTGCCTGAATTATAGGAGTTGAAATTAAACTAGTTTTAAGTCTGAAAAATGCTTCTTTGCAATTTTTATCAAAGTTAAATGGGACATCTTTTAATAGATTAGTTAAAGGCCTAGCTATCTTGCTAAAGTCTTTAATAAATCTTCTATAAAAACCAGCATGTCCTAGAAATGATCTAATATCTTTTACTGATTTAGGTTCTGGTAGATTAGAAATTACTTCTATTTTAGCTTTTTCTACTTCCAACCCTTTTTTAGAAACAACATGCCTTAAGACTATTCCTTGTTTAACCATGAAGTGGCATTTTTCCCAATTTAAAACCAGATTTTTTTCCACAGCATTTTAATATTTGGTCTAAATTGCTTAAACACACTTCATATGAGTTGCCATATATAGTAAAATCATCCATAAATATTTCTAAAAATTCTTCAGTCATTCTAGTAAATATGCCCTACACACACCTTTGAAAGGTAGCTAGCGCATTGCATAATCCGAATGGCATTCTTTTAAAAGCATAAGTTCCATTAGGACAGGTGAAAGTTGTTTTCTCTTGATCCTCTAATGCTACTGGAATTTGATTATACCCTAAATACCCGTCTTGGAAACAAAAATATTCTTGCCCTACTAATCTTTCCAGCATTTGATCTATAAAAGGTAAGGGAAAATGATCTTTCCTAGTCACAACATTCAGCTTTTTATAGTCTATACATACTCTTCAGCCTAATTGAATTCTAGTAGGTATCAAGTCTTGACTTTCGTTCCTAATAACTGTTAATCCTGATTTCTTGGGAACTACATGGATTGGACTAACCCACGAGCTATCAGAAATCGGATAAATTATATCATTATCTAACCATTTAACTATTTCCTTCCTGACTACTTCTTTAAGGTTTGGATTTAATCTCCTCTCAGAAATTCTAACAGGTTTAGCATTCTCTTCTAAATATATGTGGTGACAGCATAAAGTCGAACTTAACCCTTTTATATCAGTCATAGTCCATCCTATTGCTTCTTTATAACTTTTTACTACATCTTTTAATTTAGCTATTTGATCCTCTTTTAAACCTGAAGCAATAATGATTGGACAAGTTCGTTTATCTTCTAGAAATATATAGGTTAATTCAGGAGGTAAAAGTTTTAATTCTAAATGTTGCCCATCAGAAGCTAGAGCTCCTGACTGAACATCATCATTTTTTAAATTAATTTCTTCCATATCTCCTTCTATATTTATGCTTTCATTTTCCTCTGAAGTTTCAGAATTGATTTGACTATTTAATTCTTCTTGAATCACATCATCTAACATATCTCTTTCATCCTCTAAAAAGTCTATAGTATGTAAGGACATTTCTAACTCTTCAAACCTTTCTGGTTTGAAAATATTTAATTGAGTATCCTCATTACCATATGCTAACTTCATTACTCCAGTTTTAAAATTTATAACAGCCCCTGATGTTGCTAAAATTGGTCTTCCCAAAATTAAAGATGTATCACTATTTTTATGTTTAATTTGTTGGGAATCTAAAATTACAATATCAATAGGATATATAAATTTTATTATTTTAATTAAGACATCCTCTATTTTTCCTCTAAGGTATCTTATACTTCTATCAGCTAATTGAATAATCGTACTAGTAGGAGTTAAGCCTTCTAATCCTAAGGATGCAAATATATCACTTGGCATAACATTTATACCTGCACCTAAGTCTATTAAGGTTCTTTCTAGAATGGTATTTCCTATGGTGCATGATATAACAGGGATTCTAGGATCAGATAACTTTTTAGGAATTTGTGGCAGAAATAGGGAACTACTTTGCTCAGCTAAAAATACATTTCTAAGAACTTTTCGCTCTCTTTTCTTAGTACACCAATCCTTAAGAAATTTAACACAAGGTGGCATTTTCTACAATAAATCTAACAAAGGAATGATAACTTGTACTTTTTCAAAAATTTCTCTGATTTTCTTTTGTCTTTCAGGTATTGTTTGTTGTAATCTTTCAGGATAGGGTGCTAAAGATTTTGATTTCAAAGATTCTTTTTCTTTCAATTGATTTGTTTGATCATTTTTAGCTTCAATCGCAGATTCAGATTGTTCTTTAGTGATTTCTAGACTTTCAGCTATGACATTTTCATTATCATTTTGATTTTTACTCTTATCCACCTTCATATCATTTTCATTTTCAGTTCTTGGTGGTATATCAGTTCCAGATCTTAATGTTACACATACATCTTCCAGATTTTCGTTACTTTCATGATGTTTTTGTATATCATTTTTGTGATTATGATCTTCAATTGTTTTTAGTTTTAAAGTGCATTCTTTAAATTCTCTTGCATTAGTATTTTCTGTTTGTTGTATATTTTGCAAATTATGCAGGTTTATAACATTATAATCTTCATTGTCCTATTGCATAACTTGTATTTTCATTGCATTTTTGTCTAATGCTTTTAATTTTGTTTCCAGATCATCTAATTTCATTGCATTCAATTTTTGATCAATTTTCTTTATGATTTTTTCAGTTTCGTAAATTATATCCTATTTAGGTTCTGAATATGAATCCTTATAATTTAATTGGTTGACTTCTTGTTGCTGACACATAAAGTATTCTAGTTTGTCTAGATTTTGCTCTATACTATGCTCTAGTCTATCATAGTTATCCCAAACTTCAGTGTCTCTCATCATATTACACATTCTATACTGACCATCAGTTGGGTAAACTATAAGATTCTCATACTCAGCTCTATTATATTGAGGATAATTCATTTGTTGTTCATGGGATCTAATCATCTATAAACATCTCAGTTTCAAACAGTCAGAAATGTCGTGTTCTTTAGAATTGCAGAATTCACATATGCTAATTACAAGTTTCAAAAATATTTGAGCATAAGCATATGCCATATTCTCAATTATAGAAGAAAACACTCAACTCTGGCTATTAAAACGAAACAGCTCTAACAGTTACTTATATCAATTCAATTCAATTCCCCAACAACGGCGCCATAAAACTTGTTTGGATTTTCCCAGCACTACACTAGAAAAACTTGGATTTGTTTCTTCTGTTTTACTTAGTTAATTTATCTTTATGTCTATTCTTACTTTTAGAAGTAAACAAACAACCTTTAATACAATTTAAATATTAATTCCAATTTGTACTTTAACTGCAAGTGCATAGTGTCTATTATATCAGTGTGCAAGTACAGGTCGATCCCATAGGGAATTGCTGACGAATTTAAGAATTGTTTGATTGTTAACAATTCAAATTTATATTCAATAAGCACTCCGTTGAATTACAGTTAACTCAACGGAGAAAGTTTGTTGAGTTATGGCTAACTCAACAGACTATCCTCGTGGACTTAAATTAACTCCACGAGCCTGTCTCTTCTTTATAATATTGCTATTTACAAAGGAATTCGGCCAACCATTGGGCGATTCCATAGATTGTAAATAACATCAATTAAGCTTTTTAATACTAGTTAACATTGGATTTATCATTAAGTAATACTAACATTCAGATGATTCAAATAGTAACCATTAAAATCTTTAAGTCTTTTGTACGAACCAATTTCAGTAAATTATAAAATTAAAACTAACATAAAACAATCACAAAACTGATATAGATAACATTAATCACGATACAACACAAACAATACAACACTCAAATACAACATACAAACAAAGATAAATTGTTTTTGATATTTTTGTTTTGATGTGAACATGGAAATGGGCGAAAGGTGAAATGTAAGTAATCTCACTTGACAGTAAATACTTTTGACACTACTTGCAACGCGATTACACCACTTACAATTCTGTCTCCTCTCCCTATAGAATCGCGAGTCTAGAATTGCAAGATGATCTCCTCTTCAGCATACAGGCATCAACCCGAAGCCAAGGCTAAAAGCTTTACAATCTCCTGAAATATGAGTCGGCGCTTGGTGAAAATGGCTTCCCTTCCCGCGACGCGATCACTCCTCACAATGGTTGTCAGACACTATGTTTGGCTCGGAATCGACCCGACATCAGACAAGTATCTTCACAGACCTCCGATGGTTGGTAATTATGGTGGTGATGATAGTGGTGATGGTTGGTGTGGTACTTCAGAGAATTACGACGCTCATCCTCCTCTACACACACTGTCCGTCCATCGATCACATTTTCTTCTTTTTTTCTTCTTTTCTTTTATATTTCTTCAGTAGTAACTACTTCTTCTTGAAAGATCGGTTGGATTTCCTTCATTCATATCAACGGCGATGCTTCCTTCTCCTGCGCGATACATGCAAACATGGTTTTTCCTTCCAACTGTCCTGTTTCTGCAACCGCTACAGTGGCATATTAGAAAATATATAGTCTATGGAGTTACAAATAACTCAACGGACTTTCTTCGTTGATTTCACTATAAAATACGTGCATAAATTTAACTATCCGATGCTCAGGTGCATTTCAGATACTTAAGAACTTAACTATCTGATTCTCAGATGCATTTCGGATAATTACAGATAACTCACTGATACATAACTTAAGTAAATCTACTAGATCTTGACACATGTCAGCAGCAGTTTTAATCATAAAATAACATTTCGGAGAGTTACAGGTCAAACTATCCGATGCTTAGATGCATTTCAGATAGTTACAGCTAACTCACCGAAAATCCACTTAAGTCACTTTCCCAGAACATGACACGTGTCCTCAGCTATTTTATAAATAAAAAGAGATTTCAGAGAGTTACAGGGATAACTATCTGATGCCCAGCTTTAATTTCAGATAGTTATAGATAACTCACCGAAAGTTCACTTAAGTCATCCATTCTGGTTTCGACACGCGTACTTCAGGAAATAATAAAATATTCTTTCAAAACATAACTGTTCGGCAATATAAACATAACTATCCGACATATTCGGTTTGTTAAACAAAACTATCCGAAATATGTTCGGTATGTTAAACATAACTGTCCGAAATATCAGAAAATTCGGATACTTAAGAATTTCATAGCCTGCAACTTACCGACAGTTCATAAATGTACTAAATTAACATTAATTCCCCAAAATTAAGTAGATTCTTCAATTAAAGCATATAATAGTGCAATTATAACATAATGACTTAATTCTTATATGATAAGCTAAATATTATGCAATTAGCCATCATTTAACTGTTAATAATATGCACTTTTTCATTCTAAACAGTAGGTTTATAAAAATTGGATCCATAGACGCTATTGACATTGGTACCTCAGATTTAATCTCTTTTGATATTCAAACACTTTCTCTTTTACTTTCCTTCGTGTGATTAATTGTGGCTGTTCTTCCTCTTCATCTTCTGAGATTAAATCTAAAAATAAAGGCTCTTCACCAAATAGTTCCCTATTTCTGCCACAAATTCCTAAAAAGTTATCTGATCCTGGAATCCCTGTTATATCATGCACCATAGGAAATACCATTCTAGAAAGAACCTTAATAGACTTAGGTGTAGGTATAAATGTTATGCCAAGTGATATATTTACATCCTTAGGATTAGAAGGCTTAACTCCTACTAGTACGATTATTCAATTAGTTGATAGAAGTATAAGATACCCTAGAGGAAAAATAGAGGATGTCTTAATTAAAATCAAAAACTTTATATATCCTATTGATATTGTAATTTTGGATTCCTAACAAATTAAACATAAAAATAGTGATACATATTTAATTTTGGGAAGGCCATTTTTAGCAACATCAAGGGCTGTTATAAATTGTAAAACTGGAGTAATGAAGTTAGCATATGGTAATGAGGATACTCAATTAAATATTTTCAAACCAGAAAGGTTTGAGGAGTTAGAAATGTCCTTACATACCATAGACTTTTTAGAGGATGAAGGAGATATGTTAGATGATGTGATTCAAGAAGAATTAAATAGGCAAATCAATTCTAAAATTTTAGAAGAAAGTGAAAGCATAAATATAGAAGGAGATATGGAAGAAATTCATTTAAAAGATGATGATGTTCAATTAGGAGCTCTAGCTTCTGATGGGCAACATTTAGAATTAAAACTTTTACCTCCTGAATTAACCTATATATTTCTGGAAGATAAACAAACCTATCCAATCATTATTGCTTCAGATTTAAAAGAGGATCAAAGAGCTAAATTAAAAGATGTAGTAAAAAGTTATAAAGAAGCAATAGGATGGACTATGACTGATATAAAAGGGTTAAGTTCAACTTTATGCTGTCACCACATATATTTAGAAGAGAATGCTAAACCTGTTAGAATTCATGAGAGGAGATTAAATCCAAACCTTAAAGAAGTAGTCAGGACGGAAATAGTTAAATGGTTAGATAATGACATAATTTATCCAATTTCTGATAGCTCGTGGGTTAGTCCAATCCATGTAGTTCCCAAAAAATCAGGATTAACAATTATTAGGAATGAAAGTCAAGACTTTATACCTACTAGAATTCAATCAGGCTGGAGAGTATGTATAGACTATAGAAAGCTGAATGCTATGACTAGGAAAGATCATTTTCCCTTACCTTTTATAGATCAAATGCTGGAAAGATTAGTAAGGCAAGAATATTTTTGTTTCCTAAACGGGTATTCAGGTTATAATTAAATTCCAATAGCATTAGAGGATCAAGAGAAAACAACTTTCACCTGTCCTAATGGAACTTATGCTTTTAAGAGAATGCCATTCGGATTATGCAATGCACTAGCTACCTTTCAAAGGTGTATGCAAGGCATATTTACTGGAATGACTGAAGATGTTATAGAAATATTTATGGATGATTTTACTGTATATGGCAACTCATATGAAGTTTGTTTAAAAAAATTTAGACCTAATATTAAAATGCTGTGTGGAAAAAAATCTGGTTTTAAATTGGGAAAAATGTTACTTCATGGTTAAACAAGGAATGGACTTAGGGCATGTTGTTTCTAAGAAAGGGTTGGAAGTAGATAAAGCTAAAATAGAAGTAATTTCTAATCTACCAGAACCTAAATCAGTAAAAGATATTAGATTATTTCTAGGACATGCTGGTTTTTATCGAAGATTTATTAAAGACTTTAGCAAAATAGCTAGACCTTTAACTAATCTATTAAAAGATGTCCCATTTAACTTGGTTAAAAATTGTAAGGAAGCATTTTTCAAACTTAAGACTAGCTTAATTTCAACTCCTATAATTCAAGCTGCTGAAATAGAAAAATGCAATTAATTGAATTAGAAGAATTTAGAAATGTAGCTTATTCGAAGACTGTAAGAGAAAAAGAGAAAATTAAATTCTAGCATGATAGAAAAATTATTCCAAAAAGCTTTGAAATAGGACAAGAAGTATATCTTTATATGGCTAGACTCCATAACCATCCAGGAAAATTAAGATCTAGATGGGCAAGACCTTACATAATTTGAAATATTTATCCTTATGGAGCTATTGAAATTGAAAATCTTAAAAATCAGAATATATTTAAAGTAAATTGACAAAGACTTAGACCTATTCTGAAAACACCAAAAAGCTCCTTTGGAATTTTGGAGGAAGTCAGAGTAAAGGACTACTCGAGCTTTACTTAGTAAAAAAAACAATTTTTATGTTTATATATATATATAAAAAAAACTTTAAAAAATATATATATATATAAAATATAAAAATCGTTGTAGTTCAACCGACTAGATCCTTTGGTATGACTGGAACATAAAAAATATGTATATTTATTTTCAGAAAAAAAAATAAATATTGGTTTTACCGAAACATAGTATCGGTTCAACCGGAAAAAATATTTAGGTCTGACCGAAACATAATATCGGTTAAACCGATAAAAAAAAAGAATAAAAAAACTATTATCGGTTATATTTTTATTATTATATTTGCTTGTACTAGGAGTCCGTTGAGTTACGCTTAACTCAACAAGCTTACTCTGTTGATTCTTGAGTTAGTCAACGAGCTTATTCCGTTGAGTTAACTGTAACTCAACGGAGTACTGTAGCTAAGACTGCGGATAAAATAGTAATAGTTGGTTCAGGAAATGACTTGATTACCTGCCTAAACTTAGGGCTTATTTAAACTAAAACCTAGGGTTTTGGGGGCATTATCCGGCAAATCATTTAGAATCTATAACAGTAGAAATCAGAGCAATTCCGTGTTGTTGTGTAACTCCATGATGAGGAAGATGACGCCTGAATTCTGGGAAGATGCAGTGGACACCGCATAGTTTCTAAAGGAATCTGAAGAATGACACACGCAGCAAAAGATCCGGAATACAACAAGAGAGAAAGAGCTACAAAAGGTAGAATCAGAACTCTTTAACTTGAGGAAAGTTTTGGTTGAGTTAGAAATACAAATACCTCAAATAATGGAGACACGAATTAGAGTGGCAATTGAAATTGCAGTAAGTAAAGAAAGAAAGATCCGGCCAAATAATGAAGTAGCCCTAGAGTTAATTCAATGTAAAACCAGATTGTGGTTTAAGAAATGCATTGCTGGTCATGCAAGATGGGCAATATGGCAACAGCAACGAGCAAGAGAATAGGAGGAACCAATTGCTAAAAGACCTACTCCTGAGGAATAGCAGTCAGGACCTCTAGTTCAGCCAACAGAGCCATTGCCATGAGTTGCATTTGCTTGGCCGAGAACTACAGAAGAAGAGATAGAATTTGCTAGCTTGGTCAAGACAGCAAGAGACCAAGGTGATACTCAAGAGATAGCTACAGCTAAGGCACATATTTTATATGATGCCATTAAGAAAAAAAGGATCGAAGAAAGGATAAGGGCCCAATACAAAATAAAAGTTGAATAGTATCAGGCAGCAACTAAATCAAGTGCTACAAGAGAGGTTGGTCCTTCGAGACCAGTAGTTATAAAAGAAGTTAAACAGGAAGAGCCAGTACCTATGGCTCGAAGGCCTACAGAGCCTACTTTTGTAGATTTAATTTCAGAAGATGAAGAGAAAGAATAGACACAACTAATCAGAAAAAAGAAAGGAAAAGAAAAAGTGCCTGAATATGAAGAAATTAAATCTGAAGTACCAATTTTTATAGGGCCTGTGGAGTAAATTTTTATTAACCTGCTATCCGATTCTAAGGAAGAGTAGGAGGAGTTGCAGTAGCAGAAGCAAAGAAAAGAAGAAAATCAGGCTGAAATTAGTCTACAGCCTATACAAAAAAGAATAGAAATTAGGGTAGAAACTGAATTGCCCGTGACTCCATCCCATTCTGTTACAGAATCAGAAAGAACAGTAATAGAACAGATTGGTAGTCAGGAGGTACAAGAAAGAGTAGAAAATGAAGAGGCTGAAAGAAGCCATTTCGACAAAAATAATTCCACAGATTCCACTGAAGAACAAGAAAGTCTTCAGCAATTTATGGAGAGAATTCAAGATAGAGTGGAGAGTTTTGCCAGCTCACCACCACAAACAGAAACAAAAATTCAGGAATCTGTAGAAAATGTTTGAATGCAGCCTATAGAAGATGAAGAGCAAGAGCAAACCCCTCTAGAATAACAAAGTCACCTTCCTGACCCAACTGAAATAACAATTTTGAATGAAGTACATTTTTGTAGTCAGGAAGCTTATACCAAATACCAAGAAATAAGGGGTTACAACATTATTTACAGTAGACCAATAAATTGGGATGGAATGCAAGAAATCAAAAATTTATTTGAATTCCAAGGTCTACTGCAATTCATATCTCAAGAAAGAGGGCAAGCAGTATATGAGAATTTAGTACCCTATTTTTATGCAAATTTAAGAGAAGGAGAAGGAGGATTAATTTCAAACGTGGAGGAAGCTGATGTATAGATAACACCAGAGCTGCTCTACAACATTTTTAGTTTAAAGAATGAAGGAATAAAAATTTTGGAAGATACAACTATCGTCGAGTGGATTGAACAAGAAATCAAAGATTGTTTAGCTATCAGTCCTGGTGTGCCTTTATTAAACAGATTGAAGCATTTAAGTGGTAAAGCACACATGGTAGCTAACATTCTAATTAAAAATGTCTATCAACGACAGGGCCATGACATAAAATTAAGTCAATTTGTCAAATGGGCCACATATGTAGTTGTGAACAAGGTTCAAATAAATTGGTCTGCAATTTTTATCTTCAAGCTGAAAACATTAAAGAAAAAATTGTTTTATGGAGATTTAATTCCACTGCTGATGGTGGACTGTATCAATTTCACTAAATGGACATCAAAAAAGATCAGATCTAGAACTATTTCAATGAAAGAATATAGAAATTTTGTAACTGCAGAGATAGCTATACCTTCTAAAGGCATTACAGGAGCTGTAGAAAGAATTAATCAATTAGAGCTTCAATTAGAAAAACTCCAGAAGGAAGTAGATGAACTTAGGAATAGAGATTAAATTGTATTGTTCGTCTACTTATGTAAAATTGTATGAAATTGTATGATGTACTTGTAATGTAATTGATTCATACTAATGAATATAGTTTTTCAGATGCAATTTCCATACATGTTTTGGATGTGAAATGAATGGAATTTATTGAATATTATGTAATTTGTGGAACTTTATGAATGAATATGTAACAGATTTACAATTTGCTGAATGACAGGATAAATGCTTAAAAATTTCTACATGTTGCAAGGTAAAATGTAAATTTTGCATAACATAAAATAACCTACAAGTTAAATCTTTATATAATGTTCAGATTTAAACGAATTTTAATCAGAATGATGCATTAATGACATAGATTTAACTTTATTTCAATTAGTAGAAAAAAGAAAAGAATAGAGGAACTTACGAGAGTAAAACTTAGAAGTTGCTAAGTGTTAACTCAACGAAGTAAGTCCGTTGAGTTAAACGTAACTCCACGAGGTTAGTAATATAATATAAGGTCACTTTGTTGAGTTATCTGTAACTCAACGAAGTTAGTCCGTGGAGTTAGCAATAGTAACCAACTTTGTTCCGTTGAGTTATCTGTAACTCAATGAGGTTAGTTCATGGATTAAGTAGAGCAGTTATTCATTTAACCACGAATGAAACTTCGTCGGTTTAGCGGTTACCAAAATTTGAAATTAGTAGTGGAACACATACCCATAAAAACAGGAACCATGATGCACGTTGCAAGCCATGTTCTTGCAACGAGATTTATTCACTTTATGGATGTGCAGTATATATATAAAACAGAATGTTATTTACGAGTTACCAGCACTTTTAAAAGAAAGGAGAATGCGTTGGAGGAACTGGAAGGAGAAGCAGTTGATTCAACTTCATCCAACAACAAATATTTATTGAATGGAAAGCTTTAGACTAGTATGTAATTAATCTTCTGTTATTTATTTATGAGCACATGGACCCGTTCTCTAAGCACTAAACGATTAGTAAGAACACCTACCCAGGAATTTTCATTACAGAGGAGTACTGAAAAATTTTCTGAACTAAACTTTAACGAAATTCTTTGGGGTGTAGCTAACCTTTCTTTAAAAGAGAACGTAGAGATGGCTGCTCTAGTAGAAAAACCATTAGGAGAGATTCTGTATCCTGAATTAGTTGATGAACCTTCTTGTATTCGATTGCCAAACTTTGAGGGAGATAGGTTTGAACTAATCTAATTATATTAGTCAATTGCCACATTTTCATGGATTAGAAAGAGAGGATGCCTATTATTTCCTTAGAGAATTTAATGAAGTTTGTCAAATGATGAAAATGCCGAACATGAGTATAGATGATATTAAACTTAGATATATCCCTTTTTCTTTAAAAGACACAGTTAAGAGATGGTTATATACTCTATCGCCTGATTCAATTTCTACATGGACTGAATTTTGCTCTATTTTTCTGGAAAAATATTATCCAACACATCAAACAATTAAAAAGAAGAAAGAAATATTAATGTGTAGCCAAAACTAGGGTGAATCATTCTGGAAATATTTTGAAAGATTTAAAGATTTATTGACTCAATGTACACATCATGCAATGAGTAAAGCACAATTAATAGGTATAATTTATGAAGGCATAGATGTTTCAACGAAATCTTTATTAGAATCTACTTGTCAAAATGGATTTTTAAAGTTATGTAGTGAAGAAGCATGGGCATATTTAGAAAACTTTGCAAAAAGAACTGCATAGTGGGAAAATTCGACTAAAGCTATTGTAGATAAAAAAATATTGCTAAGAGGAATGCATCAAATAGATTCAAATACTATGCTTGAGGTGAAATTAAATGAATTAACAAAGAAAATAGAAGAGTTATCATTAAATCAAAAGCTAGCAGAAAAGAATGCAAACATAAATGACTTAGATATTATTTATGCTAGAAACCAGAGAGATAACTTGGGAAATTCTTATAATCCTAATTGGAGAAATCACCCGAATTTATCTTGGAGAAACAACAATTTCTAGGGAGGAGAAAATGTAATTGAGAAGAATATAAGTTATGAAGCATTAATTGAACAAGGATCTAGAATAGAGAAATTAGAAAAGATAATCCAACAATTAAACAATTGTCTAGATTTTGTATTTGGAAATGCTGCAATTCAAAATCAGAATAGAAATATACCACTTAGACAGAAGGAACCAATAGAAGGTAGACCTACTGGAGGATTGCCAATACAAGCAATACTTAACCCTATCAATAGAACTGTTAATGAAATTGATACCTCTTCTAGGAGGATAGCTGAATGAAGCAGCATATCTAAAGCAACTATCTGTATGTATATATGTTTTTATTTATAGTTAATCGTAGAGTTAGTCCTTAACTCAACGAACTTAGTCCGTTGAGTTATTCCTTAACTCCATGAGGGTGTGCAGTAGTTATGTTAATTTTTGTCTCTGCTAAATTTTTGTTTGTGTTATACAAAATCGACAATTAGAATTGATGCAATTACAATTGGATGCACTAAGGGAAGTACTGAGTAACTTGTCAGCTAAAGATCTGTGCAGGTTGTGTTGTGTATCAAAGGAAATTAAAGACTGTATTGAAGAAAAATATTTTCAGGGATTACAAGCTGCAAAAATGACTAAGATTAGAGATGGATTCATATGGAGGTTATTTAATCGTAGTTCAATTAACCATGAATATCTGGCTATGGAAGAAACTACTGGAATTTCACCCAATGCATTAGAAGGAATAGATCATATTATGGGGATAGATGAAGGATTGATCATATACAGGATGAGACCAAGGTATGCAAGTTTATTACCTGATATTTTGATAAGAAATCCTATAACAAGAGAAGAATGGAATATAGGAAGACCTAATAGATTTGAAGTACCAACGGTAAATTGTGGATCGGCTTTAATATTTTCTGATAAAAATTTTGCAATTCCTGAAAAATTATATTATTAGAGACCTACAGGAAATTAGGGTGAAGATTTATGCTTAAGTGTGTATAATTTTCTAAAGTGCTGGGAAAACACAAACATTACTCTCATGATGTTTTTGTATATCATTTTCGTGATTATGATCTTCAATTGTTCTTAGTTTTAAAGTGTATTCTTTAAATTTTCTTGCATTAATATTTTCTGTTTGCTGTATATTTTGCAAATTATGCAGATCTATAACATTATAATTTTCATTGTCCTGTTGCATAACTTGTATTTTCATTGTATATTCGTCCAATGCTTTTAGTTTTCTTTCAAAATCATCTAATCTCATTACATTCAATTTTTGATCAATTTTCCTTATGGTCTTTTCAGTTTCAAAAATTATATCATTTTTAGGTTCTAAATATGCTTCCTTATAGTTTAATTGGTTGACTTCTTATTGCTGACACATAAAGTATTCTAGTTTGTCTAGGTTTTGCTCTATACTACGCTCCAGTCTGTCATACCTATCCCAAACTTCAGTGTCTCTCAACATATTACATATTCTACACTGACCATTAGTTGGGTAAACTATAGGATTCTCATACTCGGCTCTATTATACTAAGGATAATTCATTTGTTGTTCATGGGATCTAACCGTCTGCAAACGTCTTAGTTTCAAACAGTCAGAAATGTCATGTCCTTTAGAATTGCAGAATTCACATATGCTAACTACAGGTTTCAGAAATCTTTGAGCATAAGCATATGCCATATTCTCAATTACAGAAGAAAACACACCACTTTGACTATTAAAATGAAACAACTCTAATAGTTGCTTATACTAATTCAATTCCCCGACAACGGCACCATAAAACTTGTTTGGTTACCCAGCACAACACTAGAAAACCTGATTGGATCTCCAACAACGTACTAGAAAAACTTGGATTTGTTGCCTTCTATTTTTACTTAGTTAATTTATCTTTATGCCTATTCTTTTTTTTTTAGAAGTAAACAAACAACCTTTAATACAAATTAGATATTAATTCTAATTTGTACTTTAACTGCAAGTGCACAGTGTCTATTGTATTAGTGTGCAAGTACAGGTTGATCTCACAAGGAATTGCTTAAGAATTGAGAGCTGTCTGTTTTTTAACAATCAAATTTATGTATTCAATAAGCTCTCCGTTGAGTTACAATTAACTCAACGGACAAAGTTCGTTGAGTTATGGCTAACTCAACAGACTAACCTCATGGACTTAAGTTAATTCTACGAGCTTGTCTTTTCTTTTTAATACTGCTATTTACAGAAGAATTCGGCCAACCATTGGGTGATTCCACAGATTGTAAATAACATCAATTAAGCTTTTTAATGTTAGTAAACACTAGATTTATCATTAAGCAATACTAACATTCAGATAATTCAAACAGTAACCATTAAAATCTTTAAGTCTTTTGAACGAACCAATTTCAATAAACTGTAAAACTAAAACAAACATAAATCAATCACAACACTGATAGGGATAACATTAATCACAATACAACACAAACAATACAACACTCAAATACAAAATACAAACACAGATAAATTGGTTTGGGTATTTTTGTTTTAATATGAACATGGAAATGGGCGAAAGGTAAAATGTAAAGTAATCTCAATTGACAGTAAATACTTCCGTCACTACATGCGACGCAATTACACCACTGAAAATTAAACCACTTACAATTCTATCTCCTCTCCCTATAGAATCGCGAGTCTAGAATTGCAAGATGATCTCCTCTTCAGCATACAAGCATCAACCCGAAGCCAAGGCTAGAAGCTTTACGATCTCTTGAGATATGAGTCGGTGCTTGGTGAAAATGGCTTCCCTTCCCGCGACATGATCACTCCTCACAGTGGTTGTTAGGCACTGTGTTTGACTCAGAATCAACCCAACATCAGGAAAGTATCCTCATAGACCTCCGATGGTTGGTGATTATGGTGGTGGTAATGATGGTTGGTGTGGTACTTTAGAGAATTGCCAACGCTACCTGTAGAAAGCTCGGTGCTCCTCCTCTATACACACTGGCTATACCCATCGATCACACCTTTACTTCTTTTTCTTCTTTTCTTTTATATTTCTTTAGTAGTAACTACTTCTACTTGAATGGTCGGTTGGATTTCCTTCATTCATATCAACGACGATGCTTTCTTCTCCCTACGCGATACGTGCAATCATGGTTTTTCTTTCACCTGTCCTGTTTCTACAACCGCTACAATGGCATATTAGAAAATAAATAGTCCGTGGAGTTACAGATAACTCAACGGACTTTCTTCGTTAATTTAACTATAAAACACGTGTATAAATTTAACTATCTGATGCTTAGGTGCAATTCGGATACTTACAAACTTAACTATCCGATGCCCAGATGTATTTCGGATACTTACAACTTAACTATCCAATGCCTAGATGCATTTCAGATACTTATAAACTTAGCTATCCAATGCTCAGATGCATTTCGGATAGTTATAGATAACTCACTGATATATAACTTAAGTAAATCTACTAGATCTCGACACGTGTCAGTAGTAGTTTAATAATAAAAGAAACATTTCAGAGAGTTACATGTCTAACTATCCGATACTTAGATGCATTTCGGATAGTTAGAGATAACTCATCGAAAATCCACTTAAGTCACTTTCCCAGAATATGACACGTGTCCACAGCTATTTCATAAATAAAAAGAGATTTCAGAGAGTTACACATATAACTATCTGATGCCCAACTACAATTTCAAATAGTTATAGATAACTCACCGAAAGTTCACTTAAGTCATGCATTATGGTTTCGACATGTGTACTTCAGAAAATAATAAAATATTCTTTTAAAACATAACTGTTCGGTAGTTTAAACATAATTATCCAATACATGTTCGGTATGTTAAACATAACTGTTCGAAATATCAAAAAATTTGGATACTTAAGAATTTCACAACCTGCAACTTACCGACAGTTCAGAAATACACTAAATTAACATTAATTCCCCCAAATTAAGTAGATTCTTTAATTAAAGCTTATAACAGTGCAATTATAACATAATAGCTTAATTCTCATATGATAAGCTAAATATTATGTAATTAACCATCATTTAACCGTTAATATTATGCACTTTTTCATTCTAAACAACAACTATTTACTGAATAGAAAGCTTCAGACTGGTATGTAATTAATCTTCTACTATTTTACTATATGTTAAGAGTTTATGAGCACATAGAATCATTCTCCTAGCACTAAATGATTAGTAAGAACACCTACCTAGGAGTATTCAACACGAAGGCGTACTAAAACATTTTCTGAATTTGACTTTAACAAAATCCTTAGGGGTGTAGCTAACCTTTCTTTAAAAGAGAATGAAGATATGGTTGCTCTAGTAGAAAAACCATTAGGGGAAATTTTGTATCCTGAATTAGTTGATGAACCTTCATGTATTCGATTGCCAAACTTTGAGGGAGATAGGTTTGAACTGAAATCTAATTATATTAGTCAATTGCCACATTTTCATGGATTAGAAAGAGAGGATGCCTATTATTTCCTTAGAGAATTTAACGAAGTTTGTCAAATGATGAAAATGTCGAACATGAGTATAGACGATATTAAACTTAGATATATCTCTTTTGCTTTAAAAGACAGCTAAGAAATGGTTATATACTTTGTCGCTTGATTCAATTTCTACATTGACTGAATTTTGCTCTGTTTTTCTAGAAAAATATTATCCAACACATCAAACAATTAAAAAGAAAAAATAAATATTAATGTGTAGCCAAAAATAGGGAGAATCATTTTGGAAATATTTTGAAAGATTTAAAGATTTACTAACTCAATGTCTACATCATGCAATGAGTAAAGCATAATTAATAGGTATAATTTATGAAGGCATAGATGTTTCAACAAAATCTTTATTAGAATCTACTTGTCATAATGGATTTTTTAAACTATGTAGCGAAGAAGCATAGGCATATTTAGAAAACTTTGCAAAAAGAACTGCACAGTGGGAAAACTTGGCTGAAGCCATTATAGATAAAAGAATATTACCAAGGGGAATGTATGAAATAGATTCAAGCACTATGCTTGAAGTGAAATTAACTGAATTAACAAAGAAAATAGAAGAGTTATCATTAAATCAAAAATTAGTAGAAAAGAATGCAAACATTAATGATCTAGATATTATTTATGCTAGAAACTAGAAAGATAACTTTGAGAATTCTTATAACCCTAATTAGAGAAATCACCTGAATTTATCTTGGAGAAATAATAATTTCCAAGGAGGAGAAAATATAAATGATAAGAATATAAGTTATGAAGCATTAATTGAATAAGGATCTATAATAGAGAAATTAGAAAAGATAATCCAACAATTAAACAATCGTTTGGATCTTGTATTTGGAAATGCTGCAATTCAAAATCAAAATAGAAACATACCACTTAGACAAAAGGAATCAATGGAAGTTAGACCTACTAGAGGATTGCCAACACAAGCAATATCTAACCCTATCATTAGAACTATTAATGAAATTGATACCTCCTCTAGGAGGGTAGCTGAATGAAGCAGTATAACTAAACTAACTATGTATAATATAGTAAGAAGAAAAAAAAAAAAAGTTTACTTATAGAAAAAAAAACTATATATAAGGTATGCAATTCTGTTACTTGATATTTTGATTAGAAATCCTCTCACAAGAGAAGAATGGAATATAAGAAGGCCTAATAGATATGAAGTACCAATTGAAAATTGTGGGTCAGCTTTAATATTTTCTGATAAAAATTCGACCATTCTTGAAAAATTATATTATTAGAGACCTACTGGAAATTGGGATGAAGATTTATGCTTAAGTGTGTATAATTTTCTGAATAGATCTTGGACTTAAAACACTATGATATATCAAGGACAGAAATCATTAATTAACAACATACATGTCATACTTGATGGATATATATATCTAGTCATAGATATATCAGTTGCATTTAGATCTGATTTATACATAGTAAGCATAGATAGTTATGATAATGACTATATAGAAATTTTGCCTATACCGAGAGAAATAGCTAAACCACCATCTACAGAATATGATAAAATTCAAATAGTGATGTGGTATAATGAATATGATGATCCTACTTTATGTCTAATAAGATAGTGGGATGAATTGATGAAATTTCAAATATGGATTATGAAAGACATAAATGAATGGAAGTGGGAAGAAGAATATATTGAAATAGATGTAGAAATAATAACAGCTACATTATCTTGGAACCGAAAAGGATCCCTTTCTGCATTTCATTTCATTAATGGTAATACACTTGTATTTAGTATTGATAACATACTACAATTTTACAAATTAAGAAGGAACACGAACTACATTAAAACAGAATTAATAGCAAGAAGAATTATGCCTAAAAAGTTTGTTTGGACTGACACGTTTATTCCATTTGTTACTACTTTTCAGTCATGTTCTTAAATTTTAATTCTGTGCTTCTAATGTTGTGTGTATTTTACATTTATTTTTAGAAAAAAAAAACAAAACAAAAAACAAACAAAATATCAATCCAGTTTGTTAGTATCTGTTTTGGGAAACCAACTAGCTTGCTTGTGAGCCACCAAAGGCATAGGAGCTTGGGTTCCACACAAGACACTGATTTATCAATATCTGTTAAATGTTATTTTGTTATATATTCTGCTTTTATCTCTAAAGGAAAAAATTTTCAGAATCAAAAATCGAAATATATAGAAGGAGATACAAACGAAACACAGTATGTAATTGATTACTTATCCTAAATTTAGATTTAAACTCAATTCGTGGAGTTATTCATTAACTCAATGAATTAAGTTCATTGAGTTAGATGCTAAGTCAACGAAACAATATTCATGCCTGCTACAATTACTATATTTATTGTCAAATCTTTTACATTGAGGACAATGCAAAAAAAATAGGTATGGGGAGGGGGGTAATTAAAGTAATAGCCATGTAAGTTTGTTAATTAAAGGAATTAGAATGGTATTGCAAAGTTTTGTGGAAATTGAAAATTTTTATGAATTTGCTGTAACTATCCAATAATTGAGACTGTAAATTTTTTTTAAGAATTGTAACTGCTTGAATGTTATATTTAGAATACTATATAAGATGCTATAGAATTTACTATTTATGCAAATCTAGATATAGTATCTTATGTTGTTGCTGAATTTTATGAGTTTAACAATTTCACGATTTTAAAATGAAATCAGAATGCTTAACTGAAACTTAGTAAATTATCTAAAGTCCTGAAAGAGCTGAAATGTTGATTTTTAGATTAAATGAAACACATATGATCAAAGATACATTTAATTTGACTGATTAAACTTATAGAATGATTTATGTGTAGATCTTATTAAACTACAGAAAAAAGTATGAGCTTATTGATATGGATTCATATTTTCAGTAAATAATAGAAGCAGGACTATATGAGATTGGTGTTTTATTGCATCTGTATTAATGAAATACGTACATATACTATGTTGAAAAGAAAGAAAAAAAGAAGAGAGAAAAACTTTGAGAGTTTTTTGACTTGTTTAATCACAAGCCTTTTGTACTTGAGCAAATAGGTATGTAAGGATTGTTGACTTGAAAAATGACTCTTTAAATCTGGCAACCTAAGATCCTGATCAGATCTGGGATTGTTGACTAAAAGCTCGATACATGGGTACACTAGAAAGCTCTTGTATGATTCAAGCTTGTCAAATTAACTTTTAAAGTACAAATATACATATAATGTTCTGAAAAGATACAAGTGTTTTGTGAAATACAGATATCTTTTGAATTGAGTATATTTTCTGTTATCTAAAATTGCTGAAATATGAATCTAGAATAGACTTTTGAAGTTGTTTATTTGAGATACAATTCTTTATTCTACTTGTCTTAATCATATTGAATTGGATTGTGTTTTGATTTGTATGTTGTTGAAGTTTATTCTAGAAATATTATTGGAAAATTCAAGATGACAGATGATGAAAAGAAGAACAAATGATAATATAATTAACACCTATGTGATGCTGATATATTTTGTATGTAATTTACATATATTCTAAGTATATTTACAGGTTGAAGAGGAGAAAACAATGTTAAAACAGATTACTGAAACATACAAAATATCTATATAATAATATAAGTTCTTATGCTAAAAAGAAGAACAAAAGGAAGAATTAATTCTAGCACGCCTAGTGGGACTAGCACTTTAGAAAGACCAATTAATTAGATCTTAGTTTGTTAAGGGACTAGCAAGCAGCAACAGCAAGAGCAAAGAGAAGAAGAAAAATAGGCTGAAACTAGTTTGTAGCTTGTACAAGCAGAAGAAATAGAAATTAGGGTAGAAGCTGATTTGCCCGTAACTCCATCCTAATCTACCACAGAATCAGAAAGAATAGTGACATTGCAGATTGGTAGTCAGGAGGAAGAAGAAAAAGAAGAAACTAAACAAGAAGCTGCACCAATACATATGGAAGGAAATGATTCGATAGATTCCACTAAAGAGCAAGAAACTCTTCAGCAAATTTTGGACAGAATTCAAGATAGAGTGGAGAGTTTTGTCAGCTCACCACCACAGATAGGAGCAAAAGCAAAAATACAAGAATTTGCGAAGCATTTTCAGTAGTTTCAAGTTCAGCACATGAAAGAGGAAGTTCAAGAACAAACCCCTCTAGAGTAACAAATTCACATTCCTGACCCGACTGAAGCAATAGTTTTAAATGAAGTACACTTTTGGAGTCAGGAAGCTTATAATAAATACCAAGAGATAAGGGGTTATGATATCATTTATAGTAGACCAGTAAATTGGGACGGAATGCAAGAAATCAAAGATTTATTTGAATTCCAAGGTCTACTGAAGTTTATTTCTCAAGAGAGAGGGCATGTAGTATATGAGAATCTAGTGTCCTGCTTCTATGCAAATTTAAGAGAAGGAGAAACTGGATTAATTTTCAACGTGAAGCAAGCTGATGTACAGATAACACCGGAGCTTCTCCATAGCATTTTAAGATTGAAGAATGGACTTAAAATTCTGAAAAGCACAACTGCAGTCGAGTGGATAGAATAGATCAAAAAGGATTGTTTAGCTATCAATCCTAGTGTGCCATTGTTAAATAGACTAAAGCATTTAAATGGTAAAGCACACATGATAGCTAACATTCTAATTAAGAATGTCTACCAATGACAAGGTCATGATATAGAACTGAGTCAATTTGTCAAATGGGCCACATATGCAGTTGTGAATAAAATTCAGATAAATTGGTCTGTAGTTTTTATCTCCAAGCTGAGAGTAGTAAAGAGGAAATTATTTTATGGAGACCTAATTCCAGTACTAATTGTGGACTGTATCGATTTCACGAAATAAGCATCCAAAAGGATAAGATCAAGAACCATTTCAGTGAAAGAATACAGAAATTATGCTGTTGCAAAGATTGTTGAACCTTCTAGAGGAGTTACAATAGCTGTAGAAAGGATTAACCTATTAGAGCAACAAGTAGAAAGACTCTAGAAGGAAGTAGATGAACTTAGAAGAAAAGATTAATTGTATTGTTCATATACTTGTATATATTTGTATGAAAAATATTTGATTGATTGTAATATAAACTATCCATATAAATGAATGTATGTTTTTTTTTAGATGTGTTTACATTTATGTTTGAGAATGATGTAATAGATGAATTATCTTGAATATTATATAATTGTTTGAACAAGATGCAAGATTGTTTAAAATATATACAAATTTGCTGAATGAAATAGATTCAAGCACTATACTTGAAGTTAAATTAACTAAATTAACAAAGAAAATAGAAGAGTTATCATTGAATCAAAAACTAGCAGAAAAGAATGTAAACGTTAATGATTTAGATATTATTTATGCTAGAAACCAGAAAGATAACTTTGGAAATTCTTATAACCCTAATTGGAGAAATCACCCGAATTTATCTTGGAGAAACAATAATTTCTAGGGAGGAGAAAATATAAATGACAAGAATATAAGTTATGAAGCATTAATTGAACAAGGATTTAGATTAGAGAAATTAGAAAAGATAATCCAACAATTAAATAATCGTCTAGATCTTGTATTTGGAAATGTTGTAGTGTAAAATCAAAATATAAATAGAAATGTACCTCCTAGACAGAAGGAATCAATGAAAGTTAGACCTATTGGAGGATTGCCAATGCAAGTAATATCTAACCTTATTAACAAAACTGTTAATGAAATTGATACCTCCTCTGGGAGGGTAACTGAATGAAACAGTATAACAAAAGTAACTATGTATAATATAGTAAGCAGAAAAATATAAAAAGAAAAAAAATGTAAGTTTAATTATAGTTAGTAGTATCGTAGAGTTATTACTTAACTCAACGAACTTAGTCCGTTATGACCTAACTCCACGAGGGTGTGAAGTAGCTATGTTAATTTTGTCTTTGTTAAATTTTTGTTTATGTTATACAGAATCACAACAGATGGAATTTATGAAATTATCGCTAGATGCACTAAGGGAAGTACTGAGTAACCTATCAGCTAAAGATCTGTGTAGATTGTGTTGTGTATCAAAAGAAATTGAAGACTGTGTTAGAGAAAAATATTTTCATGGACTACAAGCTGTAAAAATGACTAAGATTAGAGATGGATTTATATGGAAGTCATTTAATCATAGTTCAATCAGCTATGAATATCTGAATATGGAAGAAACTGCTGGAATTCCACCTAATACATTAGAAGGAATAGATCATATTATGGAGATGGATGAAGGATTAATTATTTACAGAACCAAACTAAGGTATGCAATTCTGTTACTTGATATTTTGATTAGAAATCCTATTACAAGAGAAGAATAGAATATAGGAAGGCCTAATAAATATGAAGTACCAACTGAAAATTATGGGTCAGCTTTAATTTTTTCTGATAAAAATTTGACCATTCTTGAAAAATTATATTATTGGAGATCAACTAGGAAGTAGGATGAAGATTTATACTTAAGTGTGTATAATTTTCTAAATAGATCTTGGACTGAAAGTACTATGATATATCTAGGATAGAAAGCTTTAATTAACAACATGCATGTCATACTTGATGGATATATATATTTAGTCACCGATATATCAGTTGCATTTAGATCTAATTTATACATAGTAAGCATAGACAATTATGATGATTTTATAGAAATATTACCTATACCGAGTGATATAACTAAACCACCATCTTCAGAATATGATCAAATTCAATTAGGAATGTGGTATAATGAATATGATGATCCTACTTTATGTCTGATAAGATGGTGGGATGAATTGAAGAAATTTCAAATATGGATTATAAAAGACCTAAATGAATGGAAGTGGGAAGAGGAATATATTGAAATAAATATAGAAATAGAAATAGTTACATTACCTTGAACAGAAGACGATCCCTTTCTGCATTTCATTTCATTAATGGTAATACACTTATATTTAGTATTGATAACATACTACAAGTTTACAAGCTAAAAAGGAAAACGAACTGCATTAAAATAGAATTAATAGCAAGAAGAATTATGCCTAAAAAGTTTGCATGGACTAACACATTTATTCCATTTGTTACTACTTTTCAATCATGCTCTTAAACTGTGATTCTATGCTTTTAATGTTGTGTATTCTTTATTTATTTTTAGAAAAAAAAAAATTTAGTTTTATTTTATAAGAAAAAAAAAACAATAACAAAATATCAATCTAGTTTGTTGGTATCTATTCTAAAAAACCAATTGGCTTGCTTGTGAGCCACCAAAGGCATAGGAGCTTGGGTTCCACACAAGACACTGAATTAGCAATTTTTGTTTTGTTTTGTTATTATATATTCTACTTTTATTTGTGAATGAAAATTTTTTCAAAATCAAAAATCAGAAGATATGGAAGGAGATACAAAAGAATAAGGTATGTAATTGATTACTTATCTTGAATTTACATTCAAATTCAATTCATTGAGTTAGGTGCTAAGTCAACGAAACAATATTCATGCCTGCTATAATTACTGTATTTATTGTAAAATCTTTTACATTGAGGACAATGCAAAATGTAGGTATGGGGGGAGGTAATTAAAGTAACACCCATGTAATTTTGTTAATTAAAGGAATTAGAATGGTACTTCAAAAGTTCTATGGAAATTGAAATTTTTTATTTATGAATTTGCTATAACTATTCGATAATTGAGATTATAAAATTTTTAAGAACCATAACTGCTTGAATGTTATATTTAGAATCTTATATAAGATGCTACAGAATTTTACTATTCATGCAAATCTAGATATAGTATCTTATGTTTTTGCTGAATTTTATGAGTTTAACAATTTTACGATTTTAAAATGAAATCAAAATGCTTAACTGAAACTCAATAAATTATCTAAAATCCTAAAAGAGCTGAAATGTTGATTTTTGGATTAAAGGAAATACATATGATCAAAGATACACTTAATTTGATTGATTAAACTTGTAGAATGATTTATGTGTAGAGCTTATTAAACTATAGAAAAAGTATGAGTTTATTGATATGGATTCATATTTTCAGTAAATAATAGAAGTAGGACTATATGAGATTTGTGTTTTATTACATCTGTATTAATGAAATACATATATGTTCTGAATGTTTTGAAAGAAAAAAAAAAAAAAAACTTTGAGAGTTTATTGACTTGTTTGATCACGAGCCTTTTGTACTTGAGTAGATAGGTATGTAAAGATTGTTGACCTAAAAATGACTTTTTAAATTTGGCAACCTAAGGTCCTGATCAGATTTAGGATTGTTAACTGAAAGCTCGATACATGGGTACACTAGAAAGCTCTTGTATGATTCAAGCTTGTCAAGTTAACTTTTAAAGTACAAATATTCATATACTGTTTTGAAAAGATACAAGTGTTTTGTGAAATACAGATATCTTTTGAATCGAGTATATTTTCTGTTCTCTAAGATTACTAAAGTATGAATCTAGAATAGACTTTTGAAGTTGTTTATTTGAGATACAATTCTTTATTCTACTTATCTTAATCATATTGAATTGGATTGTGTTTTGATTTGTATGTAGTTGAAATTTATTCTACAAATCATATTGAAAAATTCAAGATGATAGATGTTGAAAAGAAGAAAAAATGATAATATAATTAACACCTATGTGATGTTGATATATTTTGTATATAATTTACATATATTCTAAGTATATTTGCAGGTTGAAGAGGAGAAAACAAAATTAAAATAGATCACTGAAACATACAAAAAATCTATATAGTAATCTAGTTTATTATTTTGAAGAAGAACGAAATAAAGAATTAATTCTAGCACTGTAGAAAGACTAACTAGTTAGATCTTAGTTTGCTAAGGGACTAGCAAAATTTAAGTATGGGGGAAGTGTTTAGAATGAAAAAGTGCATAATATTAACGGTTAAATGATGGTTAATTGCATAATATTTAGCTTATCATATGAGAATTAAGTCATTATGTTATAATTGCACTATTATATACTTTAATGAAAGAATCTGCATAATTTTAGGGAATTAATGTTAATTTAGTACATTTCTGAATTGTTAGTAAAATTGCAGGCTGTGAAATTCTTAAGTATCTGAATTTTTTGTTATTTCGGAGAGTTATGTTTAATGTACTGGATAGTTATGTTTTAAAGAATATTTTATTATTTTCTAAAGTACACGTGTTGAAATCATAATGCATGACTTAAGTGGATTTTCAGTAAGTTATCTGTTAACTATCCAAAATGCATCTAGGCATCGGATAGTTAGGTTCGTAAGTGTCCAAAATATCTTAACTTGTTAAGTTAGAATTATGCACGTGTTGAATTTAAATGCTTTAGTAGATCACGTGAGATGCATATGTTTAACTCGTTAAGTTAGCATAACTGTACGCGTTGGGTTACATGAATACACACTACGGTAACACGTTATGTTAGTAGCTTATTTCTTTATTGCACGTGTTTTAGTTAAATCAACGAAGAAAGTCCGTTGAGTTATTTGTAACTCCATGAACCTTTTATTTTCTAATATACCACTGTAGTAGTTATAGAAATAGGACATTCGAAGGAAAACCACGATTGCACGTATCACGTAGGAATTCACTCGTGGAAGAAAGAAGAAATCACCATCGTTGATATGAATGAAGGAAATCTAATCAATCATTTAAGCGGGAGCAATTACTATTGTAAGAAATATAAAAGACGAAGAAAAAGTGTGTGCAAAGGGTGTTGGAGAACCGTGCTAATTGCAGGCAGCATTAGAAGTTCCCTAAAGCTCTGCACCACCACCATAATCACCAACCATCGGAGGTCTGTGAGGATACTTTCCTGATGTCGGGTCGATTTCGAGCTAAACACGGTGTTTGACAACTACTGTGATGAGTGATCGCGTCGCGAGAAGGGAAGTCATTTTCACCAAGCACCGATTCATATCTCAAGAGATCGTAAAGCTTCTAGCCTTAGTTTTGGGTTGATGCTAGTATGCTAAGGAGGAGATCATCTTGCAATTTTGGACTCATGATTCTATAGGGAGAGGAGATAAGATTGTAAGTAATTAAGTTTTTAGTAATGTAATCGCGTCGCATGTAGTGACATAAGTTTTACTGTCCATAGAGGTTTTTACATTTCACCTTTCATTCATCTTCAGGAACATATCAAAAACAAAAATACCAAAAACAACAACTTATCTGTGTACATTTAGTATGTAAGTGTTGTATTGTTTGTTTTGTATCGTGATTAATGTTATCATAGTTAGTATTGTGAATGTTTTATGTTTGATTGATTCAGAAAATAGATAATAGTTTTTACAATTTACTAAAATTATTGTGTTCCAGATATTTAAAGATTTTAATGGTTATTGTTTGAAATATCTGAATGTTAGTGTTACTTAATGATAAATCTAATTTTAACTAGTATTGAAGAGCTTAATTGATGTTATTTACAATCTGTGGAACCGCCCAATGGTTGGCCGAATTCCTTTGTAAATAGCAGTATTAAATTGTATTGTTAGACTTATAGAGTTAACTTAAGTCCACGAGGTTAGTCCATTGAGTTAGCTATAACTCTACGAACTAGGTTTGTTGTATTAATTATAACTCAACGAAGTGCTTTACTAATCACATAAACTCCAATATAAAAATTAGAACAGTACACAATTCTTACTCCATTTCTCTGTGAGATCGACCTATACTTGCACACAAATACAATATACGTTGTGCACTTGTAGTTAAAATACAAATTGGAATTAATATCTAATTTGTGTGAAAGTTTGTTAGTTTAATTCTAAAAGTAATTATTGATATAAGCATAAAGATAAAGTAAACAAGCTTAAGATCTAATCTTTCACATCAATACAAGTACATACAATAAACATAATATCAAGTCTACTATATGTTGATACAGTAAAGAACCAATTATGTTTTTATATTTTCTTTGATCTATGATTTTACCTATGTTATCAATATTTAATTTTAATAAAGTACTCATAAGAATTCGTCAAATTACTATATCTAAAAAATTAAATTTCTTAAGAATGTTAACTACATATTTTTTCTAATTTAAAAATAACCTTTATCTATTTACTTAATTTAAAATCTTAAAAAATATATGAAAACTCTTTCGTCGTACTTATTTCAATTTTATTGATCATTTCTTGAAAAAAGAAAAACTTTTCTATAAATTTGTCAAAAATTACGGACAGTAAAAGAAAGGATTTTATTCATTACGTACGTCACTGATGACAATACAGAAAAGTAAAAGAAAAAGAAAACCGTCGAAATGCCAAATTACAGAAAGTAAAAAGAAAAAGAAAACCGTCGAAATGTCAAAAACTGAGGAACGCTTTACCTTTCATCAGCCATGTATCACAAAAGTCGTCAGTTCCCAACGTAAAACCCGACGGAGCCAGTAAATAAAAACGCTATGAATCAGAGTCTCCATCTATTGCCAGGTGCATTGATGACAAAGCCCATGACGCAGCCGGAGAAGATACCGGCAATGGGCAGGGTGATCATCCAACCAAGGTAGATCCAAGCGACCATGCGCCAGTTGATAGCACGCCAGGTACCGTTGCAAAGACCGACGCCGACGGTGGCACCAGTAATGCACTGTGTGGTGGAGATGGGAAGCGCTGGAGAAACACCAAATGTTAGCTGTCGATCTTTTATTTGGGAGAGCGGAGCAGTATGGGATCAAAACTTACCGAGCCTGGTAGCAAGGATGATGGTGATGGCAGAGCCAAGCTCAATGGAGAAACCACGGGAAGGCGACTGGAGAGTGAGGCGGTTACCCAAGTTCTTCATGATGTGGTAGCCATAAGTCCAGAGACCGATCATTATGCCACCACCACCGAAGGCAAGAATCCAGATGGGCACGCAAGCCTTCTTCTTGGGATATTTGCCAGTCTGCCAGATCTGATAGATGGACGAGTAGGGGCCGATGGCGTTGGCAACTTCGTTGGCACCGTGGGTGAAAGAGGCGGTGGCGGCGGTCATAACTTGGAGGAACGCGAAGATGTATTCCACCTTATTATCAAAGTGAGAGGCACTAGCATGGGTGTCTTCGAGATCGCCAGACAGAACACCCGTCTCTTTCTGACTGTTGATGACATCCTTGTCGACACCTCGGAGGAGAAGCCACTTGACCCACCAGAAAAGGACTGGGCCAGAGAAGAGCTTGCCCTCGGGCTTGGGACCGACGATGGACTTGTGCTTGGGCATCTCGAAGTCGTCGACAGCGTCGGGATCAGCCTCGACATCACCACTGGCAGCAGCACTCTTGCGGCGAGCCTCGAGCTGCTTGCGGGTGAGATGGCCAGCGTAGAAGTCGCGGATGCAGTAGCCGGAAGGAGGAGGAGGGACCTCGCCACGCCGGAGGACGAAAGGGCCCATGGGTATGTGGAACCAGCGGAGCTGCCAGTCATCCTTGACAACCTTGCGGTAGATCCACGGGAGGAGGAAGATTTGGATCAGGAGGGCAAAGCCACAACCGGTGCTGATAATGATGCCAGCAGTCGCACCATTGGAGACATTGCTCTTGATCTGGCCACACTTTGTAACGATCAACATACAAAGGAGGGAGGCGGTGACACCGAAGTACAAGGGAATGCTGTTGAGAGCGTACATGACGGGGTTGCGGCCGAGAAGTACACTGTACTTGGTGATGAGGAAGATGATCGATGCGAAGCATCCAGAGATGCAAGGAGTGATAATCCATGCGAGGAAGACAGCAACGACACCAGAGTTGGCCTTGAATGTGCCATCCTTTTCTTTGCCGACCCAGGTCACGTTTTCAGCGCCGACAGCGGCAATACCCATACCGAGGACACCACCGAGAATGGAGTGGGTTGTCGAGACCGGGAAACCGATCTTGGTGGCCATGGTGAGGAAGCACGCCGAGGCCATAACGGCACACAACATGCCCAGCATCAGGATGGCGGGATCCTCTTTGAAGTGATTGGTGTCGACAATCTTTGTGCCGATGATGGTATCTGTGACACGGGAACCAGCGCCGACAGCGCCGAAGAACTCCATGATACCGCCGAGGACCATGGCTTGGAGATAGGTAACAGACCTGGAGGCGACCGAGGTGGCCCAAGAGTTGGCAACATCGTTGCCACCTGAGGGGTGGTTGTCATGTTAGAATTCAATTCTTTTATGGATTCACTCGCTTTGTTGTGCACTTATTGCTTATTGTTTTACGGTGGGGCAACAAGAACTTACCAATGTTCCAAGCGTGGAGGAAGGCGAAGATCGTTCCGAGGGCGAAGATGTAGTCGTACTGGCTGTAGAAGGCCATGGCGAATTGTGACCGGCTGTAGTGGGGGCGGACCGGCAGCGCTTTTCTCTCTTCTCACTCTATTTGTGAATTGTGAGAGGGCGGTAGCTGGGGCTCCTCCAAGGCACTCCGGGGAAATGTTCCTTCTGCACGGCGAGATGTCATCGACACGCCGGGGAAATGTTCCTTCGAACTCGTTGACTTGTCAAGTGACTCCGCTCTGATTCTGATGATGAAGGGAACTGGAAGAAACCTAAAGATGTTTCACCGAGCAGGAGGACGAGGGGGCTCTTTGTTTGAAAGGTCCGGGGAGGAGGGGGTCTTCTATATATAAGATTTTGAGAGCGGCTCGGGCCTAACGGTTTCCTAATGTCAAGGGTTCCATACTTACAGACAAGAGAAGAACAGAAGGCGAAACCTGGGAAAATAATTTACCTCTGGTGTTATAAAATAATAAAATAAAAACCGGGTAATAAAAATTAAAATTTTATAATGATTATATACACCCTAACGCTGGCATATTAAGCTGCTTCGCTATTATTATTGTAACCGGAAGTTATTTAATACATTTTAAAAAAAATATCCAGGAGTGAATATGGTAAAAGGTTGGCGTTAAATATAAAAAGAAATCCGGGCCAAGGAGTGATTTATTAGTTATTAAAGCCACGGCTAGTAAGGCGATTATACTTCGAATAAACCTTATTGTCATTTTATGAATACGACATTCACGCTTTTTCTTAATAGAAGTGCCCTTTCAACCAATATCTATATTGCACACGGTCTTAAAATCCATAGGCTTTGCCACCCTTGAAGGGAATTAATTAAAAATTGCCGCCAGCTATAAACGCAGGATTTACATTGACCGTATTTTAATTTGGCGACTCTTCTTAATTTATATTTAATCAATATAATACATTTCAAAACCACTGATTGGTCCAATACTAGCAACGAAAACATTCTATCGGTCGATTGGAAATGGTGGGGGATTTTTGTACCGATGCCAAATATGGGTTTTTGTGTAAATGGTGTGATTTATGCGATGAGTGATGTTACACCCTACATGAGATTGACTCGGGTGATGAATCGATATAATTAAAGGTCGATAGGCGTGAAGTGTCGTGATTAAAGAAGAGCTTTGATTTACAATACAGTAATGTCGATGAGAGTCGATTCATCTACAAGGAGAGAATCAACTGGAGCATTAATGGTTATGAAAAACTAAAGGTGGTATGCGAGCAACTAGAAGTAGGGATAGTTAGAGTGGGGGCACATCTATTAGCGTGTGAAGCTAACACATGCTAGTGGAAGAGCATCGTTGGAGAAACTGTGACGAAAGATGAATAGTTGCATTAAGTTGTAATGGTGAAGTTCAAAAGATGTGACTTTTGAGCGAGGGGTGAGCAAAGCTTATATAAGGGGTTTAAAGAAGCGGAGCTAGACAATGTTACCACACACAACTAAAGACTCTTCATACGTGAAGGTGAATCGTTGGATATTAGAGGATTGAGTGTTGTCATGTGAAAGCTTTATAAGTGGGTAAGACCATTAGCTTTTCAACCAAATAATTTGAGATAGGTTAATCAAAGATTGAGATGTCTAGTGTTAATAGGATTTGCACTAACTTATAAGAAAAATCCTATGACAATAGTTCCATTACCAAGATAGTCGAAGGAAACTCCTCTACAAATTGTAGTGAAAAAATAGAGCAATTGATCAAGAACATCGAAGATAGGTTGATAACTATTGTTTGGGTGAATTTTGTTTACTTTAATTATATGTTTATAATTTCTTTTAGAAGTAAACAAACAATTTTCATAAATTAGATTTTAATCTAATTTATTTTTAATTATAAGTGCACATTGTCTATTGTATAAACATGCAAGTATAGGTTGATCCTAAGAGACTAAGTAAAAATTTCGTACTATTTTGATTTTTATAACTACAAGTTTATGTGTATTGAATTATGTCCTTCGTTAACTTACTGCTAACTTAACAAACTTAATTCGTTGAGTTATAGTTAACTCAACGGACTATCCTCATAGACTTAAGTTAACTCCATAAGCCTCACTAGTAACTTCCAATCAAATTTGATGTTCACAAAGGAATTTGGTCATTCATTGGGCATGTAAGATTGTCATATCACAAGAGAGAGGTGAATTGTATCTTTAGCAATTAAAATTACTAGCAGATAAAATAAGAGCACAAAATACTTGTAAATAAAATTCTAATCTTTATCGACTTTAAAGAAAGAATTTACAATTTTTTTTCAACTTAATTCCCTACTTGTCGGTTTTGATACAATAAAGTCTGAAATACAATTCAAAGGGAAAATAAAATCCTTATTCTAAACTATTTTGAATTGTATAAAACTTGATCTTTATTCACGTAACTTTTTTTCTTTCCTTTTGCTCAACTTTTATATCTCTTCTTCTCCAGTTGTTGAATTTCCTAAACTTCTTGCATTGCAGCTCATTTTCTAAAATTACTTGGAATTCGAACTTCTTCTAATGTTGGAAAATTTTTCTAGATTTGAATATTCTAACTTGGGATTGGAATGAGATTGAATACTCAGACTTGGTATTTTGAGATTGGGATGATTATAATGTAGCTCGTACCCTTTATTTATAGTAGTCGAACTATGACTTTATGCTCAACATATTCATCCACTTAATCCATAATCCCATGTACTAATTTCAAATTCAAATTATCCATGATCTCCACTATCTTTTGAAAATCCACTATGTCCACTTTTTATTTTGAATTTCCACTATGTCCACTTTTTATTTTGAATTTCCATTATCTCCATTATCATTTTGAACTTCCACGATTTCATATCGTAGATCCACTGAAACTTTATCTTCTTGGAGATTTGTAGAATATATTCTAAGTCACCTCTTTAATTGAACACTTATCATTTAACTCCTATAAAAACTCAAACGCTTATCTATAACTCTTCGAGTTCTTGCACTTGCAAAACACATGATTGAAATAAGAAAACTTATTTATTCGTTAGTCACTTTATAAAACTCGAACAGTTATCCATCCATGCATATAAAAACTCGAACAATTATCTAACTCTTTGATTTTCATTACCGAACGCATATGAAAAACACATGAAAACTTAAAACATTAAAAACACACGTGTAGATAACTTAACTATACAAGTTTTTAACATAACTCTTCAACTAAATCAAAACATTAACTATCCAAAAGTTTAACTATTAAAACTTAACTATCCGAAAACTTTAATTATCTGAAAACTTTAACTATTCGAAAATTTTAACTATCCAAAAGTTAACTATTTAGAATTTAAATGAAACTTTTCGATAACTTGTCAACATTTAATTACGTTACTATTATACTTAGAAAATATTATTTAGACTTATTTATAAACTTTAATAAAATATTTATCATCAAAACAAAATTCCTAACAATCTCTCCCTTTTTTATGATGATAAAACTTAATAAGTCAAATAAACTTTCTCCCCCTTTTTGGCATTAAAAAAAATGAAAACAACATATATATAAGGAAGACAATATGCTAAGTATATTTTTCAAAAAGAACTTTTAAACATGTATAACTTCAAAACATGGATAAAAAAACTATTTATATAATAATTGTTGGAAACATAAATGTTGTTGTAACATAAATTTTGTAAATAGTTTATACAATTTTTGGTAGCAAATTACAATTAATGAAATCATGTGATACATAATTTGTTTATTTACAAGCTTCTTTGTCTTCAAAAATTATCTAACAAAGTATCTGAAATTTTTTGTGCAATTTTTGTACTTACTCTATTTATTTGATCAATTACTGCTTGATCTAAATCTAAATGTGAAGCTTGTGTTTGTTGCTATAAGAAATTTGTATGTCTTTCTATATATTGTTTGTATGCTATATGTTGCTATTGTTTTTTTTTAAATTGCTCTAACTATTGTTGTTGTTGCTATTGCTGATTTTGCTAATTCTATTGTTGTTGTTATCAAATCATAGGTGGATCTGTTTTCTAGTATTTATGAAGTTCTTTTGTAGAGAAAGATCATGATTTTAACTTTTTCTATGGCCAAGGTGTAATATCTATTTGATTTGCCACAAGTTTTAAAAGTGCATCACAATAAAATAATTTACTTTGCAAATTTAAAATATGGTAAACAAAAATATCATACCAGTTCACTTGTATATGGTTAATCAATGCATAAGTCATATAAAGACAACATCTGCCAACTTCTGCTCCATGACCAAACCTCTGAAAAATTGAAGCATATAATATCTTTGCAATAAATCGTGCTTGGCCATTTAAATCATTTAATAACCTCATTTGACTGTTGGCAATTGGATCTTTTGCTAAACTTTTGATGTCTCATCCTAGTTGATAAACCTATTTTCTTTTTGATAATTTAACTCTTTCATTTTTCAGTCTAAGTATTTGATAAAGTATTTCTAGAGTTAAATATATATCTGATTCTTGTATATTTGAAATAGGAATATCATGTTCTACTGTTAAGTTTGAATAAAAACAACTTACAATGTCAGGTATACTAAGCTGGCCTAATTGTTGTGGAAGTAGAGTCAATAAGCCTTGAAATTCAAACATTTCTTTGATGTTCGCCATCCCTTCAAACTTAACTGGTCATAAATATAAAACTGTAAAAGTTTTATATGTTTGAAATTTGTCATAATAGGATCTACTTTTGAACCATAAAAGTATACTATCTTCTAAATTTTGTTTAGGATTAGGTATTTTCCTATCATGAGTTTCTAACCTGAGACTTGTTTCAAAATTTTTAGCAACATCTACATGTTAAGATCTTTTAGAACTAGTGGAATTTCTACCAAAGCTCGTATAAATGTCTAAAATATCTGTTATTATTGTATCAAGAATATGCTGAGCTTCGTCTGTTTGATCTTCATCAAACATATCAACAACTAACATTGGTATATTAATATCAACAGTTTGTGTAGTATTCTCTCTATCAGTAACATTTATTTTTATAAGTGGTCTATAGAACAACTAGCTCTATATTAAAGAATATTCTATATCTACCTATACTATAGAATTATTCTATATTTCTATAATTTCTATATGTGAAACTTCAGCAATTTCATATTCTATTTGTAATTGTGTATTTTGCTGATTATATACAGTTATTAACAAATAACATGTATATTGTAACAGACATAACCAGATATATACAATGTAGTATAAGCAATGTACCAAAAATTAAAATTCTCAATTCGAGATATAGTAAGAGGAAGAATATCTGTACATTCCTCTTTAGATGAAATATCTTCAAAATTCATAGACTCAGTTTTTATGTCATTGTTTAGAATGAAAAAGTGCATAATATTAACGGTTAAATGATAGTTAATTACATACTATTTAGTTTATCATATAAGAATTAAGTCATTATGTTATAATTGCACTGTTATATGTTTTAATGAAAGAATCTACATAATTTTAGGGAATTAATGTTAATTAAGTACATTTCTAAACTATCGATGAATTGCAGGCTATGAAATTCTTAAGTATTCGAATTTTCTATCATTTCGGAGAGTTATGTTTAATATATCGGACAATTATGTTTTAAATGCTTAAAGAATATTTTATAATTTCCTGAAGTGCACATGTTGAAACCTTAATGCATGACTTAAATGGATTTTCGGTAAGTTATCTGGCAACTATTCGAAATGCATATAAGTTTCGGATAGTTAAGGTTTGTAAGTATTTAAAACACTTGAACTAGTTATTTCTTTATTGTACATGTTTTATAGTTAAATCAACGAAGTAAGTCCATTGAGTTATCTATAACTCCATGGACCATTTATTTTCTAATATGCCACTATAGCAGTTACAGAAATAGGACATTTGAAGGAAAACCACGATCACACGTATCACGCAGGAATTTACTTGTGGAATGAAGAAGAAATCACTATCATTGATATGAATGAAGGAAATCCAACTAATCATCTAAGCAAAAGTAGTTACTATAGAAAGAAATATAAAAGAAGAGGAGAAAGATGAAGAAAGTGTGTGCGTGTAGAGGTAGAGGACTACGCTAACTATAGGAAGCATTAGAAGTTCCTTGAAGCTCCACACCACCACCATAATCATCAACCATCGGAGGTTTGTGATGATGCTTTCTTGATGTCGGGTCGATTCCGAGCCAAATACGGTGCTTAACAACTACTGTGAGGAGTGATCGCGTCGCGGGAAAGAAAGCCATTTTCACTAAGCATCAACTCATATCTCAGGAGATCGTAAAGCTTTTAGCCATGGTTTCGGGTTGATGCTAGTATGTTGAAGAGGAGATCATCTTACAATTCTGGACTCTTGATTCTATAGGGAGAGGAGGTAGGATTGTAAGTGTTTAAGTTTTCAGTGGTGTAATCGTGTTGCATGTAGTGATGAAAGTTTTTACTATTGATAGAGATTTTTACATTTCACCTTTCATTCATCTTCAGGAACATATCAAAACAAAAAAATACCAAAAATAACAAATTATCTATGTTTACATTTAGCATTTAAGTGTTGTATTGTTTGTTTTGTATCATGATTAATGTTATCATTGTTAGTATTGTGAATGTTTTATGTTTGTTTGATTTAGAAAATAGAAAATAGTTTAACAGTTTACTAAAATTGATTCGTTCTAGATACTTAAAGATTTTAATGGTTACTATTTGAAATATCTGAATGTTAGTAGTGCTTAATGATAAATCTAATATTAATTAACATTAAAGAGCTTAATTGATGTTATTTACAATCTGTGGAACCGCCCAATGGTTGGCCTAATTCCTTTGTAATTAACAATATTCAACTCGAAAAAATTAGGCTTATGGAGTTAACTTAAGTCCACGAGGTTAGTGAAAGGACCTCTAGATTTTGATAATGTAAAAATCAATGTGAGGAATCAAATTGTATTTCTCAAGCTTAAAAGTCAGCAAGAGAGCAGAAGTTGATACAGACAGTTCAAAGTGTGCTGCAAGTGATAAAAAGGATTTCGGAAGGTTACCAAGCTTAACTATTTGGAAGAGATATATTTTTGGTGAGTTACCAGTCTAAGTATCCGAAAGGTAGCATAAAGTAGTAGCAACACTATCAGACAGTTAGAAGATTAAGTATCCGAAAGTAGAAGGCTTTCAAAGAGTTGAAAGATGAATGCATGAAGAATCGAAAGTTACTGTAGCTAACTATCCGAAACTTAAGTCATTGAATTTCCCACGTGCAGAAATCCAAACAGAAGCTTAAAAGAATAATCAGAAAGTTACTAGAGCTAACTATCTGAAATTTGAAGAGTTTTAGTGGGTTACAGGTATAACAATTCAAAACTTAAGTTAGTCTATTATGCACGTGTTGAATTAAATAAAGCAGTCGAAAACTTAACGAAAGATTTCAGAGGGTTACTATAGCTAACTATTCGATAGTTAAATAACAGTTTGATAAGTTAGAACTGCAAGTATCCGATTGAATAATAGCTCTTATGTACGATTTGAAATCCTACATGGTAGAAAGACTTAAGTGACTTTACGGTAAGTTACAAGTATTTTTCGGAGAGTTACATGGCTAAGCCTCCAAAAAACCCAGGAAATTGAAAGGGTATCTTGAAATATCTCCCTAAATGGTAACTTATCATATTTGGGATTGAAATCTTACCAAGTACAGCAGAATACATCCATTGGAAGAAAAATATGATCGTTACACATGCTTAGTATATATATAAGCAACAGACAATAGAATCATATAGCTTTTGCTCATTCAAATATTTACACCAAGCTCAACAGAAGAAAGCCTTTGAGATCAAATCATCTTTAGCATATACAGACTCAATTTTTAGAAGCTCATCACGCACTCAACTTTGATACTTTCAAGCAAGTGTTTTACTGAAGTATATGGATCAAAAACTTCAGAGAAAGATTGGTTGGAGCTACGACTTGAAAGTTCAATCAAATTGGTTGGTTCTTGCTTTAACCTTAAAGCAAGTGATTGTAAGTTTGTAAAAGTTTAGTGAAGCCCAAGTATCCCTTGGGGGTGGACTAGCCGTTAGTGGTGAACCACCTAAAAATCTTGTGTGTATTACTTTTGTCGTGTGCTTGCTAATTCTTCATATCAATCAGCCATTAAATTGTTAAGAAACAAATTATTACCATTCACCCACCTCTGGTAAGCCATTAGGTCTAACAATTGGTATCAAAGCAAGGTTAATCTCGTTAATAGATTTAACCATCTGAGATCATGACTTTCCACATTGTAGAGGGTCAGAATATCCATTGACCTTCCCTATTTGATGGTAGCAATTATTATTAGAATTGGAACGGATCGTTCAGTCAACTTTCTATGACACGATTCAAAAACACTCACCTCTAAACTCACTGAAACTGGAAGTGAAGAGTAAAAGAAGAAATAACACAATGAAGACACAGGATTTACGTGGTTCAGCAACAGCCTACGTTCACGGAGAGTTGAGGGTTCTTCTATGAGCTTTGGTACAATCAACTGCAATGTTTTACAACATCATAAAGGTTTATATACTACCCAACTTAGGGTTTATAAACCTTTAATTACATACAAACCATTACAGTAGAGAAATAATGCTTCGGAGAAGGGACTCTCAATTTTAGAGCCTTATCTTCCTAACTTACCAAAATCTGCAACATTTTGAATAGTTACAGACTTAACTATCCGAAGAAATTCTTCTTTCTAACGGGCGGTACTGTAGTAGGCTAACTATCCGGAGAGATTCAGTATTTTGGACAGTTACAGACTTAACTGTCCAAAAACCCACTTACTTCTCTCTCTTTGTTCTTTCGGAAGGTTCTATCGTTAACTCTCTGAAAACTACATGTCTTTCGGATAGTTACTGTCTTAACTATCTGAAAACTCACTTAAGTGTCTCTTCAGTCATTTCGGATGGTTCTGTCGTTAACCTTCCGAAAACTTATGATTTTCGGATAGTTACTACCTAACTATCCGAAGATCCACTTAAGTCTCTACTTTTCGGATACTTGGCTTCTTAACTATCTAAAGATTCACTTAAGTGTCTGACTTTTGGATACTTAGCTTCTTAATTATCTGAACGTTTACTTAAGTGTCCTTTAAGTCATTCTAGATGGTTACAGCTAGTAACCCTCTGAAATCTTCTAACTTTCGGATAGTTAGTTCAAAGCCTTCGATTGAAACTTTATTTTTAGATACTTAGGTCTGATAACCTACCGAAAATATAAATCTACCGGATACTTACTGTTAATAAGCTTCCGATTGAACCTGGACTTCTTATGGCATACTCCACACTTGTACTACTTGCCCTAACAATCTCCCACTTGGAGTTTAACACAATGATCGAAAGAAAAAATTAATCTCTACACTTGGCTTATAATAATTGCAACAATTGCTCAAATAATCATCAACTCTTCATCTCCTTCTTCTTCTCAATTATTTAGGAGACCAATTAAGGCCATATAGAGCCTTAATTTCTACAGATTTAGAACTTTGGTTAGCATATCTGTAGCATTTTCAGCTCCTGCATTCTTCTGCAGATCTAACTTGTTCTGCTCTATCTCTTCCCTTATGAAATGAAATCTCATTCTCATATGTTTGGACCTTGAATGAAACTTCAGATTTTCAACTAAATAAATGACGCTTTGATTGTCACAAAACAGAATGCTTCTATTCTGTTTGTGCCTTAATTCGTCTAGTACATTCTCTAGCCAGATTCTTTCTTTAGCTGCCTCTGCTACTACAACATATTCATCTTCTGTGGTCGAGAGTGCAACAATACTTTGCAGCTTGGATCTCCAGCTAATTGCAGTACTTTCTATGCAGAAAACATAGCCTGAAGTACTTTTGCTTTTATCCAACTCTCTTCCTAAATCAACATCACAGTAGCCAATCAATTTAACTAGTCCTTTCTTGAAATTCAGATCTACATCTAGGGAATATCTAAGTATCCATAGTACTGCGGACCAATGCTCAGTGTTTGTGTTTTCCTAGCACTACACTAGAAAAACTTGGATTTGTTACTTCTATTTTTACTTAGTTAATTTATCTTTACGCCCATTCTTTCTTTTAGAAGTAAACAAACAACCTTTAATACAATTTAGATATTAATTCCAATTTGTACTTTAACTGCAAGTGCACAGTGTCTATTGTATCAGTGTGCAAGTACAGGTCGATCCTATAGGGAATTGCTGACGAATTTAAGAAATGTTTGATTGTGAACAATTCAAATTTATATTCGATAAGCACTCCGTTGAGTTACAGTTAACTCAACGAACTATCCTCGTGGACTTAAGTTAACTCCACGAGCCTGTCTCTTCTTTATAATACTGCTATTTACAGAGGAATTCGGTCAACCATTGGGCGATTCCACAGATTGTAAATAACATCAATTAAGCTTTTTAATGCTAGTTAACATTAGATTTATCATTAAGCAATACTAACATTCAGATGATTCAAACAGTCACCATTAAAATCTTTAAGTTTTTTGTACGAACCAATTTTAGTAAACTGTAAAATTAAAACTAACATAAAACAATCATAAAACTAATACATATAACATTAATCACGATACAACACAAACAATACAACACTCAAATACAACATACAAACAAAGATAAATTGTTTTTGGTATTTTTGTTTTGATGTGAACATGGAAATGGGCGAAAGGTGAAATGTAAAGTAATCTCACTTGATAGTAAATACTTCTAACACTACTTGCAACGCGATTACACCACTGAAAATTAAACCACTTACAATTCTATCTCCTCTCCCTATAGAATCGCGAGTCCAGAATTGCAAGATGATCTCCTCTTCAGCATACAGGCATCAACCCGAAGCCAAGGCTAAAAGCTTTACGTTCTCCTGAAATATGAGTCGACGCTTGGTGAAAATGGCTTCCCTTCCCGCGACGTGATCACTCCTCACAATGGTTGTCAGACACTGTGTTTGGCTCGGAATCGACCTGACATCAGGCAAGTATCCTCACAGACCTCCGATGATTGGTGATTATAGTGGTGATACGATGGTTGGTGTGATACTTCGAAGAATCGTCGAACTATCTGCAGAAAGCTCGGTGCTCCTCCTCTGTATACACTGGCCGTCCATTGATCACACTTTCTTCTTTTTTTCTTCTTTTCTTTTATATTTCTTTAGTAGTAACTGCTTCTGCTTGAATGATTGGTTGGATTTCCTTCCTTCAGATCAACAGCGATGCTTCCTTCTCCATGCACGATTGAATTCCTGCATGATACGTGCAAACGTGGTTTTTCCTTCCAACTGTCTGTTCCTACAACCGCTACAGTGGCATTTTAGAAAATAACTATAAAATACATGCAATAAAGAAATAAGCCGCTAACCTAACGCATTACCTTAGTGTATATTCGTGTAACTCAACGCGTATAGTTATGCTAACTTAACGAGTTATAACTTAAGTAAATCTACCCGATCTCGACACGTGTCAGTAGCAGTTTAAACATAAAATAACATTTCGGAGAGTTACAGGTCTAACTATCTGATGCTCAGATGCATTTTCAGTTCATAACTTAAGAATTTCATAGCCTGCAACTTACCGACAGTTCATAAATGTACTAAATTAACATTAATTCCCCAAAATTAAGCAGATTTTTCAATTAAAGCATATAACGGTGCAATTATAACTTAATGGCTTAATTCTCATATGATAAGCTAAAATTATGCAATTAACCATCATTTAACCGTTAATAATATGCACTTTTTCATTCTAAACACTTCCCCCATACCTAAATTTTGCTAGTCCCTTAGCAAACTAAGATCTAATTAATTGGTCTTTCAAAAAGTGCTAGAATTAATTCTTCCCCTTTTGTTTTTTTTCTTCTGTTTAGCATAAACATATATTCTGTATGTTTTAGTAATCAACCTGCAAAGATATTTAGAATATATGTAAATTACGTACAAAGTATATCATCTTCATATAGGCGTTAATTATATTATAGTTTGTTCTTCTTTTCATCATCTGTAATCCTGAATTTTCCAATAAGTTTTCTAGAAGAAATTTCAACAACATACGAATCAAAGTACAATCCAATTCAATCTGATTAAGACAAGTAGAATAAAGAATTGTATTTCCATTAAACAACTTCAAAAGTCAATTCCAGATTCATATTTCAGCAATTCTAGATAACAGAAAATATACTCGATTGATAAGATATCTGTATTTCACAAAACACTTGTATCTTTTCAGAACAGTATATGTTTTTTTTTTTTTTTTGTACTTTAAAAGTTAATTTGACAAGCTTGAATCATACAAGAGCTTTCTAATGTACCCATGTAACGAGCTTTCAGTCAACAATCCCAGATCTGATCAGGATCTTAGGTTGCCAGATTTTCAGAGTCCTTTTTCAGGTCAACAATTCTTACATACCTATCTGCTCAAGTACAAAAGGCTCGCGATCAAACAAGTCAATAAACTCTCAAAGTTTTTTTTTAAAAAAAAAAAAATAAATGCACACACAAAACAAAGCATTAATCACATACTGTATATGCACGTATTTCATTAATACAGATGTAGTAAAACACCAATCTCATATAATCCTGCTTCTATCATTTACTAAAAATATGAATCCATAACAATAAGCTCAAACTTTATTTGTAGTTTAATAAGATCTACACATAAATCATTCTACAAGTTCAATCAGTCAAAGTAAATGTATCTTTCATCATATATGTTTCATTTAATCTAGAATTCATATCTCACCTCATTCAGGATTTCAGATAATTTTCTGATTAAGCATTAAATATTCTGATTTCATTTTAAAATCGTGAAACTGTTAAACTCATGAAATTCAGAAAAATCATAATATAACATTCAAGCAATTTATAAAAATTTTGCAGTCTCAATTATCGGATAGTTACAGCAAGTTCATAAAAATTTTTCAATTTTCTCAAAACTTTGCAGTACCATTTTAATTCCTTTAATTAACAAACTTACATGACTGTTACTTTAATTACCTCCCCCCCATACCTACATTTTGCATTGTCCTCAATGTAAAAGATTTGACAATAAGTACAGTAATTGTAGCAGGCATAAATAAAGTTTTGTTTAATTTAAAATTCAGGATAAGTAATTGGTTACATACCTTGTTCCATTTGTATCTCTTTCTGCATATTCCGATTTTTGATTCTGAAAAACTTTTCATTCCCAGATAAATACAGAATATAAAATAAAATAACATTTAATAGATATTAATAAATCAGTGTCTTGTGTGGAACCCAGGCTCCTATGCCTTTGGTGGCTCACAAGCAAGCCAGTTGGTTTCCCAGAACAGATACCAACAAACTGGATTGATATTTTGTTTTGTTTGTTTGTTTTTTTTATAAAATGAACATGAAAAACTTCAAAATTCCTTTTTTTTTTTTCTAAAAATAAATGCAAAATACACATGTTAAACACACAAAATCACAGCTTAAGAACATGATTGAAAAGTAGAAACAAATGGAATAAATGTATCAGTCCAAGCAAACTTTTTAGGCATAGTTCTTCTTGCTATTAATTCTGTTTTAATGCAGTTCTTGTTTCTTTTTAATTTGTAAACATGCAATATATTATAAATTCCAAATATGAGTGTATTACCATTAATGATATGTAATGCAGAAAGGGATCCTTTTTGGTTCCAAGGTAATGTAGCAGTTTCTATTTCTACATCTATTTCAATATACTCCTCTTCCCACTTCCATTCATTCATGTCTTCCATAATCCATATTTAAAATTTTATCAGTTCATCCCACCATCTTATCAGACATAAAGTAGGATCATCTTCTTCATTATACCACATTCCTATTTGAATTTCATTAAATTCTGCAGATGGTGGTTTAGCTATTTCACTTGGTACAGGTAAAATTTCTATATAATCATCATAACTGTCTATGCTCACTATGTATAAATCAGATTTATATGCTATTGATATCTCCGTGACTAAATAGATATAACCATCAAGTATGACATGTGTTTGGTTAATTAATGATTTCTGTCCTAGATATATTATAATGTTTTCATTCCAAGATCTGTTCAGAAAGTTATACACACTTAAGCGTAAATCTTCACCCCAATTTCCTGTAGGTCTCCAATAATATAATTTTTTAGGAATTGAAGAATTTTTATCAGAAAATATTAAAGCTGACCCACAATTTTTAGTTGGTGCTTCAAATATATTAGGTCTTCCTATATTCCATTCTTCTCTTGTTATAGGATTCTTATCAAAATATCAAGTAATGATAAACTTGCATACCTTGGTCTCGTCTTGTATATGATTAATCCTTCATCTATCCCCATGATATGACTCATTCCTTCTAATGCATTGGGTGGAATTCTAGTAGTTTCTTCCATAGCCAGATATTCATGGGTATTTGAACTACAATTAAATGACCTCCATAAGAATCCATCTCTAATCTTAGTCATTTTTGCAGCTTGTAGTCCTTGAAAATATTTTTCTTCAATACAGTCTTTAATTTCCTTTGATACACAACATAGCCTGCACAGATCTTTAGCTGACAAGTTACTTAGTATTTCCCTTAGTGCATCCAATGGTAATTGCATTAATTCCATTTGTCGATTTTGTAAAATAAAAATAAAAATTTAGCAAAGATAAAAATTAACATAACTACTGCACACCCTCGTGGAGTTAAGGCATAACTCAACGGACTAAGTTTGTTGAGTTAAAAATTAACTCTACGATACTATTAACTTAAAATAAAACATATATACATACAGATAGTTGCTTCAGATATGCTGCTTCATTTAGCTGCCCTCCTAGAAGAGGTATCAATTTCATTAACCGTTCTATTGACAAGATTAGGTATAGCTTGTATTGGCAATCCTCCAGTAGGTCTAACTTCCATTGGTTCCTTCTATCTAAGTGATATATTTCTATTCTGATTTTGATTTGCAGCATTTCCAAATATAAATTCTAGACGATTGTTTACTTGTTGGATTATCTTTTCTAATTTCTCTATTCTAGCTCCTTGTTCAATTAATACTTCATAACTTATGTTCTTCTCATTTATATTTTCTCCTCCCTGGAAATTGTTGTTTCTCCAAGATAAATTCGGGTGATTTCTCCAATTAGGATTATAAGAATTTCCCAAGTTATCTCTCTAGTTTCTAGCATAAATAATATCTAAGTCATTTATGTTTGTATTCTTTTCTGCTAGCTTTTGATTTAATGATAACTCTTCTATTTTCTTTGTTAATTCATTTAATTTCACTTCAAGCATAGTATTGGAATCTATTTCATGCATTCCTCTTGGCAATAATCTTTTATCTGCAATAGCTTCAGCCGAATTTTCCCACTGTGTAGTTCTTTTTGCAAAATTTTCTAAATATGCCCATGCTTCTTCACTACATAATTTTAAAAATCCATTTTGACAAGTAGATTCTAATAAAGATTTCGTTGAAACATCTATGTCTTCATAAATGATGCCTATTAATTGTGCTTTACTCATTGCATGATGTGGACATTGAGTCAGTAAATCTTCAAATCTTTCAAAATATTTCCAGAATGATTCACCTTGTTTTTGGCTACACATTAATATTTCTTTCTTCTTTTTAATCGTTTGATGTGTTGGATAATATTTTTCCAGAAAAATAGAGCAAAATTCAGTCCATGTAGAAATTGAATCAGGCGACAAAGTATATAACCATCTCTTAGTTGTATCTTTTAAAGCAAAAGGGATATATCTAAGTTTAATAGCATCTATACTCATGTTCGGCATTCTCATCTGTAGGATCATATGGCTACACAAGAGGGGGGTGAATTGTGTATCTTTAATATTTTCTGAAATATAATTGAAACTTTAAAACTCAAAAATAAGTGGAGACATTGTTTTCATAAAATCATTTTTATTCAAGGTTTCAATTACAATATACAATTCAATTCTCCTTAGAAATTGTAGATGCAATTATATTTCGATACCATGTATCATCTAAACAATTTCATAACTACAAACAGAGAAAACTAATTTGCGGAATTTAAAACTTTTCTCCCTATTCGAGATCTTTCTTCTTCTTCTTTTTCTTCTTCAGCAATTCTTCAGTGACGAATATCTTGTCTTTTCATGCTTCACCGAATTTGCTTTCTTCTGATACTTCAAATCTTCAGTGACGAAAATCTTACCTTTTTATGCTTCACTGAACTTTCTTCCACTTGAGAGATTTTCCCCAAGAAGGTGTTTTTGATCCCTGAAAAAGATTTTTCTTTTGGTGTGCAGTGATGGTTTGATCCTTAAAAAGATTTTTCATTTTGTGTGCAAGGATAGTTTGATCAACGAGAATTCTATGCCTTTTATACTGTATCTTCATTTCATGCATATCCTTCACGTTTAACCACTACCAGTTTTCCACTTCTCCACGACTTTTCTTTTTTCTTCATAGAAACACACATGTTCTAACCCACGTTTATATTTCAAATTTTCTTTAATCATCAGTCCTGGATCTCTGAAAAATTTCCTGCAAAATAAACTTTCTCGTCCAAAAATTTTTCATCAGTGTAATAAGAAGTCGTTACTTTAATGTTAACTAAACGAGTAACACAAGTATATATATAACTTAACGTTTCTAACTTAACGAGTTCCTCATGTGCCATTTCACGTGACAAGTATTGTAGTTAACTCAACGAACTAAGTCCGTGGTGTTATGCTATCTCAACGAACCATCTCTGTTGTGTTATGATAACTCAACGAACCAGTAATAAACAAATGTTTTTATAATAAGAATTTTACCACGTGCAAAAATAACAACTTAAGTTTATAATGCTAACCTAATGCGTTGCCTTAGTGTTCAATATAGCAACTCAATATGTTTAGTTATGTTAACTTAACGAGTTAAACATGTGCACCTCACGTGATACAATACAACATTCGTAACTTATAATTTCACTACGTGTATAATACTAACTTAACGAGTTCGTCTCTTCTTTTACTCACTAACTTAACGAGTTATCATGTGACCTATTTTAACCTTTAAGCCTCTAACTTAACGAGTTCTCACGTGACCTCTATACAAACAAAACTCTAACTTAACGAGTTGTCTAAACGTGCACTGTTCATGATACAGAAGATATAACATTAAAACATATCATGCTTTTTAATAAAAACACACGTTAACTTAACGTTTAGCTAAATGAGAAATTAATGCAACGAAACGACTAGTTATTAACTTCAGATCCAATACAGACAAGTATTTATATCAGTAAGCTTTTTTTGTATTAATTGATGATTTTAATTTCTTTTCACAAGCAATAGTAATTGAGTAAATATGATTATTTTCATTCATCATACATCATCAAAACAAAAATACTCAACAATCTCCCCCTTTTTGATGATGACAAAACCATATTAAATCAATTATGAAATATGTTTAACTCAACAAAGCACCTTCGTTGGGTTAACTTTTAATTCAACAAACTTGTTTGTTGACTTAAGTTCACTTAAGCTTATTTCTATTATTTGTGTAAATTTTACCTCTCAGAACTAAAACTCTCAGATGTCAATAATTATATAAGTATCAGTTTTCTAATTATCATCTATCAGATTACAATAACCATTTAAATAGCATCTCCTTTTATAATATATATATGCAATTAAGATCATAATCATCTTTTTATAATATTTCTCCCCCTTTTTATCATTAATCAAAAAGATAATTACAGAGAATATATATATATATATATAAGAGATATAATTACAACAACTCTTTCTGTAAACAAGAATAATAATTGAAGACATTTACAGAAAAATGTATTGTTCAATCAAATCAAATAAGTAATACAAACATTACATTTTGTATTCAGAAACAAACAAAAATAGTTATCAACCCCTCCTAAGTATATCACTTATAGCATTACATATTTTATCTCCTAGATGCCTAATATCATTTCTGATGTTGTTAAGCACTACATCTAAGTCAGGAGGTAGCTGGTGTTGAGCTATATTTTTAGCTCAAGCTTTACTGCAAGTGCACAGTTCTTTTGGTGTACATGGCAAATACAGGTCATTCTTCCACAAGGATTGTGTTTATGACTTAATCAACTATTACTCAACTTGTTCTTCAAGCTCTTAGGTATACTTCAGTAAATTAATGACATGTGAATGTAGAATAATCAAAGTTAACACAAGCTCACAAATCATGCAATTTCAAGGCAATTTGTAGTGGAAAATGGTGATGTAAATCAATTTCTTTACTTGTAAATCTATCAACTCATTCAATTATAACATGCACACAAGTTCCACATGATTTCAGAAGTGATATCAATGCATCAATATTAAGGAAAGAAAAATAAAACAACAAGGTTCAATATAGACTATACTACTCTATTCTAATTTATACTAAATGCATGCAACTATGCTATTTGCTAATCTAGCTAAACTATACTATACTACTTGCATTAGAAATTCTTTTTCTGAGATTGATTAGGACTAAATGTGATCTATATAAGATATAACAAAATCAATTAACTACTGAAATTAAAATTAACAACTAGATATAAGTGATAGGTTCTTCATTCAAATGAACATCAACACTTATTTTCTTCTTCTTTCAATTCACAACTTCTTCTCAAATGCGCCAAGCCACCATTGATGAGTGTCATTCACTCGTGTGAAAGCCTCACCAACAGCCCCAACAATACACGTGAATAGAAGATGCAAATTAGAAGTTGAAAAGAAGAATTAAACATTCATATACATTCATTGAACTCTATCTAGCTAAGAAGACATATAATTGAGATGTTCACCACCATTTCTCATTAATTCTTCCTTCTATACAAGAAAATAATAAACTCTAAGAGTTGTCACTACCTTAGGAGCTTCTTATCTTCTTCTCTAGAGCTTTGAATTCAATGGAACTTGGCAGCAAATCCACCTCCAAGCTTGGACGTCTTCTCCTTAGCCCTTGGAATGGTGAATAGCATGAATGGATGGTCTCTCTTTGGAAGCACAAGCCTCACCTCCAAGCTTCTTCTCCTCCTTCTTTCTCTCCTTGGAAACACCAAGTTCTTGGCCGAAATTCCTCTCCCCTTGTATTTATGTTGTATAAATTAGAATAGAGTAGTATAGTCTATTGAACCTTGTTGTTTTATTTTTCTTTCCTTAATATTGATGCATTGATATCACTTCTGAAATCATGTGGAACTTGTGTGCATGTTATAATTGAATGAGTTGATAGATTTACAAGTAAAGAAATTGATTTACATCACCATTTTCCACTACAAATTGCCTTGAAATTGCATGATTTGTGAGCTTGTGTTAACTTTGATTATTCTACATTCACATGTCATTAATTTACTGAAGTATACCTAAGAGCTTGAAGAACAAGTTGAGTAATAGTTGATTAAGTCTTAAACACAATCCTAGTGGAAGAATGACCTGTATTTGCCATGTACACCAAAAGAACTGTGCACTTGCAGTAAAGCTTGAGCTAAAAATATAGCTCAACAAGTACAGGTCAATCTCATAGAGAATTGAGCAAGAATTATGTATTATTCTGTTTTTAATAATGGAATTTATATATTCAGTAAGCACTCCATTGAGTTATAGCTAACTCAACGAACTAACCTCATGGAATTGAATTAACTCAACGAAGCTATCTATCCAGTTTAATACTGCTATTTACAAAGAATTCGGCCAACCATTGGACAGTTCCACAAATTGTAAATAACATCAATTAAGCTCTTTAATGCTAGTTAATATTAGATTTATCATTCAGCAACACTAACATTCAGATATTTCAAATAGTAACCATTAAAATCTTTAAGTATTAGGAACGATTCAATTTCAGTAAACTGTAAAACTATTTTCTATTTTCTAAATCAAACAAATATGAAACATTCAAAACACTAACAATGATAACATTAATCACAATACAAAACAAACAATACAACACTCCAATACTAACTATAAACACAGATAAGTTGTTTTTAGTATTTTTGTTTTGATATGATCAGGAAAATGGGCGAAAGGTGAAATGTAAAAGTAATCTTTATCGATAGTAAAAACTTTATCGATAGTAAAAACTTCTGTCACTACATGTGACACGATTACATCACTGAAAATTTAACCACTTACAATTCTGTCTCCTTTCCCTATAGAATCGTGAGTCCAGAATTACAAGTTGATCTCCTCTTCAGCATACTAGCATCAACTCGAAACCAAGGCTAGAAGCTTTACAATCTCTTGAGATATGAGTCGGTGCTTGGTGAAAATGGCTTCCCTTCCCACGACATGATCACTCCTCACAATGGTTGTCAGACACTGTGTTTAGCTCAGAATCGACCCGACATCAGGAAAGTATCCTCACAGACCTCTGATGGTTGGTGATTATGGTCATGGTGGTGATGGTAGTGTGGAACTTCCGGGAACTTTCGTCGCTACCTGCAATTAGCGTAGTCCTCCTCCTCTGCACACACATTGGCCACCCTCTTCTTCGTTTTTTCTCCTTTTCTTTTATATTTCTTAGTAGTAACTGCTTCTGCTTCGATGATCAATTGGATTTCCTTCGTTCATATCAATGATGGTGATTTCTTCTTCCTTCCATGAGCGATTTCCTACATGATACGTGCAATCGTGGTTTTCCTTCGAATGTCATGTTTTCATAACCGCTATAGCGGCATATTAGAAAATAACTGGTTTGTGAAGTTATAGATAACTCAACAGACTTACTTCGTTGATTTAACTATAAAACACGTGTACTAAAGAAATAAGCTGCTAACCTAACTCATTACCTTAGTGTGTATTCATGTAACTCAACGCGTACAGTTATGCTAAGTTAACGAGTCATACATGTGCATCTCATGTGATATACTAAAGCATTTAAATTCAACATGTGTCCTCCTCCTCTGCACACACATTGGCCACCCTCTTCTTCGTTTTTTCTCTTTTTCTTTTATATTTCTTAGTAGTAACTGCTTCTGCTTCGATGATCAATTGGATTTCCTTCGTTTATATCAATGATGGTGATTTCTTCTTCCTTCCATGAGCGATTTCCTACATGATACGTGCAATCGTGGTTTTCCTTCGAATGTCATGTTTCCGTAACCGCTATAGCGGCATATTAGAAAATAACTGGTTTGTGAAGTTATAGATAACTCAATAGACTTACTTCTTTGATTTAACTATAAAACACGTGTACTAAAGAAATAAGCTGCTAACCTAACTCATTACCTTAGTGTGTATTCATGTAACTCAACGCGTACAGTTATGCTAAGTTAACGAGTTATACATGTGCATCTCATGTGATATACTAAAGCATTTAAATTCAACACGTGTCCTCCTCCTCTGCACACACATTGGCCACCCTCTTCTTCATTTTTTCTCCTTTTCTTTTATATTTCTTAGTAGTAACTGCTTCTGCTTCGATGATCAATTGGATTTCCTTCGTTCATATCAATGATGGTGATTTTTTCTTCCTTCCATGAGCGATTTCCTACATGATACGTGCAATCGTGGTTTTCCTTCGAATGTCATGTTTCCGTAACCGCTATAGCGGCATATTAGAAAATAACTGGTTTGTGAAGTTATAGATAACTCAACAGACTTACTTCGTTGATTTAATTATAAAACACGTGTACTAAAGAAATAAGCTGCTAACCTAACACATTACCTTAGTGTGCATTCATGTAACTCAACGTGTACAGTTATACTAAGTTAACGAGTTATACATGTGCATCTCATGTAATATACTAAAGCATTTAAATTCAACACGTGTAATCTAGGAAATTATAAAATATTCTTTAAGCATTTAAAACATAATTGTCTAGTACATTAAACATAACTCTTCGAAATAACAGAAAATTTGGATACTAAAGAGTTTCATAGCCTGCAATTTACCGACAGTTCATAAATGTACTAAATTAATGCTAATTTCTTGGAATTATGCAGATTCTTTCGTTAAAGCATATAATAGTGCAATTATAACATAATGACTTAATTTTCATATGATAACTAAAAATTATGTAATTAACCATCATTTAATCGTTAATATTATGCACTTTTTCGTTCTAAACACTTTCCCCATACTTAAATTTTGCTAGTCCCTTAGCAAACTAAGATCTAACTAATTAGTCTTTCTAAAGTGCTAGATTTAATTCTTCATTTCGTTCTTCTTCAGAATAATAAATTAGATTACTATATAGATAATCTGTATGCTTTAGTAATCTATTTTAACTTTGTTTTCTCCTCTTCAACCTGCAAATATATTTAGAATATATGTAAATTACATACAAAATATATCAGCATCACATAGGTGTTAATTATATTATCATTTTTTTTTCTTTTCAGCATTTGTCATCTTGAATTTTTTAATATGATTTCCAGAATTGTAGGATCCTATGGCTACACAAGAGGGGGGTGAATTGTATATTTTTAATATTTTCTGAAATATAATTGAAACTTTAAAACTCAAAAACAAGTCGAGATATTGTTTTCATAAAATCATTTTTATTCAAGGTTTCAATTACAATATACAATTCAATTCTCCTTAGGAATTGTAGATGCAATTATATTTCGATACCATGTTTCATCTATACAATTTCATAACTACAAATAGAGAAAACTAATTTGCGGAATTTAAAACATTTCTTCTAGTTTGAGATCTTCCTTCTTCTTCTTCTTTCTTTTTCAGCAATTCTTCAGTGACGAATATCTTGTCTTTTTATACTTCACCGAATTTGCTTTCTTCTGATACTTCAAATCTTCAATGATGAAAATCTTACCTTTTTATGCTTCACAGAATTTTCTTCCACTTAAGAGATTTTGCCCGAAGAGGTGTTTTTAATCCCTAAAAAAGATTTTTCTTTTAGTGTGTAGGAATGGTTTGATCCTTGAAAAGATTTTTCATTTTGTGTGCAAGGATGGTTTGATCAACGAGAACTCTATGCCTTTTATACTGTATCTTCATTTCATGCATATCCTCCACATTTAATCACTACTAGTTTTCCACTTCTCGACATCTTTTCTTTTTCCTTCATCGAAACACACATGTTCCAACCCACGTTTATATTTCGAATTTCCTTTAATCATCAGTCTTGGATCTCTAAAAAATTTCCTGCAAAATAAACTTTCTCATCCAAAAATTTTTCAACAGTGTAATAAGAAGTCGTTACTTTAATGTTAACTAAATGAGTAACACAAGTATATATATATATAACTTAACGTTTCTAACTTAACGAGTTCCTCATGTGTCATTTCACGTGACAAGTACTGTAGTTAACTCAACGAACTAAGTCTGTGGTGTTATGCTAACTCAACGAACCAGCTTAACCTTTCTTTCAGAAGGTTAAACAATAACTCATCGAAAACAGTTTAAGTTTCGGATAGTTACAGATGTAAGTCACTGAAAAACTCTTTATATTATAAAACTAGTGAGACACGTGTCAAAGGTTAATTTTTTTCTTTATATTCTATGAATAAGATGCCATAGATCTAGGAGGGCCAACAAGGTGTTGGCATGTCCTCTTCTTTAAAGTTTAGTCCACCAACTTTTGATTCTTTACATCTTCTTTGGTCTTTTGCATTAAGCTCCTCCCATATATATGTTACCTACAATTAATGGAAGTTGAACTCCAAGAGACGTTAGCCAACATAGGACATGCAAAATAAATCAATGTGTTCCATGTAAAATTATATCCAATGGGGGATGCACTTGTTAATTAAATTTCTATATTACACTATATTTCAAGACTTATATTACCCATAATTAATATCATTTATCCATCATAGATATATAATATCATGCAAAATTACTTATAAAATTCATTAAAAATGGGCAAAATTAAAGCTTGAACACCCCCCCACACTTAAACTTTGCTAGTCCTCTGGCAAAATTTAAGAAGAAAAGATTAAGGAACCCCTTTTAAACAAACAAACACAATAAAGAAAATTAAGGCAAATTAAATTCTCATTAAGTAATGCAACAATACTTATAGATAATCTCCACTCACAAGGTGAGTTCTTGTAATGGTGAGGAATATAGAATAGACATCTAATGCCAACCTAATAGTCTGTGGTGTTATGCTAACTCAACGAACCAGCTTAACCTTTCTTTTAGAAGGTTAAACAATAACTCACCGAAAACAGTTTAAGTTTCAGATAGGTACAGATGTAAGTCACTGAAAAACTCTTTATATTATAAAACTAGTGAGACACGTGTCAAAGGTTAATTTTTTTCTTTATATTCTATGAATAAGATGCCATAGATCTAGGAGGGCCAATAAGGTGTTGGCATGTCCTCTTCTTTAAAGTTTAGTCCACCAACTTTTGATTCTTTACATCTTCTTTGGTCTTTTGCATTAAGCTCCTCCCATATATATGTTACCTACAATTAATGGAAGTTGAACTCCAAGAGACGTTAGCCAACATAGGACATGCAAAATAAATCAATGTGTTCCATGTAAAATTATATCCAATGGGGGATGCACTTGTTAATTAAATTTCTATATTACACTATATTTCAAGACTTATATTACCCATAATTAATATCATTTATCCATCATAGATATATAATATCATGCAAAATTACTTATAAAATTCATTAAAAATGGGCAAAATTAAAGCTTGAACACCCCCCCACACTTAAACTTTGCTAGTCCTCTGGCAAAATTTAAGAAGAAAAGATTAAGGAACCCCTTTTAAACAAACAAACACAATAAAGAAAATTAAGGCAAATTAAATTCTCATTAAGTAATGCAACAATACTTATAGATAATCTCCACTCACAAGGTGAGTTCATGTAATGGTGAGGAATATAGAATAGACATTTAATGCCAACCTAATAGTCTGTGGTGTTATGCTAACTCAACGAACCAGCTTAACCTTTCTTTCAGAAGGTTAAACAATAACTCACCGAAAACAGTTTAAGTTTCGGATAGTTACAGATGTAAGTCACTGAAAAACTCTTTATATTATAAAACTAGTGAGACACGTGTCAAAGGTTAATTTTTTTCTTTATATTCTATGAATAAGATGCCATAGATCTAGGAGGGCCAATAAGGTGTTGGCATGTCCTCTTCTTTAAAGTTTAGTCCACCAACTTTTGATTCTTTACATCTTCTTTGGTCTTTTGCATTAAGCTCCTCCCATATATATGTTACCTACAATTAATGGAAGTTGAACTCCAAGAGACGTTAGCCAACATAGGACATGCAAAATAAATCAATGTGTTCCATGTAAAATTATATCCAATGGGGGATGCACTTGTTAATTAAATTTCTATATTACACTATATTTCAAGACTTATATTACCCATAATTAATATCATTTATCCATCATAGATATATAATATCATGCAAAATTACTTACAAAATTCATTAAAAATGGGTAAAATTAAAGCTTGAACAGTTGGGTTTGCTGTTCTGCTTGAACTGAATAACTTTGTTGTTGTTGTTGTATATGGTCTGTATCAGGTTGTTGTTGTTGTTGTCATTGAGGTTTATGCATGGCCTGGAATTTTTGCAAATATTTGACACTAGATGCTCTCATGCCTTTAGTTTCAGAGGGCTAGTCGGATAAAGTCAATTGGCTTGCAAGGATTCTACATACAGCATCACCATAAAACAACTTTGAACTCATATGCTGTAGTTGAGACATAAAAACATCAAACCAATTGATTTGAAGTCTATTCAGCAGGCCATAAGTTGCATATAAACAACTTCTGCTGACTTCCAAATTGTGTCCAACTCTCTGAAATAAATTTGCATGCAATATATTTGCAATAAACCTTGCCTCTGCATTCAGATTTTCCATTAATCTTATTTCAGAATATACATCTGGAATTTTTGATAAAGACTGAATGTTCCATTCCAATTGTCTTATTATGTCAAATCTGTTGGTAACAACAACACCTTCATTCTTTAATCCTAAAACTTCAAAAATTAACTCAGGAGACAACATAAACTCCTGTTCATTTATTTTAGTTTTCAGAAAATTTCCATTCTTGACCAGATTGCTATAAAAAGCTGCAATAAGCTTTGTGTATTGCTTCCATTTCGTTCCTACTGGCAAGAATTTAATGAGGCCTTGAAACTCAAACAGATCTCTTATTTCCATCAAATTTTTTAATTTTATTGGACGAGCATGCAGAATTTGACATGTAATCAGATTATTGTATATCTGCAATGCTTCTTCAGATCTAAAATGAATTGCATTACCTTGAATTTTTAATATTGTACACAAAGAAGGTGATACCTGAAGCCGTGATTCAGAGTTTAATTCATCTTCAGGAACCTCTTCTTCAAAATGAATATCAAGTTATTCCTCTTCCAAAATATTATCTTGAAGCTGCTCAGGTAAGCTTGATTCTTCAGCTTCAACAGTGTTAGGAACATTGTCAATATGCTCAACATTCATCTGTTCAGTCTCTATAGAATGGTCAGAGTACAATTTTTCCACAAATTCTACAGCCGGTGTATCTGTTTTTAATTGTTCATTTTGTTCAACAGATAATTCAATTGATTCATGCTGTGAATTCTCAGATGCTGCTTCTATAGATTCTGTAGAAGGCTGGTTAACTTTTAGCTCTTCTAGAGTCTTAACAATTTCAATATCTACTACTCTAGACAATTCAGCCTTTGAACTAGTTACTGCTTCAACATTGTCAATTATATTTGCAATAACTTGTTCAATGTTAGGTGCCTGATGCTTTGATTTGTCAATTTCTGCATCATCAGGACTTGTACTAATAGAAAAACTTGAGCTCATATTTGACTTGGATTTCTTCTCAAGTTTTCTAGCAAGGGAAAATAAAGTCTCATTATCTTCATTAGTTTCAGTGTGTTCGAAACTGATGAGTTTATCAGATGCACAATAAGGTACAATGTCTAGACATACATTGTCCTTTGGAAATAAATTTTCGTTTGATTTTCCTTTTTCAATAGACTTTCTTTCCTTAGACATAATTTTTCTGACTTTCCTTCTTCTATAACATTTTTGTTTCTCCTTTTCAAGTATTGCTGTTTTCTTTTCAAATTGCTCCATAAAAGTTTTCTGCTTTAATTCTTCTAAGGCACTTTCTATTGCAACGGCCTTTCGAAGACTGTCAACTTTTGTTTTGTCTACAGCAATATCTGATTCTACTTGCTTTGAATATAAAGGAGTAGGGATAACTGATTCATGCTCTTCCTCAAATGCATGTAGTCTTGTACCGTTTATAGGAGTTTGAGGAGTTCTATTTGATGAATCTACACCTTTTTCCAAATATTTTGCATACTGTTCCAAAAATGCAATCTCAGCACATTTCATTCTGTATTCTTTATCATATTTACTTCGAATACCCATGTATGTAATACTTGCATCAGTATGTTGAAGTTCTTGTCTAACTTCATCTAATATTCCCTGAGGAAAGAAGTAATCTCTATAAAGTTCTGCTAACCTTTTGTCCACTCGAAATATTTTCTTGAACCAAGTACGTGGAACTTCATCATTCTCTATTTCTTTTCCTTTTGCATCTCTTCTGCTTTTGCCTTTTCCTTTGCCACGACCTTTGTAGAACTTGGAGACCATCGTCGCAAGTTGTAACAGCAACAAGTGGGAAATATTTTCTTGACAAGGTTTACAAATAACCTAAGTCCATGTGTAATAAGTGTTTAAATAGGGTTTTTAGGCGTATAACTCAACATGAAGAGAAGTCGGGTTTAAAAATTAAATAAATATTAAATAAAGTTTATTTAATCAAGGTACCTGAAATATTCAAGTATAACTCGTTGAGTTAACTAACCTAATGAGTAAAATACTATCTAGAGGTAGTTTTACACGTTTCCTTATCTAACATAACGTCTAGTTAGTACACTTAAAACAATTTTCAGATGCTTCCAACTGAAACGTTCCGAAAACAATGCACATGCTAAACTTAACATTATCTTGAGAACATTGTAAACTATTTGAACATTTTGTCCTTTGAATCTAAAATAGTTTATTTGTCTTTTTAAATTATTTCATCAAGATTTTAAGAGGACATTAATTCAGATTAACTAAGATTTGTATTCTAAATTATATTAATCTATTTTCGACATTGTTAATCCTCCCCCTACAAATATACTTCAAATATATTCAATCAAAATACAAAATATACTTGTAGTGACAATAGATTTTAAGAATAACTATACTTTTACATTTTCTTTTCAGAGACTTCCGTTATCCTGACATCATCAAAAATGATTTCGAGAATCAATTCCTACTGTATATGAATCAAAACACAACTTTGAACTCAATTCGATTAATTCAAGGAGAATAAAAGAATGTATCTCAAATAAATGTTTTCAAAAGTACTAATGTTGATTCAATAAATCATTAGTCATATTGGTATAAACTATATGCGATTCAAAGATATCTGTAATTAATGAAACAACTTTTTCTTTTCAAAATAGTAAATATTGATAATTTTCTTTAAAAGTTAGTTTGAAAAGCTTGAATCATACAAGAGCTTTCTAATGTACCCATGTAATGAGCTTTCAGTCAACAATCCTAGATTTGATCAGGACCTTAGGTTGCCAGATTTAAAGAATCCTTTTTCAGGACAACAATCCTTACATACCTATCTGCTCAAGTACAAAAGGCTCATGATCAAATTGATCAATAAACTCTCAAAGATTTTTACTTTGTAAGCACTTTTCATTTTAAGCACAGTATATATGTATTCCATTAATCTCAGAAATCAAGAAATCTGGAAAACATCTCAGAAATATTTTCGTCTTCATGCATCTTAAAGAGTTCATACTTATGAATCAATATGTTTATTTTTGTCTCTTTAACTTGAGAAGTACCTTCATGTGAAACTTCTAATGCATGCCACACCTCATAAGCAGATTTATATGCCGACACTTTACTGAACTGTTCATAACTCAATGCACAAAATAAAATATTTAAGCCCTTAGCATTTAGAGTTTCATTTTCTTTTTCAGTAATTGTCCAAGTATTATAAGGAGTAGTTAACGGAGTATTTGGTTTAGAAATCATGAACCACAATTTATGATCTATACTTTGAAGAAAAAAAGTCATCCTATATTTCCAATATTCAAAATGTATTCCATCAAATAAAGGAGGACGATTAAGATTTTGGCCTTCATATAAAGAAAAATTACCATTTCCAGTAGCCATTTTACCTTAGATTTTTCAACCTATTTGATTTTAAATAGTCTATAAACTTTAAAACAACTTGAGCCTTAAATCAAGAAAGTTAAACGTATGCTCAGATATTAATTTCTGTTTAAAAACAAGGAAGGTAGAATAAACAATGATATTAAATAAGTTGGTATCGATTTTATATCAAAGATTATTAACAAAGCTCTGATACCACTTGTAATATCGTATGGCTACACAAGAGGGTGGTGAATTGTGTATCTTTAATATTTTCTGAAATATAATTGAAACTTTAAAACTCAAAAACAAGTCGAGACATTGTTTTCATAAAATCATTTTTATTCAAGGTTTCAATTACAATATACAATTCAATTCTCCTCAGAAATTGTAGATGCAATTATATTTCGATACCATGTATCATCTAAACAATTTCATAACTACAAATAGAGAAAACTAATTTGCGGAATTTAGAACTTTTCTCCCTATTTGAGATATTTCTTCTTCTTCTTTTTCTTCTTCAGCAATTCTTCAGTGATGAATATCTTGTCTTTTCATGCTTCATTGAATTTGCTTTCTTCTGATACTTCAAATCTTCAGTGACGAAAATCTTACCTTTTTATGCTTCACTGAACTTTCTTCCACTTGAGAGATTTTCCCCGAGAAGGTGTTTTTGATCACTGAAAATGATTTTTCTTTTGGTGTGCAGGGATGGTTTGATCCTTGAAAAGATTTTTCGTTTTGTGTGCAAGGATAGTTTGATCAACGAGAATTCTATGCCTTTTATACTGTATCTTCATTTCATGCATATCCTTCACGTTTAACCACTACCAGTTTTCCACTTCTCCACGTCTTTTCTTTTTCCTTCATCGAAACACACGTTCTAACCCACGTTTATATTTCGAATTTTCTTTAATCATTAGTCTTGAATCTCTGAAAAATTTCCTGCAAAATAAACTTTCTTGTCTAAAAATTTTTCATCATTGTAATAATAAGTCGTTACTTTAATGTTAACTAAACGAGTAACACAAGTATATATATAACTTAACGTTTCTAACTTAACGAGTTCCTCATGTGCCATTTCACGTGACAAGTACTGTAGTTAACTCAACGAACTAAGTCTGTGGTGTTATGCTATCTTAACGAACCATCTCCATTGTGTTATGATAACTCAACGAACCAGTAATAAACAAATGTTTTTATAATAAGAATTTTACCACGTGTAAAAATAACAACTTAAGTTTATAACGCTAACCTAACGCGCTGCCTTAGTGTTCAATATAGCAACTCAATGCGTTTAGTTATGTTAACTTAACGAGTTAAACATGTGCACCTCACGTGATACAATACAACGTTCATAACTTATAATTTCACCACGTGTATAACACTAACTTAACGAGTTCGTCTCTTCTTTTACTCACTAACTTAACGAGTTATCACGTGACCTATTTTAACCTTTAACCCTTTAACTTAAGGAGTTCTCACGTGACCTCTATACAAACAATACTCTAACTTAACGAGTTGTCTAAACGTGCACTGTTCATGATACAGAAGATATAACATTAAAACATATCATGCTTTCAATAAAAACACACGTTAACTTAACGCTTAGCTAAATGAGAAATTAATGCAACGAAACGACTAGTTATTAACTTTAGATCCAATACAGACAAGTATTTATATTAGTAAGCTTTTTCTGTATTAATTGATGATTTTAATTTCTTTTCACAAGCAATAGTAATTGAGCAAATATGATTATTTTCATTCAGCACACATCATCAAAACAAAAATACTCAACATCATCATTTGAAAACTTCGTTAAATTCTCTAAAGAAATAATAGGCATCCTCTCTTTCTAATCCATGAAAATGTGGCAATTGACTAATATAATTAGATTTCAGTTCAAACCTATCTCCCTCAAAGTTTGGCAATCGAATACATGAAGGTTCATCAATTAATACAGGATACAGAATTTCTCCTAATGGTTTTTCTACTAGGGCAGCCATCTCTATGTTCTCTTTTAAAGAAAGGTTAGCTACAGCCCAAAGAATTTCGTTAAAATTCAGTTCAGAAAATTTTTCAATACTCCTCTGCAATGAAAATTCTTGGGTAGGTGTTCTTACTAATCATTTAGTGCTTAGAGAACGAGTCCTTGTGCTCATAAACAAATAGCAGAAGGTTAATTACATACCAGTCTGTAGCTTTCCATTCTATAAATATTTGTTGTCGGATGAAGGTTGAATCAGCTGCTTCTCCTTCCAGTTCCTCCAACGCTATCTCCTTTCTTTTAAAAGTGTTGGTAACTCGTAAATAACATTCTGTTTCATATATATACTACGCATCCATAAAGTGAATAAATCTCGTTGCAAGAACGTGGCTTGCAACATGCATCGTGGTTCCTATTTTTATGGGTACGTGTACCACTACTAATTTCAAATTTTGGTAACCGCTAAACCGACGAAGTTTCGTTTGTGGTTAAAAGAATAACCGTTCTGCTTAATCCACGAACTAACCTCGTTGAGTTACAGATTACTCAACGGAGCACAGTCGGTTACTGTTGCTAACTCCACGGAGTAACTTCGTTGAGTTACAGATAACTCTACGGAGTGACCTTATATTATATTATTGACCTCGTGGAGTTATGTTTAACTCAACGAACTTACTTCGTTGAGTTAACACTTCGCAACATCTAAGTTTCACTATCGTAAGTTTTCTATTCTATTTTTTTATCAGTTTAACCGATACTACGCTTCGGTCAGACCTAAATATTTTTTATTCTTTTACTTTTCTTTCGGTTGGACTGATACTATGTTTCAGTAAAACCAATATTTTTTTCTGAAAATTAATATACAATTTTTTTTCCTGTTTAACCAATACTATGCTTCGGTCAAACCTAAATATTTTTTATTTTTTTACTTTTCTTTCGGTTGAACCGATACTATGTTTCGGTAAAACCAATATTTTTTTTTGAAAATTAATATACAATTTTTTTTCCGGTTTAACCGATACTATGCTTCGGTCAGACCTAAATATTTTTTATTTTTTTACTTTTCTTTCGGTTGAACCGATACTATGTTTCGGTAAAACCAATATTTTTTTCTGAATATTAATATACAATTTTTTTCCGGTTTAACCGATACTACGCTTCGGTCAGACCTAAATATTTTTTAATTTCCCGGTCATACTGATGGATCTAGTCGGTTGAACCGCAACTATTTTTATGTTTTATATATATTTTTAATGTTGTTGTTTTTTTTTTATATATAAATAAACATAAAAACTGATTTCTTACTAAATAAAGCTCGAGAAGTCCTCTACTCTAACTTCTTCTATAATTCCAAAGGAGTTTTTTGGTGTTTTCAGAATAGGTTTAAGTCTTTGTCCATTTACTTTAAATATATTCTGATTTTTAGGATTTTCAATTTCAATAGCTCCATAAGGATAAACATTTCAAACTATGTAAGGTCCTGCCCATCTAGATCTTAATTTTCCTAGTTGGTTATGGAGTCTAGCTAGATAAAGATATACTTCTTGTCCTATTTCAAAGCTTTTAGGAATAATTTTTCTATCATGCCAAAATTTAATTTTCTCTTTTTCTCTTACAGTCTTCGAATAAGCTTCATTTCTAAATTCTTCTAATTCAATTAGTTGCATTTTCCTATTTTCAGTAGCTTGATTTAAATTAGTGTTCAGAGTTTTTAATGCCCAATAAGCTTTATGTTCTATTTCAGCAGGTAAATGACAACGTTTTCCATATACTAGCCTAAAAGGTGACAAACCTAAGCTCATTTCATAAGCAGTTCTATAAGCCCAAAGTGTATCTATGAATCTATTAGCTCAATCTGTTCTAGTAGGATTTACTATTTTTTCTAAGATTAATTTAATTTGTTTGTTTGCACTTTCTACTTGTCCACTTGTTTGCAGATGATATGATGTTGCAATTTTGTGGTTTACTCCATATTTCTTCATTAAGGCTTCAAAACTTCTATTACAGAAATGAGTTCCTCTATCACTGATAATAGCTTTAGGTATTCCAAATCTGGCAAATATATTTGTTCTTATAAATTGTATTACAACTTTGTTATCATTAGTTTTTGTAGGAATAGCTTCTATCCATTTAGATACATAATCCACCCCCAACAATATGTAATTAAATTGATTAGACATAGGAAATGGACCCATAAAATCTATTCCCCACACATCAAAGATTTCAACCTCAACAATAGGATTAAGAGGCATCATATTCCTCTTTGATATTCTTCCTATTTGTTGACATCTTAAACAACTTAAGCAATATTTATGAGCATCTTTGAATAGTGTTGGCCAATAAAACCCACATTGCAGAATTTTTGCAGTAGTTTTCCCTGAACCAAAATGTCCTCCACAAGCTTGGTCATGACAGAAAGACAATATACTCGAATATTCAGTTTTTGGAACACACCTCCTTAAAACCAGATCAGGACATTTCTTAAATAAGTAAGGGTCTTTCCAATAGTAATATTTTACTCTTGAGAAAAACAATTTCTTATCCTGTCTATTCCAATCCTTAGGTGTTAAACCAATAACTAAGTAATTAACTGTCTGCATACCAAGGCATTGTGTTGATGGTCATTAATTGTTCATCAGGAAAATTATCCTTAATTTCAATATTTGATTTTTCTATTTGTAATCTTGATAAATGGTCTGCTACTACATTCTCACAACCTTTTTTATCTTTAATTTCTAAATCCAATTCTTGCAATAATAATATCCATCGGATCAATCTAGGTTTAGTTTCTTTTTTCTTTATTAGATGTTTTAGAGCTGAATGATCCGTGTATACTATTACTTTAGCTCCAATCAGATATGATCTAAACTTTTCTAAAGCAAACACAATAGCTAATAATTCTTTTTCAGTAGTTGTGTAATTAACTTGAGCATCATTTAAGGTTTTGCTTGCATAATGAATCACTCTAGGAGATTTTTCTATCTTCTGTCCTAACACTGATCCTACAGCAAAATCAGAAGCATTGCACATTAATTCAAATGGATGGTTCCAATTAGGTGCTTGAATTATAGGAGTTGAAATTAAGCTAGTCTTAAGTCTGAAAAATGCTTCCTTGCAATTTTTATCAAAGTTAAATGGAACATCTTTTAATAGATTAGTTAAAGGTCTAGCTATCTTGCTAAAGTCTTTAATAAATCTTCTATAAAAACCAGCATGTCCTAGAAATGATCTAATATCTTTTACTGATTTAGGTTCTAGTAGATTAGAAATTACTTCTATTTTAGCTTTATCTACTTCCAACCCTTTTTTAGAAACAACATGCCCTAAGATTATTCCTTGTTTAACCATGAAGTGACATTTTTCCAAATTTAAAACCAGATTTTTTTCCACACAGCGTTTTAATATTTGGTCTAAATTGCTTAAACACACTTCATATGAGTTGCCATATACAGTAAAATCATCTATAAATATTTCTAAAAATTCTTTAGTCATTCCAATAAATATGCCCTGCACACACCTTTGAAAGGTAGCTGGCGCATTGCATAATCTGAATGACATTCTTTTAAAAGCATAAGTTCCATTAGGACAGGTGAAAGTTGTTTTCTCTTGATCCTCTAATGCTACTGGAATTTGATTATACCCTGAATACCCGTCTACGAAACAAAAATATTCTTGCCCTGCTAATCTTTCCAGCATTTGATCTATAAAAGGTAAGGGAAAATGATCTTTCCTAGTCACAACATTCATCTTTCTATAGTCTATACATACTCTCTAGCCTGATTGAATTCTAGTAGGTATCAAGTCTTGACTTTCATTCCTAATAACTATTAATCCTGATTTCTTGGGAACTACATGGATTGGACTAACCCACGAGCTATCAGAAATTGGATAAATTATATCATTATCTAACCATTTAACTATTTCTTTCCTAACTACTTCTTTAAGGTTTGGATTTAATCTCCTCTCAGGAATTCTAACAGGTTTAGCATTCTCTTCTAAATATATGTGGTGACAGCATAAAGTTGAACTTAACCCTTTTATATTAGTCATAGTCCATCCTATTGCTTCTTTATAACTTTTTACTACATCTTTTAATTTAGCTATTTGATCCTCTTTTAAATCTGAAGCAATAATAATTGGACAGGTCCGTTTATCTTCCAGAAATATATAGGTTAATTTAGGAGGTAAAGGTTTTAATTCTAAATGCTGCCCATAAGAAGCTAGAGCTCCTAATTGAACATCATCATTTTTTAAATTAATTTCTTCCTGATCTCCTTCTATATTTATACTTTCACTTTCTTCTAAAGTTTCAGAATTGATTTGCCTATTTAATTCTTCTTGAATCACATCATCTAACATATCTCCTTCATCCTCTAAAAATTCTATGGTATGTAAGGACATTTCTAACTCCTCAAACCTTTCTAGTTTGAAAATATTTAATTGAGTATCCTCATTACCATATGCTAACTTCATTACTCCAGTTTTACAATTTATAACAGCCTCTGATGTTGCTAAAAATGGCCTTCCCAAAATTAAAGATGTATCACTATTTTTATGCTTAATTTGTTGAGAATCCAAAATTACAATATCAATAGGATATATAAAATTCTTGATTTTAATTAAGACATCCTCTATTTTTCCTCTATGGTATCTTATACTTCTATCAGCTAATTGAATAACTGTACTAGTAGGAGTTAAGCCTTCTAATCCTAAGGATGCAAATATATCACTTGGCATAACATTTATACCTACACCTAAGTCTATTAAGGTTCTTTCTAGAATGGTATTTCCTATGGCGCATGATATAACAAGGATTCCAGGATCAGATAACTTTTTAGGAATTTGTGGCAGAAATAGGGAACTACTTTGCTCAGCTAAAAAGACCTTTCTAAGAACTTTTCGCTCTCTTTTCTTAGTACACCAATCTTTTAGAAATTTAGCACAAGGTGGCATATTCTGCAATAGATCTAACAAAGGAATGTTAACTTGTACTTTTTCAAAAATTTCTCTGATTTTTTCTTATTTTTTAGGAATTGTTTGTTGTAATCTTTCAAGATAGGGTGCTAAAGATTTTGATTTCAAAGACTCTTTTTCTTTCAGTTGATTTGTTTGATCATTTTTAGCTTCAATTGCAGATTCAGATTGTTCTTCAGCGATTTCTAGATTTTCAGCTATTACATTTTCATTATCATTTTGATTTTTACTCTTGTCCACCTTCATATCATTTTCATTTTGAGTTCTTGGTGGTATATTAGTTCCAGATCTTAATGTTACACATACATCTTCCAGATTTTCGTTACTTTCATGATATTTTTGTATATCATTTTCGTGATTATGATCTTCAATTATTTTTAGTTTTAAAGTGCATTCTTTAAATTCTCTTGCATTAGTGTTTTCTGTTTGCTGTATATTTTGCAAGTTGTGTAGGTTTATAACATTATAATTTTCATTGTCCTGTTGCAAAACTTGTATTTTCATTACATTTTTGTCTAATGCTTTTAATTTTGTTTCTAGATCATCTAATTTCATTGCATTCAATTTTTGATCAATTTTCTTTATGGCTTTTTCAGTTTCGTAAATTATATCCTGTTTAGGTTCTGAATATGCCTCCCTATAGTTTAACCGGTTAACTTCTTGTTGTTGACACACAAAGTATTCTAGTTTGTCCAGATTTTGCTCTATACTATGCTCCAGTCTGTCATAGCTATCCCAAACTTTAGTGTCTCTCATCATATTACACATTCTATACTGACCATCAGTTGGGTAAACTATAGGATTCTCATACTCGACTCTATTATATTGAGGATAATTCATTTGTTGTTCATGGGATCTAACAATCTGTAAATGTCTCAATTTCAAACAATCAGAAATGTCGTGTCCTTCAGAATTGCAGAATTCACATATGCTAATTAAAGGTTTCGAAAATCTTTAAGCATAAGCATATGCCATATTCTCAATTACAGAAGAAAACACAACTCTGGCTATTAAAACGAAACAGCTCTAATAGTTGCTTATATCTATTCAATTCAATTCAATTCACTTCGACTCAATTCAATTCAATTCCCCAACAACAGTGCCATAAAACTTGTTTGTGTTTTCCCAGCACTACACTAGAAAAACTTGGATTTGTTACTTCTATTTTTACTTAGTTAATTTATCTTTACGCCTATTCTTTCTTTTAGAAGTAAACAAACAACCTTTAATACAATTTAGATATTAATTCCAATTTGTACTTTAACTGCAAGTGCACAATGTCTATTGTATCAGTGTGCAAGTATAGGTCGATCCCATAGGGAATTGCTGATGAATTTAAGAAATGTTTGATCGTGAACAATTCAAATTTATATTCAATAAGCATTCCGTTGAGTTACAGTTAACTCAACGGACTAAGTTCGTTGAGTTATGGCTAACTCAACGGACTATCCTCGTGGACTTAAGTTAACTCCATGAGCCTGTCTCTTCTTTATAATACTGCTATTTACAAAGGAATTCGGCCAACCATTGGGCGATTCCACAGATTGTAAATAATATCAATTAAGCTTTTTAATGCTAGATAACATTGGATTTATCATTAAGCAATACTAATATTCAAATGATTCAAACAGTCACCATTAAAATCTTTAAGTTTTTTATACGAACCAATTTCAGTAAACTGTAAAATTAAAACTAACATAAAACAATCATAAAACTGATACAGATAACATTAATCACGATACAACACTCAAATACAACATACAAACAAAGATAAATTGTTTTTGGTATTTTTATTTTGATGTGAACATGGAAATGGGCGAAAGGGGAAATGTAAAGTAATCTCACTTGACAGTAAATACTTCCAACACTACTTGCAACGCGATTACACCACTGAAAATTAAACCACTTACAATTCTGTCTCCTCTCCCTATAGAATCGTGAGTCCAGAATTGCAAGATGATCTCCTCTTTAGCATACAGGCATCAACCCGAAGCCAAGGCTAAAAGCTTTACGTTCTCCTGAAATATGAGTCGGTGCTTGGTGAAAATGGCTTCCCTTCTCGCGACGCGATCACTCCTCGTAGTGGTTGTCAGGCACTGTGTTTGGCTCGGAATCGACCCGACATCAGGCAAGTATCCTCACAGACCTTCGATGATTGGTGATTATGGTGGTGATACGATGGTTGGTGTGATACTTCGGAGAATCGCCGAACTGTCTGCAGAAAGCTCGGTGCTCCTCCTCTGTATACACTGGTCGTCCATCGATCACACTTTCTTCTTTTTTTCTTCTTTTCTTTTATATTTCTTCAGTAGTAACTGCTTCTGCTTGAATGATCGGTTGGATTTCCTTCCTTCAGATCAATGGCGATGCTTCCTTCTCCATGCACGATTGAATTCATGCGTGATACGTGCAAACGTGGTTTTTCCTTCCAACTGTCTATTCCTGCAACTGCTACAGTGGCATTTTAGAAAATAACTATAAAATACATGCAATAAAGAAATAAGCCGCTAACCTAACATGTTATCTTAGTGTATATTCGTGTAACTCAACGCATACAGTTTTGCTAACTTAACGAGTTATAACTTAAGTAAATCTACCAGATCTCGACACGTGTCAACAGCAGTTTAAATATAAAATAACATTTCGGAGAGTTACAGGTCTAACTATCTGATGCTCAGATGCATTTTCGGATACTTAAGAATTTCACAACCTGCAACTTACCGACAGTTCATAAATGTACTAAATTAACATTAATTCCCCAAAATTAAGCAGATTTTTCAATTAAAGCATATAACAATGCAATTATAACATAATGGCTTAATTCTCATATGATAAGCTAAATATTATGCAATTAACCATCATTTAACCGTTAATAATATGCACTTTTTCATTCTAAACACTCAGCTCCTGGATCTGCCATATATCTATTGATCACTCCCACTACATGAGATATATCAGGTCTTGTGCATATCATGACATACATTAAACTTCTCAATACTGAAGCATATAGTATTTTAGACATTTTTGTCCTTTCTTCTTCAGTCTTAGCTGACTTATCTTTGGATAACTTGAAGTGGGGTCCGAGAGGTAGTTCAGTCTTCCTCTCATTTGAAATATTAAATCTCCTTAGTACCTTTTCTAGATACTTCTTCTAATTTAATCTCAAAGTGCTTGCCACTCTATCTCGGATAATTCTCATACCCAAGATTTGCTTGGCTTCTCCCATATCCTTCATGTTAAATTCTTTTGACAGTTGTCTCTTTAATTACTTAATCTGTTCCATACTAGAACAAGCAATTAACATATCATCTACATAAATCAGTAGAATAATGAAGCAATCATTAAACAGTTTTATGTAGCAGCAATAGTCTGTATCACATCTTTTGAAGCCTAGGGTACAGATAAAGGTATAAAATCTCTTATACCATTGTCGTGGTGCTTGCTTCAAACCATACAAACTTTTCAGCAATCTACATATTGTCTTTCTTTTCTTGCCAGCTACTGCAAATCCTTCTGGTTGCATCATGTAGAGTTCTTCCTACAAGTCACCATGTAGGAATGATGTCTTTACATCCATTTGCTCTAAAAGCAAATTTTCTACAACAATAATGCTTAAGACTATTCTTATAATATTCATCTTCACAACAGGAGAGAATACTTCTATATAGTCTATGTCTTGAATTTGCTGAAAACCCTTGATGACAAGTTTGGCTTTATATTTCTTGCTGTCATCTAGTTGTTCTTTCATCCTAAACACCCACTTGTTTCCTAGGATTTTCTTTCCTTCTAGCAATGAAGTTAGCTCCTAAGTATTATTCTTCTCTAGGGACCTCATTTCTTCTTTCATTGATAACTCCCATTTGTGTGCATCACTTGCACAGATTACTTTCTGATATGTTTTAGGTTCACCATCATTCGTTAGTAACAGATAATTGAATGATGGTACATACCTTTCAAGTTGTCTGGAAACTCTTCCAGATCTTCTAAGTTGTTTAGTGACAACTTCATCTTCTTGATCATCTAGATGTTCTTGATGTTTAGCCTCTAGAAGCTGAATTTCTTCTACAGGTTCTTTCTAAGGTTGTTCAACATCATTATTTAGACTGATCTCAGTAGTACTTTTAGACTAAAGCTCTAACTGTTATTCATTTGCACTTTCTTTGTACTTGTACATCTTGGATTCAATAAACATGACATCTTTTGCATAGATTATTTTCTTGGTTTCTTCTACCAAGAATCTGTAACCAAAATAATCCTTACCATAGCCAATGAAATAACATTTCTGTGATTTTGAATCTAGCTTGTCTCTTTTGTCACTATTCAAGTGGATAAATGACTTGGATCCAAAGACTTTTAAGTGAGCATAGTTGACCTCTTTCCTTGTCCACAATTATTCAGGGTTTTTGAGCTCCATTGGGACAAATGGTCTTCTATTTATCAGATAGGCGACTGTATTGACAGCTTCTGCTCAGAATGACTTGGGAAAACCTGCATGTAGTCTCATGCATCTTGCCCGTTCATTCAAGGTCTTGTTCATCCTTTCAGCAACTCCATTTTGTTGTGGAGTTCTAGCTACAGTCCTCTGCCTTCTAGTCCCTTACTCCTCACAGTAAACTTTAAATTCATGGCTATCATATTCTCCTCCATTATCTAACCTAATGGATTTGATTTTTCTTCTACTTTGATTTTCCACTTCTACCTTCCATTTCTTGAAGACTTGGAAAACTTCAGATTTCTGTTTCAGAAAATAAACCCATACCTTCCTTGTACTGTCATCAATGAATGTGACATAATAGAGAGCACCTCCTAAAGAACTGATAGGGGCAGACCCCTACACATCCGTGTGAACCAGCTCCAATTTCTGTGACTTAAGATCATGAGGAGTCCTAGCAAAGTTAACTTTCTTTTGCTTTCCCTTAATGTAGTCCTCACATATCCCTAAATTGACATTCTTCAGCTTAGGAATTTTCTCTTCTGCCACTAAAACTTTCAGTCCATTCTCACTGAGGTGTCTTAGTCTTTTATGCCATAAGTTAGTGTCTTCAGTATCACTAACTACTACAATAGAGTCATCTTGATCTGATGTTAGATATAAGGTGCCATTCCTCTATCCTGAGGCAATAATTCTTGCACCTTTGGTTACCTTCCATTTTCCTACATCAAAGGCAATATGATAACCATCATTGTCTAGGGAACTTATGGAAATTAATTGTTTTGCAAGATTAGGAACATATCTGACTTCTTGCAATTTCCATATCCCTTGTTTTGTTTTTATGTGTACCTCTCCTATTCCCAACACATCCAAACTTGTGTTGTTAGCTAGGTACACCTTTTTCACAGGAGTTGCACGATAAGTGTGCAACAAATCCTTCCTATAAGTAGTGTGGAATGAAACTCCTGAGTCTAGTACCCATGAGTCATTTGAACTATCTACACAGCATACTAGGGCATCATCTGAATCATAGGAGACAACATTTGCAACTGCTCCTTCTGATTCCTTCCCTTTGCTGTCTTTCTTGGGAGCCTTACACTATGACTTGAAGTGCCCTCATTGATTACAGTTTTAGCATTTGATATCTAATCTCACTTTACTGGTACCTCTAGACTTTGACCTTCCTTTGGATTTAAATTGTTTTGATTTACTTCTCCCTCTAATTTCAACACTAAGGGCAGAAGTTGAAGTTGACAATTCACTTTTTCTGCGAATGTCCTCACTCAAAATTAAATCCTGGATGTCACTCATCTTGAGCTTCTCATGACCTAGTGAACTACTTACACTAGTCACGATAGTAGACCAACTTTCTGGTAATGAGGATAATAAAATCAAGGCCCTAACTTCATCATTAAATACTATATCTACTTAATGTAGTTGATTCAAAATAGTATTTAGCTCATTAACGTGGTCTATTACATTTCCACTTTCATGCATTTTCAGATTAAATAATCTACGCATGAGAAATACCTTGTTGGCGATTGCTGGCTTCTCATATATGTTGGACAAAGCTTTCATCAAGTTAGCTGTTGTTTTCACCTTGGCAACGTTAGAATGAATGTTCCTTGCCAATGACAACCTGACGAGACCTAGAGCTTTTCTACCTAGAAACTCCCACTCTTCCTGATCCATCTTCTCTGGTTTTCTTTTGAACAGAGGTTGATGAAGATCCTTCTGATACAAACAGTCTTCAATCTGAGACCTCTAGTATCCAAAATCTTTACCATCAAACTTCTCGATCCTGAGCTTTCTATCGTCTGCCATTCTGTTAAACTGAAGAACATTCGGCTCTGATACCAGTTGTTAGAATTGGAATGGATTGTTCAGTCAACTTTCTATGACACGATTCAGAAACACTCACCTCTAAACTCACCGAAACTGGAAGTGAAGAGTAAAAGAAGAAATAACACAATGAAGACATAGGATTTACGTGGTTCAGCAACAGCCTACGTCCACAGAGAGTTGAGGGTTCTTCTTCGACACAATCAATTGCAATGTTTTACAACATCATAAAGGTATATATACTACCCAACTTAGGGTTTATAAACCTTTAATTACATACAAGCCATTAGAGTAGAGAAATAATGCTTCAGAGAAGGGACTTTCAATTTCAGAGCCTTATTTTCCTAACTTAGCGAAATCTACAACATTTTGGATAGTTACAAACTTAACTATTCGAAGAAATTCTTCTTTCTAACGGGTGGTACTGTAGTAGGCTAACTGTTCGAAGAGATTTGGTATTTCAAATAGTTACAGACTTAACTGTCTGAAAACCTACTTCTCTCTCTATCCTTTCGGAAGGTTCTATCGTTAACTCTCCAAAAAACTGCATGTCTTTCGGATAGTTACTACTATCTTAATTATCCGAAAACTCACTTAAGTGTCTCTTTAGTCATTTCGAAAGGTTCTGCAGTTAGCCTTCCGAAAACTTATGATTTTCGGATAGTTACTGCCTAACTATTTGAAGATCCACTTAAGTCTCTACTTTTCGGATACTTGGCTTTTTAACTATCTGAAGATCCACTTAAGTGTCTGACTTTCAGATACTTAGTTTCTTAACTATTTGAATGTCCACTTAAGTATCCTTTAAGTCATTCCAGATGGTTACAGCTAGTAACCCTTTGAAATCTTTTAACTTTCGGATAGTTAGTTCAAAGCCTCCGACTGAAACTTTATTTTCGGATACTTAGGTCTGATAACCTATCGAAAATATAAATCTACCAGATACTTACTATTAATAAGCTTCCGATTGAACCTGGACTTCTTGTGGCATACTCCACACCTGTACTACTTGCCCTAACAATTATAGCTATTGGAAAAATAGGATGGAGTGTTTTCTCAAGAGTATTGATGTAAAACTCTAGAGAATAGTTGTACATGGTACACCACTACCAATCAGTCATGAAAGTGATTGGTTTGAGGAGGATGAAAGAATCATCCAGATGGATGCTTGTGGGTTAAACTCAATCTACCATGCATTGACTGGTGAACAGTATAACAAAATATTTGCCTGTAAATCTTCTCATGAGGCTTGGAAAACTCTTCAAATCACATATGAAGGAACCAGCCAAGTAAAAGATACAAAGATTAGCATTTTGTTAAGAAAATATGAATTATTCAATATACTTGATAAAGAAAGTATTACTGAAATGTTTTCTAGATTCATAGAAATTATAAATGAACTAAGAGGTCTTGGAAGGGACTTTTCTAATCGTGAATAGGTACAAAAGATCCTAAGAAGCCTGATAGTTGAATGGAAGCAGAAATCTACTTCCATACAAGACTCAAAAGATTTAAACAATTATTCAATTGAAGATCTGTTGGGAAATCTTCTTGCTCATGAAGTTCAGATGAAGGAATGGAAAGAAGAAGAAGGAGTCATTGAAAGAAAGGCTAAGAAAAAGAAAGAACTAGCCTTTCCTTCAACAAAAGACCAACCAAGCTCGGATGATGAGACAAGGAGGCAAAACTAGCTCCTCAATATCAAAAGTCCCTACATGCTACAAGTGCAAAAAATTAGGACACATTCAACTTTACTGTCCTTTTCTACAGGAGGAGGACAAACAAAAATGGAAGAGGAAGAATAAGAAGAAAATGGCCTTGAAAGCCACATGGGTTGACAGTAGTTCATCCAGTAGTTCATCAGACTTAGAGGAAGAGGCATCTGCAAATGTGTGCTTTACTACACAAGAGGTATGTTCTACATCTCCTGATTACTCAGAAAAGGAAAATGATGATTTAGATGTAGATAGTCTTCTTTGTACAGTAGATAAGTTATATGTAAAATGTAAAAATTATAAGAAAGAATTAAAGAGTTTAAATTCTTATCTAGAAGATGTCTTTGTTGAATTAGAAAAAGCCCTAGTGGATAATAGAGAATTAAAAACTAAAATGGATAGCTATAGTTGTAAAAATTTTGATCTGAAATAAGAAAATAAAAATCTATTATCTAAAATTACTAATTTGAAGAACACTATATATAAATTTACCAAAGGTGAAAACAGTCTAAATAAAATCATAGGATCCCAAAGAACAGGAACAAATAAATTTGGCCTAGAGTATGCTATACCATAGGAAATTTCTTACTGTGGTGGAAAGATTAGATCTTACAGAGATGGCACAACTGTGTTTGTCATTAAGAGGAGATCTACTTCTATATGGCTACCAAAAGGCAACAAGTTCAATATACAAAGGACTAACATTGATGGACCCAAGAAAATATGGGTACCAAAAGTCTTAATTTCAACATGATTTGCAGGACTACATGGACAAGGAAGCTCAAACGTCCAAGTGGATTATTGACAGTGGATGCTCAAAGCATATGACAGGTAAGAAAAGATTTCTGGAATCTGTTAAATCAATAAATTTAGGATCTATTAAGTTTGGTAATAATGAAAAATGTAGAATTACTGCTGTAGGAAATGTTGCATCTAAAAATGGAAAAATAGAGAATATGTTACATGTAAATGGTTTAAAATAGAATCTACTAAGTGTAGGTCAATTATGTGACAAAGGTTACAATATACTCTTTACTACAAAAAATTGCTTTATATTACAACAGGATACACATGAAATCAAATTTACTGGATTAAAGATAATTCAATTTATGCTTTGGAATTTCCATTTGATAATATATCTAGTGATGCATGTTTAGTTGCTTCTAATGAAGATGAATGGTTATAGCATAAAAGATTAAATCATGCGAACATGAGACTCCTAAGAAAATTGACCAAACATGATCTTGTTAGAGGTGTGCCTAAACTCAAATTCAAGGGAGATAAATTCTGTAGTGATTGTACAATTGGAAAACAAAAGAAGTCAGTACACAAGAGTATTGAAGACATTGTGCCACAAGTCAGCCATTAGATCTACTACATATGGACCTATTTGGTCCTACACAGACAGCCAGTTTAGGAGGAAGAAAATATACCTTAGTGGTAGTTGATGATTATTCAAAATTCACTTAGGTTATTTTCTTAACACACAAGAATGAAGCCTACTATGAATTCAAATATCTCTGTATTAGAATTCAAAATGAAAAAGAATCGACTGTGAAGAAGATCAGAAGTGATCATGGAGGTGAATTTGAAAATTCTAAATTTGAAGAATTATGTAATTCCTTTGGCATACTGCATGAATTTTCATGTCCAAGAACTCCTACATAGAATGGAGTTGTAGAAAGGAAAAATAGATCAGTACAAGAAATGGCAAGAACAATTCTTAATGCATCTGATCTATCAAAGTCTTTACGGGCTGAAGTTGTAAATACTACATGTTATTCAATAAACATAACTCATCTTTAGCCTATCTTGCATAAGACACCTTTTGAATTATGGTATGGTAAAACACCAAATGTTGGATACTTCAAAGTCTTTGGATCAAGATGTTTTGTACTTAATACTAGGGATCAAAAGGACAAATTTGATGCAAAGTCTGATCCTACTCTACTTGTTGGATACTCTTCGAGAAGTAAGGCTTATAGGGTCTATTTTGAATATGAAAGAAGAGTAGAAGAGTCAATGAATGTATCTTTTGATGAAGACATAGTAGGAAAATTGAAGAAGCTAAAAATAGATAGTGAAAGTGAAAGTGAATCAGTAAATCATAAAATTCTTTAGAAAAAGGATAGTTCAACACTGCCTGCACCTATTGTGATAGAAAAAGCATGGAAGACAAAGTCTGTACATCCCATTGCACAAATTATTGGGAATATAAATCAAGGTGTTCAAACAAGAAGCAAAATTCAAAATATTTGTAATTATTGTGCTTTTGTGTTTGAACTTGAACCTACAACAATTGAAGAAGCCTGCATTGATGAATACTAGATTATGGCCATGCAAGAGGAACTAAATCAGTTCAAGAAAAATGAAGTCTGAAATTTAATTGAAAGGCCCATCGAAAAATCAATTATTGGAACTAGATGGGTGTTTAAGAATAAACTTGATAATAATAGCAGTATTATCAGAAATAAAGCTAGACTTGTTGCTTAGGGATACAACCAACAGGAAGGAATCGATTATGAAGAAACTTTTGCACTTGTTGCAAGACTTGAAGTAATTAGAATGTTGCTTGCCTTTGCAAGCAGTATGAAAATCAAGCTTTATCAGATGGATGTTAAAAGTGCCTTTCTTAATGACATTTTGCAAGAAGAAGTATATGTAGAACAACCACCAGGTTTTGAAGATGAAGAAAGACCAAGCCATGTATACAAATTGAATAAAGCTCTTTATGGTCTGAAGCAAGCACCACGTGCATGGTATGATAAACTAAAGAGTTTCCTTCTTGAGAATCAGTTTAACATAGGAACTGCAGACAACACTTTATTTATCAAATCAAAAGGTTCTCATATGTTGATTATTCAGATCTACGTGGATGATATCATTTTTGGTGCTACACATAAGAAACTATGTCATGATTTTCAAATCTTAATGAAGAATGAATTTGAAATGAGTCTAATGGGAGAATTAAAATTCTTTCTAGGATTACAAATTCATCAACTTTAGCATTACATCTTTCTGAATCAAGAAAAATTTTGCAAAGAGATTCTCTTGAAATTTGGTATGGATAAATCCAAAGCAGCAAATACACCTATGAACTCAAATGAAAAACTTCATAAGGACATCTCTAGCAATTCAGTAGATCAAAAGAAATACAAAGGCATGAGTGGATCACTTCTGTATCTAACAGCTAGTAGACCAGACATAATGTTCAGTGTTTGTGCTTGTGCAAGATATCAAGCATCTCCAAAAGCATCACATTTAAAAGTAGTTAAACGTATATTTAAATATCTACAGGGTACCAAAGATTTTGGCTTATTTTATTCTTCATAGAATCATTTGATATTAGCAGGATACAGTGATGCAGATTATGTAGGATGCAAATTAGATCGAAAAAGCACTAGTGGTACATGTTAGTTGCTTGGTCACTCACTTGTTTCTTGGTTCAGCAGGAAACAAAATTCTATAGCTCTATCTACCACTGAAGTTGAATACATGGCAGCAGGCCTATGTTGTGCACAGATTTTATGGATGCAACAAACCTTGGTAGATTATAAGCTTAATTTTTAGAATACCATTATTTACTGTGACAGTAGTAGTGCCATCAATTTCTCTAAAAATACAGTTCTACACTCTAGAGCAAAACATATCGAGATTAGACACCACTTTCTAAGAGACCATGTTGAAAAAGGTCATATTTCTTTAGAATATGTCTCTACTAAAGAACAACTTGCAGATATTTTCACCAAACCATTATCTAAATCTGCATTTAATCATATTAGACGAAATTTAGGGATTTATTCTTTATATGATTTATAATTTCATATCTCTCTACTCTCCAAGCTCACAACTAGGAGCTTGTTGTATTAACATCTCTGTTTTGTAGCAACTTAGCCATTTGTTTTGGATAACCAGCAATAATTGCTCCACCAAGTCAGTATCTTACTTCTCACTCCTTTTGACAATTGACAAAAAAGGGGGAGAAAGACCATATTTTGGTAGTAGGCTGCAATAAAGTAGGGGGAGTAATCTCAGAAAAATAGGGGGAGTTTCTCAATTTCAATATTTTGTATTCTTTGTGTGATTTTCTGTATAGATATATAGGGAGAGAAATACATGTAATATATTGTAAGGTTTTTGCCATTATCAAAAAGGGGGAGATTGAAAGGACCTCTAAATTTTGATAATGCAAAAATCAATGTGAGGAATCAAATTGTATTTCTCAGGCTTAACAGTCAGTAAGAGAGCAGAAGTTGATACAAACAGTTCAAAGTGTGCTGCAAGTGATAAAAAGGATTTCAGAAGGTTACCAGGCTTAACTATCTGGAAGAGATATATTTTCGATGAGTTACTAGTCTAAGTATCCGAAAGGTAGCATAAAGCAGTAGCAACACTATCGCATAGTTAGAAGATTAAGTATTCGAAAGTAGAAGGCTTTTGGAGAGTTAGAAAGATGGATGTATGAAGAATCAGAAAGTTACTGTAGCTAACTATATGAAACTTAAGTCATTGAATTTCGCATGTGTAGAAATCCAAATAGAAGTTTAAAAGAAGAATCGAAAAGTTACTAGAGCTAACTATCTGAAATTTGAAGAGTTTTGGTGAGTTATAGGTATAACCATCCGAAACTTAAGTTAGTCTATTATGCACGTGCTGAATTAAATAAAGCAGTTGGAAACTTAACGAAGGATTTCGGAGGGTTACTGTAGCTAACTATCCGATAGTTAAATAACAATTCGATAAGTTACAACTACAAGTATTCGATTGAATGACAGCTCTTATGTACGATTTGAAATCCTACATGGCAGAAAGACTTTGGTGACTTGTTTAGAATGAAAAAGTGCATAATATTAACAGTTAAATGATGGTTAATTACATAATATTTAGCTTATCATATGAGAATTAAGCCATTATGTTATAATTACACTATTATATGCTTTAATGAAAGAATCTGCATAATTTCAAGGAATTAATGTTAATTTAGTACATTTCTGAACTGTTAGTAAATTGCACGTTGTGAAATTCTTAAGTATCTGAATTTTCTATTATTTTAGAGAGTTATGTTTAATGTACTGGATAGTTATGTTTTAAAGAATATTTTAATAGTTCCTGAAGTATACGTGTTGAAACCATAATGCATGACTTAAGTGGATTTTCGGTAAGTTATCTGTTAACTATCCGAAATGCATCTGGGCATTGGATAGTTAGGTTCGTAAGTGTTCGAAATATATGAACTTATTAAGTTAGAATTATGCACATGTTGAATTTAAATGCCTTAGTATATCACATGAGATGCACATGTTTAACTCATTAAGTTAGCATAACTGTACGCATTAAGTTACATGAATACACACTAAGGTAACGCGTTATGTTAGCAGCTTATTTCTTTAATGCACATGTTTTATAGTTAAATCAACAAAGTAAGTCTATTGAGTTATTTGTAACTCCACGGACCATTTAACTTCTAATATGCCACTGTAGCAGTTATAGAAATAGGACATTCGAAGGAAAGCCACGATTGCACGTATCACATAGGAATTCACTCGTGGAAGGGAGAAGAAATCACCATTGTTGATCTGAATGAAGGAAATCCAACCGATCATTTAAAGTAGAAGCAATTACTACTGAAGAAATATAAAAGAAGAGGAGAAAAAATGAGGAAGGTGTGGTTGGTGGTGTGTGGCAGTGTGTGTAAAGGTGGAGGACCACGCTAACTACAGACAACATCGGAAGTTCACTAAATCATCCACACCATCACCAACAATTCACCAACATCACCAATATTACCATAATCACCAACCATCAAAGGTCTGTGAGGATACTTTCTTGAAGTCGAGTCGATTCCGAGCCAAACACAGTGCCTAACAACCACTGTGAGGAGTGATCGCATCGTGGGAATGGAAGCCATTTTCACCAAGCACCAACTCATATCTCAAGAGATCGTAAAGCTTCTAGCCTTGGTTTCAGGTTGATGCTAGTATGTTGAAGAGGAGATCATCTTGCAATTCTGGACTCGTAATTCTATAGGGAGAGGAGGTAGAATTGTAAGTGATTAAGTTTGTAGTGGTGTAATCGTGTAACATGTAGTGACGGAAGTATTTACTATTGATAGAGATTTTTACATTTCACCTTTCACCCATTTTCAAGAACATCTCAAAACAAAAATACCAAAAACAACAACTTATCTGAGTTTATATTTAGTATTTTAGTGTTGTATTGTTTGTTTTGTATTGTGATTAAAGTTATTATTGTTAGTATTGTGAATGTTTTGTGTTTGTTTGTTTCAGAAAATAGAAAATAGTATTATAGTTTATTGAAATCGATTATTTTGGATACTTAAAGATTTTAATGGTTACTGTTTGAAATATTTGAATGTTAGTGTTGCTTAATGATAAATCTAATATTCACTAGCATTAAAGAGCTCAATTGATGTTATTTACAATTTGTGAAACCGCTCAATGGTTGGCCGAATTCCTCTATAAATAGTAGTATTAAACTGAAAAGATAGGCTCGTGGAGTTAACTTAAGTCCACGAGATTAGTCTTTTGTGTTAACTATAACTCAACAGAGGGATTACTGAACACATTAAGTATATTATAAAAAACAGAATAGTACACAATTCTTACTCAATTTCTTTGTGAGATCGACTTGTACTTGCACACAAATACAATATACACTATGCACTTGTAGTTAAAATACAAATTGGAATTAATATCTAATTTGTGTGGAAGGTTGTTTGTTTTCTTCTAAAAAGGAATTACTGATAAGCATAAAGACAAATTAACTAAGTTAAAAACAGAAGTTAACAAATACAAGTTATTTAGTGTTGTTCCCTGGGAACCAATACAAGTTCTCTAGTGCCACCTAAAGCAACCTGAACATGACTTTTCGGTAAGTTACAAGTATTTTTCGGAGAGTTACATGGCTAAGCCTCCGAAAAACCCAAGAAATCGGAAGGGTATCTTGAAATATCTCCCTAAATAGTAACTTACCATATTTGGGATTGAAATCTTACCAAATACAGTAGAATACATCTGTTGGAAGAAAAATATGATCGTTCCACATGTTTAGTATATATATAAGCAACAGACAACAGAATCAGATAGCTTTTGCTCATTCAAATATTTACGCCAAGCTCAATAGAAGAAAGCCTTTGAGATCAAATCATCTTTAGCATATACAGACTCAATTTTTAGAAGCTCATCATGCACTCAACTCTAATACTTTCAAGCAAGTGTTTTACTAAAGTACATGGATCAAAAACTTCAAAGAAAGATTAGTTGGAGCTATGACCTGAAAGCTCAATCAGATTGGTTGGTTCTTGCTTTAACCTTAAAGCAAGTGATTGTAAGTTTGTGAAAGTTTAGTGAAGCCCAAGTATCCCTTAGGGGTGGACTAGCCATTAATGGTGAACCACCTAAAAATCTTGTGTGTATTACTTTTATCTTGTGCTTGCTAATTCTTCATATCAATCAACCATTAAATTGTTAAGAAACAAATTATTACCATTCACCCCCCTTTGGTAAGCCATCAGGTCCTAACAGTTAGTCCATTGATGTTGAGTATTTTTGTTTTGATGATGTGTGCTGAATGAAAATAATCATATTTGCTCAATTACTATTGCTTGTGAAAAGAAATTAAAATCATCAATTTATACAGAAAAAGCTTACTAATATAAATACTTGTCTGTATTGGATCTTAAGTTAATAACTAGTCGTTTCGTTGCATTAATTTCTCATTTAGCTAAATGTTAAGTTAACGTGTGTTTTTATTGAAAAGCATGACATGTTTTAAATTTATATCTTCTATATCATGAACAGTGCACATTTAGACAACTCATTAAGTTAGAGTTTTGTTTGTATAGAGGTCACGTGAGAACTCGTTAAGTTAGAGGCTTAAAGGTTAAAATGGGTCACGTGATAACTCGTTAAGTTAGTGAGTAAAAAAAGAGACGAATTCATTAAGTTAGTGCTATACACGTAGTGAAATTATAAGTTACGAATGTTATATTGTATCACGTGAGGTGCACATGTTTAACTCGTTAAGTTAACATAACTAAACGTGTTGAGTTGCTATATTGAACACTAAGGCAACGCGTTAGGTTAGCGTTATAAACTTAAGTTGTTATTTTTGCATGTGGTAAAATTCTTATTATAAAAACATTTGTTTATTATTGAATCAGTGAGTTAAAGCTTTTTTCGATGACTTACAATCGTAACTATCCGAAACTTAAACTGTGTTCGGTGAGTTATCGTTTAACCTTTCGAAAGAAAGGTTAAGCTGGTTCGTTGAGTTAGCATAACACCACAGACTTAGTTCATTGAGTTAGCATAACACCACGGACTTAGTTCATTGAGTTAGCTACAGTACTTGTCACGTGAAACGGCACATGAGGAACTTGTTAAGTTAGAAACGTTAAGTTATATATATATACTTGTGTTACTCGTTTAGTTAACATTAAAGTAACGACTTCTTATTACACTAATGAAAAATTTTTGGACGTGAAAGTTTATTTTGCAATAAATTTTTCAGAGATCCAAGACTGATGATTAAAAAAAATTTGAAATATAAACATGGGTTAGAACGTGTGTGTTTCGATGAAGGAAAAAGAGAAGACGTGGAGAAGTGGAAAACTGGTAGTGGTTAAACGTGAAGGATATGCATGAAATGAAGATATAGTATAAAAGGTATAGAATTCTCATTGATCAAACCATCCTTGCACACAAAACAAAAAATCTTTTCAAGGATCAAACCATCCCTGCACACCAAAAGAAAATTTTTTTTTTGGGGATCAAAAACACCTTCTCGGGCAAAATCTCTCAAGTGAAAGAAAATTTAGTGAAGCAGAAAAGGTTAAATTTATGTCGTTGAAGATTTGAAGTATCAAGTGAAAGAAAATTCGATGAAGCAGAGAAAGACAAGATATTCATCACTGAAGAATTACTGAAGAAGAAAAAGAAGAAGAAGAAAGATCTCAAACAGGGAGAAATGTTTTAAATTCCACAAATTAGTTTTCTCTATTTGTAGTTATGAAATTATTTAGATGATACATGGTATCGAAATATAATTGCATCTACAATTTCTGAGGAGAATTGAATTGTATATTGTAATTGAAACCTTGAATAAAAATGATTTTATGAAAATAATGTCTCGACTTATTTTTGAGTTTTAAAGTTTCAATTATATTTCAGAAAATATTAAAAATACACAATTCACCCCCCTCTTGTGTAGCCATACGATCCTAGAAGTGGTATCAGAGCTTTGTTAATAATCTTTGATATAAAATCGATACCTACTTATTAAATATCATTGCTTATTCTGCCTTCCTCGTTTTTAAACAGACATTAATATCTGAGCATACATTTAACTTCCTTGATTTAAGGCTCAAGTTGTTTTAAAGTTTTAGACTATTTGAAATCAAATAGGTTGAAAAATCTAAGGTAAGATGGCTACTGGAAATGGTAATTTTTCTTTATATGAAGGCCAAAATCTTAATCGTCCTCCTTTATTTGATGGAATACATTTTGAATATTGGAAATATAGGATGACTGTTTTTCTTCAAAGTATAGATCATAAGTTGTGGTTCATGATTTCTAAACCATATACTTCGTTAACTACTCCTTATAATACTTGGACAATTACTGAAAAAGAAAATGAAACTCTGAATGCTAAGGGCTTAAATATTTTATTTTGTGCATTGAGTTATGAACAGTTCAGTAAAGTGTCGGCATATAAATCTGCTTATGAGGTGTGGCATGCATTAGAAGTTTCACATGAAGGTACTTCTCAAGTTAAAGAGACTAAAATAAACATGTTGATTCATAAGTATGAACTCTTTAAGACGCATGAAGACGAAAATGTTTCTGAGATGTTTTCCAAATTTCTTGATATCATAAACTCTTTAAAATGTTTAGGAAAGAATTTTGAACAGAAGGATTTGGCGAGGAAAATTCTCAGATCCCTAATTTCTAAATGGTCTCAGAAAGTAACATCAATTGAGGAATCACGAGATTTAAATGTTTATACTATGAATGAACTTATAGGAAATTTAACAGCTTATGAAGTTCAATTAAATGAATCACTAAGTCACAACAAACTAAAAATGAAGAAAGAAATAGCCTTCAAAATTAATTCAGATTCTGATATATCTACTGATTCTGACGAGGATTTGATTTTGCTAACTAGGAAATTCAAGAAAGCATGGAAATCTAGGAAACACCAAAGGAACAAAAATGATAAACCCTCAACGTCAAAATCATTGAATGACAAGAATTCTTCATCTAGAAAGTATGTAAGTTACAATTGTAAGAAACCTGGACATCTTTCTCCAGATTGTCCTATGAGGAAAAATAAAAAGCATAGTAGGATAAATTAGAAGAAGACAGCTCAGGAAACTTAGAAAAAGTTTTACAAGAAAAAGGCTTTGAAGGTCACTTGGGATGACACATCTAAAGAGTTTGAATTTGAAGAATTATCATCAAAATCTTCACATTCAGAAGGAGAACAAGAGTTAGAAGACGTTGCTCACGTGTGCTTCATGGCAGATGAGTCTGAGGTAATATCTGATCTTGAAAGTCATTCAGATTTCAACTTTGTTGAATTATTATGTGCTTATCATGCATTATTATAAAAACTTAAAGTATGTAAACTAGAAAATAAGAATATAAGAAAATCTTCATCCATTATGGAAGAAGAAAATTGTTTCCTATCTACTACCTTAGAAAAGTTTAAATGTGATAATGAAAATCATGCTAGAGATTTGCAAAAATTTAGATTTAATGAATGTATCTTGCATGAACAAATACAGAATATAAATGCTGAAAAATTAAAGATAGAATCTGAAAATGAAATGTTGAGAAACAATATAAATGAACTTGAATTAGAGATAGATAAATTAAAACTGAGAGAGCAACATTTAAATTCTACCATTGAGAAATGGAATTTAAGTCAAACTAAGTTAGACAAACTAATTAGTACCCCTGCGGTGTCTTATAAATTTGGCTTAGGATTTGATTATCCTGAATATCCTGAATCACAAGCTAATAAAGGATTTATTAGTTGCAGTTCAAGTAAATCTAAGACTAAAATTCCTTTTATTATGAAATAAGGTAATAAATATGTAGAAGTAGGTACTTCAAGGGATGAATCATGTAGTAATAATATAAATCAATGTGATTTGTCAAATTGTACTTCTAACATGACTATAAATGTTTCTAAAAATCTTGTTTCTTGTTTTGGAAATTCAGTTTCTAATGTTTCTAAAATTTCAAACAATTGTAATAAACTGAAAATTCAGAAACCTAAGCATGTAATTCAATACACTAGTATTAGACCAATTACTCATTCTACATGTGATAAAACTAAAAATTCTTATGCAGAAAAAGATTTTGTATGTACGGAAAATGTTAATACAAGTACAAAATCTTGGTATGAACTTACTGAAATGTATGAGCATGACCAAAATAAATTAACATCTCATAAAAATCTGTTTGGTCTTGATTATACTACATCTGAAAACAAAAAGAATGATTGTAAAAGCAATAATGTTATATGTGAGTATGAAGCTAATGATAAATCAATAGTACTTACAACTAATAAGAATATAAATGATAATGTTAAATTATTTTTAAACAAAAAGAAGAAATATGCGTTTAATGAACTTGGTCCTCAACAACATTGGGTACCAAGAAAAAGTTTTTCTTAATTTGTGTTTCAGGAGGAAACAACATCAAAATAGATCTTGGACAGTGGAGCGTCAAGTCACATGACTGGACAGAAAAGTCTATTACAAAATTTTACAAATACCATAAAAGGAAGTGTAACATTTGGAAACAAAAGCAAAGATAAAATCATAGGTATGGGCAATGTTCAAATAATTCCTACTTGTGTTATTTCGAATGCACTATATGTAGAAAACCTAGGATTTAATTTGCTGAGTGTCATAAAACTAACTGAAAATGGATATTAATGTGTAGATGAAATGCTTAAGAAATTTAATTTTAATGATACAAGGATTCGAGTAACTCCTATGAGTACTACTTTAAAGTTAGATATTGATGACATAGGAAAATCTATAGACCAAAAAAAATATAGAAGTATGATTGGTTCTTTACTTTATTTAACTACTAGTAGACCTGATATTATATTTGCTATGTGTGTTTGTGCTAGATTTCAATCTAATCCTAAAGAATCACACTTAATTGCAGTTAAAAGAATATTTAGATATATACAAGGAACTAAAAATTTCAGACTATATTATTCTAAGGATAGTTCAATAGATCTTATAGGATATACTGATGTTGATTAGGTAGGATCTAAATCTGATAGAAAGAGTACCAATGGAACATGTCAATTATTGGGAAATAATTTGGTGTCATGGTTTAGTAAAAAGCAAAACTGTGTAGCACTTTCTACTACAGAAGCTGAATATGTTGCTGCTGCACTGTGTTGCACTCAGATTCTATGGATAAGGCAAACTTTAGAAGATTTTGGATTATCTTATGATACAATTGAGATTTATTGTGACAGTAGTTCTGCAATAAATCTTTCCAAAAATCCTGTATTACATTCAAGAGCAAAGCATATAGTGGTTAGACGTCATTTTCTAAGAGATAACGTAATTAAAGGAAAAATTAAATTAGAATTTGTGTCTAGTAAAAATCAATTAGCTGATATATTTACAAAACCTCTAGACGAAAATACATTCTGCAACATTAGATTAAATTTAGGTATTTGTAGGCTATGTGATGTGTAAAATGCTTAAACTCCACATAAAAAGATAAATATTATTGATGATGTTGTTCACCTCATAGATATTATATACTTATTATAAATATCTAAAGTAATATCTAAACTAATGCTTAAGATACTATGTATTTATTGTAAAATCATAATAGTATCTTATTGATTTTTAAGTAGTTTATCAATTTTAATAGTTTTTACGATTTTAATAGTTTATCTATTGTCACTACAAGTATATTTTGTATTTTGATTGAATATATTTGAAGTATATTTTTAAGGGAGGATTAACAATGTCGAAAATAGATTAATATAATTTGGAATACAAATCTTAGTTAATCTGAATTAATGTCCTCTTAAAATCTTGAAGAAATAATTTAAAAAGACAAATAAACTATTTTAGATTCAAAGGAAAAAATGTTCAAATAGCTTACAATGTTCTCAAGATAATGTTAAGTTTAGCATGTGTGTTGTTTTCAGAACGCTTTAGTTGGAAGCATTCGAAAATTGTTTTAAGTGTACTAACTAGACGTTATGTTAGATAAGGTAATGTGTATGACTACCTCTAGACAGCGTTTTACTCGTTAGGTTAGTTAACTCAACGAGTTATACTTGAATATTTCGGGTACCTTGATTGAATAAACATTATTCAATATTTATTTAATTTCTAAACCTGACTTCTCTTCACGTTGAATTATACGCCTAAAAACCCTATTTAAACACTTATTACACGGGCACTTAGGTTATTTGTAAACTTTGTCGATAAAATCTTTCCTGCTTGTTGCTATAACAACCTGTGACGATGGTCTCCAAGTTCTACAAAGGTCGTGGCAGAGGAAAAGGCAAAAGCAGAAGAGATGCAAAAGGAAAAGAAATAGAGAATGATGAAGTTCCACGTACTTGGTTCAAGAAAATATTTCGAGTGGGGTATATTAGATGAAGTTAGACAAGAACTTCAACATACTAATGCAAATATTACGTACATGGGTATTCGTAGTAAATTTGATAGAGAATACAGAATGAAATGTATTGAGATTGCATTTTTAGAATAGTATGCAAAATATTTGGAAAAAGGTGTAGGTTCATCAAATAGAACTCCACAAACTCCTATAAATGGTACAAGACTACATGCATTTGAGGAAGAGCATGAATCAGCTATCCTTACTCCTTTATATTCAAAACAAGTAGAATCAAATATTGCTATAGACAAAACAAAAGTTGACAGTCTTCAAAAGACCATTGCAATAGAAAGTGCCTTAGAAGAATTAAAGTAGAAAACTTTTATGGAGCAATTTGAAAAGAAAACAGCAATACTTGAAAAGGAGAAACAGAAATGTTATAGAAGAAGGAAATTCAGAAAAATTATGTCTAAGGAAAAGAAGTCTATTAAAAAAGGACAATCAGATGAAAATTTATTTCCAAAGGACAATGTATGTCTAGACATTGTACCTTATTGTGCATCTGATAAACTCATCAGTTTCGAACACACTAAAACTGATGAAGATAATGAGACTTTATTTTCCCTTGTTAGAAAGCTTGAGAAGAAATACAAGTCAAATATGAGCTCAAGTTTTTCTATTAGTACAAGTCCTAATGATGCAGAAATTGACAAATCAGAGCATCAGACACCTGACATTGAACAAGTTATTGCAAATATAATTGACAATGTTGAAGTAGTAACTAGTTCAAAGGCTGAATTGTCTAGAGTAGCAGATATTGAAAATGTTAAGACTCCAGAAGAGCTAAAAGTTAACTAGCCTTCTACAGAATCTATAGAATCAGAGTCTGAGAATTCACAACATGAATCAATGGAATTATCTATTGAACAAAATGAACAATTACAGACAGATACACTAGCTGTAGAATTTGTGGAAAAATTGAACTCTGAACATTCTATAGAGACTAAACAGATGAATGTTGAGCATATTGACAATGTTCCTAACACTGTAGAAGCTAAAGAAACAAGCTTACCTGAGCAGCTTCAAGATAATATTTTGGAATAGGAATAACATGACATTGATTTTGAAGAAGAGGTTCCTGAAGATGAATTAAACTCTGAATCACGGCTTCAGGTATCACCTTCTTTGTGTACAATATTAAACATTCAAGGTAATGCAATTCATTTTAGATCTGAAGAAGCATTATAGAAATACAATAATCATTGCAGAAATACAATAATCTGATTACATGTCAGATTCTACATGCTCGTCCAATAAAATTCAGAAATTTGATGGAAATAAGAGATCTGCTTGAGTTTGAAGGCCTCATTAAATTCTTGCCAGTAGGAACGAAATGGAAGCAATACATAGAGCTTATTGCAGCTTTTTATAGCAATCTGGTCAAGAATGAAAATTTTCTGAAAACTCAAATAAATGAACAAGAGTTTATATTGTCTCTTGAGTTAATTTTTGAAGTTTTAGGATTAAAGAATGAAGGTGTTGTTGTTACCAACAGATTTGACATGATAAGACAACTAGAATAGAACATTCAGTCTTTATCAAAAATTCCAGATGTATATTCTGAAATGAGATTAATGGAAAATCTGAATGCAGAGGCAAGGTTTATTGTAAATATATTGCATGCAAATTTATTTCAAAGAGTTGGACATAATTTGGAAGTCAGCAGAAGTTGTTTATATGCAACTTATGGCCTACTGAATAGAATTCAAATAAATTGGTTTGATGTTTTTATGTCTCAACTACAGCATGAGTTCAAAGTTATTTTATGGTGATGCTGTATGTAGAATCCTTGCAAGCCAATTGACTTTATCCGACTGACCCTTTGAAACTAAAGGCATGAGAGCATTTAGTGTTAAAGATTTGCAAAAATTCCATGCCATGCATAAACCTCAACGATAACAACAACAACAACCTAATATAGACCATATACAACAACAACAACAAAGTTATTTAGTTCAAGCAGAACAGCAAACCCAACTACCTCCTGACTTAGATGTAGTGTTTAATGACATCAAAAATGATATTAGGCATCTAGGAGATAAAATATATTATGCTATAAGTGATATACTTAGGAGGGGTCGGTAACTGTTTTTGTTTGTTTCTGAATACAAAATGTAATGTTTGTATTACTTGTTTGATTCATTGAACAATACATTTTTCTGTAAATGTGTTCAATTATTATTCTTGTTTACAGAAAGAGTTGTTGTAATTCTCTTATATATATATATATTCTCTATAATTATCTTTTTGATTAATGACAAAAAGGGGGAGAAATATTATAAAAAGATGATTATGATCTTAATTGCATATATATATTATAAAAGGAGATGCTATTTAAATGGTTATTGTAATCTAACAGATGATAATTAGAAAATTGATACTTATATAATTATTGACATCTAAGAGTTTTAGTTCTGAGAGGTGATATTTACATAAACAATAGAAATAAGCTTAAGTGAACTTAAGTCAACAAACTTGTTTGTTGAATGAAAAGTTAACCCAACGAAGGTGCTTTGTTGAGTTAAATATATTTCATACTTGATTTAATATGGTTTTGTCATCATCAAAAAGGGGGAGATTGTTGAGTATTTTTGTTTTGATGATGTGTGTTGAATGAAAATAATCATATTTGCTCAATTACTATTGCTTGTGAAAAGAAATTAAAATCATCAATTTATACAGAAAAAGCTTACTGATATAAATACTTGTCTGTATTAGATCTGAAGTTAATAACTAGTCGTTTCGTTGCATTAATTTCTCATTTAGCTAAACATTAAGTTAACGTGTGTTTTTATTGAAAAGCATGATATGTTTTAAAGTTATATCTTCTGTATCATGAACAGTGCACATTTAGACAACTCGTTAAGTTAGAGTTTTGTTTGTATAGAGGTCACGTGAGAACTCGTTAAGATAGAGGCTTAAAGGTTAAAATAGGTCACATGATAACTCGTTAAGTTAGTGAGTAAAAGAAGAGACGAACTCGTTAAGTTAGTGTTATACACGTGGTGAAATTATAAGTTACGAATGTTGTATTGTATCACGTGAGGTGCACATGTTTAACTCGTTAAGTTAAGATAACTAAACGCATTGAGTTGCTATATTGAACACTAAGGCAAATGAAAACTTTAATGTTATAGATTTGCATAATTTGCAAGATATACAGACAAAAGAAAATACCAATGTAATAGAATTTAAAAAATGCAATTTAAAACTAAAAACAGTTGAAGATTATAAGCACGAAAATGAAATACAACAACATCATGTAAGTAATGAAAATCTAGAAGATGTATGTATAACATTAAGATCTAGAACTAATATACCACCAAGAATTCAAAAAGAAAATAATATGAAAGTGGATAAGAACAAAAATCAAAATGATAATAAAAATGTAATATCTGAAAATTTAGAAATCAATGAAGAAAAATCTGAATCTGAAAATGAGACTAAAAATGATCAAACAAATGAAATGAAAGAAAAAGAATCTTGTAAATCACAACCATTAGCACCCTATCCTAAAAGATTACAACAAACATTTCCTGTAAAACAAGAAAAAATTAGAGAAATTTTTGAAAAAGTATAAGTTAACATTCCTTTGTTAAACTTATTGCATAAAATGCCAACTTGTGCTAAATTTCTTAAGGATTGGTGTACTAAGAAAAGAGAGCGAAATGTTTTAAGAAAAGTCTTTTTAGTTGAGCAAAGTAGTTCCCTATTTCTGCCACAAATTCCTAAAAAGTTATTTAATCCTAGAATTCCTATTATATCATGCACCATAGGAAATACCATTCTAGAAAGAACCTTAATAGACCTAGGTGTAGGTATAAATGTTATGCCGAGTGATATATTTGCATCCTTAGGATTAGAAGACTTAATTCCTACTAGGACTATTATTCAATTAGTTGATAGAAGTATAAGATACCTTAGAGGAAAAATAGAGGACGTCCTAATTAAAATAAAAAACTTCATATATCCTATTGATATTGTCATTTTGGATTCCCAACAAATTAAGCATCAAAATCATAACACATCTTTAATTTTGGGAAGGCCATTCTTAGCAACATCAGGGGTTGTTATAAATTGTAAAATTGGAGTAATGAAGTTAGCATATGGTAATGAGGATACTTAATTAAACATTTTCAAATCAGAAAAATTTGAGGAGTTAGAAATGTTCTTACATACTATAGACTTTTTAGAGAATGAAGGAGATATGCTAGATGATCAAGAAGAACTCAATAGGCAACTAAATTCTGAAAATTTAGGAGAAAGTGAAAAGCATAAATGTAGAAGGAGATCAAGAAGAGATTAATATAGAAAATGAAAATGTTCAACTAGGAGCTCTAGCTTCTAATGGTCAACATTTAGATTTAAAACCTTTACCTCCTAAATTAACCTATATATTTCTAGAAGAAAAACGAACATGTCCAATCATTATTGCTTCAGATTTAAAACATGATCAAATTGCTAAATTAACAGATGTAGTAAAAACTTATAAAGAAGCAATAGGATGGACTATGACAGATATAAAAGGGTTAAGTGCAACTTTATGCTATCACCACATATATTTAGAAGAGAATGCTAAACCTATTAGAATTCCTGAGAAGAGATTGAATCCAAACCTTAAAGAAGTAGTTAGGAAGGAAATAATGAAATGGTTAGATAATGATATAATTTATCCGATTTTTGATAGCTCATGGGTTAGTCCAATCCATGTAGTTCCTAAGAAATCAGGATTAACAATTATTAGAAATAAAAGTCAGGACTTAATACCTACTAGAATTCAATCAGGCTGGAGAGTGTGTATAGACTATAGGAAGCTAAATGTTGTGACTAGGAAAGATCATTTTCCCTTACCTTTTATAGATCAAATGCTAGAGAAATTAGTAGGGCAAGAATATTTTTGTTTCCTAGACGGGTATTCAGGATATAACCAAGTTCCAGTAGCATTAGAGGATTAAGAGAAAACAACTTTCACCTGTCCTAATGGAACTTATGCTTTTAAGAGAATGCCATTTGGATTATGCAATGCACCAGCCACCTTTCAAAGGTGTATGCAAGGAATATTTATTAGAATGACTGAAGATTTTTTAGAAATATTTATGGATGATTTTACTATTTATGGAACTTCATATGAAGTATGTTTAAACAATTTAGACCAAGTATTAAAACGCTGTGTGGAAAAAAGTCTGATTCTAAATTGGGAAAAATGTTACTTCATGGTTAAGCAAGGAATAGTCTTGATGAACAATTAATGACCATCAACACAATGCCTTGGTATGCAGATATAGTTAATTACTTAGTTACTGGTTTAACACCTAAGGATTGGAATAGACAGGATAAGAAATTATTCTTTTCACGAGTAAAATATTACTATTGGGAAGACCTATACTTATTTAAGAAATGTCTTGATCTAGTTTTAAGGAGGTGTGTTCCAGAAACTGAATATCAAAGCATATTGTCGTTCTGCCATGACCAAGCATGTGGAGGGTATTTTGGTTTCGGGAAAACTATTGCCAAAATTCTACAATGTGATTTTTATTGGCCAACACTATTCAAAGATGCATTTAAATCCTATTGTTGAGGTTGAAATCTTTGATGTGTGTGGAATAGATTTTATGGGTCAATTTCCTATGTCTAATCAATTTAATTATATATTGTTAGGGTGGATTATGTATCTAAGTGGATAGAAGCTATTCGTACAAAAACTAATGACAACAAAGTGGTAATACATTTTATAAGAACTAATATAATTGCTAGATTTGGAATACTTAAAGTTATTATCAGTGATAGAGGAACTCATTTCTGTAATAGAAGTTTTGAAGCCTTAATGAAGAAATATGGAGTAAACCACAAAATTGCAACATCATATCATCCGCAAATAAGTGGACAAGTAGAAAGTGCAAACAAACAAATTAAGTTAATCTTAGAAAAAGTAGTAAATCCTACTAGAAAAGATTGGGCTAATGTATTCATAAATGCACTTTGAGCTTATAGAACTGCTTATAAGACAAGCTTAGGTATGTCACCTTTTAAACTAGTATATGGAAAAAGTTGTCATTTACTAGTTGAAATTAAACATAAAGCTTATTGGGCATTAAAAACTCTAAACAATAATTTAAATCAAGCTGCTGAAAACAGGAAAATGCAATTGATTGAACTAGAAGAATTTAGGAATGAAGCTTATCCGAAAACTGTAAGAGAAAAAAAGAAAATGAAGTTCTGGCATGACAAGAAAATTATTCCAAAAACCTTTGAAATAGGACAAGAAGTATATCTTTACATGACTAGACTCCATAACCATCTAGGAAAATTAAGATCTAGATGGGTAGGACCTTATATAATTTGAAATATTTATTCGTATGGAGTTATTGAAATTGAAAATCCTAAAAATCAGAATATATTTAAAGTAAATGGACAAAGACTTAGACCTGTTTTAAAAATACCAAAAAGTTCCTTTAGAATTGTAGAAGAAGTAAGAGTAGAGGACTACTCGAGCTTTATTTAGTAAGAAATTACCTAAGTGTGTGATATATATATATATATATATATAAACTTATTTAAACATAGTCACAGTTCAACCGAAAGGAATTATCGATTTTATTGAAACATATATTAAAAGAAAAAAAATCGTTGCAGTTCAACTGATAGGATCCATCGGTCTGATCGAAACATAAAAACATAAAAAAAATCTATATAATATATTAAGTAAAATGTCAGTTTTACCGAAGCATAGTATCGGTTCAACCGATAGAAGAAAAAAAGAGAGTATTTAATTTCGATTCAACTGAGGAATATAATGGTTTGATTGAAATGCTAAAATGTTGAAAAATTAAGATTCGGTTAGATCGGAAATTCTTCGATCTTGACCGAAGAAAAATTATTATTATAAGTATTTTTATTAGTGATAATTGTACGGGAAGTTTGTTGAGTTACGCTTAACTCAACGAACTTACTCCATTAAGTCTAGGATAAGTTAGCAAGCTTACGCCGTTGAGTTAACTTAACTCCACGGAGAGGTGAGCGAGAGTGTGAGAGTTTGCGTAGAAAAATGACCTAATTACCTGCTAAAAACTTAGGGCATATTTATACTAAACTTAGGATTTGGGGGCATTATCCGTAGACTCATTTAAAACTTAGAATAGTAGAGATTAGAGCGATTCCATTCCATTCCATTACTCCACGATGACAAAGATGACACTAGAGTTCTCGGAGGGAGTAGTTGACACATCAGAATTTCTTAAATATTCGGAAGAATGACACATAAGGTAGAAGATCAGAAATACAATGAGGGAAAAAGAACTACAAAAGGTAGAATCTGACCTTTTCTACTAGAGAAAAGTGTTAGTGGATTGAGGCATAAAAATGCCTTAAATTATGGAAACAGGAATTAGAGTAGCTACGGAAGTTGCTGTAAATAGAGAAAGATGAATCATGCCAAATAATGAAGTTGCCCTAGAATTGATCCAACATAAGTCCCACCTCTGGTTCAAAAGACGCATAGGTAGACGGGTTCAGTGGGCAATTTGGGAGCAATAGAGGAAAGGAAATGAAGAACATGCAATTTAAGAGCAAGAGGAATCGATTATTGAAAGACCTGTCCCTAAGGAACAGCAGCCAGGACCTTTAGTTTAGCTAATAGAACCATTATCACGAATAGCATTTATGGGGCCTGTATGGATTTTCCCAGCACAACACTAGAAAAACTTCGATTTGCTACTTCTATTTTTACTTAGTTAATTTATCTTTATGCCTATTCTTTTTTAGAAGTAAACAAACAACCTTTAATACAATTTAGATATTAACTCCAATTTGTACTTTAACTGCAAGTGCACAGTGTCTATTGTATCAGTGTGCAAGTATAGGTCGATCCCACAGGGAATTACTGAAGAACTTCAGAACTGTTCGTTTGTTAACAATCAAATTTGTAAATTCAATAAGCTCTCCGTTGAATTACAGTTAACTCAACAGACAAAGTTCGTTGAGTTATGGCTAACTCAACGGACTAACCTCGTGGACTTAAGTTAACTCCATGAGCCTGTCTTTTGTTTTTAATACTGCTATTTACAGAGGAATTCGGCCAACCATTGGGTGATTCCACAGATTGTAAATAACATCAATACAACTCTTTAATGTTAGTAAACATTGGATTTATCATTAAGCAATACTAACATTTAGATAATTCAAATAGTAACCATTAAAATTTTTAAGTCTTTTGAACGAACCAATTTCAGTAAATTGTAAAACTAAAACTAACATAAAACAATCACAACACTGATAAAGATAACATTAATCACGATACAATACAAACAATACAACACTCAAATACAAAATACAACAAAGATAAATTGTTTTTGGTATTTTTGTTTTAATATGAACATGGAAATGGGTGAAAGGTGAATTGTAAAGTAATCTCAATCGATAGTAAATACTTCCGTCACTACTTGCAACGTGATTACACCACTGAAAATTAAACCACTTACAATTCTGTCTCCTCTCCCTATATAATTGTGAGTCCAAAATTGCAAGATGATCTCCTCTTCAGCATACAGGCATCAACTCGAAGCCAAGGCTAAAAGCTTTTCGATCTCCTAAAATATGAGTCGGCATTTGGTGAAAATGGCTTCCCTTTCCGCGACGCGATCGATCCTCACAGTGGTTGTCAAGCACCGTGTTTGGCTCGGAATCGACCCGACATCAAGAAAGTATTTTCACAGACCTCCGATGGTTGGTGATTGTGGTGGTGGTAACGATGGTTGGTGTAGTACTTTGGAGAATTGCTGATACTACCTGCAGAAAGCTCAGTGCTCCTCCTCTGTACACTAGCCGTCCATCGATCACACACTTTTCTTCTTTTTCTTCTTTTCTTTCATATTTCTTCAGTAGTAACTACTTCTGCTTGAATTGTCGGTTGGATTTCCTTCATTTGTATCAACGGCGATGATTTCTTCTCCCTGTGCGATACGTGCAAATGTGGTTTTTCTCTTCCAACTGTCTGTTCCTACAACCGCTACAGTAGCATATTAGAAAATAAATAGTCTGTGGAGTTACAGATAACTCAACAAACTTTCTTCGTTGATTTAAGTATAAAACACGTGCATGAATTTAACTATCCGATGCTCAGGTGCATTTCGGATACTTACAAACTTGACTATCTAATGCTTAGATGCATTTTAGATAGTTACAGATAACTCACCGATATATAACTTAAATAAATCTACCAGATCTCGACACGTGTCAGTAGTAGTTTAATCATAAAATAAACATTTCGGAGAGTTACAGAGTTAACTATCCGATGCTCAGATGCATTTCGGATAGTTAGAGATAGGTCACCGAAAATCCACTTAAGTCACTTTCCCAGAACATGACACGTGTCCTCAGCTATTTTATAAATAAAAAGAGATTTCGGAGAGTTACAAGTCTAACTATTCGATGCCTAGCTACAATTTCGGATAGTTAGAGATAACTCACCGAAAGTTCACTTAAAAATAAGCTCGTTGACTAACTTAAGACTCAACGGAGTAAGCTCGTTGAGTTAAGCATAACTCAACGGACTCCCTGTACAAACAGATATAATAATAAAAATACTATAGATAATAGTTTTCTATTTTTTTTACCGATTTAACCGATACTATGTTTCGGTTAGACATTATTTTTTTTTGAAAATTAATATACATAATTTTTTATGTTCCTGTCATATAGATGGATCCAATCGATTGAACCGCAACGATTTTTATATTATATATATATATATATATTTTTAATATTTTATATATATATATATATATATTTTTTTTATTATATAAACATAAAATTGATTTCTTACTATGTAAAGCTCGAGTAGTCCTCTACTCTTACTTCTTCTATAATTCCAAAGGAGCTTTTTGGTGTTTTCAAAATAGGTTTCAGTCTTTGTCCATTTACTTTAAATATATTCTTATTTTTAGGATTTTCAATTTCAATAACTCTATAAGGATAAATATTTCGAACTATGTAAGGTCTTGCCCATCTAGATCTTAACTTTCCTAGATGGTTATGGAGTCTAGCCATATAAAGATATACTTCTTGTCCTATTTCAAAGCTTTTTGGAATAATTTTTCTATCATGCTAGAATTTAATTTTCTCTTTTTCTCTTACAGTCTTCGAATAAGCTTCATTTCTAAATTCTTCTAATTTAATTAATTGCATTTTTCTATTTTCAACAGCTTGATTTAAATTAGTGTTTAGAGTTTTTAATGCCCAATAAGCTTTATGTTCTATTTCAGTAGGTAAATGACAACTTTTTCCATATACTAGCCTAAAAGGTGACATACCTAAGCTCGTCTTATAAGCAGTTCTATAAGCCCAAAGTGCATCTACCAATCTATTAGCCCAATCTGTTCTAGTAGGATTTACTACTTTTCCTAAGATTAACTTAATTTGTTTGTTTGCACTTTCTACTTGTCCACTTGTTTGCGGATGATATGATGTTGCAATTTTGTGGTTTACTCCATATTTTTTCATTAAGGCTTCAAAACGTCTATTATAGAAATGAGTTCCTCTATCACTGATAATAGCTTTAGGTATTCCAAATCTGGCAAATATATTTGTTCTTATAAATTGTATTACCACTTTGTTGTCATTAGTTTTTATAAGAATAGCTTCTATCCATTTAGATACATAATCCACCCCCAACAATATGCAATTAAATTGATTAGACATAGGAAATGGACCCATAAAATCTATTCCCCACGCATCAAAAATTTCAACCTCAACAGTAGGATTAAGAGGCATCATATTCCTTTTTGATATTCTTCCTATTTGTTGACATCTTAAAGCGCTTAAGCAACATTTATGAGCATCTTTGAATAGTGTTGGCCAATAAAATCCACATTGTAGAATTTTTGCAGTAGTTTTCCTTGAACCAAAATGCCCTCCACAAACTTGGTCATGACAGAAAGACAATATGCTCGGATATTCAGTTTCTGGAACACACCTCCTTAAAACCAGATCAAAACATTTCTTAAATAAGTATGGATTTTCCTAATAGTAATATTTTACTCTTGAGAAAAACAATTTCTTATCTTGTCTATTCTAATCCTTAGGTGTTAGACTAGTAACTAAATAATTAACTATGTCTGCATACCAAGGTATTGTGTCGATGGTCATTAATTGTTCATCAAGAAAATTATCTTTAATTTTAATATTTGATTTTTCTATTTGTAATCTTGATAAATGATCTGCTACTACATTCCCACAACCTTTTTTATCTTTAATTTCTAGATCAAATTCTTGTAATAATAATATCCATCGGATCAATCTAGGCTTAGTCTCTTTTTTCTTTATTAGATGTTTTAAAGTTGAATGATCTGTGTATACTATTACTTCAGCTCCAATCAGATATGATCTAAACTTTTCTAAAGTAAACACAACAACTAATAATTCTTTTTCAGTAATTATATAATTAACTTGAACATCATTTAAGGTTTTGATAGAAAATGATTCCCTCTGGACAGGCCTTATCTCGCTTCGTAAACTCCGCTCGATCCTTCCTGTACGAGTTTTGAAGAACTATAGAGAGCTGTGGTTGGTTGTTGACCAACGGAAAGCAAGCATGGGAGTTGTTTTGTTGGGAAATGAAGGGGGGCCCCCCTCACCACTCCCCTTCCCCCGCCCCGGAAACACTTCGGAGTGGCACCCCCAGAACGAGCTCCTCAGAGGGGGCTCGGGATTTAGAAAACGAATGAGATTAAAAATGCCATCATTGGGGCAAACAAAGCAATTGCTTCGGTGAGGGCAAAGCCCAAAATGGCATAACCAAATAATTGTTTAGCTAATGAAGGATTTCTTGCTACGGCATGAATCAATGAGCTGAAGACATTTCCAATGCCGACAGCTGCGCCTGCTAAAGCAATGGTAGCCGCTCCCGCTCCTATTAATTTGGCCCCCTCCAACATATCTTTCTGATCTGATCAGACGCTTGCTTTTCTTCTTCTTAGTTAAGTTCTTCTTGAAGTTCTTAGTTAAGTTATTCTTGAAGTTATTAAGTTAAGGTCTTTTCCTTGTGGAATGGCGTGTAGATAGATTTCGGCTGAAAGTCTCCAGTATTCTCAATTCTCTCTCGAGCATGAATTCCAGCAATAAGGTTCCTAAGAGCGTACCTATCATCCCTCTCTTAATTTCATAAGGGGTAGCTACTATACTAGCCTTTCCAAAAAACCTCCATGCAAGGATAGGATATTCCCGATTTTCAACCCCTGTATTTGTCAGGGGACCGTACTCGCCCGCCGGGTGGGGAATGGGATTGAGAAGCAGTCTCAGCCCTTCATCCCCGCCCTATCTTTTAAATGGATGGATTCTCTTGGAGGGGGAGGTAAGGCAATTCCGAATTCAAAGTATCCTCTTTCCCGGATGAGAGAAAGGGGATATTGACTTTCTCCAGTAGGGGTAGGGGCCATTCCATTAAGCCTTTTCAGCTGTTCTTCTGCCCTATGCCCTGTTTGTTTGCTTATGAGAGTACTGCCCTTCTTCGTGCTATCGATACCAATTCATCTCGATGCGTGGCTTGCTACAAGCTGGGCGATGGGGCCATTGATTGAAAGGGGGTCATAGGGGGTCGTCAGCTCGTTCTTGACAGATCCGATCGGGTGTGAAGGAGATGGAGTAAAAGGATTCGAACCTTTGCATGCCGGTACCAAAAACCGATGCCTTACCACTTGGCTATACTCCATACGGTCAGTCAGTCCCTGGAGAGATAATTCACTAATAGACCGGAGGATGAAAAAGTCCTGCTTAGCCCTTATTTACTTTATTACTTTGAGTTGCTTGCTGGTTCAATTCCATCTTTGAATCTGAAGGGATCGAAGATCATCGTTTCAGTAAGCGGTTGGGGATGAAGGGAAGGTGGATTGCTCAATTCACTCAACAAGAAGGGCGGGGAAAGAGATGAGGTACTTCCAACTTTACCCTTTCGTCTGACGTACGGATCAGATACCGAACCCTCCGTGCCAGCTCTTGGGCAAAGTTCAGTAAAGTCAGTGGAGCTTGTTGTTTGCTTGAGGCCTACAGTTCCATCCCGAGGGAAGGTCGTATAAATCCGCGGGACGATGCTTTTTGTTTTATGTTACCTAGCCCTCCGAGAATTGGAGTCCATGGTAGAAAAAAACTGGGCAAGGGGATCAGAAAAGAGAGAATCCTATTTCCTCCCGGCCAAAAGGGCTGTAGTCAATTCATATCTCATTTGACCTTCTCCGTAGTCCGTAGTCTTTGGCTGGCTCTTTTAAGTGACGCTCTTTATTGAAACTAAGCCGTAGAACTCCCTCCGGTACGGGGGGAGAGTCACTTCAACCCTTTTCCAAGCTTGTCGTCCTTCTCCTCTGCTGCATTCCGCTGCTTTTCCGCCGGTAGTGCAGGGGAGATCATTCCTTATTCCTCAACATTCCTCAACCCGGGGCGGAGGGGCGTATTATTATAGAAAACTTGCCGGCCTTTCCATCGTCTCATTCCATCCATGATCGGCTTTATGTGGGGGAGTGTCCCCCCGGTCCGGCCGGACCGGACGTCGAAGTCTTTGGTCGGGCCGGCCGTAATGAATGATCGTTGTTCGGGAACAAAACAAGAGGAGGGATCGAGCGTAGTCAACGGAGCGAGATAAGGAACCGGCAGTTATTATTATCACTTCGCTCTTCGATCGCCCTCTTCGCCGCAAGGGGGAAGTTACTTCGTTCCCTCGCTCAGCTGCTTCGCGTCTCCCGAAAGCTGTATTGCCCGAAGGGGGCATGCTTGATGCAAGAGCGTAGCGTAGGTGAGTGGTAAGCGTAGGAGGCGTGCCCGAAGGGCTGCGGCTGCAGTGTGGTTCCAGGTGCCGTCGCGTCATTGAGATCCGCAGGGTGGCGGGACTTCGACTGGATTATTCAGTTGGGGTGGTAGGCTTAGTAGGGCTCGAACCTACAATATCCCCGTTATGAGCGGTACGTTTTAACCAATTAAACTATAAGCCCCTACCAAGATTCAAAATACTTAAAGCAACTTTCTTAGGCCCTTATTACTTTGAATTCAACGAGTTACAGCGCAAGTTATTATGAGGAGAGCTTTCTTACTTTCATCCGGCAAGCAAGGGATTCAACCAGCTAATAGCGCGCCATTATTACTTTTTTACCCCGCCCCAACTCTTCCACGACATGCGGGAAGAGCAAAGACGAGTCCCCCACCCGGAAGCACTTGACGGAGCTAATCTCACTCGAGACCTCCCGGGGCGGCAGGGGAGGTGACCTTCGAAACACTTGCCATTGGGCAACGGCTTAACGAGGGTTCTTAGCCACCTCCGGCTTTCGTGAAAGAGCACCTTTGGGCAGCAGCTACTATTCGGATCCAATTCCGAAATCCAATTTCCACTCTGAAAGTGCTCTATCTAAATCATTTCTCTTTACGCGTTACGCGATACGAAAAGTTACGATCTTTTCTCTTTGGGGGCTTCGCCTTGAGATCTCTCCAATGCCTTGTTCAAGGATCAAGAAGCATAGGCTGTCTCGCATTCCATTCTTTCCGAAGGCAGGACTGAAGGTAGGAAGCAACAGCGGGTAGAGTCGCCCGAGCGGTTTGAAGCGGTTCGGTGCAGCGGCTAGGCGAATACCGCTAATGGTTGTGTGCTCAAGGCGAGGATAAGATCGTCAACACTTCCAACGTCTGGTTAGTAAGAAAAAAGTCAAGAGTTGGCTAAAAAAAGCCGTGACCCTTTCGGTCTACCTCTCAGAGTTATCGGTTAGTGGAACAGTAAGTAACTCACGCTTCAGCCACTTCATCAGAAGAAGGGACGGCTTACGAGAGCTTCGTCGTACGGAATGCCAATCTGTCATCAAATCACACTACACAATATCAGAAAAAAAAACTATATAGTTTAGCTAGCCATATGCAATAAGATAACGAAAGACTGTACCCACATATAAGCCCTCCATTGAAATCGAATCGAGTTTGGGTTATCGCTTTACACGTCGAGTATCGCTCCCGTCATCATGTTCCTCCATCTATACCAGTGAGGGCTTAGGCGATTGGCGAGGCTTTACTATACTATGACTATGGAACGAGATCGGTATCATACCTTGGTTGCTCCTCTGTTTTCGGTCAGCATCGAGGGAGAAGTACCATAAGCTAGGCAAAGGGAGTGGGATAAACGCACCGCTGCAGGTGGATATGCCACTGATGTCGCTGGCTCTGAACCGGGTACTGGATATGCTAAAGGTACTTCTTCTGGTCCTTACCTTTGCTTCTGTCTCAACCGCGTCTTTTGCTTCATCCTTTCTTCTCTCGTGTCTTGGTGATTGAGGGGCTTGAGTGTCAGTCGATCGATCCACTTGTAACATCATTCCTTTCATAAATAAAAAAGTCCGGGCTTTGTGTCCGCCCCGGAGGGGGAATGAATATTGTCCAGTTGAGTTGAAGAATCGATCGAGAAAGTCCACCTCTTTCCCTGTATGGAGTAAGAAAAAAGAAAAGGGGTGGAAGAGTCAGGTAGGATTTTCACCTACTTCTCAAAGATCTTTACCGGTTCTGGTTCGGAATTATTATAGCAGGGGGGCTCAGATGCCCCGGCCAGCTATAATATCTGATGATGAGTGAGCTCTTTACCTAGGCTCTCTTCATAGAGGCGCGCTACGCGTTAGTGGGTTCTTTCTCAATCATAGATAGTAGGCCGGAAGAATTGGTCGACGAAATCCCCCTACTTCCCCTGGGGGTAGGGTACTACGAAAGGAAGTTGATTATGAATTATCAATTATCGTAATCCTGGAATGGATTCTTCCTGGGTCGATGCCCGAGCGGTTAATGGGGACGGACTGTAAATTCGTTGGCTATATGTCTACGCTGGTTCAAATCCAGCTCGGCCCAATAATTTGCCGCCCTATCAGTATGATATAACTAATTTCTCCGTTATAAATGTCTGATATAATATATGGAATAATAAAGAGTTCCCTTTTTTTATCTATCCTATCTTTTACCGTCCACATGTTTTAATCTTTCTACTAATCTAGATTCATGATTCTTAAGTGGTAAAAAAAGAATCTTTTTTCTTTTTATAAGTAAGATTTATTATCAATCAACTTGTGACAATAAAATAACCACAAGATTACTAGTAACCAATGTCACTCTCATTATATATAGTCCATATCCATGTGGGTCTTATATTGGTATATCATTTCTATTTCTGTTACAACACGGCAAATAGGATGTTCGAATGAAACCCATATGTATACTATAAACCTCACTGGGATTGTAGTTCAATCGGTCAGAGCACCGCCCTGTCAAGGCGGAAGCTGCGGAGCCCCGTCCCAGCTCGCATTGTATTTGAAGTTGAGGCGAGCGGATGGCATAGTTGTTTCACAACGTCAGTGAGAAGCTAAAAACGGAACTTAACAAAACGGGGGGGTGAGAAGGGCGGCGGGTCTCACCAACCAAATATGAAAGGTGGTAGTGGGAGAGATGATGGCAGACCCATCAGAACTGAATTTTTAGTAGTAGAAAGGCCGCGCGAGACTGGCCCTAATAATCTAATTCTGGATGGAATACTGGGTTTTTCATATGAATATGCAACGGCGCGCATCGAGCCTGCCCACAAAAGCAATCGTTGAACACGTTGCAGGCCCGGATAAGAGCCCAGGATGGGGGCTTGTTGGCTGCTAAATGCAATTTAGGGGCAGACAGAGGTAGCAAAGCCCCAAGCTCGGGAACTCATTTAGATTTTTGTGTGCATCAATGGCAAGTCCACTAGGGCTATGGTGGACACGGGGGCAACACACAACTTCGTTGCGGATCAAGAGGCACGTCGGTTGGGGCTCAAGCGTCGAGAAAGACTCGAAAAAAAATGAAGGACGGAGGCGCGTCCGGCTTGGCGAAGGGCGTGTCTGAATTATTATAGCGGGGCGGACTAACTTTGCTGTTCCTTTCGAACAGCAAATAAACCGGCATGGAATTCTTGCATACTGTTTGAGCTGTCCCCATGCCGGGTAGCGTTCCTAATGAGTGAATCGGCCGCGTCTACAGCTCAGCAAACTGACCTGACGTCAGCACCAATTAAGGTCTTGGGTCCAGAGCCAATAGTTTTTAGTTATTCGGAATTATTATAGCAGGACCTGTGAAAGTCTCGTTTTTGACTTATAGCTAAGAAGAAAAACGGGCTTTGCTGTGCTTGCACATGTACTCAGGCACCGGGTAGGTATGCAATCACATCTCGGTCTCTCCTCTTCCTTGTTAGTCCTTGGCTCGGGCTGGCCCTTTCGGATTAGCTTGTCTTCCTAGCTGCCCTTCTTTCCCCTGCTGAATATATCCAATAAGAAGAATGATTGGCAAAGCACTCGACCAAAGCCCTGCCGCTTCTAACTTCATTCATTCGAAAGGCTGGAATTTAGGAGCAGAAGAAGGCGAGAGCGGGCCCGCCCCTTCCAAAGTGAGAGAAGGAGGGAAGGCGCTCCCGCGCGCTACAACTAAAAGCCTGCTGAAAAACGTCCTCATAGACTATATTGAGGAGTAAGGAAAGGGCGCTTCCATGACAAGGAGGTCCTTCTTGCATGGGCTTGGGCTTGCTTTGATGATGGGTAGGCTTGTTGTGTTTTGGCCCCCCCACAGAAGGGCTTCCATCGAGGAAAGCAGGCTTGACAGGCCCAAGTCTTCATTTGTAGGACTTTCTTTGATGGGCCAATGCGTATAAGCTTGGGTCTTTCATTCGGGCCTCTCGGGACACCCAGTGGGCCAATGCGTATAAGCTTGGGCTTTCTTAACGTGGCTCATTTGATGACTCAGTACATGGATGTCACGAGTCTATTGGCATGGGATCTTTTCTACGTAAGCTGGTTGTGCATGCAAAGTTTGTTTGTTCATACAGGCAGTGTGATTTAGGGAGATTTTGTTTGCTCCGCAAGGTAGCCAGCCAGTTTTTCATTAAAAAGGCATGAGAGTCTTCAACTGCAGAAAAGTTGTGCGGAAAACTAGTAAGAATTGTGCCTGCCATCTAATTCGTGACGCATGGCGAGATTCCTCTATCACTCTATAAATGGAGGCTCGATAAGTGTCTTCATCAAATTCAAAAAAAAAAATGGAGTAATAGCACGTATGGCTATGGCAGTTACAAACAGGCTTTCTGCAATTGCTGCGGGCAACTGAAAAATGAAATGAAGGAGCGTCGTAGAGCGCTAAACCTCTTTTTGAGAAATGTTAGAGCAAGAGATCCAGCAGAGGCAGAAGAACGTATTGGCGCTGCCAGAGAGAACATAAGGGAAAAGCAGAGTAGGCTGCTATTGAATGTGCTCTTGTCGCAATTGAATCAGCCGTTGAGTAAATAGAAGCTCTGGCTCTTGCCCCTGTTAGTCTTGTCTTGCCGCAGCTTAACTACAGCTTAACTATGAGTACGAGTTGGAGCTCTTGGGCAAAGTTCAGTAAAGTACTGCTATTGAATCATCGAATATTCCTCATTAATAGCCGGCCAAATGCCACATCAGTAAGAGAAGTGGGCAAAAAAGCTGCTCTCCTAACGGAAGAAAGGCTTCATTCCCTACCAATGATGCCCCAAGCAAGGAAGCATACAAGATTCTGGTCCCGGAGAGCCAATAGAACGCAAGGATTCCCTCGTCTGCCAGCTTTAGCTTCAATTGACCGGGGAGAGGGGCTAGGATGATTGCTTCTTGGTCCGCCAGAGGAAGCGGGAGCTATAACTTTTTGCATTTCAAGCCGGGCGCGCCAGAGAGACAGTCCTTCTTTATTAGAATATGCACAGGAATAAAGAGCTGTAGTGACATCCACATCGGAGGAAAGGAAGTCAACTCCATTAGCCTCACTGACTCAGACCCATTGTCAAATTCTACTCAATAGAATACGGAGGTAGTACTTATGGCAGAACGGGCCAATCTGGTCTTTCACAATAAAGTGATAGATGGAACTGCCATGAAACGACTTATTAGCAGATTAATAGATCACTTCGGAATGGCATATACATCACACATCTTGGATCAAGTGAAAACTCTGGGTTTCCGGCAAGCCACTGCTACATCTATTTCATTAGGAATTGATGATCTTTTAACAATACCTTCTAAGGGATGGTTAGTCCAAGATGCTGAACAACAAAGTCTTATTTTGGAGAAACATCATCATTATGGAAATGTACACGCAGTAGAAAAATTACGTCAATCCATTGAAATATGGTATGCTACAAGTGAATATTTGAGACAAGAGATGAATCCTAATTTTCGGATGACCGATCCCTCTAATCCAGTCCATTTAATGTCTTTTTCAGGAGCTAGAGGAAATGCATCTCAGGTACACCAATTAGTGGGCATGAGAGGATTAATGTCGGACCCCCAAGGACAAATGATCGATTTACCCATTCAAAGCAACTTACGCGAAGGGCTTTCTTTGACGGAATATAGAATTTCCTGCTACGGAGCCCGTAAAGGAGTTGTCGATACTGCTGTACGAACATCAGATGCTGGATACCTCACACGTAGACTTGTTGAAGTAGTTCAACACATTATTGTACGTAGAACGGATTGTGGCACTATCCGAGGTATTTCTGTAAGTCCGGATGACCGAAAAGATTTTTATCCAAACATTAATCGGTCGTGTATTAGCGGACGATATATATATGGGTTCGCGATGCATTGCCACTCGGAATCAAGATATTGGTATTGGACTTGTCAATCGATTCCGGAGTACAGCCAATATATATTCGAACCCCTTTTACTTGCAGAAGTACATCTTGGATCTGTCAATTATGTTATGGTCGGAGTCCTACCCATGGCGACCTGGTCGAATTGGGGGAAGCCGTAGGTATTATTGCAGGTCAATCAATTGGAGAACCGGGGACTCAACTAACATTAAGAACTTTTCATACCGGTGGAGTATTCACGGGTGGTACTGCCGAACACGTACGAGCCCCTTATAATGGATTTGATTTGGTTCATCCCACGCGTACTCGTCATGGGCATCCTGCTTTTCTATGTTCTATCGACCGTAACTATTGAAAGTCAGGATATTCGGAATATTCTACAGTAAATATTCCACCAAAAAGTTTGATTTTAGTTCAAAATAATCAATATGTAGAATCAGAACAAGTGATTGCTGAGATTCGTGCCGGAGCATCCACTTTGAATTTTAAAGAGAGGAAAACATATTTATTCTGAATCAGAAGGAGAAATGCACTGGAGTACCGATGTCTACCATGCGCCTGAATATACATATGGTAATGTTCATCTATTACCAAAAACAAGTCATTTATGGATATTAGCAGTAAGTATGTGCAGATCCAGTATAGTCTCTTTTTCACTCCACAAGGATCAAGATCAAATAAATGTTCATTCTTTTTATATCAAAGGGAAAGATAGTTCTGACTTCTCAATGACTGATGATCAGGTGAAACAGAAATTGTTCAGCTCGGAGCCCCTTTTTTTGTGAGACCGACCCCTCTTGCCCATGCATGCAGCTTGGTCGCGAGGCTTCTTAGAATGCCTAAGCCCTTACTTACGTTACTATGACTAGGAATATAAAGGAATAGAAGGCCCTTGACGCGAGGCACCTATACTTATTGCTTTCCTAAGACCCAAATGCCTTGATTCATTAAAAAGGATTTTGGGACGATCTTCACTCTACTGCTATGCTAGCTGGCTAGCTCGCCTTTATGCTGTAGCGTTGTTTATTATTAGATTTGAGGTGTATTATTAGATATGATATTTGATATTTGTTGATTTGACTCCCGACTTCTGTTTTCCGCCTACCCAAACTCTTGATCGGAGATCGGATCGAGCGGATCCTCGAAACTTAAGAGAGAGCATTGAGGGTTCTGTACCAGGGCAGCACTCCCAATGTGAGGAAACAACAATAGCAACACCATACAGATGGCATAGCGAAACCCTCGCCGATGTAGCTGTGTAGCTTATTGGTGTGTAATCTCACTTATCGCTAACTGTTTCCAGGCAATTGCCAACTGAACCACACCGACAGAGTGCGGAGCCCATTAATGCGCATATTCGCATCTCCATGTTAATAATGTAATGGCATAACGAAACGTGTCTGGCGAGCTCACAAATATATGATCTCTCAGCAGAGCATGTTCACGGCCTGGGCGTAAGATCTGATCTCTCAATAGTTCCACTTCTCCTGTATACGAATTTGCACGGGACGGGAGGAAGGCATAAAGGCTTTGCCAAAGACAACGGTTCAGGCATAAGTCTTTTAGTCCATGGACTTTGAAAGGCAGTGAGCCAAGAGACGAGGACCAGGATAGGAGGAGCTAGCTTATGATGAACCATATGAACCAAAGTCAGCGGCAGGAGAAGGAGATAAGGTAAGAATGGTAATCAACTACATTAAAGTAGGAACCGGTGAAGCGAAGAGCACGAAAGCTTGAGCTTTTAACCCCATAACCATAATAAATGATATAATTGGATGATTGGGTCTCTCAAGTTATACCATACCTCTTAGTAGAACTTAATTATATTCTTCCCTAGCCCCTTCCCATTAAGAAGAGTCAATAGGAAGGGAAGTCCACTTCACTATCAAAATCAAAGAATGAATTGGATGGAGGGGATGGGCATTAATGCAAGGGAGGAAGAGCCCTTAAACAAGGGGCTCCGAAAACGCAAGATACGTGGCTTGAGAAGGAGGTGTATGTGTCTTCAGTTCAGTGAGACGAGCGTAAGAAACTAAAGAGGAGCATGGACATTTTTAGTTAAGTTACTGGGCTCTCTACAAAGCGCTTGGTCTACTGGGGTGCGATTCGCCAAGCTGGGGCTAACAATAGGTAGTATATATTATCGGAAAGGGAGGTATAGTTTAAAGACTACTGGCAATCGATACCAGTAGTGAGCATCTCTAGCATCAATAGCAGTAGCTGGATCGCGGAAGAGCTAAAGGCGGAAATTGTGCTTAGGTACTCACATATGCATGGGCATAGGAATATGTCAGGTATGGGCTCAACAAACAAGCAAAAGTGCTTTACTAGTTCCCGAACACGCACGACGGGGTTCCGTGGCATACATAAGAGAATACTGTTTGGGAATCAGTGGCAGATGGAATCGAATATAGGTTTCGTCCAACGCATTCACATTCATAAGTTCCCTCGTTCGTAGAAGGGCACGATGATTGAATGCATAACCCATTCTGGATTAAAGCAATCATCTGCTTTATAGGGGCTTCCAAAATCCTTCTTCTCCGGGTAAGGGGGAAGAAAATGACCCTATAGTACTACCCGGCGACTTCCCTTGCCCGCTTTTTCTCCGATGAAGGCGTTGGAAGTGCTGTTGATTGTGCTCCTCAAAGAAAGAAGGTCAGTATCCGCAGTGGAATAAGAATCCCCGTGGAACAATGGTCTAGCCCCACGGACTAGTCGTTCAGTAGTCTTACAGAGCGGTTACTCAATGGTCCAGTTGTTTAGCCCTACTAGCGGAAGCCAAGAATTCATCGCAGGCAGCGCACAGCATAAGTCTATAGCCTCTTGTATAGCCTACCGTCAGGGGCCGGAACTCAGAGCAGCTCAACGCATCACCAGCCCTTGGCACAACGATCAGGTCAAGCAAAGCGCTCCAACCAAAGGGGCGCAGCGCGCACATAACTCCTTGATGAAAAAGAAAAAGCAGGGAGTTTTCAAGCTCTTCACATTGTGAAACTGGTTTGCCTATAAAGTGTTGCTTGATGACATTCGATTTCGTTCCGTCGGCGATCCTCGTTATCATGTCTCCTTGTGTTTCTGTTCCTCTAGCTAGGCTAGAGCAATATATTCTAGATTACAAGAATTACATAAATGGAGTTTAAACCCTTCGCGTATTAGGAACCAGCCCGGTGTTTAGCTATGTATAGGACTTTTCTTGGGATGACTGATTGACTGTAATGGGAATGAGTAGCCCCTTACCCTAAACAAGCGAGCACAATAGAGCTTACAGTTGTTGTCTATCTTCGTTCGATCACCGAACCGTTTAAGAGGGATTTTTTGGTATGCCGCTCGAACAGAGCGCGAGAACGAAGTGGTGGTGATGTCGGAATTTGCACCTATTTGTATCTTTTTAGCGATCAGTCTTCTAGTTTCTTTGATCCTACTCGGTCTTCCTTTTCCATTTGCTTCCAATAGTTCGACCTATCCAGAAAAATTGTCGGCCCACGAATGTGGTTCCGATCCCTCCGGTGATGCCAGAAGTCGTTTCGATATACGATTTTATCCGGTTTCCATTTTATTTATTATCCCTGATCCGGAAGTCACCTTTTCTTTTCCTTGGGCAGTACCCCCCAACAAGATTGATCTGTTTGGATCTTGGTCCATGATGGCCTTTTTATTGATTTTGACGATAGGATCTCTCTATGAATGGAAAAGGGGTGCTTCGGATCGGGAGTAAGCACGAGGGGGTTGAAAAGGGGAGAAGGACAAAGAAAGACTTTTGATTTCGTGAGGCTTTCGCCGTTTTTTTTTTTCCTTAACTGGTGAATGTTTCTTTCTGTTGGGGAGCATGCGGGAGGACCGGGGCGGAGCAAGTTGGGTTGGGGTATAGAGCCGTAAGCGCGGTGGGGGGTGACCGAGGACGTGCTCGTACGGTTCGGGGGTGGGGTATGAGAATGCCGATTGTTGAGAACTTTCACTCCCCTGTATTCGAAATATGCCTTTCTAGGAGCATTACGATCTGCAGCTCAAATGGTCCCTTATGAAGTCTCTATTGGTCTTATTCTTATTGTGCGCCTTGTGAGCACGTTTGGATCCGCGAAGGCTATCGCTCGGATGTTCCCCTAACCCAACCCGGGAACGGACCGGAGGGAACCGCAGCATGAGGAATGTCCGCGTCTCGTCGCAAGGCGGGCGTTGAGTTTTGGGTCATAGGGCGGGCAGTCCGGGGCACAAGGGTCCTGGTACTATCCAGGTGCGAAGAACCCCGGAGGTGACTGCAATGAGACGATTGCCCCCAGCAGAACCGGCCTAAACGACGAGCAAACACTCGAACGTGAGAGCAAGGGATCACCCAACGAATGGACGAGCTCCAAAAAGGGAGGAGAGAGGTTGGAGAAGTAGCGGTCCGGAGGGACGGGCCAAGCTCAGAATGTATGGGTGACAGATCGGCCATAGGAGTACTCCGGTACCTACACCAGGGCAAAACATGTCGAGTATACGACGATGCCGCCCGTTTTCATTTCGTGGAAGTCCCCGGCAGAGGAAAGGGCTGTAGGTGCTGGCGCGTTCTGCTTCGGGGGGCGCCTCAAAGAATAATGTGAAAAAAAGAGGCTGCTGCTGGTATAGATGATGAAAGGCGGGCCACTTGAACGGGACCCCTTCCTTCCGAGGCGGCAAGCAAAGCTGGATAGGAAAGGGGCCGAGCTGACTGATGACTTTTTAGTCATCAATAGAAAAAAGGTCTCATGTGGAGCGGAAATAGCTGTTCCCAAGTATAGACAAAGAAAGATGAGAGGGGACGGACTGTCAGAGGTCGCAGCGGGCCCCCCAGAGGAAGCCCGCCGTCGGGTGCGCATATTCCATTTGACAAATCCCGACCAGGCCGAATCGGACCACTACGTCGGGATGGGAATGGCTCAGCCCATATGCATCATTTGATGAAAGCACTCCAGTCCAGCCTTTTCGACAAAAGCATCTGTTTGGTAGGCGCTGCCTACTCACCCTTTTCTCCACAAGCAATGCTCTTCACACGAATTCAGTTCAGCCCCCAGCAAGCAACGGCGTTCTTGGCTATTAGAGTCTAATCAAAGGCCTCCTCTCGCCCTTTTTGCTCTCCTCATAATAACTTGCGCTGTAACTCGTTGGATGAAAGCCGTTGCTAATAGCGCGCCATTATTACTTGATTACCCTTCGTTTTTCATCCTTTTTCCCTGCACCACCCCTCTTTTCCCCCGGCAGCGCCCCGGAAAAAAGCACGGACGAGCCACATGCAGGGAAACTTGCACGTGTGGTTCTGGCCGGAGACCCCGGTATACTGTACTAATATGTGTAGGTCCCTGTAATTCGAGTGAGATTGTCATGGCGCAAAAGCAGATATGGTTCGGTATTCCCTTGTTCCCCGTATTGGTTATGTTCCTTATTCCTTGTCTAGCAGAAACTAATCGAGCTCCGTCTGATCTCCCAGAAGCGGAAGCTGAATCAGTTGCAGGCTATAATGTAGAATATGCGCGGGATGCGATCCTGGAGAGTTCACTGTTGGCGGAAGCCAATGTCCCGGGGTCCCGGGGACTCATTCTGACTGAAACAAGGGGTGGGTCTTTACCAACTTCCAAATCCAAGACTCCAGAGAAGAAAAAAGAGGGGCATTCTTCATCCTTCATTCGAAAGTCATTCATGTCGGGTCGGAGGGAGGGGGGGTTGGGTAAAGCAAACTCCCTCCTTGGACGAGCACGGGGCTTAGTCAAGTAGAACCGGGTTGCGCTGCTTGATGCTCCGATCGAAAACAAATCCGTGGAGCCATGCCGGTACGACAGAATATGCGTCCAAAAGGCCCCCCGTCGAACCCCCACCGGGCCGCCGAACTTTGGAAAAGCAGCCCGCCCGCTGACAGGGAACAATATCGTGGCAACGTAGACCTAAGTGGGTTTATTGGATCCTGGGGAACCATCACAAGTACGGCCGGCCCCTCTTTGAACGAGAATGCCGTGTCGTCTAGCGGAGCTTAGAAGAAGGTGGGTGACTCGGAGCCTCAAAGAAGGTGACTCGCGCAGACAGCTGACTCCTTTGGAAGAGAAAGGAATAGCCAAACCAACCCTGCTGGCTGGTCAATCTCAGTGATCTTATCGGCCGGCAAACCGGAGACGGACGACCACGGTCCCGACCGTCACCAGCACCGTGACGTTTACTAATCAATGAACCCCCCGAAACTTTCTTTTCTGACTCAACCAAGCCTTTGTTGGTTGATATTGATTGAGTTGGAGGGCCCCCCACGGAATCATCCAACAACCCCCCTTCGGGAACAAAGCCTTTTGCCAAAGATTACCCGGTCTGCCGGGGGGCAAGGAGGAGTACGTAGGAATGCCGACCCCCCGTCCCCGTGTCTGAGGTGAGCAGCAAGCGGGGGAGAGGAGGGGGCGCGGAGCTTCAGCAGGCTTTTAGTTGTAGCGCGCGGGAGCGCCTTCCCTCACTTTGGAAAGATTTTTCAGTCTTTTGGGTCGAGAGAGTACGAAACATCGGTGTAAAAGATGGAGTGGGATCAGTGAGGTTGTTATAGTGACAGCCTGGCCTAAAGTGCGCGGCTTACGAAAGACCCCCTCCAATTGATCAAGGGCTTTCCCTTTCGTTGGAGTGGAAAGCCTGAGAGATCCCATTGCAGCAATGGGATCAAGGATCAGAATCATCCCCCGAAGAAGAAAAAGAAAGGATATTGGCTGGATTGAAGGAGATTCTTCAACAGGAAAAAGCCATCGATGAGGGAAGGTATGATGAATCTCTTTTTCCTCTATACTCGGTTCAGTCAACGGAAGGGCTTTCAATTTGAATCAACAAGCTTTGATTTTCTTAAAGTAAGAGTGAGTTTCTTGTTTCAGGAAGGGGGCCGGACAGAGATTCCCTTTTTTCTTTTTCCTTTTAGTCAAAACTCTCTGTAAAGGATGAGTTGATCTCCTCCTGAAGCTGATCGTAAGCCTTTGAACTTGAACTTGTAGGGGAATGTGAGCCAACCTCTGGGGCAGGATCGGATCCCATATGGTTCTTGTAATAGGCAAAAAGCCTTTCATGCTCGCGCTTAATGAATGGACGGCGATCTTATCTTCTTCCAGAGAAAGGGTGCATATCCAAGAATCAATCAAACTATTGCGAATCCTTCTACTATTGCCTGTGCCTGCCAGTGCCAGCATCTTGCATTTTTCTAGGTTTTGTACTGTCTATAAAGCTATTTCAAATACGATGTCATATGCCCGCCTCTCTCCTTCAATGAAAGTCACTAAAGGGATCAAACTCTCATTCAAGGCAAGCATCCCCCCGATATGGAGATCTTGCATCCGGACCCCGCTGATAGTAAAGGGAGTTGACTTCTGATATTGAAAGATTAGATTCTCTATTTTAGTTCCATATAGCCTCCCACCCTTAAGAAGGTCTTTCATCTCCTCTTCCCACTCTACTTATTCGCCATTGCCCTTTTTCCCTCTCTCCTGATATTGATATGAGAACTGACGGGAATAGAGAAAAAGAGATAAGAGATGAGAGAACAGAAGACATCAATAATGTGGTATAGAGAGCAAATCAAGCGGGGGGCGAGGATGGGATAGTTGTTACTATAAGGAGTCGGAGACCCGCTTTTATAGACTAGCTGGCATAAGACCAATTGTGCAGGGGAAAGACAGATGTCGAGGGGGCAAAGCCTGCTCGACCGATAGGGAGAGGGGGTAAAGCCTGGTCCTTTGGGGGAGCTTTTTTCCCCGCCCTAATATGAGTAGGCATTTTTTTCCCCGCCCGGGGCATTTTACTTGTACAAAACCCGGGGTGGGAAAGGTACAAACAAGTCAGAAGTGCGCCCGTCCCCCACGATATGCTTGATGCACCCAGCAGCAACTTCACGAACAGCAAAGACGTGTCTCCAAACAGTAGACCCGGCGCGGGGGGGAGTCAGAGTCCAAATGCATCTTCTAACTTGGTATTTGCCTTGCACCCATTTAACCCATAAGGATTCGTTCTTACTTGCCACCGGATCTAAGCATCCCAGCATTGTTCCAATCAGCAATCCTACAAAAACCCAACCCCCGACCAGCCTCCTATGTGTACGTGGGCGACAACAATCCTTCCAGCTCACTGCAGCCATCTTCTTCTCAAGCGAAGGCCCACCCACACGCTGATAAAAACACGTCTTTGAGAAGCCTCTCCATATAGGATCGTTCGCCGAGGGAGGAAGAATGCTGCAGTCCAGTGGGTTTGTAGGGAAAACAGAACAGACTTGATGAGCTCAATCCGCCGAAAGAAGGTAAGCTTTCCAGGCCTCCAACCCCCAACAAGCAACGGTGATAAAGTAATAATGGCGCGCTAGCGCTCAAGTCGTATAGCGTTAGAACGCGCAGGAGTTTGATTGCTCCTCCTGACCTTGTCAATGAGCGGGCTACACATCTAATAGGTAAGTTTGCCCGGGAAGCCCAAGATACAAAAAACTGGGAGCACGCCTTCTTTCATGTCTAACATATCACATATGTGGATTTAGAAGGCCCACCAAAGAAAATCGAGCTCTTCCTCCGCCGGTGGATGAATTTGTCGAGTACCTTACGCGCAGCCCAAGCGTTATCCACGGTCGCTTTGAGGAACAACATTAGGTCGTCAGCAAAGGCAATATGCGACACAGGGACCCCTGCACCAATATCCATAGCAATCAACATTCCCCGCTGCTCCGCCTTCCCGGCCGAGAGTGCCTCCATGACAATAGCAAACAGGTACGGCGCGATGGGATCACCTAGCCTAATCCCGTTAGAGGCTGAGAAGGGCTCCGAACTCGGACAGAGAAAGAAGGTGTACTTACACATGGAGCACCACTGAGGAGCAAATCCCATGCACTTCATCACGCGCAAAAGGAACCTCCTATCCACCATGTTATATGCCTTCCGAAGGTCCACCTTAATACACATTCTCTGCTGCTCCCACGTTCTAGATGCAGGTTGTGGCATGCATAATTCGTGAGCTCGGAGGATGCTCTCCGTGATCTTCCTCCCTTTTCTAAAGGCGAACTGGTTCGGACTTATCACTTTAGGGATAAGGCCTTGAAGACGGACTGTAAGCAACTTAGATATCACTTTATACAGAAAGTTGCACAAAGAAATGGGGCGAAAATCCTCAACTGCATCAGCACCTGCATGCTTAGGGATGAAAGTGATGAAAGCATGATTGACCAAGGAGTTTACCCGAACTAAGGAAGCTCTTGACCGCCTTGAATACATCCTCCCCAATCATAGTCCACGCCTTCTTGAAGAAGCGTGCATGAAATCCATCCGGTCCAGGCGCTTTGTCTGGGTTCGCCTCCTCGATGATCTTGTCCACCTCTTCCTTGGGGATTTATTTAGACATAATAACTTTTTGTCTTCGGAAGAGACCAATAAGGGAAGGGGATGTCTTTAAGGCAACCTCTAGGTCAGTTCTTCTTAAAGAAGTCAACAAATCAATCTCGGAAACACAAATCTCTTCACAATTCTCAAGGGAGGTCCCCTCTCGATTGATCCGATGTATAGTATTCTTGGCCCTCCTCGCAGCAAGGGAAGCGTAGAAGAACTTCGTGTTGGAGTCTCCAAGGTTCAACCAATGCACCCTCGACTTCTGCTTTATGAGAGATTCCTCGTCAGAGAGATCTTGGTGCAATTGGCTACGGGCGGCCTTCTCCAGGTTAGGTTGATCAAGTCCTGGTTGAAAGGGTCTCCCTGGAGCATCCCTTGCAGCTCAACCACCCTATTCCTTTGCTTTGCCACCCGATCCTGGACGTTGCCGAATACATCCCTGTTCCATATCTTGAGTGCTTCTTTAACAAACAGCAGCAAGCTTCTTGACCACAACATACATTGGTGTACCTTCTTATGTTGTTGTTCCAAGCTCTTTCGTCTAAATAAATCCCATAAATTGTGGGAAGATAGTCCAAGCATTGATGAAACGGAACGGGTTTTTGTCTTTCCCGGGTTAAGGTGAATCATGAGGGACGAATGATCACTAAGGGCACTGGCTGAGACTCCCACATAGGAATGATGGAAGTCACCCACGATTGATTATTCACAACGCGATCCAGCTTGCAAGAAATCCTTCTCATCCCATCAGCCTGATTACACCAAGTAAACGTCATGCCCTGAGGAAGCCAACTCGTCTAGACCACAGGCCATGAAGCTGTCATTAATCCCAGATGTCTCCAGATGACTAAAAGGTCTTCCCCCTATTTTATCTGCCTGAGAGCGGACAGAATCCCAATCTCCACAGCACAGCCACGGACCGTCAACCACGGAGTGAATAGCTTCCAGCTTCCTCCATAGAGCCGACCTCCTCTGCTCACTACTAAAGTAGGATGACCCGTCGGATCGATGATTTCACTGCTCAGGTTGAAAGATTGTTGGGAGCAGCACAACAACAGATATGCGCTCGAGCAAGGCTTTCCGGATCCCCTCCTTAACTTGAAAAAGCGCCAATCGCTGGAAATGGTATGGCCTATTTCAACACCTATCCTTCCGTTTGAAACTCTCGGAAGACTTCTCTATGGACTCCTGGTTAACTAAAAAAGGTAGTCAGCCCCGTCGGCCATTCGCCGGTACCGGAGTCCCCTGCCGGTGGGCCGATCCTCCTCGGGAGGTGGGAAGCTTTTTATCATTCTGGATCAATTGCTTACCTGAAGATGGGTGTATTCCATTCGGCAAGACAGTCCCCGATCCAAATTCGTCTGTGCCATCATCCCACCCGGATCTCCCTCCCTTCTCGTACTGCCAGATACAGCATTCATCCGTCAGAGCTCGGCCGGTGCCTTATTTGGGCTAGCAATGCCTTCCAGCGTCCCGCATAGTTTGTGAAAGTGCCATTCGGGCGCTGGGTCATATCATCAAATCCCTTTTGGGAATCATGTCCAGGTTGTCAGAGTCTTGATCGAGGAAGATACTGAATAATTGGTCCCAAGTGGTGATCTGTGCAATAGGCTCTCAGATGGGACTTCACTTCGCTCGCCTTTCCCATTGTACCTCTCGAAGTCCGACATTCGGAAGTTAGCCGAGATAGTGGCCTCTGGGAATATGCAAAGGCCTTGGAACCTAATAGAGTGACTTCGTAGGCTGGCAAAAAGTGGCTTCCATTTTATCAAGAAAACCATGGAGAGGGTCTCGAGCGAGGGGACGGTCACATGATCGACCGTTGTGTCCTCGTCTGTATCATTCGGAACCGCTGAATGATGATGGGTCGAAATAGGGACATTTGGAGGTGTGGACATGACTTGGGACTCCCCATCGATTTTTGATCATCAGGTTGGTTGGTCATGGCCTGCATAGCGTGAATTCATTTTTTCAGTAAGAGCGCTGAACACGTCGAGCTGAGTTCTCAGAAGGTCGGAGTGCCGCTCCTGGCAAGGTCAGGACCGAAGTCATCACAGATAGGGTGACCAGACTGACTTCTTTGGCTCATTCCTAATAATCATAAGTTTAGATTGATTCCTGCTATTCATTCCTAGACCACTAGGAGATACACCCACCTATTGGGGGAAAGAGACGTGGAGAGGCATGGGCAGGCACAAAAGTAGCTTCTTCGATGCGGGGGAATCCGCGCCGAGTTCATACCGTCGATTTGGCGGGTGAGCCAGGCGTCGGAGAAGGAAGAGTTTCCAACCCGTGATTGAAAAGCCATTGCTTCAGGTTCGGGGAGATGCGCAGATTGCTGATACACAGAATCTCTCTCTTGCGCCTATTAACCATCTGGTTACCCATAGGCAGGGGCGGGTGAGGCATAAGTAGAGATTGAGGTCTCGGTTTATCCACACTGGCACTCCAGCCTTCTTCATCTGCATCGTCGAACTGAAAGAACCACCTTTGCACTTGTCTCGGCCTTTGGGAATATACAAAAGGGGAGGATGCGGGCCCGGGGATATTGAGTACGGTCCCGCTGCCCGATAACAACGTCAAATTCATTCCCAATTCTCTCGGTTTATTGCCTCCATTCCGTTGGCTGATTGGAACTATTTCCTTACGGGACTGAGGTATGAAAAAAAAGAAGTGATGAGAAAGCTTTTTAGACCGGGATAACTAGCATTTAGATCCATTCCTTCCATGTTCCTCTTCTTTCGGCCCCCTATCTACGGATCGGCTATTGTTGAAAGAAAAAGCGTTGACTTTCCGCGGCTTAGTTGCTGTTGGTTACGCCTACCTTGATGTACAAATCGACGGAAGGCGAGGCGTCGATGGGTGAAGTAATACACCGGCGCTCGGTCTGACGCCCGCCCTAGGTGTATTACTTACCAACCATTAGCAGCCGCGCGCGCTGTGCCTTTGACGCCGAAGTCTCGCGGACCGACGAAGCGTGCTCATGGTGGTCTAGAATTAGAACAGGTTGATATAGCCCGACCAACATTTTCTTGTTTCGGGGCGGAAGCCAGCTGACCTTTCTTCCATCTGTGACTAGAAACGGCGCATCTCCAATCAGTAAAGAGCGCATCTTCGCATCTCACCGCTCATCCCGAACCCCACAGCTCATCCTCCGCGTTTGACTCCGCTTCAAAATAGAAGTTCCGCCCACATCCTTTTCATTTCTTTGATTTGAGGTCGACCCATTCAATCAATAGGGGCTCCACTTGCTTTCCTTCGTTTCGGATTGCAAGGATCGGTGTCTAATTTCCGTCATCGGCACTAGTGGAAAGAAAGCGCTCTCCTCTCCACCACCTATAATAGCGAGCCTCACTTTCGCTCTCCTCGGGATAGAGTTTGTTCCCAGGCGATGTCAACCTATTTCGCATCTCCTCTTTGCCGATGACACCATCATCTTCTGCAATGGTAGTAAACGATCCTTGAAAAATCAGATGACCTTTCTACAGTCTTATGAGCAAGCTTCCGGCCAGCTGGTTAGTCGTGATAAGAGCTGCTTTATCACCTCTAGCAAAGGCTAGCCCGGGGCGCTTGTCCATCATATCTTCTGCTACGGGATTGATGAGGAAGGCTCTGCCAATTAGATACCTTGGTGTGCCTCTATTTGTCGGTGTCCCTAAGCCATCATACTTTCCAAGCTTTTTGGATAGAATGCACAGTCCAATTTCGAGTTGGAGAAGTCACTTTCTATCGAAAGGGGGAAGAATAGTCCTTCTGCAATCAGTTCTTTGCTCCATGCCCTTCTATACTTTGTCTGTTATTACTCCTCCTGCAGGTTTCATTGCTCAAATGAATCGTCTATGCGCCAACGTATTTTGGGGCTCATCTGAGGTCCATAGCACCACAGGTTTGGATGGAAGGAGTTGTTTAAACCTCTCTCTTAAGGTGGGTCTGAGCCCGATGTCTGCTCTGCCTTTCGTCAAAAGATGCTGTGGCTTCTGCATACGAAGGACAAAATAACATGTGGACTGCAAATTCGTATACCGGAGAAGTACTGCAATGGTTTGCCTATCTCCGCAGCTCCGCTCCCCCGCTACAGCTCAGTCCAATGGAGGCAAATTCAGAAACTCTTTGACACCTTTCACTGCGCAAGCCTACGGATTGATAGCTTATCTTATAGGCATTGTGGATGGAGAGCTTACCGTTAGTGGATCTTATATTCTAGTCGCGAGCGGAGAGAGCGTACTTTGATTTTAGTCGTGTTGTAGTTGGTCCTAAAGGGTCTTTCCACCTTAAGAATGTAAACCAGCAAAAGAATGAAGCCACATTCATTTCTGAAACTTGACACGCGGAAGGGCGGACTCTCCGTCGGGCTTGGCTTGGTAAAGCTCCCTTCCCGCACGCCTGGAAGATTGATAATCTCGAGAACAAATCAACACTGCTTTGACGATTGACTACATAAGAACTACCCGGGGTTGGCCCCCTTCCTCCAAGCGTGACGTACCGGGAGGGCTCTTCCGGATATTTGGAGATTCAAAAACGATGGATGCTTCCTTGGCCGTGTGGAACATGGATGAGCATTATGTCATTCCTACAAGTGAAAAGACGACTGGAAGAAGTGCCCTCTGAGGACTTCGAGATCAAATAGAGAATGTTTCTTTCCATTCCTCGTGAGCCACTTATTTCTCCGAAAGATGAGATCAAAGTGATTTTCCTCCTTTTTCCCAATAAGTCGACGGCCTTACACCATTGGGATACTTCGAATAAAGTTGAGGACATATAGGAGACACCGGTGCTAAAACCTTTGATCGAGACCTCTGAACATTTTTCTTTTTGGGGAAGGTCGTTGCGGAGGATCTTGTTCCCCCGGTGTGAAAGCAGTTGGTTCCGGAGTTTGAGAATTCTGCCGATCCCAAGTACTCCATCTCTATCATTGCATATGGGAATATAATAAGTAAAGAGTACCAGGCATGACCAGAAGAATTGTGTGAAATAAGTGAATTTATCCAGTTGAGGCATATTGATTCATCAAAAATGATTCCCTCCGGACAGGCCTTATCTCGCTTCGTAAACTCCGCTCGATCCTTCCTGTACGAGTTTTGAAGAACTATAGAGAGCTGTGGTTGGTTGTTGACCAACGGAAAGCAAGCATGGGAGTTGTTTTGTTGGGAATTGAACCCAACTGAGTCACTTTAGAATCGAAAATATGAGTAAACTGCGACATCTTCGCTCATCAGTCTTTCGTCCTCCCTGACCCTCCCGGGGGGTCGGAGTCCACACCAACCCTCTCCGTCCAGGGGGATTCGGGAAAAGATGGAATAAGAAGACGTGTTTCCAGAACAAAGAGGAGGGCAGGTTACGAAGTAGCTTAGCCGAAGGCTAAGGAAAGAAAAGCAAAGGAATGGAATATTACCAAGCACCACCGAATAATGAAGCGGGAATGCATTTCCGACGGCCCCAGGCCACACCAACTCTTGGTGCCCCTTTTTCAATACCGAGTGTGTCAGCTAGGTAGTTTGACTGTATTCCGGGTTTTCTCACCAAGCCGTTCTGCTGCAATGATCTACCGGCATTTGGATTGGAATGGAAAGAGAATGAAATTCATCGAGAAAAAGGGGAGCCTTTCCTTCCACCCCGCCGGGTAAGACAATCTCGAATCGGAGCCGGATGGATCTATTTCGATTTTGAATGATGACAGGCAACTGACAAAGATCTTCTTTTTCGATCCTCCCTCTCAGTTGATGGTGGGGAGGATGGTATGCCTTTCACTCTCTTCTTCTTTCCGGGTCCGAATGTCAAAAGAGAATTTCTCCTTTTTGAAATGGAGAACATAAGGTCGATAGGTAGAGTGCTTTCTTTCCCTACCCGGTCGGAGAACTTTCAAGTATGATACTTGTTCACAGAGCTATTGTAGGCAAACTCCGCTTAAGCAATAAAAATGTTTTTTTTGCCGATTTTTCGGGGCTCTACCGAAAGATCTAACTTTGATCCGATGAAGAAGTTTCGGTAGTAGGAAGTACTCAATTCACGGGCTGGAGGAAATGAGTCGATGTCAGGGATTCCAGCCGACAGTCTCAAAATCGAAGGACCGAAACCCCGGGTTCCAACAAAGCCAGTGTTCGGTTCTTTTGAGCGCGAGCACTATTTTGAACTTTGTCGATTTCGGCTGGGTTTTTTCAATGAGGCCCCTAAATTTCTCCAAACCAAAACTGTCCCCCCCGATCGGAAAACGTAAAGACTGATCCGAGTTGCGTGGGAGAACAACGATCCTTAGTCTTAAGCTTTCGCCCCTTTGATCCACACTCGGTCCTGTTAGGGGCAGAGCAGTTGGACACCCTTCGGTGTAAAAGAAAGACGAAAGCCGGTATACTTCGGGATGTAGTAAGAAGAAAGACCAGTAAGTAGCACTTCACTTTTTTGAATTCGAAACGAAAGAAAAGATTTGAGATTGGATTGATTGAGATCGTTCGTCACATCTTCAAAGATACCTTTATTATTTGTGGAGGCTCCTACAACCCCCTCCTCACATAAAAATCCGCGACAAATACACCCTCTATGTTGGGGGCAGGTAGGGAATGATCGACTCCGGCCTCACCGTCGGCTGGAATTATTATAGCAGATTGGGATATTTTCTCTTCATCCGGGGGGCTCCGTGAGGCAAACAAACTTCATACAATGAATGATCGATCAGCCGGCGACGCGAATTCAAAAATCATCAGAGGCCTCGAGATGAATTGACTCTTTCAGAAAAATGCCAACGTGCCGGCTTGACAAATGGTCCATTTATTGATGGGCGAATGACGGGGATTGAACCCGCGCGTGGTGGATTCACAATCCACTGCCTTGATCCACTTGGCTACATCCGCCCCTACCCCCGCGCACAGGTTTCAGTCTCTATCTACGATCAGATCCTTTCTTCACCCCCGCGGTCAAAGATAAGCTTTTTCCGAGGTTGTTTGTTGTGTTTTTTTTTGGACTCCGGGGAAGCAAGTAGAAGCTTCCTGGCAAAGCTTCAAACAAAGAGGTTGGGCTGTTCACTTCATTGATTTGACTCCACGTTCCCATTATAATACCCGGGCCGGGCGGCTTATTGATTGATCAAAGGAAGGCTCGCTCGTTTAGTAGACAGCGAGCGAGCAGTAAGCGGGGGCTGACGGGGGGCAAGGAGAGGGGAGGAACTCGGCTCGCAAGCTATATTTAAGGAGAGGGGAGCGCATACTCTTCTTCTCCTGTTCTACGAATCTACAACTTTCTTTACTGAGTGAGACTCGAGATCTAAATCGAGCCGCCCTGCTATAATAATTCCAGCCTTCTTCGGAATAGGAGAGCCCCCCCACCCTCTTAGGTGGAGCAATCCGAACTCTCTTAAGAATAGAAAAGAGGACCGCGGGCCTGTGTCTGTGTAGACACCTCAACGAACTCATGTGGACACTCCTCAGCCCGAGGACAATCTCTCAAATACACGGGGAGACCCCTTTTTCTTTTCTTGTCTGATTCCTCTCAATGAAATTTGCCATGTTGCACTAAGTTACTTACGGATGTATGCATGCGGTCCAGGAACACTTTGGGATGAACACCCATCCGAACAAGTAGGGTCAATAGTTCAGCATTTAGGCCGGGAAATTCCGCAAAAAATCAATCTTTAACCCAACAAGTGCTCTCCGAACCAAGCTAGATAGTCTTCCATCACTAGGCTCACCAACCAACCTGCACTTTGATTTTGATTATTCCTACCGCCATAAGGATTGTTTTCAGCCATGAGTTCCCATATGACATAAGCGCTCTTGGATGGGGTGGGCCATCATTCGCCAGCCAGGTCTTTGAGTGCCCGTCGTAACACGTGGTTGGTGCACTAGGCTGATCGAGACTCAGGATAAACTGGATCTGGCACCTTCTCCCGACGGGGAGTAAGCAACTTCTCTCCGAGCCGGACCGTCGAGTCGAATTGATCGTGTCATGTGCAACATCCATCAATGATGGTTCCTCCATGTCCATTGATTTAGTAGACTCCTTCCCCCAACGGATTCAAAGTAATAAGAGCTAATAGCACGCAAATTACTTTATTACTTTGAATCTAGGGCTAGGGGCAACCTGGCCCGAGAGCCCCCGACGAACGGAAACAAAGGAATCCGTCAAAGAAAGTAATATGGTAGATTTTGTCTGTATGGATTAGGAATCTATACCGCCGCTCGATCGCTCCTATTTTCGTCAGCTTCTGATGGGAAGCCCTTCGCGCTGACAGAAAGAAGGTAGGTAGGGCAGTCGAATAGCTTCTTCATAACCTAACAACTTTACGTGGGGAGGTGGTGCATCAGCGGAAAGATCCAGGAAAGGGGTTAATTCGCGGGTCTTTACTCAACTCCTGAAGAAGGGCTGCTGGTTTCAAAACTATAGCAACGGTCGGCGGAAGAAAGGGGAATGGGAATCCCGAGACGAGGCACCCTTTGGTGAACGAGCGGACTCGGCTACTCATCATTCCGGATATTTGAGGTGTCAACATTAAGCCGGTGAAAAATAGTTCTGTCCGGAAGATAAGAAAGAAATTGATTCCGGTTTCCGTCGATTCGCGATATAACTAGGAAGACTCGACTACTAGGGATGGCTTTCGCTTCTGAGGCGGTATCCATCGTCTTATGCGGGCGGGCTACCCGTTTAGGGATCCGTCGATTCAATACTCCTCGGTGGAAAAAATCAGGCAACTCCTTCTTCTCTTCTGGGCATGATCCCAACCTTCAACACTGGCATATCATTCCATCTTTCCCCTTCAGCAGTCGGATAAAAAAGTCCCGGGCGTAGATCCCGTCACGGATAAGAGAAGTAGGGATGAAGAGTGATCCACCAGCCGCCGACCTAAGCAGCCTCACCTCAGGAACGGAGTTGCGCGAGCAATTATATAGTGGAATTTCATCCACTTTGAATTAAACAATTTTGGAATTTTGTCGGGGTCAACGGAAAGAGTTTACTCCACTTTTGAAGCGACAAAAGCTGGCTGGTGACCAACAAAGCTCCTTACCTTAGACTATGCCACTCTGACTGGTACAGGGAGCTATTCCACCGCGGATACTGATCGTCGAGAACCCCCTAAATTCGAGAAAGAAAGACTAATCCAGAGGACGAAGACTCCAGATCTAGATACCGTCCGATCTGAATCCCTTACCCCCTTCCTTCGTTCGGCAAAGGAATGATCCTCGCTCTTCGACAGACTAGCTAACAGATAAAGCAAGTAAGCAAAGGCAACAGAAAGTCAGAGAGAAAGAGAAGTACCGAACGCTCGCTTACGCTTCGACATAAGCTGCGCAAACTCCCCGCATTCTTCCTTCCTACTCCCGGGGAAGAGTGGGCCTACTCCTGCTGAAGCATCGATGCACACTTTCACTCAATAGATTGACTCACTATTAGCGCCTTCGCTTCTTTAGTTTAGGGGCTAGTAACTCAAAGCCAAGGGTAGCTACGTAAGGAACCACTACTAACTCCCCCCAAACTCTCCTGTTCGTATCTGCATGGGCCACGTTGCATAATTGGGTAGGCCTTTCTTATCCTTGCCTTCCATTCTCCATATAATAATTGGCCTAAAGTGACGTCGGAAAGTATGAAAGTACAGTGTGGGCTTTCTTGGGTTTTCTTTTTGTTCCTTTACCATTGAGACTAGTGAAATTGAGTTGGTTTGACTTCCCCTTCCCTCCACTCGGCCCTCCCCCCACCCCTTTCTGCCGCAAGGATGAAAGTACTCCAGGGTGACGGCTGATATGAAGAAAACCGACTAACACCACTAATACAAAAGGAAAGCGGTATGTTTGGCCGGATAGATTCATCAGTTCTATGATATTCTATGGCTATGCTATAGGGCTATGCTATAGGGCTATGCTATAGTAGGTGGCAATTAAACTGCTATGTCTAGTCACATAATCGTCAAGGGAAAAAGGGTTTGGACCGGCATGGACCTGATCACCATCATCATAAATCCAAAAAAGGCATGGACGTCCAAAATGGTTAGGCTCATGGGACCACAACCGAACAAGAAGGCATTGCACGCGGTACCCCAGAGACAAGTTGCTGCTTTGAGCAGGAAGAAGCTTGGCACAGAATTGACTCAAGATGATCAATCCGCAGATGAAGCTCTTATCCAGTTGACGAGAAAGCCACTTACCTCCACTCCAGAGCTTGAGCTTGAAGCAGGACGTTGAGGCCGGGCCTTATTAAAGCCCTGGTCTATCCTTCTTCCACCCCCTGTCTTTTTTCGCAACTTCCTTTCTTTTTCTTTCTTTTTGAATTTAGGGAATCCCCTTATTTATAGCCACACCCAATAGAGAGGGTCTACCTCGCCCTATGGTGTGAGAGGTCAATACTCGTCTGGCGGAGTATGAACTGTGATTGATCACTACGGAGTCATAGCACTTTAGATAAAGAGGAACTGATCATTAACGAAAGGTGAGCTACTGTATCTTAGTCAACCAATTTATGTTTTTTGTTTTAGAGTGAGCGCCTGCTCCCCCTTTAGACGAGTGCTCTGTTAATAGGAAGAACAAAGGGAACTAGAAACCTAAACGTAAACTGAGATTCTATCTGGTTCGGTTAACCAGATGTCGCATCTAAGTAAGGAAAGGGAGTCGAGTCATCATTGCTGGTTGTGGGAATCCCATAGCAAATCAGGTCATTGGCTCAGAAGAAGGGAACCTTCGGCTGGCTAGAGCTAGGTCTTCATGTGCACATTTACTTAATAACATAACTGAGGGGCGCGCTTTCTAGCATGTTCCGGTCAATCAATGGGTAATTTGATATCCTTCCTTATGGTTTTCCTTTTCTTCGCGACTACGATGTCGAATACAACTAAGACAAGACACCTTCGGTGGTTCCGGCTTAGTCATTCATTCGACGGGAGCTACCGCTGCCTATTCGTCTGTGTCCATTCGCTGGTTTCTTCTTCCGCACAAAAATACAAAAAATCAAAAAAGTCATCATCTGGTACCAATTCTCACCGATGCAGCTAGGCTAGCCTGTCTGATTCAACAAAAAAGGGGTCGTACGCTTCTCCTCCACCAACAAACTTTCTAGTTAGTGGAAAGTCCTCAGATTAGATAAAGCTCCCTAGAGTGGTTTTCAGATAAGATAAAGGACTCCCTGAGCAGGCACTCTTTGGCGTGAGAGGGCCCAGTACAAATCAATCTCACCTTAGGTAGTGGAGATAGAGAGATCTTGATCTTCTTCAGATACAGAGATCCCAAGGGAGTGAAAAGAAAGACTAAACCACCTAGCAGCAAGGCCAGACCCGAACTCTCATTCTCATGTGAGACAGCCCTTCAGCCCTGACTTCTTCCTGAGTTCTTACTGTCAATAGGAAACGTAACTGAAAGAGAAAGTACAAAGCTTACCGAGTTCGGTGAATTTGCACCTACAAAGAAAAGGTGTATTCAATCTCAACACGGAGACCAGAGAAGAATGATCACCCGGCTCACCTCTTGTTTTGGCTTTCGTCGAATGAGCTCTTCCCTCCGTAGTAGAGTCGCCCAATATTTGACTATCGTAGCCATGGGGACTTTATGTTGTAATCTCACCCTCATAATAAGGCTATGCTGTACCAGCGGATCTTGGCACCAGTGAATTCTTGTTAGCATCCGAGCCGCAGGAACATGTACATACAGAATACGAGAATTTCCACCTTGTTGAAGATCTGGAGGTGCTACCCAAAGACTTGAATGAATAGCCATCGCAGTTAAGAAGAACCGAGATCCAATAATCATTTGCGCGGGGATTCTGGTCTTTGACATAAAGAAAGAAGGTTGTAATAACGAAAGGGACATGTGATCAGTCCGGGTTTTGATAGTATGTCAAATATTTCTGAGGAGCCATTTCGGAAACGTGGAATGTCTGAGAAATTCAAATTAGATCAGGTTAGTGAATCGGCATACTCCCAGATGATAGAGTATAGCCACTCCTTGTCTGAGTCCCAACTGACATCGAAGGGCTTCCTGGTCAGCATTTGCTTCAGTCGCAGGATCCTTACTCTCCGGAGTAGGAGCCTGCAAAATCTCACGGAAGATTCTGGGCTAAAATCAAAGGGCTCTATTAATTCGCGTTCATCCTCCAAAGAGAGCCGCCGCTTTCTGCCATCAATAATTCGAAGCCGCCTTAACTCCATTTTGAAAAGCAAGACCAAGGTCTCCGGTGCTAGAAAAGGCTTGGGGAGCCTAAGCATCTCTTTCTCCCCCGCCCACTGGGGGAAGAACCTCCACAGAAACATTTCACTTTCGTTTTCCTCTGGGGGTAAGTACTTGTTGAGGGGTAAGTAGGGTAAGTACTTGTTGAGAGTCAAGTTGTAGTTGAGAGTCAAGTTCAAGTCCAGGTCCTGGGGGGCCCCACTTTCCTCCTCCACTGGGGGTAAGGAGTTGAGGTCCAGGTCCTGGCACTCGCAGGTGAGTGCCAACTTGAAAAAGAGTACAAAGAGTACCAGGCAGAACAAGAAGAATTGTGGGAAACCAGATTTGAAACAAAAGCATAACCAAATAATTGTTTAGCTAATGAAGGATTTCTTGCTACGGCATGAATCAATGAGCTGAAGACATTTCCAATGCCGACAGCTGCGCCTGCTAAAGCAATGGTAGCCGCTCCCGCTCCTATTAATTTGGCCCCCTCCAACATATCTTTCTGATCTGATCAGACGCTTGCTTTTCTTCTTCTTAGTTAAGTTCTTCTTGAAGTTCTTAGTTAAGTTATTCTTGAAGTTATTAAGTTAAGGTCTTTTCCTTGTGGAATGGCGTGTAGATAGATTTCGGCTGAAAGTCTCCAGTATTCTCAATTCTCTCTCGAGCATGAATTCCAGCAATAAGGTTCCTAAGAGCGTACCTATCATCCCTCTCTTAATTTCATAAGGGGTAGCTACTATACTAGCCTTTCCAAAAAACCTCCATGCAAGGATAGGATATTCCCGATTTTCAACCCCTGTATTTGTCAGGGGACCGTACTCGCCCGCCGGGTGGGGAATGGGATTGAGAAGCAGTCTCAGCCCTTCATCCCCGCCCTATCTTTTAAATGGATGGATTCTCTTGGAGGGGGAGGTAAGGCAATTCCGAATTCAAAGTATCCTCTTTCCCGGATGAGAGAAAGGGGATATTGACTTTCTCCAGTAGGGGTAGGGGCCATTCCATTAAGCCTTTTCAGCTGTTCTTCTGCCCTATGCCCTGTTTGTTTGCTTATGAGAGTACTGCCCTTCTTCGTGCTATCGATACCAATTCATCTCGATGCGTGGCTTGCTACAAGCTGGGCGATGGGGCCATTGATTGAAAGGGGGTCATAGGGGGTCGTCAGCTCGTTCTTGACAGATCCGATCGGGTGTGAAGGAGATGGAGTAAAAGGATTCGAACCTTTGCATGCCGGTACCAAAAACCGATGCCTTACCACTTGGCTATACTCCATACGGTCAGTCAGTCCCTGGAGAGATAATTCACTAATAGACCGGAGGATGAAAAAGTCCTGCTTAGCCCTTATTTACTTTATTACTTTGAGTTGCTTGCTGGTTCAATTCCATCTTTGAATCTGAAGGGATCGAAGATCATCGTTTCAGTAAGCGGTTGGGGATGAAGGGAAGGTGGATTGCTCAATTCACTCAACAAGAAGGGCGGGGAAAGAGATGAGGTACTTCCAACTTTACCCTTTCGTCTGACGTACGGATCAGATACCGAACCCTCCGTGCCAGCTCTTGGGCAAAGTTCAGTAAAGTCAGTGGAGCTTGTTGTTTGCTTGAGGCCTACAGTTCCATCCCGAGGGAAGGTCGTATAAATCCGCGGGACGATGCTTTTTGTTTTATGTTACCTAGCCCTCCGAGAATTGGAGTCCATGGTAGAAAAAAACTGGGCAAGGGGATCAGAAAAGAGAGAATCCTATTTCCTCCCGGCCAAAAGGGCTGTAGTCAATTCATATCTCATTTGACCTTCTCCGTAGTCCGTAGTCTTTGGCTGGCTCTTTTAAGTGACGCTCTTTATTGAAACTAAGCCGTAGAACTCCCTCCGGTACGGGGGGAGAGTCACTTCAACCCTTTTCCAAGCTTGTCGTCCTTCTCCTCTGCTGCATTCCGCTGCTTTTCCGCCGGTAGTGCAGGGGAGATCATTCCTTATTCCTCAACATTCCTCAACCCGGGGCGGAGGGGCGTATTATTATAGAAAACTTGCCGGCCTTTCCATCGTCTCATTCCATCCATGATCGGCTTTATGTGGGGGAGTGTCCCCCCGGTCCGGCCGGACCGGACGTCGAAGTCTTTGGTCGGGCCGGCCGTAATGAATGATCGTTGTTCGGGAACAAAACAAGAGGAGGGATCGAGCGTAGTCAACGGAGCGAGATAAGGAACCGGCAGTTATTATTATCACTTCGCTCTTCGATCGCCCTCTTCGCCGCAAGGGGGAAGTTACTTCGTTCCCTCGCTCAGCTGCTTCGCGTCTCCCGAAAGCTGTATTGCCCGAAGGGGGCATGCTTGATGCAAGAGCGTAGCGTAGGTGAGTGGTAAGCGTAGGAGGCGTGCCCGAAGGGCTGCGGCTGCAGTGTGGTTCCAGGTGCCGTCGCGTCATTGAGATCCGCAGGGTGGCGGGACTTCGACTGGATTATTCAGTTGGGGTGGTAGGCTTAGTAGGGCTCGAACCTACAATATCCCCGTTATGAGCGGTACGTTTTAACCAATTAAACTATAAGCCCCTACCAAGATTCAAAATACTTAAAGCAACTTTCTTAGGCCCTTATTACTTTGAATTCAACGAGTTACAGCGCAAGTTATTATGAGGAGAGCTTTCTTACTTTCATCCGGCAAGCAAGGGATTCAACCAGCTAATAGCGCGCCATTATTACTTTTTTACCCCGCCCCAACTCTTCCACGACATGCGGGAAGAGCAAAGACGAGTCCCCCACCCGGAAGCACTTGACGGAGCTAATCTCACTCGAGACCTCCCGGGGCGGCAGGGGAGGTGACCTTCGAAACACTTGCCATTGGGCAACGGCTTAACGAGGGTTCTTAGCCACCTCCGGCTTTCGTGAAAGAGCACCTTTGGGCAGCAGCTACTATTCGGATCCAATTCCGAAATCCAATTTCCACTCTGAAAGTGCTCTATCTAAATCATTTCTCTTTACGCGTTACGCGATACGAAAAGTTACGATCTTTTCTCTTTGGGGGCTTCGCCTTGAGATCTCTCCAATGCCTTGTTCAAGGATCAAGAAGCATAGGCTGTCTCGCATTCCATTCTTTCCGAAGGCAGGACTGAAGGTAGGAAGCAACAGCGGGTAGAGTCGCCCGAGCGGTTTGAAGCGGTTCGGTGCAGCGGCTAGGCGAATACCGCTAATGGTTGTGTGCTCAAGGCGAGGATAAGATCGTCAACACTTCCAACGTCTGGTTAGTAAGAAAAAAGTCAAGAGTTGGCTAAAAAAAGCCGTGACCCTTTCGGTCTACCTCTCAGAGTTATCGGTTAGTGGAACAGTAAGTAACTCACGCTTCAGCCACTTCATCAGAAGAAGGGACGGCTTACGAGAGCTTCGTCGTACGGAATGCCAATCTGTCATCAAATCACACTACACAATATCAGAAAAAAAAACTATATAGTTTAGCTAGCCATATGCAATAAGATAACGAAAGACTGTACCCACATATAAGCCCTCCATTGAAATCGAATCGAGTTTGGGTTATCGCTTTACACGTCGAGTATCGCTCCCGTCATCATGTTCCTCCATCTATACCAGTGAGGGCTTAGGCGATTGGCGAGGCTTTACTATACTATGACTATGGAACGAGATCGGTATCATACCTTGGTTGCTCCTCTGTTTTCGGTCAGCATCGAGGGAGAAGTACCATAAGCTAGGCAAAGGGAGTGGGATAAACGCACCGCTGCAGGTGGATATGCCACTGATGTCGCTGGCTCTGAACCGGGTACTGGATATGCTAAAGGTACTTCTTCTGGTCCTTACCTTTGCTTCTGTCTCAACCGCGTCTTTTGCTTCATCCTTTCTTCTCTCGTGTCTTGGTGATTGAGGGGCTTGAGTGTCAGTCGATCGATCCACTTGTAACATCATTCCTTTCATAAATAAAAAAGTCCGGGCTTTGTGTCCGCCCCGGAGGGGGAATGAATATTGTCCAGTTGAGTTGAAGAATCGATCGAGAAAGTCCACCTCTTTCCCTGTATGGAGTAAGAAAAAAGAAAAGGGGTGGAAGAGTCAGGTAGGATTTTCACCTACTTCTCAAAGATCTTTACCGGTTCTGGTTCGGAATTATTATAGCAGGGGGGCTCAGATGCCCCGGCCAGCTATAATATCTGATGATGAGTGAGCTCTTTACCTAGGCTCTCTTCATAGAGGCGCGCTACGCGTTAGTGGGTTCTTTCTCAATCATAGATAGTAGGCCGGAAGAATTGGTCGACGAAATCCCCCTACTTCCCCTGGGGGTAGGGTACTACGAAAGGAAGTTGATTATGAATTATCAATTATCGTAATCCTGGAATGGATTCTTCCTGGGTCGATGCCCGAGCGGTTAATGGGGACGGACTGTAAATTCGTTGGCTATATGTCTACGCTGGTTCAAATCCAGCTCGGCCCAATAATTTGCCGCCCTATCAGTATGATATAACTAATTTCTCCGTTATAAATGTCTGATATAATATATGGAATAATAAAGAGTTCCCTTTTTTTATCTATCCTATCTTTTACCGTCCACATGTTTTAATCTTTCTACTAATCTAGATTCATGATTCTTAAGTGGTAAAAAAAGAATCTTTTTTCTTTTTATAAGTAAGATTTATTATCAATCAACTTGTGACAATAAAATAACCACAAGATTACTAGTAACCAATGTCACTCTCATTATATATAGTCCATATCCATGTGGGTCTTATATTGGTATATCATTTCTATTTCTGTTACAACACGGCAAATAGGATGTTCGAATGAAACCCATATGTATACTATAAACCTCACTGGGATTGTAGTTCAATCGGTCAGAGCACCGCCCTGTCAAGGCGGAAGCTGCGGAGCCCCGTCCCAGCTCGCATTGTATTTGAAGTTGAGGCGAGCGGATGGCATAGTTGTTTCACAACGTCAGTGAGAAGCTAAAAACGGAACTTAACAAAACGGGGGGGTGAGAAGGGCGGCGGGTCTCACCAACCAAATATGAAAGGTGGTAGTGGGAGAGATGATGGCAGACCCATCAGAACTGAATTTTTAGTAGTAGAAAGGCCGCGCGAGACTGGCCCTAATAATCTAATTCTGGATGGAATACTGGGTTTTTCATATGAATATGCAACGGCGCGCATCGAGCCTGCCCACAAAAGCAATCGTTGAACACGTTGCAGGCCCGGATAAGAGCCCAGGATGGGGGCTTGTTGGCTGCTAAATGCAATTTAGGGGCAGACAGAGGTAGCAAAGCCCCAAGCTCGGGAACTCATTTAGATTTTTGTGTGCATCAATGGCAAGTCCACTAGGGCTATGGTGGACACGGGGGCAACACACAACTTCGTTGCGGATCAAGAGGCACGTCGGTTGGGGCTCAAGCGTCGAGAAAGACTCGAAAAAAAATGAAGGACGGAGGCGCGTCCGGCTTGGCGAAGGGCGTGTCTGAATTATTATAGCGGGGCGGACTAACTTTGCTGTTCCTTTCGAACAGCAAATAAACCGGCATGGAATTCTTGCATACTGTTTGAGCTGTCCCCATGCCGGGTAGCGTTCCTAATGAGTGAATCGGCCGCGTCTACAGCTCAGCAAACTGACCTGACGTCAGCACCAATTAAGGTCTTGGGTCCAGAGCCAATAGTTTTTAGTTATTCGGAATTATTATAGCAGGACCTGTGAAAGTCTCGTTTTTGACTTATAGCTAAGAAGAAAAACGGGCTTTGCTGTGCTTGCACATGTACTCAGGCACCGGGTAGGTATGCAATCACATCTCGGTCTCTCCTCTTCCTTGTTAGTCCTTGGCTCGGGCTGGCCCTTTCGGATTAGCTTGTCTTCCTAGCTGCCCTTCTTTCCCCTGCTGAATATATCCAATAAGAAGAATGATTGGCAAAGCACTCGACCAAAGCCCTGCCGCTTCTAACTTCATTCATTCGAAAGGCTGGAATTTAGGAGCAGAAGAAGGCGAGAGCGGGCCCGCCCCTTCCAAAGTGAGAGAAGGAGGGAAGGCGCTCCCGCGCGCTACAACTAAAAGCCTGCTGAAAAACGTCCTCATAGACTATATTGAGGAGTAAGGAAAGGGCGCTTCCATGACAAGGAGGTCCTTCTTGCATGGGCTTGGGCTTGCTTTGATGATGGGTAGGCTTGTTGTGTTTTGGCCCCCCCACAGAAGGGCTTCCATCGAGGAAAGCAGGCTTGACAGGCCCAAGTCTTCATTTGTAGGACTTTCTTTGATGGGCCAATGCGTATAAGCTTGGGTCTTTCATTCGGGCCTCTCGGGACACCCAGTGGGCCAATGCGTATAAGCTTGGGCTTTCTTAACGTGGCTCATTTGATGACTCAGTACATGGATGTCACGAGTCTATTGGCATGGGATCTTTTCTACGTAAGCTGGTTGTGCATGCAAAGTTTGTTTGTTCATACAGGCAGTGTGATTTAGGGAGATTTTGTTTGCTCCGCAAGGTAGCCAGCCAGTTTTTCATTAAAAAGGCATGAGAGTCTTCAACTGCAGAAAAGTTGTGCGGAAAACTAGTAAGAATTGTGCCTGCCATCTAATTCGTGACGCATGGCGAGATTCCTCTATCACTCTATAAATGGAGGCTCGATAAGTGTCTTCATCAAATTCAAAAAAAAAAATGGAGTAATAGCACGTATGGCTATGGCAGTTACAAACAGGCTTTCTGCAATTGCTGCGGGCAACTGAAAAATGAAATGAAGGAGCGTCGTAGAGCGCTAAACCTCTTTTTGAGAAATGTTAGAGCAAGAGATCCAGCAGAGGCAGAAGAACGTATTGGCGCTGCCAGAGAGAACATAAGGGAAAAGCAGAGTAGGCTGCTATTGAATGTGCTCTTGTCGCAATTGAATCAGCCGTTGAGTAAATAGAAGCTCTGGCTCTTGCCCCTGTTAGTCTTGTCTTGCCGCAGCTTAACTACAGCTTAACTATGAGTACGAGTTGGAGCTCTTGGGCAAAGTTCAGTAAAGTACTGCTATTGAATCATCGAATATTCCTCATTAATAGCCGGCCAAATGCCACATCAGTAAGAGAAGTGGGCAAAAAAGCTGCTCTCCTAACGGAAGAAAGGCTTCATTCCCTACCAATGATGCCCCAAGCAAGGAAGCATACAAGATTCTGGTCCCGGAGAGCCAATAGAACGCAAGGATTCCCTCGTCTGCCAGCTTTAGCTTCAATTGACCGGGGAGAGGGGCTAGGATGATTGCTTCTTGGTCCGCCAGAGGAAGCGGGAGCTATAACTTTTTGCATTTCAAGCCGGGCGCGCCAGAGAGACAGTCCTTCTTTATTAGAATATGCACAGGAATAAAGAGCTGTAGTGACATCCACATCGGAGGAAAGGAAGTCAACTCCATTAGCCTCACTGACTCAGACCCATTGTCAAATTCTACTCAATAGAATACGGAGGTAGTACTTATGGCAGAACGGGCCAATCTGGTCTTTCACAATAAAGTGATAGATGGAACTGCCATGAAACGACTTATTAGCAGATTAATAGATCACTTCGGAATGGCATATACATCACACATCTTGGATCAAGTGAAAACTCTGGGTTTCCGGCAAGCCACTGCTACATCTATTTCATTAGGAATTGATGATCTTTTAACAATACCTTCTAAGGGATGGTTAGTCCAAGATGCTGAACAACAAAGTCTTATTTTGGAGAAACATCATCATTATGGAAATGTACACGCAGTAGAAAAATTACGTCAATCCATTGAAATATGGTATGCTACAAGTGAATATTTGAGACAAGAGATGAATCCTAATTTTCGGATGACCGATCCCTCTAATCCAGTCCATTTAATGTCTTTTTCAGGAGCTAGAGGAAATGCATCTCAGGTACACCAATTAGTGGGCATGAGAGGATTAATGTCGGACCCCCAAGGACAAATGATCGATTTACCCATTCAAAGCAACTTACGCGAAGGGCTTTCTTTGACGGAATATAGAATTTCCTGCTACGGAGCCCGTAAAGGAGTTGTCGATACTGCTGTACGAACATCAGATGCTGGATACCTCACACGTAGACTTGTTGAAGTAGTTCAACACATTATTGTACGTAGAACGGATTGTGGCACTATCCGAGGTATTTCTGTAAGTCCGGATGACCGAAAAGATTTTTATCCAAACATTAATCGGTCGTGTATTAGCGGACGATATATATATGGGTTCGCGATGCATTGCCACTCGGAATCAAGATATTGGTATTGGACTTGTCAATCGATTCCGGAGTACAGCCAATATATATTCGAACCCCTTTTACTTGCAGAAGTACATCTTGGATCTGTCAATTATGTTATGGTCGGAGTCCTACCCATGGCGACCTGGTCGAATTGGGGGAAGCCGTAGGTATTATTGCAGGTCAATCAATTGGAGAACCGGGGACTCAACTAACATTAAGAACTTTTCATACCGGTGGAGTATTCACGGGTGGTACTGCCGAACACGTACGAGCCCCTTATAATGGATTTGATTTGGTTCATCCCACGCGTACTCGTCATGGGCATCCTGCTTTTCTATGTTCTATCGACCGTAACTATTGAAAGTCAGGATATTCGGAATATTCTACAGTAAATATTCCACCAAAAAGTTTGATTTTAGTTCAAAATAATCAATATGTAGAATCAGAACAAGTGATTGCTGAGATTCGTGCCGGAGCATCCACTTTGAATTTTAAAGAGAGGAAAACATATTTATTCTGAATCAGAAGGAGAAATGCACTGGAGTACCGATGTCTACCATGCGCCTGAATATACATATGGTAATGTTCATCTATTACCAAAAACAAGTCATTTATGGATATTAGCAGTAAGTATGTGCAGATCCAGTATAGTCTCTTTTTCACTCCACAAGGATCAAGATCAAATAAATGTTCATTCTTTTTATATCAAAGGGAAAGATAGTTCTGACTTCTCAATGACTGATGATCAGGTGAAACAGAAATTGTTCAGCTCGGAGCCCCTTTTTTTGTGAGACCGACCCCTCTTGCCCATGCATGCAGCTTGGTCGCGAGGCTTCTTAGAATGCCTAAGCCCTTACTTACGTTACTATGACTAGGAATATAAAGGAATAGAAGGCCCTTGACGCGAGGCACCTATACTTATTGCTTTCCTAAGACCCAAATGCCTTGATTCATTAAAAAGGATTTTGGGACGATCTTCACTCTACTGCTATGCTAGCTGGCTAGCTCGCCTTTATGCTGTAGCGTTGTTTATTATTAGATTTGAGGTGTATTATTAGATATGATATTTGATATTTGTTGATTTGACTCCCGACTTCTGTTTTCCGCCTACCCAAACTCTTGATCGGAGATCGGATCGAGCGGATCCTCGAAACTTAAGAGAGAGCATTGAGGGTTCTGTACCAGGGCAGCACTCCCAATGTGAGGAAACAACAATAGCAACACCATACAGATGGCATAGCGAAACCCTCGCCGATGTAGCTGTGTAGCTTATTGGTGTGTAATCTCACTTATCGCTAACTGTTTCCAGGCAATTGCCAACTGAACCACACCGACAGAGTGCGGAGCCCATTAATGCGCATATTCGCATCTCCATGTTAATAATGTAATGGCATAACGAAACGTGTCTGGCGAGCTCACAAATATATGATCTCTCAGCAGAGCATGTTCACGGCCTGGGCGTAAGATCTGATCTCTCAATAGTTCCACTTCTCCTGTATACGAATTTGCACGGGACGGGAGGAAGGCATAAAGGCTTTGCCAAAGACAACGGTTCAGGCATAAGTCTTTTAGTCCATGGACTTTGAAAGGCAGTGAGCCAAGAGACGAGGACCAGGATAGGAGGAGCTAGCTTATGATGAACCATATGAACCAAAGTCAGCGGCAGGAGAAGGAGATAAGGTAAGAATGGTAATCAACTACATTAAAGTAGGAACCGGTGAAGCGAAGAGCACGAAAGCTTGAGCTTTTAACCCCATAACCATAATAAATGATATAATTGGATGATTGGGTCTCTCAAGTTATACCATACCTCTTAGTAGAACTTAATTATATTCTTCCCTAGCCCCTTCCCATTAAGAAGAGTCAATAGGAAGGGAAGTCCACTTCACTATCAAAATCAAAGAATGAATTGGATGGAGGGGATGGGCATTAATGCAAGGGAGGAAGAGCCCTTAAACAAGGGGCTCCGAAAACGCAAGATACGCGGCTTGAGAAGGAGGTGTATGTGTCTTCAGTTCAGTGAGACGAGCGTAAGAAACTAAAGAGGAGCATGGACATTTTTAGTTAAGTTACTGGGCTCTCTACAAAGCGCTTGGTCTACTGGGGTGCGATTCGCCAAGCTGGGGCTAACAATAGGTAGTATATATTATCGGAAAGGGAGGTATAGTTTAAAGACTACTGGCAATCGATACCAGTAGTGAGCATCTCTAGCATCAATAGCAGTAGCTGGATCGCGGAAGAGCTAAAGGCGGAAATTGTGCTTAGGTACTCACATATGCATGGGCATAGGAATATGTCAGGTATGGGCTCAACAAACAAGCAAAAGTGCTTTACTAGTTCCCGAACATGCACGACGGGGTTCCGTGGCATACATAAGAGAATACTGTTTGGGAATCAGTGGCAGATGGAATCGAATATAGGTTTCGTCCAACGCATTCACATTCATAAGTTCCCTCGTTCGTAGAAGGGCACGATGATTGAATGCATAACCCATTCTGGATTAAAGCAATCATCTGCTTTATAGGGGCTTCCAAAATCCTTCTTCTCCGGGTAAGGGGGAAGAAAATGACCCTATAGTACTACCCGGCGACTTCCCTTGCCCGCTTTTTCTCCGATGAAGGCGTTGGAAGTGCTGTTGATTGTGCTCCTCAAAGAAAGAAGGTCAGTATCCGCAGTGGAATAAGAATCCCCGTGGAACAATGGTCTAGCCCCACGGACTAGTCGTTCAGTAGTCTTACAGAGCGGTTACTCAATGGTCCAGTTGTTTAGCCCTACTAGCGGAAGCCAAGAATTCATCGCAGGCAGCGCACAGCATAAGTCTATAGCCTCTTGTATAGCCTACCGTCAGGGGCCGGAACTCAGAGCAGCTCAACGCATCACCAGCCCTTGGCACAACGATCAGGTCAAGCAAAGCGCTCCAACCAAAGGGGCGCAGCGCGCACATAACTCCTTGATGAAAAAGAAAAAGCAGGGAGTTTTCAAGCTCTTCACATTGTGAAACTGGTTTGCCTATAAAGTGTTGCTTGATGACATTCGATTTCGTTCCGTCGGCGATCCTCGTTATCATGTCTCCTTGTGTTTCTGTTCCTCTAGCTAGGCTAGAGCAATATATTCTAGATTACAAGAATTACATAAATGGAGTTTAAACCCTTCGCGTATTAGGAACCAGCCCGGTGTTTAGCTATGTATAGGACTTTTCTTGGGATGACTGATTGACTGTAATGGGAATGAGTAGCCCCTTACCCTAAACAAGCGAGCACAATAGAGCTTACAGTTGTTGTCTATCTTCGTTCGATCACCGAACCGTTTAAGAGGGATTTTTTGGTATGCCGCTCGAACAGAGCGCGAGAACGAAGTGGTGGTGATGTCGGAATTTGCACCTATTTGTATCTTTTTAGCGATCAGTCTTCTAGTTTCTTTGATCCTACTCGGTCTTCCTTTTCCATTTGCTTCCAATAGTTCGACCTATCCAGAAAAATTGTCGGCCCACGAATGTGGTTCCGATCCCTCCGGTGATGCCAGAAGTCGTTTCGATATACGATTTTATCCGGTTTCCATTTTATTTATTATCCCTGATCCAGAAGTCACCTTTTCTTTTCCTTGGGCAGTACCCCCCAACAAGATTGATCTGTTTGGATCTTGGTCCATGATGGCCTTTTTATTGATTTTGACGATAGGATCTCTCTATGAATGGAAAAGGGGTGCTTCGGATCGGGAGTAAGCACGAGGGGGTTGAAAAGGGGAGAAGGACAAAGAAAGACTTTTGATTTCGTGAGGCTTTCGCCGTTTTTTTTTTTCCTTAACTGGTGAATGTTTCTTTCTGTTGGGGAGCATGCGGGAGGACCGGGGGCGGAGCAAGTTGGGTTGGGGTATAGAGCCGTAAGCGCGGTGGGGGGTGACCGAGGACGTGCTCGTACGGTTCGGGGGTGGGGTATGAGAATGCCGATTGTTGAGAACTTTCACTCCCCTATATTCGAAATATGCCTTTCTAGGAGCATTACGATCTGCAGCTCAAATGGTCCCTTATGAAGTCTCTATTGGTCTTATTCTTATTGTGCGCCTTGTGAGCACGTTTGGATCCGCAAAGGCTATCGCTCGGATGTTCCCCTAACCCAACCCGGGAACGGACCGGAGGGAACCGCAGCATGAGGAATGTCCGCGTCTCGTCGCAAGGCGGGCGTTGAGTTTTGGGTCATAGGGCGGGCAGTCCGGGGCACAAGGGTCCTGGTACTATCCAGGTGCGAAGAACCCCGGAGGTGACTGCAATGAGACGATTGCCCCCAGCAGAACCGGCCTAAACGACGAGCAAACACTCGAACGTGAGAGCAAGGGATCACCCAACGAATGGACGAGCTCCAAAAAGGGAGGAGAGAGGTTGGAGAAGTAGCGGTCCGGAGGGACGGGCCAAGCTCAGAATGTATGGGTGACAGATCGGCCATAGGAGTACTCCGGTACCTACACCAGGGCAAAACATGTCGAGTATACGACGATGCCGCCCGTTTTCATTTCGTGGAAGTCCCCGGCAGAGGAAAGGGCTGTAGGTGCTGGCGCGTTCTGCTTCGGGGGGCGCCTCAAAGAATAATGTGAAAAAAAGAGGCTGCTGCTGGTATAGATGATGAAAGGCGGGCCACTTGAACGGGACCCCTTCCTTCCGAGGCGGCAAGCAAAGCTGGATAGGAAAGGGGCCGAGCTGACTGATGACTTTTTAGTCATCAATAGAAAAAAGGTCTCATGTGGAGCGGAAATAGCTGTTCCCAAGTATAGACAAAGAAAGATGAGAGGGGACGGACTGTCAGAGGTCGCAGCGGGCCCCCCAGAGGAAGCCCGCCGTCGGGTGCGCATATTCCATTTGACAAATCCCGACCAGGCCGAATCGGACCACTACGTCGGGATGGGAATGGCTCAGCCCATATGCATCATTTGATGAAAGCACTCCAGTCCAGCCTTTTCGACAAAAGCATCTGTTTGGTAGGCGCTGCCTACTCACCCTTTTCTCCACAAGCAATGCTCTTCACACGAATTCAGTTCAGCCCCCAGCAAGCAACGGCGTTCTTGGCTATTAGAGTCTAATCAAAGGCCTCCTCTCGCCCTTTTTGCTCTCCTCATAATAACTTGCGCTGTAACTCGTTGGATGAAAGCCGTTGCTAATAGCGCGCCATTATTACTTGATTACCCTTCGTTTTTCATCCTTTTTCCCTGCACCACCCCTCTTTTCCCCCGGCAGCGCCCCGGAAAAAAGCACGGACGAGCCACATGCAGGGAAACTTGCACGTGTGGTTCTGGCCGGAGACCCCGGTATACTGTACTAATATGTGTAGGTCCCTGTAATTCAAGTGAGATTGTCATGGCGCAAAAGCAGATATGGTTCGGTATTCCCTTGTTCCCCGTATTGGTTATGTTCCTTATTCCTTGTCTAGCAGAAACTAATCGAGCTCCGTCTGATCTCCCAGAAGCGGAAGCTGAATCAGTTGCAGGCTATAATGTAGAATATGCGCGGGATGCGATCCTGGAGAGTTCACTGTTGGCGGAAGCCAATGTCCCGGGGTCCCGGGGACTCATTCTGACTGAAACAAGGGGTGGGTCTTTACCAACTTCCAAATCCAAGACTCCAGAGAAGAAAAAAGAGGGGCATTCTTCATCCTTCATTCGAAAGTCATTCATGTCGGGTCGGAGGGAGGGGGGGTTGGGTAAAGCAAACTCCCTCCTTGGACGAGCACGGGGCTTTTAGTTGTAGCGCGCGGGAGCGCCTTCCCTCACTTTGGAAAGATTTTTCAGTCTTTTGGGTCGAGAGAGTACGAAACATCGGTGTAAAAGATGGAGTGGGATCAGTGAGGTTGTTATAGTGACAGCCTAGCCTAAAGTGCGCGGCTTACGAAAGACCCCCTCCAATTGATCAAGGGCTTTCCCTTTCGTTGGAGTGGAAAGCCTGAGAGATCCCATTGCAGCAATGGGATCAAGGATCAGAATCATCCCCCGAAGAAGAAAAAGAAAGGATATTGGCTGGATTGAAGGAGATTCTTCAACAGGAAAAAGCCATCGATGAGGGAAGGTATGATGAATCTCTTTTTCCTCTATACTCGGTTCAGTCAACGGAAGGGCTTTCAATTTGAATCAACAAGCTTTGATTTTCTTAAAGTAAGAGTGAGTTTCTTGTTTCAGGAAGGGGGCCGGACAGAGATTCCCTTTTTTCTTTTTCCTTTTAGTCAAAACTCTCTGTAAAGGATGAGTTGATCTCCTCCTGAAGCTGATCGTAAGCCTTTGAACTTGAACTTGTAGGGGAATGTGAGCCAACCTCTGGGGCAGGATCGGATCCCATATGGTTCTTGTAATAGGCAAAAAGCCTTTCATGCTCGCGCTTAATGAATGGACGGCGATCTTATCTTCTTCCAGAGAAAGGGTGCATATCCAAGAATCAATCAAACTATTGCGAATCCTTCTACTATTGCCTGTGCCTGCCAGTGCCAGCATCTTGCATTTTTCTAGGTTTTGTACTGTCTATAAAGCTATTTCAAATACGATGTCATATGCCCGCCTCTCTCCTTCAATGAAAGTCACTAAAGGGATCAAACTCTCATTCAAGGCAAGCATCCCCCCGATATGGAGATCTTGCATCCGGACCCCGCTGATAGTAAAGGGAGTTGACTTCTGATATTGAAAGATTAGATTCTCTATTTTAGTTCCATATAGCCTCCCACCCTTAAGAAGGTCTTTCATCTCCTCTTCCCACTCTACTTATTCGCCATTGCCCTTTTTCCCTCTCTCCTGATATTGATATGAGAACTGACGGGAATAGAGAAAAAGAGATAAGAGATGAGAGAACAGAAGACATCAATAATGTGGTATAGAGAGCAAATCAAGCGGGGGGCGAGGATGGGATAGTTGTTACTATAAGGAGTCGGAGACCCGCTTTTATAGACTAGCTGGCATAAGACCAATTGTGCAGGGGAAAGACAGATGTCGAGGGGGCAAAGCCTGCTCGACCGATAGGGAGAGGGGGTAAAGCCTGGTCCTTTGGGGGAGCTTTTTTCCCCGCCCTAATATGAGTAGGCATTTTTTTCCCCGCCCAAATATTGGGGGCATTTTACTTGTACAAAACCCGAGGTGGGAAAGGTACAAACAAGTCAGAAGTGCGCCCGTCCCCCACGATATGCTTGATGCACCCAGCAGCAACTTCACGAACAGCAAAGACGTGTCTCCAAACAGTAGACCCGGCGCAGGGGGGAGTCAGAGTCCAAATGCATCTTCTAACTTGGTATTTGCCTTGCACCCATTTAACCCATAAGGATTCGTTCTTACTTGCCATCGGATCTAAGCATCCCAGCATTGTTCCAATCAGCAATCCTACAAAAACCCAACCCCTGACCAGCCTCCTATGTGTACGTGGGCGACAACAATCCTTCTAGCTCACTGCAGCCATCTTCTTCTCAAGCGAAGGCCCACCCACACGCTGATAAAAACACGTCTTTGAGAAGCCTCTCCATATAGGATCGTTCGCCGAGGGAGGAAGAATGCTGCAGTCCAGTGGGTTTGTAGGGAAAACAGAACAGACTTGATGAGCTCAATCCGCCGAAAGAAGGTAAGCTTTCCAGGCCTCCAACCCCCAACAAGCAACGGTGATAAAGTAATAATGGCGCGCTAGCGCTCAAGTCGTATAGCGTTAGAACGCGCAGGAGTTTGATTGCTCCTCCTGACCTTGTCAATGAGCGGGCTACACATCTAATAGGTAAGTTTGCCCGGGAAGCCCAAGATACAAAAAACTGGGAGCACGCCTTCTTTCATGTCTAACATATCACATATGTGGATTTAGAAGGCCCACCAAAGAAAATCGAGCTCTTCCTCCGCCGGTGGATGAATTTGTCGAGTACCTTACGCGCAGCCCAAGCGTTATCCACGGTCGCTTTGAGGAACAACATTAGGTCGTCAGCAAAGGCAATATGCGACACAGGGACCCCTGCACCAATATCCATAGCAATCAACATTCCCCGCTGCTCCGCCTTCCCGACCGAGAGTGCCTCCATGACAATAGCAAACAGGTACGGCGCGATGGGATCACCTAGCCTAATCCCGTTAGAGGCTGAGAAGGGCTCCGAACTCGGACAGAGAAAGAAGGTGTACTTACACATGGAGCACCACTGAGGAGCAAATCCCATGCACTTCATCACGCGCAAAAGGAACCTCCTATCCACCATGTTATATGCCTTCCGAAGGTCCACCTTAATACACATTCTCTGCTGCTCCCACGTTCTAGATGCAGGTTGTGGCATGCATAATTCGTGAGCTCGGAGGATGCTCTCCGTGATCTTCCTCCCTTTTCTAAAGGCGAACTGGTTCGGACTTATCACTTTAGGGATAAGGCCTTGAAGACGGACTGTAAGCAACTTAGATATCACTTTATACAGAAAGTTGCACAAAGAAATGGGGCGAAAATCCTCAACTGCATCAGCACCTGCATGCTTAGGGATGAAAGTGATGAAAGCATGATTGACCAAGGAGTTTACCCGAACTAAGGAAGCTCTTGACCGCCTTGAATACATCCTCCCCAATCATAGTCCACGCCTTCTTGAAGAAGCGTGCATGAAATCCATCCGGTCCAGGCGCTTTGTCTGGGTTCGCCTCCTCGATGATCTTGTCCACCTCTTCCTTGGGGATTTATTTAGACATAATAACTTTTTGTCTTCGGAAGAGACCAATAAGGGAAGGGGATGTCTTTAAGGCAACCTCTAGGTCAGTTCTTCTTAAAGAAGTCAACAAATCAATCTCGGAAACACAAATCTCTTCACAATTCTCAAGGGAGGTCCCCTCTCGATTGATCCGATGTATAGTATTCTTGGCCCTCCTCGCAGCAAGGGAAGCGTAGAAGAACTTCGTGTTGGAGTCTCCAAGGTTCAACCAATGCACCCTCAACTTCTGCTTTATGAGAGATTCCTCGTCAGAGAGATCTTGGTGCAATTGGCTACGGGCGGCCTTCTCCAAGTTAGGTTGATCAAGTCCTGGTTGAAAGGGTCTCCCTGGAGCATCCCTTGCAGCTCAACCACCCTATTCCTTTGCTTTGCCACCCGATCCTGGACGTTGCCGAATACATCCCTGCTCCATATCTTGAGTGCTTCTTTAACAAACAGCAGCAAGCTTCTTGACCACAACATACATTGGTGTACCTTCTTATGTTGTTCCAAGCTCTTTCGTCTAAATAAATCCCATAAATTGTGGGAAGATAGTCCAAGCATTGATGAAACGGAACGGGTTTTTGTCTTTCCCGGGTTAAGGTGAATCATGAGGGACGAATGATCACTAAGGGCACTGGCTGAGACTCCCACATAGGAATGATGGAAGTCACCCACGATTGATTATTCACAACGCGATCCAGCTTGCAAGAAATCCTTCTCATCCCATCAGCCTGATTACACCAAGTAAACGTCATGCCCTGAGGAAGCCAACTCGTCTAGACCACAGGCCATGAAGCTGTCATTAATCCCAGATGTCTCCAGATGACTAAAAGGTCTTCCCCCTATTTTATCTACCTGAGAGCGAACAGAATCCCAATCTCCACAGCACAGCCACGGACCATCAACCACGGAGTGAATAGCTTCCAGCTTCCTCCATAGAGCCGACCTCCTCTGCTCACTACTAAAGTAGGATGACCCGTCGGATCGATGATTTCACTGCTCAGGTTGAAAGATTGTTGGGAGCAGCACAACAACAGATATGCGCTCGAGCAAGGCTTTCCGGATCCCCTCCTTAACTTGAAAAAGCGCCAATCGCTGGAAATGGTATGGCCTATTTCAACACCTATCCTTCCGTTTGAAACTCTCGGAAGACTTCTCTATGGACTCCTGGTTAACTAAAAAAAGAAAATTACCTTCGCCCTAAAAAAATCAAGGAAGGCACAAAACAAAAGAACGAACTCTTGTCTTCCTGAACTCGAATGTCCTAATCCTCATAAGCCAGCCCTCAGGACTAAGAATAGCACGCCTAATTCCGTATGAATACCCTTCCGTCTAGTGTATGAGTAATCATTCCCGAACCTGTCAAAACTCTTTGGAACAGAAATCGTATGTCTCTCTAAATCCAAATCTCCAGCGCTTACCGACAACAGAAAGACAAACCAACAACGACGGAGTTCCGCTCAGGCCTCTCACCCAAAAGTCCCGACACTCACTGACGGCATTGATTAACAGAGAACAGAGGCAGGGGGCTAGTATTTGCTGGTTCGCTGACGTAACTGATTCCGTTAGCACGAAGGGAAGGTTCTCCTGGGCAGAATTAGATGGCTGTCATCCCATTTCTAGTCTCTGATCACAGGTTAGCCATCTAATTCTGCCACTGCCTAGAACGGCCAAAGCTGGGACCCATCCTATTCAGATGCGAGCAGACATGGTTTGGAAATCCCGGGTGTGATGAACCAGAAAGCAGCAAGTGGAGAAGGAAACTGTGAACTCAAGCTGAACTCAAAGCAAAGCGATCATCCTAGACCTTCCGCAATTCCAGTTTTGGCTCGCGCAAAACGATTTGCAAACTAGACGGGATTCTTGGAAATATAGACTTCTTCCTCAAAATAGCTCGCTTCGTTGACTACGCTCGTTGGATGACGATTGCAGGCCCTTGCCCCTCCTCCTGTTCGGATCATCATGCTATCTTCTGCAAGCTTCCCAGCCTGTCCAAATATGTTCCGCGGAAAATCGCCTTTCATCTTCTTCAACTTCTGGGCTCGCGAGGACGACTTCCGGCTTAGTAGTTCAGTAGTTCAACAAGCCTGGAACCTCCCGGTGACTGGCACTCTGATGTTCGTGGCTGCAACCAAGCTCAAAAGAGTGAAAAAAGCTCTTGTAGAATGGAGAAGACAAAAACCAAAACGACAGGTGGAGTCCATTAGAGCTGACCTCCAATTCAGAAAAATCTTATGCTGGACCCGAAAAGAAAAAAGCATATGAGCATGAACTTCGTCAAAAGCTTGACCATCTGCTGAATCTGCAAGAAGATGCTCTTAGGCAAAAGTCCAGATGCCTCTGGCGGGGATTCAAACTCTTCGTTCTTTCATGCTGCGGAACGAACTAAACAGGCCAGAAATTCTATCAGATCTATTGTTGATTCAAACGGCACTATTCTTTCAACTAAAAAGGAAATTGTAGACTGCTTCATTCATCACTCTCCAAATCGACTTTGTTCCTTAGATCACCTAAAGCTTAATAATCATAAAATGACAAAAAAACAAGCTAATTCTCTCTGCAAAGATATCAGCTCCGAAGAGATAGAACTTGTCATAAAGCATATCGACCCGGACAAGACCCAGCAATCAAAGGGCAACGCGTCTGACGTACTTTAATCGACAAGGGCAGGCAGGGCTGTTCCGAAAACAAGAACAATAAGTGGGAGATCAAAGACCGTCTTCCAAAGTATATCAGATCTGGCGATCCAACGTTGATATTTGGCTTTAACAGGGAAGGTTGATCGATCTATTCGGAGAGAGAGTGATCCACGATTCTGGGCATAGACCCTCGTGTAAGACAACTGATCGAGGAAGATACTGAATAAATTGGGTCGCTTCCGCCGGCTACGCGAATTCCAAAATCATCAGAGGCCGCTTCTGGACCAATGGATCCCGGTGGAGCTCGCACCCCATTGGTTTGGACTCGGTAGCAGCTTCTCGAATTTATCGGCATGGAACGTCACCCCTATGAGACAACCGTCGTCTTCAATGGGCGAACCTCATCTGGGATTCGTCCGTCCCGACGATCCATCGCTTTGTCTATCGTCCAAACCAACCCATGCACTGGATTACTTGGGAGATACCGGCGGGTGAAGGTGGAGATGATCATCTTTGTTAAGGAAAAGATATTTTCGGAAATAATTTCCATTCATCTTTGAAATAGCAACTTTGGCCGGAGCAAAGGTCGGTAATGGAAAGTAGGGGATTTCTGCTTCGACTGCTTGGGATATTGATGAGCGATCCGCGTACTGACGGAATAGATCAATGAAAGAGTACCACCAGCTCTATGAGTCACAGTCTCTCTCTTTTGGGAGGGTTGCTCGAGCGGGTGTGCCCTGCCCGCGGAACCCCTGAGAAGGAAAGCCCGATGGGGCTCTCCCCTACACTCCGGGCAGTAGACCGAAGTCAGTATCCAACGAGAGTCAAGCCATCCTCCTCTGTTGCCTATACTCATCTCCTCCTTCCTTCGTTTGTGTCAAAACCAATCTATAAAGAAGAGTTGTCGCACTTCCACTCGTCATAGGGGGGCTCTATGGTCCTGCCCTCTATTGTATTTGATTAAGAATCTCTATTGTTGTCTGTACTCCAGAAAGACGGGAGACGAATCTACTCTCCCTTTATTTAAAGCCATACTACTCCCGGGACATCTGAAAAGAAGAAAGTGTAGATGTCCGTTGATATCCTACCCGCAGCCTCCACCCCTAAGGTAGTCCCCATGATCAGTACTGAGACGATCCCCCAAGCGGAAAGACCTGCTCTCGGGGCCCTTTATTCTCCGGTCCGTGAACTTAGTCGATACTATGCGGCTATAGCGGCGCGGCTATAGTACCAAATTTTTCCGATTCGGCAGTTCGATCTATGATTTATCATTCATGGACGTTGATAAGATCTTTCCATTTAGTAGCACCTTAGGATGGCATAGCCTTAAATAGCGAGGTTCAAACGAGGAAAGGCTTACGGTGGATACCTAGGCACCCAGAGACGAGGAAGGGCATAGTAAGCGACGAAATGCTTCGGGGAGTTGAAAATAAGCATAGATCCGGACGACTCTTCTTCTTTTTTCTCTCAATGGCTATGCTCTCAACCACGTATATGCCGGTTGTTGAATATCGTATATAAGAAAGAGTCTTCTTAGCATCAAAAACAATCTTTCTCCCATGCTTTTGTACGGCCAACAGCCAACCAAAGAAATCCCCACACAATCAAAATGGGGTAGGGCATTGTAGTTTCAAATGTAGACCTTATGACTACTAAACATATGGTCGAACAACTTCTTATGAAACTTGATTGTGTCTATAAGAGATATCCAAATGAGTTTGAATTAACAGAGCAGGAAGAAATCAAAAAGCGAGGACAAAATCGGAAGCTTTTTCTACATCCAGCATTCGGAAGAGCACAGAGGGAAAGCCTTTCCCGAGTAAGCAGAGAGGAAAGATCCCCAGAGATTCCGGTATCATTCCATTCCAGTGGCTCGACCAGTAACCAATGGCGAAAACTCAAAAATCCATGGTTTCCCGGTAGAACCCTATTTCGACCAGCTCATTTCTCTCCTACTTTACAGACGCAGTTTTTCGCGGGTCCCACTTGTATATCGTATTTGGCCGAAGAAGCATCGGGCGGGTCGGAGTTCCTACCTTCTTGGGACCCCATGGACCAAGATCTGCTTTCATTATATGGGCAATACCGATCGACTTTAGTAGATCATATGGATGTAGAAAAAGCTTCCGATTTGTTGGAGGAATTGGAAACATCTCTTTTCCATTTCCATTTACCCAGTTCATATCTTTGTTTCGTGTGTTCCCGGTACTCCTGCTGTAGTCGCCCTTGACCTCTACCTCTCGGCAGGGCTCGGGATACCACCTAAGGGAATGCGGTCAGAGAGTCAAATAGGTTGGGAAGAAAGAGTCTGAGGTCGGGTTGGACGACATACATCGTCGGTTGGTTCCACCACCACTAGAGATTGGATATTTATAGAATCTTTTCAAAAGTACCACAGCACAGAGAAAAAGAAGCACTAGGCGCACGCACTGCACTTTCCCTTGCCCAGATGTTCACCTTTTGGAGTCAAGTAATGGTGATCCGCCGAAGACAGGAGAACTGAGGGTTCGGTCAGTAGAGGGGACGACTTTGCCTTCCCGTCGTCGAATCTCCACCAACTACCACTGCATTGCGCTCGAACAGTTGGGCAGGCGTTGGCCAGCAACTAACTTCCGTGCCGTAAGGGCTTAAAGAGAAAGAGGGCATAGATTCATTCTTCGTACCTGGTCCAGCCTCACCCTCGCGGGTTGGAGGTAGAGGTCAAGGGCCTGGAGAAGTAGGAGGCGGAAGAGCCCAGTGACCATCTCTAATGAAATGATTCACGGTAATAAACCTCCCAGTACCAAGATCATACTGAATTCTGGTGCCTATCATTTCCTCAATCGACACTGACTAGATAACATCACTAGCTCCAACCACATCAGTATGCTAGCTCCATCCCAAACTTTGTATCTGATGAAAGGTCTAGCAGTCTCCCCGCAGCTTAGAATGCGACGCCAATCCCAGTTCGCCCAAGGGACCCTCACAGCATGTGGTCTAAGGCCCTCCCATGCGGATCTTGTTGTGAACACACCATCTGCACAAGGGGTCCAGATAATATGGTCGGGGCCCGGGTTCGCAGGCAGTTGATAAGCGGTGATTATCGGCCAAAGTTCCTGTAAATACTGATGGTGAACATGGAGTCGACAGACGCCAATTCCCATTTGCAATGAATTCTGACACTCTGAGCCATCGCCCACGCCCCCCCAGGTCATAGTGAATCCTCTCTCCATACCGCTCTCCTCAATTGAGAGTAGCCATGGATCGAGCCATAGAAATGTCTCCGTCTCCACGACCAATAGCAATCCGTATAAATTGCCGCGCCACCGCTCCCTAGGATTCTTTTCCACACCCACGAAGCAGAAGAGGACGCCTTAAGAGCCCAGAATGAACGATGTTTAACATACTTTTATAGTCCCCGGACCCGCGACTGTCTTTTTTTTGTAACAACATCCCACAGATGCTTAAGATTAGCTGCAGTAGACCAGTCCCTTATACGCTTGATGCCAAGCCCCCCTTCTTCTTTTGGTAGGCAACAATCAGCCCAGCTGACTGCAATCACCTTTTTCTCCAGCCTCCCCTTCTGTAAATATCTCTGCCTCATTATCCTTTCCATTTCATCAATCACACTGGCCGGAAGCACTAAAGCGGCACTCCAATAGACATGGAAGGACGCCAGTACTGTGTTGATCAATTCTAACCAGCCCGCCATGTCACCATGTATAGTAGTCGTGCTTTCCATGCTGAGAATCTTCCCCTCATCTTCTCAAGCAGGGTACCACCTGCACCTATAGCAATGGTTAAACGGCCAGCGAGCAGTGGGAGACCGGCAGATTGAGATTTGCGGGACGGACGGCCATTCCTTTTCGATCCGTAATTACAACCATAAGCGGGAAGTTCCAATGTGGAGAAGATGCTGAGGGAAAGTTGTTTCCCCAGGCTGAGTTAGTGAGCCGTGTAATAGGCGAAAGCACCGAAGATGAAATATAGAGTACCTTCCCGCTTCTTCCTTGAGGGGGTAGGGGCTCTGTTTCCGCATCCGTTCCATGTCTGTATTCATCGTTAAGATCTCCCGGTAGAATCGAATGGTAACTGAATCATCCCAATAGGGGTCTAGAAGTGCAAGTCCTGAAAAAAAATCCTCCTGCATGGGCTCTTTGTCGTGAGTCCATGTAAATGATCGAGACCTCGTTCTGTTCCTTATCTTCTTGGTCTAGAAAATATTCGTTCTTTACGTAACGTAATTCAGTTTCAAGATCGGAAGGAATCTACCCACGCACGCCGGTTGGGTACTCGGGGTTCAATTCCATGGGGGTCTAAGGTGAACCGTCTTTCTTCAGTTGTGTAATAAAGATAGTGGATCGAGAAAGCTCGGCCCCAAGTGCTTTATTAAAAGGAGGTCATCGGTAGCCTACGATCCCTTTCTTACTGATAGACGGTGAACTATGTCGAATAAATTTCTTTTTCCTCTACTTCTGGGGGCGGGAAAAATTACCCAATATCTATTAAAAAGGGATAAAGTAAAGTAGACACAACAAAATAAGTAGAAGGAAGGTGAAACAGGGCTAGCCAGCCTATCAAGTGCGAGATTGGCTTCGAGAAAGCGTGGGCCCAGCTAACGCTGCCTTTAAGAGCAAGCATCTCTTGTCAATCGGATAGGAGCGAGACAAAATGTTTACGAATTTTCTATGAAAAGGAAGTATCCATACCATCTCTTGGCGTTCTATTTGCAAAACAAAGGAGGGGATGCGAGCACATCATTTGAAGCTAAATCCCTTGTGCGCATTCGGAGTGTCGGCTGGAAATTGATTGGGATTTTTAGTCCACAAAAGAGGAATTGAGATAGACAATCATCAAGCGGCGATAATGGAAGCTCCTCCTCCTAAAGACAAGAAGCAGCTGCGGAGAGGGATGAAAAAGTCCTGCTTAGCTAGCTATAAATTACTTGATTACCCTTTTGAATCTTGCTCCGGGTAGTCAAGCAAAGGTTGTTACGTCCTTACCTCGATTTAAAGTCAGAAATCAAGCTCGATACGGCGATAGCCGATCGGAAAATAAAAAAACTGCTGAAGGGGAGTTCTTGGAGAGCTTGTTGATAATTTAGGCCCTTTCCGATACTCGCACAACCCTATTCATAGATCTGCGACATAATACCTCAAATTTCCATCTTTGAAAGAGAAAGTCAAAGTTGTGGATCTTTTAGGGGGGCGGGCGGGGGTCATAGGGGGTTTGGGGGAACTTCAAAGACACCGGGGTGGGTAAAACATCATCATGGAATTGATCAACAACATTGCCAAAGCTTATGGAAGTGTATCTGTATCCCTCGGAGTAGGCGAACGTACTCGTGAAGGAAATGAGACGAATCCGGAGTGATGAATGAACCACCAGGAGCTCGTATGAGAGTTGGTTTGTGACAGACAGCCCGCGGAAGATTTCCGTGATGTCCCACACGTACTCAAATTGTTCGACCTGAAAATACAATATCTCCCGCTTCGAAAAAGCAGGATCAGACTGCCTTCACCGGTAGAATGTTGCTTGCCATGATATTGGAAAAATGGCAGCCTACCCCGCAGAAATGGGTTCTTTTTGGAGGGAGGGATCGAGGAATTATAGTACCATGAGAAGTTTATGCACCTGCGGACGATTTGACCGACCCTTCTCCTGGTCTTCGACCCCGTCATTAATGGTCGGCAACATTGCCTTTTTCGGTATGCGTTGCGAACACTGATTTTGAGCCTCTCATCTTCTTTCTCTGGAGAATCCCAAATCGCCCTTATTACTTTATTCCGAGCAGATGGTCCAACTACAGAACTTTTTCTTTTTCATTACTTCCATGGTCGTGCCTCGTGGCACGACAGCACCCGTACTATTGAAATGGTTCGTCAGTAGAGATGTTCCCACAGGTGCCCCTTCTTCCAATGGTACTATAATTCCTATTCTTATCCCTTCATTCCCTTTTTTGGTTGGTATACATTCCAGGAAATTCATACGCTCCATGGATGGAGCAAAAAGTGGAGTGTTGGTCAGAGCAAGCCGCCCGGTGCTATTACCAGACAGGAGGGGGAGACGCTCATCCTCCCGAAATGCTTTATTTCGTTTCGTTCCCCTTCTTCATTTCCTTCTTCTCGAACGGGGGGGAATGGTGGAGGACTTGTCATATTTCGAATCTTTCTGCGGTGTGCTCTGTTTACTATTCTTTCGTACTCTCTTCTCTTTACCACACGATAGGTCAGCGAAGTATGAGCGGTCGCGGAGAAAGAAAGGCCCGAGCTATATGAGGCCGGAAGGGAATGAGCAAGGACGAAATGACAATCTGAGATGCCCCGGGCACCTCCATATGGAAAGAAGGATCGAAGGTGAAGGGCATGGGGATTTCCCCGTCCCCCCTTCACCGGGTGGTGCTTGTTTGGGGGGTGTGCCACCAGAAATCGGGCTTGAAGCTCTCGCCTTACCAACGAGCCGACTGCTGATGGCTGTTGGTCACGACTACTACCAAAAAGTGAACATGAAGATTCATATTGAACATGGGGGAGTGTGCATCTTTATGTTGGGTGTGATTCTGTCGTGCGACCCGGTGGCTTATGTGCGACCTGTGGCCCACGCCTCCTATTTGTTCAGGGCGGGCGGCGTGAACTCTGATTCGATCCGGGTATTCAATCCCGCCGCTGAGATGCTCAGTTGACTCCTCCCCCTTGATAGGAAGACGGCTTATTCCAAAATTCGTGCATAAGGGTAAGGAACTTTGGATGAACGGAGGCGAATGGGTGTAAGCCTCGCTTCTCGGAAACACCCAGTGCTGACCACACTGAGAGACACGAAAGCGCGGGTAATGCCAGTTGGCGAAGTGGCGTTAAGCATCCCGGGAGGTACGCAAAGAGAGGTCGTGATGATATCATCTACGTCCGTACCGCTCCTCGTGGAGTAGATCCCTCATCCAACAAGCTTTTTTTGATCAGGGAACGGGAGAATTCCCACTACCGCAGGCAGGCCAGCCGGGCCGTGAGCGCGGTGGGAACGGGCTTCCCAAAAAGCCAGCCGGGCCGGGGTCAGCATAGAATGAAGGGGACGGCCCCCCTGTTGTGTTGGCAAAGAAAGCGGGTTTCGGGCTGATAAAAGCGGACGTGGGGACTCGGGTCAGGGCACAGCGTAACTAAAACTAAGAGAGCCATTCCATTTAGGGCGAGCTTGAAAGTAAGCGAGGGCGGGCACGAGCGCCGAGCCGATTGGTCAGACGACGACTACTGCACTGATTTTTTGGGGGGATCCGCCGGACTGGGATGGAATAGAAAGCGAAGCGCGGAAACAGGGGAAAAAAAAGGAGGCTTGTGAAGAAGCAAGCTCCGCCCCCCGCTACAGCTCCGTCCCGACCGGCAGCAGCTGGGTCTCCCCATCTCTCCTCAACTTCCCCCGGTCTTCGGCCCGAGCTGTATGAGGCAGAAACTCGTCCCACGTACGGTTCGGAGGCCGAGCCCCACCCCAGCAGTAATGGTGCGGCTTAGGTCAACTAATACGAAGAAGATACAGTTTACTCAACGATTGCCTTTGGGTTCCGAACTCCATATGGGGAAGGAGCGTTGTTGTTTGCGAGGTCTCGATCATTTACATGGACCCACTTCTCATTCCATTTGTGGGAATTTGATGATTTATAAGCCGTCCCGGAAGAACGATCGGTTCATGTTTGAGCATGATGAAGAACTTCGTGCCGACCTGTTGCCAATCAACTTTCCGGCCTCATATGATCATGGAAAAGTTTTGCATTTTCTGCATCGGTGGATGAAGAATCGCGAACATAAGAATTTCTGGTTTACTATGTTCCCAGAAAAAAGATACTTTGTTTCCATTCGAGAAAGGACTCACACGACTGAAGTGGCTATACATACAAATCCATTTACGGATCTATATGCTCCGATTGGAACTGGAAGTTCCAGAACTGGCGGCTGGTATACTACCATAATGAAACTGCCTTTGATTTTTAGTATTCAGATAGGATTTCTGTTGGCTTCATCGGGAGGCTCGCGTAGTTTGTTACGTCAGCTCAAAAAGTACCAATTGCATTGGAATCGAGAAAGGAAAGAGTCGAAAAGAGAGTTCATAATTGCATAAAAGGAGTCAAAGTAGTGGCTGCGGTGCGTCCTTCAATCCTCCCCCGTCTGCCCCTCCTATTCTCATTCTTCAGAGCGGGCTGCGGGGGTTTTTTTTGGCGTCCGGCCCGGGTATTATAAGGGACTAGGGCACTCGTGGATCCACCCATCAACCAAAGGGTCTAAAAAGCCCTCGGAATGGTGGGTCTATTGGAAAGACGAGACATAAAGGAGGTTCACTCCGAGCAAGGAGGAGTAGGCCTTGTCACAGTAAGTGGCCCTACAACCAGCCTTTCCCCTTTTCGAAAGATGGGAAGGAGAGTCCACAGTCACCCCCGACTGAATAAGGCTGCCAACCGACGTAGAAAAAAATACGGGAATTTGAACGACCTACCCTTGTCTCAAAATGACCAGACGGGTTTTCATTTCACACCTATAGCTTTCGAGAATCTCCGGTCGTTTCCGGAGGAAGGGGCATTATAGTTGGGGTCATTTGCGCCAGAGAGCATCGTTGAAAGGCGACGGTAGTAAAGCATAAAGATGAGTCTGTACTTTCTCTGACCAGACCCAAGCCACCCCTACTAATCTAAGCACTGAAGCAGAAAAGAAAGTAGGGATCCCCTCACTCAACTGGGAGAAGCTGAAGAGGAAGCCGCACGAGTTCAGACCCGAATTTCCCATCATCACCAGTAAGGACAATAGATTCCACATATCCCCTTAAATAGTTGAGTACAACGAGAGGATGGCCGGGGCCCTCTTTATATGATCAGTTCCACAGGAAGATAAAATGAATCAAAGACTGACATTTCTTTCGGCAGCGGTTACTGAACAAGGGGGTGGCCCCTCGACAGGCCCAGCGGCGGGGCCCGGATACTGGACAAGCTTGGGTCGCGCGACTGTCGACCGTCTCCTCTTTCCATTCTTGTCCGCTTTCCGATCTATAGAGGTGCTTCTGGGAGGGTCGGGTATAGAATAGATCTGGCCGGGACCAATGCTCAGACTCATTGGGGAGGGGACTCTTTCGTCGCTTTTCCGTTCTGAACCGGAAAGTTCGTGGATGTTCGGTTCACTTTCGGAGAAGCATTTGTGAGCCCGCACCTCGCAGTGCTTTATGGAGGTGTCCGTACCTGGCATGGGCAATCAGACGCGCTTGGGGATCAGATCAACGGCCTCCCCGACTGATTCTACCATAGAGTCCAATGTCCGGCGTCGTTTTCTGAGTTCTCACATCTACAAATCAGTGGCAGAGCAATATGCTTTCGTCTCCCGGGTATTGGTGTGGTAGTCTATTCCTGATGCGGTTACGTGAAAATGGGTAGGTCGTTTTTTGATTATTATTAAGCGCCTCTCTCTTTTTATTCGTCACTGGGCTACGTGAAAATGGGTAGGTCGTTTTTTGATTATTATTAAGCGCCTCTCTCTTTTTATTCGTCACTGGGGGTGTTAGGCCCCCGAAAGCGATGAGCTTGGATGGCTCCATACCGTTCCCGTGTATTCCTAACCGCTTGGTCTTCCTGCTAGTCGAATAGTTGTGACTCTGAATTTGCTTCGGATTACTTCCATCACACCTATAGCTTGCGAGGTACTTTCTCCAAGCTGATAGCAGGGACAGTGGAGCCTCGAGAAGCACTCGTCGAGTGGGAATCGAAGTTCAGCTCGCCCTTATCAATTCCAATCGAGGAATTGAGAATAAGAAATGTGCTCGTCAGAGGGACAGGCGCATACATTCATGAAAGGAAGCGAAGCTGGCTTGTTGGTGGTCAACAAGGCTGGTCGGCAGGAGTCAGGGTTCCGGTCACGAGCAGCTGAAATGTGTCGACACATTTCATGCGCCTCATGTTTCCGTAAGCTTTTCCTTTCCCCCCTAACCCTAAAATGAGGCTTCCGCTTCCCTTTCGGAAAAGGACCGTTTTTTTGTCAAGTAGTGGCACTGACGAGAGTGTATCGGGTGCGCGGGCTCACCCTCATGCTCTGACCCATGCTGCTCAGCCTGCACATCTTCCCCATTGTCTACTCTTCCTGGCTACCGACCAGTCGTCAGGGGGGGATTGGGGGGACGGGTGGGGTATGGTATAAGCTGAGGAAGATTCCTGCCATCAAAGGGAGAGTGATTGGACCAGGTGTGAGGGTGGGCATCCGCCGGTTAGGGTACAAACAACAGGTAAGGCTCCTTTCTTTACCCACCAATGCATCGCAGTGGTTCAAGCGAAGTGTAGGTGTTTTCCATACTCCCCCATTCGTAGAGATCTGAAAAGCATTCTACTAGCAAACAACTTGTTGATGATGGTGTGGGCACTTCTATATAGGATAGGTCTTTACGTGCGCCGATAGTGGATATTATATAATCGGCTCCTTATTGATCGGGCCTTCGATGAGCACTTTTTCGGAGCTGCTCCAAAACCCTTGGTCTCTACTCTCTAGACTTTCAGGCTGGATCTTGTGATAGGCTTACTCTTCCTCCTAATCCGATCCAGTAACATGGTTGGTATGGGTTGGGTTCCTACAACCTGGCATATTCCCTTCGTCATGAATGTACCCCCTATTATCAAAGAAGAGAAGGAGAGTGGGAAACAAAATGGGATGGAAAAAGCTAGATTACTACACGCTGTGTTTTGGGAAATGCCTCACAAGGGCGGCTCACTACTCCCAGTGGATTATGCCTGGAAGCTTATGAAGATCTGGAGCATATTCTATTCTTCCTCTTACCTTCTCGCCGGACGGGTATATAGGGTGGGTTCGATCCTCCATGCACACTTGTTTTTGTTTCTATTTGGGGGAAGTGAGGGGCTTTTTTTCAAAGGCAAGGGAATATTGCTACGATTGCCCGGCTGGTTTCACGATCTACCTGGGTTAAGGCACAAAGGTTTATTCTATTCTAGGGTGCCGCTCGAAGAGGGCCTAAAGGAAATTGGCTTTGCCAAAGATGGTGGAAGAGAAAAGATGGATATACGCCTCCGGCCCTTTGAAGGGGACTTCCTTGCTTGGGTTTATACCTCACTACCCGGAAGGAAGTGCAACCAGCTGTGCTCTGTTAGCTTTCCCCTTTCTGTTAGCAGCACAGGACATCTGGCTTAAAGAAAGAAGTGGATAGCTTGGGTAAAGACTGGATTAGATACCCTTAAGGCTAACTTAGTTATAATAGCTCCCCGTTGCTTGTTTTCTTGTTTGTGCTTCTCTTGCTCCTAGGAGTTTGTAGGTATAATATAGTACAAGAGCTCTTTGGATAGGTTGGGTTTAGCGGGGCTTTGATGCTTACCTTATTATTATAAGGGCAGTTTGATAAAGGAGCTTTAAGCCATTCCCCGGATTGTTGGTCCACCTCCCTAAGATGAATACAGGAGTGGGATCTTGATGACCGAGCCACTCTTACCTTAACTCTACGCTACCACCCTTGTTATACTTACTTATTAAAAAAGGGCGCTGAAGCGATAAAGGCCTTTGAACGCGAATATAAAAGCATCCTTACTAAAGTATAAGTGTAAGGCAGGTGGTTTGGGCAGGACTTGAACCCACTTTCTGGTTAAAAGCCCAATGCTCTACCAACTGAGCTATAAAAGATATAGTGCGGAGCTACCTCCTTTTTTCTCATCATATAAAAGCTCTGATGAGACTCGTGCGGAGCAGACTTCCGCGTTATCCAGCAGAAAACCAGAGAGTTCTGTAGTGCTAAGGCGCAACGGCTTAATAGAGATAGGTTAGAAGATATGTATTGTGATGATCGATGAGAGGTGCTACCATCATAGATGTATGGATTCGGAGAATGAGGTGTACTGGGAATTCCACCTTGCTAGTAAAGTGTTAGGCTTTTGTCAGTAGCTTCGTCCCGCCAGCATTTAGAGAGGAGAATACTGGTGGGATCTTAGCCCAAGCCCCAGATTAGAGCTGTTAATGGGAGGCTATGGCACACTACTCACTCTCCCCGATCAGAGAACAAATGAATGTGTTTTTAGATAGTCTACTCGTTCCATTCGTTCCGCGAAAAAGGGGGAAGTGAAAAGTAGTTCGTACCCGCTCTTTGGTTCATCGCCTGAGACTTAGAAAAGGGTTAGAGGGAAAGGGGCCTACGTTGACACAAGGTTGGGTGTAGGGTTTCCGCCCCCTCAGTTCGAACTCTTCCGCGAGAAGGTGTGTCTCGAGAACCAGACATTGCATTGATCGGCGTACCCTAAGTAGTTTAACATATACATCAGAAACGCAAGAGAGGGAAACCCAATACCATACATGGATGATTAGCTGCAGTAATTAATTTGATAGATGAGAGCAAGAATAGGACTCTCTTTTCACATAACATCGGAGAATTGCTAGCTTGGGCCAAAGTAAGAAAATCATTTACCTCTTATTATACTGGGTGGGGGCGGATGATCGGATATGATATATTCTATTCTCATGAGACATCTCGTATGGTTGATGTTTCTTACTAGGAGCAGTGTCAAAATAATCTATGTAATAACCGCTATGGATGTGTCAGAATGTAGTAATAGGGATAGGACATCTGCTTGAAACTGCATAAAGGCCTCATCCGTTACTTGTGTTGTATATCTACTACGGTGTGCCTTACAGATGGGAGCGAGCACATACCCAACCAGCCCTTTCCCTCTCTTTTGGGTGAGGCAGGCAAATTCTCTTTGTCAAGACTTTCTCCCCTATGTTGAACGGCACTATTTCCTTATTTGTGGAATGCACTGGAAAACAAGAAACGGTGATAAAGTAATAAAATAAGGGCGCGCTAACGCAAACAACTTTAGTAGCTTAGCTCTAATAGCGCGTTGTATCCGTTTTGAATCCCGTTTCGTATACCCGGGTTCTATATCCGATGAAAAGGAATGTAGCATGCGGCCTCTCATAGATACAGAACTATAGAAAGTGCGCAGTGAGAGATCTTTATAGGGGGGACAGACAGTCTTTACTTAACTCGGGTCAAGCTCTCCACTCCCATGCCTTTCTTGGTCGGACCAACCGGCGATTTCCGACAAGTCTTTCTTCATTTGGGGAGAAAGAAGCAGAACAAAAATCGACGCTTTCTGTATATTTATGGATAACCAATCTATTTTCAAATATAGTTGGGAGACTTTGCCCAAGAAATGGATACATAAAATGGAAAGATCGGAACATGGGAATAGATCTGATACCAATACGGACTACCCATTTCCATTGTTGTGCTTTCTCAAATTTCATACCTATACACGGGTTCAAGTTTCGATCGATATTTGCGGAGTTGATCATCCCTCTCGAAAACGAAGATTTGAAGTGGTCCATAATTTACTGAGTACTCGGTATAACTCACGCATTCGTGTACAAACAAGTGCAGACGAAGTAACACGAATATCTCCGGTAGTCAGTCCATTTCCATCAGCCGGCCGGTGGGAGCGAGAAGTATGGGATATGTTTGGTGTTTCTTCCATCAATCATCCGGATCTACGCCGTATATCAACAGATTATGGTTTCGAGGGTCATCCATTACGAAAAGACTTTCCTCTGAGTGGATATGTGGAAGTACGTTATGATGATCCAGAGAAACGTGTGGTTTCTGAACCCATTGAGATGACCCAAGAATTTCGCTATTTCGATTCTGCTAGTCCTTGGGAACAGCGGGGAGACGGAGGAGACAGAATCAACATAGGTCCAGTCCAGAGGACAAAGAAATAGGAAATGCGGTCTTTTAGCTCGCTCCGTTGACTACGCTCGTTGGAGGAGAATAAGAATGAACTTCTATGAAATAGTTGAACGGGCGAAATGGTGTTATCGAACTCTTTCCTTTTTTCTTATGGACGGAGTCAAGAAAACAGTACTGCGTCTCGTACTTCCCCGAAAGGACAGGGCTTTTCTTTCGGTTTCATTGAGGGAAGAGGAAGAAGGCGCGCGGGAGCGCGGAGCCTTCAAACTCCCGCTGGTCCCGCCTACGCTTGCTGCTCGCTCACTGTCTACTAATTACGACCCGTAATTGGCTTCTCCGAAAGATGGATGAAAAACTTTCGGATGCTTAGCTAGCTTTTCACCCGTTGCTTGCTGGGTTCGGGTAGGGGGCTGACGAGGTATCCGCTTGAAGTAGAAGCTTGACCCGAAATTGAAAGAGATTGACGGTTGTCTTTGAGGAGTTCATTTAACCACTGCCAAACAAACCAAAGAAGAGGAGAACAACGTGCCTCGGAGAGTTTAGTTCCCTTCCGGAGAAGAACGAAGGCCGCCTTCTTCTTATTCATCAACCCGGGGGGCTTCCTCCGGGAAGGGGAGAGTGGCCGAGTGGTCAAAAGCGACAGACTGTAAATCTGTTGAAGGTTTTCTACGTAGGTTCGAATCCTGCCTCTCCCACTTTTCTCCGACTCCCGAGAAGAGAAAGGGCGCATTCGTCAGCGCGCCTGGTGTATTTGCCAACCGAGCAAAGCTCTTTCTTTTTTGTGGCCGTGAAGTGAAATTGTGTCGTATGTGGAGTAGAGAGGTTTTCTAACTCCCCCGATCTATAGATTCCCCATCCCTCTCCAATCCCAACACCGAAGCGAGTCGCTTCTGGCCTCGGCTTGGGGATCTGTAGTCGGCATTCCTACACGCATGCGCACGCCATCATGCCTCAAGCTTATTGGAAGGGATGGGAATGCTTTGAAAGGTAGATTCAAAAGGGTAATCAAGTAATAATGGCGGCCTTGGCGGCCCTTATTACTTAAATTCAAAACGTTAGGATTTTCATTTAAGTAATAAGTGCTTGCCTCCACCTAATAGCTAACTCAATTGGGCTATCGCTGTAACTCGTTGGATTAAAAGCCTACTAAATACTTACTAAATACTAAAGTACGGATGCGCAACGGCCCCATTACTTTATTACCGTTGCGCGCTAGCTTGTGGTATCTGTTTTGAATCTCCCCTCGGGCGACCTTTGATCGAGGATTGGAGAGGAGAGGAACTCGGCTCGCAAGCTATATTTAAGGAGAGGAGAGGTGGAATCTATAGATCGGGATGGATGACGGAGTCTTTGTGCGAGCCGTATGCGGTGAGAGTCGCACGTACGGTAACGAGGGGGGTTCGCGTCTATACGCGTTTTGTGGTGGTTGGGCCTACCCACCCTATTTGTTCCATGATCTATGGGTCTACTGGAGCTACCCACTTTGATCAATTAGCCAAGATTTTGACCGGATACGAAATCACTGGTGCTCGATCTAGTGGTATTTTGATGGGGATTCTATCTATTGCTGTAGGATCCCTATTCAAGATCACTGCAGTTCCTTTTCGGGCGGCTGTAGGACGGACGGCCGCCTATAGATGGTAGGGTAGGATGGGTGGTACCGCTCTGATTGCGGCCAATCTTCCTAATTGCGCGCGGGCCGGGCTTAGCGTGAAACTAATCACTACCTCGTAAGGGCGTTGAGACCATAGCATGTTACACAAAAGCGCCGCTTTTTCTGGAGTGTTGTCACATAGCTGCCCGACTAGAAGAGCCACTCGCTCTGTAGTGTTGTCACACAAGATAAGCATGCCGCCCGCCTGCTGGCCGGGCGAATCGAATTCCTCTTCTGGTCAACTGTCCACCCAGTAAAGTGCAAAAAAACACAGTGGAATCACGCAACGCACGCTGCTGGTGTGCTTCCTGCCCACGAGGAAAGAAAAGCACGAAGCAGGGTATGTTTGCAGCATGGGAGCTGATTACCCAATCAATCCCTGGGAAAAAAAAGATATCTCGGTAACGAAAACTATAGGAGGCTGTATTGGCGAGATCCAAGGGTTCACATCCCCAAAAGAAAAACCGCCTGGAAGTCCGAGGACCTTTAGTACCGTATCCTACCCCCGAACCTGCAGCCTTCGCGCCAAGCGACGACCGCCCTTGTCCCTTTCCTTTTTCCATTCAGCCTACTTCGTCTGCTTTGTTCCATTGGTTAGGTGGTTGGAGGCAAATCCCAAGTGGAAGGGTATCATATCTTGCCGGCATTCCTCCCCTGGCGAAAGGGAACGGACTTAGTTGGAGGGTTTATGGATGGATTCCGTCGATCCCCCCAAACCTTCCTCCGGCCCCCCCCATACCTTTTCGAGCAAGCTTTCGTCCCCTCCCTCTGTCTTTTCCCGCTTTGCCCCTCTTCCCCTTGGACGCGGGCCGGGCGGCTAGGGCGCGGGAGGAAGAAATCCCAGAGAAGCCTTAGGTCCTTTTTTCAGTGCAACACAGGAAACCTCTTCTTTTTGTCATCCCTGCCGCTTCCAGAGGCTTTTTTGCATTTCACGCCCTTCCAATCATGTTTTTTCCCCTGCGGAAAAGTTCATACCATCCCCCCGGCTCGACGAAGGGGAAAAGGAATCAGGCCTAGGATGGCCTATTGGTACCGCAGCCTTCCTTTGGGCTTTGCCTGCCCTTTTTGATGATAAAGAATTCCGGCTCGGCCCGGGAAAGCGCTGGCAACAACAGAAAGGAAGGGGTCCATGTAGCTGCTGCGCCCGCCCACTGAGCAGCAGGTTCGGCATCTACTACAAAAGAGAGAATCCACTGAAGATAACCACGCCTCTTCCCGGCAGCGTGTGGAATGGCCGAGAGCGGACCCTTTTGGATATATAATCCAAGTCGAGAGTGGAGTTACGGGAGCAGCCGGATGATGGAAAACAACTTTCACGTTCGGTTCAGAGAGCACTTTTTTCGTTTCGTTGATCATTCCTCGTTCCCTTTTGTGTGAATTACCCAGCGGCGAATTAACAACTTGTAGGGCCCGGTATATTCCATCTCTCGAGCCCCGAGGAAACCCCCCAACCCCCCGGGCCCCCGAGCCCCGGTATTTTGACTCATTATATGTGGGCACCTGATATCTATGAGGGTTCACCCACCCCGGTTACAGCATTCCTTTCTATTGCGCCTAAAATCTCTATTTCTGCAAATATGTCACGTCTTTCTATTGTTGGTTCCCCTGTCGGTACATTGCAACAAATCCTCTTTTTCTGCAGCATTGCTTCTATGATCTTAGGAGCACTAGCCGCCATGGCCCAAACGAAAGTCAAAAGACTTCTAGCTTATAGTTCGATTGGACATGTAGGTTATATTTGTATTGGTTTCTCATGTGGAACCATAGAGGGAATTCAATCACTACTAATTGGTATCTTTATTTATGCATCAATGACGATAGATGCATTCGCCATAGTTCCAGCATTACGGCAAACCCGTGTCAAATATATAGCGGATTTGGGCGCTCTAGCCAAAACGAATCCTATTTCGGCCCTTACCTTCTCCATTACAATGTTCTCATACGCAGGAATACCCCCGTTAGCCGGCTTTTGTAGCAAATTCTATTTGTTCTTCGTCGCTTTGGGTTGTGGGGCTTACTTCCTAGCCCTAGTGGGAGTAGTGACTAGCGTTATAGGTCGTTGGGCGGCCGGAAGGTTGCCATGAGTGACGGTTGGGGGACCGAAGGCAGTTTTCCGTGCACCGGACACGTAGCTTACCGAATCAGTTGCGACACGGATGGGAATGCATGCTACGAAAGACAGGGTCGAGTCTGATACATCAACCGTCTACTCAATATCCTTGTACAAGTCCACAATCACTACACGAGATGAACCTGGGTTTGGTGAATTGAAGTTGGCCTCCAGTGGGAGAGGACTCCCAGTTACTGCGCGCGATCGTATACTGAGGTGCTCCCCGTCGGTTGTTGGAACGACGCGAGCCGGGCCTCGATGAAGAAAGAGTCCGAGACAGAGGTGACAAATTCCCCATCTCATTTGGGGCGGAAAACGAATCGACATCTCGATGTGATACAGCCCTTTCCATTTTGTTTTGGGAAAGAACGGTGAAGTCCATCCGAACCGTCCAATGAAGAAATAAGAGGAGAGCAAAGCGCCAATGGCACGCGAAGCGCGCATGCGGAACGGGCACGGAGAAAAATCAAGTGTGGAGGAGAAGCAGCCGAGCTCATTCCCTTCGCTTCCTGGGCCCAAAGCCGTGCAGTCTTTCCCGGCCAAATCAAGGATTTGGGGCTGAGACAGTTAGATTTATATATGAATAGACGGTACGGATATCTAAATCTAAAAAAGAAGAGATTTCATTCAACCCCTTCAAAGGACTGCGCTTAGCCCCCCCGGGGCCCCCCTGCTCTGCTGCAGTGGATGGCAGAGGGTCCGTAGTACCCGAATGGAGTGATACAGGGGACGGGAAGGGGCCGGGACGGTGCCTACTACACCACACTACACTTGGCTCTACACATTTACAGATCCCACTCCAACCTTTTCCAATTACAGTTCACTGCGCGCCCCACCCCGTGACGTACTGTGTGGCCTACGCTTGCGCCCCAAAACGGTTGCTTACTTTGTACAAGTCATCCGGGCGCGCTACGGCGACGGTGGACGACAGAGGAAGCAGCTTGCTGGTTTTTCCATCATCCAATCCACAACAAATCGAATGAAACCGGAACGCCTACTAAAAAAATAGGGCCCAATCCGTTCTCGCTCGCCGCTACTCACGGGGTCTCGGTTGATTTCCCTTCCTTTAGCTACTCAGATGTTTCAGTTCGCTAAGTTTGAAAAGTCCAAAGAGCGCAGACGGGACACGGAGCTTGGATACGGTTTCCCGATCGGAGATCCATGGATCACAGACGGTATCTCCCCATGGCCTTTCGCCTCTTCAAGCGTCCTTCCTTCTCAATGCCCGGGCATCCATCCAATGCATGATTTTCGATAGCGCATACCAATGCTGCCGACACACCAACCCAATCTCGATCATGGGCTTATACCTGCTCGCTCCCCAACTCCTAAAACCGGGGCCCCAGAGGGGTTCTTTGGCAAGCCTCTTATGTATAGAGGCGACGCCCCGTGTCGAGCCGGGTATATATTTATTTAGTGGGGATCAAGGGCTTCTCCTTTCTTTCTGTCACTTTCTCTCCTCCCCATTTTCATAATTGCTTAAGCTTAAGGCGGCCCTTATTACTTTATTACTTTCTTTTCTTTGAGTTGCTTGCTTGGCTATTAGAGTCTAATCAAAGGCCTCCTCTCGCAGGACAACTGATGTATGAATAAAAGAAATTCCACTCGGATTATATTATAACTTGGGCTATGCAATTTCCACCACATAGGCAGTAAGCGATGCGGGCCCCGGAGAAGATTTGATGACGAGGAAGGATGAAATCATCCTGCAGACGAGGAAGGGTGAGACTCATAAAATCGCGGAGGCCCGTCCTTCGTTAATCTGCTCCAAAAAACTATCAGAAAGTGGCGTGGAAGGTAGATTAGATGGAATAAAGAACATTGGTACCATACGATCTATTTAAGGGGTATATACCGGCCAGTAGAGAAAAGGAGAGTGAGAGAGCAGACCTCGCGCGGCTGCTGATCGATCTCTCTTTATGGTTCATTCTCCTTCTGTCTTTATGGTTCATTCTGATGCGGAAAGCAACACAATTATTATACAATTACTTCAGCGTTCACGTGGATAGCTAGCATATGTCATGTAAATCTCAGTCCAAGCGTGAGAACTCTACGGAGTATTAAGTCTTGGAGCTTATCATAGTTGAGAAAATCCAAGACTTAATACTCTCTTCATCATACATCTGGTAGAGTCCTTCTTCTAATATGAGAATCCTTGGCTCCAATAAGGAGTAGAGTTCCACTTGGATTCCTTATTGTATTGGAGCCAAAGAGACCCCTAATCGAAATGTTCCTCAAGTTCTCTCCATTTCCAATTCAGAGATATGGCTCTATGGCTTTCAAGTTCAGCAAATGCTTGCTGGAGTTGTTGTATTTTAGAAGTTGTTGAATCAATGAGCGTAGCAACTGACTTTGTATCAGCCATGGATGACAAGCCAGGGTTTCCGGAGGCGAATCCCGGTCTTCTGGAGGTCAGGGAAATGGCGGGGAAGAGTGGGAACAAACCAATACTGGTGGAAGGTCGAGAAGAGAGAGAAAGAGGACTCCTTCTTTTCTCTTTTCATTTGTCGAGGGGGGAGGAAAGAATGCATCAAACAGGAAATCAAAAAGAGGGGCTCCTCTTCTCCCCGGGTCATCCCATGGGTCCACAATTGGTTTCAAAGTGGTGGTGTAATTAGAGCCTTCTTTGCCCGTTGAATCAATTTCTTAAGGGAAAAGAAGGACAGATACATGTGGACTAACGGATCGGCTCGATCACCTCCCGACCTAATAATCTGACGATGAAAAGGTGGTATGATTGTAGGTATCCCTGAACGCGTCAACGAGATGAGGGAGTAGCTCGGGCTCCTCCATAAGCTATCTGTAAAGAAGAGGCCGCTTGTTTCAGGTATAATGCCAAAAACAGCCAATTGGAAAGCAATAGTCATGCTTGTAATCCTCCAAACTAACAACAAATTAACTATAATAAGTAATAAGATGATACGAAAGGGATTGATTGGGATTCATCGACATCTGAGATTTGCCCTCCATTTAATCCCTCACTTAGTCAAAATTTTGATAAAATGAATCATGGAGAGATTTGATCATGAATCAATTGATTCTTTATAACTTATTACTTATTATAGTTATTTTATTTAGATTTAAAAAGGGCAAATTTTAGCAGTTTTATTTAGACTTTGGGAAAAAACGTATTAGTCTATGAGTTCCAGTATCGATAAGAATGATAGTTCTTATTGTTCATATGTTATGGTATGAATATACCAATTCGTTATGTATGGATGATGAGATTCCATTGATACAGAGCCAATTCCAATAGACTTATTGAACGTTCCCATTGGCGCAGGAATTTGCCAATGTTGAGTTGCAAATCTGTCCACGGAAGGGAGAGTAAACTAGGTCTTTTCTTTGAACCGTCGTCAATGATCGTTACAGATATGAACTGAGTGCCATTTGATGAGTTAGATCGAACAAAGGAGAGGGATATGGAAAGGATGAAGTAATGAAAGAGGAAGTCATTGCTAGTAGGGAAGACTTGTCACGATCCATTGGTTCATATAGAATCCATGTCCTAGGTCTATCAAAAAACATTCTTTTCGCTAAGCGTATATAATAAAATAGAGTGAAAGGGTCCACCCCGAAAGGGAGTACTAACGGACAGCTGAGTCCTCTCCGAACCGCAGGAGATAGTTGCCCATCATACGGCTCACCAACTTCACTTGCCTCTAAGGGGGGCTCGCTCCGGGCAGGTTCGGATCACTTACAATACACGGCTCTACGACGGGGTGAGGAGCCGGAGGCTTTGTTTTTTATCAAAAAGTTTTTTTGCTGAAATGTGAGTCTGTTTTGTCCACTTTATCCATCCCCCTTTTCAAGCCCCTTGAAAGACGAGCTTGCTTCTTCTTTGACCTGAACCATCTCTATCTCTGCCCCGCTTCCATGTGGACAGAGACCTCTGTAGAGAATGAAGAGGGGCCAAGGATCTTCCTCTCAAGAGTGCTTCTCGAGGCTCCACTCTCCCCCCTGAAGGAGGAGGAAGGCAGAGTGGGAGAGGATAAGGAGTCAGGATTGAAGACCCCCAACGTGATGTTCTGACAGACACTGGACAGGGGTGGGATCTGTAAATGTGTAGAGCCAAGTGTAGTGTGGTGTAGTAGGCACCGTCCCGGCCCCTTCCCGTCCCCTGTATCACTCCATTCAGGTACTACGAACCCTCTGCCATCCACTGCAGCAGAGCAGGGGGGCCCCGGGGGGGCTAAGCGCAGTCCTTTGAAGGGGTTGAATGAAATCTCTTCTTTTTTAGATTTAGATATCCGTACCGTCTATTCATATATAAATCTAACTGTCTCAGCCCCAAATCCTTGATTTGGCCGGGAAAGACTGCACGGCTTTGGGCCCAGGAAGCGAAGGGAATGAGCTCGGCTGCTTCTCCTCCACACTTGATTTTTCTCCGTGCCCGTTCCGCATGCGCGCTTCGCGCGCCATTGGCGCTTTGCTCTCCTCTTATTTCTTCATTGGACGGTTCGGATGGACTTCGCCGTTCTTTCCCAAAACAAAATGGAAAGGGCTGTATCACATCGAGATGTCGATTCGTTTTCCGCCCCAAATGAGATGGGGAATTTGTCACCTCTGTCCCGGACTCTTTCTTCATCGAGGCCCGGCTTGCGTCGTTCCAACAACCGACGGGGAGCACCTCAGTATACGATCGCGCGCAGTAACTGGGAGTCCTCTCCCACTGGAGGCCAACTTCAATTCACCAAACCCAGGTTCATCTCATGTAGTGATTGTGGACTTGTACAAGGATATTGAGTAGACGGTTGATGTATCAGACTCGACCCTGTCTTTCGTAGCATGCATTCCCATCCGTGTCGCAACTGATTCGGTAAGCTACGTGTCCGGTGCACGGAAAACTGCCTTCGGTCCCCCAACCGTCACTCATGGCAACCTTCCGGCCGCCCAACGACCTATAACGCTAGTCACTACTCCCACTAGGGCTAGGAAGTAAGCCCCACAACCCAAAGCGACGAAGAACAAATAGAATTTGCTACAAAAGCCGGCTAACGGGGGTATTCCTGCGTATGAGAACATTGTAATGGAGAAGGTAAGGGCCGAAATAGGATTCGTTTTGGCTAGAGCGCCCAAATCCGCTATATATTTGACACGGGTTTGCCGTAATGCTGGAACTATGGCGAATGCATCTATCGTCATTGATGCATAAATAAAGATACCAATTAGTAGTGATTGAATTCCCTCTATGGTTCCACATGAGAAACCAATACAAATATAACCTACATGTCCAATCGAACTATAAGCTAGAAGTCTTTTGACTTTCGTTTGGGCCATGGCGGCTAGTGCTCCTAAGATCATAGAAGCAATGCTGCAGAAAAAGAGGATTTGTTGCAATGTACCGACAGGGGAACCAACAATAGAAAGACGTGACATATTTGCAGAAATAGAGATTTTAGGCGCAATAGAAAGGAATGCTGTAACCGGGGTGGGTGAACCCTCATAGATATCAGGTGCCCACATATAATGAGTCAAAATACCGGGGCTCGGGGGCCCGGGGGGTTGGGGGGTTTCCTCGGGGCTCGAGAGATGGAATATACCGGGCCCTACAAGTTGTTAATTCGCCGCTGGGTAATTCACACAAAAGGGAACGAGGAATGATCAACGAAACGAAAAAAGTGCTCTCTGAACCGAATGTGAAAGTTGTTTTCCATCATCCGGCTGCTCCCGTAACTCCACTCTCGACTTGGATTATATATCCAAAAGGGTCCGCTCTCGGCCATTCCACACGCTGCCGGGAAGAGGCGTGGTTATCTTCAGTGGATTCTCTCTTTTGTAGTAGATGCCGAACCTGCTGCTCAGTGGGCGGGCGCAGCAGCTACATGGACCCCTTCCTTTCTGTTGTTGCCAGCGCTTTCCCGGGCCGAGCCGGAATTCTTTATCATCAAAAAGGGCAGGCAAAGCCCAAAGGAAGGCTGCGGTACCAATAGGCCATCCTAGGCCTGATTCCTTTTCCCCTTCGTCGAGCCGGGGGGATGGTATGAACTTTTCCGCAGGGGAAAAAACATGATTGGAAGGGCGTGAAATGCAAAAAAGCCTCTGGAAGCGGCAGGGATGACAAAAAGAAGAGGTTTCCTGTGTTGCACTGAAAAAAGGACCTAAGGCTTCTCTGGGATTTCTTCCTCCCGCGCCCTAGCCGCCCGGCCCGCGTCCAAGGGGAAGAGGGGCAAAGCGGGAAAAGACAGAGGGAGGGGACGAAAGCTTGCTCGAAAAGGTATGGGGGGGGCCGGAGGAAGGTTTGGGGGGATCGACGGAATCCATCCATAAACCCTCCAACTAAGTCCGTTCCCTTTCGCCAGGGGAGGAATGCCGGCAAGATATGATACCCTTCCACTTGGGATTTGCCTCCAACCACCTAACCAATGGAACAAAGCAGACGAAGTAGGCTGAATGGAAAAAGGAAAGGGACAAGGGCGGTCGTCGCTTGGCGCGAAGGCTGCAGGTTCGGGGGTAGGATACGGTACTAAAGGTCCTCGGACTTCCAGGCGGTTTTTCTTTTGGGGATGTGAACCCTTGGATCTCGCCAATACAGCCTCCTATAGTTTTCGTTACCGAGATATCTTTTTTTTCCCAGGGATTGATTGGGTAATCAGCTCCCATGCTGCAAACATACCCTGCTTCGTGCTTTTCTTTCCTCGTGGGCAGGAAGCACACCAGCAGCGTGCGTTGCGTGATTCCACTGTGTTTTTTTGCACTTTACTGGGTGGACAGTTGACCAGAAGAGGAATTCGATTCGCCCGGCCAGCAGGCGGGCGGCATGCTTATCTTGTGTGACAACACTACAGAGCGAGTGGCTCTTCTAGTCGGGCAGCTATGTGACAACACTCCAGAAAAAGCGGCGCTTTTGTGTAACATGCTATGGTCTCAACGCCCTTACGAGGTAGTGATTAGTTTCATGCTAAGCCCGGCCCGCGCGCAGTTAGGAAGATTGGCCGCAATCAGAGCGGTACCACCCATCCTACCCTACCATCTAGGCGGCCGTCCGTCCTACAGCCGCCCGAAAAGGAACTGCAGTGATCTTGAATAGGGATCCTACAGCAATAGATAGAATCCCCATCAAAATACCACTAGATCGAGCACCAGTGATTTCGTATCCGGTCAAAATCTTGGCTAATTGATCAAAGTGGGTAGCTCCAGTAGACCCATAGATCATGGAACAAATAGGGTGGGTAGGCCCAACCACCACAAAACGCGTATAGACGCGAACCCCCCTCGTTACCGTACGTGCGACTCTCACCGCATACGGCTCGCACAAAGACTCCGTCATCCATCCCGATCTATAGATTCCACCTCTCCTCTCCTTAAATATAGCTTGCGAGCCGAGTTCCTCTCCTCTCCAATCCTCGATCAAAGGTCGCCCGAGGGGAGATTCAAAACAGATACCACAAGCTAGCGCGCAACGGTAATAAAGTAATGGGGCCGTTGCGCATCCGTACTTTAGTATTTAGTAAGTATTTAGTAGGCTTTTAATCCAACGAGTTACAGCGATAGCCCAATTGAGTTAGCTATTAGGTGGAGGCAAGCACTTATTACTTAAATGAAAATCCTAACGTTTTGAATTTAAGTAATAAGGGCCGCCAAGGCCGCCATTATTACTTGATTACCCTTTTGAATCTACCTTTCAAAGCATTCCCATCCCTTCCAATAAGCTTGAGGCATGATGGCGTGCGCATGCGTGTAGGAATGCCGACTACAGATCCCCAAGCCGAGGCCAGAAGCGACTCGCTTCGGTGTTGGGATTGGAGAGGGATGGGGAATCTATAGATCGGGGGAGTTAGAAAACCTCTCTACTCCACATACGACACAATTTCACTTCACGGCCACAAAAAAGAAAGAGCTTTGCTCGGTTGGCAAATACACCAGGCGCGCTGACGAATGCGCCCTTTCTCTTCTCGGGAGTCGGAGAAAAGTGGGAGAGGCAGGATTCGAACCTACGTAGAAAACCTTCAACAGATTTACAGTCTATCGCTTTTGACCACTCGGCCACTCTCCCCTTCCCGGAGGAAGCCCCCCGGGTTGATGAATAAGAAGAAGGCGGCCTTCGTTCTTCTCCGGAAGGGAACTAAACTCTCCGAGGCGCGTTGTTCTCCTCTTCTTTGGTTTGTTTGGCAGTGGTTAAATGAACTCCTCAAAGACAACCGTCAATCTCTTTCAATTTCGGGTCAAGCTTCTACTTCAAGCGGATACCTCGTCAGCCCCCTACCCGAACCCAGCAAGCAACGGGTGAAAAGCTAGCTAAGCATCCGAAAGTTTTTCATCCATCTTTCGGAGAAGCCAATTACGGGTCGTAATTAGTAGACAGTGAGCGAGCAGCAAGCGTAGGCGGGACCAGCGGGAGTTTGAAGGCTCCGCGCTCCCGCGCGCCTTCTTCCTCTTCCCTCAATGAAACCGAAAGAAAAGCCCTGTCCTTTCGGGGAAGTACGAGACGCAGTACTGTTTTCTTGACTCCGTCCATAAGAAAAAAGGAAAGAGTTCGATAACACCATTTGGCCCGTTCAACTATTTCATAGAAGTTCATTCTTATTCTCCTCCAACGAGCGTAGTCAACGGAGCGAGCTAAAAGACCGCATTTCCTATTTCTTTGTCCTCTGGACTGGACCTATGTTGATTCTGTCTCCTCCGTCTCCCCGCTGTTCCCAAGGACTAGCAGAATCGAAATAGCGAAATTCTTGGGTCATCTCAATGGGTTCAGAAACCACACGTTTCTCTGGATCATCATAACGTACTTCCACATATCCACTCAGAGGAAAGTCTTTTCGTAATGGATGACCCTCGAAACCATAATCTGTTGATATACGGCGTAGATCCGGATGATTGATGGAAGAAACACCAAACATATCCCATACTTCTCGCTCCCACCGGCCGGCTGATGGAAATGGACTGACTACCGGAGATATTCGTGTTACTTCGTCTGCACTTGTTTGTACACGAATGCGTGAGTTATACCGAGTACTCAGTAAATTATGGACCACTTCAAATCTTCGTTTTCGAGAGGGATGATCAACTCCGCAAATATCGATCGAAACTTGAACCCGTGTATAGGTATGAAATTTGAGAAAGCACAACAATGGAAATGGGTAGTCCGTATTGGTATCAGATCTATTCCCATGTTCCGATCTTTCCATTTTATGTATCCATTTCTTGGGCAAAGTCTCCCAACTATATTTGAAAATAGATTGGTTATCCATAAATATACAGAAAGCGTCGATTTTTGTTCTGCTTCTTTCTCCCCAAATGAAGAAAGACTTGTCGGAAATCGCCGGTTGGTCCGACCAAGAAAGGCATGGGAGTGGAGAGCTTGACCCGAGTTAAGTAAAGACTGTCTGTCCCCCCTATAAAGATCTCTCACTGCGCACTTTCTATAGTTCTGTATCTATGAGAGGCCGCATGCTACATTCCTTTTCATCGGATATAGAACCCAGGTATACGAAACGGGATTCAAAACGGATACAACGCGCTATTAGAGCTAAGCTACTAAAGTTGTTTGCGCTAGCGCGCCCTTATTTTATTACTTTATCACCGTTTCTTGTTTTCCAGTGCATTCCACAAATAAGGAAATAGTGCCGTTCAACATAGGGGAGAAAGTCTTGACAAAGAGAATTTGCCTGCCTCACCCAAAAGAGAGGGAAAGGGCTGGTTGGGTATGTGCTCGCTCCCATCTGTAAGGCACACCGTAGTAGATATACAACACAAGTAACGGATGAGGCCTTTATGCAGTTTCAAGCAGATGTCCTATCCCTATTACTACATTCTGACACATCCATAGCGGTTATTACATAGATTATTTTGACACTGCTCCTAGTAAGAAACATCAACCATACGAGATGTCTCATGAGAATAGAATATATCATATCCGATCATCCGCCCCCACCCAGTATAATAAGAGGTAAATGATTTTCTTACTTTGGCCCAAGCTAGCAATTCTCCGATGTTATGTGAAAAGAGAGTCCTATTCTTGCTCTCATCTATCAAATTAATTACTGCAGCTAATCATCCATGTATGGTATTGGGTTTCCCTCTCTTGCGTTTCTGATGTATATGTTAAACTACTTAGGGTACGCCGATCAATGCAATGTCTGGTTCTCGAGACACACCTTCTCGCGGAAGAGTTCGAACTGAGGGGGCGGAAACCCTACACCCAACCTTGTGTCAACGTAGGCCCCTTTCCCTCTAACCCTTTTCTAAGTCTCAGGCGATGAACCAAAGAGCGGGTACGAACTACTTTTCACTTCCCCCTTTTTCGCGGAACGAATGGAACGAGTAGACTATCTAAAAACACATTCATTTGTTCTCTGATCGGGGAGAGTGAGTAGTGTGCCATAGCCTCCCATTAACAGCTCTAATCTGGGGCTTGGGCTAAGATCCCACCAGTATTCTCCTCTCTAAATGCTGGCGGGACGAAGCTACTGACAAAAGCCTAACACTTTACTAGCAAGGTGGAATTCCCAGTACACCTCATTCTCCGAATCCATACATCTATGATGGTAGCACCTCTCATCGATCATCACAATACATATCTTCTAACCTATCTCTATTAAGCCGTTGCGCCTTAGCACTACAGAACTCTCTGGTTTTCTGCTGGATAACGCGGAAGTCTGCTCCGCACGAGTCTCATCAGAGCTTTTATATGATGAGAAAAAAGGAGGTAGCTCCGCACTATATCTTTTATAGCTCAGTTGGTAGAGCATTGGGCTTTGAACCGGAAAGTGGGTTCAAGTCCTGCCCAAACCACCTGCCTTACACTTATACTTTAGTAAGGATGCTTTTATATTCGCGTTCAAAGGCCTTTATCGCTTCAGCGCCCTTTTTTAATAAGTAAGTATAACAAGGGTGGTAGCGTAGAGTTAAGGTAAGAGTGGCTCGGTCATCAAGATCCCACTCCTGTATTCATCTTAGGGAGGTGGACCAACAATCCGGGGAATGGCTTAAAGCTCCTTTATCAAACTGCCCTTATAATAATAAGGTAAGCATCAAAGCCCCGCTAAACCCAACCTATCCAAAGAGCTCTTGTACTATATTATACCTACAAACTCCTAGGAGCAAGAGAAGCACAAACAAGAAAACAAGCAACGGGGAGCTATTATAACTAAGTTAGCCTTAAGGGTATCTAATCCAGTCTTTACCCAAGCTATCCACTTCTTTCTTTAAGCCAGATGTCCTGTGCTGCTAACAGAAAGGGGAAAGCTAACAGAGCACAGCTGGTTGCACTTCCTTCCGGGTAGTGAGGTATAAACCCAAGCAAGGAAGTCCCCTTCAAAGGGCCGGAGGCGTATATCCATCTTTTCTCTTCCACCATCTTTGGCAAAGCCAATTTCCTTTAGGCCCTCTTCGAGCGGCACCCTAGAATAGAATAAACCTTTGTGCCTTAACCCAGGTAGATCGTGAAACCAGCCGGGCAATCGTAGCAATATTCCCTTGCCTTTGAAAAAAAGCCCCTCACTTCCCCCAAATAGAAACAAAAACAAGTGTGCATGGAGGATCGAACCCACCCTATATACCCGTCCGGCGAGAAGGTAAGAGGAAGAATAGAATATGCTCCAGATCTTCATAAGCTTCCAGGCATAATCCACTGGGAGTAGTGAGCCGCCCTTGTGAGGCATTTCCCAAAACACAGCGTGTAGTAATCTAGCTTTTTCCATCCCATTTTGTTTCCCACTCTCCTTCTCTTCTTTGATAATAGGGGGTACATTCATGACGAAGGGAATATGCCAGGTTGTAGGAACCCAACCCATACCAACCATGTTACTGGATCGGATTAGGAGGAAGAGTAAGCCTATCACAAGATCCAGCCTGAAAGTCTAGAGAGTAGAGACCAAGGGTTTTGGAGCAGCTCCGAAAAAGTGCTCATCGAAGGCCCGATCAATAAGGAGCCGATTATATAATATCCACTATCGGCGCACGTAAAGACCTATCCTATATAGAAGTGCCCACACCATCATCAACAAGTTGTTTGCTAGTAGAATGCTTTTCAGATCTCTACGAATGGGGGAGTATGGAAAACACCTACACTTCGCTTGAACCACTGCGATGCATTGGTGGGTAAAGAAAGGAGCCTTACCTGTTGTTTGTACCCTAACCGGCGGATGCCCACCCTCACACCTGGTCCAATCACTCTCCCTTTGATGGCAGGAATCTTCCTCAGCTTATACCATACCCCACCCGTCCCCCCAATCCCCCCCTGACGACTGGTCGGTAGCCAGGAAGAGTAGACAATGGGGAAGATGTGCAGGCTGAGCAGCATGGGTCAGAGCATGAGGGTGAGCCCGCGCACCCGATACACTCTCGTCAGTGCCACTACTTGACAAAAAAACGGTCCTTTTCCGAAAGGGAAGCGGAAGCCTCATTTTAGGGTTAGGGGGGAAAGGAAAAGCTTACGGAAACATGAGGCGCATGAAATGTGTCGACACATTTCAGCTGCTCGTGACCGGAACCCTGACTCCTGCCGACCAGCCTTGTTGACCACCAACAAGCCAGCTTCGCTTCCTTTCATGAATGTATGCGCCTGTCCCTCTGACGAGCACATTTCTTATTCTCAATTCCTCGATTGGAATTGATAAGGGCGAGCTGAACTTCGATTCCCACTCGACGAGTGCTTCTCGAGGCTCCACTGTCCCTGCTATCAGCTTGGAGAAAGTACCTCGCAAGCTATAGGTGTGATGGAAGTAATCCGAAGCAAATTCAGAGTCACAACTATTCGACTAGCAGGAAGACCAAGCGGTTAGGAATACACGGGAACGGTATGGAGCCATCCAAGCTCATCGCTTTCGGGGGCCTAACACCCCCAGTGACGAATAAAAAGAGAGAGGCGCTTAATAATAATCAAAAAACGACCTACCCATTTTCACGTAGCCCAGTGACGAATAAAAAGAGAGAGGCGCTTAATAATAATCAAAAAACGACCTACCCATTTTCACGTAACCGCATCAGGAATAGACTACCACACCAATACCCGGGAGACGAAAGCATATTGCTCTGCCACTGATTTGTAGATGTGAGAACTCAGAAAACGACGCCGGACATTGGACTCTATGGTAGAATCAGTCGGGGAGGCCGTTGATCTGATCCCCAAGCGCGTCTGATTGCCCATGCCAGGTACGGACACCTCCATAAAGCACTGCGAGGTGCGGGCTCACAAATGCTTCTCCGAAAGTGAACCGAACATCCACGAACTTTCCGGTTCAGAACGGAAAAGCGACGAAAGAGTCCCCTCCCCAATGAGTCTGAGCATTGGTCCCGGCCAGATCTATTCTATACCCGACCCTCCCAGAAGCACCTCTATAGATCGGAAAGCGGACAAGAATGGAAAGAGGAGACGGTCGACAGTCGCGCGACCCAAGCTTGTCCAGTATCCGGGCCCCGCCGCTGGGCCTGTCGAGGGGCCACCCCCTTGTTCAGTAACCGCTGCCGAAAGAAATGTCAGTCTTTGATTCATTTTATCTTCCTGTGGAACTGATCATATAAAGAGGGCCCCGGCCATCCTCTCGTTGTACTCAACTATTTAAGGGGATATGTGGAATCTATTGTCCTTACTGGTGATGATGGGAAATTCGGGTCTGAACTCGTGCGGCTTCCTCTTCAGCTTCTCCCAGTTGAGTGAGGGGATCCCTACTTTCTTTTCTGCTTCAGTGCTTAGATTAGTAGGGGTGGCTTGGGTCTGGTCAGAGAAAGTACAGACTCATCTTTATGCTTTACTACCGTCGCCTTTCAACGATGCTCTCTGGCGCAAATGACCCCAACTATAATGCCCCTTCCTCCGGAAACGACCGGAGATTCTCGAAAGCTATAGGTGTGAAATGAAAACCCGTCTGGTCATTTTGAGACAAGGGTAGGTCGTTCAAATTCCCGTATTTTTTTCTACGTCGGTTGGCAGCCTTATTCAGTCGGGGGTGACTGTGGACTCTCCTTCCCATCTTTCGAAAAGGGGAAAGGCTGGTTGTAGGGCCACTTACTGTGACAAGGCCTACTCCTCCTTGCTCGGAGTGAACCTCCTTTATGTCTCGTCTTTCCAATAGACCCACCATTCCGAGGGCTTTTTAGACCCTTTGGTTGATGGGTGGATCCACGAGTGCCCTAGTCCCTTATAATACCCGGGCCGGACGCCAAAAAAAACCCCCGCAGCCCGCTCTGAAGAATGAGAATAGGAGGGGCAGACGGGGGAGGATTGAAGGACGCACCGCAGCCACTACTTTGACTCCTTTTATGCAATTATGAACTCTCTTTTCGACTCTTTCCTTTCTCGATTCCAATGCAATTGGTACTTTTTGAGCTGACGTAACAAACTACGCGAGCCTCCCGATGAAGCCAACAGAAATCCTATCTGAATACTAAAAATCAAAGGCAGTTTCATTATGGTAGTATACCAGCCGCCAGTTCTGGAACTTCCAGTTCCAATCGGAGCATATAGATCCGTAAATGGATTTGTATGTATAGCCACTTCAGTCGTGTGAGTCCTTTCTCGAATGGAAACAAAGTATCTTTTTTCTGGGAACATAGTAAACCAGAAATTCTTATGTTCGCGATTCTTCATCCACCGATGCAGAAAATGCAAAACTTTTCCATGATCATATGAGGCCGGAAAGTTGATTGGCAACAGGTCGGCACGAAGTTCTTCATCATGCTCAAACATGAACCGATCGTTCTTCCGGGACGGCTTATAAATCATCAAATTCCCACAAATGGAATGAGAAGTGGGTCCATGTAAATGATCGAGACCTCGCAAACAACAACGCTCCTTCCCCATATGGAGTTCGGAACCCAAAGGCAATCGTTGAGTAAACTGTATCTTCTTCGTATTAGTTGACCTAAGCCGCACCATTACTGCTGGGGTGGGGCTCGGCCTCCGAACCGTACGTGGGACGAGTTTCTGCCTCATACAGCTCGGGCCGAAGACCGGGGGAAGTTGAGGAGAGATGGGGAGACCCAGCTGCTGCCGGTCGGGACGGAGCTGTAGCGGGGGGCGGAGCTTGCTTCTTCACAAGCCTCCTTTTTTTTCCCCTGTTTCCGCGCTTCGCTTTCTATTCCATCCCAGTCCGGCGGATCCCCCCAAAAAATCAGTGCAGTAGTCGTCGTCTGACCAATCGGCTCGGCGCTCGTGCCCGCCCTCGCTTACTTTCAAGCTCGCCCTAAATGGAATGGCTCTCTTAGTTTTAGTTACGCTGTGCCCTGACCCGAGTCCCCACGTCCGCTTTTATCAGCCCGAAACCCGCTTTCTTTGCCAACACAACAGGGGGGCCGTCCCCTTCATTCTATGCTGACCCCGGCCCGGCTGGCTTTTTGGGAAGCCCGTTCCCACCGCGCTCACGGCCCGGCTGGCCTGCCTGCGGTAGTGGGAATTCTCCCGTTCCCTGATCAAAAAAAGCTTGTTGGATGAGGGATCTACTCCACGAGGAGCGGTACGGACGTAGATGATATCATCACGACCTCTCTTTGCGTACCTCCCGGGATGCTTAACGCCACTTCGCCAACTGGCATTACCCGCGCTTTCGTGTCTCTCAGTGTGGTCAGCACTGGGTGTTTCCGAGAAGCGAGGCTTACACCCATTCGCCTCCGTTCATCCAAAGTTCCTTACCCTTATGCACGAATTTTGGAATAAGCCGTCTTCCTATCAAGGGGGAGGAGTCAACTGAGCATCTCAGCGGCGGGATTGAATACCCGGATCGAATCAGAGTTCACGCCGCCCGCCCTGAACAAATAGGAGGCGTGGGCCACAGGTCGCACATAAGCCACCGGGTCGCACGACAGAATCACACCCAACATAAAGATGCACACTCCCCCATGTTCAATATGAATCTTCATGTTCACTTTTTGGTAGTAGTCGTGACCAACAGCCATCAGCAGTCGGCTCGTTGGTAAGGCGAGAGCTTCAAGCCCGATTTCTGGTGGCACACCCCCCAAACAAGCACCACCCGGTGAAGGGGGGACGGGGAAATCCCCATGCCCTTCACCTTCGATCCTTCTTTCCATATGGAGGTGCCCGGGGCATCTCAGATTGTCATTTCGTCCTTGCTCATTCCCTTCCGGCCTCATATAGCTCGGGCCTTTCTTTCTCCGCGACCGCTCATACTTCGCTGACCTATCGTGTGGTAAAGAGAAGAGAGTACGAAAGAATAGTAAACAGAGCACACCGCAGAAAGATTCGAAATATGACAAGTCCTCCACCATTCCCCCCCGTTCGAGAAGAAGGAAATGAAGAAGGGGAACGAAACGAAATAAAGCATTTCGGGAGGATGAGCGTCTCCCCCTCCTGTCTGGTAATAGCACCGGGCGGCTTGCTCTGACCAACACTCCACTTTTTGCTCCATCCATGGAGCGTATGAATTTCCTGGAATGTATACCGACCAAAAAAGGGAATGAAGGGATAAGAATAGGAATTATAGTACCATTGGAAGAAGGGGCACCTGTGGGAACATCTCTACTGACAAACCATTTCAATAGTACGGGTGCTGTCGTGCCACGAGGCACGACCATGGAAGTAATGAAAAAGAAAAAGTTCTGTAGTTGGACCATCTGCTCGGAATAAAGTAATAAGGGCGATTTGGGATTCTCCAGAGAAAGAAGATGAGAGGCTCAAAATCAGTGTTCGCAACGCATACCGAAAAAGGCAATGTTGCCGACCATTAATGACGGGGTCGAAGACTAGGAGAAGGGTCGGTCAAATCGTCCGCAGGTGCATAAACTTCTCATGGTACTATAATTCCTCGATCCCTCCCTCCAAAAAGAACCCATTTCTGCGGGGTAGGCTGCCATTTTTCCAATATCATGGCAAGCAACATTCTACCGGTGAAGGCAGTCTGATCCTGCTTTTTCGAAGCGGGAGATATTGTATTTTCAGGTCGAACAATTTGAGTACGTGTGGGACATCACGGAAATCTTCCGCGGGCTGTCTGTCACAAACCAACTCTCATACGAGCTCCTGGTGGTTCATTCATCACTCCGGATTCGTCTCATTTCCTTCACGAGTACGTTCGCCTACTCCGAGGGATACAGATACACTTCCATAAGCTTTGGCAATGTTGTTGATCAATTCCATGATGATGTTTTACCCACCCCGGTGTCTTTGAAGTTCCCCCAAACCCCCTATGACCCCCGCCCGCCCCCCTAAAAGATCCACAACTTTGACTTTCTCTTTCAAAGATGGAAATTTGAGGTATTATGTCGCAGATCTATGAATAGGGTTGTGCGAGTATCGGAAAGGGCCTAAATTATCAACAGGCTCTCCAAGAACTCCCCTTCGGCAGTTTTTTTATTTTCCGATCGGCTATCGCCGTATCGAGCTTGATTTCTGACTTTAAATCGAGGTAAGGACGTAACAACCTTTGCTTGACTGCCCGGAGCAAGATTCAAAAGGGTAATCAAGTAATTTATAGCTAGCTAAGCAGGACTTTTTCATCCCTCTCCGCAGCTGCTTCTTGTCTTTAGGAGGAGGAGCTTCCATTATCGCCGCTTGATGATTGTCTATCTCAATTCCTCTTTTGTGGACTAAAAATCCCAATCAATTTCCAGCCGACACTCCGAATGCGCACAAGGGATTTAGCTTCAAATGATGTGCTCGCATCCCCTCCTTTGTTTTGCAAATAGAACGCCAAGAGATGGTATGGATACTTCCTTTTCATAGAAAATTCGCAAACATTTTGTCTCGCTCCTATCCGATTGACAAGAGATGCTTGCTCTTAAAGGCAGCGTTAGCTAGGCCCACGCTTTCTCGAAGCCAATCTCGCACTTGATAGGCTGGCTAGCCCTGTTTCACCTTCCTTCTACTTATTTTGTTGTGTCTACTTTACTTTATCCCTTTTTAATAGATATTGGGTAATTTTTCCCGCCCCCAGAAGTAGAGGAAAAAGAAATTTATTCGACATAGTTCACCGTCTATCAGTAAGAAAGGGATCGTAGGCTACCGATGACCTCCTTTTAATAAAGCACTTGGGGCCGAGCTTTCTCGATCCACTATCTTTATTACACAACTGAAGAAAGACGGTTCACCTTAGACCCCCATGGAATTGAACCCCGAGTACCCAACCGGCGTGCGTGGGTAGATTCCTTCCGATCTTGAAACTGAATTACGTTACGTAAAGAACGAATATTTTCTAGACCAAGAAGATAAGGAACAGAATGAGGTCTCGATCATTTACATGGACTCACGACAAAGAGCCCATGCAGGAGGATTTTTTTTCAGGACTTGCACTTCTAGACCCCTATTGGGATGATTCAGTTACCATTCGATTCTACCGGGAGATCTTAACGATGAATACAGACATGGAACGGATGCGGAAACAGAGCCCCTACCCCCTCAAGGAAGAAGCGGGAAGGTACTCTATATTTCATCTTCGGTGCTTTCGCCTATTACACGGCTCACTAACTCAGCCTGGGGAAACAACTTTCCCTCAGCATCTTCTCCACATTGGAACTTCCCGCTTATGGTTGTAATTACGGATCGAAAAGGAATGGCCGTCCGTCCCGCAAATCTCAATCTGCCGGTCTCCCACTGTTTGCTGGCCGTTTAACCATTGCTATAGGTGCAGGTGGTACCCTGCTTGAGAAGATGAGGGGAAGATTCTCAGCATGGAAAGCACGACTACTATACATGGCGACATGGCGGGCTGGTTAGAATTGATCAACACAGTACTGGCGTCCTTCCATGTCTATTGGAGTGCCGCTTTAGTGCTTCCGGCCAGTGCGATTGATGAAATGGAAAGGATAATGAGGCAGAGATATTTACAGAAGGGGAGGCTGGAGAAAAAGGTGATTGCGGTCAGCTGGGCTGATTGTTGCCTACCAAAAGAAGAAGGGGGGCTTGGCATCAAGCGTATAAGGGACTGGTCTACTGCAGCTAATCTTAAGCATCTGTGGGATGTTGTTACAAAAAAAAGACAGTCGCGGGTCCGGGGACTATAAAAGTATGTTAAACATCGTTCATTCTGGGCTCTTAAGGCGTCCTCTTCTGCTTCGTGGGTGTGGAAAAGAATCCTAGGGAGCGGTGGCGCGGCAATTTATACGGATTGCTATTGGTCGTGGAGACGGAGACATTTCTATGGCTCGATCCATGGCTACTCTCAATTGAGGAGAGCGGTATGGAGAGAGGATTCACTATGACCTGGGGGGGCGTGGGCGATGGCTCAGAGTGTCAGAATTCATTGCAAATGGGAATTGGCGTCTGTCGACTCCATGTTCACCATCAGTATTTACAAGAACTTTGGCCGATAATCACCGCTTATCAACTGCCTGCGAACCCGGGCCCCGACCATATTATTTGGACCCCTTGTGCAGATGGTGTGTTCACAACAAGATCCGCATGGGAGGGCCTTAGACCACATGCTGTGAGGGTCCCTTGGGCGAACTGGGATTGGCGTCGCATTCTAAGCTGCGGGGAGACTGCTAGACCTTTCATCAGATACAAAGTTTGGGATGGAGCTAGCATACTGATGTGGTTGGAGCTAGTGATGTTATCTAGTCAGTGTCGATTGAGGAAATGATAGGCACCAGAATTCAGTATGATCTTGGTACTGGGAGGTTTATTACCGTGAATCATTTCATTAGAGATGGTCACTGGGCTCTTCCGCCTCCTACTTCTCCAGGCCCTTGACCTCTACCTCCAACCCGCGAGGGTGAGGCTGGACCAGGTACGAAGAATGAATCTATGCCCTCTTTCTCTTTAAGCCCTTACGGCACGGAAGTTAGTTGCTGGCCAACGCCTGCCCAACTGTTCGAGCGCAATGCAGTGGTAGTTGGTGGAGATTCAACGACGGGAAGGCAAAGTCGTCCCCTCTACTGACCGAACCCTCAGTTCTCCTGTCTTCGGCGGATCACCATTACTTGACTCCAAAAGGTGAACATCTGGGCAAGGGAAAGTGCAGTGCGTGCGCCTAGTGCTTCTTTTTCTCTGTGCTGTGGTACTTTTGAAAAGATTCTATAAATATCCAATCTCTAGTGGTGGTGGAACCAACCGACGATGTATGTCGTCCAACCCGACCTCAGACTCTTTCTTCCCAACCTATTTGACTCTCTGACCGCATTCCCTTAGGTGGTATCCCGAGCCCTGCCGAGAGGTAGAGGTCAAGGGCGACTACAGCAGGAGTACCGGGAACACACGAAACAAAGATATGAACTGGGTAAATGGAAATGGAAAAGAGATGTTTCCAATTCCTCCAACAAATCGGAAGCTTTTTCTACATCCATATGATCTACTAAAGTCGATCGGTATTGCCCATATAATGAAAGCAGATCTTGGTCCATGGGGTCCCAAGAAGGTAGGAACTCCGACCCGCCCGATGCTTCTTCAGCCAAATACGATATACAAGTGGGACCCGCGAAAAACCGCGTCTGTAAAGTAGGAGAGAAATGAGCTGGTCGAAATAGGGTTTTACCGGGAAACCATGGATTTTTGAGTTTTCGCCATTGGTTACTGGTCGAGCCACTGGAATGGAATGATACCGGAATCTCTGGGGATCTTTCCTCTCTACTTACTCGGGAAAGGCTTTCCCTCTGTGCTCTTCCGAATGCTGGATGTAGAAAAAGCTTCCGATTTTGTCCTCGCTTTTTGATTTCTTCCTGCTCTGTTAATTCAAACTCATTTGGATATCTCTTATAGACACAATCAAGTTTCATAAGAAGTTGTTCGACCATATGTTTAGTAGTCATAAGGTCTACATTTGAAACTACAATGCCCTACCCCATTTTGATTGTGTGGGGATTTCTTTGGTTGGCTGTTGGCCGTACAAAAGCATGGGAGAAAGATTGTTTTTGATGCTAAGAAGACTCTTTCTTATATACGATATTCAACAACCGGCATATACGTGGTTGAGAGCATAGCCATTGAGAGAAAAAAGAAGAAGAGTCGTCCGGATCTATGCTTATTTTCAACTCCCCGAAGCATTTCGTCGCTTACTATGCCCTTCCTCGTCTCTGGGTGCCTAGGTATCCACCGTAAGCCTTTCCTCGTTTGAACCTCGCTATTTAAGGCTATGCCATCCTAAGGTGCTACTAAATGGAAAGATCTTATCAACGTCCATGAATGATAAATCATAGATCGAACTGCCGAATCGGAAAAATTTGGTACTATAGCCGCGCCGCTATAGCCGCATAGTATCGGCTAAGTTCACGGACCGGAGAATAAAGGGCCCCGAGAGCAGGTCTTTCCGCTTGGGGGATCATCTCAGTACTGATCATGGGGACTACCTTAGGGGTGGAGGCTGCGGGTAGGATATCAACGGACATCTACACTTTCTTCTTTTCAGATGTCCCGGGAGTAGTATGGCTTTAAATAAAGGGAGAGTAGATTCGTCTCCCGTCTTTCTGGAGTACAGACAACAATAGAGATTCTTAATCAAATACAATAGAGGGCAGGACCATAGAGCCCCCCTATGACGAGTGGAAGTGCGACAACTCTTCTTTATAGATTGGTTTTGACACAAACGAAGGAAGGAGGAGATGAGTATAGGCAACAGAGGAGGATGGCTTGACTCTCGTTGGATACTGACTTCGGTCTACTGCCCGGAGTGTAGGGGAGAGCCCCATCGGGCTTTCCTTCTCAGGGGTTCCGCGGGCAGGGCACACCCGCTCGAGCAACCCTCCCAAAAGAGAGAGACTGTGACTCATAGAGCTGGTGGTACTCTTTCATTGATCTATTCCGTCAGTACGCGGATCGCTCATCAATATCCCAAGCAGTCGAAGCAGAAATCCCCTACTTTCCATTACCGACCTTTGCTCCGGCCAAAGTTGCTATTTCAAAGATGAATGGAAATTATTTCCGAAAATATCTTTTCCTTAACAAAGATGATCATCTCCACCTTCACCCGCCGGTATCTCCCAAGTAATCCAGTGCATGGGTTGGTTTGGACGATAGACAAAGCGATGGATCGTCGGGACGGACGAATCCCAGATGAGGTTCGCCCATTGAAGACGACGGTTGTCTCGTAGGGGTGACGTTCCATGCCGATAAATTCGAGAAGCTGCTACCGAGTCCAAACCAATGGGGTGCGAGCTCCACCGGGATCCATTGGTCCAGAAGCGGCCTCTGATGATTTTGGAATTCGCGTAGCCGGCGGAAGCGACCCAATTTATTCAGTATCTTCCTCGATCAGTTGTCTTACACGAGGGTCTATGCCCAGAATCGTGGATCACTCTCTCTCCGAATAGATCGATCAACCTTCCCTGTTAAAGCCAAATATCAACGTTGGATCGCCAGATCTGATATACTTTGGAAGACGGTCTTTGATCTCCCACTTATTGTTCTTGTTTTCGGAACAGCCCTGCCTGCCCTTGTCGATTAAAGTACGTCAGACGCGCTGCCCTTTGATTGCTGGGTCTTGTCCGGGTCGATATGCTTTATGACAAGTTCTATCTCTTCGGAGCTGATATCTTTGCAGAGAGAATTAGCTTGTTTTTTTGTCATTTTATGATTATTAAGCTTTAGGTGATCTAAGGAACAAAGTCGATTTGGAGAGTGATGAATGAAGCAGTCTACAATTTCCTTTTTAGTTGAAAGAATAGTGCCGTTTGAATCAACAATAGATCTGATAGAATTTCTGGCCTGTTTAGTTCGTTCCGCAGCATGAAAGAACGAAGAGTTTGAATCCCCGCCAGAGGCATCTGGACTTTTGCCTAAGAGCATCTTCTTGCAGATTCAGCAGATGGTCAAGCTTTTGACGAAGTTCATGCTCATATGCTTTTTTCTTTTCGGGTCCAGCATAAGATTTTTCTGAATTGGAGGTCAGCTCTAATGGACTCCACCTGTCGTTTTGGTTTTTGTCTTCTCCATTCTACAAGAGCTTTTTTCACTCTTTTGAGCTTGGTTGCAGCCACGAACATCAGAGTGCCAGTCACCGGGAGGTTCCAGGCTTGTTGAACTACTGAACTACTAAGCCGGAAGTCGTCCTCGCGAGCCCAGAAGTTGAAGAAGATGAAAGGCGATTTTCCGCGGAACATATTTGGACAGGCTGGGAAGCTTGCAGAAGATAGCATGATGATCCGAACAGGAGGAGGGGCAAGGGCCTGCAATCGTCATCCAACGAGCGTAGTCAACGAAGCGAGCTATTTTGAGGAAGAAGTCTATATTTCCAAGAATCCCGTCTAGTTTGCAAATCGTTTTGCGCGAGCCAAAACTGGAATTGCGGAAGGTCTAGGATGATCGCTTTGCTTTGAGTTCAGCTTGAGTTCACAGTTTCCTTCTCCACTTGCTGCTTTCTGGTTCATCACACCCGGGATTTCCAAACCATGTCTGCTCGCATCTGAATAGGATGGGTCCCAGCTTTGGCCGTTCTAGGCAGTGGCAGAATTAGATGGCTAACCTGTGATCAGAGACTAGAAATGGGATGACAGCCATCTAATTCTGCCCAGGAGAACCTTCCCTTCGTGCTAACGGAATCAGTTACGTCAGCGAACCAGCAAATACTAGCCCCCTGCCTCTGTTCTCTGTTAATCAATGCCGTCAGTGAGTGTCGGGACTTTTGGGTGAGAGGCCTGAGCGGAACTCCGTCGTTGTTGGTTTGTCTTTCTGTTGTCGGTAAGCGCTGGAGATTTGGATTTAGAGAGACATACGATTTCTGTTCCAAAGAGTTTTGACAGGTTCGGGAATGATTACTCATACACTAGACGGAAGGGTATTCATACGGAATTAGGCGTGCTATTCTTAGTCCTGAGGGCTGGCTTATGAGGATTAGGACATTCGAGTTCAGGAAGACAAGAGTTCGTTCTTTTGTTTTGTGCCTTCCTTGATTTTTTTAGGGCGAAGGTAATTTTCTTTTTTTAGTTAACCAGGAGTCCATAGAGAAGTCTTCCGAGAGTTTCAAACGGAAGGATAGGTGTTGAAATAGGCCATACCATTTCCAGCGATTGGCGCTTTTTCAAGTTAAGGAGGGGATCCGGAAAGCCTTGCTCGAGCGCATATCTGTTGTTGTGCTGCTCCCAACAATCTTTCAACCTGAGCAGTGAAATCATCGATCCGACGGGTCATCCTACTTTAGTAGTGAGCAGAGGAGGTCGGCTCTATGGAGGAAGCTGGAAGCTATTCACTCCGTGGTTGACGGTCCGTGGCTGTGCTGTGGAGATTGGGATTCTGTTCGCTCTCAGGTAGATAAAATAGGGGGAAGACCTTTTAGTCATCTGGAGACATCTGGGATTAATGACAGCTTCATGGCCTGTGGTCTAGACGAGTTGGCTTCCTCAGGGCATGACGTTTACTTGGTGTAATCAGGCTGATGGGATGAGAAGGATTTCTTGCAAGCTGGATCGCGTTGTGAATAATCAATCGTGGGTGACTTCCATCATTCCTATGTGGGAGTCTCAGCCAGTGCCCTTAGTGATCATTCGTCCCTCATGATTCACCTTAACCCGGGAAAGACAAAAACCCGTTCCGTTTCATCAATGCTTGGACTATCTTCCCACAATTTATGGGATTTATTTAGACGAAAGAGCTTGGAACAACAACATAAGAAGGTACACCAATGTATGTTGTGGTCAAGAAGCTTGCTGCTGTTTGTTAAAGAAGCACTCAAGATATGGAGCAGGGATGTATTCGGCAACGTCCAGGATCGGGTGGCAAAGCAAAGGAATAGGGTGGTTGAGCTGCAAGGGATGCTCCAGGGAGACCCTTTCAACCAGGACTTGATCAACCTAACCTGGAGAAGGCCGCCCGTAGCCAATTGCACCAAGATCTCTCTGACGAGGAATCTCTCATAAAGCAGAAGTCGAGGGTGCATTGGTTGAACCTTGGAGACTCCAACACGAAGTTCTTCTACGCTTCCCTTGCTGCGAGGAGGGCCAAGAATACTATACATCGGATCAATCGAGAGGGGACCTCCCTTGAGAATTGTGAAGAGATTTGTGTTTCCGAGATTGATTTGTTGACTTCTTTAAGAAGAACTGACCTAGAGGTTGCCTTAAAGACATCCCCTTCCCTTATTGGTCTCTTCCGAAGACAAAAAGTTATTATGTCTAAATAAATCCCCAAGGAAGAGGTGGACAAGATCATCGAGGAGGCGAACCCAGACAAAGCGCCTGGACCGGATGGATTTCATGCACGCTTCTTCAAGAAGGCGTGGACTATGATTGGGGAGGATGTATTCAAGGCGGTCAAGAGCTTCCTTAGTTCGGGTAAACTCCTTGGTCAATCATGCTTTCATCACTTTCATCCCTAAGCATGCAGGTGCTGATGCAGTTGAGGATTTTCGCCCCATTTCTTTGTGCAACTTTCTGTATAAAGTGATATCTAAGTTGCTTACAGTCCGTCTTCAAGGCCTTATCCCTAAAGTGATAAGTCCGAACCAGTTCGCCTTTAGAAAAGGGAGGAAGATCACGGAGAGCATCCTCCGAGCTCACGAATTATGCATGCCACAACCTGCATCTAGAACGTGGGAGCAGCAAAGAATGTGTATTAAGGTGGACCTTCGGAAGGCATATAACATGGTGGATAGGAGGTTCCTTTTGCGCGTGATGAAGTGCATGGGATTTGCTCCTCAGTGGTGCTCCATGTGTAAGTACACCTTCTTTCTCTGTCCGAGTTCGGAGCCCTTCTCAGCCTCTAACGGGATTAGGCTAGGTGATCCCATCGCGCCGTACCTGTTTGCTATTGTCATGGAGGCACTCTCGGCCGGGAAGGCGGAGCAGCGGGGAATGTTGATTGCTATGGATATTGGTGCAGGGGTCCCTGTGTCGCATATTGCCTTTGCTGACGACCTAATGTTGTTCCTCAAAGCGACCGTGGATAACGCTTGGGCTGCGCGTAAGGTACTCGACAAATTCATCCACCGGCGGAGGAAGAGCTCGATTTTCTTTGGTGGGCCTTCTAAATCCACATATGTGATATGTTAGACATGAAAGAAGGCGTGCTCCCAGTTTTTTGTATCTTGGGCTTCCCGGGCAAACTTACCTATTAGATGTGTAGCCCGCTCATTGACAAGGTCAGGAGGAGCAATCAAACTCCTGCGCGTTCTAACGCTATACGACTTGAGCGCTAGCGCGCCATTATTACTTTATCACCGTTGCTTGTTGGGGGTTGGAGGCCTGGAAAGCTTACCTTCTTTCGGCGGATTGAGCTCATCAAGTCTGTTCTGTTTTCCCTACAAACCCACTGGACTGCAGCATTCTTCCTCCCTCGGCGAACGATCCTATATGGAGAGGCTTCTCAAAGACGTGTTTTTATCAGCGTGTGGGTGGGCCTTCGCTTGAGAAGAAGATGGCTGCAGTGAGCTGGAAGGATTGTTGTCGCCCACGTACACATAGGAGGCTGGTCGGGGGTTGGGTTTTTGTAGGATTGCTGATTGGAACAATGCTGGGATGCTTAGATCCGGTGGCAAGTAAGAACGAATCCTTATGGGTTAAATGGGTGCAAGGCAAATACCAAGTTAGAAGATGCATTTGGACTCTGACTCCCCCCTGCGCCGGGTCTACTGTTTGGAGACACGTCTTTGCTGTTCGTGAAGTTGCTGCTGGGTGCATCAAGCATATCGTGGGGGACGGGCGCACTTCTGACTTGTTTGTACCTTTCCCACCCCGGGTTTTGTACAAGTAAAATGCCCCCAATATTTGGGCGGGGAAAAAAATGCCTACTCATATTAGGGCGGGGAAAAAAGCTCCCCCAAAGGACCAGGCTTTACCCCCTCTCCCTATCGGTCGAGCAGGCTTTGCCCCCTCGACATCTGTCTTTCCCCTGCACAATTGGTCTTATGCCAGCTAGTCTATAAAAGCGGGTCTCCGACTCCTTATAGTAACAACTATCCCATCCTCGCCCCCCGCTTGATTTGCTCTCTATACCACATTATTGATGTCTTCTGTTCTCTCATCTCTTATCTCTTTTTCTCTATTCCCGTCAGTTCTCATATCAATATCAGGAGAGAGGGAAAAAGGGCAATGGCGAATAAGTAGAGTGGGAAGAGGAGATGAAAGACCTTCTTAAGGGTGGGAGGCTATATGGAACTAAAATAGAGAATCTAATCTTTCAATATCAGAAGTCAACTCCCTTTACTATCAGCGGGGTCCGGATGCAAGATCTCCATATCGGGGGGATGCTTGCCTTGAATGAGAGTTTGATCCCTTTAGTGACTTTCATTGAAGGAGAGAGGCGGGCATATGACATCGTATTTGAAATAGCTTTATAGACAGTACAAAACCTAGAAAAATGCAAGATGCTGGCACTGGCAGGCACAGGCAATAGTAGAAGGATTCGCAATAGTTTGATTGATTCTTGGATATGCACCCTTTCTCTGGAAGAAGATAAGATCGCCGTCCATTCATTAAGCGCGAGCATGAAAGGCTTTTTGCCTATTACAAGAACCATATGGGATCCGATCCTGCCCCAGAGGTTGGCTCACATTCCCCTACAAGTTCAAGTTCAAAGGCTTACGATCAGCTTCAGGAGGAGATCAACTCATCCTTTACAGAGAGTTTTGACTAAAAGGAAAAAGAAAAAAGGGAATCTCTGTCCGGCCCCCTTCCTGAAACAAGAAACTCACTCTTACTTTAAGAAAATCAAAGCTTGTTGATTCAAATTGAAAGCCCTTCCGTTGACTGAACCGAGTATAGAGGAAAAAGAGATTCATCATACCTTCCCTCATCGATGGCTTTTTCCTGTTGAAGAATCTCCTTCAATCCAGCCAATATCCTTTCTTTTTCTTCTTCGGGGGATGATTCTGATCCTTGATCCCATTGCTGCAATGGGATCTCTCAGGCTTTCCACTCCAACGAAAGGGAAAGCCCTTGATCAATTGGAGGGGGTCTTTCGTAAGCCGCGCACTTTAGGCCAGGCTGTCACTATAACAACCTCACTGATCCCACTCCATCTTTTACACCGATGTTTCGTACTCTCTCGACCCAAAAGACTGAAAAATCTTTCCAAAGTGAGGGAAGGCGCTCCCGCGCGCTACAACTAAAAGCCTGCTGAAGCTCCGCGCCCCCTCCTCTCCCCCGCTTGCTGCTCACCTCAGACACGGGGACCGGGGGTCGGCATTCCTACGTACTCCTCCTTGCCCCCCGGCAGACCGGGTAATCTTTGGCAAAAGGCTTTGTTCCCGAAGGGGGGTTGTTGGATGATTCCGTGGGGGGCCCTCCAACTCAATCAATATCAACCAACAAAGGCTTGGTTGAGTCAGAAAAGAAAGTTTCGGGGGGTTCATTGATTAGTAAACGTCACGGTGCTAGTGACGGTCGGGACCGTGGTCGTCCGTCTCCGGTTTGCCGGCCGATAAGATCACTGAGATTGACCAGCCAGCAGGGTTGGTTTGGCTATTCCTTTCTCTTCCAAAGAAGTCAGCTGTCTGCGCGAGTCACCTTCTTTGAGGCTCCGAGTCACCCACCTTCTTCTAAGCTCCGCTAGACGACACGGCATTCTCGTTCAAAGAGGGGCCGGCCGTACTTGTGATGGTTCCCCAGGATCCAATAAACCCACTTAGGTCTACGTTGCCACGATATTGTTCCCTGTCAGCGGGCGGGCTGCTTTTCCAAAGTTCGGCGGCCCGGTGGGGGTTCGACGGGGGGCCTTTTGGACGCATATTCTGTCGTACCGGCATGGCTCCACGGATTTGTTTTCGATCGGAGCATCAAGCAGCGCAACCCGGTTCTACTTGACTAAGCCCCGTGCTCGTCCAAGGAGGGAGTTTGCTTTACCCAACCCCCCCTCCCTCCGACCCGACATGAATGACTTTCGAATGAAGGATGAAGAATGCCCCTCTTTTTTCTTCTCTGGAGTCTTGGATTTGGAAGTTGGTAAAGACCCACCCCTTGTTTCAGTCAGAATGAGTCCCTGGGACCCCGGGACATTGGCTTCCGCCAACAGTGAACTCTCCAGGATCGCATCCCGCGCATATTCTACATTATAGCCTGCAACTGATTCAGCTTCCGCTTCTGGGAGATCAGACGGAGCTCGATTAGTTTCTGCTAGACAAGGAATAAGGAACATAACCAATACGGGGAACAAGGGAATACCGAACCATATCTGCTTTTGCGCCATGACAATCTCACTCGAATTACAGGGACCTACACATATTAGTACAGTATACCGGGGTCTCCGGCCAGAACCACACGTGCAAGTTTCCCTGCATGTGGCTCGTTTGTGCTTTTTTCCGGGGCGCTGCCGGGGGAAAAGAGGGGTGGTGCAGGGAAAAAGGATGAAAAACGAAGGGTAATCAAGTAATAATGGCGCGCTATTAGCAACGACTTTCATCCAACGAGTTACAGCGCAAGTTATTATGAGGAGAGCAAAAAGGGCGAGAGGAGGCCTTTGATTAGACTCTAATAGCCAAGAACGCCGTTGCTTGCTGGGGGCTGAACTGAATTCGTGTGAAGAGCATTGCTTGTGGAGAAAAGGGTGAGTAGGCAGCGCCTACCAAACAGATGCTTTTGTCGAAAAGGCTGGACTGGAGTGCTTTCATCAAATGATGCATATGGGCTGAGCCATTCGTATCCCGACGTAGTGGTCCGATTCGGCCTGGTCGGGATTTGTCAAATGGAATATGCGCACCCGAGGGCGGGCTTCCTCTGGGGGGCCCGCTGCGACCTCTGACAGTCCGTCCCCTCTCATCTTTCTTTGTCTATACTTGGGAACAGCTATTTCCGCTCCACATGAGACCTTTTTTCTATTGATGACTAAAAAGTCATCAGTCAGCTCGGCCCCTTTCCTATCCAGCTTTGCTTGCCACCTCGGAAGGAAGGGGTCCCGTTCAAGTGGCCCGCCTTTCATCATCTATACCAGCAGTAGCCTCTTTTTTTCACATTATTCTTTGAGGCGCCCCCCGAAGCAGAACGCGCCAGCACCTACAGCCCTTTCCTCTGCCGGGGACTTCCACGAAATGAAAACGGGCGGCATCGTCGTATACTCGACATGTTTTGCCCTGGTGTAGGTACCGGAGTACTCCTATGGCCGATCTGTCACCCATACATTCTGAGCTTGGCCCGTCCCTCCGGACCGCTACTTCTCCAACCTCTCTCCTCCCTTTTTGGAGCTCGTCCATTCGTTGGGTGATCCCTTGCTCTCACGTTCGAGTGTTTGCTCGTCGTTTAGGCCGGTTCTGCTGGGGGCAATCGTCTCATTGCAGTCACCTCCGGGGTTCTTCGCACCTGGATAGTACCAGGACCCTTGTGCCCCGAACTGCCCGCCCTATGACCCAAAACTCAACGCCCGCCTTGCGACGAGACGCGGACATTCCTCATGCTGCGGTTCCCTCCGGTCCGTTCCCGGGTTGGGTTAGGGGAACATCCGAGCGATAGCCTTCGCGGATCCAAACGTGCTCACAAGGCGCACAATAAGAATAAGACCAATAGAGACTTCATAAGGGACCATTTGAGCTGCAGATCGTAATGCTTCCATAATGAATCACTCTAGGAGATTTTTCTATCTTTTGTCCTAACACTGCTCCTATAGCAAAATCAGAAGCATCGCACATTAATTCAAATGGATAGTTCCAATCAGGTGCTTGAATTATAGGAGTTGAAATTAAGCTAGTCTTAAGTCTGAAAAATGCTTCGTTGCAATTTTTATCAAAGTTATATGGAACATCTTTTAATAGATTAGTTAAAGGTCTAGTTATCTTGCTAAAGTCTTTAATAAATCTTCTATAAAAATCAGCATGTCCTAGAAATGATCTAATATCTTTTACTGATTTAGGTTCTAGTAGATTAGAAATTACTTCTATTTTAGCTTTATCTACTTCCAACCCTTTCTTAGAAACAACATGCCTTAAGACTATTCCTTGTTTAACCATGAAGTGACATTTTTTCCCAATTTAAAAGTAGATTTTTTTCCACACAATATTTTAATATTAGGTCTAAATTTTTTAAACAGACTTCATATGAATTGCCATATACAATAAAATCATCCATAAATATTTCTAAAAAATCTTCAGTCATTCCAGTAAATATGTCCTGCATACACCTTTGAAATGTAGCTAACGTATTGCATAATCCAAATGGCATTCTCTTAAAAGCATAAGTTCCATTAGGACAGGTGAAAGTTGTTTTTTCTTGATCCTCTAATGCTATTGGAATTTGATTATACCTTGAATACCCATCTAGGAAACAAAAATATTCTTGCCCTGCTAATCTTTCCAGCATTTGATCTATAAAAGGTAAGGGAAAATGATCTTTCCTAGTCACAACATTCAACTTTTTATAGTCTATACATACTCTCCAGCCTGATTGAATTCTAGTAGGTATCAAGTCTTGACTTTCATTCCTAATAACTGTTAATCCTGATTTCTTGGGAACTACATGGATTGGACTAACCCACGAGTTATTAGAAATCGGATAAATTATGGCATTATCTAACCATTTAACTATTTCTTTCCTGACTACTTCTTTAAGGTTTGGATTTAATCTCCTCTCAAGAATTCTAACAGGTTTAGCATTCTCCTCTAAATATATGTGGTGACAGCATAAAGTTGAACTTAACCCTTTTATATCAGTCATAGTCCATCCAATTGCTTCTTTATAACTTTTTACTACATCTTTTAATTTAGCTATTTGATCCTCTTTTAAATCTGAAGCAATAATGATTGGGCATGTTCGCTTATCTTCTAGAAATATGTAAGTTAATTCAAGAGGTAAAGGTTTTAATTCTAAATGTTGCCCATCAGAAGCTAAAGCTCCTAATTGAACATCATCATTTTCTAAATGAATTTCTTCCTGATCTCCTTCTATATTTATGCTTTCACTTTCTTCTAAAATTTCAGAATTGATTTGCCTATTTAATTCTTCTTGAATCACATCATCTAACATATCTCCTTCATCCTCTAAAAAGTCTATGGTATGTAAGGACATTTCTAACTCCTCAAACCTATCTGGTTTGAAAATATTTAATTGAGTATCCTCAGTACCATATACTAACTTCATTACTCTAGTTTTACAATTTATAACAGCCCCTAACGTTGTTAAAAATGGTCTTCCCAAAATTTAAGATGTATCACTATTTTTATGGTACATTTGTTGGGAATCCAAAATTACAATATCAATAGGATATATAAAGTTTTTGATTTTAATTAAGACATCCTCTATTTTTCCTTTAGGGTATCTTATACTTCTATCAGCTAATTGAATAACCGTACTAGTAGGAGTTAAGCCTTCTAATCCTAAGGATGCAAATATATCACTTGGCATAACATTTATACCTACACCTAAGTCTATTAAGGTTCTTTCTAGAATGGTATTTCCTATGGTACATGATATAACAGGAATTCCAAGATCAGATAACTTTTTAGGAATTTGTGGCAGAAATAGGGAACTTCTTTGCTTAGCTAAAAAGACCTTTCTAAGAACTTTTCGCTCTCTTTTCTTAGTACACCAATCCTTCAGAAATTTAGCACAATGTGGCATTTTCTGCAATAGATCTAACAAAGGAATGTTAACTTGTACTTTTTCAAAGATTTCTCTGATTTTTTCTTGTATTTCAGGTATTGTTTGTTGTAATCTTTTAGGATAGGGTGCTAAAGATTGTGATTTAAAAGATTCTTTTTCTTTCAATTGATTTGTTTGATCATTTTTAGCTTCATTAGCAAATTTAGATTGTTCTTCACTGATTTCTAGATTTTCAGCTATTACATTTTCATTATCATTTTTATTTTTACTCTTATCCACCTTCATATCATTTTCATTTTGAGTTCTTGGTGGTATATCAGTTCTAGATCTTAATGTTACACATACATCTTCCAGATTTTCGTTACTCTCATGATGTTTTTGTATATCATTTTTGTGATTAAGATCTTCAATTGTTTTTAGTTTTAAAGTGCATTCTTTAAATTCTCTTGCATTAGGATTTTCTGTTTGCTGTATATTTTGCAAATTATGCAGGTTTATATTATTATAATTTTCATTGTCTTGTTGCATAACTTGTATTTTCATTGTATATTCGTCCAATGCTTTTAATTTTCTTTCTAGATCATCTAATCTCATTGCATTCAATTTTTGATCAATTTTCATTATGGTTTTTTCAGTTTCATAAATTATATCCTTTTTAGGTTCTAAATATGCTTCCTTATAGTTCAATTGGTTGACTTCTTGTTGCTGACACAATAAAATGTTCTAATTTATCCAGGTTTTTCTCTATACTATGCTCCAGTCTGTCATACATATCCCAAACTTCAGTGTCTCTCAACATATTACACATTCTATACTGACCATCAGTAGGGTAAACTATAGGATTCTCATACTCTACTCTATTATACTAAGGATAATTCATTTGTTGTTCATGGGATCTAACCATCTGTAAACGTCTCAGTTTCAAACAATCAGAAATGTCGTGTCCTTCAGAATTGCAGAATTCACATATGCTAATTACAAGTTTCAGAAATCTTTGAGCATAAGCATATGCCATATTCTCAATTATAGAAGAAAACACACAACTCTAGCTATTAAAATGAAATAGCTCTAACAGTTGCTTATATTAATTCAATTCAATTCCCCGGCAACAGCGCTATAAAACTTGTTTGGATTTTCCCAGCACAACACTAGAAAAACTTCAAGTTGTTACTTCTGTTTTTACTTAGTTAATTTATCTTTATGCCTATTCTTTTTTAGAAGTAAACAAACAACCTTTAATACAATTTAGATATTAATTCCAATTTGTACTTTAACTGCAAGTGCACAATGTCTATTGTATCAGTGTGCAAGTATAGGTCGATCCCACAGGGAATTACTAAAGAACTTCAGAACTATTCGTTTGTTAACAATCAAATTTATATATTCAATAAGCTCTCCGTTGAATTACAGTTAACTCAACGGACAAAGTTCGTTGAGTTATGGCTAACTCAACGGACTAACCTCGTGGACTTAAGTTAACTTCATGAGCCTGCCTTTTCTTTTTAATATTGCTATTTATAGAGGAATTCGGCCAACCATTGGGCGATTCCACAGATTGTAAATAACATCAATACAACTCTTTAATGTTAGTAAACATTGGATTTATCATTAAGCAATACTAACATTCAGATAATTCAAACGGTAACCATTAAAATTTTTAAGTCTTTTGAACGAACCAATTTCAGTAAATTGTAAAACTAAAACTAACATAAAACAATCACAACACTGATAAAGATAACATTAATCACGATACAACACAAACAATACAACACTCAAATACAAAATACAACAAAGATAAATTGTTTTTGGTATTTTTGTTTTAATATGAACATGGAAATGGGTGAAAGGTGAATTGTAAAGTAATCTCAATCGACAGTAAATACTTCCATCACTACTTGCAACGTGATTACACCACTGAAAATTAAACCACTTACAATTCTGTCTCCTCTCCCTATAGAATTGTGAGTCCAAAATTGCAAGATGATCTCCTCTTCAGCATATAGGCATCAACCCAATGCCAAGGCTAAAAGCTTTACGATCTCTTGAAATATGAGTCGGTGCTTGGTGAAAATGGCTTCCCTTCCTGCGACTCGATCACTCCTCACAGTGGTTGTCAGGCACCGTGTTTGGCTCGAAATCGACCCGACATCAAGAAAGTATTCTCATAGACCTCCGATGGTTGGTGATTCTGGTGGTGGTAACGATGGTTGGTGTGGTACTTTGGAGAATTGCCGATACTGCCTGCAGAAAGCTCAGTGCTCCTCCTTTGTACACACTGGCCATCCATCGATCACACACTTTTCTTCTTTTTCTTTTCTTCTATAATTCTTCAGTTGTAACTGCTTCTGCTTGAATGGTCGGTTGGATTTCCTTCATTTGTATCAACGGCGATGATTTCTTCTCCCTATACGATACATGCAAACGTGGTTTTTCTCTTCCAACTATCTGTTCCTACATCCACTACAGTAGCATATTAGAAAATAAAAAGTCTGTGGAGTTACAGATAACTCAACATACTTTCTTCGTTGATTTAACTATAAAACACGTGCATAAATTTAACTATCCGATGCTTAGGTGCATTTCAAATACTTACAAACTTAACTATCCGATGCTCAGATGCATTTCGGATAGTTACAGATAACTCACAGATATATAACTTAAATAAATCTACCAGATCTCGACACATGTCAGTAGCAGTTTAATCATAAAATAAACATTTTGGAGAGTTACAAAGCTAACTATCCGATGCTTAGATGCATTTCGGATAGTTAGAGATAAGTGACCGAAAATCCACTTAAGTCACTTTCCCAGAACATGACATGTGTCCTCAGCTATTTTATAAATAAAAAGAGATTTCGGAGAGTTACAGGGCTAACTATCCAATGCCCAGCTGCAATTTTGGATAGTTAGAGATAACTCACTGAAAGTTCACTTAAGTCATGCATTATGGTTTCGACACGTGTACTTCAGGAAGTAATAAACTATTCTTTCAAAACAAAACTTTTCGAAAATTTAAACATAACTATCTGATACATGTTCGGTCTGTTAAACATAACTGTCCAAAATATGTCTGGTATGTTAAACATAATTGTCCAAAATATCAGAAAATTCGGATACTTAAGAATTTCATAGCCTACAACTTACCGACAGTTCAGAAATGTACTAAATTAACATTAATTCTCCAAAATTAAGCAGATTCTTTAATTAAAGCATATAACAGTGCAATTATAACATAATGGCTTAATTCTCATATGATAAGCTAAATATTATGCAATTAACCATCGTTTAACTATTAATAATATGCACTTTTTCATTCTAAACAGGGCCTTCCACTAAAGAAGAATTAAGAGAATTTGAAGAATTGGTTCGAGTTGGAAAAACCAAGGAGAACTAGAAGATTTGGTAGTAGTTAAAGCACATCTGATGTTTGATGCACTTCACAAAAGGAGGGCTGTAGAAAAGTTGAAGGCCTAATACAAAGTTAAAGTTGAACACCATCAAGAAGCCATTGCCATACCTACTACAAAAGAAACTGAAGTTGGTCCTTCGAGACCAATAATTATAGAAAAATTAAACAGGAAGAGCCAATACTTGTGGCTCAAAGGCCTGCAATGCCTATTTTTGTAGATTTAATCTCAAAAGAAGAAGAGGAAGACTAGACACAGTTAATTAGAAGAAGGAAAGGAAAAGAGATAGTGCTTGGACATCAAGAAGAGATTAAACCTGAGCCAGCAAAGAGAAGAAGCTGAACAAGTACTCATTGAACAAGAAAGGAATGACTCGATAGATTCCACTGAAGAGGGAGAAACTCTTCAGTAATTAATTGAAAGAATTCAAGATAGAGTGGAGAGTTCTGTCGGCTCTCCACCACAGATAGAAGTAGAAGCAAAAATGCAGGAATCTCTAGAGCATTCCCAGCCAATTCAAGTTTAGCACATGGAAGAGGAAATTCAAGAACAAACCTCTCTAGAGCAACAAATTCAAATTCCTAACCCGACTGAAGCAACAGTTTGGAATGAAGTATATTTTTGGAGTCAAGAAGCATACAATAAATATCAAGAGATTAGGGGTTATGACATTATATATAGTAAACCAGTAAATTAGGACGATATGCAAGAAATTAAGGATTTATTTGAGTTCCAAGGTCTACTGCAATTTATTTCTCAATAGAGAGGGCATGTAGTGTATGAGAATCTAATGCCCTACTTCTATGCCAATTTGAGAGAAGGAGAAAGTGGATTAATTTCCAACATGGAGCAAGCTGATGTACAGATAACACCAGAGCTTCTCCACAACATTTTAGGACTGAAGAATGAAAGAATAGAAATTCTAGAAAGTACAACTACAATCGAGTGGATAAAACAAATAATAAAGGATTGTTTAGCTATCAATCTTGGTGTGCCATTATTAAATAGACTGAAGCACTTAAATGGGAAAGCACACATAATAGCTAACATTTTGATTAAAAATGTCTACTAATGACAAGGCCATGATATTGAATTAAGTCAGTTTGTCAAATGGGCCACATATGTAGTTATGAATAGAATCCAAGTTAACTGGTGTCAAGTCTTCCTATCCAAGATAAAATCTACAAAGAAGAAATTATTTTATAGAGATTTGATACCTATACTTATGGGGGACTGTATTGACTTCACAAGATGGACATCTAAAAAGATAAAATTAAGAGCTATTTTAGTGAAGGAATATAGAAACTACAATGCTGCAGCTACTGAAGTATCTATACCTTCTGGAGACATTATTGGAGCTGTAGAGAGGATAAATCAATTAGAGCAACAATTAGAAAAACTCCAAAAGAAAGTAGATGAACTTAGGAAGAAAGATTAAATTATATTGTTTGTCTACTTGTACTTATATTTGTATGAAAAATATCTGATTGATTGTAATGTAAAACTATTCATATAAATGAATGAATTTTTTCAAATGTTTTTGCATTTGTGTTTGAGAATGAATGATGTAATGGATGAACTATCTTGAATATTATATAACTGTTTAAACAATGTGCAAGTTTGTTTAAAAGATTTACAAATTTTTTGAATGACATGATTAAATGCACGATGTTTGGTTAATGCTTGAACATATCTGCATGCTGAAAAGTATAATGTAAATTCTACGTAATAGGAAATGAACTGCAAGTTAAATATGCATATAATGTTCAGATTTAAATGAGTTTTAAATTATAACACTGCATTAATGACATGTATTTAACTTTATTTAAATTAACACAATGTAGGAGAGAAAAATATATAGAAGTTAATACGAGGAGTAAGTTTTAGAAAATTTGTTAAATGTTAACTCAACGGAGTAAATCTGTTAAGTTAACCTTAACTCCACAAGGTCAATAATAGAATATAAGGTCACTCTGTTGAGTTAACTATAACTCAACGATGTTAGTTTGTGGAGTTAGCAAATAGTAACCTAAGCTAGTCCGTTGAGTTAACTATAACTCAATGAGGTTAGTTCGTGGATTAAGATAAACGGTTATTCTATCAGCCATGAACGAAACTTCGTGGGTTTAGCAGTAATTGAAATTAGAAGTAGAATACATATTCATAAAAATAGGAACCATACTACACGTTACAAGACACGTTCTTGCAACGAGATTCATTTGCTTTATGGACATGCATTATAAATATAGAACAGAATGTTATTTACGAGTTACTAGTACTTTTGAAAGAAAAGAAAATTTGTTGGGGAATTGGAAGGGGAAGCAACTGATTTAACTTCATCTATCAACAACTATTTACAAAAAACAAAGCTTCAGACTGGTATGTAATTAAACTTCTGCTATTTTACTTTATGTTAAGAGTTTATGAGCACATGGATTCGTTCTCCTAGCACTAAATGATTAGTAAGAACACCTACACAAGATTATTCAACACAGAGTCGTATTGAAATATTTTCTGAATTGGACTTTAACGAAATCCTTAGGGGTGTAGCTAACCTTTCTTTAAAAGAGAACGAAGATATGGTTGCTCTAGTAGAAAAACCATTAGGGGAAATTCTGTATCCTGAATTAGTTGATGAACCTTCATGTATTCGATTGCCAAACTTTGAGGGAGATAGGTTTGAACTGAAATCTAATTATATTAGTTAATTGCCGCACTTTCATTGATTAGAAAGAGAGGATGCCTATTATTTCCTTAGAGAATTTAATGAAGTTTGTCAAATGATGAAAATGCCGAACATGAGTATTGATGCTATTAAACTTAGATATATCCCTTTTGCTTTAAAAGACACAACTAAGAGATGGTTATATACTTTGTCGCTTGATTCAATTTCTGCATGGACTGAATTTTACTCTGTTTTTCTGAAAAAATATTATCCAACTCATCAAACGATTAAAAAGAAAAAGGAAATATTAGTGTGTAGCCAAAAAAAGGGAGAATTATTTTGAAAATATTTTGAAAGATTTACTGACTCAATGTCCACATCATGCAATGAGTAAAGTACAATTAATAAGTATAATTTATGAAGGCATAGATGTTTTAATGAAATCTTTATTAGAATCTACTTGCCAAAATGGATTTTTAAAATTGTGTAGTGAGGAAGTTGGGCATATTTAGAAAACATTGCAAAAAGAACTGCATAGTGGGAAAATTCAATTGAAGCTATTACAGATAAAAGAATATTATCAAGGGGAATGCATGAAATAGATTCAAGCACTATGCTTGAAGTTAAATTAACTGAATTAACAAAGAAAATAGAAGAGTTATCATTAAATCAAAAACTAGCAGAAAAGAATGCAAACATTAATGACTTAGATATGCTAGAAACTAGAAAGATAACTTTGGAAATTCTTATAACCCTAATTGGAGAAATCATCCGAATCTATCTTGGAGAAACAACAATTTCTAGGGAGGAGAAAATATAATTGACAAAAATATAAGTTATGAAGCATTAATTGAACAAGGATCTAGAATAGAGAAGTTAGAAAAGATAATTCAACAATTAAACAATCGTCTAGATCTCGTATTTGGAGATGCTGCCATTCAAAATCAAAATATGAATAGAAATATACCCCCTAGATAGAAGGAATCAATAGAAGTTAGACCTACTAGACGATTGCCAATGCAAGCAGTACCTAACATTATCAACAGAATTATTAATGAAATTGATACCCCATATAGGAGGGAAGCTGAATGAAGCAGTATAACTAAAGTAACTATGTATAACATAGTAAGTAGCAAAACATAAAAGAAAAAAATGTGTAAGTTTAATTATAGTTAGTAATATCATAGAGTTGTTACTTAACTCAATGAACTTAGTCCATTGAGTTTATGGCCTAACTCCACGAGGGTAAGTAGCTATGTTGATTTTGTCTCTCTTAAATTTTTGTTTATGTTATATAGAATCACAACAGATGGAATTGATGAAATTACCACTAGATGCATTGAGGGAAGTACTGAGTAACCTGTTAGCTAAAGATTTGTGTAGATTATGTTGTGTATCAAAAGAAATTAAAGACTATGTCAGAGAAAAATATTTTCATAGACTACAAGCTGCAAAAATGACTAAGATTAGAGATGGATTTTTATGGAAGTCATTTAATCATAGTTCAATCAGCTATGAATATCTGAATATGGAAGAAACTGCTGAAATTCCACCCAATACATTAGAAGGAATAGATCATATTATGGGGATAGATGAATGATTAATTATTTACAAAACCAAACCAAGGTATGCAATTTTGTTACCTGATATTATGATTAGAAATCCTATCACAAAAGAGGAATGGAATATAGGAAGGCCTAATAGATATGAAGTACCAACTAAAAATTGTGGGTCAGCTTTAACATTTTCTAATAAAAATTCAATCATTCCTGAAAAATTGTATTACTAGAGACCAATTGGAAATTCGGATGAAGATTTATGCTTAAGTGTGTATGATTTTCTGAATAGATCTTGAACTGAAAATACTATGATATATCTAGGATAGAAAGCATTAATTAACAACATACATATTATACTTGATGGATATATATATCTAGTCATAGATATATTAGTTGCATTTAGATCTGATTTATACATAGTAAGCATAGATAGTTATGATAATGACTTTATAGAAATATTGCTTATACCAAGTGATATAACTAAACCACCGTCTGCAGAATATGATGAAATTCAATTAGGAATGTGGTATAATGAATATGATGATCCTACTTTATGTTTGATAAGATGGTGGGATGAATTGAAAAAATTTCAAATATGGATTATGAAAGACCTAAATGAATGGAAGTGGGAAGAGGAATATATTGAGATAGATGTAGAACTAGAAATAGCTACATTATCTTGGAACATAAGAGGATCCCTTTATGCATTTCAATTCATTAATGGAAATACACTCATATTTAGTATTGATAACATACTGCAAGTTTACAAATTAAAAAGGAAAATGGACTGCATTGAAACAGAATTAATAGCAAGAAGAATTATGCCTAAAAAGTTTGCTTGGACTAACACGTTTATTCCATTTGTTACTACTTTTCAATCATGTTCTTAAATTGTGATTTTGTGCTTTTAATGTTGTGTGTACTCTGCATTTATTTTTAGAGGAAAAGAAGAAAGAAAAATTTTAGTTTTAGTTTTTTTTTATAAAAAGAAAAACAAAATATCAATCCAATTTGTTGGTATATATTCTGGGAAACTAACTGGCTTTCTTGTGAGCCACCAAAGGCGTAGGAGCTTGGGTTCCACACAAGACATGTTTTAACAATTTATGTTTTGTTGTTAAGTTGTTATTTTGTTATATATTCTGCTTTTATTTAGGAATGAAAAGTTGTTCAGAATCAAAAATCGGAAAATATTGAAGGAGATACAAAAGAATAAGGTATGTAATTGATTACTTATTCTAAATTTACATTTCAACTCAGTTCGTGGAGTTATTCATTAACTCAATGAATTAAGTTCATTGAGTTAGGTGCTAAGTCAACGAAACAATATTCTTGCCTATAAACATTTACTGAATTTACTGTAAAATTTTTTACATTGAGGACAATGCAAAATGTAGGTATGGGGGGGAGGTAATTTAATTAAAATCCAAGTAATTTTGTTAATTAGAGGAATTAGAATGGTATTGCAAAAGTTCTATGGTAATTGAAATTTTTTTATGAATTTGCTGTAACTATCCGATAATTGAGACTGTAAAATTTTTAAGAATTGTAACTACTTGAATATATTTATAATATTATATAAGATGCTACAAAATTTTACTATTCATACAAATCTAGATATAGTATCTTATGTTTTTGCTGAATTTTAAGAGTTTAATAATTTCACGATTTTAAAAAGAAATTAGAATGCTTAACTAAAACTCAGTAAATTATCTGAAATCCTGAAAGAGTTGAAATGTTGATTTTTGGATTAAATGAAATACATATGATCAAGGATACATTTAATTTGATTGATTAAACTTGTAGAATGATTTATGTGTAAATCTTATTAAACTACAGAAAAAGTATGAGCTTATTGATATGGATTCATATTTTCAGTAAATAATAGAAGCAAGACTATACGAGATTTGTGTTTTATTGCATCTGTATTAATGAAATACATATATATACTGTGTTGAAAAAAAAAAAGAGAAAAAAGAAGAAAGAGAGAAAAACTTTAAGAGTTTATTAACTTGTTTGATCATGAGCCTTTTGTATTTGAGTAGATAAGTATGTAAGGATTGTTGACCTGAAAAAGGACTCTTTAAATCTGGCAAGCTAAGATCCTGATCAAATATGGGATTATTGATTGAAAGCTCGATACATGGGTACACTAGAAAGCTCTTGTATGATTCAAGCTTTTCAAATTAACTTTTAAAGTACAAATATGCATATACTATTCTGAAAAGATAAAAGTGTTTTGTGAAATACAGAAATCTTTTGAATTGAGTATATTTTCTATTATCTAAGATTGTTGAAGTATGAATCTAGAATAGACTTTTGAAGTTATTTATTTGAGATACAATTCTTTATTCTACTTATGTTAATCATATTGAATTGGATTGTGTTTTGATTCGTATGTAGTTGAAATTTATTTTGGAAATCATATTGGAAAATTCAGGATAATAGATGTTTGAAAAGAAAAAAAGATGATAATATAATTACCACCTATATGATGCTAATATATTTTGTATGTAATTTACATATGTTCTAAATATATTTGCAGGTTGAAGAGGAGAAAACAATGTTAAAACAGATTACTGAAAAATACAGGGTATCTAGATAGTAATTTAATTTATTATTCTAAAGAAGAACAAAATGAAGAATTAATTCTAGCACTTTAGAAAGACCAACTAGTTAGATCTTAGTTTGCTAAGGGACTAGCAAAATTTAAGTATGGGGGAAGTGTTTAGAATGAAAAAGTGCATAATATTAATGGTTAAATGATGGTTAATTGCATACTATTTAGTTTATCATATAAGAATTAAGTCATTATGTTATAATTGCACTATTATATGTTTTAATGAAAGAATCTGCATAATTTTAGAGAATTAATGTTAATTAAGTACATTTCTGAACTGTTAGTGAATTGCAGGTTGTGAAATTCTTAAGTATCCAAATTTTCTGTTATTTCGGAGAGTTATGTTTAATGTACTAGATAGTTATGTTTTAAATGCTTAAAGAATATTTTATTATTTCTTGAAGTACACGTGTTGAAACCTTAATGCATGACTTAAATAGATTTTCGGTAAGTTATCTAGTAACTATCTGAAATGTATATAAGTTTCAAATAGTTAGGGTTTGTTATATCCGAAACACCTAAACTAGTTATTTCTTTATTGTATGTGTTTTATAGTTAAATCAATGAAGTAAGTCTGTTGAGTTATCTGTAACTCCACAGACCATTTATTTTCTAATATGCCACTATAGCAGTTACAGAAATAGGACATTCAAAGGAAAACCATGATCACACGTATCATGTAGGAATTTACTTGTGGAATGAAGAAGAAATCACCATCATTGATATGAATGAAGGAAATCCAACCGATCATCTAAGAAGAAGTAGTTACTACAAAAAGAAATATAAAAGAAGAGGAGAAAGACAAAGAAAGTGTGTGTGTGCAGAGGTGGAGGACCGTGCTAACTACAAGAAGCGTTAGAAGTTCCTTGAAGCTCTACACCACCACCATAATCACCAACCATCGAAAGTTTGTGAGGATGTTTTCCTAATGTCAGGTCGATTCCGAGCCAAACATGGTGCCTGAGAATCACTGTGAGGAGTGTTCGCGTCGCGGGAAGGGAAACCATTTTCACCAAGCACTGACTCATATCTCAAGAGATCGTAAAGCTTCTAACCTTGGCTTCGGGTTGATGCTAGTATACTGAAGAGGAGATCATCTTACAATTCTCGACTCGTGATTCTATAGGGAGAGGAGACAGGATTGTAAGTGGTTAAGTTTTCAATGGTGTAATTGCGTCGCATGTAGTGACGAAAGTTTTTACTATCAATAGAGATTTTTACATTTCACCTTTCGTTCATCTTCAAGAACCTATCAAAACAAAAAAATACCAAAAACTACAAATTATCTGTGTTTACATTTAGCATTTAAGTGTTATATTGTTTGTTTTGTATCGTAATTAATGTTATCATTGTCAGTATTGTGAATGTTTTATGTTTGTTTTATTTAGAAAATAGAAAATAGAGATTTTTACATTTCACCTTTCATTCATCTTCAAGAACCTATCAAAACAAAAAAATACCAAAAACTACAAATTATCTGTGTTTACATTTAGCATTTAAGTGTTGTATTGTTTGTTTTGTATCGTAATTAATGTTATCATTGTCAGTATTGTGAATGTTTTATGTTTGTTTTATTTAGAAAATAGAAAATAGAGATTTTTACATTTCACCTTTCATTCATCTTCAAGAACCTATCAAAACAAAAAAATACCAAAAACTACAAATTATCTGTGTTTACATTTAGCATTTAAGTGTTGTATTGTTTGTTTTGTATCGTAATTAATGTTATCATTGTCAGTATTGTGAATGTTTTATGTTTGTTTTATTTAGAAAATAGAAAATAGAGATTTTTACATTTCACCTTTCATTCATCTTCAAGAACCTATCAAAACAAAAAAATACCAAAAACTACAAATTATCTATGTTTACATTTAACATTTAAGTGTTGTATTGTTTGTTTTGTATCGTAATTAATGTTATCATTGTCAGTATTGTGAATGTTTTATGTTTGTTTTATTTAGAAAATAGAAAATAGTTTAATAGTTTACTGAAATTGATTTGTTCTAGATACTTAAAGATTTTAATTGTTACTGTTTGAAATATCTGAATGTTAGTAGTGCTTAATGATAAATCTAATATTAATTAACATTAAAGAGCTTAATTGATGTTATTTACAATTTGTGGAACCACCCAATGGTCGGCTGAATTCCTTTGTAATTAACAATATTCAACTGGGAAAAATTAGGCTCGTGGAGTTAACTTAATTCCACGAACTAAGTTCGTTGTGTTAACTGTAACTCAACAGAGTGCTTACTGAACACATTTATACTTCAATATAAAAATCGGAACAGTACACAATTCTTACTCAATCTTTGTGGGATCGACCTATACTTGCACACAAATATAATATACATTGTGTACTTGCAGTTAAAATACAAATTAGAATTAATATCTAATTTGTGTGAAAGGTTGTTTGTTTAATTCTAAAAGAAATTATTGATATAAGCAAGTTTAAAAACAAATTAAGTAACAAAGCCCAAACAAAAATATCATTAAAATTGATATCATCTTTATATGTATGATCAAAATTTCCTACATTTTTTGTTTCCGTAGGAAAGAAGGTTGTGTTGTAGCATGATGTGAAAAATTGTCTATTGTTTTGAAAGAAACATTATGGATTAATGTGACATAATGTGTTAATGTATATGTTTGTAATCTGATATTTGTCACATTTATTAGGATTCCTGAAACAAAATCTTGTCTAGCTTGTGCATTGGAACATAGTTTTCCATTTTTCAAAGATTCTTCTCTTTGCTACAATATACCTTGTGTTTGGGTTATGAAAAGTTAAATCAGAAACTTGTTTGATTTGTTTTTATGTTTATATTAATAAATTCTTTTAGAAGTAAACAAACAACTTTTCACACATATTAGATATTGTTTGGGGTTGTTAAGTTAAATCTTAAACTTGTTTAATTTGCTTTTATGCTTATATCAATAATTACTTTTAGAAGTAAACAAACAACCTTTCACACAAATTAGATATTAATTCCAATTTGTATTTTAACTGCAAGTGCATAGTGTATATTGTATTTATGTGCAAGTACAGGTCGATCCCATAGAGATTGAGTAAGAATTGTGTACTGTTTCTATTTTTTATATTGGAGTTTATATGTGTTCAGTTAAGTACTCCGTTGAGTTACAATTAACACAACAGACCTAGCTCGTGGAGTTATGGTTAATTCAACGGACTAACCTCGTGGACTTAAGTTAACTCCATGAGCCTACCTTTCTAGTTAAATACTGCTATTTATAGAGGAATTTGGCCAATGTTGAGTATTTTGTTTTGATGATGTGTGCTGAATGAAAATAATCATATTTGCTCAATTACTATTGCTTGTGAAAAGAAATTAAAATCATGAATTAATACAGAAAAAGCTTACTGATATAAATACTTGTCTGTATTGGATCTGAAATTATACTAAGTTAATAACTAGTCATTTCATTACATTAATTTCTCATTTAACTAAACATTAAGTTAACATGTGTTTTTATTGAAAAGCATGATATGTTTTAAAGTTATATTTTCTGTATCATGAACAGTGCACATTTAGACAACTCGTTAAGTTAGAGTTTTATTTGTATAGAGATCACGTGAGAACTCGTTAAGTTAGAGGCTTAAAGGTTAAAATAGGTCACGTGAAAACTCGTTAAGTTAGTGAATAAAAGAAGAGACGAACTCGTTAAGTTAGTGTTGTACACATGGTAAAATTATAAGTTACGAATGTTATATTGTATCACGTGAGGTGCACATGTTTAACTCGTTAAGTTAACATAACTAAATGCGTTGGTTGCTATATTGAACACTAAGGCAACGCGTTAGGTTAGTATTATAAACTTAAGTTGTTATTTTTGCACGTGTTAAAATTCTTATTATAAAAACATTTGTTTATTACTGGTTCGTTGAGTTATCGTGACACAATAGAGTTAGTTCGTTGAGTTAGCTACAGTACTTGTCACGTGAATTGACACATGAGGAACTCGTTAAGTTAGAAATGTTAAGTTATATATATACTTGTGTTACTCATTTAGTTAAAATTAAAGTAACAACTTCTTATTATACTTGATGAAAAATTTTGGACGAGAAAGTTTATTTTACAGGAAAATTTTCAGAGATCTAGGATTAATGATTAAAGAAAATTCGAAATGTAAACGTGAGTCAGAACGTGTTTATTTCAATGAAGGAAAAAGAAAAGACATGAAGAAGTGGAAAATTGGTAGTGATTAAAGGTGGAGGATATGTATGAAATGAAGATACAGTATAAAAGGCATAGAATTCTCATTGATCAAATTATCCCTGCACATCAAATGAAAAATCTTTTCAGGGATCAAACTATCTTGCACGCCAAAAGAAAAATCTTTTCAGGGATCAAAAACACCTCTTCGGGGAAAAGCTCTCAGGTGGAAGAAAGTTCAGTGAAGCATAAAAAGGTAAGATATATGTCATTGAAGATTTGAAGTATCAAGTGGAAGAAAATTCAGTGAAGTAGAAAAGGTCAGATTTATGTCACTGAAGATTTAAAGTATAGAAGAAAGCAAATTCGATGAAGCATAAAAAGACAAGATATTCGTCACTGAAGAAGAAAGAGACAAAGAAGAAGAAAGATCTCAAACAGGGAGAATTGTTTTAAATTCCGCAAATTAGTTTTCTCTGTTTGTAGTTATGAAATTGTATAGATGAAACATGGTATTGAGATATATAATTGCATCTACAATTTCTGAGGAGAATTGAATTGTATATTGTAATTGAAACCTTGAATAAAAAGATTTTATGAAAACATTGTCTCAACTTGTTTTTGAGTTTTAAAGTTTCGATTATATTCGAAAATATTGAAAAACACAATTCACCCCCCTCTTGTGTAGCCATACGATCCTACAAGTGGTATCAAAGCTTTGTTAATAATCTTTGATATAAAATCGATACCAACTTATTTAATATCATTGCTTATTCTACATTCCTTGTTTTTAAATAGAAATTTTGAATAGAAGGATTTGGTGAGGAAAATTTTCAGATTCCTAAGTTCTAAATGGTCTTAGAAAATAACATTAATTAAGGAATCACGAGATTTAAATGTTTATACCATGAATGAACTTATAGGAAACTTAACAACTTATGAAGTTCAATTAAATGAATCACTGAGTCACAATAAACTAAAAATGAAGAAAGAAATAGCCTTGGAAATTAATTCAGATTCTGATATATCTACTGATTCTAACGAGGATTTGATTTTGTTGACTAGGAAATTCAAGAAAGCATGGAAAGCTAGGAAACAGCAAAGGAATAAAGATGACAAATCCTCAACATCAAAGTCACTAAATGACAAGAATTCTTCATCTAGAAAGTATATATGTTACAACTGTAAGAAACCTAGATATCTTTCTCCAGATTGTCCTATAAGGAAAAATGAAAAGCATAGTAGGACAAATCAGAAGAAGACGGCTCAGAAAACTCAGAAAAAGTTTTACAAGAAAAAGGCTTTGAAGGTCACTTGGGATGACACGTCTGAAGAGTCTGAATCTGAGGAATCATCATCAAAATCTTCACATTTAGAAGGAAAACCAAAGTTAGAAGACGTTGCTCATGTGTGCTTCATGGAAGATGAGTCTAAGGTAATATCTGATCTTGAAAGTTATTCAGATTTTAATTTTGATGAATTATTATGTGCTTATCATGCATTATTACAAAAACTTAAAGTTTGTAAATTGGAAAATAAGAATATTAGAAACTCTTTATCCATTGTGGAAGAAGAAAATTGTTTCCTGTCTACTACTTTTGAAAAGTTTAAATGTGATAATGAAAATCATGATAGAGATTTGCATAAATTTAGATTTAATGAATGTGTCTTGCATGAACAAATACAGAATACAAATGTTGAACAATTAAAGATAGAATCTGAAAATGAAATATTGAAAAAAAAATATAAATGATCTCAAATTAGAGATTGATAAATTAAAATTGAGAGAGCTAGATTTAAATTCTACCATTGAGAAATGGAATTTAAGTCAAACTAAGTTAGACAAACTAACTAGTACCCTTGCAGTGTCATATAAATTTGGCTTAAGATTTGATTATCTTGAATATCCTAAATCTCAAGCCAATAAATGATTTATTAGTTGTAGTTCAAGTAAATCTAAGACTAAAATTCCTTTTATCATGAAACAAGGTAATAAATATGTAGAAGTAGGTACTTGAAGGGATGAATCATGTAGTAATAATATAAATCAATGTGATTTGTCTAAATGTACTTCTAACATGAATATTAATGTTTCTAAAAATCTTGTTTCTTGTTCTGGAAATTCAGTTTCTAATGTTTCTAAAATTTCAGACAATTGTAGTAAATTGGAAATTTAGAAACCTGAGCATGTAATTCAAAACACTAGTGTTAGACCAATTACTCATTTTGCATGTGATAAATCTGAAAATTCTTGTGTAGAAAAAGATTTTGTATGTACTGAAAATTCAAATACATATAAAAAATCTTGGTATAAACTTACTGAAATGTATGAGCATGACCAAAATAAATTAACATCTGATAAAAATCGATTTGGTCTTGGTTATACTACATCTGAAAACTAAAAGAATGATTATAAGAGCAATAATGCTATAAGTAAGTATGATACTAATGATAAGTCAATAGTACTTACAACTAATAAGAATGTAAATGAAATTATTAAACTGTTTTTAAAGAAAAAGAAGAAATATGCATTTAATGAACTTGGTCCTCAACAATATTGGGTACTAAGAAAAAGTTTTTCTTAATTTGTTTTGTAGGAGGAAACAACATCAAAATGGATCTTGGATAGTGGAGTGTCAAGTCACATGATTGGACAAAAAAGTCTACTACAAAATTTTACAAATACCATGAAAGGAAGCGTAACATTTGGAAACAAAAGCAAAGATAAAATCATAGGTATGGGTAATGTTCAAATAACTCCGACTTGTGTTATTTTGAATGTACTATACGTAGAAAACCTAAGATTTAATTTACTGAGTGTTATAAAACTAACTGAGAATGGATATTATGTAGTGTTTAAAGATAATGTATGCAAAATTATTGATAAAAATATAGATGAAATTAAGTTTATTGTTAAGAGAAAAGGTTTTGTATGTATTTTATCTTTACCTTCTGGTGTAGTTGATTTAAATTCATGTTTGCTAACTGAAACTAGTGATGCATATCTGTGGCATAGAAGGATTGGGCATATAAATATGAAATTGTTACATAAACAATCTAGAAAACATTTAGTGAGAGGTTTACCAAAGATTAAATACTCAAAGGACTTTATGTGTGGTGCATGTGAGTTAGGTAAACTTCACAAAAACTCTTTTAAATCCAAAACTGATATTTCAAGCAAGAGAGTCTTAGAAATTATACATATGGATCTATTTGGACCAACAAGAATCATGAGTCTTGGTGGTAAACGGTATGTATTTGTTTTAGTAGATGACTTCTCTAGATACACTTGGGTATATTTTCTAGCATCTAAGACAGAAGTTTTTGAAAAATTTAAAATGTTTTGCAATTTTGTTCAAAATGAGCAAAGTGTCTCTATTCAAAAACTTAGGAGTGATCATGGAACTGAATTTGATAATGATCAAATGGATAACTATTGTAATGAGCATGGCATTGATCACAGACTTTTTTTTCCAAGAGCACCGTGTCAAAATGGTGTTGTTGAGAGAAAGAATAGATCACTTCAAGAAATGGCCAGAACTATGTTGAATGAACATAAGTTACCTCAAAATCTTTGGGCTGAAGTAGTGAATATAGCTTGTTATGTTATTAACAGAAGTTACTTAAGACCTCGTGTTAATAAAACTCCTTTTGAAATTATGTTTAATAGGGTTCCAAAAATTTCCTATATGAAACCATTTTGCTGCAAGTGTTTTATTCTTAATACTAAGGATAAAAGGGATAAATTTCAAGCCAAAGAGGATGAAGGAATTTTTGTAGGTTACTCTACTAGAAGTAAAGCCTATAGAGTATATAACAAGACTTCTAGAACTATTGAAAAAACCCTCTATGTAAGCTTCAATGAAAATTCTTTTAGAGAATCACAATCTAAAGTTGATAATGATGATATGATCAATTTCCCAAAAGAGTTAGAGATCAATAGAGAGATTGAAGATTTATCTGAGAAAATCAAAAATATGAACTTAAATGATCAAACTCATGATGAAAGTGATGGACCTTCAGATGTTGATGAGAATATTGAGGAAAATCAGAGAAATTGGCGTTATTCTTCGTCACATCCCATTACTCAAGTCATTGGTAATATTAATGAGGGAGTTAAAACTAGAGCTTTAGTAAATTTAAATAGTATGTGTATGTTTGTTTCTATAGTGGAACCAAGGAATATACAAGAAGCATTATCTGATGAAAATTGGATAATGGCAATGCAAGAACAACTAAATCAATTCATTAGAAATGATGTTTGGGAATTAGTCTCTCCACTAGAAAATCAGTCCATAATAGGTACAAAGTGGATCTTTAGAAACAAAACTAACGAAACTGGTCAAGTTATAAGGAACAAAGCTAGATTAATTGCACAAGGGTATACACAGGAAGAAAGACTAGATTATGATGAAACATTTTCTCCTGTGGCTAAGTTAGAAAGTATTAGAATATTATTGGCCTATGCTTGTTATATGGATTTTAAATTATTTCAAATGGATGTAAAGAGTGCATTTCTAAATGGTTTAATTAATGAAGAAGTCTATGTAAAACAACCACCTAGAAATCCTAACTTTGTATATATATTGAAGAAAGCCTTATATGATTTGAAGCAAGCACCTAGATCATGGTATGAAAGATTATCTACTTTTTTAATAGAAAATGGCTATATCATGGGAAAAGTGGATCATACTCTATTTATCAAGAGAGATGGTAAAGATCAGATTGTTGTTTAAATATATGTGGATGATATAATCTTTGGAGCAACTTCTAATAAATTGATAAAAATATATTCTAAAGAGATGACTAGTTAGTTTGAAATGAGTATGATAGGAGAACTTTCATATTTTCTAGGACTTCAAATTAAGCAAATGGATAAAGGTATATTTTTAAATCAGGAAAAATATATAGATGAAATGCTTAAGAAATTTAATTTTAATAATACAAGGATTCGAGGAACTCCTATGAGTACTTCTTTAAAGTTAGATATTGATGACATAGGAAAATCAATAGATCAAAGAAAATACAGAAGTATGATTGGTTTTTTACTTTATTTGACTGCTAGTAGACTTGATATTATGTTTGCTGTGTGTGTTTATGCTAGATTTCAATCTAATCCTAAAGAATCACACTCAATTGCGGTTAAAAGAATATTTAGATATATACAAGGAACTAAAAATTTCAAACTGTATTATTCTAAGGATAGTTCAATAGATCTTATAGGATATACTGATGCTGATTAGGTAGGATCTAAATCTGATAGAAAGAGTACTAGTGGCACATGTCAATTATTGGGAAATAATTTGGTGTCATGGTTTAGTAAAAAACAAAACTGTGTAGCACTTTCTACTACAGAAGCTGAATATGTTGCTACTACATTGTGTTGCACTCAGATTTTGTAGATAAGGCAAACTTTAGAAGATTTTGGATTATCTTATGATACAACTAAGATTTATTGTGATAGTAATTCTACAATAAATCTTTCCAAAAATCCTATATTACATTCTAGAGCAAAGCATATAGAGGTTAGACATCATTTTCTAAGAGATAACGTAATTAAAGGAAAAATTAAATTAGAATTTGTGTCTAGTAAAAATCAATTAGCTGATTGTTAGGTATTTAATTTTTATGATATATGCTTTATTAACATATTTAAATAAGTCTACATAATATTCTCTAAGTATAATAGTTAACAGATTATCGGAAAGTTTCATTTTTATGTCGGATAAATTAAAGATTTTCGAAGAGTTAGATTTGCAATAGTTAAACTTTTAGATAGTTAACATTTCAGTTAGTAAAACTTTCGAATAGTTAATGCTTCATTTTTGTCAAATACTTTATGTTAAAAAGTCGTATAGTTAAGGTTATCTACACGTGTGTTTTTAATGTTTTAAGTTGTCACGTGTTTTCCATGTGCGTTTGGTAATGAAAAATCGAATAGTTAGATAACCGTTTGAGTTTTTATATGCATGGATAGATAAATGTTCGAGTTTTATAAAAGGACTAACGAACATATAAGTTTCTTTGTTTAGTGACGTGTTTTGCAAGTGCAAAAACTCAAAGAGTTAAAGGATAAGTATTCGAGTTTTTACAGGACTTAAAGGATAAATGTTTGACTAAATCGAAGACTTAGAAGATATTCTACAAGACTCCAGGAAGATAAAGTTTTGGTGAATCTACGAAGTGGAGAACGTGGAAATTCAAAATGTTAGTGGAGAAAGTGGAAATTAAAATAGAAAGTAATTTGGATTAAAGAGAAAATTAGTACGTGGATTATGGATTATGGATTGTGGATCAAGTGGATGAACATGCTGAAGGTGAAAGACAACAGAGTTCGACTACTAATAGAGAGTACGAGCTACATTACAACAAAGGATCCCAATCTCAAAAACGAAGTCTGAATATTCAATCCGGATCCCTAACTGAAAAGTTAAGTTTGAATATTCATATTCTGAAAAATTCTCCAACATCAGAAGAAGTTCGAAATTCCAAGCAATTTTAGAAAATGAGCTGCAAACGTAAGAAGTCTGGAAATTCGACAACTGGAGAAGAAGAGATACAGAAGTTGAGCAAAGAGAAAGAAAGAAGCTGCGTGCATAAAGATCAGGTTACATACAATTCAAAATTAGTTTTGAATAAGAGCTTTGTTTTCCTATTTGAATTGTATATCGAACATTATTGTATCAAAACCATCAAGAAGGGAATTGAGCTGAAAAGATATTGTAAATTCTGTCTTGAAATAAAAGAATAGAATTTCATTTACGAGTGCTTTGTGCTCTTGCTTTATCTACTAGTATTTAATTACTAAAGACACAATTCACCCCCCCTCTTGTGATACAGACGATCCTACAACTAGTATCAGAGCTTTCATTATTATCATAATTAAAAGCCTTCATTTCTCTATTTAGGAATCGATTTTTCCTGTCATTTACTTCAGATCATCTGTTTAAAATGGATAATTCTGAAATCTTAGTTATGACTGAAGGACAGACCACTAATCGTCTTCCTATGTTTGAAGGTAGCAATTATGGCTACTGGAAATATAAGATGAAAGTATTCTTTAAGTCAATTGATTTCAAATTATGACATATAATTAGGAATCCTATAGTGTTAGTTACGACTCCCTATGATACTTGGACTTTTGATGAAAAGGAGTGAATGACACTGAATGCTAAAGGTTTAAACATCTTGTTTTGTGCTTTATCTCATGATCAATTTAATAAAGTTTCTGCAAATCAAACTGCATATGAGATATGACATGCATTAGAAGTTGCCAACGAAGGTACTAATCAGGTCAAGGAATCTAAGATCAATATGTTAATACATAAATATGAGCTTTTTAAAATGCATGAAAATGAATGTATCTCTGACATGTTTTCCCGTTTTCTTGAGATTGTAAATTCATTAAAATCTTTAGGCAAGAAATTCGAGGAAAAAGACTTGGTAAGAAAGATCCTTAGATCTTTAACTAAAATTTGGGCTCAAAAGACAACATCTATTGAAGAGTCCAAAGACTTAAATACAAATACTCTCGATGATCTCATAGGAAATCTGACAACCTATAAAGTACAACATTTAGATCCAAAAGGAAAAAATCCTAGAAGGGATCTGGCTTTTGAGGTTGATAAAGTCTTAGAAGTTACTAGTAATTCTAATGATGATTTACTATTGTTGACCAGAAAATTTAGAAATCTGTTGAAGAAACGCAAGAACTTCATGTTAGCAAAGACATTTGGAGATATGGAGAAGAAGTCATTCATGAAAGACAAAAGTATATGCTACAAGTGCAATAGGCCGGGTCACTTTTAAATTAGTTGTCCTCTCAACAAAGATAAGAAGAATTCAAGGAGGAATTTCAAGAATAAGAAATTCAGAAAGAGAAGGGTGCTTAAAGTGACATGGGATGACTCTTTAGCTTCACAAAGTGAAGAAACAAAGGATTCAACAATAGACAACGAATCCTCATCAACATCAGATTCAAAAGAAAATCTGGCAAATGTATGCTTTATGGCAAAATCTAGTGAGGTACACAAATCAAAATGGATAATGGATAGTGGAGCATCCAGCCACATGACTAGAGATATACGATTACTTACAAAAATAACAAAGACCAAGAACGGACAAGTTACCTTCGGAAATAAAAGTAAAACAAATATCTTTGGGTCTGGCAAGGTTCAGGTAAATGAGAAATGCTTTATAAATGATGTCTTATTAGTGGAAAATTTAGGTTTTATTTAATTGAGTGTTCCTATTTTAATGAAGATTTATAGAGTAATTTTTGAAAAAGATTCCTACAAAATTATAGACATGTCTACAAACAAAATATTATTCACTGCATACAAGAAATGATCTGTTTGTATTCTAAATTTGCCTTTTGATATTATTAAAGACAATGCTTCCTTAATTGCAAAATCGGATGAAGTCATTTTATGGCATAGAAGGCTAGGACACTAAAACTTAAAATTATTACAAAAGCTGTCTAAAAAGAATCTAGTTAGAGGTTTACCTAGAAAATAATGTCATACCTATAGAAAATATGGAACAACATAGAAATTGGCGTTATGCTTCATCTCATCCTATTGATCAGATAATAGGCAATCATAATCAAGGAGTTAGGACTAGGTCATCAGTAATCAACATTTGTGGTGCTTATTCATTTGTTTCTTTACTAGAACCTAAGAAAATTGAAGATGCCTTAGAAGATGAATTTTGGTATTTAGCTATGCAAGATGAGCTAAATCAATTTATAAGAAATGAGGTATGGGATCTAGTTCCACCACCTGAAAATCAATCCATAATAGGAACAAGGTGGGTATTTAGAAACAAAGTAGATCAAGATGGACATATAGTTAAAAATAAAGCTAGATTAGTTGCTCAAGGTTACAAGTAAGAGGAAGGAATTGACTATGATGAAACATTTGCTCCTATTGCTAGACTAGAATCAATACGAATTTTGTTAGCATATGCTTGTTATATAGATTTCAAATTATATCAAATGAATGTTAAGACTATTTTTTTAAATGGATATATAAAAGAAGTGTATGTAAAACAACCTCCAGGTTTTGAAGATTCAAAACATCTTGAGTATGTTTATAAGCTTAAGAAGACACTATATGGCCTTAAACAAGCTCCTAGGTCTTGGTATGAGAGATTATCTAAATTTCTTATGGAAAAAGGGTATTCTATGGGAAAGGCAGATCACACTCTTTTTATCAAGAATATCGAAAAAGATATATTGGTATTTCAAATCTATGTAGATGACATCATATTTGGAGCAACAAATGATAAATTAGTTGAGTCCTTTTCGATAAACATGACTAATCAATTTGAAATGAGTATGATGGGTGAACTATCATTTTTTCTAGGCTTACAAATTAAGCAATTAGATCAAGGTACTTTTATTTCATAAGAAAAATATACTCAAAATTTATTAAAGAGGTTTGGTTTAGACAACACTAAAACAAAGAATACACCAACGAGTACTATCACCAAGTTGGATAAAGATGACTTTGGAAAAACTGTAGATGTAAAATAATATAGAAGTATGATTGGTTCATTACTTTATTTAACAGCTAGTCGACTATATATTATGTTTAGTGTGTGTATTTGTGCTAGATATCTATCTAATCTTAAAGAATTACACCTACTTGCTATTAAACAAATTTTTAAATATCTATTAGGAACCATCAATTTCAGACTGTTTTACTTTAAACATAGTTCTTTAAATTTAGTAGGTTATAGTGATGCTAATTTCGTAGGATGTAAGTCTGAAAGAAAAGTACTAGCGGCACTTGTCAATTATTAGGAAATTCTTTAGTGTTATGGTTTAGCAAAAAGCAAAATTGTGTAGCATTATCTACAACTGAAGCTAAATATATAGCTGCTGCACTTTGCTGTGCTCAAATCTTATGGATCAAACAAACTTTAAAAGATTTTAATTTAGACTATGAACCAACTAAGATTTTCTGTGATAGTAGTTCTGTAATAAGTTTGTCTAAAAATCCTGTCTTACATTCATGAGCTAAACATATAGAAGTTCGACATCATTTTCTAAAGGATACTGTTATAAAAGGAAAAATAGTATTAAATTTTGTTCTTACCACAGAATAATTAGCAGATCTATTTACAAAACCCTTAAATGAAAATACCTTTTCAAAATTACGATTAGACCTTGGTATCTGTAGGTTATCTGATGTTTAAATTGTCTTGTTCATTTCATTTTGGTTTGTTAAAAAGGTAGTTTTAGAATTTAATTTCTTTATTATTAAAAAAAACAAAACAAAATATCTATCTTCAAATTACTATTTTCTGGTAGTTAAGAATTTATGAAATTTTGATTTTTATTGAAGTCAATTTATTTAAGAAAAATTCAGAAAAGATTACTTAAGGAAGGTTAATTTGATTCAATGTGAGTGCCAACTGTATTTTTGTTACTTATGTATATGCTATTATAGAGATTTTCACAGAAAAATACATAGAAAGTATGTACTTTTTATTAAAGGAAAGTTATTAACATTCTGTTAGAAAAATTAAGTCTTGCGGTTGCCTCTAATTTAATTTAGTGTCTCATTTTATTTATTTATTTTTTTTGTTTGCAATTTCTTGAGTAATTAAGTTCGTTAGGGGATCTTAAATCCTAGTCACTTAAACCAACTAGTTTAGGATGTGCTGATTGAAAACTCATCTTACAAGTAATTCAGATTATATTAAATTAAAAAAAAAAAAATTTACCTGTTCTCACTTGTCATTGAGTAACTAATTATCTTTCCCCTAAGCAAGGCATTGTGATCACATAAAAAGATGATATTGTAGGAGGTAATACATAAAATATATATATGAATATAAAAAAAAAAAGAGGGCAATGTACTCAAGCTTAATTTATTTTCAAAGTATTATAACAATCCTGCCATAATCTGTCCATATAATCTTTGTTATTTTTCCTTGTTATTATCTACTCTTTACAAATAATGTACAATATTTATTTTTTTAAGTTTGTGTACTCATTATTGAATTCTTTTAAGTTCTTGAAGGTATATCTCTAAGAATTATCTTTTGTAAACTGAATAACATAAAAGCTAGAAAGTCTAAATTGTTAAATCTACTACTTATTTCTGTATTTAATTAATATTAAAAAAAAATAATAATAGAGAGACTCAAATCTATTTAAGGCTTAGTAACCAACTTAAGTAAGCTATGTGACCTTTTAATGCAAAATCTGCAAGGGCTTGACAACCTTGTTTAAGTACGCCATAGATTCTTTAGACTACATTTATGTAGGTGTTGAGGTTTTTGTTGTCCCCAAAATAAGATCTTAAAACTCACAAAGGGACCAAAATGATAAAACATTAAACTCAAAACTCATTTTAAAATAACCGCAAGCGCATGGTGCAATTGTAAAATACTCCGGCGAGTACAGGTCAAATTCACAAGGATTTGGCTTTTACAAAATACTTCTAAGGTGCAAAAATAATAATAATTGCATGTGATTCAAAGTTTATCAAAAATTCACTCAATAGAGTATAAATTTCTCATTTTCATTCATAAAACACTAAACCACTACAGCACAGAATCTCGAAATTCAGTCAAGTTCACACATATCCTCCTCTCAGTATCTCAACGGTAAAATGCAGTAAAAATATCATACTGAGTACTCATTGGATTAACTTTACAACCCCACTGATTTCGTTAAAAGATATGAAATAGTCAAGCGTCGGCAATGCTTTTCCTACAAACGCACAGACTGGCAATTAACATCCCTGAATTACGCACAGTTACTAAAAATGACATAATATTTTCAAATCTGCACGAAAATCTGTAAAATCAGTGTGCTTCGAAACTTAACTCATTCATCTAACAGATAAAATTTAAAGAGGTCGATTTCGTGGTGTAGATAAAAAGAAATCGAGTTTGGCACTGAAGCAAAAATTGGGCGAAAAACACCAGGATGTGCTAGAAGCGACATCAACGAAATAAATTGGAAAACCTATACAAATCGATTGGAACAATTCTAAAAGCTATACAGGAGTAAAGTATACTCGAAGCTCTACAAAATAGAATCAAAAACTAAAGAAAGAAATCACTGGATCAGTGAGTTACGACCTAAAGAAAATCGTCAAATTTACAGGATTCTAAACCGACGATCAACATCCACAAATTAGCTTTGTTAGCATACAAATATTCACATATGCACAAGATTCAAACCAAATTCGTTTCCATTCATTCAAACTAAACATAATAGACTACTGAAATGAAAGTTGTATGATTAAACTACAATGTAACATTACAACTAAACCTAAAACTACACTACCCTACTGAAATTACAAAGAACATAACTTTAAACAAGAAAATGAAAACCTAAAGAGCTAAACCAATACAACCCTTTTTACCTTGAAGTGCAAACTTGTTTTGGAGAAGAATGGTGCATGAGATGTGCTCCTAGCTGTCCTCCTAGCCAAGAATTTCGTGGCTGTCACCACACGAGTTCTCTTTCGGAAGCGGGAGATCTTCAAACACCACCAAACACCAAGAAACAAGTAGTCATCCACCTAAAGTCCACAACCCTTGCCTTTCTTCTACTAGGACTGATCCATAGAAGAGGGGAGACAGTTGCATGGCTTCAGATGTGCTCCAAACAGCACCCATAAGGTCTAGAAAAGATGCCCTAGCCACCTACTAGCAACCACCAAGAGAGGAGAAGAAGAGGTTGGCCGAACCTTGTCTTCCACCTTGGAGCTCCATGAGAGGGGGAGAAACACCACCTTCCATGAGTTCTTGAGGGGGGGGAGAGGGGTTGACGACCACAAGGGTTGGAAATGGGTGTAAGCTCGTCCAAGAGAGGGGAATTGGTAGCCTTGCCTCTCCTTTTATAGAGGCTTCAAGTGGTGGAACTTGATCTCCACCTTTGATCTTCAATCCAAGGGCTGAGATTCCTCCTATCTTGATTTGCTTTATTTTTCCTATTCTTCAACCTATAAAACTCAAAAAAATACATTAAAACACTCAAGAAATAAGATAAGCTATATTCCTAAACATGGATACTTCAAAAGGGCCAAAAATCACATTTTTCATTGAATTCCAGAAATACCCATGTACTTATTTAAATACTTAATCCTAAGTACTAAAGTAAATTTAATCTACTTAATAAAATGAAATTGTGTTGCCACCAAGATGTAAATGTGTTTACATGAAATGCTAAATAACAAATAGAGTCTCATTTATGCATTACTTTCTTCATTTAAGCCTATAACTACATTATTTGCCCAAAATGCATTATAACTTAAATCTTCATTAAACACTTATGAGTATATGGCTTTAAGCACATAAAATGCATCACTTAACTATATAAAATATGCATAAATTATGACTCTACAAAACCCCCAAGCCTAAATTATGCTAGTCCCTAGCATAACTAGCTAGAAGTCTAAAAGATAAACACAATTGACAAGGTGGCATACTTATTTAAAAACAAAACTAATTACTAACAATAGAAATCCTAACTCACTTTCACAGGAATCGCGGCTGCATTTAGTTTATGCAACAAGCCATTAAACCCCTAGGTCACCCTAGTGGCGGAGTGTTGTCTCCGGAGGGTTTGCAGAAGACATACCCACAAAGTCTAAATCAAAACAAATGAAAACAAAACAAAACAAAACTATAGTAAAACCATGTAAAATCCACACATAACACATTAAAACACTAAAAAGAAAACAGACACAAAATATAGAACAAGAGAGAGATTAAAGCTCAAGTGCAAGGTTGCTAGGCTCAATCACTGCTATCAAGGTCTTTGGGCATTGGTGGTGGCTCAAAAAGAAAAATAACTCACTAGTCCTTTAAATTCCAACAAGTCAACACTAATATGCTCAAGGAGTCACCTGTCCACTAGGACCATCTGCCTTGCATCAAGAAGAATCTCACCCTCACTACACATAAGAGAATATAAAGCACACGATAATGGACAAGTTCAATAGCCACAAAATGGTAGGTAGTGATTCCTTCCTTCCTATGAGAACTATTGGAAAATGTCTAGTCCAAATTGACAAGATACCACACTTGATATGCCAAACCCCCAACACTTAAGAAAGGTAAAATTGATAACAAAAGGAAAACTTTATTCACTCCCTACACCATTCTCACTACCCATTGGTCTACAAACCAACCTATTTACTTTATTGCTTTCTTTCCTTCTTCTTTTTTTCATATTTTTCTCTCTCTTTTTTTCTTTCTATATATATATATATATATTTATCTTTCTTTTCTTCTCTTTTCTTTTTCCTTTTTTTTTTTTTTCAAATCACACTTTTTTTTTTCTTTTTTTTCAACCAAACTAACTAATTTCATAGTGGTATACACCTTATTTCTCCAACTGCTTACCCCAACACCATTCTTAGCATACCAAGCGTGATAACCTTGAAAACTGTCCTAAACACAACCTTCAAATTCTCATAAAAGTTCAGGCTGATCCAAATTATCTCACCTTAAGGTCATAGAATAACCCTTTATTATGGTGGCACTCGGCTTAGGATCACTCAAAAATGGGTGCAAAAGAAGCAAGGCATTAATCCAAGTAGCTAGGAAGACTCAACTGAAAACACATCAACATGAAACTCATCTTCCTTTAAAGAACTCATCATAGGTCCACGCATATGGCTCTAGAGATACCACTCAAAAGTAAATGGGGGATAATCCCATTAATCTTAATAGCAACTCTTGAGTTTTCAACCTCAACTACTTGAGCTCCAATCAAAAATAAAAAATTACAAAGAAAAATTTTTAAACACCACATAAAAACAACAAAACACATACTAAAATCATAATATAACATAAACATAATATAACAAAATATCGTCAAATGCCTCCCCCCATGCCTAGTTTATGCATTGTCCTCAATGTAAAGAGATAACTAAGCTAAGTTGAAAACATGAAGACGATAAAGACAAACATAAAACACACTTTACAAGTCGAGATGCCGCCCCCCCATGCCTAGTCTAAAGTCTACATGCACTTTCAAAATTACTCAAGACATTTACTCTAGCATACACAAAATGATAAACATGCAAATATACAAGATTGTAACATGAAAAATATAAGTGCATTGGAAAGGATAAGGGATGCGTACCTGGCTTGTAGTTGAACAAACAAACACTACAAAACTAACACACATATCAAACAAGAATTTAATAATGAAAAACATATATAAGATACTTATGTACAGAAATAAAATATAGATACAATCAAGATGGAGGGGCACTCAAGCTTGCGTTCGTGTGTCCTCCAAATTGGTTATTACCACTAGCATTTCGTGGGTTCGGTGTCGGCTGACTTGGCAAAGATCCACGCTCTCGGTTTCCAACAGATAAACGTTCTAGCTGAACCTCAATTCCTTTGATTGCCTGAGAGTGCTCCGCTAGCATTGGTCCCATTTTAGTTAATAAAGTTTGAATCCCTTCCTCCATTTTTGCCATTCTACGTTCCATATTAGCATTAATGTTTGACTGCGTGTTTGGTGCAGGAAGGGCAAGAACTTGCGTTTGGGGCTGTCGGCTCGAACTAGCTCCGAAATGATGTTGCTCCGGCGCATTTTCTCTCAAATAATCTTGGTTCCTCCAACTAAAGTTAGGATGGTTTCTCCATCTGGGGTTATAATATTGGTTGTTCCTCATTCCCGACCCCATAGCTTGTACATCCTCATATGGTTGTAATTCTTCAATTTTTTTCAGAGCAGCTTGTAATCTTGCTTCCATGCTAGTAATGTTGTCAACCACATGAAGTCCTCGAGCAGGTGTAGACCTATCAAAAGTCTTATCTGAGGATGTCTCCCATTGCATTGTGCGGTCAGCAAGCTCTTGCAGAAATTCCCAAGCAGCATTCTCTCTTAATTGACAAAAACCACTAGGAGTCATGGACTCTAACATGGTTCTTGATTGCATGTTCAAACCTTCATAGATAGCTTGGGTTTGCCTTGCCCTATCAACTCCATGATTTGGGCATCTAGCTAACAAATTCATAAAGCGCTCCATATATCACCAGAAAGACTCATCCGGCTTCTGTTGAATACTCAAAATAGCCTTTTTAAGCTGGATTGTGCGATATAGAGGATGATATTTCTTTAGAAAGACCTTGCAGAATTCTTCCTAAGAATGGATTGAGTTAGGAGGTAAACTATATATCCACCTCTTAGCATCCTCCTTAAGTGCAAAGGGAATAAATCTTAGCTTTATTGCATCTACAGGTACATCAGGCAAATGAATTAGCCTACACATCTCATTAAATTCATGTAGAAATAGGTAGGCATCTTCTCTTTCCAACCCTAAAAATTTTGGCAATTGATGGATGTAGTTTGAGTGTAACTCAAACTTTTGTCCATCCACATTTGGAAGCACAAAACAAGATGGTTGATCAAATTGTGGAGGATACCACACATCGGCTAGCACTCTTCCCTGGTCTTCCATTTGATGTAATGGTGGAGGGTTAACAGGTTCTAGAAGAGGTTTATAATGCTCTAACCTATTTGCTTCAGTTCTTCTCCACACTCCTCGATGCATGCACAATGCAAAACTACTATAGGTAAAAACAAAAAGTAAAATAGCTCAGTTTAGATTTTACCAGGTTCTCATCGTTGCTAACAGGATCTAGAAGAGGTTCACAATGCTCTAACCTATTTGCTTCAGTTCTTCTCCACACTCCTCGATGCATGCACAATGCAAAACTACTACAGGTAAAAACAACAAGTAAAATAGCTCAGTTTAGATTTTACCAGGTTCTCATCGTTGCTATCAATCGTACCACCTTGAAATACCAAGTAGTTACAAGATAAATTATAGGAAGAATAATTATAAACAATAACATCCTACAGGAAGAATAAATTACAAATAACAACTATAAACAAACATGCACAAAAGAATAACTAGTAAAAAGACAGAAAGAGTATATACACACTATAAAATATAGATACTTACAAAGAAGAAAGGAATGACTAACTACTATATTCTACTTCACACAAATCTACACTACTTGCTTCCCGTAAGTCAGCCTTATTTAAAAATAGTTTGAGACGTTGGCCATTAACCTTCATCACTCGCCCATCTTTAAGATGTTCAATATCCACTGCTCCATAAGGGTAGACTCTCTTTACAACAAACGGGCCATTCCACCTAGATTTTAACTTTCCTGGAAAAAGGTGGAGTCTAGAGTTATATAACAAAACTTGCTAGCCCTACTGAAACTCTTTTCTTAAAATTCTTTTATCATGAAAATTTTTTGCTCTTTCCTTAGCAATTTTAGCATTTTCATATGCTTCATTCCTTAACTCTTCTATCTCATTCAATTCAAATTTCCTTTTATCCCCAACTGCCTTAAAATCTAAATTTAACTTCTTAATGGCCCACATGGCCCTATGTTCCAACTCTACTAGTAAATGGCAAGCCTTTCCATATACAGCTCTATAAGGAGACATACCCAAACTAGTATTAAATACAGTACGGTATGCCCGCAGAACATCATCCACTTTATCAACCCAATCTTTTCTTGTAGCACTTACCAGTTTCTCTAGAATCTGCTTAATTAACCTGTTTGCATTTTCAACTTGCCCATTAGTTTGAGGATGATAAGGTGTGGCAAGTTTATGAGTCACTCCATTCTTTCTCAACAGGTTCTCAAAACTTCTATTGCAAAAGTGTGTGCCATTATCACTAACTATAGCTTTGGGCACTCCAAATCTTGAAAATATATTTGATTTTACAAAGGCACATACTACCTTGTCGTTGTTACATCTTGTGGGGATTGCCTCTATCCATTTGGTCACGTAATCCATTGCTACTAGAATATATAAATAGCCTCTTGAGTTTGGAAACGAACCCATAAAATCGATACCCCATAAATCAAAAGCATCAATTGCAATCACGGGCTTCAAAGGCATCATATCTCTTCTCCCCATTTTTTCAGCTTTTTGACATGCTGTGCAATGCTTGCAATACTTAAAAGCATCCTTATGCAAAGTTGGCCAAAAGAAACCACACTGCAATACCTTGGCAGTTGTCTTTGTAGGACTAAAATGCCCTCCCCTAGGTTGATCATGACAGAAAGAGAGAACACTAAGCACTTCAGAATCTGGGATGCACCTTCTTACAATTAAATCCGAACATGCTTTAAAAAGGTACGGGTCATCCCAATAATAATCTTTACATTCCAATATAAATCTCTTTCTATCAACAGAACACCAATGGGGTGGTATTCTCTTTGTAACCAAATAATTTGCTATATCAGCATACCAAGGTTCAGCACTAATAGATAATACTTGCTCATTTGGAAAAACATCACTGATGGGTATCTCAAAAGAATTTCCAATAGATAGCCTTGATAGATGGTCGGCAACTACATTTTCACAACCCCTTTTGTCCTTAATTACCAAATCAAATTCCTGTAACAATAAAATCCATCTCATAAGTCGGGGTTTTGCATCTTGTTTTGCCAACAAATATTTTAAGGCACTATGATCAGTATAAACAATAGTCTGTGAGCCAACCAAATAAGGTCTAAATTTCTCCAAGGCAAACACTATTGCTAAAAATTCTTTCTCTGTTACTGTATAATTTTTCTGGGCATCATTCAATGTTCTACTTGCTTAATAGATAACTCTGGGAAGCTTATCAATCTTTTGCCCAAGAACTGCGCCTATAGCATAATCAGAGGCATCACACATCAGCTCAAAAGGATGGGACCAATCAGGTGCATGAACAACAGGAGCTGAGGATAAAGCCGCTTTCAACTTAACAAATGCTGTTTCACAATCTATAGAAAAATCAAACTTGGTGTCCTTTGCTAACAATCTACTTAATGGTTGAGCAATCTTGTTGAAATCCTTAATAAATCTTTGGTAAAATCCAGCATGGCCAAAAAATGCTCTTACATCTTTAACAGTTTTAGGTGGAGGCAAGTTTCCTATTAAATCTACTTTTTCCTTATCCACCTCTAATCCTTTCCCAGAAACTATGTGCCCTAAAACAATTCCTTGTTTTACCATAAAGTGGCACTTTTCCCAGTTTAGCACTAAATCTTTCTCTATACATCTCTCCAAAACCATTCTCAAATTTTCCAAGCATGATTCAAAGGAAGATCCTGATATTGAGAAATCATCCATGAATACTTCCAAGAATCTCTCAATCATATTTGAGAAAATACCCATCATATAGTGTTGAAATGTTGCAAGCGCATTGCATAATCCAAAAGGCATACGTCGGAATGCAAAAGTTCCGAAAGGACAAGTAAATGTTGTCTTTTCTTAGTCCTCTAAAGCAACATGAATTTGGTTGTAACCAGAATAACCATCTAGAAAGCAATAAAATTCTTGCCCTGCTAATTTCTCCAACATTTGATCCATAAAGGGCAATGGAAAATGATCCTTATGGGTAGCATTATTCAATTTCCTATAATCAATGCATACTCTCCACCCGGTTTGCATTCTAGTGGGAACCAATTCATCATTAGCATTTTTAACCACTGTAATACCAGATTTCTTGGGAACAACCTAAATAGGGTTGACCTAAGGACTATTAGAAATAGGGTAGATGATATCATGATCTAACCATTTTAAGATTTCTTTTCTTACTACCTCCTTAATATTTACATTTAGTCTTCTCTGAGGTTGCCTAGATGGAGCATAACTAGGATCCAAATGAATTCTATGAGTACAAATAGAAGGGCTTATTCCTTTAATATCCTCCATAGTCCATCCAATAGCTCTTCTATTTTCCTTAAGCACTTCAACTAATTGAGCTTCTTGATCCCTAGTCAGATGGGTAGAAATAATAACAGGCCACTTCTCACATTCTCCCAAAAATACGTACTTGAGATCTACAGGTAGCGGTTTCAATTCTAGTTTAGCTTGCTCTACCAGCTCAACTTCATTTGATTCAGCCACTTCCACTTGGTTAGCTTCGTTGATCTCAATGAAAGTGTCATCTTCGAAATCACTTGATATAGAAAAGTAGTCTTCATCAATGTCAACCTCAAGGCTGGCTTCGTCCTCTTCAAAAGAATCTTTAACTTCTTCAAACACATCAACCAGGTTAACTTCAAATTCTTCCTCTAATTGATCTCGCATGCCACTTTCCACATTAAAAACATTTAGTTGTGACTTTTGATCTCCACATGTGATCTGCATAAAACCTTCCCTGCAACCAATATAAGCATCAATTGTTGCTAAAAAGGGATGACCTAAAATTAATGAGGCACTATTCTTAAGGTCTAAAACGGGACGATTTTCTATAACTATGAAGTCTATAGGGTATATAAAATCTTGAACCTTAATCAAGAGGTCTTCCACTATTCCAAGAGGTGTCCTAAAAGATCTATCAGCTAGGCAAATTACTATTCTTGTTGGTTGCAAGCAGCTTAACCCTAGTTCTTCATAAATGCTAGAAGGCATAACATTCACTGCGGTTCCTAGGTCTAAGAAAGCTCCTTCAAAAGTAGTTTTTCCTATAATACATGAAATAGTAGGAGTCCTAGGATCATTATACTTTCTAGGAATATAATTATAGAAATAAGAACTACTTGCTTCCGCTAAGTTTACACTCTTAGGTATCTTCCTAGCTCTCTTCTTAGTACACAGATCTTTTAAGAACTTAGCATGTGAGGGAACTTGTTGAATTAATTCCAATAAAGGTATGTTCACTCTCACTTGCTCAAAGGTTTCTCTAATCTTATCTAATTTGTCTCCTCCTGATTCGACTCTAAATCTAGTAGGGTAAGGAGCGCTAGTAGATGATTCTAATGGAGCATCGGCTACTTGCTTACCCTTGTCACTTCTAGAGATAACTATAAGATCTTCATAAATTTCTACTCTAGCTGGATTGCAACAAGGCTCTAGAGGACTCATGGATAAAGGAATTTCACCACTAGTCCTACTCACTTCCTTTCCTGACCTTAAAGTAACAAATGCATCCATTTGTTTTCCAAGGTGATCACAAGTTGCATCCAAATCAATTGGATCAGCATGAAAAACATTCTTACTATAAATACTAACAAATTTCTCTTTAGCAATGCTGTCCATATTTGTTTTCCAAGGTCATCACAAGTTGCATCCAAATCAATTGGATCAGCATGAAAAACATTCTTACTATAAATACTAACAGATTTCTCTTTAGCAATGCTGTCCATAATTGCATTAAATTTATCTATATCTTTGCTTAGATCTATACTTGATGCATGATAACAATTTTCAAACTTACTAGAAGATGCATATGCATGATTAGGTAAATCATGGTGAATATATGAATCATGTTTTATGCATGGTATGTGATTACTTTCATATTCTAACACATTACATGGCATGCTGAAATTTTGTTCATGAATCATATCATTTGGGCATTCACTAGTAACATGATCACTTGCAAAACAAGAAAAACATGATGGCATAAAATCATTCTCATCATAGCCATAATATTCATCAGCTTGGCTTGACCAATCATCCATGACAAATAAGCTCTAATTCAGATACAAAGAAAATAAAGATTCAATGACTAAGTTAATCTTTACCAACCTTTGTTTTTAATTTTTCTCACTCTTCAAGTGATTCACTATTAGTCAGATCTGCACAAAGTAGCAACCAAGTGAGTAACTTTAATCCATTTTAAAAAAAGAATGACTACACAATGAAAGAATAAATAATAATTAAATGAACAAAATTAAAGAATAATGCAGTATAAATACAAGATTACCTATACAACAATTTCCCAATTCATTCTAGATTAACTAATGAATCTATTTTCAAATTAAAACTGCATGCTAGTCTGACTTTGAAAAATCATAACTTTTTGCATACAACTCCGAATTAAGCATACAAATACTCTACAGAAACATCTAAACCTGAACTTTACAGGAAAAATATAGAAAAAATTCGAAGCAAGTCTTGCAAACAGCAGAATTAAATTTTGCGGTTACAAGTTTGCATTTCAGAATAATTACAAATACTATACACTTAAACTTTTGTATAGAAGGTATGTCCCATTGACTACTGATTTTAAATCATCACATATTATGAACACAACCTATCTGAATATGAAGTAATAGTATGGTAGATCAAGAATTTACATTACAAACAAAATAAATTGAACTACACATTAAAATAAGTAAATACACACAACACAAAAGAATATACACAATAAACAATCATCACTTTTCAAAAATCCTTTAAAAGCACCAAAGAAATTTGGAAAAAACATAGCCAAATCCCCGGCAACGACGCCAAAAACTTGTTGAGGTTTTTGTTGTCCCCAAAATAAGATCTTAAAACTCACAAAGGGACCAAAATGATAAAATATTAAACTCAAAACTCATTTTAAAATAACCGCAAGTGCATGGTGTAATTGTAATATACTCCGGCGAGTACGGGTCAAATCCACAAGGATTTGGCTTTTACAAAATACTTCTAAGGTGCAAAAACAATAATAATTGCATGTGATTCAAAGTTTATCAAAAATTCACTCAATAGAGTATAAATTTCTCATTTTCATTCATAAACCACTACAGCACAGAATCTCGAAATTCAGTCAAGTTCACACATATCCTCCTCTCAGTATCTCAACGGTAAAATGCATTAAAAATATCATACTGAGTATTCATTGGATTAACTTTACAACCCCACTGATTTCGTTAAAAGATATGAAATAGTCAAGCGTCGGCAATCCTTTTCCTACAAATGCGCAGACTGAAAATTAACATCTCTGAATTGCGCACAGTTACTAAAAATGACATAATATTTTCAAATCTACACGAAAATCTGCAAAATCAGTGTGCTTCGAAAGTCAACTCATTCATCTAATAGATAAAATTTACAAAGGTCGATTTCGTGCTGTAGATAAAAGGAAATCTAGTTCGGCACTGAAGCAAAAATTGGGCGAAAAACGCCAGGATGCGCCAGAAGCGACATCAACGAAATAAATTGGAAAACCTATACAAATCGATTGAAAAAATTCTAAAAACTATACAGGAGTAAAGTATACTCGAAGCTCTACAAAATAGAATCAAAAAATAAAGAAAAAAATCACTGGATCAGTGAGTTACGACCTAAAAAAATCGTCAAATTTACAGGATTCTAAACCGACGATCAACATCCACAAATTAGCTTTGTTAGCATACAAATATTCACATATGCACAAGATTCAAACCAAATTCGTTTCCATTCATTCAAACTAAACATAATAGACTACTGAAATGAAATTTCTATGATTAAACTACAATGTAACATTACAACTAAACCTAAAACTACACTACCCTACTGAAATTACAAAGAACACAACTTTAAACAAGAAAATGAAAACCTAAAGAGCTAAACCAATACAACCCTTTTTACCTTGAAGTGCAAACTTGTTTTGGAGAAGAATGGTGCATGAGATGTGCTCCTAGCTGTCCTCCTAGCCAAGAATTTCGTGGCTGTCACCACATGAGTTCTCTTCCGGAAGCGGGAGGTCTTCAAACACCAAGAAACAAGTAGTCATCCACCTAAAGTCCACAACCCTTGCCTTTCTTCTACTAGGACTGATCCACGGAAGAGGAGAGACAGTTGCACGGCTTCAGATGTGCTCCAAATAGCACCCACAAGGTCTGGAAAAGATGCCCTAGCCGTCCTCCTACTAGCAACCACCAAGAGAGGAGAAGAAGAGGTTGGCCGAACCTTGTCTTCCACCTTGGAGCTCCATGAGAGGGGGGAGAAACACCACCTTCCACGAGTTCTTGAGGGGGGGGAGAGGGGATGACGACCACAAGGGTTGGAAATGGGTGTAAGCTAGTCCAAGAGAGGGGAATTGGTAGCCTTGCCTCTCCTTTTATAAAGGCTTCAAGTGGTGGAACTTGATCTCCACCTTTGATCTTCAATCCAAGGGCTGAGATTCCTCCTATCTTGATTTGCTTTATTTTTCTTATTCTTCAACTTATAAAACTCAAAAAAATACATTAAAACACTCAAGAAATAAGATAAGCTATATTCCTAAACATGGATACTTCAAAAGGGCCAAAAATCACATTTTTCATTGAATTCCAGAAATACCCATGTACTTATTTAAATACTTAATCCTAAGTACTAAAGTAAATTTAATCTACTTAATAAAATGAAATTGTGTTGCCACCAAGATGTAAATGTGTTTACATGAAATGCTAAATAGAATACACTTATGAGTCTACTTATTTATAACTATAACAAATAGAGTCTCATTTATGCATTACTTTCTTCATTTAAGCCCATAACTACATTATTTGCCCAAAATGCATTATAACTTAAATCTTCATTAAACACTTATGAGTATATATGGCTTTAAGCACATAAAATGCATCACTTAACTGTATAAAATATGCATAAATTATGACTCTACAGTAGGGGGAGCAATTTCTCATATAATAATTCAACTATTATGAACTATTATATGTTTTCATGAAAGAATCTGCATAATTTCAGGAAATTAACATTAATTCAGTACATTTCTGAACTGTCGATGAAATACAATTATTTTTTAATTCTTAAGTATCCAAATTTTCTATGATTTCAGAAGACTGTATTGTATATATCAGACAGTTATGTTTTAAACGATCAATAGAATATTTTATTATTTCCTGAAGTACACATGTCAAAGCCTAAATGCATATCTTAAGTGAATGTTCGGTAAGTTATCTGGTAACTCTCCGAAATGCATTTGAGCATCAGATAGTTAGGTTTATAAGTATCCGAAAATATCTGAATGCCTTAACTTAGAATTATACACGTGTTGAATTTCATTACTTTATTATGTCTTAGTTGAAACTCGAACAGTTATGTTTAACTTTTCGACTTTCACACCTATCAATTTGAGAAACTCGAATAGTTAATTTAATATTCTTATATTTTTCTGAAAGACTTAATTTCTAACAATAACTATTCTTGTTTGTCATATATTTATATGCTTTACTACTCACAAAACTCGAATAGTTATCATAAGTCTTTGAGTTTTCTCACTTTTCACTTAGCCTGAAGTTATTTTCTTTTACATGAATAGTTACGCTAATTATTCTGCTTTTGTCAGTTGTAAAACTCATACAGTTATTGTAAGCACTCAAGTTATTTATCAGTAATGGATCTTATATTAATGAATTCAATGATTGAATTCATTTATCCGTTTATAAACTCGAAGAGTTATAAATGTTTTATTGACAACCTTTTGTGTTTCTACCTTGGTAAAACCCTAGTTTCACAATCTTTACTTCCACTAAGTTCTATAGTGCATAGCGAAGATTAATCGACAATGTTAGGACGTGGAAGAGGACGTGGTAGAATGACAAAAGTGCAGAAAAGAGAGCTGGAACTTTAGAAAATACAAAGTGAAATCAACGACATTTACTTAAGGTACACTTTTACAAATGAAATACTACATGAAATTAGAAAAGCTGTTCAAGACGAGAAAAATTTCTATTGGAAGTTTATTCGTAATTATGCTGAAACATAGTTTAGACTAAAACAGACTAAACTTTCCGCATTACAACTATGGAAACAAACTTTACAACCTAACCCTATAGTTGTTACAAGTTCTGGACATGTACTTGAAAATTCGGTATAGTCTATTACTTACTATGGAAAGAAATGGGGACCAATGATAGAAAATGACAATAGGGAATTAGAATCTTTGTATTCCCAACATTATTTTCCCCCAGCTATTTTAGATGACATTCAACAATATATTAATGAATAGAAAATTGCCATTTGGAAAATGGGTCTTCGGAGTGAAGGACAAAAAGTTTATCAACTAAAAATGGTAGAGATTAAGAGCTTAAAACTCTATATTCCATTATTACAACCTAGGCATCATGGTGAAGGACCATCATGACCACAGGTGCCTTTAACAAGAGAAATTAAGAAAATTTTAGAACCTCCTGAACAACCAGAAACACTACAGGCATGTAGTCGAAAAAAGAAGAAGACATTAGAATATTTTGGACTGACTGTAGGTGTACAAGGAATATTGCAGCAAAGAGAAGAATCATTGAAAAATGGAAAACTATGTTCCATTGTAGAAGCTAGATAGACGTTTGTGTTAGGAATCCCAGTAGATGTGACAAATATTGGATTACACATACACTCTAAGGTATTGTGTTACATTAGTGCATAATGTATCTTTTAATACAATAGATAGTTTTTCACATCATGTTAGAAGCACACATTCTTTTCCTATGGAAAGAGAACATGTAGGAAATTTTGATGATACATATACAGATGATATCAATTTTGATGATATTTTTGATGATATAGACACTAAGTCTATGAATGTTGAAGATATTTCATCTGAAGAGGAATGTACAGATATTCTTCCTCTAACTATATCTCGATAGAAACTTTTGATTTTTGGTATAGATGCTTATACTACAGTTTATACATATGGTTATGTCTGTTACAGTATATAATATACTTGTTGATAAATGTATATAATCAACAACCTACATAGTTACAAATTGAATATTACACTGCCAATGTCTCAAGTATAGAAATTTCAGAAATATAGAATGAATCTATTATAGAACATTCTTTCCTACAGAGACAGTTATTGTATAGATCAATCATAGACATAAATGTTGCTGATAGATAGATTAATACTGAGACTGTTGCTATTGATATTTTCAAGAAAATCAAATAGAGGAATTTCAGTAGATTATTGATACGACATTACCAGATATTTCAAACATTTATACTAGCTTTGATGGAAATTCCATTAGTTCTGAAAGATCTGAAAATTTTAGATACTATTGATAATGTTGAAACAAGTCCTAGATCAGAACATCATCACAAGAAGATACCTAATCTTGAACAAAGTTTAGACGAAAATACATTATTATGGTTCAGAAATAGTTCCTGTTATGAAAAATTTCAGACATATAAAACTTTTGCAGTTTTATACTCAAGACCAGCTAAGTTTGAAGGGATGACACATATACGAGAAATGCTTGAATTTCAAGGCTTGTTGATTCTACTTCCACAACAGCCAAGCCATCTTGTTATACCAAAACTTATCAGTTGTTTTTACTCAAACTTAACAGTGGAAGAAGGTATTCCTGTTTCTAATATACAAGACAATGACATATATTTAACTCCAGATTTAGTTTATTAAGTACTTGGTCTGAAAAATGAAGGAGTTAAATTATCATAAAGAAAATAGGTTTATCAATTGGGATGAGACGTTAAAAGTTTAGCCAAAGATCCAACTGCCAACAAACCAATGAGATTACTAAATGATTTAAATGGCCAAGCACGTTTTATTGCAAAAATACTGCATGCTTCATTGTTTCAGAGGTTTGGTCATGATGTAAAAGTTGGTAGATGTTGTCTTTATGCTACATATGCATTAATTAACCATATATAGGTGAACTGGTATGAAATTTTTGTTTCTCATATCTTACTTTTGTAAAGTAAATTATTTTATGGTGATACGATTTTGAGAATTGTGGCAAGTCAAACATATATTACACCTTGGCCACAGAAAAGATTAAAGTCAAAATCTTTCTTTGGAAAGGAACTCCAAAAATACTAGAAAGTAGATACACCTGTAATTCAACAACAACAACAACAAGATAGACAAACACAGTCACAACAGCAACAGCAATAATCAACACAATTTTCAAAACAACAGCAATATACAAATATAAATACAGGTATGCATACAGATATAAATACAGGTATACATATAGATACAAATACAAGTATAAATACAGACATCCATATTGAATTTTTACAGCAACCATCACAAGTTTCACAAAATGATTTAGATCAAGCAGTAATTGATTAGATAAATAAAGTAAGTACAAAAATTGCAAAGCAAATTTCAAATACTCTGATTAGTATTTTCCGAAGACAAAGAGGCTTGTGATTATACAAACTATGTATTACATGATTTATTTATTGTAATTTGTAACCAAAAATATTATGTAAACTGTTTACTGCATTTAATGCTCACGTGATTATTTTTCACAGTTTATATTTAAATAGTTTATGCTTAATCCATGAAAGTTATGCACTTAGTTCAAAATATATTTTTAAACGATATGTACTTAGAATATTTTTCTTCCTTACATTTTATTTACTTTTTTATAATGCCAAAAAGGGGGAGAAGATATAGATTATTTGACTTATTAGGTTTTGACATCATCAAAAAGGGGGAGATTGTTAGGAATTTTGTTTTGATGATATATGCTTTATTAAAGTTTTTAAATAAGTCTAAATAATATTCTCTAAGTATAATAGTTAACAAATTATTGGAAAATTTCATTTTTATGTCGGATAAGTTAAAGTTTTCCGAAGAGTTAGATTTTCGATAGTTAAACTTTCGAATAGTTAACATTTCATTTTTGTCAAATAGTTTATGTTAAAAAACTTGTATAGTTAAGTTATCTACATGTGTGTTTTTAATGTTTTAAGTTGTCATGTGTTTTCCATGTGCGTTCAGTAATGAAAATCAAATAGTTAGATAACTGTTCGAGTTTTTATATGCATGGATAGATAAGTCTTCGAGTTTTATAAAATGACTAACGAATAGATAAGTTTGCTATGTTTAGTCACGTGTTTTGCATGTGCAAAAACTTGAAGAGTTATATATAAGTGTTCGACTAAATCGAAGACTTAGAAGATATTCTACAAGACTCCAAGAAAATAAAGTTTCGGTGAATCTACGAGTGGAGATCATGGAAATTCAAAATGATAGTGGAGAAAGTGGAAACGCAAAAAGATAGTAATTTGGATTAAAGAAAAAATTAGTACATGGATTATGGATTAAGTGGATGAACATGCTGAACGTAAAGATATAGTTCGACTACTAATAGAGAGTACGAGCTACAGTACAACAAAGGATCCCAATCTCAAAAATCAAGTCTGAATATTTAATCTGGATCCCTAACTAAAAAGTTAAGTTTGAATATTCTTATTCTGAAAAATTCTCCAACATCAGAAGAAGTTTGAAATTCCAAGCAATTTCAGAAAAGGAGCTGTAAACAAAAGAAGTCTGGAAATTCGACAATTAGAGAAGAAGAGATATAGAAGCTGAGCAAAGAGAATGAAAGAAGTTGTGTGCATAAAGATCATGTTTTATACAATTCGAAATTAGTTTTGAATAAGAACTTCATTTTTCTATTTGAATTGTATATTGAACACTATTGTATCAAAACCTTCAAGAAGGGAATTAAGTTGAAAGATATTGTAAATTCTATCTTTAAATAAAGAATAGAATTTCATTTACGAGTGTTTTGTGCTCTTGTTTTATCTATTGGTATTTTAATTACTAAAGACATAATTCACCCCCTCTCTTGTGATATAGACGATCCTACACAGTATGTTGTCTATACTAAATATAAGTGTATTTCCATTAATGAAATGAAATGCAGAAAGGGATCCTTTTTTGTTCCAAGATAATGTAGTTGTTTCTATTTCTACATATATTTCAATATATTCCTCTTCCCACTTCCATTCATTTAGGTTTCTTATAATCCATATTTGAAATTTCCTCAATTCATCCCACCATATTTTAGACATAAAGTAGGATCATCATATTCATTATACCACATTCCTAATTGAATTTTATCATATTCTATAGACGGTGGTTTAGTTATATCACTCAATATAGGCAATATTTATATAAAGTCATTATCAAAACTATCTATACTTATTATGTATAAATCATATCTAAATGCAATTGATATATTTGTGACTAGATATATATATCCATCAAGTATGACATGTATGCTGTTAATTAATGCTTTTTGTCCTAGATATATCATAGTATTTTTGGTCCAAGATCTATTCAGAAAATTATACACACTTAAGCATAAATCTTCATCCCAGTTTCCAGTTGGTCTCCAGTAATACAATTTTTCAGGAATGGTTGAATTTTTATCAGAAAATGTTAAAGCTGACTCACAATTTTCAGTTGGTACTTCAAATCTATTAGGCCTTCCTATATTCCATTCTTTTCTAGTGATAGGATTTTTAATCAAAATCTCAGGTAACAGAATTGCATACCTTGGTTTGGTTTTGTAAATAATTAATCCTTCATCTATCCCCATAATATGATTTATTCCTTCTAATGTATTGGGTGGAATTCCAACATTTTCTTCCATATTCAGATATTCATAACTGATTGAACTATGATTAAATGACTTTCATAAAAATCCATCTCTAATCTTAGTCATTTTTGTAGCTTGTAGTCTATGAAAATATTTTTCTCTAACATAGTCTTTAATATCTTTTGATACACAACACAATCTGCATAGATCTTTAGCTAACAGGTTACTTAGTACTTCCCTCAGTGCATCTAGTGGTAATTTCATTAATTCCATTTGTTGTGATTTTGTATAACATAAACAAAAATTTAACAGAGACAAAATCAACATAGCTACTTACTTACCCTCATGAAGTTAGGTCATAACTCAACGGACTAAGTTTGTTGAGTTAAGTAATTACTCTATGATATTACTAACTATAATTAAACTTATATATTTTTTCTTTTTATATTTTTCTACTTACTATATTATACATAGTTACTTTAGTTATACTGCTTCATTTAGCTTCCCTCCCATAGGAGGTGTTAATTTCATTAACAGTTCTGTTGATAGGGTTAGGTACTACTTGCGTTGGCAATCCTCTAGTATTTCTAACTTCTATTGATTCCTTCTATCTAGGGTGTATATTTCTATTCATATTTTGATTTTGAATGGCAGCATTTCCAAATACAAGATCTAGACGATTGTTTAATTGTTGAATTATCTTTTCTAACTTCTCTATTCTAGATCCTTGTTCAATTAATGCTTCATAACTTATATTTTTATCATTTATATTTTCTACTCCTTGGAAATTGTTATTTCTCCAAGATAGATTCGGGTGATTTCTCCAATTAGGGTTATAAGAATTTCCAAAGTTATCTTTCTGGTTTCTAACATAAATAATATCTAAGTCATTAATGTTTGCATTCTTTTCTGTTAGTTTATGATTTAATGATAACTTTTCTATTTTCTTTGTTAATTCAGTTAATTTAACTTCAAGCATAGTGATTGAATCTATTTCATGCATTCCCCTTGGCAATATTTTTTTTATCTATAATAGCTTCAACTGAGTTTTCCCACTGTGTAGTTCTTTTTGCAAAGTTTTCTAAATATACCCATGCTTCTTCACTACACAATTTTAAAAATCTATTTTGACAAGTAGATTCTAATAAAGATTTTGTTGAAACATCTATGCCTTCATAAATTATACCTATTGTTAGGATTGGGCTACCATTATGCCAAAAGCTCGAGCTGATAGCAAAGGCATTACCAATCCTTTTAAGTAAGCCTAGAATCTCTCACAACTTCAAGTTCATGGGAGGAACCATTAGGATTAACCCCCTTCTCCCATAGGTCCCTAAGGCCTTCTCCCTTCACCCTCCAGGTCCTTCAGGTCCCTCAACCCATCACCCGTCGAGTCCCTCAACGGATTTTTTAACACCTATTAATTGTGCTTTACTCATTGCATGATGTGGACATTGAGTCAATAAATCTTTAAATCTTTCAAAATATTTCTAGAATGATTCTCCCTGTTTTTGGCTACACATTAATATTTCCTTTTTTTAATCGTTTGATGTGTTGGATAATATTTTTCCAAAGAAATAGAGCAAAATTCAATCCATGTAGAAATTGAATCAGGCAATAGAGTATATAACCATCTTTTAATTGTGTCTTTTAAAGCAAAAAGGATATATCTAAGTTTAATAGCATCAATACTCATGTTCGGCATTTTCATCATTTGACAAACTTCATTAAATTCTCTAAGGAAATAATAGGCATCTTCTCTTTCTAATCCATGAAAGTGTGACAATTGACTAATATAATTAGATTTCAATTCAAACCTATCTCCCTCAAAGTTTAGTAATCGAATACATGAAGGTTCATCAACTAATTCAGGATACAGAATTTCCCCTAATGGTTTTTCTACTAGAGCAGCCATATCTTCGTTCTCTTTTAAAGAAAGGTTAGCTACACCCTTAAGGATTTCGTTAAAGTCCAATTCAGAAAATATTTCAATACGCCTCTATGTTGAATAATCCTATGTAGGTGTTCTTACTAATTATTTAGTGCTAGGAGAATGAATCCTTGTGCTCATAAACTCTTTACATAAAGTAAAATAGTAGGAGATTAATTACATACCAGTCTAAAGCTTTGTTTTCAGTAAATAGTTATTGATGGATGAAGTTGAATCAGTTGCTTCTCCTTCTAATTCTCCAATGAATTTTTTTCCTCAAGTGTTGGTAACTCGTAAATAACATTATGTTCTATATTTATAATGCATGTCCATAAGGTAAATGAATCTCATTGCAAGAACGTGTCTTATAACGTGCAGTATGGTTCCTACTTTTATGGATATGTGTTCCACTTCTAATTTCAAATTTTAGTAACCGCTAAACCCACAAAGTTTTGTTCGTGGCTAAAAGAATAACCGTTCAGCTTAATCCACGAACTAACCTCATTGAGTTATAGTTAACTCAATGGACTAGCTTTGGTTATTGTTTCTATCTCAACGAACTAACCTCATTAAGTTACAGCTAACTCAACGGAGTAGCTTTGTTGCCTATTTGCTAACTCCACGGACTAACTTCGTTGAGCTATAGATAACTCAACGAAGTGACCTTATATTTTATTATTGACCTCGTGGAGTTAAGGTTAACTCAACGGACTTACTTTGTTGAGTTAACACTTAGCAAATTTCTAAAACTTACTCATCGTATTAACTTCTATATTTTTTTCCTCTCCTACATTTTGTCAACTTAATTAAAGTTAAATACATGTCATTAATGTAGTGTTCTAATGTAACTCATTTAAAACTGAACATTATATGCATATTTAACTTATAGTTCACTTCCTATTATGTAGAATTTACATTTTACTTTTCAACATGCAAATATATTCAGCCATTAACCAATCATCGTGCATTTAATCATGTCATTCATAAAATTTGTAAATCTTTTAAATAGTCTTGCACATCTTTAAACAGTTATATAGTATTCAATACAGTTCTCAATTATATCATTCATTCTCAAACACAAATTCAAAAACATCTAAAATTCAAACATTCATTTATATGAATAGTTACATTTACATTCAGTTAGATATTTTTTCAATACAAATATAAGTAGACGAACAATACAATTAGTCATTTTTCTTAAGTTCATCTACTTCTTTCTAGAGCTTTTGTAATTGTTGTTCTAATTGATTTATTCATTCAACAACTCCAATAATATCTCTAGAAGGTCCAGATATTTCAGTAGTTGTAGCATTATAATTTCTATATTCTTTCACTAAAATGGCTCTAGATCTTATCTTTTTGGATGTCCATTTCATGAAGTCAATATTGTCCATCAACAGTGGAATCAAATCTCCATAAAATAGTTTCTTCTTTGCTGCTCTTAACTCGAAGATAAAAATTGAAGACCAATTAATTTGAATTCTGTTCACAACTACATATGTGGCCCATTTAACAAATTGACTTAGTTCAATATCATGGCCTTGTCGTTGGTAGACATTTTTAATCAAAATGTTAGCTACCATGTGTGCTTTACCATTTAAGTGCTTCAATCTATTTAATAATGGCACACCAGGGTTGATAGCTAAATAGTCTTTTATTACTTATTTTGTCCACTCGATTGTAGTTGTGCCTTCCAAAATTTCTATTCCTTCATTTTTCAATCCAAAAATGTTGTGGAAAAGCTCTAGTGTTATCTGTATATTAGCTTGCTCTACGTAAGAAATTAATTTTCCTTCTTCCTCTCTCAAGTTTGCATAAAAGTAGGGCACTAGATTTTCGTATATTACATGCCCTCTCTATTGAGAAATAAATTGTAGTAGACCTTGGAACTCAAATAATTCTTTAATTTCCTGCATACCGTCCCAGTTTACTGGTCTACTATATATAATATCATAACCCCTAATATCTTAATATTTATTATATGATTCCTGACTCCAAAAGTGTACTTCATTAAAAATTGTTGCTTCAGTCGAGTTAGAAAATTGAATTTGTTGCTTTAGAGGGATTTGTTCTTGAACTTCTTCTTTATTGTGCTGAACTTGAATTGGTTGGAAATGATCCGAAGATTCCTGCATTCTTGTTTCTACTTCTATCAATGGTGGAGAGCCGGCAGAACTCTCCACTCTTCTTTCTTGAATCCTCTCAAAAATTTGCTGAAGAGTCTCTCCCTCTTCAGTGGAATCTGTTGAGATATTTCATTCTTATTCCATAGGCTTATGTTCAGCTTCTTATTCAGTGTCTTCCCTTTCTTCTTCCTCCTAACTACCAATCTACATTGTCACTATTCTTTCTAATTCTGTGGCAGATTGGTATGGAGTCACGGGCAAATAAGCCTCTGCCCTAATTTCAGTTTCTTCTGTTTGTATAGGCTGCAAACTAATTTCAACCTATTTTTCTTCTTCTTTTTACTCTTGCTGTTGTTGCTCCTGCTCCTCCTTAGATTCGGATAGCAAGTCTACAAAAATGGGCTTTGCAGACCCTTCTAATATTTTAGCTCAAGTTTAATCTCTACAGGAGCTTCAGGCACTATTTCTTTTCCTTTCCTTCTTCTAAATAGCTGTGTCTGGTCTTTCTCTTCCTCCTTTGAGATTAAATCTACAAAAATAGGCTCTACAGGCCTTCGAGCCATAGGTAGCTCTTCCTATTTTACTTTTTCTACAAGTACTAGTCTCGAAGGACCAGCTTCAGTTTCTTTTGCAACCATTGATCTAGTTACTTCTTGATGCTTCTCTACTTTAATTTTATATTAGGCCTTCAACTTATCTACGGCCATTTTCTTGCAAAGTGCATCATATAGCAAATGCGTTTTTGCCACAGCCATATCCTTGGAATTTCCTTAGCTGTTGGCAACTTCGACAAGCTCTGTAAATTCTCTCCATTCCTCTAGCGTCGATGGCCCCAAAAATGCTACTCTTTCTATTGACCTTGGTAGTAGAATGGATGGTCCTGGCTGCTGTTCCTTAGTAACTAGTTTTACAGCAACTAGCTCTATAGCTACAGGTTCTTCAACTACTTTCCTCTATTGCTCCTAGATTGCCCACCGGGCATGTCCACCAATATGGCATAGGAACCATAATCTAGACTTGTGTTGGATCAATTCTAGGGCAACTTCGTTGTTTGGCCTGATTTTTCTTTCTCTGTTTATTGCAACTTCTATTGCTACTTTAATCCTTATTTCCACAATCTGAGGTATTGTAATATTTAAATCTACTAAGACTTTCCTCTAGTAGAAAATGTCAAATTCTACCTTTTGTAGTTCTTTCTCTTGTGTTGTGTTCCTGATCTTTTGTCTCGTATGTCATTCTTCTAATTCTTTGAGAAATCTTGTGGTGTCTATTTTCTCCTAGAACTCTAGCGTCATCTTGTCTTCATGGTGTGACGAAACGGAACAGAATCGCTCTAATCTCTACTGTTCTAAGTTCTAAATGATTTTGTAGATAATGCCCCCAAATCCTATGTTTTATTATAAATAAACCCTAAGTTTTTGGTGGGTAATCAGGTTATTTTCTCGTGCAAACTCTCGCTCTCTCACTTACCCCTTCATGGAGTTATAGTTAACTCCATGGACTAAGTCCGTGGACTTAAGTACAATACTCTATTGAGTTACAGTTAACTCAATGGAGTAAGTTCGTTAACTTATCCTAGACTCAATGGAGTAAGTTCATTGAGTTAAGGGTAACTCAATTGACTTCCTGTAAAGTTATAACTAATAAAAATACTTATAATAATAGTTTATAATTCGGTCAAGACCGAAGAATTTCCAATCTAACCGACTCTTAATTTTTTCATCATTTTAGAATTTCAGTCAAACTGTTATATTTCTCGGTTGAACTAACATTAAATACTTTTTCTTTCTTTTTTTTCCGGTTGAACCGATACTATGCTTCGGTAAAATCGACATTTTTACTTAATATAATATATAGATTTTTTTGTTTTGATGTTTTGGTCAAACCGATGGATCCTATCGGTTGAACCGTAACAATTTTTTCTTTTAATATATGTTTCGGTAAAATCGATAATTTCTTTCGGTTGAATCGTGACTATGTTTAAATAAGGTTTTTTTTTTTACTATAATTTCTTACTAAGTAAAGCTCGAGTAGTCCTCTACTCTTACTTCTATAATTCCAAAGAAACTTTTTGGTATTTTCAGAATAGGTCTAAGTCTTTATCCATTTACTTTAAATATATTCTGATTTTTAGGATTTTCAATTTCAATAGCTCCATAGGAATAAATATTTTGAATTATGTAAGGTCTTGACCATCTAGATCTTAGTTTTCCTAGATGGTTATGGAGTCTAGTCATGTAAAGATATACTTCTTGTCCTATTTCAAAGGTTTTTGGAATAATTTTCTTGTCATGCTAGAACTTCATTTTCTCTTTTCCTCTTACAATTTTCGAATAAGCTTCATTCCTAAATTCTTTTAATTCAATCAATTGCATTTTCCTATTTTCAACAGCTTAGTTTAAATTAGTGTTCAAAGTTTTTAATGCCCAATAAGCTTTATGTTCAATTTCAATTGGTAAATGACAACTTTTTCCATATACTAGCCTAAAAGGTGACATACCTAAGCTTGTCTTATAAGCAGTTTTATAAGCCCAAAGTGTATCTATTAATCTATTAGCCCAATATTTTCTAGTAGGATTTACTACTTTTTCTAAGATTAACTTAATTTGTTTGTTTGCACTTTCTACTTGTCCACTTGTTTGCAGATGATATGATGTTGCAATTTTGTGATTTACTCCATATTTCTTCATTAAGGCTTCAAAACTTCTATTACAGAAATGAGTTCCTCTATCACTGATAATAGCTTTAGGTATTCCAAATCTGGCAATTATATTAGTTCTTATAAAGTGTATTACTACTTTGTTATCATTAGTTTTTGTAGGAATAACTTCTATCTATTTAGATACATAATCTACCCCCAATAATATATAATTAAATTGATTAGACATAGGAAATAGACCCATAAAATCTATTCCCCACACATCAAAGATTTCAACCTTAATAATAGGATTCAAAGGCATCATATTCCTCTTTGATATTCTTCCTATTTGTTGACATCTTAAACAACTTAAGCAGTATCTATGAGCATCTTTGAATAGTGTTGGCCAATAAAATCCACATTGCAGAATTTTGGTAGTAGTTTTCCCTAAACCAAAATGCCCTCGATATGCTTGGTCATGGTAGAAAGACAATATGATCTAATATTCAGTTTCTGGAACACACCTCCTTAAAACCAGATTAGGACATTTCTTAAATAAGTATGAGTCTTCCCAATAGTAATATTTTACTCTTGAAAAGAACAATTTCTTATCCTGTCTATTCCAATCCTTAGGTGTTAAACCAGTAACTAAGTAATTAACTATGTTGCATACCAAGGTATTGTGTTGATGGTCATTAATTGTTTATCAGGAAAATTATCCTTAATTTCAATATTTGATTTTTCTATTTGTAATCTTGATAAATGATATGCTACTACATTCTCACAACGTTTTTTATCTTTAATTTCTAGATCAAATTCTTGTAATAATAATATCTATCAGATCAATCTAGGTTTAGTTTCTTTCTTTGCTATTAGGTGTTTTAAAGCTGATTAATCCATTTATACTATCACTTTAGCTCTAATTAGATATGATCTAAAATTTTTTAAGGCAAACACAACAGCTAATAGCTCTTTTTCAATAGTTGTAAAATTAACCTAAGCATCATTTAAAGTTTTGCTTGCATAATGAATCACTCTAGGAGATTTTTCTATCTTCTATCTCAGCACTACTCCTACTGCAAAATCAGATGCATTGTACATTAATTCAAATGGATGGCTCCAATCAGGTGCTTGTATTATAGGAGTTGAAATTAAGCTAGTCTTAAGCTTGAAAAATGATTCCTTGCAATTTTTATCAAAATTGAATGAGATATCTTTTAACATATTGGTTAAAGGTCTAGCTATTTTGTTAAAATCTTTAATAAATGTTCTATAAAAACTAGCATGTCCTAGAAATGATCTAATATTTTTTACTGATTTAGGTTCTGGTAGATTAGAAATTACTTCTATTTTAGCTTTATCTACTTTCAAACCTTTCTTTGAAACAACATGTCCTAAGACTATTCCTTGTTTAACCATGAAGTGACATTTTTCCCAATTTAGAACTAGACTTTTTTCCACACAGCGTTTTAATACTTGGTCTAAATTTTTTAAACACACTTCATATGAAGTTCCATAAACAGTAAAATCATCCATAAATATTTCTAAAAAATCTTTAGTCATTCTAGTGAATGTGCCTTGCACACACCTTTGAAAGGTAGCTGGTGCATTACATAATTAGAATGACATTCTCTTAAAAGTACAAGTTCCATTAGGACATGTGAAAGTTGTTTTCTCTTGATCCTCTAATGCTATGGGAACTTGGTTATATCCTGAATACCCATCTCGGAAACAAAAATATTCTTGCCCTACTAATTTCTCTAGCATTTGATCTATGAAAGGTAAGGGAAAATGATCTTTCCTAGTCGCAGCATTCAGCTTTGTATAGTCTATACACTCTCTCTAGCCTGATTGAAATCTAGTAGGTATGAAGTCCTGACTTTCATTCCTAATAACTGTTAATCTTGATTTCTTGGGAACTACATGGATTGAACTAACCCATGAGCTATCAGAAATCAGATAAATTATGTCATTATCTAACTATTTCATTATTTCCTTCCTGACTACTTCTTTAAGGTTTGGATTTAATCTCCTCTCAGGAATTCCAACTGGTTTAGAATTTGTTTGGTTGCTTTAGGTGGCACTAGAGAATTTGTTCGGTTCTTAGGCAACAATGCCAGAAAACTTGTATTTGTTAACTTCTATTTTTAACTTGGTTCAAATTAAGCATAAAAATAGTGATACATCTTTAATTTTGGGAAGACCAATTTTAGCAACATCAGGGGTTGTTATAAATTGTAAAACTGGAATTATGAAGTTAGCATATGGTAATGAGGATACTCAATTAAACATTTTCAAACTAGAAAAGTTTGAAGAGTTAGAAATGTCCTTACATACTATAGACTTTTTAGAGGATGAAGGAGATATGCTAGATGATATGATTCAAGAAGAATTAAATAGGCAACTTAATTCTAAGATTTTAAAAGAAAGTGAAAGCATAAATGTAGAAGGAGATCAGGAAGAAATTAATTTAGAAAATGATGATGCTCAATTAGGAGCTCCAGCTTCTGATGGGCATTAGTGATCGATACCATGTATCATCTATACAATTTCATAACTACAAACAGAGAAAACTAATTTACGGAATTTAAAACTTTTCTCCCTGTTTGAGATCTTTCTTCTTCTTCTTTTTCTTCTTCAATAATTCTTCAGTGACGAATATCTTGTCTTTTCATGCTTCACCGAATTTGCTTTCTTTTGATACTTCAAATCTTCAGTGACGAAAATCTTACCTTTTTATGCTTCACTGAACTTTTCTTCCACTTGAGAGATTTTTCCCGAAGAGGTGTTTTTGATCCCTGAAAAAGATTTTTCTTTTGGTGTGCAATGATGGTTTGATCCTTGAAAAGATTTTTTTTTTTTTTGTGCAAAGATAAATTGATCAACGAGAATTCTATGCCTTTTATATTGTATATTCATTTCATGTGTATCCTTCACGTTTAACCACTACTAGTTTTCCACTTCTCCACGTCTTTTCTTTTTCCTTCATCGAAACACACACGTTCTAACCCACGTTTATATTTCAAATTTTCTTTAATCATTAGTCTTGGATCTCTGAAAAATTTCCTAAAAATAAACTTTCTCGTCAAAAAATTTTTCATCAGTGTAATAAGAAGTCGTTACTTTAATGTTAACTAAACGAGTAACACAAGTATATATATATAACTTAACGTTTCTAACTTAACGAGTTCACCATGTGCTATTTCACGTGACAAGTACTGTAGCTAACTCAACGAACTAAGTTCGTGGTGTTAGGCTATCTCAACGAACCATCTCTATTGTGTTACGATAACTCAACGAACAAGTAATAAACAAATGTTTTTAAAATAAGAATTTTACCACGTGCAAAAATAACAATTTAAGTTTATAACACTAACCTAATGCGTTGCCTTAGTGTTCAATATAGCAACTCAACGTGTTTAGTTATGTTAACTTAATGAGTTAAACATGTGCACCTCACGTGATACAATACAACATTTGTAACTTATAATTTCACCACGTGTATAACACTAACTTAAGGAGTTCGTCTCTTCTTTTACTCACTAACTTAACAAGTTATCACGTGACCTATTTTAACCTTTAAGCCTTTAACTTAACGAGTTCTCACGTGACCTCTATACAAACAAAACTCTAACTTAATGAGTTGTCTAAACGTGCACTGTTCATGATACAGAAGATATAACATTAAAACATATCATGCTTTTCAATAAAAACACACGTTAACTTAACGTTTAGCTAAATGAGAAATTAATGCAACAAAACGACTAGTTATTAACTTCAGATCCAATACAGAAAAGTATTTATATCAGTAAGCTTTTTCTGTATTAATTGATGATTTTAATTTCTTTTCACAACCAATAGTAATTGAGCAAATATGATTATTTTCATTCAGTACACATCATCAAAACAAAAATACTCAATAATCTCCCCCTTTTTGATGATGACAAAACCATATTAAATCAATTAGGAAATATGTTTAACTCAACAAAGCACCTTCGTTGGGTTAACTTTTAATTCAATAAACTTGTTTGTTGACTTAAGTTCACTTAAGCTTATTTCTATTGTTCGTGTAAATTTTACCTCTCAGAAATAAAACTCTCAGATGTCAATAATTATATAAGTATCAGTTTTCTAATTATCATCTGTCAGATTACAATAACCATTTAAATAGCATCTCCTTTTATAATATATATATGCAATTAAGATCATAATCATCTTTTTATAATATTTCTCCCCCTTTTTGTCATTAATCAAAAAGATAATTACAGAGAATATATATACATACATAAGAGAATTACAACAACGATTTCTGTAAACAAGAATAATAATTGAAGACATTTACAGAAAAATGTATTGTTCAATCAAATCAAACAAGTAATACGAACATTACATTTTGTATTCAGAAACAAAAATAGTTATCGACCCCTCCTAAGTATATCACTTATAGAATTACATATTTTATCTCCTAGATGTTTAATATCATTTCTGATGTCGTTAAGCACTACATCTAAGTCAGGAGGTAGCTGGGTTTGCTGTTCTGCTTGAACTGAATAACTTTGTTGTTGTTGTTGTATATGGTCTGTATCAGGTTGTTATTGTTGTTGTTGAGTATTTTTGTTTTGATGATGTGTGCTGAATGAAAATAATCATATTTGCTCAATTACTATTGCTTGCGAAAAGAAATTAAAATCATCAATTAATACAGAAAAAGCTTATTGATATAAATACTTGTCTATATTGGATCTGAAGTTAATATCTTGTCGTTTCGTTGCATTAATTTCTCATTTAGCTAAATGTTAAGTTAACGTGTGTTTTTATTGAAAAGCATAATATGTTTTAATGTTATATCTTCTGTATCATGAATAGTGCACGTTTAGACAACTCGTTAAGTTAGAGTTTTGTTTGTATAAAAGTCGCGTGAGAACTCGTTAAGTTAGAGGCTTAAAGGTTAAAATAGGTCACGTGATAACTCGTTAAGTTAGTGAGTAAAAGAAGAGATGAACTCCTTAAGTTAGTGTTATACACGTGGTGAAATTATAAGTTACGAATGTTGTATTGTATCACATGAGGTGCACATGTTTAACTTGTTAAGTTAACATAACTAAAGGCGTTGAGTTGCTATATTGAACACTAAGGCAACACGTTAGGTTAGTGTTATAAACTTAAGTTGTTATTTTTGCACGTGGTAAAATTCTTATTATAAAAACATTTGTTTATTACTAGTTCGTTGAGTTATTATAACACAACGGAGATGGTTCGTTGAGTTATCATAACACAACGGAGATGGTTCGTTGAGATAGCATAACACCACAGACTTAGTTCGTTGAGTTAGCTACAATACTTGTCACGTGAAATGGCACATGAGGAACTCGTTAAGTTAGAAACGTTAAGTTATATATATACTTGTGTTACTCGTTTAGTTAACATTAAAGTAACGACTTCTTATTACACTAATGAAAAACTTTTGAACGAGAAAGTTTATTTTGCAGGAAATTTTTCAGAGATCTAGGACTGATGATTAAAGAAAATTTGAAATATAAACGTGGGTTAGAACGTGTGTGTTTTGATGAAGGAAAAAGAAAAGACATGGAGAAGTGGAAAATTGGTAGTGGTTAAACGTGAAGGATATGCATGAAATGAAGATATAGTATAAAAGGCATAGAATTCTCATTGATCAAATTATCCTTGCACACAAAATGAAAAATCTTTTCAAGAATCAAACCATCCCTGCACACCAAAAGAAAAATCTTTTTCAGGAATCAAAAACACCTCTTCGGGAAAAATCTCTCAAGTGGAAGAAAGTTCAGTGAAGCATAAAAAGGTAAGATTTTCATCACTAAAGATTTGAAGTATTAGAAGAAAGCAAATTCGGTGAAGCATGAAAAGACAAGATATTCGTCACTGAAGAATTGCTGAGGAAGAAAAAGAAGAAGAAGAAAGATCTCAAACAGGGAGAAAAGTTTTAAATTCCGTAAATTAGTTTTCTCTATTTGTAGTTATGAAATTGTTTAGATGATACATGGTATCGAAATATAATTGTATCTACAATTTCTGAGGAGAATTGAATTGTATATTGTAATTGAAACATTGAATAAAAATGATTTTATGAAAACAATGTCTCAACTTGTTTTTGAGTTTTAAAGTTTCAATTATATTTCAGAAAATATTAAAAATACACAATTCACCCCCCTCTTGTGTAGCCATACGATCCTACAAGTGGTATCAAAGCGTTGTTAATAATCTTTGATATAAAATCGATACCAACTTATTTAATATCATTGCTTATTCTACCTTCCTTGTTTTTAAACATAAATTAAGCTGAGCATACGTTTAACTTTCTTGATTTAAGGCTCAAATTGTTTTAAAGTTTTTAGACTGTTTAAAATCAAATAGGTTGAAAAATCTAAGGTAAAATGGCTACTGGAAATGGTAATTTTTCTTTATATGAAGGCCAAAATCTTAATCGTCCTCCTTTATTTGATAGAATACATTTTGAATATTGGAAATATAGGATGACTGTTTTTCTTCAAAGTATAGATCATAAGTTGTGGTTTATGATTTCTAAACCATATACTCCGTTAACTACCCCTTATAATACTTGGACAATTATTGAAAAAGAAAATGAAACTTTGAATGCTTAGGGCTTAAATATTTTATTCTGTGCATTGAGTTATGAACAATTCAGTAAAGTGTCGGCATATAAATCTGCTTATGAGGTGTGGCATTTAGAAGTTTCACATGAAGGTACTTCTCAAGTTAAAGAGACTAAAATAAACATGTTGATTCATAAGTATGAACTCTTTAAGATGCATGAAGACGAAAATATTTTTAAGATGTTTTCCAGATTTCTTGATATCATAAACTCTTTAAAATGTTTAGGAAAGAATTTTGAACAGAAGGATTTGGTGAGGAAAATTCTCAGATCCCTAAGTTCTAAATGGTCTTAGAAAGTAACATCAATTGAGGAATCACGAGATTTAAATGTTTATACTATGAATGAACTTAGAGGAAATTTAACAGCTTATGAAGTTCAATTAAATGAATCACTAAGTCACAACAAACTAAAAATGAAGAAAGAAATAGCCTTCAAAATTAATTCAGATTTTGATATATCTACTAATTCTGACGAGGATTTGATTCTATTGACTAGGAAATTCAAGAAAGCATGGAAAGCTAGGAAACAGCAAAGGAACAAAAATGATAAACACTCAACGTCAAAATCATTGAATGACAAGAATTCTTCATCCAGAAAGTATGTATGTTACAACTGTAAGAAACCTGGACATCTTTCTCCAGATTGTCCTATGAGGAAAAATGAAAAGCAAAGTAGGACAAATCAGAAGAAGACGGCTCAGAAAACTCAGAAAAAGTTTTACAAGAAAAATGCTTTGAAGGTCACTTGGGATGAAACGTTTGAAGAGTCTGAATCTAAGGAATCAACATCAAAATCTTCACATTCAGAAGGAGAACAAGAGTTAGAAGACGTTGCTCATGTGTGCTTCATGGTAGATGAGTCTGAGGTAATATCTGATCTTGAAAGTCATTCAGATTTCAACTTTGATGAATTATTATGTGCTTATCATGCATTATTACAAAAACTTAAAGTATGTAAACTGGAAAATAAGAATATTAGAAAATCTTCATCCATTATGGAAGAAGAAAATTGTTTCCTGTCTACTACTTTAGAATAGTTTAAATGTGATAACGAAAATCATGCTAGAGATTTACAAAAATTTAGATTTAATGAATGTATCTTGCATGAACAAATACAGAATATAAATGCTGAAAAATTAAAGATAAAATTTGAAAATGAAATGTTGAGAAACAATATAAATGAACTTGAATTAGAGATAGAAAAATTAAAACTGAGAGAGCAAGATTTAAATTCTACCTTTGAGAAATGGAATTTAAGTCAAACTAAGTTAGACAAACTAACTAGTACCCCTGCGGTGTCTTATAAATTTGACTTAGGATTTGATTATCCTGAATCTCAAGCCAATAAAGGATTTATTAGTTGCAATTCAAGTAAATCTAAGACTAAAATTCCTTTTATTATGAAACAAGGTAATAAATATGTAGAAGTTCAAGGGATGAATCATGTAGTAATAATATAAATCAATGTGATTTGTCAAATTGTACTTCTAACATGACTATAAATGTTTCTAAAAATCTTGTTTCTTGTTCTGGAAATTTAGTTTCTAATGTTTCTAAAATTTCAGACAATTATAGTAAACTGAATATTCAGAAACCTGAGCATGTAATTCAATACACTGGTATTAGACCAATTACTCATTCTGCATGTGATAAAACAAAAAAATTCTTGTGCAGAAAAAGATTTTGTATGTACGGAAAGTGTTAATATAAGTACAAAATCTTGGTATGAACTTACATAAATGTATAAGCATGACCAAAATAAATTAACATCTGATAAAAATATGTTTGGTCTTGATTATACTACATCTGAAAACAAAAAGAATGATTGAAAAAGCAATAATGCTATATGTGAGTATGAAGCTAATGATAAATCAATAGTACTTACAACTAATAAGAATATAAATGATAATGTTAAATTATTTTTAAACAAAAAGAAGAAATATGCGTTTAATGAACTTGGTCCTCAACAACATTGGGTACCAAGAAAAAGTTTTTCTTAATTTCTATTGCAGGAGGAAACAACATCAAAATGGATCTTGGACAGTGGAGCGTCAAGTCACATGACCGGACAAAAAAGTCTATTACAAAATTTTACAAATACCATGAAAGGAAGTGTAACATTTGGAAACTAAAGCGAAGATAAAATCATAGGTATGGGCAATGTTCAAATAACTCCTACTTGTGTTATTTCGAATGTACTATATGTAGAAAACCTAGGATTTAATTTGCTGAGTGTCATAAAACTAACTGAAAATGGATATTATGTAGTGTTTGAAGATAATGTATGCAAAATAATTGATAAAAATACAGATGAAATTAAGTTTATTGCTAAAAGAAAAGGTTCTGTATGTATTTTATCTTTACCTTCTGGTGTAGTTGATTTAAATTCATGTTTGCTAGTTGAAATTAGTGATGCATATCTATGGCATAAAAGGATTGGGCATATAAATATGAGACTGTTACATAAACTATCTAGAAAACATTTAGTGAGAGGTTTACCAATGATTAAATACTCAAAGAACTTTATATGTGATGCATGTGAGTTAGGTATACTTCACAAAAACTCTTTTAAATCCAAAACTGATATTTCAAGCAAGAGAGTCTTAGAACTTATACATATGGATTTATTTGGATCAACAAGAATCATGAGTCTTGGTGGTAAACGGTATGTATTTGTTTTAGTAGATGACTTCTCTAGATACACTTGGGTATATTTTCTAGCATCTAAGACAGAAGTTTTTGAAAAATTTAAAATATTTTGCAATTTTGTTCAAAATGAGCAAAGTGTCTTTATTCAAAAACTTAGGAGTGATCATGGAACTGAATTTGATAATGATCAAATGGATAACTATTGTAATGAGCATGGCATTGATCACAGATTTTCTTTTCCAAGAGCACCGTGTCAAAATGGTGTTGTTGAGAGAAAGAATAGATCACTTCAAGAAATGGCCAGAACTATGTTGAATGAACATAAGTTACCTCAAAATCTTTGGGCTGAAGCAGTAAATACAGCTTGTTATGTTATTAACAGAAGTCATTTAAGACCTCATGTTAATAAAACTCCTTTTGAAATTATGTTTAATAGGGTTCCAAAAATTTCCTATATGAAACCATTTGGCTGCAAGTGTTTTATTCTTAATACTAAGGATAAAAGGGATAAATTTCAAGCCAAATTGGATGAAGGAATTTTTGTAGGTTACTCTACTAGAAGTAAAGCCTATAGAGTATATAACAAGACTTCTAGCACTATTGAAGAAACCCTCCATGTAAGTTTCAATGAAAATTCTCTTAGAGAATCTCAATCTAAAGCTGATAATGATGATATGATCAATTTTCCAAATGAGTTAGAGATCAATAGAGAGATTGATGATTTATTTGAGAAAATCAAAAATATGAACTTAAACGATCAAACTAATGATGAAAGTGATGGACTTTCAGATGTTGATGAGAATATTGAGGAAAATCAGAGAAATTGGCGTTATTCTTCATCACATCCCATTACTCAAGTCATTGGTAATATTAATGAGGGAGTTAAAACTAGAGCTTTAATAAATTTAAATAGTATGTGTATGTTTGTTTCTATGGTGGAACCAAGGAATATACAAGAAACATTATCTGATGAAAATTGGATAGTGGTAATGCAAGAAGAACTAAATCAATTCATCAGAAATGATGTATGGGAATTAGTTTCTCCACCAGAAAATCAATCCATAATAGGTACAAAGTGGATCTTTAGAAACAAAACTAACGAAACTGGTCAAATTATAAGGAATGAAGCTAGATTAGTTGCACAAGGGTATACACAGGAAGAAGGATTAGATTATGACGAAACATTTGCTCCTGTGGCTAGGTTGGAAAGTATTAGAATATTATTGGCCTATGCTTGTTATATGGATGTTAAATTATATCAAATGGATGTAAAGAGTGCATTTCTAAATGGTTTAATTAATGAAGAGGTCTATGTAAAACAACCACCTGGATTTGAAGATATTAAAAATCCTAACTTTGTGTATAAATTGAAGAAAGCCTTATATGGTTTGAAGCATGCACCTAGATCATGGTATGAAAGATTGTCTACTTTTTTAATAGAAAAACGCTATATCATGGGAAAAGTGGATCATACTCTATTTATTAAGAGAGATGGTAAAGATCAGATTGTTGTTCAAATATACGTGGATGATATAATCTTTGGAGCAACCTCTGATAAGTTGATAGAAATATTCTCTGAAGAGATGACTAATTAGTTTGAAATGAGTATGATAGGAGAACTTTCATATTTTCTAGGACTTCAAATTAAGCAAATGGATAAAGGTATATTTTTAAATCAGGAAAAATATGTAGTTGAAATGGTTAAGAAATTTAATTTTAATGATACAAGGATTCGAGGAACTCCTATGAGTATTACTTTAAAGTTAGATATTGATGACATAGGAAAATCTATAGATCAAAGAAAATACAGAAGTATGATTGGTTCTTTACTTTATTTGACTGCTAGTAGACCTGATATTATGTTTGCTGTGTGTGTTTGTGCTAGATTTCAATCTAATCCTAAAGAATCACACTTAATTGCAGTTAAAAGAATATTTAGATATATACAAGGAACTAAAAATTTCGGACTGTATTATTCTAAGGATAGTTCAATAGATCTTATAAGATATACTGATGCTGATTATGCAGGATCTAAATCTGATAGAAAGAGTACCAGTGGCACATGTCAATTATTGGGAAATAATTTGGTGTCATGGTTTAGTAAAAAGCAAAACTGTGTAGCACTTTCTACTATAGAAGCTGAATATGTTGCTGCTGCACTGTGTTGCACTCAGATTCTATGGATAAGGCAAACTTTAAAAGATTTTAGATTATCTTATAATACAACTGAGATTTATTGTGACAGTAGTTCTGCAATAAATCTTTCCAAAAATCCTATATTACATTCAAGAGCAAAGCATATAGAGGTTAGACCTCATTTTCTAAGAGATAACGTAATTAAAGGAAAAATTAAATTAGAATTTGTGTCTAGTAAAAATCAATTAGCTGATATATTTGCAAAACCTCTAGACAAAAATACATTGTGCAGCATTAGATTAAATTTAGGTATTTGTAGGCTATGTGATGTGTAAAATGCTTAAACTCCACATAAAAAGATAAATATTATTGATGATGTTGTTCACCTCATAGATATTATATACTTATTATAAATATCTAAAGTAATATCTAAACTGCTGCTTAAGATACTATGTATTTATTGAAAAATCATAGTAGTATCTTATTGATTTTAAGTAGTTTATCAATTTTAATAGTTTTTACGATTTTAGGTGGAAGTGTAAATGAAAAACATTAAATACTTCTGACATTTTGAAATTTTGATTAAATGTTTTCCTTGAATCAAGGAAAATGCATATGATCAGGCATAAATTTGACTTAATTGATTAAACTTGTAGAATAAGTTATATGTAACTCATCTTAAATTGTTAATCAAAAGTATAAGCTTATTGAAACTTATTCATATTCTCAGTATAATCATAGAAGTAAAAATTGTATGAGATTTGTGTTTTATTGCATCTGTATTAATGGAATACATATATACTGTGCTTAAAATGAAAAGTGCTTACAAAGTAAAAATCTTTGAGAGTTTATTGATCAGTTTGATCACGAGCCTTTTGTACTTGAGCAGATAGGTATGTAAGGATTGTTGTCCTGAAAAAGGATTCTTTAAATCTGGCAACCTAAGGTCCTGATCAGATATGAGATTGTTGACTGAAAGCTCATTACAAGGGTACATTAGAAAGCTCTTGTATGATTCAAGCTTTTCAAACTAACTTTTAAAGGAAATTATCAATATTTACTGTTTTGAAAAGAAAAAGTTGTTTCATTAATTACAGATATCTTTGAATCGCATATAGTTTATACCAATATGACTACTGATTTATTGAATCAACATTAGTACTTTTGAAAATGTTTATTTGAGATACATTCTTTTATTCTCCTTGAATTAATCGAATTAAGTTCAAAGTTGTGTTTTGATTCATATATAGTAGGAATTGATTCTGGAAATCATTTTTGATGACGTCAGGATAATGGAAGTCTCTGAAAAGAAAATGTAAAAGTATAGTTATACTTAACATCTATTGTCACTACAAGTATATTTTGTATTTTGATTGAATATATTTGAAGTATATTTGTAGGGGGAGCATTAACAATGTCAAAAACAGATTAATATAGTTTAAAATACAAATCTTAGTTAATCTGAATTAATGTCCTCTTAAAATCTTGATGAAATAATTTAAAAAGACAAACAAACTATTCTAGATTCAAAAGACAAAATGTTCAAATAGTTTACAATGTTCTCAAGATAATGTTAAGTTTAGCATGTGTGTTGTTTTCGGAAGGTTTTAGTTGGAAGCATCCAAAACTTGTTTAAGTGTACTAACTAGACGTTATATTAGATAAGGTAACGTGTAAAACTACCTCTAGACAGCGTTTTACTTGTTAGGTTAGTTAACTCAACGAGTTATACTTGAATATTTCGGGTACTTTGATTGAATAAGCTTTATTCAATATTTATTTTATTTCTAAACCCGACTTATCTTCACATTGAGTTATATGCCTAAAAACCCTATTTAAACACTTATAACACGGGGACTTAGGTTATTTGTAAACTTTGTTAAGAAAATCTTTCCCGCTTGTTGCTGTTACAACCTGTGATGATGGTCTCCAAGTTCTACAAAGGTCGTGGCAGAGGATAAGGCAAAAGCAGAAGAGATGCAAAAGGAAAAGAAATAGAGAATGATGAAGTTCCACGTAGTTGGTTCAAGAAAATATTTTGAGTGGACAAAAGCTTAGTAGAACTTTATAGAGATTACTTCTTTTCTCAGGATATATTAGATGAAGTTAGACAAGAACTTCAACATACTGATGCAAGTATTACATACATGGGTATTCGAAGTAAATATGATAGAGAATACAGAATGAAATGTGCTGAGATTGCATTTTTGGAACAGTATGCAAAATATTTGGAAAAAGGTGTAGGTTCATCAAATAGAACTCCTCAAACTCCTATAAACAGTACATAACTACATGCATTTGAGGAAGAGCATGGATCAGCTATCCCTACTCCTTTATATTTAAAACAAGTAGAATCAGATATTGTTGTAGACAAAAAAAAAGTTGATAGTCTTCGAAAGGCTGTTGCAATAGAAAGTGTCTTCGAAGAATTAAAGCAGAAAACTTTTATGGAGCAATTTGAAAAGAAAATAGCAATACTTGAGAAGGAGAAACAGAAATGTTATAGAAGAAGGAAAGTCAGAAAAATTATGTCTAAGGAAACAAAGTCTATTGAAAAAGGAAAATCAGATGAAAATTTATTTCCAAAGGACAATATATGTCTAGACATTGTACCTTATTGTGCATCTGATAAACTCATCAGTTCCGAACACACTGAAACTAATGAAGATAATGAGACTTTATTTTCCCTTGCTAGAAAACTTGAGAAGAAATCCAAGTCAAATATGAGCTCAAGTTTTTCTATTAGTACAAGTCCTGATGATGCAGAAATTGACAAATCAGAGCATCAGGCACCTGACATTGAACAAGTTATTGCAAATATAATTGACAATGTTGAAGCATTAACTAGTTCAAAGGCTGAATTGTCTAGAGTAGCAGATATTGAAATTGTTAAGACTCCAAAAGAGCTAAAAGTTAATCAGCCTTCTACGGAATCTATAGAAGCAGAGTCTGAGAATTCACAGCATGAATCAAAGGAATTATATGTTGAACAAAATGAACAATTACAGACAGATACACCAGTTGTAGAATTTGTGGAAAAATTGTACTCTGAACATTCTATAGAGACTGAACAGATGAATGTTGAGCATATTGACAATGTTCCTAACACTATTGAAGTTGAAGAATCAAGCTTACCTGACCAGCTTCAAGATAATATTTTGGAAGAGGAACAACATGACATTCATTTTGAAGAAGAGGTTCCTGAAGATGAATTAAACTCTGAATCACGGCTTCAGGTATCACCTTCTTTGTGTACAATATTAAAAATTCAAGGTAATGCAATTCATTTTAGATCTGAAGAAGCATTGTAGAAATACAATAATCTGATTACATGTCAGATTCTGCATGCTCGTCCAATAAAATTCAGAAATTTGATGGAAATAAGAGATCTGTTTGAGTTTCAAGGCCTAATTAAATTCTTGCCAGTAGGAACGAAATGGAAGCAATACACAGAGCTTATTACAGCTTTTTATAGCAATCTGGTCAAGAATGAAAATTTTCTGAAAACTCAAATAAATGAATAGGAGTTTATATTGTCTCCTGAGTTAATTTTTGAAGTTTTAGGATTAAAGAATGAAGGTGTTGTTATTACCAACAGATTTGACATAATAAGACAACTGGAATGGAACATTCAGTCTTTATCAAAAATTCCATATGTATATTCTGAAATGAGATTAATGGAAAATCTGAATGCAGAGGCAAGGTTTATTGCAAATATATTGCATGCAAATTTATTTTAGAGAGTTGGACACAATATGGAAGTTAGCAGAAGTTGTTTATATGCAACTTATAGCTTGCTGAATAGAATTCAAATCAATTGGTTTGATGTTTTCACTTCTCAACTACAGCATATGAGTTCAAAGTTATTTTATGGTGATACTGTATGTAGACTCATTGCAAGCCAATTGAATTTATCCGACTAGCCCTTTGAAACTAAAGGCATGAGAGCATTTAGTGTCAAAGATTTGCAAAAATTTCAGGCCATGCATAAACCTCAATGACAACAACAACAACAACCTGATACAGACCATATACAACAACAACAACAACAAAGTTATTTAGTTCAAGTAGAACAGCAAACCCAGCTACCTCCTGACTTAGATGCAGTACTTAACGATATCAGAAATGATATTAGGCTTCTAGGAGATAAAATATGTAATGCTATAAGTGATATACTTAGGAGGGGTCGATAACTGTTTTTGTTTGTTTCTGAATACAAAATGTAATGTTTGTATTACTTGTTTGATTTGATTGAATAATACATTTTTCTGTAAATGTCTTCAATTATTATTCTTGTTTACAGAAAGAGTTGTTGTAATTATATCTCTTATATACATATATATATTCTCTGTAATTATCTTTTTGATTAATGACAAAAAGGGGGAGAAATATTATAAAATGATGATTATGATCTTAATTGCATATATATATTATAAAAGGAGATGCTATTTAAATGGTTATTGTAATCTGACAGATGATAATTAGAAAACTGATACTTAAGTTACAGTACTTGTCACGTGAAATGGCACATGAGGAACTCGTTAAGTTAGAAACGTTAAGTTATATATATACTTGTATTACTCGTTTAGTTAACATTGAAGTAACGACTTCTTATTATACTGATGAAAAACTTTTGGACGAGAAAGTTTATTTTGCAGGAAATTTTTCAGAGATCCAAGACTGATGATTAAAGAAAATTCGAAATATAAACGTGGGTTAGAACGTGTGTGTTTCGATGAAGGAAAAAGAAAAGACGTGGAGAAGTGGAAAACAGGTAGTGGTTAAACGTGAAGGATATGCATGAAATGAAGATACAATATAAAAGACATAGAATTCTCGTTGATCAATTTGTCCTTGCACACAAAACGAAAATTTTTTTCAATGATCAAACCATCCCTGCACACCAAAAGAAAAATCTTTTTTAGGGATTAAAAACACCTCTTTGGGAAAAATCTCTCAAGTGGAAGAAAGTTCAATGAAGCATAAAAAGGTAAGATTTTCATCATTGAAGATTTGAAGTATCAGAAGAAAGCAAATTCGGTGAAGCATGAAAAGACAAGATATTCGTCACTGAAGAATTGATGAAGAAGAAAAAGAAGAAGAAGAAAGATCTCAAACAGGGAGAAAAGTTTTAAATTCCGCAAATTAGTTTTCTCTATTTGTAGTTATGAAATTGTTTAGATGATACATGGTATCGAAATATAATTGCATCTACAATTTTTGAGGAAAATTGAATTGTATATTGTAATTGAAACCTTGAATAAAAATGATTTTATGAAAACAATGTCTCGACTTGTTTTTGAGTTTTAAAGTTTCAATTATATTTTAGAAAATATTAAAAATACACAATTCACCCCCCTCTTGTGTAGCCATACGATCCTACAGTTGTTGTCGTTGAGGTTTATGCATGGCCTGGAATTTTTGCAAATCTTTGACACTGAATGCTCTCATGCCTTTAGTTTCAGAGGGCCAGTCGGATAAATTCAATTGGCTTGCAAGGATTCTACATACAGCATCACCATAAAATAACTTTGAACTTATATGCTGTAGTTGAGACATAAAAACATCAAACCAATTTATTTGAATTCTATTCAGCAAGCCATAAGTTGCATATAAACAGCTTCTGTTGACTTCCAAATTGTGTCCAACTCTCTAAAATAAATTTACTTGCAATATATTTGCAATAAATCTTGCCTCTACATTCAGATTTTCCATTAATCTCATTTCAGAATATACATCTGGAATTTGATAAAGATTGAATGTTCCACTCCAGTTGTCTTATTATGTCAAATCCGTTGGTAACAACACCTTCATTCTTTATTCCTAAAACTTCAAAAATTAACTCAGGAGACAACATAAACTCCTGTTCATTTATTTGAGTTTTCAGAAAATTTCTACTCTTGACCAGATTGGTATAAAAAGCTACAATAAGCTTTGTGTATTGCTTCCATTTCGTTCCTACTGGCAAGAATTTAATTAGGCCTTGAAACTCAAACAGATCTCTTATTTCCATCAAATTTCTGAATTTTATTGGACGAGCATGCAGAATTTGACATGTAATCAGATTATTGTATATCTGCAATGCTTCTTCAGATCTAAAATGAATTGCATTACCTTGAATTTTTAATATTGTACACGAAGAAAGTGATACCTGAAGCCATGATTCAGAGTTTAATTCATCTTTAGGAACCTCTTCTTCAAAATGAATGTCATGTTGTTCCTCTTCCAAAATATTATCTTGAAGCTGCTTAGGTAAGCTTGATTCTTCAGCTTCAATAGTGTTAGAAACATTGTCAATATGCTCAACATTCATCTGTTCAGTCTCTATAGAATGTTCAGAGTACAATTTTTCCACAAATTCTACAACCGGTGTATCTGTCTGTAATTGTTCATTTTGTTCAACAGATAATTCCATTGATTCATACTGTGAATTCTCAGACTCTACTTCTATAGATTCCGTAGAAGGCTGGTTAACTTTTAGCTCTTCTAGAGTCTTAACAATTTCAATATCTGCTACTCTAGACAATTCAGCCTTTGAACTAGTTACTACTTCAATATTATCAATTATGTTTGCAATAACTTGTTCAATGTCAAGTACCTGATGCTCTGATTTGTCAATTTCTGCATCATCAGGACTTGTACTAATAGAAAAACTTGAGCTCATATTTGACTTGGATTTCTTCTCAAGTTTTCTAGCAAGGGAAAATAAAGTCTCATTATCTTCATCAGTTTTAGTGTGTTCGGAACTGATGAGTTTATCAGATGCACAATAAGATACAATGTCTAGACATACATTGTCCTTTGGAAATAAATTTTCATCTGATTTTCCTTTTTCAATAGACTTTGTTTCCTTAGACATAATTTTTCTGACTTTCCTTCTTCTATAACATTTTTGTTTCTCCTTTTCAAGTATTGCTGTTTTCTTTTCAAATTGTTCCATAAAAGTTTTCTACTTTAATTCTTCTAAGGCACTTTCAATTGCAACAGCCTTTCGAAGACTATCAACTTTTTTTTTGTCTACAGCAATATCTGATTCTACTTGTTTTAAATATAAAGGAGTAGGGATAGCTGATTCATGCTCTTCCTCAAATGCATGTAGTCTTGTACCGTTTATAGGAGTTTGAGGAGTTCTATTTGATGAACCTACACCTTTTTCCAAGTATTTTGCATACTGTTCCAAAAATGCAATCTCAGCACATTTCATTCTGTATTCTCTATCAAATTTACTTTGAATACCCATGTATGTAATATTTGCATCAGTATGTTGAAGTTCTTGTCTAACTTCATCTAATATTCCCTGAGGAAAGAAGTAATCTCTATAAAGTTCTGCTAACCTTTTGTCCACTCGAAATATTTTCTTGAACCAAGTACGTGGAACTTCATCATTCTCTATTTCTTTTCCTTTTGCATCTCTTCTGCTTTTGCCTTTTCCTCTGCCACGACCTTTGTAGTACTTGGAGACCATCATCGCAAGTTGTAACAACAACAAGCAGGAAAGATTTTCTTGACAAGGTTTACAAATAACCTCTGTCCCTGTGTAATAAGTGTTTAAATAGGGTTTTTAGGCATATAACTCAACGTGAAGAGAAGTCGGGTTTAGAAATTAAATAAATATTGAATAAAGTTTATTCAATTAAGGTACCCGAAATATTCAAGTATAACTCGTTGAGTTAACCAACCTAACGAGTAAAACGATGTCTAGAGGTAGTTTTACACGTTACCTTATCTAACATAACGTCTAGTTAGTACACTTAAACAAGTTTCGGATGCTTCCAACTAAAACCTTCCGAAAACAACACACATGCTAAACTTAACATTATCTTGAGAACATTGTAAACTATTTGAACATTTTGTCTTTTGAATCTAGAATAGTTTATTTGTCTTTTTAAATTATTTCATCAAGATTTTAAGAGGACATTAATTCAGATTAACTAAGATTTGTATTCTAAATTATATTAATCTGTTTTTGGCATTGTTAATCCTCCCCCTACAAATATACTTCAAATATATTCAATCAAAATACAAAATATACTTGTAGTGACAATAGATGTTAAGTATAAATATACTTTTACATTTTCTTTTCAGAGACTTCCGTTATCTTGACATCATCAAAAATGATTTCCAGAATCAATTCCTAATGTATATGAATCAAAACACAACTTTGAACTCAATTCGATTAATTCAAGGAGAATAAAAGAATGTATCTCAAATAAACTTTTTCAAAAGTACTAATGTTGATTCAATAAATCAGTAGTCATATTGGTATAAACTATATGCAATTCAAAGATATCTGTAATTAATGAAACAACTTTTTCTTTTCAAAACAGTAAATATTGATAATTTTCTTTAAAAGTTAGTTTGAAAAGCTTGAATCATACAAGAGCTTTCTAATATACCCGTGTAATGAGCTTTCAGTCAACAATCCCAGATCTGATCAGGACCTTAGGTTGCCAGATTTAAAGAATCCTTTTTCAGGACAACAATCCTTACATACCTATCTGCTCGAGTACAAAAGGCTCGTGATCAAACTGATCAATAAACTCTCAAAGATTTTTACTTTGTAAACACTTTTCATTTTAAGCATAGTATATATGTATTCCATTTAATACAGATGCAATAAAACACAAATCTCATACAATTTTTACTTCTATGATTGTATTGAGAATATGAATTAGTTTCAATAAGCTTATACTTTTGATTAGCAGTGTAAGATGAGTTACATATAACTTATTCTACAAGTTTAATCAATTAAGTCAAATTTGTGCATGATCATATGCATTTTCCTTGATTCAAAGAAAACATTTAATCAAAATTTCAGAATGTCAGAAGTATTTAATGTTTTTCATTTACACTTCCACTTAAAATTGTAAAAACTATTAAAATTGATAAACTACTTAAAAGTCAATAAGATACTATTATGATTTTACAATAAATACATAGTATCTTAAGCAGCAGTTTAGATATTACTTTAGATATTTATAATAAGTATATAATATCTATGAGGTGAACAACATCATCAATAATATTTATCGTTTTATGTGGAGTTTAAGCATTTTACACATCACATAGCCTACAAATACCTAAATTTAATCTAATGTAGCAGAATGTATTTTCGTCTAGAGGTTTTGTAAATATATTAGCTAATTGATTTTTACTAGACACAAATTCTAATTTAATTTTTCTTTTAATTACGTTTTCTCTTAGAAAATGATGTCTAACCTCTATATGTTTTGCTCTTGAATGTAATACAGGATTTTTAGAAAGATTTATTGCAGAACTACTATCACAATAAATCTCAGTTGTATCATAAGATAATCCAAAATCTTCTAAAGTTTGCCTTATCCACGGAATCTGAGTGCAAGGCAGTGCAGCAGCAACATATTCAGCTTTTGTAGTAGAAAGTGCTACACAGTTTTGCTTTTTACTAAACCATGACACCAAATTATTTCCCAATAATTGACATGTGCCACTAGTACTCTTTCTATCAGATTTAGATCCTGCATAATCAACATCAGTATATCCTATAAGATCTATTGAACTATCCTTAGAATAATACAGTCCGAAATTTTTAGTTCCTTGTATATATCTAAATATTCTTTTCACTGTAATTAAGTGTGATTCTTTAGGATTAGATTGAAATCTAACACAAACACACACAGCAAACATAATATCAGGTCCACTAGTAGTCAAATAAAGTAAAGAACCAATCATACTTCTATATTTTCTTTGATCTATAGATTTTCCTATGTCATCAATATCTAACTTTAAAGTAGTACTCATAGGAGTTTCTCGAATTCTTGTATTATTAAAATTAAATTTCTTAAGCATTTCATCTGCATATTTTTCCTGATTTAAAAATATACCTTTATCCATTTGCTTAATTTGAAGTCCTAGAAAATATGAAAGTTCTCCTATCATACTCATTTCAAACTGATTAGTCATCTCTTCAGAGAATATTTCTATCAACTTATTAGAGGTTGCTCCAAAGATTATATCATCCACGTATATTTGAACAACAATCTGATCTTTACCATCTTTCTTAATAAATAGAGTATGATCCACTTTTCCCATGGTATAGCCTTTTTCTATTAAAAAAGTAGACAATCTTTCATACCAAGATCTAGGTGCTTGCTTCAAACCATATAAGGCTTTCTTCAATTTATACACAAAGTCAGGATTTTTAATATCTTTAAATCCAGGTGGTTGTTTTACATAGACTTCTTCATTAATTAAACCATTTAGAAATACACTCTTTACATCCATTTGATATAATTTAAAATCCATATAACAAGCATAGGCCAATAATATTCTAGTACTTTCTAACCTAACCATAGAAGCGAATGTTTCATCATAATCTAATCCTTTTTCCTGTGTATACCCTTGTGCAACTAATCTAGCTTTATTCCTTATAATTTGACCAGTTTCGTTAGTTTTGTTTCTAAAGATCCACTTTGTACCTATTATGGACTAATTTTCTGGTGGAGAAACTAATTCCCATACATCATTTCTGATGAATTGATTTAGTTCTTCTTGAATTGCCACTATCCAATTTTCATCAGATAATGCTTCTTGTATATTCCTTGGTTCCACCATAGAAACAAACATACACATACTATTTAAATTTACTGAAGCTCTAGTGTTAACTCCCTCATTAATATTACCAATGACTTGAGTAATGGGATGTGATGAAGAATAACACCAATTTCTCTGATTTTCCTCAATATTCTCATCAACATCTGAAAGTCCATCACTTTCATCATTAGTTTGATTATTTAAGTTCATATTTTGATTTTCTTAGATAAATAATCAATCTCTCTATTGATCTCTAACTCATTTGAAAAATTGATCATATCATCATTATCAGCTTTAGATTGAGATTCTCTAAGAGAATTTTCATTGAAGCTTACATGGAGGGTTTCTTCAATAGTCCTAGAAGTCTTATTATATACTCTATAGGCTTTACTTCTAGTAGAGTAACCTACAAAAATTCCTTCATCCGATTTGGCTTGAAATTTATCCTTTTTATCCTTAGTATTAAGAATAAAGCACTTGCAGCCAAATGGTTTCATATAGGAAATTTTTGGAACCCTATTAAACATAATTTCAAAAGGAGTTTTATTAACATGAGATCTTAAATGACTTCTGTTAATAACATAACAAGCTGTATTAACTGCTTCAGCCCAAAGGTTTTGAGGTAACTTATGTTCATTCAACAAAGTTCTGGCCATTTCCTGAAGTGATCTATTCTTTCTCTCAACAACACCATTTTGACACGGTGCTCTTGGAAAAGAAAATTTGTGATCAATGCCATGCTCATTACAATAGTTATCCATTTGATCATTATCAAATTCAGTTCCATGATCACTCCTAAGTTTTTGAATAGAGACACTTTGCTCATTTTGAACAAAATTGCAAAACATTTTAAATTTTTCAAAAACTTCTGTCTTAGATGGTAGAAAATATACCCAAGTGTATCTAGAGAAGTCATCTACTAAAACAAATACATACTGTTTACCACCAAGACTCATGATTCTTGTTGGTTCAAATAGATCCATATGTATAAGTTCTAAGACTCTCTTGCTTGAAATATCAATTTTGGATTTAAAAGAGTTTTTGTGAAGTTTACCTAACTCACATGCATCACACATAAAGTTCTTTGAGTATTTAATCTTTGGTAAACCTCTCACTAAATGTTTTCTAGATAGTTTATGTAACAGTCTCATATTTATATGCCCAATCCTTCTATACCATAGATATGCATCACTAGTTTCAGCTAGCAAACATGAATTTAAATCAACTGCACCAGAAGGTAAAGATAAAATACATACAGAACCTTTTCTTTTAGCAATAAACTTAATTTCATCTGTATTTTTATCAATTATTTTGCATACATTATCTTCAAACACTAAATAATATCCATTTTCAGTTAGTTTTATGACACTTAGCAAATTAAATCCTAGGTTTTCTATATATAGTACATTCGAAATAACACAAGTAGGAGTTATTTGAACATTGCCCATACCTATGATTTTATCTTTGCTTTTGTTTCCAAATGTTACACTTCCTTTCATGGTATTTGTAAAATTTTGTAATAGACCTTTTTGTCCAGTCATGTGACTTGACGCTCCACTGTCTAAGATCCATTTTGATGTTGTTTCCTCCTTAGACTCATCTGCCATGAAGCACACATGAGCAACGTCTTCTAACTCTTGTTCTCCTTCTGAATGTGAAGATTTTGATGCTGATTCCTCAGATTCAGACTCTTTAGATGTGTCATCCCAAGTGACCTTCAAAGCCTTTTTCTTGTAAAACTTTTTCTGAGTTTTCTGAGCCGTCTTCTTCTGGTTTGTCCTACTTTGCTTTTCATTTTTCCTCATAGGACAATCTGGAGAAAGATGTCCAGGTTTCTTATAGTTGTAACATACATACTTTCTGGATGAAGAATTCTTGTCATTCAATGATTTTGACGTTGAGGGTTTATCATTTTTGTTCCTTTGCTGTTTCTTAGCTTTCCATGCTTTCTTGAATTTCCTAGTCAGCAAAATCAAATCCTCGTCAAAATCAGTAGATATATCAGAAATTGATTTAATTTCGAAGGCTATTTCTTTCTTCATTTTTAGTTTGTTGTGACTCAGTGATTCATTTAATTGAACTTCATAAGCTGTTAAATTTCCTATAAGTTCATTCATAGTAAAAACATTTAAATCTCGTGATTCCTCAATTGATGTTACTTTCTGAGACCATTTAGAACTTAGGGATTTGAGAATTTTCCTCACCAAATCCTTCTGTTCAAAATTCTTTCCTAAACGTTTTAAAGAGTTTATGATATCAAGAAATCTGGAAAACATCTCAGAAATATTTTCATCTTCATGCATCTTAAAGAGTTCATACTTATGAATCAACATGTTTATTTTAGTCTCTTTAACTTGAGAAGTACCTTCATGTGAAACTTCTAATGCATGTCACACCTCATAAGCAGATTTATATTCCGACACTTTACTGAACTGTTCATAACTCAATGCACAGAATAAAATATTTAAGCCCTTAGCATTCAGAGTTTCATTTTCTTTTTCAATAATTATCCAAGTATTATAAGGAGTAGTTAACGGAGTATATGGTTTAGAAATCATGAACCACAACTTATGATCTATACTTTGAAGAAAAACAGTCATCCTATATTTTCAATATTCAAAATGTATTCCATCAAATAAAGGAGGACGATTAAGATTTTGGCATTCATATAAAGAAAAGTTACCATTTCAAGTAGCCATTTTACCTTAGATTTTTCAACCTATTTGATTTTAAACAGTCTAAAAACTTTAAAACAATTTGAGCCTTAAATCAAGAAAGTTAAACGTATGCTCAGGTTAATTTCTGTTTAAAAACAAGGAAGGTAGAATAAGCAATGATATTAAATAAGTTGGTATCGATTTTATATCAAAGATTATTAACAAAGCTCTGATACTACTTGTAGGATCTTATGGCTACACAAGAGGGGAGTGAATTGTGTATTTTTAATATTTTCTGAAATATAATTGAAACTTTAAAACTCAAAAACAAGTCGAGACATTGTTTTCATAAAATCATTTTTATTCAATGTTTCAATTATAATATATAATTCAATTCTCCTCAGAAATTGTAGATGCAATTATATTTCGATACCATGTATCATCTAAACAATTTCATAACTACAAACAGAGAAAACTAATTTGCGGAATTTAAAACTTTTCTCCCTATTTGAGATCTTTCTTCTTCTTCTTTTTCTTCTTCGGCAATTCTTCAGTGACGAATATCTTGTCTTTTCATGCTTCACCAAATTTGCTTTCTTCTGATACTTCAAATCTTCAGTGACGAAAATCTTACCTTTTTATGCTTCACTGAACTTTCTTCCACTTGAGAGATTTTTCCCAAAGAGGTGTTTTTGATCCTTGAAAAAGATTTTTCTTTTAGTGTGCAGGGATGGTTTGATCCTTGAAAAGATTTTTCGTTTTGTGTGCAAGGATAAATTGATCAACGAGAATTCTATGCCTTTTATATTGTATTTTCATTTCATGCATATCCTTCACGTTTAACCACTACTAGTTTTCCACTTCTCCACATCTTTTCTTTTTCCTTCATCGAAACACATACGTTCTAACCCATGTTTATATTTCAAATTTTCTTTAATCATCAGTCCTAGATCTTTGAAAAATTTCCTGCAAAATAAACTTTCTCGTCCCAAAGTTTTTCATCAGTGTAATAAGAAGTCGTTACTTTAGTGTTAACTAAACAAGTAACACAAGTATATATATAACTTAACGTTTCTAACTTAACGAGTTCCTCATGTGCCATTTCACGTGACAAGTACTGTAGCTAACTCAACGAACTAAGTCCGTGGTGTTATGCTATCTCAACGAACCATCTCTGTTGTGTTATGATAACTCAACGAACCATTTCCGTTGTGTTATGATAACTCAACGAACTAGTAATAAACAAATGTTTTTATAATAAGAATTTTACCACGTGCAAAAATAATAACTTAAGTTTATAACGCTAACCTAACACGTTGCCTTAGTGTTCAATATAGCAACTCAACGCGTTTAGTTATGTTAACTTAACGAGTTAAACATGTGTACCTCACATGATACAATACAACATTCGTAACTTATAATTTCACCACGTGTATAACACTAACTTAACGAGTTCGTCTCTTCTTTTACTCACTAACTTAACGAGTTATCACGTGACCTATTTTATCCTTTAAGCCTCTAACTTAACGAGTTCTCACGTGACCTCTATACAAACAAAACTCTAACTTAACGAGTTGTCTAAACATGCACTGTTCATGATACAGAAGATATAACATTAAAACATATCATGCTTTTCAATAAAAACACACGTTAACTTAACATTTAGCTAAATGAGAAATTAATGCAACGAAACGAGTAGATATTAACTTCAGATCCAATACAGACAAGTATTTATATCAATAAGCTTTTTCTGTATTAATTGATGATTTTAATTTCTTTTCACAAGCAATAGTAATTGAGCAAATATTATTATTTTCATTCAGCACACATCATCAAAACAAAAATATTCAACAAATAGGACAAGAAGTATATCTTTATATGACTAGACTCCATAACCATCTAGGAAAATTAAGATCTAGATGGGTAGGACCTTACATAGTTTGAAATATTTATCCCTATGGAGCTATTGAAATTGAAAATCCTAAAAATCAGAATATATTTAAAGTAAATGGACAAAGACTTAGACCTATTTTGAAGATACCAAAAAGTTCTTTTGGAATTGTAGAAGAAGTAAGAGTAGAGGACTACTCAAGCTTTACGTAGTAAGAAAGTTTCTAAGTATATATATAAATATATATATATTTTTTTAAAACATAGTCACGGTTCAACTAGAAGAAATTGTCGATTTTACCGAAACATGTTTTAAAAAGAAAAAAATCATTGCGGTTCAATCGATAGGATCCATCGGTTTGACCAAAATGCAAAAACATAAAATATATATATTATATTTAGTTAAGTGTCGGTGTTACCGAAGTATAGTATCGATTCAACCGATAGAAAAAGAGAGAAAATATATAATTTTGGTTCAACCGAGGAATGTAACAGTTTGACCGAAAACTTTTAAAGTGTTAAAAAATTAAGAATCGGTTAGACTGGAAATTCTTCAGTCTTGATCGAAGAAAATATTATTATATGTATTTTTATTAGATATAACTTTATGGAAAGTCCGTTGAGTTACACTTAACTCAATGAACTTACTCTATTGAGTCTTGGATAAGTTAACGAACTTACCCCGTTGAGTTAACTATAACTCAATAGAGTACTACAGTTAAGTACACGGACTTAGTCTGTGGAGTTAACCGTAATTCCACGGATGAGACAGTGAGTGATGTGTGGGAAATGATCCGATTACCCACCTAAACTTACGGCTTATTTATATTAAACTTAGGGTTTGGGGGCATTATCCACAAAATCATTTAGAATGTAGAATAGTAAAGATCAGAGCAATTTCGTTCCGTTGCATAACTCCATGATGAGGAATATGACACCTGAGTTTTGGGAAAAGGTAGTAGACATGTTAGAATTTCTCAAAGACTTGGAGGAATGGCACACGAGGCAGAAAATTAAAAATACGATGAGGGAAAAAGAGCTACAAAAGGTAGAATCTAACCTTTTCTATTGGAGGAAATAATTAGTAGATTTGGGTATATAAATTCCTCAAATAATGGAAACTAGAATCAAAGTTGCTACGAAAATTGTTGTAAGTAAAGAAAGAAAAATCAAGCCAAATAATGAAATTGCCCTAGAACTAATCTAATGTAAGTCCCAGCTCTGGTTCAAGAGGCATAGGTAGACGAGCTCGATGGGCGATCTGGGAGCAACAAAGGAAAGAAAATGAAGAACAAGAGGAACCGACTATTGAAAGACCTATTCCTGAGGAACAACAACCAGGACCTTCAGTTCCACCACCAAGGCCGTTGGAACGAGCAACAATTTTAGGGTCTTCTATTAAAGAAGAAAGAAGAGAATTTCAAGAATTGGTTCAAATAGGAAAAGACCAAGGAGAACTAGAAGAATTGGTAGTAGCTATAGCACATCTGGTGTTTGATGCACGGTGCAAAAAGAGGGCTATAGAAAAGCTGAAAGCCCAATACAAAATTGAAGTGAAACAACATTGTGAAGCTATTGCCAGACCTACTGCAAAAGGAGATGAAGCTGGTCCTTCAAGACCAGTAATTATGGAAAGAGTTAAACAGGAAGAGCCAGTACCTATGGCTCAAAGGCCTGCAGAGCCTATTTTTGTGGATTTAATCTCAAACAAGGAAGAGGAAGAGGAAGACCAGACACAATTAATTAGAAAAATGAAAGGAAAAGAGATAGTGTCTGAATATCAAGAGGAGATTAAATCTGAAAGACAAATGTTAGTAGGGCCTATAGAGCCAAATTTTGTGAACTTGCTATCTGATTCTAAAGAGGAGTAGGAGCAGCAGTAGAAAGAGCAAAGAGAAGAAGAAAAACAGGCTGAAACTAGTCTACAGCCTGTACAAATAGAAGAAACAGAAATTAGGGTAGAAGTTGATTTGCCCGAAACTTCATCCCAATCTGCCATAGAATCAGAAAGAACAGTGACAATGCAAATTGATAGTCAAGAGGAAGAAGAAAAAGAAAAAAATGAACAAGAAGCTGAACAATATATGGAAAGAGATGGCTCGCTAGATTCCTATTTAGAATGAAAAAGTACATATTATTAATGGTTAAATGATGGTTAATTGCATAATATTTAGCTTATCATATAAGAATTAAGCCATTATATTATAATTGCACTCTTATATGCTTTAATTGAAGAATTTGCTTAATTTGGGGGAATTAATGTTAATTTAGTACATTTCTGAACTGTCGGTAAGTTGTAGGTTGTGAAATTCTTAAGTATCCGAATTTTCTGATATTTTGGATAGTTATGTTTAACATACCGAACATATTCGAATAGTTATGTTTAACAGACCAAACATGTATCGGATAGTTATGTTTAAATTGCCGAACAATTATGTTTTGAGAGAATATTTTATTATTTCCTGAAATACACGTGTCGAAACCATAATGAATGACTTAAGTGAACTTTCGGTGAGTTATCTATAACTATCTGAAATTGCAGCTGGGCATCAGATAGTTATCCCTATAACTCTCTGAAATCTCTTTTTATTTATAAAATAGTTGAGGACACGTGTCATGTTTTGGGAAATTGACTTATGTGGATTTTCAGTGACTTATCTCTAACTATCTGAAATGCATCTGAGCATTAGATAGTTAGACCTGTAACTCTCTGAAATGTTATTTTATGATTAAACTACTGCTGACACATGTCGAGATATGGTAGGTTTACTTAAGTTATATATCGGTGAGTTATTTGTAACTATCTGAAATGCATCTGAGCATCAGATAGTTAAATTTATAAGTATCCGAAATGCACCTAAGCATCGGATAGTTAAATTTATGCACATGTTGAATTTAAATGCTTTAGTATATCACGTGAGATGCACATGTTTAACTTGTTAAGTTAGCATAACTGTACGCGTTGAGTTACATGAATACACACAAAGGTAACGTGTTATGTTAGCAGCTTATTTCTTTATATTTTCTAATATGCCACTGTAGCGGTTATAGGAACAGATAGTTGCAAGAGAAAAAACCACGTTTGCACGTATCGCGCAGGAGAAGAAAGCATCGCCATTGATATGAATGAAGGAAATCCAACCGACCATTCAAGCAGAAGCAGTTACTACTGAAGAAATGTAAAAGAAAAGAAGAAAAAAGAGGTGCGTGTGTGATCGATGGGCGAACAGTGTGTGTAGAGGAGGATGAGTTTCGCAATTCTCTGAAGTACCACACCAACCATCATCATCACCACCATAATCACCAACCATCGGAGGTCTGTGAAGATACTTGCCTGATGTCAGGTCGATTCTGAGCCAAACACAGTGCCTGACAACCACTATGAGGAGTGATCGTGTCGCGGGAAGGGAAGCCATTTTCACCAAGCGTCGACTCATATTTTAGGAGATCGTAAAACTTTTAGCCTTGGCTTCAGGTTGATGCCTGTATGCTGAAGAGGAGATCATCTTGTAATTTTGGACTCGCGATTCTATAAGGAGAGGAGACAGAATTTTAAGTGGTTTAATTTTATGTTCATATTAAAACAAAAATACCAAAAACAATTTATCTATGTTTGTATGTTGTATTTGAGTGTTGTATTGTTTGTGTTGTATCGTGATTAATGTTATCTTTGTTAGTGTTATGATTGTTTTATGTTTATTTTAGTTTTACAGTTTACTGAAATTGGTTCATTCAAAAGACTTAAAGATTTTAATGGTTACTATTTGAATTATCTGAATGTTAGTATTGCTTAATGATAAATCCAATGTTAACTAACATTAAAGAGCTTAATTGATGTTATTTACAATCTATGGAATCGCCCAATGGTTAGCTGAATTCCTTTGTAAATAGCAGTATTAAAAAGAAAAGACAAGCTCGTGGAGTTAACTTAAGTCCACGAGGTTAATCCGTTGAGTTATCCATAACTCAATGAACTTAGTCCGTTGAGTTAATTATAATTCAACGGAGAGCTTATTGAATATATAAATTTGATTGTTAGCAAACAAATAGTTCTCAAGTTCGTCAGCAATTCCCTATGGGATTGACTTGTATTTGCACACTGATACAATAGACATTCTGCACTTGCAGTTAAAGTACAAATTGGAATTAATATCTAAATTGTATTAAAGGTTGTTTGTTTACTTCTAAAAGAGAGAATAGGCATAAAGATAAATTATTTAAGTAAAAATAGAAGTAACAAATCCAAGTTTTTCTAGTGTAATGCTAGGAAAATGCAAACAAGTTTTATGGCGTCGTTGCCCGGGAATTGAATTGAATTAACATAAGTAACTGATAGAGCTGTTTCATTTTAATAGCTAGAGTTGTGTGTTTTCTTCTGTAATTAAGAATATGACATATGCTTATGCTCAAAGATTTCTGAAACTTGTAATTAGCATATGTGAATTCTGCAATTCTGAAGGACATGACATTTCTGACTGTTTGAAATTGAGACGTTTATGGTTAGATTCCATGAACAACAAATGAATTATCCTCAATATAATAGAGCCGAGTATGAGAATCTTATAGTTTACCCAACTAATGGTCAGTATAGAATGTGTAATATGTCGAGAGACACTGAAGTTTGGGATAGGTATGACAGACTGGAGCATAGTATAGAGCAAAATCTGGACAAATTGGAATACTTTATTTATCAACAACAAGAAGTCAACCAATTAAACTATAAGGAAGTATATTCAAAACCTAAAAAGGATATAATTTACGAAACTGAAAAAATCATAATGAAAATTGATCAAAAATTGAATGCAATGAAATTAGATGATCTAGAAAGAAAATTAAAAGCATTAGACAAATATGCAATGAAAATACATGTTATGCAACAAGACAATGAAAATTATAATGTTATAAACCTACATAATTTGCAAAATATACAGCAAACAGAAAATACTAATGCAAGAGAATTTAAAGAATGCACTTTAAAACTAAAAACAATTGAAGATCATAATCACGAAAATGATATGCAAAAACATCATGAGAATAACAAAAATCTGGAAGATGTATGTGTAACATTAAGATCTGGAACTAATAAACCACCAAGAACTCAAAATGAAAATGATATGAAGGTGGATAAGAGTAAAAATCAAAATGATAATGAAAATGTAATAGCTGAAAATCTAGAAATCACTGAAGAATAATCTGAATCTGCGAATGAAGCTAAAAATGATCAAACAAATCAACTGAAAGAAAAAGAGTCTTTGAAATCAAAATCTTTAGCACCCTATTCTAAAAGATTACAACAAAGAATACCTGAAAAACAAGAAAAAATTAGAGAAATTTTTGAAAAAGTACAAGTTAATATTCCTTTGTTAGATCTATTGCAGAAAATGCCACCTTGTGCTAAATTTCTTAAGGATTGGTGTACTAAGAAAAGAGAGCGAAAAGTTCTTAGTAAGGTCTTTTTAGCTAAGCAAAGTAGTTCCCTATTTCTGCCACAAATTCCTAAAAAGTTATCTGATCTTGGAATCTCTGTTATATCATGCACCATAAGAAATACCATTCTAGAAAGAACCTTAATAGACTTAGGTGCATGTATAAATGTTATGCCAAGTGATATATTTGCATTCTTAGGATTAGAAGGCTTAACTCCTACTAGTACGGTTATTCAATTAGCTGATAGAAGTATAAGATACCCTAGAGGAAAAATAGAGGATGTCTTAATTAAAATAAAAAATTTTATATATTCTATTGATATTGTAATTTTGGATTCCCAACAAATTAAGCATAAAAATAGTGATACATCTTTAATTTTAGGAAGGCCATTTTTAGCAACATCAAGGGCTGTTATAAATTGTAAAACTGGAGTAATGAAATTAGCATATGGTAATGCGGATACTCAATTAAATATTTTCAAACCAGAAAGGTTTGAGGCGTTAGAAATGTCCTTACATACCATAGACTTTTTAGAGGATGAAGGAGATTTGTTAGATGATGTGATTCAAGAAGAATTAAATAGACAAATCAATTCTGAAATTTTAGAAGAAAGTGAAAGCATAAATATAGAAGGAGATCGGGAAGAAATTAATTTAGAAAATGATGATGTTCAATTAGGAGCTCTAGCTTCTGATGGGCAGCATTTAGAATTAAAACCTTTACCTCCTGAATTAACCTATATATTTCTGGAAGATAAACGAACCTGTCGAATCATTATTGCTTCAGATTTAAAAGAGGAGCAAATAGCTAAATTAAAAGATGTAGTAAAAAGTTATAAAAAAACAATAGGATGGACTATAACTGATATAAAAGGGTTAAGTTCAACTTTATGCTATCACCACATATATTTAAAAGAGAATGCTAAACCTGTTAGAATTCCTGAGAGGAGATTAAATCCAAACCTTAAAGAAGTAGTCAGGAAGGAAATAGTTAAATGGTTAGATAATGATATAATTTATCTGATTTCTGATAGCTCGTGGGTTAGTCTAATCCATGTAGTTCCCAAGAAATCAAGATTAACAGTTATTAGGAATGAAAGTCAAGACTTGATACCTACTAGAATTCAATCAGGCTGGAGAGTATGTATAGACTATAGAAAGCTGAATGCTGTGACTAGGAAAGATCATTTTCCCTTACCTTTTATAGATCAAATGTTGGAAAGATTAGCAGGGCAAGAATATTTTTGTTTCCTAGACAGGTATTCAGGGTATAATCAAATTCTAGTAGCATTAGAGGATCAAGAGAAAACAACTTTCACCTGTCCTAATAGAACTTATGCTTTTAAGAGAATGCCATTCGGATTATGCAATGCGCTAGCTACCTTTCAAAGGTGTATGTAGGGCATATTTACTGGAATGATTGAAGATTTGTTAGAAATATTTATGGATGATTTTACTGTATATGGCAACTCATATGAAGTTTGTTTAATCAATTTTGACCAAATATTAAAACGCTGTGTGGAAAAAAATCTGGTTTTAAATTGGGAAAAATGTCACTTCATGGTCAAACAAGGAATAGTCTTAGGGCATGTTGTTTCTAAGAAAGGGTTGGAAGTAGATAAAGCTAAAATAGAAGTAATTTCTAATCTACCAGAACCTAAATCAGTAAAAGATATTAGATCATTTCTAGGACAAGCTGGTTTTTATAGAAGATTTATTAAAGACTTTAGCAAGATAGGTAGATCTTTAACTAATCTATTAAAAGATGTTCCGTTTAACTTTGATAAAAATTGCAAGGAAGCATTTTTCAGACTTAAGACTAACTTAATTTCAACTCCTATAATTTAAGCACCTGATTGGAACCATCCATTTGAATCAATGTGCGATGCTTCTGATTTTGCTGTTGGAGCAATGTTAGGACAGAAGATAGAAAAATCACCTAGAGTGATTCATTATGCAAGTAAAACCTTAAATGATGCTCAAGTTAATTACACAACTACTAAAAAAGAATTATTAGCTGTCGTGTTTGCTTTAGAAAATTTTAGATCATATCTGATTGGAGCTAAAGTAATAGTATGCACAGATCATTCAGCTCTAAAACATCTAATAAAGAAAAAAGAAACTAAACCTAGATTGATCTGATGGATATTATTATTGTAAGAATTTGATTTAGAAATTAAAGATAAAAAAGGTTGTGAGAATGTAGTAGCAAATCATTTATCAAGATTACAAATAGAAAAATCAAATATTGAAATTAAGGATAATTTTCCTGATGAACAATTAATGACCATCAACACAATACCTTGGTATGCAACATAGTTAATTACTTAGTTACTGGTTTAACACCTAAGGATTGGAATAGACAGGATAAGAAATTGTTCTTTTCAAGAGTAAAATATTACTATTGGGAAGACTCATACTTATTTAAGAAATGTCCTAATCTGGTTTTAAGGAGGTGTGTTCCAGAAACTGAATATCAGATCATATTGTCTTTCTACCATGACCAAGCATATCGAGGGCATTTTGGTTTAGGGAAAACTACTGCCAAAATTCTGCAATGTGGATTTTATTGGCCAACACTATTCAAAGATGCTCATAGATACTACTTAAGTTGTTTAAGATGTCAACAAATAGGAAGAATATCAAAGAGGAATATGATGCCTTTGAATCCTATTATTAAGGTTGAAATCTTTGATGTGTGGGGAATAGATTTTATGGGTCCATTTCCTATGTCTAATCAATTTAATTATATATTATTGGGGGTAGATTATGTATCTAAATAGATAGAAGTTATTTCTACAAAAACTAATGATAACAAAGTAGTAATACACTTTATAAGAACTAATATAATTGCCAGATTTGGAATACCTAAAGCTATTATCAGTGATAGAGGAACTCATTTCTGTAATAGAAGTTTTGAAGCCTTAATGAAGAAATATGGAGTAAACCACAAAATTGCAACATCATATCATTCGCAAACAAGTGGACAAGTAGAAAGTGCAAACAAACAAATTAAATTAATCTTAGAAAAAGTAGTAAATCCTACTAGAACAGATTGAGCTAATAGATCGATAGATGCACTTTGGGCTTATAGAACTGCTTATAAAACAAGCTTAGGTATGTCACCTTTTAGGCTATTAAATGGAAAAAGTTGTCATTTACTTGCTGAAATAGAACATAAAGCTTATTGGGCATTAAAAACTCTGAACACTAATTTAAATCAAGCTGCTGAAAATAGAAAAATGCAATTAATTGAATTTGAAAAATTTAGAAATGAAGCTTATTCGAAGACTGTAAGAGAAAAAGAAAAAATTAAATTTTGGCATGATAATAAAATTATTCCTAAAAGCTTTGAAATAGGACAAGAAGTATATCTTTATATGGCTAGACTCCATAACCATCTAGGAAAATTGAAATCTAGATGGGTAGGACCTTACATTGTTCGAAATGTTTATTCTTATGGAGGTATTGAAATTGAAAATCCTAAAAATCAGAATATATTTAAAGTAAATGGACAAAAACTTAAACCTATTTTGAAAACACCAAAAAACTCCTTTGGAATTATGGAAGAAGTTAGAGTAGAGGACTACTCGAGCTTTACTTAGTAAGAAATCAGTTTTTATGTTTATATATATATATGTATAAAATATTAAAAATATATATAAAACATAAAAATCGTTGTGGTTCAACCGATTGGATCCATCGGTATGACCAGAACATAAAAAGTATGTATATTAATTTTCAAAAAAAATGTTGGTTTTACCGAAACATAGTATTGGTTCAACTGAAATACAAATAAAAAATAAAAAAATTTTTAGGTCTGACCGAAACATAGTATTGGTTAAATCGGTAAAAAAATAGAAAAAACTATTCTCTATAATATTTTTATTATTATATTTGCTTGTATGAGGAGTCTATTCAATTACGCTTAACTCAACGAGCTTACTCCGTTGAGTCTTGAGTTAGTCAACGAGCTTATTCCGTTGAGTTAACTGTAACTCAACGGAGTACTGTAGCTAAGACCTCAGATAAAATAGTAATAGTTGGTTTGGGAAATGACCCGATTACCCGCCTAAACTTAGGGCTTATTTAAACTAAAACCTAGGGTTTTAGGGGCATTATCCGGCAAATCATTTAGAATCTAGAATAGTAGAAATCAGAGCGATTCCGTGCGGTTGTGTAACTCCACGATAAGGAAGATGACGCCTGAATTCTGGGAAGAGGCAGTGGACACCGCATAGTTTTTGAAGGAATCTGAAGAATGGCACACGCGGCAGAAGATTAGAAATACAACAAGAGAGAAAGAGCTACAAAAGGTAGAATCAGAACTCTTTAACTTGAGAAAAATTTTGGTTAAGTTAGAAATACAGATACTACAGATAATGGAGACACGAATTAGAGTGGCAACTGAAATTGCAGTAAGTAAAGAAAGAAAGAAAGATACGGCCAAATAATGAAGTAGCCCTAGAATTAATCCAACGTAAGTCTCGGCTCTGGTTCAAAAGATGAATCTGTAGACGAGCTAAATGGGTGATCTGGGAGCAAGAAAGGAAAGAAAATGAAGAAGAGGCAACTGAAGGACAAGAGGAGCCGACTACTGAAAGACTTGTTCCTGAGGAGCAGCAGCCTGGACCTTCAAATCCATTTCCTAAACCATTAGAAAGGGTGGTAGTTATGGGGCCTTCAAACGAAGAAGAAATAAGAGAATTTGAAGAACTGGTTCAAGTTGGGAAAAACCAAGGAGAATCAAAAGATTTGGTAGTGGCCAAAGCACACCTAGTGTTTGATGTACTTTACAAAAAGAAGGCTATAGAAAAGTTGAAAGCCCAATATAAAATCAAAGTGGAACAACATCAAGAAGCTACTACCAAATCTACTAAAAAAGGAGATGAAGTTGGTCCTTCGAGACCAGCAATTAAAAGAAAAGTTAAATAGGAAGAGCTAGTACCTATGGCTCGAAGGCCTGCAAAGCCTACTTTTGTAGATTTAATTTCAGAAGATGAAGAGGAAGAACAGACACAACTAATCAGAAAAAAGAAAGTAAAAGAAAAAGTGCCTGAATATGACGAAATTAAATCTAAAGTACCAATTTCTACAGGGCCTGTGGAGCAGATTTTTATTAACCTGCTATCCGATTCTAAGGAGCAGGAGGAGCTGTAGCAACTTGAGCAAAGAAAAGAAGAAAATCAGGTTGAAATTAGTCTGTAGCCTGTACAAGAAGAAACAAAAATTAGGGCAGAAACTGAATTACCCGTGACTCCATCCCAATCTATTACAGAATCAGAAAGAACAGTAACAGAACAGATTGGTAGTCAGGAGGAAAAAGAAAGAGCAGAAAATGAAGTGGCAGAAAGAAGTCATTTGGACAAAAATAATTTTACAGATTCCACTGAAGAACAAGAAACTCTTCAACAAATAATGGACAGAATTCAAGACAGAGTGAAGAGTTCTGCCAGCTCACCACCACAAACAGAAATAGGAATTCAGGAATCTGTAGAAAATATTCAAATGCAGCCTATAGAAAAGGAAGAGCAAGAGCAAACCCCTCTAGAGCAACAAAGTCACCTTCCTGACTCGACTGAAACAACAATTTTGAATGAAGTACATTTTTGTAGTCAGGAAGCTTATACCAAATACCAAGAAATAAGGGGTTACGACATTATTTACAGTAGACCAGTAAATTGGGATGGAATGCAAGAAATCAAATATCTATTTGAATTCCAAGGTCTACTGCAATTCATTTCTCAAGAAAGAGGGCATGCAGTATATGAGAATTTAGTGCCCTATTTTTATGCAAATTTAAGAGAAAGAGAAGGAAGATTAATTTCTAACGTGGAGGAAGCTGATGTATAGATAACACCAGAGCTTCTCCACAACATTTTTAGTTTAAAGAATGAAGGAATAACAATTTTGGAAGATACAACTGTAGTTGAATGGACTGAACAGCAAATTAAGGATTGTTTAGCTATCAATCCTAGTGTGCCATTATTAAACAAATTGAAGCATTTAAATGGTAAAGCACACCTGGTAGCTAACATTCTGATTAAGAATGTCTATCAACGATAGGGCCATGACATAGAATTAAGTCAATTTGTCAAATGGGCCACATATGCAGTTGTAAATAAGATCTAAATAAATTGGTCTGTAGTTTTTATCTCCAAGCTGAAAACAGTGAAGAAGAAATTATTTTATGGAGATTTGATTCCACTACTGATGGTGGACTGTATTGATTTCGCGAAATGGACATCAAAAAGGATTAGATCTAGAACCATTTCAGTGAAAGAATACAGAAATTTTGTAGCTGCAGAACTAGCTGTACCTTTTGAAGGAATTACAGGAGTAGTAGAGAGGATTAATCAATTAGAACTGCAATTAGAAAAACTCTAGAAGGAAGTAGATGAACTTAGGCATAGAGATTAAATTGTATTGTCCGTCTACTTGTATAAAATTGTATGAAATTGTATGATGTACTTGTAATGTAATTGATTCATATTAATGAATGTAAATTTTTCAGATGCAATTTTCATACGTGTTTTGGATGTGAAATGAATGGAATTTATTGAATATTATGTAATTTGTGGAACTTTAAGAATGATTATGTAACTGATTTACAATTTGCTGAATGATAGGATAACTGCTTAAAAATTTTTACATGTTGTAAGGTAAAATGTAAATTCTGCATAACATAAAATGACCTGCAAGTTAAATCTTTATATAATGTTCAAATTTAAACGTATTCTAATTAGAATGATGCATTAATGACATAGATTTAACTTTATTTCAGTTAGCAGAATGAAAAAAAAAGAAAAAAAAAAGAAAAAAAAGAGAGGAACTTACGAGAGTAAAACTTAGAAGTTGCCAAGTGTTAACTCAACGAAGTAAGTCCGTTGAGTTAAACATAACTCCACGAGGTCAGTAATATAATATAAGGTTACTCCGTTGAGTTATCTGTAACTCAACGAAGTTAGTTCGTGGAGTTAGCAACAGTAACCGACTGTATTCTGTTGAGTTTTCTGTAACTCAACGAGGTTAGTTCATGGATTAAGCAGAACGGTTATTCTTTTAATCACGAATGAAACTTCGTCGGTTTAGCGGTTACCAAAATTTGAAATTAGTAGTGGTACACGTACCCATAAAAACAGGAACCACGATGCACGTTGCAAGCCATGTTCTTGCAACGAGATTTATTCACTTTATAGATGTGTAGTATATATATAAAACAGAATGTTATTTACAAGTTACTAGCACTTTTAAAAGAAAGGAGAATGCGTTGGAGGAACTAGAAGGAGAAGCAGCTGATTCAACTTCATTTGACAACAAATATTTATTGAATGGAAAGCTTCAGACTGGTATGTAATTAATCTTCTGCTATTATTTATGAGCACATGGACTCATTCTCTAAGCACTAAACGATTAGTAAGAACACCTACCCAAGAATTTTCATTGCAGAGGAGTACTGAAAAATTTTCTGAACTGAACTTTAACGAAATTCTTTGGGGTGTAGCTAACCTTTCTTTAAAAGAGAACGTAGAGATGGCTGCTCCAGTAGAAAAACCATTAAGAGAGATTCTATATCCTGAATTAGTTGATGAACCTTCATGTATTTGATTGCCAAATTTTGAGGGAGATAGGTTTGAATTGAAATCTAATTATATTAGTCAATTGCCACATTTTCATGGATTAGAAAGAGAGGATGCCTATTATTTCCTTAGAGAATTTAACGAAGTTTGTTAAATGATGAAAATGCCGAACATGAGTATAGATGCTATTAAACTTAGATATATCCCTTATTCGTTAAAAGACACAACTAAGAGATGATTATATATTCTATCGCCTGATTCAATTTCTACATAGACTGAATTTTGCTTTGTTTTTCTAGAAAAATATTATCCCAAAAATAGGGTGAATCATTCTGGAAATATTTTGAAAGATTTAAAGATTTACTGACTCAATGTCCACATCATGCAATGTGTAAAGCATAATTAATAGGTATAATTTATGAAGGCATAGATGTTTCAACAAAATCTTTATTAGAATCTACTTGTCAAAATGGATTTTTAAAGTTGTGAAGAAGCATGGGCATACTTAGAAAACTTTGCAAAAAGAATTGCACAGTAGGAAAATTTGGCTAAAGCTATTGCAGATAAAAAAATATTGCCAAGAGGAATGCATGAAATAGATTCAAATACTATGCTTGAGGTGAAATTAAATGAATTAACAAAGAAAATAGAAGAGTTATCATTAAATCAAAGGCTAGTAGAAAAGAATGCAATCATAAATGACTTAGATATTATTTATGCTAGAAACCAGAGAAATAACTTGGGAAATTCTTATAATCCTAATTGGAGAAATCACCCGAATTTATCTTGGAGAAACAACAATTTCCAGGGAGGAGAAAATATAAATGAGAAGAACATAAGTTATGAAGTATTAATTGAACAAGGATCTAGAATAGAGAAATTAGAAAAGATAATCCAATAATTAAATAATTGTCTAGATTTTGTATTTGGAAATACTGCAATTCAAAATCAGAATAGAAATATATCACTTAGACAGAAGGAACCAATGGAAGTTAGACCTACTAGAGGATTGCCAATACAAGCTATACCTAATCCTGTCAATAGAACGGTTAATGAAATTGATACCTCTTCTAGGAGGGTAGCTGAATGAAGCAGCATATCTGAAGCAACTATATGTAGATATATATGTTTTTATTTTTAGTTAATAATATCTTAGAGGTAATTTTTAACTCAACGAACTTAGTCTGTTGAGTTATGCCTTAACTCCATGAGGGTGTGGTGTAGTTATGTTAATTTTTGTCTCTGCTAAATTTTTGTTTGTGTTATACAGAATCGACAAAGGAATTGATGCAATTACCGTTAGATGCACTAAGGGAAGTACTAAGTAACTTGTCAGCAAAAGATCTATGCAGGCTGTGTTGTGCATCAAAGGAAATTAAAGACTATATTGAAGAAAAATATTTTCAGGTACTACAAGCTACAAAAATGACTAAGATTAGAGATGGATTCATATGGAGGTCATTTAATCGTAGTTCAAATACCCATGAATATCTAGCTATGGAAGAAACTACTGGAATTCCACCCAATGCATTAGAAGGAATAAATCATATTATGGGGATAGATGAAGAATTAAGCATATACAAGATGAGACCAAGGTATGCAAGTTTATTATTACCTGATATTTTGATAAGAAATCCTATAACAGGAGAAAAATGGAATATAGGAAGACCTAATAGATTTGAAGTATCAATTGTAAATTGTGGGTCAGCTTTAATATTTTCTGATAAAAATTCTGCAATTCCTGAAAAATTATATTATTGGAGACCTATAGGAAATTGGGGTGAAGATTTACGCTTAAGTGTGTATAATTTTCTAAACAGATCTTGGAATGAAAATATTATGATATATCTAGGACAAAAATCATTAATTAACCAAACACATGTCATACTTGATGGATATATATATTTAGTCACAGAGATATCAATAGCATATGGATCTAATTTATACATAGTGAGCATAGACAATTATGATGAATATATAGAAATTTTACCTATGCCGAGTGAAATAACTAAACCACCATCTGCAAAATTTAATGAAATTCAAATAGGAATGTGGTGGTATAATGAAGAAGATGATCCTACTTTATGTCTGATAAGATGGTGGGATGAACTGATGAAATTTCAAATATGGATTATGGAAGACATAAATGAATGGAAGTGGGAAGAGGAGTATATTGAAATAGATGTAGAAATAGAAACTGCTAAATTACCCTGGAACCAAAAAGGATCCCTTTCTACATTGCATATCATTAATGGTAATACACTTGTATTTGGAATCTATAATATATTACATGTTTACAAATTAAGAAGGAACAAGAACTACATTAAAATAGAATTAATAGCAAGAAGAACTATGCCTAAAAAGTTTGCTTGGACTGATACATTTATTCCATTTGTTTCTACTTTTCAATCATGTTCTTAAGCTGTGATTTTGTGTGTTTAATGTTGTGTGTATTCTGCATTTATTTTTAGAAAAAAAAGAAGGAATTTTGAAGTTTTCATGTTCATTTTATAAAAAAAAAAAATAAACAAAACTAAATATCAATCTAGTTTGTTGGTATCTGCTTTGGGAAACCAACTGGCTTGCTTGTGAGCCACCAAAGGCATAGGAGCATGGGTTCCACACAAGACACTGATTTATTAATATCTGTTAAATGTTATTTTGTTTTATATTTTGCTTTTATCTGTGAATGAAAAGTTTTTCAGAATCAAAAATCAGAATATGCAGAAGGAAATTAGGGCAGAAGCTAATTTGCCCGAAACTCCATCCCAATCTGCCATAGAATTAGAGAGAATAGTGACAATGCAAATTGATAGTCAAGAGGAAGAAGAAAAAGAAAAAAATGAACAAGAAGCTGAACAATATATGGAAAGAGATGACTCGATAGATTCCTATTTAGAATGAAAAAGTGCATATTATTAATGGTTAAATGATGGTTAATTGCATAATATTTAGCTTATCATATAAGAATTAAGCCATTATGTTATAATTGCACTCTTATATGCTTTAATTGAAGAATTTGCTTAATTTGGGGGAATTAATGTTAATTTAGTACGTTTCTGAATTGTCGGTAAGTTGCAGGCTGTGAAATTCTTAAGTATCCAAATTTTCTATTATTTCGGACAGTTATGTTTAACATACCGAACATATTCGGATAGTTATGTTTAACAGATCGAACATGTATCAGATAGTTATGTTTAAATTGTCGAACAATTATGTTTTGAGAGAATATTTTATTATTTCCTAAAGTACATGTGTCGAAACCATAATGAATGACTTAAGTGAACTTTCGGTGAGTTATCTATAACTATCTGAAATTGCAGCTGGGCATCGGATAGTTATCCCTGTAACTCTCCGAAATCTCTTTTTATTTATAAAATAGCTGAGGACACGTGTCATGTTCTGGGAAATTGACTTAAGTGGATTTTTGGTGAGTTATCTCTAACTATCTGAAATGCATCTGAGCATCAGATAGTTAGACCTATAACTCTCCAAAATGTTATTTTATGATTAAACTGTTGTTGACACGTGTCGAGATCTGGTAGATTTACTTAGGTTATATATCGGTGAGTTATTTGTAACTATCCGAAATGCATCTGAGCATCGGATAGTTAAATTTATAAGTATCCGAAATGCACCTGAGCATCGGATGATTAAATTTATGCACGTGTTGAATTTAAATGCTTTAGTATATCACGTGAGATGCACATGTTTAACTCATTAAGTTAGCATAACTGTACGCGTTGAGTTACATGAATACACACTAAGGTAACGCGTTATGTTAGCAGCTTATTTCTTTATATTTTCTAATATGCCACTGTAGCGGTTGCAAGAACAGATAGTTGCAAGAGAAAAAACCACGTTTGCACGTATCACGCAGGAGAAGAAAGCATCGCCATTGATATGAATGAAGGAAATCCAACCAACCATTCAAGCAGAAGTAGTTACTACTGAAGAAATATAAAAGAAAAGAAGAAAAAAGAGGTGCGTGTGTGATCGATGGGCGGACAGTGTGTGCAAAGGAGGATGAGCGTCGCAATTCTCTAAAGTACCACACCAACCATCATCATCACCACCATAATCACCAACCATCGAAGGTCTGTGAGGATACTTGCCTGATGTCGGGTAGATTCTGAGCCAAGCACAGTACCTGACAACCACTATGAGGAGTGATCGCGTCGTGGGAAGGGAAGCCATTTTCACCAAGTGCCGACTCATATTTCAGGAGATCGTAAAGCTTTTAGCCTTGGCTTCGGGTTGATGCCTGTATGCTGAAGAGGAGATCATCTTGCAATTCTGGAGTCACAATTCTATAGGGAGAGGAGACAGAATTTTAAGTGGTTTAATATTCAGTGGTGTAATTGCATTGCAAGTAGTGTCGAAAGTATTTACTGTCAAGTGAGATTTCTTTAAATTTCACCTTTCGCACATTTCCATGTTCATATTAAAACAAATATACCAAAAACAATTTATTTATGTTTGTATGTTGTATTTGAGTGTTGAATTGTTTGTGTTGTATCGTGATTAATGTTATCTTTGTTAGTATTGTGATTGTTTTATGTTTATTTTAGTTTTACAATTTACTGAAATTGGTTCGTTCAAAAGACTTAAAGATTTTAATGGTTACTGTTTGAATTATCTGAATGTTAGTATTGCTTAATGATAAATCCAATGTTAACTAACATTAAAGAGCTTAATTGATGTTATTTACAATCTATGGAATCGCCCAATGGTTGGCCGAATTCCTTTGTAAATAGCAGTATTAAAAAGAAAAGACAGGCTCGTGGAGTTAACTTAAGTCCACGAGGTTAGTCCATTGAGTTATCCATAACTCAACGAACTTAGTCCGTTGAGTTAACTATAATTCAACAAAGAGCTTATTGAATATATATATTTGATTATTAACAAACGAACAGTTCTCCAGTTCATCAACAATTCCCTGTGGGATTGACCTATACTTGCACACTGATACAATAGACACTGTGCACTTGCAGTTAAAGTATAAATTGGAATTAATATCTAAATTGTATTAAAGGTTGTTTGTTTACTTCTAAAAGAGAGAATAGGCATAAAGATAAATTAAGTAAAAACAGAAGTAACAAATCCAAGTTTTTCTAGTGTAGTGCTGGGAAAACGCAAACAATTCCACTAAAGAGCAAAGAACTCTTCAGCAAATTTTGGACAGTATTCAAGATAGAGTGGAGAGTTCTACCAGCTCACCACCATAAACAAAAGCAGAAGCAAAAATACCAGAATTGGTAGAGCATTTTCAACAAGTACAAGTTCAACATTTGGAAGAGGAAGTTCAAGAAGAAACCTCTTAGGAGCAACAAATGCATATTCCTAATCCTTCTGAAGCAACAGTTTTAAATGAAGTACACTTTTGGAGTCAGGAAGCTTATGACAAATACCAAGAGATTAGGGGTTATGATATCATTTACAGTAGACCAGTAAATTGGGACGAAATGTAAGAAATCAAAGATTTATTTGAATTCCAAGGTCTACTGCAATATATTTCTCAAGAAAGGGGGCATGTAGTATATGAGAATCTAGTGCCCTATTTTTTTGCAAACTTAAGAGAAGAATGAGGATTAATTTCCAATGTGGAGGAAGCTGATGTACAGATAACACTAGAGCTTCTTGTAACGATATTTGTTGTTAACACAACAATCGTAAATTTTACATTTATAAATTTTCCGCAAGCGCACGGTGCCTATTGTATCAAGCAGTGCAAGTATGGGTCATCTCCACAAGGATTTTAATTTGTTGTATCGAATGATATACTAAATGAATACAAGTTTGGCTGCAGAAATTTAGCCACTAAAGGAGAGAGTAAACGGCTATTAACAGAAATCTAAAAATCCAAGAGAATATGCATATAAAACATACAACCTCAATCAATATAATCTGAAATTTGCATTCCATCATTTCAACAAGTGTGCATGCATTCACACTTAACATCATCCACTAAATTCATATGTAACTACCGCATGAGTATGGTCATAGTTACAGCAAGGAATAGTCATTCACAACCAATTAAAAACTATACTAAGTTAGCTATTGTTAGGCATATACACAAACACCACATATGCACAAGATTTTATTCACATAATCACAAGTTTCCACCATTGTTTTATATCAGAATCTAACAATAAAATGCTGCAATTACCGCTACTCCTACTCCTAATGTATCATGCAAGAACACACAAACAAGATATATGACAACACACGAAATACACATATCTATAATCATATACCTATGCACATGAGCACACAAACAAACATAAACATATGCATAGGGATCTCACTCTATCCCTCATATACCTTAGGAGAATTCCAATTCCAGCCCAACGTACACCATTGGAAGTGTTGCTCCCCTCATTTGGCTATTCCACAAGGCTGTCACACTTGTGTTTTCCCCTCTTGAAGAGCACCTCATTTGGGATTGAGTAGAAAAGGCCACCGTTCTTCAAACCTTCTCCAACCTTCAACAAGGAGCACTTTCTAGGGATAGTCCACATGATGCCTCCTCAATCCAATAATGTAGCACCAAGGTTTCCTCCCAATGCTGCCATCCAACTCCACCATGAAGCCTTAGACGTGCCCTTCATTGCAAGAGGAGCATGGAACCCAAAATGGAGGAAGGACGCCAAGACCCTTGGCTCACCATCAGCTATGTAGTTGGCCTCCCTTGCCTTGAGAAGAAGAATGGAATGAAGAAGAGAAATGAGGATGCAAGAATGTGGAGCTTTCAGCCTTGGACGTGAGTGGAGACGGGGCTCCAACGAGAATGGCTTGGGCCATATATAGTGAGATTCTAGATCTAGATCTAGAATCTCAAAAGTGCTTTAGATGATCCCAAGGAAGATCAATGGCTCTCATTTTTCCATGCTTTACTTTTCCTTTGCTAATCACTTACAAATAATGTTAAATGTCACACTTTAAATGAAACTTGATGACTAATACAATAAATGTGTGGCATGCATAAGGAACATTAATTTTGTACTAAAAATATACATACATGCAATAATTATCAATTGACGACATTGACATGTATGAGAAATTTAATTCACAATTCATTTGCATGGAAGTAATGTTGTGTGTTGCTAAATGAAATTCCTCCATGATAACTTTACTCTTGCAGTGGTGTTGTCAAAATAAATGTGTTACATGCATGAGATTTCATGAAATAATAATAAAAAAATCACTAGTTGCATATTTCATGAAATCAATTCTATACTAACTATAATCCTACACGTGGGTTATTTAATGTGATGCAACTAGAATAGTGATAAATTTGTGCATTTTTACAACACTTAGCTCATTTGACATGCAATAGCCTGAAATACAGTTGACATGTAATCTCATTCAAAAACATATATTTAACACAATTAAGTTCATAACTATAATGCAATAATATCTAATAAAATGCACAAATTTTGTCTCTACACTTCTCCACAACATTCTTGGATTGAAGAATGAAGGACTAGATATTCTGGAAAGCACAACTGTAGTCGATTGGACAGAGCAAGCAATAAAGGATTGTTTAGCTATCAATCCTGGTGTGTCGTTATTAAATAGACTAAAGCAGCTAAATGGTACAACACACATGATAGCAAACATTCTAATTAAGAATGTCTACCAACGACAAGGCCATGATATAGAATTGAGTCAATTTGTCAAGTGGGCCACATATGCAGTTGTGAACAGAATTCAGATAAATTGGTTTGTAGTTTTTATCTCCAAGCTGAGAGCAAAAAAGAAGAAATTATTTTATGGAGATCTGATTCCACTACTGATGGTGGACTGCATTGATTTCACGAAATGGACATCTAAAAAGATCAGATCAAGAACTATTTCAGTGAAAGAATACAGAAATTATGTAGTTGCAGTGATTGCTGAACCTTCTAGAGGAATTACAGGAGTTGTAGAAAGGATTAACCAATTAGAGCAACAAGTAGAAAGCTCCAGAAGGAAGTAGATGAGCTTAGGAGAAAATATTAAAATTGTATTGTTCATCTACTTGTAATTGTATATATTTGTATGAAAAATATTTGACTGATTGTAATATACACTATTCATATAAATGAATGTATGTTTTTTAGATGTTTTTGCATTGTGTTTAAGAATGATGTACTAGATGAACTATCTTGAATATTAAATAATTGTTTGAACATTATGTAATCTGCTGAATGACAAGATTAAAGGCACGATAACGAATTAATGCTTGAAAATATCTACATGCTGCAAAGTAAAATATAAATTCTATACAACATGAAATGAACTACAAGTTAAATATTTATATAATGTTTAGATGTAAATGAGTTTTAATTATAATGTTGCATTAATGACATGTATTTAATTTTATTTAAGTTGGAAAAATGCAGGAGAGAAGAAAAGTATAGAAGTTAATACAAGGAGTAAACTTAGAGGTTGCTAAGTGTTAACTCAACAAAGTAAGTCCGTTGAGTTAACCTTAACTCCACGAGGCCAATAATATAATATAAGGTAACTTCATTGAGTAATCTATAACTTAATGAAGTTAGTCTGTGGAGTTAGCAACAGTAACCAAAGCTAGTATGTTGAGTTATTTATAACTCAACGAGGTTAGTTCGTGGATTAAGCTAAACGGTTATTCTTTTAGCCACAAACGAAACTTCATGGGTTTAGCGGTTACTAAAATTTGAAATTAGAAGTGGCACACGTACCCATAAAAATAGGAACCATATTACACATTACAAGACATGTTCTTGCAACGAGATTCATTTGCTTTATGGACATGCATTATAAATATAGAACAGAATGTTATTTACAAGTTACTAGCATTTGAGAAAAGAAAATTCATTAGGGAACTAGAAGGAGAAGCAGCTGATTCAACTTCATTCGTCAACAACTATTTACTAAATATAAAGCTTCAGGCTGGTACGTAATTACTCTTCTATTATTTTTGTAGGATCGTATGGCTACACAAGAGGGGGGTGAATTGTGTATTTTTAATATTTTCTGAAATATAATTGAAACTTTAAAACACAAAAACAAGTCGAGACATTGTTTTCATAAAATCATTTTTATTCAAGGTTTCAATTACAATATACAATTCAATTCTCCTTAGAAATTGTAGATGCAATTATATTTCGATACCATGTATCATCTATACAATTTCATAACTACAAACAGAGAAAACTAATTTGCAGAATTTAAAACTTTTCTCCCTGTTTGAAATCTTTCTTCTTCTTCTTTTTCTTCTTCAGCAATTCTTTAGTGATGAATATCTTGTCTTTTCATGCTTCACCGAATTTGCTTTCTTCTGATACTTCAAATCTTTAGTGATGAAAATCTTACCTTTTTATGCTTCACTGAACTTTTCTTCCACTTGAGAGATTTTTCCTGAAGAGGTGTTTTTGATCCCTAAAAAAGATTTTTCTTTTGGTGTGCAAGGATGGTTTGATCCTTGAAAAGATTTTTCTTTTTGGAGTGTAAGGATGGTTTGATCCTTGAAAAGATTTTTCTTTTTGGTGTGCAAAGATGGTTTGATCCTTGAAAAGATTTTTCTTTTTGGTGTGCAAGGATAAATTGATCAACGAGAATTCTATGCCTTTTACTGTATATTCATTTCATGCATATCCTTCACGTTTAACCACTACTAGTTTTCCACTTCTCCACGTCTTTTCTTTTTCTTTCATCGAAACACAATCGTTCTAACCCACATTTATATTTCGAATTTTCTTTAATCATTAGTCCTGGATCTCTAAAAAATTTCCTGAAAATAAACTTTCTCGTCCAAAAATTTTTCATTAGTGTAATAAGAAGTCGTTACTTTAATGTTAACTAAACGAGTAACACAAGTATATATATATAACTTAATGTTTCTAACTTAATGAGTTCACCATGTGCTATTTCACGTGACAAGTACTGTAGCTAACTTAGCAAACTAAGTCCGTGGTGTTATGCTATCTCAATGAACCATCTCCGTTGTATTACGATAACTCAACGAACCAGTAATAAACAAATGTTTTTAAAATAAGAATTTTACCACGTGCAAAAATAACAACTTAAGTTTATAACGCTAATCTAACGCGTTGCCTTAGTGTTCAATATAGCAACTCAACGCGTTTAGTTATGTTAACTTAACGAGTTAAACATGTGCACATTAGGTGATACAATACAACATTCGTAACTTATAATTTCACCACGTGTATAACACTAACTTAACGAGTTCGTCTCTTCTTTTACTCACTAACTTAACAAGTTATCACGTGACCTATTTTAACCTTTAAGCCTTTAACTTAACGAGTTCTCATGTGACCTCTATACAAACAAAACTCTAACTTAACGAGTTGTCTAAACGTGCACTGTTCATGATACAAAAGATATAAATTTAAAACATATCATGCTTTTCAATAAAAACACATGTTAACTTAACATTTAGCTAAATGAGAAATTAATGCAACGAAACGACTAGTTATTAACTTTAGATCCAATACAGACAAGTATTTATATCAGTAAGCTTTTTCTGTATTAATTGATGATTTTAATTTCTTTTCACAATCAATAGTAATTGAGCAAATATGATTATTTTCATTCAGCACACATCATCAAAACAAAAATACACAACAATTTTATTTTCTGTTAAGAGTTTATGAGCACATGGATTCATTCTCCTAGCACTAAACGATTAGTAAGAACACCTACACAAGATTATTCAACATAGAGATGTACTGAAAATTTTTTGAATTGGACTTTAACGAAATCCTTAGGGGTGTAGCTGACCTTTCTTTAAAAGAGAACGAAGATATGGCTGCTCTAGTAGAGAAACCATTAGGGGAAATTTTATATCCTGAATTAGTTGATGAACCTTCATGTATTCGATTGCCAAACTTTGAAGGAGATAGGTTTGAATTGAAATCTAATTATATTAGTCAATTGCCACATTTTCATAGATTAGAAAGAGAGGATGCCTATTATTTCCTTAGAGAATTTAACGAAGTTTGTCAAATGATGAAAATGCCGAATATGAGTATAGATGCTATTAAACTTAGATATATCTCTTTTGCTTTAAAAGGCACAGCTAAGAGATGGTTATATACTCTATCGCCTGATTCAATTTCTACATGGATTGAATTTTTCTTTGTTTTTCTGGAAAAATATTATCCAACACATCAAACGATTAAAAGGAAAAAGGAAATATTAATGTGTAGCCAAAAACAGGGAGAATCATTTTGGAAATATTTTGAAAGATTTAAAGATTTACTAACTCAATGTCCACATCATGCAATGAGTAAAGCACAATTGATAGGTATAATTTACAAAGGCATAGATGTTTCAACGTAATCTTTATTAGAATCTACTTGTCAGAATGGATTTTTAAAATTGTGTAGTGAAGAAGCATGGGCATACTTAGAAAACTTTGCAAAAAGAACTGCATAGTGGGAAAACTCAGCTGAAGCTATTGCAGATAAAAGAATATTGCCAAGGGGAATGCATGAAATAGATTCAAGCACTATACTTGAAGTTAAGTTAACTGAATTAACAAAGAAAATAGAAGAGTTATCATTAAATCAAAAACTAGTAGAAAAGAGTGCAAATGTTAATGATTTAGATATTATTTATGCTAGAAACCAGAAAGATAATTTTGAAAATTCTTATAACCCTAATTAGAGAAATCACCCGAATTTATCTTGGAGAAACAACAATTTCCAGGGAGGAGAAAATATAAATGACAAAAATATAAGTTATGAAGCATTAATTGAACAAGGATCTAGAATAGAGAAGTTATAAAAGATAATTGAACAATTAAACAATCATCTAGATTTTGTATTTGGAAATGCTACAATTCAAAATCAAAATATAAATAGAAATATACCCCCTAGACAGAAAGAATTAATAGAAGTTAGACCTATTGGAGGATTGCCAATGCAAGCAGTACCTAACCCTATTAACAGAACTATTAATGAAATTGATACCTCCTCTGGGAGGGTAGTTGAATGAAACATCATAATTGAAGTAACTATGTATAATATAGTAAGTAGAAAAATATAAAAAAAAAAAAATATAAGTTTAATTATAGTTAGTAGTATCGTAGAGTTATTACTTAACTCAACAAACTTAATCCGTTGAGTTATGACCTAACTCCACGAGGGTATGAAGTAGCTATGTTGATTTTGTCTCTGTTAATTTTTGTTTATGTCATATAGAATCACAACAGATGGAATTGATGAAATTACCACTAGATGCACTAAGGGAAGTATTGAGTAACTTGTCAGTTAAAGATCTGTGTAGATTGTGTTGTGTGTCAAAGGAAATCAAAGACTGTATTAGAGAAAAATATTTTCATGGACTACAAGCTGCAAAGATGACTAAGATGAGAGATGGATTTTTATGGAAGTCATTTAATCGTAGTTCAATCAGCTATGAATATCTGAATATGGACGAAACTACCGAAATTTCACCCAATTAGAAGGAATAGATCATATTATGGGGATGGATGAATGATTAATTATATACATAACCAAACCAAAGTATGCAATTCTATTACCTGATATTTTGATTAGAAATCCTATCACAAGAGAAGAATGGAATATAGGAAGACCTAATAGATATGAAGTACCAATTGAAAATTGTGGGTCAGCTTTAATCTTTTCTAAAAAAAATTCGACCATTCCTGAAAAATTATATTATTGGAGACCAACTGGAAATTGGGATGAAGATTTATGCTTAAGTGTGTATAATTTTCTGAATAGATCTTGGACTAAAAATATATATTAATGGAGACCAACTGAAAACTGGGATGAAGATTTATGCTCAAGTGTGTATAATTTTTTAAATAGATCTTGGACTGAAAATATTATGATATATCTAGGACAAAAAGCATTAATTAACAACATGCATGTTATACTTGATGGATATATATATCTAGTCACAGATATATCAGTTGCATTTAGATCTAATTTATACATAGTAAGCATAGACAGTTATGATGATGACTTTATAGAAATATTGTCTATACCTAGTGATATAGCTAAACCACCATCTGTAAAATATGATAAAATTCAATTAGGAATGTGGTATAATGAATATGATGATCCTACTTTATGTCTGATAAGATGATGGGATGAATTGAAGAAATTTCAAATATGGATTATAAAAGACCTAAATGAATGGAAGTGGGAAGAGGAATATATTTGTTGAGTATTTTTGTTTTGATGATGTGTGCTAAATGAAAATAATCATATTCGCTCAATTACTATTGCTTGTGAAAAGAAATTAAAGTCATCAATTAATACAGAAAAAGCTTACTGATAAAAATACTTGTTTGTATTGGATCTGAAGTTAATAACTAGTCATTTCGTTGCATTAATTTCTCATTTAGCTAAACGTTAAGTTAGTGAGTAAAAGAAGAGACGAACTCGTTAAGTTAGTGTTATACACATGGTGAAATTATAAGTTACGAATGTTGTATTGTATCACGTGAGGTGCACATGTTTAACTCGTTAAGTTAACATAACTAAACACGTTGAGTTGCTATATTGAACACTAAGGCAACGTGTTAGGTTAGCGTTATAAACTTAAGTTGTTATTTTTGCACGTGGTAAAATTCTTATTATAAAAACATTTGTTTATTACTGAATCGGTGAGTTAAAGTTTTTCGAAGACTTACAGTCGTAACTATTTGAAAGGTAACTTAAGTCATGTTTTCAGGTCTTGACACGTGTCTCACTAGTTTTATAATATAAAGAGTTTTTCGGTGACTTACATCTATAACTATCCGAAACTTAAACTATTTTCGGTGAGTTATCGTTTAACCTTTCGAAAGAAAGGTTAAGCTGGTTCGTTGAGTTATCATAACACAACGGAGATGGTTCCTTGAGTTAGCTACAGTACTTGTCACGTGAAATGGCACATGTGGAACTCGTTAAGTTAGAAACGTTAAGTTATATATATACTTGTGTTACTCATTTAGTTAACATTAAAGTAACGACTTCTTATTACACTGATGAAAAATTTTGGACAAGAAAGTTTATTTTGCAGGAAATTTTTCAGAGATCCAGGACTGATGATTAAAGAAAATTCGAAATATAAACGTGGGTTAGAACGTGTGTGTTTCGATGAAAGAAAAAGAAAAGACGTGGAGAAGTGGAAAACTAGTAGTGATTAAACGTGGAGGATATGCATGAAATGAAGATACAGTATAAAAGGCATAGAGTTCTCGTTGATCAAACCATCCTTGCACACAAAAAGAAAAATCTTTTCAAGGATCAAACCATCCCTGCACACCAAAAGAAAAATCTTTTTCAGGGATCAAAAACACCTTCTCAGGGAAAATCTCTCAAGTGGAAGAAAATTCAGTGAAGCAGAAAAGGTCAGATTTATGTCGCTGAAGATTTGAAGTATCAGAAGAAAGTAAATTCGGTGAAGCAGAGAAAGACAAGATATTCGTCACTGAAGAATTGCTAAAGAAGAAAAAGAAGAAGAAGAAAGATCTCAAACAGGGAGAAATGTTTTAAATTCTGCAAATTAGTTTTCTCTGTTTGTAGTTATGAAATTGTTTAGAGGATACATGGTATCGAGATATAATTGCATCTACAATTTCAGAGGAGAATTGAATTGTATATTGTAATTGAAACCTTGAATAAAATTGATTTTATGAAAACACTGTCTCGACTTGTTTTTGAGATTTAAAGTTTCAATTATATTTCAGAAAATATTAAAAATACACAATTCACCCCCCTCTTGTGTAGTCATACGATCCTACAAGTGGTATTAGAGCTTTGTTAATAATCTTTGATATAAAATCGATACTAACTTATTTAATATCATTGCTTATTCTACCTTCCTTGTTTTTAAACAGAAATTAATATCTGAGCATACGTTTAACTCTATTGATTTAAGGCTCAAGTTGTTTTAAAGTTTTTAGACTGTTTAAAATCAAATAGGTTGAAAAATCTAAGGTAAGATGGCTACTGGAAATGGTAATTTTTCTTTATATGAATGCCAAAATCTTAATCGTCCTCCTTTATTTGATAAAATACATTTTGAATATTGAAAATATAGGATGACTGTTTTTCTTCAAAGTATAGATCATAAGTTGTGGTTCATGAATTCTAAACCATATACTTCGTTAACTACTCCTTATAATACTTGGACAATTACTGAAAAAGAAAATGAAACTCTGAATGCTAAGGGCTTAAATATTTTATTTTGTGCATTGAGTTATGAACAGTTCAGTAAAGTATCGGCATATAAATCTGCTTATGAGGTGTGGCATGCATTAGAAGTTTCACATGAAGGTACTTCTCAAGTTAAAGAGACAAAAATAAACATGTTGATTCATAAGTATGAACTCTGAAATATTTAAGATATATTGTAATAAAGTTCAGAATGAGCAAAATGTTAAAATTCAAAAACTTAAGAGTGATCATGATACAGAATTTGATAATGATCAAATGGACACCTTTTGTGAAGAATTAGGCATAGATCATAGGTACTCATTTCCAAGAGCTCCTTCACAAAATGGGATAGTAGAACGAAAGAACAGATCACTTCAGGAAATGTCCAGAACCATGTTAAATGAGAATAAGTTACCCATTTTTCTCTAGGCAAAAGTAGTTCATACAACATGTTATGTTATAAATAGAGTACATCTAAGACCAATTTTAGATAAAATTCCTTATGAGATGTGGTATAACAGGGTTCCCAAAATAAGTTATTTAAAATCCTTTGGGTGTAAGTGTTTTATTTTAAACACTAAGGAACGAAGAGACAAATTTAAAGCCAAATCAGATGAAGGGATTTTTGTTGGTTATTCCATTAGAAGTAAAGCATATAGAGTTTATAATAAATCAACAAAAACCATTGAGGAAACCCTACATGTGAAATTTCATGAAAATTCTCATTTGGATTTAAGACATGCTAAAAACTTTGATTCAGAAATTCTCCCAGAAATAGTACCAAATGATGTTGACAGAGAAATTGATAGATTATCTGACGGAATAAGAAATCTAAGTTTGAATGATGAAAATTTAGAAGAAAATAATGTCATACCTATAGAAAATATGGAACAACATAGAAATTGGCGTTATGCTTCATCTCATCCTATTGATCAGATAATAGGCGATCCTAATCAAGGAGTTAGGACTAGGTCATCAGTAGTCAACATTTGTGGTGCTTATTCATTTGTTTCTTTACTAGAACCTAAGAAAATTGAAGATGCCTTAGAAGATGAATTTTGGTATTTAGCTATGCAAGATGAGCTAAATCAATTTATAAGAAATGAGGTATGGGATCTAGTTCCACCACCTGAAAATCAAGGTGGGTATTTAGAAACAAAGTAGATCAAGATGGACATATAGTTAAAAACAAAGCTAGATTAGTTGCTCAAGGTTACAAGTAAGAGGAAGGAATTGACTATGATGAAACATTTGCTCTTGTTGCTAGACTAGAATCAATACGAATTTTGTTAGCATATGCTTGTTATATGGATTTCAAATTATATCAAATGGATGTTAAGACTGCTTTTTTAAATGGATATATAAAAGAAGAAGTGTATGTAAAACAACCTCCAGGTTTTGAAGATTCAAAACTTCTTGAGTATGTTTACAAGCTTAAGAAGGCACTATATGGCCTTAAACAAGCTCCTAGGTCTTGGTATGAAAGATTATCTAAATTTCTTATGGAAAAAGGGTATTCTATGGGAAAGGCAGATCACACTCTTTTTATCAAGAAGATCGAAAAAGATATATTAGTAGTTCAAATCTATGTAGATGACATCATATTTGGAGCAACAAATGATAAATTAGTTGAGTCCTTTTCGAAAGACATGACTAATCAATTTGAAATGAGTATGATGGGTGAACTATCATTTTTCCTAGGCTTACAAATTAAGCAATTAGATCAGGGTACTTTTATTTCACAAGAAAAATATACTCAAGATTTATTAAAGAGGTTTGGTTTAGACAACACTAAAACAAAGAATACACCAATGAGTACTATCACCAAGTTGGATAAAGATGACTCTGGAAAAAATGTAGATGTAAAACAATATAGAAGTATGATTGGTTCATTACTCTATTTAACAGCTAGTCGACCAGATATTATGTTTAGTGTGTGTACTTGTGCTAGATATCAATCAAATCCTAAGGAATCACACCTACTTGCTATTAAACGAATTTTTAAATATCTATTAGGAACCATCAATTTTGGACTGTTTTACTTTAAACACAGTTATTTAAACTTAGTAGGTTATAGTGATGCTGATTTCGTAGGATGTAAGTCTGAAAGAAAAAGCACTAGTGGCACTTGTCAATTGTTAGGTAATTCTTTAGTGTCATGGTTTAGCAAAAAGCAAAATTGTGTAGCATTATCTACAACTGAAGCTGAATATATAGCTGCTGCACTTTGCTGTGCTCAAATCATGTGGATTAGACAAACCTTAAAAGATTTTAATTTAGACTATGAACCAACTAAGATTTTCTGTGATAGTAGTTCTACAATAAGTTTATCTAAAAATCCTGTCTTACATTCACGAGCAAAACATATAGAAGTTTGACATCATTTTCTAAGGGATAATGTTATAAAAGGAAAAATAGTATTAAATTTTGTTCCTACCACAGAACAATTAGCAGATCTATTTACAAAACCCATAGATGAAAATACATTCTCAAAATTACGATTAGAACTTGGTATCTGTAGGTTATCTGATATTTAATGGTCATGTTCATTGTATTTTGGTTTGTTATAAGGTAGTTTTAGAATTTAATGTCTTTATTATTAAAAAAAAAAACAAAACAAAACAAAACAACATTTTTTTTTTTCGAATTACAGTTTTCTGGTAGTTAAGAATTTATGAAATTCTGATTTTTATTGAAGTCAATTTATTTAAGAAAAATTCAGAAAAGATTACTTAAGGAAAAGTTAATTTGATTCAATGTGAGTGCCAACTATATTTTTGTTAATTATGTATATGCTGTTACAGAGATTTTAATAGGAAAATACATAGAAAGTATGTACTTTTTATTAAAGGAAAGTTATTAACATTCTGTTAGAAAAATTAAGTCTTGCGGTTGCCTCTAATTTAATTTACTGTCTTGTTTTATTTTTTGTCTGTAATTACTTGAGTAATTAAGTCTGTTGGGGGATCTTAAACCCTAGTCACTTAAACCAACTGGTTTGGGATGTGCTGACTGAAAACTCATTTTGCAAGTAATTCAGATTATATTTAAAAAAAAAAAAAACTTGTTCTCACTTGTCATTGAGTAACTGGTTATCTTTCCCCTAAGCAAGGGATTATGATCATGTAAAAAGATGATATTGTGGGAGGTAATACATAAAATATATATATATGAATATAACAAAAAAGAAAAAAAAAGAGAGGGCAATGTACTCAAGCTTAATTTATCTTTCAAGGTGTTATAATAATCCTGACATAATCTATGCCTATAATCCTTGTTATTTTTGATATTATCTACTCTTTACACATAATGTATGATATTTATTTGTCTTAAGTTGTGTACTCATTATTGAAATCTTTTAAGTTTCTATAGGTATATCTCTATGAATTATCTTTTGTAAACTGAATAAGATAAAAGCCAGAAAGTCTAAATTGTTATCTCTACTACTTATTTCTGTATTTCATTCAAATTAAAAAAAGAGAGAGACTCAAATCTATTTAAGGCTTAGCATCCTCTTTAAGTAAGCTATTTGACCTTTTTAAGCCAACTCTACTAAGGGCTTGGCAACCCAGATTAAATACGCCATAGATTCTTTACACTACATTTATGTAGGGGGAGCAATTTCTCGTATAATAATTCATCACTTTTGAACTATTATATGTTTTTCATGAAAGAATCTGCATAATTTCAGGAAATACACCTTAATTAAGTACATTTCTAAACTGTCAGTGACTTGCAGGTATTTTAATTCTTAAGTATCCAAATTTTCTATTGTTTCGGCAAGTTATATTACAAGTATCGGACAGTTGTGTTTTAAAACGTTCAATAGACTATTTTATTATTTCCTGAAGTACATATGTCGAAACCATAATGCATGACTTAAGTGGATTTTCGGTAAGTTATCTGTAACTCTCCGAAATGCGTCTGGGCATCGGAAAGTTAGATTTGTAACAATCCGAAACATCTCTTTATTATAAAACTATTTAAGTACACATGTCATGATCTAGACGATTGACTTAAGTTATCTTTCGGAAGGTTATCTGTAACTCTCCGAAATGCACCTCAACATCGAATAGTTAGGTTTATAAGTCTCCGAAACTTTCTGAACACCTTAAGTTCAAATTGTGCACGTGTTGAATTTCACTACTTTATAACGTCTCAGTCGAAACTCAAACAGTTATGTTTAAATCTTCGACTTTTCACACCTATTCCTTTGAGAAACTCGAACAGTTATCATAAGTTTTCGAGTTTTCTCACTTTTTCACTTAGCCTGAAGTTATTTTCTTTATATGCACAGTTACGCTATGTATTCTGCAATTGTTGATTGTAAAACTTGTATAGTTATTGCAAGCACTCGAGTTATTTATTGGTAACGGATTTTATATTTATGATTTCAATGATTGAATCCGTTTGTCCATTTATAAACTCGGAGAGCTATGAATGTTTTCCTAACAACCTTTCGTGTTTCTACCTTGGTAAAACCCTAGCTTCACAATCTTTCCTTCCACTAAGTTCTACACTGCAAAGTGAAGATTAATCAACAATGTCAGGACGTGGAAGAGGACGTGGTAGAATGACCAAATTGCAGAAAAGAGAGCTGGAACTTCAGAAAATGCAGAATGAAATCAACGATATTTACTCCAGGTACACTTTTTCAAATGAAGTACTACACGAAATCAGAAAAGCTGTTCAAGATGAGAAAAATTTCTGTTGGAAATTTATTCGAAATTATGCTGAAACACAGTTTAGACTAAAACAAATAGAACTTTCCGCATTGCATTTATGGAAAAGAAATTTACAACCTAACCCTGCGATTGTAAGTTTTGGACATGTACTAGAGACATCGGTACAGTTTATCACTTATTATGGAAAGAAGTGGGGACCAATGATCGAAAATGCAAACAAGGAATTACAATCCTTGTATTCCCAACATTATTTTCCCCTAGTTGTTTTAGATGATATTAAACAGTATATTGAAGAACAGAAAACTGCCATTAGCAAAATGGGCCTTCAAAGTGAAGGACAAAGAGTTTATCAACTCAAAATGGCAGAGGTGGAGAGCTTAAAACTCTATATTCCATTATTACCACCTAGGCATCATGGTGAAGGACCATCAAGACAATAGGTGCCTTTAACAAGAGAAATTAAGACAATTTTAGAACCTCCTGAACAACCTGAAACACTACAGACATATAGTCAGACAAAAAAAAAGACAATTGAATATTTTGGACTAACTGCAAGTGTACAAGGAATATTGCAGCAAAAAGAAGAATCAGTGAAAAATGGAAAACTATGCTCCATTGCAGAAGCTGGACAGACATTTTTGTTAGGAATCCCAGCAGATGTGACAAATATTGGCTTACAAGCATATACTCTAAGGTATTGTGTCACATTAGTGCATAATGTATCTTTTAATACAATGGACAGTTTTTCACACAATGCTACAAGCACACATTCTTTTCCTACGAAAAGTGAGAATGTAGGAAATTTTGATGATATATATACAGATGATATCAAATTTGATGATATTATTGATGACATAGACACTGAGTCTATAAATTTTGAAGATATTTCATCTGAAGAGGAATGTATAGATATTCTTCCTCTTACAGTATCTCGAACAAAGACTTTTGAATTTTGGTACAGTTGCTTATACTACACTTTATATGTATGGTTATGTCTGTTACAATATATCGTATACTTGTTGATAAATGTCTATAATCAACAACATACATAGTTACAAATAGAATATGATACTACCAATGTCTCACATATACAAATTTCAGAAATACAGGATGATTCTATTCCATAGACAGATATAGAACATTCTTTCATATAGAGACAGTTGTATAGATCACATATAGATATACAGGTTGCTGATATACAGATTGTTACAGAGACTGTTGCTACTGAAATGTTTCCAGAAGAATAAACAGAAGAAATTCAGTAGATTATTGATACGACAATAACAGATATTTCAGACATTTATACTAGTTTTGATAGAAATTCCACCAGTTCTGAAAGATCTAACAATATAGATGCTGCTGATAATATTGAAACAAGTCCCAGATCAGAACATCATGATAGGAAAATACCTAATCCTGAATAAAGTTTAGATGCAAATACACTATTATGGTTCAGAAATAATTCCTGTTATGACAAATTTCAAACATATAAAACTTTTACAGTTTTATATTCAAGACCAGTTAAGTTTGAAGGGATGGCACACATACGTGAACTGTTTGAATTTCAAGGCTTGTTGACTCTACTTCCATAACAGCTAGACCATTTTGCTATACCCAAACTTCTCAGTTGTTTTTACTCAAACTTAACAGTGGAAGAAGGTATTCCTATTTCTAATATACAAGAAAATGACATATATTTAACTCCAGATTTACTCCATCAGGTACTTGGTCTGAAAAATGGAGTTAAATTATCAGAAAGAAAATAGGTTTATCGATTGAGATGAGACATTACATGTTTAGCCAAAGATCCAACTGCCAACAAACCATTGACATTACTAAATGACTTAAATGGCCAAACACGTTTTATTGCAAAAATATTGCATGTTACATTATTTCAGAGGTTTGGTCATGAGGCAGAAGTTGGCAGATGTTGTCTTTATGCTACATATGCATTAATCAACCATATACAGGTGAACTGGTATGATATTTTTGTTTCTCATATCTTACATTTGCAGAGTAAATTATTTTATGGTGATACAATTTTGAGAATTGTGGCAAGTCAAACAGATATTACACTTTGGCCATAGAAAAGATTAAAGTCACAATCTTTCTTTGCAAAGGAACTCCAAAAATACCAAGTGGCAGATACACCTATCCTCAGACAACAACAGGTTCGACACACACAGCAACAATCCGTAGAATTTACAGAAACACAGCAACATACAGATATACAACAAGGTATACACAGAGAAATACATACAAGTATAGATACAGACATACATACTGAATTTTTACAGCAACCATCACTAGTTTCTCAAAATAATTTAGATCAGGCATTACTTGATCAGATAAACAAAGTTAGTACAGATATTGCAAAGAAAATTTCAGATACCCTAATTGATATTTTTCGAAGACGAAGAGGCTTGTGATTATACAAATTATGTATTACATGATTTATTTTTTGTAATTTGTAACCAAAACCATTTATGTAAATTGTTTACTGATTTTAATGTTACGTGATTATTTTTCACAATTTATGATATTAAATAGTTTTTGCTTAATCCATAAATCCTATGAATGATTGACACTATCGTTTTGATTAATATATACTTAGTAAGATATCCTTCCTTACATTTATAAAACTTAACTTCCTAAAGGGGGAGAAAATAGTTTGTTTACTTTTTTATAATGCCAAAAAGGGGGAGATATAAATTATGTGACTTATTAGGTTTTGACATCATCAAAAAGGGGGAGATTGTTAGGTATTTAATTTTGATGATGTATGCTTTATTAACGTATTTAAATAAGTCTACATAATATTCTCTAAGTATAATAGTTAACAGATTATCAGAAAGTTTCATTTTTATGTTGGATAAATTAAAGATTTCCGAAGAGCTAGATTTGCAATAGTTAAACTTTCGGATAGTTAACGTTTCATTTTTGTCGAATACTTTTTGTTAAAAACTCGTATAGTTAAGTTATCCACACGTGTGTTTTTAATGTTTTAAGTTGTAACATGTTTTCCATGTGCGTTCGGTAATGAAAAATCGAATAGTTAGATAACTGTTTGAGTTTTTATACGCATGGATAGATAACTATTCGAGTTTTATAAAAGGACTAACGAACAGATAAGTTTCCTTCTTTAGTCATGTGTTTTGCAGGTGCAAGAACTCGAAGAGTTAAAGGATAAGTGTTCGAGTTTTGACAGGAGTTAAATGATAAATGTTCGACTAAATCGAAGACTTAGAAGATATTCTACAAGACTCCAGGAAGATAAAATTTCAGTGAATCTACGAGTGGAGATCGTGGAAACTCAAAATGTTAGTGAAGAAAGTGGAAATTTAAATAGAAAGTAATTTGGATTAAAGAGAAAATTAGTACGTGGATTATGGATTATGGATTGTGGATCAAGTGGATGAACATGATGAACGTGAAAGACAATAGAGTTCGACTACAAATAGAGAGTATGAGCTACATTACAAAACAGGATCCCAATCTCAAAAACCAAGTCTGAATATTCAATTTGGATCCCTAACTGAAAAGTTAAGTGTGAATATTCATATTCTGAAAAGTTCTCCAACATCAAAAGAAGTTCGAAATTCCAAGCAATTTTAGAAAAGGAGTTGCAAACGCAAGAAGTCTGGAAATTCAACAATTGGAGAAGAAGAGATATAGAAGCTGAGCAAAGAGAAAGAAAAGAGTTGTGTGCATAAAGATCAGGTTTTATACAATTCAAAATTAGTTTTGAAAAAGAGCTTTGTTTTCCTATTTGAATTGTATATCAAAAATTACTGTATCAAAACTGTCAAGAAGGGAATTGAGCTAAAAAGATATTGTAAATTCTGTCTTGAAATAAAAGAATAGAATTTCATTTACGAGTGTTTTGTGCTTTTGTTTTATCTGCTAGTTTAATTACTAAAGACACAATTCACCCCCCTCTTGTGATACAGACGATCCTACAATCATGTCGCAGGAAGGGAAGCCATTTTCACCAAGCACCGACTCATATCTTAGGAGATCATAAAGCTTCTAGCCTTGGTTTCAGGTTGATGCCTATATGCTGAAGAGGAGATCATCTTGCAATTCTGGACTTGCGATTCTATAGGGAGAGGAGACAAAATTGTAAGTGGTTTAATTTTCAATGATGTAATCACGTCGCATGTAGTGATGGAAGTATTTACTATCAACTGAGATTACTTTACATTTCACCTTTCGCCCATTTCCATGCTCATATCAAAACAAAAATACCAAAAACAACTTATCTATGTTTATATTTTGTATTTGAGTGTTGTATTGTTTGTTTTGTATCATGATTAATGTTATCTTTGTTAGTGTTGTGATTGTTTTATATTTGTTTTAGTTTTACAGTTTACTAAAATTGGTTCGTTCAAAAGACTTAAAGATTTTAATGGTTATTGTTTGAATTATCTGAATGTTAGTATTGCCTAATGATAAATCCAGTGTTTACTAACATTAAAGAGCTTAATTGATGTTATTTACAATCTGTGGAACCGCCCAATGGTTGGCCGAATTCCTCTATAAATAGTAGTATTAAATAGGAAAGGTAGGCTCATGGAGTTAACTTAAGTCCACGAGGTTAGTCTGTTGAGTTAGACATAACTCAACGAACATAGTCCGTTGAGTTAACTGTAACTCAACAGAGAGCTTATTGAATATAAATTTGATTGTTAAAAATGGAATAGTTTGCAATTCTTAAGCAATTCCCTATGAGATTGACCTGTACTTGCACACTAATACAATAGACACTGTGTACTTGCAATTAAAATAGAAATTGGAATTAATATCTTATTTGTGTGAAAGGTTGTTTATTTACTTCTAAAAAGGAATTCAATGATATAGGCATAAAGATAAATTAACTAGTAAAAATAGAAGTTAACAAATCCAAGTTTTTCTAGCACGTTGCTAGAGATCCAAACAAGTTTTCTGGTGCTGTGCTGGAGATCCAAACAACACCCTATCTTGAAAAATTACAACAAACATTTCCTGAAAAATAAGAAAAAATTAGAGAAATTTTTGAAAAAGTACAAGTTAACATTCCTTTGTTAAACTTATTGTAGAAAATGCCACAAGTACAAGTACAAGTTAACTAAGTAAAAAGTACAAGTTAACATTCCTGAAAGTCATTCAGATTTCAACTTTGATGAATTATTATGTGCTTATCATGCATTATTACAAAAACTTAAAGTATGTAAATTGGAAAATAAGAATATTAGAAAATCTTCATCCATTATGGAAGAAGAAAATTGTTTCCTGTCTACTACTTTAGAAAAGTTTAAATGTGATAATGAAAATCATGCTAGAGATTTGCAAAAATTTAGATTTAATGAATGTATCTTGCATGAACAAATACAGAATATAAATGCTGAAAAATTAAAGATAGAATCTGAAAATGAAATGTTGAGAAACAATATAAATGAACTTGAATTAGAGATAGAAAAATTAAAACTGAGAGAGCAAGATTTAAATTCTACCTTTGAGAAATGGAATTTAAGTCAAACTAAGTTAGATAAACTAACTAATACCCCTGCGGTGTCTTATAAATTTGGCTTAGGATTTGATTATCCTGAATATCCTGAATCTCAAGCCAATAAAGGATTTATTAGTTGCAGTTCAAGTAAATCTAAGACTAAAATTCCTTTTATTGTGAAACAAGGTAATAAATATGTAGAAGTAGATACTTCAAGGGATGAATCATGCAGTAATAATATAAATCAATGTGATTTGTCAAATTGTACTTCTAACATGACTATAAATGTTTCTAAAAATCTTGTTTCTTGTTCTGGAAATTCAGTTTCTAATGTTTCTAAAATTTCAAACAATTGTAGTAAACTGAAAATTCAGAAACCTGAGCATGTAATTCAATACACTGGTATTAGACCAATTACTCATTCTGCATGAGATAAAACAAAAAATTCTTGTACAGAAAAAGATTTTGTATGTACAGAAAATTTTAATACAAGTACAAAATCTTGGTATGAACTTACTGAAATGTATAAGCATGACCAAAATAAATTAACAACTGATAAAAATATGTTTGGTCTTGATTATACTACATCTGAAAACAAAAAGAATAATTGCAAAAGCAATAATGCTATATGTGAGTATGAAGCTAATGATAAATCAATAGTACTTACAACTAATAAGAATATAAATGATAATGTTAAACTATTTTTAAACAAAAAGAAGAAATATGCGTTTAATGAACTTGGTCCTCAACAACATTGGGTACCAAGAAAAAGTTTTTCTTAATTTGTGTTGCAGGAGGAAACAACATCAAAATGGATCTTGGACACTGGAGCGTCAAGTCACATGGCTGGACAAAAAAGTCTACTACAAAATTTTACAAATACCATGAAAGTAAGTGTAACATTTGGAAACAAAAGCAAAGATAAAATCATAGGTATGGGCAATGTTCAAATAACTCCTACTTGTGTTATTTCGAATGTACTATATGTAGAAAACCTAGGATTTAATTTGCTAAGTGTCATAAAACTAACTGAAAATGAATATTATGTAGTGTTTGAAGATAATGTATGCAAAATAATTGATAAAAATACATATGAAATTAAGTTTATTGTTAAAAGAAAAGGTTCTGTATGTATTTTATCTTTACCTTCTGGTGTAGTTGATTTAAATTCATGTTTGCTAGCTGAAACTAGTGATGCATATCTATGGCATAGAAGGATTGGGCATATAAATATGAGACTGTTACATAAACCATCTAGAAAAAATTTAGTGAGAGGTTTACCAAAGATTAAATACTTAAAGAACTTTATGTGTGATGTATGTGAGTTAGGTAAACTTCACAAAAACTCTTTTAAATCCAAAACTGATATTTCAAACAAGAGAGTCTTAGAACTTATACATATGGATCTATTTGGACCAACAAGAATCATGAGTCTTGGTGGTAAATGATATGTATTTGTTTTTGTAGATGACTTCTCTAGATACACTTGGGTATATTTTCCAACATCTAAGACAGAAGTTTTTGAAAAATTTAAAATGTTTTGCAATTTTGGTCAAAATGAGCAAAGTGTCTCTATTCAAAAAGTTAGGAGTGATCATGGAACTGAAATTGATAATGATCAAATGGATAACTATTGTAATGAGCATGGCATTGATCATAGATTTTCTTTTCCAAAAGCACCGTGTCAAAATGGTGTTGTTGAGAGAAAGAATAGATCACTTAAAGAAATGGCCAGAACTATGTTGAATGAACATAAGTTACCTCAAAATCTTTGGGCTGAAGCAGTAAATATAGCTTGTTATGTTATTAACATAAGTCATTTAAGACCTCATGTTAATAAAACTCCTTTTGAAATTATGTTTAATAGGGTTCTAAAAATTTCCTATATGAAACCATTTGGCTGCAAGTGTTTTATTCTTAATACTAAGGATAAAAGGGATAAATTTCAAGCCAAATCGGATGAAGGAATTTTTGTAAGTTACTCTACTAGAAGTAAAGCCTATAGAGTATATAACAAGACTTCTAGGACTATTGAAGAAACCCTCCATGTAAGCTTCATTGAAAATTCTCTTAGAGAATCTCAATCTAAAGTTGATAATGATGATATGATCAATTTTCCAAGTGAGTTAGAGATCAATAGAGAGATTGATGATTTATCTGAGAAAATAAAAAATATGAACTCAAATGACCAAACTAATGATGAAAGTGATGGACTTTCAGATGTTGATGAAAATATTGAGGAAAATCAGAGAAATTGGCGTTATTCTTCATCACATCCCATTACTCAAGTCATTGGTAATATTAATGAGGGAGTTAAAACTAGAGCTTCAGTTAATTTAAATAGTATGTGTATGTTTGTTTCTATGGTGGAACCAAGGAATATACAAGAAGCATTATCTGATGAAAATTGGATAGTGGCAATGCAAGAAGAACTAAATCAATTCATCAGAAATGATGTATGGGAATTAGTTTCTCCACTAAAAAATCAGTCCATAATAGGTACAAAGTGGATCTTTAGAAACAAAACTAACGAAACTGGTCAAATTATAAGGAATAAAGCTAGATTAGTTTCACAAGGGTATACACAGGAAGAAGGATTAGATTATGATGAAACATTTGCTCTTGTGGCTAGGTTAGAAAGTATTAGAATATTATTGGCCTATGCTTGTTATATGGATTTTAAATTATATCAAATGGATGTAAAGAGTGCATTTCTAAATGGTTTAATTAATGAAGAAGTCTATGTAAAACAACCACCTAAATTTGAAGATATTAAAAATCCTGACTTTGTGTATAAATTAAAGAAAGCCTTATATGGTTTGAAGCAAGCACCTAGATCATGGTATGAAAGATTGTCTACTTTTTTAATAGAAAAAGGCTATATCATGGGAAAAGTGGATCATACTCTATTTATTAAGAGAGATGGTAAAGATCAGATTGTTGTTCAAATATACGTGGATGATATAATCTTTGGAGCAACCTCTAATAAGTTGATGGAAATATTCTTTGAAGAGATGACTAATCAATTTGAAATGAGTATGATAGGAGAACTTTCATATTTTCTAGGACTTCAAATTAAGCAAATGGATAAAGGTATATTTTTAAATCAGGAAAAATATGCAGATGAAATGCTTAAGAAATTTAATTTTAATGATACAAGGATTCGAGGAACTCCTATGAGTACTACTTTAAAGTTAGATATTAATGACATAGGAAAACTCCTATGTGTGTTTGTGCTAGATTTCAATCTAATCCTAAGGAATCACACTTAATTGCAGTTAAAAGAATATTTAGATATATACAAGGAACTAAAAATTTCAGACTGTATTATTCTAAGGATAGTTCAATAGATCTTATAGGATATACTAATGCTCATTATGTAGGAACTAAATCTGATAGAAAGAGTACCAGTGGCACATGTCAATTATTGGGAAATAATTTGGTGTCATGGTTTAGTAAAAAGCAAAACTGTGTAGCACTTTCTACTACAGAAGTTGAATATGCTGCTGTTGCACTGTGTTGCACTCAGATTCTGTGGATAAGGCAAACTTTAGAAGATTTTGGATTATCATATGATACAACTGAGATTTATTGTGATAGTAGTTCTGTAATAAATCTTTCTAAAAATTCTATATTACATTCAAGAGCAAAACATATAGAGGTTAGACATCATTTTTTAAGAGATAACGTAATTAAAGGAAAAATTAAATTAGAATTTGTGTCTAGTAAAAATCAATTAGCTGATATATTTACAAAACCTCTAGACGAAAATACGTTCTGCAACATTAGATTAAATTTAGGTATTTGTAGGCTATGTGATGTGTAAAATGCTTAAACTCCACATAAAAAGATAAATATTATTGATGATGTTGTTCACCTCATAGATATTATATACTTATTATAAATATCTAAAGTAATATCTAAACTGCTGCTTAAGATACTATGTATTTATTGTAAAATCATAATAGTATCTTATTGATTTTAAGTAGTTTATCAATTTTAATAGTTTTTACGATTTTAAGTGGAAGTGTAAATGAAAAACATTAAATACTTCTGACATTATGAAATTTTGATTAAATGTTTTCTTTGAATCAAGGAAAATGCATATGATCATGCATAAATTTGACTTAATTGATTAAAATTGTAGAAGAAGTTATATGTAACTCATCTTAAACTGTTAATCAAAAGTATAAGCTTATTGAAACTGATTCATATTCTCAGTACAATCATAGAAGTAAAAATTGTATGAGATTTGTGTTGTATTGCATCTGTATTAATGGAATACATATATACTATGCTTAAAATAAAAAGTGTTTACAAAGTAAAAATCTTTGAGAGTTTATTGATCAGTTTGATCACGAGCCTTTTGTACTTGAGCAGATAGGTATGTAAGGATTGTTGTCTTGAAAAAGGATTCTTTAAATCTGGCTACCTAAGGTCCTGATCAGATCTGGGATTGTTGACTGAAAGCTCATTACACGGGTACATTAGAAAGCTCTTGTATGATTCAAGCTTTTCAAACTAACTTTTAAAGAAAATTATCAATACTCATGTTCGGCATTTTCATCATTTGACAAACTTCGTTAAATTCTCTATGGAAATAATAGGCATCTTCTCTTTCTAATCCATGAAAGTGTGGCAATTGACTAATATAATTAGATTTCAGTTCAAACCTATCTCCCTCAAAGTTTGACAATCGAATACATGAAGGTTCATCAACTCATTCAGGATACAGAATTTCCCCTAATGGTTTTTCTACTGGAGCAGCCATATCTTCGTTCTCTTTTAAAGAAAGGTTAGCTACACCCCTAAGGATTTCATTAAAGTCTAATTCAGAAAATATTTTAGTATGGCTCTATGTTGAATAATCCTATGTAGGTGTTCTTACTAATCGTTTAGTGCTAGGAGAAAGAATCCATGTGCTCATAAACTCTTATCATAAAGTAAAATAATAGAAGTTTAATTACATACTAGTCTGAAGCTTTGTTTTTTGTAAATAGTTGTTGATGGATGAAGTTGAATCTGCTTCCCCTTCCAGTTCCTCAACGAATTTTCTTTTCTTTCAAAAGTGTTGGTAACTCGTAAATAACATTCTGTTCTATATTTATAATGCATGTCCATAAAGTAAATGAATCTCGTTGCAAGAACGTGTCTTGTAACGTACAGTATGGTTCCTATTTTTATGGATACGTATTCCACTTCTAATTTCAAATTTCAGTAACTGCAAAACCCACGAAGTTTCGTTCATGGCTAAAAGAATAACCATTTAGCTTAATCTACAAACTAACCTCATTGAGTTATAGTTAACTCAACGGACTAGCTTAGGTTGCTATTTGCTAACTCCATGAACTAACTTCGTTGAGTTACAGTTAACTCAACAGAGTGACCTTATATTCTATTATTAACCTCGTGGAGTTAAGGTTAACTCAATGGATTTACTTCGTTGAGTTAACACTTAGCTAATTTTCTAAAACTTACTCCTCATATTAACTTCTATATTTTCTCTCCTGCATTTTGTCAACTTAAATAAAGTTAAATACATGTCATTAATGTAGTGTTATAATTTAAAACTCATTTAAATTTGAACATTATATGCATATTTAACTTGCAATTCATTTCCTGTTATGCAGAATTTACATTTTACTTTTCAGCATGCAGATATGTTCAAGCATTAACCAAATATCATGCATTTAATCATGTCATTTAGAAAATTTGTAAATCTTTTAAACAAACTTGCACATTGTTTAAATAGTTATATAATATTCAAGATAGTTCATCCATTGCATCATTCATTCTTAAACACAAATGCAAAAACATTTGAAAAACATTCATTCATTTATATGAATAGTTTTACATTTACATTCAGTCAGATATTTTCCATACAAATATAAGTATAAGTAGATGAACAATACAATTTAATCTTTCTTCCTAAGTTTGTCTACTTTCTTCTGGAGTTTTTCTAATTGTTGCTCTAATTGATTTATCCTCTCTACAGCTCTAATAATGTCTCTAGAGGGTATAGATACTTCAACGGCTACAGCATTGTAGTTTTTGTATTCCTTCACTAAAATAGCTCTTGATTTTATCCTTTTAGATGTCCATCTCATGAAGTCAATACAGTCCCCCATCAGTATAGGTATCAAATCTCCATAAAATAATTTCTTCTTTGCAGATTTTATCTTGGATAGGAAGACTTGACACCAGTTAACCTGGATTCTATTCACAACTGCATATGTGGCCCATTTGACAAACTGACTTAATTCAATATCATGGCCTTGTCGTTGGTAGACATTTTTAATCAAAATGTTAGCTATCATGTGTGCTTTCCCATTTAAGTGCTTCAGTCTGTTTAATAATGGCATATCAGGATTGATAGCTAAACTGTCCTTACTTTCCAATTCTGTCTACTCAACGGCAATTATGCTTTCCATTATTTCTTTCCCTTCATTTCTCAATCCTAAAATGTTATAGAGAAGCTCCGGTGTTATATGTACATTAGCTTGCTCCACATTGGAAATTAATTCACTTTCTCCTTTTCTCAAATTGGCATAGAAGCAAGGCACTAGATTCTCATACATTGCATGCCCTCTCTATTGAGAAATAAATTGTAGTAGACCTTGGAACTCAAATAAATCTTTAATTTCTTGCATACCATCCCAGTTTACTGGTCTACTGTATATAATGTCATAACCCCTAATCTCTTGATATTTATTGTATGCTTCCTGACTCCAAAAGTGTACTTCATTCCAAACTGTTGCTTCAGTCGAGTCAGGAATTTGAATTTGTTGCTCTAGAGGGGTTTGTTCTTGAATTTCATCTTCCATGCGCTGAACTTGAATTGACTGGGAATGCTCTAGAGATTCCTGCATTTTTGCTTCTGCTTCTATCTATGGTAGAGAGTTGGCAGAACTCTCCACTCTATCTTGAATTCTTTCAATTAATTACTGAAGAGTTTCCCCCTCTTCAATGGAATCTGTCGAGTCATTCCTTTCTTGTTCAATGAGTACTTGTTCAACTTCTTCTCTTTCTTCTTCCTCCTAACTACCAATCTACATTATCACTATTCTTTCTGATTCTATGGCAGATTGGGATGGAGTCACAAGCAAATCAACTTCTGCCCTAATTTCTGTTCTTTCTGTTTGTATAGGCTGTAGATTAGTTTCAGCCTATTTTCCTTCTCCTCTTTGTTCTTGCTGTTGCTGTTGCTCCTCCTCCTTAGAATCGGATAGTAGGTTTACAAAAATTGGCTGTGTAGGTCCTATTGATATTGCTGGCTTAGGTTTAATCTCTTCTTGATGTTTAGGCACTATCTCTTTTCCTTTCCTTCTTCTAATTAATTGTGCCTAGTCTTCCTCATCTTCTTTTGAGATTAAATCCACTAAAATAGGCGCTGTAGGCCTTCGAGCCACAAGTACTGACTCTTCTTGTTTAATTTTTTCTATAATTATTGGTCTCGAAGGACCAGCTTCAGTTTCTTTTGCAGTAGGTATGGCAATGGCTTCTTGATGTTATTCAACTTTAACTTTATATTGGGCCTTCAACTTCTCTACAGCCCTCCTTTTGTGAAGTGCATCAAACAACAGATGTACTTTAGCTACTACCAAATCTTCTAGTTCTCCTTGGTTTTTCCCAACTCGAACTAGTTCTTCAAATTCTCTTAATTCTTCTTTAGTGGAAGGCCCCATAAATGCTATTTATGATAGTGGTTCTATTGGCTGAACTGAAGGTCCTGGCTGTTGTTCCTTAGGGACAAGTCTTTTAGCAGTCGGTTCCTCTTGTTCTTTAGTTGCATATTCTTCATTTCCTTTCTTCTATTGCTCCCAAATTGCCCATTGAGCCCGTCTAACTATGCGTCTTTTGAACCAGAGTTGGGACTTACGTTGGATCAATTCTAGGGCAACTTCATTATTTGGCCTGATTCGTCTTTCTCTATTTATAGCAACTTTCATAGCTACGCTGATTCTTGTTTCCATAATCTAAGGTATTTTTGTGCCTAAATCCATTAACACTTTCCTCTAGTAGAAAAGGTTAGATTCCACCTTTTGTAGTTCATTTTCCCTCGTTGTATTTCTATTCCTCTACCTTGTGTGTCATTCTTCTGAATCTTTAAGAAATTCTAACATGTCAATTGCTTCCTCCCAGAACTCTGGCGTCATCTTTGTTATCGTGGAGTAACGGAATGGAACGAAATCGCTTTGATCTTTATTGTTCTAAGTTCTAAATGAGTCTGCAGATAATGCCCTCAAATCCTAAGTTTAGTATAAATAAGCCCTAAGTTTTTAGCGAGTAATCGGGTCATTTTCTCGCGCAAACTCTCACTCTCTCATTTACCTCTCCTTGGAATTAGAGTTAACTCCACGGACTAAGTCTGTGGACTTAACTACAGTACTCCATTGAGTTACAGTTAACTCAACAGCGTAAGCTCGCTAACTTATCTTAGACTCAACGGAGTAAGTTCATTGAGCTAAGTATAACTCAACAGACTTCCCGTAAAGTTATATCTAATAAAAATATTTATAATAATATTTTTTCTTCGGTCAAGACAGAAGAATTTCTAGTCTAACCGACTCTTAATTTTTCAACATTTCAGCATTTCAGTCAAATCGTTATATTCCTCGATTGAACCGAAATTAAATACTCTCTTTTTTTCTTCTATCGGTTGAACCGATACTATACTTCAATAAAATTGACATTTTACTTAATATATTATATAGATTTTTTTATGGTTTTATGTTTCAGTCAAACTGATGGATCCTATCGGTTGAACCACAATGATTTTTTTTCTTTTAATATATGTTTTGGTAAAACTGATAATTCCTTTCAGTTGAACTGTGACTATGTTTAAATAAGTTTTTTTTTTTTTTCACAAAACAAACACTTAGGTAATTTCTTACTAAGTAAAGCTCAAGTAGTCCTCTACTCTTACTTCTTCTATAATGTCCTCTACTCTTACTTCTTCTATAATTCCAAAGGAACTTTTTGGTATTTTTAAAATAGGTCTAAGTCTTTATCCATTTACTTTAAATATATTCCGATTTTTAGGATTTTCAATTTCAATAACTCCATAGGAATAAATATTTCGAACTATATAAGGTCCTGCCCATCTAGATATTAATTTTCCTAGATGATTACAAAATCTAGTCATGTAAAGATATACTTCTTGTCCTATTTCAAAGGTTTTTGGAATAATTTTCTTGTCATGCCAGAACTTCATTTTCTCTTTTTCTCTTACAATTTTCGAATAAGGTTCATTCCTAAATTCTTCTAGTTCAATTAATTGCATTTTCCTATTTTCAGTAGCTTGATTTAAATTAATATTTGAGCATACTCTTAACCTTCTCGATTTAAAGCTCAAATTGTTTTTATTGTTTTAGACTGTTCTAAAATCAAATAGGTTGAAAAATCTAAGGTAAGATGGATATTGGAAATGGTAATTTTTCTTTGTATGAAGGTCAAAATCCTAATCGTCCTCCTTTATTTGATGGAATACATTTTGAATATTGGAAATATAGGATGACAGTCTTTCTTCAAAGTATAGATCATAAGTTGTGGTTTATGATCTCTAAACCTTATACTCCATTAACTACTCCTTATAATACTTATACAATTACTGAAAAAGAAAATGAAACTCTGAATGCTAAATGCTTAAATATTTTATTTTGTGCATTGAGTTATGAACAGTTTAGTAAAGTATCGGCATATAAATCTGTTTATGAGGTGTGACATGCATTAGAAGTTTCATATGAAGGTACTTCTCAAGTTAAAGAGATTAAGATTAACATGTTAATTCATAAGTATGAACTCTTTAAGATGCATGAAGACAAAAGTATTTCTAAGATGTTTTTCAGATTCCTTGACATCATAAACTCTTTAAAATGCTTAGGAAATAATTTTGAACAGAAGGATTTGGTGAGGACAATTCTTAGATCCCTACGTTCTAAATGGTCTTAGAAAGTGACATCAGTTGAGGAATGATGAGATTTAAATGTTTATACCATAAATGAACTTATAAGAAACTTAATTGCTTATGAAATTCAATTAAAATGATTCACTAAGTCACAACAAATTAAAACTGAAGAAAGAAATAGCCTTCAAAATTAATTCAGATTCTAATATATCTACTGATTCTAACGAGGATTTGATTTTGCTGATTAGGAAATTCAAGAAAGCATGGAAAGCTAGGAAACAGCAAAGGAACAAAAATGAAAAACCCTCAACATCAAAATCACTAAATGACAAGAATTCTTCATCAAGAAAGTATGTATGTTACAACTGTAAGAAACTTGGACATCTTTCTCCATATTGTCCTATAAGGAAAAATGAAAAGCATAGTAGGACAAATCAGAAGAAGACGGCTCAAAAAACTCAAAAAAAGTTTTACAAGAAAAAGTATTTGAAGGTCACTTGGGATGACATGTTAGAATAGTCTGAATCTGAAGAATTATCGTCAAAATCTTCACATTCAAAAGAAAAACAAGAGTTAGAAGTCGTTGCTCATGTGTGCTTCATGGCAGATGAGTTTGAGGTAATATCTAATCCTAAAAGTCATTCAGATTTTAACTTTGATGAATTATTATGTACTTATCATGCATTATTACAGAAACTTAAAGTTTGTAAACTAGAAAATAAGAATATTAGAAACTCTTTGTCCATTGTGGAAGAAGAAAATTGTTTCCTGTCTACTACTTTAGAAAAGTTTAAATGTGATAATGAAAATCATACTACAGATTTGTATAAATTTAGATTTAATGAATGTGTCTTGCATGAACAAATACAGAATACCAATGCTAAAAAATTAAAGATAGAATCTAAAAATGAAAAATTGAGAAACAATATAAATGATCTTGAGTTAGAGATTGATAGATTTAAATTCTATCATTGAGAAATGGAATTTAAGTCAAACTAACTACTACCCCTGCGGTGTCATATAAATTTGGCTTAGGATTTGATTATCCTGAATATCCTGAATCTCAAGCCAATAAATGATTTATTAGTTGCAGTTCAAGTAAATCTAAGACTAAAATTCCTTTTATCATGAAACAAGGTAATAAATATGTAGAAGTAGGTAATTACAGGGATAAATCATGCAACAATAATATAAAATAATGTGATTTGTCTAAATGTACTTCTAACATGACTATGAATGTTTCTAAAAATCTTGTTTCTTGTTTTGGAAATTCAGTCACTAATGTTTCAAAAATTTTAAACAATTGTAGTAAACTAAAAATTTAGAAACCTAAGTAGGAAATTCAAAACTCTAATGTTAGACCAATTACTCATTCTACATGTTCTTTATCTAAAAGTTTTTGTGCCGAAAAAGATTTTGTATGTATTGAAAATTCAAATACAAGTACAAAATCGTGGTATGAACTTACTAAAATGTATGAGCATGACTAAAATAAATTAACATCTGATAAAAATTGGTTTGGTCTTGGTTATACTACATCTGAAAACAAAAATAATGATTAAAAGGGCAATAATGCTATAAGTAAGTATGATGCTAATGATAAATTATTAGTACTTACAACTAATAAGAATGTAAATGATAATGTTAAACTGTTTTTAAACAAAAAGAAGAAATATGTGTTTAATGAACTTGGTCCTCAACAACATTAGGTACCAAGGAACAGTTCTTCTTAATTTGTTTTGCAAGAGGAAACAACATCAAAATGGATCTTGGATAGTGGAGCATTAAGTCACATGACCGGACAGAAAAGTCTACTGAAAAATTTTACAAATACCAAGAAAGGAAATGTTACATTTGGAAACAAAAGTAAGGATAAAATCATAGGTATGGGCAATGTTCAAATAACTCCTACTTGTGCTATTTCGAATGTACTATATGTAGAAAACCTAGGATTTAATTTGCTGAGTGTTATAAAACTAATTGATAATGGATATTATGTATTATTTGAAGATAATGTATGCAAAATTATTGATAAAATTACAAATGAACTTAAGTTTATTGCTAAAAGAAAAGGTTCTATATGTATTTTATCTTTACCTTCTGGTGCAATTGATTTAAATTCATGTTGATAGCTAAAACTAGTGATGCATATCTGTGGCATAGAAGGATCAGGAATATAAATATAAAATTATTGTATAAATTATCTAGAAAACATTTAGTGATAGGTTTACCAAAGATTAAATACTTAAAGGACTTTATGTGTGATGCATGTGAATTAGGTAAACTTCATAAAAACTCTTTTAAATCCAAAACTGATATATCAAGTGTTTAGAATGAAAAAGTGTATAATATTAATGGTTAAATGATGGTTAATTGCATAATATTTAGCTTATCATATGAGAATTAAGCTATTATGTTATAATTGCACTATTATATGCTTCAATGAAAGAATCTACATAATTTTAGGGAATTAGCATTAATTTAGTACATTTCTGAAATGTCGATAAGTTGCTGGTTTTTTAATTCTTTAGTATCTGAATTTTCTATTATTTCAGAGAGTAATATTGCATGTACCGAATAGTTATGTTTTAAATGCTAAAAGAATATTTAAGTGAACAGTAACAACTCGTTGACTTAGTGTTCTTTTTGTTAAAAGATCACGTGAGAACTCGTTGAGTTAGTAAGTGAAAACCGTAAGTTATATATCTGAACTCGTTAAGTTAGAATGATGCACGTGTTGAATTTAAATGCTTTAGTATATCATGTGAAATGCACATGTTTAACTTGTTAAGTTAGCATAACTGTACGCGTTGAGTTACATGAATACACGCTAAGGTAACGCGTTATGTTAGCAGCTTATTTCTTTATTACACATGTTTTATAGTTAAATCAATGAAGTAAGTCCGTTGAGTTATCTGTAACTCCATGGACCATTTAATTTCTAATATGCTACTATAGCGGTTATAGAAATAGGACATTCGAAGGAAAACCACAATTGTATGTATCACGCAGGAATTCATTCGTGGAAGGGAGAAGAAATCACCATCATTGATTTAAATGAAGGAAATCCAACCGATCATCTAAAGCAAAAGAAGTTACTACTGAAAAAAATAAAAAAGAAGAGGAGAAAAAATGAAGAAGGTGTGGTTGGAGGTGTGTGGCAGTGTATGTAAAGGTGGAGGACCATGCTAATTGCAGGTAGTGTCGGAAGTTCACTAAAGCATCCACACCATCACCAACAATTCACCAACATCACCAACATTACCATAATCACCAACCATCGGAGGTCTGTGAGGATACCTTCCTAATGTCGGGTCGATTCTAAGTCAAACACAGTGCCTAACAACTATTGTGAGGAGTGATCGCGTCACAGAAAGGAAAGTCATTTTCACCAAGCACTGACTCATATCTAAAGAGATCGTAAAGCTTCTAGCCTTGGTTTCAGGTTAATGCCAATATGTTGAAGAGGAGATCATCTTGCAATTCTGGACTCACGATTCTATAGGGAGAGGAGGCAAAATTGTAAGTGATTAAGTTTTCAGTGGTGTAATCGAACAGCATGTAGTGATAGAAGTATTTACTATCGATAGAGATTTTTACATTTCACCTTTCGCCCATTTTCATAAATATCTCAAAAAAAAAACAAAAACAATAACTTATCTATGTTTATATTTAGTATTTAGGTGTTGTATTGTTTGTTTTGTATTGTAACTAAAGTTATCATTGTCAGTATTGTGAATGTTTTATGTTTGTTTGATTTAGAAAATAGAAAATAGTATTACAGTTTACTGAAATTGATTTGTTTCAGATACTTAAAGATTCTAATGGTTACTGTTTGAAATATTTGAATGTTAGTGTTGCTTAATGATAAATGTAATATTAACTAGCATTAAAGAGCTTAATTGATATTATTTACAATTTGTGGAACTGCCCAATGGTTGGCTGAATTCCTCTGTAAGTAGCAGTATTAAATTGGAAAGATAGGTTCATGGAGTTAACTTAAGTCCACGAGATTAGTCCGTTGAGTTAGTCATAACTCCACGAACTTAGTCCATTGTGTTAATGGTAACTCAATGGAGTGATTACTGAACACATTAAGTATAATATAAAAAACGGAACAGAACACAATTCTTACTCAATTCTCTGTGGGATCGACTTGTACTTGCACACAAATACAATATACACAATGTGAAAGGCCCTCTAGATTTTGATAATACAAAAATCAATGTAAGGTTTTGAATTGTATTTATCAGGATTAGTCTGTACAGCAAAAAGATCAGAAGACAAACAAATCGAAGTAGCAAACAAGTGGCAGTAAGTCTCAGAATATACTACTGTAGAAAATCGAACAGTTAAGAAGTGTATTTCTCAGGTTAAGGAGGATTGAATGATTGGATAGTTAAGAAGTTAACTATCCGGAAGCTTAAAGGACTTTTCGGAGAGTTACAGGTATAACTATCTGAAAGTTAAGTGATTCAATAAATCACGTGCAGAAATATAGAACGGAAGCTTAAAAGACTTGTCAGAGAGTTAGATAACTATCTGAGTTTTCTTTTTGGAGAGTTAGATAACTATTCGAGTTTTTCGGAGAGTTACAGGTATAACTATCCGAAAGATAAGTCATTCAATAAATCATGTGCAGAAATACAGAACGGAAGCTTAAAGGACTTGTCGGAGAGTTAGATAACTATCCGAGTTTTCTTTTCGAAGAGTTAGATAACTATTCGAGTTTTTCGGTAAGTTATAGGTATAGCTTTCCGGAACTTAAGTCATTGAATTTCCCATGTGCAGAATTCCAGAAAGAAGCTCAAATATGTTTTCGGAGAGTTAGAAAGATAACTATCTGAAATCTTAAAGCGTTTTGGTGAGTTATAGGGATAATCATCTGAAACTTAAGTCATTGACTTTCCTATGTACAGAATTCCAGAAAGAAGTTCAAATAAGTTTTCAGAGAGTTAGAGAGATAAGTATCCGAAATCCTGAAGCGTTTCGGTGAGTTACAGGGATAATCATCCAAAACTTAAGTCAGCCTTTTATGCACATGCTGAATTGAAGCAATCAGAAAGTTAACAGAGACCAACTATCTGACAGTTATATAACTGTTTGGTGAGTTCCAGTTATAAGTATCCGATTGAATGACAGCTCATAGTAAATATTCTAAAATCCTACTTGGCAGTAAAGTTTAAGTGATCTTTCGGTGAGTTATAGATACTCTTTGGAGAGTTACATAGCTAACTATCCGAAAGGATAGGAAAATTGGTAAGACATCTTGAAATGACTTTTTGAACGGTAACTTACCATATTTGGGACTGGAGTCTAATCAAGTACAGTAGAATACATCCGTTGGAAGAAAATATGATCGTTGCACATGTCAGGTATATATACAAGATACAGACAACAGATTTAAGTAGTGCTTTGCTGATACATATACTTACACCAAGCTCAACAGAAGAAAAGCTTTAGAGATCAAATCATCTTCAACACTTACAGACCAAATTTCAGAAGCTCATCATGCATTCAACTCTGTTGTTCACAAGATAGTGTTTATTGAAGTACACGGATTAAAACTTCAGAGAAAGGATTGATTAAAGCTTTGATAAGGAAGCTCAAGTGAATGGTTAGTTGGTTCTTGCTTAAACCTTAAAGCAAGTGATTGTAAGTTTACAAGAGTTTAGTGAAGCCCAAGTATCCCTTGGGGGTGGACTAGCCGTTAGTGGTGAACCACCTAAAAATCTCTATGTGATTTCTTTTATTGTATGCTTGCTATTACTTTACATTAAACTACTTCTAAAGGGTTAAGAAACGAATTTTTACCATTCACCCCCCCTCTGGTAAGTCTTAAGGTCCTAACAATTGGTATCAGAGCAAGGTTGATCTCGTTAATAGATTTAACCATCTGAGATCATGGCTTTCCACACTGTAGAGGGTCAGAATATCTATCGACCTCCCCTCTTTAATGGTAGCAATTATAGCTATTGGAAAAATAGGATGGAGTGCTTTCTCAGGAGTATAGATGTGAAACTTTGGAGAATGGTTGTACATGGTACACCAACTCCAATCAGTCATGAAAGTGACTGGACTAAGGAGGATGAAAGAATCATCTTGATGGATGCTCGTGGGCTTAATTCCATTTACTATGCACTAACTAGTGAATAGTATAATAAAATATCTACTTGTAAATTCTCCCATGAAGCTTGGAAGATCCTTCAAATTACATATGAAGGAACCAGCCAAGTTAAAGATACTAAAATTTGCATTTTGTTAAGAAAATATGAATTATTCAAAATGCTTGAAAAAGAAAGTATCGCTGAAATGTTTTCTAGATTCACAGAAATTGTGAATGAACTAAGAGGCCTTGGGAGGAGTTTCTCTAATCGTGAACAGGTACAAAAGATCCTAAGGAGCCTGATAGTCGAATGGAAGCAGAAGTCTACTTCCATACAGGATTCAAAGGATCTGAATAACTATTTAGTTGAAGATCTATTGGGAAACCTTCTAGCCCATGAAGTCCAAATGAAGGAATGGAAAGAAGAAGAAGGAGTCACTAAAAGAAAAGTAGAAAAAAAGAAAGAACTAGCTTTTCCCTCAATAGAAGATCAACTAAGCTCGGATGAGGATGAAGTGTTACTACTGGCCAAGAACTTCAGAAGGATGATGAGACAAGGAGGCAAAACCAGCTCCTCAAAATCAAAAGTCCGTACATGCTACAAGTGCAAGAAACTGGAACACATTCAACTTTACTATCCTTTTCAATAGGACGAGGACAAACAAAAATGGAAAAGGAAGAATGAGAAGAAAATGGCATTGAAAGCCACTTGGGATGACAGCAGTTCATCCAACAACTCATCAGACTCAGATGAGGAGGCATCTGCAAGTGTGTGCTTTGTTGCACAAGAGGTATGCTCTACATCTCCCTATTGCTTGGAAAAAGAAAATGATGATGTAGATATAGATAGTCTTCTCTATACAATAGATAACTTATATGTAAAATGTAAGAAGTACAAGAAAGAATTAAAGAGTTTAAATTCCTATCTAGAAGATGTTTTCGCTAAACTAGAAAAAGCCCTAGTTGATAATAGAGAATTGAAAACTAAAATGGATAGCTATAGTTGTAAAAATTTTGATTTGAAAGAAGAAAATAAAAATCTATTATCTAAAGTTACTGATTTAAAGAAAATTGTATTTAAATCATAGGATCTCAAAGAATAGGAAAAAGTAAATTTGGCCTAGGGTATGCTGTACCACAAGAAACCCCTTACTTTGGTGGAAAAATTAGATCTTACAAAGAAGGCACCACTGTGTTTGTCATTAAGAAGAGTTCTATGTCTATATGGCTACCAAAAGGCAACAGGTTTAATATACAGAGGACTAACAGTGATGGACCTAAGAAGATATGGGTACCAAAAGTCTTAATTTCAACATGACTTGCAAGACTGCATGGACAAGAAAGCTCAAACATCCAAGTGGATCATTGATAGTGGTTGCTCAAAGCATATGATAGGTAAGAAAAGAATTCTGGAATCTATTAAATCAATAAATTCAGGATCTGTTAAGTTTGGTAACAATGAAAAATGTAGAATTACTGCCAAAGGAAATGTTGCATCTAAAAATGGAAAAATAGAAAATGTCCTTCATGTAAATGGTTTAAAACAGAATCTGCTAAGTGTAGGTTAATTATGTGACAAATGTTACAATATACTTTTTATTGCAGAAAACTGTTTTATATTACAACAGCATACACATGAAATTAAATTTACTGGATATAGAAATAATTCAATTTATACTTTGGAATTTCCATATGATATTATATCTAGTGATGCATGTTTAGTTGCTTCTAATGAAGATGAATGGTTATGGCATAAAAGATTAAATCATGCAAACATGAGACTTATAAGAAAATTGACCAAACATGATCTTGTTAGAGATGTGCCTAAGCTCAAATTCAATAGAGATAAATTGTGTAGTGACTGTACAATTGGAAAATAAAAGAAATCAGTACACAAGAGTATTGAAGACATTGCCACACGTCAACCATTGGATCTATTGCATATGGACTTGTTTGGTCCTACACAGACAGCCAGTTTAGGAGGAAGAAAATATACCTTAGTGGTAGTTGATGATTATACAAGATTCACTTGGGTTATTTTCTTAACACATAAGAATGAAGCTTGTGATGAATTCAAACATCTCTGTATTAGAATTCAAAATGAAAAAGATTCAACTGTGAAGAAGATCAGAAGTGATCATGGAGGTGAATTTGAAAATTCAGAATTTGAAGAATTATGCAATTCTTTTGGCATACTACATGAATTCTCATGTCCAAGAACTCCTCCTCAGAATGGAGTTGTAGAGAGGAAAAATAGATCAGTACAAGAAATGGCAAGGACAATTCTTAATGCATTTGATCTACCAAAGTCTCTATGGGCTGAAGCTATAAATACTGCATGTTATTCTATAAATAGAACTCACCTTAGACCTATCCTACATAAGACAACTTTTGAACTATGGTATGGTAAAATACCAAATGTTGGATATTTTAAGGTTTTCGGATCAAGATGTTTTGTCCTTAATACAAAGGATCAAAAGGACAAATTTGATGCAAAATCTGATCCTCCTCTACTTGTTGGATACTCTTCAAGAAGCAAGGCCTACAGGGTCTATTTTGAACATGAAAGAAGAGTAGAAGAGTCAATAAACATATTCTTTGATAAAGACATGGTAGGAAAATTGAAGAGGCTAACAATAGATAGTGAAAGTGAAAGTGAAGTAATAAATCAGAAATTTCCTTAGAAAAAGGATAGTTCAACACTACCTACACTTACTGAGATAGAAAAAGCATGGAAGACAAAGTCTGAACATCCCATTAGGCAAATTATTGGGAATATAAATCAAGGTGTTCAAACAAGAAGCAAAATTCAAAATATTTGTAATTATTGTGCTTTTGTGTCTGAACTTGAACCTTCAATAGTTGAAGATGCCTACAATTGTGAATACTAGATCATGGCCATGCAAGAGGAACTAAATCAGTTCAAGAAAAATGAAGTCTGGAACTTGATTGAAAGGCCCATCGAAAAATCAATTATTGGTACTAAATGGGTGTTTAAGAACAAACTTGATAATAATGGTAGTATTATTAGAAATAAAGCTAGACTTGTTGCTCAGGGATACAACCAACAGGAAGGAATCGACTATGAAGAAACTTTTGCACCTGTTGCAAGACTTGAAGCAATTAGAATGTTACTTGCCTTTACAAGTAGTATGAAAATCAAGCTTTATCAGATGGATGTTAAAAGTGCATTTCTTAATGGCATTCTATAAGAAGTAGTATATGTAGAACATGTTAGGACCTTAAGGCTTACCAAAGGGGGGGTGAATGGTAAAAATTTGTTTCTTAACCCTTTTAGAAGTAGTTTAATGTAAAGTGATAGCAAACATACAATAAAAGAAATCTCACAGAGATTTTTAAGTGGTTCACCACTAACGGCTAGTCGACCCCCAAGGGATACTTGCGCTTCACTAAACTCTTCTAAACTTACAATCACTTGCTTTAAGGTTTAAGCAAGAGCCAACTAACCATTCACTTGAGCTTCCTTGTTGAAGCTTCAATCAATCCTTTCTCTGAAGTTTTAAACTGTGTACTTCAGTAAACACTATCTTGTGAACAACAGAGTTGAATGCGTGATGAGCTTCTAAAATTTTGTCTGTAAGTATTGAAGATGATTTGATCTCTAAAGCTTTTCTTCTTGTTGAGCTTGGTGTAAGTATATGTATTAGGAAAGCGCTTTGTATGGATTTTCCCAACACTACACTAGAAAAACTTGGATTTGTTACTTCTATTTTTACTTAGTTAATTTATCTTTATGCCTATTCTTTCTTTTAGAAGTAAACAAACAACCTTTAATACAATTTAGATATTTATTCCAATTTGTACTTTAACTGCAAGTGCACAATGACTATTGTATCAGTGTGCAAGTACAGGTCAATCCTACAGGGAATTGTTGACGAATTTAAGAAATGTTTGATTGTGAACAATTCAAATTTATATTCCATAAGCACTCCGTTGAGTTACAGTTAACTCAACGGACTAAGTTCCTTGAGTTATGGCTAACTCAACGGACTATCCTCGTGGACTTAAGTTAACTCCATGAGCCTGTCTCTTCTTTATAATATTACTATTTACAAAGGAATTTGGCCAACCATTGGGCAATTCCACAGATTGTAAATAACATCAATTAAGCTTTTTAATGCTAGTTAACATTGGATTTATCATTAAGCAATACTAACATTCAGATGATTCAAATAGTCACCATTAAAATCTTTAAGTTTTTTGTACGAACCAATTTCAGTAAAATTAAAACTAACATAAAACAATCATAAAACTGATACAGATAACATTAATCACGATACAACACAAACAATACAACACTCAAATACAATATACAAACAAAGATAAATTGTTTTTGGTATTTTTGTTTTGATGTGAACATGGAAATGGGCGAAAGGTGAAATGTAAAGTAATCTCACTTGACAGTAAATACTTCTGACACTACTTGCAATGCAATTACACCACTGAAAATTAAACCACTTACAATTCTATCTCCTCTCCCTATAGAATCGCGAGTCTAGAATTGCAAGATGATCTCCTCTTCAGCATGCAGGCATCAACCCAAAGCCAAGGCTAAAAGCTTTACGATCTCCTGAAATATGAGTCAGCGCTTGGTGAAAATGTCTTCCCTTCCCGCGACGCGATCACTCCTCACAGTGGTTGTTAGGCATTATGTTTGGCTCGGAATCGACCCGACATCAGGCAAGTATCCTCACAGACCTCCGATGATTGGTGATTATGGTGGTGATAACGATGGTTGGTGTGATACTTCGGAGAATCGCCGATACTGTCTGTAGAAAGCTCGGTGCTCCTCTGTATATACTGGCCATCCATCGATCACCCTTTCTTCTTTTTTTCTTCTTTTCTTTTATATTTCTTCAATAGTAACTGCTTCTGCTTGAATGATCGGTTGGATTTCCTTCCTTCAGATCAACGGCGATGCTTCCTTCTCCATGCGCGATTGAATTCCTGCGTGATACGTGCAAACATGGTTTTTCCTTCCAACTGTCTATTCCTTCAACTGCTACAGTGGCATTTTAGAAAATAACTATAAAATACATGCAATAAAGAAATAAGCTGCTAACCTAACGTGTTACCTTAGTGTATATTCATGTAACTCAACGCGTATAGTTATGCTAACTTAACGAGTTATAACTTAAGTAAATCTACTAGATCTCGACACGTGTCAGCAGTAGTTTAAACATAAAATAACATTTCGGAGAGTTACAGGTATAACTATCCGATGCTCAAATGCATTTTCGGATAGTTATAGCTAACTCACCGAAAATTCACTTAAGACATTTATTCTTGTTTTGACACGTGTACATCTGGAAATAATAAAATATTCTCTCTAAACATAACTGTTCGGCAATTTAAACATAACTATTTGATACATATTCGGTCTGTTAAACATAATTGTCCGAATTTATTCGGTATGTTAAACATAACTGTCTAAAATATTAGAAAATTTGGATACTTAAGAATTTCACAGCCTACAACTTACCGACAATTCATAAATGTACTAAATTAACATTAATTCCCCAAAATTAAGCAGATTCTTCAATTAAAGCATATAACAATGCAATTATAACATAATGGCTTAATTCTCATATGATAAGCTAAATATTATGCAATTAACCATCATTTAACCGTTAATAATATGCACTTTTTCATTCTAAACATGCTTCTTAAATCCGTTGTCTGTATCTTGTATATATACCTGACATGTGCAATGATCATATTTTCATCCAAGAGATTTATTCTACTGTACTTGATTAGACTCTAGTCCCAAATACGATAAGTTACCGTCCAAAAAGTCATTTCAAGATGTCTTACCGATTTTCCTATCCTTTGAGATAGTTACCTGTGTAACTCTCCGAAGAAAATCTGTAACTCACCGAAAGATCACTTAAACTTTACTCCTAGGTAGGATTCCAAAATATTTACTATGAGTTGTCATTCAATTGGATACTTATAACTATAACTCACTGAACAGTTATATAACTGTCAAATAGTTGGCCTCTGTTAACATTCTGATTGCTTCAATTCAGCACGTGCATAAAAGGCTGACTTAAGTTTCGAATGGTTATCCCTGTAACTCACCAAAACGCTTCAGGATTTTGGATAGTTATCTTTCTAACTCTCTGAAAACATATTTCAGCTTCTTTCTAGAATTCTGCACGTGGGAAATTCAATGACTTAAGTTTTGGATGGTTATCCCAGTAACTCACCGAAACGCTATAGGATTTCAGATAGTTATCTTTCTAACTCTCTGAAATTTTCCTTTAAGCTTTTGATTGCCAACTTCTCTATTCTGCACGTGCGTAATAGGATGACTTAAGTTCCGGAAAGTTATACCTGTAACTTACCGAAAAACTCAAATAGTTATCTAACTCTTTGAAAAGAAAACTCGGATAGTTATCTAACTCTCCGACAAGTCCTTTAAGCTTCCATTTTGTATTTCTACACGTGATTTATTGAATGACTTAACTTTCAGATAGTTATACCTGTAACTCTCTGAAAAACTCGAATAGTTATCTAACTCTCCGAAAAGAAAACTCGGAAAGTTATCTAACTCTCCGACAAGTCATTAAGCTTCTGTTTTGTCTTTCTACATGTGGTTTATTAAATGACTTATCTTTCGGATAGTTATACCTGTAACTCTCCGAAAAGTCCTTTAAGCTTCTGGATAGTTAACTCCTTAACTATTCGATCATTCAATCCTCCTTAACCTGAGAAATATACTTCTTAACTGTCTGATTTTCTATAGCAGCATATTCTGAGATTTACTGCCACCTGTTTGCTGCTTCGATTTGTCTGTCTTCTGATCCTTTTGCTGTACAGACTAATCCTGATAAATACAATTCAAAACCTTACATTGATTTTGCATTATCAAAATCTAGAGGTCCTTTCAATCTCCCCCTTTTTGATAATGGCAAAAACCTTACAATGTATTTCTCTCCCTATATATCTATACAAAAAAGCACACGAGGAATACAGAATAATGTAAATTTAAAGACTCCCCCTGATTTTTTGAAATCACTCCCCCTACCTTACTGTAGCTTTGCTTATATAAATATGATATTTCTCCCCCTTTTTTGCCAATTGTTAAAAAGAAGTGAGAAGACAGATACTAAGTTGGTGGAGCAATTATAGCTGAGTGTCAAAATGTCTAAGTTGCTACAAAACAGAGAAGTTAGTAGAACAAGCTCCTAGTTGTGAGCTTGACGAGTAGATATGAAATTATAAATCATATAAAGAACAAATCCCTAAATTTCGTCTAATATGATTAAATGCAGCTTCAGATAATGGTTTGGTGAAGATATCTGCAAGTTGTTCTTTAGTAGAGACATATTCTAAGGAAATATGATCTTTTTCAACATGGTCTCTTAAAAAGTGGTGCCTAATCTCGATATGTTTTGCTCTAGAGTGTAGAACTGTATTTTTGGAGAGATTGATGGCACTGCTGCTATCACAGTAAATAATGGTATTCTGAAAATTTAGCTTATAATCTGCTAGAGTTTGTTGCATCCATAAGATCTGTGCACAACACAGGCCTACTGCCATATATTCAGCTTCAGTGGTGGATAGAGCTATAGAGTTTTGTTTCCTGCTGAACCAAGAAACAAGTAAATGACCAAGCAACTGACATGTCCCACTGGTGCTTTTTCGATCTGATTTGCATCCTACATAATCTGCGTCACTGTATCCTGCTAAAGTTAATTGATTCTGTGAAGAATAAAATAAGCCAAACTCCTTGGTACCTTATAGATATTTAAATATACATTTAACTGATTTTAAGTGTGATGCTCTTGGAGAAGCTTGATATCTTGCACAAGTACAAACACTAAACATTATATCTAGTCTACTAGCTGTTAGATACAGAAGTGATCCAATCATACCTCTGTATTTCTTTTGATCTACTGGAATGCCAGAAAAGTCCTTACCAAATTTCAAGAGAATCTCTTCGCAAAATTTTTCTTAATTCAGGAAAATGCCATGCTTAAGTTGATAAATTTGTAATCCTAGAAGGAATTTTAATTCTCCCATAAGACTCATCTCAAATTCATTCTTCATTAAGATTTGAAAATCATGACATAGATTCTCATGTGTAGCACCAAAAATGATATCATCCACGTAGATCTGAATAATTAACATATGAGAACCTTCAGATTTGATGAATAAGGTGTTGTCTATAGTTCCTATGTTAAACTGATTCTCAAGAAGGAAACTCTTCAGTTTATCATACCATGCACGTGGTGCTTGCTTCAAACCATAGAGAGCTTTATTTAGTTTGTATACATGGTTTGGATTTTCTTCATCTTCAAAATCTGGTGGCTGTTCTACATATACTTCTTCTTGTAGAATGCCATTAAGAAATGCACTTTTAACATCCATCTGATAAAGCCAGATTTTCATACTACTTGCAAAGGCAAGTAACATTCTAATTGCTTTAAGTCTTGCAACAGGTGCAAAAGTTTCTTCATAGTCGATACCTTCTTGTTGGTTGTATCCCTGAGCAACAAGTCTAGCTTTATTTCTGATAATACTACCATTATTGTCAAGTTTGTTCTTAAATACCCATTTAGTACCAATAATTGATTTTTCGATGGGCCTTTCAATCAAGTTCCAGACTTCATTTTTCTTGAACTGATTTAGTTCCTCTTGCATGGCCATGATCCAGTATTCATCATTGTAGGCATCTTCAACTGTTGAAGGTTCAAGTTCAAACACAAAGGCACAATAATTACAAATATTTTGAATTTTGCTTCTTGTTTGAACACCTTGATTTATATTCCCAATAATTTGCCTAATGGGATGTTTAGACTTTGTCTTCCATGCTTTTTCTATCTTAGTAGGTGTAGGCAGTGTTGAACTATCCTTTTTCTGAGGAAATTTCTGATTTATTACTTCACTTTCACTTTCACTATCTATTGTTAGCCTCTTCAATTTTCCTACCATGTCTTCATCAAAGAATACGTTTATTGACTCTTCTACTCTTCTTTCATGTTCAAAATAGACCCTGTAGGCCTTGCTTCTTGAAGAGTATCCAACAAGTAGAGCAGGATCAGATTTTGCATCAAATTTGTCCTTTTAATTATTTGTATTAAGCACAAAACATCTTGATCTGAAGACCTTAAAATATCCAACATTTGGTATTTTACCATACCATAGTTCGAAGGGTGTCTTATGTAGGATAGGTCTAAGGTGAGTTCTGTTTATAGAATAGCATACAGTATTTATAGCTTCAGCCCAAAGAGACTTTGGTAGATCAGATGCATTAAGAATTGTCCTTGCCATTTCTTGTATTGATCTATTTTTCCTCTCTACAACTCCATTCTGAGGAGTTCTTAGACATGAGAATTCATGCAGTATGCCAAAAGAATTGCATAATTCTTCAAATTCTGAATTTTCAAATTCACCTCCATGATCACTTCTGATCTTCTTCATAGTTGAATCTTTCTCATTTTGAATTCTAATATAGAGATGTTTGAATTCATCACAAACTTCATTCTTGTGTGTTAAGAAAATAACCCAAGTGAATCTTGTATAATCATCAACTACCACTAAGGTATATTTTCTTCCTCCTAAACTGGCTGTCTATGTAGGACCAAACAGGTCCATATGCAATAGATCCATTGGTTGACGTGTGGCAATGTCTTCAATACTCTTGTGTGCTGATTTCTTTTGTTTTCCAATTGTACAGTCACTACACAATTTATCTCTCTTGAATTTGAGCTTAGGCACACCTCTAACAAGATCATGTTTGGTAAATTTTCTTATAAGTCTCATGTTTGCATGATTTAATCTTTTATGTCATAACCATTCATCTTCATTAGAAGCAACTAAACATGCATCAATAGATATAATATCATATGGAAATTCCAAAGTATAAATTGAATTATTTCTATATCTAGTAAATTTAATTTCATGTGTATCTTATTGTAATATAAAACAGTTTTCTGCAGTAAAAAGTATATTGTAACCTTTGTCACATAATTGACCTACACATAGCAGATTCTGTTTTAAACCATTTACATGAAGGACATTTTCTATTTTTCCATTTTTAGATGCAACATTTCCTACGGTAGTAATTCTACATTTTCATTGTTACCAACCTTAATAGATTCTAAATTTATTGATTTAATATATTCCAGAAGTCTTTTCTTACCTGTCATATGCTTTGAGCAACCACTATCAATGATCCACCTGGATGTTTGAGCATTCTTGTCCATGCAGTCCTGCAAGTCATGTTAAAATTAAGACTTTTGGTACCCATATCTTCTTGGGTCCATCACTGTTAATCCTTTATATATTAAACCTATTGCCTTTTGGTAGCCATATAGACGTAGACCTCTTCTTAATGACAAGCACAGTGGTGCCATCTTTGTAAGATCTAATTTTTCCACCACAGTAAGAGGTTTCCTATGGTACAGCATACCTTAGGCCAAATTTACTTTTTCCTATTCTTTGAGATCCTATGATTTTGTTTAAACTATTTTCACCCTTAGTAAATTTACATACAATTTTCTTTAAATCAATAACTTCAGATAATAGATTTTTATTTTCTTCTTTTAGATCAAAATTTTTACAACTATGGCTATCCATTTTAGTTTTCAATTCCCTATTATCAACTAGGGCTTTTTCTAGTTCAGCAAAAACATCTTCTAGATAGGAATTTAAATTCTTTAATTCTTTCTTGTACTTCTTACATTTTACATATAAGTTATCTATTGTACAGAGAAGACTATCTATATCTACATCATCATTTTCTTTTTCCGAGCAATAGGGAGATGTAGAGCATACCTCTTTTGCAGCAAAGCACACGTTTGCAGATGCCTCCTCATCTGAATCTGATGAGCTGCTAGATGAACTGTTGTCATCCCAAGTGGCTTTCAATGCCATTTTCTTCTTATTCTTCCTTTTCCATTTCTGTTTGTCCTCCTGTTGAAAAGGACAGTAAAGTTGAATGTGTCTTAGTTTCTTGCACTTGTAGCATGTAGGGACTTTTGATTTTGAGGAGCTGACTTGGCCTCCTTGTCTCATCATCCTTCTAAAGTTCCTGGCTAGTAGTAACACTTCATCCTCATCTAAGCTTAGTTGATCTTCTGTTGAGGGAAAAGCTAGTTTTTTCTTTTTCTCTACTTTTCTTTCAGTGACCCCTTCTTCTTCTTTCCATTCCTTCATTTGGACTTCAAGGCTAGAAGGTTTCCCAACAGATCTTCAACTGAATAGTAATTCAGATCCTTTGAATCCTGTATGGAAGTAGACTTCTCCTTCCATTCGATTGTCAAGCTCCTTAGGATCTTTTGTACCTATTCACGATTAGAGAAACTCCTCCCAAGGCCTCTTATTAGTTCATTCATAATTTCTGTGAATCTAGAAAAAATTTCAGTGATACTTTCTTTTTCAAGCATTTTGAATAATTCATATTTTCTTAACAAAATGCTGATTTTAGTATCTTTAACTTGGCTGGTTCCTTCATATGTAATTTGAAGGATCTTCTAAGCTTCATGAGAGAATTTACAAGTAGATATTTTATTATACTGTTCACTAGTTAGTGCACAGTAAATGATTCTTTCATCCTCCTCAGTCCAGTCACTTTCATGACTGATTAGAGTTGGTGTACCATGTACAACCATTCTCCAAAGTTTCACATCTGTACTCCTGAGAAAGCACTCCATCCTATTTTTCCAGTAGCTATAATTGCTACCATCAAAGAGGGGAGGTCGATGGATATTTTGACCCTCTGTAGTGTGGAAAGCCATGATCTCAGATGGTTAAATCTATTAACGAGATCAACCTTGCTCTGATACCAATTGTTAGGACCTTAAGGCTTACTAGAGGGGGGGTGAATGGTAAAAATTCGTTTCTTAACCCTTTTAGAAGTAGTTTAATGTAAAGTGATAGCAAGCATACAATAAAAGAAATCACATAGAGATTTTTAGGTGGTTCACCACTAATAGCTAGTCCACCCCCAAGGGATACTTGGGTTTCACTAAACTCTTGTAAACTTACAATCACTTTCTTTAAGGTTTAAGCAAGAACCAACTAACCATTCACTTGAGCTTCCTTGTTGAAGCTTCAATCAATCCTTTCTCTGAAGTTTTAATCTGTGTACTTCAATAAACACTATCTTGTGAATAACAAAGTTGAATGCGTGATGAGCTTCTGAAATTTTGTCTATAAGTGTTGAAGATGATTTGATCTCTAAAGCTTTTCTTCTTGTTGAGCTTGGTGTAAGTATATGTATCAGGAAAGTGCTTCTTAAATCCATTGTCTGTATCTTGTACATATACCTAACATATGCAACAATCATATTTTCTTCCAACGAATGTATTCTACTGTACTTGATTAGACTCCAGCCCCAAATACGGTAAGTTACCGTCCAAAAAGTCATTTCAAGATGTCTTACCGATTTTCCTATCCTTTCGGATAGTTACCTGTGTAACTCTCCGAAGAAAATCTATAACTCATTGAAAGATCACTTAAACTTTACTGCTAGGTAGGATTCCAGAATATTTACTACGAGCTATCATTCAATCAGATACATATAATTGTAACTCACAGAATAGTTATATAACTGTTAGATAATTGGCATTTGTTAACATTCCGATTGCTTCAATTCAGCACGTGTATAAAAGGATGACTTATGTTTCGGATGGTTATCCCTGTAACTCACTGAAATGCTTCAGGATTTTGGATAGTTATCTTTCTAACTCTCCGAAAACATATTTGAGCTTCTTTCTGGAATTCTGCACCTGGAAAATTCAATGACTTAAGTTTCAGATGGTTATCCCTATAACTCACCGAAACGCTTTAGGATTTCGGATAGTTATCTTTCTAACTCTCCGAAATTTTCCTTTAAGCTTTTGACTACTGACTTCTCTATTCTGCACGTGCGTAATAGGATGACTTAAGTTCCAGAAAGTTATACCTATAACTTATCGAAAAACTCGAATAGTTATCTAACTCTCCGAAAAGAAAACTCAGATAGTTATCTAACTCTCTAACAAGTCTTTTAAGCTTCCGTTTTGTATTTCTACACGTGATTTATTGAATGACTTAACTTTCGGATAGTTACCTGTAACTCTCCGAAAAACTCGAATAGTTATCTAACTCTCCGAAAGGAAAACGTGGATAGTTATCTAACTCTTCGACAAGTCATTTAAGCTTCTGTTCTGTATTTCTGCATGTGGTTTATTAAATGACTTATCTTTCAGATAGTTATACCTGTAACTCTCCGAAAAGTCCTTTAAGCTTCTGGATAGTTAACTCCTTAACTATCCGATCATTCAATCCTCCTTAACCTGAGAAATATACTTCTTAACTGTCTGATTTTCTGCAGCAGCATATTCTGAGATTTACTACCACCTGTTTGCTGCTTCGATTTGTTTGTCTTCTGATCTTTTTGCTATACAGACTAATCCTGATAAATACAATTCAAAACCTTACATTGATTTTTGCATTATCAAAATCTAGAGGTCCTTTCAGAACAGCCACCAGGTTTTGAAGATGAAGATAATCCAAACCATGTATACAAACTGAATAAAGCTCTCTATGGTTTGAAGCAAGCACGACATGCATGGTATGATAAACTAAAGACTTTCCTTCTTGAGAATCAATTTAACATAGGAATTGCAGACAACACCTTATTTATCAAATTTGAAGGTTCTCATATGTTAATTATTCAAATCTGCATGGATGATATCATTTTTGGTGCCACACATGAGAATCTATGTCATGATTTTCAAATCTTAATGAAGAATGAATTTGAGATGAGTCTTATGGGAGAATTAAAATTCTTTGTAGGATTGCAAATTCATCAACTTAAGCATGGCATTTTCCTGAATCAAGAAAAATTTTGCAAAGAGATTCTCTTGAAATTTGGTATGGATAAATCCAAAGCAGCAAGTACTCCAATGAACTCAAATGAAAAACTTGATAAGGACATTTCTGGCATTCTAGTAGATCAAAAGAAATATAGAGGTATGATTGGATCACTTCTGTATCTAACTGCTAGTAGACCAGATATACTTTTTAGTGTTTGTACTTGTGCAAAATATCAAGCCTCTCCAAGAGCATCACACTTAAAATCAGTTAAACATATATTTAAATATCTTTAGGGTACCAAGGAGTTTGGCTTATTTTATTCTTCATAGAATCAATTAACTTTAGTAGGATACAGTGATGTAGATTATGCAGGATGCAAATCAGATTGAAAAAGCACTAGTGGCACATGTCAGTTGCTTGGTCATTCACTTGTTTCTTGGTTTAGCAGGAAACAAAACTCTATAGCTCTATCCACCACTGAAGCTGAATATATGGCAGCAGGCCTGTGTTGTGCACAGATCTTATGGATGCAACAAACTCTAGCAGATTATAAGCTAAATTTTCAGAATACCATTATTTACTGTCATAGCAGTAGTGCCATCAATCTCTCCAAAAACATAGTTCTACACTCTAGAGCAAAACATATCGAGATTAGGCATCACTTTTTAAGAGACCATGTTGAAAAATGTCATATTTCCTTAGAATATGTCTCTACTAAAGAACAACTTGCAAATATCTTCACCAAACCATTATCTGAAGCTACATTTAATCATATTAGATGAAATTTAGGGATTCGTTCTTTATATGATTTATAATCTACTCTCCAAGCTCACAACTAGGAGCTTGTTCTACTAACTTCTCTATTTTGCAGCAACTTAGACATTTTGATACTCAGCTATAATTGCTCCACCAACTTAGTATCTGTCTTCTCACTTCTTTTGACAATTGGCAAAAAAGAGGGAGAAATATCATAGTTTGGTAAGCAAAGCTGCAGTAAAGTAGGGGGAGTTGTAGGATCATATGGCTACACAAGAGGGGGGTGAATTGTGTATCTTTAATATTTTCTGAAATATAATTGAAACTTTAAAACTCAAAAACAAGTCGAGACATTGTTTTCATAAAATCATTTTTATTCAAGGTTTCAATTACAATATACAATTCAATTCTCCTCAAAAATTGTAGATGCAATTATATTTCGATACCATGTATCATCTAAACAATTTCATAACTATAAACAGAGAAAACTAATTTACGGAATTTAAAACTTTTCTCTTTATTTGAGATCTTTCTTCTTCTTCTTTTTCTTCTTTAGCAATTCTTTAGTGACGAATATCTTGTCTTTTCATGCTTCACCGAATTTGCTTTCTTCTGATACTTCAAATCTTCAGTGACGAAAATCTTACCTTTTTATGCTTCACTGAACTTTCTTTCACTTGAGAGATTTTCCCCGAGAAGGTGTTTCTGATCCCTGAAAAAGATTTTTCTTTTGGTGTGCAGGGATGGTTTGATCCTTGAAAAGATTTTTCTTTTTGTGTGCAAGGATGAATTGATCAACGAGAATTCTATGCCTTTTATACTGTATCTTCATTTCATGCATATCCTTCACGTTTAACCACTACCAGTTTTCCACTTCTCCACGTTTTTTCTTTTTCCTTCATCGAAACACACACGTTCTAACCTACGTTTATATTTCGAATTTTCTTTAATCATCAGTCCTGGATCTCTGAAAAATTTCCTACAAAATAAACTTTCTCGTCCAAAAGCTTTTCATCAGTGTAATAAGAAGTCGTTACTTTAATGTTAACTAAACTAGTGACACAAGTATATATATAACTTAACGTTTCTAACTTAACGAGTTCCTCATGTGCTATTTCACATGACAAGTACTGTAACTAACTTAACGAACTAAGTCTGTGGTGTTATGCTATCTCAACGAACCATCTCCATTGTGTTATGATAACTCAACGAACCATTTCCGTTGTGTTATGATAACTCAACGAACCAGTAATAAACAAATGTTTTTATAATAAGAATTTTACCACGTGCAAAAATAACAACTTAAGTTTATAATGCTAACCTAACACGTTGCCTTAGTGTTCAATATAGCAACTCAACACGTTTAGTTATGTTAACTTAATTAGTTAAACATGTGCACCTCACGTGATATAATACAACATTCGTAACTTATAATTTCACCATATGTATAACACTAACTTAATGAGTTCGTCTCTTCTTTTACTCTCTAACTTAACGAGTTATCACGTGACCTATTTTAACCTTTAAGCCTTTAACTTAACGAGTTCTCACGTGACCTCTATACAAGCAAAACTCTAACTTAATGAGTTGTCTAAACGTGCAATGTTCATGATACAGAAGATATAACATTAAAACATATCATGTTTTTCAATAAAAACACACGTTAACTTAACGTTTAGCTAAATGAGAAATTAATGCAACGAAACGACTAGTTATTAACTTCAGATCCAATATAGACAAGTATTTATATCAGTAAGCCTTTTCTGTATTAATTGATGATTTTAATTTCTTTTCACAAGCAATAGTAATTGAGCAAATATGATTATTTTCATTCAACACACATCATCAAAACAAAAATACTCAACAATCTCACCCCTTTTTGATGATGACAAAACCATATTAAATCAGTTATGAAATATGTTTAACTCAACAAAGCACCTTCGTTGGGTTAACTTTTAATTCAAAAAACTTGTTTGTTGACTTAAGTTCACTTAAGCTTATTTCTATTGTTTGTGTAAATTTTACCTCTCAGAACTAAAACTCTCAGATGTCAATAATTATATAAGTATCAGTTTTCTAATTATCATCTGTCAGATTACAATAACCATTTAAATAGCATCTCCTTTTATAATATATATATGCAATTAAGATCATAATCATCTTTTTATAATATTTCTCCCCCTTTTTGTCATTAATCAAAAAGATAATTACATAAAATATATATATGTATATAAGAGAATTACAACAACGATTTCTGTAAACAAGAATAATAATTGAAGACATTTACAAAAAAATGTATTGTTCAATCAAATCAAACAAGTAATACAAACATTACATTTTGTATTCAGAAACAAACAAAAACAGTTATCAACCCCTCCTAAGTATATCACTTATAGCATTACATATTTTATCTCCTAGATGCCTAATATCATTTCTGATGTCGTTAAGCACTGCATCTAAGTTAGGAGGTAGCTGGGTTTGCTGTTCTGCTTGAACTGAATAACTTTGTTGTTGTTGTTGTATATGGTCTGTATCAGGTTGTTGTTGTTGTTGTCGTTGAGGTTTATGCATGGCCTAGAATTTTTGCAAATCTTTGACACTAAGGGGGGGTTAGTGCACACCGGAATTCATGGAAAGGAAAGTAAAGTTTGCACTTTCCTTTTGTAAGTCATTAGTGTGCATGTCAATTGACGGAAAGGAATTCTACACATTTCCGTCCATATATAAGATTCAATTTCCATTTCCGGCGGAAATTTTCCCACCCTTGCGCACGCGATTTTCACCCAAGGGCACCCGATTTTCACCCTCTCGCGCACGCACTCACCCTCCCTCACGCTCGCCGTTGCCGTCGCACTCGCAGTTGTGCTCGTCGTCACGCTTGCCGCTCGCACTCGCCCTCACAGTCGTCGTCGTACTTGCACTGGCAGTCGCGCTCACTGCTCGCCCTCACTGCTCGCCTTGACGGAAGCCTCCTACGCATAGCACCGTCGAAACCTCCTCACACGGAAACCACCCCTACCCTCGCTCTCGCCTGAAGCCACCGCTGTCACCTAAAGCCCTCGCTGTCGCCTGAAGCCACCGCTATCACCTGAAGCCCTCGCTGTCACCTGAAGCCCTCGCTGTCGCCTGAAGCCACCGCTATCACCTGAAGCCCTCGCTATCACCTGAAGCCCTCGCTGTCGCCTGAAGCCACCGCTGTCACCTGAAGCCCTCGCTGTCGCCTGAAGTTGCCGCTGTCGCTCGAAGCTGTTGTCACCTGTCGTTGCCCACCCAATAGGTTTGGCCTAAAGATACAAATCTTGCACTAATCAAACATATTTATTATAATAAAAGATGATCAACTCATAAAGCAAGCTTAACAGAGAGCTCTTGTTCAATAACTCCCATTATTCAAAAAGCAGAGCCATTGTGATTATTCTCTTTCTATTTTCTGTTGTTGCAATGTTGATCCTTCAAGATAAATGCAACCTTCCAATTTTAGGGCTTAAGCCAAAGGAAGGATACCAGCTAATGTGATGGGGGAAGCTCTTAGGGCTTATGCCATAAGGTGGTTGCTGATCTACTGATTTATGACAATCATGCCAGATGGAAATTCTAATGTCATCGTTCCAGTTTACGGTGCTTATTCGTGCTTATATTTGTTAAAGAATGTCAGTAGATGTCAAATAATGAACCAAGGATTATTATTTAGAGGATATATAAAAACTTCATGCCTTTCTCTCATTATGCAATTCTTCGATTTGAAATTTCACATAGTTCTTGATTCCTTGAAAGTCAATCATACATCCATGAAGACTTTTTTCGTTTTTCTCATATCACAGTGCATCTTCACTAATTACCGTAGCATGAAGTCGGCCTTTTAACTCCATCGAATATTTTTATTATTGTTGTTATTCCATATGTTTTATTGTAGTTGTTGAAACTGTGCTTGTGTAGAAAATGAGTACTCCTGATAAGGGAAGGACAGGTGGAGGTAGAAGTTACATTAGTTGGAATGCTGAAGCAGATGCGTATTTCTTAGATATTTTAGTAGAAGTATTGAATGAAGGAAATAAGAAAACTCATGATGGAAAAATCAAAGGTAGCACTTGGGATGAAGTAATTGAAAAATACAATACTAAAAGAAACACAGGTATCACAAGGAAGAATGTAGAAAGTCGCTTAAAAACTTGGCGACTAATGTATCGAAATTACTCCAAAATTGCCAACCAGAGTGGATGGGGTTGGAATTTCATCCAAGGTTACACTGACATTGATGATGAGATTTGGAAAGAGTTCGTTAAGGTTAATTTTTTAATCACTTATGACTTATAAAATATTGTAATCTTTATCTTTTTCCATTTGACTACAATTTTCTTTTTATAGGCACATCCAGAGTGTGAAAGCTACAAAGGCAAACCATGCTTGATATTTGAGCAATTGCAACAAATATTTGAAGGTAGTATGGCCACTAGGAATATGGCTAAACAAGGTGATGAGGTAGAGTTTGTACCAAACACGCAGGATGATGTGGAAATGAACACTTTCAATACCACTCAGGAAACAATGGACATGGATTCTGATTTACCTCCTTCATCAGGAGGAAGTTCAAGGGTGACAATTGAGAAGAAGAAGAGACGAGCAAGACCTCATGCAGTGTCCCATCAAATCATATCAGATTCATTTAAAGATGCATCAAAAGCCATTATGCATATGTGTGAAATAGATCAACAAAATCAAACTACACGGAACGAGCAATTTAAAGAGTTGGTTGATACACAAAAAAAATTAGTTGAAGTACAGGAAAGGTTGGTTGATATTAAAGAAAAGACTACAAACTATTTAGATCATGCTGTTGCAGCGTTACTTCAGATTGAAGGTCTTTCTACAGAAGAACAATATGAAGCTATGGAGTTATTCCAAAAGCCAGAATTTTGTAAAATGTTCTTAAGTTTACCAGCACAAATGCGTTATGGATGGTTGAGGTTTAGGAAGTGAGCATATGGTTACAATGGATGGAATGTTTGTTTTGTGCATGAATTCACTTTCTTTCCAATCTTGAACTTCTTGTGTTTATGAAGTGTTTTCGTGAATGTAATCTTTTATGGATGAAATCTTTTTGTGGAAGGTCATATATGGATGAAATGTAAAATGGATATTATATATTGAAATGTGAAATGACTTATCATTATGAAATGTAAAATGCTTTTTATTAGTTGAAACATCGAATGTTTTTTTTTTTTGCTTAAAAATGTGAAATGTCTTTTATTTTCTTAAAAATGTGAAATGTCTTTTATATATTGAAATGTGAAATGGTAAATTCGTAATATTCTTGTTATTTTGTAGGTGAGGATGAATCCCAGTGACATGTTTACTACTACAGTTGATAATGCAATTTCATTCATACTGGATGAAGAAGAAGTGGCTAGAAGAAGGCGACTACGTCTATTAATGTCATGGACAATTTTCGCGAAAATGGCAAGTACGTCACTATTACTATACAATAACACAAGTCGTATATATAGTAAAGAAGGTGCAGATTACATTAAGAGATTACTAGATCCTTGTCAACCTCATCAAGCTTACAATTGTCGAAAGATTTACAGAATGAGTCAAAGTGTGTTTAAAAGTTTTTGTTCTTTAATGAGAAATGAAGGAGTTATTGCTGATACCGCCAACATTAGTGTAGAAGAGAAATTTGCCATGTTCCTTGTCACAGTAGGGCAAAATCAAAGGTATGGAGTAACAGTTGAGCGATTTAGTCGTTCAAGTTGGAGTGTTAGCAAATACTTTAATGAAGTATTAAATGCTATAATACGTCTACATCATGTGCTTATAGCAAGACCTTTATCTTCAACACCAAGTCGAATTACAGATGATGTAAATGTTTATCCATATTTTAAGGTATGTATTCACTTTTGTATATATATTGTAGTTTTTATCTTATTTAAGGAATTAAATGATGTTTAATGTATATAGGATTGCATTGGAGCTATTGATGGTACTCATATCAAAGCAACTATTTTTGGACAAGAAACAGCTAGATTTAGAAATAGGAAAGGTGAATTGTCTCAAAATGTGATGGCAGCATGTAATTTTGATATGAGATTTACATATATTTTAGCTGGTTGGGAAGGATCAGCAGCTGATGCTCGTATCCTTCAAGATGCAATTAGTAGACCTAATGGTTTCAAAGTTCCTCCAGGTAAATGCAATTAGTATATTTTCAAGTAATATGCACATTATCATACTAATTTCTATTCTTCTATAGGTAAGTTTTACTTGGTAGATGCTGGATATCCCAATCGACCAGAGTATATTTGCCCATTTCGAGGTGTACGCTATCATTTATCTGATTATGTTAATGATAGACTTCCTAGTAATGCTATAGAAAACTTTAACTACATGCATTCACAACTAAGAATAGTCATTGAGCGTACATTTGGAGTTGTGAAACATCGTTTTTCAATATTACGAGGTCAGATGCCATATCCATATGAAACACAAGTGAAGATTGTGATCGCATGTTTTTTACTTCACAATTTCATTCGATTGGCTGATAAAGAAGATTTACTTGAAGATTTGCAAGATGAGTTAGAAGAATTAAATATTACTGATGATATACAACCAACAGGAGAAGTGCATATGGATGGTCATTCACAGGTTGGAAGGAGTCAAGAACAACGAAAAGAATTAGCTGATAAGATGCGTGAGGATATGATGATGGCAATGTGGGATGGAAGGACTATTTAAGTTCATTTATATTATACCTTTCGATCTTAATAAGTAATAAGTAGAATGCTTTGTATCTTTGGACTATTGTGTAGATTGCTGTCGTAAAACTTTGGATGCTTTGTACTTTTAGACTACTTTTTAAATTTATGTTGTAATAATTAGAGCATGTATACTTTTTCAAGTCATTAATATTATTTTCATTTTCAATTCAAAAAATTACAGATTGATGTATTAATTACATAATTTTAGGTAGTGTTTTATAATATATTTTGGTTGAAATCTTAAATCTATTAGTTCAAACCATAGATTATAAATTATTCTTATTATTTTAATCTTTAAATACAATTTAGTTTAAAATACATATACATATATATATATTTATTTATATATATATAAATTATCGGTTTTCCCGAACAACCAATTGAAAAAATATATATACATATATATATATTTATATATATAAAAAGTATCGATTGAACCGAACATATTCGGTTCAACCGATACAAATATTAATATTTATATATATAAGAAGTATCGGTTGAACCGAACATGTTCGGTTCAACCGATGCTTATATATATGTATATATATATCTTTATATATATAAAAAGTATCGGTTGAACCGAACATGTTCGGTTCAATCGATACAAATATATATATTTATATATATAAGAAGTATCGGTTGAACCGAACATTATCAGTTCAACCGATGCTTATATATATGTATATATATATCTTTATATATATAAAAAGTATCAGTTGAACCGAACATGTTCGGTTCAACCGATACAAATATATATATGTATATATATATATTTATATATATAAGTATCGGTTGAACCGAACATTATCGGTTCAACCGATGCTTATATATATAAAAAGTATCGGTTGAACCGAACATGTTCGGTTCAACCAATACTAATTTATGTTATACATATATATATATCTTTATATATATAAAAAGTATCGGTTGAACCGAACATGTTCGGTTCAACCGATACTAATTTATGTTATACATATATATATATCTTTATATATATAAAAAGTATCGGTTGAACCGAACATGTTCGGTTCAACCAATTCAAAAATATCATAAAAAATTACAAATATGCAAAGCCCTCTACTCAACCGATTAATATATATATATATATATAACATAAATTATCGGTTGAACCGAAAGATCATCGATTCAACCGTTTTCAATATTAATAAATATTAATAGTTTATAATCTATCGGTTGAACCAATATATTTACGGTTCAACCGTTTTCCAATAAGTAAATATGTAAATAATAATAATATATCATTAAATATTTTATTCTTCTGCTCAACAAATACATTCTCGGTTTTCCCAAGTTAAGTAAATATACATACATATATATTAAAATAATAATGGTAAACAATGGATTAATAATGATATAACATCTTTATATTATTTTTAAAAAAATTATAAATACACATAAAATATAATATAATAATTAAAATAATATAAAAAATTTAAGAAAAAGAGAGAATAATATTAGACATATATATCTAAGAATTAATAATAAAAATAATAATAAAATTTAATTTACAAAGAAAAAATGAAGATGTAGATTTTTAATGGTAAAAGTATGCTTATCTTTTAGGGACCTTTTGCATTTTGATGATTATTATTCTATATTTCCTAATGTATAATTAAAAACATTTAATGTACATAATTATATTTGAATATCAAATAAATTAATATTATTTTTAGGTGTAAATATAAAATTACAAATTAATGTATCAATTACACAATTTTGAGTAGTGTATTAGAATTTATTTCATTATTTTTTCAATTTCCAAACATTCTGGCGTGCACTAAAACCCCATAGGAATTCTAACTTTCTGAACTTTCCGATAGATGCACTAAACCCCTATGGAAATTCTTACATTCCAGACATTCTATTTCCTTTCCTTCTGAACTTTCCATTTCCTTTCCGTCTGAATTTTCCGACGTGCACTAACAGCCCCTAAATGCTCTCATGCCTTTAGTTTTAGAGGGCCAGTCAGATAAAGTCAATTGGCTTGCAAGGATTCTACATACAGCATCACCATAAAATAACTTTGAACTCATATGCTGTAGTTGAGACATAAAAACATCAAACCAATTTATTTGAATTCTATTTAGTAGGCCATAAGTTGCAAATAAACAACTTCTGCTGACTTCCAAATTGTGTCCAACTCTCTGAAATAAATTTGCATGCAATATATTTGCAATAAATCTTGCCTCTGCATTCAGATTTTCCATTAATCTCATTTCAGAATATACATCTGGAATTTTTGATAAAGACTGAATGTTCCATTCCAGTTGTCTTATTATGTCAAATCTGTTGGTAACAACAATACCTTCATTCTTTAATCCTAAAACTTCAAAAATTAACTCAGGAGATAACATAAACTCTTGTTCATTTATTTGAGTTTTCAGAAAATTTCCATTCTTGTCCAGATTGCTATAAAAAGCTGCAATAAGCTTTGTGTATTGCTTCCATTTCGTTCCTACTGGCAAGAATTTAATGAGGCCTTGAAACTCAAACAGATCTCTTATTTCCATCAAATTTTTGAATTTTATTGGACGAGCATGCAGAATCTGACATGTAATCAGATTATTGTATTTCTGCAATGCTTCTTCAGATCTAAAATGAATTGCATTACCTTGAATTTTTAATATTGTACACAAAGAAGGTGATACCTGAAGCCGTGATTCAGAGTTTAATTCATCTTCAAGAACCTCTTCTTCAAAATGAATGTCATGTTGTTCCTCTTCCAAAATATTATCTTGAAGCTACTCAGGTAAGCTTGATTCTTCAGCTTCAACAGTGTTAGGAACTTTGTCAATATACTCAACATTCATCTGTTTAGTCTCTATAGAATGTTCAAAGTATAATTTTTCCACAAATTCTACAGCTGGTGTATCTGTCTGTAATTGTTCATTTTGTTCAATAGATAATTCCATTGATTCATGCTGTGAATTCTCAGACTCTGCTTCTATAGATTCCGTAGAAAACTGGTTAACTTTAGCTCATCTGGAGTCTTAACAAGTTCAATAACTGCTACTCTAGACAATTCAGCCTTTGAACTAGTTACTGCCTCAACATTGTCAATTATATCTGCAATAACTTGTTCAATGTCAGGTGCCTGATGCTTTGATTTGTCAATTTCTACATCATCAGGACTTGTACTAATAGAAAAACTTGAGCTCATATTTGACTTGGATTTCTTCTCAAGTTTTCTAGCAAGGGAAAATAAAGTCTCATTATCTTCATCAGTTTCAGTGTGTTCGGAACTGATGAGTTTATCAAATGCACAATAAGGTACAATGTCTAGACATACATTGTCCTTGGGAAATAAATTTTCATCTGATTTTCCTTTTTCAATAGACTTTGTTTCCTTAGACATAATTTTTCTAACTTTCATTCTTCTATAACATTTTTGTTTCTCCTTTTCAAGTATTGCTGTTTTCTTTTCAAATTGCTCCATAAAAGTTTTCTGCTTTAATTCTTCTAAGGCACTTTCTATTGCAATGGCTTTTCGAAGACTGTCAACTTTTGTTTTGTCTATAGCAATATCTGATTCTATTTGTTTTGAATATAAAGGAGTAGGGATAGATGATTCATGCTCTTCCTCAAATGCATGTAGTCTTGTACCGTTTATAGGAGTTTGAGGAGTTCTATTTGATGAACCTACACCTTTTTCCAAATATTTTGCATACTGTTCCAAAAATGCAATCTCAGCACATTCCATTCTGTATTCTCTATCATATTTACTTCGAATACCCATGTATGTAATACTTGCATCAGAATGTTGAAGTTCTTGTCTAACTTTATCTAATATATATTGAGAAAAGAAGTAATCTCTATAAAGTTCTTTTAACCTTTTGTTCACTCGAAATATTTTCTTGAACCAAGTACGTGGTACTTCATCATTCTCTATTTCTTTTCCTTTTGCATCTCTTCTGCTTTTGCCTTTTCCTCTGCCACGACCTTTGTAGAACTTGGAGACCATCGTCGCAGGTTGTAACAGCAACAAGCGGGAAAGATTTTCTTGACAAAGTTTACAAATAACCTAAGTGCCCGTGTAATAAGTGTTTAAATAGGGTTTTTAGGCGTATAACTCAACGTGAAGAGAAGTCAGGTTTAGAAATTAAATAAATATTGAATAAAGTTTATTCAATCAAGGTACCCGAAATATTCAAGTATAACTCGTTGAGTTAACTAACCTAACGAGTAAAATGCTATCTAGAGGCAGTTTTACACGTTACCTTATCTCATAACGTCTAGTTAGTACACCAATTTTCGGATGCTTCCAACTTAAACGTTCTGAAAACAACACACATGCTAAACTTAACATTATCTTGAGAACATTGCAAACTATTTGAACATTTTGTCCTTTAAATCTAAAATAGTTTATTTGTCTTTTTAAATTATTTCATCAAGATTTTAAGAGGACATTAATTTAGATTAACTAAGATTTGTATTCTAAATTATATTAATCTGTTTTCGACATTGTTAATCCTCCCCCTACAAATATACTTCAAATATATTCAATCAAAATACAAAATATACTTGTAGTGACAATAGATGTTAAGTATAACTATACTTTTACATTTTCTTTTCAGAGACTTCCGTTATCCTAACATCATCAAAAATGATTTCCAAAATCAATTCCTACTGTATATGAATCAAAACACAACTTTGAATTCAATTTGATTAATTCAAGGAGAATAAAAGAATGTATCGCAAATAAACGTTTTCAAAAGTACTAATGTTGATTCAATAAATCAGTAGTCATATTGGTATAAACTATATGCGATTCAAAGATATCTGTAATTAATGAAACAACTTTTTCTTTTCAAAACAGTAAATATTGACAATTTTCTTTAAAAGTTCGTTTGAAAAGCTTGAATCATACAAGAGCTTTCTAATGTACCTGTGTAATGAGCTTTCAGTCAACAATCCCAGAGCTGATCAGGACCTTAGGTTGCCAGATTTAAAGAATCCTTTTTCAGGACAACAATCCTTACATACCTATCTACTCAAGTACAAAAGGCTCGTGATCAAACTGATCAATAAACTCTCAAAGATTTTTACTTTGTAAACACTTTTTATTTTAAGCATAGTATATATGTATTCCATTAATACAGATGCAATACAACACAAATCTCATACAATTTTTACTTCTATGATTGTACTGAGAATATGAATCAGTTTCAATAAGCTTATACTTTTGATTAACAGTTTAAGATGAGTTACATATAATTTATTCTACAAGTTTAATCAATTAAGTCAAATTTATGCATGATCATATGCATTTTCCTTGATTCAAAGAAAACATTTAATCAAAATTTCAGAATGTGAGAAGTATTTAATGTTTTTCATTTACACTTCCACTTAAAATGGTAAAAACTATTAAAATTGATAAACTACTTAAAAATCAATTAGATACTATTATGATTTTACAATAAATACATAGTATCTTAAGCAACAATTTAGATATTACTTTAGATATTTATAATAAGTATACAATATCTGTGAGGTGAACAACATCATCAATAATATTTATCTTTTTATGTGGAGTTTAAGCATTTTACACATCACATAGCCTACAAATACCTAAATTTAATCTAATGTTGCAGAATGTATTTTCATTTAGAGGTTTTGTAAATATATCAGCTAATTAATTTTTACCAGACACAAATTCTAATTTAATTTTTCCTTTAATTACGTTATCTCTTAGAAAATGATGTCTAACCTCTATATGCTTTGCTCTTGAATGTAATACAGGATTTTTAGAAAGATTTATTGCAGAACTACTGTCACAATAAATCTCAGTTGTATCATAAGATAATCCAAAATCGTCTAAAGTTTGCCTTATCCACAGAATCTGAGTGCAACACAGTGCAGCAGCAACATATTCAGCTTCTATAGTAGAGAGTGCTACACAATTTTGCTTTTTACTAAACCATGACACCAAATTATTTCCCAATAATTGACATGTGCCACTAGTACTCTTTCTATCAGATTTAGATCTTGCATAATCAGCATCAGCATATCCTATAAAATCTATTGAACTATCCTTAGAATAATACAGTCTGAAATTTTTAGTTCCTTGTATATATCTAAATATTCTTTTGACTGTAATTAAGTGTGATTCTTTAGGACTAGATTGAAATCTAGCACAAACACACACAGCAAACATAATATCAGGTCTACTAGCAGTCAAATAAAGTAAAGAACCAATCATATTTCTGTATTTTCTTTGATCTATTGATTTTCCTATGTCATCAATATCTAACTTTAAAGTAGTACTCATAGGAGTTCCTCGAATCCTTGTATTATTAAAATTAAATTTCTTAAGCATTTCATCTACATATTTTTCCTGATTTAAAAATATATCTTTATCTTTTTATGATACACAGCAAATTAAAACCTAGGTTTTCTACAAATAGTACATTTGAAATAACACAAGTAGGAGTTATTTGAACATTGCCCATACCTATGATTTTATCTTTGCTTTTGTTTCCAAATGTTACACTTCCTTTCATGGTATTTGTAAAATTTTGTAATAGACTTTGTTGTCCGGTCATGTGACTTGACGCTCCACTATCCAAGATCTATTTTGATGTTGTTTCCTCCTGCAACACAAATTAAGAAAAACTTTTTCTTGGTACCCAATGTTGTTGAGGACCAAGTTCATTAAACACATATTTCTTCTTTTTGTTTAAAAATAGTTTAACATTATCATTTATATTCTTATTAGTTGTAAGTACTATTGATTTATCATTAGCTTCACACTCACATATAGCATTATTGCTTTTGCAATCATTCTTTTTGTTTTCAGATGTAGTATAATCAAGACCAAACATATTTTTATCAAATGTTAATTTATTTTGGTCATGCTTATGCATTTTAGTAAGTTCATACCAAGATTTTGTACTTGTATTAAAATTTTCCGTACATACAAAATCTTTTTCTACACAAGAATTTTTAGTTTTATCACATGCAGAATGAGTATTTGGTCTAATACCAGTGTATTGAATTACATGCTCAGGTTTCTAAATTTTCAGTTTACTACGATTGTCTGAAATTTTAGAAACATTAGAAACTGAATTTCCAGAACAAGAAACAAGATTTTTAGAAACATTTATAGTCATGTTAGAAGTGCAATTTGACAAATCACATTGATTTATATTATTACTGCATGATTCATCCCTTGAAGTACCTACTTCTACATATTTATTACCTTGTTTCATAATAAAAGGAATTTTATTCTTAGATTTACTTGAACTGCAACTAATAAATCCTTTATTGGCTTGAGATTCAGGATAATCAAATCCTAAGCCAAATTTATAAGACATCGAAGGGGTACTAGTTAGTTTGTCTAACTTAGTTTGACTTAAATTCCATTTCTCAAAGGTAGAATTTAAATCTTGCTCTCTCAGTTTTAATTTTTCTATCTCTAATTCAAGTTCATTTATATTGTTTCTCAACATTTCATTTTCAGATTCTATCTTTAATTTTCAGCATTTATATTCTGTATTTGTTCATGCAAGATACATTCATTAAATCTAAATTTTTGCAAATCTCTAGCATGATTTTCATTATCACATTTAAACTTTTCTAAAGTAGTAGACAGGAAACAATTTTCTTCTTCCATAATGGATGAAGATTTTCTAATATTCTTATTTTCCAGTTTACATACTTTAAGTTCTTGTAATAATGCATGATAAGCACATAATAATTCATCAAAGTTGAAATCTGAATGACTTTCAGGATCAAATATTACCTCAAACTCATCTGCCATGAAGCACACACGAGTAACGTCTTCTAACTCTTGTTCTCCTTTTGAATGTGAAGATTTTGATGCTGATTCCTCAGATTCAGACTCTTCAGACGTGTCATCCCAAGTGACATTCAAAGCTTTTTTCTTGTAAAACTTTTTCTGAGTTTTTTGAGTCGTCTTCTTCTGATTTGTCCTACTTTGCTTTTCATTTTTCCTCATAGGACAATCTGGAGAAAGATGTCCAGGTTTCTTACAGTTGTAACATACATATTTTCTAGATGAAGAATTCTTGTCATTCAATGATTTTGACGTTGAGGGTTTATCATTTTTGTTCCTTTGCTGTTTCCTAGCTTTCCATGCTTTCTTGAATTTCCTAGTCAGCAAAATCAAATCTTCGTCAGAATCAGTAGATATATCAGAATCAGAATTAATTTTGAAGGCTATTTCTTTCTTCATTTTTAGTTTGTTGTGACTTAGTTATTCATTTAATTGAACTTCATAAGCTGTTAAATTTCCTATAAGTTCATTCATAATATAAACATTTAAATCTCGTGATTCCTCAATTGATGTTACTTTCTAAGACCATTTAGAACTTAGGGATCTGAGAATTTTCCTCACCAAATCCTTCTGGTCAAAATTCTTTCCTAAACATTTTAAAGAGTTTATGATATCAAGAAATCTGGAAAACATCTCAGAAAAGAGTTCATACTTATGAATCAACATGTTTATTTTAGTCTCTTTAACTTGAGAAGTACCTTCATGTGAAACTTCTAATGCATGCCACACCTCATAAGCAGATTTATATGCCGACACTTTACTGAACTGTTCATAACTCAATGCACAGAATAAAATATTTAAGCTCTTAGCATTTAGAGTTTCATTTTCTTTTTCAGTAATTGTCCAAGTATTATAAGGAGTAGTTAACGGAGTATATGGTTTAGAAATCATGAATCACAATTTATGATCTATACTTTGAAGAAAAACAGTCATCCTATATTTCCAATATTCAAAATGTATTCTATCAAATAAAGGAGGACGATTAAGATTTTGGCCTTCATATAAAGAAAAATTACCATTTCCAGTAGCCATTTTACCTTAGATTTTTCAACCTATTTGATTTTAAACAGTCTAAAAACTTTAAAATAACTTGAGCCTTAAATCAATAAAGTTAAACGTATGCTCAGATATTAATTTCTGTTTAAAAACAAGGAAGGTAGAATAAGCAATGATATTAAATAAGTTGGTATCGATTTTATATCAAAGATTATTAACAAAGCTCTGATACCACTTGTAGGATCGTATGGCTACACAAGAGGGGGGTGAATTGTGTATCTTTAATATTTTCTGAAATATAATTGAAACTTTAAAACTCAAAAACAAGTCGAGACATTGTTTTCATAAAATCATTTTTATTCAAGGTTTCAATTACAATATACAATTCAATTCTCCTAAAAAATTGTAGATGTAATTATATTTCGATACCATGTATCATCTAAACTATTTCATAACTACAAACAGAGAAAACTAATTTGCGGAATTTAAAACTTTTCTCCCTGTTTGAGATCTTTCTTCTTCTTCTTTTTCTTCTTCAGCAATTCTTTAGTGACAAATATCTTGTCTTTTCATGCTTCACCAAATTTGCTTTCTTCTTATACTTCAAATCTTCAGTGACGAAAATCTTACCTTTTTATGCTTCACTGAACTTTCTTCCACTTGAGAGATTTTCCCCGAGAAGGTGTTTTTGATCCCTGAAAAAGATTTTTCTTTTGGTGTGCAGGGATGGTTTGATCCTTGAAAAGATTTTTCTTTTTGTGTGCAACGATGAATTGATCAACGAGAATTCTATGCCTTTTATACTGTATCTTCATTTCATGCATATCCTTCACGTTTAACCACTACCAGTTTTCCACTTCTCCATGTCTTTTCTTTTTCCTTCATCGAAACACACACATTCTAACCCACGTTTGTATTTCAAATTTTCTTTAATCATCAGTCCTAGATCTTAGAAAAATTTCCTGCAAAATAAACTTTCTCGTCCAAAAGTTTTTCATCAGTGTAATAAGAAATCGTTACTTTAATGTTAACTAAACGAATAACACAAGTATATATATAACTTAACGTTTCTAACTTAACGAGTTTCTCATGTGCCATTTCACGTGACAAGTATTGTAGCTAACTCAACGAACTAAGTCTGTGGTATTATGTTATCTCAACGAACCATCTCCGTTGTGTTATGATAACTCAACGAACTATTTCCGTTGTGTTATGATAACTCAATGAACCAGTAATAAACAAATGTTTTTATAATAAGAATTTTACCACGTGCAAAAATAACAACTTAAGTTTATAACGCTAACCTAACGCGTTGCCTTAGTGTTCAATATTGCAACTCAATGCGTTTAGTTATGTTAACTTAACGAGTTAAACATGTGTACCTCATGTGATACAATACAACATTCGTAACTTATAATTTCACCACGTGTATAACACTAACTTAACGAGTTCGTCTCTTCTTTTACTCACTAACTTAACGAGTTATCACGTGACCTATTTTAACCTTTAAGCCTCTAACTTAACGAGTTATCACGTGACCTATTTTAACCTTTAAGCCTCTAACTTAACGAGTTCTCACGTGACCTTTATACAAACAAAACTCTAACTTAACGAGTTGTCTAAACATGCAATGTTCATGATACAGAAGATATAACATTAAAACATATCATGCTTTTCAATAAAAACACATGTTAACTTAACGTTTAGCTAAATGAGAAATTAATACAACGAAATGACTAGTTATTAACTTCAGATCCAATACAAACAAGTATTTATATCAGTAAGCTTTTTCTGTATTAATTGATGATTTTAATTTCTTTTCACAAGCAATAGTAATTAAGCAAATATGATTATTTTCATTCAGCATGCATCATCAAAACAAAAATACTCAACAGGAGTGATTTCAGAAAATCAGGGGGAGTCTTTAAATTTACATTATTCTATATTCCTCGTGTGCTTTTCTGTATAGATATATAGGGAGAGAAATACATGTAATACATTGTAAGGTTTTTGCCATTATCAAAAAGAGGGAGATTGAAAGGACCTCTAGATTTTGATAATGCAAAAATCAATGTAAGGTTTTGAATTGTATTTATCAGGATTAGTCTATACAGCAAAAAGATCAGAAGACAAACAAATCGAAGCAGCAAACTGGTGGTAGTAAATCTCAGAATATGCTCCTGCAGAAAATCGAATAGTTAAGAAGTGCATTTCTTAGGTTAAGGAGGATTGAATGATCGGATAGTTAAGGAGTTAACTATCCGGAAGCTTAAAGGACTTTTCGGAGAATTACAGGTATAACTATCTGAAAGTTAAGTCATTCAATAAATCACGTGTAGAAATACAGAACGAAAGCTTAAAAGACTTATCGAAGAGTTAGATAACTATCCGAGTTTTCTTTTCGAAGAGTTAGATAACTATTTGAGTTTTTCGGAGAGTTACAGGTATAACTATCCAAAAGATAAGTCATTCAATAAATCACGTGCAGAAATACAGAACGGAAGCTTAAAGGACTTGTCAGAGAGTTAGACAACTATCTGAGTTTTCTTTTCGAAGAGTTAGATAACTATTCAAGTTTTTCGATAAGTTACAGGTATAACTTTCTGGAACTTAAGTCATTGAATTTCCCACGTGTAGAATTCCAGAAAGGAGCTCAAATATGTTTTTGGAGAGTTAGAAAGATAACTATCTGAAATCCTAAAGCGTTTTGGTGAGTTATAAGGATAACCATTCGAAACTTAAGTCATTGAATTTCCCACGTGCAGAATTCCAGAAAGAAGTTCAATTAAGTTTTCGGAGAGTTAGAAAGATAACTATCCGAAATCCTGAAGCGTTTCGGTGAGTTACAGGGATAACCATCCGGAACTTAAGTCAGCCTTTTATGCACGTGCTGAATTGAAGCAATCGGAAAGTTAACAAAGACCAACTATCCGACAGTTATATAACTATTCAGTGAGTTACAGTTATAAGTATCCGATTGAATGACAACTCAGAGTAAATATTCTGGAATCCTACCTGGCAATAAAGTTTAAGTGATCTTTCAGTGAGTTATAGATACTCTTCAGAGAGTTACACAGCTAACTATCTGAAAGGACAGGAAAATCAGTAAGACATCTTGAAATGACTTTCTGAACGGTAACTTACCGTATTTGGGACTGGAGTCTAATCAAGTATAGTAGAATACATCCGTTGGAAGAAAAATATGATCGTTGCACATGTCAGGTATATATACAAGATATAGACAACAGATTTAAGTAGCGCTTTGTTGATACATATACTTACACCAAGCTCAACAAAAGAAAAGCTTTAGAGATCAAATCATCTTCAACACTTACAGACCAAATTTCAAAAGCTCATCACGCATTCAACTCTGTTGTTCACAAGATAGTGTTTACTGAAGTACACAGATTAAAACTTCAGAGAAAGGATTGATTGAAGCTTCGACAAGGAAGCTCAAGTGAATGGTTAGTTGGTTCTTACTTAAACCTTAAAGCAAGTGATTGTAGGTTTACAAGAGTTTAGTGAAGCCCAAGTATCCCTTGGGGGTGGACTAGCCGTTAGTGGTGAACCACCTAAAAATCTCTATGTGATTTCTTTTATTGTATGCTTGCTATCACTTTACATTAAACTACTTCTAAAAGGATAAGAAGCGAATTTTTACCATTCACCCCCCCTTTGGTAAGCCTTAAGGTCCTAACACTATACACTTGCAGTTAAAATACAAATTCAAATTAATATCTAATTTTTGTGAAAGGTTGTTTGTTTACTTCTAAAAAAAAATTATTGATATAAGCATAAAGACAAATTAACCAAGTTAAAAACAGAAGTTAACAAATACAAGTTTTTTGGTGTTGTTGCTTAGGAACCAAACAAGTTCTCTAGTGCCGCCTAAAGCAACCAAACAAGTTTTTCTAGCGCTGCTGCTAGGTAATTGAGAAGCTAAGTAACTATAAGTGCTGTTTTGTTTTAATAGCAAAAGTGTTGTGTGTTCTCTTCTATAATGGAGAATATGACATATGCTTATGCTCAAAGATTTTTGAAATCTGTAGTTAGCATATGTGAATTTTGCAATTTAGAAGGTCAAGACATTTCTAATTGTTTGAAACTGAAACGATTGCAGATTGTTAGATGACATGAACGACAAATGAATTATCTTCACTATAATAGATTTGAGTATGAGAATCCTATGGTTTACCCAACTTATGGTCAGCTTAGAATGTGTAACATGTTGAGAGATAAGGAACTTTGGGATAGGTATGATAGACTAGAGTGTAGCATAGAGCAAAACATGGACAAACTAGAACAATTTATGTGTCAGCAACAAGAAGTCAACCAATTAAACTATAAGGAAGTATATTCAGAACCTAAAATTGATATCATTTATGAAACTAAAAAAATCATAATGAAAATTGATCAAAAATTGAATGCAATGAGATTAGATGATTTGGAAAGAAAATTAAAAGCATTGGACGAATATACAATGAAATTACAAGTTATGCAATAGGACAACACAAATGAAAATTATAATGTTATAGATTTGCATAATTTGCAAGACATACACACAAAAGAAAATACTAATGCAAGAGAATTTAAAGAGTGCAATTTAAGACTAAAAATAGTTGAAGATCATAATCACGAAAATGATATACAAGAACATCAAGAAAGTAACGAAAATCTGAAAGATGTATGTATAACATTAAGATCTAGAATTGATATACCATCAAGAATTCAAAATGAAAATAATATGAAGGTGGATAAGAACAAAAACCAAAATGATAATGAAAATGTAATATCTGAAAATAGAGAAATTAATGAAGAAAAATCTGAATCTACAAATGAGACTAAAAATGTTCAAACAAATCAAATGAAAAAAAAAGAATCTTTTAAATCACAATTATTAGCACCCTATCCTAAAAGATTACAACAAACATTTCCTTAAAAATAATAAAAAATTAGAGAAATTTTTGAAAAAGTACAAGTTAACATTCCTTTGTTAGATTTATTGTAGAAAATGCCACCTTGTGCTAAATTTCTTAAGGATTGGTGTACTAAGAAAAGAGAGCAAAAAGTTTTAAGGAAAGTCTTTTTAGTTGAGCAAAGTAGTTTCCTATTTTTGCCACAAATTCTTAAAAAGTTATCTGATCTTAGAATCCCTATTCTCTCATGCACCATAGGAAATACCATTCTAGAAAGAACCTTAATAGACTTAGGTGCAGGTATAAATGTTATACCAAGTGATATATTTGCATCCTTAGGATTAGAAGGCTTAATCCCTACTAGGACTGTTATTCAATTAGTTGATAGAAGTATAAGATACCCTAGAGGAAAAATAGAGGATGTCTTAATTAAAATCAAAAACTTCATATATCCTATTGATATTGTAATTTTGGATTCCCAACAAATTAAGCATAAAAATAGTGATACATTTTTAATTTTGGGAAGACCATTTTTAGCAACATTAGGGGCTATTATTAATTGTAAAATTGGAGTAATGAAGTTAGCATATGGTAATGAGGATACTCAACTAAATATTTTCAAACCAAAAAAGTTTGAAGAGTTAGAAATGTCCTTACATAGCATAGATTTTTTAGAGGATGAAGGACATATGCTAGATGATATCATTCAAGAAGAATTAAATAGGCAACTCGATTCTGAAGACTTAGAAGAAAGTGAAAGCATAAATATAGAAGGAGATCAGGAAGAAAATAATTTAGAAAATGATGATGTCCAATTAGGAGCTCTAGCTTCTGATGGGCAGTAATTAAAATTAAAACCTTTACCTCTTGAATTAACCTATATATTTCTGGAAGAAAAATGAACATGTCCAATCATTATTACTTTAGATTTAAAAGAGGATCAAATTGCTAAATTAAAAGTAGTAAAAACTTATAAAGAAGCAATAGGATGGATTATGACTGATATAAAAGGGTTAAGTGCAACTTTATGCTATCACCACATATATTTAGAAGAGAATGCTAAACCTGTTAGAATTCCTGAGAGGAGATTAAATCCAAACCTTAAAGAAGTAGTCAGAAAGGAAATAGTTAAATGGTTAGATAATGACATAATTTATCTAATTTTTGATAGCTCATGGGTTAGTCCAATCCATGTAGTTCCCAAGAAATCAGGATTAACAGTTATTAGGAATGAAAGTCAAGACTTGATACCTACTAGAATTCAATCAGGTTGGAGAGTGTGTATAGATTATAGAAAGCTGAATGTAGTAACTAGGAAAGATCATTTTCCCTTACCTTTTATAGATCAAATGCTAGAGAGACTAGTAGGGCAAGAATATTTTTGTTTCCTAGACAGGTATTCAGGATATAACCAAGTCCCAGTAGCATTAGAGGATCAAGAGAAAACAACTTTCACCTGTCCTAATGAAACTTATGCTTTTAAGAGAATGTCATTCGGACTATGCAATGCACTAGCCACCTTTCAAAGGTGTATGCAAGGCATATTCACTAGAATGACTGAAGATTTTTTAGAAATATTTATGGATGATTTTACTATTTATGGAACTTCATATGAAGTGTGTTTAAACAATTTAGACCAAGTATTAAAACATTGTGTGGAAAAAAGTCTGGTTCTGAATTGGGAAAAATGTCACTTCATGGTTAAACAAGGAATAGTCTTAGGACATGTTTCAAAGAAAGGGTTGGAAGTAGATAATGCTAAAATCGAAGTAATTTCTAATCTACTAGAACCTAAATTAATAAAAGATATTAGATCATTTCTAGGACATGCTGGATTTTATAGAAGATTTATTAAAGATTTTAGCAAAATAGCAAGACCTTTAACCAATCTATTAAAAGATGTCCCATTCAATTTTGATAAAAATTGCAAAGAAGCATTTTTCAAGCTTAAAACTAGCTTAATTTCAACTCCTATAATTCAAGCACCTGATTGGAGCCATCCATTTGAATTAATGTGTGATGCATCTGATTTTGCTGTAGGAGCAGTGCTAGGAAAGAAGATAGAAAAATCTCCTAGAGTGATTCATTATGCAAGTAAAACCTTAAATGATACTCAAGTTAATTACACAACTATTGAAAAGGAACTGTTAGCTATTGTGTTTGCCTTAGAAAAGTTTAGATCATATCTGATTGGAGCTAAAGTGATAGTATACACGGATCATTCAACTTTAAAACACCTAATAGCAAAAAAAGAGACCAAACCTAGATTGATCTGGTGGATATTATTATTACAAGAATTTGATCTAGAAATTAAAGATAAAAAAGGTTGTGAGAATGTAGTAGCAGATCATTTATCAAGATTACAAATAGAAAAATCAAATATTGAAATTAAGGATAATTTTCCTGATGAACAATTAATGACCATCAACACAATGCCTTGGTATGCAGACATAGTTAATTACTTAGTTATTAGTTTAACACCTAAAGATTGGAATAGACAGGATAAGAAATTGTTCTTTTCAAGAGTAAAATATTACTATTGGGAAGACCCATACTTATTTAAGGAATGTTCTGGTCTGGTTTTAAGGAGGTGTGTTTTAGAAACTGAATATTAGAGCATATTGTCTTTCTGTCATGACCAAGCATGTGGAGGGCATTTTGGTTCAGGGAAAACTGTTGCTAAAAGTTTGCAATGTGGATTTTATTGGCCAACACTATTCAAAGATGCTCATAAATATTGCTTAAGTTATTTAAAATGTCAACAAATAGGAAGAATATCAAAGAGGAATATGCTGCCTCTTAATCTTATTGTTGAGGTTGAAATCATTGATGTGTGGAGAATAGATTTTATGGGTCCATTTCCTACGTCTAATCAATTTAATTATATATTGTTGAGGGTGGATAATGCTTCTAAATGGATAGAAGCTATTCTTACAAAAACTAATGACAACAAAGTGGTAATACAATTTATAAGAACTAATATAATTGCTAGATTTAGGATACCTAAAGCTATTATCAGTGATAGAGGAACTCATTTCTGTAATAGAAGTTTTGAAGCCTTAATGAAGAAATATGGCGTAAACCACAAAATTGCAACATCATATCATCCGCAAATAAGTGAACAAGTAGAAAGTGCAAACAAATTAAGTTAATCTTAGAAAAAGTAGTAAATCCTACTAGAATAGATTGGGCTAATAGATTGATAGATGCACTTTGGGCTTACAGAACTGTTTATAAGACAAGCTTAGGTATGTCACCTTTTAGGCTAGTATATGGAAAAAGTTGTCATTTACCAACTGAAATTGAACATAAAGCTTATTAGGAATAAAACCTTTGAACACTAATTTAAATTAAGCTGCTGAAAATAGGAAAATACAATTGATTGAATTAGAAGAATTTAGGAGTGAAGCTTATTCAAAAACTATAAGAGAAAAAGAGAAAATGAAGTTCTAGCGTGATAGGAAAATTATTCCAAAAAAGTTTGAAATAGGACAAGAAGTATATCTTTACATGACTAGACTCCATAACTATCCAGGAAAATTAAGATCTAGATGGGCAAGACCTTACATAGTTCAAAATATTTATTCCTATGGAGTTATTGAAATTGAAAATCCTAAGAATTAGAATATATTTAAAGTAAATAGATAAAGACTTAGGCCTATTTTGAAAATACCAAAAAGTTTCTTTGGAATTATAGAAGAAGTAAGAGTAGAAGATTACTCGAGCTTCACTTAATAAGAAATTTTCTAAGTATAAAAAAAAAACCTTATTTAAATATAATCACGATTAAACTGAAAGGAATTATCAGTTTTACTGAAATATATTTTAAAAAGAAAAAATTATTACGGTTTAACTAACAGGATCCATCGGTCTGACTAAAACACAAAAATATAAAAAGATATTTATATTATATTTAGTTTAATGTCGGTGTTACCAAAGTATAGTATCGGTTCGATCGACAAAAGAAAAAAAAAAAGGAAAAAAAAATGTAATTTAGGTTCAATCGAGGAATATAACGATTTGACCAAAAAATTTTAAAGTGTGGAAAAAGTAAGAGTAGCTAGATTAGAAATTCTTCGATCTTGACTAAAGTAAAAATTATTATTATATGCATTTTTATTAGATATAACTTTATGAGAAGTTCGTTGAGTTACACGTAACTCAACGAACTTACTCCGTTGAGTCTAGGATAAGTTAACGAATTTATCCTATTAAGTTAACTCTAACTCAATAGAGTACTGTAGTTAAGTCTGTGGAGTTAACCGTAATTTCACAGATGAGAAAGCGAGAGTTTTGCGTGAAAAGTGACCTAATTACTCACCTAAACTTAAGGCTTATTTATACTAAACTTAGGGTTTGGGGGCATTATCTGCAAAATCATTTAGAACTTAAAATAGTAGAGATTAGAGCGATCCCGTTCTGTTGTGTAACTCCACGATGAGGAAGATGACACCTGAATTCTAGGAAAATGCAATTAACACGTTAGAATTTCTCAAAGATTTAGAGTAATGGCACACGAGGTAGAAAATCAAGAATATGACAAGGGAAAAAGAACTACAAAAGGTAGAATCTAACCTTTTCTATAGGAGGAATGAATTAGTAGATTTGGGTATACAAATACCTCAAATAATGGAAACTAGAATCAAAGTTGCTACGAAAATTGCTGTAAGTAGAGAGAGAAGAATTAGGCCAAATAACGAAGTTGCCCTAGAACTAATCCAATGTAAGTCCCACCTCTGGTTCAAAAGGCGCATAGGTAGACGGGCTCAATGGGCAATTTGGGAGTAACAAAGGAAAGAAAATGAAGAATAAGCAACTAAAGAACAAGAGGAACCGACTGTTGAAAGACCTATTGTTGAGTATTTTTGTTTTGATGATGTGTGTTGAATGAAAATAATCATATTTGCTCAATTACTATTACTTGTGAAAAGAAATTAAAATCATCAATTAATACAGAAAAAGCTTACTGATATAAATACTTGTCTGCATTGGATCTGAAGTTAATAACTAGTCGTTTCGTTACATTAATTTCTCATTTAGCTAAACGTTAAGTTAACGTGTGTTTTTATTGAAAAGCATGATATGTTTTAATGTTATATCTTCTGTATCATGAACAGTGCACGTTTAGACAACTCGTTAAGTTAGAGTTTTGTTTATATAGAGGTCACGTGAGAACTCGTTAAGTTAAATGCTTAAAGGTTAAAATAGGTCACGTGATAACTCATTAAGTTAGTGAGTAAAAGAAGAGACGAACTTGTTAAATTAGTGTTATACACATGGTGAAATTATAAGTTATGAATGTTGTATTGTATCACGTGAGGTGCACATGTTTAACTCGTTAAGTTAACATAACTAAACGCGTTGAGTTGCTATATTGGACACTAAGGCAACACGTTAGGTTAGTGTTATAAACTTAAGTTGTTATTTTTGCACGTGGTAAAATTCTTATTATAAAAACATTTGTTTATTACTGGTTCGTTGAGTTATCATAACACAACGGAGATGGTTCGTTGAGATAGCATAACACCACAGACTTAGTTCGTTGAGTTAGCTACAATACTTGTCACATGAAATAGCACATGGTGAACTCGTTAAGTTAGAAACGTTAAGTTATATATATATACTTGTGTTACTCATTTAGTTAACATTAAAGTAACGACTTCTTATTACACTAATGAAAAATTTTTAGATGAGAAAGTTTATTTTTAGGAAATTTTTCAGAGATCCAGGACTGATTATTAAAGAAAATTCGAAATATAAACGTGGGTTAGAACATGTGTGTTTCAATGAAGGAAAAAGAAAAGACGTGGAGAAGTGGAAAATTGGTAGTGGTTAAACGTGAAGGATATGCATGAAATGAAGATACAGTATAAAAGGCATAGAATTCTTGTTGATCAAATCATCCTTGCACACCAAAAAGAAAAATCTTTTCTAGGATCAAACCATCCCTGCATACCAAAAGAAAAATCTTTTTCAGGGATCAAAAACACCTCTTCGGGAAAAATCTCTCAAGTGGAAGAAAGTTCAGTGAAGCATAAAAAGGTAAGATTTTTGTCACTGAAGATTTGAAGTATCAGAAGAAAGCAAATTCGGTGAAGCATGAAAAGACAAGATATTCGTCACTAGAGAATTGCTGAAGAAGGAAAAGAAGAAGAAGAAAGATCTCAAACAGGGAGAAAAGTTTTAAATTCCACAAATTAGTTTTCTCTATTTGTAGTTATGAAATTGTTTAGATGATACATGGTATCGAAATGTAATTGCATCTACAATTTATGAGGAGAATTGAATTGTATATTGTAATTGAAACCTTGAATAAAAATGATTTTATGAAAACAATGTCTCGACTTGTTTTTGAGATTTAAAGTTTCAATTATATTTAAGAAAATATTAAAAATACGCAATTCACCCCTCTCTTGTGTAGCCATACGATCCTACACCTATTCTTGAGGAACAATAGCCAGGACCTTTAGTTCCACCACCAAGGTTGTTGGAACGAGCAGCAATTTTGGGGCCTTCTACTGAGGAAGAAAGAAGAGAATTTCAAGAAATGGTTCAAATAGGAAAAGACCAAGGAGAACCAGAAGAATTGGCAGTAGCTATAACACATCTGGTGTTTGATGCACAATGCAAAAAGAGGGTTGTAGAAAAGTTGAAAGCCCAATATAAAATCAAAGTGGAACAACATCAAAAAGCTACTGCCATACCTATTGCAAAAAGAGCTAAAGTTGGCCCTTCGAGACTAGAAATTATAGAAAAAGTTAAACAAGAAGAGCTAGTACCTGTGGCTCAAAGGCCTACAGAGCCCATTTCTATAGATTTAATCTCAAAAGAAGAAGAGGAAGGCTAGACACAATTAATCAGAAGAAGGAAAGGAAAAGAGATAGTGCCTGAATATCAAGAAGAGATTAAATTTGAAATACCAAGATTAGTAGAGCCTGCAGAGCTGATTTTTGTAAACCTGCTATCTGATTCTGAAGAGGAGCAGGAGCAATAGCAGTAGCAAGAGCAAAGAGAAGAAGAAAAATAGGTTGAAACTGGTTTGCAGCCTTTACAAGAAGAAGAAATAGAAATTAGGGTAGAAGCTGATTTGCCCGTAACTCCATCCTAATTTGCCACAGAATTAGAAAGAATAGTGACATTGCAGATTGGAAGTCAGGAGGAAGAAGAAAAAGAAGAACATGAACAAGAAGCTGAACAATTACATATGGAAAGAGGTGACTCGATAGATTCCATTGAAGAGCAAAGAACTCTTCAGCAAATTTTGGACAGTATTCAAGACAGAGTGGAGAATTCTGCCGGCTCACCACCATAGACAAAAGTAGAAGCAAAAATGCAGAAATCTGTGAAGCATTTTCAGTTAGTTCAAGTTCAGCATATGGAAGAGGAAGTTCAAGAACAAACCCCTTTGGAGCAACAAATTCACATTCTTGACCCAATTGAAACAACAGTTATAAATGAAGTATACTTTTGGAGTCAGGAAGTTTATAATAAATACCAAGAGATAAGGGGTTGTGATATCATTTACAGTAGACTAGTAAATTGGGACGGAATGCAAAAAATCAAAGATTTATTTAAGTTCCAAGGTCTATTGTAGTTTATTTCTCAAGAAAGAGGGCATGCAGTATATGAAAACTAGTGCCCTGCTTTTATGCAAACTGAAGAGAAGGAGAAGGAGGATTAATTTCCAACGTGGAGGAAGCTGATGTACAGATAACACCAAAGCTTCTCCACAACATTCTAGGATTGAAAAATGGACTAGAAATTTTGGAAAGCACAACTGCAATCGAGTGGACAGAATAGACCATAAAGGATTGTTTAGCTATCAATCCTGGTGTGCCATTATTAAATAGATTAAAGAAACTAAATAGTAAAGCACACATGATAGCTAACATTTTGATTAAGAATGTCTACCAACAACAAGGCCATGATATAGAACTGAGTCAATTTGTTAAATGGGCCACATATGTAGTTGTGAACAGAATTCAGATAAATTGGTCTATAGTTTTTATCTCCAAGCTGAGAATAGTGAAGAAGAAATTATTTTATGGAGATCTAATTCCATTGCTAATGATGGACTGTATCGATTTCACTAAATGGGCATCCAAAAAGATAAAATCTAGAACCATTTCGGTGAAAGAGTACAGAAATTATGCGGCTATAGAGATTACTGAACCTTCTAGAGGACTTACATGAGCTGTAGAAAGGATTAACTAATTAGAGCAACAAGTAGAAAGACTCTAGAAGGAAGTAGATGAACTTAGGAGAAATGATTAAATTGTATTGTTCGTTTACTTGTATATATTTGTATGAAAAATATCTGATTGATTGTAATGTAAATTATTCATATAAATGAATCTATGTTATTCAGATGTTTTTGTGTTAGTATTGGAGAATGATGTAAAGGATGAATTATCTTGAATATTATATAATTGTTTGAACAAGATGCAAAATTATTTAAAAGATTTATAAATTTTATGAATGACAAGATTAAATGCAAGATAATGGGTTAATGCCTGAAAATATTTGCATGCTGCAGAGTAAAATATAAATTCTACATAATGTGAAATGAACTATAAGTTAAATATTTATATAATGTTCAGATTCAAATGAGTTTAATGACATGTATTTAACTTTATTTAAGTTAACAGAATGTAGGAGAGAAAAAAATATAGAAGTTAATACGAGGAGTAAACTTAGAAGTTGCTAAGTGTTAACTCAACGAAGTAAGTTTGTTGAGTTAACCTTAACTCCACAAGGTCAATAATATAATATCAGGTCACTCCGTTGAGTTATCTATAACTCAATGAAGTTAGTCTGTGGAGTTAGTAACAATAATTGAAGCTTGTTTGTTGAGTTAACTGTAACTCAACGAGGTTAGTTCATGGATTAAGCTAAACAGTTATTCTTTTAGCCATGAACAAAACTTCGTAGATCTAGTGATTATTAAAATTTGAAATTAGAAGTGACACACATACCCATAAAAATAGGAACTGCACTACACGTTACAAGACACATTCTTGTAATGAGATTCATTTGCTTTATGGACGTGCATTATAAATATAAAACAGAATGTTATTTATGAGTTACCAGCACTTTTGAAAGAAAAGGAACTTTGTTGGGGAACTGGAAGGAGAAGAAGCTGATTCAACTTCATCCGTCAACAACTATTTACTGAGTATAAAGCTTCAAACTAGTATGCAATTAATCTTTTGTTAGTTTACTTTATGTTAAGAGTTTATGAGCACATGGATTCATTCTCCTAGCACTAAAAGATTAGTAAGAACACTTACACAGGATTCTTCAACATAGAGACATACTGAAGTATTTTCTGAATTAGACTTTAACAAAATCCTTAGGGGTGTAGCTAACCTTTCTTTAAAAGATAACGAAGATATGATTGCTCTAGTAGAGAATCCATTAGGGGAAATTCTATATCCTAAATTAGTTGATGAACCTTCATGTATTCGATTGCCAAACTTTGAGGGAGATAGGTTTGAATTGAAATCTAATTATATTAGTCAATTTCCACATTTTCATGGAGTAGAAAGAGAGTATGCCTATTATTTCCTTAGAGAATTTAACGAAGTTTGTCAAATGATGAAAATGTCGAACATGAGTATTGATGCTATTAAACTTAGATAGATTCCTTTTGCTTTAAAAGACATAGCTAAGAGATGGTTATATACTCTATCGCCTGATTCAATTTATGCATGGACTGAATTTTGCTCTATTTTTCTAGAAAAATATTATGTAACACATCAAACAATTAAAAGAAGAAAGAAATATTAATGTGTAGCCAAAAACAAGGAGAATCATTCTAGAAATATTTTGAAAGATTTAAAGATTTACTGACTCAATGTCCACATCATGCAATGAGTAAAGCACAATTAATAGGCATAATTTATGAAGGCATAGATGTTTCAACAAAATCTTTATTAGAATTTACTTGTTAGAATGGATTTTTAAAATTGTGTAGTGAAGAAGCATGGGCATATTTAGAAAACTTTGCAAAAAGAACTGCATAGTGGGAAAACTCAATTGAAGCTATTACAAATAAAAGAATTTTGCCAAGGGGAATGCATGAAATAGATTCAAGCACTATGCTTGAAGTTAAATTAACTAAATTAACAAAGAAAATAGAAGAGTTATCATTAAATCAAAAGCTAGCAGAAAAGAATGCAAACGTTAATGATTTAGATATTATTTATGCTAGAAACTAGAAAGATAACTTTGAAAATTCTTATAACCCTAATTGGAGAAATCACCCAAATTTATCTTGGAGAAACAACAATTTTCAGGGAGAAGAAAATATAAATGACAAAAATATAAGTTATGAAGCTTTAATTGAGTAAGGTTCTAGAATAGAAAAATTAGAAAAGATAATCCAATAATTAAACAATCGTCTAGATCTTGTATTTGAAAATGTTGCAATTCAAAATCAAAATATAAATAGAAATATACCCCCTAGACAAAAGGAATCAATGGAAGTTAGACCTATTAGAGGATTGCTAGTGCAAACAATACCTAACCCTATCAATAGAACTGTTAATGAAATTGATACCTCCACTAGGAGGGTAGCTGAATGAAATAGTATAACTGAAGTAATTATGTATAATATAGTAAGTAGAAAAACATAAAAATATAAAAAGAAAAAATGTAAGTTTAATTATAGTTAGTAGTATCATAAAGTTATTACTTAACTCAACGAACTTAGTCCGTTGAGTTATGACCTAACTCCACGAGAGTGTGAAGTAGCTATGTTAATTTTGTCTCTATTAATTTTGTTTTATGTTATACAGAATCACAACAGATGGAATTGATGAAATTGCCACTGGATGCACTAAAGGATGTACTGAGTAACCTATCAGCTAAAGATCTATGCAGATTGTGTTGTGTATCAAAGGAAATCAAAGACTCTGTTAGAGAAAAATATTTTCATGGACTACAAGCTGCAAAAATGACTAAGATTAGAGATGGATTTTTATGGAAGTCATTTAATCGTAGTTCAATCTGCTATGAATATCTGAATATAGAAGAAACTACTAGAATTCCACCCAATACATTAAAGGAATAGATCATATTATGGGGATGAATGAAGGATTAATTATATACAGAACCAAACCAAGGTATGCAATTCTGTTACTTGACATTTTGATTAGAAATCCTATCACAAGAGAAGAATGGAATATAGGAAGGCCTAATAAATATGAAGTACCAATTGAAAATTGTGGGTCAGCTTTAATATTTTCTAATAAAAATTCGACCATTCCTGAAAAATTATATTATTGGAGACCAACTAGAAATTGGGATGAAGATTTATGCTTAAGTGTGTATAATTTTCTGAATAGATCTTGGACTGAAAATACTATGATATATCTAGGACAGAAATCATTAGTTAATAGCATGCATGTCATACTTGATGGATATATATATCTAGTCATAGATATATCAGTTGCATTTATATATGATTTATACATAGTAGGCATAGATAGTTATGATGATTTTATAGAAATATTACCTATACCGAGTAATATAGCTAAACCATCGACTTTAGAATATGATCAAATTCAATTGGGAATGTGGTATAATGAATATGATGATGCTAATTTATGTCTGATAAGATGGTGGGATGAATTGAAGAAATTTTAAATATGGATTATGAAAGACCTAAATGAATAGAAGCGGGAAGAAGAATATATTGAAATAGAAATAGCTACACTATCTTGGAACATAAGAGGATCCCTTTCTGCATTTCATTTCATTAATGGTAATACACTTATATTTAGTATTGATAACATACTGTAAGTTTACAAGCTAAAAAGGAAAGCAAATTGCATTAAAACAAAATTAATAGCAAGAAGAATTATGCCTAAAAAGTTTGCATGGACTGACATGTTTATTCCATTTGTTACTACTTTTCAATCATGTTTTTAAACTATGATTCTGTGCTTTTAATGTTGTATGTATTCTGCATTTTTTTTAATTTTAGTTTTATTCTAAAAAAAAAAAATATCAATCCAGTTTGTTGGTATCTGTTTTGGGAAACTAACTGGCTTGCTTGTGCCACCAAAGGCATAGGAGCATAGGTTCCACACAAGACACTGATTTAATAAGTTAAATTGTTATGTTGTTATATACTTTGCTTTTATGTGTGAATGAAAAGTTTTTCAGAATAAAAAATCAGAAGATATTAAAGGAGATACAAAAGGATGAGGTATGTAATTGATTACTTATCCTGAATTTACATTTCAACTAAGTTTGTTGAGTTAGATGCTAAGTCAATGAAATAATATTCATGCCTGCTATAATTACTGTATTTATTGTAAAATCTTTTACATTGAGGACAATGCAAAATGTAGGTATGGGGGGAGGTAATTAAAGTAACAACCATGTAATTTTGTTAATTAGAGGAATTAGAATGGTACTGCAAAAGTTTTGTCTATGGAAATTGAAAATTTTTTGAACAAGAATTTGTTGTAACTATCTGATATTTGAAACTATAAATTTTTTAAGAACTGTAACTACTTGAATGTTATATTTATAATCTTATATAAGATGCTACAAATTTTATTATTCATACAAATCTAGATATAGTATCTTATGTTGTTGCTGAATTTCATGAGTTTAACAATTTCACGATTTTAAAATGAAATCAGAATGCTTAACTGAAACTTAGTAAATTAACTGAAATCCTAAAAGAGCTGAAATGTTGATTTTTGGATTAAATGAAATACATATGATCAAGGATACATTTAATTTGATTGATTAAACTTGTAGAATGATTTGTGTAGAGCTTATTAAACTACAGAAAAAAGTATGAGCTTATTGACATGGATTCATATTTTCAGTAAATAATAGAAGTAGAACTATATGAGATTTGTGTTTTATTGCATCTGTATTAATGAAATACGTACATATACTGTGTTTGTTTTGTTTAGTAAAAAAAAAAAAGAGAAAAACTTTGAGAGTTTATTGACTTATTTGATCATAAGCCTTTTGTACTTGAGTAGATAGGTATGTAAGGATTGTTGACCTGAAAAGGATTCTTTAAATCTGGCAACTTAAGATCCTAATCAGATCTGGGATTGTTGATTGAAAGCTCAATACATGGGTACACTATAAAGCTCTTGCATGATTCAAGCTTGTCAAATTAACTTTTAAAAGTACAAATATGCATATACTGTTTTCAAAAGATACAAGTGTTTTGTGAAATACAGATATCTTCTGAATTGATTCCCAGGCAACAATGCCAGAAAACTTGTATTTGTTAACTTCTATTTTTAACTTGGTTAATTTGTCTTTATGCTTATATCAATAATTTCTTTTTAGAAGTAAACAAACACCCTTTCACATAAATTAGATATTAATTCGAATTTATATTTTAACTGCAAGTGCACAATGTATATTGTATTTGTGTGCAAGTACAGGTCGATCCCACAGGGAATTGAGTAAGAATTGTGTACTGTTCCATTTTTTATATTATACTTAATGTGTTCAGTAATCACTCCGTTAAGTTACAGTTAACACAACAGACTAAGTTCGTGGAGTTATGGCTAACTCAACGGACTAATCTCGTGGACTTAAGTTAACTCCACGAGCTTATCTTTCCAGTTTAATACTGCTATTTACAAAGGAATTCGGCCAACCATTAGGTGGTTCCATAGATTGTAAATAACATCAATTAAGCTCTTTAATGCTAGTTAATATTAGATTTATCATTAAGCAACACTAACATTCAAATATTTCAAACAGTAACCATTAAAATCTTTAAGTATCTAGAACAAATCGATTTCAGTAAACTGTAATACTATTTTCTATTTTTTGAATCAAACAAACATAAAACATTCACAATACTGACAATGATAACTTTAATCACGATACAAAACAAACAATACAACACTTAAATACTAAATATAAAAATAGATAAGTTGTTGTTTTTGGTATTTTTGTTTTGAGATGTTCATGAAAATGGGGAAAGGTGAAATGTAAAAATCTCTATCGACAGTAAATATTTCTATCACTACATGTTATGCGATTACACCATTGAAAACTTAATCACTTACAATTCTGCCTCCTCTCCCTATAGAATTGTGAGTCTAGAATTGCAAGATGATCTCCTCCTCAGCATACTGGCATCAACCTGAAACCAAGGCTAGAAGCTTTATGATCTCCTGAGATATGAGTCGGTGCTTGGTGAAAATGGCTTCCCTTCCCGAAACACGATCACTCCTCACAGTGGTTGTCAGGCACCGTGTTTGGCTCAAAATCAACCTGACATCAGGAAAGTGTCCTCACAGACCTCCAATGATTGGTGATTATGGTAATGTTGGTGATGTTGGTGAATTGTTGGTGATGGTGTGGATGCTTTAGTGAACTTCTGACGCTGCCTGTAGTTAGCATGGTCCTCCACCTTTACACACACTGCCAACCACACTTTCTTCATTTTTTCTCCTCTTCTTTTATATTTCTTCAGTAGTAACTACTTCTACTTTAGATGATCGGTTGGATTTCCTTCATTCAGATCAACGATGGTGATTTCTTCTCCCTTCTATGAGTGAATTCCTATGTGATACGTGCAATCATGGTTTTCCTTCGAATGTCTTGTTTTTGTAATCACTACAGTGGCATATTAGAAATTAAATGGTTCGTGGAGTTACAGATAACTCAACGGACTTACTTTGTTGATTTAACTATAAAACACGTGCAATAAAGAAATAAGCTGCTAACATAACGCATTACCTTAGTGTGTATTCATGTAACTCAACGCATATAGTTATGCTAACTTAATGAGTTAAACATGTGCATCTCTCGTGATGCACTAAAGCATTTAAATTCAACACATGCATTTTAGGAAATAATAAAATATTCTTTAAAACATAACTATCCAGTACATTAAACATAACTCTTCGAAATAATAGAAAATTCAGATACTTAAGAATTTCATAGCTTGCAATTTACCAACAGTTCAGAAATATACTAAATTAACATTAATTCCCTGAAATTATGTAGATTCTTTCATTAAAGCATATAGCAGTGCAATTATAACATAATGGCTTAATTCTCATATGATAAGCTAAATATTATGCAATTAACCATCATTTAACCATTAATATTATGAACTTTTTCATTCTAAATAATCATGGTACTAAATTTGATAATGATCAAATGGATAATTACGGTATAGATCATAGCATTGATCACAGATATTCTTTTCCAAGAGCACCATCTCAAAATGGTGTTGTTGAGAGAAAGAATAGATTACTTCAGGAAATGGCCAGAACTATGTTAAATGAACATAATTTACCTCAAAATCTTTGGGCTGAAGTAGTAAATACAGCTTGTTATATTATTAACAGAAGTCACTTAAGACCTCTTGTTAATAAAACTCCTTTTGAAATTATGTTTGATAGGGTTCTAAAAATTTCCTATATGAAACCATTTAGCTGCAAGTGTTTTATTCTTAATACTAAGGATAAAAGGGATAAATTTCAAGCCAAAGCGGATGAAGGAATTTTTGTAGGTTACTCTACTAGAAGTAAAGCCTATAGAGTATATAATAAGACTTCTAGAACTATTGAAGAAACCCTCCATGTAAGCTTCAATGAAATTCTTTTAAAGAATCTCAATCTAAAGTTGATATTGATGATATGATCAATTTCCCAAAAGAATTAGAGATCAATAGAGAGATTGAAGGTTTATCTGAGAAAATCAAAAATATGAACTTAAATGATCAAACTAATGATGAAAGTGATGTACCTCCCGATGTTGATGAGAATATTGAGGAAAATCAGTGAAATTGGCGTTATTCTTCATCACATCCCATCACTCAAGTCATTGCTAATATTAATGAGGGAGTTAAAACTAGAGCTTTAGTAAATTTAAATAGTATGTGTATGTTTATTTCTATAGTGGATCTAAAGAATATAGAAGCATTATCTAATGAAAATTGGATAGGGGCAATGCAAGAAGAACTAAATCAATTTATCAGAAATGATGTTTGGAAATTAGTCTATCCACCAAAACATCAGTCCATAATAGGTACAAAGTGGATCTTTAGAAACAAAACTAATGAGACTAGTCAAGTTATAAGGAACAAAGCTAGATTAGTTGCGCAAACGTATACACAGGAAGGACTAGATTATGATGAAACATTTGTTCCTATGGCTAGGTTAGAAAGTATTAGAATATTATTGGCCTATGCTTGTTATATGGATTTTAAACTATATCAAATGGATGTTAAGAGTGCATTTCTAAATGGTTTAATTAATGAAGAAGTTTATGTAAAACAACCACCTGGATTTGAAGATATTAAAAATCCTGACCTTGTGTATAAATTGAAGAAAGTCTTATATGGTTTGAAGCAAGCACCTAGATCGTGGTATGAAAGATTATGTACTTTTTTAATAGAACAAAGTTATATCATGAGAAAAGTAGGCCATACTCTATTTATCAAGAGAGATGACAAAGATTAGATTGTTGTTCAAATATATGTGGATGATATAATCTTTGGAGCAACTTTTGATGAACTAATAAAAATATTTTCTGAAGAGATGACTGGTCAGTTTGAAATGAGTATGATAGGAGAACTTTCATATTTTCTAGGACTTCAAATTAAGCAAATGGATAAAGGTATATTTTTAAATCAGGAAAAATATGCAGATGAAATGCTTAAGAAATTTAATTTTAATGATACAAGGATTTGAGGAACTCCTATGAGTACTTCTTTAAAGTTAGATATTGATGACATAGGAAAATCAATAGATCAAAGAAAATATAAAAGTATGATTGGTTCTTTACTTTATTTGACAGCTAGTAGACCTGATATTATGTTTGTGGTGTATGCTTGTGCTAGATTTCAATTTAATCCTAAAGAATCACACTCAATTGTTATTAAAAGAATATTTAGATATATACAAGGAACTAAAAATTTCAGACTATATTATTCTAAGGATAGTTCAATAGATCTTATAGGATATACTGATGCTGATTACGTAGGATCTAAGTCTAATAGAAAAAGTATCAGTGGCACATGTCAATTATTGGGAAATAATTTGGTATCATGGTGTAGTAAAAAGGAAAACTATGTAGCACTTTTGTAAAATGTCAATTTGTGCATTTTATATATGTTAATTCATGCATATTAAGGATTATAAGTCATCATTATATATGTTCTTATAAAGGATTACATGAAAATCATATTTTTAGACATATGCATGAATTAGGGATTAAATAGTTGATAATGTACAAATTTATCCTTTATCAATTAAACACCTAGTCAATAGCCCTTGTATTAGACATAATTCTTATAATTCTTCAATGTATAACTTTATATACATTGTATGATTGCTAAATCACTTAAATATGATGTTAAACTAAAGAACTTTAAGTAATTCATGTATGTACATGTGAAAAAGTTGTAGACCAAAACCTTCCTAATTTGGCAACTTTCCATATATGGCAACTCATGCATGCATGTATACTATATTTGCATCATATGATTTATATTCAATGTATATGTGCATCCAACTTGGTTTTGACTTTTATAGGTCAATAAATCATGAAATCAAGGTGGATTAAAGAGGAAAAAACATGGGCCATTGGATGCAACTTATTGGAGCCCAAGCAACAAAAGCCTAGAGTATTTAAAGTGTTTGACCACTCAATTCTAGGCTATCTCCTCCTCTTCCAACACATTGCAGCCTACGGTTCCAGCCATTCCAGCATCTTCATCCGGAAAGTCCCATCTTCTCATTGATCTTGAATAAGCTCCCTTCAAGAATGGTGAGCTTTGGCGTCTTCCACTCCTCCTAGAAGATACCTTCTCTTCAATTCAGACGGCCATACATTAGGATCTTCTTGGGCGTTCATCTTGATGGATTGGGAGGCTCGTGTGACTGATTTGGAGTGGAGCAAAAGGTTAGGATCTTCAGGGTTGAGTCATTGAAAGCACCATTCTTAGATGTGGAAGCCAAAGTTGTGGGTCTTGGAGGCAAGATCTTGAGGACGTCCACCACTCTTCTTCAAGGCAACCTTAGAAGCTTCACTTGGACGTGCTACAGGTGGTGACAGCCCTGTGGAGCATCGATTTCAAGGACTTTGGGGAGTCATTGCTTGAAGAAACGTGGAAGATTAAAAGGTATGATGGAAAGGAGAGATCCTCATACTAGTTTTCATGTTTTACAATTTTATATGTATGAGTATAGTTTGAGTATGTGGAAGAATGAAATTCTATGCATAAATCTTTGTTTCAAATGTTTTATATTAAAGATCACATACTGTTTTGATGTTAATTGATATCAGGATTGAGTTCAGATTATATGTTTAGTGTGAATGAATGTGATGATGTGAATTGTGAAGGCAGTTTTCCGTTCTTAGATGGCCAGATTGTTAGTAGTTTTTTCTTCGAATTGTATCTACTTGTTCGTCATCTATAAATTCCGTTTTTTGTTTCTTTTTGTAAGTATAATGAATGTAGAATAAGTTTACAAAGTTTTAGAATTTTTTAGAATGTTTTCCGAAGATTTTCGATTTTATTTTGTGAAGGTATCAGCGGTTTTGAGTCTTTGTCGAGTGCTAATTTTGAGCTCGACGCCTGTGCTATGCTTGCATCGTGTATTTTGTGGAATTCAGTTCTGTAAATTTTCCTTGTTAGTGTAACAGATCTACTTTCAAGGAGCACTTATTTCGTAGAATTTCATGAAGATTTGACGGAGATATGATTTTTGTACCGAAGGTGCGTTTTTGGAAAGTTTCCATAACCATCTGCGCCCCTTTATTAAATAAGATATTGCCAGCGTTTTAATTTTTTTTAATCAACGAAATCACTGCCACTTGAAAGATATTTCGAGTATCTTTCCAACCGTTATTTATTCTGGATTTTTAAACGTTCAAGTTGGAAGTTATTGGAGTTAAAATTCGAGCATAAATTCTGTGATTTCCGGATTAATACTCATTGATTTCTTTAATATCTTATCATAACTAATTGGATTTTGGGGTAATCTTATAAACCTTAATTGTGCTACGAATTTTGTATATTAATATTGAGTAATTAGAGTTTAATTATGAATTAGTTTAATGTGGATATTTAATCGGATAATCATTTTAATAAAATTATTTAAGACAAACTCCTTATGGATTCGACCCGTACTTGCACATGCTTATTACAATGGGCATCGTGTGCTTGGGTTATAAATGTAAAATTTGTGCTTTTGCCGTTAATTTAACAACATATAAAAGCATTACAACTTTCAATTACAGAAGCTGAATATGTTGTTGCTACATTGTGTTGCACTCAGATTCTGTAGATAAGGCAAACTTCAGAAAATTTTGGATTATCTTATGATACAACTGAGATTTATTGTGACGGTAGTTCTACAATAAATCTTTCCAAAAATCCTGTATTGCATTCTAGAGAAAAGCATATAGAGGTTAGACATCATTTTCTAAGAGAATGTAATCAAAGGAAAAATTAAATTAGGATTTGTGTCTAGTAAAAATCAATTAGCTGATATCTTTACAAAACCTCTAGATGAAACTACTTTCTGCAACATAAGATTAAATTTAGGTATTTGTAGGCTATGTGATGTGTAAAATACTTAAACTCCACAAAAAGATAAATTTTGTTGATGATGTTGTTTACCTCATAGATATTATATACTTATTATAAATATCTCAGTAATATCTAAACTGCTACAACAAGATACTATGTATTTATTGTAAAATTATAGTAGTATCTTATTGATTTTACGTATTTTATCAATTTTAATGGTTTTCAAAATTTTAAGTGGAAGTGTCAATGAAAAACATTAAATTCCTCTGAAATCCTGAAATTTTGATTAATTGATTTTTGTTGGATCAATGAAAGTGCATATGATCAAGGATGAGTTTGACTTGATTGATTAAACTTGTAGAATAATTTATATGTAAATCATATTAAACTACTAATCAAAAGTATGAGCTTATTGAAATTGATTCATATTTTCAGTAAAATCATAGACGTAAAAATTGTATGAGATTTGTGCTTTATTGCATCTGTATTAATGGAATACATATATACTGTGCTTAAAATGAAAAGTGCTTACAAAGTGAAAATCTTTGAGAGTTTATTGATCAGTTTGATCACGAGCCTTTTGTACTTGAGTAGATAAGTATGTAAGGATTGTTGTCCTGAAAAATGATTCTTTAAATCTGGCAACCTAAGGTCCTGATCAGATCTGAGATTGTTGATTGAAAGCTCATTACACGGGTACATTAGAAAGCTCTTGTATGATTCAAGCTTTTCAAACTAACTTTTAAAGAAAATTATCAATATTTACTATTTTGAAAAGAAAAAGTTGTTTCATTAACTACAGATATCTTTGAATTGAATATAGTTTCTACTAATATAATTGTTGATTTATTGAATCAACATTAGTACTTTTGAAAATGTTTATTTGAAATACATTCTTTTATTCTCCTTGAGTTAATCATACTAAGTTTAAAGTTATGTTTTGATTCATATACAGTAGGAATTGATTCTAGAAATCATTTTTGATGAATTCAAGATAATGGAAGTTTCTAAAAAGAAAATTTAAAGTATAGTTATAATTAACATCTATTTTATACAAATATATTTTGTATGTTAGTGAATATATTTGAAGTATATTTGTAGGAGGAGGATTTACAATGTCCAATATAGATTAATATAATTCAGAATATAAATCTTGGTTAATCTGAGTTTAGTCCTCTTAAGATCTTGATGAAACAATTTAAAAGACAAATAAATTATTTTAGATTCATAAAAAGAATATTAGAATAGTTTATAATGTTCTCAAGATTTTTTATATATGTTAATTATAGCTTGTGTGTTGTTTTTGGAAGGTTTTAGTTGAAAGCATTCGAAACTTGTTTTTGGTAAAGTGTACTAACTAAACGTTATGTTATATAAGGTAACATGTAAAACTACCTCTAGATAGCGTTTTACTCATTAGATTAGTTAACTCAATGAGTTATGCTTAAATATTTCGGGTACCTTGATTGAATAAACTATATTCATTTAAAATCCAAACTCGACTACTATACACGTTGTGTTAGTCACCTAAAACCCTATTTAAACACTTATTACACGGGCACTTAGGTTACTCATAAACATTGTTTGAAAATCTTTCTTGCTTGTTCTTGTTACAACTTGTGATGATGGTCTCCAAGTATTACAAAGGTCATGATAGTGGAAAAGGAAAAAGTAGAGGAGATGGAAAAGGAAAAGAAATAGATAATGATGAAATTCCACGAGCATGGTTTAAGAAAATACTTCAAGTGGACAAAAGGTTAGCAAAAATTTATAGTGAATACTTCTTTCCTAAAGGAATACTGAATGAAGTTAGATTAGAACTTCATAACACTAATGAAAGTATTAAATACATGGGTATTCGAAGCAAGTTTGATAGAGAATACAGAATGAAGTGTGCCGAAATTGCATTTCTAGAACAATATGCAAAATATATGGAAAAAGGTGTAGGTTCATTAAATAGAATTCCTCAAACTCATATAAGTGACACATGACTACAACCATTTGAGGAAGAACATGAATCTACTATTCCTACTCCTTTGTATTCAAAAGAAAAACAAACAAATATTACTATGGATAAAAGAAAAGTTAAAGGTCTTTGAAAGGCAATAGCTATAGAAAGTGCCTTTGAAGAATTAAACCAGAATACTTTTATGGAACAATTTCAAAAGAAAACAGCAATAATTGAAGAAGAGAGACTGACTTGTTATAGAAGAAGAAAAGTCAAAAAAATTATGTCGAAGGAAACAAAGTCTGTTGGAAAAGAAAAATCAGATGAGCATTCATTTCCAAAGGAAAATGTATGTCTAGACATTATTCCTTATAGTGCATCTGATAAACTCATCAGTTCCAAGCATATAGAGACTAATGAAGATAATGAGACTTTATTTTCTCTTACTAGAAAACTTGAGAAGAAATCCAAGTCAAATATTAGTTCAAGTTTTTCTATTAGTTCAAACCCTAATGATGTAGAAATTGACCAATCAGAGCATCAAGCAACTGACATAGAAATAGTTATTGCAGATATAATTGACAATGTTGAGGCAGTAACTAATTCATAGGCTGAATTGTCTAGAGTAGCGGATATTGAAAAAGTTAAAACTCTAGAAGAGCTTAATGTCAATCAGCCTTCTTCAGAATCTATAGAAGTAGAAATTGAGAATTCACAACATGTATCAATGGAGATATTTGTTGAACAAAATGAACAATTATAGGCAGATACATTAGTTGTAGAATTTGTGAAAAAATTGAACTCTGAACATTCTATAGAGATTGAACTAATGAATGTAGATCATATTGAAGATGTTTCTTACACTGTTGAAGCTGAAGAATCAAGCTTACATACGCAACTTCAAGAAAATATTTTCATAGAGGAACAACATGACATTCATTTTGAAGAAGAGGTTCCAGAAGATGAATTAAATTCTGAATCAAGGCTTTATGCATCACCTTCTTTGTATAGAGTATTACAAATTCAAGGTAATTCAATTCATTTTAGATCTGAGGAAGCATTGCAGAAATACAATAATCTGATTATATTTCAGATTCTACATGCTTGACCAATAAAGTTCAGAAATTTAATGGAAATAAGAGATCTATTTGAGTTTCAAGGTCTAATTCAATTCTTGCCAGTTGGAACAAAATAGAAACAATACAAAGAGCTTATTGCAGCTTTTTATAGCGATCTGGTCAAGAATGACAATATGCTGAAAACTCAAAAGGATTTTTCTTCGGATGATGAAGACATTTTTACTACCAAAGTGAACTCCTTAGAACCTCAATTTAAATATGTTTTTGAGGCTTATGTTAGCCAATTTTTGAATGCTTCTAAGGATTCTAGGGTATCTGAAAAACGAGCATTGCATATGGCCCTACATTTACAAGACACTTTAGTCAAGAGAAGAAATCAAGCATTATTGCATAAACTTAGTGAGCAACCAGGAATTAAGATTGAAGAGCCTACAGAGCCTACTTGTCTTCATGATTTTTCTAATTTGGTAGAGAAGAAGAAATCATTGGTTGAACCTGAATTCTTTCTACCACAGAAAGGAATTGATTTCAGGCATGTGGCTGGCCGTTCATATCCTCCAATTCCTGAGTTATGTATTGGAATTCTACACCAAATTGCTCTTGGTTTTTCTCACTTGATCTCCTCAACTAGTCAAATTTTGCCTACAATTGTCTCCTCTCCCATTCCATCTACTTCATTTATTTACACTAGGAGAAGAAAGAAAACTCTCTCATCTCATCCGAGTTTTGCCAAACCTCCTTCTGTAAATAAAGAAGACTCCACACCTCCTCCACCTTCATCTGATGTAGAATCTCATCCAATTCCTTCTCCTCACACTCAAATGGTGATACAAGGATTGTATGAAGATTCAGGTTTTGTCTTTGCACCTCAATCTCCTCCTTCTACAAAACCTTCAGTAGATGAAGATCCAAAGGTTGAAGTCAATTTTTCTTCAAGCATCCCTACAGATATATACTATTTCAGATCCTCTGTAGCTAGGGATTTGTTTTTTAATAAATATTAGGGCATGAAGATTATTTACAGCAGACCTGTGAATTTTAAAGGAATGGATTCGATTCATAGTCTGCTAATTCATCAAGGGCTTTTAGGTTTTATTTCTTCCCCATCAAGGTTATCTATTTTTGAAGACCTAATTCCCCTTTTTTACTCCAACCTTGAGATTTTTCCTCATTTTTGTCTCCTGCACCTCCAAAATCAAACAATAAGAATTGATGGAGATTTTTTGGAGAATCTGTTTAGCATATCATCTTCTGGCATAAATATTGCTCTTTCTCCATTAGAGCTTGGGTGGCATGAATTAGAGATAAATAAATTGATTGGAAAAACTCCTAATAGAAAATTCAAGTTGGTAAAGACTGCAGATCTAAATGGTATGGCCCGGATGATTACAACAATTCTGTCTACCTCTGTGTTTCAGAAGATTGGTCATGTAGATGAATTGGAAAGAAAAGTCTACCAAGCCACTTATGCTGTGATGGCTGGTATCAAGGTTAACTAGGAAAAACTTATTATTGCTCAGATTTCTCATCTGCAAAGTTTTCTGTACTATGGAGATTTTATTTATCACCTGATGGCCAGATACAGTGATTTATCAGGCAAGCCTCTTAAATCCATTAAAAGAAGAGTCTTACAACTTAAGGATCTTTAGAAAATGTCATCTTCTGATCTAGTTAAGTTGCCCTCTCATTTTCAACCATCTGCAACTCAAAATGCACCATCTCCTTCTATAGCCAATACACCTCCTGTAGTACCTCCTCCAGCTCCAACAGCTTCATTTTCAATAGTTGATAGTTCTGAGTCCCTCCTAAAACAGAATGAGCTTCTACTTCAGCATAATCAGATGCTTTTGGATCAAGTGGCTCATTTAGAACAACTTCTGAGAGAGAGGGATAACTTAATTCAAGAATTGTTACAGAAAAAGTCAACTGCACCTTAATTTTTTTTTTTTTTGTTTCATTGGATGTAATTTTCATTTTTCTTAATGTATCCCTATTGTTATTACTCTTGAATCAATAAAAAAAATCATTTTATTTTTCTCCGAGTATTCTTCATTTAATTGTCTCCACTTTTTAATTCTGACAAAGGGAGAGAATTTATATGTTTACAGTTTTGTCATCATCGAAAAGGGGGAGATTGTTAGTTCATTTATTTTATCAATTAATTTTGATGATGCAAAATGTGTGGTTTAATTATTTCTACCATAGTTTAGATGTCTTTTTACTCAAATGAATTTTGGCTAACTGTTGTGTACTCAAAGTCTTTTAAATTAGATTTCGGCAAGTTATTTTGTCTACAGTGTATTCATTAGAGAGTTATTTTATAAGTCATCGAATAGAACAAGACAAATCGAATGGTTAAGTCTTTCTCTTAGTTTTTTGGATAGTTATATTAGTAACTATCCGAAAAGTATTTATCTTTGGTGAGTTAAGTCTTCTTATGTTTGGATATGATTTTTATGGTAAGTCTCCAAAATCCTTTTGGTTTCGGATAGTTTTTATTCCAGAGAGTTAGCTGTTTCTTTGTTTTAATATATTTTCGGTTACTTTCTTCTAAAGGACATGTGTCAATCTCTCATCACTTGACTTAAGTGACTTTTCGGAAGGTTACGATGTAACTATCCAAAAACTCTTAAGAATCGGAGAGTTATCTTCAGTAAGTATCCGAAAACTATTTTAAGCTTCGGATGGTTGAGTATTCTTTTATTTTCTAACTTAAGTGACTTTTCGGAAGGTTACCTGTGTAACTATCTGAAATGACTTAAGGATCGGAGAGTTATCTTTTTAAGTATCCGAAACATGTTCACTCTATTGGATAGTTTATTTTTTAACGCGATTTTTGAAGGACACGTGTTTCATTTTTAATGCATGACTTAAGTGGTCTTTCGGTAAGTTAGTTCCAACTATCCGAAATGATTTTGAGTTTCGACAAGTTATCTGTTTAAGTCTCTGATTTTCTGTAAGCCTCCGAAGATTTTATTTTTACAAAAACTACAACTATTAGTAATTGACTAATATTTGTGGTAAGATATCTTTTGATTGCAGATCTCAAATTTAATATGATTGAAGGTTGCCGAAAATGAATTCTTGCATAAGGCATTTGACCATTTCAGAATTCTTTCCACTTATGCAAATCTCGAAGGAAAAATAAAAAGGATTTTTGCAGAAAACTAAAAGTGACACACACAAAATTTTTTCAACACTCGAGAGGAGAAATTGTCTGTTCAATGATTTTGCAAACACCTTGAAGATTCCTCTACAACAAAGTTTAGAAGATCATCAGCTGTAGATCAATCAAGAAATCTTCTCAGAGCTTCTGTGTCAACTCTTCATAGGAGTTGATCTAGTGTTGTGTGTCATTTTCATTTTGAGTTAGTGACTCCTGGTTTTAAATTGTCTTCTCGTTTACTTGAAAACCTTAACTCACAAGGGTGTTGTGAATATACCTTCACAAGGTCGGGGCCTTGGTGAAGAGAGTGAAGTGTGATACTTCACTTACTCAAGATTGGAGTCTTGAGTACACAAAGTTGGTGCTTTGTGTGAGGTTTTTGTTTAGCCTTTAAAAACATCTGTAAGGTTGTTGCTTAGCCTGCAAAAGCAATTTGTGTAAGGTTGTTGCTTAGCCTGCAAAAGCAATTTGTGTAAGGTTGTTGCTTAGCTTGCAATAGCAACTTGTTTAAGGTTTGTGCTTAGCCTTAAAAGCACTTAGTGGAATTCTCAAGGTTGTGGCCTTGAGGAGTGGACTACGCAGTTTGGGGAACCACTATAAATCTTTTTGTGTTCTTTACTTTCTACTCTGCTAGTTTTTAATTCTAAAATCAATTAATTAGGGTTCATTAGTGTCAACAGCTTCTGAAATTTTTAAAAGCAAAATAAACTTTATTAGGACACTATTCAACCCCCTCTAGTGTGTCATTCAATCCTTTCAAGTGGCATCAGAGCTTGGTTATCTCTATAATAGATTTAATCAATCTGAGATCAATGGCAGAGGGTTAGCATGTACACCGACCTCCATTGTTTGATGGAAATAATTATGGCTTTTGGAAAAATAAAATGACTTAAGTTTTAAAATATATGGATGTGAAGGTATGGAGAGCAGTGGTTCGTGGTATACAGCTTCCAAATGTTCCTAAAGACATATAGAATGATGAAGATGAGAAGAAAATACAAATGGATGCAAGAGGAATGAATGCACTAACTTGTGCAATCACAACTAATATATACAACAAGATCTTTGCTTGTTCTACTACACATGAAGCTTGGCATGCATTAAAAATTACATATGAAGGAACAAATGAGGTGAAAGATACAAAAATAAGTATTCTACTAAGGAAATATGAAATGTTTAAAATGAAAGAGAATGAGAGTATCATTGATCTCATTTCTCGTTTCATTGAGATAATAAATGGATTGAAGAATCTCGGGAAAGAATTTCCCATGAAAGAATAGGTTATCAAAGTATTGAGAAGCCTAAATAAAGACTAGAAAGCTAAGGCTGCCTCCCTGCAAGATTCAAAGGATATGAGGGCTTTCACTCTTGAAGATCTCACTAGCAATCTGTTAGCCTATGAGACTCAACTAAAGGACTAGAAAGAAAAGGAAGGAGAAACCTCAAGGAAAGTTGAAAAGAAAAAGGAACTTGCACTGAAAGCTCAACAATCATCTAAGGAATCTATTAATGAGTTTCCAGAATAATTGGCTTGTGTTATCAAAAAATACAAAAAATTCTGGAAGAAAGGAAGAAGTCATGATAAAGGGAAACAATTGGCTACAAAATGCTTCAACTGCAACAAATTTGGGCATTTTCAGAGTCATGCACATATCAAAAGAAGGATAAAAGAAAGAACTTCGACAAGAAATCTCATGGAAAACAGAAATTTCATCAGAAAATATTTAATCAAGGAAAGAAGAAAGCATTCCAAGTTACTTGGGATGATTTTACAGAATCTGAAGTATTTGAAGGTACCAGTACTGAAGGTACACTGACTGAGTCCGAGTCTGAAGAGCTAGCCAATGTCTGTTTTATGGCCAACACCAATGAGGTACATTCTAACTCAAATATAGCTGATGAAATGATTTCTGATAATGATTCTAATGTATCGATATAAATCAAGATGATTATAATGAATTATTGGAAGAACTGAAAAATGTTAGTTTGTAAAATTCTATGTTAAAAAGGAAATTATCGAATAGTAATAAAACTACTGCTAAGTTAGAAAAGGAAATTTCTACATTAAAAACTGAAAATTCTACATTAAAGAAAAATAAATTTGTTGCTGATAGTTCTGATATGCATGATAAAATTTCTAAACTTGAAAAATATAATTTAGAACTTATTAAAGAACTAAAGGATAGATTTTTAGAAAACAAAAGGCTACAAGATGAATCTGAAAAATTAAATGAAAAACTTAAAAATCGGTGTGTTGAAAATTCTAGTTCTAATACTAATATAGAAAAGTTAGAACAAGAAATTGGTAGACTGAAATTTAAACTAGGAGCATTTACTAAAGGAGATAAGAAACTGATAAATATTATAAATAGTTATAAAGTCTTTGGTGATAGAATTGGTATAGGTTTCAACTATGAACCACCAAAAACATATGCTTCTGTTAACTTTTCAAACAACTATAAAATAGATTATGGAAATGGCTATTTGAAAACAATTAATAAAGAGAAAATTATCTATGTGTTAAAAAGAAATATTGTTAATCGAAATAGCACATGGATTTCAAAACAAAATAGATTTCAAATGTTTTCCACTACAAAAATGAACCCAAGAAAATATGGGTACCAAAGGATGTGATTATGGTTGTCCTTGTAGGTCAAAACTAAAAGATCACGATGGGTGATGGATAGTGGTGCTTCAAAGCATATGACTAGAGATAAATCTGTCCTAAAAGACTTGAAGATGATGAATGGAGGAAATGTCAGATTTGGTAATGATCAGAAAGGTAAGATTATTGGTATCAGATCTATTTATGTAAATGATAAAATGGTTATAGATAATGTCTTACTAGTTGAAAATTTAGAACATAATTTAATTAGTATTACTTAGTTAGAAGATAAAGGTTATATGGTTTTGTTTAAATCTAAAAAATGCCTTGTTATTGATGAAAACTCTAATGAAGTTAAATTTACTACTCATAGAAGAAATGATGTATGTTTTCTTAATTTACCTGATGATGTTTCTTCAACTGATTCCTATTTAATTGCAAATAATTTAGACAATGCATGGTTATGGCATCGTAGACTAGGTCATATTCATATGAAGCAGCTAGATAAGTTAGCTAAGAAGAACCTAGTAAATGGTTTACCAAATTTGAAATTTAAAAAGGATAAAATTTGTGATGCATGTTGTTCAAGCTTTAATTTTGCCCATTTTTAATGAATTTTATAAGTAATTTTGCATGATATTATCTATCTATGGTGGATAAATGATATTAATTATGGGTAATATAAGTCTTGAAATATAGTGCAATATAGAAATTTAATTAACAAGTGCATCCCCCATTGGATATAATTTTACATGGAACACATTGATTTTCTTTTGAATGTCCTTTATTGGCTAACGTCTCTTGGAGTTCAATTTCCATTAATTGTAGTAACACACATATGGAAGGAGCTTAATGCAAAAGACCAAAAGAAGATGTAAAGAATCAAAAGTTGGTGGACTAAACTTTAAAGAAGAGGACATGCCAACACCTTATTGGCCCTCCTAGATCTATGGCATCCTATTGGCTTGGTGATAAAACCAAGGTGCCACATCAAAGAGAGAGAACACATGCCAACATAAATGCAAGGGGAGAGGAATTTCATAGGCCACCTTGGTGTTTTCAACGAGAGAAATACAAGAAGAGAAGAAAGCTTGGAGGTGAGGCTTATGCTTGCAAGGAGACCATCCATTGATGCTATTCACCATTCCAAGGGCTAAGGAGAAAATGTCTAGGCTTGGAGGTGAGGTTGCTGCCAAGTTTCATTGAATTCAAAGCTCTAGAGAAGAAGAGAAGAAGCTCCTAAGGTAGTGACAACCCTTAGAGTTTATTATTTTCTTGTATAGAAGGAAGAATTGATGAGAAATGGTGGTGAACATCTCAATTATATGTTTTCTTAGCTAGATAGAGTTCTAATGAATGTATATGAATGTTTAATTCTTCTTTTCAACTTCTAAATTACATCCTCTATTCACGTGTATTGTTGGGGCTGTTGGTGGGGCTTTCACACAAGTGAATGACACTCATCAATGGTGGTTTGGTGCATTTGAGTAGGAGGTGTGAATTGAAAGAAGAAGAAAATAAGTGTTGATGTTCATTTAAATGAAGAACCTATCATTTATCTCTAGTTGTTAATTTTAATTTCAGTAGTTAATTGAGTTTGTTATCTCTTATATTGATCACATTCTATCCAAATCAATCCCAAAAAGAATTTCTAATGCAAGTAGAATAGTATAGTTTAGCTAGATTAGCAAATAGCATAGTTGCATGCACTTAGTATAAATTAGAATAGAGTAGTGTAGTGTATTCTTTCTTCATATTCTATAATTTTTCTCTTGTTTTCTTTTGCATATATCTTGCATTTAAACTCACATGGAATTGGTGTGAATTTTATACTTGAATGGCTTGATAGATTTACAAGTAAAGAAATTGATTCACATCACCATTTTCCACTACACATTGCCTTGAAACTACATGATTTGTGAGCTTGTGTTATTTTTGATTATTCTACATTCACATGTCATTAATTTACTGAAGTATACCTAAGAGCTTAAAGAGCAAAGTTGAGTAATAATTGATTAAGTCATAAACACAATCCTTGTGGAAGAATGACCTGTATTTGCCATGTACACCAAAGGAACTATGCACTTGCAGTAAAGCTTGAGCTAAAAATATAGCTCAACAAGTTTTTGGTGCCGTTGCTAGGGATTGGCAATTTGGCTTAGTTTATTTTTACCATATTTGAAGTTCTTAGTTGGTTGTTTGATAAATTTTCATAAACATATCTTTCTTGTGCTTAGTTGTGAATTTTATTGCTTAAATTTCTTGCAAGTATGTCAAATTTTCATCATGATGATCCTTTTAAGTTTATAAATGATTTTTTATTTGCAAGTATGTCAAATTTTCATCATGATGATCCTTTTAAGTTTATAAATGATTTTTTATCTGAAAGTGCTTGTTGTTATTGCCATGTAAAAGGTCATGATGAAAGCATATGTACTAGCAAGTTATTTAATATAAAAATTAAACCAGTAGAAGAAACAACTCATGTTAGTGATGAATATGACGTCTTGCATGATGCTAGTGAATTTTCTTATGATTTTGATATGCATAAATCTTAGATTGATGATAGAAATGATGTTCGTGATTGCTATCAAGTTAGTAGTAGTTCTATAGAAGAGTCCATGAGGAATATAGAGAGAATCATAGAGTTAGGAGATAGCTATTATGTTGCCACTAAGCTCCTACAACAAAAAGAAGATGTAATCATCATAGATGACGAAGAAGACTCTAATGTAGATGAAAACATGAATTTAATCTTAAGATCTGGAAAAACCATAGAAAGAAACATATTAGAACATGAAAGTGAAGAAAAACAAAGTGAAGAAAATGTAGATGAAAAGGAAGAAAATATTTTGACAAGTGATGAACATAAAGATGTAGAACTAGAACATGAAGAAGTTGAACTTGAAAAATGTCTAATGGATGAAACTAATGAAGAATTAATTGAAGAAAACCCTATTATAGACTTAGAAATGGATAAAAAGAAAGAAGAAACATCTGAAAATATGAACAACAAACCACCATTTCCTAGTCGCCTTGACAACAACAAAGAAAATGAACAAAATGAAGCTATAAGAACCATATTTGAGAAAATCAATGCTAATATACCTATGTTAGAATTAATTAGAAAAATTCTAACATATAGGAGGGTGCTTAAAAACCTTTGTACCAAGCATAGGAAGCCAAGAAAAAAATTAAGTAAGCAAGTTTATTTAACTGAGTTAAGTAGCTCAATGTTGCTTGATAGTTTAGCTAAAAAATTCAATGATCCTAGTGTTCCTCTAATAACTTGCTTAATAGGAAATGTTTTAATTGAAAAAGCATTATTAGATCTTGGTGCAGGAGTTAACGTGATGCCTAAGCACTTATATGAACAATTGGGAATCACAGGAATTAAGAAAACTAGAACACTAATTAAACTAGCTAATAGATCATATAGGAGTCCCACAGGTATTGTAGAGGACGTCTTAATTCAAATTGAAGATTTTATATACCCAGCCGACTTTATCATTTTAGAAACCAATACATCAACTTGTGAACCAAATGAATCTACTTTGATCCTAGGGAGACCATTCTTAGCAACTATTAATGCCCACATTAATTGCAGAAATGGTAAAATGTCAATCTCCTTTAACAATAAGGTGATATCATTGAACATTTTTAAAAGAGATAGGACTATAAACCATCAAGTAGATGACAACATTAGTGTAAGCATTTCTGAATTATTTGAAGAAGTCGAAAATAGTAGTAATCAGGAAGAACTTAGTGCTGAAATTTGCTTTCTAAACGTTGAAGATAATCTAGAACACAAGGCATGTTTACAAGAGAATAGTGGTGAGCATGAAATGAATAATGACTTGATTTTAGAAGTTAAGGAAAGGACTAAATTAAAAGCACTTCTACAAAATTTGAAATATGCATTTATAGATAAGCAAAGTGAATATCCTACCATAATTGGAGCAAACTTAACTCTAAACCAAGAAGAAAAATTAATGAAGATATTAAGTAAAAACAAAGGAGCTCTTGGTTGGCAATTGAGTGATATTGTAGGAGTTAGTCCCACTATAGTTCAACATAGAATTATCCTAGAAGATGAGAACTATGCCCTTAGAGAACCTCAACGTAGATTAAATCCCCAAATGAGTGAGGTGGTAAAGAAGGAGATAGTTAAATGGCTTGACAATGGCATTATATACCCTATTAGTGATGGTAGGTGGGTAAGCCCTGTGCATGTAGTACTTAAGAAATTGGGCTTTACAATAGTTGAAAATCAAGATCATGAGTTAGTGCTTACTAGAATAAAAACTAGTTGGAGGGTATGTATTGATTATCGTAAGTTGAATTTAGCAACTCGTAAAGATCATTTCCCATTACCATTTGTTGATCAGATGCTAGAAAGGTTAGCTGGACATGAATTTTATTGTTTTCTTGATGGATACTCTAGGTACAACCAAATACCCATAATCTCTGAGGATCAAGAAAGACTACTTTCACTTGTCCAAGTGGAACCTATGCTTTTAGGTGTATGCCTTTCAGTTTATGTAATACGCCTGCAACATTTCAAAGAAGCATGGTAGGAATTTTTTATGATATGAATGAAAAAATTTTAGAAATTTTCATAGATGACTTTTCTGTTTTTGGCAAAAATTTTGATATTTGTTTACATCATTTAGATATGGTTTTGCAAGGATGTGTTGAAAGGAACTTTATTTTAAATTGGGAAAAGTGTCATTTCATGGTGAATGAAGGCATAGTTCTTGGGCATGTAATATCTAATAGAGGGATTGAGGTGGATAAGGCAAAAATTGACATTATATCTCATTTGCAGCCACCTAAATCTGTTAAGGAGGTTAGAAGCTTTTTAGGACATGTTGATTTTTATCGAAGATTTATTCATGATTTTAGCAAGATGGCAAGACCTATAACTAATTTACTTGCAAAAGATTCTGAGTTTGTTTTTGATGAACATTGTCTTGCTGCCTTTAATCAACTTAAGCATGCATTAATATCTCCTCCTATAATTCATGCCCCAATATGGGATTATCCTTTTGAAATTATGTGTGATGCCTCCAATTATGCAGTAGGTGTAGTACTTGGGCAAATAATTGATAAGAAACATCATGTCATATGCTATGCTAGTAAAACTTTGAATGAAGCTCAAGTAAATTATACTACCATAGAAAAAGAATTTCTTGCTGTTGTTTTTGCTCTAGATAAATTTAGACCATATTTAGTTTGCAATCAAGTTATTGTACATACTGATCATGCAGCCATTAAACATTTGATGAGTAAAAAAGATGCAAAACCAAGATTAATTCGATGGGTTTTATTATTGCAAGAATTTAACATAGAGATTAAAGATAAGGTTGGAAAAGAAAATTTAGTTGTTGATCACCTCTCTAGATTAGAAAATATTCCAGCATGCAATAATGTGATTAATGAAAAGTTTCCTTATGAGAGTTTATTTCTAGTTGGTAAGTTACCTTGGTTTGCAGACATTGCTAACTATCTTGCTACAAGGTTAATACCAATTGATTTATCTAAACCAGATAGGAAAAGATTGAGGTACATGGCTAAACATTATGTTTGGATAGAACCTTATTTGTATAGGATGAGTTCTGATCAAATTTTAAGAAGATGTCTTCCTGAAGATGAAATTGCTAATGTCTTAAATTTTTGTCATAATCATGCTTGTGGAGGTCATCTTAGCCATAGAAAAACTTCTTTGAAAATTCTTGAATGTGGATTTTATTGGCCTTCTCTAATTAAGGACTCTAAAGATCATTGTAGACATTGTGATAGATGCCAAAGAATGGGAAAAATTTCCAAACGAAATATGATGCCTTTGAATCCTATCATTGAAGTTGAAATTTTTGATGTTTGGGGCATTGATTTCATGGGACCATTTCCCACTTCTTTTGGTTATTCTTATATTTTGTTGGCTGTTGATTATGTTTCTAAATGGATTGAAGTTATCCCAACTAAGAGAAATGATGCTAAAGTTGTTGTTGATTTTCTTAGATCTAACATTTTTGCTAGATTTGGTATTCCAAGAGCTATAATTAGTGATAATGGACCTCACTTTTGTAACCGAGTATTTCAAATGGCCTTGAGGAAGTATGGGGTTACTCACAAGTTAGCAACACCATATCATCCTCAAACAAGTGGGCAAGTTGAGGTATCCAATAGACAAATCAAGCAAATGCTCGAAAAAGTAATCAAACCAAGTAAGAAGGATTGGGTAGAAAAGCTTAATGATGCACTTTGGGGTTATAAGACTACCCATAAAACTTTGTTGGGAATGTCACCATTTAGAGTAGTTTATGGGAAAGCATGCCATTTACCTATAGAAATAGAACATAAAGCTAAATGGGCTATTAGAACATTTAACATGTGTGTTGATGATGCAGGAAAAGCAAGAAAATATCAACTCAATGAGCTAGAAGAAATAAGAAGAGAGGCTTATGAAAATGCAAGATTGCAAAAGAATGAGCAAAAGCATTCCATGACAAGAAAATTTTGAGAAAGGACTTTCATGAGGGACAAGAAGTTTTATTATATAATTCTCAATTACATTTGTTCCCTGGAAAATTTAAGACTAGATGGACAGGACTATTCATCATTAAACATATATATAATCATGGAGCTATAGCTATAAAAAATTGTAAGACAGGATTTAAAACTGTAGTGAATGGTCAAAGACTTAAAGAATATTATCTTGGAAAAACATATAATCATGGAGAGAGTGCTTTGTTGTTGGAACCCAATTATAATTAGTTTTTATATGTATTTAGTTGTAGATGTTTTTCTTTTCTTAATTTTTAGTAATTTTTCATTATATGTATTATTGTGTTAGTAGTTAACAATAAAATTGATTATTGCAAGTTCATGTCTAAATTTTATATGCATGATTTTCAAACACTTGAAGGGTGTAGAATGGGCTGAAAGAATTTATCATGATATCATATGTTTGTTTAACAAATTGATGTTCAACCACAATTAGAGTTAAATACATTTTATCTACACTACTTGAAGAGCAATGCACAACAGGTATGTGCTAACATTTTTCACTTATTCTTATTGTTGAAACAATCCTTTCTACATTGAGGACAATGCAGGAACTAATTGCAGGGGGGAGGAGAAAGTAAAAAAATGTTTTAGGGTGCATACTACATCAATGAAATTGAAAATTTTCCAATGTAAGTTTCTTACACAAGCATGTTGGTGGTAAGTTTGAAATTTGTTCTATATGTTGCATGCCACCATGTTTTATATATATCCATGATAAGAACTTGCATGCCAATTTTTTTTTTTAGGAAATAGCTTTGTTAGTTTAATTTTGATTTTGAATTATTACATCTTAGCCTTACCACCATGCTACTCAATCTCCATTGTATGCTTTTAGGGCTAAGATCATTAATTCTTTATTAGCTTTAGCTTTGTTTTTTGTTTTGAACTAAATTTCTTTTTGTGGCATGTTGAATTTTCCTTAGTAATGTTCTTTCCTTATGATGTCTTACACTTAGAGTTGAGCTTATCTCTAAGCTGAGGATAGGAATATTCATTTGAGATGCCAACCATAGTTTCTTACTTATAACATATACACATTCTCGCACAAGACTCTTAATCATGTGGTACCTAGAGGACTCTTCTTATGACATGAATCTTGAGGAGTGGCTTAGGACATCTTTCCAATAGGTTGTCCCATGAGAAGGGTAGATATATGAATTTGGGAATAAGGATTGATACCCGTTCTCATAAGGTTGCTGGGGACGGAGGCTAAGTAACCTCTTAGTCTTCACATGTAAACCCTTTATGGGAGGTATCCTAAGGGTAGGGGTAGGATGTGAGAAAAGAGAGGTATCTAAAAAAAAAAAAAAAGTTGTTCTATAGAATGAATAAAGAAAATACTTTTATAGAATCAAAGAGAAGAAACACTCAATTGAAAATAAAGGGGCAATGTACTAGAGGATAGAAGCCTAAGAAACCTTGATGTATTCTTGGATTAAGTGAGATGAACCTAGGTGCTATTGATTATGGGTCTAAGCACTTTGCACTTAATAGTATCTTAAAAACTTATTTTCCTTAGGTTGGCATTAGATGTCTATTCTAAATTCCTCACCATTACAGGAACTCATGCTTGTGAGTGGAGATTATCTATAAGTATTGTTGCATTACTTGGTGAGAATTTGATTTGCCTTAATTTTCTTTATTGTGTTTGTTTGTTTCAAGGGGTTCCTTAATCTTTTCTTCTTTAAATTTTGCTAGAGGACTAGCAAAGTTTAAGTGTGGGGGGGTGTTCAAGCTTTAATTTTGCCCATTTTTAATGAATTTTATAAGTAATTTTGCATGATATTATCTATCTATGGTGGATAAATGATATTAATTATGGGTAATATAAGTCTTGAAATATAGTGCAATATAGAAATTTAATTAACAAGTGCATCCCCCATTGGATATAATTTTACATGGAACACATTGATTTTCTTTTGAATGTCCTTTATTGGCTAACGTCTCTTGGAGTTCAATTTCCATTAATTGTAGTAACACACATATGGAAGGAGCTTAATGCAAAAGACCAAAAGAAGATGTAAAGAATCAAAAGTTGGTGGACTAAACTTTAAAGAAGAGGACATGCCAACACCTTGTTGGCCCTCCTAGATCTATGGCATCCTATTGGCTTAGTGATAAAACCAAGGTGCCACATCAAAGAGAGAGAACACATGCCAACATAAATGCAAGGGGAGAGGAATTTCGTAGGCCACCTTGGTGATTCCAACGAGAGAAATACAAGAAGAGAAGAAAGCTTGGAGGTGAGGCTTATGCTTGCAAGGAGACCATCCATTGATGCTATTCACCATTCCAAGGGCTAAGGAGAAAACGTCTAGGCTTGGAGGTGAGGCTGCTGCCAAGTTCCACTGAATTCAAAGCTCTAGAGAAGAAGAGAAGAAGCTCCTAAGGTAGTGATAGCCCTTAGAGTTTATTATTTTCTTGTATAGAAGGAATAGTTGATGAGAATTGGTGGTAAATAACTCAATTATATGTCTTCTTAGCTAGATAGAGTTCTAATGAATGTATATGAATGTTTAATTCTTCTTTTCAACTTCTAAATTGCATCCTCTATTCACATGTATTGTTGGGGCTATTGGTGGGGCTTTCACAAGAGTGAATGACACCCATCAATGGTGGCTTGGCGCATTTGAGTAGGAGGTGTGAATTGAAAGAAGAAGAAAATAAGTGTTGATGTTCATTTGAATGAAGAACCTATCATTTATCACTTGTTGTTAATTTTAATTTCAGTAGTTAATTGAGTTTGTTATCTCTTATATTGATCACCTTTTATCCAAATCAATCCCAAAAAGAATTTATAATGCAAGTAGTGTAGTATAGTTTTAGCTAGATTAGCAAATAGCATAGTTGCATGCACTTAGTATAAATTAGAATAGAGTAGTGTAGTGTATTCTTTCTTCATATTCTATAATTTTTCTCTTGTTTTCTTTTGCATATATCTTGCATTTAAACTCACGTGGAATTGGTGTGGATTCAAAACTATCAAAATTAGCATTTTAATCAGACGATACCTCACTGGATTTTGCCATAAAGCATACAATTGCCAGATTTTCTTCTGAATCTGATGTTGATGAGGATTCATGTCTGATGTTGAATCCTTTGTTTCTTCACTTTGTGAAGTTGAAGAGTCATCCCATGTCACTTTAAGTGCCATTCTCTTTTTGAATTTCTTATTTCTGAAATTCCTCCTCGAATTTTTCTTATCTTTGTTGAGAGGACAATCAGTTTGAAAGTGACCCGACCTGTTGCACTTGTAGCATATACTTTTATCTTTCGTGAATGACTTCTTTTCCATATCTCCAGATGTCTTTGCTGACTTGAAGTTCCTACGTTTCTTCAACAGATTTCTAAATTTTCTGGTCAACAACAATAAATCATTGTTAGAATCACTAGTGACTTTTGAGACTTTATCAGCCTCAAAAGCCAGATCCCTTCTAGGATTTTTCCCTTTTGGATCTAAATGTTGTACTTCATAAGTTGCTAGATTTCCTATGAGATCATTGAGAGTATATGTATTTAATTCTTTGGACTCTTCAATAGATGTTGTCTTTTGAGACCAAATTTTAGTTAAAGATCTAATGATCTCTCTTACCAAGTCTTTTTCCTCGAATTTCTTGCCTAAAGATTTTAATGAATTTATAATCTCAAGAAAACGAGAAAACATGTCAGAGATACATTCATTTTCGTGCATTTTAAAAAGCTCATATTTATGTACTAACATATTGATCTTAGATTCCTTGACCTGATTAGTACCTTCGTTGGCGACTTCTAATGCATGTCATATCTCATATGCAGTTTCATATGCAGAAACTTTATTAAATTGATCAAGAGATAAAGCACAAAACAAGATGTTGAAACCTTTAGCATTCAGTGTCATTCGCTCCTTTTCATCAAAAGTCCAAGTATCATATGGAGTCGTAACTAACACTATAGGATTGCTAATTATATGCCATAATTTGAAATCAATTGATTGAAAAATAACTTTCATCCTATATTTCCAGTAGTTATAAATGCTACCTTCAAACATAGGAGGATGATTAGTGGTCTATCCTTCAGTCATAACTAAGATTTCAGAATTATCCATTTTAAACAAATGATCCGATGTAAATGACAGGAAAAACCAATTCCTAAATAGAGAAATGAAGGCTTTCGAATGCTTTAAACAGTTTAAAATGTTTTGATACCAGTTGTAGGATCGTCTGTATCACAAGAGGGGTGGTGAATTGTGTCTTTAGTAATTAAACTAGCAGATAAAACAAGAGCACAAAACACTCGTAAATGAAATTCTATTCTTTTATTTCAAGACAGAATTTACAATATCTTTTCAGCTCAATTCCCTTCTTGACGGTTTTGATATAGTAATTTTTGATATACAATTCAAATAGGAAAACAAAGCTCTTTTTCAAAACTAATTTTAAATTGTATAAAACTTGATCTTTATGCACACAGCTCTTTTCTTTCTCTTTGCTCAGCTTCTGTATCTCTTCTTCTCCAGTTGTTGAATTTCCAGACTTCTTGCATTTGCAGCTCCTTTTCTAAAATTGCTTGGAATTTCGAACAACTTCTGATGTTGGAGAACTTTTCAGAATATGAATATTCAAACTTAACTTTTCAGTTAGGGATCCAGATTGAATATTCAGACTTGATTTTTGAGATTGGGATCCTCTGTTGTAATGTAGCTCGTACTCTCTATTTGTAGTCGAACTCTGTTGTCTTTCACGTTCAGCATGTTCATCCACTTGATCCACAATCTATAATCCATAATCCACGTACTAATTTTCTCTTTAATCCAAATTACTTTCTATTTAAATTTCCACTTTCTTTACTAACAATCTAAGTTTCCACGATCTCCACTCGTAGATTCACCGAAATTTTATCTTCCTGGAGTCTTGTAGAATATCTTCTAAGTTTTCGATTTAGTCGAACATTTATCCTTTAACTCTTATCAAAAATTAAACACTTATCCTTTAACTCTTCGAGTTCTTGCACCTGCAAAACACGTGACTAAACAAGAAAACTTATCTGTTCGTTAGTCCTTTTATAAAACTCGAACAGTTATCTATCCATGCGTATAAAAACTCGAACAGTTATCTAACTATTCGATTTTTCATTACCGAACGCACATAGAAAACACGTGACAACTTAAAACATTAAAAACACACGTGCAGATAACATAACTATACGAGTTTTTAACATAAAGTATTCGACAAAAACAAAACGTTAACTATTTGAAAGTTTAACTATTGCAAATCTAGCTCTTCGGAAATCTTTAATTTATCCGACATAAAAATGAAACTTTCTGATGATCTGTTAACTATTATACTTTGAGAAATATACTTAGAGAATATTATGTAGACTTATTTAAATACGTTAATAAAGCATACATCTTCAAAATTAAATACCTAACAATCTCCCCCTTTTTGGCATTATAAAAAAGTAAACAAACTATTTTCTCCTCCTTTAGGAAGTTAAGTGTTATAAATGTAAGGAAGGATATCTTATTAAGTATATATTAATCAAAACGATAGTGTCAATCATACATAGGATTTATGGATTAAGCAAAAACTGTTTAATATCATAAATTGTGAAAAATAATCACGTAACTTTAAAATCAGTAAAGAGTTTACATAATGATTTTGGTTACAAATTACAAAAAATAAATCATGTAATACATAATTTGTATAATCACAAGCCTCTTTGTCTTTGAAAAATATCAATCAGGGTATTTGAAATTGTCTTTGCAATATCTGTACTAACTCTGTTTATCTGATCAAGTAATGCCTAATCTAAATCATTTTGAGAAACTTGTGATGGTTGCTGTAAAAATTCAGTATGTATGTCTGTATCTATAACTGTATGTATTTCTCTATGTATACCTTGTTGTATATCTGTATGTATATCTTGTTGTATATCTGTATGTTAATGTGTTTTTGTAAATTCTGTGGATTGTTGCTGTGTTTGCCGAACCTGTTGTTGTTGTTGTCTAAAGATAGGTGTATCTACCGCTTGGTATTTTTGGAGTTCCTTTGTAGAGAAAGATCATGACTTTAATCTTTTCTATGGCCAAGGTGTAATATCTGTTTGACTTGCCACAATTCTCAAAATTGTATCACCATAAAATAATTTACTCTGCAAATGTAAGATATGAGAAATAAAAATATCATACCAGTTCACCTATATATGGTTGATTAATGCGTATGTAACATAAAGACAACATCTGCCAACTTCTGCCTAATGACCAAACCTCTGAAACAATGTAGCATGCAATATTTTTGCAATAAAACGTGCTTGGCCATTTAAGTCATTTAGTAATGTCAATGGTTTGTTGGTAGTTGGATCTTTGGCTAAACTTGTAATGTCTCATCCCAATCGATAAACCTGTTTTCTTTCTGATAATTTAACTCCTTCATTTTTCAGACCAAGTACTTGATGAAGTAAATTTGGAGTTAAATATATGTCATTTTCTTGTATATTAGAAATAGGAATACCTTCTTCCACTGTTAAGTTTGAGTAAAAACAACTAAGAAGTTCGGGTATAGCAAGATGGCCTGGTGTTGTGGAAGTAGAGTCAACAAGCCTTGAAATTCAAATAGTTCATGTATGTGTGCCATCCCTTCAAACTTAACTAGTCTTGAATATAAAACTGTAAAAGTTTTATATGTTTGAAATTTGTCATAACAGGAATTATTTCTGAACCATAATAGTGTATTTGCATCTAAACTCTGTTTAGGATTAGGTATTTTCCTGTCATGATGTTCTGATCTGGGACTTGTTTCAATATTATCAGCAGCATCTATATTGTCAGATCTTTCAGAACTGGTGGAATTTCTATCAAAACTAATATAAATGTCTGAAATATCTGTTATTGTCGTATCAATAATCTGCTAAATTTCTTCTGTTTGTTCTTCTAGAAACATTTCAGTAGCAACAGTCTTTGTAACAATCTATATATCAGCAACCTGTATATCTATATGTGATCTATACAACTATCTTTGTATGAAAGAATGTTCTATATCTGTCTGTGGAATAGAATCATCCTGTTTTTTTGAAATTTGTATATGTGAGACATTGGTAGTATCATATTCTATTTGTAACTGTGTATGTTGTTGATTATATACATTTATCAACAAGTATACGATATATTGTAACCGACATAACCATACCTATAAAGTGTAGTATAAGCAACTGTACCAAAATTCAAAAGTCTCTGTTCGAGATACAGTAAGAGGAAGAATATCTGTACATTCCTCTTTAGATGAAATATCTTCAAAATTCATAGACTCAGTGTCTATGTCATCAATAATATCATCAAATTTGATATCATCTGTATATATATCATCAAAATTTCTTACATTCTCACTTTTCGTAGGAAAAGAATGTGTGCTTGCAGCATTGTGTGAAAAACTGTCCATTGTATTAAAAGATACATTATGCACTAATGTGACACAATACCTTAGAGTATATGCTTGTAAGCCAATATTTGTCACATCTGCTGGGATTCCTGACAAAAATGTTTGTCCAACTTCTGCAATATTCCTTGTACACCTGTAGTTAGTCCAAAATATTCAATTGTCTTTTTCTTTATCCGACTATATGTCTACAGTGTTTCAGGTTGTTCAGGAGGTTCTAAAATTGTCTTAATTTCTCCTATTAAAGGCACCTGTTGTCTTGATGGTCCTTCACCATGATGCCTAGGTGGTAATAATGGAATATAGAGTTTTAAGCTCTCCACCTCTGCCATTTTGAGTTGATAAACTCTTTGTCCTTCACTTCGAAGGCTCATTTTGCTAATGGCAGTTTTCTGTTCATCGATATACTGTTTAATATCATCTAAAATAGCTAGGGGAAAATAATGTTGAGAATACAAGGATTGTAATTCCCTGTTTGCATTTTTGATCATTGGTCCCCACTTCTTTCCACAATAAGTGATAGACTGTACCGATGTCTCTAGTACATGTCCAGAACTTACAACTGTAGGGTTAAGTTGTAAATTTCTTTTCCATAAATGCAATGTGGAAAGTTTTGTCTGTTTTAGTCTAAACTGTGTTTCAGCATAATTTCGAATAAATTTCTAATAGAAATTTTTCTCATCTTGAACAACTTTTCTGATTTCGTGTAGTAGTTTGTTTGAAAAAGTGTACCTGGAGTAAATATCGTTGATTTCATTTTGCATTTTCTGAAGTTCCAGCTCTCTTTTTTGCACTTTGGTCATTCTACCACGTCTTGACATTGTTGATTAATCTTCTCTTTGCACTGTAGAACTTAGTGGAAGGAAAGATTGTGAAGCTAGGGTTTTACCAAGGTAGAAACACAAAAGGTTGTTAGGAAAGCATTCATAACTCTTCGAGTTTATAAATGGACAAACGGATTCAATCATTGAAATCATAAATATAAGATTCGTTACCAATAAATAACTCGAGTGCTTGCAATAACTGTACAAGTTTTACAACCAACAATTGCAGAATACTTAGCGTAATTGTGCATATAAAGAAAATAACTTCAGGCTAAGTGAAAAAGCGAGAAAACTCAAAGACTTATGATAGCTGTTCGAGTTTCTCGAAGGAATAGGTGTGAAAACTCGAAGATTTAAACATAACTGTTCAAGTTTCGACTGAGACATTATAAAGTAGTGAAATTCAACACGTGCACAATTTGAACTTAAGGTGTTCAGAAAGTTTTGAAGACTTATAAACCTAACTATCCGATGCTCAGGTGCATTTCGAAGAGTTACAAATAGTCTTCCGAAAGATAACTTAAGTCAATCGTCCAGATCACGACACGTGTACTTAAGCAGTTTTATAATAAATAGATGTTTCGGATAGTTAGAAATCTAACTTTCCGATGCCTAGACGCATTTCGGAGAGTTACAGATAACTTACCGAAAATCCACTTAAGTCATGCATTATGGTTTCGACACGTGTACTTCAGGAAATAATAAAATAGTCTATTGAACATTTTAAAACACAACTGTTCGATACTTGTAATATAACTTGCCGAAACAATAAAAAATTTGGATACTTAAGAATTAAAATACCTACAAGTCACCGACAGTTTAGAAATGTACTTAATTAAGGTGTATTTCTTGAAATTATGTAGATTCTTTCATGAAAACATATAATAGTTCAAAAGTTATGAATTATTATACGAGAAATTGCTCCCTCTACATAAATGTAGTGTAAAGAATCTATGGCGTACTTAATCTGGATTGCCAAGCCCTAATTAGAGTTGGCTTAAAAAGGTCAAAAAGCTTACTTAAAGAGGATGCTAAGCCTTAAATAGATTTGAGTCTCTCTTTTTTTTTTTTTAATTTGAATGAAATACAGAAAGAAGTAGTAGAGTTAACAATTTAGACTTTCTAGCTTTTATCTTATTCAGTTTACAAAAGATAATTCATAGAGATATACCTACAAAAATTTAAAAGATTTCAATAATGAGTACACAACTTAAGACAAATAAATATCGTACATTATGTGTAAAGAGTAGATAACAACAAAAATAACAAGGATTATATGCACAGATTATGTTAGGATTGTTATAACACCTTGAAAGTTAAATTAAGCTTGAGTACATTGCCCCCTTCTTTTTTTTTTTATATTCATATATATATATTTTATGTATTACCTCCCACAATATCATCTTTTTATGTGATCATAATCTCTTACTTAGGGGAAAGATAACCAGTTACTCAATGACAAGTGAGAACAGGTAAATTTTTTTTTTTTTTTAAAATATAATCTGAATTACTTGCAAAATGAGTTTTTAGTCAGCACATCCCAAACTAGTTGGTTTAAGTGACTAGGGTTTAAGATCCCCCAACGGACTTAATTACTCAAGTAATTACAAACAAAAAATAAACAAAAAATAAAACAAGACAATAAATTAAATTAGAGGCAACCGCAAGACTTAATTTTTCTAACAGAATGTTAATAACTTTCCTTTAATAAAAAGTACATACTTTCTATGTATTTTCATGTTAAAATCTCTGTAATAGCATATACATAAGTAACAAAAAATATAGTTGGCACTCACATTGAATCAAATTAACTTTTCCTTAAGTAATCTTTTCTAAATTTTTCTTAAATAAATTGACTTCAATAAAAATCAGAATTTCATAAATTCTTAACTACCAGAAAACTATAATTAAAAAAAAATGTTATTTTGTTTTTTTTTTTAATAAAAAAGACATTAAATTCTAAAACTACCTTATAACAAATCAAAATACAATGAACAAGAACATTTAAATATCAGATAACCTACAGATACTAAGTTCTAATCGTAATTTTGAGAATGTATTTTCATCTAAGGGTTTTGTAAATAGATCTGCTAATTGTTCTGTGGTAGGAACAAAATTTAATACTATTTTTCCTTTTATAACATTATCCCTTAGAAAATGATGTCGAACTTCTATATGTTTTGCTCGTGAATGTAAGACAGGATTTTTAGATAAACTTATTGCAGAACTACTATCACAGAAAATCCTAGTTGGTTCATAGTTTAAATTAAAATCTTTTAAGGTTTGTCTGATCCACAGGATTTGAGCACAGCAAAGTGTAGTAGCTATATATTCAGCTTCAGTTGTAGATAATGCTACACAATTTTGCTTTTTGCTAAACCATGACACTAAAGAATTACCTAACAATTGACAAGTGCCACTGGTGCTTTTTCTTTCAGACTTACATCTTGTGAAATCAGCATCACTATAACCTACTAAGTTTAAAGAACTATGTTTAAAGTAAAACAGTTCAAAATTGATGGTTCCTAATAGATATTTAAAAATTCGTTTAACAGCAAGTAGGTGTGATTCCTTAGGATTTGATTGATATCTAGCACAACTACACACACTAAATATAATATCTAGTCGGCTAGCTGTTAAATAGAGTAATGAACCAATCATACTTCTATATTGTTTTACATCTACAATTTTTCCAGAGTCATCTTTATCCAACTTGGTGATAGTACTCATTGGTGTATTCTTTGTTTTAGTGTTGTCTAAACCAAACCTCTTTAATAAATCTTGAGTATATTTTTCTTGTGAAATAAAAGTACCCTGATCTAATTGCTTAATTTGTAAGCCTAGGAAAAATGATAGTTCGCCCATCATACTCATTTCAAATTGATTAGTCATGTCTTTCGAAAAGGATTCAACTAATTTATCATTTGTTGCTCCAAATATGATGTCATCTACATAGATTTGAACTACTAATATATCTTTTTCAATCTTCTTGATAAAAAGAGTGTGATCTGCCTTTCCCATAGAATACCATTTTTCCATAAAAAATTTAGATAATCTTTCATACCAAGACCTAGGAGCTTGTTTAAGGCCATATAGTGCCTTCTTAAGCTTGTAAACATACTTAGGATGTTTTGAATCTTCAAAACCTAGAGGTTGTTTTACATACACTTCTTCTTTTATATATCCATTTAAAAAAGAAGTCTTAACATCCATTTGATATAATTTGAAATCCATATAACAAGCATATGCTAACAAAATTCGTATTGATTCTAGTCTAGCAACAGGAGCAAATGTTTCATCATAGTCAATTCCTTCCTCTTGCTTGTAAACTTGAGCAACTAATCTAGCTTTTTTTTAACTATATGTCCATCTTGATCTACTTTGTTTCTAAATACCCCCCTTGTTCCTATTATGGATTGATTTTCAAGTGGTGGAACTAGATCCCATACCTCATTTCTTATAAATTGATTTAGCTCATCTTGCATAGCTAAATACCAAAATTCATCTTCTAAGGCATCTTCAATTTTCTTAGGTTCTAGTAAAGAAACAAATGAATAAGCATCACAAATGTTGACTATTGATGACCTAGTCCTAACTCCTTGATTAGGATTGCCTATTATCTAATCAATAGGATGAGATGAAGCATAACGCCAATTTCTATGTTGTTCCATATTTTCTATAGGTATGACATTATTTTCTTCTAAATTTTCATCATTCAAACTTAGATTTCTTATTCCGTTAGATAATCTATCAATTTCTCTGTCAACATCATTTGGTACTATTTCTGGGAGAATTTCTGAATCAAAGTTTTTAGCATGTCTTAAATCTAAATGAGAATTTTCATGAAATTTTACATGCAGGGTTTCCTCAATGGTTTTTGTTGATTTATTATAAACTCTATATGCTTTACTTCTAATGGAATAACCAACAAAAATCCCTTCATCTGATTTGGCTTTAAATTTGTCTCTTCGTTCCTTAGTGTTTAAAATAAAACACTTACACCCAAAGGGTTTTAAATAACTTATTTTGGGAACCTAGAGAAAAAGGGGTAACTTATTCTCATTTAACATGGTTCTGGATATTTCCTGAAGTGATCTGTTCTTTCGTTCTACTATCCCATTTTGTGAAGGAGCTCTTGAAAATGAGTACCTATGATCTATGCCTAATTCTTCACAAAAGGTGTCCATTTGATCATTATCAAATTCTGTACCATGATCACTCCTATGTTTTTGAATTTTAACATTTTGTTCATTCTAAACTTTATTACAGAATATCTTAAATATTTCAAAAATTTTAGTTTTATTAGCTAGAAAATAGACCCAAGTAAATCTAGAATAGTCATCAACTAGTATAAAAGCATAATGTTTACCTCCTAGACTGGTTGTTCTAGTAGGTCCAAATAAATCCATATGCACTAGTTCTAATACTCTTTTACTTGTTATTTCATTTAAGCTTTTAAAGGATGTTTTATGTAATTTACCTAGTTGACACACATCACACATAAACTCTTTCGAGTACTTAATACTAGGTAAACCTTTAACTAGATTCTTTTTAGACAGCTTTTGTAATAATTTTAAGTTTGAGTGTCCTAGCCTTCTATGCCATAAAATGACTTCATCCGATTTTGTAATTAAGCAAGCATTGTCTTTAATAATATCAGAAGGAAAATTTAAAATACAAACAGATCCTTTCTTGTATGCAGTGAATAAAATTTCATTTGTAGTCATGTCCATAATTTTATAGGAATCTTTTTCAAAAATTACTCTGTAAATCTTCATTAAAACAGGAACACTCAATAAATTAAAACCTAAGTTTTCAACTAATAAGACATCATTTATAAAACATTTCTCAGTTACCTGAACCTTGCTAGACCCAAGGATATTTGTTTTGCTTTTATTTCCAAAGGTAACTTGTCCATTCTTAGTCTTTGTTATTTCTGTAAGTAATCGTATATCTCTAGTCATGTGGCTGGATGCTCCACTATCCATTATCCATTTTGATTTGTGTTCCTACAAAACAGTCAAAAAGAGATTTTATCTCTTGGAACCCATTTTTGAGTGGGTCCAAGAATTTTAGAGAGAGTCATATTAAAATAATCCATATTTTTAGACTTCAACTTATCTATTTTATGATAATTATTTTTGTGTTTCTTTCTCTTAGTGTTATAATTATCAAAACATTTATCTCCAAGTAAACCAAAGTTGAAATTTTCGTTTCTGACATTATTTGATTTCCAATATCCGATATTCTTTAAATATGAAGAAAATTGATCAAGAATATTAAAATTCTCAAATGTCTTAGCTTGATTCTTCTGAAGATTTCTTTTGAAATTCTTGCATCATGTGCTATCATTTATATACTGCATTTCATCAATTTGCACATGTTTTTCTCCCTTTTTGATTACACACGGAATAGTTTCTCTTATTATTCTTAATACTGGAAATAAAGATATTATTTTTAGCAGTACCATCATGCAATATATAATTTTCAGAAGATGCATTGTGTAAACCAATACCATGTTTTTCTACATTTGATATTTTACTAATGAGTTCATTTGTTAAAGTTTGACTATTATTCCATTTACTTAATATAGCCTTTTGATTGAAGACTTTAATCTTTAACACATCAATTTCTGAATTTAAATCAGTAATAGTCAGTTCCAGTTTTTCAATTTCACAGATCATTTTCTTCTTATCAACAATTATATTTTCACAATCAGCATGTAATTTTCTTTCTATAGCAGTGAACTTTAAAATTTCCTATGCATGCCTTTGATTTTCTTCTTTAAATTTATTTAACGTAGAGTTCAGAAAATCAATCTTATTTTCAGATTCATCTAGCATTTTCCTAGTGTCCTTTGTTTCTATTTTGACTTTCTTATATTTTCTGGCCAGTCTATTGTATTCAACAAGTAATCCATCAAAACTATCAAAATTAGCATTTTGATCAGAGGATACCTCACTGGATTTTGCCATAAAGCATACATTTGCCAGATTTTCTTCTAAATCTGATGTCGATGAGGATTCATTGTCTGATGTTGAATCCTTTGTTTCTTAATTTTGTGAAGCTGAAGAGTCATCCCATGTCACTTTAAGTGCCATTCTCTTTCTGAAATTCCTCCTCGAATTCTTCTTATCTTTGTTGAGTGGACAATCAGTTTGAAAGTGACCCGGCCTGTTGCACTTGTAGCATATACTTTTGTCTTTCGTGAATGACTTCTTCTCCATATCTCCAAATGTCTTTGCTGACCTGAAGTTCCTGCGTTTCTTCAACAGATTTTTAAATTTTCTAGTCAACAACAATAAATCATTGTTAGAATCACTAGTGACTTCTGAGACTTTATCAACCTCAAAAGCTAGATCCCTTCTAGGATTTTTCCCTTTTGGATCTAAATGTTGTACTTCATAGGCTGTTAGATTTCCTATGAGATCATCGAGAGTATATGTATTTAAGTCTTTGGACTCTTCAATAGATGTTGTCTTTTGAGCCCAAATTTTAGTTAAAGATCTAAGGATCTTTCTTACCAAGTCTTTTTCCTTGAATTTCTTGCCTAAAGATTTTAATGAATTTACAATCTCAAGAAAATGGGAAAACATGTCAGAGATACATTCATTTTCGTGTATTTTAAAAAGCTCATATTTATGTACTAACATATTGATCTTAGATTCCTTGACTTGATTAGTACCTTCGTTGGCAACTTCTAATGCATGTCATATCTCATATGCAATTTGATATGCAGAAACTTTATTAAATTGATCATGAGATAAAGCACAAAACAAGATGTTTAAACCTTTAGCATTCATTGTCATTCGCTCCTTTTCATCAAAAGTCCAAGTATCATATGGAGTCGTAACTAACACTATAGGATTGCTAATTATATGCCATAATTTGAAATCGATTGACTGAAAAAATACTTTCATCCTATATTTCTAGTAGCTATAATTGATACATTCAAACATAGGAGGACGATTAGTGGTCTGTCCTTCAGTCATAACTAAGATTTTAGAATTATCCATTTTAAACAGATGATCCGAAGTAAATGACGGGAAAAACCAATTCCTAAATAGAGAAATGAAGGCTTTCGAATGCTTTAAACAGTTTAAAATGTTCTGATACCAGTTGTAGGATCGTCTATATCACAAGAGGGGGGGTGAATTGTGTCTTTAGTAATTAAACTAGCGGATAAAACAAGAGCACAAAACACTTGTAAATGAAATTCTATTCTTTTATTTCAAGACAGAATTTACAATATCTTTTCAACTCAATTCCCTTCTTGACGGTTTTGATACAGTAATTTTTGATATACAATTCAAATAGGAAAACAAAGCTCTTTTTCAAAACTAATTTTGAATTGTATAATACCTGATCTTTATGCACACAGCTATTTTCTTTCTCTTTGCTCAGCTTCTGTATCTCTTCTTCTCCAGTTGTCGAATTTCCAGACTTCTTGCGTTTGCTGCTCCTTTTCTAAAATTGCTTGGAATTTCGAACTTCTTCTGATGTTGGAGAACTTTTCAGAATATGAATATTCAAACTTAACTTTTTAGTTAGGGATCCAGATTGAATATTCAGACTTGATTTTTGAGATTGGGATCCTCTGTTGTAATGTAGCTCGTACTCTCTATTTGTAGTCGAACTCTGTTGTCTTTCACGTTCAGCATGTTCATCCACTTGATCCACAATCTATAATCCATAATCCACGTACTAATTTTCTCTTTAATCCAAATTACTTTCTATTTAAATTTCCACTTTCTTTACTGACAATCTGAGTTTCCACGATCTCCACTCGTAGATTCACCAAAATTTTATCTTCTTGGAGTCTTGTAGAATATCTTCTAAATCTTCGATTTAGTCGAACATTTATCCTTTAACTCCTATCAAAACTCAAACACTTATCCTTTAACTCTTCGAGTTCTTGCACCTGCAAAACACGTGACTAAACAAGGAAACTTATCTATTCGTTAGTCCTTTTATAAAACTCGAACAGTTATCTATCCATGCGTATAAAAACTTGAACAGTTATCTAACTATTCGATTTTTCATTACCGAAGGCACATGAAAAACACGTGACAATTTAAAACATTAAAAACACATGTGTGGGTAACTTAACTATACGAGTTTTTAACATAAAGTATTCGACAAAAACGAAACGTTAACTATCTGAAAGTTTAACTATTGCAAATCTAGCTCTTCGAAAATCTTTAATTTATCCGACATAAAAATAAAACTTTCTGATAATCTGTTAACTATTATACTTAGAGAATATTATGTAGACTTATTTAAATACGTTAATAAAGCATATATCTTCAAAATTTAATACCTAACAAATGTATATGAATGTTTAATTCTTCTTTTCAACTTCTAAATTACATCCTCTATTCACATGTATTGTTGGGGCTGTTGGTGGGGCTTTCACACGAGTGAATGACACTCATCAATGGTGGCTTGGTGCATTTGAGTAGGAGGTGAGAATTGGAAGAAGAAGAAAATAAGTGTTGATGTTCAGTTGAATGAAGAACCTATCATTTATCTCTAGTTGTTAATTTTAATTTCAGTAGTTAATTGAGTTTGTTATCTCTTATATTGATCACATTCTATCCAAATCAATCCCAAAAAGAATTTCTAATGCAAGTAGAATAGTATAGTTTAGCTAGATTAGCAAATAGCATAGTTGCATGCACTTAGTATAAATTAGAATAGAGTAGTGTAGTGTATTCTTTCTTCATATTCTATAATTTTTCTCTTGTTTTCTTTTGCATATATCTTGCATTTAAACTCACGTGGAATTGGTGTGGATTTTATACTTGAATGACTTGATAGATTTACAAGTAAAGAAATTGATTCACATCACCATTTTCCACTACACATTGCCTTGAAACTACATGATTTGTGAGCTTGTGTTATTTTTGATTATTCTACATTCACATGTCATTAATTTACTGAAGTATACCTAAGAGCTTAAAGAGCAAAGTTGAGTAATAATTGATTAAGTCATCACCATTTCCCATACCTATGATTTTATCTTTGCTTTTGTTTCCAAATGTTACACCTCCTTTCGTAGGTATTTGTAAAATTTTGTAGTAGACTTTTCTGTCTGGTCATGTGACTTGACGCTCCACTGTCCAAGATCCATTTTGATGTTGTTTCCTCCTTAGACTCATCTACCATGAAGCACACATGAGCAACATCTTCTAAGTCTTGTTCTCCTTCTGAATGTGAAGATTTTGATGATAATTCCTTAGATTCAGACTCTTCAAACGTGTCATCCCAAGTGACCTTCAAAGCCTTTTTCTTGTAAAACTTTTTCTTAGTTTTCTGAGCTGTCTTCTTTTGATTTGTCCTACTATGCTTTTCATTTTTCCTTATAGGACAATTTAGAGAAAGATGTCCAGGTTTCTTACAATTGTAACATACATACTTTCTAGATGAAGAAGTCTTATCATTTAGTGATTTTGACGTTGAGGGTTTATCATTTCTGTTCCTTTACTGTTTCCTAGCTTTCCATGCTTTCTTGAATTTCCTAGTTAGTAAAATCAAATCCTCGTCAGAATCAGTAGATATTTCAGAATCTGAATTAATTTCGAAGGCTATTTCTTTCTTCATTTTTGGTTTATTTTGACTTAGTGATTCATTTAATTGAACTTCATAAGCTGTTAAGTTTCCTATAAGTTCATTCATAGTATAAACATTTAAATCTCATGATTCCTCAATTGATGTTACTTTCTGAGACCATTTTGAACTTAGGGATCTGAGAATTTTCCTCACCAAATCCTTCTGTCGAAAATTCTTTCCTAAGCATTTTAAAGAGTTTATGATATGAAGAAATCTGGAAAGCATCTCAAAAATACTTTCATCTTCATGCATCTTAAAGAGTTCATACTTATGAATCAACATGTTTATTTTAGTCTCTTTAACTTGAGAAGTACCTTCATGTGAAACTTCTAATGCATGTCACACCTCATAAGCAGATTTATATGCCGACACTTTACTGAACTGTTCATAACTCAATGCACAAAATAAAATATTTAAGCCTTTAGCATTCAGAGTTTCATTTTCTTTTTCAGTAATTTTCCAAGAATTATAAAGGGTAGATAATGAAGTATATGGTTTAGAAATCATGAACCACAACTTATGATCTATGCTTTGAAGAAAAACAGTCATCCTATATTTCCAATATTCAAAATGTATTCCATCAAATAAAGGAGGACGATTAAGATTTTGGCCTTCATATAAAGAAAAATTACCATTTCCAGTAGCCATCTTACCTTAGATTTTTCAACCTATTTGATTTTAAACAGTTTAAAACTTTTAAACAACTTGAGCCTTAAATCAAGAAAGTTAAACGTATGCTCAGATATTAATGTCTATTTAAAAACAAGGAAGGTAGAATAAGTAGTGATATTAAATAAGTTGGTATTGATTTTATATCAAAGATTATTAACAAAGCTCTGATACCACTTGTAGGATCGTATGGCTACACAAGAGGAAGGTGAATTGTATTTTTCGATATTTTCGAATATAATTGAAACTTTAAAACTCAAAAACAAGTCGAGACATTGTTTTCATAAAATCATTTTTATTCAAGGTTTCAATTACAATATACAATTCAATTCTCCTCAGAAATTATAGATGCAATTATATTTTGATACCATGTTTCATCTATACAATTTCATAACTACAAACAGAGAAAACTAATTTACGGAATTTAAAATATTTCTCCCTGTTTGAGATCTTTCTTCTTCTTTTTCTTCTTCAGCAATTCTTCAGTGACAAATATCTTATCTTTCTCTACTTCACCAAATTTTCTTTCTTCTGATACTTTAAATCTTTAGTGACATAAATAATACCTTTTTCTACTTCACTGAATTTTCTTTCACCTGAGAGATTTTCCCCGAAGAGTGTTTTTGATTCCTGAAAAGATTTTTCTTTTGGTGTGTAGGGATAGTTTGATTCTTGAAAAGATTTTCGTTTTGTGTGTAAGGATAGTTTGATCAACAAGAATTCTATGCCTTTTATACTGTATGTTAATTTCATGCGTATCCTCCACGTTTAATCACTACCAGTTTTCCACTTCTTCATGTCTTTGCTTTTTCCTTCATCGAAACACACATGTTCTGACCCATGTTTGCATTTCGAATTTTCTTTAATCATTAGTCTTGGATCTCTGAAAAATTTCTTGCAAAATAAACTTTCTCTTCCAAAATTTTTCATTAGTATAATAAGAAGTCGTTACTTTAATGTTAACTAAATGAGTAACACAAGTAGATATTAACTTAACGTTTCTAACTTAACAAGTTTCTCATGTGCCATTTCACATGACTAGTACTGTAGCTAACTCAACGAACTATGTTCGTGGTGTTATGGATAACTCAACGAACCAGCTTAACATTTCTTTTGGAAGGTTAAATGCTAACTCATCAAAAACAGTTTAAGTTTTGGATAGTTACGGTTGTAAGTCTCCAAAAAATCCTTTTTACCATAAAACTAGTGAGACACATATCGTGACCTGAAACCATGACTTAAGTTACCTTTTGGATAGTTACAGTTGTAAGTCTTTGAAAAACTCTAACTCACTGATTCAGCAATAAACAAATGTTTTTATAATAAGAATTTTACCACGTGCAAAAATAACAACTTAAGTTTATAACACTAACCTAACGCGTTGCCTTAGTGTTCAATATAGCAACTCAACGCGTTTAGTTATGTTAACTTAACGAGTTAAACATGTGCACCTCACGTGATACAATATAACATTCGTAACTTATAATTTCACCACGTGTATAACACTAACTTAACGAGTTGTCTAAACTTTTACTCATTAACTCAATGAATTCTCACGTGACCTATTTTAACCTTTAAGTCTTTAACTTAACGAGTTCTCACGTGATCTCTATAAATAACACTCTAACTTAATGAGTTGTCTTAACGTGCACTGTTCATGATATAGAAGATATAACTTTAAAACATATCATGCTTTTCAATAAAAAACACATGTTAACTTAACATTTAGTTACATGAGAAATTAATGCAATGAAACGACTAGTTATTTAATAGTATAATTTAAGATCCAATATAGACAAGTATTTATATCAGTAAACTTTTTCTGTATTCATTGATGATTTTAATTTCTTTTCACAAGCAATAGTAATTGAGCAAATATGATTATTTTCATTTAGCACACATCATCAAAACAAAATACTCAACAAACACAATCCTTGTGGAAGAATGACCTGTATTTACCATGTACATCAAAGGAACTGTGCACTTGCAGTAAAGCTTGAGCTAAAAATATAGCTCAACACATGTGAATTGGGAAAATAGGAGAAGACAATTTAAAACTAGGAGTCACTAACTCAAAATAAAAATGACACACAACACCAAATCAACTCCAATGAAGAGTTGACATAGAAGCTCTAAGAAGATTTCTTGATTGATCTGCAGCTGATGATCTTTTGAACTTTGTTGCAAACAAATCTTCAAGGTGTTTGCAAAATCATTGAATAGACAATTTCTCCTCTTGAGTGTTGAAAAAATTCTATGTGTGTCACTTTTAGTTTTCTACAAAAATCCTTTTTATTTTTCCTTCGAGATTTGCTTAAGTGGAAAGAATTCTAAAATGGTCAAATGCCTTATGCAGGAATTCATTTTCAACAACCTTCAATCATATTAAATTTGAGATCTACAATCAAAAGATATCTTACTACAAAGATTAGTCAATTAATAATAGTTGTAGTTTCTGTAAAAATAAAATCTTCGAAGGCTTATAGAAAATTGGAGACTTAAACAGATAACCTGTCGAAACTTGTTTAGAATGAAAAAGTGCATATTATTAACGGTTAAATGATGGTTAATTGCATAATATTTAGCTTATCATATGAGAATTAAGCCATTATGTTATAATTGTACTGTTATATGCTTTAATTGAAGAATCTGCTTAATTTGGGGGAATTAATGTTAATTTCGTACATTTATGAACTATCGGTAAGTTGTAGGCTATGAAATTCTTAAGTATTTGAATTTTCTAATATTTCAGACAGTTATGTTTAACATATAGAACATATTTCGGATAGTTATGTTTAACAGATTGAATATGTCGGATAGTTATGTTTATATTGCCGAACGTTATGTTTTGAAAGAATATTTTATTATTTCCAGAAGTACATGTGTCAAAACCATAATGAATGACTTAAGTGAACTCTCGGTGAGTTATCTATAACTATCCGAAATTGCAGCTAGGCATCGGATAGTTATCCCTGTAACTCTCTGAAATCTCTTTTTATTTATAAAATAGTTGTGGACACGTGTCATGTTCTGGGAAAGTGACTTAAGTGGATTTTCGATGAGTTAGCTGTAACTATCCGAAATGCATCTAAGCATCGGATAGTTAAACCTGTAACTCTCCGAAATGTTATTTTATAATTAAAACTGCTATTGACATGTGTCGAGATCTGGTAGATTTACTTAACTTATGTATTGGTGAGTTATCTATAACTATCCGAAATGCATCTAAGCATCAGATAGTTAAGTTTATAAGTATCCGAAATGCACCTGAGCATCGGATAGTTAAATTTATGCACGTGTTTTATAGTTAAATCAACGAAGAAAGTCCGTTGAGTTAACTGTAACTCTACGAACTATATATTTTCTAATATGCCACTATAGCGGTTGCAGAAACAGGATAGTTGGAAGGAAAAACCATGTTTGCACGTATCGCGCAGGAGAAGGAAGCATCGCCGTTGATATGAATGAAGGAAATCCAACCGACCATTCAAGCAAAAGCAGTTACTACTGAAGAAATATAAAAGAAAAGAAGAAAAAAAGAAGGGGGGATTGATGTGTGATCGATGACGGACAATGTGTGTAGAGGAGGATGAGCATCGCAATTCTCTGAAGTACCACACCAACTATCATCATCACCATCATCACCACCACAATCACCAACCATCGGAGGTCTGTGAGGATACTTGCCTGATGTCGGGTCAATTCCGAGCCAAACATAGTGCTTGCCAACCACTGTAAGGAGTGATCGCATCGCGGGAAGGGAAGCCATTTTCACCAAGCGCCGACTCATATTTCAGGAGATCGTAAAGCTTTTAGCCTTGGCTTCGGGTTGATGCCTGTATGCTGAAGAGGAGATCATCTTGCAATTCTGGACTCGCGATTCTATAGAGAGAGGAGACAGAATTGTAAGTGGTTTAATTTTCAGTGGTGTAATCGCGTTGCAAGTAGTGTCAGAAGTATTTACTGTCAAGTGAGATTACTTTACATTTCACCTATCGCCCATTTCCATGTTCATATTAAAACAAAAATACCAAAAACAATTTATCTATGTTTGTATGTTGTATTTGAGTGTTGTATCGTGATTAATATTATCTGTATTAGTCTTGTGATTGTTTTATGTTTATTTTAGTTTTACAATTTACTGAAATTGGTTCGTTCAAAAGACTTAAAGATTTTAATGGTTACTGTTTGAATTATCTGAATGTTAGTATTGCTTAATGATAAATCCAATGTTAACTAGCATTAAAGGCTTAATTGATGTTATTTACAATTTGTGGAATCGCCCAATGGTTGGCCGAATTCCTTTGTAAATAGTAGTATTAAAAAGAAAAGTCAAGCTCGTGGAGTAACTTAAGTCCATGAGGTTAGTTCGTTGAGTTATGGCTAACTCAACAAACTAAGTTCGTTGAGTTAACTATAAGTCAACGGAGAGCTTATTGAATATATAAATTTGATTGTTAACAAACGAACAGTTCTCAAGTTCTTCAGCAATTCCCTATGGGATCGACTTGTACTTTCACATTGATACAATAGACACTGTGCACTTGCAGTTAAAGTACAAATTGGAATTAATATCTAAATTGTATTAAAGGTTGTTTGTTTACTTCTAAAAGAAAGAATAGGCATAAAGATAAATTAATTAAGTAAAACAGAAGTAACAAATACAAGTTTTTCTAGTATAGTGTTGGGAAAATCCAAACAAGTCTTTTGGCGCCGTTGCCAGGGAATTGAATTGAATTGAATTGAATTTATATAAGCAATTGTTAGAGCTATTTCATTTTAATAGCTAGAGTTGTATGTTTTCTTTTGTAATTGAGAATATGGCATATGCTTATGCTCAAAGATTTCTGAAACCTGTAATTAGCATATGTGAATTCTACAATTCTGAAGGACACGACATTTCTGATTGTTTAAAATTGAGACATTTACAGATTGTTAGATCCCATGAACAACAAATGAATTATCCTCAATATAATAGAGCCGAGTGTGAGAATCCTATAGTTTACCCAACTGATGGTCAGTATAGAATATGTAATATGATGAGAGACATTGAAGTTTGGGATAGCTATGACAGACTAGAGCATAGTATAAAGCAAAATCTGGACAAACTGGAATACTTTATGTGTCAGCAACAAGAAGTCAACCAATTAAATTATAAGGAATCATATTCAAAACCTAAACAGGATATAATTTACGAAACTGAAAAAACCATAAAGAAAATTGATCAAAAACTGAATGCAATGAAATTAGATGATCTAGAAACAAAATTAAAAGCATTAGACGAAAATGCAATGAAAATACAAGTTATGCAATAGGACAATGAAAATTATAATGTTATAAACCTGCATAATTTGCAAAATATACAGCAAACAGAAAATACTAATGCAAGAGAATTTAAAGAATGCACTTTAAAACTAAAAACAATTGAAGATCATAATCACGAAAATGATATACAGAAACATCATGAAAGTAACGAAAATCTGGAAGATGTATATGTAACATTAAGATCTAGAACTGATATACCACCAAGAACTCAAAATGAAAATGATATGAAGGTGGACAAGAGTAAAAATCAAAATGATAATGAAAATGTAATAGTTGAAAATCTAGAAGTCACTGAAGAACAATCTGAATCTACGATTGAAGCTAAAAATGATCAAACAAATCAACTGAAAGAAAAAGAGTCTTTAAAATCAAAATCTTTAACACCCTATCTTGAAAGATTACAACAAACAATACCTGAAAGACAAGAGAAAATTAGAGAAATTTTTGAAAAAGTACAAGTTAACATTCCTTTGTTAGATTTATTGCAGAAAATGCCACCTTGTGCTAAATTTCTGAAGGATTGGTATACTAAGAAAAGAAAGCGAAAAGTTCTTAGAAAGGTCCTTTTAGCTGAGCAAAGTAGTTCCTTATTTCTGCCACAAATTCCTAAAAAGTTATTTGATCCTGGAATCCGTGTTATATCATGCACCATAGGAAATACCATTCTAGAAAGAACCTTAATAGACTTAGGTGCAGGTATAAATGTTATGCCAAGTGATATATTTGCATCCTTAGGATTAGAAGGCTTAACTCCTACTAGTACGGTTATTCAATTAGCTAATAGAAGTATAAGATACCCTAGAGGAAAAATAGAGGATGTCTTAATTAAAATTAAGAACTTTATATATCTTATTGATATTGTAATTTTGGATTCCTAACAAATTAAGCATAAAAATAGTGATACATCTTTAATTTTGGGAAGGCCATTTTTAGCAACATCAGGGGCTATTATAAATGGTAAAACTAGAGTAATGAAGTTAGCATATGGTAATGAGGATACTCAATTAAATATTTTCAAACCAGAAAGGTTTGAAGAGTTAGAAATGTCCTTACACACCATAGACTTTTTAGATGATGAAGGAGATATGTTAGATGATGTGATTCAAGAAGAATTAAATAGGCAAATCAATTCTGAAATTTTAGAAGAAAGTGAAAGCATAAATATAGGACATATGGAAGAAATTAATTTAAAAAATGATGATGTTCAGTTAGGAGCTCTAGCTTCTGATGGGCAACATTTAGAATTAAAGCATTTACCTCCGGAATTAACCTATATATTTCTAGAAGATAAACGAACCTGTCCAATCATTATTGCTTCAGATTTAAAAGAGGATCAAATAGCTAAATTAAAAGATGTAGTAAAAAGTTATAAAGAAGCAATAGGATGGACTATATTTGATATAAAATGGTTAAGTTCAACTTTATGCTGTCACCACATATATTTAGAAGAGAATGCTAAACCTGTTAGAATTCCTGAGAGGAGATTAAATCCAAACCTTAAAGAAGTAGTCAGGAAAGAAATAGTTAAATGGTTAGATAATGATATAATTTATCTGATTTCTGATAGCTCGTGGGTTAGTCCAATCCATGTAGTTCCCAAGAAATCAGGATTAACAGTTATTAGGAATGAAAGTCAAGACTTGATACTTACTAGAATTCAATCAGGCGAGAGAGTATGTATAGACTATAGAAAGCTGAATGCTGTGATTAGGAAAGATCATTTTCCCTTACCTTTTATAGATCAAATGCTGGAAAGATTAGTAGGGAAAGAATATTTTTGTTTCCTAGATGGGTTTTCAAGGTATAATCAAATTCCAATAGCATTAGAGGATTAAGAGAAAACAACTTTCACCTGTCCTAATGGAACTTATGCTTTTAAAAGAATGCCATTCGAATTATGCAATGCGCTAGCTACCTTTCAAAAGTGTGTGCAGGGCATATTTACTAGAATGACTGAAGATTTTTTAGAAATATTTATAGATGATTTTACTGTGTATGGCAACTCATATGAAGTGTGTTTAAGCAATTTAGACCAAATATTAAAACGTTGTGTGGAAAAAAATCTAGTTTTAAATTGGGAAAAATGTCACTTCATGGTTAAACAAGGAATAATCTTAGGGCATGTTGTTTCTAAGAAAGGGTTGGAAGTAGATAAAGCTAAAATAGAAGTAATTTCTAATCTACCAGAACCTAAATCAGTAAAAGATATTAGATCATTTCTAGGACATGCTGGTTTTTATAGAAGATTTATTAAAGACTTTAGCAAGATAGCTAGGCCTTTAACTAATCTATTAAAAGATGTCCCATTTAACTTTGATAAAAATTGCAAAGAGGCATTTTTCAGACTTAAAACTAGTTTAATTTCAACTCCTATAATTCAAGCACCTAATTGGAACTATCCATTTGAATTAATGTGCGATGCTTCTAATTTTGCTGTCGGAGCAGTGTTGGGACAGAAAATAGAAAAATCTCCTAGAGTGATTCATTATGCAAGCAAAACCTTAAATGATGCTCAAGTTAATTACACAACTACTGAAAAAGAATTATTAGCTGTTGTGTTTGTTTTAGAAAAGTTTAGATCATATCTGATTGGAACTAAAGTAATAGTATACACGGATCATTCAGCTCTAAAACATCTACTAAAGAAAAAAGAAACTAAACCTAGATTGATCCGTGGATATTATTATTACAAGAATTTGATCTAGAAATTAAAGATAAAAAAGGTTGTGAGAATGTAGTAGCAGATCATTTATCAAGATTACAAATAGAAAAATCAAATATTAAAATTAAGGATAATTTTCCTGATGAACAATTAATGACCATCAACACAATACCTTGGTATGCAAACATAGTTAATTACTTAGTTATTGGTTTAACACCTAAGGATTGGAGTAGACAGGATAAGAAATTGTTTTTCTCAAAAGTAAAATATTACTATTTGGAAGACCCTTATTTAAGAAATGTCCTGATCTGATTTTAAGGAGGTGTGTTCCAAAAACTGAATATCCAAGCATATTGTCTTTCTGTCATGACCAAGCTTGTGGAGGGCATTTTAGTTCAAGGAAAACTACTACAAAAATTCTACAATGTGGGTTTTATTGGCCAACACTATTCAAAGATGCTCATAAATATTGCTTAAGTTGTTTAAGATGCCAACAAATAAGAAGAATATCAAAGAGGAATATGATGCCTCTTAATCCTATTGTTGAGGTTGAAATCTTTAATGTGTGGGGAATAGATTTTATGGGTCCATTTCCTATGTCTAATCAATTTAATTACATATTGTTGGGGGTGGATTATGTATCTAAATGGATAGAAGCTATTCCTACAAAAACTAATGATAACAAAGTGGTAATATAATTTGTAAGAACAAATATATTTGCCAGATATGGAATACCTAAAGCTATTACTAGTGATAGAGGAACTCATTTCTGTAATAGAGGTTTTGAAGCCTTAATGAAGAAATATGGAGTAAACCACAAAATTGCAACATCATATCATCCGCAAACAAGTGGACAAATAGAAAGTGCAAACAAACAAATTAAATTAATCTTAGAAAAAGTAGTAAATCCTACCAGAACAGATTGGGCTAATAGATTGACAGATGCACGTTGGGCTTATAGAACTGCTTATAAAACGAGCTTAGGTATGTCACCTTTTAGGCTAGTATATGGAAAAAGTTGTCATTTACCAGTTGAAATAGAACATAAAGCCTATTGGGCATTAAAAACTCTGAACACTAATTTAAATCAAGTTGCTGAAAATAGAAAAATGCAATTAATTTAATTAGAAGAATTTAGAAATGAAGCTTATTCGAAGATTGTAAGAGAAAAAGAAAAGATTAAATTTTGGCATGATAGAAAAACTATTCCTAAAAGTTTTGAAATAGGATAAGAAGTATATCTTTATATGGCTAGACTCCATAACCATCCAGTAAAATTAAGATCTAGATGGGCAAGACCTTACATAGTTCGAAATATTTATCCTTATAGAGCTATTGAAATTGAAAATCCTAAAAATCAGAATATATTTAAAGTAAATGGACAAAGACTAAAACCTATTCTGAAAACATCAAAAAGCTCCTTTGGAATTATAGAGGAAGTCAGAGTAGAGGACTACTCGAGCTTTATTTAGTAAGAAATCAGTTTTTATGTTTATATATATATAAAAAAAAACATTAAAAATATATATAAAACATAAAAATAGTTGCGGTTCAACCGACTGGATCCATCGGTATGATCGAAACATAAAAAATTGTGTATTAATTTTTAGAAAAAAAAAAATTGGTTTTATCGAAACATAGTATCGATCCAACCGAAAGAAAAATAACAAAAATAAAAAATATTTAGGTTTGATCGAAACATAGTATCGGTTAAACCGGTAAAAAAATAGAAAAACTATTCTCTATAATATTTTTATTATTATATTTGCTTGTACGAGGAGTCCGTTGAGTTACGCTTAACTCAATGAGCTTACTTCGTTGAGTCTTGAGTTAGTCAACGAGCTTATTCTGTTAAGTGAACTGTAACTCAACCGAGTACTGTAGCTAAGACCTTGGATAAAATAGTAATAGTTGGTTTAGGAAATGACCCGATTACCTACCTAAATTTAGGGCTTATTTAAACTAAAACCTAGGGTTTTGGGGGCATTATTCGGCAAATCATTTAGAATCTAGAACAATAGAAATCAGAGCGATTCCGTGTTGTTGTGTAACTCCACGATGAGGAAGATGATGCCTGAATTCTGGGAAGAGGCAGTGGACACTGCACAGTTTCTGAAGGAATCTGAAGAATGACACACGAGGCAGAAGATCAGAAATACAACAAGAGAGAAAGAGCTACAAATGGTAGAATCAGAACTCTTTAACTTGAGAAAAAATTTAGTTGAGTTAGAAATACAGATACCACAGATAATGGAGACATGAATTAGAGTAGCAATAGAAATAGCTGTAAGAAAAGAAAGACAAATAAGGCTAAGTAATGAAGTTGCCCTAGAATTAATCTAATGTAAGTCCCGGCTCTAGTTCAAAAGACGAATCTATAGACGAGCTAAATGGGCAATCTGGGAGCAAGAAAGGAAAGAAAATGAAGAAGAGGCAACTGAAGGACAAGAGGAGCCGACTACTGAAAGACCTGTTTCTGAGGAACAGCAGCCTGGACCTTCAATTCCACCATTTAAGCCGTTGGCACAAGCAGAAATGATGGGGCCTTCAACTGAAGAAGAAATAAGAGAATTTGCAGAACTGGTTCAAGTTGGGAAGAACCAAGGAGAATCAGAAGATTTAGCAGTGGCCAAAGCACACCTAGTGTTTGATGCACTTTACAAAAAGAGGGCTGCAGAAAAGTTGAAAGCCCAATATAAAATCAAAGTGGAATAGCATCACAAAGCTACTGCCAGAACTACTGTTAGATATGCTGCAAAAGAAACTGAAGCTAGTCCTTCGAGACCAACAATTATTGGAAGAATTAAATAGGAAGAGCTAGTACTTGTGGCTCGAAGGCCTGCAGAGCCTATTTTTGTGGATTTAATTTTAGAAGATGAAGAGGAAGAATAGGCACAACTAATCAGAAAAAGGAAAAGAAAAGAAAAAGTGCTTGAATATGAGGAAATTAAATCTGAAGTACCAATTTTCATAGGGCCTGTGGAGTAGATTTTTATTAACCTGCTATCCGATTCTAAGGAGGAGTAGGAGCAAAGACAAGAAGAAAATCAGGCTGAAATTAATCTACAGCCTGTTCAAGAAGAAACAGAAATTAGGGCAGAAACTGAATTGCCCGTGACTCCATCCCAATCTGTTACAGAATCAGAAAGAGCAGTAACAGAACAGATTGGTAGTCAAGAGGAAGAAGAAAGCGTAGAAAACGAAGAGGCTGAAAGAAGCCATTTGGACAAAAATAATTTCATAGATTCCATTGAAGAGCAAGAAACTCTTCAGCAAATTATGGAAAGAATTCAAGACAGAGTGGAGAGTTCTGTCGGCTCACCACCACAGACAGAAGCAAAAACAAAAATTCAGAAATCTGAAGAGAATGTTCAAATGCAGCCTATGCTAGAGGAAGATCAAGTACAAACCCCTCTAGAGCAACAAAGTCACCTTCCTAATCCAACTGAAACAACAATTTTGAATGAAGTACACTTTAGTAGTCAGGAAGCTTATACTAAATATCAAGAAATAAGGGCTTACGATATTATTTACAATAGACCAGTAAATTGGGATGGAATGCAATAAATCAAAGATCTATTTGAATTCCAAGGTCTATTGCAATTTATATCTCAAGAAAGAGGGCATGCAGTATATGAGAATTTAGTACCCTGTTTCTATGCAAATTTAAGAGAAGGAGAAGGAGGATTAATTTCAAACGTGGAGGAAGCTAATGTACAGATAACACTAGAGCTTCTCCACAACATTTTTGGTTTAAAGAATGAAGGAACAATAATTTTGGAAGATACAACTGTAGTTGAATGGACTGAGCAGCAAATTAAGGATTGTTTAGCTATCAATCCTAGTGTGCCATTATTAAATAGATTGAAGCATTTAAATGGTAAAGCACACATGGTAGCTAACATTCTGATTAAGAATGTCTATCAACGACAAGACCATGACATAGAATTAAGTCAATTTGTCAAATGGGCCACATATGTAGTTGAAAATAAGATCTAAATAAATTGGTCTGCAGTTTTTATCTCCAAGCTGAAAACAGTGAAGAAGAAATTATTTTATGGAGATTTAATTCCATTGCTGATGGTGGACTATATTGATTTCACAAAATGGACATAAAAAAGGATCAGATCTAGAACCATTTCAGTGAAAGAATATAGGAATTTTGTAGCTGCAGAATTAGCTGTACCTTCTAGAGGAATTTCAGGAGCAGTAGAAAGGATAAATCAATTAGAGCAGCAATTAGAAAAACTCCAGAAGAAAGTAGATAAACTTAGGCATAGAGATTAAATTGTATTATTCGTCTACTTGTGTAAAATTGTATGAAATTATATGATGTACCTGTAATGTAATTGATTCATATTAATGAATATAATTTTTCAGATGCAATTTTCATACGTGTGTTGGATGTGAGAATGAATGGAATTTATTGAAAATTATGTAATTTGTGGAACTTTATGAATGAATATGTAACAGATTTACAATTTGCTGAATGACAAGATAACTGCTTAAAAATTTCTACAGGTTGTAAGGTAAAATATAAATTCTGCATAACATAAAATGACCTGCAAGTTAAATCTTTATATAATGTTCAGATTTAAACGATTTTTAATTAGAATGATGCATTAATGACAGATTTAACTTTATTTCAGTTAGCAGAATGAAAAAGAAAAAAAACAGAGAGGAACTTATGAGAGTAAAACATAGAGGTTGCCAAGTATTAACTCAACGAAGTAAGTCTGTTGAGTTAACCTTAACTCCATGAGGTTAGTAATATAATATAAGGTCACTCCGTTGAGTTATCTGTAACTCAACGAAATTAGTCCGTGGAGTTAGCAACAGCAACCGACTATGTTCCATTGAGTAATCTGTAACTCAACGAGGTTAGTTCGTGGATTAAGCAGAACGGTTATTCTTTTAACCACGAACGAAATTTCGTCGGTTTAGCGGTTACCAAAATTTGAAATAAGTAGTGGTACATGTACCCATAAAAACAGGAACCACGATGCATGTTGCAAGACACGTTCTTGCAACGAGATTTATTCACTTTATGGATGCGCAGTATATATATGAAATAGAATATTATTTACGAGTTACCAGCACTTTTAAAAGAAAGGAGAAGGCGTTGGAGGACCTGGAAGGAGAAGCAGCTGATTCAACTTCATCCGACAACAAATATTTATTGAATGGAAAGCTTCAAACTGGTATGTAATTAATCTTCTATTATTTATTTATGAGCACATAGACCCGTTCTCATAGCACTAAACGATTAGTAAGAACACCTACCCAAGAATATTCAACACTGAGGCATACTGGAAAATTTTCTAAACTGAACTTTAACGAAATTCTTTCGGGTGTATCTAACCTTTCTTTAAAAGCGAACGTAGAGATGGCTGCTCCAGTAGAAAAACCATTAGGAGAGATTTTGTATACTGAATTAATTGATGAACCTTCATGTATTCGATTGCCAAACTTTGAGGGAGATAGGTTTGAACTGAAATCTAATTATATTAGTCAATTGCCACATTTTCATGGATTAGAAAGAGAGGATGCCTATTATTTCCTTAGTGAATTTAACGAAGTTTGTCAAATGATGAAAATGCTGAACATGAGTATAGATGCTATTAAACTTAGATATATCCCTTTTCTTTAAAAGACACAGCTAAGAGATGGTTATATACTCTATTGCCTGATTCAATTTCTACATGGACTGAATTTTGTTATGTTTTTTTGGAAAAATATTATGCAACACATCAAACGATTAAAAAGAAGAAAGAAATATTAATGTGTAGCCAAAAATAGGGTGAATCATTCTGGAAATATTTTGAAAGATTTAAAGATTTATTGACTCAATGTCCACATCATGCAATGAGTAAAGCACAATTAATAGGTATAATTTATGAAGGCATAGATGTTTCAACGAAATCTTTATTAGAATCTACTTGTCAAAATGGATTTTTAAAATTATGTAGTGAAGAAGCATGGGCATATTTAGAAAATTTTGCAAAAAGAACTACACAGTGGGAAAATTTGACTGAAGCTATTGCAGATAAAAGAATATTGCCAAGAGGAATGCATGAAATAGATTCAAGTACTATGCTTGAAGTAAAATTAAATGAATTAACAAAAAAAATAGAAGAGTTATCATTAAATCAAAAGCTAGTAGAAAAGAATGCAAATATAAATGACTTAGATATTATTTATGCTAGAAACCAGAGAGATAACTTGGTAAATTCTTATCATCCTAATTGAAGAAATCACCCGAATTTATCTTGGAGAAACAACAATTTCCAAGGAGGAGAAAATATAAATGAGAAGAACATAAGTTATGAAGTATTAATTGAACAAGGAGCTAGAATAGTTAAATTAGAAAAGATAATCCAACAAGTAAACAATCGTTTAGAATTTATATTTGGAAATGCTGCAATTCAAAATCAGAATAGAAATATATCACTTAGACAGAAGGAACCAATGGAAGTTAGACCTACTGGAGGATTGCCAATACAAGCTATATCTAATCTTGTCAATAGAACGGTTAATGAAATTGATACCTCTTCTGGGAGGGCAGCTGAATGAAGTAGCATATCTGAAGCAACTATCTGTATGTATATATGTTTTTTTTAATTTTTAGTTAATAGTATCGTAGAGTTAATTTTTAACTCAATGAACTTAGTCCATTGAGTTATTCCTTAACTCCACGAGGGTGTGTAGTAGTTATGTTAATTTTTGTCTCTGCTAAATTTTTGTTTGTGTTATACAGAATCGACAAATGGAATTGATGCAATTACCGTTGGATGCACTAAGGGAAGTACTATGTAACTTGTCAGCTAAAAATCTGTGCAAGTTGTGTTGTGTATCAAAGGAAATTAAAGACTGTATTGAAGAAAAATATTTTCAGGAACTACAAGCTGCAAAAATGACTAAGATTAGAGATGGATTCATATGGAGGTCATTTAATCGTAGTTCAAATACCCATGAATATTTGGCTATGGAAGAAACTACTGGAATTCCACCCAATGCATTAGAAGGAATAAATCATATTATGGGGATAGATGAAGGATTAATTATATACAAGACGAGACCAAGGTATGCAAGTTTATTATTACTTGATATTTGATAAGAAATCCTATAATAGGAGAAGAATGGAATATAGGAAGACCTAATAGATTTGAAGCACCAACTGTAAATTGTGGGTTAGCTTTAATATTTTCTGATAAAAATTCTACAATTCCTGAAAAATTATATTATTGGAGACTTACAGGAAATTGGGGTGAAGATTTACGCTTAAGTGTGTATAATTTTCTGAATAGATCTTGGAATGAAAACATTATAATATATCTAGGACAGAAATTATTAATTAACCAAACACATGTCATACTTGATGGATATATCTATTTAGTCACAGAGATATCAATAACATATAGATCTGATTTATACATAGTGAGCATAAATAGTTATGATGACTATATAGAAATTTTACTTGTACCGAGTGAAATAGCTAAACCACCATCTACAAAATTTAATGAAATTCAAATAGGAATGTGGTATAATGAAGAAGATGATCCTACTTTATGTCTGATAAGATGGTGGGATGAACTGATGAAATTTCAAATATGGATTATGGAAGACATGAATGAATGGAAGTGGGAAGAGTATATTGAAATAGATGTAGAAATAGAAACTGCTACATTACCCTGAAATCAAAAAGGATCCCTTTCTGCATTACATATCATTAATGGTAATAAACTCGTATTTGGAATTTATAATATATTGCATGTTTACAAATTAAAAAGGAACAAAAATTGCATTAAAACAGAATTAATAGTAAGAAGAACTATGCCAAAAAAGTTTGTTTGGACCAATACATTTATTCCATTTGTTTCTACTTTTCAATCATGTTCTTAAGCTGTGATTTTGTGTGTTTAATGTTGTGTATTCTGCATTTATTTTTAGAAGAAAAAAAAAAATTGAAGTTTTCATGTTCATTTAAAAAAAAAAAAAAAAAAAAATTAACTAAAAAAAAAAACAAACAACGGCCTTTCAAAGACTGTCAACTTTTGTTTTGTCTACAGCAATATTTGATTCTACTTGTTTTGAATATAAAGGAGTAGGGATAGCTGATTCATGCTCTTCCTCAAATGCATGTAGTCTTGTACCATTTATGGAGTTTGAGGAGTTCTATTTGATAAACCTACACCTTTTTCCAAATATTTTGCATACTGTTCCAAAAATGCAATCTCAGCACATTTCATTCTGTATTCTCTATCAAATTTACTACGAATACCCATGTATGTAACATTTGCATCAGTATGTTGAAGTTCTTGTCTAACTTCATCTAATATACCCTAAGGAAAGAAGTAATCTCTATAAATTTCTGCTAACCTTTTGTCCACTCGAAATATTTTCTTGAACCAAGTACGTGGAACTTCATCATTCTCTATTTCTTTTCCTTTTGCATCTCTTCTGCTTTTGCCTTTTCCTTTGCGACGACCTTTCTAGAACTTGGAGACCATCATCGCAAGTTATAACAGCAACAAGCGGGAAAGCTTTTCTTGACAAAGTTTACAAATAACCTAAGTGCCCATGTAATAAGTGTTTAAATAGGGTTTTTAGGCGTATAACTCAATGTGAAAAGAAGTCAGGTTTAGAAATTAAATAAATATTGAATAAAGTTTATTCAATCAAGGTACCCGAAATATTCAAATATAACTCATTGAGTTAACTAACCTAACGAGTAAAACGTTGTCTAGAGGTAGTTTTACACGTTACCTTGTCTAACATAACGTCTAGTTAGTACACAACAATTTTCGGATGCTTCCAACTGAAACGTTCCGAAAACAACACACATGCTAAACTTAACATTATCTTGAGAACATTGTAAACTATTTGAACATTTTGTCCTTTGAATCTAAAATAGTTTATTTATCTTTTTAAATTATTTCATCAAGATTTTAAGAGGACATTAACAATTCAAAAAAAAACAAACAATTAAGTTGTAGTTATACGCCTAAAAACCCTATTTAAACACTTATTACACGGGGACTTAGGTTATTTGTAAACTTTGTCAAGAAAATCTTTCCCGCTTGTTGCTGTTTCAACCTGTGACGATGGTCTCCAAGTTCTACAAAGGTCGTGGCAGAGGAAAAGGCAAAAGCAGAAGAGATGCAAAAGGAAAAGAAATAGAGAATGATGAGTTCCACGTACTTGGTTCAAGAAAATATTTCGAGGGGACAAAAGCTTAGCAGAACTTTATAGAAATTACTTCTTTCCTCAGGGAATATTAGATGAAGTTAGACAAGAACTTCAACATACTGATGCAAATATTACATACATGGGTATTTGTAGTAAATTTGATAGAGAATATAGAATGAAATGTGCTGAGATTGCATTTTTGGAATAGTATGCAAAATATTTGGAAAAAGGTGTAGGTTCATCAAATAGAACTCCTCAAACTCTTATAAATGGTACAAGACTACATGCATTTGAGGAAGAGCATGAATCAGCTATCCCTACTCCTTTATATTGAAAACAAGTAGAATCAGATATTGCTGTAGACAAAACAAAAGTTGACAGTCTTTGAAAGGCCGTTGCAATAGAAAGTGCCTTAGAAGAATTAAAACAGAAAACTTTTATGGAGTAATTTGAAAAGAAAACAGCAATACTTGAAAAGGAGAAACAAAAATGTTATAGAAGAAGGAAAGTTAGAAAAATTATGTCTAAGGAAACAAAGTCTATTGAAAAAGGAAAATCAGATGAAAATTTATTTCCAAAGGACAATGTATGTCTAGACATTGTACCTTATTGTGCATCTGATAAACTCATCAGTTCCGAACACACTGAAACTGATGAAGATAATGAGACTTTATTTTCCCTTGCTAGAAAACTTGAGAAGAAATCCAAGTCAAATATGAGCTTAAGTTTTTCTATTAGTACAAGTCCTAATGATGTAGAAATTGACAAATCAGAGTATTAGGCACTTGACATTGAACAAGTTATTGCAAATATAATTGACAATGTAGAAGCAGTAACTAGTCCAAAGGTTGAATTGTCTGGAGTAGCAGATATTGAAATTGTTAAGACTCCAGAAGAGCTAAAAGTTAACCAGCCTTCTATGGAATCTATTGAAGCAGAGTCTGAGAATTCACAGCATGAATCAATGGAATTATCTGTTGAACAAAATGAACAATTACAGACAGATACACCGACTGTAGAATTTATGGAAAAATTGTACTCTAAACATTCTATAGAGACTAAACAGATGAATGTTGAGCATATTGACAATGTTCCTAACACTATTGAAGCTGAAGAATCAAGCTTACCTAAGTAGCTTCAAGATAATATTTTGGAAGAGGAACAACATGACATTCATTTTGAAGAAGAGGTTCCTGAAGACAAATTAAACTCTGAATCACGGCTTCAGGTATCACCTTCTTTGTGTAAAATATTAAAAATTAAAGGTAATGCAATTCATTTTAGATCTGAAGAAGCATTGCAGATATACAATAATTTGATTACATGTCAGATTCTGCATGCTCATCCAATAAAATTCAGAAATTTGATGGAAATAAGAGATCTATTTGAGTTTCAAGGCCTCATTAAATTCTTGCCAGTAGGAACGAAATGGAAGCAATACACAGAGCTTATTGCAGCTTTTTATAGCAATCTGGTCAAGAATGGAAATTTTTTGAAAACTCAAATAAATGAACAGGAGTTTATGTTGTCTCCTGAGTTAATTTTTGAAGTTTTAGGATTAAAGAATGAAGGTGTTATTGTTACCAACAAATTTGACATAATAAGACAACTAGAATGGAACATTTAGTCTTTATCAAAAATTCCAGATGTATATTCTGAAATGAGATTAATGGAAAATTTAAATGCAGAGGCAAGGTTTATTGCAAATATATTGCATGCAAATTTATTTCAGAGAGTTGGGCACAATTTAGAAGTCAGTAGAAGCTATTTATATGCAACTTATGGCCTACTGAATAGAATTCAAATAAATTGGTTTGATGTTTTTATGTCTCAACTACAGCATATGAGTTCAAAGTTATTTTATGGTGATGCTGTATATAGAATCCTTGCAAGCCAATTGACTTTATCTAACTGGCCCTCTGAAACTAAAGGCATGAGAACACTTAGTGTCAAAGATTTGCAAAAATTCCAGGCCATGCATAAACCTCAACGACAACAACAACAACAACCTGATACAGACCATATACAACAACAACAACAACAAAGTTATTCAGTTCAAGCAGAACAGCAAACCCAACTACCTCCTGACTTAGATGTAGTGCTTAACGACATCAGAAATGATATTAGGCATCTAGGAGATAAAATATGTAATGCTATAAGTGATATACTTAGGAGGGGTGGATAACTATTTTTGTTTGTTTCTGAATACAAAAGTAATGTTTGTATTACTTGTTTGATTTGATTGAACAATATATTTTTCTGTAAATGTCTTCAATTATTATTCTTGTTTACAGAAAGAGTTGTTGTAATTATATCTTTTATATATATATATATATATTCTCTGTAATTATCTTTTTGATTAATGACAAAAAGGGAGAGAAATATTATAAAAAGATGATTATGATCTTAATTGCATATATATATTATAAAAGGAGATGCTATTTAAATGGTTATTGTAATCTGACAGATGATAATTAGAAAACTGATACTTATATAATTATTGACATCTAAGAGTTTTAGTTCTAGAGGTAAAATTTACACAAACAATAGAAATAAGCTTAAGTGAACTTAAGTCAACAAACTTGTTTGTTGAATTAAAAGTTAACCCAACGAAGGTGCTTTGTTGAGTTAAACATATTTCATAATTGATTTAATATGGTTTCGTCATCATCAAAAAGGGGGAGATTGTTGAGTATTTTTGTTTTGATGATGTGTGTTGAATGAAAATAATCATATTTGCTCAATTACTATTGCTTGTGAAAAGAAATTAAAATCATCAATTAATACAGAAAAAGCTTATTGATATAAATACTTGTCTGTATTGGATCTGAAGTTAATAACTAGTCGTTTCGTTGCATTAATTTCTCATTTAGCTAAACGTTAAGTTAACGTGTGTTTTTATTGAAAAGTATGATATGTTTTAATGTTATATCTTATGTATCATGAACAATGCACGTTTAGACAACTCGTTAAGTTAGAGTTTTGTTTGTATAGAGGTCACGTGAGAACTCGTTAAGTTAGAGGCTTAAAGGTTAAAATAGGTCACGTGATAACTCGTTAAGTTAGTGAGTAAAAGAAGAGACGAACTCGTTAAGTTAGTGTTATACACGTAGTGAAATTATAAGTTACGAATGTTGTATTGTATCACGTGAGGTGCACATGTTTAACTTGTTAAGTTAACATAACGAAACGTGTTGAGTTGCTATATTGAACACTAAGGCAACACGTTAGGTTAGCGTTATAAACTTAAGTTGTTATTTTTGCACGTGGTAAAATTCTTATTATAAAAACATTTGTTTATTACTAGTTCGTTGAGTTATCATAACACAACAGAGATGGTTCGTTGAGATAGCATAACACCACGGACTTAGTTCGTTGAGTTAGGTACAATACTTGTCACGTGAAATAGCACATGGTGAACTCGTTAAGTTAGAAACGTTAAGTTATATATATATACTTGTGTTATTCATTTAGTTAACATTAAAGTAATGACTTCTTATTACACTGATGAAAAATTTTTGGACGAGAAAGTTTATTTTCAGGAAATTTTTTAGAGATCCAGGACTGATGATTAAAGAAAATTCGAAATATAAACGTGGGTTAGAACGTGTGTGTTTCGATGAAGGAAAAAGAAAAGAAGTGGAGAAGTGGAAAATTGGTAGTGGTTAAACGTGAAGGATATGCATGAAATGAAGATACAGTATAAAAGGCATAGAATTCTCATTGATCAAACCATCCTTGCACACCAAAAAAAAAACCTTTTCAAGGATCAAACCATCCCTGCACACCAAAAGAAAAATCCTTTTCAGAGATCAAAAACACCTCTTCGGGAAAAATCTCTCAAGTGGAAGAAAGTTCAATGAAGCATAAAAAGGTAAGATTTTCATCACTGAAGAGTTGAAATATCAGAAGAAAGCAAATTTGGTGAAGCATGAAAAGACAAGATATTCGACACTGAAGAATTGTTGAAGAAGAAAAAGAAGAATAAGAAAGATCTCAAATAGGGAGAAAAGTTTTAAATTTCGCAAATTAGTTTTCTCTGTTTGTAGTTATGAAATTGTTTAGATGATACATGGTATCGAAATATAATTGCATCTACAATTTCTGAGGAGAATTGAATTGTATATTGTAATTGAAACCTTGAATAAAAATGATTTTATGAAAACAATGTCTCGACTTGTTTTTGAGTTTTAAAGTTTCAATTATATTTCAGAAAATATTAAAAATACACAATTCACCCCCCTCTTGTGTAGCCATACGATCCTACAAATAATATCAGAAGGCAAATTTAGAATACAAACAGATCCTTTCTTGTATGTAGTGAATAAAATTTCATTTGTAGTCATGTCCATAATTTTATAGGAATCCTTTTCAAAAATTACTCTGTAAATCTTCATTAAAACAGGAACACTCAATAAATTAAAACCTAAGTTTTCAACTAATAAGGCATCATTTATAAAACATTTCTCAGTTACCTGAACCTTGCCAGACCCAAGGATATTTGTTTTGCTTTTATTTCCAAAGGTAACTTGTCCGTTCTTGGTCTTTGTTATTTCTGTAAGTAATCGTACATCTCCAGTCATGTGGCTGGATGCTCCACTGTCCGTTATCCATTTTGATTTGTATACCTACAAAATAGTCAAAAAGAGATTTTATCTCTTGGAACCCATTTTTGAGTGGGTCCAAGAATTTTAGAGAGAGTCATATCAAAATAATCCCTATTTTTAGACTTCAACTTATCTATTTTCTAATAATTATTTTTGCATTTCTTTCTCTTAGTGTTATAATTATCAGAACATTTCTCTCCATGTAAACCAAAGTTGAAATTTTCATTTCTGACATTATTTGATTTCCAATATCCGATATTCTTTAAATATGAAGAAAATTGATCAAGAATATTAAAATTCTCAAATGTCTTAGCTTAATTCTTCTAAAGATTTCTTTTGAAATTCTTGCATCGTGTGCTATCATTTATATGCTGCATTTCATCAATTTGCACATATTTTTCTCCCTTTTTGATTACACACGGAATAGTTTTTCTCTTACTATTCTTAGTATTGGAAATAAAGACATTATTTTTAGCAGTACCATCATGCAATATATAATTTTTAGAAGATGCATCGTGTAAACCAATACCATGTTTTTCTACATTTGATATTTTACTACTGAGTTCATTTGTTAAAGTTTGACTATTATTCCATTTACTTAATATAGCCTTTTGATTGCAAACTTTAATCTTTAACACATCAATTTCTGAATTTAAATCAGTAATAGTCAGTTCCAGTTTTTCAATTTTACAGATCATTTTCTTCTTATCAGCAATTAAATTTTCACATTCAACATGCAATTTTCTTTCTATAGTAGTGAACTTTAAAATTTCTTGTACATGCCTTTGATATTCTTCTTTAAATTTATTTAACGTAGAGTTCAGAAAATCAATCTTATTTTCAGATTCATCTAGCATTTTCCTAGTGTCCTTTCTTTCTATTTTGACTTTCTTATATTTTCTGGCCAGTCTATTGTATTCAACAAGTAATCCATTAAAACTATCAAAATTAGCATTTTGATCAGAGGATACCTCACTGGATTTTGCCATAAAGCATACATTTGCTAGATTTTCTTCTAAATCTGATGTTGATGAGGATTCATTGTTTGATGTTGAATCCTTTGTTTCTTCACTTTGTGAAGCTGAAGAGTCATCCCATGTCACTTTAAGCGCCATTCTCTTTCTGAAATTCCTCCTCGAATTCTTCTTATCTTTGTTGAGAGGACAATCAGTTTGAAAGTGACCCAGCCTGTTGTACTTGTAACATATACTTTTGTCTTTCGTGAATGACTTCTTCTCCATATCTCCAGATGTCTTTGCTGACCTAAAGTTCCTGCGTTTCTTCAACAGATTTCTAAATTTTCTGGTCAACAACAATAAATCATCGTTAGAATCATTAGTGACTTCTGAGACTTTATCAGCCTCAAAAGCCAGATCCCTTCTAGGATTTTTTCGTTTGGATCTAAATGTTGTACTTCATAGGCTGTTAGATTTCCTATGAGATCATCGAGAGTATATATATTTAAGTCTTTGGATTCTTCAATAGATGTTGTCTTTTGAGCCCAAATTTTAGTTAAAGATCTAAGGATCTTTCTTACCAAGTCTTTTTCCTCGAATTTCTTATCTAAAGATTTTAATGAATTTACAATCACAAGAAAACGGGAAAACATGTCAGATATACATTCATTTTCATGCATTTTAAAAAGCTCATATTTATGTTCTAACATATTGATCTTAGATTCCTTGACCTGATTAGTACCTTCATTGGCAACTTCTAATGCATGCCATATCTCATATGCAATTTGATATGCAGAAACTTTATTAAATTGATCATGAGATAAAGCACAAAAAAAGATGTTTAAACCTTTAGCATTCAGTGTGATTTACTCCTTTTCATCAAAAGTCCAAGTATCATATGGAGTCGTAACTAACACTATTGGATTGCTAATTTTATGCCATAATTTGAAATCGACTAACTGAAAGAATGCTTTCATCCTATATTTCCAGTAGCCATAATTGCTACCTTCGAACATAGGAGGATGATTAGTAGTCTGTCCTTCAGTCATAACTAAGATTTCAGAATTATCCATTTTAAACAGATGATCCGAAGTAAATGACAGGAAAAACCAATTCCTAAATAGAGAAATGAAGGCTTTTGGATGTTTTAAACAGTTTAATATGCTTTGATACTAGTTGTAGGATTGTCTATATCACAAGAGGGAGGGTGAATTGTGTCTTTAGTAATTAAACTAGTAGATAAAACAAAAGCACAAAACACTCGTAAATGAAATTCTATTCTTTTCAAGACAGAATTTACAATATCTTTTTAGCTCAATTCCCTTCTTGACGGTTTTGATACAGTAATTTTTGATATACAATTCAAATAGGAAAACAAAGCTCTTTTTCAAAGCTAATTTTGAATTGTAAAAACCTGATCTTTATGAACACAGCTCTTTTCTTTCTCTTTACTTAGCTTCTGTATCTCTTCTTCTCCAATTGTCGAATTTCTAGACTTCTTGTGTTTGCAGCTCCTTTTCTAAAATTGCTTGGAATTTCGAACTTCTTCTGATGTTGGAGAACTTTTCAGAATATGAATATTCAAACTTAGCTTTTCAGTTAGGGATCCAGATTGAATATTCAGACATGGTTTTTGAGATTGGGATCCCCTTTGGTAATGTGAGTACTCTCTATTTGTAGTTGAACTCTGTTGTCTTTCACGTTCATCATGTTCATCCTCTTGATCCACAATCCATAATCTACGTACTAATTTTTTCTTTAATCCAAATTACTTTCTATTTAAATTTCCACTTTCTTCACTAACATTTTGAGTTTCCACGATCTCCACTCGTAGATTCACTGAAATTTTATCTTCCTAGAGACTTGTAGAATATCTTCTAAGTCTTCGATTTAGTCGAACATTTATCCTTTAACTTCTGTCGAAACTCAAACACTTATCCTTTAACTCTTCGAGTTCTTGCACCTGCAAAACACATGACTAAACAAGGAAACTTATCTGTTCGTTAGTCCTTTTACAAAACTTGAACAGTTATCTATCCATGCGTATAAAAACTCGAATAGTTATCTAACTATTAGATTTTTCATTACCGAACGCACATGGCATATAATTAGCAATCCTATAGTATTAGTTACGACTCCATATGGTACTTGGACTTTTGATGAAAAGGAGCGAATGACACTGAATGTTAAAGGTTTAAACATCTTGTTTTATGCTTTATCTCATGATCAATTTAATAAAGTTTCTGCATATCAAACTACATATGAGATATGACATGCATTAGATGTTGCCAAGGAAGGTCCTAACCAGGTCAAGGAATCTAAGATTAATATGTTAGTACATAAATATGAGCTTTTTAAAATGCACGAAAATGAATGTATCTCTAACCTGTTTTCTTGAGATTGTAAATTCATAAAATCTTTAGATAAGAAATTCGAGGAAAAAGACTTGGTAAGAAAGATCCTTAGATCTTTAACTAAAATTTGGGCTCAAAAGACAACATCTATTGAAGAGTCCATAGATTTAAATACATATACTCTCGATGATCTCATAGGAAATCTGATAGCCTATGAAGTACAACATTTAGATCCAAAAGGGAAAAATCCTAGAAGGGATCTGGCTTTTGTGGCTGATAAAGTCTCAGAAGTCACTAGTGATTCTAACGATGATTTACTGTTGTTGACCAGAAAATTTAGAAATCTATTGAAGAAACGTAGGAACTTTAGGTCAACAAAGACATCTAGAGATATGGAGAAGAAGTTATTCACAAAAGACAATCATATGCTATAAGTGCAATAGACCGGGTCACTTTCAAACTGATTGTTCGCACAACAAAGATAAGAAGAATTCGAGGAGGTATTTTAGGAGTAAGAAATTCAGAAAGAGAAGGGCACTTAAAGTGACATGGGATGACTCTTCAGCTTCACAAAATGAAGAAACAAAAGATTCAACATTAGACAATGAATCCTCATCAACATCAAATTCAGAAGAAAATCTGGCAAATGTATGCTTCATGGCAAAATCTAGTGAGGCATCCTCTGATCAAAATGCTAACTTTGATAGTTTTGATGGATTGCTTGTTGAATACAATAGACTAGCCAGAAAATATAAGAAAGTAAAAATAGAAGGAAAGAACACTAGGAAAATGCTAGATGAATCTGAAAATAAGGTTGATTTTCTAAACTCTACGTTGAATAAATTTAAAGAAGAAAATCAAAGGCGTGCACAGGAAATTTTAAAGTTTACTACAATAAAAAGAAAATTGCATGCTAATTGTCAAAATTTAATTGCTGATAAGAAGAAAATGATCTGTGAAATTGAAAAACTGGAACTGACTATTACTGATTTAAATTCAGAAATTGATATGTTAAGATTAAGGTTTGCAATCAAAAGGCTATATTAAGTAAATGGAATAATAGTCAAACTATAACAAATGAACTTAGTAGTAAAATATCAAATGTAGAAAAACATGGTATTGGTTTAAACGATACATCTTTTGAAAATTATATATTGCATGATAGTACTGCTAAAAATAATGTCTTTATTTCCAATACTAAGAATAGTAAGAAAAAAACTATTCCATGTGTAATTAAAAAGGGAGAAAAATATGTGCAAATTGATAAAATGCAGCATATAAATGATAACACACGATGCAAGAATGTCAAAAGAAATTTTCAAAAAAATCAAGCTAAGTCATTTGAGAATCTTAATATTCTTGATCAATTTTCTTCATATTTAAAAAATATCGGATATTGGAAATCAAATAATGTTAGAAATGAAAATTTCAACTCTGGTTTACATAGAGACAAATGTTCTGATAATTATAACACTAAGAGAAAGAAACGCAAGAATAATTATCAGAAAATAGATAAGTTGAAGTCTAAAAATACGGATTATTTTGATATGACTCTCTCTAAAATTCTTGGACCCACTCAAAAATGGGTTCCAAGAGGTAAAATCTCTTTTTGACTATTTTGTAGGTACACAAATCAAAATGGATAATGGACAGTGGAGCATCTTGCCACATGATTAGAGATATACGATTACTTACAAAAATAACAAAGACCAAGAATGGACAAGTTACCTTTGGAAATAAAAGCAAAACAAATATCCTTGGGTTTGGCAAGGTTTAGGTACAAAATTTGATAATGATCAAATGGACACCTTTTGTGAAGAATTAGGCATAGATCATAGGTACTCATTTCCAAGAGCTCCTTCATAAAATGGGATAGTAGAACGTAAAAATAGATCACTTCAAGAAATGTCCAGAACCATGTTAAATGAGAATAAGTTACCCCTATTTCTCTGATCAAAAGTAGTTCATACAACATGCTATGTTATAAATAGAGTACATCTAAGACTAATTTTAGATAAAACTCCTTATGAGATATGGTATACCAGGGTTCCCAAAATAAGTTATTTAAAACCCTTTGGCTGTAAGTGTTTTATTTTAAACACTAAGGAACGAAGAGACAAATTTAGAGCCAAATCAGATGAAGGTATTTTTGTTGGTTATTCCATTAGAAGTAAGGCATAGCATCCTTTTTAAATAAGCTATTTGACCTTTTAAAGCCAAATCTATTTAGGGCTTGGCAACCCAATTTAAGTACGCCATAGATTCTTTAGACTACATTTATGTAGGGGGAGCAATTTCTCATATAATAATTCAACTCTTATGAACTATTATATGTTTTCATGAAAGAATCTACATAATTTCAGGAAATTAACATTAATTCAGTACATTTTTGAACTATCGGTAAATTACAAGCTTTTTAATTCTTATGTATCCGAATTTTCGGTGATTTCGGAAGACTATATTGTATATATATCGGACAGTTATGTTTTAAATGATCAATAGAATATTTTATTATTTCCTGAAGTACACGTGTTAAAGCCTAAATGCATATCTTAAGTGAATGTTCAGTAAGTTATCTGTTAACTCTCCGAAATGCATCTGAGCATCGGATATTTAGGTTTATAAGTATCCAAAAATATCTAAACACCTTAAGTTAGAATTATGGACGTGTTGAATTTCATTACTTTATTATGTCTCAGTTGAAACTCGAACAGTTATGTTTAACTCTTCAACTTTCACACCTATCCATTCGAGAAACTCGAACAGTTAACTTAATATTATTATATTTTTCTGAAAGACTTAATATCTGACAATAACTATTCTCATTTCTCGTATAGTTATGTGCTATGCTGCTCACAAACCTCGAATAGTTATCATAAGTCTTCGAGTTTTCTCACTTTTCACTTAGCCAGAAGTTATTTTCTTTACATGAATAGTTACGCTAAGTATTCTGCTTTTGTTGGTTGTAAAACTCGTACAATTCTTGTAAACACTTGAGTTATTTATCAGTAACAGATCTTATATTTATGATTTCAATGATTGAATCCATTTATCCGTTTATAAACTCAAAGAGTTATAAATGTTTTACTAACAACCTTTCGTGTTTCTACCTTGGTAAAACCCTAGTTTCACAATCTTTACTTCCACTAAGTTCTACAGTGCACAACGAAGCTTAATCGACAATGTCAGGATGTGGTAGAATGACAAAAGTGCAAAAAATAGAGCTGGAACTTCAGAAAATGCAAAGTGAAATCAACGACATTTACTCAAGGTACACTTTTACAAATGAAATACTGCATGAAATTAGAAAAGCTGTTCAAGACGAGAAAAATTCTATTGGAAGTTTATTCGCAATTATGTAACATTTATATCTATGATTGATCTATACAACAACTATCTCTATAGGAAAGAATGTTCTATAATAGATTCATTTTGTATTTCTGAAATTTCTATACTTGAGACATTGGTAGTGTGATATTCAATCTGTAACTATGTATGTTGTTGATTATATACATTTATCAACAAGTATATTATATACTGTAACAGACATAACCATATGTATAAACTGAAGTATAAGCAACTATACCAAAAATCAAAAGTTTCTATCTGAGATACAGTTAGAGGAAGAATATCTATACATTCCTCGTTAGATGAAATATCTTCAACATTCACAGACTCAGTGTCTATATCATCAAAAATATTCTCAAAATTGATATCATCTATATATGTATCATCAAAATTTCCTACATGTTCTCTTTCCGTAGGAAAAGAATGTGTGCTTGCAACATGATGTGAAAAACTGTCCATTATATTAAAAGATACATTATGCACTAATGTGACATAATACCTTAGAGTGTATGCGTGTAATCCAATATTTGTCACATCTACTGGGATTCTTGACACAAATGTCTGTCCAACTTCTGCAATGGAACATAGTTTTCCATTTTTCAATGATTCTTCTTTTTGCTGCATTATTCCTTCTACACCTGCAGTTAGTCCAAAATATTCTAATGACTTTTTCTTTTTCCGACTATATGTCTGTAGTATTTCTAGTTGTTCAGGAGGTTCTAAAATTTTCTTAATTTCTCCTGTTAAAGGCACATGTGGTCGTGATGGTCCTTCACCATGATGCCTAGGTGGTAATAATGGAATATAGAGTTTTAAGCTCTCAACCTCTACCATTTTTTGTTGATAAACTTTTTGTCCTTCACTTCGAAGACCCATTTTTCTAATGGTAGTTTTCTGTTCATCTATATACTGTTGAATGTCATCTAAAATAGCTAGGGGAAAATAATGTTGGGAGTACAAAGATTCTAATTCCCTGTTTGCATTTTCTATCATTGGTCCCCATTTCTTTCCATAGTAAGTGATAGACTGTACCAATTTTTCAGGTATATGTCTAGAACTTGTAACAACCGTAGGGTTAGGTTGTAAAGTTCATTTCCATAGTTGTAATGCGGAAAGTTCAGTCTCTTATAGTCTAAACTATGTTTCAGCATAATTGCGAATAAACTTCCAACAGAAATTTTTCTCGTCTTGAACAGCTTTTCTAATTTCATGTAGTATTTCATTTGTAAAAGTGTACCTTGAGTAGATGTTGTTGATTTCACTTTGCATTTTCTGAAGTTTCAGCTCTCTTTTCTACACTTTTGTCATTCTACCACGTCTTGACATTGTCGATTAAGCTTTGATGTGCACTGTAGAACTTAGTGGAAGTAAAGATTGTGAAACTAGGGTTTTACCAAGGTAGAAACACGAAAGGTTGTTAGTAAAATATTTATAACTCTTAGAGTTTATAAATGGATTCAATCATTGAAATCATAAATATAAGATCTGTTACTAATAAATAACTCTAGTGCTTACAAGAATTGTATGAGTTTTACAACCGACAAAAGCAAAATACTTAGCATAACTGTTCGTGAAAAAAAGTATAACTTCGAGCTAAGTGAAAAAGTGAGAAAACTCGAATACTTACGATAACTATTCGAGTTTTGTGAGTAGTAAAGCACATAACTATACGACAAACAAGAATAGTTATTGTTAGAGATTAAGTATTTTAAAAAAAATAATAATATTAAGTTAACTGTTCGAGTTTCTCGAATGGATAGGTGTGAAAGTCGAAGAGTTAAACATAATTGTTCGAGTTTCAACTAAGATATAATAAAGCAATGAAATTCAACACGTGCATAATTCTAACTTAAGGTGTTTAGAGATTTTTAGATATTTATAAACCTAACTATTCGATGCTCAGATGCATTTCGGAGAGTTACCAAATAACTTACCGAACATTCACTTAAGATATGCATTTAGGCTTCGACACGTGTACTTCAGGAAATAATAAAATATTCTAGTGATCGTTTAAAACATAACTGTGCAATATACAATATAGTCTTCCAAAATCATATAAAATTCGGATACTTAAGAATTAAAAAGCTTGTACTTTACCGACAGTTTAGAAATGTACTGAATTAATGTTAATTTCCTGAAATTATGTAGATTCTTTCATGAAAACATATAATAGTTCATAAGAGTTGAATTATTATATGAGAAATTGCTCCCCCTACATAAATGTAGTGTAAAGAATCTCTAGCTTACTTAAACTAGGTTGCCAAGCCCTTAATTGATTTGAGTCTCTCTAATATATATATATTTTTTAAATATGAATTAAATACAGAAATAAGTATTAGATTTAAAAATTTAGACTTTCTGGCTTTTATCTAATTCAGTTTACAAAAGATAATTCATAAAGATATACCTTTAGGAACTTAAAAGAATTTAATAATGAGTACACGAACCTAAGACAATAAATATCGTACATTATGTGTAAAGAGTAGATAATAACAAGGAAAAATAACAAAGATTATATGCACAGATTATGGCAGGATTGTTATAACACCTTGAAAATAAATTAAGCATGAGTACATTGCCCCTTTTTTTTTCCTTTTTTTTTTTAATTGTAATCTGAATTACTTGCAAAATGAGTTTTCAATCAGCACATCCCAAACCAGTTGGTTTAAGTGACTAGGGTTTAAGATCCCTCAACGGACTTAATTACTCAAATAATTGTAAAAAAGAAGAAGAAACAAGACAGTAAATTAAATTAGAGGCAACCGCAAGACTTAATTTTTCTAACAAAACGTTAATAACTTTCCTTTAATAAACAGTACATACTTTCTATGTATTTTCCTATTAAAATCTCTATAATAGCATTTAACTATTAACGTTTTGTCTGATTTTTGCATTAGAAGTTTCACATGAAGGTACTTCTCAAGTTAAAGAGACTAAGATAAACATGTTAATTCATAAGTATGAACTCTTTAAGATGCATGAAGACGAAAGTATTTCTAAGATGTTTTCTAGATTTCTTGATATCATAAACTCTTTAAAATGCTTAGGAAAGAATTTTGAATAGAAGGATTTGGTGAGGAAAATTCTCAGATCTCTAAGTTCTAAATGGTCTCAAAAAATAACATCAATTAAGGAATCACAAGATTTAAATGTTTATACCATGAATGAACATATAGGAAACTTAACAGCTTATGAAGTTCAATTAAATGAATCACTAAGTCACAACAAACTAAAAATGAAGAAAGAAATAGCCTTCGAAATTAATTCAGATTCTGATATATCTACTGATTCTGATGAGGATTTGATCTTGCTGACTAGGAAATTCAAGAAAACATGGAAGGCTAGGAAACAACAAAGGAATAAAGATGACAAACCCTTAACATCAAAATCACTGAATGACAAGAATTCTTCATCTAGAAAGTATGTATGTTACAACTGTAAGAAACCTGAACATCTTTCTCCAGATTGTCCTATAAGGAAAAATGAAAAGCATAATAGGACAAATCAGAAGAAGACTCAGAAAAAGTTTTACAAGAAAAAAGCTTTGAAGGTCACTTGGGATGACACGTTTGAAAAGTCTGAATCTAAGGAATCATCATCAAAATCTTCACATTTAGAAGGAGAACCAGAGTTAGAAGACGTTGCTCATGTGTGCTTCATGGCAAATGAGTCTGAGGTGATATCTAATCCTGAAAGTTATTCAGATTTTAATTTTAATGAATTATTATATGCTTATCATGCATTATTACAAAAACTTAAAGTTTGTAAATTGGAAAATAAGAATATTAGAAACTCTTTATCCATTATGGAAGAAGAAAATTGTTTCTTGTCTACTACTTTAGGAAAGTTTAAATGTGATAATGAAAATCATGCTAGAGATTTGCATAAATTTAGATGTAATGAATGTGTATTGCATGAACAAATACAGAATATAAATGTTGAAAAATTAAAGATAGAATCTAAAAATAAAATATTTAGAAAAAATATAAATGATCTCGAATTAGAGATTGATAAATTAAAACTGAGAGAGCTAGATTTAAATTCTACCATTTAGAAATGGAATTTAAGTCAAACTAAGTTAGACAAACTAACTAATACCCCTGCGGTGTCATATAAATTTGGCTTAGGATTTGATTATCCTGAATATCCTGAATCTCAAGCCAATAATGGATTTATTAGTTGTAGTGCAAGTAAATCTAAGACTAAAATTCCTTTTATCATGAAACAAGGTAATAAATATGTAGAAGTAGGTACTTCAAGGGATGAATCATGTAGTAATAATATAAATCAATGTGATTTGTTTAAATGTACTTCTATCATGACTATTAATGTTTCTAAAAATCTTGTTTCTTGTTTTGGAAATTCAGTTTCTAATGTTTCTAAAATTTCAAACAATTGTAGTAAACTGAAAATTCAAAAACCCAAGCATGTAATTCAAAATACTAGTGTTAGACCAATTACTCATTCTACATGTGATAAATCTGAAAATTCTTGGGCAGAAAAATATTTTGTATGCACTGAAAATTCAAATACATGTACAAACTCTTGGTATGAACTTACTAAATTGTATGAGCATGACCAAAATAAATTAACACCTAATAAAAATCAGTTTGGTCTTGGTTATACTACATCTGAAAAATCAGTGATGCATATCTGTGGCATAGAAGGATTGGGCATATAAATATGAAATTGTTACATAAACAATCTAGAAAACATTTAGTGAGAGGTTTACCAAAGATTAAATACTCAAAGGACTTTATGTGTGGTGCATGTGAGTTAGGTAAACTTCACAAAAACTCTTTTAAATCCAAAACTGATATTTCAAGCAAGAGAGTCTTAGAAATTATACATATGGATCTATTTGGACCAACAAGAATCATGAGTCTTGGTGGTAAACGGTATGTATTTGTTTTAGTAGATGACTTCTCTAGATACACTTGGGTATATTTTCTAGCATCTAAGACAGAAGTTTTTGAAAAATTTAAAATGTTTTGCAATTTTGTTCAAAATGAGCAAAGTGTCTCTATTCAAAAACTTAGGAGTGATCATGGAACTGAATTTGATAATGATCAAATGGATAACTATTGTAATGAGCATGGCATTGATCACAGATTTTTTTTTCCAAGAGCACTGTGTCAAAATGGTGTTGTTGAGAGAAAGAATAGATCACTTCAAGAAATGGCCAGAACTATGTTGAATGAACATAAGTTACCTCAAAATCTTTGGGCTGAAGTAGTGAATATAGCTTGTTATGTTATTAACAGAAGTTACTTAAGACCTCGTGTTAATAAAACTCCTTTTGAAATTATGTTTAATAGGGTTCCAAAAATTTCCTATATGAAACCATTTTGCTGCAAGTGTTTTATTCTTAATACTAAGGATAAAAGGGATAAATTTCAAGCCAAAGAGGATGAAGGAATTTTTGTAGGTTACTCTATTAGAAGTAAAGCCTATAGAGTATATAACAAGACTTCTAGAACTATTGAAGAAACCCTCCATGTAAGCTTCAATGAAAATTCTTTTAGAGAATCTCAATCTAAAGTTGATAATGATGATATGATCAATTTTCCAAAAGAGTTAGAGATCAATAAAGAGATTGAAGATTTATCTGAGAAAATCAAAAATATGAACTTAAATGATCAAACTCATGATAAAAGTGATGGACCTTCAGATGTTGATGAGAATATTGAGGAAAATCAGAGAAATTGGCGTTATTCTTCATTACATCCCATTACTCAAGTCATTGGTAATATTAATGAGGGAGTTAAAACTAGAGCTTCAGTAAATTTAGATAGTATGTGTATGTTTGTTTCTATGGTAGAACCAAGGAATATACAAGAAGCATTATCTGATGAAAATTGGATAGTGGCAATTCAAGAAAAACTAAATCAATTCATCAGAAATGATGTTTGGGAATTAGTCTCTCCACCAGAAAATCAGTCCATAATAGGTACAAAGTGGATCTTTAGAAACAAAACTAACGAAACTGGTCAAGTTATAAGGAACAAAGCTAGATTAAGTGCACAAGGGTATACACAAGAAGAAGGACTAGATTATGATGAAACATTTGCTCCTGTGGCTTAGTTAGAAAGTATTAGAATATTATTAGCCTATGCTTGTTATATGGATTTTAAATTATATCAAATGGATGTAAAGAGTGCATTTCTAAATGGTTTAATTAATGAAGAAGTCTATGTAAAACAACCACCTAGATTTGAAGATATTAAAAATCCTGACTTTGTGTATAAATTGAAGAAAGCCTTATATGGTTTGAAGCAAGCACCTAGATCATGGTATGAAAGATTATCTACTTTTTTAATAGAAAAAGGCTATATCATGGGAAAAGTGGATCATACTCTATTTATCAAAAGAGATGGTAAAGATCAGATTGTTGTTCAAATATATGTGGATGATATAATCTTTGGAGCAACTTCTAATAAACTAATAAAAATATTTTCTAAAGAGATGACTAGTCAGTTTGAAATGAGTATGATAGGAGAACTTACATATTTTCTAGGACTTCAAATTAAGCAAATGGATAAAGGTATATTTTTAAATTTGGAAAAATATACAAATGAAATGCTTAAGAAATTTAATTTTAATAATATAAGGATTCGAGGAACTCCTATGAGTACTTCTTTAAAGTTAGATATTGATGACATAGGAAAATCAATAGATCAAAGAAAATACAGAAATATGATTAGTTCTTTACTTTATTTGACTGCTAGTAGACCTGATATTATGTTTACTGTGTGTGTTTGTGCTAGATTTCAATCTAATCCTAAAGAATCACACTCAATTGCAGTTAAAAGAATATTTAGATATATACAAGGAACTAAAAATTTCGGATTGTATTATTCTAAGGATAGTTCAATAGATCTTATAGGATATACTGATGCTGATTATGTAGGATCTAAATCTGATAGAAAGAGTACTAGCGGCACATGTCAATTATTGGGAAATAATTTGGTGTCATGGTTAAGTAAAAAGCAAAACTGTGTAGCACTTTCTACTATAGAAGCTAAATATGTTGTTGCTGCACTGTGTTGCACTCAGATTCTGTGGATAAGGCAAACTTTAGAAGATTTTGGATTATCTTATGACACAACTGAGATTTAATGTGACAGTAATTTTGCAATAAATCTTTCCAAAAATCCTGTATTACATTCTAGAGCAAAGCATATAGAGGTTTGACATCATTTTCTAAGAGATAACGTAATTAAAGGAAAAATTAAATTAGAATTTGTGTCTAATAAAGATCAATTAGCTGATATATTTACAAAACCTCTAGATGAAAATACATTCTGTAACATAAGATTAAATTTAGGTATTTGTAGGCTATGTGATGTGTAAAATGCTTAAACTCCACAAAAAGATAAATATTATTGTTGATGTTGTTCACCTCATAGATATTATAAACTTATCATAAATATCTAAGTACTATCTAAACTGCTGCTTAAGATACTATGTATTTATTGTAAAATCATAGTAGTATCTTATTGATTTTAAGTAGTTTATCAATTTTAATGGTTTTTACGATTTTAAATGAAAGTGTAAATGAAAAACATTAAATACTTCTAAAATTCTGAAACTTTGATTAAGTGTTTTATTTGAATCGAGGAAAGTGCATATGATCATGCATAAATTTGACTTAATTCATTAAACTTGTAGAATAATTTATATGTAACTCATCTTAAACTATTAATCAAAAGTATAAGCTTATTAAAACTGATTCATATTTTCAGTAAAATCATAGAAGTAAAAATTGTATGAGATTTGTGTTTTATTGCATCTGTATTAATGGAATACATATATATTGTGCTTAAAATGAAAGTACTTACAAAGTGAAAATCTTTGAGAGTTTATTGATCAATTTGATCACGAGCCTTTTGTACTTGAGCAGATAGGTATGTAAGGATAGTTGTCTTGAAAAAGGATTCTTTAAATCTGGCAACCTAAGGTCCTAATCAGATCTGGGATTGTTGATTGAAAGCTCATTACATGGGTACATTATAAAGCTCTTGTATGATTCAAGCTTTACAAACTAACTTTTAAAGAAAATTATCAATAGTTACTGTTTTGAAAAGAAAAAGTTGTTTCATTAATTATAGATATCTTTGAATCGAATATAGTTTCTACCAATATGGCTACTCATTTATTGAATCAACATTAGTACTTTTGAAAACGTTTATTTGAGATACATTCTTTTATTCTCCTTGAATTAATCATATTGAGTTCAAAGTTGTGTTTTTGATTCATATACAGCAGGAATTGATTCTAGAAATCATTTTTGATGAATTCAAAATAACGGAAGTTTCTGAAAAGAAAATTTAAAAGTTTAGTTATACTTAACATCTATTGTTATACAAGTATATTTTGTATGTTATTGAATATATAAGAAGTATATTTGTAGGGGGAGGATTAACAATGTTCAAAAAAGATTAATATAATTTAGAATACAAATCTTGGTTAATCTAAATTAAAGTCCTCTTAAGATCTTGGTGAAACAATTTAAAAAGACAAACAAACTGTTTTAGATTCATAAGAAGAGAATATTAGAATAGTTTACAATGTTCTCAAGATAATGTTAAGTATAGCATGTGTGTTGTCTTCAGAAGATTTCAGTTGAAAGCATCTAAATTTTTGTTAAGTGTACTAACTGAACGTTATGTTATATAAGGTAATGTGTAAAACTGCCTCTAGACAGCGTTTTACTCATTAGGTTAGTTAACTCAACGACTTATTCTTGAATATTTTGGGTACCTTGATTGAATAAACTTTATTCAATTTTCATTTAATATCTAAACCCGACTTCTATACACGTTAAGTTATTCGCCTAAAACCCTATTTAAACACTTATTACACGGGCACTTAGGTTATTCGTAAACTTTGTCAAGAAAATCTTTCTCGCTTGTTACTGTTACAACCTGCGATGATGGTCTCCAAGTTCTACAAAGGTTGTGGCAGAGGAAAAGGCAAAAGCAGAGAAGATGCAAAAGGAAAAGAAATAAATACTAATGAAGTTTCACGCACTTGGTTCAAGAAAATACTTCGAGTGGATAAAAGGTTAGTAGAAATTTATAGAGATTACTTCTTTACTCAAGGTATACTAGATGAAGTTAAACAAGAGCTTCAAAATACTAATGAAAATATTACATATATGGATATTCAAAGTAAATATGATAGAGAATACATAATGAAATGTGCTGAGATTACATTTCTCGAGTAGTATGCAAAATATATGGAAAAAGGTGTAGGTTCATCAAATAGAATTCCTCAAACTCCTCTAAGTGGTACAAGACTACATGCATTTGAGGAAGAGCATGAATCAGCTATCCCTACCCTTTTATATTCAGAACAAGTAGAATCACATATTGCTGTAGATAAAAGAAAAGTTGACAGTCTTTGAAAGGCTATAGTAATAGAAAGTACATTTGAAGAATTAAAGCATAAAACTTTTCTAGAGCAATTTGAAAAGAAAATAGCAATACTTGTAGAGGAGAAACAGAAATGTTATAGAAGAAGAAAAGTTAGAAAAATTATGTCTATAGAAACAAAGTCTATTGGAAAAGGAAAATCGGATGAACATTTATTTCCAAAGGACAATGTATGTCTAGACATTATATCTTACAATGTATTTGATAAACTCATCAGTTCCAAGCATACTTGTAGGATCGTCTGTATCACAAGAGGGGGGGTGAATTGTGTCTTTAGTAATTAAATACTAGCGGATAAAATAAGAGCACAAAACAGTCGTAAATGAAATTTTATTCTTTTATTTCAAGACAGAATTTACAATATCTTTTCAACTCAATTCCCCTCTTGACGATTTTGATACAGTAATGTTCTATATACAATTCAAATAGGAAAACAAAGCTCTTATTCAAAACTAATTTTGAATTGTATATAACCTGATATTTATGCACACAACTTCTTTCTTTCTCTTTGCTCAGCTTCTGTATCTCTTCTTCTCCAGTTGTCGAATTTCCAGACTTCTTACGTTTGCAGCTCATTTTCTAAAATTGCTTGGAATTTCAAACTTCTTCTGATGTTGGAGAATTTTTCAGAATATGAATATTCAAACTTAACTTTTCAGTTAGGGATCAGATTGAATATTAAGACTTGGTTTTTGAGATTGGGATCCTCTGTTGTAATGTAGCTCGTACTCTCTATTAGTAGTCGAACTCTGTTGTCTTTCACCTTCAGCATATTCATCCACTTGATCCACAATCCATAATCCATAATCCACGTACTAATTTTCTCTTTAATCCAAATTACTTTTTATTTTAATTTCCACTTTCTCTACTAACATTTTGAATTTCCACGATCTCCACTTTGTAGATTCACCGAAACTTTATCTTCCTTGAGTCTTGTAGAATATCTTCTAACTCTTCGATTTAGTCGAACATTTATCCTTTAAGTCTTGTAAAAACTCAAACACTTATCCTTTAACTCTTCGAGTTTTTGCACCTGTAAAACACGTGACTAAACAAAGAAACTTATTTGTTCGTTAGTCCTTTTATAAAACTCGAACAGTTATCTATCAATGCATATAAAAACTCGAACAGTTATCTAACTATTCGATTTTTCATTACCGAATGCACATGGAAAATACGTGACAACTTAAAACATTAAAAGCACACGTGCAAATAACCTTAACTATACGAGTTTTTAACATAAAGTATTCAACAAAAATGAAACGTTAACTATCCAAAAGTTTAACTATCTGAAACGTTAACTATCCGAAAGTTTAACTATTGCAAATCTAACTCTTCAGAAATCTTTAATTTATCCAACATAAAAATGAAACATTCCGATAATCTATTAACTATTATACTTAGAGAAATATACTTAGAGAATATTATGTAGACTTATTTAAATACGTTAATAAAGCATATATCATCAAAATTAAATACTTAGCAATCTCCCCCTTTTTGATGATGTCAAAACCTAATAAGTCACATAATTTATATCTCCCCCTTTTTGGCATTATAAAAAAGTAAACAAACTATTTTCGCCCCCTTTAGGAAGTTAAGCAAGTTAAATGTAAGGAAGGAAATCTTACTAAATATATATTAATCAAAATGATAGTTTTAAACATACATAGGATTTATGGATTAAGCATAAACTATTTAATATCATAAACTGTGAAAAATAATCACGTAACATTAAAATCAGTAAACAGTTTACATAATAGTTTTGGTTACAAATTACAAAAAATAAATCATGTAATACATAATTTGTATAATCACAAGCCTCTTTGTCTTCGAAAAATATCAGTCAGAGTATCTAAAATTTTCTTTGCAATTTCTGTACTAACTCTGTTTATCTGATCAAGTAATGCTTAATCTAAATCATTTTGAGAAACTTGTGATGGTTGCTGTAAAAATTCACTATGTATGTTTGTATCTATACCTGTATGTATTTCTATATGTATACCTTGTTGTATATCTGTATGTTGCTGTGTTTCTGTAAATTGTGTGGATCGTTGCTATTGTGGCTGTGACTGTGTTTGCCGATCCTGTTGTTGTTGTTGTCTGAGGACAGGTGTATCTGCTTCCTAGTATTTTTGGAGTTCCTTTGCAGAGAAAGATCTTGACTTTAATCTTTTCTATGGCCAAGGTGTAATATCTATTTGACTTGCCATAATTCTCAAAATCGTATCACCATAAAATAATTTACTCTGTAAATGTAAGATATGAGAAACAAAAATATCATACCAGTTCACCTGTATATGGTTTATTAATGCGTATGTAGCATAAAGACAACATCTGCCAACTTCTACCCCATGACCAAACCTCTAAAACAATGTAGCATGCAATATTTTTGCAATAAAACGTGCTTGGCCATTTAAGTCATTTAGTAATCTCAATGGTTTGTTGGCAATTGGATCTTTGGCTAAACTTGTAATATCCCATCCCAATCGATAAACCTGTTTTCTTTCTAATAATTTAACTCCTCCATTTTTCAAACCAAGTACCTGATGAAGTAAATCTGGAGTTAAATATATGTCATTGTCTTGTATATTAGAAATAGGAATACCTTCTTCCACTGTTAAGTTTGAGTAAAAATAACTGATAAGTTCGGGTATAGCAAGATGGCCTAGCTGTTGTGGAAGTAGAGTCAACAAGCCTTGAAATTCAAACAATTCTCGTATGTGTGCCTTCCCTTCAAACTTAGCTGGTCTTAAATATAAAACTGTAAAAGTTTTATATGTCTGAAATTTATCATAACAAGAATTATTTCTAAACCATAATAGTGTATTTTCATCTAAACTCTATTTAGGATTAGGTATTTTCCTGTCATGATGTTCTGAGCTAGGACTTGTTTCAATATTATCAACAGCATCTATATTTTCAGATCTTTCAGAATTGGTGGAATTGCCATCAAAACTAGTATAAATGTTTGAAATATTTGTTATTGTCGTATCAATAATCTGCTGAATTTCTTCTGTTTGTTCTTCTGGAAATATTTCAGTAATAACAATCTTTGTAACAATCTATATATCAGCAACATGTATATCTATATTTGATCTATTTAACTGTCTCTGTATGAAAGAATGTTCTATATCTATCTGTGGAATAGAATCATCCTGTATTTCTGAAATTTGTATATGTGAGACATTGGTAGTATCATATTCTATTTGTAACTGTGTATGTTGTTGATTATATACATTTATCAACAAGTATACTATATACTGTAACAAACATAACCATACATATAAAGTGTAGTATAAGCAACCATACCAAAATTCAAAAGTCTCTATTCGAGATACAGTAAGAGGAAGAATATCTATACATTCCTCTTCAGATGAAATATCTTCAAAATTCATAGAGTTAGTGTCTATGTTATCAAAAATATCATCAAATTGGATATCATTTGTATATGTATCATCAAAATTTCCTACATTCTCTCTTTCCGTAGGAAAAGAATGTGTGCTTGCAGCATTGTGTGAAAAACTGTCCATTGTATTAAAAGATATATTATGCACTAATGTGACACAATACCTTAGAGTATATGCTTGTAATCCAATATTTGTCACATCTACTGGGATTCCTGACAAAAATGTCTGTCCAACTTCTGCAATGGAGCATAGTTTTCCATTTTTCACTGATTCTTCTTTTTGCTGCAATATTCCTTGTACACCTGTAGTTAATCCAAAATATTCAATTATTCTTGTCTTTTTCCAACTATATGTTTGTAGTGTTTCAAGTTGTTCAGGAGGTTCTAAAATTGTCTTAATTTCTCCTGTTAAAGGGACTTGGGGTCTTGATGGTCCTTCACCATGATGCCTATGTGGTAATAATGGAATATAGAGTTTTAAGCTCTCTACCTCTGCCATTTTGAGTTGATAAACTCTTTGTCCTTCACTTCGAAGGCCCATTTTGCTAATGGCAGTTTCCTGTTCATCTATATACTGTTTAATATCATCTAAAACAGTTGGGGGAAAATAATGTTGGGAATACAAGGATTGTAATTCCCTGTTTGCATGTTCGATCATTGGTCCTCACTTATTTCCATAATAAGTGATAGACTGTATCGATGTCTTCAGTACATGTCCAGAACTTACAACCGCAAGGTTAGGTTGTAAATTTCTTTTCCATAAATGCAATGCAGAAAGTTCAGTCTGTTTTAGTCTAAACTGTGTTTCAGCATAATTTCGAATAAATTTCCAACAGAAATTTTTCTCATCTTGAACATCTTTTCTTACTTCGTGTAGTACTTCGTTTGAAAAAGTGTACCTGGAGTAAATGTTGTTGATTTCACTTTATATTTTCTGAATTTCCAGCTCTATTTTCTACACTTAGGTCATTCTACCATGTCCTCTTCCACATCTTGACATTGTCAATTAATCTTCGCTTTGCACTGTAGAACTTAGTGGAAGTAAAGATTGTGAAGCTAGGGTTGTACCAAGGTAGAAACACGAAAGGTTGTTAGTAAAACATTTATAACTCTTCGAGTTTATAAATGGATAACCAGATTCAATCATTGTAATCATAAATATAAGATCCGTTATCGATAAATAACTCAAGTGCTTGCAATAACTATACAAGTTTTACAACCAACAATTGCAGAATACTTAGCGTAACTGTTCATATAAAGAAAATAACTTCAGGCTAAGTGAAAAGTGAGAAAACTCGAAGACTTATGATAACTATTCTAGTTTCTCAAAGGAATAGGTGTGAAAAGTCGAAGAGTTAAACATATATGTTCGAGTTTCAATTGAGAAATTATAAAGCAATGAAATTCAACACGTGCACAATTTGAACTTTAGGTATTCAGAAAGTTTCATAGACTTATAAACCTAACTATCTGATGTTCAGGTGCATTTCAAAGAGTTATAGATAACCTTCCGAAAGATAACTTAAGTCAAGCTTCCAGATCATGACACGTGTACTTAAGTAGTTTTATAATAAAGAGATGTTTCGGACAGTTACAAATCTAACTTTCCGATGCCTAGACGCATTTCGGAGAGTTACAGATAACTTACCAAAAATCCACTTAAGTCATGCATTATGGTTTAGACACGTGTACTTCAGGAAATAATAAAATAGTCTATTGAACGTTTTAAAACATAACTCTCTGATACTTGCAATATAACTTGCCGAAACAATAGAGAATTTGGATACTTAAGAATTAAAATACCTGTAAGTCACCGACAATTCAGAAATGTACTTAATTAAAGTTATTTCCTAAAATTTATGCAGATTCTTTCATGAAAACATATAATAGTTCATAAGAGATGAATTATTATATGAGAAATTGCTCCCCCTACATAAATGTAGTGTAAAGAATCTATGGTGTACTTAATGTGGGTTGCCAAGCCCTTAGTAGATTTGGCTTTAAAAGGTCAAATAGGTTACTTAAAGAGGATGCTAAGCCTTAAATAGATTTGAGTCTCTCTCTTTTTTTCTTTTCTTTTTTAATTTGAATTAAATACAGAAATAAGTAGTAGAGTTAATAATTTAGACTTTCTGGCTTTTATCTTATTCAATTTACAAAAGATAATTCATAAAGATGTACCTTCAGAAACTTAAAGAATTCAATAATGAGTACACAAACTTAAGATAATAAATATCATACATTATGTGTAAAGAGTAGATAATAACAAAAAATAACAATGATTATATGCACAGATTATGGCAGGATTGTTATAACACCTTGAAAGATAAATTAAGCTTGAGTACATCACCCCTTTTTTTTGTTTATATTCATATATATATATTATGTATTACCTCCCACAATATCATCTTTTTACGTGATCACAATCCTTTGCTTAAGGGAAAGATAACCAGTTACTCAATGACAAGTGAGAATAGGTAATAATTTTTTTTAAAAAAAAATATAATCTGAATTACTTGCAAAATGAGTTTTCAGTCAGCACATCTCAAACCAGTTGGTTTAAGTGACTAAGGTTTAAGATCCCCTAATAAACTTAATTACTCAAGTAATTACAGACAAAAACAATCAAAAAATAAAACAAGACAGTAAATTAAATTAGAGGCAACCGCAAGACTTAATTTTTCTAACAGAATGTTAATAACTTTCCTTTAATAAAAAGTACATACATTCTATGTATTTTCTTGCTAAAATCTCTGTAATAGCAAATACATAAGTAACAAAAATATAGTTGGCATTCATATTGAATCAATTTAACTGTCCTTAAGTAATATTTTCTGAATTTTTCTTAAATAAATTGACTTTAATAAAAATCAGAATTTCATAAATTCTTAACTACCAGAAAACTGTAATTCGAAAATAGATATTTTGTTTTTTTGTTTTTTTTTAATGATAAAGACATTAAATTCTAAAACTACCTTATAACAAACCAAAATACAATGAACAGGACCATTTAAATTTCATATAACCTACAGATACCAAGTTCTAATCGTAATTTTGAGAAAGTATTTTCATCTAAGGGTATTGTAAATAGATCTACTAATTGTTTTGTGGTAGGAACAAAATTTAATACTATTTTTCCTTTTATAACATTATCCCTTAGAAAATGATGTCGAACTTTTATATGTTTTGCTCGTGAATGTAAGACAGGATTTTTAGATAAACTTATTGCAGAACTATCACAAAAAATCTTAGTTGGTTCATAGTCTAAATTAAAATCTTTTAAGGTTTGTCTGATCCACAGGATTTGAGCACAGCAAAGTGTAGCAGCTATATATTCGACTTTAATTGTAGATAATGCTACACAATTTTGCTTTTTCCTGAACCATGACACTAAAGAATTACCTAACAATTGACAAGTGCCACTAGTGTTTTTTCTTTCAGACTTACATCCTGCGAAATCAGCATCACTATAACCTACTAAGTTTAAAGAACTGTGTTTAAAGTAAAACAGTCCGAAATTGATGGTTCCTAATAGATATTTAAAAATTCATTTAACAACAAGTAGGTGTGATTCCTTAGGATTTAATTGATATCTAGCACAAGTACACACACTAAACATAATATCTAGTCGGCTAGCTGTTAAATAGAGTAATGAACCAATCATACTTCTATATTATTTTACATCTACAATTTTTCTAGAGTCATCTTTATCCAACTTGGTGATAGTACTCATTGGTGTATTCTTTGTTTTAGTGTTGTCTAAACCAAACCTCTTTAATAAATCTTGAGTATATTTTTCTTGTGAAATAAAAGTACCCTAATCTAATTGCTTAATTTGTAAGCCTAGGAAAAATGATAGTTCACCCATCATACTCATTTCAAATTGATTAGTCATGTCTTTAGAAAAGGACTCAACTAATTTATCATTTGTTGCTCCAAATATGATGTCATCTACATAGATTTGAACTGCTAATATATCTTTTCGATCTTCTTGATAAAAAGAGTGTGATCTGCCTTTCCCATAGAATACCCTTTTTCCATAAGAAATTTAGATAATCTTTCATACCAAGACCTAGGAGCTTGTTTAAGGCCATATAGTGCCTTTTTAAGCTTGTAAACATACTCAAGAAGTTTTGAATCTTCAAAACCTGGAGGTTGTTTTACATACACTTCTTCTTTTATATATCCATTTAAAAAAGCAGTCTTAACATCCATTTGATATAATTTGAAATCCATATAACAAGCATAAGCTAACAAAATTCGTATTGATTCTAGTCTAACAACAAGAGCAAATGTTTCATCATAGTCAATTCCTTCCTCTTGCTTGTAACCTTGAGCAACTAATCTAGCTTTATTTTTAACTATATGTCCATCTTGATCTACTTTGTTTCTAAATACCCACCTTGTTCCTATTATGGACTAATTTTTAGGTGGTAAAACTAGATCCCATACCTCATTTCTTATAAATTCATACCTCATTTCTTATAAATTTCTTGCATAGCTAAATACCAAAATTCATCTTCTAAGGCATCTTCAATTTTCTTAGGTTTTAGCAAAGAAACAAATGAATAAGCACCATAGATGTTGACTACTGATGACCGAGTCCTAACTCCTTGATTAGGATCGCCCATTATTTGATCAATAGGATGAGATGAAGCATAACGCCAATTTCTATGTTGTTCCACATTTTCTATAGGTATGACATTATTTTCTTCTAAATTTTCATCATTCAAACTTAGATTTCTTATTCCGTTAGATAATCTATCAATTTCTCTATCAACATCATTTGGTGCTATTTCTGAGAGAATTTCTAAATCAAAGTTTTCAGCATGTCTTAAATCCAAATGAGAATTTTCATGAAATTTCACATGCAGGGTTTCCTCAATGGTTTTTGTTGATTTATTATAAACTCTATATGCTTTACTTCTAATGGAATAACCAACAAAAATACCTTCATCTGATTTGGCTTTAAATTTGTCTCTTCACTCCTTAGTGTTTAAAATAAAACACTTACAATCAAAAGGTTTTAAATAACTTATTTTGCGAACCCTATTATACCATATCTCATAAGGAGTTTTATCTAAAATTGGTCTTAGATGTACTCTATTTATAACATAGCATGCTGTATGAACTACTTCTGCCTAGAGAAATAAGGGTAACTTATTCTCCTTTAACATGGTTCTGGACATTTCCTGAAGTGATTTGTTTTTATGTTCTACTATCCCATTTTGTGAAGGAGCTCTTGGAAATGAGTACCTATGATCTATGCCTAATTCTTCACAAAAGGTGTCCATTTGATCATTATCAAATTCTGTACCATGATCACTCCTAAGTTTTTGAATTTTAACATTTTTCTCATTCTGAACTTTATTACAGAATATCTTAAATATTTCAAAAACTTCAGTTTTATTAGCTAGAAAATAAACCCAAGTGAATCTAGAATAGTCATCAACTAGTACAAAAGCATAATGTTTACCTCCTAGATTAGTTGTTCTAGTAGGTCCAAATAAATCCATATGCACTAGTTCTAATACTCTTTTACTTGTTATTTCATTTAAGCTTTTAAAGGATGTTTTATGTAATTTACCTAGTTGACACATAAACTCTTTCGAGTACTTAATACTAGGTAAACCTCTAACTAGATTCTTTTTAGATAGCTTTCGTAATAATTTTAAGTTTGAGTGTCCTAGTTGTTGAGTATTTTTGTTTTGATGATGTGTGTTGAACGAAAATAATCATATTTGCTCAATTACTATTGCTTGTGAAAAGAAATTAAAATCATCAATTACAAAAAAAGCTTACTAATATAAATACTTGTCTGTATTGGATCTGAAGTTAATAACTAGTCGTTTCATTGCATTAATTTCTCATTTAGCTAAACAGTAAGTTAACGTGTATTTTTATTGAAAAGAACAATATATTTTAAAGTTATATCTTCTATATCATGAATAGTGCACGTTTAGACAACTCGTTAAGTTAGAGTTTTGTTTGTATAAAGGTCACGTGAAAACTCGTTAAGTTAGAGGCTTAAAGGTTAAAATAGGTCACGTGATAACTCATTAAGTTAGTGAGTAAAAGAAGAGACGAACTCGTTAAGTTAGTGTTATACACGTGGTGAAATTATAAGTTACGAATGTTGTATTGTATCACATGAGGTGCACATGTTTAGTTCGTTAAGTTAACATAACTAAACGCGTTGAGTTGCTATATTGAACATTAAGGCAGCGCGTTAGGTTAACGTTATAAACTTAAGTTGTTATTTTTACACGTGGTAAAATTCTTATTATAAAAACATTTATTTATTACTAAATCGGTGAGTTAAAGCTTTTTTTTTGGAGACTTACAGTCGTAACTATCCGAAAGGTAACTTAAGTCATGTTTTCAGGTCTTGACACGTGTCTCACTAGTTTTATAATATAAAGAGTTTTTCGGTGACTTACATCTATAACTATCTGAAACTTAAACTATTTTCGGTGAGTTATCGTTTAACCTTCCGAAAGAAAGGTTAAGCTAGTTCGTTGAGTTAGCATAACACCACAGACTTAGTTCATTGAGTTAGCTATAGTACTTCTCACGTGAAATGGCACATGGTGAACTCGTTAAGTTAGAAACGTTAAGTTATATATATATACTTGTGTTACTCGTTTAGTTAACATTAAAGTAACGACTTCTTATTACACTGATGAAAAATGTTTGGACGAGAAAGTTTATTTTGCAGGAAATTTCTCAGAGATCCAGGACTAATGATTAAAGAAAATTTGAAATATAAACGTGGGTTAGAACGTGTGTATTTCGATGAAGGAAAAAGAAAAGACGTGGAGAAGTGGAAAACTAGTAATGGTTAAACGTGAAGGATATGCATGAAATGAAGATACAGTATAAAAGGCATAGAATTCTCGTGGATCAAACCATCCTTGCACACAAAACGAAAAATCTTTTCAATGATCAAACCATCCCTACACACCAAAAGAAAAATCTTTTTTAAGGATCAAAAACACCTCTTCGGGCAAAATCTCTCAAGTGGAAGAAAATTCAGTGAAGCATAAAAAGGTAAGATTTTCATCACTAGAGATTTGAAGTATCAGAAGAAAGCAAATTCAGTGAAGCATAAAAAGGTAAAATTTTTGTCACTGAAGATTTGAAGTATCAAAAGAAAGCAAATTCGGTGAAGCATAAAAAGACAAGATATTCGTCACTAAAGAATTGCTGAACAAGAAAGAAGAAGAAGAAGAAGAAGAAAGATCTCAAACAGGGAGAAATGTTTTAAATTCCACAAATTAGTTTTCTTTGTTTGTAGTTATGAAATTGTATAGATGAAACATGGTATCGAAATATAATTGCATCTACAATTTCTGAGGAGAATTGAATTGTATATTGTAATTGAAACCTTGAATAAAAATGATTTTATGAAAACAATGTCTTGACTTATTTTTGAGTTTTAAAGTTTCAATTATATTTCAAAAAATATTAAAAATACATAATTCATCCCCCTCTTGTGTAGCCATATGATCCTACACTAGCCTTCTATGCCATAAAATGACTTCATCCGATTTTGCAATTAAGTCAGCATTGTCTTTAATAATATTAGAAGTCAAATTTAGAATACAAATAGATCCTTTCTTGTATGCAGTGAATAAAATTTCATTTGTAGACATGTCCATAATTTTGTAGGAATCCTTTTCAAAAATTACTCTATAAATCTTCATTAAAACAGAAATACTCAATAAATTAAAACTTAAGTTTTCCACTAACAAGACATCATTTATAAAGCATTTCTCAGTTACCAAAACCTTGCTAGACCCAAGGATATTTGTTTTGCTTTTATTTCCAAAGGTAACTTGTCCGTTCTTGGTCTTTATTATTTCTGTAAGTAATCGTATATCTCTAGTCATGTGGCTGGATGCTCCTCTGTCCATTGTCCATTTTGATTTGTGTACCTACAAAACAGTCAAAAAGAGATTTTATCTCTTGGAACCCATTTTTGAGTGGGTCCAAGAATTTTAGAGAGAGTCATATCAAAATAATCCATATTTTTAGACTTCAACTTATCTATTTTCTGATAATTATTCTTGCGTTTCTTTCTCTTAGTGTTATAATTATCAGAATATTTGTCTCTATGTAAACTAGAGTTGAAATTTTCATTTCTAACATTACTTGATTTCCAATATCTGATATTCTTTAAATATGAAGAAAATTGATCAAGAATATTAAAATTCTCAAATGTCTTAGCTTGATTCTTCTGAAGATTTCTTTTGAAATTCTTGCATCGTGTGCTATCATTTATATGTTGCATTTTATCAACTTGCACATATTTTTCTCCCTTTTTAATCACACATGAAATAGTTTTTCTCTTACTATTCTTAGTACTGGAAATAAAGACATTATTTTAGCAGTACCATTATGTAATATATAAATTTCAGAAGATGCATCGTGTAAACCAATACCATGTTTTTCTACATTTGATATTTTACTACTAAGTTCATTTGTTATAGTTTGACTATTATTTCATTTACTTATTATAGCCTTTTGATCGTAGACTTTAATCTTTAACACATCAATTTCTGAATTTAAATCAATAATAGTCAGTTCCAATTTTTCAATTTCACAGATCATTTTCTTCTTATCAGCAATTAAATTTTCACAATCAGCATGCAATTTTCTTTCTATAGTAGTGAACTTTAAAATTTCCTGTGCATGCCTTTGATTTTCTTCTTTAAATTTATTCAACGTAGAGTTCAAAAAATCAATCTTATTTTTAGATTCATCTAGCATTTTCCTAGTGCCCTTTCTTTCTGTTTTGACTTTCTTATATTTTCTGACCAGTCTATTGTATTCAACAAGTAATCCATCAAAACTATCAAAATTTGCATTTTGATCAAAGGATACCTCATTGGATTTTGCCATAAAGCATACATTTGCCAGATTTTCTTTTGAATCTGATGTTGATGAGGATTCATTGTCTAATGTTGAATCCTTTGTTTCTTCACTTTGTGAAGCTAAAGAGTCATCCCATGTCACTTTAAGCACCCTTCTCTTTCTGAATTTCTTATTCCTGAAATTTCTCTTTGAATTCTTCTTATCTTTGTTGAGAGGACAATCAGTTTTAAAGTGACCCAGCCTGTTGCACTTGTAGCATATACTTTTGTCTTTCGTGAATGACTTCTTCTCCATATCTCCAAATGTCTTTGCTGACCTGAAGTTCCTACGTTTCTTCAATAGATTTCTAAATTTTCTAGTCAACAACAGTAAATCATCATTAGAATCACTAGTGACTTCTAAGACTTTATCAGCCTCAAAAGCTAGATCTCTTCTAAGATATTTCCCTTTTGGATTTAAATGTTGTACTTCATAGGCTATCAGATTTCCTATGAGATCATCGAGAGTATATGTATTTAAGTCTTTGGACTCTTCAATAGATGTTGTCTTTTGAGCCCAAATTTTAGTTAAAGATCTAAGGATCTTTCTTACCAAGTCTTTTTCCTCGAATTTCTTGCCTAAAGATTTTAATGAATTTACAATCTCAAGAAAATAGGAAAATATGTCAAAGATACATTCATTTTTGTGCATTTTAAAAAGCTCATATTTATGTACTAACATATTGATCTTAGATTTCTTGACCTGATTAGTACCTTCATTGGCAACTTCTAATGCATGCCATATCTCATATGCAGTTTGATATGCAGAAACTTTATTAAATTGATCATGAGATAAAGCACAAAACAAGATGTTTAAACCATTAGCATTCAGTATCATTCACTCCTTTTCATCAAAAGTCCAAGTATCATAGGGAGTCGTAACTAACACTATAGGATTGCTAATTATATGCCATAATTTGAAATCAATTGACTGAAAGAATACTTTCATCTTATATTTCTAGTAGCCATAATTGCTACCTTCGAATATAGGAGGACAATTAGTGGTTTGTCCTTCAGTCATAACTAAGATTTCAAAATTATCCATTTTAAACAGATGATCCGAAGTAAATGACAGGAAAAATTGATTCCTAAATAGAGAAATAAAGGCTTTTAATTATGATAATAATGAAAGCTCTAATACCAGTTGTAGGATCGTCTGTATCACAAGGAGGGTGAATTGTGTCTTTAGTAATTAAATACTAGTGGATAAAACAAGTGCACAAAACACTCGTAAATGAAATTCTATTCTTTTATTTCAAGACAGAATTTACAATATCTTTTCAGCTCAATTCCCTTCTTGACGGTTTTGATACAGTAATGTTCGATATACAATTCAAATAGGAAAACAAAGCTCTTATTCAAAACTAATTTTGAATTGTATATAACTTGATCTTTATGCACACAACTTCTTTCTTTCTCTTTGCTCAGCTTCTGTGTCTCTTCTTCTCTAGTTGTCGAATTTCCAGACTTCTTACATTTGCAGCTCATTTTCTAAAATTGTTTGGAATTTCGAACTTCTTCTGTTGTTGGAGAATTTTTCAAAATATGAATATTCAAACTTAACTTTTCAATTAGGGATCAGATTGAATATTAAGACTTGGTTTTTGAGATTGGGATCCTCTATTGTAATGTAGCTCGTACTCTCTATTAGTAGTCGAACTCTGTTGTCTTTCACCTTCAGCATATTCATCCACTTGATCCACAATCCATAATCCACGTACAAATTTTCTCTTTAATCTAAATTACTTTCTATTTTAATTTCCACTTTCTCTACTAACATTTTGAATTTCCACGATCTCCACTTTGTAGATTCACCGAAACTTTATCTTCCTTGAGTCTTGTAGAATATCTTCTAACTCTTCGATTTAGTCGAACATTTATCCTTTAAGTCCTATAAAAACTCAAACACTTATCCTTTAACTATTCGAGTTTTTGCACCTACAAAACATGTGACTAAACAAAGAAACTTATCTGTTCGTTAGTCCTTTTATAAAACTTGAATAGTAATCTATCCTTGCGTATAAAAACTCGAACAGTTATCTAACTATTCGATTTTTCATTACCGAACGCACATGGAAAACACGTGACAACTTAAAACATTAAAAACACACATGCAGATAACCTTAACTATACAAGTTTTTAACATAAAGTATTCGACAAAAATGAAACATTAACTATCCGAAACTTTAACTATCTAGAAGTTTAACTATTGCAAATATAACTCTTTGGAAATCTATAATTTATTCGACATAAAAATGAAACTTTCTGATAATCTGTTAACTATTATACTTAGAGAAATTTACTTAGAGAATATTATGTAGACTTATTTAAATACGTTAATAAAGCATATATCATCAAAATTAAATACCTAACAATACTAAAACTAATGATGATAATGAGACTTTATTTTCTCTTGCTAGAAAACATGAGAAGAAATACAAGTCAAATATGAGCTCAAGTTTTTCTATTAGTTCAAGTCCTGATGATGTAGAAATTGAAAAATCAGAACATCAAGCACCTGGCATTGAACAAGTTATTGCAGGTATAATTGACAATGTTGAGGCAGTAACAAGTTCACAGGCTGAATTGTCTAGAGTAGCAGATATTGAAAATGTTAAGACTCTAGAAGAGCTAAACATCAACTAGCCTTCTCAGAATCTATAGAAGTAGAGTGTGAGAATTCACAACATGTACAAATAGAACTATCTGTTGCAGAAATTGAAAAATTACAAAATAATACATAGGCTGATGAATTTGTGCAAAATTTCAACTCTGTATTTTCCATAGAAATTGAACAAATGAATGTGGCAGATACTGAAAATGTTCCTTACACTATTGAAGCTGAAGAATCAAGTATACATACGCAGCTTCAAGAAAATATTTTGACAGAGGAACAACATGAAATTCATTTTGAAGAAGTTCCTAAAGATGAATTAAACTCTGAATCACGGCTTTAGGTATCACATTCTTTATGTACAGTTTTATAAATTCAAGGATGTTAGGAACGAATGGCTTTACCAAAGGGGGGGTGAATGGAGAACAGTGTGAATTTATGCCTATTTTTCACTTTACAAACTAATTTGATTAATCAATTTGCACAAGTAAAAAACAAATAAAAATATCATGCACATGGGCTTCACTAAGTGTCTCAACACTTATACACTTCCTTTCAGGTCAAAGCAAGAACCAACCACACAGAAGTTTTCAGGTATAAACTCCAGAAAACCAACACTTAGAAGTTTTCAGGTATAAACTCCAGAAAACCAACCTTTTGAGCTTTTAGGTCGAAACTCAAACCAACAACTGGATGTAGCTTTTAGGTTGAAGTCACGAACCAGATGATCCTTCTTGGATAAGACTTTCAGCACATGGAGAGCTTTAAGAATCTTCGTGTAAATCCAACTTTCAATCGATTCTTTTTTTAACTGAATTTAAGCTTTCTTCTATATCAGTAATTGATCTACAATGTATCCTGTATCTCTGTATGTAATTGTATCTGTAATCTCACTTGTAAGCTCTACTGTATATCCATTGTCTGTATTTTGAATATATACTTGATATGTACAACGATCATATTTTCCTCCAACAGATGTATTCTACTGTACTTAATTAGGATCAAGTCCCAATATGGCAAGTGACCGTTCAGAAAAACGTTTCAAGTCAACTTATCGATTTTCCTGTTCTTTCGGATAGTTAGCTATGCAACTCTCCAAAGAGTAACTGTAACTCACCGAAAGATCACTTATCCTTTACTGCCAGGTAGGATTCCAGAATATTTAAATGTGAGCTGTCATCCAATCAGATACTTATAACTATAACTCACTGAACAGTTGTATACTTGACTCTGTCAAATTTCGAAAGGTTATCCTGTAACTCAACAAAATTCTTCAGGATTTCGGATAGATATTTTTCTAACTCTCTAAAAACTTATTTGAGCCACTGTTTGGAATTCTGCACGTGGGAAATTCGATGACTTAAGTTTTGGATGGTTAAACTGTAACTCACCGAAACTCTTTTGAAATTTTGGATAGTTATCCTTCTAACTCTCCAAAAACCTATTTGAGCATCTGTTTGGATTTCTACACGTGGGAAATTCACTGACTTAAGTTTCAGACAGTTAAACTGTAACTTACCGAAACTCTCTTTTAAATTTCGGATAGTTATCCTAACTCTCCGATTTTCCCATTTAAGCTTTCGACTACCAGCTTCCTCCATTTTGCACGTGCGTAATAAAAGGACTTAAGTTCTGGAAAGTTATGCCTGTAACTTACCGAAAAACTCAAATAGTTATCTAACTCTCCGAAAAGAAAACTCAGATAGTTATCTAACTCTCCGACAAGTCTTTTAAGCTTCTGTTCTGTATTTCTGCACGTGGTTTATTGAATGACTTAACTTTCAGATAGTTATACCTATAACTCTTTGAAAAATCCTTTAAGCTTTCGGATAGTTAACTCCTTAACTATCCGATCATTAAATCCCCTTAACTTTCTAATTAAATAACTCTCCGAAGGCTTTGTAAAATCGGATAGTTATTCTTCTAACTGTCCGATAGTATTGCTTCTGCTTTGAACTTGCTCTTCGGATACTTAGACCTCTAACTGTCCGATTTTTTCTATAGCTCTATAGCAGTATCTTCTAGAACTTTTTCCATTTATTCGTCTGCTTTTTGATCTTTTGATGAGCTATCATATCTGTGAAATACAATTTGGTTTCCTCACATAGGTTTTTGCATTATCAAAATACTAGGGTCCTAACAATCTCCCCCTTTTTGATAATGACAAAATCCTTTACATTAAATTACATGTATTTCACTCCCTAGATTGTTGCTATACATTCAATCACACAGAAACTAAGTAAAGCAAAGATTTACAATGAATATAATACAATGAAGTTAAATTCTCACCTTGTCTGTGTTCTGGGAATGCTCCCCCTACCTTCTATGTAATTTTCTATATTCTTCTCCCCCTTTTTGTCATTAGATAAAAGGAGTTCCACAATTTTCTTTTGCTGAATTTTCTTCTCCCCTTTTTGTCATTAAATTTGTATATGATGTTATACCAATTTTTTGATTTCTGTAATCCCGTCAGATATCAGTTGTTGACATTCTATCATCTGAGAAGTTAGTAATTGCTCTCCTGATTTGTGATATTTCTTCCTTTGTTTTCGTGTAATTATTGCATCATCTGTAAAAATTGAAATTAGTGAAATGCCAATAGTTAATGTAGCAATTTATAAATATGCAGTTAATATTTGTAATTTCTGCCACATGCTCTCCCCCTATCTATATGGAGGTTCTCTGATTTATAATAGCAAGCTATAGGCTCTCCCCCTATATGCATGACCACTTTAAACACTTTTATTTTGTACTAAAGTAACATTCTAAATTCTCTTCATATAGTAGGTTCTCCCCCTACTTATATGTTTTTCCTTGCAAACACATTTGTTGCACCTGTTCTGCAAAATGAATGTCATATATGATACGAATTGAACTAAATACCAATTGAAAAAATATCATAAAAGATTTTCAATGAATTTGCTTCTGACTCCAATTCGTTTATCTTCTCTTGAATCTTTGTTTCAAGTGGTTCTTCTATTTGCAGATGATAATTTGAAGACTGTAATTTGTCTACTACAGATTTTGGTTGTCCTTTGATGAATCTGATTTCCCTGCATTTGTAGTCATTCAACTTGGCTCGTGCAAGCCTTGTTTCCTTTAAAGAACATGATTCAATCATTGATGCTACTTTTGATGCCAATTGTTAATTTCAGAATATCATAGCTGATTCTTAACTGATTATCAACTGTTTGGCTTCAAAACAAAATTTTCTCTTCACAAGATTCTGCTTATTCCGATGATACTTATTTGTAACTGTTGCACATTTTTTTCTCCTTAAGCATCAAGATTTTAGGCACGATTTTCACTTAGTCTAAGTGAGCACTTTCTACCAAATTATGGTGCCTCTTGTAATACCAAATCTTTACTATCATAACTGGTTTGGAGCTATAGATCAACTATTCCCCCTAAACCATATAATCCTGCAATTCAAACAGAAATAGATTTTGGAACCCATACTTTCTTAGGTCCATAAGTGTTAGTTCTGACAATATTTAGTTTATTACCTTTTGGCAGCCACATTGAACCAGATCTTCTTTTGATGGCAAACACTATTGTACCATCTCTATAAGATCGGATAACACCACCACAGTAGGGTATTTCTTATGGAGTAGCATACCCTAGTCCAAGTTTATTAGAACTGTATCTTTGAGAACCAATGATTTGATCTAATCCTTTCTATCCATTGGTAAATTTATGCATAGTATTTTTTAGATCAATGATTTCAGATTTCAATTTTTCATTTTCATTTATCAGTTCATCATTATAGCATTTCCAATCTTCAACATGCAGATTTTCAAGTTCAGTATGTGCTTCTTTTAAACATGCAGTTAAATGCTTAATTTCTTTTTTTATACTTTTTGCATTTAACATATAAACTATCAATAGTAGACAAAAGAATATTTACATCTAGATTATCATTGTCTACATCAGAATCACTTTGAGATGAAATGGAACATACCTCTTGTGCTGTATAGCACATGTTTACTGGTACCTCTTCATCTGAACTAGATGAGCTACTAGAAGAACTACTGTCATTCCAAGCAGCCTTCAATGCCTTTTTCTTTTTATAGCTCCTCTTCTTCTTCTTCATTTCTTTTTCTTCTTCTTGTTGCAGTGGACAATCAGGTTGTATATGTCCTTGCTTCTTGCATTTAAAGCATATTGGTGCATTGCTTTTTGATGTGCTAGCATGATTCTTTTTCATCATCCATTTTTTGAATTTTCTAGCCAATAGCACAACTTCATCCTCATCCGAGCTTTGAAGTTCCTATGTTGATGGAAAGGCTAGTTCTTTCTTTGTTTCAGTTTTCTTTTTACCATCACCTTCCTCAACTTTCCATTCCTTCATTTGAACTTCATGGGCCAACAAGTTGCCCATTAGATCCTCTACTGAGTATTTGTTGAGGTCTTTGGAATCTAGTATCGATGTGGACTTTTGCTTCCATTCCACAGTTAAGCTTCTGAGGATTTTCTGTACCTGTTCACGGAAAGAAAATTCCTTTCCCAAACCTCTTAAGTCATTAATAATCTCAATGAATCTTGAAAACATATCAGTGATAGTTTCATCATCAAGCATTTTAAATAATTCAAGCTTTCTAAGTAAAATGCTTATTTTAGTGTCTTTCACTTGGCTGGTTCCTTCAAAGGTTATTTGAAGAGTGTTCCAAGCCTCGTGAGCAGATTTACAAGTTGAAACTTTATTATATTGTTCAGCAGATAAGGCATAGTAAATAATATTCAGCTCTCGAGCATCCATTTGGATGATTCTCTCATCCTCCTCAGTCTAGTCATCCTCATGACTAGGTGGAATAGGTGTTCCTAGAATAACCATTTTCCATAAACTCACATCTGAGCTTCTGAGGAAACATTTCATCCTGTTTTTCCAGTAATTATAATTAATACCATCGAATAGGGGAGGACGATGGATGTTCTGACCCTCTCTGTGAAAAGATGCCATGATCTCAGATGGTTAAATCTATAAAAAGAGTTCAACCTGGCTCTGATACCAAATGTTAGGAACGAATGGCTTTACCAGAGGGAGAGTGAATGGAGAATAGTGTTCATTTATGCCTATTTTTCACTTTACTAACTAATTTGATTAATCAGTTTGCACAAGTAAAAAATAGATAAAAATATCATGCACAGCGGAAATAAAGGTAAGAAACACAAGAGAATTTTAGGTGGTTCACCAACTCGGCTAGTCCACCCCCAAGGCTCACTTGGGCTTCACTAAGTGTCTCAACACTTATACACTTGCTTTCAGGTCGAAGCAAGAACCAACCACACAGAAGTTTTCAGGTATAAACTCAAGAAAACCAACACTTAGAAGTTTTCAGGTATAAACTCCAGAAAACCAACCTCTTGAGCTTTTAGGTCGAAACTCAAACCAACAACTAAATGTAGCTTTCAAGTTGAAGCCACGAACCAGATGATCCTTCTTGCATCAGACTTTCAGCACATGGAGAGCTTTAAGAATCTTCGTGTAAATCCAGCTTTCAATCAACTCTTTTTTGAACTGAATTTGAGCTTTCTTCTATATCAATAATTGATCTGCAATGTATCCTGTATCTTTGTATGTAATTGTATCTGTAATCTCACTTGTAAGCTCTGTCGTATATCCGTTGTCTGTATTTTGAATATATACTTGATATGTACAACGATCATATTTTCCTCCAACGAATGTATTCTACTATACTTAATTAGGATCAAGTCCCAATACGGCAAGTGACCGTTCAGAAAAACATTTCAAGTCAACTTATCGATTTTCTTGTTCTTTCGGATAGTTAGCTATGCGACTTTCTAAAGAGTAACTATAACTCACCGAAACATCACTTATCCTTTATTGCCAGGTAGGATTCCAAAATATTTAAATGTGAGCAGTCATCCAATTGGATACTTATAACTATAACTCACCGAACAGTTGTATACTTGACTCTATCAAATTTTGGAAGGTTATCCTGTAACTCACCGAAATTCTTCAAGATTTCAGATAGATATTTTTCTAACTCTCCGAAAACTTATTTGAGCCACTGTTTGGAATTCTACATGTGGGAAATTCGATGACTTAAGTTTCGGATGGTTAAACTATAACTCACCGAAACTCTTTTGAAATTTCGGATAGTTATCCTTCTAACTCTCCAAAAACCTATTTGAGCATCTGTCTGGATTTCTACACGTGGGAAATTCACTAACTTAAGTTTTGGATAGTTAAACTGTAACTTACCGAAACTCTCTTTTAAATTTCGGATAGTTATCCTAACTCTCTGATTTTTCCATTTAAGCTTTCAACTACCGGCTTCCTCCATTTTGCATGTGCGTAATAAAAAGACTTAAGTTCCGAAAAGTTATGCCTGTAACTTATCGAAAAACTCGAATAATTATCTAACTCTCCGAAAAGAAAACTCGGATAGTTATCTAACTCTCTGACAAGTCTTTTAAGCTTCCATTCTATATTTCTGCACGTGGTTTATTGAATGACTTAACTTTCGGATATTTATACCTGTAACTCTCCAAAAAATCCTTTAAGCTTCCGGATAGTTAACTCCTTAACTATCCGATCATTCAATCCCCTTAACTATCTGATTAAATAACTCTCCGAAGGCTTTGTAAAATCGGATAGTTATTCTTCTAACTGTCCGATAGTATTGCTTCTGCTTTGAACTTGCTCTTTGGATACTTAGACCTGTAGCTGTCTGATATTTTCTGTAGCTCTATAGCAGTATCTTCTGGAACTTTCTCCATCTATTCGTCTGCTTTCTGATCTTTTGCTGAGCTATCATATCTGTGAAATACAATTTGGTTTCCTCACATAGGTTTTTGCATTATCAAAATACTAGGGTCCTAACAAAGGAGACTTTGCAGATCTTGAAGACACAGTGGCATGGAACTTCTTGGGAGAGTTGGCGGCAAAGACATTAAGTTGGGAAAAATCCTCTCCAAGATCTGAAGTAAGGCAAGAGAAAGGCATTCATTCCATAAATGCAACCACGGCCCTTGAAATGAAATATGGAAGCCTATTCAAAAGGGTTGAAGCAATAGAAGGAAAATGAAAAGAACCACTCAAGTGCTTGGGATGTAATATGGTAGGCCATATTGTGAATGAATGTCTTATGTTGGCTAACCCTTATGCTGATGTTCAGGAAATATACATAAGGAACAATCAAAGGCAAGAAGTTTATGGCAACACCTACAACCCATCTTGGAGGAACCACCCAAACTTTTTATGGAGAAACTCACATTTTCAAGATAATCAATATGGTGATTCCTCAAATTTTCAAGGCAATCAACCTACACGAAATACTATGGAACTAGCCAAGAAAAATGATCATTCAGCTGCAATAGAAGACATGAGAAAGAAGATAGATAGCTTGATAAAAGGCATGGAAGCATTTGCCATGAACAATGCTAAGTATTAACCAATTGTGCATGCTAATGCACAATCAATCAGCAAGATAGAGGCGCAACTATCCCAAATTTCAGCAAGACTTTGCGAGAGGGAGAAAGGAACAATTCCAAGCCAAGCTATAACAAATCCACGTGTCAACCAAGTGGAGACAACTTCAGGAGACAAGCAAAGAGAAGCATGACAAGAGGTGGGGCTATTGGTGGGGCTTTCACAAGAGTGAATGACACCCATCAATGGTGGCTTGGCGCATTTGAGTAGGAGGTGTGAATTGAAAGAAGAAGAAAATAAGTGTTGATGTTCATTTGAATGAAGAACCTATCATTTGTCACTTGTTGTTAATTTTAATTTCAGTAGTTAATTGAGTTTGTTATCTCTTATATTGATCACGTTTTATCCAAATCAATCCCAAAAGGAATTTATAATGCAAGTAGTGTAGTATAGTTTTAGCTAGATTAGCAAATAGCATAGTTGCATGCACTTAGTATAAATTAGAATAGAGTAGTGTAGTGTATTCTTTCTTCATATTCTATAATTTATCTCTTGTTTTCTTTTGCATATATCTTGCATTTAAACTCACGTGGAATTGGTGTGGATTTTATACTTGAATGGCTTGATAGATTTACAAGTAAAGAAATTGATTCACATCACCATTTTCCACTACACATTGCCTTGAAACTACATGATTTGTGAGCTTGTGTTATTTTTGATTATTCTACATTCACATGTCATTAATTTACAGAAGTATACCTAAGAGCTTAAAGAGAAAAGTTGAGTAATAATTGATTAAGTCATAAACACAATCCTTGTGGAAGAATGACTTGTATTTGCCATGTACACTAAAGGAACTGTACACTTGCAATAAAGCTTGAGCTAAAAATATAGCTCAGCAACTCACGAAGGTACAAGCCAAGTAAAGGATACTAAAATCATTATTTTGTTGAGAAAATTAGAATTTTTTAAAATGGATGATAATGAAAACATAACTGAAATGTTTTTAAGTTTCACTAAAATCATTAATAGTCTGAAAGTCCTGGGAAAGGAATTTTCTTCTCGTGAATAGGTACAGAAGATCCTGAGGAGCTTAACTGTTGAGTGGAAACAGAAATCCACATCTATCTAAGATTTTAAGGATCTCAACAATTACACAATTGAAGAACTGTTGGGCAATCTTCTAGCCCATGAAGTTCAAATAAAGGACTAGAAAGAGCAAGAAGGAGCTATTGAAAAGAAAGCTGAGAAAAAAAAGGAAATAGCATTTCCTTCAACAGAAGAAGCTCCAAGCTCAAATGATGATGAGATCATGTTGCTGGCAAGGAACTTCAGAAAGTTCATGAAGAAAAAGAATAAGACTAGCTCCTCCAAAAGAACTGTCCCTACATGCTTCAAATGCAAAAGGCAAGGACACATACAAACTTTTTGTCCATTTTAGACAGAAGAGGATCAGGCAAATAAGAAGAAGAGATGGAAGGACAAAAAGAAGATGGCACTCAAAGCTACATGAGATGACAGTAGCTCATCAAGTAGTTCATCTGATTCTGAAGATGAAGTTGCAACAAATGTATGCTTTGCAGCTCAAGAAGTATGTTCTACTTCTTCTTCTAGCTCAGAAGATGAGCATGATGAAATAGATATTAATAGTCTTCTGTTTACTATAGATAATCTCTATGTTAAATGTAGAGAATTTAAGAAAGAAATTAAAAGGTTAAATAATTGCTTAGAAGACTCTTTTGTTGAATTAGAAATAGCTGTAATTGATAATAGAAATCTGAAATCTAACTTGGATAAATATAGTTGTGATAACTGTAAATTGAAAGAAGAAAATAAAATCTTATTAACTACAATATCTGATCTGAAAAATACCATATGTAAATTTACTCAAGGTCAAAAAGGTCTAAATAAAATTATTGGATCTCAACAACCAAATGGAAGTAAATATGGCCTAGAGTATACTACACCATAGGAAGTACCTTATTGTGGTGGAATGATTCAATCATATAGAGATGGCACCACTATCTTTACCATCAAAAGAAGATCAAGTCATATGTGGCTGCCAAGAGGTAATAGATTTAATGTTTTAAGGACTAACATTACTGGACTCAAGAAGATTTGGGTACCAAAAGCCTTAATTTCAATATAAATTGCAGGATGACAATGAGCTCCAAGTACGTACAACAAAATGGATTGTGGATAGTGGATGCTCAAAGCACATGATAGGTAAGAAAAGATTTCTTGATTTTGTTCAAAGTTTAAATTTAGGATCTGTTAAATTTGGAAATAATGAAAGTGTAAAATTACTACTATAGGAAATATCACATCAGAAAATGGCATAATTGAAAATGTCTTGCATGTCAATGGATTAAAACAAAACTTATTAAGTGTAGGACAATTATGTGATAAAGGTTATACAGTTTCCTTTACTATTGAAAATTGTTACATTATTGATCCGGCAATAAAAGAAGTAAAATTTATTGGTTTTAGAAACTATTCTATTTATACATTAATCTTTCCATGTGAAAATACTGCAAGCAATTCCTGTTTGGTAGCATCTAGTGAAGATGATTGGTTGTGTCATAAAAGACTTGGTCACATTAGTATGAAGACACTTAGAAAATTATCCAAGGGTGATCTTGTCAGGAGATTGCCTAAACTTACATTCAAGAAAGACAAGGTGTGCAGTGACTGTATGCTAGGAAAGCAAAAGAGAACCTCACTCCATAGCAAACATGAAATTTCAACCAAAAGACCATTAGAATTGTTACATCTGGATCTGTTTGGCCCAACTCAATCATCAAGCCTTGAAGGTTGAAAATATACTCTTGTTATTGTAGATGATTTTTCTAGATTAACCTGGGTAATATTTTTAACTCATAAAAATGAGACATGTAGTGAGTTCCAAAATTTTTGCATTAGAATTCAAAACCAGAAGGAACTGATAGTAAAGAAAATCAAAAGTGATCATGGAGGAGAATTTGAAAATCATGAGTTCGAAAATTTGTGCAATTCATTTGGAATTTTGCATGAATTCTCCTGCCCTAGAACTCCAACTCAAAATGGAGTAGTGGAAAGAAAGAATAGGACATTGCAAGAAATGGCTAGAACTATGTTAAATGCCACTGATCTGCCAAAATTTCTCTAGACTAAAGCTGTACGTACAACCTGTCATATCTCCAACAGAACTCACATCAGACCTATGATGAATAAGACACTTTTTGAAATCTGATTTGATAAGACTCCAAATGTTGGTTACTTTAAGACATTTGGTTGCAAATGCTTTGTATTAAACACTGGAAATGCTAAAGATAAGTTTGATGTAAAATCTAAACCTATCATACTTGTTGGATACTCATCTAGAAGCAAAGCTTATAGAATATATGTTGCTAAAGACAAAAGAGTAGAGGAAAGCATAAATGTTAAATTTGATGAAGATTTAATACAAAATTTCAAGAATCTGAAGATTGATAGTGACAGTGAAAATGAATATTTGGAGAAAGGAAATTGCAAGCATAAACTCAAATCCCAAGCTTTAGATCAGAATCAACATAATTGGAAGTTCAAATCTCATCACCCCATAGAACAAATAATTGTAAACATAACCAAAGGAGTACAAACAAGAAGCAAAGCACAAAATATCTACAATTTTTGTGCATTTGTGTCAGAAATAGAGCCAAAATCAATAGATGAAGCTTGTAAGGATATTTACTGGACAATGGCTATGCAAGAAGAATTAAATCAATTCTAGAAAAATAATGTTTGGAATTTAGTGGAAAAACATGCAGAAAAATCCATCATTGGAACTAAATGGATTTTCAGAAACAAATTAGATGAAGAAGGAAACATTATCAGAAATAAAGCTCGACTAGTTGCACAGGGCTATAATCAGCAAGAAGGTATTGACTATGAAGAAACTTTTGCACCTGTAGCTAGAATAGAAGCTATCAGAATGTTGCTTGCCTTTGCAAGTAGTATGAGAATAAAATTGTTTCAGATGGATATGAAAAGTGCCTTTTTGAATGGAGAAATTCAGGAAGAAGTGTTTGTTAAACAACCTCCCGGATTTGAAGATGAAGTCAAGCCAGATCATGTCTTTAAAATAAACAAAGCTTTATATGGTCTGAAACAGGCACCTAGGGCATGGTATGAGAAACTGAAAAAGTTCTTAACTGAAAATGACTTCTCTATAGGCAAAGTGGACAACACTTTGTTTATCAAAACGGTTGATTTGCACATTTTGATCGTACAGATATATGTTGATGATATAGTTTTTGGAGCTACATTAGAAAAACTTTATCATGGATTTCAAAATTTGATGAAAAATAAATTTGATATGAGCATGATGGGAGAATTGAAGTTTTTCTTAGGTTTACAAATCCATCAAGTATGAAATGGTATCTTTATCAACCAAGAGAAATACTGCAAAGAGATGTTAAAGAAATTTGGCTATGAAAACATTAAATCTGTAAATACTCCAATGAGTTCAAGTACAAAACTAGAAATCGATGACTCAAGTGTTGCAGTAAATCAAAAGAAATATAGAGGCATGATTGGATCTCTACTGTATCTTTTAGTAAGTAGGCCAGATATCATGTTCAGTGTATGCTTGTGTGCTAGATTTCAAGCATCCTCAAAGGAATCTCATTTGAAATCAGTAAAAAGAATTTTCAAATATCTACAAGGTACTAAAGATTTCGGATTATACTACTCAACTAATAGCAGCCTAATGTAATCAAGCTATAGTGATGCAGATTATGTAGGCAGTAGATCTGATAGAAAAAGCACTAGTGGCACAAGCCAACTACTTGGAAATTCATTAATCTCCTAGTTTAGTAGGAAACAAAATTGTATCGCATTATCTACTACTAAAGTCGAATATATTGTAGTAGGTCTGTGTTGTGCTCAAATTCTTTGGATGTAGCAAACCTTAGCAGACTACAGACTGAAAATTCAGAATACAATCATATTTTGTGATAACAGTAGTGCAATAAGTTTATCTAAGAATACAGTACTTCATTCCAAAGCCAAGCATATCGAGATCAGACATCATTTTCTAAGAGATCATGTGGAAAAAGGGAACATCTCACTTAAGTTTGTGCTAATAGAAAATCAACTTGCAGATATTTTCACCAAACCTTTAAATGAATCAACTTTTAATCATATTAGAAGAAATCTAGGCATATGTTCATTACAAGATCTTTAAATGCTTTTATTCATTCTTCCTCAAGCTCACCATATGGGAGCTTGCTTTCTGCTAACTTGTATTCATGTAGGACATATTAGATTTCAGTCTTATAGTTGTCACCTTTTTATATAATGACAAAAAGAAGGAGAAGAATATGGAAATTAGAGAAGAATATAGAAACTTACAGTATTTCCAGCACAGACAGAAAGAGAAGTATTAAAAGGGGGAAGAAAAACTTAGCACACAGATAGGGGGAGAAGACAACACAAACTCAGGGGGAGGAGTCTCACCACTATAGTATATTCATTGTAAATCCTTGTTTTACTTAGTTTCTATGTGACTGAATGTATAGAAATAATCTAGGGAGTGAAATACATGTAAATAAATGTAAAGGTTTTTGTCATTATCAAAAAGGGGGAGATTGTTAGAACCTAAGTATTTTGATAATGCAAAACCTATGCGAGGAAACATATTGTATTCCACAGATAAGTCAGTACAACAAAAGATCAAAAGGTAGACAAACAAGTTGTAGTTAATCTCAGAATGTGCTACTATAATGCTATAGAAAATTAGACAGCTCTAGGCTTATGTATCTGAAAGAAAGTTAATCTTCAGGGAGTTACAGAATTAAGTATCTGAAGAGTTAATTTAAAGCAGCAACAGCATTGTCGAATAGTTAGAAGAATAACTATCCGAAATCATAAAGCCTTTGGAGAGTTGTGTAAGGTAGTTGGTTGAATGATTGGAAAGTTAAGGAGTTAACTATCCGAAATCTCAACGAGAATCAAAAAGTTAGAAAGGGTAACTATCCGAAACTTAAGTCATTCAATTAACCACGTGCAGAAATCCAGAACAAAAGCTTAAAAGACTTTTCAGAGAGTTAGAAAGATAACTATCCAAAATTTGAAGGATTTCGGTGAGTTACAGGTATAACTATCCGAAACTTGACTTATCCTATTACGCACGTGCAGAATTAAAGAGACAGTAGTCGAAAGCTTAAAAGATATATCGGAGAGTTACTATAATTAACTATCCGGAAGTCAAGAGTTTTTCAGTAAGTTAAAACTTCAAGTCTCCGATCACTTGACATCTCACGTGAGCAACTTAAAATCCTCACGTGACATAGACAACAAGATGTAAGTAAAGGTTCGATAAGTTATAGACACTCTTCAATGAGTTATTCATATAGCCATCCGAAAATTAAAGGAAAACGGAAGGTTACTTACTGAACATCAGACAAAACAATAACTTACCATATTTAGGTCTGATTATTTAGAAAGTACAGTATAATACATCCGTTGGAAGAAAAATATGATCGTTATACCTTTTGGTATAAATATGAGAAGTTTAAGAGAAGATCAGATAGAGATAATGATCATACATTATATAGTGAGCTACACATAATTCCAGATACACTCTCAACTCTACAAACAATCAAGTATACTCTTGAAGATTCACTACAGAAAAGCTCTGTGTGCCAAAACTCTGATAGAAAAATTCAAAGCTGTTGGTTCGTGAGTTTCAACTTGAAAACTCATTATTGGTTGAGAGCTTCAACCTGAAAGCTCGAGAAAGAAAGGTTGGTTATTGAGCTTATACCTAAAAGCTCTAAGTGTTGGTTCTTGCTTCAACCTGAAAGCAAGTGTTGTAAGTATTTGAATACTTAGTGAAGCCCAAGTGTATCTTGGGGCTGGACTAGCCAAGTTGGTGAACCACCTAAAATTTGATGTGTGTTATTTTCTTACTGGTTTGTTTACATTTAATTCACTTAGCCTCACTGTATTGTTGAATCTTTCGACTCTAAGTGAAAAGAATTAAAAAATTACACACCTTCACCAATCACCCCCCCTCTAGTGAGCCTATCGATCCTAACAAAATTAGGTCACGTGAGAACTCGTTGAGTTAGTGAGTAAAAGAAGAGACGAACTCGTTAAGTTAGTGTCACGTGGTGAAATTATAAGTTACGAATGTTATATTGTATCACGTGAGGTGCATATGTTTAACTCGTTAAGTTAACATAACTAAACACATTGAGTTACTATATTGAACACTAAGGCAATGTTTTAGGTTAGCGTTATAAACTTAAGTTGTTATTTTTGCACATGGTAAAACTCTTATTATAAAAACATTTGTTTTTTACTGGTTCGTTGAGTTATGGTAACACAACGGAGATAGTTCGTTGAGTTATCCATAACACCACGAAGTTAGTTCGTTGAGTTAGCTACAGTACTTGTCACGTGAGTTGGTACATGAGGAACTCGTTAAGTTAGAAACGTTAAGTTATATATATATTTGTGTTACTTGTTTAGTTAACATTAAAGTAATGACTTCTTATTACACTTGATGAAAAATTTTGGACGAGAAAGTTTATTTTGCAGGAAATTTTTCAGAGATCCAGGATTTATAATTAAAGAAAATTCGAAATGTAAATGTGGGTCAGAATGTGTGTATTTTGATGAGGAAAAAGAAAAGATGTGAAGAAGTGGAAAACTAGTAGTGATTAAATGTGGAGGATATGCATGAAATGAAGATACAGTATAAAAGGCATAGAATTCTCGTTGATCAGTTATCCCTACACATCAAATGAAAAATCTTTTTAGGGATCAAACTGTCCATGCACACTGTTCGGATTTTCCTAGCACGACAACAGAAAAACTTTGATTTGTTACTTCTGTTTTTACTTAGTTAATTTAGCTTTATGCCTATTCTTTTTCTTTTAGAAGTAAACAAACAACCTTTAATACAATTTAGATATTAATTCCAATTTGTACTTTAACTGCAAGTGCACAGTGTCTATTGTATCAGTGTGCAAGTACAGGTCGATCCCATAAGGAATTGCTTAAGAACCGAGAATTGTTTGTTTGTTAACAATCAAATTTGTATCTTTAATAAACCCTCCGTTGAATTACAGTTAACTTAATGAACAAAGTTCGTTGAGTTATGGCTAACTCAATGGACTAACCTCGTGAACTTAAGTTAACTCCATGAGCTTGTCTTTTCTTTTTAATACTGCTATTTACAGAGAAATTTGGCCAACCATTGGGCGATTCCACAGATTGTAAATAACATCAATTCAGCTTTTTAATGTTAGTAAACATTGAATTTATCATTAAGCAATACTAACATTCAGATAATTCAAATAGTAACCATTAAAATCTTTAAGTCTGTTGAACGAATCAATTTCAGTAAACTGTAAAACTAAAACAAACATAAAACAATCACAAAACTAATGAAGATAACATTAATCACGATACAACACAAACATAGATAAATTGTTTTTGGTATTTTTGTTTTAATATGAACATGGAAATGGGCGAAATGTGAAATGTAAAGTAGTCTCACTTGATAGTAAATACTTTCATCACTACTTACAACGCGATTACACCACTGAAAATTAAACCACTTACAATTCTGTCTCCTCTCCCTATAGAATCGCGAGTCTAGAATTGCAAAATGATCACCTCTTCAGCATATAGGCATCAACCCGAAGCCAAGGCTAAAAGCTTTACGATCTCCTGAAATATAAGTCGGCGCTTGTTGAAAATGGCTTCCCTTCCCGTGACGCGATCACTCCTCACGATGGTTGTCAGGCACTGTGTTTGTCTCGGAATCCACCCGACATCAAGAAAGTATCTTGTTTAGAATGAAAAAGTGCATATTATTAACGGTTAAATGATGGTTAATTGCATAATATTTAGCTTATCATATGAGAATTAAGCCATTATGTTATAATTGCACTATTATATGCTTTAATTGAAGAATCTGCTTAATTTTGGGGAATTAATGTTAATTTAGTATATTTATGAACTGTCGGTAAGTTGCAGGCTGTGAAATTCTTAAGTATCCAAATTTTTTGATATTTTAGATAGTTATGTTTAACATACCGAACAAATTCGAACAGTTATGTTTAATAGACCGAATATGTATCGGATAGTTATGTTTAAATTGCCGAATAGTTATGTTTAGAGAGAATATTTTATTATTTCCAGATGTACACGTGTTGAAACCAAAATGAATGTCTTAAGTGAATTTTCGGTGAGTTAGCTGTAACTATCCGAAAATGCATCTAAGCATCGGATAGTTATACCTGTAACTCTTCAAAATGTTATTTTATGTTTAAACCACTATTGACACGTGTCGAGATCTGGTAAATTTACTTAAGTTATAACTCGTTAAGTTAGCATAACTGTACGCGTTGAGTTACATGAATATACACTAAGGTAACGTGTTATGTTAGCAGCTTATTTCTTTATTGCATGTATTTTATAGTTATTTTCTAAAATGCCACTGTAGCTGTTCAAGCTTTAATTTTGCCCATTTTTAATGAATTTTATAAGTAATTTTGCATGATATTATATATCTATGATGGATAAATGATATTAATTATGGGTAATATAAGTCTTGAAATATAGTGCAATATAGAAATTTAATTAACAAGTGCATCCCCCATTGGATATAATTTTACATGGAACACATTGATTTATTTTGCATGTCCTATGTTGGCTAACGTCTCTTGGAGTTCAACTTCCATTAATTGTAGGTAACATATATATGGGAGGAGCTTAATGCAAAAGACCAAAGAAGATGTAAAGAATCAAAAGTTGGTGGACTAAACTTTAAAGAAGAGGACATGCCAACACCTTATTGGCCCTCCTAGATCTATGGCATCTTATTGGCTTGGTGATAAAACCAAGGTGCCACATCAAAGAGAGAGAAGACAAAACAACATAAATACAAGGGGAGAGGAATTTCGTCCAACAACTTGGTGTTTCCAAGGAGAGAAAGAAGGAGGAGAAGAAGCTTGGAGGTGAGGCTTGTGCTTCCAAAGAGAGACCATCCATTCATGCTATTCACCATTCCAAGGGCTAAGGAGAAGACGAAGCTTGGAGGTGGATTTGCTGCCAAGTTCCATTGAATTCAAAGCTCTAGAGAAGAAGATAAGAAGCTCCTAAGGTAGTGACAACTCTTAGAGTTTATTATTTTCTTGTATAGAAGGAAGAATTGATGAGAAATGGTGGTGAACATCTCAATTATATGTCTTCTTAGCTAGATAGAGTTCAATGAATATATATGAATGTTTAATTCTTCTTTTCAACTTCTAATTTGCATCCTCTATTCACGTGTATTGTTGGGGCTGTTGGTGAGGCTTTCACACGAGTGAATGACACTCATCAGTGGTGACTTGGCGCATTTGAGAAGAAGGTGTGAATTGAAAGAAGAAGAAAATAAGTGTTGATGTTCATTTGAATGAAGAACCTATCACTTATATCTAGTTGTTAATTTTAATTTCAGTAGTTAATTGATTTTGTTATATCTTATATAGATCACATTTAGTCCTAATCAATCTCCAAAAAGAATTTCTAATGCAAGTAGTATAGTATAGTTTAGCTAGATTAGCAAATAGCATAGTTGCATGCATTTAGTATAAATTAGAATAGAGTAGTATAGTCTATTGAACCTTGTTGTTTTATTTTTCTTTCCTTAATATTGATGCATTGATATCACTTCTAAAATCACGTGGAGCTTGTGTGCATGTTATAATTGAATGAGTTGATAGATTTACAAGTAAAGAAATTGATTCACATCACCATTTTCCACTACAAATTGCCTTTAAATTGCATGATTTGTGAGCTTGTGTTAACTTTGATTATTCTACATTCACATGTCATTAATTTACTGAAGTATACCTAAGAGCTTGAAGAACAAGTTGAGTAATGGTTGATTAAGTCATAAACACAATCCTTGTGGAAGAATGACCTGTATTTGCCATGTACACCAAAAGAACTGTGTACTTGCAGTAAAGCTTGAGCTAAAAATATAGCTCAACAGTAGCGGTTGCGGGAACAGACAGTTGGAAGGAAAAACCACGTTTGCACGAATCACGCAGGAATTCAATCGCGTATGGAGAAGGAAGCATCGCCGTTGATCTGAAGGAAGGAAATCCAACCGATCATTCAAGCAGAAGCAGTTACTACTGAAGAAATATAAAAGAAAAGAAGAAAAAAAGAAGAAAGTGTGATCGATGGACGGCCAGTGTATACAGAGGAGGAGCATCGAGCTTTCTGCAGACAGTATCGGCGATTCTCCGAAGTATCACACCAACCATCGTTATCACCACCATAATCACCAATCATCGGAGGTCTGTAAGGATACTTGCCTGATGTCGGGTCGATTCTAAGCCAAACACAGTGCTTGACAACCATTGTGAAGAGTGATCATGTTGCGGGAAGGGAAGACATTTTCACCAAGCGCCGACTCATATTTCAGGAGATCGTAAAGCTTTTAGCCTTGGCTTCGGGTTGATGCCTGTATGCTGAAGAGGAGATCATTTTACAATTCTGGACTCGCAATTCTATAGGGAGAGGAGACAGAATTGTAAGTGGTTTAATTTTTAGTGGTGTAATCGCATTGTAAGTAGTGTCGGAAGTATTTACTATCAAGTGAGATTACTTTACATTTCACCTTTCGCCCATTTCCATGTTCACATCTAAACAAAAATACCAAAAACAATTTATCTTTGTTTGTATGTTGTATTTGAGTGTTGTATTGTTTGTGTTGTATTGTGATTAATGTTATCTGTATCAATTTTATGATTGTTTTATGTTAGTTTTAATTTTACAGTTTACTGAAATTGGTTCGTACAAAAAAACTTAAAGATTTTAATAGTGACTGTTTGAATCATCTGAATGTTAGTATTGCTTAATGATAAATCCAATGTTAACTAGCATTAAAAAGCTTAATTGATGTTATTTACAATCTGTGGAATCGCCCAATGGTTGGCTGAATTCCTCTGTAAATAGCAGTATTATAAAGAAAAGACAGGCTCGTGGAGTTAACTTAAGTCCACGAGGATAGTCCGTTGAGTTAGCCATAACTCAACGAACTTAGTCCGTTGAGTTAACTGTAACTCAACAGAGTGCTTATGGAATATAAATTTGAATTGTTCATAATCAAACATTTCTTAAATTCGTCAGCAATTCCCTGTGGGATCGACCTGTACTTGCACACTGATACAATAGACACTATGCACTTGCAGTTAAAGTACAAATTAGAATTAATATCTAAATTGTATTAAAGGTTGTTTGTTTACTTCTAAAAGAAACAATAGGCATAAAGATAAATTAACTAAGTAAAAATAGAAGTAACAAATCCAAGTTTTTCTAGTGTAGTGTTGGGAAAACCCAAACATATCTTCACAGAACTCCGATGGTTGGTGATTATGGTGGTGGTAACGATGGTTGTTGTGGTACTTTGGAGAATTGTCAATACTGCCTGCAGAAAGCTTAGTGTTCCTCCTCTGTACACACTGGCCGTCCATTGATCACACACCCTTTTCTTCTTTTCTTTTATATTTCTTCAGTAGTAACTACTTCTACTTGAATGGTCAGTTGGATTTCCTTCATTCGCATCAATGGCGATGATTTCTTCTCCCTGCACAATACGTGCAAACGTGGTTTTTCTCTTCCAACTGTCTATTCCTGCAACCGCTACAGTGGCTTATTAGAAAATAAATAGTCCGTGTAGTTACAGATAACTCAACGGACTTTCTTCGTTGATTTAACTATAAAACACGTGCATAAATTTAACTATCCGATGCTCAGGTGCATTACGGATACTTATAAACTTAACTATCCGATGCCCAGATGCATTTCGGATAGTTAGAAACTTAACTATCCGATCCTTAGATGCATTTCGAATAGTTACAGATAACTCACCGATATATAACTTAAATAAATCTACTAGATCTCGACACGTGTCAGCAGCAGTTTAATCATAAAATAAACATTTCGGAGAGTTACAAAGCTAACTATCTGATGCTCAGATGCATTTCAGATAGTTAGAGATAACTCACCGAAAATCCACTTAAGTCATTTTCCCAGAACATGACACGTGTCCTCAGCTATTTTTTACATAAAAAGAGATTTCGGAGAGTTACACATATAATTGTTCGATGCCCAGCTGCAATTTTGGATAGTTATAGATAACTCACCGAAAGTTCACTTAAGTCATGCATTATGGTTTTGACACATGTACTTCAGGAAATAATAAAATATTTTTTCAAAACATAACTATTCGGTAATTTAAACATAACTATCCGACATGTTTAGTCTATTAAACATAACTATCCGAAATATGTTCGATATGTTAAACATAACTATCCGAAATATCAGAAAATTCGGATACTTAAGAATTTCATAGCCTGCAACTTACTAATAGTTTAGAAATGTACTAAATTAACATTAATTCCCCAAAATTAAGCAGATTCTTTAATTAAAGCATATAATAGTGCAATTATAACATAATGGCTTAATTCTCATATGATAAGCTAAATATTATGCAATTAACCATCATTTAACCGCTAATAATATACACTTTTTCATTCTAAACACTTCCCCCATACCTAAATTTTGCTAGTCCCTTAGCAAACTAAGATCTAATTAATTGGTCTTTCAAAAAGTGCTAGAACTAATTCTTCTTCTTCTTTTTCTTCTGTTCAACATAAGAATATATTCTATATGTTTCAGTAATCAACCTGCAAATATACTTAGAATATATGCAAATTACATACAAAGTATATCATCATCACATAGGTGTTAATTATATTATCGTTTGTTCTTCTTTTCATCATCTGCCATCTTGAATTTTTCAATAAGATTTCTAGAATAAATTTCAACAACATATGAATCAAAGTACAATCCAATTCAATATGATTAAGACAAGTAGAATAAAGAATTGTATCTCCATTAAACAACTTCAAAAGTCAATTCTAGATTCATATTACAGCAATTCTAGATAACAGAAAATATACTGGATTCATAAGATATCTGTATTTCACAAAACACTTATATCTTTTTAGAACAGTTTATGTATATATTTTCTTTTTCTTTTTCTTTTTTTTTTCTTTTTTTTTTTCAAAAGTTAATTTGACAAGCTTGAATCATACAAGAGCTTTCTAATGTACCCATGTAACGAGTTTTCAGTCAACAATCCCAGATCTGATCAGGATCTTAGGTTGCCAGATTTCAAGAGTTCTTTTTCAGGTCAACAATCCTTACATACCTATCTTCTCAAGTACAAAATGCTCGTGATCAAACAAGTCAATAAACTCTCAAATTTCCCCTTTTTTTTTCAATCAACATACACACAAAACAAAGCATTAATCACATACTGTATATGTATGTATTTCATTAATACAGATGCAGTAAAACACCAATCTCATGTAGTCCTGCTTCTATCATTTACTGAAAATATGAATCCATAACAATAAGCTCATACTTTTTCTGTAGTTTAATAAGATCTACACATAAATCATTCTACAAGTTCAATCAGTCAAATTAAATGCATCTTTAATCATATGTATTTCATTTAATCTAGAATTCACATCTCAGCTCTTTCAAGACTTCAGATAATTTACTGATTTTTCATTAAGCATTTTGATTTCATTTTAAAATCGTGAAACTGTTAAACTCATGAAATTTAGAAAAAGCATAAGATACTATATCTAGATTTGCATAAATAGTAAATTCTATAGCATCTTATATAGCCTTCTAAATATAACATGAAGTAGTTACAGTTTATAAAAATTTTACAGTCTCAATTATCGGACAGTTACAGCAAGTTCATAAACTAAACAATACATGGCTGTTACTTTAATTACCTCCCCCCCATACCTACATTTTGCATTGTCCTCAATGTAAAAGATTTGACAATAAATATAGTAATTGTAGCCGGCATGAATACAGTTTCTTTGATTTAAAATTCAGGATAAGTAATTGGTTACATACCTTGTTTCGTTTGTATCTTCTTCTGCATATTCTGATTTTTGATTTTGAAAAACTTTTCATTCACAGATAAACACAAAATATAAAACAAAATAACATTTAACAGATATTAATAAATCAGTGTCTTGTGTGGAACCCAAGCTCCTATGCCTTTGGTGGCTCACAAGCAAGCCAGTTGGTTTCCTAGAATAGATACCAACAAATTGGATTGATATTTTGTTTTTTTTTCTTTTATGAAATAAACATGAAAACTTCAAAAAAAAAAATTTCTAAACATAAACGTAGAATACACACAACATTAAACACACAAAATCACTACTTAAGAACATGATTGAAAAGTAGGAACAAATGGAATAAATGTATCAGTCCAAGCAAACTTTTTAGGCATCTTCTTGCTATTAATTTTGTTTTAATGCAGTTCTTGTTCCTTCTTAATTTGTAAACATGTAATATATTATAAATTCCAAATACAAGTGTATTACCATTAATGATATGAAATGCAGAAAGGGATCCTTTTTGGTTCCAAGGTAATGTAGCAGTTTCTATTTCTACATCTATTTCAATATACTCCTCTTCCCACTTCCATTCATTAATGTCTTTCATAATCCATATTTGAAATTTCATCAATTCATCCCACCATCTTATCAAATATAAAGTAGGATCATCTTCTTCATTATACCACACTCTCATTTGAATTTTATTAAATTCTACAAATGGTGGTTTAGCTATTTCTCTCGGTATAGGTAAAATTTCTATATTTTCATCATAACTGTCTATGCTCACATGTATAAATCAGATCCAAATGCTATTGATATATCTGTGACTAGATATATATATCCATCAAGTATGACATGTGTTTGGTTAATTAATGATTTCCGTCCCAGATATATCATAATATTTTCATTCCAAGATCTATTCAGAAAATTATATACACTTAAGCGTAAATCTTCACCCCAATTTCCTGTAGGTCTCCAATAATATAATTTTTCAGGAATTGCAGAATTTTTATTAGAAAATATTAAAGCTAACCCACAATTTACAGTTGGTACTTCAAATCTATTAGGTCTTCCTATATTCCATTCTTCTCCTATTATAGTATTTCTTATCAAAATATTAGGTAATAATAAACTTACATACATTGGTCTCATCCTATATATGATTAATCCTTCATCTATCCCCATAATATGATTTATTCCTTCTAATGTATTGGGTGGAATTCCAGTAGTTTCTTCCATAGCAAGATATTCATGGTTAATTGAACTACGATTAAATGACCTCCATATGAATCCATCTCTAATCTGAGTCATTTTTGCAGCTTGTAGTCCCTGAAAATATTTTTCTTCAATATAGTCTTTAATTTCTTTTGATACACAACACAATCTATACAAATCTTTAGCTGATAAATTACTCAGTACTTCCCTTAGTGCATCCAACGGTAATTGCATCAATTCCATTTGTCAATTCTGTATAACACAAACAAAAATTTAGCAAAGACAAAAAATTAACATAACTACTGCACACCCTCGTGGAGTTAAAGCATAACTCAACAGAGTAAGTTCGTTGAGTTAAGGACTAACTCTACGATACTATTAACTAAAAAATAAATAAAAACATATATATACACAAATAGTTGCTTCAAATATGCTGCTTCATTCAGCCACCCTCCCAGAAGAGGTATCAATTTCATTAACAGTTTTATTGATAGGGTTAGGTATTGCTTGTATTGGCAATCCTCCAGTAGGTCTAACATCCATTGGTTCCTTTTGTCTAAGTGGTATATTTCTATTCTGATTTTGAATTGCAGCATTTCCAAATACAAAATCTAAACGATTGTTTAATTGTTGGATTATCTTTTCTAATTTCTCTATTCTAGATCCTTATTCAATTAATGCTTCATAACTTATGTTCTTCTCATTTACATTTTCTCCTCCCTGGAAATTGTTGTTTCTCCAAGATAAATTCGGGTGATTTCTCTAATTAGGATTATAAGAATTTCCCAAGTTATCTCTTTGGTTTCTAACATAAATAATATCTAAATCATTTATGTTTGCATTCTTTTCTGCTAGCTTTTGATTTAATGATAACTCTTCTATTTTCTTTGTTAATTCATTTAATTTCACCTCAAGCATTGTATTTGAATCTATTTCATGCATTCCTTTTGGCAATATTTTTTTATTTGCAATAGCTTTAGCCGAGTTTTCCCATTGTGCAGTTCTTTTTGCAAAGTTTTCTAAATATGCCCATGCTTCTTCACTACATAATTTTAAAAATCCATTTCAACAAGTAGATTCTAATAAAGATTTTGTTGAAACATCTATGCCTTCATAAATTATACCTATTAATTGTGCCTTACTCATTGCATGATGCGAACATTGAGTTAGTAAATCTTTAAATCTTTCAAAATATTTCTAGAATGATTCACCTTATTTTTGGCTACACATTAATATTTCTTTCTTCTTTTTAATCGTTTGATGTGTTGGATAATATTTTTCCAGAAAAATAGAGCAAAATTCAGTCCATGTAGAAATTGAATCAAGCAATAGAGTATATAACCATCTCTTAGTTGTGTCTTTTAAAGAAAGAGGGATATATCTAAGTTTAATAGCATCTATACTCATGTTCGACATTTTCATCATTTGACAAACTTCATTAAATTCTCTAAGGAAATAATAGGCATCCTCTTTTTCTAGTCCATGAAAATGTGGCAATTGACTAATATAATTAGATTTTAGTTAAAACCTATCTCCCTTAAAGTTTGGCAATCAAATACATGAAGCTTCATCAACTAATTCAGGATACAGAATTTCTCCTAGTGGTTTTTCTACTGGAGCAGCCATCTCTACGTTCTCTTTTAAAAAAAGGTTAGCTACACCCCAAAGAATTCCGTTAAAGTTCAGTTTAGAAAATTTTTTAGTACTCCTCTGTGATGAAAATTCTTGGGTAGGTGTTCTTACTAATCGTTTAGTGCTTAGAGAACGGGTCCATGTGCTCATAAATAAATAGTATAAGATTAATTATATACCAGTCTGAAGCTTTCCATTCAATAAATATTTGTTGTCGGATGAAGTTGAATCAGCTGCTTCTCCTTCCAGTTCCTCCAACGCATTCTCCTTTCTTTTAAAAGTGTTGGTATCTCATAAATAACATTCTGTTTTATATATATAATGCGCATCCATAAAGTGAATAAATCTCGTTGCAAGAACATGTCTTGCAACGTGCATCATGGTTCCTATTTTTATGGGTACGTGTACCACTACTAATTTCAAATTTTGGTAACCGCTAAATCGACAAAGTTTCGTTCGTGGTTAAAAGAATAACCATTCTACTTAATCCATAAACTAACCTCATTGAGTTACAGATAACTCAATGGAACACAGTCGGTTACTGTTGCTAACTCCACGAACTAACTTCGTTGAGTTACAGATAACTCAACGGAGTGACCTTATACTATATTACTGACCTCGTAGAGTTACGGTTAACTCAATGAACTTACTTCGTTGAGTTACCACATAGCAACCTCTAAGTTTTACTCCTCATAAGTTCCTCTCTGCTTTTTTTCTTTTTCATTCTGCTTAATTGAAATAAAGTTAAATCTATGTCATTAATGCATCATTCTAATCAAAATTTGTTTAAATTTGAACATTATATAAAGATTTAACTTGCAGGTCATTTTATGTTATGCAGAATTTACATTTTACCTTGCAACATGTAGAAATTTTTTAAGCATTTATCCTGTCATTCAACAAATTGTAAATCTGTTAAACATTCATTCATAAAGTTCCACAAATTATATATAACATTCAATACATTCCATTCATTTCACATTCAAAACACGTATGAAAATTGCGTCTGAAAAATTTATATTCATTAATATGAATCAATTTACAATACAAGTACATCATACAATTTTTCATACAATTTTATACAAGTAGACGAACAATACAATTTAATCTTTATTCCTAAGTTCATCTACTTCCTTCTGGAGTTTTTCTAACTGAAGTTCTAATTGATTAATTCTTTCTATAGCTCCTGTAATTCCTTTAGAAGGTACAACTAACTCTGCAGCTACAAAATTTCTATATTCTTTCACTAAAATGGTTCTGGATCTAACCCTTTTTTATGCCCATTTAGTGAAATCAATACAATCCACCATCAGCAATGGAATCAAATCTCCATAAAATAATTTTTTCTTTACTATTTTCAGCTTGGAGATAAAAACTACAGACCAATTTATTTGAATCCTGTTTACAACTGCATACGTGGCCCATTTGACAAATTAACTTAATTCTATGTCATAGCCTTATCATTGATAAATATTCTTAATCAGAATGTTAGCTACCATGTGTGCTTTACCATTTAAATGCTTCAATCTGTTTAATAAAGGCACACCAAGATTAATAGCTAAACAATCTTTGATTTCCTATTCAGTCCATTCAACTGCAGTTGTGTCTTCCAAAATTTTTAGTCCTTCATTCTTTAATCCAAAAATGTTGTGGAGAAGCTTTGGTGTTATCTATACATCTGCTTCCTCCACGTTAGAAATTAATCCTCCTTCTCCTTCTCTCAAATTTGCATAAAAATAGGGCACTAAATTCTCATATACTGCATGCCCTCTTTCTTGAGAAATGAATTGCAATAGACCTTGGAATTCAAATAAATCTTTGATTTCTTGCATTCCATCCTAATTTACTGGTCTACTGTAAATAATGTCGTAACCCCTTATTTCTTGGTATTTGGTATAAGCTTCTTGACTACAAAAATGTACTTCATTCAAAATTGTTGTTTTAGTCGGGTTAGGAAGGTGACTTTGTTGTTCCAAAGGGGTTTGTACTTGCTCTTCCTCTTCTATAGGCTACATTTGAACATTTTCTATAGATTCCTGAATTTCTGTTTCTATTTGTGGTGGTGAGCCGGTAGAACTCTCCACTTTGTCTTGAATTCTCTCCATAAATTGCTAAAGAGTTTCTTACTCTTCAATGGAATTTGTAAAGTTATTTTTGTCCAAATGGCTTCTTTTAGCCTCTTCATTTTCTGCTCTCTCTTCTTCCTCCTAACTACCAATCTGTTTTGTTACTGTTCTTTCTGATTCTGTAACAGATTGGGATGGAGTCACGGGCAATTCAGTTTCTACCCTAATTTATGTTTCTTCTTGTATAGGCTGCAAACTAATTTCAGCCTATTTTTCTTCTTGTCTTTGCTCCTACTGCTGCAGCTCCTGCTCCTCAGAATCAGATAGCAAGTTTATAAATATTTGCTCCACAGGCCCTATGAAAATTGATACTTCAGATTTAATTTCCTCATATTCAGGTACTTTTTCTTTTCCTTTCTTTTTTCTGATTAATTGTGCCTGTTCTTCCTCTTCTTCTTCTGAAATTAAATCTACAAAAGTAGGCTCTACAGGCCTTCGAGCCACAAGTATTGGCTCTTCCTGTTTAATTCTCTTCATAACTGCTAGTCTCGAAGGACCAGCCTCTCCTGCAGCACTTAATTTAGTTGCTGCCTGATGCTGTTTAACTTTTATTTTGTATTAGGCCCTCATCTTTTCTTCGACCCTTTTTTTCTTAATGGCATCATATAAAATATGTGCCTTAGCCATAGCTATTTCTTGAGTATCACCTTGGTCTCTTGCTGTTTTGACTAAGTTAGTAAATTATTTCTCTTCTTCTTCAGTTCTCGACCAAGCAAATGCTACTCGTGACAATGACTCTATTGGCTGAACTAGAGGTCCTGATTGCTATTCCTCAGGAATAGGTCTTTCAGTAGTCGATTCTTCCTATTCTTCAGTTGCCTCTTCTTCATTTTATTTCCTTTCTTGCTCCCAGATAGCCCATCTAGCTCGTCTACAGATTCGTCTTTTGAACCAGAGCCAGGACTTACGTTGGATTAATTCTAGGGCAACTTCATTACTTGGCCTTATTTTTCTTTCCTTACTTACAGCAATTTCTATTGCAACCTTTATTCTTGTTTCCATTATTTGAGGTATTTGTATACCCAATTCTACTAAATCTCTTTTGAAATTGAAAAGTTCTGATTCTACCTTTTGTAGCTCTTTCTCTCTTGTCGTATTTCTGATCTTTTGTCGCATGTGCCATTCTTCTGATTCCTTCAGAAATTCTGATGTGTCAACAACCTCTTCCCAGAACTCGAGTGTCATCTTCCTCATCGTGGAGTTACACAACAGCACGGAATCGCTCTAATTTCTACTATTCTAGATTCTAAATGATTTGCCGGATAATGCCCCCAAAACCCTAGGTTTAGTTTAAATAAGCCCTAAGTTTAGGCGGGTAACCGAGTCATTTCCCGAACCAACTATTACTATTTTATCCGCAGTCTTAGCTATAGTACTCCATTGAGTTACAGTTAACTCAATGGAATAAGCTCGTTGACTAACTCAAGACTCAACAGAGTAAGCTCATTGAGTTAAGCGTAACTCAACGGACTTCCCATACAAGCAAATATAATAATAAAAATACTTAAGATAATTGTTTTTTTTTTTTTACCGGTTTAACCGATACGATGTTTCAGTCATACCTAATTTTTTTTCCTGGTTGAACCGATACTATGCTTCGATAAAACCAACATTTTTTTCTGAAAATTAATATACATATTTTTTATGTTCCGGTCATACCAATGGATCTAGTCAGTTGAACCGCAATGATTTTTATATTTTATATTTTTTTAATGTTTTTATTCTTTTTAATATCAACATAAAAATTGATTTTTTTACTAAGTAAAGCTCGAGTAGTCCTCTACTCTGACTTCTTCTATAATTCCAAAGGAGCTTTTTGGTGTTTTCAGAATAGGACTAAGTCTTTGTCCATTTACTTTAAATATATTCTGATTTTTAGGATTTTCAATTTCAATAGCTCTATAAGGATAAATATTTCGAACTATGTAAGGTCCTACCATCTAGATCTTAATTTTCCTAGATGGTTATGGAGTCTAGCCATGTAAAGATATACTTCTTGTCCTATTTCAAAGCTTTTTGGAATAATTTTTCTATCATGCTAGAATTTAATTTTCTCTTTTTCTCTTACAGTCTTTAAATAAGCTTCATTTCTAAATTCTTCTAATTCAATTAATTGTATTTTTCTATTTTTAGCAGCTTGATTTAAATTAGTGTTCAAATTTTTTAATGCCCAATAAGCTTTATGTTCTATTTTAGCTGGTAAATGACAACTCTTTCCATATACTAGCCTAAAAGGTGACATACCTAAGCTCATTTTATAAGCAATTCTATAAGCTCAAAGTGCATCTATCAATCTATTAGCCCAATCTGTTCTAGTAGGATTTACTACTTTTTCTAAGATTAACTTAATTTGTTTGTTTGCACTTTCTACTTGTCCACTTGTTTGTGGATGATATGATGTTGCAATTTTGTGGTTTACTCCATATTTCTTCATTAAGGCTTCAAAACTTCTATTACAGAAATGAGTTCCTTTATCACTGATAATAGCTTTATGTATTCCAAATCTGGCAAATATATTTGTTCTTATAAATTGTATTACCACTTTATTGTCATTAGTTTTTGTAGGAATAGCTTCTATCCATTTAGATACATAATCCACCCCCAACAATATATAATTAAATTGATTAGACATAGGAAATGGACCCATAAAATCTATTCCTCACACATCAAAGATTTCAACCTCAACAATAGGATTAAGAGGCATCATATTCCTCTTTGATATTCTTCCTATTTGTTGACATCTTAAACAACTTAAGCAATATTTATGAGCATCTTAGAATAGTGTTGGCCAATAAAACCCACATTGAAGAATTTTTGCAGCAGTTTTCCCTGAACCAAAATGCCCTCCACAAGCTTGGTCATGATAGAAAGACAATATGCTCGGATATTCAGTTTCTGGAACACACCTCCTTAAAACCAGATCAGGACATTTCTTAAATAAGTAAGGGTCTTCCCAATAGTAATATTTTACTCTTGAGAAAAATAATTTCTTATCCTATCTATTCCAATCCTTAGGTGTTAGACCAGTAACTAAGTAATTAACTATGTCTACATACCATGGTATTATGTTGATGGCCATTAATTGTTCATCAGGAAAATTATCCTTAATTTCAATATTTGATTTTTCTATTTGTAATCTTGGTAAATGATTTGCTACTACATTTTCACAACCTTTTCTATCTTTAATTTCTAGATCAAATTCTTGCAATAATAATATCCATCAGATCAATCTAGGTTTAGTTTCTTTTTTCTTTATTAAATGTTTTAGAGCTGAATGATCCGTTTATACTATTACTTTAGCTCCAATCAGATATGATCTAAACTTCTCTAAAGCAAACACAACAGCTAATAATTCTTTTTCAGTAGTTGTGTAATTAACTTGAGCATCATTTAAGGTTTTGCTTGCATAATGAATCACTCTAAGAGATTTTTCTATCTTTTGTCCTAACACTACTCCTACAACAAAATCAAAAGCATCGCACATTAATTCAAATGTATGACTCCAATCAGGTGCTTGAATTATAGGAGTTGAAATTAAGCTAGTTTTAAGTCTGAAAAATGCTTCCTTGCAATTTTTATCAAAGTTAAATGGAACATCTTTTAATAGATTAGTTAAAGGTCTAGCTATCTTGCTAAAGTCTTTAATAAATTTTCTATAAAAACCAGCATGTCCTAAAAATGATCTAATATCTTTTACTAATTTAGGTTCTGGTAAATTAGAAATTACTTCTATTTTAGCTTTATCTACTTCCAACCCTTTCTTAGAAACAACATGCCCTAAGACTATTCCTTGTTTAACCATGAAGTGACATTTTTCCCAATTTAAAACCAGATTTTTCTCCACACAACGTTTTAATATTAAGTCTAAATTTTTTAAACAGACTTCATATGAGTTGCCATATACAGTAAAATCATCCATAAATATTTCTAAAAAATCTTCAGTTATTCAAGTAAATATGCCCTACATACACCTTTAAAAGGTAGCTGGTGCATTGCATAATCTGAATGGCATTCTCTTAAAAGCATAAGTTTGTTTTCTCTTGATCCTCTAATGCTACTGGAATTTGATTATACCCTAAATACCCGTCTAGGAAACAAAAATATTCTTGCCCTGCTAATCTTTCCAGCATTTGATCTATAAAAGGTAAGGGAAAATGATCTTTCCTAGTCACATCATTCACCTTTCTATAGTCTATACATACTCTCTAGCCTGATTGAATTCTAGTAGGTATCAAGTCTTGACTTTCATTCTTAATAACTGTTAATCCTGATTTCTTGGGAACTACATGGATTGGACTAACCCACGAGCTATCAGAAATCAGATAAATTATGACATTATCTAACCATTTCACTATTTCCTTCCTGACTACTTCTTTAAGGTTTGGATTTAATCTCCTCTCAAGAATTCTAATAGGTTTTGCATTCTCTTCTAAATATATGTGGTGACAGCATAAAATTGAACTTAACCCTTTTATATCACTCATAGTCCATCCTATTGCTTTTTTATAGCTTTTTACTACATCTTTTAATTTAGCTATTTGATCCTCTTTTAACTCTGAAGCAATAATGATTGGACAGGTTCGTTTTTCTTCCAGAAATATGTAGGTTAATTTAGGAAGTAAAGGTTTTAATTCTAAATGTTGCCCATTAGAAGCTAGAGCTCCTAATTGAACATCATCATTTTCTAAATTAATTTCTTCCTGATCTCCTTCTATATTTATGCTTTCACTTTCTTCTAAAATTTCAGAATTGATTTGCCTATTTAATTCTTCTTGAATCACATCATCTAACATATCTCCTCCATCTTCTAAAAAATCTATGGTATGTAAGGACATTTCTAGCTTCTCAAACCTTTTTGGTTTGAAAATATTTAATTGAGTATCCTCATTACCATATGCTAACTTCATTACTCTAGTCTTACAATTTATAACAGCCCCTAATGTTGCTAAAAATGGTCTTCCCAAAATTAAAGATCTATCACTATTTTTATACTTAATTTGTTGGGAATCCAGAATTACAATATCAATAGGATATATAAAGTTTTTGATTTTAATTAAGACATCCTCTATTTTTCCTCTAGGGTATCTTATACTTCTATCAGCTAATTGAATAATCGTACTAGTAGGAGTTAAGCCTTCTAATCCTAAGGATGCAAATATATCACTAGGCATAACATTTATACCAGCACCTAAGTCTATTAAGGTTCTTTCTAGAATGGTATTTCCTATGGTGCATGATATAACAGGGATTCCAGGATCAGATAACATTTTAGGAATTTATGGCAGAAATAGGGAACTACTTTGCTCAACTAAAAAGACCTTTCTAAGAACTTTTCGCTCTCTTTTCTTAGTACACCAATCCTTCAGAAATTTAGCACAAGGTGGCATTTTCTGCAATAGATCTAACAAAGGAATGTTAACTTGTACTTTTTCAAAAATTTCTCTGATTTTTTCTTGTTTTTCAGGTATTGTTTGTTGTAATCTTTCAGGATAGGGTGCTAAAGATTTTGATTTAAAAGATTCTTTTTCTTTCATTTGATTTGTTTGATCATTTTTAGCTTCATTAGCAGATTCAGGTTGTTCTTCAGTGATTTCTAGATTTTCAGGTATTACATTTTCGTTATCAATTTGATTTTTACTCTTATCCACCTTCATATTATTTTCATTTTGAGTTCTTGGTGGTATATCAGTTCTAGATCATAATGTTACAAATACATCTTCCAAATTTTCGTTACTCTCATGATGTTTTTGTATATCATTTTCGTGATTATGATCTTCAATTGTTTTTAGTTTTAAAGTGCATTCTTTAAATTCTCTTGCATTAGTATTTTCTGTTTACTGTATATTTTGTAAATTATGTAGGTTTATAACATTATAATTTTCATTGTCCTATTGCATAACTTGTATTTTCATTGTATATTCGTCTAATGCTTTTAATTTTCTTTCCAAATCATCTAATCTCATTACATTCAATTTTTGATCAATTTTCATTATGGTTTTTTCAGTTTCGTAAATTATATCCTTTTTAGGTTCTAAATATGCTTCCTTATAATTTAATTGGTTGACTTCTTGTTGCTGACACACAAAGTATTCTAATTTGTCAAGATTTTTCTCTATACTACGCTCTAGTTTGTCATACCTATCCCAAACATTAGTTTCTCTCAACATATTACACATTCTATACTGACCATCAATTAGGTAAACTATAGGATTCTCATACTTGGATCTATTATACTGAGGATAATTCATTTGTTGTTCATGGGATCTAACCATCTATAAATGTCTCAGTTTCAAACAATTAGAAATGTCGTGTCCTTCAGAATTGTAGAATTCACATATGCCAAGTACAGGTTTCAGAAATCTTTAAGCATAAGCATATGCCATATTCTCAATTACAAAAGAAAACACACAACTCTAGCTATTAAAACGAAACAACTCTAACAGTTGCTTATACTAATTCTATTCTAGTCAATTCAATTCAATTCCTCGGCAACGGTGCTATAAAACTTGTTTGGATTTTCCTAGCACGACACCAGAAAAACTTTGATTTGTTACTTCTATTTTTACTTAGTTAATTTAGCTTTATGCCTATTCTTTTTCTTTTAGAAGTAAACAAACAACCTTTAATACAATTTAGATATTGTAGGATCGTATGGCTATACAAGAGGGGGGTGAATTATGTATCTTTAATATTTTCTGAAATATAATTGCAACTTTAAAACTCAAAAATAAGTCGAGACATTGTCTTCATAAAATCATTTTTATTCAAGGTTTTAATTACAATATACAATTCAATTCTCCTCAGAAATTGTAGATGCAATTATATTTCGATACCATGTATCATGTAAACAATTTCATAACTACAAACAGAGAAAACTAATTTGCGGAATTTAAAACTTTTCTCCCTGTTTAAGATATTTCTTCTTCTTCTTTTTCTTCTTCAGCAATTCTTCAATGACGAATATCTTGTCTTTTCATGCTTGACTGAATTTGCTTTCTTCTGATACTTCAAATCTTCAGTGACGAAAATCTTACCTTTTTATGCTTCACTGAACTTTCTTCCACTTGAGAGATTTTCCCCGAGAAGGTGTTTTTGATCCTTAAAAAAGATTTTTCTTTTGGTGTGCAGGGATGGTTTGATCCTTGAAAAGATTTTTCGTTTTGTGTGCAAGGATAAATTGATCAACAAGAATTCTATGCCTTTTATACTGTATCTTCATTTCATGCATATCCTTCACATTTAACCACTACCAGTTTTCCACTTCTCCACGTCTTTTCTTTTTCTTTCATCGAAGCACACATGTTCTAACCCACGTTTATATTTCGAATTTTCTTTAATTATCAGTCTTGGATCTCTGAAAAATTTCCTGTAAAATAAACTTTCTCGTCCAAAAGTTTTTCATCAATGTAATAAGAAGTTGTTACTTTAATGTTAACTAAACGAGTAACACAAGTATATATATAACTTAACGTTTCTAACTTAACGAGTTCCTCATGTGCCATTTCACGTGACAAGTACTGTAGCTAACTCAACGAACTAAGTCTGTGGTGTTATGCTATCTCAACGAACCATCTTCGTTGTGTTATGATAACTCAACGAACCATCTCTATTGTGTTATGATAAACTCAACGAACCAGTAATAAACAAATGTTTTTATAATAAGAATTTTACCACGTGCAAAAAATAACAACTTGAGTTTATAACGCTAACCTAACGCGTTGCCTTAGTGTTCAATATAGCAACTCAATGCGTTTAGTTATGTTAACTTAACGAGTTAAACATGTGCACCTCACGTAATACAATACAACATTCGTAACTTATAATTTCACCATGTGTATAACACTAACTTAACGAGTTCGTCTCTTCTTTTACTCACTAACTTAACGAGTTATCGCATGACTTATTTTAACCTTTAAGCCTCTAACTTAACGAGTTCTCACGTGACCTCTATACAAACAAAACTCTAACTTAACGAGTTGTCTAAACGTGCACTGTTCATGATACAGAAGATATAACATTAAAACATATCATGCTTTTCAATAAAAACACACGTTAACTTAACGTTTAGCTAAAATGAGAAATTAATGCAACGAAATGACTAGATATTAACTTCAGATCCAATATAGACAAGTATTTATATCAATAAGCTTTTTCTATATTAATTGATGATTTTAATTTCTTTTCACAAGCAATAGTAATTGAGCAAATATGATTATTTTCATTCAGCACACATCATCAAAACAAAAATACTCAACAGATATTAATTCTAATTTGTACTTTAACTGCAAGTGCACAGTGTCTATTGTATCAGTGTGCAAGTACAGGTCGATCTCACAGGGAATTGCTTAAGAACTAAGAACTGTTTGTTTGTTAACAATCAAATTTGTATCTTCAATAAGCCCTCCGTTGAATTACAGTTAACTCAACAGACAAAGTTTGTTGAGTTATGGTTAACTCAACGGACTAACCTCATGGACTTAAGTTAACTCCACGAGTCTGTCTTTTCTTTTTAATACTGCTATTTACAAAGGAATTCGGCCAACCATTGGGCGATTCCACAGATTGTAAATAACATCAATTCAGCTTTTTAATGTTAGTAAACATTGAATTTATCATTAAGCAATACTAACATTTAGATAATTCAAATAGTAACCATTAAAATCTTTAAGTCTATTGAACGAACTAATTTCAGTAAACTGTAAAACTAAAACAAACATAAAACAATCACAACACTGACGAAGATAACATTAATCACGATACAACACAAACAAGACAACACTCAAATACAACATATAAACATAGATAAATTGTTTTTGGTATTTTTGTTTTAATATGAACATGGAAATAGGCAAAAGGTGAAATGTAAAGTAATCTCACTTGACAGTAAATACTTCCGTCACTACTTGCAACGTGATTACACCACTAAAAATTAAACCACTTACAATTCTGTCTCCTCTCCCTATAGAATCGCGAGTCCAGAATTGCAAGATGATCTACTCTTCAGCATACAGGCATCAACCCGAAGCCAAGGCTAAAAGCTTTACGATCTCCTAAAATATGAGTCGACGCTTGGTGAAAATGGCTTCCCTTCCCGCGATGCGATCACTCCTCACAGTGGTTGTCAAGCACTATGTTTGGCTCGGAATCGACCCGACATCAAGAAAGTATCTTCACAGACCTCCGATGGTTGGTGATTATGGTGGTGGTAACGATGGTTGGTGTGGTACTTTGGAGAATTGTCAATACTACCTATAGAAAGCTCTGTGCTCCTCCTCTGTACACACTGGCCGTCCATCGATCACACACCCTTTTCTTCTTTTCTTTTATATTTCTTCAGTAGTAACTGTTTCTACTTGAATGGTCGATGGATTTCCTTCATTCGCATCAACGGCGATGATTTCTTCTCCCTACGCGATATGTGCAAACGTGGTTTTTCTCTTCCAACTGTTTGTTCCTACAACCACTATAGTGGCATATTAGAAAATAAATAGTCCGTGGAGTTACAAATAACTCAATGGACTTTCTTCGTTGATTTAACTATAAAACACGTGCATAAATTTAACTATCCAATGCTCAGGTGCATTTCAGATACTTATAAACTTAACTATCCGATGCCTAGATGCATTTCAGATAGTTAGAAACTTAACTATCCGATGCTCAGATGCATTTCGGATAGTTACAGATAACTCACCGATATATAACTTAAATAAATCTACCATATCTCGACATGTGTCAACAGTAGTTTAATCATAAAATAAACATTTCGGAGAGTTACAGAGCTAACTATCCGATACTTAGATGCATTTTGGATAGTTAGAGATAACTCACCGAAAATCCACTTAAGTCATTTTCCTAGAACATGACGCGTGTCCTCAACTATTTTATAAATAAAAAGAGATTTCGGAGAGTTACACATATAACTGTCTGATGTCCAACTACAATTTTGGATAGTTATAGATAACTCACTGAAAGTTCACTTAAGTCATGCATTATGGTTTTGACATGTGTACTTCAGGAAATAATAAAATATTCTTTCAAAACATAATTGTTCGGCAATTTAAACATAACTATCCGACATGTTCGGTCTATTAAACATAACTGTCTGAAATATGTTCGGTATGTTAAACATAACTATCTGAAATATTAGAAAATTCAGATACTTAAGAATTTCACAGCCTACAACTTACCGACAGTTCAGAAATGTACTAAATTAACATTAATTCCCCAAAATTAAGCAGATTCTTTAATTAAAGCATATAATAGTGCAATTATAACATAATGGCTTAATTCTCATATGATAAGCTAAATATTATGCAATTAACCATCATTTAACCGCTAATAATATGCACTTTTTCATTCTAAGCACACACCAAAAGAAAAATCTTTTCAGGGATCAAAAACACCTCTTCGGGGAAAAACTCTCAAGAGGAAGAAAATTTAGTGAAGCAAAAAAAGGTAAGATATATGTCACTAAAGATTTGAAGTATTAGTTGGAAGAAAATTCAGTGAAGCAGAAAATGTTAGATTTACGTCACTGAAGATTTAAAGTATCAGAAGAAAGCAAATATAGTGAAGCAAAAAAAGGGAAGATATATGTCACTAAAAAATTGTTGAAGAAGAAAGAGAAGAAGAAGAAGAAAGATCTCAAACAGAGAGAAATGTTTTAAATTCTACAAATTAGTTTTCTCTATTTGTAGTTATGAAATTGTATAGATGATATATGGTATTGAGATATAATTGCATCTACAATTTCTAAGGAGAATTGAATTGTATATTGTAATTGAAACCTTGAATAAAAATGATTTTATGAAAATAGTGTCTCAACTTGTTTTTGAGTTTTAAAGTTTCAATTATATTCGAAAATATTGAAAAACACAATTCACCCCCCTCTTGTGTAGCCCTACGATCCTACAAGTTTGGATCCTGATTGTAATGTAGCTCGTACTATCTATTAGTAGTCAAACTCTATCTTCATGTTTAGCATATTCATCCACTTAATCTATAATCCACGTACTAATTTTTTCTTTAATTCAAATTACTATCTTTTTGAATTTCCACTTTCTCCACTATCATTTTGAATTTCCACGATCTCCACTCATAGATTCACCGAAACTTTATCTTCTTAGAGTTTTGTAGAATATCTTTTAAGTCTTTGTTTTAATCAAACACTTATCCTTTAAGTCCTGTAAAAACTCGAACACTTATCTGTAACTCTTCAAGTTTTTGCACCTGCAAAACATGTGATCGAACATAGAAAACTTATCTGTTCGTTAGTCATTTTATAAAACTTGAACAGTTATCTATCCATGTGTATAAAAACTCGAACAGTTATCTAACTCTTCGATTTTCATTACCAAACACACATGGAAAACACGTGACAACTTAAAACATTAAAAGCACACGTGTAGATAACTTAACTATATGAGTTTTTAACATAACTCTTCGACTAAATTGAAACGTTAACTATCTGAAAACTGTAACTATCTGAAAGTTAACTATCCAAAAACTTTTCAACATTTAATTACGTGACTATTATACTTAGAAAATATTATTTAGACTTATTTATATAAACTTTAATAAAGCATTTATCATCAAAACAAAATTCTTAATAATAACTATCTAGTACATGAAATGTAACTTTTTGAAATAAGAGACAATTCGAATACTTAGGAATTAAAAAGCCTGTAACTCAATGATAGTGCAAAAATTTATTAATTAACATTAATTCTCTGAAATTATGCAGATTCTTTCATTAAAGCATATAATAGTGTAAATATAACATAATGGCTTAATTCTCATATGATAAGCTAAACATTATGCACTTTTTCATTCTAAACAGAACTCTTTCATGCTAGATCTCTAATGATGTTTTATTTAAGATAGGCCTCAAATGAACTTTATTTATCACATAACATGCTGTATTAACTACTTCTACCCACAAAACTGAGGTAGATTATTCTCATTTATCAAAGTTTTAACCATTTCCTGAAGTGATCGATTCTTTCTTTCAACAACTCTATTTTGAGAGGGGGCTCTTGGAAATGAGTACCTATGATCTATGCTTAAGTCCTCACAAAATTTATCCATTTCAGAATTTTCAAATTCTGTTCCATGATCACTTCTAATTTTCTTAATATGTAAGTCTTTTTCATTTTGAACTTTATTGCAAAAGGCTTAAACAACTCAAACACATCAGATTTGTGTGCTAGAAAATAAACCCATGTTAATTGAGGATAATCATCAACTAAGACAAGTGCATATCTTTTACCACTTAAGCTTTGAGTTCTGGTTGGTCCAAATAGGTCCATATGTACTAATTCTAGGACTCTCTTACTAGAAACTAGATTAATTGATTTAAAAGAAGTTTTATGTTGTTTGCCCAACTCACATGCATCACAAATATGATCTTTTGAAAATTTCAATTTAGGTAAACCCTTAACCAGTTCATGCCTTGCTAACTTACGTAATAATTTCATATTAGCATATCCTAACCTTCTATGCCATAGCCATGCATCTTCAGAATTAGCAATTAAACATGACTTTTTATCTAAAGCACTAGAAGGCAATTTCAGAATAGTTACAGATCCTTTTCTTTTTGCTTTAAACTTAACATGATTTGAACAATTTTCAATAATAAAACATTTGTTATTTTCAAAAACTACCTTATATCCTTTATCTTGTAATTGATTTATATTGATAAGATTAAAACCTAAGTTATCAACTAGCAGAACATCAGATATAATTATAGAGTTAGTAACTCTTACCTTGCCAACACTAAGTATTTCACTTTTCTCTAAATTTCCAAATGTAACTATTCCTTGTCTGCTCTCTTGAATATCTTTAAGCAATTCTTTTCTTCTTGTCATATGACTTGAAGCTCTACTATCCATCACCCATTTAGACTTTATCACCTATAGATAAGATAAAATCACATCTCTTGGAACCTAGATTTGTTTGGGTCTAGAAACGTTAGAAGAACTACAAACTAAAATACTACAGCTATCCTTAGGAACCCATTTCTGAACAATTTTAATCCTTTTCTTCCAAATGAATTTTATTCTTAGATAACTAAAGTCAATTTTCTTTTTAAACTAAGTCTTAAACTTATGATTTATATTATTTGGGTTGTTTAACTATTTCTTATAATTGTTATAATAACTATAGTAATTTAACCTTCTATATTTATACTTACCATAAGCACCAAACTTCCTAAAATTATAAGATTTCCTTTTAGATTTATCATTAATCATTTTGCTATTATTAGATCTACCAAAATTTTCTTTTGGATGTTTGTTTAGAATGAAAAAGTGCATATTATTAACATTTAAATGATGGTTAATTGCATAATATTTAGCTTATTATATGAGAATTAAGCCATTATGTTATAATTGCATTGTTATATGCTTTAATTGAAGAATCTACTTAATTTTGGGGAATTAATGTTAATTTAGTACATTTATGAACTATCGGTAAATTGCAGGCTGTGAAATTCTTAAGTATCCGAAAATGCATCTGAGCATCGGATAGTTATACCTGTAACTCTCCGAAATGTTATTTTATGTTTAAACTACTGCTAACACGTGTTGAGAACTGGTAGATTTACTTACGTTATAACTCGTTAAGTTAGTATAACTGCACGCGTTGAGTTACATGAAAATACACTAAGGCAACGCGTTAGGTTAGCGTTATAAACTTAAGTTGTTATTTTTGCACGTGTTTTATAGTTAAATCAACGAAGGAAGTCCGTTGAGTTATCTGTAACTCCACGGACTATATATTTTCTAATATGCCACTATAGCAGTTGTAGGAACAGACAGTTGGAAGGAAAAACCACGTTCGCACGTATCACGCAGGAATTCAATCACGCAGGGAGAAAGAAATCATCACCGTTGATCTGAAGGAAGGAAATCCAACCGATCATTCAAGCAGAAGCAGTTACCACTGAAGAAATATAAAAGAAAAGAAGAAAAAAAGAAAGAGGGTGATCGATGGATGGCCAGCGTATATAGAGGAGGAGCACCGAGCTTTCTACAGACAGTATCGACGATTCTCTGAAGTATCACACCAACCATCGTATCACCACCATAATCACCAATCATCGGAGGTCTATGAGGATACTTGCCTAATGTCGGGTCGATTCCGAGCCAAACACAATGCCTGACAACCACTGTGAGGAGTGATCGCGTCGTGGGAAGGGAAGATATTTTCACCAAGCGTCGACTCATATTTCAGGAGATCGTAAACCTTTTAGTCTTGGCTTCGGGTTGATGCCTGTATGCTGAAGAGGAGATCATCTTGCAATTCTGGACTCGCGATTCTATAAGTAGAGGAGACAGAATTGTAAGTGATTCAATTTTCAGTGGTGTAATCACGTTGCAAGTAGTGTCGGAAGTATTTACTATCAAGTGAAATTACTTTACATTTCACGTTTCGCCCATCACATAAAAACAAAAATACCAAAAACAATTTATCTTTGTTTGTATGTTGTATTTGAGTGTTGTATTATATGTGTTGTATCATGATTAATGTTATCTATATCAGTTTTATGATTGTTTTATGTTAGTTTTAATTTTACAGTTTACTGAAATTGGTTTGTACAAAACAACTTAAAGATTTTAATGGTTACTGTTTGAATCATCTAAATGTTAGTATTGCATAATGATAAATCCAATGTTAACTAGCATTAAAAAGCTTAATTGATGTTATTTACAATCTGTGGAATCGCCCAATGGTTGGCTGAATTCCTCTGTAAATAGCAGTATTATAAAGAAGAGACAGGCTCGTGGAGTTAACTTAAGTCCACGAGGATAGTCCGTTGAGTTAGCCATAACTCAACGAACTTAGTCCGTTGAGTTAACTGTAACTCAACGGAGTGCTTATTGAATATAAATTTGAATTGTTCACAATCAAACATTTCTTAAATTCATCAGTAATTCCCTATGAGATCGACCTGTACTTGCACACTGATACAATAGACACTGTGCACTTGCAATTAAAGTATAAATTGGAATTAATATCTAAATTGTATTAAAGGTTGTTTGTTTACTTCTAAAAGAAAGAATAGGCATAAAGATAAATTAACTAAGTAAAAATAGAAGTAACAAATCCAAGTTTTTCTAGTGTAATGCTGGGAAAACACGAACAAGTTTTATGGCACCGTTGCCGGGGAATTGAATTGAATTGATTTGAATTGAATTGAATTGAATTGAATTGAATTGAACTGAATTGATTTGAATTGAATTGAACTGAATTGAATTGAATTGAATTGAATAGATATAAGCAACTGTTAGAGCTGTTTCATTTTAATAATCAGAGTTGTGTGTTTTCTTCTGTAATTGAGAATATGGCATATGCTTATGCTCAAAGATTTTTGAAACATTTAATTAGCATATGTGAATTCTGCAATTCTGAAGGACACGACATTTATGATTGTTTGAAATTGAGACAATTTACAGATTGATAGATCCCATGAACAACAAATGAATTATCCTTAATATAATAGAGTCGAGTATGAGAATCCTATAGTTTACCCAATTGATGGTCAGTATAGAATGTGTAATATGATGAGAGACACTGAAGTTAGGGATAGCTATGACAGATTGGAGCATAATATAGAGCAAAATCTGGACAAACTGGAATACTTTGTGTGTCAACAACAAGAAGTCAACCAATTAAACTATAAGGAGGCATATTCAGAACCTAAACAGGATATAATTTATGAAACTGAAAAAGTCATAAACAAAATTGATCAAAAATTGAATGCAATGAAATTAGATGATCTGGAAACAAAATTAAAAGCATTAGACAAAAATGCAATGAAAATAGAAGTTTTACAACAGGACAATGAAAATTATAATGTTATAAACCTGCACAACTTGCAAAATATACAACAAACAGAAAACACAAATGTAAGAGAATTTAAAGAATGCACTTTAAAACAAAAAATAATTGAAGATCATAATCACGAAAATGATATACAAAAACATCATGAAAGTAACGAAAATCTGGAAGATGTATGTGTAACATTAAGATCTGGAATTAATATACCACCAAGAACTCAAAATGAAAATGGTATGAAAGTGGACAAGAGTAAAAATCAAAATGATAATGAAAATGTAATAGCTGAAAATCTAGAAATCACTGAAGAACAATCTGAATCTGCAATTGAAGCTAAAAATGATCAAACAATTCAACTGAAAGAAAAAGAGTCTTTGAAATCAAAATCTTTAGCACCCTATCCTGAAAGATTACAACAAACAATTCCTGAAAAACAAGAAAAAATCAGAGAAATTTTTGAAAAAGTACAAGTTAACATTCCTTTGTTAGATCTATTGCAGAATATGCCACCTTGTACTAAATTTCTGAAGGATTGGTGTACTAAGAAAAGAGAGCGAAAAGTTCTTAGAAATGTCTTTTTAGCTGAGCAAAGTAGTTACCTATTTCTGCCACAAATTCCTAAAAAGTTATCTGATCCTGAAATCCCTGTTATATCATGCATCATAGGAAATACCATTCTAAAAAGAACCTTAATAGACTTAGGTGCAGGTATAAATGTTATGCCAAGTGATATATTTGCATCCTTAGGATTAGAAGGCTTAACTCCTACTAGTACGGTTATTCAATTAGCTGATAGAAGTATAAGATACCCTAGAGGAAAAATAGAGGATGTCTTAATTAAAATCAAGAATTTTATATATCCTATTGATATTGTAATTTTGGATTCCCAACAAATTAAGCATAAAAATAGTGATATATCTTTAATTTTGGGAAGGCCATTTTTAGCGACATCAGGGGCTGTTATAAATTGTAAAAGTGGAGTAATGAAGTTAGCATATGGTAATGAGGATACTCAATTAAATATTTTCAAACCAAAAAGGTTTGAGGAGTTAGAAATGTCCTTACATACCATAGACTTTTTAGAGGATGAAGGAGATATGTTAGATGATGTGATTCAAGAAGAATTAAATAGGCAAATCAATTCTAAAACTTTAGAAGAAAGTGAAAGCATAAATATAGAAGGAGATCAGGAAGAAATTAATTTAAAAAATGATGATGTTCAATTAGGAGCTCTAGGTTCTGATGGGCAGCATTTAGAATTAAAACCTTTACCTCCTGAATTAACCTATATATTTCTGGAAGATAAACAGACCTGTCCAATCATTATTGCTTCAGATTTGAAAGAGGATCCAATAGCTAAATTAAAAGATGTAATAAAAAGTTATAAAGAAGCAATAGGATGGACTATGACTGATATAAAAGGGTTAAGTTCAACTTTATGCTATCACCACATATATTTAGAAGAGAATGCTAAACCTGTTAGAATTCCTGAGAGGAGATTAAATCCAAACCTTAAGGAAGTAGTCAGAAAGGAAATAGTTAAATGGTTAGATAATGATATAATATATCCGATTTCTGATAGCTCGTGGGTTAGTCTAATCCATGTAGTTCCCAAGAAATCAAGATTAACAGTTATTACGAATGAAAGTCAAGACTTGATACCTACTAGAATTCAATCAGGCTGGAGAGTATGTATAGACTATAGAAAGCTGAATGCTGTGACTAGGAAAGATCATTTTCCCTTACCTTTTATAGATCAAATGCTGGAAAGATTAGCAGGGCAAGAATATTTTTCTTTCCTAGAGGGGTATTCAGGGTATAATCAAATTCTAGTAGCATTAGAGGATCAAGAGAAAACAACTTTCACCTGTCCTAATGGAACTTATGCATTTAAAAGAATGCCATTCAGATTATGCAATGCACTAGCTACCTTTCAAAGGTGTGTGCAGGGCATATTTACTCGAATGATTGATGAATTTTTAGAAATATTTATAGATGATTTTACTGTATATGGCAACTCATATGAAGTGTGTTTAAGCAATTTAGACCAAATATTAAAACGCTGTGTGGAAAAAAATCTGGTTTTAAATTGGGAAAAATGTCACTTCATGGTTAAACAAGGAATAGTCTTAGGGCATGTTGTTTCTAAAAAAGGGTTGGAAGTAGATAAAGCTAAAATAGAAGTAATTTCTAATCTACCAGAACCTAAATCAATAAAAGATATTAGATCATTTCTAAGACATGCTGGTTTTTATAGAAGATTTATTAAAGACTTTAGCAAGATAGCTAGACCTTTAACTAATCTATTAAAAGATGTTCCATTTAACTTTGATAAAAATTGCAAGGAAGCATTTTTTAGACTTAAGACTAGCTTAATTTCAACTCCTATAATTCAAGCACCTAATTGGAACCATCCATTTGAATTAATGTGCAATGCTTCTGATTTTGCTGTAGGAGCAGTGTTAGGACAGAAAATAGAAAAATCTCTTAGAGTGATTCATTATGCAAGCAAAACCTTAAATGATGCTCAAGTTAATTACACAACTACTGAAAAAGAATTATTAGCTGTTGTCTTTGCTTTAGAAAAGTTTAGATCATATTTGATTGAAGCTAAAGTAATAGTATACACGGATCATTCAGCTCTAAAACATCTAATAAAGAAAAAAGAAACTAAACCTAGATTGATCTGATGGATATTATTATTGCAAGAATTCAATCTAGAAATTAAAGATAAAAAAGGTTGTGAGAATATAGTAGCAGATCATTTATCAAGATTATAAATAGAAAAATCAAATATTGAAATTAAGGATAATTTTCCTAATGAACAATTAATGACCATCAACACAATGCCTTGGTATGCAGACATAGTTAATTACTTATTTACTGGTTTAACACCTAAGGATTGGAATAGACAGGATAAGAAATTGTTTTTCTCAAGAGTAAAATATTACTATTGGGAAGACCCTTACTTATTTAAGAAATGTCCTGATATGGTTTTAAGGAGGTGTGTTCCAGAAATTGAATATTCGAGCATATTGTCTTTCTGTCATGACCAAACTTGTGGAGGACATTTTGGTTCAGGGAAAACTGCTACAAAAATTCTGCAATGTGGGTTTTATTGGCCAACACTATTCAAAGATGCTCATAAATATTGCTTAAGTTGTTTAAGATGTCAACAAATAGGAAGAATATCAAAGAGGAATATGATGCCTCTTAATCCTATTGTTGAGGTTGAAATCTTTGATGTGTGGGGAATAGATTTTATGGGTCCATTTCCTATATCTAATCAATTTAATTACATATTGTTGGGGGTTGATTATTTATCTAAATGGATAGAAGCTATTCCTACAAAAACTAACGATAACAAAGTGGTAATACAATTTATAAGAACAAATATATTTGCTAGATTTGGAATACCTAAAGCTATTATCAGTGATAGAGGAACTCATTTCTGTAATAGAAGTTTTGAAGCCTTAATGAAGAAATATGGAATAAACCACAAAATTGCAACATCATATCATCCGCAAACAAGTGGACAAGTAGAAAGTGCAAACAAACAAATTAAATTAATCTTGGAAAAAGTAGTAAATCCTACTAGAACAGATTGGGCTAATAGATTGATTGATGCACTTTGGGCTTATAGAACTGCTTATAAAATGAGCTTAGGTATGTCACCTTTTAGGCTAGTATATGGAAAAAGTTGTCATTTACCTGCTGAAATAGAACATAAAGCTTATTGGGTATTAAAAACTCTGAATACTAATTTAAATCAAGCTACTGAAAATAGGAAAATGCAACTAATTGAATTAGAAGAATTTAGAAATGAAGCTTATTCAAAGACTGTAAGAGAAAAAGAGAAAATTAAATTCTAGCATGATAGAAAAATTATTCCTAAAAACTTTGAAATAGGACAAGAAGTATATCTTTATATGGCTAGACTCCATAACCATCCAAGAAAATTAAGATCTAGATGGGCAGGACCTTACATAGTTCGAAATGTTTATCCTTATGGAGCTATTGAAATTGAAAATCCTAAAAATCAGAATATATTTAAAGTAAATGGACAAAGACTTAAACCTATTCTGAAAACACCAAAAAACTCCTTTGGAATTATAGAAGAAGTTAGAGTAGAGGACTACTCGAGTTTTACTTAGTAAGAAATCAATTTTTATGTTTATATATATAAAAATAAATAAATAAATAAAAACATTAAAAATATATATAAAACATAAAAATAGTTGCGGTTCAACCGATTGGATCCATCGGTATGACCAGAAAATTAAAAAAAATATTTTGGTCTGATCGAAGCATAGTATCAGTTAAATCGGAAAAAAATTGTATGCTAATTTTCAGAAAAAATATTGGTTTTACCGAAACATAGTATCGGTTCAATCGAAAGAAAAATAAAAAAATAAAAAATATTTAAGTCTGACCAAAGCATAGTATCGGTTAAACCTGTAAAAAAAAACAGAAAAACTATTCTCTGTAATATTTTTATTATTATATTTGCTTGTACGGGGAGTTCGTTGAGTTACGCTTAACTCAACAAGCATACTCCGTTAAGTCTTGAGTTAGTCCATGAGCTTAGTCCATTGAGTTACTTGTAACTCAACGGAGTACTGTAGCTAAGACCGCAGATAAAATAGTAATAGTTGGTTCAGGAAATGACCCAATTACCCGCCTAAACTTAGTGCTTATTTAAACTAAAACCTAGGGTTTTGGGGGCATTATCCGACAAATCATTTAGAATCTAGAACAGTAGAAATTAAAGCGATTTCGTGCTGTTGTGTAACTCCACGATGAGGAAGATGACGCCTGAATTCTGGGAAGATGTTGTTGATACATTAGAATTTCTGAAGGAATCAGAAGAGTGGCACACGCGGCAGAAGATCAAAAATACGACAAGAGAGAAAGAGCTACAGAAGGTAGAATCAGAACTTTTCAAGTTTAGAAGAGATTTAGTAGATATGGATATACAAATACCTTAAATAATGGAAACACGAATCAGAATAGCAATAGAAATAGCTGTAAGCAAGGAAAGACAAATAAGGCCAAGTAATGAAGTTGCCCTAGAATTAATCCAGCGTAAGTCCCGACTCTGGTTCAAAAGACGAATCTGTAGACAAGCTAAACAGGTGATCTAGGAGCAAGAAAGGAAAGCAAATGAAGAGGCAACTAAAGAACGGGAGGAACCAACTGCTGAAAGACCTGTTCCTGAGGAGCAGCAGTCTGGACCTTCAGTTCCACCATTTAAGCCATTGGCACGAGTAGAAATGATGGGGCCTTCGACTGAAGAAGAAATAAGAGAATTTGCAGAACTAGTTCAAGTTGGAAAAAACCAAGGAGAATCAGAAGATTTGGCAGTGGCTAAAGCACACCTGGTGTTTGATGCACTGTACAAAAAGAGGACTACAGAAAAGTTGAAAGCCCAATATAAAATTAAAGTGGAACAGCATCAAGAAGCTACTGCCAGAACTGCTATTAGAGATGTTGCAAAAGAAGATGAAGCTGGTCCTTCGAGACTAGCAATTATTGGAAGAATTAAACAGGAAGAGCCAATACCTATGGTTCGAAAGCCTGTAGAGCCTATTTTTGTAGATTTAATTTCAGAAGATGAAGAGGAAGAACAGGCACAACTAATCAGAAAAAAGAAAGAAAAAGAAAAAGTGCTTGATTATAAAGAAATTAAATCTGAAGTACTAATTTTTACAGGGCCTGTGGAGCAGATTTTTATTAACCTGCTATCCGAATTTGAGGAGGAGCAGGAGGAGCAAAGAAAAGAAAAAAATCAAGCTGAAATTAGTTTGCAGCCTGTACAAGAAGAAATAGAAATTAGGGTAGAAACTGAATTGCCCGTGACTCCATCCCAATCTATTACAGAATCAAAAAGAACAGTAACAAAACAGATTGGTAGTCAGGAGGAAGAAGAAAGAGTAGAAAATGAAGAGGCTGAAAGAAGCCATTTGGACAAAAATAATTTCACAGATTCCACTGAAGAGCAAGAAACTCTTTAGCAAATTATGGAAAGAATTCAAGACAGAGTGGAGAGTTCTGCCGGCTCACCACCACAGACAAAAGCAAAAGCAAAAATTCAAGAATCTGAAGAGAATATCCAAATGCAGCCTATGCTAGAGGAAGAGCAAGAGCAAACCCCTCTAAAGCAACAAAGTCACCTTCCTAACCCAACTGAAACAACAATTTTGAATGAAGTACATTTTTGTAGTCAGGAAGCTTATACCAAATACCAAGAAATAAGGGGTTACGATATTATTTACAGTAGACCAGTAAATTGGGATGGAATGCAAGAAATCAAAGATCTATTTGAATTCCAAGGTCTACTGCAATTTATATCTCAAGATAGAGGGCATGCAGTATGAGAATTTAGTGCCCTGTTTCTATGCAAATTTAAGAGAAGGAGGAGGATTAATTTCAAATGTAGAGGAAGCTGATGTACAGATAACACCAGAGCTTCTCCACAACATATTTGGTTTAAAGAATGAAGGAACAAAAATTTTGGAAGATACAACTACAGTTGAATGGATTGAGCAGCAAATTAAGGAATGTTTAGCTATCAATCCTGGTGTGCCATCATTAAACAGATTGAAGCATTTAAATGGTAAAGCACACATGGTAGCTAATATTCTGATTAAGAATGTCTATCAACGATAGGGCCATGATATAGAATTAAGTCAATTTGTCAAATGGGCCACGTATGCAGTTGTAAATAAGATCCAAATAAATTGGTCTGCAATTTTTATCTCCAAGCTGAAAAAGTGAAAAAGAAATTATTTTATGGAGATTTGATTCCACTGCTGATGGTGGATAGTATTGATTTCACTAAATGGACATCAAAAAGGATAAGATCTAGAACCATTTCAGTGAAAGAATACAGAAATTTTGTAGTTGCAGAATTAGCTGTACCTTTTGGAGAAATTGCAGGAGCAGTAGAGAGGATAAATCAATTAGAGCAACAATTAGAAAAACTCCAGAAGGAAGTAGATGAACTTAGGCATAAAGATTAAATTGTATTGTTCGTCTACTTGTGTAAAATTGTATGAAATTGTATGATGTACTTGTAATGTAATTGATTCATATTAATGAATATAATTTTTCAGATGCAATTTTCATACGTATTTGAATGTGAAATGAATGGAATTTATTGAATATTATGTAATTTGTGGAACTTTATGAATATGTAACAGATTTACAATTTGCTGAATGACAGGATAAATGCTTAAAAATTTCTGCATGTTATAAGGTAAAATGTAAATTCTGCATAACATAAAATGACCTGCAATTTAAATCTTTATATAATGTTCAGATTTAAATGTATTTTAATCAAAATGAGGCATTAATGACATAGATTTAACTTTATTACAGTTAGCAGAATGAAAAACAAAGAAAAAAAAAAAAAAAAAAAAACAGAATAGAAAACTTACGAGAGTGAAACTTAGAAGTTGCCAAATGTTAACTCAACGAAGTAATTCCGTTGAGTTAACCGTAACTCCACGAGGTCAATAATATAATATAAGGTCACTCCGTTGAGTTATCTGTAACTCAACGAAGTTAGTCTATGGAGTTAGCAATAGTAACCGACTGTGTTCTATTGAGTAATCTATAACTCAACGAGGTTAGTTCGTGGATTAAGCAGAACGGTTATTCTTTTAACCACAAATGAAACTTCGTCAGTTTAGCGGTTACCAAAATTTGAAATTAGTAGTGGTACACGTACCCATTAAAACAGGAACCACGATGCACATTGCAAGACACGTTCTTGCAACAAGATTTATTCACTTTATGGATGCGCAGTATATATATGAAACAGAATGTTATTTATGAGTTACCAGCACTTTTAAGAGAAAGGAGAAAGCGTTGGAGGAACTAGAAGGAGAAGCAACTGATTCAACCTTCATCCGACAACAAATATTTATAGAATGGAAAGCTTCAGACTGGTATGTAATTAATCTTCTATTATTTATTTATGAGCACATGGACTCGTTCCCTAAGCACTAAGCGATTAGTAAGAACACCTATCAAGGAATTTTCATTGCAGAGGAGTACTGAAAAATTTTCTGAACTGAACTTTAACGAAATTCTTTGAGGTGTAGCTAACGTTTCTTTAAAAGAGAACGTAGAGATGGCTGCTCCAGTAGAAAAACCATTAGGAGAGATTCTGTATCCTGAATTAATTGATGAACCTTCATGTATTCGATTGCCAAACTTTGAGGGAGATAGGTTTGAACTGAAATCTAATTATATTAGTCAATTGCTACATTTTCATGGATTAGAAAGAGAGGATGCCTATTATTTCCTTAGAGAATTTAACGAAGTTTGTCAAATGATGAGAATGCCGAACATGAGTATAGATGCTATTAAACTTAGATATATCCCTTTTGCTTTAAAAGATATAGCTAAGAGATGGTTATATACTCTATCGCATGATTCAATTTCTACATGGACTGAATTTTGCTCTGTTTTTCTGGAAAAATACTATCCAACACATCAAACGATTAAAAAGAAGAAAGAAATATTAATGTGTAGCCAAAAACAGGGTGAATCATTCTGGAAATATTTTGAAAGATTTAAAGATTTACTGACTCAATGTCCACATCATGCAATGAGTAAAGTACAATTAATAGGCATAATTTATGAAGGCATAGATGTTTCAACGAAATCTTTATTAGAATCTACTTGTCAAAATGGATTTTTAAAATTATGTAGTGAAGAAGCATGGGCATATTTAGAAAATTTTGCAAAAAGAACTGCATAGTGGGAAAATTCGGCTGAAGCTATTGCAGATAAAAGATTATTGCCAAGAGGAATGCATGAAATAGATTCAAATACTATGCTTGAGGTGAAATTAAATGAATTAACAAAGAAAATAGAAGAGTTATCATTAAATCAAAAGCTAGCAGAAAAGAATACAAACATAAATGACTTAGATATTATTTATGCTAGAAACTAGAGAGATAACTTGGGAAATTCTTATAATCCTAATTGGAGAAATCACCGAATTTATCTTGGAGAAACAACAATTTCCAAGGAGGAGAAAATATAAATGAGAAGAACATAAGTTATGAAGTATTAATTGAACAAGGAGGTAGAATAGAGAAATTAGAAAAGATAATCCAACAAGTAAACAATCGTCTAGAATTTATATTTGGAAATGCTGTAAATCAAAATCAGAATAAAAATATATCACTTAGACAGAAGGAACCAATGGAAGTTAGACCTACTAGAGGATTGCCAATACAAGCTATACCTAATCCTGTCAATAGAACAGTTAATGAAATTGATACCTCTTCTAGGAGGGTAGCTGAATGAAGCAGCATATCTGAAGCAACTATCTGTATGTATATATGTTTTTATTTTTATTTTAAGTTAATAGTATCGTATAGTTAATTATTAACTCAACGAACTTAGTCTGTTGAGTTATGCCTTAACTCCATGAGGGTGTGCAGTAGTTATGTTAATTTTTGTCTCTACTAAATTTTTGTTTTTATTTTACAGAATCGACAAATGGAATTAATGCAATTACCGTTGGATGCACAAAGGGAAATACTAAGTAACTTGTCAGCTAAAGATCTGTGCAGGATGTGTTGTGTATCAAAGGAAATTAAAGACTGTATTGAAGAAGAATATTTTCAAGGACTACAAGCTGCAAAAATGACTAAGATTAGAGATGGATTCAAATGGAGGTCATTTAATCGTAGTTCAAATACCCATGAATATCTGGCTATGGAAGAAACTACTGGAATTCCAACTAATGCATTAGAAGGAATGAGTCATATTATGGGGATAGATGAAGGATTAATCATATACAAGACGAGACCAAAGTATGCAAGTTTATCATTACCTAAGATTTTGATAAGAAATCCTATAACAGGAGAAGAATGTAATATAGGAAGACCTAATATATTTGAAGCACCAACTGAAAATTGTGAGTCAACTTTAATATTTTCTGATAAAAATTCTGCAATTCATGAAAAATTATATTATTGGAGACCTACAGGAAATTCGGGTGAAGATTTACGCTTAAGTGTGTATAATTTTCTGAACAGATCTTGGAATGAAAACATTATAATATATCTAGGACAAAAATCATTAATTAACCAAACACATGTCATACTTGATGGTTATATATATTTAGTCACGGAGATATCTATAGCATATAGATCTGATTTATACATAGTGAGCATAGACAATTATGATGATTATACAGAAATTTTACCTGTACCGAGTGAAATAGCTAAACCACCATCTGAAAAATTTAATAAAATTCAAATAGGAATGTGGTATAATGAAGAAGATGATCCTACTTTATGTCTGATAAGATGGTGGGATGAACTGATGAAATTTCAAATATGGATTATGGAAGACATGAATGAATGGAAGTGGGAAGAGGAGTATATTGAAATAGATGTAGAAATAGAAACTGCTACATTACCCTGGAACCAGAAAGGATCCCTTTCTACATTACATATCATTAATGGTAATACACTCGTATTTGGAATTTATAATATATTGCATGTTTACAAATTAAAAAGGACCAAGAACTGCATTAAAACAGAATTAATAGCAAGAAGAACTATGCCTAAAAAGTTGCTTGGACTGATACATTTATTCTATTTGTTTCTACTTTTCAATCATGTTCTTAAGCTGTGATTTTGTGTGTTTAATGTTGTGTATTCTGCATTTATTTTTAGAAAAAAAAAAGGATTTTGAAGTTTTTCATGTTCATTTTATAAAAAAAAAAACAAAAAACAAACAAAACAAAATATCAATCTAGTTTGTTGGTATCTATTCTGGGAAACCAACTGGCTTGCTTGTGAGCCACCAAAGGCATAGGAGCCTGGGTTCCACACAAGACACTGATTTATTAATATCTGTTAAATGTTATTTTGTTTTATATTCTGTGTTTATCTAGGAATGAAAAGTTTTTCAGAATCAAAAATCTAAATATGCAGAAAGAGATACAAATGGAACAAGGTATGTAACCAATTACTTATCCTGAATTTTAAATCAAACAAAACTTTATTCATGCCTACTACAATTACTGTACTTATTGTCAAATCTTTTACATTGAGGACAATGCAAAATGTAGGTATGGGGGGGAGGTAATTAAAGTAACAGCCATGTAAGTTTGTTAATTAAAGGAATTAAAATGGTACTGCAAAGTTTTGAGGAAATTGAAAATTTTTATGAACTTGCTGTAACTATCCGATAATTGAGACTGTAAAATTTTTATAAACTGCTTGAATGTTATATTTAGAAGGCTATAGAAGATGCTATAGAATTTATTATTTATGTAAATCTAAATATAGTATCTTATGATTTTTCTGAATTTCATGAGTTTAACAGTTTCACGATTTTAAAATGAAATCAGAATATTTAATGCTTAATCAGAAAATTATCTGAAGTCCTGAAGGAGCTGAGATGTGAATTCTAGATTAAATGAAACACATATGATGAAAAATACATTTACTTTGACTGATTGAACTTGTAGAATGATTTATGTGTAGATCTTATTAAACTACAGATAAAGTATGAGCTTATTGTTATGGATTCATATCTTTAGTAAATGATAGAAGCAGGATTATATGAGATTGGTGTTTTACTGCATCTGTATTAATGAAATATGTGCATATACAGTATGTGATTAATGCTTTGTTTTGTGTGTGCATTTATTTTTAGAAAGAAAAAAAAAATATATATATATATATATATTGAGAGTTTATTGACTTGTTTGATCACGAGCCTTTTGTACTTGAGCAGGTATGTAAGGATTGTTGACCTGAAAAAGGACTCTGAAAATCTGGCAACCTAAGATCTTGATCAGATTTAGGATTGTTAACTAAAAGCTCGTTACATGGGTACATTAGAAAGCTATTGCATGATTTAAGCTTGTCAAATTAACTTTTAAAGTACATAAAAAAAAAAAAAACTATATACTATTCTGAAAAGATACAAGTGTTTTGTGAAATACAGATATCTTATGAATCGAGTATATTTTTTGTTATCTAGAATTGCTGAAATATGAATATGGAATTGACTTTTGAAGTTGTTTAATGGAAATACAATTCTTTATTCTACTTGTCTTAGTCAGATTGAATTGGATTGTACTTTGATTTGTATGTTATTGAAATTTCTTCTAGAAAACTTATTGGAAAATTTAGGATTACAGATGATGAAAAGAAGAACAAACGATAATATAATTAACACCTATATGAAGATGATATACTTTGTATGTAATTTACATATATTCTAAATATCTTTGCAGGTTGATTACTAAAACATACAGAATATATGTTTATGCTAAACAGAAGAAAAAAAACAAAAGGGGAAGAATTAATTCTAGCACTTTTTGAAAGACCAATTAATTAGATCTTAGTTTGCTAAGGGACTAGCAAAATTTAGGTATGGGGGAAGTGTTTAGAATGAAAAAGTGCATATTATTAATAGTTAAATGATGGTTAATTGCATAATATTTAGCTTATCATATGAGAATTAAGCCATTATGTTATAATTGCACTATTATATGCTTTAATTGAAGAATCTGCTTAATTTTGGGGAATTAATGTTAATTTAGTACATTTATGAACTATCGGTAAATTGCAAGCTGTGAACTTCTTAAGTATCCGAAAATGCATCTGAGCATCGGATATATACCTGTAACTCTCCGAAATGTTATTTTATGTTTAAACTGCTGCTAACACATGTTGAGAGCTGGTAGATTTACTTACGTTATAACTCGTTAAGTTAGTATAACTGCACGCGTTGAGTTACATGAAAATACACTAAGGCAACGCGTTAGGTTAGTGTTATAAACTTAAGTTGTTATTTTTGCACGTGTTTTATAGTTAAATCAACGAAGGAAGTCCGTTGAGTTATCTGTAACTCCACGGACTATATATTTTCTAATATGCCACTATAGCGGTTGTAGGAACAGATAGTTGGAAGGAAAAACCACGTTTGCACGTATCACGCAAGAATTTAATCACGCAGGGTGAAAGAAATCATCGCCGTTGATCTGAAGGAAGGAAATCCAACCAATCATTCAAGCAGAAGCAGTTACCATTGAAGAAATATAAAAGAAAAGAAGAAAAAAAGAAAGAGGGTGATCGATGGATGGCTAGTGTATACAGAGGAGGAGCACCGAGCTTTCTACAGACAGTATCGGCGATTCTCTGAAGTATCACACCAACCATCGTATCACCACCATAATCACCAATCATCGGAGGTCTGTGAGGATACTTGCCTGATGTCGGGTCGATTTTGAGCCAAACACAGTGTCTGACAACCACTGTGAGGAGTGATCGCGTCGCGGGAAGGGAAGACATTTTCACCAAGCGCCGACTCATATTTCAGGAGATCGTAAAGCTTTTAACCTTGGCTTTGGGTTGATGCCTGTATGCTGAAGAGGAGATCATCTTGCAATTCTGGACTAGCGATTCTATAGGGAGAGGAGACAGAATTGCAAGTGGTTCAATTTTCAGTGGTGTAATCGCGTTGCAAGTAGTGTTGGAAGTATTTACTGTCAAGTGAAATTACTTTACATTTCACGTTTCGCCCATCACATAAAAACAAAAATACCAAAAACAATTTATCTTTGTTTGTATGTTGTATTTGAGTGTTGTATTGTTTGTGTTGTATCGTGATTAATGTTATCTGTATCAGTTTTATGATTGTTTTATATTAATTTTAATTTTACAATTTACTGAAATTGGTTTATACAAAACAACCTAAAGATTTTAATGGTTACTGTTTGAATCATCTGAATGTTAGTATTGCATAATGATAAATCCAATGTTAACTAGCATTAAAAAGCTTAATTGATGTTATTTACAATCTGTGGAATCGCCCAATGGTTGGCTGAATTCCTCTGTAAATAGCAGTATTATAAAGAAGAGACAGGCTCGTGGAGTTAACTTAAGTCCACGAGGATAGTCCGTTGAGTTAGCCATAACTCAACGAACTTAGTCTGTTGAGTTAATTGTAACTCAACGGAGTGCTTATTGAATATAAATTTGAATTGTTCACAATCAAACATTTCTTAAATTCGTCAGCAATTCCCTATGGGATCGACCTGTACTTGCACACTAATACAATAGACACTGTGCACTTTCAGTTAAAGTACAAATTGGAATTAATATCTAAATTGTATTAAAGGTGGTTTGTTTTCTTCTAAAAGAAAGAATAGGCATAAAGATAAATTAACTAAGTAAAAATAGAAGTAACAAATCCAAGTTTTTCTAGTGTAGTGTTGGGAAAACATGAACAATGTTCAACAATACTGTCATGATAATTAAAACCTAATCTAATTTTATCTTTAACAGGAAACTAGGTTCTTTCTAGTTTATCTAGTGTTGTCTTGCTAGTTACCCATTTTATTAGATTTTTATTAGCCTTAATTAATTTTTCTTCACGATTCTTATTTTCTTATTTAAGATTAACAATTTCAAACATGGCTTCCTTATATAATTTAGAAATTAAATCTAACTCAGAAGTAACCTTTTCAATACTTGTAGATAATTCACAAATAGAAACATTTAGATTTTTATTTTCAACAACTTGTTTTTGAAATTCTAGATTTAATTCATTTGATTGATCATGTAGAGATTTATTTAATTCTTCTAAGTTAGAAATCTGAGATTTATAAAATTTTTCTTTCAATTTTTGAAGCCAATCTATTATATTCATGAAGAAGTCTATTGTAGGATCGAATGGCTACACAAGAGAATGATGAATTGTGTTTTTCAACATTTTCATTTATAATTGAAACTTCAAAATTAAAAACAAGTTAAGGCACTATTTTAATCAAATCATTTTATTCAAGGTTTCAATTCAATTGTCCTCAGAAATTGTAGATGCAAATTTATAATGATATCATGTTTCATTTAATCAATTTCATAACTACAAACAGAGAAAACTAATTTACGGAATTTAAAACATTTCTCCTTGTTTGAGATTTTTCTTCTTCTTCTTCTTCTACAAATCTTTAGTGACTAATATCTAACTTTCTCTACTTCACCGAATTTGCTTTCTTTTGATTCTTTAATTCTTTAGTGACATATATTTGACTTTCTCTTCTTCACCGAATTTTCTTCTAAGAGCTTTTCCCTAGAGAGGTGTTTGATCCTTGAAAATATGTTTCATTTGGTGTGCAGGGATGATTGATCAACGAGAATTCTGTCTTTTATACTATATCTTCATTTCATGTATATCCTCCACATTTAACCACAATCAGTTTTTCACTCTTCACGTCTTTTCTTTTTCCTTCATCAAAATATACACATTCTGACCTACATTTTCCTTTCAAATTTCCTTTAATCATCAATCTTGGATCTCTGAAAAATTTCCTGCAAAATAAACTTTCTTGTCTAAAATTTTTCATCAAATATAATAACAAGTCATTGTGTTAATGTTATAAATAATATTTGATAAATGTCTATGCTCACTATGTATAAATCAAATCCAAATGCTATTGATATATCTGTGACTAGATAAACATCTCCATCAAGTATGACATGTGTTTGGTTAATTAATGATTTCTGTCCCAGATATATCATAATATTTTCATTCCAAGATCTATTCAGAAAATTATACACATTTAAGCGTAAATCTTCACCCCAATTTCCTGTAGGTCTCCAATAATATAATTTTTCAGGAATTGTAGAATTTTTATCAGAAAATATTAAAGCTGACCCACAATTTATAGTTGGTACTTCAAATCTATTAGGTCTTCCTATATTCCATTCTTCTCCTCCATAGCAAGATATTCATGGTTAATTGAACTACGATTAAATGACCTCCATATGAATCCATCTCCAATCTTAGTCATTTTTGCAGCTTGTAGTCCCTGAAAATATTTTTCTTCAATGCAGTCTTTAATTTCTTTTGATACACAACACAGCCTGCATAGATCTTTAGCTGATAAATTACTCAGTACTTCCCTTAGTGCATCCAACGATAATTGCATCAATTTCATTTGTCAATTCTGTATAACACAAACAAAAATTTAGCAAAGACAAAAAAATTAACATAACTACTGCACACCCTCGTGGAGTTAAGGCATAACTCAACGGACTAAGTTCGTTGAGTTAAGGACTAACTCTACGATACTATTAACTATAAATAAAAACATATATATACATAGATAGTTACTTTAGATATGCTGCTTCATTCAACTACCCTCCTAGAAGAGGTATCAATTTCATTAACAGTTCTATTGATAGGGTTAGGTATTGCTTGCATTGGCAATTCTCCAGTTGGTCTAACTTCCATTGGTTCCTTCTGTCTAAGTGGTATATTTCTATTCTGATTTTGAATTGCAGCATTTCCAAATACAAAATCTAGACGATTGTTTAATTGTTGGATTATCTTTTCTAACTTCTCTATTCAAGATCCTTGTTCAATTAATGCTTCATAACTTATATTCTTCTCATTTACATTTTCTCCTTCCTGGAAATTGTTGTTTCTCCAAGATAAATTCGGGTGATTTCTCCAATTAGGATTATAAGAATTTCCCAAGTTATCTCTCTGGTTTCTAGCATAAATAATATCTAAATCATTTATGTTTTCATTCTTTTCTGCTAGCTTTTGATTTAATGATAACTCTTCTATTTTCTTTGTTAATTCAGTTAATTTCACCTCAAGCATAGTACTTGAATCTATTTCATGCATTCCTCTTGGCAATATTTTTTTATCTGCAATAGCTTTAGTCGAGTTTTCCCACTATGTAATTCTTTTTGCAAAGTTTTCTAAATATGCCCATGCTTCTTCACTACATAACTTTAAAAATCCATTTTGACAAGTAGATTCTAATAAAGATTTCATTGAAACATCTATGCCTTCATAAATTATACCTATTAATTGTGCCTTACTCATTGCATGATGTGGACATTGAGTCAGTAAATCTTTAAATCTTTCAAAATATTTCCAGAATGATTCACCCTGTTTTTGGCTACACATTAATATTTCTTTCTTCTTTTTAATCGTTTGATGTGTTGGATAGTATTTTTCCAAAAAAACAAAGCAAAATTCAATCCATGTAGAAATTGAATCAGGCGATAGAATATATAACCATCTCTTAGCTGTGTCTTTTAAAGAAAAAGGAATATATCTAAGTTCAATAGCATCTATACTCATGTTTGGCATTTTCATCATTTGACAAACTTCATTAAATTCTCTAAGGAAATAATAGGCATCCTCTCTTTCTAATCCATGAAAATGTGGCAATTGACTAATATAATTAGATTTCAATTCAAACCTATCTCCCTCAAAGTTTGGCAATCGAATACATAAAGGTTCATCATCTAATTCAGGATACAGAATTTCTCCTAATGGTTTTTTTACTAGAACAGCCATCTCTACGTTCTCTTTTAAAGAAAGGTTAGCTACACCCCAAAGAATTTCGTTAAAGTTCAGTTCAGAAAATTTTTCAGTACTCCTCTGCAATGAAAATTCCTAGGTAGGTGTTCTTACTAATCGTTTAGTGCTTAGAGAACGGGTCCATGTGCTCATAAATAAATAGTAGAAGATTAATTACATACCAGTCTGAAGCTTACCATTCAATAAATATTTATTGTCGGATGAAGTTGAATCAGCCACTTCATGTGACAAGTACTATAGCTAACTCAACAAACTAAGTACGTGGTGTTATGCTAACTCAATGAACCAACTTCGTAGTATTACAGTTAACTCAACAAATCAACTCTATTGTGTTATTGATAACTCAACGAACCAGTAATAAATAAATGTTTTAAACAATAAAGTTGTTATTATGTGTCTTGAATTAGTTTGTTACACATAGGGGTAGTTTTGTCCTTAGCCACTTGGGGGTACACAAATGTTATAAATAGACCCCCAACGTGTGCTTAGAGATGATGTTGAATCTTGTATCCCTTTGTGATCACCTAGAGAATCATACAGTTGAGCTCCATCCATGGACGTACCCAATTTGGGAACCACGTTAAACCTTGGTGTTTTTGCATTTGCTTCACACGTTTTTCTCATTTGTCTTCTTCTTTCTTCTCCACGAGTCCAAGCTTCTCCCTTTCCGCATTTCTCTTTGCATAACAAGTGGTATTAGAGCGAAGCTTGAGGAGTTGGCCGTGGATTAAGCTTGAAAGAAGAAAAGAAAGATCTTGGCCAACGCACGAGCCGACACCCACACCTACGCCCAACGCCCGCGCCTGATGCCCGTGCCCGATGCCCGACGCCCACGGCCAATGCCCGACGTCCAACGCCCGCGCCCGACGCCCACACTTGACGCTCAACGCTCGCGCCCAACGCGCTCATTCACCCGCGTTCTTGCCCACGTGATCATCTGCGTCTCCGCCCGCACCTGCACCCGCGCATATTCGCTTGTGTCTTCATCTACGCCAGCGCCCGCACACAATCGCTCGTGTCCTCGCCTGACGCTAGCACCTGCGTGCATTTGTCTGCATCGTTGCTTGCACCAGCGCCTGTGCGTGATTGCTCGCATTTTGTTGGATGCCAGCGTTCACGTATCAACGCTTGCGTTCTTTGTTCGACGCCAGTGCTTGCGATTTGCTCACACGATCTTTGCTCGCGACTTGTGTTTGTGACAAAGCATCCGTGGTTGGAATTCTTGTTCGACGCCTGTGACCTTGAAGCTGTCAACGTGCACTTGGTCATCTGATGTTTCCACGTTGGTGAAATGAGTAGTAAGAATTCCTATCATAACTTTTGAAGTTTGTTGTTGTGATTTTGCGGAATTCTTTTTCGGCCTTTTTTGGGTAGATCAAGTGTGGCTAGTTCTTTGGAATTCTTTAGCAATTCTTTGGAATTGTTTAGCAGTTCTTTGGGAATTTTGAGACAACACGTGTGATCTTGGCTCATCTTTGTTTGTTTTGGATTCTTTGCGAGTGATCTTTTGAATTTGGTAGCTACATTTGTTAGTTGGGATATTTTGAATGAAAGATTCATCCACAGCTTTGAGATAACAAATTTTGTGCTTATTTGTTGTCCGAATTATTTGGTATTTGCTTGCCGTGTTTGTGTTGTTCTACTGTCATGGCATCTTCAACCTTGAAAGTTGAAAAGTTCAACAGCAAGAACAACTTTAGTTTGTGGCAGATTAAGATGAAAGCACTTTTGAAACAGCAGGGTATTTGGACTCCCTTAAATGTGGAGACAACCCTTGATAAGAAGTTTGCCGAATTTAAACAACAAGAGGAGAAGCCACATTTGACTATTCTACTATGTTTATCAAATGAGATAATCATTGAAGTAGCAGATGAAAATACATCTTTGGGTCTTTGGAATAAGTTAGAATCTCTGTATATGACTAAGTCTCTTACGAATAAGCTGTTGTTGAAGCAAAAGGCTGTTCTCTCTAAGAATGAAGGAAGGTACACCATTGAAGCAACATTTGGATCAGCTCAATACCATTCTCATGGAGTTGAGGAACATTGGTGTTACTGTGGAAGATGAGGATTCTACTCTCATCTTATTGGTATCTCTTCCTCTCTCCTTTGAGAATTTTGTGCAATCTTTTGTGGTTGGCAAAGATTCTATTACTTTGAAGGAGGTAAAATCGAGTCTTCATTCTTGAGAATTGAGACATTTGGCTACACATGGTAGCAATGATGCTAGCAGATCAGGTTTGACAGTGCATCGTTCAGAGTTTAGAGGATGGCAGAGTAGAAGAGACAATAGGCGCAGAGGCAGAAGTAAGTCCAGAGGTAGAATTTCCAAGGACACTTGCAATTATTGCAAGGAAAAGGAGCATTGGAAGGTAAACTACCCTAAATTGAAGATTAAGGGAAATGCAACAGTCGCCGAAAATGGAGACTCAGGGTCTAACTGTGATTTCTCCCTTACTGTATGTTGTAGTATCTACTCCAATCAGAGTTGGATTATGGATTCTGGTGCATCACATCATATGACTCCCAATAGAGAATATTTCCATACATATGAGGAGGTAGATGGTGGGCAGGTCACTTTAGCAGATAATGATATTTGTGACAGAATAGGTGTTGGATCTGTCAGATTCAAGATGCATGATGGGACGATCAAAGTCTTGGAGATTGTTTGGCATGTGCCAAGGTTAGGTAAGAGCCTTATTTCGCTAATGGCTCTTGATCAGAAAGGTTTCAGTTTTTCAGGTGGAGGAGGTAAACTTCACATTTTGAAAGGTTCCCTAGTAGTAATGAAGGGAATCAAGGATGGACCTTTATACATTCTTCAAGGCAAACCTATCATTGGATCGGTAGCTGCTATAATAAGTGATCAACAGTCTATGTCAGCTATTTGGCATTCCAGGTTAGGACATTTGGGCCTAAAGGGAATGCAGAAGCTCAATACACTTGGCAGGTTAGATGGTCATATCTTTACAGATATTGATTTATGCAGGCATTGTATCTATGGGAAATAGAAATGTGTTTCCTTTGGAAGAGCAGAACATTCTACCAAGGGGAAGTTGGATTATGTCCATGTAGATTGTTGGGGACCATCTCAACAACCCTCTTTAGCAGGTTCTAAATGCAGGCATAACTAGGCATTATACTGTCAGGGGAACTCCACAACAGAATGGAGTTGCAGAACGTCTTAATAAGACGTTGTTGGAGAGAGCTAGGTGTATGCTCTCTCATGTTAGGTTGGAAAAATGTTTTTGGCTGAAGCTGTTAATACAGCCTCCTATTTGGTGAACAGGTCGCCATCCTATGCAATTGGCGAAAAGATCTCTTATGAAGTATGGATGGATAAAGCGACTAACTATTCCAAATTGAAAGTATTTGAATGTCCTACGTATTACCATGTTAATCATGGTAAATTGGAGCTGCGTGCCAAGGAAGGCATATTTGTGGGATATGGAATGGGAGTAAAAGGATATAGGATATATGATAAAGAAACAAGAAAGGTCATTCATAGTAGGGATGTTACCTTTGATGAGGTTTCTTTGATACACAAGAAAGAAAACCCAACTATTCTGAATCCACCTAGAACTCTTGAGCAGGTGGAGCTTGATTTGAATCAACCATTGATATCTGATTAGTCTGTTCCTGTTGATACAAATCAACGTTTGATTTTAGAAGAAGATCGAGGAGATGAATTTGTTGAGGACACACGTTCAAGGTGTGTTGCTAGAGATCATCCTAGGAGGGATGTTCACCCTCCACAGAGGTATGGCTACAATAATATGGTCGCTTTTGCCCTACAGGTAGCAGGTGCGGTGGAGGATACTGACCCACCTAGTTTTGATGTTGCCGTTAGCGGACCAGAAGCCGTACATTGGTTGGGAGCTATGCAAGAAGAACTACAATCTTTGCATAAGAATAGGACTTGGGAGTTGGTAAAACGTCCCAAGGATAGGAATATTGTTAGTTGCAAATGGGTGTTCAAAAGGAAATCAGGAACATAAGGCAACCTTGGAATACAATATAAGGCAAGATTGGTAGCAAAAGGGTTTTCACAGAAGGAGGGTGTGGACTTCAATGAAGTCTTTGCTCCAGTAGTTAAACACACCTCCATTCGAGTCCTTTTGGCAATTGTTGCAGTAAAGGATTTAGAACTTGAACAATTGGATGTGAAAACAGCTTTCTTGCATGGTGATTTAGATGAGGACATCTGGATGGAACAACCAACAGGTTTTGCAGAAAGAGGTAGATCAGACCTCGTTCGTAAGTTGCAGAAATCTTTGTATGGGCTGAAACAGTCTCCCAGGTAATGGTATAAAAGATTTGATTCTTTTATCACTGATGTTGGTTTTGTTAGAAGTAGTTTTGATTCATGTGTTTATATTAAACAAATTAAAGAAGAATTTGTTTACTTGCTCTTGTATGTGGATGACATTTTGATTGCAGCCAAAGATGTCAATGAAATACAGGTTTTGAAAGACACATTGAAATCTGAATTTGCAATGAAGGATTTAGGACCGATAGGTAAAATCCTTGGGATGGAGATTTATCGTGATAGGAACATTGGAAAATTATTTCTCCATCAGCACAGTTATGTTCTGAAGATTTTGAGCAGGTTTGGCATGGCTTCAAGCAAGGCCATCGGAACGACCTATGATAGGAACCTGTGATTATCAATTGCTATGGCACCTCAGACACCATCTGAAAAAGAGTACATGAAGAAAGTTCCATATTCACAGGCAGTTGGCAGTCTTATGTATGCTATGATTTGTACTCGTCCGAATCTTGCTTACCCTCTTAGTGTTGTAAGCAGGTTTATGTCAAATCCAAGGAAGAGTCATTGGCAGACCGTGAAAAGGATCTTTAGGTACTTGAAGGGCACGTTTGATGTAGGACTGATTTATGGTGTTAAACATAACTGTAGTGTAGCTGGATATTCTAATTCAGATTTTGCAAGTGATGTTGATCAGCGTAGATCCTTAACAGGATATGTCTTCACATTGGCAGATTCCATTATTAGTTGGAAATCTACTCTACAACCTACTATATCTTTATCCACCATAGAGGTTGAGTATAGGCGATGACAGAAGCTGCAAAAGAAGGTATTTGGCTGAAGGGGTTACTTAGAGACTTTGGTCTGCGATATGATAAAGCAGAAATTTTCTGTGATAGTCTTAGTGCCATCAACTTAACGAAGGACAATGTGTTTCATGACAGGACAAAGCACATTGATGTTCGTTATCACTTTCTTAGAATAGAAGATCACGTGAAGATTTTGAAGATCAACACACATGACAATCCAGCCGATCTGTTTACGAAAGGCGTTCCTGAAAGCAAGTTTAAGTATTGCTTAGACTTACTTAATGTGTTTGCTTATAGTTGACCCTTCAGGTCTTTTGAAGATAGAAATTTATTTGGTTCTAGGTGGAGTTTGTAAATTCAAGGCAAGGTGGAGATTGTTATTATGTGTCTTGAATTAGTTTGTTACACATAGGGGTAGTTTTGTCCTTAGCCACTTGGGGGTACACAAATGTTATAAATAGACCCCCAACGTGTGCTTAGAGATGATGTTGAATCTTGTATCCCTTTGTGATCACCTAGAGAATCATACAGTTGAGCTCCATCCGTGGACGTACCCAATTGGGGAACCACGTTAAACCTTGGTGTTTTTGCATTTGCTTCACACGTTTTTCCCATTTGTCTTCTTCTTTCTTCTCCACGAGTCCAAGCTTCTCCCTTTCCGCATTTCTCTTCGCATAACAAAAGTATTTATCACATGTAATAATAATAACTTTAAGTTTACAACACTAACCTAACGTGTTGCCTTAGTGTTCAATAAAGTAACTCAATGCATACAATTATGTTAACTTATCAAGTTAAACATGTGCAACTCACGTGATACAATATAACATTTGTAAACTTTAATTTCACCACATGCATAATACTAACTTAACGAATTCGTCTCTTCACTTTATCATTTTCTTCACTTACTCAACGAGTTCTCACATGACCTATTTTAACCTATAAGCCTATAACTCAATGAGTTCTCACATGACAAATAAAGCACTAACTCAATGAGTTGTCTTAACATGCATTGTACATGATATAGAAAATGTAACTTTAAAACATATCATACTTTACAATAAAAACACACGTTAACTTAACATTTAGTTAAATGAAAAGTTAGTATAACTTAACAATTAGTTATTTAACTTATAATTTCAGATCCAATACAGACAAGTATTTATATTAGTAAATTTTTTCTATATTAATTGATGTTCTTAATTTACTTTTACAAATAATAGTAATTGAGTAAATATGATTACATTCATTTAGCACACATCATCAAAACAAAATACTTAACATCTATTATCTATATTATCATTAGAAACACTTTCTTCATGATCAGAAAATTTTACCTCAAATGTGGATGTCATGAAGGCCACATTAGCAAGGTTTGCTAATTCTTTATTTGTGTCTGAACTTGAGCTTGAACTAGAAGAATCTGATATTTCATCATTTGAAGAGCTTTCATCATTAAACGTTGCTTGCAAAGCTTCTTCTAAAATCCTTTCTTTACAGATTTAGACTTAGATTTACTCTTCTTTTTCTTAAACTTCTTATCAGATTTCTTTTCATCCTTTGACCTTGAGGGACAATTAAATCTAAAGTGTCCTTTTTTGTTACATTTGTAATAAATAGGAACATTTGTCTTTTCTTTTCCATTTCTTGAAGATTTAGTTTTTTTTATGTCTTTCCTTTTTCTCCAGACTTTCTTGAATTTTCTAACTAAAAGAACAATGTTTGAATCAGAATTAGAATATCCTTCTATATCAAAAGATACCTAAAATGCAATTTCCTTCTTCTTTTGATTCTTTTCTCTAGGGACAAGATCAACTTTAAGTTTAACTTCATTTGCAAAGAGATTTCCAATTAATTCATCAATGGTATATGTTGACAAATCCTTAGCTTCTTCAATTGTCGTTGCTTTCCATTTCCACTTTGAAGTCAAGGATCTCAAAATTTTCCTTACAAGATCTTCTCTTGAACATTCTCAACCAAGTACTCTTAAACCATTAACTATGGTAAGAAATCTTGTAAACATATCAAAAATAGTTTCATTTTCAAGCATCATAAATAGTTTATATTGATGTACAAGTAAATTTATTTTAAATTTCTTAACTTGGTTTGTTCCTTCATTTGTAATTTCTAATGCATGCCATATTTCGAAAGCAGACATATAAGATGAAACTTTATTAAACTGCTCATAAGATAGTGCACAAAATAGAATATTCATGCCTTTAACATTTAATTGTTGTAGTTTCTTTTCTTCATTTGTCCAAAGATTATATGGTGTATTTAATTCAATAACTTTTTCGATAAATACATTCCATAGTTCAAAGTCAATTAACTGAATAAAAGCAGTCATTCTTTGTTTCCAATAAGTATACTTTGTTTCATCGAATAGAGATGGCCTATGAAAACTATATCCTTCACTTCCAAAACTCACCATTTTAATCTCAAAAATCTAGACTTAAAAATGTCTTTCCTAGTAGAAAAATGATTTAATAAAGCTCTGATACCACTTATTAAGAAAGGTTTATACTTAAGAAGGGGGGTGAATTAAGTATATTGTAATTTTCTTTGTATTTGGTCCCTTTTTAAATCTAGGTAATGCAAAAATAAAACATAGATTAAAACACACAAACAATTTATAGTGGTTCCCTCAACCAGGGTACGTCCACTCCTTGAGTCTCTACTCAAGAATTCACTATCCTTAGGAGTTTTTGGTTCACTCAAAACCTAGTGTCTCTAGCTTTACTCAAAGCTAAATCAACTTTAACAAGACACTGATCTTTCGTCAAGTTCTCCTTCTAACTGTACGAGCCCTCGTATAGTTACCATGCTAACTATACAAACCTACATATAGTTATCTGCACAACGTTATGTGCTCCCATAAAGTTCCTCTGAAACTCTTCTAAAAGAACACCTTTTAGAGTTTCTTCCACAACATCCCTTGTAGATAGGTTCTCTTTTTCAATTAAACAATTTAATGTGAAGAGGAATTAATCATGAAAGCATAAATATAATACAACTTTCCTCTTATAGATATGGCAACTCTTAAATCTTCAGGTAATAGCTTTGTTGTCATGGACTTCCTTCTAATAACTTTCAACTTTCTTTCTTCATGTATCTTCAAGTCTTCTCAGAATTTTCTCTCTAGAGTTTTTACCGAAAGGGAACTCACTTACAAACATCAATTTTACTCAATTTATATTTCATTGAGAAAATATAACTGTTTGCACATGATTCTGCAACACATTCTTTCTCTTCCAGATTTTCTGCAACCACTTACTACATGATCATCAAGAAATAATTGGTTTGTGAAGTTAGCAAAACTCAATAGACTTACTCTATGGATTAACTGTAACTCAACGGACCTACTTCATAGAGTTAACTTTACTCAACAGACTTACTTCATAAACTTAACTTTACTCAACGGACTTACTTCATGGAGTTAACTTTTTTCAAATCACGATCTTTAATCTTAACTTTTTCAAATCGATCTTTGATTGTCATCTATAAATATTTTGACCGAGTCTTTTGTAATATGGTGAAACGTGTGTATGTGTACATGTGTGCCACATGTCATCTGCAAAACAAATAATCCTACACCCAAACTTTGATTAAATAAAATTATAACAATTTAAATGCACTCATCAAAGTCCTAATATTATGACCTTTTGTAGAGTTATGCCTATAACTTTATGAACTTATGCAAAGTAGACTATTACGAACATCTGTAAACTTATCTCCTTAACTTTACGGACTCCTATAAGTTGACACATGTAAAATATAATTCTATATCTTTTTATAAACTACCTATACTAGACTTATAACTTTACGAACCCCCTTAGGTAATAACCTCACGAAGGTCCATCAAGTTATCCTAATAATTTTATGGATTTTATATATCATAAGTTTACGAAAGTCCATAATGTTAAAGTCATATCTTTATGAACTTAAGACTTAACTTATATAACTCCATAACTTTACAGTCGTTCATCAATTTATCATTATAACTATACAAGTTGCTGTAAAATTATATACTTAAATAAAATTTAGAATTTAAAACTAGAGTCATAAGTCAAATAAATTTCTGACTATACTTAGACTTTATGGACTTGATATTGTTTATAAAATTCATCATTTTGCATACTTTAAAAATCATTTTGTCACTCATCAAAATCTATCAATATTAATAAATAAGAACATTATTCCTAACATGATGGTTGTGAAAAGTAGGACATTTTGTGTTTGTTATGTCTCATATTTTGTAACATACATATCAAACATATTATTTAAACTTTGTTCTACATTTTCAATTATTACATCAAGTTCTACATTTAAACAAGTCTGTATTACATTTATTAATTTTTTAACAACTTTTACCTTAGTCCTAGGATCTAATAAGCACTTAATGTATATAAAAGAGGTATCTTATTCCAATATATATATATATATTTTCCATTGATTTCAACGTTCATTTTTTTAAGAACATTGAAAAACATACATGGACTTACAAGTTAAGCTAGCAGGCCAGCCTGAGCCCAACTCAAATTAGCTTGTGGGCTAGCTTGGCTCAACCCAAATTGGCTCGCAAGCCAGCCCAACCTATGAGCTGATTTTCTAATATATTGTAGCCCGACTCAACTTGATTTTTTAAATTGGGCTAAGCCAAGCTGGCCTGGCACAATTGATACCTCTAAGTTGGTGGAAAAATTCACTCCATAATTTAAAAAAATGCCAAAATTACCTATTTGCCCCTAATGTTTCATATTTGTTACAATTCCACTCATTAAGAAAGGCCCTTATGGAAAGCACGCAACTCCAAAATGGTGCTACAAGCATTATCAAAAAAATTACATGCGACGATGACTATATCATCAGAAGATGTCCTTAAAATCCCACCACCAATCCCTTGATGAGCGTTGCATGCCCTATCCATGTTTAACTTCATCTTCCAAAGTTCAGGTCACGTTCACCTAGTCCACTTGATGTTCTCCATGTCTAAAATCTGAAATGTCTTTTTAAAAACACGCAAGCTATACCATTCACCTAATTTTCAATAGCCAGAAAGGATCCCAGTGATCCACCGTAGATGATTTCACATCTATGTTTCCAGTATTCCCGTAAGAGAGAGGCCATCGTAAATTTCTAAAACTTGATCTTTTTCCTTTTGCTTCTTATTTGGTTACCCAGCATGACACCAGAAAACTTGTTTGGATCTCCAGCAACACACCAGAAAAACTTGGATTTGTTAACTTCTATTTTTACTTAGTTAATTTATCTTTATGCCTATTCCTTTTTTAGAAGTAAACAAACAACATTTCACACAAATTAGATATTAATTTCAATTTGTATTTTAACTGCAAGTGCACAGTGTCTATTGTATTAGTGTGCAAGTACAGGTCGATCCCATAGGGAATTGCTTAAGAATTGCGAACTGTTCTGTTTTTAACAATCAAATTTATATATTCAACGGACTAACCTCGTGGACTTAAGTTAACTCCACGAGCCTGTCTTTCCTATTTAATACTACTATTTACAGAGGAATTCGACCAACCATTGGGCGGTTCCATAGATTATAAATAACATCAATTAAGCTCTTTAATGTTAGTAAACACTAGATTTATCATTAGGCAATACTAACATTCAGATAATTCAAACAATAATCATTAAAATCTTCAAGTCTTTTGAACAAACCAATTTCAGTAAATTGTAAAACTAAAATAATCACAACACTGATAAAGATAACATTAATCACGATACAAAACAAACAACACAACACTTAAATACAAAATACAAACACAGATAAGTTATTTTTCGTATTTTTGTTTTGATATGAATATGGAAATGGGCGAAAGGTGAAATGTAAAGTAATCTCAGTCGATAGTAAATACTTCCGTCACTACATGCAACGCGATTACACCACTAAAAATTAAACCACTTACAATTCTGTCTCCTCTCCCTATAGAATCACGAGTCCAGAATTGCAAGATGATCTCCTCTTCAGCATACAGGCATCAACCCGAAGCCAAGGCTAGAAGCTTTACAATCTCTTGAGATATGAGTCGGCACTTGGTGAAAATGGCTTCCCTTCCCGCGACGTAATCACTCCTCATAGTGGTTGTTAGGCACTGTGTTTGGCTCAGAATCGACCCAACATCAGGAAAGTATCCTCACAAACCTCCGATGGTTGGTGATTATGGTGGTGGTGGAGATGGTTGGTGTGATACTTCGGAGAATTGCCGACGTTGCCTGTAGAAAACTCAGTGATCCTCCTCTGCACACATTGACCACACTCATCGATCACACACACTTACTTCTTTTTCTTCTTTTCTTTTATATTTCTTTAGTGGTAACTGCTTCTGCTTGAATGATCGGTTGGATTTCCTTCATTCATATCAACGACGATGATTTCTTCTCCCTTCGACGAGTGAATTCCTGCGTTATACGTGCGATCGTGGTTTTTCCTTCCAACTATCCTGTTTCTGCAACCGCTACAGTGGCATATTAGAAAATAAATAGTCCGTGGAGTTACAGATAACTCAACGGACTTGCTTCGTTGATTTAACTATAAAGCACATGCATAAATTTAACTATCTGATGCTCAAGTGCATTTTAGATACTTACAAACTTAACTATCCAATGCCTAGATGCATTTTAGATAGTTACAAATAACTCACCGATATATAACTTAAGTAAATCTACTAGATCATGACACGTGTCAGCAGTAGTTTAATAATAAAAGAAACATTTTGGAGAGTTACAAGTCTAACTATCCGATGCCCAGATGCATTTCGAATAGTTAAAGATAACTCACTGAAAATCCACTTAAGTCACTTTCCCAGAACATGACACGTGTCCACAGCTATTTTATAAATAAAAGGAGATTTCAGAGAGTTACACATATAACTATCTGATGCCCAGCTGCAATTTCAAATAGTTATAGATAACTCACCGAAAGTTCACTTAAGTCATGCATTATGGTTTCGACACGTGTACTTCAGGAAATAATAAAATATTCTTTTAAAACATAACTATTCGACAATTTAAACATAACTATCCGATACATATTCGGTATGTTAAACATAACTGTCTAAAATATGTTCGGTATGTTAAACATAACTGTCTGAAATAACAGAAAATTTGAATACTTAAGAATTTCACAGCCTACAACTTACCTACAGTTCAGAAATGTACTAAATTAACATTAATTCCCTAAAATTCAGCAGATTCTTTAATTAAAGCTTATAATAGTGCAATTATAACATAATGGCTTAATTCTCATTTGATAAGCTAAATATTATGTAATTAACCATCATTTAACTGTTAATATTATGCACTTTTTCATTCTAAACACTTCCCCATACCTAAATTTTGCTAGTCCCTTAGCAAACTAAGATCTAATTAATGAGTCTTTCTAAATGTGCTAGAATTAATTCTTCCTTTTTTCTTCTATTTAGTATAAGAGCTTGTATTATTATATAGATATTCTGTATGTTTCAGTAATCAACCTGCAAATATACTTAGAATATATGTAAATTACATACAAAGTATATCATCATAACATAGGTGTTAATTATATTATCGTTTGTTCTTCTTTTCATCATTTGTCATCCTAAATTTTCCAATAAGATTTCTAAAAGAAATTTCAACAACATACGAATCAAAGTACAATCCAATTCAATATGATTAAGACAAGTAGAATAAAGAATTGTATCTCCATAAAACAACTTCAAAAGTCAATTCTAGATTCATATTTCAGCAATTCTAGATAACAGAAAATATTCTCGATTCATAAGATATCTATATTTCACAAAACACTTGTATCTTTTCATAACAGTATATGTATTTTTGTACTTTAAAAGTTAATTTGACAAGCTTGAATCATACAAGAGCTTTCTAATGTACCCATGTAATGAGCTTTCAGTCAACAATCCCAAATCTGATCAGGATCTTAAGTTGTCAGATTTCAAGAGTCCTTTTTCAGGTCAACAATCCTTACATACCTATCTGCTCAAGTACAAAAGGCTCGTGATCAAACAAGTCAATAAACTCTCAAAGTTTTTTCTTTTTTCTTTTTTCTTTCTTTTTTCTTTTTTTTTCTTTTCTCTTTTTTTTTGTCTTTCTTTTTTTTTTACAAAACAAAAAACATTAATCACATATTGTATATGTATGTATTTCATTAATACAGATGCAATAAAATACCAATCTCATATAGTTATGCTTCTATCATTTACTGAAAATATGAATCCATAACAATAAGCTCATACTTTTTCTATAGTTTAATAAGATCTACACATAAATCATTCTACAAGTTTAATCAGTCAAATTAAATGTATCTTTAATCATATGTGTTTCATTTAATCTAAAATTCACATATCAACTCTTTCAGGACTTCAGATAATTTACTGATTTTTTATTAAGCATTCTGATTTCATTTTAAAATTGTAAAACTGTTAAACTCATGAAATTTAGAAAAACATAGATACTATATCTAGATTTGCATAAATAGTAACTTCTATAGCATCTTATATAGCCTTCAAAATATAACATTCAAGAAGTTATAGTTTATAAAAATTTTACAGTCTCAATTATCAGATAGTTATAGCAAGTTCATAAAAATTTTCAATTTCCACAAAACTTTGCAGTATCATTTTAATTCCTTTAATTAACAAACTTACATGGCTGTTACTTTAATTACCTCCCCCCCAAACCTACATTTTGCATTGTCCTCAATGTAAAAGATTTGACAATAAATACAGTAATTGTAGTAGTCATGAATACTATTTCGTTGATTTAGCACTTAATTCAACGAATGAGTTTAAATCTAAATTCAGGATAAGTAATCAGTTACATACCTTGTTTCATTTGTATCTCCTTCTGCATATTCCGATTTTTGATTCTGAAAAACTTTTCATTCACAAATAAAAGTAGAATATATAACAAAATAACATTTAACAAATATTGATAAATCAGTGTCTTGTGTGGAACCTAGGCTCTTATGCCTTTGGTGGCTCACAAGTAAGCCAGTTGGTTTCCCAAAACAAATACCAACAAACTGGATTGATATTTTGTCTTTGTTTTTTTTTTTTATAAAATAAACTAAAACTAAAATTTTTCTAAAAGTAAATGCAGAAAACACTCAACATTAAAAGCACAAAATCACAGCTTAAGAACATGATTGAAAAGTAGAAACAAATGGAATAAATGTGTTAGTCTAAGCAAACTTTTTAGGCATAATTCTTCTTGTTATTAATTCTATTTTAATGCAGTTCTTGTTCCTTCTTAATTTGTAAACTTGCAATATATTATCAATGCTAAATACAAGTGTATTACCATTAATGAAATGAAATGCAAAAAGAGATCCTTTTCAGTTCCACGATATTGTAGCAGTTTCTATTTCTACATCTATTTCAATATATTCCTCTTCCCATTTCCATTCATTTATGTCTTTCATAATCCATATTTGAAATTTCATCCCACCATCTTATCAGACATAAAGTAGGATCATCATATTCATTATACCACATCCCTATTTGAATTTTATCAAATTCTGTAGATGGTGGTTTAGCTATTTCTCTCGGTATAAGCAAAATTTCTATATATTCATCATAACTATCTATGCTTACTATGTATAAATCAGATCTAAATGCAACTAATATATCTGTGACTAGATATATATATCCATCAAGTATGACATGCATGCTGTTAATTAATGATTTCTGTCCTAGATATATCATAGTGTTTTCAGTCCAAGATCTATTCAGAAAATTATACACACTCAAGTATAAATCTTCATCCCAATTTCTTGTAAGTCTCCAATAATATAATTTTTCAGGAATGGTAGAATTTTTATTAGAAAATATTAAAGTCGACCCACAATTTACAGTTGGTACTTCATATCTATTAAGTCTTCCTATATTCCATTCTTCTCTTGTGATAGGATTTCTTATCAAAATATCAGGTAATAGACTTGCATACCTTGGTCTAGTCCTGTATATGATTAATCTTTCATCCATTCCCATAATATGATCTATTCCTTCTAATGTATTGGGTGGAATTCTAGTAGTTTCTTCCATATTCAGATATTCATGGGTAATTGAACTACGATTAAATGACTTCCATATGAATCCATCTCTAATCTTAGTCATTTTTGCAGCTTGTAGTCATTGAAAATATTTTTCTTCAATACAGTCTTTAATTTCCTTTGATACACAACACAGCCTGCACAGATCTTTAGCTGACAAGTTACTTAGTACTTCCCTTAGTGCATCCAACGGTAATTGCATCAATTCCAGTTGTTGATTCTGTATAACACAAACAAAAATTTTAGCAGAGACAAAAATTAACATAACTACTGCACACCCTCGTGGAGTTAGGGCATAACTCAACGGACTAAGTTTGTTAAGTTAAGGACTAACTCTACGATACTACTAACTATATATAAACTTATATATATAGATAGTTACTTCAGTTATACTGCTTCATTCAGCTATCCTCCCAGAAGAGGTATCAATTTCATTAACAGTTCTATTGACAAGGTTAGGTATTGCTTGTATTGGCAATCCTCTAGTAGGTTTAACTTCCATTGATTCCTTCTATTTAAGTGGTATGTTTCTATTTTGATTTTGAATTGCAACATTTCCAAATACAAAATCCAAACGATTGTTTAATTGTTGGATTATCTTTTCTAATTTCTCTATTCTAGATCCTTGTTCAAGTAATGCTTCATAACTTATATTCTTCTCATTTACATTTTCTCCTCCCTAGAAATTGTTGTTTCTCCAAGATAAATTCAGGTGATTTCTCCAATTAGGATTATAAGAATTTTCAAAATCATCTTTCTGGTTTCTAGCATAAATAATATCTAAATCATTAATGTTTGCATTCTTTTTTGCTAGCTTTTGATTTAATGATAACTCTTCTATTTTCTTTGTTAATTCAGTTAATTTCACTTCAAGCATAGTACTTGAATCTATTTCATGCATTCCTCTTGGCAATATTCTTTTATCTACTATACCTTCAGCCGAGTTTTCCCACTATGTAGTTCTTTTTGCAAAGTTTTCTAAATATGCCCATGCTTCTTCACTACATAGTTTCAGAAATCCATTTTGACAAGTTTCAGAAATCCATTTTGACAAGTAGACTCTAATAAAGATTTCGTTGAAACATCTATGCCTTCATAAATTATACATATTAATTATGCTTTACTCATTGCATGATGTGGACATTGAGTCAATAAATCTTTAAATCTTTCAAAATATTTCCAGAATGATTCACCCTATTTTTGACTACACATTAATATTTCTTTTTTCTTTTTAATCGTTTGATGTGTTGGATAATATTTTTTCAGAAAAACAGAACAAAATTCAGTCCATGTAGAAATTGAATCAGGCGACAAAGTATATAACCATCTCTTAGTTGTGTCTTTTAAAGCAAAAGGGATATATCTAAGTTTAATAGCATCTATACTCATGTTCGGCATTTTCATCATTTGACAAACTTCGTAAAATTCTCTAAGGAAATAATAGGCATCCTCTCTTTCTAATCCATGAAAATGTGGCAATTGACTAATATAATTAGATTTCAGTTCAAACCTATCTCCCTCAAAGTTTGGCAATCGAATACATTAAGGTTCATCAACTAATTTCGGATACAGAATTTCTCCTAATGTTTTTCTACTGGAGTAGCCATATCTACGTTCTCTTTTAAAGAAAGGTTAACTACACCCCAAAGGATTTCGTTAAAGTTCAATTCAGAAAATGTTTCAGAATGCCTCTGTGTTGAATATTCCTAGGTAGGTGTTCTTACTAATCGTTTAGTACTAGGAGAACGAGTCCATGTGCTCATAAATAAAATAGTAGAGGATTAATTACATATCAGTCTGAAGCTTTCCATTCAGTAAATATTTGTTGACGGATGAAGTTAAATCAACTGCTTCTCCTTCTAGTTCCCCAGCACATTCTCCTTTCTTTTAAAAGTGCTGGTAACTCGTAAATAACATTCTATTTTATATATATAATGCACATCCATAAAGTGAATAAATCTCGTTGCAAGAACGTGTCTTGCAACGTGCATCGTGGTTCCTACTTTTATGGGTACGTGTACCACTACTAATTTCAAATTTTGGTAACCGCTAAACCGACGAAGTTTCATTCATGGTTAAAAGAATAACCATTCTGCTTAATCCACGAACTAACCTCGTTGAGTTATAGATAACTCAATGGAACAATGTTGGTTACTGTTGCTAACTCCACGGACTAACTTCGTTGAGTTACAAATAACTCAACGAAGTTGCTTAATATTATATTACTGACCTTGTGGAGTTAAGTTTAACTCAACGAACTTACTTCGTTGAGTTAACACTTAGCAACCTCTAAGTATACTCCTCGTAAGTACCTCTCTGTTTTTTTTTTTCTCCTTCATTTTGCTGACTGAAATAAAGTTAAATACATGTCATTGATGCAGCATTCTAATCAAAATTCGTTTAAATCTGAACATTATATAAATATTTAACTTGTAGTTCATTTCATGTTATGCAGAATTTACATTTTACCTTGCAGCATACAGATATTTTCAAGCATCTATTATTTAATCTTGTCATTCATCAAATTGTAAATCTGTTAAACATTCATGCATAATGTTCCACAAATTATATAACATTCAATAAAGTTCATCCATTTCACATTCAAAACACACATGAAAAGTATATCTAAAAAATATATATTCATTCATATGAATTAATTTACATTACAACTCAATTCAGATATTTTTCATACAAATATATACAAGTAGACGAACAATACAATTTAGTCTCTATTCCTAAGTTCATCTACTTCCTTGTGGAGTTTTTCTAATTGTAGCTCTAATTGGTTAATTCTCTCTACAGCTCTTGTAATGCCTCTAGAAGGTGCAGCAATCTCTGCAGCTACAAAATTTCTATACTCTTTCACTGAAATAGTTCTTGATCTGATCCTTTTTTATGCTCATTTAGTGAAATCGATACAATTCACCATCAATAGTGGAATCAAATCTCCATAAAACAATTTCTTCTTTACTATTCTCAGCTTGGAGATAAAAACTGCAAACCAATTTATTTGAATTCTATTTACAACTACATACGTGGCCCATTTGACAAATTGACTCAGTTCTATGTCATGGCCTTGTCATTGATAGACATTCTTAATCAAAATATTGGCTATCATGTGTGCTTTACCATTTAAATGCTTCAGTCTATTTAATAAAGGCACATTAGGATTGATAGCCAAACTGTCCTTGATTTCCTGTTCTGTCCATTCAACGGCAGTTGTACTTTCTAAAATTTCCTTTCCTTCATTCTTCAATCCAAAAATGTTGTGGAGAAGCTCTGGTGTTATCTGTACATCAGCTTCCTCCACGTTGAAAACTAATTGTCCTTCTTCTCTTAAGTTTGCATAAAAGACGGGCACTAGATTTTCATATATTGCATACCCTTTCTATTGAGAAATAACTTGCAGTAGACCTTGGAACTCAAATAATTCTTTAATTTCTTGCATTCCGTCCTAATTTACTGGTCTACTGTATATAATATCATAACCCCTAATCTCTTGGTATTTATTATAAACTTCCTAACTCCAAAAATGTACTTCATTTAGAACTATTGCTTCAGTCGAGTCAAGAATGTGACTTTGTTGTTCTAGAGGGGTTTGTCCTTGATCTTCCTCTACCATAGGCTGAACTTGAACATGTTCTGCAGATTCCTGAATTTTTACTTTTGCTTTTGTTTGTGGTGGTGAGCCGGTAGAACTCTCCACTCTGTCTTGAATTATTTCATTTAATTTAGTGGAATCTGCAAAGTCATTTTTGTCCAAATGGCTTTGTTCAGCTTCTTCATTTTCTGTTCTTTCTTCTTCCTCTTGACTACCAATCTGCTCTGTCACTATTCTTTCTGATTCTATAGCAGATTGGGATGGAGTCACGGGTAATTCAGTTTCTGCCTTAATTTCTATTTCTTCTTCTTGTACAGGTTGCAGACTAATTCCAATCTAATTTTCTTCTTTTCTTTGCTCTTGCTGCTGCTGCTCCTGCTCCTCCTCAGAATCAGATAGCAGATTTACAAAAATTGGCTCTATAGGCCCTTTTGATATTGGTACTTCAGATTTAATCTCCTTTTGACATTCAAGCACTATCTCTTTTCCTTTCCTTCATCTGATTAATTGTGTCTGGTCTTCCTCTTTTACTTCTGAGATTAAATTTAAAAACAAAGGCTTTACACACCTTTGAGCCACAGGTACTAGCTCTTCCTATTTAATTTTTTCAATATTTGCTAGTCTCGAAGGACTAGCTTCAGCTTCTCCTACAGCAAATCTGACAGTAGTTCTGACAGTAGCTTCTTGATGTTGTTCTACTTTGATTTTATATTGGGCTTTCAACTTTTCTACAACCCTCCTCTTACGTAGTGCATCAAACACCATATGTGCTTTGGCTACTACTAAATCTTCTGGTTCTCCTTGGTTTTTCCCAACTTGAACCAGTCCTTGAAATTCTTTTAATTCTTCTTCAATCGAAGGCCCCAACATTGTTGCTCGTGCCAACGACTTAAATGGTGGAACTGAAGGTCCTAGCTGCTGTTCCTCAGGAACAGGTCTTTCAGCTGTCGGTTCCTCTTATTCTTTCTCTATTTGTTGTTGCCGCCTTATTGCACCCCTTGCACGACCAGCAATGCACTTTTTGAACCATAATCTGGCTTTGCGTTGGATTAGCTCTAGGGCTACTTCATTATTCGGCCTGATTTTTCTTTCTTTGCTTAAAGCAATTTCTGTTGCTACTTTGATTTTTGTTTCTACTATTTGGGGTATTTGTATACCCAAATCAACCAAAAATTTCCTCAAGTTGAAGAGTTCTAATTCTACCTTTTATAGCTCTTTCTCTCTTGTCGTGTTCTGAATCTTCTACTGCGTGTGCCATTCCTCTAACTCCTTTAGAAACTATGTTGTGTCCATTGCATCTTCCCAGAACTCAGGTGTCATCTTCCTCATCGTGGGGTTACACAACAACATAGAATCGCTCTGATCTCTATTGTTCTAAATTCTAAATGGTTTACCGGATAATGCCCCCAAAACCCTAGGTTTTAGTTTAAATAAGCCCTAAGTTTAGGTGGGTAATCGGGTCATTTCCCGAACCAACTCTTGCTCTCTCATCCGTGTTCTTAGCTACAATACTCCGTTGAGTTACAGTTAACTCAACAGAATAAGCTCGTTAACTAACACAAGACTCAACAGAGTAAATTCATTGAGTTAAGTGTAACTCAACGAACTTCCTATACAAACAGATATAAATAATAATAATAATAATAAATACTTAAGATAATAGTTTTTTTTTCTTTTCGGTTTTTACCAGTTTAACTAATACTATGTTTCGGTCAGGCCGACTTTTATTTCTTTTTCTTTTTAAAAAAAAATTAATATAGATTTTTTATGTTCCGGTCATACCGATGGATCTAGTCGGTTGAACCGCAATGATTTTTATATTTTATAATTTTTTTTTATATGAAAATAAAATAAAAACTAATTTCTTACTAAGTAAAGCTCAAGTAGTCCTCTACTCTGACTTCTTCTATAATTCTAAAGGAGCTTTTTGGTATTTTCAGAATAGGTCTAAGTCTTTGTCCATTTACTTTAAAGATATTCTGATTTTTAGGATTTTTAATCTCAATAGCTCCATAAGGATAAATATTTTGAACTATGTAAGGTCCTGCCCATCTAGATCATAATTTTCCTAGATGGTTATGGAGTCTAGCCATGTAGAGATATACTTCTTGTCTTATTTCAAAGCTTTTTGGAATAATTTTCCTATCATGCCAGAATTTCATTTTATCTTTTTCTCTTACAGTCTTCAAATAAGCTTCATTCGTAAATTCTTCTAATTCAATTAATTGCATTTTCCTATTTTCAGCAGCTTGATTTAAATTAGTATTCAGAGTTTTTAATGCCCAATAAGCTTTATGTTCTATTTCAGCTAGTAAGTGACAACTTTTTCCATATACTAGCCTAAAATGTGACATACCTAAGCTTGTCTTATAAGCAATTCTATAAGCCCAAAGTGCATCTATCAATCTATTAGTCCAATCTGTTCTAGTAGGATTTACTACTTTTTCTAAGATTAACTTAATTTGTTTGTTTGCACTTTCTACTTATCCACTTGTTTGCGGATGATATGATATTGCAATTTTGTGGATTACTCCATATTTCTTCATTAAGGCTTCAAAATTTCTATTACAGAAATGAGTTCCTCTATCACTGATAATAGCTTCAGGTATTCCAAATCTGGCAAATATATTGGTTCTTATAAATTGTATTACCACTTTGTTGTCATTAGTTTTTGTAGGAATAGCTTCTATCCATTTAGATACATAATCCACCCCCAACAATATGTAATTAAATTGATTAAACATAGGAAATGGACCCATAAAATCTATTCCCCACACATCAAAGATTTCAACCTCAACAATAGGATTAAGAGGAATCATATTCCTCTTTGATATTCTTCCTATTTGTTGACATCTTAAACAACTTAAGCAATATTTATGAGCATCTTTGAATAGTGTTGGCCAATAAAATCCACATTACAGAATTTTTGCAACAGTTTTCCTTGAACCAAAATGCCCTCCACAAGCTTGATCATGACAGAAAGACAATATGCTTGGATATTCAGTTTTTGGAACACACCTCCTTAAAATCAGATCAGGACATTTCTTAAATAAGTATGGGTCTTCCCAATAGTAATATTTTACTCTTGAGAAAAACCATTTCTATCCTGTCTATTCCAATCCTTAGGTGTTAAACCAGTAGCTAAGTAATTAACTATGTCTACATACCAAGGTATTGTGTTGATGGTCATTAATTGTTCATCAGGAAAATTATCCTTAATTTCAATATTTGATTTTTCTATTTGTAATCATGATAAATGATCTACTACTACATTCTCACAACCTTTTTTATCTTTAATTTCTAGATCAAATTCTTGTAATAATAATATCCATCGGATCAATCTAGGCTTAGTCTCTTTTTTTGCTATTAAATGTTTTAAAGTTGAATGATCCGTGTATACTATTACTTTAGCTCCAATCAGATATGATCTAAACTTTTCTAAAGCAAACACAACAGCTAATAGTTCTTTTTCAGTAGTTGTGTAATTAACTTGAGCATCATTTAAAGTTTTACTTGCATAATGAATCACTTTAGGAGATTTTTCTATCTTTTGTCCCAACACTACTCCTATAGCAAAATCAAATGCATCGCACATTAATTCAAATGGATGGCTCCAATCAGGTGCTTGAATTATAGGAGTTGAAATTAAGCTAGTTTTAAGTTTGAAAAATACTTCCTTGCAATTTTTATCAAAGTTGAATGGGACATTTTTTAATAGATTAGTTAAAGGTCTAGCTATCTTGCTAAAGTCTTTAATAAATCTTCTATAAAAACCAGCATATCCTAGAAATGATCTAATATCTTTTATTGATTTAGGTTTTGGTAGATTAGAAATTACTTCTATTTTAGCTTTATCTACTTCCAACCATTTCTTAGAAACAACATGCCCTAAGACTATTCATTGTTTAACCATGAAGTGACATTTTTCCTAATTTAAAACCAGATTTTTTTCCGCATAGCATTTTAATATTTGGTCTAAATTTTTTAAACAAACTTCATATGAGTTGCCATATACAGTAAAATCATCCATAAATATTTCTAAAAAATCTTCAGTCATTCCAATAAATATGCCTTGCATACACCTTTGAAAGGTGCTGGTGCATTGCATAAACCGAATGGCATTCTCTTAAAAGTGTAAGTTCCATTAGGACAGGTGAAAGTTATTTTCTCTTGATCCTCTAATGCTACTGGAATTTGATTATAACCTAAATACCCGTCTAGGAAACAAAAATATTCTTACCCTACTAATCTTTCCAACATTTGATCTATAAAAGGTAAGGGAAAATGATCTTTCCTAGTCACAGCATTCAGCTTTCTATAGTCTATACATACTCTCTAGCCTGATTGAATTCTAGTAGGTATCAAGTCTTGACTTTCATTCCTAATAACTGTTAATCCTGATTTTTTGGGATTGTGCATTACATGGATTGGGCTAACCCACAAGCTATCAGAAATCGGATAAATTATGTTATTATCTAACCATTTCACTATTTCCTTCCTGACTACTTCTTTAAGGTTTGGATTTAATCTCCTCTCAGGAATTCTAACAGGTTTAGCATTCTCTTCTAAATATATGTGGTGACAGCATAAAGTTGAACTTAACCCTTTTATATCAGTCATAGTCCATCCTATTACTTCTTTATAACTTTTTACTACATCTTTTAAATCTGAAGTAATAATGATTGGACATATTCATTTCTCTTCTAGAAATATATAGGTTAATTCAGGAGGTAAAGGTTTTAATTCTAAATGTTGCCCATCAGAAGCTAGAGCTTCTAATTGAACATCATCATTTTCTAAATTAATTTCTTCTAGATCTCCTTCTATATTTATGCTTTCACTTTCCTCTAAAGTTTCAGAATTGATTTGCCTATTTAATTCTTCTTGAATTACATCATCTAACATATCTCCTTCATCCTCTAAAAAGTCTATGGTATGTAAGGACATTTCTAACTCCTCAAACCTTTCTGATTTGAAAATATTTAGTTGAGTATCCTCATTACCATATGCTAACTTCATTACTCTAGTTTTACAATTTATAATAGCCCTTGATGTTACTAAAAATGACCTTCTCAAAATTAATGATGTATCACTATTTTTATGCTTAATTTGTTGGGAATCCAAAATTACAATATCAATAGGGTATATAAAGTTTTTGATTTTAATTAAGACATCCTCTATTTTTCCTCTAGGGTATCTTATACTTCTATCAGCTAATTGAATAACCGTACTAGTAGGAGTTAAGCCTTCTAATCCTAAGGATGCAAATATATCACTTGGCATAACATTTATACCTGCACCTAAGTCTATTAAGGTTCTTTCTAGAATGGTATTTCCTATGATGCATGATATAACAGAGATTCTAGGATCAGATAACTTTTTAGGAATTTGTGGCAGAAATAGGAAACTACTTTGCTCAGCTAAAAAGACCTTCCTAAGAACTTTTCGCTCTCTTTTCTTAGTACACCAATCCTTTAAAAATTTAGCACAAGGTGGCATTTTCTGCAATAGATCTAACAAAGGAATGTTAACTTGTACTTTTTCAAAAATTTCTCTAATTTTTCTTATTTTTTAGGTATTGTTTTTTGTAATCTTTCAGGATAGGGTGCTAAAGATTGTGATTTAAAAGATTCTTGTTCTTTCTGTTGATTTGTTTGATCATTTTTAGCCTCATTACCAGATTCAGATTGTTCTTCAGCGATTTCTAGATTTTCAGCTATTACATTTTCATTATCATTTTGATTTTTACTCTTATCCACCTTCATATTATTTTCATTTTGAGTTCTTGATGGTATATCAATTTTAGATCTTAATGTTATACATACATCTTCCAGATTTTCGTTACTCTCATGATGTTTTTGTATATCATTTTCGAGATTATGATCTTCAATTATTTTTAGTTTTAAAGTGCATTATTTAAATTCTCTTGCATTAATATTTTCTTTTTGCTGTATATTTTACAAATTATGCAGATCTATAACATTATAATTTTCATTGTTCTGTTGCATAACTTGTATTTTCATTGTATATTTGTCCAATGGTTTTAATTTTCTTTCTAGATCATCTAATCTCATTGCATTCAATTTTTGATCAATTTTCATTATGGTTTTTTCAGTTTCGAAAATTATATCCATTTTAGGTTCTGAATATGCTTCCTTATAGTTTAATTAGTTGACTTCTTATTACTGACACATAAAGTATTCTAGTTTGTCTAGGTTTTACTCTATACTACGCTCCAATCTGTCATACCTATCCCAAACTTCAGTGTCTCTCAACATATTACACAATTTATACTAACCATCAGTTGGGTAAACTACAGGATTCTCATACTCGGCTCTATTATATTGAGGATAATTCATTTGTTGTTCATGGGATCTAGCCATCTGCAAACGTCTCAGTTTCAAACAGTCAAAAATGTTGTGACATTCAGAATTGTAGAATTCACATATGCTAATTACAGATTTCAGAAATCTTTGAGTATAAGCATATGCCATATTCTCAATTATAAAAGAAAACACACAACACTCTAGCTATTAAAATGAAACAGCTCTAACAGTTGCTTATATTAATTCCCTAGCAACGACGTCATAAAACTTGTTTGGTTACCCAACACGACACCAGAAAACTTGTTTGGATCTCCAGCAACACACCAGAAAAACTTGGATTTGTTAACTTCTGTTTTTACTTAGTTAATTTATCTTTATGCATATTCTTTTTTTAGAAGTAAACAAACAACCTTTCACACAAATTAGATATTAATTCCAATTTGTATTTTAACTGCAAGTGCATAGTGTCTATTGTATTAGTGTGCAAGTACAGGTCGATCCCACAGGGAATTGCTTAAGAATTGCGAATTGTTCTATTTTTAACAATCAAATTTATATATTCAATAAGCTCTCCATTGAGTTAACTGTAACTCAATGGACAAAGTTCGTTGAATTATAGCTAACTCAACGGACTAACCTCGTGAACTTAAGTTAACTCCACGAGCTTGTCTTTCCTATTTAATACTGCTATTTATAGAGGAATTCGGCCAACCATTGGGCAGTTCCACAGATTGTAAATAACATCAATTAAGCTCTTTAATGTTAGTAAACACTGGATTTATCATTAAGCAATACTAACATTCAGATAATTCAAATAATAACCATTAAAATCTTCAAGTCTTTTGAACGAACCAATTTCAGTAAACTGTAAAACTAAAACAATCACAACACTGACAAAGATAACATTAATCACGATACAAAACAAACTACACAACACTCAAATACAAACACAGATAAGTTGTTTTTCGTATTTTTGTTTTAATATGAACATGAAAATGGGTGAAAGGTGAAATGTAAAGTAATCTCAATCGATAGTAAATACTTTCGTCACTACATGCGACGCGATTACACCACTAAAAATTAAACCACTTACAATTCTGTCTCCTCTCCCTATAGAATCACGAGTCCAGAATTGCAAGATGATCTCCTCTTCAGCATATAGGCATCAATCCGAAGCCAAGGCTAGAAGCTTTATGATCTTCTGAGATATGAGTCGATGCTTGGTGAAAATGGCTTCCCTTCCTACGACGCGATCACTCTTCATAGTGGTTGTCAAGCACTGTGTTTGGCTTGAAATTGACCCGACATTAGGAAAGTATCCTCACAAACCTTTGATGGTTGGTGATTATGGTGGTGGTGGAGATGGTTGGTGTGGTACTTCGGAGAATTGCCAACACTGCTTGCAAAAAGCTCGGTGATCCTCCTCTAAACACATTGGCCACACCCATCGATCACACACACTTACTTCTTTTTCTTCTTTTCTTTTATATTTCTTTAGTGGTAACTGCTTCTGCTTGAATGATCGGTTGGATTTCCTTCATTTATATCAACGACGATGATTTCTTCTCCCTTCGACAAGTGAATTCCTACGTGATACGTGCGATCATGGTTTTTCCTTCCAACTGTCCTGTTTCTGCAACCGCTACAGTGGCATATTAGAAAATAAATAGTTCGTGGAGTTATAGATAACTCAACGGACTTACTTCGTTGATTTAACTATAAAGCACATGCATAAATTTAACTATTTGATGCTTAGGTGCATTTTGGATACTTACAAACTTAACTATCCGATGCCGAGATGCATTTCGGATAGTTACAAATAACTCACCGATATATAACTTAAGTAAATCTATTAGATCACGACACATGTCAGTAGTAGTTTAATAATAAAAGAAACATTTCAAAGAGTTACAGGTCTAACTATCCGATGCCCAGATGCATTTCGGATAGTTAGAGATAACTCACCGAAAATCCACTTAAGTCACTTTCCTAAAACATGACACGTGCCACAGCTATTTTATAAATAAAAGGAGATTTCAGAGAGTTACACATATAACTATCCGATGCCCAGCTGCAATTTCGGATAGTTATAGATAACTCACTGAAAGTTCACTTAAGTCATGCATTATGGTTTCGACACGTGTACTTCAGGAAATAATAAAATATTCTTTTAAAACATAACTGTTCGGTAATTTAAACATAACTATCCGATACATGTTCGGTATATTAAACATAACTGTCCGAAATATGTTCGTAATGTTAAACATAACTGTCCGAAATATGTTCGGTATGTTAAACATAACTGTCCAAAATAATAGAAAATTTGGATACTTAAGAATTTCACAGCCTGCAACTTACCTACAGTTTAGAAATATACTAAATTAACATTAATTCTTCAAAATTAAGTAGATTCTTTAATTAAAGTTTATAACAGTGTAATTATAACATAATAGCTTAATTCTCATATGATAAGCTAAATATTATGCAATTAACCATCGTTTAACTGTTAATATTATACACTTTTTCATTCTAAACACTTCTATATAATCTGTAGCATCCAAGGAGCCTAAACCCTTCAATCCTCTTGATTTGAAAGCCTGATATTGAAAAATTTGTAGCATCAACACTCGCAAAGAAGAAGTCCACTCCTTTAAAGTAGAGGTGATTTATGGAATCTTTTTGTTTACTTACCTTTCAGCAAACATGCATGGAAGCAAGGGAAACTCCTCTTCTCTTCAAGTTCTTATTAGTGGGGATCGAGTGCCTTACGAAATATGCGTCAGCGTAAAAAGGAAATCTTAGATAGGATATAGCTGTTCTATATATCACAATTCTAAGGCATCTCTTCCAATCGTTTTCTAATTGTATTCCATGCAGTTTGTACATTGAGGTGCCTATCTTTAGTCCATGTACATTTGAACATATCCATGACTTCTGTCCATATTCATATGGAGACAACAAAGCTCGTTTGTCATCACGGCAAATGGCATTTCCTCCTTACATGTACAAATAAATATCTTGTATCAAAATTTAATATCTAGCAGAATCAACTATTTGAAAGAATGGTACAAGTACGTTTGAATTTGGTTCCGTTTGTGTGAAAATATTAAAAGCCGAATTAAATGTAATTCATATATATGTTAGCATCAAAAGACAATCCATTTTAAACCAAAATGCTTAAAATAAGTTGAGAAATATTTAGTTGCGAGTGATAGGAGGTTAAAATGACTTTCTTAGATTCGTAGTTAACTTTTCATTCAAAAATATAATCTGGATTTAAATTTAGACAAAAACATGATCACTAGCCAAAAGACAATCATACCTTACCTTACATAAAAAGGGTTAGACTTTGTTTCTAGAGAAGGACGGGTTGCATTTTGTTTCTGAAAATCAAAAAATTAATATTTTTTAATAAAATCGTGTTTATGATTAATATCGTCTCTTACGTACGTACTAGCATAAGAAATAAGTAATCTTCTTTTAACAAACAACTTTTGGGTCGTGGTTTGTCATCTTATACCGCAAGGAAGAAGTTTTATGTCTAAGCTTCATTAATTAATCACACATGACCATTACGAAAATAATACATTTGGATTATTTTCCTCCAAGTTCATGTTGAGATTGTAACTCCAACATTGTTCGTAAAGTGGAGGACTTGAAATTTCAAAAATGAAGGAAAGTAGTATAACAAATTAACATTCAGAACAATGATCCTATTGTGCGACTAATATTCAAGTTAGGAGGCTTATTCTTTTATGTAAATGGTAAATATTAAATAAAAGTAAAAATAGAATTAAGGTGTAGGGTTTTAAAAATCCACTGCCTATGTACAAGATAAGTATATATATATAACAAAAGAATAGTAGAAGTGGAGCGGCACTCACGATTAGATTGTCCGTCAAGAGCGGCATTCACTTTCTCCTCGTCGACTTCCTGCCATACCCATCTCTGAGAAGAGACCTTTGTGTTTTCACCTAGGGTTTGCATCGTTGGCCGAACTCGTACTATTTGTTGTTGTTGTTTATGAAATTTAGCTATTTTAGATAAGAAAAATCGAAAAATGTCAGTCTCTGATAAACCCTCGATGTCATGCACCATCCGCCAGAGAAATATAGAAGGAAATCATACCCACACCAACTGTGCTCTTGCTGTTAGACATTGGATAGATTGGGGCTCTTTCGAACCACTTGTTTCTCTCCATTCAAGCCACCACACTCTTTCGATCAAGGTGAATCATCACGGATGGAAGTGTGATGCTACAAGTGGAAGAGCGATTCGGCAGGTGGAAAGTGCGATTTTGCGAGTGAAAGTTTGTTGCAGCGAGCAAAACCAGACGGTCATAAGCAAGATCTAACTTTTCCCAGTAGCTCTCGTGTGAGTGCTCAAAAAAGCCTACTACTCCCATGCACTATAGAACCTTGCATGAACAGTAACGAGATCCCTAATTCAACCCTCTCCACCATGCATCACAATGCTATTTATCATGTGGAGTTGCTGCGACCTCATGGCAATACAATCATTTGATGATTTTGAATTTTTCTTTTTTGACCTTCCAAAAGCATTTGAATTCCCTCTTTAGTGAAATGTACGTCGTTGATGTATATTATATATATATATTCATTGAGCCAAGAGAAAAGGTTGTCTTTGGTCAAAACAAAAAATGACAAGCATACGTATTCATCTCCATCAATTATTTACTTAAAGAAGATTCAAAGGACTTTAATTTTGCGGTAATTGAACAAACATACAATATAGAGAACATACATAATTGAAAATTTTTAATTCCATGGTAACTACGATACTTATCTATAATTATCTCTTTCTTCCTTTATAATATATCTATCCACAACATGAAAGTTACGTGTGCTTTTTGTTGCGTGCATGTACGTGGTATATATGGCACGCAGGAAGACTGCATTGGTTGGTATTCCATCGTCTTAAATAGTCCACGAGGAAAAAAGATGTTTTTTTATTGATGATCGATGATACGATAATTTTATTCAGATACTTTACTATTATAAAAAATGAAAAATATTGGTGTCTACTGTCTAGACATCTAAATATATGTAAACACCAAAATGAACTATCGCAATTAGTCTTTTTCTCATTATTATTATTTATAATCTTCACTTATTCATTAGATATCTACACGTGTATATAAACATCCACGTCACGTGTATATAAACATCCACGTCACGTGAACCTCTTGCTGTTAACGTCTTCATCATAAATATTTTGTAATCAGCCTTAATTTATATTTTATCCTACAAGTTTCTGTGATAACATACATTGTCTTTTAATAATTTTGCCTTACCGGCTACAACCGAACATACTCTTTTATAAAACAAATAAACTAGCTTACTCATAAGCTAGTTTAATTTTATAAAACTAACAGCAATGACTAGTCGATTAGAGTAGCGATACTTGTAAATTAATCTCTCTGGATTTTGAATACGGTGGATGCAAAAATTATCAATATAAAAACTTTGCATAATGTTTATAAAAATTAAAATGCTGGTGTTTCTTCAATATTGTTACCCTTTATTTTATCTGAAAATTTAATCAAACGTTTTTTTTTTTTTTTACTCTTATACAATCAAAACTTTTATCTTACCAACGCATTTCTTCTTCTTTGAGCTTTCCGAACAAAACATCATATATTAATATAATATACAATATAATATTATTTAATATAACTTCTAATGGAAATACATAATATATTATATATAATAAATAAATGAAATCTATTTAGAATCATTCTCGATTTATAATTAGATTTTGAGAAAAAAGAGAGAATTCGGTAAAAAATCAATCGGAATCAAGTCTTCTCTTAATTAATTTGAAAAAAGGACATTATTCAAAATTTTATAATAATATTCTCAGAATCAAGACATATTTTGGAACGATTTTATCTGTACAAAATCCAAACAAGTTAAATTCAATATCAAGTGCAAACTTTGTCTCGTTGGCACCAATTCCATTATTTTCCTTTTATACAAATTTCATGATAACATGAGCCAACACGGAAATAAAACACGGTAAATTAAGTGGTACTAGTCAACGGGATATTACCATATTTATCGAAGTATGCATGTTAATCATGCCGTATCAATTTGATGAAAATTAAATAATGTCAAATACCATTTATGTCACGCCTTGCGGATCCAAGGACGCATCTAAGAGCGGCCCTTGAAGTGTACGGTGGGAAGATAGATAAGGATTTTAATTTGATAATAATGATTTGATTAAAATTTTAATTTAATGATGAAAGGATTTTATTATATAATTTAATTAAGAAATTTAATTAAGTGATTATATTAATAATTTTAATTAAATGACTAGGTAATTTGATTCCAACTGAAGTCCTACTCGTGCGAGAGAAAAACAATTCAACACATGAGAAATAAACAGACTTACCAGTTAGCAGGGGTTGAGAAAGGATAAACCCTTTTCCCAACAATCCGATTAACTTTCCACCGCCTATAACTCAAAATTAGAAAACCAATGAATGAAGGACATTCGCCAGTAGGAAATGAAATAAAAAAGCATTTACAATTACAAGTTCAATAATACGGAAAAAAATCCAAATTGCAAAACTGAAACTGCTGTACGTGGGACGCAAAAAGGGCTGTGCACTACCATGCTTCTAACTTAGAATAATAGACATGCAATAAAGTCGAAGTGAGAACGTAGATCATTTAACACCTTGAGTTTAAAAAAAAAATCAAGGTTGCCAAGTTTTTTATTGACCACCGATGCCAAATGTGGCAGTATAATAACTCACATGACCGATCGAGTTCACAGATAAAGACGAACACATTGTAAGATGTTCAACAACAGAATTACATTATCCAAAGATTCCAGAAGACTACAAAAACGGGAAAATATTGAAGAAAGCATGGTCATCAACTGCAATCTTTTTCCGATACAAGTTACAGTCATTCTAACGTTACGATACCCAAGTAGTAAAGAGCAACAGAAATCAGAGCTGCTCTTTCAAGTTCAATTGGCATATGAAGACCATATCTGGATCATGATCCTCTTTGATTACTGGACTTTGCTGATGAAGCAAAAGATTCAGTTGAGAAGCTAGAGTGTTTGTTGATCAGCCAACCCATTCTGCACCCGTCTGGATGTTAAGTGAACAAGGCTACAGCAATGAAAAGGATGGGTTAAAGATATATGTGACTAATTGCTATTTGGAAAGTGCAAAGGCTACCACAGTCTCTTCGTTCCCAACAAATAAGATTAGTCATAACACTTACAATATTACGAACGCATAGTCTTGGGCCTGGACAATGGTTTCGTTGGAGATAGAGAACGGACTTCCGCAGAGGAACTTGGAAACAAAACATCCAGCCGGTGCATGAGAACATTACCCCTTGATGGGATTTCATTCAGCAAAAACTGCTGCACTATGGGTTTCTTAAACCACTCCAACACTGAATCACCCGGGGCCCTCAGCACAACCTTGGATACCTCAAAGGGAGACTCCACGGTGGCCAATGCCCTGGCTACTACCATTCTGAGTGTGGACCCTGTGACAAGCTTGATCCGGCGGGGCACCATCCCATAGTATAGCATCCGTTTACGGAATCGGTGTAGTGTGTGCACTGTTGCAGCAAGTGCTGCTCCAACTGAAAGGCTTCGCACATCAAGGGACCATGCTATTTGCTGATCAAAGATGATAGCCTTGGGGAACAACTTCACCTCATATGCAACCTTCCAAACACATCTTGCTCGATTTAACTGCCCCATCAGAACCAGATAATTCAGAAGCACATTCACAAAATACCTTGCTGCACTTTCCTCCAGCTCATAATCAAGCCCCTGGAAAAACTCTCTCACAGATGCCAGCACCGACATTTTCCTTTGCTCCGTTCCTGTAAAAAGTCCGCACAAGAAAGTGTGGGCTTTGTGTTTTGTCGTGTTCAGCAGTCCCATGAGCTCCCTCTCCTTCTCCTCATCCTTGCATCGGACTAGATGAGCCAAAATGGAGGTGTAAAGAATAAGATCAACCTTTGCAGCTGATGCAACATAGGTTTCGAGCAATGGTCGTGCTGAGTTGTACATTCCAGCCCTCACACACGATTCAAATAGTTGTCGGACAATAAAATTGTTTGTTCTCAAACCAGCAGAGCCCATAAATTGAAGCCACCTGAGGGCCAGATCTGTTGATCCCTCCTTAATATAAATCATCAGTACATCACTGGCATTGACATCCACAGAGAACCCTACAGATCTCATCTCAAGCAAGATCTTAGCAGCCAAATCTAAAAGTTTCTTGTTAGCAAGTACAGTCAAAAGTGAAGTGTAAGTTGTGAGACCTGGCTTCAGTCCGGCATTAACCATAGAATTATACAGCCGCATCGCTGCATCAACATTTCCAGAGGATGAATTGATCTCAACCAATGCAGCATACGTGGCCGGAGTTGGGAGAAATCCAGCCTTCTCCATCTCACCAAACAGTTTATTCGCTACCTCCAGCTTTCCTGACTTAGCATGTGCCTCCACCATCATCGTATACAATGCAAAATTCGGCCGAAAGCCCCCACTCCTCATCTCCTCCCAAAGCCCAACTCCCAAATCCAACTTTCCAGCCTTAACAAATGACTCGATCATTGATGAATACATCATCACAGACGGCCGATAACCATGCTCTTTCATGTCCGAATACACCCTTAAAGATTGATCAAGCCTTCCAGACTTTCCTAGACAATCGACAAGAGCAGAATACACCTGAAAGCTGGGCTTTGCAGGTAAAGCCTCACCTTTGCCATGTCTTAGCTCCCGATAAAACTTAAGTGCCGCATCGATACGCCCAGACCGGGCAAGAGACGGAATCATAAGTTCATAGGTCGAATTATCAAGAACACAAGTTGTTGACTGCATGGATTCGTGTATCTCGAAGGCTTTGTAGGGAAGGCCTTTGGAAAGGAAAAGAGTGACGAGAGAATTGTAAGTTGGGGTTTCGAAATGGGCAGCGCCGCCCACTGAGGAGTCACGGACGCGCTTGAAGCTCGAGAAGACGGCCTCAAGCCGCCCAGCCGAGGCAAGATGCTGGAGAGCACGATTGAGGGCAACGGGAAAGGAAACCACAGCTGTGGCGAGATCGTCTTCGAGGAGGGTCTGGATGGCGTCATGCTCGCCTGCGGAGTGAAGCCGGTCGAGAAGGAGGGAGAAGGAGTGGTCAGACAGTGAGTACCATTCCTGGCGGCGGGCCCAGCGGAAGACTGCGAGGGAGGTCTCGGCAGAGGCAATCTCGGCGAGGGCGCGGTCGACGTGGAGGGAGTTTGGGAGGAAGGAGAGCTGGTCGAGGTGGGACTCGAGGTCGGGGCCCCAGCGCCATCGTGCTGCAACCTCAGCAATCTTGGCGGCTGCGGCGGGGGTGGGGATGGACCTTCGGACGCTGCCGGCCATGAAGTGGTCGTCGACGCCCGGGGCGACTGGCCGGATGCCTTGCCCGGTGTGAATTACCTCGCCGGACTCGTCGAGGTAGTCGATCTCCTCCGTCCATTCCGGAACTCGTCCACCGCCGTTGTTGCCGCCGTTGTTGCCGCCGGCCCCAACGGAGAAGAATCGGACGAGGGTTTTGAAGGAGTAGGGTTTTGGGTGACTCAGGGGGCGGAAGGACCGGCAAGCAATTCTGACATTTCTTGGGAGAGAAACGAAGGAGGAGAAGAAGACCATTTTTGTTGTTTTTCCTTATTTTCCGTTCGAGTTTTATTTATCGAGAGAGGAAGGAGAAAGGAGGGTCATGGGGCTTAAGTGGGCCTGGGCCTTGTGAAAGAAGACAGGGCCGTCTCCATGACGTGAAAAATTTCGTAAAGAATATTTCTTTCTTTCTTTCTTTTCTTTTTGTCCAAGTTTATTTGAAGAAATTCGTAGAATTCTTGGGTAACTATAGAATGTCCGGTGAGATGAAATTAAAAATCACCTTTAATAATGGGGAAATAGTTATCAAGGTGGAGCTTTATGCTCTTCTCAAAGATAGTAGGGGAGTACCACCTTCGCCTTTTGCAAACGTCATTACCCGTCACAAAGTCCGAAGTAACGTGTAATGCTGATGATACTTTAAAATGTCGGAAGTCTCACCTTACAGCGAAAGCCTTTTGCCAACAAGAGGGTTAGATCTTTGACTAACCTATAGTCCAGTGATGAAATCTAAGGATATATTTCTTGACACTAGAGCTTTAGCATCAATTACTGTGCAACGTTGAAACTACTGACATATGAAAATAAATGCATAAGAGATGTACAATATCAGGAATTGCACAATCATTCTCAATATTGTTCACCATGGTTTAATATGGAGTACCTTGGGAGTTGCAAGTAGTCAATTCTGTGAGATCTCTTTCGTAACTGGGTGGAGAAAACAGAAAGCACCATGTAATTGCTCCCTTTCTCAGCATTGACTCTCCTTTGAGTTCCCTCCCCTCTCACCTTCAACTTTCCTCTTCAGGTGGAAAAAACATGACGCCAACATCTCTCCCAGTTCGTCCCGCACGTTACCTATTCTCTACACATAATCGTCAAGTTCTGGAACCTCTTCCATAGTACCAAAGGCATACACATAGAAGAAATTTGTGTAGATCCACGTGCATACCTTTATATCGGTGTAGATCTGCAGGTATTCTTGCAAGTTTGATTGATTTCGTAATAATATTAATAAAAATAAAAACTCATTTTCAAAAAGATATTTCTGAAATTTCAAATATAAAATTGTACCTTCGGAAGCTGTTTTTACAAAAGCAAATTCGAGCTCCCTCTGCTCTTATCTAACTCCAACGAAGCATTGCTTTATAGATCAAGAGCAAAGCTGAAAATAGTAAATAAACACTACCCTACGAAGAAACATTCAAAAGATAAATGAAGGTGGTAAAGAGAGTGCTTGTGCCACTTTTACAAAAGGATTTTCTTATTATTATGTGTAACGTTACAAGATATATTATATTATACTTGAACAAGCCACATCCAACGTACACACAAGAGAGGCGAAGGACATGACTTCAACATAACTCACAAACGGAAGTAACCTTTATCACGTCATTATTTGGACCTGATCGTTCATTTTGGATCGCTGCACCACACCGTAGTAGTTAGACGTTTAAAGTGTCTATCCACATGTAAAGGTGTCAATTAAGATGAGTCAACTTGTGTTAACCTGACTTAGCATGAGTTATGTTAGGAATTTTATTTTGTTGATAAATATTTTATTAAAATTTATAAATAAATTTAAATATAATAGTCACATAATCTAAATATAATTAGATGTTAATGAGTTTTAATTTTTACAAAATTTTACTTAAGTTTCGAATAGTTAACTTTAGGATAGTTAAGTTTTGGATAGTTTTAACGTTTCTAGTTAGTCGAAGAGTTATGTTAAAAACTCGTATAGTTAAGTTATCTATATGTGTATTTTTAACATTTTAAGTTTTTACGTGTTTTTCATGTGTACGATAATAAAAAGTCAAAGAGTTAGATAACTGTTCAAGTTTTTATTCGTATAGATGGATAACTATTCGAGTTTTATAAAGTGATTAACAAACAAATAAGTTTTGTTGTTTTTAGTCACATATTTTGCAAGTAGAAGAACTCGAAGAGTTATAGATAAATATTCGAGTTTTTACAGGTCTTAAGTGATAAGTGCTCAACTAAAATGGTAACTTAAAAGATAATCTATAAATCTCCAGGAATAAGAATTTCGATAATTCTACGATAGAAGATTGTGGAAATTCAAAATGATAGTGGAGATAGTAAAAATTCAAAAAGATAGTGGAGATCGTAGATAATTTAAATTTAAATTAGTACGTGAGATTATAAATTATGGATTAAGTGGATAAACATGCTAAACATGAAAACATAGTTCTATTACTATAAATAAAGGATACAAGCTACACTACAATCATCCCAAAATTCCAATCTCAATTCTAATATCCATACATACATATCACTCTTTGAAAATACAAAGAAGTCCTGAAATTATCTAACATTAGAAAAAGTTTGAATCCTAAGAAAATTCAGAAGAAGAGTTGCAATGAAAGAAGTCTAGGAGATTCGAAGATAAGAGAAGAAGAGATACAAAAGCTGAGTAAAAGAAAAGAAAATTTGAAGAATCAAAAGCTACATGCAAAGGCTCAAGTTTGATTATACAATTCAACAAGATTAGAATAAGGTTTTTATTTTATATTTAAATTGTATCTTAGACTATATTGTATCAAAACCGACAAGCAAGGAATTGTGCTAAAAAATGATTGTAAATTCTATCTAAAGTCAATAAAGATTAAAAATTATATTTGTAAGTGTCTTGTATTCTTGTTTTATCTATTGGAAATTTTTAACTTCTAAAGACACAATTCATCCTCTTCTTGTGATACTAGGATTTTACAATTGGTATCAGAGCTTTTATTTAGAAATTGATTTTTTCTTTCATAAGTTAGCATTATCATTTAAAATGGCTAATATTTTAAACAATGAAATTCTAGTAATGACTAAAGGATAGACTACTACTCATCCTTCTATGTTTGAAGGTAGCAATTATAGTTATTAAAAATATAGGATGAAAGTATTTTTTCAATCAATTAATTTCAAATTATGGTACATAATTGGCAATCATATAGTGTTAGTCACGACTCCATATGATACTTAAACGTTTGATGAAAAAGAGCAGATGACATTGAATGCTAAAGGTTTAAACATCTTGTTCTGTACTTTATCTCACGATCAATTTAATAAAGTGTCTGCATATTAAACTGCATATGAGATATAGCATACATTAGAAGTTGCCAATGAAGATACTAACCAAGTTAAAGAATTTAAGATCAATATGTTAGTACATAAATATGAGCTTTTTAGGATTCATGAAAATGAATGTATCTCTAGTATGTTTTCCCATTTTCTTGAGATTATAAATTCCTTAAAATCATTAGGTAATAAATTTGAGGAAAAAAACTTAGTTAGAAAGATCTTTAGATTTTTAACTAAGATTTGGGTTTAAAAGATGACATCTGTTGAGTATTTTGTTTTGATGATATGTGTTGAATGAAAGTAATCATATTTACTCAATTACTATTGCTTGTGAAAAGAAATTAAAAACATCAATTAATACAAAAAAAGCTTACTGATATAAATACTTGACTATATTGGATCTGAAATTATACTAAGTTAATAACTAGTCGTTTCATTGCATTAATTTCTCATTTAACTAAACGTTAAGTTAACGTGTGTTTTTATTGAAAAACATAATATGTTTTAAAGTTATATCTTCTGTATCATGAACAGTGCATGTTTAGACAACTCGTTAAGTTAGAGTGTTATTTGTATAAAGATCACATGAGAACTCATTAAGTTAGAGGCTTAAAGGTTAAAATAGGTCATGTGAGAACTCGTTAAGTTAGTGAGTAAAAGAAGAGACAAGCTCGTTAAGTTAGTGTTGTACACATGGTGAAATTAAAAGTTACGAATGTTATATTATATCATGTGAGGTGCACATGTTTAACTCGTTAAGTTAACATAACTAAACGCGTTGAGTTGCTATATTGAACACTAAGGCAACATGTTAGGTTAGCGTTATAAAACTTAAGTTGTTATTTTTGCACATGGTAAAATTCTTATTATAAAAATATTTGTTTATTACTGGTTCGTTGAGTTATCTATAATACAACGAAGATAGTTCGTTCAGTTATCTGTAACACCACAGATATGGTTCATTGAGTTAGCGTAACACCATAGATTTAGTTCGTTGAGTTTGCTACAATACTTGTCATGTGAGTTGGCACATGAGGAACTTATTAAGTTATATATCTACTTGTTTACTCGTTTAGTTAACATTAAAGTAACGACTTCTTACTACACTTGATGAAAGATTTTGAATGAGAAAGTTTATTTTGTAGGAAATTTTTCAGAGATCTAGGGTTGATGATTAAAGAAAATTCGAAATATAAATGTGGGTCAGAACGTGTGTATTTCGATGAAGGAAAAAGAAAAGACATGAAGAAGTGGAAGACTGATAGTGATTAAATGTGGAGGATATGCATGAAATGAAGATATAGTATAAAAGGCATAGAATTCTCGTTGATTAGTTATCCCTGCACACCAAACGAAAAATCTTTTCAGGGATCAAAATCACCTCTTAAGGGAAAAGCTCTTAGGTGAAAGAAAATTCAGTGAAGTAGAAAAAGGTGAGATATATGTCACTGAAGATTTGAAGTATTAGATGGAAGAAAATTTAGTGAAAGAGAAAAGATTAGATTTATGTCACTAAAGATTTGAATTATCAGAAGATAGCAAATTCGGTGAAGTAGAGAAAGACTAGATATTCGTCACTGAAGAATTGCTGAAGAAGAAAGAGAAGAAGAAGAAGAAGAAGAAAGATCTCAAATAGGGAGAAATGTTTTAAATTCCGTAAATTAGTTTTCTCTATTTGTAGTTATGAAATTATATAGATGAAGCATGATATTGATATATAATTGCATTTACAATTTCTAAGGAGAATTGAATTGTATATTGTAATTGAAACCTTGAATAAAAATGATTTTATGAAAATAGTGTCTTGACTTGTTTTTGAGTTTTAAAGTTTCAATTATAATCGAAAATGTTGAAAAACACAATTCACCCCCCTCTTGTGTAGCCATACGATCCTACAACATCTATTGTAGAGTTCAAAGATTTAAATACATATACTCTACATGATCTCATAGGAAATTTAATAGCTTATAAGTACAACATTTAGGTTTAAAAGAGAAGAATCTTAGAAGGGATCTAGCTTTTAAGGCTAATAAAGTCTCAAAAGTCACTAGTGATTCTAACGATGATTTATTTTTATTGACCAGAAAATTTAGAAATCTATTAAATAAATACAGGAACTTTAGGTCAATAAAGACAATGAGAGATATGGAGAAGAAGTCATTTATGAAGGACAAAGTTGAAAGGACCTCTAGATTTTGATAATGCAAAAATCAATGTGAGAATTTAAATTGTATTTCTCAAGCTTAACATTCAGTAAGAGACAGAAGTTGATATAGACAGTTCAAAGTATGCTGCAAGTGATAAAAAGGATTTTCGAAAGGTTACCAGGGTTAACTATCTAAAAGAAAAATATTTTTGGTGAGTTAATAGTCTAAGTATCCGAAAGGTAGTATAAAGTAGTAGCAATACTATCAGACAATTAGAAGATTAAGTATCTGACAGTTAGAAGGCTTACGGAAAGTTAGAAAGATGGATGTAAGAAGAATTGAAAAGTTACTAGAGATAACTATCCGAAATCTTGAAGAGTTTCAGTGAGTTACAAGAATAACCATCCGAAACTTAAGTCATTGAATTTCCCACGTGCAGAAATCCAAACAGAAGCTTAAAAGAAGAATCAGAAAGTTACTGAAGCTAACTATCTGAAATCTTGAAGAGTTTCGGTGAGTTACAGGTTTAACCATCCGAAACTTAAGTCAGTTTATTATGCACGTGCTGAATTAGATAAAGTAGTTAGAAACTTAACAAAGGATTTCAAAGGGTTACTGTAGCTAACTAGTCGATAGTTAAATAACAATTCAATAAGTTACAGCTGCAAGTATCCGATTGAGTGACAGCTCTCATTGTACGATTTGAAGTCCTACATGGCAGTAAGACTTAAGTGATTTTTCGGTGAGTTACAAACATCCTTCGGAGAGTTACACAGCTAACTATTCGAAAGTTTGAGAAAATCGAAAGGATATTTTGAAATATCTTCCTGAACGGTAACTTACCATATTTGGGACTGAAATCTTACCAAGTACAGCAGAATACATCCGTTGGAAGAAAAATATGATCGTTACACATGTTCAGTATATATACAAGCAACGGACAACATAATCAGATAGCTTTTTGCTCATACATATATTTACACCAAGCTCAATAGAAAAAAGCCTTAGAGATCAAATCATCTTCAACATTTACAGACTTAATTTTAGAAGCTCATCATGCACTCAACTCTGATACTTCCAAGCTAGTGTTTACTGAAGTACGTGGATCAAAACTTCAAAGAAAGATTGGTTGGTTGGAGCTATGACCTGAAAGCTCAATTAGTTGGTTTGTTCTTGCTTAAACCTTAAAGCAAGTGATTGTAAGTTTGTGAAAGTTTAGTGAAGCCCAAGTGTACCTTGGGGGTGGAATGGCTGTTAGTGGTGAACCACCTAAAATTCCTGTGTTTATTATTGTTATTGTGTGCTTGCTAACTTTCTATATCAATCAGCCATTAAATAACAAAAAATAACAGATTATTACCATTCACCCCCCTTTGGTAAGCCATAAGGTCCTAACAATTGATATCAGAGCAAGGTTGATCTCGTTAATAGATTTAACCATCTGAGATCATAGCTTTCCACACTGTAGAGGGTTAGAATATCCATCGACCTCTCTTCTTTGATGGTAGCAATTATAGCTACTGGAAAAATAGGATGGAGTGCTTTCTCAAGAGTGCAGATGTGAAACTTTGGAGAATGGTTGTACATGGTACACCAATTCCAATCAGTCATGAAAGTGACTAGACTGAGGAGGATGAAAGAATCATCTAGATGAATGCTCGTGGGTTTAATTCCATTTATTGTGCACTAACTAGTGAACAGTATAATAAAATATCAGCTTGTAAATTCTCTCATGAAGCTTGGAAGATCCTTCAAATTACATATGAAGGAACCAGCCAAGTTAAAGATACTAAAATAAGCATTTTATTAAGAAAATATGAATTATTCAAAATGCTTGAACAATAAAGTATTATTGAAATGTTTTCTAGATTCACAGAAATTGTGAATGAACTAAGAGGCCTTGGAAGGAGTTTTTCTAATCATGAGCAGGTACAGAAGATCTTAAGAAGCTTGATAGTCGAATGGAAGTAGAAGTCTACTTCCATACAAGATTCAAAGGATTTGAACAACTATTCAGTTGAAGATCTGTTGGGAAATCTTTTGGCCCATGAAGTTCAGATGAAGGAATGGAAAGAAGAAGAATGAGTCACTGAAAGAAAGGCTGAGAAAAAGAAAGAACTAGCCTTTCCCTCAATAGAAGATCAATCAAGCTCGGATGAGGATGAAGTATTACTGCTAGCTAGAAACTTTAGAAAAATGATGAGACAAGGAGGCAAAGCCAGCTCCTCAAGATCAAAAGTCCCTACATGTTACAAGTGCAAAAAGTTGGGACACATTCAACTGTATTGATGATTGGATTTTAGGCGGCACTAGAGAACTTATTTAGTTCCCCGGCAACAACACTAGAAAACTTGTTAACTTTTGTTTGTAACTTAGTTAATTTATCTTTATGCTTATCATTAATTCCTTTTTAGAAGTTAACAAACCATCTTTCACAAAAATTAGATATTAATTCCAATTTGTATTTTAACTACAAGTGCACAGTGTATATTGTATTTGTGTGCAAGTACAGGTCGATTCCATAGAGAATTGAGGAAGAATTGTGTACTGTTCTATTTTTAATAATGAAATTTATATCTTCAGTAAGCACTTCGTTGAGTTATAGCTAACTCAACGAACTAACCTCGTGAAATTGAAGTAACTCAATGAATTTATCTATCCAGATTAATACTACTATTTACAAAGGAATTCGGTCAACCATTGAGCGGTTCCACAGATTGTAAATAACATCAATTAAGCTCTTTAATGCTAGTTAATATTAAATTTATCATTTAGCAACACTAACATGCAAATATTTCAAATAGTAACCATTAAAATCTTTAAGTATCAGGAATAATTAGATTTCAGTAAACTGTAAAATTATTTTCTATTTCTTTTTAATTTTAAACAAACATGAAACATTCCAAACATTGACAATGATAACAATAATCACAATACAAAACAAACAATACAACACTCAAATACTAATTATAAACATAGATAAGTTGTTTTTGATATTTTTGTTTTTATATGATCATGAAAATGGGCGAAAGGTGAAATGTAAAAGTAATCTCTATTGATAGTAAAAACTTCCGTCACTACATGCGACGCGATTACACCATTGAAAATTTAACCACTAACAATTTTGTCTCCTCTCCCTATAGAATCGCGAGTCCAGAATTGCAAGTTGATCTCCTCTTCAGCATACTAGCATCAACCCGAAACCAAGGCTAGAAGCTTTACGATCTCCTCAGATATGAGTCGGTGCTAGGTGAAAATGGCTTCCCTTCCCGCGATGCGATCACTCCTTATAGTGGTTGTTAGGCACCGTGTTTAGCTCAGAATCGACCTAACATCAGGAAAGTATCCTCACAAACCTCCGATGGTTGGTAATTATGGTGGTGGTGGTGATGGTAGTGTGGAACTTCACGGAACTTCCATCGCTGCCTGCAGTTAGCGTGGTCCTCCTCCTCTACACACACACTAGCCACCCCTTCATTTTTTTTTCTCCTTGTCTTTTATATTTCTTAGTAGTAACTGCTTCTGCTTCGATGATTGGTTGGATTTCCTTCGTTTATATCAACGATGGTGATTTCTTCTTCCTTCCACGAGCGATTTCCTACGTGATACGTGCAATCGTGGTTTTCCTTCAAATATCCTGTTTCTGTAACCGCTATAGTGGCATATTAGAAAATAAATGGTTTGTGAAGTTACAGATAACTCAACGGACTTACTTCGTTGATTTAACTATAAAACATGTGCAATAAAGAAATAAGCTGCTAACATAACGCATTACCTTAGTGTGTATTCATGTAACTCAACGCGTACAGTTATGCTAACTTAACGAGTTAAACATGTGCATCTCACATGATATACTAAAGCATTTAAATTCAATACGTGCATAATTCTATCTTAACAAGTTCAAATATTTCAAATACTTACGAACCTAACTATCCGATGCTTAGATGCATTTCGGATAGTTACAGATAACCTTCCAAAAATCCACTTAAGTCATGAATTGTAGTTTCAACACGTGTAATCCAGGAAATAATAAAATATTCTTTAAGCATTTAAAACATAACTCTCTAAAATAACAGAAAATTCGGATACTTAAGAATTTCACAGCCTGCAATTTACTGATAGTTCAGAAATATACTAAATTAACATTAATTCCTTGGAATTATGCAGATTCTTTTATTAAAGCATCTAACAGTGCAATTATAATATAATGGCTTAATTCTCGCATGATAAGCTAAATATTATGCAATTAACCATCATTTAACCGTTAATATTATGCATTTTTTCATTCTAAACACTTCCCCCATACTTAAATTTTGCTAGTCCCTTAGCAAACTAAGATCTAACTAATTGGTTTTTCTAAAGTGCTAAATTTAATTCTTCATTTTGCTCTTCTTCAGAATAATAAATTAGATTACGATATAGATATTCTATATGCTTCAGTAATTTATTTTAACTTTGTTTTCTCCTCTTCAACCTGCAAATATATTTATAATATATGTAAATTACATACAAAATATATCAGCATCACATAAGTGTTACTTATATTATCATTTTTTTTTTTTCCAGCATCTGTCATCCTGAATTTATCAATATGATTTCTAGAATAAATTTCAAGTACATAAGAATCAAAACACAATCCAATTCAATACGATTAAGACAAGTAGAATGAAGAATTGTATCTCAAATAAACAACTTCAAAAGTCTATTCTAGATTCATACTTCAGCAATTTTAGATAACATAATATATACTCAATTCAGAAGATATATGTATTTCACAAAACACTTGTATCTTTTCAAAACAGTATATGCATATTTGTACTTTTAAAAGTTAATTTGACAAGCTTGAATCATACAAGAGCTTTCTAGTGTACCCATGTATCGAGCTTTCAGTCAACAATCCCAGATCTGATTAGGATCTTAGGTTGCTAGATTTAAAGAGTCCTTTTCAGGTCAACAATCCTTACATACCTATCTGCTCAAGTACAAAATACTCGTGATCAAACAAGTCAATAAACTCTCAAATTTTTTTTTTTTATTTTTTATTTTAATGCAGTATATGTATGTATTTCATTAATACAGATGCAATAAAACACCAATCTCATATAGTCCTGCTTCTATTATTTACTGAAAATATGAATCCATATCAATAAGCTCATACTTTTTTCTGTAGTTTAATAAGATTTACACATAAATCATTCTACAAGTTTAATCAATCAAATTAAATGTATCATTGATCATATGTATTTCCTTTAATCCAAAAATCAACATTTCAGCTCTTTTAGGATTTCAGATAATTTACTGAGTTTCAGTTAAACATTCTGATTTCTTTTTAAAATCGTGAAATTGTTAAACTCATAAATTTCAACAAAAACATAAGATACTTTATCTAGATTTGTATGAGTAGTAAAATTTGTAGCATCTTATATAAGAATATAAATATAACATTCAACTAGTTACAAATCTTAAAACAAAATTACAGTCTCAATTATCGGATAGTTACAACAAATTCATAAAAGTTTTCAATTTCCATAAAACTTTGCAGTACCATTCTAATTCCTTTAATTAACAAACTTATATGGCCGTTACTTTAATTACCTCCCCCCCATGTCTAATTTTTTTGCATTGTCCTCAATGTAAAAGATTTGACAATAAATACAATAATTGTAACAGGTATGAATATTGTTTCATTGACTTATTCGTTGAGTTAATGAATAACTCCATGAATTGAGTTTAAATCTAAATTCAAGATAAGTAATCAATTACATACCTTGTTTCGTTTGTATCTCCTTCTATAAATTCCAATTTTTGATTCTGAAAAACTTTTCATTCACAGATAAAAGCAAAATATATAACAAAATAACATTTAACAGATATTGATAAATCAGTGTCTTGTGTGGAACCTAGGCTTCTATGCCTTTGGTGGCTCACAAGCAAGCTAGTTAGTTTCCCATAATAGATACTAACAAATTGGACTAATATTTTTGTTTGTTTTTTTTTTCTAAAAATAAATACAGACTACACACAACATTAAAAACATAGAATCATATTTTAAGAACATGACTGAAAAGTAGTAACAAATGGAATAAGTGTGTCAGTCCAAGCAAACTTTTTTGGTATAATCCTTCTTGCTATCAATTCTGTTTCAATGTAGTCTATTTTCCTTTTTAATTTGTAAACTTGAAGTATGTTATCAATACTAAATATAAGTGTATTTCCATTAATGAAATGAAATGCAGAAAGAGATTCTCGTTTGCTCCAAGATAGTGCGGTTGTTTCTATTTCTACATCTATTTCAATATATTCCTCTTCCCACTTCCATTCATTTAGGTCTTTTATAATCCATATTTGAAATTTCTTCAATTCATCCCACCATCTTATTAGACATAGAGTAGGATCATCATATTCATTATACACCATTCCTAATTGAATTTTATCATATTCTACAGATGGTGGTTTAGCTATATCACTTGGTATAGGAAAAATTTCTATATAGTCATTATCATAACTATCTATGCTTAGTATGTATAAATTAGATCTAAATGCAATTGATATATCTGTGACTAGATATATATATCCATCAAGTATGACATGTATGCTGTTAATTAAGGATTTCTGTCCTAGATATATCATAGTGTTATCAGTCCAAGATCTATTCAAAAAATTATACACACTTAAGCATAAATCTTCATCCCAATTTCCAATAGGTCTCCAATAATATAATTTTTCAGGAATGGTAGAATTTTTATCAGAAAATATTAAAGTTGACCCACAATTTTTAGTTGGTACTTCATATCTATTAGGCCTTCCTATATTCCATTATTCTTTGGTGAGAGGATTTCTAATCAAAATATCAAGTAACAGAATTACATACCTTGGTTCAGTTCTGTATATAATTAATCATTCATCCATCCCCATAATATGATCTATTCCTTCTAATGCATTGGGTGGAATTCCAGTAGTTTCATCCATATTCAGATATTCATAGCTGATTGAACTACGAATGACTTTCATAAAAATTCATATCTAATCTTAGTCATTTTTGCAGCTTGTAGTCCATGAAAATATTTTTCTCTAATACAGTATTTAATATCCTTTGATACACAACATAATCTACACAGATCTTTAGCTGACAAGTTACTCAATACTTCCCTTTGTGCGTCCAGTGATAATTTTAAGAATTCCATCTGTTGTAATTTTGTATAACATAAACAAAAGTTTAACAAAGACAAAAATTAACATAACTACTTCACACCCTCGTGGAGTTAGGTCATAACTCAACGGATTAAGTTCATTGAGTTAAGTAATAACTCTATGATACTATTAACTATAAGTAAACTTACATTCATTTTTTATTTTTTTTACTTACTATATTATACATAGTTACTTCAGTTATACTACTTCATTCAGCTACCCTCCTAGAGGAGGTATCAATTTCATTAACAGTTCTGTTAATAGGGTTAGGTACTACTTGCATTAGCAATCCTCTAGTAGGTCTAACTTCTATTGATTCTTTCTATCTAGGGGGTATATTTCTATTTATATTTTGATTTTGAATTGTAGCGTTTCTAAATACAAAATCTAGACGATTGTTTAATTACTGAATTATCTTTTCTAATTTCTCTATTCTAGATCCTTGTTCAATTAATGCTTCATAACTTATATTCTTGTCATTAATATTTTCTCCTCCATGGAAATAGTTGTTTCTCCAAGACAAATTCAGGTGATTTCTCCAATTAGGGTTATATGAATTTCCAAAGTTATCTTTCTGGTTTCTAGCATAAATAATATCTAGATCATTAATGTTTGCATTCTTTTCTGCTAGTTTTTGATTTAATGATAACTCTTCTATTTTCTTTGTTAATTCAGTTAATTTCACTTCAAGCATAGTGCTTGAATCTATTTCATGCATTCCCCTTGGCAATATTCTTTTATCTACAATAGCTTCAGTTGAGTTCTCCCAGTGTGTAGTTCTTTTTGCAAAATTTTCTAAGTATGCCCATGCTTCTTCACTAAACATTTTTAAAAATCCATTCTGACAAGTAGATTCTAATAAAGATTTTGTTGAAATATCTATGACTTCATAAACTACACCTATTAATTGTGCTTTACTCATTGCATGATGCAGACATTGAGTCAGTAAATCTTTAAATCTTTCAAAATATTTCCAGAATGATTCTCCCTATTTTTGGTTACACATTAATATTTCCTTTTTCTTTTTAATCGTTTGATGTGTTGGATAATATTTTTCCAAAAAAAGAGAGTAAAATTTAGTCCATGTAGAAATTGAATCAGGTAACATAGTATATTACCATCTCTTAGCTGTGTCTTTTAAAGAAAAAGGGATATATCTAAGTTTAATAGCATCTATACTCATATTTGGCATTTTCATCATCTAACAAACTTCGTTAAATTCTCTAAGGAAATAATAGGCATCCTCTCTTTCTAATCCATGAAAATGTGGCAATTGATTAATATAATTAGATTTCAGTTCAAACCTATCTCCCTTAAAGTTTGGCAATCAAATACATGAAGGTTCATCAACTAATTCAGGATATCGAATTTCCCCTAATGGTTTTTCTATTGGAGCAACCATATCTTCGTTCTCTTTTAAAGAAAGGTTTACTACACCCCTAAGGATTTTGTTAAAGTCTAATTCAGAAAATGTTTCAATACACTTCTATGTTGAATACTCCTGGGTAGGTGTTCTTACTAATCATTTAGTGCTTGGAGAACGAGTCCATGTGCTCATAAACTCTTAACATATAGTAAAACAGTAGAAGATTAATTACATACTAGTCCAAAGCTTTCTATTCAGTAAATAATTGTAGACGAATGAAGTTGAATCAACTGCTTCTCCTTCCAGTTCCCTAACGAATTTTCTTTTCTCTCACAAGTGTTGGTAACTAGTAAATAACATTCTGTTCTATATTTATAATGCACGTTCATAAAGCAAATAAATCTCGTTGCAAGAACGTGTCTAGTGACGTGTAGTGTGGTTACTATTTTTCTGGTTACGTGTGCCACTTCTAATTTAAAATTTAGTAACTGCTAAAGCCATGAAGTTTCGTTCATGGCTAAAAGAATAACCGTTTAGCTTAACCCACGAACTAACCTCGTTGAGTTACAGATAACTCAACGGAATAGCTTCGGTTACTATTGCTAACTCCACGGACTAACTTTGTTGAGTTACAGATAATTCAACGGAGTGACCTTGTATTATATTACTGACCTCGTGGAGTTAAGGTTAACTCAACGGACTTACTTCGTTGAATTAACACTTAGCTCTCTCTAAGTTTGCTCCTTGTAAATACATTTCTGCTCTCCTACATTTTTCCAACTTAAATAAAGTTAAATACATGTCATTAATGCAACATTCTAATTAAAGCTCATTTAAATCTAAACACTATATAAATTTTTAACTTGCAGTTCATTTCATGTTATGCAGAATTTATATTTTACTTTGCACCATGTAGATATTTTCAAGCATTAATCAATTATCTTTCATTTAATCCTGTCATTCAGCAAATTGTAAATCTTTTAAAAAATCTTGCATAATGTTCCACAAATTATAGAATATTCAATATAGTTCATTCATTTTATCATTCTCAAACATGAATGAAAAATATATCTGAAAAATATATATTCATTAATATGAAAAATTTACATTACAACTTAATCAGATATTTTTCATACACATATATACAAGTAGACGAACAATACAATTTAGTCTCTTCTCCTAAGTTCATCTACTTCCTTCTAGAGTTTTTCTACTTGTTGCTCTAATTGGTTAATCCTTTCTACAGCTATTCTAATTCCTCTAGAAGGTTCAGCAATCTCTGTAGCTACATAATTTCTATACTCTTTCATTGAAATGGTTCTTGATCTGATCCTTTTGGATGCTCATTTAGTGAAATCGATACAATCCACCATCAGCAGTGGAATCAGATCTCCATAAAACAGTTTCTTCTTCACTATTCTCAGCTTGGAGATAAAAACTGCAGACCAATTTATTTGAATTTTATTTATGTAGGATCGTATGGCTACACAAGAGGGGGGGTGAATTGTGTATTTTTAATATTTTATGAAATATAATTGAAACTTTAAAACTCAAAAATAAGTCGAGACATTATTTTCATAAAATCATTTTTATTCAAGGTTTCAATTACAATATACAATTCAATTCTCCTCAGAAATTGTAGATGCCATTATATTTTGATACCATGTATCATCTAAACAATTTCATAACTACAAACAAAGAAAACTAATTTGTGGAATTTAAAACATTTCTCCCTGTTTGAGATCTTTCTTCTTCTTCTTTTTCTTCTTCAGCAATTCTTCAGTGATGAATATCTTGTCTTTTCATGCTTCACCGAATTTGCTTTCTTCTGATACTTCAAATCTTCAGTGACGAAAATCTTACCTTTTTATGCTTCACTGAACTTTCACTTGAGAGATTTTCTCCGAGAATGTGTTTTTGATCCCTAAAAAAGATTTTTCTTTTGGTGTGTAGGGAGGGTTTGATCCTTGAAAAGATTTTTCTTTTTGTGTGCAAGGATAAATTGATCAACGAGAATTCTATGCCTTTTATACTATATCTTCATTTCACGCATATCCTTCACGTTTAACCACTACCAGTTTTCCACTTCTCCACGTCTTTCCTTTTTCCTTCATCGAAACACACACGTTCTAACCCACGTTTATATTTCGAATTTCCTTTAACCATCAGTCTTGGATCTCTGAAAAATTTCCTACAAAATAAACTTTCTCGTCCAAAAGTTTTTCTTCAGTGTAATAAGAAGTCGTTACTTTAATGTTAACTAAACGAGTAACACAAGTATATATATAACTTAATGTTTCTAACTTAACGAGTTCCTCATGTGCCATTTCATGTGACAAGTACTGTAGCTAACTCAACGAACTAAGTCTGTGGTGTTATGCTATCTCAACGAACCATCTCCGTTGTGTTATGATAACTCAACGAACCAGTAACAAAACAAGTGTTTTTATAATAAGAATTTTACCACGTGCAAAAATAACAACTTAAGTTTATAACGCTAACCTAACGCGTTGCCTTAGTGTTCAATATAGCAACTCAACGCGTTTAGTTATGTTAACTTAACGAGTTAAACATGTGCACCTCACGTGATACAATACAACATTCGTAACTTATAATTTCACCATGTGTATAACACTAACTTAATGAGTTCGTCTCTTCTTTTACTCACTAACTTAACAAGTTATCACGTGACCTATTTTAACCTTTAAGCCTCTAACTTAACAAGTTCTCACGTGACCTTTATACAAACAAAACTCTAACTTAACGAGTTGTCTAAACGTGCAATGTTCATGATACAGAAGATATAACATTAAAACATATCATGCTTTTCAATAAAAACACACGTTAACTTAACGTTTAGCTAAATGAGAAATTAATGCAACGAAACGACTAGTTATTAACTTCAGATCCAATACAGACAAGTATTTATATCAGTAAGCTTTTTCTGTATTAATTGATGATTTTAATTTCTTTTCACAAGCAATAGTAATTGAGCAAATATGATTATTTTCATTCAGCACACATCATCAAAAAAAAAATACTCAACAATCTCCCCCTTTTTGATGATGACAAAACCATATTAAATCAATTACGAAATATGTTTAACTCAACAAAGCATCTTCGTTGGGTTAACTTTTAATTCAACAAACTTGTTTGTTGACTTAAGTTCATTTAAGCTTATTTCTATTGTTTGTGTAAATTTTACTTCTCAGAACTAAAACTCTTAGATGTCAATAATTATATAAGTATCAGTTTTTTTTTTTTTTTTTAATTATCATCTGTCAGATTACAATAACCATTTATATAACATCTCCTTTTATAATATATATATGCAATTAAGATCATAATCATCTTTTTATAATATTTCTCCCCCTTTTTGACATTAATCAAAAAGATAATTATAGAGAATATATATATGTATATAAGAGAATTACAACAATGATTTCTGTAAACAAGAATAATAATTGAACACATTTACAGAAAAATGTATTGTTCAATGAATCAAACAAGTAATACAAACATTACATTTTGTATTCAGAAACAAACAAAAACAGTTATCGACCCCTCCTAAGTATATTACTTATAGCATTACATATTTTATCTCCTAGATGCCTAATATCATTTCTGATGTCGTTAAGCACTGCATCTAAGTCAGGAGGTAGCTGGGTTTGCTGTTCTGCTTGAACTGAATAACTTTGTTGTTGTTGTTGCCGTTGAGGTTTATGCATGGCCTGAAATTTTTGCAAATCTTTGATACTAAATGCTCTCATGCCTTTAGTTTCAGAGGGCCAGTTGGAAAAATTCAATTGGCTTGCAATGAGTCTACATACAGCATCATCATAAAATAACTTTGAACTCATATGCTGTAGTTGAGAAGTGAAAACATCAAACCAATTGATTTGAATTCTATTCAGCAAGCTATAAGTTGCATATAAACAGCTTCTGCTGACTTCCAAATTGTGTCCAACTCTCTAAAATAAATTTGCATGCAATATATTTGCAATAAATCTTGCCTCTGCATTCAGATTTTCCATTAATCTCATTTCAGAATATACATCTGGAATTTTTGATAAAGACTGAATGTTCCATTCCAGTTGTCTTATTATGTCAAATCTGTTGGTAACAACAACACCTTCATTCTTTAATCCTAAAACTTCAAAAATTAACTTAGGAGACAATATAAACTCCTATTCATTTATTTGAGTTTTCAGAAAATTTCCATTCTTATCCAGATTGCTATAAAAAGCTGCAATAAGTTTTGTGTATTGCTTCCATTTTGTTCCTACTGGCAAGAATTTAACGAGGCCTTGAAACTCAAACAGATCTCTTATTTCCATCAAATTTCTGAATTTTATTGGACGAGCATGCAAAATCTAACATGTAATCAGATTATTGTATTTCTGCAATGCTTCTTCAGATCTAAAATGAATTGCATTACCTTGAATTTTTAATATTGTACACAAAGAAGGGGATACCTGAAGCCGTGATTCAGAGTTTAATTCATCTTCAGGAACCTCTTCTTCAAAATGAATGTCATGTTGTTCCTCTTCGAAAATATTATCTTCAAGCTGCTCAGGTAAGCTTGATTCTTCAGCTTCAATAGTGTTAGGAACATTGTCAATATGCTCAACATTCATCTGTTCAGTCTCTATAGAATGTTCAGAGTACAATTTTTCCACAAATTCTACAACCGGTGTATCTGTCTGTAATTGTTCATTTTGTTCAATAGATAATTCCATTGATTCATACTATGAATTCTCAGACTCTGCTTCTATAGATTCCGTAGAAGGCTGGTTAACTTTTAGCTCTTCTAGAGTCTTAACAATTTCAATATGTGCTACTCCAGACAATTCAGCCTTTGAACTAGTTACTGCCTCAACATTGTCAATTATATCTGCAATAACTTGTTCAATGTCAGGTGCCTGATGCTTTGATTTGTCAATTTCTGCATCATCAGGACCTGTACTAATAGAAAAACTTGAGCTCATATTTGACTTGGATTTCTTCTCAAGTTTTCTAGCAAGGGACAATAAAGTCTCATTATCTTCATCAGTTTCAGTGTGTTCGGAACTGATGAGTTTATCAAATGCACAATAAGGTACAATGTCTAGACATACATTGTCCCTTGGAAATAAATTTTCATCTGATTTTCCTTTTTCAAAAGACTTTGTTTCCTTCGACATAATTTTTCTGACTTTCCTTCTTCTATAACATTTATGTTTCTCCTTTTCAAGTATTGCTGTTTTCTTTTCAAATCGCTCCATAAAAGTTTTCTGCTTTAATTCTTCTAAGGAGCTTTCTATTGCAATGGCCTTTCGCAGACTGTCAACTTTTGTTTTGTCTACAGCAATATCTGATTCTACTTGTTTTCTATAAAAAGGAGTAGGGATAGTTGATTCATGCTCTTCCTCAAATACATGTAGTCTTGTACCGTTTATAGGAGTTTGAGGAGTTCTATTTGATGAACCTACACCTTTTTCCAAATATTTTGCATACTGTTCCAAAAATGCAATCTCAGCACATTTCATTCTGTATTCTCTATCATATTTACTTCGAATACCCATGTATGTAATACTTGCATCAGTATGTTGAAGTTCTTGTCTAACTTCATCTAATATATCCTGAGAAAAGAAGTAATCTCTATAAAGTTCTTCTAACCTTTTGTCCACTCAAAATATTTTCTTGAACCAAGTACGTGGAACTTCATCATTCTCTATTTCTTTTCCTTTTGCATCTCTTCTGCTTTTGCCTTTTCCTCTGCCACGACCTTTGTAGAACTTGGAGACCATCGTCGCAGGTTGTAACAGCAACAAGCGGGAAAGATTTTCTTGACAAAGTTTACAAATAACCTAAGTGCCCGTATAATAAGTGTTTAAATAAGGTTTTTAGGCGTATAACTCAACGTGAAGAGAAGTCGGGTTTAGAAATAAAATAAATATTGAATAAAGTTTATTCAATCAAGGTACCCGAAATATTCAAGTATAACTCATTGAGTTAACTAACCTAACGAGTAAAACGCTGTTTAAAGGCAGTTTTACATGTTACCTTATCTAACATAACGTCTAGTTAGTACACCAATTTTCGGATGCTTCCAACTGAAACGTTCCGAAAACAACACACATGCTAAACTTAACATTATCTTGAGAACATAGTAAACTATTTGAACATTTTGTCCTTTGAATCTAAAATAGTTTGTTTGTCTTTTTAAATTATTTCATCAAGATTTTAAGAGGACATTAATGCAGATTAACTAAGATTTGTATTTTAAATTATATTAATCTGTTTTTAACATTGTTAATGCTCCCCCTACAAATATACTTCAAATATAGTCAATCAAAATACAAAATATACTTGTAGTGACAATAGATGTTAAGTATAACTATACTTTTACATTTTCTTTTCAAAGACTTTCGTTATCTTGACATCATCAAAAATGATTTCCAAAATCAATTCCTATTTTATATGAATCAAAACACAACTTTGAACTCAATTCGATTAATTCAAGGAAAATAAAAGAATGCATCTCAAATAAACGTTTTCAAAAGTACTAATGTTGATTCAATAAATCAGTAGTCATATTGGTACAAACTATATGCGATTCAAAGATATCTGTAATTAATGAAACAACTTTTTCTTTTCAAAATAGTAAATATTGATAATTTTCTTTAAAAGTTAGTTTGAAAAGCTTGAATCATACAAGAGCTTTCTAATGTACCTTTGTAATGAGCTTTCAGTCAACAATCCCAGATCTGATTAGGAACTTAGGTTGCCAGATTTAATGAATCCTTTTTCAGGACAACAATCCTTACATACCTATCTGCTCAAGTACAAAAGGCTCGTGATCAAACTGATCAATAAACTCTCAAATATTTTTACTTTGTAAGCACTTTTCATTTTAAGCACAGTATATATGTATTCCATTAATACAGATGCAATAAAACACAAATCTCATACAATTTTTACTTCTATGATTATACTGAGAATATGAATCAGTTTCAATAAGCTTATACTTTTGATTAACAGTTTAAGATGAGTTACATATAACTTATTCTACAAGTTTAATCAATTAAGTCAAATTTATGCATGATCATATGCATTTTCCTTGATTCAAAGAAAACATTTAATCAAAATTTCAGAATGTCAGAAGTATTTAATGTTTTCATTTACACTTCCACTTAAAATCGTAAAAACTATTAAAATTGATAAACTACTTAAAATCAATAAGATACTATTATGATTTTACAATAAATACATAGTATCTTAAGCAGCAGTTTAGATATTACTTTAGATATTTATAATAAGTATATAATATCTATGAGGTGAACAACATCATCAATAATATTTATCTTTTTATGTGGAGTTTAAGCATTTTACACATCACATAGCCTACAAATACCTAAATTTAATCTAATGTTGCAGAATGTATTTTCGTCTAGAGGTTTTGTAAATATATCAGCTAATTGATTTTTACTAGACACAAATTCTAATTTAATTTTTCCTTTAATTACGTTATCTCTTAGAAAATGATGTCTAACCTCTATATGTTTTGCTCTTGAATGTAATATAGGATTTTTAGAAAGATTTATTGTAGAACTACTGTCACAATAAATCTCAGTTGTATCATAAGATAATCCAAAATCTTCTAAAGTTTTCCTTATCCACAGAATCTGAGTGCAATATAGTGCAGCAGCAACATATTCAGCTTCTGTAGTAGAAAGTGCTACACAGTTTTGCTTTTTACTAAACCATGACACCAAATTATTTCCCAATAATTGACATGTGCCACTAGTACTCTTTCTATCAGATTTAGATCCTACATAATCAGCATCAGTATATCCTATAAGATCTATTGAACTATCCTTAGAATAGTACAGTCCGAAATTTTTAGTTCCTTGTATATATCTAAATATTCTTTTAACTGCAATTAAGTGTGATTCCTTAGGATTAGATTGAAATCTAGCACAAACACACACAACAAACATAATATCAGGTCTACTTGCAGTCAAATAAAGTAAAGAATCAATCATACTTCTGTATTTTCTTTGATCTATAGATTTTCCTATGTCATCAATATCTAACTTTAAAGTAGTACTCATAGGAGTTCCTCGAATCCTTGTATCATTAAAATTAAATTTCTTAAGCATTTCATCTGCATATTTTTCCTAATTTAAAAATATACCTTTATCCATTTGCTTAATTTGAAGTCCTAGAAAATATGAAAGTTCTCCTATCATACTCATTTCAAACTGGTTAGTCATCTCTTCAAAGAATATTTCTATCAACTTATCAGAGGTTGCTCCAAAGATTATATCATCCACGTATATTTGAACAATAATCTGATCTTTACCATCTCTCTTAATAAATAGAGTATGATCCACTTTTCCCATGATATAGCCTTTTTCTATTAAAAAAGTAGACAATCTTTCATACCATGATCTAGGTGCTTGCTTCAAACCATATAAGGCTTTCTTCAATTTATACACAAAGTCAAGATTTTTAATATCTTCAAATCCAGGTGGTTGTTTTACATAGACTTCTTCATTAATTAAACCATTTAGAAATGCACTCTTTACATCCATTTGATATAATTTAAAATCCATATAACAAGCATAGGCCAATAATATTCTAATACTTTCTAACCTAGCCACAGGAGCAAATGTTTCATCATAATCTAATCCTTCTTCCTGTGTATACCCTTGTGCAACTAATCTAGCTTTATTCCTTATAATTTGACCAGTTTTGTTAGTTTTGTTTTTAAAGATCCACTTTGTACCTATTATGGACTGATTTTCTGGTGGAGAAACTAATTCCCATACATCATTTCTGATGAATTGATTTAGTTCTTCTTGCATTGCCACTATCCAATTTTCATCAGATAATGCTTCTTGTATATTCCTTGGTTCCACCATAGAAACAAACATACACATACTATTTAAATTTACTAAAGCTCTAGTTTTAACTCCCTCATTAATATTACCAATGACTTGAGTAATAGGATGTGATGAAGAATAACGCCAATTTCTCTGATTTTCCTCAATATTCTCATCAACATCTGAAAGTCCATCACTTTCATCATTAGTTTGATCATTTAAGTTCATATTTTTGATTTTCTCAGATAAATCATCTATCTCTCTATTGATCTCTAACTCATTTGGAAAATTGATCATATCATCATTATCAGCTTTAGATTGAGATTCTCTAAGAGAATTTTCATTGAAGTTTACATTGAGGGTTTCTTCAATAGTCCTAGAAGTCTTGTTATGTACTCTATAGGCTTTACTTCTAGTAGAGTAACCTACAAAAATTCCTTCATCCGATTTGGCTTGAAATTTATCCCTTTTATCCTTAGTATTAAGAATAAAACACTTGCAGCCAAATGGATTCATATAGAAAATTTTTGGAACCCTATTAAACATAATTTCAAAAGGAGTTTTATTATCATGAGGTCTTAAATGACTTCTGTTAATAACATAACAAGCTGTATTTACTACTTCAGCCCAAAGATTTTGAGGTAACTTATGTTCATTCAACATAGTTCTGGCCATTTCTTGAAGTGATCTATTCTTTCTCTCAATAACACCATTTTGACATGGTGCTCTTGAAAAAGAAAATATGTGATCAATGTCATGCTCATTACAATAGTTATCCATTTGATCATTATCAAATTCAGTTCCATGATCACTCCTAAGTTTTTGAATAGAGACACTTTGCTCATTTTGAACAAAATTGCAAAGCATTTTAAATTTTTCAAAAACTTCTGTCTTAGATGCTAGAAAATATATCCAAGTGTATCTAGAGAAGTCATCTACTAAAACAAATACATACCGTTTACCACCAAGACTCATGATTCTTGTTGGTCCAAATAGATCCATATGTATAAGTTCTAAGACTCTCTTGCTTGAAATATCAGTTTTGGATTTAAAAGAGTTTTTGTGAAGTTTACCTAACTCACATGCATCACACATAAAGTTCTTTGAGTATTTAATCTTTGGTAAACCTCTCACTAAATGTTTTCTAGATAGTTTATGTAACAGTCTCATTTATATGCCCAATCCTTCTATGCCATAGATATGCATCACTAGTTTCAGCTAGCAAACATGAATTTAAATCAACTGCACCAGAAGGTAAAGATAAAATACATACAGAACCTTTTCTTTTAGCAATAAACTTAATTTCATCTGTATTTTTATCAATTATTTTGCATACATTATCTTCAAACACTACATAATATTCATTTTTAGTTAGTTTTATGACACTCAGCAAATTAAATCCTAGGTTTTCTACATATAGTACATTCGAAATAACACAAGTAGGAGTTATTTGAACATTGCCCATACCTATGATTTTATCTTTGCTTTTGTTTCCAAATGTTACACTTCCTTTCATGGTATTTGTAAAATTTTGTAATAGACTTTTTTGTCCGGTCATGTGACTTGACGCTTCACTGTCCAAGATCCATTTTGATGTTGTTTCCTCCTCAGACTCATCTGCCATGAAGCACACATGAGCAACGTCTTCTAACTCTTGTTCTCCTTCTGAATGTGAAGATTTTGATGCTGATTCCTCAGATTCAGACTCTTCAGACGTGTCATCCTAAGTAACCTTCAAAGCCTTTTTCTTGTAAAACTTTTTCTAAGTTTTCTGAGCCGTCTTCTTCTGATTTGTCCTACTTTGTTTTTCATTTTTCCTCATAGGACAATCTGGAGAAAGATGTCTAGGTTTCTTACAGTTGTAACATACATACTTTCTGGATGAAGAATTCTTGTCATTCAATGATTTTGTTGTTGAGGGTTTATCATTTTTGTTCATTTGCTGTTTCTTAGCTTTCCATGCTTTCTTGAATTTCCTAGTCAGTAAAATCAAATCCTCGTTAAAATCAGTAGATATATCAGAATCTGAATTAATTTCGAAGGCTATTTCTTTCTTCATTTTTAGTTTGTTGTGACTCAGTGATTCATTTAATTGAACTTCATAAGCTGTTAAATTTCCTATAAGTTCATTCATAATATAAACATTTAAATCTCGTGATTCCTCAATTGATGTTACTTTCTGAGACCATTTAGAACATAGGGATCTGAGAATTTTCCTCACCAAATCCTTCTGTTCAAAATTCTTTCCTAAACATTTTAAAGAGTTTATGATATCAAGAAATCTGGAAAACATCTTAGAAATATTTTCGTCTTCATGCATCTTAAAGAGTTCATACTTATGAATCAACATGTTTATTTTTGTCTCTTTAACTTGAGAAGTACCTTCATGTGAAACTTCTAATGCATGCCACACCTCATAAGCAGATTTATATGCCGACACTTTACTGAACTGTTCATAACTCAATGCACAAAATAAAATATTTAAGCCCTTAGCATTCAAAGTTTCATTTTCTTTTTCAGTAATTGTCCAAGTATTATAAGGAGTAGTTAACGGAGTATATGGTTTAGAAATCATGAATCACAATTTATGATCTATACTTTGAAGAAAAACAGTCATCCTATATTTCCAATATTCAAAATGTATTCCATCAAATAAAGGAGGACGATTAAGATTTTGGCCTTCATATAAAGAAAAATTACCATTTCCAGTAGCCATTTTACCTTAGATTTTTCAACCTATTTGATTTTAAATAGTCTAAAAACTTTAAAACAACTTGAGCCTTAAATCAATAGAGTTAAACGTATGCTCAGATGTTAATTTCCGTTTAAAAACAAGGAAGGTAGAATAAACAATGATATTAAATAAGTTGGTATCGATTTTATATCAAAGATAATTAATAGAGCTCTGATACCACTTGTAGGATCGTATGGCTACACAAGAGGGGGGGTGAATTGTGTATTTTTAATATTTTTTGAAATATAATTGAAACTTTAAAACTCAAAAACAAGTCGAGACATTGTTTTCATAAAATCATTTTTATTCAAGGTTTCAATTACAATATACAATTCAATTCTCCTCAGAAATTGTAGATGTAATTATATTTCGATATCATGTATCATCTAAACAATTTCATAACTACAAACAGAGAAAACTAATTTGCGGAATTTAAAACATTTCTCCCTATTTGAGATCTTTCTTCTTCTTCTTTTTCTTCTTCAGCAATTCTTCAGTGACGAATATCTTGTCTTTTCATGCTTCACCGAATTTACTTTCTTCTGATACTTCAAATCTTTAGTGACAAAAATCTTACCTTTTTATGCTTCACTGAACTTTCTTCCACTTGAGAGATTTTCCCCGAGAAGGTGTTTTTGATCCCTGAAAAAGATTTTTCTTTTGGTGTGCAGGGAGGGTTTGATCCTTGAAAAGATTTTTCTTTTTGTGTGCAAGGATAAATTGATCAACGAGAATTCTATGCCTTTTATACTGTATCTTCATTTCATGCATATCCTTCATGTTTAACCACTACCAGTTTTCCACTTCTCCACGTCTTTCCTTTTTCCTTCATCGAAACACACATGTTCTAACCCACATTTATATTTCAAATTTTCTTTAATCATCAGTCCTGGATCTCTGAAAAATTTCCTACAAAATAAACTTTCTCGTCCAAAAGCTTTTCATCAGTATAATAAGATGTCGTTACTTTAATGTTAACTAAACGAGTAACACAAGTATATACATAACTTAACGTTTCTAACTTAACGAGTTCCTCATGTGCCATTTCATGTGACAAGTACTGTAGCTAACTCAACGAACTAAGACCGTAGTGTTATGCTATCTTAACAAACCATCTCTGTTGTGTTATGATAACTCAACGAACCATCTCCGTTGTGTTATGATAACTCAACGAACCAGTAATAAACAAATGTTTTTATAATAAGAATTTTACCACGTGCAAAAATAACAACTTAAGTTTATAACGCTAACCTAACGCGTTGCCTTAGTGTTCAATATAGCAACTCAACACGTTTAGTTATGTTAACTTAATGAGTTAAACATGTGCACCTCACGTGATACAATACAACATTTGTAACTTATAATTTCACCACGTGTATAACACTAACTTAACGAGTTTGTCTCTTCTTTTACTCAGTAACTTAACGAGTTATCACGTGACCTATTTTAACCTTTAAGCCTCTAACTTAATGAATTCTCACGTGACCTCTATACAAACAAAACTCTAACTTAACGAGTTGTCTAAACGTGCACTGTTCATGATATAGAAGATATAACATTAAAACATATCATACTTTTCAATAAAAACACACGTTAACTTAACGTTTAGCTAAATGAGAAATTAATGCAACGAAACAACTAGTTATTAACTTTAGATCCAATATAGACAAGTATTTATATCAGTAAGCTTTTTCTGTATTAATTGATGATTTTAATTTCTTTTCACAAGCAATAGTAATTGAGGAAATATGATTATTTTCATTCAGCACACATCATCAAAACAAAAATACTCAACAATTAAACTTGTAGAATAAGTTATATGTAACTCATCTTAAACTGTTAATCAAAAGTATAAGCTTATTGAAACTGATTCATATTCTCAATACAATCATAGAAGTACAAATTGTATGAGATTTGTGTTTTATTGCATCTGTATTATTGGAATACATATATACTGTGCTTAAAATGAAAAGTGCTTATAAAGTAAAAATCTTTTAGAGTTTATTGATCAGTTTGATCACGAGCCTTTTGTACTTGAGCAGATAGGTATGTAAGGATTGTTGTCCTGAAAAAGGATTCTTTAAATCTGGCAACCTAAGGTCCTGATCAGATCTGAGATTGTTGATTGAAAGCTCATTACACGGGTACATTGGAAAGCTCTTGTATGATTCAAGCTTTTCAAACTAACTTTTAAAGAAAATTATCAATATTTACTATTTTGAAAAGAAAAAGTTGTTTCATTAATTACAGATATCTTTGAATCGCATATAGTTTATACCAATATGACTACTGATTTATTGAATCAACATTAGTACTTTTGAAAACGTTTATTTGAGATACATTCTTTTATTCTCCTTGAATTAATCAAATTGAGTTCAAAGTTGTGTTTTGATTCATATACAGTAGGAATTGATTCTGGAAATCATTTTTGATGATATCAGGATAACGGAAGTCTCTTAAAAGAAAATGTAAAAGTATAGTTATACTTAACATCTATTGTCACTACAAGTATATTTTGTATTTTGATTGAATATATTTGAAGTATATTTGTAGGGGGAGGATTAACAATGTCGAAAATAGATTAATATAATTTAGAATACAAATCTTAGTTAATCTGAATTAATGCCCTCTTAAAATCTTGATGAAATAATTTAAAAAGACAAATAAACTATTTTAGATTCAAAGGACAAAATGTTCAAATAGTTTACAATGTTCTCAAGATAATGTTAAGTTTAGCATGTGTGTTGTTTTCGAAACGTTTCAATTGGAAGCATCCGAAAATTGGTGTACTAACTAGACGTTATGTTAGATAAGGTAACATGTAAAACTGCCTCTAGACAGCGTTTTACTCGTTAGGTTGGTTAACTCAACGAGTTATACTTGAATATTTCGGGTACCTTGATTGAATAAACTTTATTCAATATTTATTTAATTTCTAAACCAGACTTCTCTTCACGTTGAGTTATACGCCTAAAAACCCTATTTAAACACTTATTACATGGGGACTTAGGTTATTTGTAAATTTTGTCAAGAAAATATTTCTCGCTTGTTGTTGTTACAACCTACGACGATGGTCTCCAAGTTCTACAAAGGTCCTAGCAGAGGAAAAGACAAAAGCAGAAGAGATGCAAAAGGAATAGAAATAGAGAATGATGAAGTTCCACGTACTTGGTTCAAGAAAATATTTCGAGTGGACAAAAGGTTAGCAGAACTTTATAGAGATTACTTCTTTCCTTAGGGAATATTAGATGAAGTTAGACAAGAACTTCAACATACTGATGCAAATATTACATACATGGGTATTCGAAGTAAATATGATAGAGAATACAGAATGAAATGTGCTGAGATTACATTTTTGGAACAGTATGCAAAATATTTGGAAAAAGGTGTAGGTTCATCAAATAGAACTCCTCAAACTCCTATAAATGGTACAAGACTACATGCATTTGAGGAAGAGCATGAATCAGTTATCCCTACTCCTTTATATTCAAAACAAGTAGAATCAGATATTGCTGTAGACAAAACAAAAGTTGACAGTCTTCGAAAGGCCGTTGCAATAGAAAGTGCCTTAGAAGAATTAAAGCAGAAAACTTTTATGGAGCAATTTGAAAAGAAAACAGCAATACTTGAAAAGGAGAAACAGAAATGTTATAGACGAAGGAAAGTCAAAAAAATTATGTCTAAGGAAACAAAGTCTATTGAAAAAGGAAAATCAGATGAAAATTTATTTCCAAAGGACAATGTATGTCTAGACATTGTACCTTATTGTGCATCTGATAAACTCATCAGTTCCGAACACACTGAAACTGATGAAGATAATGAGACTTTATTTTCCTTGCTAGAAAACTTAAGAAGAAATCCAAGTCAAATATGAGCTCAAGTTTTTCTATTAGTACAAGTCCTAATGATGCAGAAATTGACAAATCAGGGCATCAAGCACTTGACATTGAACAAATTATTGCAAATATAATTGACAATGTTGAAGTACTAACTAGTTCAAAGGCTGAATTGTCTGGAGTAGTAGATATTGAACTTGTTAAGACTCTAGAAGAGCTAAAAGTTAACCAGCCTTCTACGGAATCTATAGAAGCAAAGTCTGAGAATTCACAGCATGAATCAATGGAATTATCTGTTGAACAAAGTGAACAATTACAGATAGATACACCGGTTGTAGAATTTGTGGAAAAATTATACTCTGAACATTCTATAGAGATTGAACAGATGAATGTTGAGCATATTGACAATGTTCCTAACACTGTTGAAGCTGAAGAATCAAGCTTACCTGAGCAGCTTCAAGATAATATTTCAGAAGAGGAACAACATGACATTCATTTTGAAGAAGAGGTTCCTGAAGATGAATTAAACTTTGAATCACGGCTTCAGGTATAACCTTCTTTGTGTACAATATTAAAAATTCAAGGTAATGCAATTCATTTTAGATCTGAAGAAGCATTGCAGATATACAATAATCTGATTACATGTCAGATTTTGCATGCTCGTCCAATAAAATTCAGAAATTTGATGGAAAGAAGAGATCTGTTTGAGTTTCAAGGCCTCATTAAATTCTTGCTAGTAGGAACGAAATGGAAGCAATACATAGAGCTTATTGTAGCTTTTTATAGCAATCTAGTCAAGAGTGGAAATTTTCTGAAAACTCAAATAAATGAACGGGAGTTTATGTTGTCTCTTGAGTTAATTTTTGAAGTTTTAGGATTAAAGAATGAAGGTGTTATTGTTACCAACAGATTTGACATAATAAGACAACTGGAATGGAACATTCAGTCTTTATCAAAAATTCTAGATGTATATTCTGAAATGAGATTAATGGAAAATCTGAATATAGAGGCAAGGTTTATTGCAAATATATTGCATGCAAATTTATTTCAGAGAGTTGGACACAATTTGGAAGTCAGCAGAAGCTGTTTATATGCAACTTATGGCCTGCTGAATAGATTTCAAATAAATTGGTTTGATGTTTTTATGTCTCAACTACAGTATATGAGTTCAAAGTTATTTTATGGTGATGCTGTATGTAGAATCCTTGCAAGCCAATTAACTTTATCTAACTGGCCCTCTGAAACTAAAGGCATGAGAGCATTTAGTGTCAAAGATTTGCAAAAATTCCAGGCCATGCATAAACCTCAACGACAACAACAACAACAACCTGATACAGACCATATACAACAACAACAACAAAGTTATTCAGTTCAAGTAGAACAGCAAACCCAGCTACCTCCTGACTTAGATGTAGTGCTTAACGACATCAGAAATGATATTAAGCATCTAGGAGGTAAAATATGTAATGCTATAAGTGATATACTTCGGAGGGGTTGATAACTGTTTTTGTTTGTTTCTGAATACAAAATGTAATGTTTGTATTACTTGTTTGATTTGATTGAACAATACATTTTTCTGTAAATGTCTTCAATTATTATTATTGTTTACATAAAGAGTTGTTGTAATTATATCTCTTATATATATATATATATATTCTTTGTAATTATCTTTTTGATTAATGACAAAAAGGGGGAGAAATATTATAAAAAGATGATTATGATCTTAATTGCATATATATATTATAAAAGGAGATGCTATTTAAATGGTTATTGTAATCTGACAAATGATAATTAGAAAACTGATACTTATATAATTATTGACATCTGAGAGTTTTAGTTCTGAGAGGTAAAATTTACACAAACAATAGAAATAAGTTTAAGTGAACTTAAGTCAACAAACAAGTTTGTTGAATTAAAAGTTAACCCAACGAAGGTGCTTTGTTGAGTTAAACATATTTCATAATTGATTTAATATGGTTTTGTCATCATCAAAAAAGGGGAGATTGTTGAGTATTTTTGTTTTGATGATGTGTGCTGAATGAAAATAATCATATTTGCTCAATTACTATTGCTTGTGAAAAGAAATTAAAATCATCAATTAATATAGAAAAAGCTTACTGATATAAATAATTGTCTGTATTGGATCTGAAGTTAATAACTAGTCGTTTCGTTGCATTAATTTCTCATTTAGCTAAACGTTAAGTTAACGTGTGTTTTTATTGAAAAGCATGATATGTTTTAATGTTATATCTTCTGTATCATGAACAGTGCACGTTTAGACAACTCGTTAAGTTAGAGTTTTGTTTGTATAGAGGTCACGTGAGAACTCGTTAAGTTAGAGGCTTAAAGGTTAAAATAGGTCACGTGATAACTCGTTAAGTTAGTGAGTAAAAGAAGAGACGAACTCGTTAAGTTAGTGTTATACACGTGGTGAAATTATAAGTTACGAATGTTGTATTGTATCACGTGAGGTGCACATGTTTAACTCGTTAAATTAACATAACTAAACGCGTTGAGTTGCTATATTGAACACTAAGGCAACGCGTTAGGTTAGTGTTATAAACTTAAGTTGTTATTTTTACACATGGTAAAATTCTTATTATAAAAACATTTGTTTATTACTGGTTCGTTGAGTTATCATAACACAACGGAAATGGTTCGTTGAGTTATCATAACACAACGGAGATGGTTCGTTGAGATAGCATAACACCATGGACTTAGTTCGTTGAGTTAGCTACAGTACTTGTCACGTGAAATGGCACATGAGGAACTCGTTAAGTAAGAAACGTTAAGTTATATATATACTTGTGTTACTCATTTAGTTATCATTAAAGTAACAACTTCTTATTACACTGATGAAAAACTTTTGGACGAGAAAGTTTATTTTGCAAGAAATTTTTCAGAGATCCAAGACTAATGATTAAAGAAAATTTGAAATATAAATGTGGGTTAGAACGTGTGTGTTTCGATGAAGGAAAAAGAAAAGACGTGGAGAAGTGGAAAACTGGTAGTGGTTAAACGTGAAGGATATGCATGAAATGAAGATATAGTATAAAAGGCATAGAATTCTCGTTGATCAAACCATCCTTGCACATAAAACGAAAAATCTTTTCAAGGATCGAACCATCCCTGCACACCAAAAGAAAAATCTTTTTCAGGGATCAAAAACACCTTCTCGGGGAAAATCTCTCAAGTGGAAGAAAGTTTAGTAAAGCATAAAAAGGTAAGATTTTCGTCACTAAAGATTTGAAGTATCAGAAGAAAGCAAATTTGGTGAAGCATGAAAAGACAAGATATTCGTCACTGAAGAATTGCTGAAGAAGAAAAAGAAGAAGAAGAAAGATCTCAAACAGGGAGAAAAGTTTTAAATTCTGCAAATTAGTTTTCTTTGTTTGTAGTTTTAAAATTGTTTAGATGATACATGGTATCGAAATATAATTGCATCTACAATTTCTAAGGAGAATTGAATTGTATATTGTAATTGAAACCTTGAATAAAAATGATTTTATGAAAACAATGTCTCGACTTGTTTTTGAGTTTTAAAGTTTCAATTATATTTCAGAAAATATTAAAGATACACAATTCACCCCTCTCTTGTGTAGCCATACGATCCTACACTCTCTTTCCATATATACTTGTTCAGCTTCTTGTTCATTTTTTTCTTCTTCTTCTTCCTCCTGATTACCAATCTGCATTGTCACTGTTCTTTCTGATTCTGTGGCAGATTGGGATGGAGTTCCAAGCAAATCAGTTTCTACCCTAATTTTTGTTTCTTCTATTTGTACAGGCTGCAAACTAGTTTCAGCCTGTTTTTCTTCTTCTCTTTGCTCTTTCTATTGTTGCTCCTGCTCCTCTTCAGAATTAGATAGCAGGTTTACAAAATTTGGCTCTACAAGCCCTACTAACATTTGCCTTTCAGATTTGATCTCCTCTTGATATTCAGACACTATCTCCTTTCCTTTCCTTTTTCTAATTAATTGTGTCTGGTCTTCCTCTTCCTCATCTGAAATTAAATCCACAAAAATAGGCTCTGCACGCCTTTAAGCCACAAGTACTGGCTCTTCCTATTTAACTCTTTCAATAATTACTGGTCTCGAAGGACCAGCTTCATCTCCTTTTGCAACAGGTCTAGTAGTAGCTTCTTGATGTTGTTCCACTTTGATTTTTTATTGGGCTTTCAACTTTTCTACAACCCTCTTTTTGTAAAGTGCATCGAAAACTAGGTGTGCTTTAGCCACTGCCCAATCTTCTAATTCTCCTTGGTTTTTCCCAACTCGAACCAGTTCTTCAAATTCTCTTAATTCTTCTTCGTTTGAAGGCCCCATAACTACTACTCTTTCTAATGGTTTAGGAAGTGGATTTGAAGGTCCTAGCTGCTGTTCCTCAGGAACAGGTCTTTCAGTAGTCGGCTCCTCTTGTCCTTCAATTGCCTCTTCTTCATTTTCTTTCCTTTCTTGCTCCCAGATCGCCCTTTGAGCTCATCTACCTATTCATCTTTTGAATTAGAGCTGGGACTTACGTTGAATTAATTCTAGGGCGACTTCGTTATTTGACCTAATTTTTCTCTCTTTGCTTACAACAATTTCCGTAGCAACCTCTATTCTTGTTTCCATTATTTAAGGTATTTGTATACCCAAATCTACTAAAACTCTTCTCTAGTTGAAAAGTTCAGATTCTACCTTTTGTAGTTCTTTTTCTCTTATCATATTCCTGATTTTCTTCCTCGTGTGCCATTCCTCCAAGTCTTTAAGAAATTCTGAAGTGTCTACTGCCTTTTCTGAGAACTCAGGTGTCATCTTCCTCATTGTGGAGTTATACAACGGAACGGAGTCGCTCTGATCTTTACTGTTCTAAGTTTTAAATGATTCTATAGATAATGCCCCTAAACCCTAAGTTTAATATAAATAAGCCCTAAGTTTAGGCGAGTAATCGGGTCATTTCCCATACAAAACTCTCACTCTCTCATTTGTGGAATTACGGTTAACTCCACAGACTAACTTCGTGGACTTAACTACAGTACTCCGTTGAGTTGTTGAGTTAACCATAACTCAATGGGGTAAGTTAATTAACTAATCCTAGACTCAACGGAGTAAGTTCATTGAGCTAAGCATAACTCAACGGACTTCCCGTAAAGTTATATCTAATAAAAATACTTAAGATAATAATTTTTTCTTTGGTCAAGACCGAAGAATTTCCAGTCTAATCGCTCTTACTTTTTCCATATTTTAAAAATTCTTAAGTCAAACTGTTATGTTCCTCGGTTGAACCGAAATTAAATATTTTCTTTCTTTCTTCATTTTTTCTACCGTTTGAACCGATACTAAGCTTCGGTGAAACCAATGTTTTTACTAAATAATATATAGAAAATTTTAAGTTTTTATGTTCCTGTTAGACCGATGGATCTTGTCGGTTGAACCATAACAAATTTTTATTATTATATGGAGTCTAGTCATATAAAGATATACTTCTTGTCCTATTTTAAAGGTTTTTGGAATAATTTTCTTATCATGCTAGAACTTCATTTTCTCTTTTTCTCTTACAGTTTTTGAATAAGCTTCATTCCTAAATGCTTCTAATTCAATCAATTGTAATTTCCTATTTTCAGCAACTTGATTTAAATTAGTGTTCAGAGTTTTTAATGCCCAATAAGCTTTATGTTCAATTTCAGCTCGTAAATGACAACTTTTTCCATATACTAGCCTAAAAGGTGACATACCTAAGCTTGCCTTATAAGTAGTTCTATAAGCCCAAAATGCATCTATCTATCTATTAGCCCAATCTATTCTAGTAGGATTTACTACTTTTTCTAAGATTAACTTAATTTGTTTGTTGGCACTTTTTACTTGTCCACTTGTTTGCGGATGATATGATGTTGCAATTTTGTGGTTCACTCCATATTTCTTAATTAAGGCTTTAAAACTTCTATTATAGAAATGAGTTCCTCTATCACTGATAATAGCTTTAGGTATTCCAAATCTAGCAATTATATTGGTTCTTATAAAATGTATTACCACTTTGTTGTCATTAGTTTTTGTAGGAATAGCTTTTATCCATTTAGATACATAATCCACCCCCAACAATATATAATTAAATTGATTAGACATAGGAAATGGACTCATAAAATCTATTCCCCATACATCAAAGATTTCAACCCCAACAATAGGATTAAGAGGCATCATATTCCTCTTTGATATTTTTCCTATTTGTTGACATCTTAAACAACTTAAGCAATATTTATGAGCATCTTTGAATAGTGTTGGCCAATAAAATCCACATTGCAGAATTTTTGCAGTAGTTTTCCCTGAACCAAAATACCCTCCATACACTTGGTCATGATAGAAAGACAATATGCTCTGATATTCAGTTTTTGGAACACACCTCCTTAAAACCAGATCAGGACATTTCTTATATAAGTATGGGTCTTCCCAATAGTAATATTTTACTCTTAAGAAAAACAATTTCTTATCCTGTCTATTCTAATCCTTAGGTGTTAAACCAGTAACTAAGTAATTAACTATGTCTACATACCAAGGCATTGTGTTGATGGTCATTAACTGTTTATTAGGAAAATTATCCTTAATTTCAATATTTGATTTTTCTATTTGTAATTTTGATAAATAATCTACTACTACATTCTCATAACCTTTTTTATCTTTAATTTCTAGATCAAATTCTTGTAATAATAATATCCATCGGATCAATCTAGGTTTAGTCTCTTTCTTTGCAATTAGGTGTTTTAAAGCTGAATGATCCGTGTATACTATTACTTTAGCTCCAATCAGATATGATCTAAACTTTTTTAAGGCAAACACAACAGCTAACAGCTCTTTTTCAGTAGTTGTGTAATTAACTTGAGCATCATTTAAGGTTTTGCTTGCATAATGAATCACTCTAGGAGATTTTTCTATCTTCTATCCCAGCACTACTCCTACAACAAAATCAGATGCATTGCACATTAATTCAAATAGTTGGCTCCAATCAAGTGCTTGAATTATAGGAGTTGAAATTAAGCTAGTTTTAAGCTTGAAAAATGCTTCTTTGCAATTTTTATCAAAGTTGAATAAGACATCTTTTAATGGATTAGTTAAAGGTCTAGCTATTTTGCTAAAATCTTTAATAAATCTTCTATAAAATCCATCATGTCCTAGAAATGATCTAATATCTTTTACTAATTTAGGTTCTGGTAGATTAGAAATTACTTCTATTTTAGCTTTATCTACTTCCAACCCCTTCTTTCAAACAACATGACCCAAGATGATTCCTTGATTAACCATGAAGTGACATTTTTCCCAATTTAGAACCAGATTTTTTTCCACACAGTATTTTAATACTTGGTCTAAATTGTTTAAACACACTTCATATGAAGTTCCATAAACAATAAAATCATCCATAAATATTTCTAAAAAATCTTTAGTTATTCTAGTGAATATGCCCTGCATACACCTTTGAAAGGTGGCTGGTGCATTGCATAATCCGAATGGTATTCTCTTAAAAGCATAAGTTCCATTAGGACAAGTGAAAGTTGTTTTCTCTTGATCCTCTAATGCTACTAGATCTTGGTTATATCCTGAATACCCATCTAGGAAACAAAAATATTCTTGCCCTGCTAATTTCTCTAGCATTTGATCTATAAAAGGTAAGGGAAAATGATCTTTCCTAGTTACAACATTCAGCTTTCTATAGTCTATACACACTCTCTAGCCTGACTGAATTCTAGTAGGTATCAAGTCCTGACTTTCATTCCTAATTACTGTTAATCTTGATTTCTTGGGAACTACATGGATTGGACTAACCCATGAGCTATCAAAAATCGGATAAATTATGTCATTATCTAACCATTTCACTATTTCCTTCCTTACTACTTCTTTAAGGTTTGGATTTAATCTCCTCTCAGGAATTCTAACAGGTTTAGCATTCTCCTCTAAATATATATGGTGACAGCATAAAGTTGAACTTAACCCTTTTATATCAGTCATAGTCCATCCTATTGCTTCTTTATACGTTTTAACTACATCTTTTAATTTAGCTATTTGATCCTCTTTTAAATCTGAAGCAATAATGATTGGACATATTCGTTTTTCTTCTAGAAATATATAGGTTAATTCAGGAGGTAAAGGTTTTAATTCTAAATGTTGCCCATTAGAAGCAAGAGCTCCTAATTGAACATCCTCATTTTCTAAATTAATTTCTTCTTGATCTCCTTCTATATTTATGCTTTCACTTTCTTCTAAAGTTTCAAAATTGAGTTGCCTATTTAATTCTTCTTGAATCACATCATCTAGCATATCTCCTTCATCCTCTAAAAAGTCTATGGTATGTAAGGACGTTTCTAACTCCTCGAACTTTTCTGGTTTGAAAATGTTTAATTAAGTATCCTCATTGCATATGATAACTTCATTACTCCACTTGTACAATTTATAACCGCCCCTGATGTTGGTAAAAATGGTCTTCCCAAAATTAAAGATGTATCATTATTTTTATGCTTAATTTGTTGGGAATCCAAAATTACAATATCAATAGGATATATAAAGTTTTTAATTTTAATTAAGACATCCTCTATTTTTCCTCTAGGGTATCTTATACTTCTATCAGCTAATTGAATAACCATACTAGTAGAAGTTAAGCCTTCTAATCCTAAGGATGCAAATATATCACTTAGCATAACATTTATGCCAGCACCTAAGTCTATTAAGGTTCTTTCTAGAATGATATTTCCTATGGTACATGATATAACTGTGATTCCAAGATCAGATAACTTTTAGGAATTTGTGGCAGAAATAAGGAACTACTTTGCTCAGCTAAAAAAATTTTCCTTAAAACTTTTCGCTCTCTTTTCTTAGTACATGAATCCTTAAGAAATTTAGCACAAGGTGGCATTATCTACAATAAGTCTAATAAAGGAATGTTAACTTGTACTTTTTCAAAAATTTCTCTAATTTTTTCTTATTTTTCAGGAAATGTTTGTTGTGATCTTTCAGGATAGGGTGCTAATGATTGTGATTTAAAAGATTCTTTTTCTTTCATTTGATTTGTTTGATCATTCTTAGTCTCATTTTTTGATTCAGACTTTTCGTCATTTATTTCTATATTTTCAGATATTATATTTTCATTATCATTTTGATTTGTGTTCTTACCCATCTTTCTATTACTTTCTTATTGAATTCTTGGTGGTATATCAGTTCCAGATCTTAGTGTTATACATACATCTTCTAGATTTTCGTTACACTCATGATGTTCTTGTATATTATTTTCATGATTATGATCTTCTATTATTTTCCTAAGATATGAGTCGGTGCTTGGTGCAAAATGGCTTCCCTTCCCGCGACGCGATCACTCCTCACAGTGGTTGTTAGGCACCGTGTTTGGTTCGGAATCGATCCAACATCAGGAAAGTATCCTCACAGACCTCCGATGGTTGGTGATTATGGTGGTGGTGGTGATGATAGTGTGGAACTTCTGTCACTGCCTGCAGTTAGCACGGTCCTCCTCATCTGCACACACATTGGCCACCCCTTCATTTTTTTTCTCCTTGTCTTTTATATTTCTTAGTAGTAACTGCTTCTACTTCGATGATCGGTTGGATTTCCTTCGTTCATATCAACGATGGTGATTTCTTCTTCCTTCCATGAGCGATTTCCTGCGTGATACGTGCAATCGTGGTTTTCCTTTGAATGTCTTGTTTCTGTAACCGTTGCAGTGGCATATTAGAAAATAAATGGTCTGAGGAGTTACAGATAACTCAACGGACTTACTTCGTTCATTTAACTATAAAACACGTGCAATAAAGAAATAAGCTGCTAACATAACGCGTTACCTTAGTGTGTATTCATGTAACTCAATGCGTACAGTTATGCTAACTTAACGAGTTAAATATGTGCATCTCACGTGATATACTAAAGCATTTAAATTCAATACATGCATAATTCTATCTTAACAAGTTCTAATATTTCGGATACTTACGAACCTAACTATCGGATGCTCAGATGCATTTCGAATAGTTACAGATAACCTTCCGAAAATCCACTTAAGTCATGCATTGTAGTTTCAACACGTGTAATCTAGGAAATAATAAAATATTCTTTAAGCATTTAAAACATAACTATCTAGTACATTAAACATAACTCTCCGAAATAATAGAAAATTCGGATACTTAAGAATTTCACAGCTTGCAATTTACTAATAGTTTAGAAATGTACTAAATTAACATTAATTCCCTAGAATTATGCAGATTCTTTTATTAAAGCATCTAACAGTGCAATTATAACGTAATGGCTTAATTCTCGCATGATAAGCTAAATATTATGCAATTAACCATCATTTAATTGTTAATATTATGCACTTTTTCATTCTAAACAATTGTCCTTTCCAACAGGAGGAGGACAAACAAAAATGGAAGAAGAAGAATAAAAAGAAGATGGCTTTGAAAGCCACATGAGATGACAATAGTTCATCCAACATCTCATCAGACTCAAATGAAGAGGCATCTGCAAACGTGTGCTTTGCTACACAAGGGGTATGCTCTACATCTCCTTATTGCTCAGAAAAGGAAAATGATGATGTAGATATAGATAGCCTTCTCTGTACAGTAGATAACTTATATGTAAAATGTAAGAAGTATAAGAAAGAATTAAAGAGTTTAAACTCCTATCTAGAAGATGTCTTTACTGAATTAGAAAAAGCCCTAGTTGATAATAGGGAATTAAAAACTAAAATGGATAGCTATAGTTGTAAAAATTTTGATTTGAAAGAAGAAAATAAGAATCTATTATCTGAAGTTACTGATTTAAAGAAAACTATATGTAAATTTACTAAAGGTGAAAACAGTTTAAACAAAATCATAGGATCCCAAAGAATAGGAAGAAGTAAATTTGGCCTAGGGTATGCTGTACCACAAGAAACTCCCTACTATGGTGGAAAAATTAGATCTTACAGAGATGGCACAACTGTTTTTGTTATTAAGAAGAGATCTACTTCTATATGGCTACCAAAAGGCAACAGGTTCAATATACAAAGGACTAACACTGATGGACTCAAGAAAATATGGGTACCAAAAGTCTTAATTTCAACATGATTTGCAGGATTGCATGGATAAGAAAGCTCAAACGTCCAAGTGGATTATTGACAATGGATGCTCAAAGCATATGACAGGTAAGAAAAAATTTCTAGAATCTGTTAAATCAATAAATTTAGGATCTATTAAGTTTGGTAACAATGAAAAATGTAGAATTACTGCCATAGGAAATGTTGCATCTAAAAATGGAAAAATAGAAAATGTCTTACATGTAAATGGTTTAAAATAGAATCTGCCAAGTGTAGGTCAATTATGTGACAAAGGTTACAGTATACTCTTTACTGCAAAAAACTGTTTTATATTACAACAGGATACACATGAAATCAAATTTACTAGATATAGAAATAATTCAATTTATGCTTTGGAATTTCCATGTGATAATATATCTAGTGATGCATGTTTAGTTGCTTCTAATGAAGATGAATGGTTATGGCATAAAAGATTAAATCATGTGAACATGAGACTTCTAAGAAAATTGACCAAACATGATCTTGTTAGAGGTGTGCCTAAACTCAAATTCAAGAGAGATAAATTATGTAGTGACTGTGCAATTGGAAAACAAAAGAAATCAATACATAAGAGTATTAAAGACATTGCCACACGTCAACCATTAGATCTATTGCATATAGACCTATTTGGTCCTACACAGATAGCTAGTTTAGGAGGAAGAAAATATACTTTAGTGGTAGTTGATGATTATACAAGATTCACTTGGGTATTTTCTTAACACACAAGAATGAAGCCTGCTATGAATTCAAACATCTCTGTATTAGAATTCAAAATGAAAAAGAATCGACTGTGAAGAAGATCAGAACTGAACATAGAGGTGAATTTGAAAATTCTGAATTTGAAGAATTATGCAATTCTTTTGGCATACTACATGAATTCTCATGTCCAAGAACTTCTACACAGAATGGAGTTATAGAAAGGAAAAATAGATCAGTACAAGAAATGGCAAGGACAATTCTTAATGCATCTAATCTACCAAAGTCTTTATGGGTTAAAGCTGTAAATACTGCTTGTTACTCTATAAACAGAACTCATCTTAAGCCTATCTTGCATAAGACACCCTTTGAATTATGGTATGGTAAAATACCAAATGTTGGATATTTCAAAGTCTTTGGATCAAGATGTTTTGTGCTTAATATTAAGGATCAAAAGGACAAATTTGATGCAAAGTCTAATCCTGCTCTACTTGTTGGATACTCTTCGAGAAGTAAGGCTTACAAGGTCTATTTTGAACATGAAAGAAGAGTAGAAGAGTCAATGAATGTTTCCTTTGATGAAGACATAGTAGGAAAATTGAAGAAGCTAAAAATAGATAATGAAAGTGAAAGTGAATTAATAAATCAGAAAATTCCTCGAAAAAAGGATAGTTCAACATTGCCTGCACCTACTGTGACAGAAAAAGCATGGAAGACAGTCTGGTCATCCTATTGGACAAATTATTGGGAATATAAATCAAGGTGTTCAAACAAGAAGCAAAATTCAAAATATTTGTAATTATTGTGCTTTTGTGTTTGAAATTGAACCTTCAACAGTTGAGGAAGCCTACAATGATGAATACTGGATTATGGCCATGCAAGAGGAACTAAATCAGTTCAAGAAAAATGAAGTCTGGAATTTAATTGAAAGGCCCATCGAAAAATCAATTATTGGAACTAGATGGGTGTTTAAGAATAAGCTTGATAATAATGGCAGTATTATCAGAAATAAAGCTAGACTTGTTGCTAAGGATACAACCAACAGGAAGGAATCGATTATGAAGAAAATTTTGCACCTGTTGCAAGACTTGAAGCAATTAGAATGTTGCTTGCCTTTGCAAGCAGTATGAAAATTAAGCTTTATTAGATGGATGTTAAAAGTGCCTTTCTTAATGGCATTTTATAAGAAGAAGTTTATGTAGAACAGCCACTAGGTTTTGAAGATGAAGAAAGACCAAACCATGTATACAAACTGAATAAAGCTCTTTATGGTCTGAAGCAAGCACCACGTGCATGGTATGATAAACTGAAGAGTTTCCTTTTTGAAAATAAGTTTAACATAGGAACTGCAGACAACACATTATTTATCAAATCAGAAAGTTCTCATATGTTGATTATTTAGATCTACGTGGATGATATTATTTTTGGTTCTACTCATGAGAAACTACGTAATGATTTTCAAATCTTAATGAAGAATGAATTTGAGATGAGTCTTATGGGAGAATTAAAATTCTTTCTAGGATTACAAATTCATCAACTTTAGTATGATATCTTCCTGAATCAAGAAAAATTTTGCAAAGAGATTCTCTTGAAATTTGGTATGGATAAATCCAAAGTAGCAAGTACACCTATGAACTCAAATGAAAAACTTGATAAGGACATCTCTAGCATTTTAGTAGATCAAAAGAAATACAGAGGCATGATTGGATCACTTCTGTATCTAACAGCCAGTAGACCAGACATAATGTTTAGTGTTTGTGCTTGTACAAGATATCAAGCCTCTCCGAAAGCATCACATTTAAAAGCAGTTAAACGTATATTTAAATATCTACAGGGTACCAAAGATTTTGGCTTATTTTATTCTTCATAGAATCATTTGATATTAGCAGGATACAGTGATGCAGATTATGCAGGATGCAAATCAGATCGAAAAAGCACTAGTGGGACATGTTAGTTGCTTGGTCATTCACTTGTTTCTTGGTTCAGCAGGAAATAAAACTCTATAGCTCTATCCACCATTGAAGTTGAATATATGGCAGCAGGCCTATATTGTGCACAGATTTTATGGATGCAACAAACTCTGGCAGATTATAAGCTAAATTTTCAGAATACCATTATTTACTATGACAGTAGTAGTGCCATCAATCTTTCCAAAAATGCAGTTCTACACTCTAGAGCAAAACATATCGAGATTAGGCACCACTTTCTAAGAGACCATGTTGAAAAATGTCATATTTCTTTAGAATATGTCTCTACTAAAGAACAACTTGCAGATATTTTCACCAAACCATTGTTTGAATCTGCATTTAATCATATTATATGAAATTTAGGGATTTGCTCTTTATATGATTTATAGTTTCATATCTCTCTACTCTCCAAGCTCACAACTAGGAGCTTGTTCTACTAACATATCTGTTTTGCAGCAACGTAGCCATTCTTTTGATAACTAACTATAATTGCTCCACCAAGTCAATATCTTACTTCTCACTCCTTTTGACAATTGGCAAAAAGGGGGAGAAAGACCATATTTTGGTAGCAAGCAATAAAATAGGGGGAGAAACTTAGGGGGAGTAATCTCAGAAAAATAGGGGGAGTTTCTAAATTTAATTATTCTTCGTGTGCTTTTCTGTATAGATATATAGGGAGAGAAATACATGTAATATACTGTAAGGTTTTTGCCATTATCAAAAAGGGGGAGATTGAAAGGACCTATAGATTTTGATAATGCAAAAATCAATGTGAGAATTTAAATTGTATTTCTCAGGCTTAACGTTCAGCAAGAGAGTAGAAGTTGATATAGACAATTCAAAGTATGCTGCAACTAACTAGACTTTTAAATTTTCTTTTTAGAAACTTCCATTATTTTGAATTCATCAAAAATGATTTCCAGAATCATCCTACTATATATGAATCAAAACACAACTTTGAACTCAATATGATTAATTCAAGGAGAATAAAAGAATGTATCTCAAATAAACGTTTTCAAAAGTACTAATGTTGATTCAATAAATCAGTAGTCATATTGGTAGAAACTATATTCGATTCAAAGATATCTGTAATTAATGAAACAACTTTTTCTTTTCAAAACAGTAATTATTGATAATTTTCTTTAAAAGTTAGTTTAAAAAGCTTGAATCATACAAGAGCTTTCTAATGTACCCGTGTAATGAACTTTCAGTCAACAATCCCATATCTGATCAGGACCTTAGGTTGCCAGATTTAAAGAATCCTTTTTCAAGACAACAATCCTTACATACCTATTTGCTCAAGTACAAAAGGCTCATGATCAAACTGATCAATAAACTCTCTAAGATTTTCACCTTCTAAGCACTTTTCATTTTAAGCACAATATATATGTATTCCATTAATACAGATGCATTAAAACACAAATCTCATATAATTTTTACTTCTATGATTTTACTGAAAATATGAATCAGTTTCAATAAGCTTATACTTTTGATTAATAGTTTAAGATGAGTTACATATAAATTATTCTACAAGTTTAATCAATTAAGTCAAATTTATGCATGATCATATGCACTTTCCTTGATTCAAAGAAAACACAATCAAAATTTCAGAATTTCAGAAGTATTTAATGTTTTCATTTACACTTCCACTTAAAATCATAAAAACCATTAAAATTGATAAACTACTTAAAATCAATAAGATATTACTATGATTTTACAATAAATACATAGTATCTTAAGCAGTAGTTTAGATATTACTTAGATATTTATGATAAGTATATAATATCTATGGGGTTAACAACATCATCAATAATATTTATCTTTTTGTGGAGTTTAAGCGTTTTACACATCACATAGCGTACAAATACCCAAATTTAATCTAATGTTGCAGAATGTATTTTCGTCTAGAGGTTTTGTAAATATATCAGCTAATTGATTTTTACTAGACACAAATTCAAATTTAATTTTTCCTTTAATTACGTTATCTCTTAAAAAATGATGTCTAACCTCTATATACTTTGCTCTAGAATGTAATACAAGATTTTTGAAAAGATTTATTGCAGAATTACTGTAACAATAAATCTCAGTTGTATCATAAGATAATCCAAAATCTTCTAAAGTTTGCCTTATCCATAGAATCTGAGTGCAACACAGTGCAACAGCAACGTATTCAGCTTTTATAGTAGAAAGTGCTACACAGTTTTGCTTTTTACTAAACCATGACACCAAATTATTTTTCAGTAATTGACATGTGCCACTGGTACTTTTTCTATCAGATTTAGATCCTACATAATCAACATCAGTATATCTTATAAGATCTATTGAACTATCCATAGAATAATACAATTTGAAATTTTTAGTTCCTTGTATATATCTAAATATTATTTTAACTGCAATTAAGTGTGATTCCTTAGGATTAGATTGAAATCTAGCACAAACACACACAGCAAACATAATATCAGGTCTACTAGCAGTCAAATAAAGTAAAGAACCAATCATACTTCTGTATTTTCTTTGATCTATAGATTTTCCTATGTCAATAATATCTAACTTTAAAGTAGTACTCATAGGAGTTCCTCAAATCCTTGTATCATTAAAATTAAATTTCTTAAGCATTTCATCTACATATTTTTCCTGATTTAAAAATATACCTTTATCCATTTACTTAATTTGAAGTCCTAGAAAATATGAAAGTTCTCCTATCATACTCATTTCAAACTGATTAGTCATCTCTTTAGAGAATATTTCCATCAACTTATTAGAGGTTGCTCCAAATATTATATCATCCACGTATATTTGAACAACAATCTGATCTTTACCATCTCTCTTAATAAATAGAGTATGATCCACTTTTCCCATGATATAGCATTTTTCTATTAAAAAAGTAGACAATCTTTCATACCATGATCTAGGTGCTTACTTCAAACCATATAAGGCTTTCTTCAATTTATACACAAAGTCAGGATTTTTAATATCTTCAAATCCAGGTGGTTGTTTTACATAGACTTCTTTATTAATTAAACCATTTAGAAATGCACTCTTTACATCCATTTGATATAATTTAAAATCCATATAACAAGCATAGGCCAATAATATTCTAATACTTTCTAACCTAGCCACAAGAGCAAATGTTTCATCATAATCTAATCCTTCTTCCTGTGTATACCCTTGTGCAACTAATCTAGCTTTATTCCTTATAATTTGACCAGTTTCGTTAGTTTTGTTTCTAAAGATCCACTTTGTACCTATTATGGACTAGTTTTCTAGTGGAGAGACTAATTCCCAAACATCATTTTTGATGAATGGATTTAGTTCTTCTTGCATTGCCACTATCCAATTTTCATCAGATAATGCTTCTTGTATATTTCTTGGTTCCACCAAAGAAACAAACATACACATACTATTTAAATTTACTAAAGCTCTAGTTTTAACTCCCTCATTAATATTACTAATTACTTGAGTAATAGGATGTGATGAAGAATAACGCTAATTTCTCTGATTTTCCTCAATATTCTCATCAACATTTGAAGATCCATCACTTTCATCATGAGTTTGATCATTTAAGTTCATATTTTTGATTTTCTCAGATAAATCTTTAATCTCTCTATTGATCTCTAACTCTTTTGGGAAATTGATCATATGATCATTATCAGCTTTAGATTGAGATTCTCTAAAAGAATTTTCATTGAAGCTTACATGGAGGGTTTCTTCAATAGTTCTAGAAGTCTTGTTATATACTCTGTAGGCTTTACTTCTAGTAGAGTAACCTACAAAAATTCCTTCATCTGCTTTGGCTTGAAATTTATCCCTTTTATCCTTAGTATTAAGAATAAAACACTTGTAGCCAAATGGTTTCATATAGGAAATTTTTGGAACCCTATTAAACATAATTTCAAAAGGAGTTTTATTAACATGAGGTCTTAAGTGACTTCTGTTAATAACATAACAAGCTGTATTCACTGCTTCAGCCTAAAGATTTTGAGGTAACTTATGTTCATTCAACATAGTTCTGGCCATTTCTTGAAGTGATCTATTCTTTCTCTCAATAACACCATTTTGAGATGGTGCTCTTAAAAAATAAAATATGTGATCAATGCCATGCTCTTTACAGTAATTAACTAGTTGATCATTATCAAATTCCGTACCATGATCACTGTTTGGGTTTTCCCAACACTACACTAGAAAAACTTGGATTTGTTACTTCTGTTTTACTTAATTAATTTATCTTTATGCTTATTCTTTCTTTTAGAAGTAAACAAACAACCTTTAATACAATTTAGATATTAATTCCAATTTGTACTTTAACTGCAAGTGCACAGTGTCTATTGTATCAGTGTGCAAGTATAGGTCGATCCCATAGGGAATTGCTGACGAATTTGAGAATTGTTCGTTTGTTAACAATCAAATTTATATATTCAATAAGCTCTCCGTTGACTTATAGTTAACTCAACAGACTAAGTTAGTTGAGTTATGGCTAACTCAACGGACTAACCTCGTGGACTTAAGTTAACTCCACGAGCCTGTCTCTTCTTTATAATACTACTATTTACAGAGGAATTTGGCCAACCATTGGGCGATTCCACAGATTGTAAATAACATCAATTAAGCTCTTTAATGCTAGTTAACATTGGATTTATCATTAAGCAATACTAACATTCAGATAATTCAAACAGTAACCATTAAAATCTTTAAGTCTTTTGTACGAACAAATTTCAGTAACTATAAAATTAAAACTAACATAAAACAATCACAAAACTGATACAGATAACATTAATCACGATACAACACAAACAATACAACACTCAAATACAACATACAAACATAGATAAATTGTTTTTGGTATTTTTGTTTTAATATGAACATGGAAATGGGCGACAGGTGAAATGTAAAGTAATCTCACTTGATAGTAAATACTTCCGACACTACTTGCAACGCGATTACACCACTAAAAATTAAACCACTTACAATTCTGTCTCCTCTCCCTATAGAATCACGAGTCCAAAATTGCAAGATAATCTCCTCTTCAGCATACAAGCATCAACCCGAAGCCAAGGCTAAAAGCTTTACGATCTCCTAAAATATGAGTCAGCGCTTGGTGAAAATGGCTTCCCTTCCCGCGACGCGATCACTCCTCACAATGGTTGTCAGGCACTGTGTTTGGCTCGAAATCGACCTGACATCAGGCAAGTATCCTCACAGACCTCCGATGGTTGGTGATTGTGGTGGTGATGATGGTGATGATGATGGTTGGTGTGATACTTCAGAGAATTGCGATGCCGATCCTCCTCTACACACATTGACCTTCCATCGATCACACCTCTTCTTTTTTTCTTCTTTTCTTTTATATTTCTTCAGTAGTAACTGCTTCTGCTTGAATGGTCGGTTGGATTTCCTTCATTCATATCAACGGCGATGCTTCCTTCTCCTGCGCGATACGTGCAAACGTGGTTTTTCCTTCCAACTGTCCTGTTTCTGCAACCGCTATAGTGGCATATTAGAAAATATATAGTCCGTGGAGTTACAGATAACTCATCGGACTTTCTTTGTTGATTTAACTATAAAACACGTGCATAAATTTAACTATCCGATGCTTAGGTGCATTTCGGATACTTATAAACTTAACTATCCGATGCTAAGATGCATTTTGGATAGTTATAGATAACTCACCGATATATAACTTAAGTAAATCTACCAGATCTCGACACGTGTCAACAGTAGTTTTAATTATAAAATAACATTTCGGAGAGTTACAGGTTTAACTCTTGTTCTCCTTCTGAATGTGAAGATTTTGATGCTAATTCCTCAGATTCAGATTCTTTAGACGTGTCATCCCAAGTGACCTTCAAAGCCATTTTCTTGTAATACTTTTTCTAAGTTTTTTGAGCCGTCTTCTTCTGATTTGTCCTACTTTGCTTTTCATTTTTCTTCATAGGACAATCTGGAGAAAGATGTCCAGGTTTCTTACAGTCGTAACATACATACTTTCTGGATGAACAATTCTTATCATTCAATGATTTTGACGTTGAGGGTTTATGATTTTTGTTCCTTTGCTGTTTCCTAGCTTTCCATGCTTTCTTGAATTACCTAGTCAGCAAAATCAAATCCTCGTCAGAATCAGTAGATATATCAGAATCTAAATTAATTTCGAAGGCTATTTCTTTCTTCATTTTTAGTTTGTTGTGACTTAGTGATTCATTTAATTGAACTTCATAAGCTGTTAAATTTCCTATAAGTTCATTCATAGTATAAACATTTAAATCTCGTGATTCCTCAATTGATGTTACTTTCTAAGACCATTTAGAACTTAGGGATCTGAGAATTTTCCTCACCAAATCCTTCTGTTCAAAATTCTTTCCTAAACATTTTAAAGAGTTTATGATATCAAGAAATCTAGAATACATACGTTGAAAGAAAAATATGATCGTTATACCTTTAGCATATATATGAGGAGTTTAAGAGAAGAAGATACACACAACAGATAAAATTTATACAGTGAGCTACACCCTAATTTCAAATACACTCAAGTATGCAAACAGCGAAGCATACTCTAAAGACATACTACAGAAAAAGCTCTATGCGCCATAACTCTGATTGAAAGATTCAAGCATTTGGTTCGTGGCTTCAACCTAAAAGCTACATTCAGTCGTTGGTTTGAGTTTTGACCTGAAAACTCTAGATGTTAGTTTACTGAAGTTTATACCTGAAAACTTCTAAGTTGTTGGTTCTTGCTTTGACCTAAAAGTAAGTGTGTAAGTGTTGAAACACTTAGTGAAGCCCAAGTGAATCTTGGGGGTGGACTAGCCAAGTTGGTGAACCACCTAAAACTTGCTGTGTGTTATCTTTCTTTACTGATTTGCATTCGTTTAAATTCATCTCATTTCACTTCTATCTGAATCATTTGTTTCAACAATCAAAAGAATTTAAAAATTACACACTTTCACCATTCACCCCCCCTCTGGTGAGTCTACCGATCCTAACAATTGGTATCAGAGCAAGGTTAATCCTTCATAAGATTTAACCATCTGGATTTATGGCTCAATTTGCTGAGGGACAAAACATCCACAGACCTCCCCTATTCGATGGCTCCAATTATAACTATTGGAAGAATAGAATGGAGTGTTTCCTTAGGAGTTCTGATGTTAAACTCTGGAAGATTGTTATTCTTGGAACTACACTTCCAACTAGTAATGTTATGGACTAGTCTGAGGAGGATGAGAAAATCATCTAGTTGGATGCTAGAGGGTTGAATGTCATTTATTGTGCACTAACTACTAATCAATATAATAAAGTATCTGCATGTAAATCTGCTCATGAGGCTTGGAAAATCCTTCAAGTTACTCATGAAGGTACAAGCCAGGTTAAGGATACAAAAATCAGTATTCTTTTAAGAAAACTATAACTGTTTAAAATGAATGATAATGAAAACATAACTGAAATGTTTTCTAGATTTACTGAAATCATTAACAGTCTGAAAGGCTTGGGAAAGGAGTTCTCTTCACGTGAACAGGTATAGAAGATTCTGAGGAGCTTAACTATTGAGTGGAAACAAAAGTCCATATCTATTCAAGATTCCAAGGATCTTAACAACTATACAGTTGAAGAATTATTGGGCAATCTTCTGGCCCACGAAGTTCAGATGAAGGACTGGAAAGAGCAAGAAGGAACTGTTGAAAGGAAAGCTGAAAAGAAAAAGGAAATAGCATTTCCATCTACAGAAGAAGTTCCAAGCTCAGATGATGATGAGATCATGTTGCTGGCAAGAAATTTCAGAAAGTTCATGAAGAAAAAGAATAAGCCCAACTACTCTAAAAGAACTGTTCCTACATGTTTCAAATGTAAAAGGCAAGGGCACATATAGACCTTCTGTCCATTTCAGACAAAAGAGGATCAAGGAGATAAGAAGAAGAGATTGAAGGACAAAAAGAAGATGGCTCTCAAAGCTACATGGGATGACAGTAGCTCTTCAAGCTGTTCATCAGATTCTGAAGAAGAAGCTACACCCAATGTTTGTTTTGCTGCACAAGAGGTATGTTCTACTTCCTCTAGTTTAGAAAATGAGCATGATGATTTAGACATAAACAGTCTTTTATCTACTGTAGATAATTTATATGTGAAGTGTAGGTATTTTAAGAAAGAAATTAAAAGATTAAATCATTACTTAGAAAATTCATTTGCTGAATTAGAATCAACTATAGTTGAAAATAGAAATCTAAAATCAAATTTAGATAAGTATAGTTGTGATAACTATGGATTAAAAGATGAAAATAAAAATCTATTAACTACTATATCAGATTTGAAAGATACTATATGTAAATTTACTCAAGGACAAAAAGGATTAAATAAAATAATAGGATCTCAACGATCAAATGGGAATAAATATGGCCTAGGGTATGCTACACGATAAGAAATACCTTATTGTGGTGGAGTGATTTGATCTTATAGAGATGACATCACTGTGTTTGCCATCAAACGAAGATAAGGTCATATGTGGCTGCCAAGAGGCAATAGATTTAATATTTTAAGGACTAACTCTACTGTACCCAAGAAGATGTGGGTACCAAAAGCTTTAATTTCAGTATGATTTGCAGGATGACAAGGAGTTTCAAGCACGTTCAACTAAATGGATTGTGGACAGTGGATGCTCAAAGCACATGACAGGTAAGAAAAGCTTTCTTGACTCAGTTAAAAACTTAAGTTCAGGATCTGTTAAGTTTGGAAATAATGAAAAGTGTAAAATAACTGCAATAGGAAATATTACATCTGAAAATGGTATAATTGAGAATGTCTTACATGTAAATGGATTAAAACAAAATTTGTTAAGTGTAGGACAATTATGTGATAAAGGCTATACTGTTTCTTTTAATGCTAAAAACTGCTACATTATTGATCCTGCCACAAATGAAACAAAATTTACTGGTATTAGAAATTGCTCAATATATACATTAAACTTTCCATGTGAAAATTCTATAAGCAATTCCTGTTTGGTAGCAACTGGTGAAGATGATTGGGTGTGGCATAGAAGACTTGGTCACATCAATATGAAGAATATCAGAAAGCTATCACGGGTGATCTTGTTAGGGACCTGCCTAAACTCACTTTTAAGAAGGATAGAGTGTGTAGTGAGTGTATGCTAGGGAAGTAGAAGAGAACTGCCCTTCACAGCAAAAGTGTTGTTTCCACCAAAAGGCCATTAGAACTGCTACATCTAGATTTGTTTGGTCCTTCTCAAGTATCAAGTCTTGGGGGTCGAAAATATACCTTTATTATTGTTGATGATTTTTCTAGATTAACTTGGGGGATATTTTTGACATATAAAAATGAAACTTGCAATGAGTTCAGGAATTTCTACATAAGAGTTCAGAATCAGAAGGAACTAACAGTGAAGAAAATTAGAAGTGATCATGGAGGTGAATTTGAAAACTATGAATTTGAAAACCGTTGCAATTAATTTGGAATTTTGCATGAATTCTCTTGTCCTAGAACTCCTGCTCAAAATGGAGTTGTGGAAAGGAAAAATAGGACATTACAAGAAATGGCTAGAACTATGTTAAATGCCACGGATCTACCTAAATTTCTCTAAGTAGAAGCTATAGGAATAGCTTGTCACATTTCCAACAGAACTCACATTAGATCCATATTGAATAAGACACCCTTTGAAATTTGGTTCGATAAAACTCCAAATGTTGGCTATTTTAAGACATTTGGATGCAAATGTTTTGTCTTAAATATAGGAAATGCTAAAGACAAGTTTGATGCTAAGTCTGAACCTGCCATACTTGTTGGTTACTCCTCGAGAAGCAAAGCTTACAGAGTATATTTTGCTGAAAATAGAAGAGTGGAGGAAAGTATATATGTTCAGTTTGATGAAGATCTATTCCAGAATTTCAAAAAGCTAAAGATTAATAATGATAGTGAAAATGAATACTTTGAAGATGATAAAAGCAAGCAGAATACCAATTCACAAGTGTTAGACTAGAATCTCAACCATAGATATCAGAATCATAACAGTTGGAAGTTTAGATCTGATCATCCCGAGGAACAAATTATTGGAAATATATCTGAAGGGGTACAAACCAGAAGTAAAGCACAAGATATCTGCAATTTTTGTGCATTTGTGTCAGAAATAGAGCCAAAATCAGTAGATGAAGCTTGTAAGGATACCTACTGGACAATGACTATGCAGGAAGAATTAAATCAATTCCAGAAAAACAATGTGTGGGAACTAATAGAAAAACCTGTAGGAAAATCCATCATTGGAACTAAATGGATTTTCAAAAACAAATTAAATGAAGAAGGTAACATTCTCAGAAATAAAGCTCGATTAGTTGCACAAGGCTACAATCAACAGGAAGGTATTGACTATGAAGAAACTTTTGCTCCTGTAGCCAGGATTGAAGCTATCAGAATGTTACTTGCTTTTGCAAGTAGTATGAAGATAAGATTCTTTCAAATGGATGTGAAAAGTGTCTTCTTAAATGGAGAAATTCAAGAAGAAGTGTTTGTTAAACAACCTCCTGGATTTGAAGATGAACTCAAGCCGGATCATGTCTACAAACTGAGAAAGGCTCTATATGGTTTGAAACAGGCACTTAGAGCTTAGTATGAGAAATTGAAAAAAATTTTAACTGAAAACAATTTTTCTATAGGCAAAGTGGACAGCACTTTGTTTATCAAAACTTTTGATGTACACATGTTGATTGTTCAGATATATGTTGATGATATAGTCTTTGGAGCCACTTCAGAAGATCTCTATCATGAATTTCAGAATTTGATGAAAAATAAATTTGAAATGAGCATGATGGGAGAATTAAAGTTTTTCTTGGGATTACAGATTCATCAAATGCATAATGGTATCTTTGTCAACTAAGAAAAATACTGCAAAGAGATGTTGAAGAAATTTGGTTATGAAAACATCAAATCCGCAAATACTCCAATGAATTCAAGCATTAAAATAGAAATGGATGATTCAAGTGTTGCAGTGGATCAAAGGCAATATAGAGGTATGATTGGATCCCTATTATACCTTTCAGCTAGTAGGCCAGATATTATGTTCAGTGTATGCTTGTGTGCTAGATTTCAAGCATCACCAAAGGAAACACATTTGAAATCAATCAAAAGGATTTTCAGATATCTACAAAGAATAAAAGATTTCGGATTATTCTACTTAGCTGACAGTAGTTTGATTTTAACAGGCTATAGTGATGCAGATTATGCAAGCAGTAGATTTGATAGAAAAAGTACTAGTGGTACTTGTCAACTACTTGGATGTTCTTTAATCTCATGGTTCAGTAGGAAACAAAATTGTATAGCTTTATCTACTACTGAAGCCGAGTATATTGCAGTTGGATTGTGCTATGCACAAATCCTTTGGATGCAGCAAACTCTAGCAGATTACAGACTGAAAATTCAGAATTCAATCATATTTTGTGATAACAGTAGTGCAATCAGTCTATCTAAGAATACAGTACTTCATTCCAGAGCCAAGCATATCAAGATCAGACATCATTTTCTGAGAGATCATGTGGAGAAAGGGAACATTTCACTTAATTTTGTGCCAATATAAAATCAACTTACAGATATTTTCACCAAACCTTTAAATGAATCAACTTTTAATCATATTAGACGAAATCTAGGAATATGTTCTTTACAAGATGTTTAAATATTTTTTCATCAAGCTCACCATATGAGAGCTTGTTTTTTTTTTTGCTAACCTACTCATGCAGGATACAGTCAATATCAATTTTATAGAAACTTAGTTTTACAGTCCTCACCTTTTTATATAATGACAAAAAGGGGGAGAAGAATTTGGAAATTTGGTCACTTACAGTATTTCCAGCAAGAACTGAAAGAGAATCATTAAAAGAGAAGAAAAACTTAGCATACAAATAGGGGGAGAAGTTAGCTCAAAGTTAGGGGGAAGAATCCCTTCTCATCAGTATAGTATTGATAAATTCCTGTTTTATTTTTCTCTATGTGACTGATTGTATAGTAATACACTAGGGAGTGAAATACATGTAAATAAATGTAAAGGTTTTTGTCATTATTAAAAAGGGGGAGATTGTTAGAACCTGAGTATTTTGATAATGCAAAACCTATGTGAGGAAACATATTGTATTTCACAGTTAAGTCTGTACTACTTTAGTTCAGAAGGCTGTTAGAACAATTTCCAAGCAAACGAACAGATTGAGAAGGTTCTAGATGATAATACTTTCAAGTTACAGTAAAATCGGACAGTTACAAGTTCAAGCATCCGAAGAATAAAACAGTAGCAAGACTATTGGACAGTTAGAAGGATAACTATCTGAATTTTACAAAGCCTTCGGAGAGTTATTATATCAGATAGTTAAGTTGGTTGAATGATCGGAGAGTTATGGAGTTAACTATCCGAAAGAAAAAGGAAAATCGGAAAGTTAGAAAGGCTAACTATCTGAAACTTAAGTCATTCAATAAATCATGTGAAGAAATATAGAATGGAAGCTTAAAAGACTTATCGGAGAGTTAGATAACTATCCGAGTTTTCTTTTCGGAGAGTTAGATAACTATTTGAGTTTTTCGGTAAGTTACAGGCATAACTTTTTGGAACTTAAGTTATTTTATTACGCACGTGCAAAATGGAGATGCCGGCAGTTGAAAGCTTAAAAAGAAAAAATCAGAGAGTTAGATAACTATCCAAAATTTCAAAGAGAGTTTCGGTAAGTTACAGTTTAACTATCTGAAACTTAAGTTATTGAAATTGCCACGTGCAGAATTCCAGAAAGAAGATCATTTAAGTTTTCAGAGAGTTAGAAAGATAACTATCCGAAATCTCAAGAGAATTTCGGTGAGTTATGGTTTAACTATTCGAAACTTAAGTTAGTGATTTTCCCTCGTGCAGAATTCCAGACAGATGTTCAGATGGGTTTTTCGGAGAGTTAGAAAGATAACTATCCGAAATCTTAAGAGAATTTCAGTGAGTTATGGCTTAACTATCTGAATCTTAAGTTATGTTTTTATGCACGTGCAGTTTTGAAGGAACAGCTGTTGGAGGCTTAAATGAAAGTTCGGTAAGTTATAGTAGTTAACTATCCGAAAATCAGGAGCTCTTTCGGTAAGTTAAATACAAGACTCCGAACACTTGACTTTACACGTGAGCAACTTAAAACCCTCACGTGACTCTGAGAACAGGACATGAGTGATGAATCGGCAAGTTATGGATGCTTTTCGGTAAGTTATTTTTATAACCATCCGAAAGTTTGAGATTTTCGGAAAGTTATTTACTGAATATCAGACAGAACAGTAACTTACCATATTTAGGTCTGATTATTTACCAAGTACAACAGAATACATCCGTTGAAAGAAAAATATGATCGTTATACCTTTAGCATATATATGAGGAGTTTAAGAGAAGAAGATACACACAACAGATAAAATTTATATAGTGAGCTACACCCCAATTTCAAATACACTCAAGTCTGCATACAGTGAAGCATACTCTAAAGACATACTGCAGAAAAAGCACTGTGCGCCATAACTCTGATTGAAAGATTCAAGCATTTGGTTCGTGGCTTCAACCTGAAAGCTACATTCAGTTGTTGGTTTGAGTTTTGACTTGAAAACTCTAGAGGTTGGTTTACTGAAGTTTATACCTGAAAACTTCTGTGTTGTTGGTTCTTGCTTTGACCTAAAAGCAAGTGTGTAAGTGTTGAAACACTTAGTGAAGCCCAAGTGAATCTTGGGGGTGGACTAGCCAAGTTGGTGAACCACCTAAAACTTGTTGTGTGTTATCTTTCTTTACTGCTTTGCATTCGTTTAAATTCATCTCATTTCACTTCTATCTGAATCATTTGTTTCAACAATCAAAAAAACTTAAAAATTACACACTTTCACCATTCACCCCCCTCTAGTGAGTCTACCGATCCTAACAGGAACAACTAACAAGGTTTGTGGTGAAAGGTGAATCTGATTGGGTGTGTAAATTAAATAAGTCATTGTATGGACTTAAACAGTCACCACGACAATGGTACAAAAGGTTTGATGACTTTATAGTTAAAGTTGGTTTTAGATGCAGCAACTATGATTCATGTGTATATGTTAAAACTCTTGATAAGAGTACACATGTTTATTTGTTATTGTATGCTGATGATATTCTTATAGCTGCAAAGAATATCGAAGTGATACAGGAGCTGAAGGACACATTAAAAATAGAATTTGATATGAAGGATCTTGGTCCAGTTGGCAGAAATCTTGGAATGGAGATTAGGCGTGAAAGAAATTTTGGTAAGCTATTTTTGAATCAACAGAAGTATATTGAGAAGATCCTTAGCAAATTTGGTATGGCTTCATGCAAAGCCATTAGCACGCCTTATGACAGAAATGTCAAATTGTCATCTGCAATGTGTCCACAAACTGATTCTGAAAAGTTTGATATGCAGCGAGTTCCTTATACATAGGCAGTTGGAAGTCTTATGTATGCTTTGGTATGCACTAGGCCTGATTTGGCATATCCTTTGAGTGTTGTTAGTAGGTTCATGTCCAATTTAGGTAGGGAACATTGGAAAGCAGTTAAAAGGATATTCAGATATTTGAAAGGAACTCCAAGTGTTGGCTTGATGTATGCAGCAGATCAGGGTTGCACTATGGCTGGTTATACAGACTCAGACTATGCAGGTGATGTTGACAGAAGGAGATCATTATCTGGTTATGTCTTTACATTTGCAGGTTCTATTGTGAGTTGGAAATCAACTCTTCAACGTATGGTATCTCTGTCCACAACTGAGGCTGAATATGTGGCTACGATAGAAGCTGCAAAGGAAGGGATTTGGTTGAAAGGCTTACTTGGAGACTTTGGTTGGCGCATTGATAAAGTTGATATCTTCTGTGATAGTCTTAGCGCTATTTGTCTCTCCAAAGATAATGTCTTTCATGATAGAACTAAACATATTGATGTTAAGTATCACTTCCTTAGGAATGAAGACATGATAAAGATTATGAAGGTCAAAACAAAGGACAATCTGGTTGATATGTTTACAAAGAGCATTGTTGAAAGCAAGTTCAAGCATTGCTTGGACTTACTCAACGTCTATTGCTGCTACTGACCCAAGTTGGGTCTTGGTGATCCATCACTTGTTCGTGGTGAAGATTGATGAAATACAAGGTAGAGATTTGTGATGCGTGTGTCTTCCATAAAGTATATGTATGTGTCTTTGTATATGGTTGTATTTCTTTGATAATTTGTACAGGGGAAAACTTGTCTTTTTGTGTATCTCCAACCGTTGCCCCTATATATGTAAGGGGTCATCCACGTCCAAGGGATGCCATGCCAAACCATCCCTTGATTTCGTTCTCCCCCTTCTTTGTACCAACAACCATACAGCAAGGAATCACGATAGATTGATCACTTATGGACGTACCTGTGTTGGGGAACCACGTAAATTTGTTGTTTTTCAAATTCTCCACTCGCAATCCTCTCTTCCATGCAGATCTCTTCTCCACACCACCCCTAGATGCTTCACGTTTGTTTCATCTTTCCGCACAACACTTCAGACTGGTACGTAATTACTCTTCTGTTATTTTATTTTCTGTTAAGAGTTTATGAGCACATGAATTCATTGTCCTAGCACTAAACGATTAGTAAGAACACCTACACAGGATTATTCAACATAGAGACGTATTGAAAAATTTTCTAAATTGTACTTTAACGAAATCTTTAAGGGTGTAGCTAACCTTTCTTTAAAAGAGAATGAAGATATGGCTGCTCTAGTAGAGAAACCATTAGGGGAAATTCTATATCCTGAATTAGTTGATGAACCTTCATGTATTCGATTGCCAAACTTTGAGGGAGATAGGTTTGAATTGAAATCTAATTATATTAGTCAATTGCCACATTTTCATAGATTAGAAAGAGAGGATTCCTATTATTTCCTTAGAGAATTTAACGAAGTTTGTCAAATGATGAAAATGCCGAATATGAGTATAGATGCTATTAAACTTAGATATATCCCTTTCGCTTTAAAAGACACAGCTAAGAGATGGTTATATACTCTGTCACCTGATTCAATTTCTACATGGACTGAATTTTGCTCTGTTTTTTTGGAAAAATATTATCCAACACATCAAACGATTAAAAAGAAAAATGAAATATTAATGTGTAGCCAAAAACAGGGAGAATCATTTTGGGAATATTTTGAAAGATTTAAAGATTTACTAACTCAATGTCTATATCATGCAATGAGTAAAGCACATTTGATAGATATAATTTATGAAGGCATAGATGTTTCAATGAAATCTTTATTAGAATCTACTTGTCAGAATAGATTTTTAAAATTGTGTAGTGAAGAAGCATGGGCATACTTAGAAAACTTTGCAAAAAGAACTACACAATGGGAAAACTCAACTGAAGTTATTGCAGATAAAAGAATATTGTCAAGGGGAATGCATGAAATAGACTCAAGCACTATGCTGAAGTTAAGTTAACTGAATTAACAAAGAAAATAGAAGAGTTATCATTAAATAAAAAACTAGCAGAAAAGAGTGCAAACGTTAATGATTTAGATATTATTTATGCTAAAAACTAAAAAGATAACTTTGGAAATTCTTATAACCCTAATTGGAGAAATCACCTGAATTTATCTTGGAGAAACAACAATTTTCAGGGAGGAGGAAATATAAATGACAAAAATATAAGTTATGAAGCATTAATTGAACAAGGATCTAGAATAGAGAAGTTAGAAAAGATAATTCAATAATTAAACAATCATCTAGATTTTGTATTTGAAAATACTGCAATTCAAAATCAAAATATAAATAGAAATATACCCCCTAGACAAAAAGAATCAATAGAAATTAGACCTATTGGAGGATTGCCAATGCAAGCAGTACCTAACCCTATTAACAGAATTGCTAATGAAATTGATACCTCCTCTGGGAGGGTAGCTGAATGAAACATCATAATTGAAGTAACTATGTATAATATAGTAAGTAGAAAAATATAAAAATATATATATATAAGTTTAATTATAGTTAGTAGTATCGTAGAGTTATTACTTAACTCAACGAACTTAATCCATTGAGTTATGACCTAACTCCACGAGGGTATGAAGTAGCTATGTTGATTTTGTCTCTATTAATTTTTGTTTATGTCATACAGAATCACAATAGATGGAATTGATGAAATTACCACTAGATGCACTGAGGGAAGTATTGAGTAACCTGTCAGCTAAAGATCTATGTAGATTGTGTTGTGTGTCAAAGGAAATCAAAGACTGTGTTAGAGAAAAATATTTTCATGGACTACAAGCTGTAACGATGACTAAGATGAGAGATGGATTTTTATGGAAGTCATTTAATCGTAGTTCAATCAGCCATGAATATCTGAATATGGACGAAACTACTAGAATTCCACCTAATACATTAGAAGAAATAGATCATATTATGGAGATGGATGAATGATTAATTATTTACAGAACCAAACCAAGGTATGCAATTCTGTTACCTGATATTTTGATTAGAAATCCTATCACAAGAGAAGAATGGAATATAGGAAGACCTAATAGATATGAAGTACCAATTGAAAATTATGGGTTAGCTTTAATCTTTTCTGAAAAAAATTCGACCATTCTTGAAAAATTATATTATTGGAGACCAACTGGAAACTGGGATGAAGATTTATGCTTAAGTGTGTATAATTTTCTGAATAGATCTTGGACTGAAAATATTATGATATATCTAGGACAGAAAGCATTAATTAACAGCATGCATGTCATACTTGATGGATATATATATCTAGTCACAGATATATCAGTTGCATTTAGATCTGATTTATACATAGTAAGCATAGACAGTTATGATGATTTTATAGAAATATTACCTATACCGAGTGATATAGCTAAACCACCATCTGCAGAATATGATAAAATTCAATTAGGAATGTGGTATAATGAATATGATGATCCTACTTTATGTTTGATAAGATGGTGGGATGAATTGAAGAAATTTTAAATATGGATTATAAAAGACCTAAATGAATGGAAGTGGGAAGAGAAATATATTGAAATAGATGTAGAAATAGAAACAACTACATTATCTTGGAACAGAAGAGGATCTCTTTCTGCATTTCATTTCATTAATGGAAATACACTTATATTTAGTATTGATAACATACTTCAAGTTTACAAATTAAAAAGGAAAATAGACTACATTGAAACAAAATTAATAGCAATAAGAATTATGCAAAAAAAGTTTACTTAGACTGACACGTTTATTCCATTTGTTACTACTTTTCAGTCATGTTCTTAAAGTGTGATTCTGTGTTTTTAATGTTGTGTGTATTTTGCATTTATTTTTAGAAAAAAAAAGGAAGAAAAATTTTAGTTTTAGTTTTATTCTATAAAAAAAATATCAATCCAGTTTGTTGGTATCTATTTTGGGAAACCAACTGGTTTGCTTGTGAGCCACCAAAGGCATAGGAGCCTAGGTTCCACATAAGACACTAATTAACAAGTTATGTTTTGTTATGATTGTTGTTATACATTCTACTTTCATTTGTGAATGAAAAGTTTTTCAGAATCAAAAATCAGAAGATATTGAATGAGATACAAAAGAACAAGGTATGTAATTAATTACTTATCCTGAATTTACATTTAAACTCAATTCGTTGAGTTAGGTGTTAAGTCAATGAAACAATATTCATGCCTGCTATAATTATTGTATTTATTATAAAATCTTTTACATTGAGGACAATGCAAAATGTAGGTATGGGAGGGAGGTAATTAAAGTAACATCCATGTAATTTTGTTAATTAGAGGAATTAGAACAATACTGCAAAAGTTCTGTATGTGGAAATAGAAAATTTTTTGAACAAGAATTTGTTGTAACTATCCGATATTTGAAACTGTATTTTTTTTTTTTAAGAACTGTAACTGTTGGAATGTTATGTTTATAATCTTATATAAGATGCTACAAATTTTACTACTTATACAAATCTAGATATAGTATCTTATGTTTTTGCTGAAATTTATGAGTTTAACAGTTTCACGATTTTAAAAATAAATCAAAATGTTAACTAAAACTTAGTAAATTATTTGAAATCCTGAAAGAGCTGAAATGTTGATTTTTGGATTAAATGAAATACATATGACCAATGATACATTTAATTTGATTGATTAAACTTGTAGAATGATTTATGTGTAGATCTTATTAAACTACAGAAAAAGTATGAGCTTATTGATATGGATTCATATTTTCAGTAAATAATAAGAGCAAGACTATACGAGATTTGTGTTTATTGCATCTGTATTAATGAAATACATACATACACTTTGTTGAAAAGAAAAAAGGAAAAAAAAAAAAACTTTGACAGTTTATTGACTTGTTTGATCATGAGCCTTTTGTACTTGAGCAGATAGGTATGTAAGGATTGTTGACCTGAAAAAAGACTCTTTAAATCTGGCAACCTAAGATCTTGATCAGATTTGGGATTGTTGACTGAAAGCTCGATACATGGGTACACTAGAAAGCTCTTGTATGATTCAAGCTTGTCAAATTAACTTTTAAACTACAAATATGCATATACTGTTCTGAAAAGATAGAAGTGTTTTGTGAAATACAGATATCTTTTGAATTGAGTATATGTTCTATTATCTAAAATTACTGAAGTATGAATCTAGAATAGACTTTTGAAGTTGTTTATTTGAGATACAATTCTTTATTCTACTTGTCTTAATCATATTGAATTGGATTGTGTTTTGATTCATATGTACTTGAAATTTATTCTAGAAATCATATTGGAAAATTCAGGATGACAGATGCTGAAAAGAAAAAATGATAATATAATTAACACCTATGTGATGCTGATATATTTTGTATGTAATTTACATATATTCTAAATATATTTGCAGGTTGAAGAGGAGAAAACAAAGTTAAAACAGATTACTGAAACATATAGAAGATCTATATAGTAATCTAATTTATTATTCTGAAGAAGAACGAAATGAAGAATTAAATCTAGCACTCTAGAAAGACGAACTAGTTAGATCTTAGTTTGCTAAGGAACTAGCAAAATTTAAGTATAGGGAAGTGTTTAGAATGAAAAAGTGCATAATATTAACGGTTAAATGATGGTTAATTACATAATTTTTAGCTTATTATATGAAAATTAAGCCATTATGTTATAATTGCACTGTTATATGCTTTAATGAAAGAATCTACATAATTCCAGGAAATTAGCATTAATTTAGTGCATTTCTAAACTATCGGTAAATTGTAGGTTGTGAAATTCTTTAGTATCCGAATTTTATGTTATTTTAGAGAGTTATGGTTAATGTACTAGATAGTTATGTTTTAAATGCTTAAAGAATATTTTATTATTTCTTGGATTACACGTGTCGAAACTACAATGCATGACTTAAGTGGATTTTCGATAAGTTATCTGTTAACTATCCGAAATGCATCTGAGCATCGGATAGATAGGTTCCTAAGTGTCTGAAATATTTGAACTTGTTAAGTTAGAATTATGCACATGTTGAATTTAAATGCTTTAGTATATCACGTGAGATGCACATGTATAACTTGTTAAGTTAGCATAACTGTACGCGTTGAGTTACATGAATACACATTAAGGTAACGCGTTAGGTTAGCAGCTTATTTCTTTAGTGCACGTGTTTTATAGTTAAATCAACGAAGTAAGTCTGTTGAGTTATCTGTAACTCCATGGACCATTTAATTTCTAATATGCCATTGTAGCGGTTATAGAAATAGGACATTCGAAGGAAAACCACGATTGCACATATCACGCAGGAAATCGCTTGTGGAAGGAAGAAGAAATCACCATTGTTGATATGAACGAAGGAAATCTAACTGATCATCGAAGCAGAAGTAATTACTACTAAGAAATATAAAAGAAAAGGAGAAAAAATGAAGAAGTGTGTGGCCAGTGTGTATGCAGAGGAGGAAGACTATGCTAACTGTAGGCAGCGTCAGAAGTTCCCTGAAGTTCCACACTACCATCACCACCATCATCATAATCACCAACCATCAGAGGTTTGTGAGGATACTTTCTTGATGTCGGGTCGATTCCGAGCCAAACAAAATGTCTGACAACTACTGTGAGGAGTGATCACGTCACGGGAAGGGAAGCCATTTTCACCAAGCACCGACTCATATCTCAGGAGATTGTAAAGCTTCTAGCCTTGGTTTCAGGTTGATGCTAGTATGCTGAAGAGGAGATCAACTTGCAATTCTAGACTCGCGATTCTATTGGGAGAGGAGACAGAATTGAAAGTGGTTAAATTTTAGTGGTGTAATCGCGTCGCATGTAGTGATGGAAGTTTTTATTGTCGATAAAGATTACTTTTACATTTCACCTTTTGTTGATCTTCATGACCATATCAAAACAAAAAAATACCAAAAACAACTTATCTATGTTTATAGTTAGTATTTGAGTGTTGTATTGTTTGTGTTGTGTCGTGATTAATGTTATCATTGTTAGTATTGTGAATGTTTCATGTTTGTTTGATTTAGAAAATAGTTTTACAATTTACTGAAATTGAATCGTTCCTGATACTTAAAGATTTTAATGGTTACTATTTGAAATATCTGAATGTTAGTGTTGCTGAATGATAAATCTAATATTAACTAGCATTAAAGAGCTTAATTGATGTTATTTACAATCTGTGGAACTGCCCAATGGTTGGCCAAATTCCTTTGTAAATAGTAGTATAAAACTGGATAGATAGCTTCGTTGAGTTAATTCAATTCCACGAGGTTAGTTCGTTGAGTTAGCTATAACTGAACGGAGTACTTACTGAGTATATAAATTTCATTATTAAAAACGAAACAGTACACAATTCTTGCTCAATTCTCTTTGGGATCGACCTGTACTTGCACACAAATACAATATACACTGTTCACTTGCAGTTAAAATACAAATTAGAATTAATATCTAATTTGTCTGAAAGATTGTTTGTTTACTTCTAAAAAGGAATTACTGATAAGCATAAAGACAAATTAACTAAGTTACAAACAGAAGTTAACAAGCCAATACAAGTTTTCTAGCGCCGTTGTCGGGGAACTAAACAAGTTCTCTAGTGCCGCCTAAAAACACCAAACAACTCTCTTGCTTGATATATCAGTTTTGGATTTAAAAGAGATTTTGTGAAGTTTACCTAACTCACATGCATCACACATAAAGTCCTTTGGGTATTTAATCTTTGGTAAACCTCTCACTAAATGTTTTCTAAACAGTTTATGTAACAATTTCATATTTATATGCCCGATCCTTCTATGCCACAAATATGCATCACTAGTTTTAGCTAGCAAACATGAATTTAAATCAACTACACCAGAAGGTAAAGATAAAATACATACAGAACCTTTTCTTTTAGCAATAAACTTAAGTTCATCTGCATTTTTATCAATAATTTTGCATACGTTATCTTCAAACACTACATAATATCCATTCTTAGTTAGTTTTATAATACTCAACAAATTAAATCCTAGGTTTTCTACATATAGTACATTCGAAATAACACAAGTCGAAGTTATTTGAACATTGCCCATACCTATGATTTTATCCTTACTTTTCTTTCCAAATGTTACACTTCCTTTCATGGTATTTGTAAAATTTTCTAGTAGACTTTTCTATCCGATCATGTGACTTGATGCTCCACTGTCCAAGATCCATTTTGATGTTGTTTCCTCTTGCAAAACAAATTAAGAAATTTTTTTTCTTGTTACCCAATGTTCTTGAGGACCAAGTTCATTAAATGCATATTTCTTCTTTTTGTTTAAAAACAATTTAACATTATCATTTACATTCTTATTAGTTGTAAGTATTATTGACTTATCATTAGCATCATACTTACTTATAACATTTTTGCTCTTATAATCATTCTTTTTGTTTTCTGTCGTATAACCAAGACCAAACTAATTTTTATTAGATTTTAATTTATTTTGGTCATGCTCATACATTTCAGTAAGTTCATACCAAGATTTTGTACTTGTATTTGAATTTTCAGTACATACAAAATCTTTTTCTACACAAGAATTTTTAGATAAAGAACATGCAGAACTATTAATTGGTCTAATACCAGTGTTTTGAATTACATGCTCAGGTTTTTGAATTTTCAGTTTACTATGATTGTCTGAAATTTTAGAAACATTAGAAACTAAATTTCCAGAACAAGAAACAAGATTTTTAGAAACATTAATAGTCATGTTAGAAGTACATTTAGACAAATCACATTGATTTATATTATTACTACATGATTCATCCCTTGAAGTACCTACTTCTACATATATATTACCTTGTTTCATGATAAAAGAAATTTTAGTCTTAGATTTACTTGAACTGCAACTAATAAATCCTTTATTGGCTTGAGATTCAGGATATTCAAATCCTAAGCCATATTTATATGACACCGCAGGGGTACTAGTTAGTTTGTCTAACTTTGTTTGACTTAAATTCCATTTCTCAATGGTAGAATTTAAATTTAGCTCTCTTATTCTTAATTTATCAATCTCTAACTCAAGATCATTTATATTTTTTCTCAACATTTCATTTTCAGATTCTATCTTTAATTTTTCAGCATTTGTATTCTATATTTGTTCATGCAAGACACATTCATTAAATCTAAATTTATGCAAATCTCTAGCATGATTTTCATTATTACATTTAAACTTTTCTATAGTAGTAGATAGGAAACAATTTTCTTCTTCCACAATGGATAAAGAGTTTCTGATTTCTTATTTTCCAGTTTACAAACTTTATGTTTTTGTAATAATGCATGATAAGCACATAATAATTCATCAAAGTTAAAATTTGAAATTCATCAAAGTTAAAATTTGAATGACTTTCAAGATCAGATATTACGTCAGACTCATCTGCCATGAAGCACACATGAGCAACATCTTCTAACTTTGGTTCTCCTTCTGAATGTGAAGATTTTGATGATGATTCCTCAAATTTAGACTCTTCAGACGTGTCATCCCAAGTGACCATCAAAGCCTTTTCTTGTAAAACTTTTTCTGAGTTTTCTGATCGTCTTCTTCTGATTTGTCCTACTATGCTTTTCATTTTTCCTTATAGGACAATCTAAAGAAAGATGTCCACGTTTCTTACAGTTGTAAGATACATACTTTCTGGATGAAGAATTCTTGTCATTTAGTGATTTTGACGTTGAGGGTTTATCATTTTTGTTCTTTTGTTGTTTCCTAGCTTTCCATGCTTTCTTGAATTTCCTAGTCAGCAAAATCAAATCCTCGTCAGAATGAGTAGATATATCAGAATCTGAATTAATTTCGAAGGCTATTTCTCTCTTCATTTTTAGTTTGTTGTGACTCAGTGATTCCTTTAATTGAACTTCATAAGTAGTTAAGTTTCCTATAAGTTCATTCATGGTATAAACATTTTAATCTCGTGATTCCTCAATTGATGTTATTTTCTGAGACCATTAAGAACTTAGGGATCTGAGAATTTTCCTCACTAAATCCTTCTGTTCAAAATTCTTTCCTAAGCATTTTAAAGAGTTTATGATATCAAGAAATCTGAAAATAATCTCAAAAATACTTTCATCTTCATGCATCTTAAAGAGTTCATACTTATGAATTAACATGTTTATCATAGTCTCTTTAACTTGAGAAGTACTTTCATGTGAAACTTCTAATGCATGTTACACCTCATAAGCAGATTTATATGCCAACACTTTACTGAACTGTTCATAACTCAATGCACAAAATAAAATATTTAAGCTCTTAGCATTCAGAGTTTATTTTCTTTTTCAATAATTGTCCACATATTATAAGGAGTAGTTAACAGAGTATATGGTTTACAAATCATGAACCACAACTTATGATCTATACTTTGAAGAAAAACTATCATCCTATATGTTCAATATTCAAAATGTATTCCATCAAATAAAGGAGGACGATTAAGATTTTGACCTTCATATAAAGAAAAATTACCATTTCCAGTAGCCATCTTACCTTAGATTTTTCAACCTATTTGATTTTAAATAGTTTAAAACTTTTAAAACAACTTGAGCCTTAAATCAAGAAAGTTAAATGTATGCTCAGATATTAATTTCTGTTTAAAAACAAGGATGGCAGAATAAGCAATGATATTAAATAAGTTGATATCGATTTTATATCAAAGATTATTAACAATGCTTTGATACCACTTGTAGGATCGTATGGCTACATGTTTAGAATGAAAAAGTGCATATTATTAACGGTTAAATGATGGTTAATTGCATAATATTTAGCTTATCATATGAGAATTAAGCCATTATGTTATAATTGCACTGTTATATGCTTTAATTGAAGAATCTACTTAATTTTGGGGAATTAATGTCAATTTAGCACATTTCTGAACTGTCGGTAAGTTGTAGGCTGTGAAATTCTTAAGTATCCAAATTTTCTGATAATTCGGACAGTTATGTTTAACATACTGAACATATTCGAATAGTTATGTTTAACAGACCAAACATATATCAGATAGTTATGTTTAAATTGCCAAACAGTTATGTTTTGAAAGAATATTTTATTATTTCCTGAAGTACACGTGTCGAAACCATAATGCATGACTTAAGTGAACTTTCGGTGAGTTATCTATAACTATCCAAAATTGCAACTAGGTATCCAACAGTTATATGTATAACTCTTCGAAATCTCTTTTTATTTATAAAATAGCTGAGGACACGTGTCATGTTCTGGGAAAGTGACTTAAGTGGATTTTCGGTGAGTTATCTCTAATTATCCGAAATGCATCTGAGCATCGGATAGTTAGCTCTGTAACTCTCTGAAATGTTATTTTATGATTAAACTACTATTGACACATGTCGAGATCTGGTAGATTTACTTAAGTTATATATCGGTGAGTTATCTATAACTATCCGAAATGCATCTGGGCATCGGATAGTTAAGTTTATACGTATCCGAAATGCACCTGAGCATCGGATAGTTAAATTTATGCACGTGTTTTATAGTTAAATCAACGAAGAAAGTCCGTTAAGTTATTTGTAACTCCATGGACTATTTATTTTCTAATATGCCACTGTAGCGGTTGTAGAAACAGGACAGTTGGAAGAAAAACCACGATTGCATGTATTGCGCAGGGAGAAGAAATCATCACCGTTGATATAAATGACGGAAATCCAACCGACCATTCAAGCAGAAGCAATTACTACTGAAGAAATATTAAAGAAAAGAAGAAAAAGAAGTAAAGCATGCGTGGGTGATCGATGGATGACCAGTGTATACAGAGGAGGAGCACCGAGCTTTTTGTAGACAATATCGACAATTCTCCGAAGTATCACACCAACCATCGTTACCACCACCACAATCACCAACCATCGGAGGTCTGTGAGGATACTTTCTTGATGTCGGGTCGATTCCGAGCCAAACACAGTGCATGACAACCATTGTGAGGAGTGATCGCGTCGCGGGAAGGGAAGCCATTTTCACCAAGCACCGACTCATATTTCAAGAGATCGTAAAGCTTCTAGCCTTGACTTCGGGTTGATGCTTGTATGCTGAAGAGGAGATTATCTTGCAATTCTGGACTCGCGATTCTATAGGGAGAGGAGACAAGATTGTAAGTGGTTTAATTTTTAGTGGTGTAATCGCATCGTATGTAGTGACGGAAGTATTTACAGTTGATTGAGATTACTTTACATTTCACCTTTCGCCCATTTCCATGTTCATATTAAACCAAAAATACCAAAAACAACTTATCTGCTATTGTATGTTGTATTTGAGTGTTGTATTGTTTGTGTTGTATCGTGATTAATGTTATCTTTGTTAGTGTTGTGATTGTTTTAAGTTTGTTTTAGTTTTACAGTTTACTGAAATTGGTTCGTTCAAAAGACTTAAAGATTTTAATGTTTACTATTTGAATTATCTGAAAGTTAGTATTGCTTAATGATAAATCCAGTGTTTACTAACATTAAAGAGCTTAATTGATGCTATTTACAATCTGTGGAACTACCCAATGGTTGGCCGAATTCCTTTGTAAATAGTAGTATTAAAAAGAAAAGATAGGCTTGTGGAGTTAACTTAAGTCCACGAGGTTAGTCCGTTGAGTTAGCTATAACTCAACGAACTTTATCCGTTGAGTTAACTGTAATTCAACGGAGAGCTTATTGAATATATAAATTTGATTGTTAACAAACGTACAGTTCTAAACTCTTAAGCAATTCCCTATGGGATTGACCTGTACTTGCTCATTGATACAATAGACACTGTGCACTTGCAGTTAAAGTACAAATTGGAATTAATATCTAAATTGTATTAAAGGTTGTTTGTTTACTTCTAAAAGAAAAAGAATAGGCATAAAGATAAATTAACTAAGTAAAAACAGAAGTAACAAATCCAAGTTTTTCTGGTACGTTATTGGAGATCTAATCAGATATTCTAGTGTCATGTTGGGAAAATCCAAACAAGTTTTATGGCGCCGTTGCCAGGGAATTGAATTGAATTAATATAAGCAACTGTTAGAGCTGTTTCGTTTTAATAGCCAGAGTGTTGTGTGTTTTCTTCTGTAATTGAGAATATGGCATATGCTTATGCTCAAAGATTTTTGAAACCTGTAATTAGCATATGTGAATTCTGCAATTCTAAAGGACATGACATTTCTGACTGTTTGAAACTGAGATATTCACAGATGGTTAGATCCCATGAACAACAAATGAATTATCCTTAGTATAATAGAGCCGAGTATGAGAATCCTATAGTTTACCCAATTGATGGTCAGTATAAAATGTGTAATATGTTGAGAGACACTGAAGTTTGAGATAGGTATGACAGATTGGAGCGTAGTATAGAGCAAAACCTGGACAAACTAGAATACTTAATGTGTCAGCAACAAGAAGTTAACCAATTAAATTATAAGAAATCATATTCAGAACCTAAAAAGGATATAATTTACGAAACTAAAAAAACCATAATGAAAATTGATCAAAAATTGAATGCAATGAAATTGGATGATCTGGAAAGCAAATTAAAAGCATTAGATGAATATACAATGAAAATACAAGTTATGCAAAAGGACAATGAAAATTATAATGTTATAAACCTACATAATTTGCAAAATATACAGCAAACAGAAAATATTAATGCAAAAGAATTTAAAGAATGCACTTTAAAACTAAAAACAATTGAAGATCATAATTACGAAAATGATATACAAAAACATCATAAGAGTAATGAAAATCTGGAAGATGTATGTGTAACATTAAGATCTGGAACTAATATACCACCAAGAACTCAAAATGAAAATGATATGAAGGTGGATAAGAGTAAAAATCAAAATGATAATGAAAATGTAATAGCTGAAAATCTAGAAATCATGAAGAACAATCTGAATCTGCTAATGAAGCTAAAAATGATCAAACAAATCAAACGATAGAAAAAGAATATTTTAAATCACAATCTTTAGCACCCTATCTTGAAAGATTACAACAAACAATACGTGAAAAACAAGAAAAAATCAGAGAAATTTTTGAAAAAGTACAAGTTAACATTCCTTTGTTAGATCTATTGCAGAAAATGTCACCTTGTGCTAAATTTCTAAAGGATTGGTGTACTAGGAAAAGAGAGCGAAAAGTTCTTAGAAATGTCTTTTTAGTTGAGCAAAGTAGTTCCCTATTTCTGCCACAAATTCCTAAAAAGTTATCTGATCCTGGATTCCCTGTTATATCATGCACCATAGGAAATACCATTCTAGAAAGAACCTTAATAGACTTAGGTGCAGGTATAAATGTTATGGCAAGTGATATATTTGCATCCTTAGGATTAGAAGGCTTAACTTCTAGTAGTACGGTTATTCAATTAGCTGATAGAAGTATAAGATATCCTAGAGGAAAAATAGAGGATGTCTTAATTAAAATAAAAAACTTTATATATCCTATTGATATTGTAATTTTGGATTCCCAACAAATTAAGCATAAAAATAGTGATACATCTTTAATTTTGGGAAGGCCATTTTTAGCAACATCAGGGGCTATTATAAATTGTAAAACTGGAGTAATGAAGTTAGCATATGGTAACGAGGATACTCAATTAAATATTTTTAAACCAAAAAGGTTTGAGGAATTAGAAATGTCCTTACATACCATATATTTTTTAGAGGATGAAGGATATATGTTAGATGATGTAATTTAAGAAGAATTAAATAGGCAAATCAATTATGAAACTTTAGAGGAAAGTGAAAGCATAAATATAGAAGGAGATCAGGAAGAAACTCATTTAGAAAATGATGATGTTCAATTAGGAGCTCTAGCTTCTGATGGGCAACATTTAGAATTAAAACATTTACCTCCTGAATTAACCTATATATTCCTGGAAGATAAACGAACCTGTCTAATCATTATTGCTTCAGATTTAAAAGAGGATCAAATAGCAAAATTAAAAGATGTAGTAAAAAGTTATAAAGAAGCAATAGGATGGACTATGATTGATATAAAAGGGTTAAGTTCAACTTTATGCTGTCACCACATATATTTAGAAGAGAATGCTAAACCTGTTAGAATTCCTAAGAGGAGATTAAATCCAAACCTTAAAGAAGTAGTCAAGAAGGAAATAGTGAAATAGTTAGATAATGACATAATTTATCTGATTTCTGATAGCTCGTGGGTTAGCCCAATCCATGTAGTTCCCAATAAATTAGGATTAACAGTTATTAGGAATGAAAGTCAAGACTTGATACCTACTAGAATTCAATTAGGCTGGAGAGTATGTATAGACTATAGAAAGCTGAATGTTGTGACTAGGAAAAATCATTTTCCCTTACCTTTTATAGATCAAATGTTGGAAAGATTAGCAGGGCAAGAATATTTTTGTTTCCTAGATGGGTATTCAGGGTATAATCAAATTCCAGTAGCATTAGAGGATCAAGAGAAAACAACTTTCACCTGTCCTAATGGAACTTATGCTTTTAAGAGAATGCCATTCGGATTATGCAATGTGCTAGCTACCTTTCAAAGGTGTATGCAGGGCATATTTACTGGAATGACTGAAGATTTTTTAGAAATATTTATGGATGATTTTACTATATATGGCAACTCATATGAAGTCTGTTTAAAAAATTTAGACCTAATATTAAAACGTTGTGTGGAGAAAAATCTAGTTTTAAATTGGGAAAAATGTCACTTCATGGTTAAACAAAGAATAGTCTTAGGGCATGTCGTTTCTAAGAAAGGGTTGGAAGTAGATAAAGCTAAAATAGAAGTAATTTCTAATCTACCAGAACCTAAATCAGTAAAAGATATTAGATCATTTCTAGGACATGCTGGTTTTTATAGAAGATTTATTAAAGACTTTAGCAAGATAGCTAGACTTTTAACTAATCTATTAAAAGATGTTCCATTTAACTTTGATAAAGATTGTAAGGAAGCATTTTTCAAACTTAAGACTAGCTTAATTTAAACTCCTATAATTCAAGCTCCTGATTGGAGCCATCCATTTGAATTAATGTGCGATGCATCTGATTTTGCTGTAGGAGCAATGTTGGGACAGAATATAGAAAAATCTCCTAGAGTGATTCATTATGCAAGCAAAACCTTAAATGATGCTCAAGTTAATTACACAACTACTGAAAAAGAACTATTAGCTGTTGTGTTTCCCTTAGAAAAGTTTAGATCATATATGATTGGAGCTAAAGTGATAGTATACACAGATCATTCAGTTTTAAAACATCTAATAAAGAAAAAAGAGACTAAACCTAGATTGATCCGATGGATATTATTATTACAAGAATTTGATCTAGAAATTAAAGATAAAAAAGGTTGTGAGAATGTAGTAGCAGATCATTTATCAAGATTACAAATAGAAAAATCAAATATTGAAATTAAGGATAATTTTCTTGATGAACAATTAATGACCATCAACATAATGCCTTAGTATGCAGACATAGTTAATTACCTAGTAACTGGTTTAACACCTAAGGATTGGAATAGACAGGATAAGAAATTGTTTTTCTCAAGAGTAAAATATTACTATTGGGAAGACCCATACTTATTTAAGAAATGTATTGATCTAATTTTAAGGAGGTGTGTTCTAGAAACTAAATATCTGAGCATATTGTCTTTTTGTCATGACCAAGCTTGTGGAGGGCATTTTGGTTCAAGGAAAACTACTACAAAAATTCTGCAATGTGGGTTTTATTGGCCAACACTATTCAAAGATGCTCATAAATATTGCTTAAGTTGTTTAAGATGTCAACAAATAGGAAGAATATCAAAGAGGAATATGATGCCTCTTAATCCTATTGTTGAAGTTGAAATCTTTGATGTGTGGGGAATAGATTTTATGGGTCCATTTCCTATGTCTAATCAATTTAATTACATATTGTTGGGGGTGGATTATGTATCTAAATGGATAGAAGCTATTCCTACAAAAACTAATGATAACAAAGTGGTAATACAATTTATAAGAACAAATATATTTGGTAGATTTGGAATACCTAATGCTATTATCAGTGATAAAGGAACTCATTTCTGTAATAGAAGTTTTGAAGCCCTAAAGAAGAAATATGGAGTAAACTAGAAAATTGCAACATCATATCATCTACAAACAAGTGGACAAGTAGAAAGTGCAAACAAACAAATTAAGTTAATCTTAGAAAAAGTAGTAAATCCTACTAGAACATATTGGGCTAATAGATTGATAAATGCACTTTGGGCTTATAGAACTGGTTATAAAACGAGCTTAGGTATGTCACCTTTTAGGCTAGTATATAGAAAAAGTTGTCATTTACCAGCTGAAATAAAACATAAAGCTTATTGGGCATTAAAAACTCTGAACACTAATTTAAGTCAAGCTGCTCAAAATAGAAAAATGTAATTAATTGAATTAGAAGAATTTAGAAATGAAGCATATTCGAAGCCTGTAAGAGAAAAAGAAAAAATTAAATTCTAGCATGATAGAAAAATTATTCCAAAAAGCTTCGAAATAGGACAAGAAGAATATCTTTATATGGCTAGACTCCATAACCATCCAGGAAAATTAAGATCTAGATGGGCAGGACCTTACATAGTTCAAAATATTTATCCTTATGGAGTTATTGAAATTGAAAATCCTAAAAATCAGAATATATTTAAAGTAAATGGACAAAGACTTAGACTTATTCTGAAAACACCAAAAAGCTCCTTTGGAATTATGGAAGAAGTTAGAGTAGAGGACTACTCGAGCTTTACTTAGTAAGAAATTAGTTTTTATGTTTATACATTAATATATATATATATATAAAATATAAAAATCGTTGCGGTTCAACCGACTAGATCCATCGGTATGACCGAAACATAAAAAATATGTATATTAATTTTCAGAAAAAATGTTGGTTTTACTGAAACGTAGTATCGGTTCAACTGGAAAAAATATTTAGGTCTGACTGAAACATAATATCGGTTAAACCGGTAAGAAAACAGAAAAACTATTATTTGTAGTATTTTTATTATTATATCTGTTTGTACGGGGAGTCCGTTGAGTTACGCTTAACTCAATGAGCTTACTTCATTGAGTCTTGAGTTAGTCAACGAGCTTATTCCATTCAGTTAACTGTAATTCAATGGAGTACTGTAGCTAAGACCGCAGATAAAATAGTAATAGTTGGTTCGGGAAATGACCCGATTACCCGCCTAAACTTAGGGCTTATTTTAACTAAAACCTAGGGTTTTGGGGGCATTATCCAGCAAATCATTTAGAATCTAAAACAGTAGAAATCAGAGTGATTCCATGCTGTTGAGTAACTCCACGATAAGGAAGATGACACCTGAATTCTGGGAAGAGGCTGTTGATAAATCAGAATTTCTAAAGGAATCAGAAAAATGGCACACACGGTAGAAGATCAGAAATACAACGAGAGAAAAAGAGTTACAGAAGGTAGAATCTGAACTTTTTAGATTAAGAATAATATTAGTAGATTGTGGTATACAAATATCCTAGATAATGGAGACACGAATCAGAGTAGCAATAGAAATTGCAGTTAGTAAAGAAAGAAAAATCAGGCCGAACAATGAAGTAGCCCTAGAGCTAATCCAGTGCAAGGCCAGATTATGGTTCAAAAGGCACATTGCTGCTCGTGGAAGTTGGGAAATTTGGCGATAGGAACAACAAGAGGAAGAATAGGAGGAGCCAACTGCTGAAAGACTTGTTCCTGAGGAACAACAGCCAGGACCTTCAGTTCCACCATTTAAGCCGTTGGCACGAGCAGAAATGATGGGGCCTTCGACTGAAGAAGAGTTAAAGGAATTTCAAGCACTAGTTCAAGTTGGGAGAAACCAAGGAGAATCAGAAGATTTGGTAGTGGCTAAAGCACACCTAGTGTTTGATGCACTTTACAAAAAGAGGGCTGCAGAAAAGTTGAAAGCCCAATATAAAATCAAAATGGAACAACATCAAGAAGCTACTGCCAAACCTGCTGCAAAAGGAGATGAAGCTAGTACTTCGAGACCAGTAATCCATAATCCATGTACTAATTTTCTCTTTAATCCAAATTACTATCTTTTTGAGTTTCCACTTTCTCCACAATCATTTTGAATTTCCACGATCTCCACTCGTAGATATATCGAGAATTTATCTTCCTAGAGTCTTGTAGAATATCTTCTAAGTCTTCGATTTAGTCGAACAATTATCTTTTAAGTCCTATAAAAACTCGAATACCTATCCTTTAACTCTTCGAGTTTTTGCACCTGCAAAACACGTGACTTAAACAAAGAAACTTATCTATTCGTTAGTCCTTTTGTAAAACTCAAACAGTTATCTATCCATGCGTATAAAAACTCGAACAGTTATCTAACTATTCGATTTTTCATTACCGAACGCACATGGAAAACACGTGACAACTTAAAACATTAAAAACACACATGCATTTAACTTAACTATACGAGTTTTTAATATAAAGTATTCGATAGAAACGAAATGTTAACTATCTGAAATTTTAACTATTCGAAACATTAACTATCCGAAAGTTTAACTTTTGCAAATCTAACTCTTCGGAAATCTTTAATTTATCCAACATAAAAATGAAACTTTCCGATAATCTGTTAACTATTATACTTAGAGAAATATACTTAGAGAATATTATGTAGACTTATTTAAAAACATTAATAAAGCATATATCATCAAAATTAAATACCTAACAATCTCCCCCTTTTTGATGATGTCAAAACCTAATAAGTCACATAATTTATATCTCCCCCTTTTTGGCATTATAAAAAGTAAACAAACTATTTTCTCCCCCTTTAGGAAGTTAAGCAAGTTAAATGTAAGGAAGGAAATCTTACTAAGTATATATTAATCAAAACGATAGTTTCAAACATACATAAAATTTATGGATTAAGCATAAACTGTGAAAAATAATCACATAACATTAAATTCAGTAAACAGTTGACATAATATTTTTGGTTACAAATTACAAGAAATAAATCATGTAATACATAATGTGTATTATCACAAGCTTTTGTGTCTTCGAAAAATATCAATCAGAGTATCTGAAATTTTCTTTACAATTTCTGTACTAACTCTGTTTATCTGATGAAGTAATGCTTGATCTAAATCATTTTGAGAAACTTGTGATGGTTGCTGTAAAAATTCAGTATGAACGTCTGTATCTATACCTATATGTGTATCTATATGTATACCTTGTTGTATATCTGTATGTTGCTGTGTTTCTATAAATTGTGTGGATTGTAGCTGTGTTTGTCGATCCTGTTGTTGTTGTTGTCTAAGGACAAGTGTATCTACTTCCTGGTATTTTTGGAGTTCCTTTGTAGAGAAAGATCTTTACTTTAATCTTTTCTATGGCCAAGGTGTAATATCTGTTTGACTTGCCACAATTCTCAAAATCATATCACCATAAAATAATTTACTCTGCAAATGTAAGATATGAGAAACAAAAATATCAGACCAGTTCACCTGTATATTGTTAATTAATGCATATGTAGCATAAAGACAACATCTGCCAACTTCTACCCCATGACCAAACCTTTGAGACAATGTAGCATGCAATATTTTTGTAATAAAACGTGCTTGGCCATTTAAGTCATTTAGTAACCTCAATGGTTTGTTGGCAATTGGATCTTTGGCTAAAATTTGAATGTCCCATCCCAAATGATAAACCTGTTTTCTTTTTGATAATTTAACTCCTTCACTTTTCAGACCAAATACCTGATAAAGTAAATCTGGAGTTAAATATATGTCATTGTCTTGTATATTAGAAATAGGAATACCTTCTTCCACTGTTAAGTTTGAGTAAAAACAATTGATAAGTTCGGGTATAACAAGATGGCATAGCTGTTGTGGAAGTAGAGTCAACAAGCCTTGAAATTCAAATAGTTCTCGTATGTGTGCCATCCCTTCTAACTTAACTGATCTTGAATAAAAAACTGTAAAAGTTTTATATGTCTGAAATTTGTCATAACAGGAATTATTTTTCAACCATAATAGTGTATTTTCATCTAAACTTTGTTTAGGATTAAGTATTTTCCTGTCATGATGTTCTGATCTAGGACTTGTTTCAATATTATCAACATCATCTATATTTTCAGATCATTCAGAATTGGTAGAATTTCCATCAAAACTAGTATAAATGTCTGAAATATCTGTTATTGTCGTATCAATAATCTGCTGAAATTCTACTGTTTGTTCTTCTGGAAACATTTCAGTAGCAATAGTCTCTGTAACAATTTGTATATCAGCAACATGTATATCTATATTTGATCTATACAACTGTCTCTGTATGAAAGAATGTTCTATATCTATCTGTGGAATAGAATCATCCTGTATTTCTGAAATTTGTATATGTGAGACATTGGTAGTATCATATTCTATTTGTAACTGTGTATGTTGTTGATTATATACATTTATCAACAAGTATACTATATACTGTAACAGACATAACCATATATATAAAGTGTAGTATAAGCAACTGTACCAAAATTCAAAAGTCTATGTTCGAGATATAGTAAGAGGAAGATTATCTGTACATTCCTCTTCAGATGAAATATCTTCAAAATTCATAGACTAAGTGTCTATGTTATCAAAAATATCATCAAATTGGATATCATCTGTATATGTATCATCAAAATTTCCTACATTCTCTCTTTTCGTAGGAAAAGAATGTGCGCTTGCAGCATTGTGTGAAAAACTGTCCATTGTATTAAAAGATACATTATGCACTAATGTGACACAATACCTTAGAGTATATGCTTGTAAGCCAATATTTGTCACATCTGGTGAGATTCCTAACAAAAATGTCTGTCCAGCTTCTACAATGGAGCATAGTTTTCCATTTTTCGCTGATTCTTCTTTTTGCTGCAATATTCCTTGTACACCTGCAGTTAGTCCAAAATATTCAATTATCTTTTTCTTTTTCCGACTATATGTCTGTAGTGTTTCACGTTGTTCAAGAGGTTCTAAAATTGTCTTAATTTCTCCTGTTAAAGGCACTTGGGGTCTTGATGGTCCTTCACCATGATGCCTAGGTTGTAATAATGGAATATAGAGTTTTAAGCTCTCAACCTCTGCCATTTTAAGTTGATAAACTCTTTGTCCTTCACTTCGAAGGCCCATTTTGCTAATGGCAGTTTTCTGTTCATCTATACACTATTTAATATCATCTAAAACAGTTGGGGGAAAATAATGTTGGGAATACAAGGATTGTAATTCCCTATTTGCATTTTCGATCATTGGTCCCCAGTTCTTTCCATAGTAAGTGATAGACTGTACCAATGTCTCTTGTACATGTCCAGAACTTACAACCACAGGGTTAGGTTGTAAATTTCTTTTCCATAAATGCAATGCGGAAAGTTTAGTCTATTTTAGTCTAAACTGTGTTTCAACATAATTTCGAATAAATTTCCAACAGAAATTTTTCTCATCTTGAATAGCTTTTCTGATTTCGTGTAGTACTTCGTTTGAAAAAGTGTACCTGGAGTAGATGTCATTGATTTCATTCTGTATTTTCTGTAATTCCAGCTCTCTTTTCTGCACTTTTGTCATTCTACCACATCCTCTTCCACGTCCTGACATTGTCGATTAATCTTCGTTGTGCATTGTAGAACTTAGTGGAAGTGAAGATTACGAAACTAGGGTTTTACCAAGGTAGAAACACGAAAGGTTGTTAGTAAAGCATTTATAACTCTTCGAGTTTATAAACGGATAAATGGATTCAATCATTGAAATCATAAATATAAGATCCATTACCGATAAATAACTCGAGTGCTTGCAATAACTGTACAAATTTTACAACCAACAATTGTAGAATACTTAGCGTAACTGTTCATATAAAGAAAATAACTTCAGGCTAAGTGAAAAGTGAGAAAACTGAAAGACTTATGATAACTGTTCGAGTTTCTTGAAGGAATATGTGTGAAAAGTCAAAGAGTTAAACATAACTGTTCGAGTTTCAACTCAGACATTATAAAGTAGTGAAATTCAACACGTGCACAATTTTAACTTAAGGTGTTCAAAAAGTTTCGAAGACTTATAAATTTAACTATCCGATGCTCAGGTGCATTTCGGAGAGTTACAGATAACCTTCCGAAAGATAACTTAAGTCAATCGTCTAGATCACGACACGTGTACTTAAGCAGTTTTATAACAAAGAGATGTTTCAGACAGTTACAAATCTAACTTTCTGATGCCTAGACGCATTTCGGAGAGTTACAGATAACTTACCGAAAATCCACTTAAGTCATGCATTATGGTTTCGACACGTGTACTTTAGGAAATAATAAAATAGTCTATTGAACATTTAAAACACAACTATCCGGTACTTGCAATATAACTTGCCGAAACAATAGAAAATTCGGATACTTAAGAATTAAAACACTTGCAAGTCACCGACAATTTAGAAATGTACTTAATTAAAGTGTATTTCTTGAAATTATGTAAATTCTTTCATGAAAACATATAATAGTTCATAAGAGATGAATTATTATACGAGAAATTGCTACCCCTACATAAATGTAGTGTAAAGAATCTATGGCGTACTTAATCTAGGTTGCCAAGCCTTAAGTAGCTTTGGCTTTAAAAGGTCAAACAGCTTACTTGAAGAGGATGCTAAGCCTTAAATAGATTTGAGTCTCTTTTTTTTTTTTTTTAATTTGAATGAAATACAGAAATAAGTAGTAGAGTTAACAATTTAGACTTTCTAGCTTTTATCTTATTTAGTTTACAAAAGATAATTCATAGAGATATACCTTCAGAAACTTAAAAGAATTTAATAACAAGTACACAACTTAAGACAATAAATATTGTACATTATGTGTAAAGAGTAGATAATAACAAAAAAAATAACAGAGATTATATGCACAGATTATGGCAGGATTGTTATAACACCTTGAAAGATAAATTAAGCTTGAGTACATTGCCCCCCTTTTTATATATATATATATATTCATATATATATATATTATGTATTACCTCCCACAATATCATCTTTTTACGTGATCACAATCCCTTGCTTAGGGGAAAGATAACCAGTTACTCAATGACAAGTGAGAACAGGTAATTTTTTTTATTTATTTAAATATAATCTGAATTACTTGCAAAATGAGTTTTCAGTCAACACATCCCAAACTAGTTGGTTTAAGTGACTAGGGTTTAAGTCCCCCAACGGACTTAATTACTCAAGTAATTACAGACAAAAACAAAACAAGATAGTAAATTAAATTAGAGGCAACTACAAGACTTAATTTTTCTAACAGAATGTTAATAACTTTCCTTTAATAAAAAGTACATACTTTCTATGTATTTTCCTGTTAAAATCTCTGTAATAACATATACATAAGTAACAAAAATATAGTTGGCACTCATATTGAATCAATTTAACTTTTCCTTAAATAATCTTTTCTGAATTTTTCTTAAATAAATTGACTTCAATAAAAATCAGAATTTCATAAATTCTTAACTACTAGAAAACTATAATTCGAAAATAGATATTTTGTTTTGTTTTGTTTTGTTTTTTATTTTTTTTGTTTTAATAATAAAGACATTAAATTCTAAAACTACCTTATAACAAACCAAAATACAATGAACAAAATCATTTAAATATTTGATAACCTACAGATACCAAGTTCTAGTCGTAATTTTGAGAAAGTATTTTCATCTAAGGGTTTTGTAAATAGATCTACTAATTGTTCTGTGGTAGGAACAAAATTTAATATTAATTTTCCTTTTATAACATTATCCCTTAGAAAATGATGTCGAACTTCTATATGTTTTGCTCGTGAATGTAAGACAGAATTTTTAGATAAACTTATTGCAGAAAATCTTAGTTGGTTCATAGTCTAAATTAAAATCTTTTAAGGTTTGTCTGATCCATAGGATTTGAGCACACCAAAGTGCCGTAGCTATATATTCAGCTTCAATTGTAGATAATGCTACACAATTTTGCTTTTTGGTAAACCATGACACTAAAGAATTTCCTAATAATTGATAAGTGCCACTGGTGCCTTTTCTTTCAGACTTACATCCTGCGAAATCAGCATCACTATAACCTACTAAGTTTAAAGAACTATGTTTAAAGTAAAACAATCCGAAATTGATGGTTCCTAATAGATATTTAAAAATTCATTTAACAGCAAGTAGGTGTGATTCCTTAGGATTAGATTGATATCTAGCACAAGTACACACATTAAACATAATATCTGGTCGGCTAGCTGTTAAATAAAGTAATGAACTAATCATACTTCTATATTGTTTTACATCTACAATTTTTCTAGAGTCATCTTTGTCCAACTTGGTGATAGTACTCATTGGTGTATTCTTTGTTTTAGTGTTGTCTAAACCAAACCTCTTTAATAAATCTTGAGTATATTTTTCTTGTGAAATAAAAGTACCCTGATCTAATTGCTTAATTTGTAAGCCTAGGAAAAATGATAGTTCACCCATCATACTCATTTCAAATTGATTAGTCAAGTCTTTCGAAAAGGACTCAACTAATTTATCATTTGTTGCTCCAAATATGATGTCATCTACATAGATTTGAACTACCAATCTATCTTTTTCGATCTTCTTGATAAAAAGAGTGTGATCTGCCTTTCCCATAGAATACCCTTTTTCCATAAGAAATTTAGATAATCTTTCATACCAAGACCTAGGAGCTTGTTTAAGGCCATATAGTGCCTTCTTAAGCTTATAAACATACTCAAGATGTTTTGAATCTTCAAAACCTGGAGGTTGTTTTACATACATTTCTTCTTTTATATATCCATTTAAAAAGGCAGTCTTAACATCCATTTGATATAATTTGATATCCATATAAAAAGCATGTGCTAACAAAATTCATATTGATTCTAGTCTAGCAACAGGAGCAAATGTTTCATCATAGTCAATTCCTTCCTCTTGCTTGTAACCTTGAGCAACTAATCTAGCTTTATTTTTAACTATATGTCCATCTTGATCTACTTTGTTTCTAAATACCCACCTTGTTCCAATTTTGGACTATTTTTCAGGTAGTGGAACTAGATCCCATACCTCATTTCTTATAAATTGATTTAGCTCATCCTGCATAGCTAAATACCAAAATTCTAATCCCATACCTCCTTGATTAGGATCGCCTATTATCTGATCGATAGGATGAGATGAAGCATAATGCTAATTTCTATGTTGTTCCATATTTTCTATAGGTATGACGTTATTTTCTTCTAAATTTTCATCATTTAAGTTTATATTTCTTATTCCGTCAGATAATCTCTCAATTTCTCTGTCAACATCATTTGATACCATTTCTAGGAGAATTTCTAAGTCAAAGTTTCCAACATGTCTTAAATCCAAATGAGAATTTTCATGAAATTTCACATGCAGGGTTTCCTCAATGGTTTTTGTTGATTTATTATAAACTCTATATGCTTTACTTCTAATGGAATAACCAACAAAAATACCTTCATCTAATTAGGCTTTAAATTTGTCTCTTCATTCCTTAGTGTTTAAAATAAAACACTTACAGCCAAAGGGTTTTAAATAACTTATTTTGGGAACCCTGTTATACAATATTTCATAAAGAGTTTTATCTAAAATTGGTCTTAGATGTACTCTATTTATAATATAGTATGTTGTATGAACTACTTCTGCCCAAAGAAATAGGGGTAACTTATTCTCATTCAACATGGTTCTAGACATTTCTTGAAGTGATCTGCTTTTATGTTCTACTATCACATTTTGTGAAGGAGCTCTTGGAAATGAGTACCTATGATCTATGCCTAATTCTTCAAAAAAGGTGTCCATTTGATCATTATCAAATTCTGTACCATGATCACTCCTAAGTTTTTGAATTCTAACATTTTGCTCATTCTGAATATTCTTAATTACAGAATATCTTAAATATTTCAAAAACTTCAATTTTATTAGCTAGAAAATAGACCCAAGTAAATCTAGAATAGTCATCAACTAGCACAAAAGCATAATGTTTACCTCCTAGACTGGTTGTTCTGGTAGGTCCAAATAAATCCATATGCACTAGTTCTAATACTCTTTTGCTTGTTATTTCATTTAAGCTTTTAAAGGATGTTTTACGTAATTTACCTAGTTGACATGCATCACACATAAACTCTTTCGAATACTTAATATTAGGTAAACCTCTAACTAGATTCTTTTTAGATAGCTTTTGTAATAATTTTAAATTTGAGTGTCCTAGCCTTCTATGCCATAAAATGACTTCATCCGATTTTGCAATTAAGCAAACATTGTCTTTAATAATATCAGAAGGCAAATTCAGAATACAAACGAATCCTTTCTTGTATGTAGTAAATAAAATTTCGTTTGTAGACATGTCCATAATTTTACAGGAATCTTTTTCAAAAATTAATTTGTAAAACTTCATCAAAACAGGAACACTCAATAAATTAAAACCTAAGTTTTCCACTAATAAGACATCATTTATAAAGCATTTCTCAGCTACTTGAACCTTGCTAGACCCAAGGATATTTGTTTTGCTTTTATTTCCAAAGGTAACTTGTCCATTCTTGGTCCTTGTTATTTCTATAAGTAATTGTATATCTCCAGTCATGTGGCTAGATGCTCCACTGTCCATTATCCATTTTGATTTGTGTACCTCACTAGATTTTGCCATGAAACATACGTTTGCCAGATTTTCTTTTGAATCTGATGTTGATGAGGATTCATTGTTTGATGTTGAATCCTTTGTTTCTTCACTTTGTAAAGCTAAAGAGTCATCCCATGTCACTTTAAGTGCCATTCTCTTTCTGAATTTCTTACTCCTAAAATTCCTCCTCAAATTCTTCTTACTTTGTTGAGCGGACAATCAGTTTGAAAGTGACCCGGTCTGTTGCACTTATAGCATATGATTTTGTCTTTTGTGAATAACTTCTTCTCCATATCTCCAAATGTCTTTGCTGACCTGAAGTTCCTACGTTTCTTCAATAGATTTCTAAATTTTCTAGTCAACAACAGTAAATCATCGTTAGAATCACTAGTGACTTTTGAGACTTTATCAACCTCAAAAGCCAGATCCCTTCTAGGATTTTTCCCTTTTGGATCTAAATGTTGTACTTCATAGGTTGTCAGATTTCCTATGAGATCATCAAGAGTATATGTATTTAAATCTTTGGACTCTTTAATAGATGTTGTCTTTTGAGCCCAAATTTTAGTTAAAGAACTAAGGATCTTTCTTACCAAGTCTTTTTCCTCGAATTTCTTGCCTAAAGATTTTAATGAATTTACAATCTCAAGAAAACGAGAAAACATGTCAGAGATACATTCATTTTCGTGCATTTTAAAAAGCTCATATTTATGTACTAACATATTAATCTTAGATTCCTTGACCTGGTTAGTACCTTCGTTGGCAACTTCTAATGCATGCCATATCTCATATGCAGTTTGATAAGCAGAAACTTTATTAAATTGATCATGAGATAAAGCACAAAACAAGATGTTTAAACCTTTAGCAATCAGTGTCATTCGCTCCTTTTCATCAAAAGTCCAAGTATCATATGGAGTCGTAACTAACACTATAGGATTGCTAATTATATGCCATAATTTGAAATCAATTGACTGAAAGAATACTTTCATCCTATATTTCTAGTAGCCATAATTGTTACCTTCGAATATAGGAGGACGATTAGTGGTTTGTCCTTCAGTCATAACTAAGATTTCAAAGTTATCCATTTTAAACAGATGATCCGAAGTAAATGACAGGAAAAATCGATTCCTAAATAGAGAATTGAAGGCTTTTCGGATGCCTTAAACAATTTAAGTACTCTGATACTAGTTGTAGGATCATTTGTATCATAAGAGGGGGAGTGAATTGTCTTTAGTAATTAAATACTAGCAGATAAAACAAGAGTACAAAACACTCGTAAATGAAATTCTATTCTTTTATTTCAAGATAGAATTTACAATATCTTTTCAGCTCAATTCCCTTCTTGATGGTTTTGATACAGTAATGCTCGATATACAATTCAAATAGGAAAACAAAGCTCTTATTCAAAACTAATTTTAAATTGTATAAAACCTGATCTTTATGCACACAAATTCTTTCTTTCTCTTTGCTCAGCTTCTGTATCTCTTCTTCTCTAGTTGTCGAATTTCCAGACTTCTTACGTTTTCAACTCCTTGTTTCGATTAAAATGTTGCATATTTTTATAGGATCTTATTGGTTAAATAGATTTACATGAGATTTATTAAAGTCATATTATGCATTTATTTCATTATTTAACCAATAAGAACCAATCCCCATTTTATACAGTTAAAAGTAGGAAATTATTTCAAACATGCATCATTTATGAATTTTATCGATGACTTGATATTTTGATGTATTTATTGTTGTGAAAAGTTTATAATTCAATAGAAGATTGGAGAAAGAAAATCAAGTGGGATTTAATCCCAATCGTTGAATCAAAGATGGATCTCCAAACTTGGAAACTCTCTATATCAAAGAGAGTGATGCACATCTAGGTCTTGGCTCTTGGACTCTTTTGTTTTCCACCTCCAACACCACCAGCCATCACCCCCTCTTGGAGCTCCACATCTTGAAGCAAGGAAGGAGAACGCCGGTCATTCCACCACATCTCTTCAACTCGGATCTCATCATCTTCATTCCACAAGTCATCTCCAATGTGAAAGTCTTCATCCCACATCTTGGTGGAGGGACGTCCAACACTACAAGGGTTCTCTTCTTCATTTGTGAGGTTCCACAAATCGTTTCTCCCCTTTCCCCTCTTCCTTGGCTTCAGATGTATCACTTTTTATCATGTTTCACGTAGGTAGTTATTTATGTTCTTAGTTTTCATTGTAATAGGGTAAAAGTAGAAAACAGATTCGTTGTTGTTTGTTTGTTCCTTTTTGAATCCGTGAATCTTTGTTCTTTTCATCTGAAAATCATAAAAACAGGTGCTGTTATTGATATATAATCATATATTGTTATTTGTTGATGTTGAAATCCGGATATTACATTCTATTATGCATGAAACAACATAGAATTCGTTGAAGGTTGTGCATGTTGTTTGCAGATTTGCAGTTTTGTTGATCTATTTTTATTCCGAGAGTTCATATGCGTTCTGGAGCGATTCTGTTTAACTGAAAATTCTGAAAAAACTCTTAATCGTGCTATTATAAGTCTTCTATGATTCTGTAAAATTTCATAGCAATCCGAGAAGATTTGTTGCCATTTTGAAGCTATAACTCTATCGAGCACAGAATTCGGTCTGAGACTCTTTTGTCGTGATTGTAATATGTTTTTATTACAACTCAGATCGCATAAAAATTCTAATAAATATTTCATTAATATTTACATTCTGTCTATTTTGCAACGCATCTGATTTTGTAATTTTTGGTTGAGTAATTCGGGATTTATAAGGTTTTTAAGATACTATTGTTAACACACAGAAGTTTCCAATTTTATGCATCATTTTCAATCCCCGAATTTTCAGTCATACCATTCGTGCGTTTTCAAGTGTGAAAATTTTTATCTGAAGTCCACATTAACAGATATGATTGAGATTAAATTTTCAATCTAATCTGTTGATTGGATGATAAATTAAAAATCTGTGGACTTACCTTTTTTGTAGTCTAATCTATATTTGGAAAGTATTTGCTTACCATATTCTTGTAATTAGAATCTTAGATTATCCCCATTTCTCTGTGGTTCGACCCGTACTTGCCAATGTACTTCATTGGACATTGTGCAATTATGGTTATTAAATTTAAAACTTCTAAAAAAAATCCAAACACTCCTTTTCTGAAATTACTTGGAATTTCGAACTTCTTCTAATGTTGCAGAACTTTTCAGAATATGAATATTCAAACTTAAGTTGTTAGTTAGGGATCCAGATTGAATATTCAGACTTGGTTTTTGAGATTGGGATCCCTATTTTGTAATGTAGCTCATACTCTCTATTTGTAGTCGAACTCTGTTGTCTTTCACGTTTAACATGTTCATCCACTTGATCCACAATCCATAATCCATAATCCACGTACTAATTTTCTTTTTAATCCAAATTACTATCTTTTTGAGTTTCCACTTTCTCCACAATCATTTTGAATTTCCACGATCTCCACTCGTAGATATATCGAGAATTTTATCTTCCTGGAGTCTTGTAGAATATCTTCTAAGTCTTCGATTTAGTCGAACATTTATCTTTTAAGTCCTGTAAAAACTCGAACACTTATCCTTTAACTCTTCGAGTTTTTGCACCTGCAAAACACGTGACTTAAACAAAGAAACTTATCTATTCGTCATTCCTTTTATAAAACTTGAACAATTATCTATCTATGCGTATAAAAACTCAAACAATTATCTAACTATTCGATTTTTCATTACCGAACGCACATGGAAAACACATGACAACTTAAAACATTAAAAACACACATGTAGATAACTTAACTATACGAGTTTTTATTATAAATTATTCGACAGAAACGAAACGTTAACTATCCGAAAGTTTAACTATCCAAAACATTAACTATCTGAAAGTTTAACTATTGCAAATCTAACTTTTCGGAAATCTTTAATTTATCCAACATAAAAATGAAACTTTCCGATAATCTGTTAACTATTATACTTAGAGAATATTATGTAGACTTATTTAAAAACGTTAATAAAGTATATATCATCAAAATTAAATACCTAACATATTGCTACTAAAATGTTTCCAGAAGAACAAACAGAAGAATTTCAGCAGATTATTAATACGACAATAACAGATATTTCAGACATTTATACTAGTTTTGATGGAAATTCCACCAGTTCTGAAAGATCTGAAAATATAGATGTTACTGATAATATTGAAACAAGTCCTAGATCAAAACATCATGACAGGAAAATACCTAATCCTGAATAGAGTTTAGATGAAAATACATTATTATGGTTCAGAAATAGTTCCTGTTATGACAAATTTCAAACATATAAAACTTTTACTGTTTTATATTCAAGACCAGTTAAGTTTGAAAGGATGGCACATATACAAGAAATGTTAGAATTTCAAGGCTTGTTGACTCTACTTCCACAACAGCTAGGCCATCTTGTTATACCCAAACTTATCAGTTGTTTTTACTCAAACTTAACAGTGCAAGACAGTATTCCTATTTCCAATATACAAGAAAATGACATATATTTAACTCCCGATTTACTTTATCAAGTACTTGGTCTGAAAAATGGAGTTAAATTATCAGAAAGAAAACAAGTTTATCATTTGGGATGGGACATTCAAATTTTAGCCAAAGATCCAATTGCCAACAAACCATTGAGGTTACTAAATGACTTAAATGGCCAAGCATGTTTTATTGCAAAAATAATGCATGCTTCATTGTTTCAGAGGTTTGGTCATGGTGCAGAAGTTGGCAGATGTTTTCTTTATGCTACATATGCATTAATTAACCATATACAGGTGAACTCGTATGATATTTTTATTTCTCATATCTTAGATTTGTAGAGTAAATTATTTTTTGGTTATATGATTTTGAGAATTGTGGCAAGTCAAATAGATATTACACCTTGGCCACAGAAAAGATTAAAGTCAAGATCTTTCTCTGCAAAGGAACTCTAAAATACCAAGCAACAGATACACCTGTAGTTCGACAATAATAGGATAGGCAAACTCTGTCCCAACAGCAACAACAACAATCCACACAATTTACAGAAACACAGCAACATACAGATATACAACAAGATATACAACAAGGTATACATACAGAAATACATACAGGTATAGATACAGACATACATACTGAATTTTTATAGCAATCATCACAAGTTTCTCAAAATGATTTAGATCAAGCATTACTTGATCAGATAAATAGAGTTAGTACAGAAATTGCAAAGAAAATTTTAGATATTCTGATTGATATTTTTTGAAGACAAAGAAGCTTGTGATTATACAAATTATGTATTACATGATTTATTTTTTGTAATTTGTAACCAAAACTATTATGTCAATTGTTTACTGATTTTAATGTTACGTGATTATTTTTCACAGTTTATGCTTAATCCATAAATTTTATGTATGTTTGAAACTATCGTTTTGATTAATATATACTTAGTAACATTTCCTTGCTTACATTTAACTTGCTTAACTTCCTAAAGGGGGAGAAAATGGTTTGTTTACTTTTTTATAATGCCAAAAAGGGGGAGATATAAATTATGTGAATTATTAGGTTTTGACATCATCAAAAAGTGGGAGATTATTAGGTATTTAATTTTGATGATATATGCTTCATTAACGTTTTAAATAAGTCTACATAATATTCTCTAAGTATATTTCTCTAAGTATAATAGTTAACAGATTATCAAAAAGTTTCATTTTTATGTTGGATAAGTTAAAGATTTCTAAAGAGTTAGATTTTTGATAGTTAAACTTTCGAATAGTTAACGTTTCGTTTTTGTCGAATAGTTTATGTTAAAAACTCATATAGTTAAGTTATCTGCACGTGTGTTTTTAATGTTTTAAGTTGTCACGTGTTTTCCATGTGTGTTCGGTAATGAAAATCGAATAGTTAGATAACTGTTCGAGTTTTTATACGCATGGATAGATAACTGTTCGAGTTTTATAAAATGACTAACGAACAGCAAAGTTTGTTATGTTTAGTCACGTGTTTTGTAGATGCAAAAATTCGAAGAGTTACGGATAAGTGTTCGAGTTTTTACAATACTTAAAGGATAAGTGTTCGACTAAATCGAAGACTTAGAAGATATTCTACAAGACTCCAGGAAGATAAAAGTCTCAATGTATCTACGAGTGGAGATCGTGGAAATTCAAAATGATAGTGGAGAAAGTGGAAACTCAAAAAGATAGTAATTTGGATTAAAGAAAAAATTAGTACGTGGATTATGGATTGTGGATTAAGTGGATGAACACGATGAACGTGCAAGACAACAGAGTTCGACTACTAATAGAGAGTACGAGCTACATTACAAGTGAGGATCCCAATCTCAAAAACCAAATCTGAATATTCAATCTGGATCCCTAACTGAAAAGTTAAGTTTGAATATTCATATTCTGAAAAATTCTCCAACATCAGAAGAAGTTCGAATTTCCAAGTAATTTCAAAAAAGGAGCTGCAAACGCAAAAAGTCTGGAAATTCGGCAACTAGAGAAGAAGAGATACAGAAGTTGAGCAAAGAGAAAAAAAAAGTTGTGTGCATAAAGATCAGGTTTTATACAATTCAAAATTAGTTTTGAATAAGAGCTTTGTTTTTCAATTTGAATTGTATATCAAACACTACTGTATCAAAACCTTCAAGAAGAAAATTAAGCTGAAAAGATATTGTAAATTCTATTTTTAAATAAAGAATAGAATTTCATTTACGAGTGTTTTGTGCTTTTGTTTTATCCGCTAGTATTTAATTACTAAAGACACAATTCACCCCCCCTCTTGTGATATAGATGATCCTACATGAAGAATTTCCAATCTAATCGACTCTTAATTTTTCAACATTTTAAAATTTCGATCAAACCGTTATATTCCTTGGTTGAACGAAAATTAAATACTCTTTTTTTTTCTTCTTTTTTCCTAGTAGAATCGATACTATGCATCGGTAACACCAACATTTTTACTTAATATAATATATAGATTTTTTATGTTTTTAATGTTTCAATCAAATCGATGGATCCTATCAGTTGAACATCAACGATTTTTTTTCTTTTAATATATGTTTCAGTAAAATCGATAATTTCTTTCAATTGGATCATGACTATGTTTAAATAAGTTTTTTTTTTGAACACTACTAAGATAATTTCTTACTAAGTAAAGCTCGAGTAGTCCTCTACTCTTACTTCTTCCATAATTCCAAATGAACTTTTTGGAATCTTTAGAATATATCAAGTCTTTATCTATTTACTTTAAATATATTCTGATTTTTAAGATTTTCAATTTCAATAGCTCTATAGGAATAAATATTTCGAATTATATAAGGTCTTGCCCACTTAGATCTTAATTTTCCTGGATGGTTATGGAGTCTAGTCATGTAAAGATATACTTTTTGTCCTACTTCAAAGGCTTTTGAAATAATTTTCTTGTCATGCCAGAACTTCATTTTCTCTATTTATCTTACAATCTTTGAATAAGCTTCATTCCTAAATTCTTCTAATTTAATCAATTGTATTTTCCTATTTTTAGTAGCTTGATTTAAATTAGTGTTCAAAGTTTTTAATGCCCAATAAGCTTTATACTCAATTTCAGCTAGTAAATGACAACTTTTTCCATATACTAGCCTAAAAGGTGACATACCTAAGCTTGTCTTATAAGTAGTTCCATAAACCCAAAGTGCATCTGTTGTGCGGAAAGATCAAACAAACATGGAGCATCTAGGGGTGGCGTAGAGAAGAGATCTGCGTGGAAGAGAGGATTACTAGTGGAGAATTCGAAGAACAACAACAAATTTACGTAGTTCCCTAACACAGGTACGTCCACGAGTGATCAATCTATCGTGATTCCTTACTGTATGGTTGCTAGTACAAAAAAGGGGGAGAACGAAATCAAGGGATGGTTTGGCATGGCATCCCTTGGACGTGGATGACCCCTTACATATATAGGGCCAACGGTTGGTGAAACCTAAAAGACAAGTTTTCCCCTGTACAAATTATCAAAGAAATACAACCATATACAAAGACACATACATATACTTGATGAAAGACACACGCATCACAAATCTCCACCTTGTCTTTCATCAATCTTCACCACGAACAGGTGATGGATCACCAAGACCCAACTTGGGTCAACAGAAGCAATAGACGTTGAGTAAGTCCAAACAATGTTTAAACTTGCTCTCAACAACACCCTTTGTAAACATATCAGCCGGATTGTCCTTTGTGTTGACCTTCATAATCTTTATCCTGTCTTCATTCCTGAGGAAGTGATACTTAACATCAATATGTTTAGTTCTATCATGAAAGGCATTATCTTTGGAGAGACAAATAGCGCTAAGACTATCACAAAAGATATCAACTTTATCAATGCGCCAACCAAAGTCTCCAAGTAAGTCTTTTAACCAAATCTCTTCCTTTGCAACTTCTGTCATAGCCACATATTCAGCCTCAATTGTGGATAGAGATACCGTAGGCTGAAGAGTTGATTTCCAACTCACAATAGAACCTGCAAATGTAAAGACATAACCAGATAATGATCTCCTTCTGTCAACATCACCTGCATAGTTTGAGTCTGTAACAAGTTTTTGTGTGTAAAGTATCAATTTGTGCATTTTATATATGTTAATTCATGCATATTAAGGATTATAAGTCATCATTATATATGTTCTTATGAAAGATTACATGAAAATCATATTTTAGAACTATGCATGTTTTATTGGTTAAATAGTCAATAATGCACAAATTTATCCTTTATTAAATTAACACCTAGTCAATTAGCCCATGTGTAAATATAAGTAATTTATATATTGATTTCATGCATATCTTAAAAGAATTATCATTAAGATATGAAATCAAATAATCCTCAATCGAGCAAGCAATATATTATGCACATTTCATTTTTGCTTTATAATCTAGTAGGAATTTATGTGTAATGTGCATATGCATTTAATGTTATCTTTTGAGTTGTTGATAATAGGTGAGGACGTGGACCCTTGGATTAAATCATGGGAAATCAACAACTCATGGTCATCAAATTCAAACTCCAAATCAATCCATCAATCAATCAATCAATGATTAAAGCTTGCCTAAATTAGAGGCCACAAATTGGAAGGTGTTTGAAATATTTCCATAGATGGATGACAATGGAAAGTAAAAGAGGATGGTTGGCCAAAGGAAAGATCATCTCCTCTTTCTCCTCCACGCAAGGGCAAGAACTCCAACTCCAATTTTCGTCCATCCTCTTCCATCCAAGATTTTGGAAGAGTTTTCCTCCAAGATTGGTGAGCTTAGGCACCTTCCCCCTCATACTAGAAGACCTCCTTCTCTCCACTCCAAGCTGACATACGAAAGGACCTCCACGGGTGAAATCGGTGGTATTGGAGGCACGTGTGCAGCATTGGAAGAACTTGGGACGTGATCTTCAAGATGAGGTAATAGGAAGCATCAAAATTGAGAGGAAAGCCAACAAATCCGTATATCTTGGAAGTGGATTCAGGACGTGCAACCCATTTTCTCCAAAGCAAACATAGGCGGTTCCCCTTTGGACGTGATTTGCAAGTGGTGATAGCCTTGTAGAGGAGCGGACAAAGTGGTTCATCATCAAATAGGGATCAAATGCTTGAAGAGAAGTGGATGAAATAAAGGTAAAAGAGAAGGGAGAGATCTTCATACTTGAATATCGAATTTTCATATCATATGTGTATGAGTATTTAGGTTTTTAATTCATTTGTTATGTGCACATGTAGTATGTTATTTAAATGATGATTTTGTTTAAGAATATTAGTCGTCTTACAATATATTTCGTAGAAAATAGTTACTTCATGTGAATGTATGAATGTTGTGCATAAAACTAACTCTTAACTCTTGTGAATGCGTGTATACCCTGTTTGCTGTAAATTCCAGTGCATGTTCCATTTTGTTGTATGTTGTACGATTTGATTTCTCAGAGTTATATGTCGTGTTATAGCTTTTTTTGTAAGTAATTAAAGTTTACAATACGTATGTAGAGTTTTTGGAATTTTTTAGAATGTATTTCTTCGATTTTTCGATTATCCTTTCGAAGGTAGCATCTGCTCTGTTTTACTGGTCGAGCAACAGAAATTGTTCTCCACGCCTTCGTGTTGCCTTTCTTTTGTGCGTTCCGAAGTGTTTTCCTGTAAATTTTCCTGATCAGAGAAACGAGTTATCTTTCAAGGCGCGGGGATTTCGTGGTGTTTCATGAAGATTTGATTGAGTTATGATTTTTACACCAACGACGCGTTTTTGGAAAGTTTTCAGAATCGTTTTGCGCACTGTTTTTATATCCGACTTTGGCAGCAATCTAGAGTAAATTAGTCCTAGAAATCACTGCCATTTTAAAGATAACTCGATGAACTTTCCAACCAATATTTTCTCTGGATTTTTCAATGACCATGTTGGAAGGAAGAAGAGTTAGAATTCGGAATAATTTCTGTGATTCCAGAAACGTGAACTTAAGATTTTCTTGAGTTTTCTAGTTATAGGAATTAACAAGTTTTATGCTACCTTTGAAATCTTTATTGTATTTTTGTAAATTATAACTTAATTGCATGTAATTAGAGTTTTAATTGTAGAATTAATAGAGTGGATGTTTTATCAAACAATCATTTTAATAAAATTATTTAAGACAAACTCCTTGTGGATTCGACCCGTAATTGCACATGCTTATTACAATGGGCACCGTACGCTTGCAGTTATAAATGTAAAATTTGTACTTTTGCCGTTAATTTAACAACACATAAAAGTGTTACAAGTTTTTGGCGCCGTTGCTGGGGAGTTTTGGTGCTTTAAAATGATTTATTAGATGATTTGCAAGATTTAATATCCTTTAAATTGTTTTAGTTTTATTTGTTTTCTTGTTGAGATTGTTATTTTTCTTTGTTTGTTTGCAAAGAAATGGATACATGGATTGGCCATTCTATGTATTCAATTCTTTGTTATCTGAATTGCTTGTTACATGTTTAATTCAAGTTTATGATTTGGTAACAAGTAGCTTAATGGAGTAATGATAATCTTTGTGTACAAATTATTAAGACAGAATCTGTCTGTTTGTAAATTTAACTTTTTTGATGTGCACGAGATTAGAACTCATTTTTATAATATTTTTCCTAAAATACTCGGTTTCTGAAATTTTTTTTGAGTACTTATGCATAAAATTCTGAATTGTATGTTAAAAGATAAAAATCTTAGAAGACAGGGATATTCTGTAGATTTCTGAACAGTTTTATTCTGATGATTTTTTGAAAAAAATCTATATATTTGAGTATTAAAAATTTAATTTAATAATTTTTTTCAGAAACTAGAGGAAATTATCTTTCCAACAAATATTTACATGTATCATTTCGATTTATGTAAATTTCTATGTGATATTTCAAAATTAAAGAGGTAAGTTGTTAATTTTGGGTTAAACAACTCGTTGAGTTAGGTAACTCAACGAGTTGTCTCTATCCAGAACTCATTAACTTAACGAGTTGGTCCTTCATAGAACTCGTTTAGTTAGATAACTCAATGAGTTACTGTATCTAATTTTTTGGTGTAAAACAGTTTTATCATGTACTCTTATATTTGAAACTACAGATACATATTTGAATAAAACATATTTTTGAAATTTTTCCATGAAACTACACGAGTTTACCTTTCCAACAATGTATTATACGTTGTATTTGGATTTGTATACATTTCTGGGGAATTTTTCTAAAATGACATGTTTGCAGATTACGAATTCTAAGTTATCTGAGTTTCACCCGATTTTGACAACACTTCAGTTTTGGGAATTTTTGTCTCTAATTTGTCTTAGAAAGTATAAGTAATTACCTTTTAGAAGGGTATTTATTTGTGAATTTACAAGCTATATAAATTTCTGTAGAAATTTGTTTTAGCCAAGGTAGCATAGTTTAATTTCTGAAATCTTGTGTGTGCTTGTTGTATTTAAAACTTTGGATGAATTTGATGTTTTGTTGATAAAATACATTGTGTTTTTTATGCTGATCATAATGGCATGAATGTAGATCATGTGATTGAATGAGTTAAGGAAAATTAGGCCTTAAGTAGAATTAAAAATGATTGCTTTGAATTCTTTTATTACAAATTGCTAGTATTACTAAAGACCTAAGTGCTTGAATTAATTATGTTTGCTCATTTAATCAATTTTGCATGTCATTATGGATAAATAGTCATAGTAATAATAATAGTAATAAAATAAAAAAATTATTATTATTATAAATAATTATTATTATTAAAAAAATAATAAAAAATAATTATTATAAAAAAAAATTTAATTTTGTTGTTTGTGTGCTTTATATATATTTTCTTTTCTATTTTGATATGTTTGTTAGTTTTGTAGTTATTATTTTTCTTCATCAAGCAAGGTACGCACTCTTCACCTTATTTATGTATGATGCATTTGAATGATACATGTATTGAACATTATTTCTTCAACATACTACTCAATCTCCATTGTATGTTTTAGGAATAATGCAATTTAAATTTATACAGTGCAAATGGATTGCATGCTAGGTATGGGGGTGTAATCTTTTCTTGCTTGTCATGGTTTGTTTCTTTTGTTTTTGTCGTCTTCATGTTTTTTATCTTATTACCTAAATGATTTCTTTTACATTAGGGACAATGCAAAATTTAGGTTAGGGGGGGAGGCATTTGACGACATTTTTTTTTTTTTTACAAAAACTTGTAACGCTTTTATGTGTTGTTAAATTAAACGGCAAAAGCGCAAATTTTACATTTATAACCGCAAGCGCACAGTGCCCATTGTAATAAGCATGTGCAAGTACGGGTCGAATCCACAAGGAGTTTGTCTTAAATAATTTTATTAAAATGATTATCTGATTAAATATCCACATTAAACTAATTCATAATTAAACTCTAATTACTTAATATTAATATACAAAATTCGTAGCACAATTAAGGTTTATAATATTACCCCAAAATCCAATTAGTTATGATAAGATATTAAAGAAATCAATGAGTATTAATCCGGAAATCACAGAATTTATGCTTGACTTTTAACTCCAATAACTTCCAACTTGAACGTTTAAAAATCCAGAATAAATAACGGTTGGAAAGATCCTCGGAATATCTTTCAAATGGCAGTGATTTTGTGGATTAACACAAATTAAAAGGCTGGCAATATCTTATTTAAGAAAGGGGTGCAGACAGTTATGGAAACTTTCCAAAAACGCACCTTTGGTGCAAAAATCAAATCTCCGTCAAATCTTCATGCAATGCTACGAAATAAGCGCGCCTTGAAAGTATATCCGTTACACTAATGAGGAAAATTTACAGAACTGAATTCCACAAAATACACAACGCAAGCATAGCACAGGCGTCGAGCTCAAAATTAGCACTCGACAGAGACTCAAAACCGTTGATACCTTCACAAAATAAAATCGAAAATCTTCGGAAAACATTCTCAAAAATTCTAAAACTTTGTAAAATTATTCTACATTCAGTATACTTACAAAACGAAACAAAAAACGGAATTTATAGATGACGAACACATAGATACAATTCGAAGAAAAACTACTAACAATCTGGCCATCTAAGAACGTAAAACTGCCTTCACAATTCACATCATCACATTCATTCACACTAAACATATAATATGAACTCAATCCTGATATCAATTAACATCAAAACAGTATGTGATCTTTAATATAGAACAAAGATTTATGCATAGAATTTCGTTCTTCCACATGCTCAAACTATACTCATACATATAAAATTGTAAAACATGAAAACTAGTATGAGGATCTCTCCTTTCCATCATACCTTTTAATCCTCCACGTTTCTTCAAGCAATGACTCCCCAAAGTCTTTGAAATCAATGCTCCACAAGGCTGTCACCACCTGTAGCACGTCCAAGTGAAGCTTCTAAGGTTGCCTTGAAGAAGAGTGGTGCACGTCCTCAAGATCTTACCTCCAAGACCCACAACTTTGGCTTCCACATCTAAGAATGGTGCTTCCAATGACTCAACCCTGAAGATCCTAACCTTTTGCTCCACTCCAAATCAGTCACACGAGCCTCCCAATCCACCAAGATGAACACCCAAGGAGATCCTAACGTATGGCCGTCTGAATTGAAGAGAAGGTGTCTTCTAGGAGGAGTGGAAGATGCCAAAGCTCACCATTCTTGAAGGGAGCTTGTTCAAGATCAAGGGGAAGATGGGACTTTTCGGATGGAGATGCTGGAATGGCTGGAACCGCCGGCTGTAATGTGTTGGAAGAGGAGGAGATAGCCTAGAATTGAGTGGTCAAACACTTTAAATACTCTAGGCTTTTGTAGCTTGGGCTCCAATAAGTTGCATCCAATAGCCCACGCTTTTTTCGTCTTTAATCCACCTTGATTTCATGATTTATTGACCTATAAAACTCAAAACCAAGTTGGATGCACATATACATTGAATATAAATCATATGATGCAAATATAGTATACATGCATGCATGAGTTGCCATATATGGAAAGTTGCCAAATTAGGAAGGTTTTGGTCTACAACTTTTTCACATGTACCTACATGAATTACTTAAAGTTCTTTAGTTTAACATCATATTTAAGTGATTTGGCAATCATACAATGTATATAAAGTCATACATTGAAGAATTATAAGAATTATGTCTAATACAAGGGCTATTGACTAGGTGTTTAATTGATAAAGGATAAATTTGTACATTATCAACTATTTAATCCCTAATTCATGCATATGTCTAAAAATATGATTTTCATGTAATCCTTTATAAGAACATATATAATGATGACTTATAATCCTTAACATGCATGAATTAACATATATAAAATGCACAAATTGATACTTTACACACCCCCATACCTAGTCTTTGCTAGTCCCTTAGCAAAGGACTAAAACTAAACAATGATAACACAAAGCCCATATAAAAGCACATTCATTAAAAACCAAAAACAAATGAACTAAGAAATAAATAACAAAAATAAAACTAACCTAGGCCACTTTCGTAAGGATCACGACTACACTTAGCATGTGTAGCAAGCCTTTAAACCCCTAGGTCACCCTAGTGGTGGAGTTGTGTCTCCAGAGGGTTTTCAGCGGATATACCCACAAAATCCAAAACATAACATAAAACAACACAATTAAAAGATGAAAAGAACAAAAATATGCTCTTGGTTTCCTAAACATGGATAAAGTTGCTCTTAAGTAGTCTTGACCTATTAGCTTCACCTTTATTCAATCACCTCTCACCTTTCTAGATTGGATTCAAATAATCATTCAATTTCCATCCTAAGAAAGTAAAGTACTATATGAATAGGTGTATGTGAAATTGGCCAAGACTAAGAAATAATCTACTCAACTCCCTCCAAGTTACCTAGGTAATCCCAAAGGTCTATCCTTGAGTCCATTATCCTTTTATTTTGACTCTCTCTTTTTTTCATTATTTTCTCTTTTTTATTACCTCCTACTCCAGCACCTTTTTACGTGACCACAATCCCTTACTTAGGGGAATGTTGACCGGTTACTCAGTAGCTTTTGTAAGAACAAGTAATCAATCTCTCTTCTACTTTTTCTTTTCTTTTTCTTTTCTTTTTTTCATTTTTCTAGTTTTTTTTTTTTTCTCTCTCTCCCTAGCCCTCTACCCTTAAGAGTGCCTCCCACATCATTATGTAGGAACGAGCAATTTTACCTTAGTCGTTTTATTCTACCCTTCTCATAGGATACTTAAGAATTTCACAGCCTGCAACTTACCAACAGTTTAGAAATGTACTAAATTAACATTAATTCCCCAAAATTAAGTAGATTCTTCAATTAAAGCATATAACAGTGCAATTATAACATAATGGCTTAATTCTTATATGATAAGCTAAATATTATGCAATTAACCATCATTTAACCGTTAATAGTATGCACTTTTTCATTCTAAACACTTCCCCCATACCTAAATTTTGCTAGTCCCTTAACAAACTAAGATCTAATTAATTAGTCTTTCTAAAAGTGCTAGAACTAATTCTTCTTCTTTCTTTTTTTCTTCTGTTTAGCATAAAAATATATTCTGTATGTTTCAGTAATCAACCTACAAATATACTTAGAATATATGTCAATTACATACAAAGTATATCATCATCACATAGGTGTTAATTATATTATCATTTGTTCTTCTTTTCATCATCTGCCATCCTGAATTTTCCAATAAGATATCTAGAAGAAATTTCAACATACGAATCAAAATACAATCCAATTCAATATGATTAAGACAAGTAGAATAAAGAATTGTATCTCTATTAAACAACTTCAAAAGTCAATTCTAGATTCATATTACAGTAATTCTAGATAACAGAAAATATACTTGATTCATAAGATATCTGTATTTCACAAAGCACTTGTATCTTTTCAGAACAGTATATGTATTTTTTTTTTCTTTTTTCATTTCATACTTTAAAAGTTAATTTGACAAGCTTGAATCATACAAGAGCTTTCTAATGTACCCATGTAACGAGCTTTCAGTCAACAATCCCAGATCTGATCAGGATCTTAGGTTGCCAAATTTCAAGAGTCCTTTTTCAGGTCAACAATCCTTACATACCTATCTGCTCAAGTACAAAAGGCTCGTAATCAAACAAGTCAATAAACTCTCAAAATGCAATTGATATACTAAATAAATATAACCATCAAGTATGACATGTGTTTGGTTAATTAATGATTTCTGTCCTAGATATATTATAATATTTTCATTCCAAGATCTATTTATAAAATTATACACACTTAAGCGTAAATCTTCACCCCAATTTCCTGTAGGTCTCCAATAATATAATTTTTCAGGAATTGCAGAATTTTTATCAGAAAATATTAAAGCTGACCCGCAATTTACAGTTGGTACTTCAAATCTATTAGGTCTTCCTATATTCCACTCTTCTCCTGTTATAGGATTTCTTATCAAAATATCAGGTAATAATAAACTTGCATACCTTGGTCTCGTCTTGTATATGATTAATCCTTCATCTATCCCCATAATATGATTTATTCCTTCTAATGCATTGGGTGGAATTTTAGTAGTTTCTTCCATAGCCAGATATTCATGGTTAATTGAACTACGATTACATGATCTCCATATGAATTCATCTCTAATCTTAGTTATTTTTGCAACTTGTAGTCCCTGAAAATATTTTTCTTCAATACAGTTTATAATTTCCTTTGATACACAACACAGCCTGCATAGATCTTTAGCTGACAAGTTACTCAGTACTTCCCTTAGTGCATCAAACAGTAATTGCATCAATTCCATTTGTTAATTCTGTATAACACAAACAAAAATTTAGCAGAGACAAAAATTAACATAACCACTGCACTCCCTCGTGGAGTTAAGGAATAACTCAACAGACTAAGTTCGTTAAGTTAAGGACTAACTCTACGATACTATTAACTAAAAATAAAAACATATATAAATACACCTAGTTGCTTTAGATATGTTGCTTCATTTAGCTATCCTCCTAGAAGAGGTATCAATTTCATTAACTATTCTATTGACATGATTAGGTATAGCTTGTATTGGCAATCCTCCAGTAGGTTTACCTTCTATTGGTTCCTTCTGTCTAAGTGGTATATTTCTATTCTAATTTTGAATTGCAGCACTTCCAAATACAAAATCTAGACAATTGTTTAATTGTTGGATTATCTTTTCTAATTTCTCTATTCTAGATCCTTGTTCCAGTAATGCTTCATAACTTATATTCTTCTCATTTATATTTTCTCCTTCTTGGAAATTGTTGTTTCTCCAAGATAAATTCGGGTGATTTCTCCAATTAAGATTATAAGAATTTCCCAAGTTATCTCTCTAGTTTCTAGCATAAATAATATCTAAATCATTTATGTTTGCATTCTTTTCTACTAGCTTTTGATTTAATGATAACTCTTCTATTTTCTTTGTTAATTCATTTAATTTCACCTCAAGCATAGTACTTGAATCTATTTCATGCATTCCTCTTGGCAATATTTTTTTATTTGCAATAGCTTCAGCCGAATTTTCCCACTATGTAGTTCTTTTTGCAAAGTTTTCTAAATATGCCCAAGCTTCTTCACTACATAACTTTAAAAATCCATTTTAACAAGTAGATTCTAATAAAGATTTCATTGAAACATCTATGCCTTCATAAATTACACCTATTAATTGTGCTTTACTTATTGCATGATGTGGACATTGAGTCAATAAATCTTTAAATCTTTCAAAATATTTCCAAAATGATTCACCCTGTTTTTGGCTACACATTAATATTTCTTTCTTCTTTTTAATCGTTTGATGTGTTGGATAATATTTTTCCAGAAAAACAGAGCAAAATTCAGTCCATGTAGAAATTGAATCAAGCGATAAAGTATATAACCATCTCTTAGCTGTGTCTTTTAAAGAAAGAGGGATATATCTAAGTTTAATAGCATCTATACTCATGTTCAGCATTTTCATCACTTGACAAACTTCATTAAATTCTCTAAGGAAATAATAGGCATCCTCTCTTTCTAATCCATAAAAATGTGGCAATTGACTAATATAATTAGATTTCAGTTCAAACCTATCTCCCTCAAAGGTTGGCAATCGAATACATGAAGGTTCATCAACTAATTCAGGATACAGAATCTCTCCTAATGGTTTTTCTACTAGAGCAGCCATCTCTACGTTCTCTTTTAAAGAAAGGTTAGCTATACCCCAAAGAATTTCGTTAAAGTTCAGTTCAGAAAATTTTTCAGTACTCCTCTGCAATGAAAATTCCTAGGTAGATGTTCTTACTAATCGTTTAGTGCTTAGAGAACGGGTCCATGTGCTCATAAATAAATAGCAGAAGATTAATTACATACCAGTCTGAAGCTTTCCATTCAATAAATATTTGTTGTCGGATGAAGTTGAATCAGCTGCTTCTCCTTCAAGTTCCTCCACCGCATTCTCCTTTCCTTTAAAAGTGTTGGTAACTCGTAAATAACATTATGTTTTATATATATACTGCACATTCAAAAAGTGAATAAATCTCGTTGCAAGAACGTGTCTTGCAACGTACATCGTGGTTCCTATTTTTATGGGTACGTGTACCTCTACTAATTTCAAATTTTGGTAACCGCCAAATCGACGAAGTTTCGTTCCTGGTTAAAAGAATAACCGTTCTGCTTAATCCATGAACTAACCTCGTTGAGTTACAGATTACTCAATGGAACACAGTCGGTTACTATTGCTAACTCCATGGACTAACTTTGTTGAGTTATCTGTAACTCAACAGAGTGACCTTATGTTATATTACTGGCCTCGTGGAGTTACGTTTAACTCAACGGACTTACTTCGTTGAGTTAACACTTAGTAACTTCTAAGTTTTACTCTCGTAAGTTCCTCTCTATTCTTTTCTTTTATATTCTACTAACTAAAATAAAGTTAAATCTATGTCATTAATGCATCATTCTGATTAAAATTTGTTTAAATCTGAACATTATATAAGGATTTAACTTGCAGGTCATTTTATGTTATGCAGAATTTACATTTTACCTTGCAACATGTAGAAATTTTTAAGCATTTATCCTATCATTCAGCAAATTGTAAATCTATTACATATTCATTTATAAAGTTCCACAAATTACATAATATTCAATAAATTCCATTCATTTTACATCCAAAACATGTATGAAAATTGCATCTGAAAAATTATATTCATTAATATGAATCAATTACATTACAAGTATATCATACAATTTTACACAAGTAGACGAACAATACAATTTAATCTCTATTCCTAAGTTCATCTACTTCCTTCTAGAGTTTTTCTAATTGAAGTTCTAATTGATTAATTCTTTCTACAACTCCTGTAATTCCTCTAGAAGGTACAACTATCTCTGCAGTTACAAAATTTCTGTATTCTTTCACTGAAATGGTTCTTGATCTGATCCTTTTTGATGTCCATTTAGTGAAATCGATACAGACCACCATCAGTAGTAGAATCAAATCTCCATAAAATAATTTTTTCTTTACTGTTTTCAGCTTGGAGATAAAAACTACAGACCAATTTATTTGAATCTTATTCACAACTGCATATGTGGCCCATTTAACAAATTGACTTAATTCTATGTCATGGCCCTGTTGTTGATAGACATTTTTAATCAGAATGTTAGCTACCATGTGTGCTTTACCACTTAAATGCTTCAATCTGTTTAATAAAGGCACACTAGGATTGATAGCTAAACAATCTTTGATTTCCTGTTCAGTCCACTCGACTACAGTTGTATCTTCCAAAATTTTTATTACTTCATTCTTTAAAGTAAAAATGTTGTGGAGAAGCTCTGGTGTTATCTGTACATCATCTTCCTCCACATTTGAAATTAATCCTCCTTCTCTTTCTCTTAAATTTGCATAAAAACAGGGCACTAAATTCTCATATACTACATGCCCTCTCTCTTGAGAAATGAATTGCAGTAGACCTTGGAATTCAAATAGATCTTTGATTTCTTCCATTCCATCCCAATTTACTGGTCTACTGTATATAATGTCATAACCTCTTATTTCTTAGTATTTGGTATAAGCTTCCTGACTACAAAAATGTACTTCATTCAAAATTGTTGTTTTAGTCGGGTCAAGAAGGTGACTTTGTTGTTCCAGAGGGGTTTGCTCTTGCTCTTCCTCTTCTATAGGCTGCATTTGAACATTTTCAACAAATTCTTGAATTTCTATTTCTGTTTGTGGTGGTGAGCCAGCAGAACTCTCCACTTTGTCTTGAATTCTTTCCATAAATTGCTGAAGAGTTTCTTGCTCTTCAGTGGAATCTGTGAAATTATTTTTGTTCAAATGGCTTCTTTCAGCCTCTTCATTTTCTGCTCTTTCTTCTTTCTTTTGACTACCAATCTGTTCTATTACTGTTCTTTTTGATTTTGTAACAAATTAGGATGGAGTCATGGGCAATTCAGTTTTTGCCCTAATTTCTGTTTCTTCTTGTACAGGCTGTAGACTAATTTTATCCTGATTTTCTTCTTTTCTTTGCTCCTACTGCTGCAGCTCCTACTCCTCAGAATCGGATAGCAGGTTTATAAAAATTTGCTCCACAAGCCCTGTTGACAATGGTATCTCAGATTTAATTTCTTCATATGCAGGCACTTTTTCTTTTCCTTTCTTTTTTCTGATTAGTTGTGCCTATTCTTCCTCTTCATCTTCTGAAATTAAATCTACAAAAGTAGGCTCTACAGGCCTTTGAGCCACAAGTACTAGCTCTTCCTGTTTAACTTTTTCTATAATTACTAGTCTCGAAGGACTAGCCTCTCCTGCAGCACTTGATTTAGTTGCTGCCTGATACTGTTCAAATTTTATTTTGTATTGGGCCCTTATCCTTTCTTCGACCCTTTTTTTCTTAATGTCATCATATAAAATATGTGCCTTAGCTGTAGCTATCTCTTGAGTATCACCTTGGTCTCTTGTTGTTTTGACCAAGCTAGTAAATTTTTTCTCTTCTTCTTCAGTTCTCGGCCAAACAAATGCTAATCCTAGCAAAGGCCCTGTTGGTTGAACTGGAGGTCCTAACTGCTGTTCCTCAGGAACAGGTCTTTCAGCAATTGGTTCTTCCTGTTCTCTTGCTCATTGCTACTCCCATATTACCCAGCTTCCTCGACCAACAATGCGTTTCTTAAACCACAATCTGGCTTTACGTTGAATTAGCTCTAGGGCTACTTCATTGTTTGGCCAGATTTTTCTTTCTTTGCTAACTGCAATTTCAGTTGCCACTCTAATTCGTGTCTCCATTATCTGTGGTATTTGTATTTCTAACTCAACTAAAACTTTCCTCAAGTTAAAGAGTTTTGATTCTACCTTTTGAAGCTTTTTCTCTCTTGTTGTATTTCTGATCTTCTACTACATGTGTCATTCTTTAGATTCCTTCAGAAACTATGCAATGTCCACTGCATCTTCCCAGAATTCAAGTGTCATTTTCCTCATCTTGGAGTTACTCAACAGCACAGAATCGCTCTAATTTCTACTGTTCTAGATTCTAAATGATTTGCCGAATAATGCCCCCAAAACCCTAGGTTTTAGTTTAAATAAGCCCTAAGTTTAGGCGGGTAATCGGGCCATTTCCCGAACCAACTATTACTATTTTATCCGCAGTCTTAGCTACAGTACTCCATTGAGTTATAGTTAACTCAACGGAATAAGCTCGTTGACAAACTCAAGATTCAACGAAGTAAGCTCGTTGAGTTAAGCGTACTCAACGGACTCCCCATACAAACATATATAATAATAAAAATATTACAAATAATAGTTTTTCTATTTTTTTTTTTTATCAGTTTAACCGATATTATGTTTTGGTCAGACCGAAATATTTTTTCCAGTTGAACCGATACTATGTTTCGGTAAAACCAACATTTTTTCTGAAAATTAATATACATATTTTTTATGTTCCGGTCATACCAATGGATCTGGTCGGTTGAACCGCAATGATTTTTATATTATATACATATATATATATATTTTATATCAACATAAAAAACTGATTTTCTACTAAGTAAAGCTCAAGTAGTCCTCTACTCTGACTTCTTCCATAATTCCAAAGGAGCTCTTTGGTGTTTTCAGAATAGGTTTTAGTCTTTGTCCATTTACTTTAAATATATTCTTATTTTTAGGATTTTCAATATCAATAGCTCCATAAGGATAAATATTTCGAACTATGTAAGGTCCTGCCCATCTAGATCTTAATTTTCCTAGATGGTTATGGAGTCTAGCCATATAAAGATATACTTCTTGTCCTATTTCAAAGCTTTTTGGAATAATTTTTCTATCATGCTAGAATTTAATTTTCTCTTTTTCTCTTACAGTCTTCGAATAAGCTTCATTTCTAAATTCTTCTAATTCAATTAATTGCATTTTTCTATTTTTAGCAGCTTGATTTAAATTAGTGTTTAGAGTTTTTAATGCCCAATAAGCTTTCTGTTCTATTTCATCAGGTAAATGACAACTTTTTCCATATACTAGCCTAAAAGGTGACATACCAAAGCTCGTTTTATAAGCAATTCTATAAGCCCAAAGTGCATCTATCAATCTATTAACCCAATCTGTTCTAGTAGGATTTACTACTTTTTCTAAGATTAACTTAATTTGTTAGTTGGCACTTTCTACTTGTCCACTTGTTTGCGGATGATATGATGTTGCAATTTTGTGGTTTACTCCATATTTCTTCATTAAGGCTTCAAAGCTTCTATTACAGAAATGAGTTCTTCTATCACTGATAATAGCTTTAGGTATTCCAAATCTGGCAAATATATTCGTTCTTATAAATTGTATTACCACTTTGTTGTCATTAGTTTTTATAAGAATAGCTTCTATCCATTTAGATACATCCACCCCCAACAATATGTAATTAAATTGATTAGACATAGGAAATGGACCCATAAAATCTATTCCCTACACATCAAAGATTTCAACCTCAACAATAGGATTAAGAGGCATCATATTCCTCTTTGATATTCTTCCTATTTATTGACATCTTAAACAACTTAAGCAATATTTATGAGCATCTTTGAATAGTGTTGGCCAATAAAACTCACATTGCAGAATTTTTACAGTAGTTTTCCCTGAACCAAAATGCCCTCCACAAGCTTAGTCATGACAGAAAGACAATATGCTCGGATATTCAGTTTATGGAACACACCTCCTTAAAACCAAATCAGGACATTTCTTAAATAAGTATAGGTCTTCCTAATAGTAAAACAATTTCTTATCCTGTCTATTCCAATCCTTAGGTGTTACACAAGTAACTAAGTAATTAACTATGTCTGCATACCAAGGCATTGTGTTGATGGTCATTAATTGTTCGTTAGGAAAATTATCCTTAATTTCAATATTTGATTTTTCTATTTGTAATCTTGATAAATGATCTGCTACTACATTCTCACAACCTTTTTTATCTTTAATTTCTAGATCAAATTCTTGTAATAATAATATCCATCGGATCAATCTAGGTTTAGTTTCTTTTCTCTTTATTAGATGTTTTAGAGCTGAATAATCCGTGTATACTATTACTTTAGCTCTAATCACATATGATCTAAACTTTTCTAAGGCAAACACAATAGCTAATAATTCTTTTTCAATAGTTGTGTAATTAACTTGAGCATCATTTAAGGTTTTACTTGCATAATGAATCACTCTAGGAGATTTTTCTATTTTCTGTCCCAACACTGCTCCTACACCAAAATCAGATGCATCGCACATTAATTCAAATGGATGGTTCCAATCAGGTGCTTGAATTATAGGAGTTGAAATTAAGCTAGTCTTAAGTCTGAAAAATGCTTCCTTCCAATTTTTATCAAAGTTAAATGGGACATCTTTTAATAGATTAGTTAAAGGTCTAGCTATTTTGCTAAAGTCTTTAATAAATCTTCTATAAAAACCAGCATGTCCTAGAAATGATCTAATATCTTTTACTGATTTAGGTTCTAGTAGATTAGAAATTACTTCTATTTTAGCTTTATCTACTTCCAACCCTTTCTTAGAAATAACATGCCCTAAGACTATTCCTTGTTTAACCATGAAGTGACATTTTTCCCAATTTAAAACCAGATTTTTTCCACACAGCATTTTAATATTTGGTCTAAATTGCTTAAACAAACTTCATATGAGTTGCCATACACACTAAAATCATCCATAAATATTTCTAAGAAATCTTCAGTCATTCTAATAAATATGCCCTGCATACACCTTTGAAAGGTAGCTAGTGCATTGCATAATCTGAATGGCATTCTCTTAAAAGCATAAGTTCCATTAGGACATGTGAACGTTGTTTTCTCTTGATCCTCTAATGCTACTGGAATTTGATTACAACCTGAATACCCGTCTAAGAAACAAAAATATTCTTGCTCTACTAATCTTTCCAACATTTGATTTATAAAAGGTAAGAGAAAATGATCTTTCCTAGTCACAACATTCAGCTTTCCATAGTCTATACATACTCTCCAGCCTGATTGAATTCTAGTAGGTATCAAGTCTTGACTTTCATATCTAATAATTGTTAATCCTGATTTCTTGGGAACTACATGGATTGGGCTAACCCACGAACTATCAGAAATCGGATAAATTATGTCATTATCTAACCATTTAATTATTTCCTTCCTGACTACTTATTTAAGGTTTGTATTTAATCTCCTCTTAGGAATTCTAACAGGTTTAGCATTCTCTTCTAAACATATGTGGTGACAACATAAAGTTGAACTTAACACTTTTATATCAGTCAAAGTCCATCCTATTGCTTCTTTATAACTTTTTACTACATCTTTTAATTTAGCTATTTGATCCTCTTTTAAATCTGAAGCAATAATGATTGGAAAAGTTCGTTTATCTTCCAGAAGTATATAGGTTAATTCAGGAGCTAAAGGTTTTAATTCTAAATGCTGCCCATCAGAAGCTAAAGCTCCTAATTGAACATCATCATTTTCTAAATTAATTTCTTCCAGATCTCCTTCTGTATTTATGCTTTCACTTTCTTCTAAAATTTCAGAATTGATTTGCCTATTTAATTCTTCTTGAATCACATCATCTAACATATCTCATTCATCCTCTAAAAACTCTATGGTATGTAAGGACATTTCTAATTCCTCAAACTTTTCTGGTTAGAAAATATTTAATTGAGTATCCTCATTACCATATGCTAACTTCATTACTCCAGTTTTACAATTTATAACAGCCCCTGATGTTGCTAAAAATGGCATTCCCAAAATTAAAGATGTATCACTATTTTTATGCTTAATTTGTTGGGAATCCAAAATTACAATATCAATAGGATATATAAAAATTTTTATTTTAATTAAGACGTCCTCTATTTTTCCTCTAGGGTATCTTATACTTCTATCAACTAATTGAATAACTATACTAGTAGGAGTTAAGCCTTCTAATCCTAAGGATGCAAATATATCACTTGGCATAACATTTATACCTGCACCTAAGTCTATTAAAGTTTTTTCTAGAATGGTATTTCCTATGGTGCATGATATAGCAGGGATTCTAGGATCAGATAACTTTTTAGGAATTTGTGACAGAAATAGGGAACTACTTTGCTCAACTAAAAAGACATTTCTAAGAACTTTTTGCTCTCTTTTCTTAGTACACCAATCCTTCAAAAATTTAGCATAAGGTGGCATTTTCTGCAATAAATCTAACAAAGGAATGTTAACTTGTACTTTTTCAAAAATTTCTCTGATTTTTTCTTGTTTTTCAGGTATTGTTTATTGTAATTTTTCAGGATAGGGTGCTAAAGATTTTGATTTCAAAGATTCTTTTTCTTTCACTTGATTTGTTTGATCATTTTTAGCTTCATTAGCATATTCAAATTGTTCTTCAGTGATTTCTGGATTTTTAGCTATTACATTTTCATTATCATTTTGATTTTTACTCTTATCCACCTTCATATCATTTTCATTTTGAGTTCTTGGTGGTATATCAGTTCCAGATCTTAATGTTACACAAACATCTTCCAGATTTTCATTACTCTTGTGATGTTTTTGTATATCATTTTCATGATTATGATCTTCAATTGTTTTTAGTTTTAAAGTGCATTCTTTAAATTCTCTTGCATTAATATTTTCTGTTTGCTGTATATTTTGCAAATTACGTAGTTTTATAACATTATAATTTTCATTATCCTATTGCATAACTTGTATTTTCGTTGTATATTCGTCTAATGCTTTTAATTTTTTTTCAAGATCATCCAATTTCATTGCATTCAATTTTTGATCAATTTTCATTATAGTTTTTTCAGTTTCGTAATTTATATCCTTTTTAGGTTTTGAATATGCTTCCTTATAATTTAATTGGTTGACTTCTTGTTGCTGACACATAAAGTATTCCAATTTGTCAAGGTTTTGCTCTATACTACGCTCTAGTCTGTCTTACCTATCCCAAACTTCTGTGTCTCTCAACATATTACACATTCTATACTAACCATCAATTGGGTAAACTATAGGATTCTCACACTCGGCTCTATTATATTGAGGATAATTCATTTGTTGTTCATGGGATCTAACCATCTGTAAATATCTCAATTTCAAACAGTCAGAAATGTCATGTCCTTCAGAATTGCAGAATTCACATATGCTAATTACAGGTTTTAGAAATCTTTGAGGATAAGCAAATGCCATATTCTTAATTACATAAGAAAACACACAACACTCAGGCTATTAAAACAAAACAGCTCTAACAGTTGCTTATATCTAGTCAATTCAATTCCCCGGCAACAGCGCCATAAAACTTGTTTATGTTTTCCTAGCACGACACCAGAATATCTGGTTAGATCTTCAATAACGTACTAGAAAAACTTAGATTTGTTACTTCTATTTTTACTAAGTTAATTTATCTTTATGTCTATTCTTTCTTTTAGAAGTAAACAAACAACCTTTAATACAATTTAGATATTAAGTCCAATTTGTACTTTAACTGCAAGTGCACAGTGTCTATTGTATCAGTGTGCAAGTACAGGTCGATCCTACAGGGAATTGCTGAAGAATTTGAGAACTGTTCGTTTATTAACAATCAAATTTATATATTCAATAAGTTCTCTGTTGAATTACAATTAACTCAACGGACAAAGTTCGTTGAGTTATGGCTAACTCAACAGACTAACCTTGTGGACTTAAGTTAACTCCACGAGCTTGTCTTTTCTTTTTAATACTACTATTTACAGAGGAATTCGGCCAACCATTGGGCGATTCCACAGATTGTAAATAACATCAATTAAGCTCTTTAATGTTAGTTAACATTGGATTTATCATTAAGCAATACTAACATTCAGATAATTCAAACAGTAACCATTAAAATCTTTAAGTCTTTTGAACGAACCAATTTCAGTAAACTGTAAAACTAAAACAACATAAAACAATCACAACACTGACAAAGATAACATTAATCACGATACAACACTCAAATACAACATACAAACATAGATAAATTGTTTTTGGTATTTTTGTTTTAATATGAACATGGAAATGGGCGAAAGGTGAAATTTAAATAATCTCACTTGACAGTAAATACCTCCAACACTACTTGCAACGCGATTACTCCACTGAAAATTAAACCACTTACAATTCTGTCTCCTCTCTTTATAGAATTGCGAGTCCAGAATTGTAAGATAATCTTCTCTTCAGCATACAGGCATCAACCTGAAGCTAAGGCTAAAAGCTTTACAATCTCCTGAAATATGAGTCGACGCTTGGTGAAAATGGCTTCCCTTCCCACGACGTGATCACTCCTTACAATGGTTGTCAGGCACTGTGTTTGGCTCGGAATCAACCCGACATCAAGAAAGTATTCTCACAGACCTCCAATGGTTGGTGATTATGGTGGTGGTAACGATGGTTGGTGTGATACTTTAGAGAATCGCCAATACTGTCTGTAGAAAGCTCAGTGCTCCTCCTCTATATACACTTGCTATCCATCGATCACACCCTTTCTTCTTTTTCTTCTTTTCTTTTATATTTCTTCAGTAGAAACTGCTTCTACTTGAATGGTCGGTTGGATTTCTTTCATTCATATCAACGGCGATGATTTCTTCTGCCTACACAATACATGCAATCGTGGTTTTTCTTCCAACTGTCCTGTTTCTGCAACCGCTACAGTGGCATATTAGAAAATAAATAGTCCGTGGAGTTACAGATAACTCAACGGACTTTCTTCGTTGATTTAACTATAAAACACGTGCATAAATTTAACTATCTGATGCTCAGGTGCATTTCGGATACTTATAAACTTAACTATCTGATGCTTAGATGCATTTCAGATACTTATAAACTTAACTATCTGATGCTCAGATGCATTTCGGATAGTTACAAATAACTCACCGATATATAACTTAAGTAAATCTACCAGATATCGACACGTGTCGGTAGCAGTTTAATCATAAAATAACATTTCGGAGAGTTACAGGTCTAACTATTCGATGCTCAAATGCATTTCAGATAGTTACAGCTTACTCACCGAAAATCCACTTAAGTCACTTTACTAGAACATGACACGTGTCCTCAGCTATTTTATAAATAAAAAGAGATTTCAGAGAGTTATACATATAATTGTCTGATGCCCAGCTGCAATTTTGGATAGTTATAGATAACTCACCGATTTAGTAATAAACAAATGTTTTTATAATAAGAATTTTACCACGTGCAAAAATAACAAATTAAGTTTGTAACGCTAACCTAACGCATTGCCTTAGTGTTCAATATAGCAACTCAATGTGTTTAGTTATGTTAAGTTAACGAGTTAAACATGTGCACCTCACGTGATACAATACAACATTCGTAACTTATAATTTCACCACGTGTATAACACTAACTTAACGAGTTCGTCTCTTCTTTTACTCACTAACTTAACGAGCTATCAAAACGTGCATTGTTCATGATACATAAGATATAACTTTAAAACATATCATGCTTTTCAATAAAAACACACGTTAACTTAACGTTTAGCTAAATGAGAAATTAATGCAATGAAACGACTAATTATTAACTTCATGAAACTTTCACAACATAACTACTCAGTAATTTAAACATAACTATCCGACATGTTCGGTCTGTTAAACATAACTGTCCAAATTATCAGAAAATTCGGATACTTAAGAATTTCACAGCCTGCAACTTACCGACAGTTCAGAAATGTACTAAATTAACATTAATTCTCCAAAATTAAGCAGATTCTTCAATTAAAGCATATAACAGTGCAATTATAACATAATGGCTTAATTCTTATATGATAAGCTAAATATTATGCAATTAACCATCATTTAACCGTTAATAATATGCACTTTTTCATTCTAAACAGCGGGTATTTGCTCTATTGCATCTAGTAATGGAATGTTAATCCTAACCTGTTCAAAGATTTCTCTCATCTTAATATTCTGATCAATATCCATATGTGGAGTTCTTAATCTATGGGGAAAAGGGGCAGGTTGACTTTCTAAAGGGATACTTACCTTAGATAACTTACCTTTACCATTTTTATCACCCAATAAAATTTCATTTTCAAATTCTTTATTTAGTTGATCAGATGAACCTAAATCATCTATAGGAACACTCATCGGTATAAGAGAAGGAGTTTCCTTTTTAGGAATGCTCACTTCTCTCCCAGACCTTAAAGTAACATAAGTTTCAACTGATTCATCCTCAACTAATGATGTTGATCTTAAATCTATGTTTTCATAAACATCTATGTCAATGGGGGCACTGGAGGCTTTTGCTAAGTTTAATAAATCCATAGAGGTGTTAAGTTCAGCAATTGCTTTAGCTAAGTTGATTGAAGATTCAGCATAGGGAAGATTTCCTATAGGCTTTTTCATTTTAATTTCACAACTATAGCTACTAGTGTCATAAACATCAGCATTATAATTTAAATTTTTCATAGATAGGCTAACAATAGAACTAGAACATGCACCTACATTGCTATTTAGCATATAAAATGAGCAATCAGCATCAACATGATTATTCAATTTGCGTTTAGAACATGTAGGTGTCAAATCAAAACTAAATTCATCCATATTATAAATTAAATATTTATCTAGAATGGCATGCAAATTTTCAACTAAATGAACAAACCGAATGATTTCAATCAAGCACAATCTTCAAGTGATTTAAGCAAATCTGCAACATAATAGAGAAATTGATAAACAATTATTTTTTCTTTTACTTGAAACTTAATTTTCCATAGATTCATTCAGTGACTATTCTATTATAATGCCATTAAATTCTAGATACAAACAGCAATGAATATATCTCACAAACATTGTATATAATTTAAGTTTCATCTAAAACAAGTAGTCATGGAATTTTTGAAACTAAACTGTACTACCTTGGCTTAAACATTTTCTACAGAAATTCATATAGCTTGTAAATTCACAAATAAATACTCTTTTGAAAGGTAGTTACTTCTAGTTTCTAAAAAAAATTAGAGACAAAAATTTCCAAAACTGAAGTATCATCAAAATCATGTGAAACTCAGATAACTCAAAATTCGTAATCTGCAGAACATGTCATTTTAGAAAAATTCTTCAGAAATGTATGTAAATTCAAATACAACGTATAATACCATGTTTGAAAGATAAACTACTGTAGTTTCATGGAAAATTTTCAAAAATAATTTTTATTTAAACATGTAACTGCAGTTTCAAATATAAGAGTGCATGTTATGAAAATCCTGCCCAGAAAATAACCATCTGATAGATATCGGATAGCTCACCCTAACTATCCGATTTTACTGTACAATCGGAGAGTTATGGGTGTAACCCTCTGGTAAGGGGCAGAATCAGATATTTTTGGTTATAACTATCCGATTTTGTCATGAGGGTCAGATAGTTATGTCCTTAACTATCCGATCTTCATAATATTGATTAAATATAATATGCCAACTTAAAAAAATCACACAGAATTCTACATAACTCCAAATGAAACATGTAAATACTCGTTGGAAAGGTAATTTCATCTACTTTCTGGGAAAAATCACAGAATTAAATTTTAAAAACTTTCATAATAGCATATTTTCAAAGTTCATTAGCAGAAACCTATCTAGAGTTCTATAAAATATCCCTATTTTCTAAGATTTTTATCTTTTAACATACTAATCAGAATTTTATGCATAAGTACTCAAAAGAAATCTCAGAATCCGAGTGTTTAGAAAAAATATCACAAAAAATGAGTTCTAATCTTGTGCACATCAAAAAATTAAATTTCCAAAAAGGCAGATTCTGTCTTAATAATTTGTACATAAAGATTATCATTACTCCATTAAACTACTTGTCACCAAATTATATATTTGAATTAAACATGTAACAAGTAATTCAGATAACAAAGAATTGAATACATAGAATGGTCAATCCATGTATCCATTTCCTTGCAAACACACAAAGAAAAATAATAACTGAACTAAACAAGAAAACAAACAAAACTAGAACAATATAAAGGATATTAAATCTTGCAAACCATCTAATAAATCATTTTAAAGTGCCAAAAACTTGTAACGCTTTTATGTGTTGTTAAATTAACGGCAAAAGTACAAATTTTACATTTATAACTGCAAGCGCATGGTGTCCATTGTAATAAACATGTGTAAGTACAGGTCGAATCCATAAGGAGTTTGTCTTAAATAATTTTTATTAAAATGATTATCTGATTAAATATCCACATTAAACTAACTCATAATTAAACTCTAATTACTTAATATTAATATACAAAATTCGTAGCACAATTAAGGTTTATAAGATTACCCCAAAATCCAATTAATTCTTAAGTTATGATAAGATATTTAAGAAATCAATGAGTATTAATCCTGAAATCACAGAATTTATGCTTGACTTTTAACTCTAATAACTTCCAACTTGAATGTTTAAAAATCCAAAATAAATAACAGTTAGAAAGATCCTTGGAATATCTTTAAAATGGCAGTGATTTTGTGGATTAACTCAAATTAAAATGCTGGAAATATCTTATTTAAGAAAGGGCCACAGACAATTATGGAAAATTTCCAAAAACGCACCTTTGGTGCAAAAATCAAATCTCCATCAAATCTTCATGAAATACTAAAAAATAAGCACGCCTTGAAAGTAGATTTGTTACACTAATAAGGAAAATTTACAAAACTGAATTCCATAAAATACACGATGCAAGTACAGCACAGGCGTCGAGCTCAAAACTAGCACTTGATAGAGACTCAAAACCGCTGATACCTTTACAAAATAAAATCAAAAATCTTCAAAAAACATTCTAAAAAATTCTAAAACTTTGTAAACTTGTTCTACACTCATTATACTTACAAAACAAAACAAAAAAATGGAATTTAGAATGACAAACAAGTGGATACAATTCAAACAAAAACTACTAACAATCTAGCCATCTAAGAAACGGAAAACTACCTTCACAATTCACATCATCACATTCATTCAAACTATACATATGATATGAACTCAATTCTTATATCAATTAACATCAAAATATATATGATCTTTAATTTAGAACATTTGAAACAAAGATTTATGCATAGAATTTCGTTCTTCCACATACTCAAACTATACTCATACATATAGAATTGTAAAGCATGGAAACTAGTATGAGGATCTCTCTTTTCCATCATACATTTTAATCTTCCACGTTTCTTCAAGCAATAACTCCCCAAAGTCCTTGAAATCAATGCACTAGCCACCTTTCAAAGGTGTATGTTAGGCATATTCACTGGAATGATTGAAGATTTTTTAGAAATATTTATGTATGATTTTATTGTGTATGGAACATCATATGAAGTGTGTTTAAACAATTTAGACCAAGTATTAAAATGCTGTGTGAAAAAAAATCTAATTCTAAATTGTGAAAAATGTCACTTCATGGTTAAACAAGGAATAGTCTTGGGACATGTTGTATCAAAGAAAAGATTGAAAGTAGATAAAGCTAAAATAGAAGTAATTTCTAATCTACTAGAACCTAAATCAGTAAAAGATATCAGATCATTTCTAGGACATGCAGGATTTTATAGAAGATTTATTAAAGTTTTTAGCAAAATAGCTAGACCTATAACTAATCTATTAAAAGATGTCCCATTTAATTTTGATAAAAATTACAAAGAAGCATTTTTCAAGCTTAAAACTAGCTTAATTTCAACTCCTATAATACAAGCACCTAATTGGAGCCATTCATTTGAAATAATGTGTGATGCATTTGATTTTGCTATAGGAGCAATACTAGGACAGAAGATAGAAAAATCTCATAGATTGATTTATTATCCAAGCAAAACATTAAATGATGCTCAAGTTAACTATACAACTATTGAAAAAGAACTGTTAACTATTATGGTTGCCTTAGAAAAGTTTAGATCATATCTGATTGGAGCTAAAGTGATAGTATATACAGATTATTCAGCTTTAAAACACCTAATAGCAAAGAAAGAGACTAAACCTAGATTGATCCGATGGATATTATTATTACAAGAATTTGATCTAGAAATTAAAGATAAAAAAGGTTGTGAGAATGTAGTAGCAGATCATTTATCAATATTAAAATAGAAAAATCAAATATTGAAATTAAGGATAATTTTCCTAATGAACAATTAATGACCATAAAAACAATGCCTTGGAATGTAGATATAGTTAATTATTTAGTTATAGGTTTAACACTTAAGGATTGAAATAGACAAGATAAGAAATTGTTCTTTTCAAGAGTAAAATATTACTATTGGGAAGACCCATACTTATTTAAGAAATGTACTGATCTGGTTTTAAGGAGGTGTCTTCTAGAAAATGAATATCAGAGCATATTATCTTTCTGCCATGACCAAGCATGTGGAGGGCATTTTTGTTCAGGGAAAACTACTACCAAAATTCTACAATGTAGATTTTATTGGCCAACACTATTCAAAGATGCTCATAAATAATGCTTAAGTTGTTTAAGATGTCAACAAATAGGAAGAATATCAAAGAGGAATATGATGCCTCTGAACCCTATTGTTGAGGTTGAAATCTTCGATGTGTGGGGAATAGATTTTATGGGTCCATTTCCTATGTCTAATCAATTTAATTATATATTGTTGGGGGTGGATTATGTATCTAAATGGATAGAAGTTATTCCTACAAAAACTAATGACAACAAGGTAGTAATACATTTTATAAGAACTAATATAATTGCTAAATTTGGAATACCTAAAGCTATTATAAGTGATAGAGGAACTCATTTCTGTAATAGAAGTTTTGAAGCCTTAATGAAGAAATATGGAGTAAATCACAAAATTGCAACATCATATCATTCGTAAACAAGTGAACAAGTAGAAAGTGCAAATAAACAAATTAAGTTAATCTTAGAAAAAATAGTAAATCCTACTAGAAAAAATTGGGCTAATAGATTAATAGACGCACTTTGGGCTTATAGAATTGCTTATAAGACAAACTTAGGTATGTCACCTTTTAGACTAGTATATGGAAAAAGTTGTCACTTACTAGCTAAAATTGAACATAAAACTTATTGGGCATAAAAAACTCTAAACACTAATTTAAAGTAAACTGCTGAAAATAGGAAAATGCAATTGATTGAATTAGAAGAATTTAGAAATGAAGCTTATTCGAAAATTGTAAAAGAAAAAGAGAAAATCAAGTTCTAGCATGACAAGAAAATTATTCCAAAAACCTTTGAAATAGAACAAGAAGTATATCTTTACATGACTAGACTCCATAACCATCTTGGAAAATTAAGATCTAGATGGGCAGGACCTTACATAATTTGAAATATTTATTCCTATGGAGCTATTGAAATTGAAAATCCTAAAAATCAGAATATATTTAAAGTAAATGGACAAAGACTTAGACCTATTCTGAAGATTCCAAAAAGTTCCTTTGGAATTATAGAAGAAGTAAGAGTAGACGACTACTCAAACTTTACTTAGTAAGAAATTATCTAAGTATAAAAATATATATATATATTTAAACATAGTCATGGTTCAACCGAAAGAAATTATCGATTTTACCGAAACATATAAAAAAAGAAAAAAAATATTGCGGTTCAACCGACAGGATCCATCGGTCTGACCGAAACATAAAAAAATCTATATATTATATTGAGTAAAATGTCGGTTTTATTGAAGCATAGTATCGATTCAATTAGCATAGAAAAAAAAAAATTTAATTTTAGTTCAACCGAGGAATATAATAGTTTGACTGAAATTCAAAAATGTTGAAAAATTAACAGTTGGTTAGACCAGAAATTCTTCGATCTTGACCGAAATAAAAATTATTATTATAAGTATTTTTTATTAGTTATAACTTTACGAGAAGTCCATTGAATTACGCTTAACTCATCGAACTTACTTCATTGAGTCAAGGATACATTAACGAATGTGATGCGTGTGTCTTCCATCAAGTATATGTATGTGTCTTTGTATATGGTTGTATTTCTTTGATAATTTGTACAGGGGAAAACTTGTCTTTTGTGTATCACCAACCGTTGCCCCTATATATGTAAGGGGTCATCCACATCCAAGAGATGTCATGTCAAACCATACCTTGATTTTGTTCTCCCCCTTCTTTGTACCAGCAACCATACAGCAAGGAATCACGATAGATTGATCACCCGTGGACGTACCCATGTTGAGGAACCACGTAAATTTGTTGTTCTTCAAATTCTCCACTCGCAATCCTCTCTTCCACACAGATCTCTTCTCCACGCCACCCCTAGATGCTCCACGTTTGTTTGATCTTTCCGCACAACTGGTATCAGAGCCAGGTTGGACATCTCCGGGTTTGCATCTGAAGTTTCGAAGAGATTGATCAAGGTTCAAGCCATTTCTGCAAGGGATCTCTCCATTGTTGTAACTGCCGTCGTCGCTAGCGCTAGTCTGCACACTCCGACACCAAGTCGTGCGCCTTCCTCGTCCGTGCTCCTTTGCGTCTCAAATTTTGAGGACGTGTAGTAAACTTCTTGAACTTCCTTCCTTTAAACTTTCGAAGATATTTATCAAGTTTAAAGCCATTTCCGCAAGGATATCCCCCATTATCGTAACTGTCATCGTCGCCGGTGCCAATCTACACACTCCAACGCCAAGTCGTGCACCTTCTTCGTTCGTGCTCCGTTGCGTCTCAAATTTTGAGGACGTGTAGTAAGCTTCCTGAAATCCCTTCCTTTAAAGTTTCGTGGTCAGAAGTTTCGTATTCAGAGAGATACAATAGGAGGCGTTTGGCCAAGGCACACCAGTTTTCTAGACGAGTGACTCTTTGATTGTCGGATTTTGGGCATTTTGTGATTGTGGTTTTGTGCTTGGTTTGTGTGAGTATTTGCTACTATTTTGTGATAAGTAGTGTGCTTGGCTTGTGGCTGATTACATTTCGTTCAAATCAGTAGTTTCAATAGCATATTGTTGTTGAGATATTGCTTGTTATTGTGTACCTTGCCGTAGAATTGTATTTGTTGAAATCACATGGTATCTCGTGTGTATTGCCGGTTGTTTGTTGTTTTGAAAACATGAATACTTCGGGGTTGAAGATAGAAAAGTTTGATGGTAAGAATAGCTTCAGCTTATGGCAAATTAAGATGAAAGCATTTCTAAAACAACAAGGTATTTGGGCTCCTTTAAATAAGGAAACTACTCTTAACAAAAATTCGCTAGAGTTTGAATTGCAGGAGGAGAAAGCTCACTCCACCATCTTGTTGTGTTTGTCTGATGAACTTATAATAGAAGTTGCTGATGAATCTACCTCGTTAGGTCTTTGGCAGAAACTTGAGTCATTGTATATGACTAAGTCTTTAACAAACAAATTGTTGTTAAAGCAGAGACTGTTCTCTTTAATGATGATAGAAGGTGTACCTCTTAAGCAACATTTAGATCAGCTAAATGCTATTCTGATGGAACTCAAGAATATTGGAGTAATCATAGAAGATGAAGATGCAGCTCTTATCTTGCTTTGTTCACTCCCATTGAGTTATGAAAACTTTGTTTAGTCTTGTGTAGTTGGAAGAGATTCAATTACATTGGAAGAAGTGAGGTCCAGCCTTCATTCAAGGGAGCTCAGGCACATGGTGCATGGTAGAAATGAGACAAGTGGTGTTGGCCTCTCAGCTCAGCAGCAATAGAACAGGGGAAGAAGCCAGAGACAAGGTGGAGGGAAGAATAGAAGTAGAAGCAAGTCGAAGGGCAAGTACTTTAGGGATACTTGCCATTACTGTAAGGAGAAAGGACACTGGAAATCACATTGTCCCAAGCTTATGAACAAAGGAAAGGCTACTGTGGTAGAAACCAGTTCTGCATCAAGTGATGACTTTTCTCTTATAGTTTGTTGTAGTGCTAATTCTAATGATCAATAGATTATGGACTCAGGAGATTCACATCATATGACTCCTACTAGGGAGTATTTTGACACCTACGAGCAGGTGGAGGGTGGTCAAGTGACTTTGGCCAACGATGATGTGTGTTCTAGAGTTGGTGTGGGTACTATAAAATTTAAACTGCATGATGGCACAGTTAGAATTCTAAAGGACGTTTGGCACATCCCAAAGCTTGGAAAAAGTCTAATCTCACTAATGGCCCTTGATGCTAAGGGTTATAGATATACAGGTGGTGAGGGTAAGATCAGCATACTGAAAGGCTCGTTAGTTGTTATGAAGGGAACCAAATCTGGTCCCTTATACATTTTGCAGGGTACTCCAATTGTTGGTGCAGCTACATCAGCTATATCTGCTTAGCAAGATTTTTCTGTCATGTGGCACTCAAGGATGGGTCATTTGGGGCAAAAAGGAATGCAAAAACTGAGTAGTCTAGGCAAGTTTGATGGGCACAAGGTTGCTTGTATTGACATGTGTAAGCATTGTGTCTTTGGCAAACAAAAAAGAGTGTCATTTGCACGCAGTCAGCATAGCTCCAAGAGAGTTCTTGATTGTATTCATGTTGATTGTTGGGGGTCTTCACGTCAGCCTTTTATTGCAAGTTCCAAATATTTTCTTTCTATCATTGACTTTCATTCAAGGATGAACTGGGTTTTCTTTTTGACACACAAAAGTGAAGCTTTTTTCTTGCTTCAAGCATTAGAAGAAGTTGGTAGAAAACCAAACAGACAGAAAGTTAAAATATCTTAGAACTGATAATGGTCTTGAGTTTTGTTCTCAAGAATTTGATAACTTTTGTAAAGATTAAGGCATTACACGGCATAACATTGTCAGGTATACCCCTTAGCAAAATGGAGTGGCTGAAAGATTGAACAGAACACTCCTAGAAAAGGCATGTTGTATGCTGTCTCATGCAGGTTTGAGCAAGAAGTTTTGGGCAGAGGCTATTAACACAGCTTCCTATCTAGTGAACAGGTCCCCTTCTAGTGCCTTAGATGGGAAGATACCTCTTGAGGTATGGTTGAAAAGATCTGCTAGTTATTCAAAGCTCAAAATTTTTGGGTGTCCAGCTTACTATCATGTGAACAATGGCATGCTGGAACCACGTGCCAAGAAAGGCATATTTGTGGGCTATGGTGTTAGTGTAAAGGGATACATGATATTGAATCTCACAAAGTAATATATAGTCGTGATGTTACTTTTGATGAGAATTCTCTTTTGCAGGAAATAGATAAACTAGTAGGTGAAGCACCAGAAATTGAGCACACCCTTCCTGAACAAATGAAGATAGATGATGCACAACAGCCGTCTATCACTGATCAAGTTGAAATTAGAGAAATCTCATCTGAAACTCAGGAAAATGAAGTTGAGGAGGAAGAGGTGGAGTAACCACCACCAAGAACCATTGGCAAAGATCGTCCTAGAAGAGACGTTAGACCTCCGATTAGATATGGCTACGATAGTTTGGTTGCTTTTGCCTTACAAGTAGCAGTTGAGGTGGAGGATTCTGTTGATCCACCTACATATGAAGCTGTAATGAAAGATTCAAAAGCTAGTCTTTGGATGTCTGCTATGGAGGAGGAACTCCAATCTCTCCATAAGAACAAGACTTGGGAATTGGTGAAACGTCCAAAGAATACAAATATTGTTAGTTGCAAATGGGTCTATAAGAAGAAGATTGGGACTCAGGGCAACGCAGGTGTGCGGCACAAGGCAAGATTAGTCGCCAAAGGTCATTCACAACGAGAAGGAGTTGACTTCAATGAGGTATTTGCTCCTGTTGTATGTCATACATCTATTAGAATTTTGTTATCCATTGTTGTAGCACATAATTTAGAATTAGAACAACTAGATATAAAGACGGCCTTCTTGCATGGTGAGTTGGAAGAAAATATTTGGATGGAACAACCAACAAGGTTTGTAGTGAAAGGTAAATCTGATTAGGTGTGCAAATTAAATAAGTCCTTGTATGGACTTAAACATTCACCACGACAATGGTACAAAAGGTTTGATGCCTTTATAGTTAAAGTTGGTTTTAGACGCAGCAACTATTATTCATGTGTATATGTTAAAACTCTTGATAAGAGTACACATGTTTATTTGTTATTGTATGTTGATGATATTCTTATAGCTGCGAAAAATATCGAAATGATACAGGAGCTGAAGGACACATTAAAATCAGAATTTGATATGAAGGATCTTGGTCCAGCTAGCAGAATTCTTGGAATGGAGATTAGGTGTGAAAGAAATTCTGGTAAGCTATTTTTGAATCAATAGAAGTATATTGAGAAGATCCTTAGCAGATTTGGTATGGCTTCATGCAAAGCCATTAGCACGCCTTATGACAGAAATGTCAAATTGTCATCTGCGATGTGTCCACAAACTAATTCTAAAAAGCTTGATATGCAGCGAGTTCCTTATGCACAGGCAGTTGGAAGTCATATGTATGTTTGGTATGCACTAGGCCTGATCTGGCATATCCTTTGAGTGTTATTAGTAGGTTCATGTCCAATCCAGGCAAGGAACATTGGAAAGCAGTTAAAAGGATATTCAGATATTTGGAAGGAACTCTAGGTGTTGGCTTGATGTATGCAGCAAATCAGAGTTGTACTATGGCTGGTTATAGAGACTCAGACTATGCAGGTGATGTTGACAAAAGGAGATCATTATCTGGTTATATCTTTACATTTGCAGGTTCTATTGTGAGTTGGAAATCAACTCTTCAGCCTACGGTATCTCTGTCCACAATTGAGGCTGAATATGTGGCTATGACAGAAGCTGCAGAGGAAGGGATTTGGTTGAAAGGCTTACTTGGAGACTTTGGTTGGCGCATTGATAAAGCTGATATCTTATGTGATAGTCTTAGCGCTATTTGTCTCTCCAAAGATAATGTCTTTCATGATAGAACTAAACATATTGATGTTAAGTATCACTTCCTCAGGAATGAAGACAAGATAAAGATTATGAAGGTCAACACAAAGGACAATTCGACTGATATGTTTACAAAGGGCGTTGTTGAAAGCAAGTTCAAGCATTGCTTAGACTTACTCAACGTCTATTGCTGCTGCTGACCCAAGTTGGGTCTTGGTGATCTATCACCTGTTCGTGGTGAAGATTAATGAAATACAAGGTGGAGATTTGTGATGCGTGTGTCTTCCATCCAGTATATATATGCGTCTTTGTATATGGTTGTATTTCTTTGATAATTTGTATAGGGGCAAACTTGTCTTTTGTGTATCACCAACTGTTGCCCCTATATAAGTAAGGGGTCATCCATGTCCAAAGGATGCCATGCCAAACCATCCTTTGATTTTGTTCTCCCCCTTCTTTGTACCAACAACCATACAGCAAGGAATCACGATAGATTGATCACCCGTGGACGTACCTATGTTGGGGAACCACGTAAATTTGTTGTTCTTCGAATTCTCCACTCGCAATCCTCTCTTCCACACAGATCTCTTCTCCACACCACCCCTAGATGCTCCATGTTTGTTTGATCTTTCCGCACAACAACGAACTGACTCCGTTGAGTTAACTGTAACTCAATGGAGTACTGTAGTTATGTCTCCAGACTTAGTTCGTGGAGTTAACAGTAACTCCATGAAGAAGTGAGTGAGAGAGCGAGAGTTTGCCCAGGAAAATGACCCGATTACCTGCCTAAAACTTAAGGTTTATTTATACTAAAACTTAGGATTTTGGGGCATTATCCGCAAAATCATTTAGAACTTAGAACAGTAGAGATTTGAGCAATTCCATTTCATTCTGTGACACCACGAAGACAAGATGACGCTTGAGTTTTGGGAGGAAATTAACACTACGAGATTTCTCAAAGAATCGAAAGAATGGCTTACAAGACAAAAGATCAGGAACACGACACGGGAGAAAGAGCTAGAAGGTAGAATCTGACATCTTCTACTAGAGGAAAGTTTCAGTAGATCTAGATATTAGCATACCTCAGATTGTGGAAACAATGATTAAAGTAGCAATAGAAGTTGCTATAAATAGAGAAAGAAAAGTAAGACCAAACAATGAGGTTGCCCTAGAATTGATCCGACGCAAGTCCAGATTATGGTTCGTACAAGAAATTGCTGGTTCTGCAAGGGATGTAATTAGGCAGCAATAACAATAGAGGAAAGCAGTGGAACAGCCTGCAACTAAAGAGCTGACTGCTAAAAAACCAGTTACTATAGAACAAGCAGGACCTTCAGTTCCACCAACAGAACCATTACCAAAAGTAACATTTGCTTAGCTGAGAACTGAAGAGGACTATAAGTTTGCTAGCTTGGACAAAACAGCGAAAGACCAAGGACATGATGAAGAAATGGCTATGGCCAATGCACATATTCTGTATGATGCCATAAAGAAAAGGTGGGCTGAAGAAAAGTTGAGGGCCCATGTAAAAATAAATAAAAAAATAAATAATAAAAATAATAAAATAAAAATTTCTACTTTATATGTCTTTATTTCATATGCTTTGTATTCTATTTTCTTCAGTTTTGATCTATTTGTTAGTTTTGTAGTTTCCTTTGTGTGTCCAAGAGCAAGGTATGCAATGCTACATCTCTCTACTCTCTATTGCATTTGCACGAATTTTATAGTATACATTTTTCTATGGATATGCTACGCAATCTCCATTGCATGTCTTTAGGAATGAAACTTTATATGCTTTATGCTTATGTTTGCACATCTCGAAGAGACATCTGTTTGCTTACCTTGCCTTTTACTTCTTATTTGTTCAGTGTAATAATAGATCATCTACATGCATAACATTTCCATACTTAAGTGTCATAATAGATTCATTGAGGACAATGCATCATTTAAGTGTGGGGGGGTGGCATGTAGATTATTCTCGTTATTTTTATTGTGTTTTCATGTATTTTTTTGTCATGTTAGTGAATTTTCATGTGTTTTTCTTGTTATTTTTGTTGTTATTGTTCTTACATTGTGTTTTGATTAGGCCCAAGTGATGAGATTTTGAAACTCAAGAAATGCTATTAGGATTTATGGGTTTAGCCCCATTTCTTTTTGAGTGGACTCCAGAACCTAAAGCGTGGACTTATTGTTATGTTCTTTAGAGAAAGATGAGTCTCATGTTAGTTGTGCCTTGAGTGAAGTCTTCTTTATCACTAGGATTAATGCCTTGTTTGATGCACTTATTTGAGTGATCCCAAGTTGAGTGCCACCACAAAGAGGTTTGTAATTGTCATTCTAATCATTTCCTAGTTTATATACTTGAATACTTGCTAGGGACTGGCAAGACTTAAGTGTGGGGGTATTGTGCAAATTTCATAAAATTTCCTATACAAGATTTCATAAAATTTCATAAAATTTCCTTATAACTTTGCTATACAAGATTTTCATTAAAACAAAACAAGTGTTCCCCCTAGATTAAGATCTAGGACTAGTTTAGATGAGTCCTTAAACAAGATTAAAGAAATTTTTGAGCAAGTTAGAGTAAACATTCCCTTGCTAGAAGCCATCCAACAAGTCCCAGCTTATGGAAAATTTCTTAAAGACCTGTGCACTAAGAAAAGGATTAGTAGGATCCAAAGGAAAGTTTTCCTAACAGAAATTTCTAGTTCTCATTTCTTCGATTATACCCCAAAGAAATATGGTGACCCTAGAACCCCTTCTATATCTTGTGTCATAGGGAACACTTGTTTTGATAAAGCCTTAATAAACTTAGGGGCAGCCATCAATGTTATGTCTTCTAGTGTCTACATGGATTTAGGACTTAAAGAAATTAAACCTACTAGGATGGTTATCCAATTAGCGGATCATTCAATTAGAACCCCTTTAGGTGTAATAGAAAATATCTTAATTAAAGTTCAAGACTTTATTTACCCAATTGATTTTGTAGTACTAGAGAGTCATCCTGTCGGCCAGCCCACTAAGAGAAATACTTCATTAATTTTGGGGCGACCTTTCTTGGCAACACCAATGCTTATATTGGTTGTAGGAATGGGTCCATGCAAATCTCTTATGAATCCCTCCTTTAGAAGGTCCACTTGTGAGAATAAAATCAAGAAGTACTTTCCCCCCCATGATTGGTTCTAGGGTTGGGCATAGGTTGACTAGGCAATGATTGCCTATCTATGGATGGTGTAGAGGTAGGTAACAACCGCACAAGCTGGGATTCTATATGCTAAATTGCAAGTGAATGCTCAGTCAAAACAGGTGTTATCTTTAGCATCGTTTGGATGCCTTTTTCCATTTCAATTAATCTCTTCTCCAAATCCATAATAGAAGGCTGGGGAGGGGCTGGCAAAGCTGGTAAAGCTTGGGTAGGGTGACTAGACTGTGATGTTCCAACTCCTAATCCAATTGATGGCCCACCACCCCTATGATTATCTTGCGTCTTCCAAGAGAAGTTTGGGTGGTTTCTCCAATTTGGGTTATAAAATTAAGAGCTATAACCTCCTCAAAAATTTTGCATAGCACAGACTGGCTCAGTTTGCCCATAAATCACAGGACATTGATCAATACTATGGTTATCAAGGCCACACCCCACACAATGAATCTCAGAGATGTTGACAATGGGATCCTTCTTCTTGTGAAGATTTAGAACTTCTTGCATTTGTTCCTCTAGCTTAGTCATTTTAGAACTCATTTGAGCTTCTAAGGCTGTTAGGGGCTCCACAGCATGAACCCCTCTACTCAATGCAGCACCTATACTCCTATCTCCTGATGATGTAGGAGATGGTTCTTCCCATTGGATAGTTTGTTCCGCTAAACGCACATATGCCTCCCAAGCTTCGTCTTCATTAAATTGCAGAAACTTCCCAGAGTACATGGATTCCAATAACTGCTTCGAAGAAGCATTCAATCCTTCATATAAAATAGTACATTTCTTTGCTTTTTCGATGCCATGATTAGGACATCTTGCTAATAAGGTTCTGAAACGCTCAAAGAATCTCCAAAAGGTCTCATTAGTTTTTTGTTTCAAACTAAGTATGGAATTCTTTAATTGAATAGTGCAGTGGATGGGGTTATACTTTTTGAGAAAAGTTGCACAGAATTCTGCCTAAGAATTTATAGAAGATGGTGCAAGACTATTTATCCAACGCTTGGCATCATCTTTAAGTGCAAATGGTATGAATCTTAATCGTACAGCATCCATGGGTACGTCAGGGATGTGCACCAGTCTACAGACTTCATTGAATTCTTGCAAAAACAAATAAACGTCCTCATTTTCTCGACCTAAGAATCTTGGCAATTGACTTATATACCTGGAGTGTAAGTCAAATTTCTGACCTTCAATATGAGGTAGAACTAAGCAAGATGATTGGTCAACTTGGGGTGGATAATAAATATCTGCTAAAGGCCTAAGTCCCCTTTGGTTAGCCATTTCTACAATTGGTGGGTCTAAGTCCTCTACCCTAACTAGTCTATTTGCCCTTGTCCGTCTCCAACGACTATCCAGTGTAACAAATAACTAAAGTAATATGAAGTGCAACAAAAGTGTAAATAGGAAAAGCTTACCAATTATATGTTGTCTTCAAGTCCTGCCAAGAAAAACACATTAGAATGGGTAGTGCTCTATTGAATAGTTTCAAAGAAAAGAATTACTAATACAACAAGAATGGTAGAAGTTACAACATAAACAATTAATATAAGATAAAAACTAAACAACTCAATAAGCATAAACTAATAAGGAAAAAATAAGTATGTAAATAAATAAATATATTAACACTACCCTAACCATAGATGGGTTCCAATAGAACTTGCTCTATAGAAGGTCGTCTCATCTTCTGGTTCAGAAACAGCTTTAGGCGGTGGCCATTGACTTTAAATTCATCCTTTGTTTTTGGGTTTTTTATATCCACCGCTCCATGAGGGTACATCTTCTTCACAATATAGGGGCCACTCCATCTTGATCTAAATTTCCTAGGGAAAATGTGGAGTCCAGAGTTATAAAGTAGCACTTGCTGGCCCGGTTAAAATTCCTTCCTCAAAATCTTCTTATCATGGAATATTTTGGCCATTTCTTTAGCTATTCTAGAATTCTCATAAGCCTTGTTCCTTAATTCTTCTAATTCCATGATCTATAGGTTTCTTGCTTGTTTAATTGCATGCTCATCCAAGTTGAGTTTCTTAATTGCCCACATAGCTTTATGTTCTAACTCAACTGGCAAATGACATGCTTTACCATAAACAGCTCTAAATGGCGACATTCCCAAGACACTCTTGTAGGCAGTTCTATATGCCCATAAAGCTTCGTCTAATTTTTCCACCCAATCCTTCTTATTTGGTCCTATTATTTTCTCGAGAATTTGCTTTATTTGCTTATTTGCATTCTCCACTTGACCATTAGTTTGAGGGTGATATGGGGTTGCCATTTTATGCGTTATTCCATATTTCTTCATTAGAGCCTCTAAACTCTTACTATTGAAATGAGTTCCCCGATCATTGATTATTGCTCGTGGAGTGCCGAAGCAAGAGAAAATGTGAAACCTAATAAAATTAATCACTACTTTAGTATCACAAGATTTAGTGGGGATGTCCTCTATCCACCTAGACACATAATCAATAGCCAATAAGATATACAAATAGCCTCTAGAATTCAGAAAATGGCCCATAAAGTCTATTCCCCACATATCAAAAATCTCAACTTCAATTACTGGCGTGAGTGGCATCATATCTTTCCTTCCTATCTTGCCCACTCTTTGACATGATTCACAAGTTTTGCAGTGATTAAAGGCATCCCTAAAAATTGTCGGCCAAAAGAAGCCGCATTGAAGGACCTTGGCTGCTGTTTTCCCTTAGCTCAAATGACCTCCTCTAGGTTGGTCATGGCAAAAATTTAACACACTTGCAATCTCCGAGTCAGGTATACATCTCCATACTATTAGATCTAGACAGTTTTTAAACAAATATGGGTCATCCCAATAAAAATCTCTAACTCGAAATAAAAATCTCTTTTTCTCCCTAGATGACCAATGAGGGGGTATTAACCCAACAGCTAAATAGTTGACTATATCTGCATACCAAGGGCTAAGGTTAATGGAAAATACTTGTTCATTAGGGAAAGAATCATTGATAGGTGGGCCTACAGGTGGTGAAGTAAGGCAGGACAAATGATCAGCGACCACATTTTCACATCTCTTTTTATCCTTAATTTCAATGTCAAACTCCTATAGTAATAAAATCCACCTAATTAACCTAGACTTGGCATCCTTCTTTGCTAACAAATATTTAATAGTAGAATGGTCAGTGTAAATTACAATATGAGACCCAATAAGGTAAGATCTAAACTTTTCTAAAGTAAAAACCACGGCCAGGAACTCCTTCTCAGTAACATTGTAATTCAATTGAACACCGGTCAATGTCTTGCTAGCATAATATATTACCCATGGTAAATTATCTAGTCTTTGTCCAAGTACAGCTCCTAATGCATAATCTGAAGCATCAATCACAAGTTCAAATGGTTCATTCCAATCTGGGGAATGCACTATAGGTGTTGTCATTAAAGCTCTCTTCAATTGCTTGAACGCATCATGACAAAGTTCAGAAAACTCAAAAGGGTGATCCTTCACAAGCAATGAAGTCAATGGATGGGCAATTTTACTAAAGTCCTTAATAAATCTACGGTAAAATCCAGCATGACCGAGAAAAGCTCTAATATCTCTCACAGACTTTGGAGTTGGAAGATTAGCAATCAAATCAACTTTTTCTTTGTCTACTTCCAAGCCCTTCTTTGATACAATATGACCAAGTACAACACCTTGTTGTACCATGAAATGACATTTTTCCCAATTTAGTACAAGGTCATATTCTATACACCGTTGAAGTACCAACTCCAAGTGATGTAGACATTCCTTAAAAGAGGACCCTGATATGGAAAGATCATCCATAAATATTTCTAAGAATCTTCCAATCATATCAGAAAAAATACCTATCATGCACCTTTGAGAGGTTGCAGGTGCATTGCATAGCCCAAACGGCATTCGTCGAAAAGCAAAAGTTCCAAAGGGACAAGTAAATGTCATCTTATCTTGGTCCTCTAATGCGACAGGGATCTGATTGTAACCTAAATAACCATCTAAAAAACAATAAAACTCTTGCCCTGCTAATTTCTCTAACATCTGATCTGTAAAGGGCAAGGGGAAGTGATCTTTCCAAGTGGCTACATTCAATTTCTTATAATCGATGCAAACTCTCCACCCTGTCTGCACTTGCGTTGGTACTAGTTCATTATGACTGTTCTCTACTACAATTATTCCAGATTTCTTTGGGACCACTTGGACTGGTGAAACCCAAATACTATCTGAAATAACAAAAATAATTCCATGATCTAGCCACTTTTGAAGTTCTTTCCTTACTACTTCACTCATATTGGGGTTAAATCTTCTTTGTGGATCTCTAGAAGGTCGAATCTCCTCATTTACTCGGATCCTATGTTGGCATATAGCAAGACTCACCCCCTTAATATCTGCTATTGTCCAACCAATAGCTTCCTTATTTCTTCTTAGAACCTCAAGTAATTCCTCTTCTTGCTCTAATGCTAGAGTAGAAGCAATGATCATAGGAAGAGTTTCACATTCCCCTAAGTAAACATACTTAAGCTCTTGGGGTAAAGGTTTAAGTTCTAACTCTGGAGGTTCCACAATTGATGGTTTCTTAATTAGTCAAGGTTCAAATAAAGTATAATCCAATGGTACCACATAGTTCACTACATTGATTTCTACTTCATTACTATCTTCCAATGATTCATCTATGTCAACAACATCATATATCTCTTGCACATTTACACACTCTTCTTCACATTCAACGTCAATTTCCTCAAAAACATTTACAAGTTTAACTTCATAATTCTCATCTAGGTGCTCCTCATTCTGATTATTTCGTTCAAAAATATTCAACTCCACCCTTAAATCTTCATAAGAGATTTGCATCTTGTTTATTTACAAGTTTAAATTCATAATTCTCATCTTGTTTTTGAGTTTTAAAGTTTCAATTATATTTCAAAAAATATTAAAAATACACAATTCACCCCCCTCTTGTGTAGCCATACGATCCTACACCATATTTCTTTGGGGTATAATCGAAGAAATGAGAACTAGAAATTTCTGTTAGGAAAACTTTCCTTTGGATCCTACTAATCCTTTTCCTAGAGCACAAGTCTTTAAGAAATTTTGCATAACCCGGGACTTGTTGGATGGCTTCTAGCAAGGGAATGTTTACTCTAACTTGCTCAAAAATTTCTTTAATCTTGTTCAAGGACTCATCTGAACTAGTCCTAGATCTTAATCTATGGGGAACACTTGTTTTGTTTTAATGAAAATCTTTTATAGCAAAGTTATAAGGAAATTTTATGAAATCTTGTATAGGAAATTTTATGAAATTTGCACAATACCCCCACACTTAAGTCTTGCCAGTCCCTAGCAAGTATTCAAGTATATAAACTAGGAAATGATTAGAATGACAATTACTAGAAGCTTTTATTCAAATACGAAACAAAACCAAAGGGAAATCCTAACTAGCGCTCCTTTTCGTAGGCGTAACGACTACATTTAGCATATGTAGTAAGCCGTTAAACCCCTAGGTTACCCTAGTGGCAGAGTTTTGTCTCCGGAGGGTTTTCAGTAGATACACCCACAAAGTCCAAATCAAAATAAAAAGAAAACACAACTAAAAACAATCAAAAGACAAGTAAATAACATACACAACAAAACAAAGACAAAGATCAGACTCGAATGAGAAATTATTAAGCTCAATGGTGCTATAAGGTCAATAGGCATAATGGTGGCTCAGTAGAAAAGAAACCTCACTAGTTCTTTAGATTCCAATAAGCCCATATTAGAGTGTAAGAAGAGTCACTTTATCAAAAGGACCATCTACCTTCATACAATAAGAATCTCACCCTCACTTCACATAAGAACATATAATGCACATGACTATGAATATGCAGTAATAACCAAATAATAGGTAGTGACTACAACTCCCTCTCTTCTGTTGAGAAATGTTGGAAAATGTCTAGTACAAGTTACAAAGGTACCAACTACATAGCATGCCAAACACCCTTATACATAAAAGAAGGGAAAGCTAAGAATTGAAGAAAATTAGCTACTTTCTTTCTTCCCATATGATCTTTAATCTCCCTTTTCAACGTTACTTGCTTCTTCTTTCTTTCTTTCTTTTTTTTCATTTTTTTTTTTTTTTCAGAACCTTGATTCCCAACAAAACTTGCTTAGCATGCTAGTAATGATAACCTTGGTACTTCCTTAGGCATATCCTTTAAAATCTCATAAAAGTTTGGGAGGATCCTAAAACAAATCTCACCTTAAGGTTACATAATATGCAAACCTCTTTGTGGTGGCACTCAACTTGGGATCACTCAAATAAGTGCATCAAACAAGGCATTAATCCTAGTGATAAAGAAGACTTCACTCAAGGCACAACTAACATGAGACTCATCTTTCTCTAAAGAACATAACAATAAGTCCACGCTTTAGGTTCTGGAGTCCACTCAAAAAGAAATGGGGCTAAACCCATAAATCCTAATAGCATTTCTTGAGTTTCAAAATCTCATCACTTGGGCCTAATCAAAACACAATGTAAGAACAATAACAACAAAAATAACAAGAAAAACACATGAAAATTCACTAACATCACAAAAAATACATGAAAACACAATAAAAATAATGAGAACAATCTACATGCCACCCCCCACACTTAAATGATGCATTGTCCTCAATGAATCTTTTATGACACTTAAGTATGGAAATGTTATGCATGTAGATGATCTATTATTACACTGAACAAATAAAAAGTAAAAGGCAAGGTAAGCAAGCAGATGTCTCTTCGAGATGTGCAAACATAAGCATAAAGCATATAAAGTTTCATTCCTAAAGACATGCAATGGAGATTGCGTAGCATATCCATAGAAAAATGTATACTATAAAATTCATGCAAATGCAATAGAGAGTAGAGAGATGTAGAATTGCGTACCTTGCTCTTGTACACACAAAGGAAACTACAAAACTAACAAACAGATCAAAACTAAACAAAATAGAATACAAAGCATATGAAATAAAGACATATAAAGCAAAAAAATTTATTTTATTATTATTGTTATTTATTTATTTATTTTTACATACAATTTATGGCTCTATGTAACATAAACATGATAAGCTCTAAAACAGGGACATTCTTATGCTAAAGTGTCTTAGAAATGCCACAATCTCTAATTGACAATAATAATGAAGTCATTTTACAACTAGGAAAATCGTTATAACATGACTAACTACGAATTCTTAAATCATGCATATCTATTTCAGATCAGCCTATATAATAATGAATAACAATTAAAGGCTTATCAAAAGGATATTTAAGCATTTATCTTATTCACAAACATAACTTTGGATGAAAGGGTTTTACGACATATATGCATGTGACTAAATTAACGCATTGAATTTATTAACTTAGCAAGATCAATCCATGTAATTCATATAAATTCGTAGTCCTACTTTTGGGCAAAAGTATGCATAAAATTTTAAAAGACTATCAATTTCTAAAGTGTAATGTACTCTATCTTGAAATTTGTCTCATCTATCAACTTTGAAAATTTACACAGAAATTCCTACACATCTAAATTTATTGCAAAAATACTCAAATTATAGATAAAGAAGTGTACTTTCATAGAAAAATAACTACTAGAAACTTTGAATCATGGTGTTGCTACATTTTCTCAGAGGAAAAACTTTAGTTAGGTTAGTTTTGCTTTGAAACTACATAACACCATCATCTTCACAAATTCATAAATCTCTCAATACAATTCCAAATTTAACAAATACTGATTTAAATGAAACTTTAAACATTTTAGCAACTCAAGAAAATCATGAAACTCAAATTTTACATCTAGCATCAAACCAGAAAAGTTTTTCAAATCACATTCTTAAAACAATTTTGTACTAAAAATCATACAACACTATGAATTGACTACACAAAGATTATCATTTCAATTCCAAAAGAGATTCACACCATCACTTAAATATATATATATTTAGCTCATATGGTGTTTCCAAGAAAAGGAAAGAAAAAAGAAAGTAAAATTTTTAGAAGAGAAATACAATACACAAAGGAATATATTCACTAAACACAATTTCGAAGACTGTTAAAACACTAAGCTCCCTGGAAAAGGTGCCAAAAACTTGTAAGGAAATTTGTTGTATTTAGAATTAAAACACAAAAATCCCAAATTTTACATTTATAAACCACAAGTGCACGATACCTATTGTATTAAGCATATGCAAGAGCAAGTCGATCCACAAGAAGCTTGTCTTAAACGAATTCAAGGAAATAAATGCTTAGCAAAATATTCACATCACTAAAACCATGATAAAAACTTTAATTACATATTAATAGGTAATAATTACATAAATACGATAAAGAGTTCAACTATCGTCATAAATCCAAGAAGCTCCTAAGGTTAAACCTTAGGAAATTCAAGAAAATTAATGAATTTCGTCTCTGAAATTACAGAAATTAAGCTCTACTTTTAACTCTCCTTACATCCAACCTGGACATTGAAAAATCTAGAGAAAATATTGGTTGAAAAGATCCTCGAGCTATCTTCGAAATGACAGTAATGTCATAGACTAAATCATTATAAAAGTCTAGAAGTGTTGGATTTACTGATAGGGCGCAAAACCGTTATGTAAACTTTCCAAAAACGCACATTTGGTGCAAAAATCATAACTCGGTCAAAACTCCATGAAATCTAGCGAAATCAGAGGGCTTTGAACAAAGACTCATACTACTAATATGGAAATTTGATAGAACAGCTTTCCATAAAGTTTTCAGTACAAGCAACACTCAAGCGTCGAGCACAGAAACTAGCATCCGAACAGGAATTCAAAACTGCTGCGACCTCTGATAGAAAACATCAAAAACCAACGAAATACATTCTAAAAAAATACAAACTTTACATGAATGTAATCTACACGAAATTTCTTACAAAATAGAATCAAGAGACACTAAAAAAATCTACCAAAAGCATCTTTTATGAAAGGAATAATGTAGGGCAGGATTCTGTTTGGCTAGAATCCAGAACTACAAAAATCCGCTCCCTTCCTAACTTGTTCTCTGAAATCACAGAAAATATCTCAACTTATAATAACGATTTCTCCAAAAATAGGTACTTAAAAATCATGTAAGAATATGCACTGAAAAGGGTTTGAAGTTATCTAAAAGGATAGTGATTTTACAATCTAAATCGTCTTCAATTGAAAATAACATTAATCCCTATTGAGGTGCGCAAAACGATCTTGAAATAATGCAAAATGCGCACTCACAGTAAAAACTCGAGAACTTTATCAATTCTTCATGAAAATCTATGAAATCACTACTGAACGAAAGTAGACTTATCAATCTAATAAACCCAATTTACAAATGTTAAATACATACTACACAGAGGGAGAAATTGCATTAGACATTTCCGAAAAACTAATGATCGAAAATGTGATTTTGGACTGAGAATACACTGTTCGTATAAAATGGAAAAATCAAACCAAACGTGCTCGAAGAATTAAACAAAGTATACAGAAAGAATCATCTTTTATTTCTCTACAAAAATGACTTAAGAATTGATGAAAAAGATTGAGAAAAACTCGATTTACAAAGAAGACAACACAAGTAAAGTTCTGTCTTTACAGTAAACAAACACTTTGACTACATGTATTCACATATCTACACGAAAATCATTCATTTTCAGAGGCAAGTTTCATTAAACGAACTAAGAGTTTTACAACATAAAAATGAAGATTATACTACTAAAAATAAACCTAAACATGCAAAGACATATGCAATACACAAACAACATCAAACACAATGATAAGACACAACATATGCAAATATAATGTTAGTTTTTGGTCAACCCACTCCAAGTTATACCTTTAAATCTCCAACACCTTGAAGTAAGCTCCTGAAGTTGGCCTCCCTCAAGTCCTCAAGACTCCAACATGGCCTGTCACACCACGTTTTCCTCTTGAAATACTAAGGGGCTTCAAGATTTCACCAATGGATGAAGGCAACAAGCTTCCTTCTCATGGATGTCCACCAACCATGCCCTAGTTGGCTCCTTCCTTGCTTTCTCCACGCATATCACCTTCAAATCGGATGAAGAGGCCTCTCCACAAGAGGTTCCTACTATCCTCCATGCAAGAAAGTTGTACACCGAAGAAGAAGGGGAGTTGCACCCAACAAAATCACCTTCTATCCATCCACGTCCTTCCTTGGAGCTTCCACGAACACGCCTCCCTTGGGTCCAACTTGCTCTCTCCATGCACCACCAAAATCAGCAACACCGGAGAGGAAGTGACTTGCTTCCAAGGAGCTTTGGCCACCGGTAATCCAAGGAGAAGAAGGAGCCACGTTTTTGCTTGGAGAGGAGAAGACAAAACCTAGTTTTGGGTTGTCCTTCCCTTTAAATAGACTTTGTAGTTGATCTCTTCCTTGGTAGATTCAATGGTTGAGATTCATCCATCTTATTTCCTTTAGATAACCTTTAAAACTTAAGCAAACAAATTAAAATATAACAAGAAGAAAACATCTAAGACATCTAAGTAAATAATCACTATTCATTCCCATGATCATTAAGTCAATAATCAACAAAAGGGCTAAGTTGTGCAAATTTAAGTCATTAAATCCTGATGCATACTCATGTAAATGCCTATATGATGATATTTCAATTATAATCCTGCATTATTTAACATTTAAGTTATAAGAAGCACAAATAATATCACATAAAAATGCACAATTTTACTCCTTACAACCCAGTATAAAATTAAAGTAGAACAACATCAGGAAGCAGCTAGATCAATGGCTGCAAGAGAAACAAAAGCTGGTCCTTCAAGACCAGTAATTATAGAAAAAGTAAAAAAGGAAGAGCTAGTACCTATGGCTCGAGGGCCGATAGAACCTATTTTTGTAGATTTAATCTTATATGATAAGCTGAATATTATGCAATTAACCATCATTTAACCCTTAATATTATGCACTTTTTCATTCTAAACAGTTGTCACGTGTTTTCCATGTGCGTTCAGTAATGAAAATCGAAGAGTTACAGATAAGTATTCGAGCTTTTACAATACTTAAAGGATAAGTGTTTAATTAAAATGAAAACTAATACGCCACTGTAGTAGTTGCAGAAATAGGAAATTCGAAGGAAAACCACGATTGCACGTATCACGTAGGAATTCACTTGTGGAATGAAGAAGAAATCACCATCATTGATATGAATGAAGGAAATCCAACCGATCATTTAAGCAGAATTAGTTACTACAAAAAGAAATATAAAAAAAGAGGAGAAAGACGAAGAAAGTGTGTGTGTAGAGGTGGAGGACCATGCTAACTACAAGTAGCGTCGGAAGTTTCCTAAAGTTCCACATCACCACCACCAAAATCACCAACCATTAGAGGTCTGTGAGGATACTTTCCTGATGTCGGGTCGATTTCGAGCCAAACATGGTGCCTGATAACCACTGTGAGGAGTGATCGCGTCGTAGGAAGGGAAGCCATTTTCACCAAGCACCGACTCATATCTTAGGAGATCGTAAAGCTTCTAGCCTTGGTTTCAGGTTGATGCCAATATGCTGAAGAGGAGATCATCTTACAATTTTGGATTCACGATTCTATAGGGAGAGGAGGCAGGATTGTAAGTGATTAAGTTTTCAGTGGTGTAATCGCGTCGCATGTAGTGACGGAAGTTTTTACTGTCAATAGAGATTTTTACTTTTCACCTTTCATTCATCTTCAAGTACATATCAAAATAAAAATACCAAAAACAACAAATTATCTGGGTTTACATTTAGTATTAAAGTGTTGTATTGTTTGTTTTGTATCGTGATTAATGTTATCATTGTCAATATTGTGAATGTTTTATGTTTGTTTGATTCAGAAAATAGAAAATTGCTTTACAGTTTACTGAAATTGATTCGTTCAAGATACTTAAAGATTTTAATGGTTACTGTTTGAAATATCTAAATGTTAATGTTGCTTAATGATAAATCTAATATTCACTAACATTAAAGAGCTTAATTGATGTTATTTACAATCTGTGGAACCGCCCAATGGTTGGCCAAATTCCTATGTAAATAGCAGTATTTAACTGGAAAGATAGACTCGTGGAGTTAACTTAAGTCCGTTGAGTTAACCATAACTCCACGAACTAAGTCTGTTGTGTTAGCCTTAACTCAACGGAGTGCTTAATTGAACATATAAAGTCCAATATAAAAATCAAAACAATACACAATTCTTACTCAATCTCTTTGGGATCAACTTGTACTTGCACACAAATACAATATACACTATGCACTTGCAGTTAAAATATAAATTGGAATTAATACCTAATTTGTGTGAAAGGTTGTTTGTTTACTTCTAAAAGAATTATCGATATAAGCAAGTTTAAGATTTAACTTTTCACAACCAAACAAGTTTAAAAACAGAAGTTAACAAGCCAATACAGTGTTGTTCATTTACTTGTATTAAAAAATATCTAACTATATGTAAGTGTAAACTATTCATATAAATAAATGTTTGAATTTTAGATGTTTTTGAATTTGTGTAATTATGAACAAATGATTTAAAGATGAATTGAATATTATATAGTTGTTTAAAGATGTGCAAGACTGTTTAAAAGATTTACACTTTTTATAAATGACATGATTAAATGCGCAATGCTTCGATAAAGTCTGAATATATCTGCATACTGAAAAGTAAAATGTAAATTCTGCATAATAGAAAATGAACTGTAAGTTAAATATACATATAATGTTCAGATTTAAATGAGTTTAAATTAGAACACTACATTAATGACATGTATTTAACTTTAATTAAGTTAACAAAATGCAAAGGAAAAAATATATAGAAGTTAATATGAGGAGTAAGTTGTAGAAAAAAGTTGCTAAGTGTTAACTCAATAAAGTTAGTCCGTTGAGTTACCCTTAACTCCACGAAGTCAATAAAAAAATATAAGGTCACTCCGTTGAGTTATCTGTAACTTAACGAAGTTAGTCCGTAGAGTTAGCAAATTGGCGACGAAGCTAGTCTGTTGAGTTAGTTGTAACTCAACGAGGTTAGTTTATTGAGCTAGAAACAGTAATTGAAGCTAATCCGTTGAGTTAACTATAACTCAACGATGTTAGTTCATAGATTAAGCTGAATGGTTATTCTTTTAGCCATGAATGAAACTTCATGGGTTTAGCGATTACTGAAATTTGAAATTAGAAGTAGAACACATATCCATAAAAATAGGAACCGTACTGCACGTTACAAGACACGTTTTTACAACGAGATTTATTTGCCATATGGACGTGCATTATAAATGTAGATCAGAATGTTATTTACAAGTTACCAAAACTTGAGGAAAGAAAAGAAAATTGTTGGGGAATAGGAAGGAGAAGCAATTGATTTAACTTCATCTATCAACAACTATTTATTGAAAACAAAGCATCAAACTAGTATGTAATTAATCTTCTACTATTTTACTTTATGTTAAGAGTTTATGAGCACATGGATTCGTTCTCTTAGCACTAAACGATTAGTAAGAACACCCACATAGGATTATTCAACACAGAGGCGTATTGAAATATTTTTTGAATTGGACTTTAACGAAATCCTTAGGGGTGTAGCTAACCTTTCTTTAAAAGACAACGAAGATATGGCTGCTCCAGTAGAAAAACCATTAGAGGAAATTCTATATCTTGAATTAGTAGACTAACCTTCATGTATTCAATTGCCAAACTTTGAGGGATATAGGTTTGAGCTGAAATCTAATTATATTAGTCAATTGCCACACTTCTATGGATTAGAAAGAAAAGATGCCTATTATTTTCTTAAAGAATTTAACGAAGTTTGTCAAATGGTGAAAATGCCGAATATGAGTATTGATGCTATTAAACTTAGATATATCCCTTTTGCTTTAAAAGACACACCTAAGAGATGGTTATATACTTTGTCGCCTGATTCAATTTCTACATGAACTGAATTTTGCTCTATTTTTCTGGAAAAATATTTTCCAACACATCAAATGATTAAAAAGAAAAAGAAAATATTAATGTGTAGCCAAAAACAAGGAGAATCATTCTGGAAATATTTTGAAAGATTTAAGGATTTACTAACTCAATGTCCACATCATGCAATGTATAAAGCACAATTAATAGGTATAATTTATGAAGGCATAGATGTTTCAACTAAATCTTTATTAGAATCTACTTGTCAAAATGGATTTTTAAAACTGTGTAGTGAGGAAGCATGGGCATACTTAGAAAACTTTATAAAAAGAACTACACAGTGGGAAAACTCGGCTGAAGCTATTATAGATAAAAGAATATTGCTAAGGGGAATGCATAAAATAGATTCAAACACTATGTTTGAAGTTAAATTAATTGAGTTAACAAAGAATAGAAGAGTTATCATTAAATCAAAAGCTAGCAGAAAAGAATGCAAACATTAATGACTTAGATATTATTTATGCTAGAAACCAGAAGGATAACTTTGAAAACTCTTATAACCCTAATTGGAGAAATCACCCGAACCTATTTTAGAGAATAACAATTTCTAAGGAGGAGAAAATATACATGACAAAAATATAAGTTATGAAGCATTAATTGAACAAGGATCTAGAATAGAGAAGTTAGAAAATATATGTTAGGAATTTTGTTTTTATGATAAATGCTTTATTAAAGTTTATATAAATAAGTCTAAATAATATTTTCTAAGTATAATAGTCACGTAATTAAATGTTGATAAGTTATCAAAAAGCTTCATTTTAATTTCGGATATTTAACTTTTAGATAGTTACAGTTTTCAAATAGTTAAAGTTTTCGAATAGTTAGAATTTCAGATAGTTAACGTTTCAATTTAGTCGAAGAGTTATGTTAAAAACTCGTATAGTTAAGTTATCTACACGTGTGTTTTTAATGTTTTAAGTTGTCACGTGTTTTCCATGTGTGTTTAGTAATGAAAATCGAAGAGTTAGATAACTGTTCGAGTTTTTATACACATGGATAGATAACTATTCGAGTTTTATAAAATGACTAACGAACAGATAAATTTTCTATGTTCAGTCACGTGTTTTGTGGGTGCAAAAAACTCGAAGAGTTACAGATAAGTGTTCGAGTTTTTACAAGACTTAAAGGATGAGTGTTCGACTAAAACGAAGACTTAGAAGATATTCAAGTCTCCAAAAAGATAAAGTTTTGGTGAATTTACGAGTGGAAATCGTGGAAATTCAAAATGATAGTGGATATAAGGAGTAAAATTGTGCATTTTTATGTGATATTATTTGTGCGTCTTATGACTTAAATGTTAAATAATGCAGGATTATAATTGAAATACCATCACATAGGCATTTACATGAGTATGCATGATTATGGGATTTAATGACTTAAATTTGCACAACTTAGCCCTTTTGTTGATTATTGACTTAATGATCATGGGAATGAATAGTGATTATTTACTTAGATTTCTTAGATGTTTTCTTCTTGTTATATTTTAATTTGTTTGCTTAAGTTTTAAAGGTTATCTAAAGGAAATAAGATGGATGAATCTCAACCGTTGGATCTACCAAGGAAGAGATCAACTACCAAGTTTATTTAAAGGGAAGGACAACCCAAAACTAGGTTTTGTCTTCTCCTCTCCAAGCAAAAGCATGGCTCCTTCTTCTCCTTGGATTACTGGCGGCCAAAGCTCCTTGGAAGCAAGTCACTTCCTCTCCGGTGTTGCTGATTTTAGTGGTGCGTGGAGAGAGCAAGTTGGACCCAAGGGAGGCGTGTACGTGGAAGCTCCAAGGAAGGACGTGGATGGATAGAAGGTGATTTTGTTGGGTGCAACTCCCCTTCTTCTTCGGTGTACAAATTTCTTGTGTGGAGGACAGTAGGAACCTCTTGTGGAGAGGCCTCTTCATCCGATTTGAAGGTGATATGCGTGGAGAAAGCAAGGAAGGAGCCAACTAGGGCATGGTTGGTGGACGTCCATGAGAAGGAAGCTTGTTGCCTTCATCCTTTGGTGAAATCTTGAAGCCCCTTAGTATTTCAAGAGGAAAACGTGGTGTGACAGGCCATGTTGGAGTCTTGAGGACGTGAGGGAGGCCAACTTCAGGAGCTTACTTCAAGGTGTTGGAGATTTAAAGGTATAACTTGGAGTGGGTTGACCAAAAACTAACATTATATTTGCATATGTTGTGTCTTATCATTGTGTTTGATGTTGTTTGTGTATTGTATATGTCTTTGCATGTTTAGGTTTATTTTTAGTAGTATAATCTTCATTTTTATGTTGTAAAACTCTTAGTTCGTTTAATGAAACTTGCCTTTGAAAATGAATGATTTTCGTGTAGATATGTGAATACATGTAGTCAAAGTGTTTGTTTACTGTAAAGACAGAACTTTACTTGTGTTATCTTCTTTGTAAATCGAGTTTTTCTCAATCTTTTTCATCAATTCTTAAGTCATTTTTGTAGAGAAATAAAAGATGATTTTTTCTGTATACTTTGTTTAATTCTTCGAGCACGTTTGGTTTGATTTTTCCATTGTATGTTTTTAACATTTGTAAATTGGGTTTATTAGATTGATAAGTCTACTTTCGTTCAGTAGTGATTTCATAGATTTTCATAAAGAATTGATAAAGTTTTCGAGTTTTTACTGTGAGTGCGCATTTTGCATTATTTCAAGATCGTTTTGCGCACCTCAATAGGGATTAATGTTATTTTCAATTGAAGACGATTTAGATTGTAAAATCACTATCCTTTTAGATAACTTCAAACCCTTTTCAGTGCATATCTTTACATGATTTTTAAGTACCTATTTTTGGAGAAATCGTTATTATAAGTTGAGATATTTTCTATGATTTCGGAGAACAAGTTAGGAAGGGAGCGGATTTTTGTAGTTCCGGATTCTAGCCAAGTAGAATCCTGCCCTACATTACTTCTTTCATAGAAGACATTTTTCGTAGAGTTTTTTAGTGTTTCTTGATTCTATTTTGTAAGAAATTTCGTGTATGTAAAGTCATGTAAATTTTGTATTTTTTTAGAGTGTATTTCGTTGGTTTTTGATTTTTTCTTTCAAAGGTCGCAGTAGTTTTGAATTCCTATTCGACTACCAGTTTCAATGCTCGACGCCTGAGTATTTTCTACACTGCAAACTTTATGGAAAGCTGTTCTGTCAATTTTTCATGTTAGTAGTGTGAGTCTTTGTTCGAAGACCTTTGATTTCATAGGATTTCATGGAGTTTTGACTAAGATATGATTTTTGAACCAAAGGTACATTTTTGGAAAGTTTACAGAACGGTTCTGCGCCTTGTCATTAAATCCAACGTTTCTAGAGTTTTATAATGACTTAGTCCATGAATTACTGCCATTTCGAAGATAACTCGAGGATCTTACCAACCAATATTTTCTCTAGATTTTTTAATGTTCAAGTTGGATGTAAGGAGAGTTAGAAGTTGGGCTTAATCTCTATAATTTCAGAGACGAAACTCATTAATTCTCTTGAGTTTCTTAAGGTTTAACCTTAGGAGCTTATTGGATTTTAGGAGATATTTGAAATCTTTATTGTATTTATGTAATTATTATCTATTAATTTGTAATTAAAGTTTTATCATGGCTTTAGTGATGTGAGTATTTTGCTAAGCATTTATTTCCTTAAATTCGTTTAAGGCAAGCTTCTTGTGGATCAACCCACTCTTGTGTATGCTTAATACAATAGGTACCGTGTGCTTGCGGTTTATAAATGTAAAATTTGGGATTTTCGTGTTTTAATTCTAAATACAACAAATTTCCTTATAGTGGAGAAATTGGAAATTCAAAAAGATAGTGGAAATCATAGATGATTTGAATTTTAAATTAGTACGTGGATTATGGATTATGTAGATGAACATGTTGAATGTGTAATCAAAGTTCGACTACTAATAGAGAGTACGAGCTACGTTACAATCAAGATCCAAATCTCAAAAATCAAGTCTGAATATTCAATCTGAATCCCAAACAGAAAAGTTAAGTTTGAATATTCATATCTAGAAAAATTCTCCAACATCAAAAGAAGTTCGAAATTCTAAGCAATTTCAGAAAAGGAGCTGCAAACGCAAAAGTTTGGAAATTCAACAACTAGAGAAGAAGAGATACAGAAGTTAAGCAAAAAGAAGGAAAGGAGCTACGTGCATAAAGATCAGGTTTTGTACAATTCGAAATTAGTTTTAAATAAGGACTTCATTTTCTATTTGAATTGTATATCGAACATTACTGTATCAAAATCGTCAAGAAGTGAATTGAGCTGAAAAGATATTGTAAATTCTATCTTTAAAGTTTATAAAGAATTGAATTTTATTTACGAGTCTTTTGTGCTCTTGTTTTATCTATTGGTAATTTAAATTACTAAAGACACAATTCACCCCCCTCTTGTGATACAACGATCGTACAAGATAATTCAACAATTAAACAATCGTCTAGATCATGTATTTGGAAATGCTGCCATTCAAAATCAAAATATCAATAGAAATATACCCCCCTAGATAGAAGGAATCAATAGAAGTTAGACCTATTGGAGGATTGCCAATGCAAGCAGTACCTAACCCTGTCAATAGAACTATTAATGAAATTGATACCTCCTATGGGAGGGAAGCTAAATGAAGTAGTATAATTGAAGTAACTATGTATAATATAGTAAGTAGAAAAATATAAAGAGAAAAAAATTTTAAGTTTAATTATAGTTAGTAGTATCGTAGAATTATTACTAACTTAAAGAACTTAGTCCGTTGAGTTATGACCTAATTCCATGAGAGTATGTAAGTAGCTATGTTAATTTTATCACTGTTAAGTTTTTGTTTATGTTATATAGAATCACAACAAATGGAATTGATGAAATTACCACTAGATGCACTAAGGGAAGTACTGAGTAACTTATTAGTTAAAGATCTGTGCAGATTGTGTTGTGTGTCAAAGGAAATTAAAGAATGTGTTAGAGAAAAATATTTTCATGGACTACAAGCTGCAAAAATGACTAAGATTAGAGATGGAATTTTATGGAAGTCATTTAATCGTAGTTCAATCAGCTATGAATATCTGAATATGGAAGAAATTATTGTAATTCAACCCAATACATTAGAAGGAATAGATTATATTATGGGGATTGATGAAGGATTAATTATTTATAGAACCAAACCAAGGTATGCAATTCTGTTACCCGATATTTTGATTAGAAATCCTATCACTAGAGAAGAATAGAATATAGGAAGGCCTAATAGATTTGAAGTACCAACTAAAAAGTGTGGGTCAACTTTAACATTTTCTGATAAAAATTCGATCATTCATGAAAAATTGTATTACTAGAGACCAACTAGAAATTGGGATGAGGAATTATGTTTAAGTGTGTATAATTTTCTAAATAGATCTTAGACTAAAAATACTATGATATATCTAGGACAGAAAGCATTAATTAACAACATACATGTTATACTTAATGGATCTATATATATCTAGTATGAAATATACCAGTTGCATTTAGATCTGATTTATACATAGTAAGCATAGATAGTTATGATGATGACTTTATAGAAATATTGCTTATACCTAGTGATATAGCTAAACCACCGTCTACAGAACATGATAAAATTCAATTAGGAATGTGATATAATGAATATGATGATCCTACTTTATGTCTGATAAGATGGTGGGATGAAATGATGAAATTTCAAATATGGATTATGAAAGACCTAAATGCATGGAAGTGGGAAGAGGAATATATTGAAATATATGTAAAAATAGAAACAACTACATTATCTTGGAACAGAAAAGGATCCCTTTCTACATTTCAATTCATTAATGGTAATACACTTGTATTTAGTATTGATAACATACTGCAAGTTTACAAGTTAAAAAGGAAAATACACTACATTAAAATAGAATTAATAGCAAGAAGGATTATGCCTAAAAAGTTTGCTTGGACTGACACGTTTATTCCATTTGTTACTACTTTTCAATCATGTTCTTAAACTATGATTTTGCACTTTTAATGTTGTGTGAATTCTGCATTTATTTTATAAAAAAAAGAAAAGAAAAAACTAAATATCAATCCAGTTTGTTGGTATCTATTTTAGAAAACCAACTAGCTTACTTATGAGCCACCAAAGGCATAGGAGCCTAGGTTCCACATAAGACACTGATTTAACAATTTATGTTTTGTTATTTTGTTATATATTCTACTTTTATTTGTGAATGAAAGTTTTTCAGAATGAAAAGTCGAAAGATATTGAAGTAGATACAAAAGAACAAGGTATGTAATTGATTACTTATCTTGAATTTACATTTAAACTCAGTTCGTAGAGTTATTCATTAACTCAACGAATTAAGTTCGTTGAGTTAGGTGCTAAGTCAATGAAACAATATTCATCCCTGCTAATAATTACTATATTTACTATAAAATCTTTTACATCGAGGATAATGCAAAATGTAGGTATAGGGGGGAGGTAATTAGATTAAAAGCCAAGTAATTTTGTTAATTAGAAGAATTAGAATGGTGCTACAAATTTCTATGGAAATTGAAATTGAAAATTTTTTATGAATTTCCTATAACTATCTGATAATTGAAATTATTAAATTTTTAAGAACTATAATTGTTTGAATGTTATATTTTAAATCTTATATAAGATGCTACAAATTTTACTATTAATACAAATCTAGATATAGTATCTTATGTTTTTGCTGAATTTTATGAGTTTAACAGTTTCACGATTTTAAAAAAAAAAATTCGAAATGCTTAACTGAAACTCAGTAAATTATCTAAAATCCTAGAAGAGCTGAAATGTTAATTTTTGGATTAAATGAAATACATATGATTAAGAATCTGCTTAATTTTGGGGAATTAATGTTAATTTAGTACATTTTTGAACTGTCGGTAAGTTGTAGGTTGTGAAATTCTTAAGTACCCGAATTTTCTGATATTTCGGACAGTTATGTTTAACATACCGAACATATTTCGGACAGTTATGTTTAACAGACTGAACATGTCGGATAGTTATGTTTAAATTGCCGAATAGTTATGTTTTGAAAGAATATATTTATTATTTCCTGAAGTACACGTGTCAAAACCATAATGCATGACTTAAGTGAACTTTCGATGAGTTATCTCTAACTATCCGAAATTGCAACTGAGCATCGGATAGTTATATGTGTAACTCTCTAAAATATCTTTCTATTTATAAAATAGCTGTGGATACGTGTCATGTTCTGGGAAAGTGACTTAAGTGGATTTTCGATGAGTTATCTATAACTATCCAAAATTGCATCTGAGCATCGGATAGTTAGACCTGTAACTCTCCGAAATGTCTATTTTATTATTAAACTGTTGCTGACACGTGTCGAGATCTAGTAGATTTACTTAAGTTATATATCGGTGAGTTATCTGTAACTATCCGAAATGCATCTGAGCATCGGATAGTTAAGTTTGTAAGTATCCGAAATGCACCTGAGCATCGGATAGTTAAATTTATGCACGTGTTTTATAGTTAAATCAACAAAGAAAGTCTGTTGAGTTATCTGTAACTCCACAAACTATTTATTTTCTAATATGCCACTGTAGCGATTGCAGAAACAGGACAGTTGGAAGAAAAACCACGACTGCATGTATCGTGCAGGGAGAAGAAAGCATCGCCGTTGATATGAATGAAGGAAATCCAACTGACCATTCAAGCATAAGTAGTTATTACTGAAGAAATATAAAAGAAAAGAAGAAAAAGAAGAAAAGTGTGTGATCGAGCACCGAGCTTTCTACAGGCAGTATCGGCAATTCTCCAAAGTACCACACCAACCATCGTTACTACCACCACAATCACCAACCATCGGAGGTCTGTGAGAATACTTTCTTGATGTCGGGTTGATTCCGAGCCAAACATAGTGCTTGACAAACACTGTGAGGAGTGATCGCATCACGGGAAGGGAAGCCATTTTCACCAAGCACCGACTCATATTTCAGGAGATCATAAAGCTTCTAGCCTTGGCTTCGGGTTGATGCCTATATGTTGAAGAGGAAATCATCTTGCAATTCTAGACTCGCAATTTTATAGGGAGAGGAGACAGAATTGTAAGTGGTTTAATTTTCAGTGGTGTAATCGCGTTGCAAGTAGTGACGGAAGTATTTACTGTCGAGTGAGATTACTTTACATTTCACCTTTCGCCCATTTCCATGTTCATATTAAAACAAAAATACCAAAAATAATTTATTTGTGTTTGTATGTTGACTTTGAGTGTTGTATTGTTTGTATTGTATCGTGATTAATGTTATCTTTGTCAGTGTTGTGATTCTTTTATGTTTGTTTTAGTTTTGCAGTTTACTGAAATTGGTTTGTTCAAAAGACTCAAAGATTTTAATGGTTACTGTTTGAATTATCTGAATGTTAGTATGCTTAATGATAAATCCAGTGTTCACTAACATTAAAGAGCTTAATTGATGTTATTTACAATCTGTGGAATCGCCCAATGGTTGGACGAATTCCTTTGTAAGTAGTAGTATCTAAAAAGAAAAGATAAGCTCGTGGAGTTAACTTAAGTCCACGAGGTTAGTCCGTTGAGTTAGTCATAACTCAATGAACTTTGTACGTTGAATTAACTGTAATTCAATAGAGGGCTTAATGAAGATACAAATTTGATTGTTAACAAACGGACAGTTCTCAGTTCTTAAGCAATTCCCTGTGGGATCGACCTGTACTTGCACACTGATACAATAGACACTATGCACTTGCAGTTAAAGTACAAATTGGAATTAATATCTAAATTGTATTAAAGGTTGTTTGTTTACTTCTAAAAGAAAAAGAATAGGCATAAAGCTAAATTAACTAAGTAAAAATAGAAGTAACAAATCAAAGTTTTTCTGGTGTCGTGCTAGGAAAATCCAAACACTATCCAAAATGTGTCTGAGCATCAGATAGTTAGGTTTGCAAGTATCTGAAATATTTGAATTGGTTAAGTTAGAATTATGCACGTGTTGAATTTAAATGTTTTATTATGTCACGTGAATTGCACATGTATAACTCGTTAAGTTAGCATAACTATACGTGTTGAGTTACTTGAATAAACACCAAAGTAACGCGTTGTGTTAGTAGCTTATAAGTTATTTCTTTATTGCACGTGTTTTATAGTTAAATCAATGAAGTAAGTCTATTGAGTTAGCTGTAACTCCACAGACCATTTATTTTCTAATATGCCACTATAGCAGTTGTAGAAATAGGAAATTCGAAGGAAAACCACGATTGCATGTATCATGCAGGAATTCACTTGTGGAATGAAGAAGAAATCACCATTATTGATATGAATGAAGGAAATCCAACCGATCATCTAAGCAGAAGTAGTTACTATTGAAAGAAATATAAAAGAAGAGGAGAAAGATGAAGAAAAGTGTGTATAGTGGTGGAGAAATGCGCTAACTGCAGGCAGTGTCAGAAGTTCCCTGAAGCTCCACACCACCACCAAAATCACCAACCATCAGCGGTCTGTGAGGATACTTTCCTGATGTTAGGTCGATTTCGAGTCAAACATAGTGACTGACAACCACTGTGAGGAGTGATCGCATCACGGGAAGGGAAGCCATTTTCACCAAGCACTGACTCATATCTCAGGAGATCGTAAAGCTTCTAGCCTTGGTTTCAGGTTGATGCCAGTATGCTGAAGAGGAGATCATCTTACAATTCTTGATTCGTGATTCTATAGGGAGAGGAGGCAAGATCATAGGTGATTAAGTTTTCAATGGTGTAATCGTGTCGCATGTAGTGATGAAAGTTTTTACTATCGATAGAGATTTTTTACATTTCACCCTTCGTTTATCTTCAGGAACATATCAAAACAAAAATACCAAAAACAACAAATTATATATGTTTATATTTAGTATTAAAGTGTTGTATTGTTTGTTTTGTATCATGATTAAGGTTATCATTGCAAGTATTGAGAATGTTTGTTTGATTTAGAAAAATAGAAAATAGTTTTATTATTTACTGAAATTGATTCGTTCTAGATACTTAAATATTTTAATGGTTACTGTTTGAAATATCTAAATGTTAGTGTTGCTTAATGATAAATCTAATATTAACTAACATTAAAAAGCTTAATTAATGTTATTTACATTCTATGGAACCACCTAATGGTTGGCCAAATTCTTTTGTAAATAGCAGTATTTAACTAGAAAGGTAGGCTCGTGGAGTTAACTTAAGTCCACGAGGTTAGTACATTGAGTTAACCATAACTCCATGAACTAAGTTCGTTGTATTAATTGTAACTCAATAGAGTACTTAACTAAACACATATAAACTTCAATATAAAAATTGAAACAGTACACAATTCTTACTCAATCTCTATGGGATCGACCTATACTTGCACACAAATACAATATACACTGTGCACTTACAATTAAAAACACAAATTAAATTTAACATCTAATCTGTGTGAAAGGTTGTTTGTTTACTTCTAAAAGAATTTATTGATATAAGCATAAAAACAAATCAAATAAGTTTTTCTGGCACCAACTAACAAATAGAAGTTCACAAATTCAAACTAAACAGATGTTCTAACCCTCTCTATGAAAAGATGTCATGATCTTAGATGGTTAAATCTATAAAAAAGGAGATCAACCTACTCTGATACCAATTGTTAGGACCGTAAGGCTTCACGAGAGGGGCGTGAATGGTGTCTAAGTGTAGTTTCAAAACTATTTCTGACTTAATTAACCAATTTGAATAACCAGCTTGCACAAGTACTAAACAAATATATAAAACATGCACAACATAAATATAAATAAGAAACACAAGGAAATTTTAGGTGGTTCACCAACTTGGCTAGTCCACCCCTAAGGATCACTTGGGCTTCACTAAGTGTCTCAACACTTACATACACTTGCTTTTAGGTCAAAGCAAGAACCAACCATTCACTTGAGTTTTCTGGTTATAGCTCTAACCAACCACTCAGAAGTTTTCAGATATAAACATCAGTAAACCAACCTCTTGAGTTTTCAGGTTAAAACTCAAACCAATAACTTGAATGAAGCTTTAAGGTTGAAGCCACAAACCAAATGATCCTTCTTGGATCAAACTTTCAACACTAGGAGAGCTTTAAGAATCTTCTTGTAAATTCAGCTTTCAATCAATTCTGTGTTATAGTCAATCTGAATTGAGTTTTTTTCTGTAATAGTAGTTGATCTGCAATATATACTGTATTTCTATATGTGATTGTATATGTAATCTCACTTGTTAACTCTACTGAATATTGAATGATCTGTTTGTATTTATGCTTGTAAGTCCAACGCGTTGCCTTAGTGTTTAATATAGCAACTCAACGCATTTAGTTATGCTAACTTAACGAGTTAAACATGAGCACCTCACGTGATACAATATAACATTCGTAACTTATAATTTCACCATGTATATAACACTAACTTAACGAGTTCATCTCTTCTTTTACTCACTAACTTAACGAGTTCTCACGTGACATATTTTAACCTTTAAGCCTCTAACTTAACGAGTTCTCACGTGACCTCTATACAAATAACACTCTAACTTAACGAGTTGTCTAAACACACACTGTTCATGATATAGAAGATATAACTTTAAAACATATCATGCTTTTCAATAAAAACACACGTTAACTTAACATTTAGTTAAATGAGAAATTAATGCAATAAAATGACTAGTTATTAACTTGGTATAATCTCAGATCCAATATAGACAAGTATTTACGTCAGTAAGCTTTTTCTGTATTAATTGATGATTTTCATTTCTTTTCACAAGCAATAGTAATTGAGCAAATATGATTATTTTCATTCAGCACACATCATCAAAACAAAATACTCAACAATCTCCCCCTTTTTGATGATGGCAAAACCATATTAAATCAATTATGAAATATGTTTAACTCAACAAAGTACATTCCTTGGGCTAACTTTTAATTCAACAAACAAGTTTGTTGACATAAGTTCACTTAAGCTTATGTCTATTGTTTGTGTAAAGATCACTCTCAAAAATAAAACTTTCAGATGTCAATAATTATATAAGTATCATTTCTCCACCTTTCATTATATAATCATTTGTCAGATTACAATAACTATTTAAATATCATCTCCCTATGCAATTAAAATCACAATCATCTTTTTATAATATTTCTCCCCCTTTTTGTCATTAATCAAAAAGATAATTACAGATAATATATATATATATAGTAAGAGATATATTTACAACAACTCTTTCTGTAAACAATAATAAGAATAGAATGCATTTACAAAAAAAAAAATGTATTGCTCAATGAATCAAACAAGGAATACAAACATTACATTTTGTATTCAGAAACAAGTAAACAGACAGTTAATGATCTCTCTTAAGTATATCACTTATAGCATTATATATTTTATCTCCTAGATGCCTAATATCATTTCTGATGTCGTTCAACATTGCATCTAAGTCAGGAGGTAGTTGAAGTTGTTGTTCTGCTCGAACTGAATAACTTGGCTGTTGTTGTTGTATATGGTCTGTACAATCAGGTTGTTGTTGTTGTTGCCGTTGAGGTTTATGCATGACCTGGAATCGTTGCAAATCTTTTACACTAAATGCTCTCATGCCTTTAGTTTCAAAGGGCCAGTCAGATAAATTCAATTGGCTTGCAATGAGTCTACATACAGCATCATCATAAAATAACTTTGAACTCATATACTGTAGTTGAGAAGTGAAAACATCAAACCAATTGATTTGAATTCTATTCAGCAAGCTATAAGTTGCATATAAACAACTTCTGTTGACTTCCATATTGTGTCCAACTCTCTAAAATAAATTTGCATGCAATATATTTGCAATAAACCTTTGCCTCTGCATTCAGATTTTCCATTAATCTCATTTCAGTATATACATCTAGAATTTTTGATAAAGACTGAATGTTCCATTCTAGTTGTTTAATCATGTCAAATCTGTTAGTTACAACAACACCTTCATTCTTTAATCCCAAAACTTCAAAAATTAACTCAGGAGACAATGTAAACTCCTATTGATTTATTTGAGTTTTCAGTATGTTATCATTCTTGACCAGATTGCTATAAAAAGCTGCAATAAGCTCTTTGTATTGCTTCCATTTCGTTCCAACTAGCAAGAATTGAATGAGGCCTTGAAACTCAAATAGATCTCTCATTTCCATCAAATTTCTGAATTTTATTGGACGAGCATGCAAAATCTGACATGTAATCAAATTATTGTATTTCTGCAATGCTTCTTAAGATCTAAAATGAATTGAATTACCTTGAATTTGTTATACTGTACACAAAGAAGGTGATACCTAAAGCCGTGATTTTGAGTTTATTTCATCTTCAGGAGCCTCTTCTTCAAAATGAATGTCATCTTGTTCCTCTGTGAATATATTTTCTTGAAGCTGCTTAGGTAAGCTTGATTCTTCAACTTCAACAGTGTAAGGAACATTTTCAATATGCTCAACATTCATCTGTTCAATCTCTATAAAATCATTAGAGTTCAATTTTTCCACCAATTCTACAGCCGGTGTATCTGTTTGTAATTGTTCATTTTGTTCAACAGATATTTCCATTAATACATCCTGTGAATTCTCAGACTCTACTTCTATAGATTCTGAAGAAGGCTAGTTGATGTTTAGCTCTTCTAGAGTCTTAACTTGTTCAATATCTGCTACTTTAGACAATTCAGCCCGTGAACTAGTTACTACCTCAACATTTTCAATTATATCTGCAATAACTTGTTCAATGTCAGGTGCCTGATGCTCTGATTTTTCAATTTTTGCATCATCAGGACTTTTACTAATAGAAAAACTTGAGCTCATATTTGACTTAGATTTCTTCTCAAGCTTTCTAGCAAGGGAAAATAAGGTCTCATTATCTTCATCAGTTTCAGTATGTTCGGAACTGATGAGTTTATCAGATGCACAATAATGTACAATATCTATGTCTAGACATACATTGTCCTTTGGAAACAAATTTTCATCTGATTTTCCTTCGTCAATAGACTTTGTTTCCTCAGACACAATTTTTCTGATTTTCCTTCTACTATAACATTTCTGTTTCTCCTCTTCAAGTATTGCTGTTTTCTTTTCAAATTGCTCCATAAAAGTTTTCTGCTTTAGTTTTTCAAAGGCACTTTCTATTGTTATAGCCTTTCGAAGACTTTCAACTTTTCTTTTATCAACAACAATATTTGATTCTAATTATTTTGAATATAAAGGAGTAGGGATAGCTGATTTATGTTCTTCCTCAAATGGTTGTAGTCGTGTAACACTAATAGGAGTTTGAGGAATTCTATTTGATGAACCTACACCTTTTTCCATATATTTTGCATATTGTTCCAAAAATGTAATTTCAGCACATTTCATTCTGTATTCTCTATCATATTTACTATGAATACCCATGTATGTAATATTTGCATCAGTATGTTGAAGTTCTTATCTAACTTCATCTAATATACCCTGAGGAAAGAAGTAATCTCTATAAAGTTTTGCTAACCTTTTGTCCACTCGAAATATTTTCTTGAACCAAGTGCGTGGAACTTCATCATTTTCTATTTCTTTTCCTTTTACATCTCCTCTGCTTTTTCCTTTTCCTCTACCACGACCTTTATAGAACTTGGAGACCATCATCGCAAGTTGTAACAGCAACAAGCGGGAAATATTTTCTTGACAAAGTTTACAAATAACCTAAGTGCCCATGTAACAAGTGTTTAAATAAGATTTTAGGTGAATAACTCAACGTGAAGAGAAGTCGGGTTTAGATATTAAATAAATACTGAATAAAGTTTATTCAATCAAGGTACCCGAAAAATTCAAGTATAACTCGTTGAGTTAACTAACCTAACGAGTAAAGCGCTGTCTAGAGGTAGTTTTACACGTTACCTTATCTAACATAACATTTAGTTAGTACACTTAAAACAATTTTCGAATGCTTCCAACTGAAACGTTCCGAACACATCACAATAGCTATACCTTATCATTTTCTTGAGAACATTGTAAACTATTCTAACATTCCTGTCCTTTGAATCTAAAATAGTTTGTTTGTCTTTTTAAATTATTTCATCAAGATTTTAAGAGGACATTAATTCATATTAACAAAGATTTGTATTCTGAATTATATTAATCTATTTTTGGACATTGTTAATCCTCCCCCTACAAATATACTTCTTATATATTCAATAACATACAAAATATACTTATATAACAATAGATGTCAAGTATAACTATAATTTTAAATTTTCTTTTCAAAAACTTCCGTTATTCTGACTTCATCAAAAATGATTTCTAGAATCAATTCCTACTATATATGAATCAAAACACAACTTTGAACTCTATATGATTAATTCATGGAGAATAAAAGAATGTATCTCAAATAAACATTTTCAAAAGTACTAATGTTGATTCAATAAATCAGAAGTCATATTGGTAGAAACTATATTCGATTCAAAGATATCTGTAATTAATGAAACAACATTTTCTTTTCAAAACAATAAATATTGATAATTTCTTTAAAAGTTAGTTTGAAAAGCTTGAATCATACAAGAGCTTTCTAATGTACCCGTGTAATGAGTTTTCAATCAACAATCTCAAATCTGATCAAGACCTTAGGTTGCTAGATTTAAAGAATCCTTTTTCAGGACAACAATCCTAACATACCTATCTGCTCAAGTACAAAAGGCTCGTGATCAAACTAATCAATAAACTCTCAAAGATTTTCACTTTGTAAACAATTTTCATTTTAAGCACAGTATATATGTATTCCATTAATACAGATGCAATAAAACACAAATCTCATACAATTTTTACTTTTATGATTTTACTGAGAATATGAATCAGTTTCAATAAGCTTATACTTTTGATTAATAGTTTAAGATGAGTTACATATAACTTATTCTACAAGTTTAATCAATTAAGTCAAATTTATGCATGATCATATGCACTTTCTTTGATTCAAAGAAAACACTTAATAAAAATTTCAAAATGTCAAAAGTATTTAATGTTTTTCATTTACACTTCCACTTAAAATCGTAAAAACCATTAAAATTGATAAACTACTTAAAATCAATAAGATACTACTATGATTTTACAATAAATACATAGTATCTTAAGCAGCAGTTTAGATATTACTTTAGATATTTATGATAAGTATATAATATCTATGAGGTGAACAACATCATCAATACTATTTATCTTTTTATGTGGAGTTTAAGCATTTTACACATCACATAGTCTACAAATACTCAAATTTAATCTAATGTTGCAGAATGTATTTTCGTCTAGAGGTTTTGTAAATATATCAGCTAATTGATTTTTACTAGACACAAATTCTAATTTAATTTTACCTTTAATTACGTTATCTCTTAGAAAATGATGTCTAACCTCTATATGCTTTACTCTTGAATGTAATACAGGATTTTTGGAAAGATTTATTGCAGAACTACTATCACAATAAATCTCAATTGAATCATAAGATAATCCAAAATCTTCTAAAGTTTGCCTTATCCATAGAATCTGAGTGCAACACAGTGCAACAGCAACATATTCAGCTTCTGTAATAGAAAGTGCTACACAGTTTTGCTTTTTACTAAACCATGACACCAAATTATTTCCCAATAATTGACATGTGCCACTGGTACTCTTTCTATCAGATTTAGATCTTGCATAATCAGCATTAGTATATCCTATAAGATCTATCGAACTATCCTTAGAATAATACAGTCCAAAATGTTTAGTTCCTTGTATATATCTAAATATTCTTTTAACTGCAATTGAGTGTGATTCTTTAGGATTAGATTGAAATCTAGCACAAACACACAGCAAATATAATATCAGGTCTATTAGCAGTCAAATAAAGTAAAGAACCAATCATACTTCTATATTTTCTTTGATCTATTGATTTTCCTATGTCATCAATATCTAACTTTAAAGAAGTACTCATAGGAGTTCCTCGAATCCTTGTATCATTAAAATTAAATTTCTTAAGCATTTCATCTACATATTTTTTCTGATTTAAAAATATACCTTTATCCATTTGCTTAATTTGAAGTACTAGAAAATATGAAAGTTCTCCTATCATACTCATTTCAAACTGATTAGTCATCTCTTCAGAGAATATTTTTATCAGCTTATTAGAGGTTACTCCAAAGATTATATCATCCACGTATATTTGAACAACAATCTGATCTTTACCATCTCTCTTGATAAATGAAGTATGATCCACTTTTCCCATGATATAGCCTTTTTCTATTAAAAAAGTAGATAATCTTTCATACTATGATCTAGGTGCTTGCTTCAAACCATATAAGGCTTTCTTCAATTTATATACAAAGTCAGGATTTTTAATATCTTCAAATCTAGGTGGTTGTTTTACATAGACTTCTTCATTAATTAAACCATTTAGAAATGCACTCTTTACATCCATTTGAAATAATTTAAAATCCATATAACAAGCATAGGCCAATAATATTCTAATACTTTCTAACCTAGCCATAGGAGCAAATGTTTCATCATAATCTAGTCCTTCTTCCTGTGTATACCCTTGTGCAACTAATCTAGTTTTGTTCCTTATAGCTTGACCAGTTTGGTTAGTTTTGTTTCTAAAGATCCACTTTGTACCTATTATGGACTGATTTTCTAGTGGAGAAACTAATTCCCAAACATCATTTCTGATGAATTGATTTAGTTCTTCTTGCATTGCCACTATCCAATTTTCATCAGATAATGCTTCTTCTATATTCTTTAGTTCCACCATAGAAACAAACATACACATACTATTTAAATTTACTGAAGCTCTAGTTTTAACTCCCTCATTAATATTACCAATGACTTGAGTAATGGGATGTGATGAAGAATAACGCCAATTTCTCTGATTTTCCTTAATATTCTCATCAACATCTGAAGGTCCATCATTTTCATCATTAGTTTGATCATTTAAGTTCATATTTTTGATTTTCTCAGATAAATCTTTAATCTCTCTATTGATCTCTAACTCTTTTGGGAGATTGATCATATCATCATTATCAACTTTAGATTGAGATTCTCTAAAAGAATTTTCATTGAAGCTTACATAGAGGGTTTCTTCAATAGTCCTAGAAGTCTTGTTATATACTCTATAAGCTTTACTTCTAGTAAAGTAACCTACAAAAATTCCTTCATCCGCTTTGGCTTGAAATTTATCCCTTCTATCATTAGTATTAAGAATAAAACACTTGCAACCAAATGGTTTCATATAGGAAATTTTTGGAACCCTATTAAACATAATTTCAAAAGGAGTTTTATTAACACGAGGTCTTAAATGACTTCTGTTAATAACATAACAAGTTGTATTCACTGCTTCAGCCCAAAGATTTTGAGGTCACTTATGTTCATTCAACATAGTTCTGGCCATTCCCTGAAGTGATCTATTCTTTCTCTCAACAACACCATTTTGAGACGGTGCTCTTGGAAAAGAAAAACTATGATCAATGTCATGATCTATACAATAATTATCCATTTGATCATTATCAAATTCAATATTCTGATCACTCCTAAGTTTTTGAATAGAGACACTTTCTTCATTTTGAACAAAGTTGCAAAACATTTTAAATTTTTCAAAAACTTTTGTCTTAGATGCTAGAAAATATACCCAAGTGTATCTAGAGAAGTCATCTACTAAAACAAATACATACCGTTTACCACCAAGACTCATGATTCTTGTTGGTCCAAATAGATCCATATGTATAAGTTCTAAGACTCTCTCGCTTGAAATATCTGTTTTGGATTTGAAAGAGTTTTTGTGAAGTTTACCTAACTCACATGCATCACACATAAAGTCCTTTGAGTATTTAATCTTTGGTAAACCTCTCACTGAATGTTTTCTAAATAGTTTATGTAACAGTTTCATATTTATATGCCCAATCCTTCTATGCCATAGATATGCATCACTAGTTTCAGCTAGCAAACATGAATTTAAATCAACTGCACCAGAAGGTAAAGATAAAATACATACAGAACCTTTTCTTTTAGCAATAAACTTAATTTCATCTGTATTTTTGTCAATAATTTTGCATACATTATCTTTAAACACTACATAATATCCATTCTTAGTTAGTTTTATAACACTCAACAAATTAAATCCTAGGTTTTCTACATATTGTACATTCGAAATAACACAAGTCGAAGTTATTTGAACATTGCCCATACCTATGATTTTATCCTTGCTTTTGTTTCCAAATGTTACACTTCCATTCATGGTATTTGTAAAATTTTGTAGTATACTTTTCTGTTTGCTTATGTGACTTGACGCTCCACTGTCCAAGATCCATTTTGATGTTGTTTCCTCCTACAAAACAAATTAAGAAAAACTTTATCTTGGTACCCAATGTTGTTGAGGACCAAGTTCATTAAACGCATATTTCTTCTTTTTGTTTAAAAATAGTTTAACATTATCATTTACATTCTTATTAGTTGTAAGTACTATAGACTTATTTTTAACATCATACTTACTTATAGCATTATTGTTCTTATAATCATTCTTTTTGTTTTCAAGTGTAGTATAATCAAGACCAAACCGATTTTTATAAGACGTTAATTTATTTTGGTCATGCTCATACATTTCAGTAAGTTCATACCAAGATTTTGTACTTTTATTTGAATTTTCAGTACATACAAAATCTTTTTCGACACATAAATTTTCAGATAAAGAACATGCAGAATGAGTAATTGGTCTAACACCAATGTTTTGAATTACATGCTTGGGTCTTTGAATTTCCAATTTACTATAATTGTCTGAAATTTTAGAAACATTAGTAATTGAATTTCCAGAACAAGAAACAAGATTTTTAGAAACAATTATAATCATGTTAGAAGTACATTTTGACAAATCACATTGATTTATATCATTACTACATGATTCATCCCTTGGAGTACCTACTTCTACATATTTATTACCTTGTTTCATGATAAAAGGAATTTTAGTCTTACATTTACTTGAACTGCAACTAACAAATCCTTTATTGACTTGAGATTCAGGATAATCAAATCCTAAGCCAAATTTATATGACACCGCAGGGGCACTAGTTAATTTATCTAACTTAGTTTGACTTAAATTCCATTTCTCAATGATAGAATTTAAATCTAGCTCTCTCAGTTTTAATTTATCTATCTCTAATTCAAGTTCATTTATATTGTATCTCAACATTTCATTTTCAGATTTTATCTTTAATTTTTCAGCATTTGTATTCTGTATTTGTTCATACAAGACACATTCATTAAATCTAAATTTATGCAAATCTCTAGCATGATTTTCATTATCACATTTAAACTTTTCTAAAGTAGTAGATAGGAAACAATTTTCTTCTTCCACAATAGATAAAGAGTTTCTAATATTCTTATTTTCCAGTTTACAAACTTTAAGTTTTTGTAATAACGCATGATAAGCACATAATAATTCATCAAAGTTGAAATCTGAATAACTTTCAGGATCAAATATTACCTTAGACTCATCTTCCATGAAGCACACATGAGCAACGTGTTCTAACTCTTGTTCTCCTTCTGAATGTGAAGATTTTGATGATGATTCATTAGATTCAGACTCTTCAGACGTGTCATATCAAGTGACCTTCAAAGCCTTTTTCTTGTAAAACTTTTTCTAAGTTTTCTGAGTCGTCTTCTTCGAATTTGTCCTACTTTGCTTTTCATTTTTCCTTATAGGACAATCTGGAGAAAGATGTCCAGGTTTCTTGCAGTTGTAACATACATACTTTCTAGATGAAGAATTCTTGTCATTTAGTGATTTTGATGTTGAGGGTTTATCATTCTTGTTCCTTTGATGTTTCCTAGCTTTCCATGCTTTTTTAAATTTCCTAGTCAGCAAAATCAAATCCTCGTCAAAATCAGTAGATATATCAGAATCTGAATTAATTTCAAAGGTTATTTCTTTCTTCATTTTTAGTTTGTCGTGACTCAGTGATTCATTTAATTGAACTTCATAAGCTGTTAAGTTTCCTATAACTTCATTCATGGTATAAACATTTAAATCTCGTGATTCCTCAATTGATGTTACTTTCTGAGACCATTTAGAACTTAGGGATCTAAGAATTTTCCTCACCAAATCCTTCCGTTCAAAATTCTTTCCTAAGCATTTTAAAGAGTTTATGATATCAAGAAATCTAGAAAACATCTCAGAAATACTTTCGTCTTCATGCATCTTAAAGAGTTCATACTTATGAATCAACATGTTTATTTTAGTCTCTTTAACTTGAGAAGTACCTTCATGTGAAACATCTAATGCATGCCACACCTCATAAGCAGATTTATATGCCGACACTTTACTGAACTGTTCATAACTCAATGCACAAAATAAAATATTTAATCCCTTAGCATTCAGAGTTTCATTTTCTTTTTCAGTAATTGTTCAACAATTATAAGGGGTAGATAACAGAGTATATGGTTTAGAAATCATGAACCACAACTTATAATCTATACTTTGAAGAAAAACAGTCATCCTATATTTCCAATATTCAAAATGTATTCCATCAAATAAAAGAGGATGATTAAGATTTTGGCCTTCATATAAAGAAAAATTACCATTTCCAGTAGCTATCTTACCTTAGATTTTTCAACCTATTTGATTTTAAACAGTCTAAAAACTTTAAAACAACTTGAGCCTTAAATCATGAAAGTTAAATGTATGCTTAGATATTAATTTATGTTTAAAAACAAGGAAGGTAGAATAAGCAATGATATTAAATAAGTTGGTATCGATTTTATATCAAAGATTATTAACAAAGCTCTGATACCACTTGTAGGATCGTATGGCTACACAAGAGGGGGGTGAATTGTGTTTTTCAACTTTTTCCGATTATAATTGAAACTTCAATACTTGAAAACAAGTTGAGACACTATTTTCATAAAATCATTTTTATTCAAGGTTTCAATTACACTATACAATTCAATTCTCCTTAGAAATTGTAGATGTCATTATATTCGATACCATGTTTCATCTATACAATTTCATAACTACAAACAGAGAAAACTAATTTACGGAATAAAAAACATTTCTCCCCGTTTGAGATCTTTCTTCTTCTTCTTCTTCTTCTTCTTTCTTCTTTAGCAATTTTTTAGTGACGAATATCTTGTCTTTTTATGCTTCACTGAATTTGCTTTCTTCTGATACTTCAAATCTTTAGTGACATAAATCTTACCTTTTTATACTTCACTGAACTTTCTTCCACCTGAGAGCTTTTCCCCGAAGAGGTGTTTTTGATCTTTGAAACGATTTTTCATTTGATGTATAGGGATAGTTTGATCGACGAGAACTCTCTGTCTTTTATATTGTATCTTCATTTCATGCATATCCTCCACGTTTAATCACTACCAGTTTTCCACTTCTTCACGTCTTTTCTTTTTCCTTCATCGAAACACACACATTCTAACCCACGTTTACATTTTGAATTTTCTTTAATCATTAGTCTTGGATCTCTAAAAAATTTCCTGCAAAATAACCTTTCTCTTCCAAAATTTTTCATCAAGTATAATAAAAAGTCATTACTTTAATGTTAACTAAATGAGTAACACAAGTAGATATTAACTTAACGTTTCTAACTTAACGAGTTCCTCATGTGCCATTCCACGTGACAAGTATTATAGCTAACTCAACGAACTAAGTCTGTGGTGTTACGCTAACTCAACGAACCATCTCCGTTGTGTTACGATAACTCAACGAACCAGTAATAAACAAATGTTTTTATAATAAGAATTTTACCACGTGCAAAAATAACAACTTAAGTTTTATAACGGTAACCTAACGCGTTACCTTAGTGTTCAATATAGCAACTCAACGCGTTTAGTTATGCTAACTTAACGAGTTAGACATGAGCACCTCACGTGATACAATATAACATTCATAACTTATAATTTCACCACGAGTATAACACTAACTTAACGAGTTCATCTCTTCTTTTACTCACTAACTTAACGAGTTCTCACGTGACATATTTTAACCTTTAAGCCTCTAACTTAACGAGTTCTCACATGACCTCTATACAAATAACACTCTAACTTAATGAGTTGTCTAAACGTACACTGTTCATGATACAGAAGATATAACTTTAAAACATATCATGTTTTTCAATAAAAACACACGTTAACTTAACGTTTAATTAAATGAGAAATTAATGCAATGAAATGACTAGTTATTAACTTGGTATAATCTCAGATCCAATACAGATAAGTATTTATGTCAATAAGCTTTTTATGTATTAATTGATGATTTTCATTTCTTTCACAAGCAATAGTAATTGAGCAAATATGATTATTTTCATTCAGCACACATCATCAAAACAAAATACTCAACAACTGTGACTGAACTGCTTATAATGTGATATCTTCTAGATTCCTTGTGTAGCATTCATCTAGTCTATTTGGCTGCAATTTGCTTTAACTTTTCCACCCATATATGTTCATCCTACAACCTGTGAAATACATTCACTTCTCTCATGGATGTTTGCATTATCAAAATATAGAGGTCCTTTTAGCAATTACACCATTAAAAACTTAATCACCTACAATCTTGCCTCCTCTCCTTATAGAATCGCGAACCAAGAATTGTAAGATGATCTCCTCTTCAATATACTAGCATCAACTTGAAACCAAGGATAGAAGGTTTATGATCTCCTAAGATATGAGTTGGTGCTTGGTGAAAATGGCTTCCCTTCCTGCGACACGATCACTCCTCATAGTGGTTGTCAATCACCGTGTTTGGCTCGGAATCGACTCGACATCTAGAAAGTATCCTCACAGAGCTCTGATGGTTGGTGATTTTGGTGGTGTTATGGAACTTTAGGGAATTTCTAACACTTTCTATGGTTAGTGTAGTCCTTCACCACTCACACACAATTTTTTTCTTCTCTTCTTTTATATTTCTTTCAGTAGTAACTACTTCTACTTAAATGATTGATTAGATTTCCTTCATTCGTATCAACGATAGTGATTTCTTCTTCATTCCATGAGTTAATTCCTGCATAATACGTGCAATCATGGTTTTCCTTCAAATTTCTTATTTCTACAACTACTACAGTGACATGTTAGAAAAGAAATGGTCCATGGAGTTAAGGTTAACTCAACAGACTTACTTCGTTGACTTAACTAAATACATGTGCAATAAAGAAATAACTTAACGAGTTCAAATGTTTCGGATAGTAATAACTATAAGTATCCAAAACTTATATGCATTTCAAATAGTTAGGACCTAACCTTCCGAAAGATAACTTAAGTTAAGTTTCCAAATCACAACACGTGTCCTCAGGAAGTTTTATGATAAAAAGATATTTCAAATACTTGCAAACCTAACTATCTGCTCAAATGCATTTCGAATAGTTAGCAGATAACTTACCAAAAATCCACTTAAGTCATGCATTAAGGTCTCAACACGTGTACTCTAGGAAATAATAAAATATTCTTTTAGCATTTAAAACATAATTGTCCGACACAGGAAATATAACTCTCCAAAATAATAGACAATTCAGATACTTAGGAATTAAAAAGCCTGTAACTTACTAACAATGTAGAAATATACTTAATTAACGCTAATTCCTTGAAATTATGTAGATTCTTTCATTAAAGCATATAACAATGCAAATATAACATAATGGCTTAATTCTCATATGATAAGCTAAATATTATGTAATTAACCGTCATTTAACCCTTAATATTATACACTTTTTCATTTTAAACACATCTTCTCATTCAGACACTCCTTGCACACATGATGAACGTGAAACAATATCTCTCCATGAAGAACTCTCTCTCTTTGCTAATGAGATCCTAAAGAAAGAAGAAGAGGAAGAGCATTGGGATATACATGGTTTGGCAACCTGCCTATGTCCATGAGCACTAGAGTTATCCTTCCATTGTGGTGCACACACAGTAGTGCAAATACAACCCTATTTATAGGGTAGCTACAAACCCTAGTTACAACAATTACAAGTTCTACTCTAGTCTTCCATCGGACAACAACTCGGTTTCGACATATACTATCAGAAGCTCCCTCAGCTGCACCTACTAACTAATTGGGAAGTCGACCTCCTCAATTTCTAGCCAAACTATCAATTTTCAAGTGAACTCTCTCGAATTCCCTAGCAAAGGTCCCAACTTCTGCCTTTGACTTTGGTTGTTCTTATCTACATTTTGAAGATTGTCTCCACATGTCTATCTTAACATATAACATTCGTAGACTTTAAATTTATTGAGGAACTCGTTGAGGGACTCGACAAGAGATGGCTTGAGGGACTTGAAGGACCCATAGGCAGGAGACAAGTGAACACTTTAGAGACCTGCAAGGAGATGAGTAAAGGGACCTTATGGACTTGATGGGAGAAGGGAGGTCTTAGGGACCTATGGGAGAAGGGGGTTAATCTTGATAGTTCTTCCCATGAACTTGGACTTGTGAGAGATTCTAAGGCTTACTTAAAATGATTGATAACACCTTTGCTATCAGTTCGAGCTTTTGGCATAATGGTAACCCAATCCTAACAAAATTCAATATGTGCATAATACTAACTTAACGAGTTCATTCATAAAACTTAGCATTCTGTATGCTAATTCAACGAGTTCTTATGTGACCTTTATAACCTTTAAGCTTATAACTCAATTAGTTCTTACATGACATTTTTTAATAAAAAGAATGTTAACTCAATGAGTTATTACTGTGTACTTATATGATATAAATATGTAAAATTAAAATATATCATGTTTTACAATAAAAACACATGTTAACTTAGTGTTTAGTTATATGAAAGTTAATATAATTTAACGACTATTTATGTAACTTAGCATAATTTTAGATCTATTACAAACCAATATATAACTTTAAACTTTTTCTGTATAAATCAATATTCTTAGTTTATTTTCTTAGATAACAAAATTAACTAATTAAATATGATTATCAATATTTTGCACACATCATCAAAACATAATTCTCAACATATATATAACCTCCTATTTAGGCAAATTACCAAAACCTTTGTTTATACCTAAAATATTAAATACTTCATTAATATATACAAATGTTGAAATATACAAGTAAAACATTAAATCAAAATATGCTCTTAAGGAAGAGTCTAAACTATTTAAATCAAAATACGCTCTTAAGAGTCTAAATTGCTTAAATCAAAATATACTTTTAGGGAGGAGTTTAAACTGCCTAAATCAAAATGTATTCCTAAGATATAAGTCTAAACTATTCTTTTAAATCAAAATGTATTCCTAAGATATAAGTCTAAACTACTCTTTTGACTTAGAACATATAAATGTCAAAATATCGAAGGTAAGATGTCAAAATACCCTCACACATAGGTAAAATGACAAAAATGTCCATGCTTATACTAACATATAAAATGTTTTTAGATATGAGCTTAAACTAACTAATATATTTCAATGCAAGTATAAACTTTCTTACACATAATTTGTTGATATTGATAGTAAATTTTTTATGTTTTCTATCAATTTATTTGTAAAAATTCAATTATACAATCAAACTTTGTACTTTCTTTTAGGAATAATGAAAATTGTTTAAATGTGAAGTTCTTTGTGTATTTCAATTGTTAGGTATTTAATTTTGATGATATATGCTTTATTAACGTTTTTAAATAAGTCTACATAATATTCTCTAAGTATATTTCTCTAAGTATAATAGTTAACAAATTATCGGAAAGTTTCATTTTTATGTTGGATAAATTAAAGATTTCCGAAGAGTTAGATTTGCAATAGTTAAACTTTCGGATAGTTAACATTTCGTTTCTGTCGAATACTTTATATTAAAAACTCGTATAGTTAAGTTATCTACACGTGTGCTTTTAATGTTTTAAGTTGTCACGTGTTTTCCATGTGCGTTTGGTAATAAAAAATCGAATAGTTAGATAACTGTTCGAGTTTTTATACGTATGGATAGATAACTATTCGAGTTTTATAAAAGGACTAACGAATAGATAAGTTTCTTTGTTTAAGTCACGTGTTTTGCAGGTGCAAAAACTCGAAGAGTTAAAGGATAAGTGTTCAAGTTTTTACAGGACTTAAAAGATAAATGTTCGACTAAATCAAAGACTTAGAAGATATTCTACAAAACTTCAAGAAGATAAAATTCTCGATATATCTACGAGTGGAGATCGTGGAAATTCAAAATGATTATAGAGAAAGTGGAAACTCAAAAAAATAGTAATTTGGATTAAAGAGAAAGGGGGGATCAAGTGGATGAACATGTTGAACATGAAAGACAACAGAGTTCGACTACAAATAGAGAGTACGAGCTACATTACAAAAGGGGGGATCCCAATCTCAAAAACCAAGTCTGAATATTCAATCTAGATCCCTAACTGAAAAGTTAAGTTTGAATATTCATATTCTGAAAAGTTCTCCAACATTAGAAGAAGTTCGAAATTCCAAGCAATTTCAGAAAAGGAGTTGAAAACGTAAGAAGTCTGGAAATTTGACAACTAGAAAAGAAGAGATACAGAAGCTAAGCAAAGAGAAAGAAAGAAGCTGTGTGCATAAAGATTAGGTTTTATACAATTCAAAATTTGTTTTGAATAAGAGCTTTGTTTTCCTATTTGAATTATATATCGAACATTACTGTATCAAAACTGTCAAGAAGGGAATTGAGCTGAAAAGATATTGTAAATTCTATCTTGAAATAAAAGAATAGAATTTCATTTACGAGTGTTTTGTGCTCTTGTTTTATTCGCTAGTATTTAATTACTAAAGACACAATTCACCCCCTCTCTTGTTATACAGACAATCCTACAACTAGTATCAGAGCACTAACATTAATAGTTGTCACTAACAATAATAGTTGTGTTTTGTTTAACTGTAGTTAGTTTTCACTTTCTCCACAAATGGATGTTAAGACTGCTTTTTTAAATGGATATATAAAAGAACAAGTGTATGTAAAACAACCTCTAGGTTTTGAAGATTCAAAACATCCTGAGTATGTTTATAAGCTTAAGAAGGCACTATATGGCCTTAAACAAGCTCCTTGGTCTTGGTATGAAAGATTATCTAAATTTCTTATGGAAAAAGGGTATTCTATGGGAAAGGCAGATCACACTCTTTTTATCAAGAAGATCGAAAAAGATATATTGGTAGTTCAAATCTATGTAGATGACATCATATTTGGAACAACAAATGATAAATTAGTTGAGTCCTTTTCAAAAGACATGACTAATCAATTTGAAATAAGTATGATGGGTGAACTATCATTTTTCCTAGGCTTGCAAATTAAGAAATTAGATTAGGGTACTTTTATTTCACAAGAAAAATATACTCAAGATTTATTAAAGAGGTTTGGTTTAGACAACACTAAAGCAAAGAATACACCAATGAGTACTATCACCAAGTTGGATAAAGATGACTCTGGAAAAACTGTAGATGTAAAATAATATAGAAGTATGATTGGTTCATTAGTTTATTTAACAGCTAGCCGACTAGATATTATGTTTAGTGTGTGTACTTGTGCTAGATATCAATCAAATCCTAAGGAATCACACCTACTTGCTATTAAACGAATTTTTAAATATCTATTAGGAACCATCAATTTCAGACTGTTTTACTTTAAACACAGTTCTTTAAACTTAGTAGGTTATAGTGATGCTAATTTCACAAGATGTAAGTCTAAAAGAAGAAGCACCAGTGGCACTTGTCAATTGTTAGGTAATTCCTTAGTGTCATGGTTTAGCAAAAAGCAAAATTATGTAGCATTATCTACAACTGAAGCTGAATATATAGCTGCTGCACTTTGCTCTGCTCAAATCCTGTAGATCAGACAAACCTTAAAAGATTTTAATTTAGACTATGAACCAACTAAGATTTTCTATGATAATAGTTCTGCAATAAGTTTATCTAAAAATCCTATCTTACATTCACATGCAAAACATATAGAAGTTTGACATCATTTTCTAAGGGATAATGTTATAAAAGTAAAAATAGTATTAAATTTTGTTCCTACCATAGAACAATTAGCAGATCTATTTACAAAACCCTTAGATGAAAATACTTTCTCAAAATTACGACTAGAACTTGGTATCTATAGGTTATCTGATATTTAAATGGTCATGTTCATTGTATTTTGGTTTGTTATAAGGTAGTTTTAGAATTTAATGTCTTTATTATTAAAAACAAAAAAACAAAACAAAACAAAATATTTATTTTCGAATTACAATTTTCTAGTAGTTAAGAATTTATGAAATTCTGATTTTTATTGAAGTCAATTTATTTAAGAAAAATTCAAAAAAGATTACTTAAGGAAAAGTTAAATTGATTCAATATGAGTGCCAACTATATTTTTGTTACTTATGTATATGTTATTATAGAGATTTTAACAGGAAAATACATAGAAAGTATGTACTTTTTATTAAAGGAAAGTTATTAACATTCTGTTAGAAAAATTAAGTCGTGTGGTTGCCTCTAATTTAATTTACTATCTTATTTTATTTTTGTTTGTTTTTGTCTGTAATTACTTGAGTAATTAAGTCCGTTGGGGGATCTTAAATCCTAGTCACTTAAACCAACTGGTTTGGGATGTGCTGACTAAAAACTCATTTTGCAAGTAATTCAGATTATATTTTTTAAAAAAAAAATTACTTGTTCTCACTTGTCATTGAGTAACTGGTTATCTTTCTCCTAAGCAAAGGATTGTGATCACGTAAAAAGATGATATTGTGGGAGGTAATACATAAAATATATATATATAAATATATATATAAAAAAAAGGGGGCAATGTACTCAAGCTTAATTTATCTTTCAAAGTGTTATAACAATCCCGCTATAATCTGTGCATATAATCTCTGTTATTTTTTTTGTTATTATCTACTCTTTACACATAATGTACGATATTTATTGTCTTAAGTTGTGTACTCATTACTGAATTTTTTTAAGTTTCTGAAGGTATATCTCTATGAATTATCTTTTGTAAACTGAATAAGATAAAAGCCAAAAAGTCTAAATTGTTAACTCTACTACTTATTTCTGTATTTCATTCAAATTAAAAAAAAAAAAGACTCAAATCTATTTAAGGCTTAGCATCCTCTTTAAGTAAGCTATTTGACCTTTTAAAGCCAAATCTACTTAGGGCTTGGCAACCTAGATTAAGTACGCCATAGATTCTTTATACTACATTTATGTAGGGGGAGAAATTTCTCGTATAATAATTCATCTTTTATGAACTATTATATGTTTTCATGAAAGAATCTGCATAATTTTAGGAAATACACTTTAATTAAGTACATTTCTAAACTATCGGTGACTTGCAAGTGTTTTAATTTTTAAGTATCTGAATTTTCTATTGTTTCGGCAAGTTATATTGCAAGTATTGGACAGTTGTGTTTTAAACGTTCAATAGACTATTTTAGTATTTCCTGAAGTACACGTGTCGAAACCATAATGCATGACTTAAGTGGATTTTCGGTAAGTTATCTGTAACTCTCTAAAATGCATTTGGGCATCGGAAAGTTAGATTTGTAACTATTTGAAACATCTCTTTATTATAAAACGGCTTAAGTACACATGTCGTGATCTAGACGATTGATTTAAGTTATCTTTCGAAAGGTTATCTATAACTCTTCGAAATGCACCTGAGCATCGGATAGTTAGATTTATAAGTCTCCGAAACTTTTTGAAGACCTTAAGTTAAAATTGTGCACATGTTGAATTTCACTGCTTTATAATGTCTTAGTTGAAACTCGAACAGTTATGTTTAACTCTTCGACTTTTCACACCTATTCCTTCGAGAAACTCGAACAGTTATCATAAGTCTTTGAGTTTTCTCACTTTTCACTTAGCCTGAAATTATTTTCTTTATATGAACAGTTACGCTAAGTACTCTGCAATTGTTGGTTGTAAAATTTGTACAGTTATTGCAAGCACTCGAGTTATTTATCGGTAACGGATCTTATATTTATGATTTCAATGATTGAATCCGTTTATAAACTCGAAGAGTTATAAATGTCTTACTAACAACCTTTCGTGTTTCTACCTTAGTAAAACCCTAGTTTCGTAATCTTCACTTCCACTAAGTTCTATAGTACACAACAAAGATTAATCGACAATGTTAAGACATGGAAGAGGACGTGGTAGAATGACAAAAGAGCAGAAAAGAGAGCTAGAATTACAGAAAATATAGAATGAAATCAACGACATCTACTCCAGGTAAACTTTTTCAAACGAAGTACTACATGAAATCAGAAAAGTTGTTCAAGATGAGAAAAATTTCTGTTGGAAATTTATTCGAAATTATGTTGAAACACAATTTAGACTAAAACAGACTGAACTTTCTGCATTGCATTTATGGAAAAGAAATTTACAACCTAACCCTGCGGTTGTAAGTTTTGGACATGTACAAGAGACATCGGTACAATCTATCACTTACTACAGAAAGAAGTGGGGACCAATGATCGAAAATGCAAACAGGGAATTACAATCCTTGTATTCCCAACATTATTTTCCCCCAGCTATTTTAGATGATATTAAACAGAGTATAGATGAACAGAAAACTACCATTAGCAAAATGGGCCTTTGATGCGAAGGACAAAGAGTTTATCAACTTAAAATGGCAGAGGTTAAGAGCTTAAAACTCTATATTCCATTATTACAACCTAGGCATCATGGTGAATGACCATCAAGACCTCAAGTGCCTTTAACAGGAGAAATTAAGACAATTTTAGAACCTCTTGAACAACCTGAAACACTGCAGACATATAGTCGGAAAAAGAAAAAGACAATTGAATATTTTAGACTAACTGCAGGTGTACATAGAATATTGCAGCAAAAAGAAGAATCAATGAAAAATGGAAAACTATGCTCCATTGTAGAAGCTGGATAGACATTTTTGTTAGGAATCCCAACAGATGTGACAAATATTGGCTTACAAGCATATACTCTAAGGTATTGTGTCACATTAGTGCATAATGTATCTTTTAATACAATGGACAGTTTTTCACACAATGCTATAAGCACACATTCTTTTCCTACGGAAAGAGAGAATGTAGGAAATTTTGATGATACATATACAGATGATATCCAATTTGATGATATTTTTGATAACATAGACACTAAGTCTATGAATTTTGAAGATATTTCATCTAAAGAGGAATGTACAGATATTCTTCTTCTTACTGTACCTCAAACAGAGACTTTTGAATTTTGGTACAGTTGCTTATACTACACTTTATATATATGGTTATGTCTATTACAGTATATAGTATACTTGTTGATAAATGTATATAATCAACAACATACACAGTTGCAAATAGAATATGATACTACCAATGTCTCACATATACAAATTTCAGAAATACAGGATGATTCTATTCCATAGATAGATATAGAACATTCTTTCATATAGAGACAGTTGTATAGATTAAATATAGATATACATGTTGTTGATATACAGATTGTTACAGAGACTGTTGCTACTGAAATGTTTCCAGAAGAACAAACAGCAAAATTTCAGCAGATTATTGATATGACAATAACAGATATTTCAGACATTTATACTAGTTTTGATGGAAATTCCACCAGTTCTGAAAGATCTGAAAATATAGATGTTGCTGATAATATTGAAACAAGTCCCAGATCAGAACATCATGATAGGAAAATACCTAATCCTGAACAAAGTTTAGATGAAAATACACTATTATGGTTCAGAAATAATTCCTGTTATGACAAATTTCAGACATATAAAAGTTTTACAGTTTTATATTGAAAACTAGTTAAGTTTGAAGGGATGGCACACATACGAGAACTATTTGAATTTCAAGGCTTGTTGACTCTACTTCCACAACAGCCAGGCCATCTTGCTATACCCGAACTTATCAATTGTTTTTACTCAAACTTAACAGTGAAAAAGGTATTCCTGTTTCTAATATACAAGACAATGACATATATTTAACTCCAGAGTTACTTTATCAAGTACTTGGTCTGAAAAATGAAGGAGTTAAATTATCAGAAAGAAAATAGGTTTATCATTTGAGATGGGACATTCAAACTTTAGCCAAAGATCCAATTGCCAACAAACCATTGAGGTTACTAAATGACTTAAATGGCCAAGCACGTTTTATTGCAAAAATATTGCATGCTACATTGTTTAAGAGGTTTGGTCATGGGGTAGAAGTTGGCAGATGTTGTCTTTATGCTACATATGCATTAATTAACAATATGTAGGTGAACTGGTATGATATTTTTGTTTCTCATATCTTACATTTGCTGAGTAAATTATTTTATGGTGATACGATTTTGAGAATTGTGGCAAGTCAAATAGATATTACACCTTGGCCATAGAAAAGATTAAAGTCAAGATCTTTCTCTGCAAAGGAACTCCAAAAATACCAGGATGCAGATACACCTGTCTTTAGACAACAACAACAACACGATCGGCAAACACAGTCACAGCCACAACAGCAACAATCCACACAATTTACAGAAACACAGCAACATACAGATATACAACAAGGTATACATACAGATACACATACAGGTATAGATACAAACATTCATACTGAATTTTTACAGCAACCATCACAAGTTTTTCAAAATGATTTAGATCAAGCATTACTTGATCAGATAAACAGAGTTAGTATAGAAATTGCAAAGAAAATTTCAGATACTCTGATTGATACTTTTCGAAGACATAGAGGCTTGTGATAATACAAATTATGTATTACATGATTTATTTCTTGTAATTTGTAACCAAAAATATTATGTCAACTGTTTACTGAATTTAATGTTATGTGATTATTTTTCACAGTTTATGTTTAAACAGTTTATGCTTAATCCATAAATTTTATGTATGTTTGAAACTATCGTTTTGATTAATATATACTTAGTAAGATTTCCTTCCTTACATTTAACTTGCTTAACTTCCTAAAGGGGGAGAAAATAGTTTGTTTACTTTTTTATAATGCCAAAAGGGGAGAGGTATAAATTATGTGACTTATTAGGTTTTGACATCATCAAAAATGGGGAGATTATTAGGTATTTAATTTTGATGATATATGCTTTATTAATGTTTTTAAATAAGTCTACATAATATTCTCTAAGTATATTTCTCTAAGTATAATAGTTAACAGATTATCGAAAAGTTTCATTTTTATGTTGGATAAATTAAAGATTTCTGAAGAGTTAGATTTGCAATAGTTAAACTTTTGGGTAGTTAATGTTTCGGATAGTTAAACTTTCAGATAGTTAACGTTTCATTTCTGTTGAATATTTTATATTAAAAACTCGTATAGTTAAGTTATCTGCACGTGTGTTTTTAATGTTTTTAGTTGTCACATGTTTTCCATGTGCGTTCGATAATGAAAAATCGAATAGTTAGATAACTGTTTGAGTTTTTATACGCATGGATAGATAACTGTTCAAGTTTTATAAAAGGACTAATGAACAGATAAGTTTTTTTGTTTAAGTCACGTGTTTTGCAGGTGCAAAAACTCGAAGAGTTAAAGGATAAGTGTTCGAGTTTTTACAGGACTTAAAAGATAAATGTTTGACTAAATCGAAGACTTAGAAGTTATTCTACAAGACTCCAAGAAGATAAAATTCTTGATATATCTACGAGTGGAGATCGTGGAAATTCAAAATGATTGTGGAGAAAGTGGAAACTCAAAAAAATAGTAATTTGGATTAAAGAGAAAATTAGTACGTGGATTATGGATTGTGGATCAAGTGGATGAACATGTTGAACGTGAAAGACAATAGAGTTGACTACAAATAGAGAGTACAAGCTATATTACAAAAAGGGAGATCCCAATCTCAAAAATCAAGTCTGAATATTCAATCTAGATCCCTAACTGAAAAGTTAAGTTTGAATATTCATATTCTGAAAAGTTCTCCAACATCAAAAGAAGTTTGAAATTCCAAGCAATTTCAGAAAAGGAGCTGAAAGCGTAAGAAGTCTGGAAATTTGACAACTAGAGAAGAAGAGATACAGAAGCTGAGCAAAGAGAAATAAAGAAGCTGTGTGTATAAAGATCAGGTTTTATACAATTCAAAATTAGTTTTGAATGAGAGCTTTGTTTTCCTATTTGAATTGTATATCGAACATTACTATATCAAAACCGTCAAAAAGGGAATTGAGCTGAAAAGATATTGTAAATTTTATCTTGAAATAAAAGAATAGAATTTCATTTACGAGTGTTTTGCGCTCTTGTTTTATCCACTAGTATTTAATTACTAAAGACACAATTCACCCACTCTCTTGTGATACAGACGATCCTACATCAATATATGGATTTGACAAATAAAGCATCATTCCCAAAAAAAGGTGTAAAACATGGAATTATAAGATAATTCTTGTGAGATCTCTAAAAGATAAGATAAGAAAAGCTCATGTACAACAATTGTATTGACATGACCTATCATATTAGAGGCACAACATGGCAAGAACATGAGTTTAAGCATCAACAAATAATAAGTAAGGTAGGTCAAGAGTTAGGTTGAGGTGACAATGGGCAAGTAGGGTACAAGGGATGAGGCATTGCAAGTGGTAATGGCCAATGAGGTAGAGGAGCTAATTGGTTAAGAGCAAAGGGTGGCAATAAGCAAGGTACAACTACATAAGGGTTAAGGGTTAAACAAGTAGGGCACAACTAGGTAGATTGGCTAAGGGTGGAATGATTAAGATACAAAAGTCAAGTGTAGAGGGCAACAATAGGTGAGGTAAAAGTCAAGGCATAGACTGCAACAAGTGATGAGGGACATAGAACTATAAGAGCATTGGATTAAACAAGTAAAGTTACAATCTACTATGGGTGGGCAAGAGATTATATCGTGTCAATAGAGATAGTATTGGCATAACATAATCAAATTGTGTTTGAAGACTGATACAACTTGCAAGAGCCAATGCTTATAAGTTGTGCTTAGGCTCTACTAAACACTTCAAGTAGTGTTGATCTAACACTAACATTACTTAAGTTAGGGTTAAACCAAATTGTGATGGTTCAACATGACCCATTAATACCTCTATTTACATACATATTTATACTTGATTATCAATTATTTTCCTTTGGTTTGCATGCACGTTAGCATAAACAATTCTTGTTTTGTTTGCATTTAATTTATATATTTTCCGGTGTTTATTTTTTCTATGATTAATATTCTATTGATTTTTTTCTCTAAGAGAACGAAAATAAGTTTGTTAAATTTCTTTTCTATATTTTTTTTAATTATTAAAATGTCTGCACTCTAAGGAAATTTTCTTCTAATTATGTCTCATGAATCAATCAAACAATTTTTTTTGGATGTACTGTATTAATTCGAATTTACGTTTATGAAGATTGGAACTTCTAAGATAAAAAGGAAATCACTGATTACGTGTACTTAAAAATCAAACATAAAATCTTTTATTCAAATATTTAGAATTCAACATTAATTGAAGTTGAAATTCCTAAAAAATAAAAAAATATCTTAAATCTGAAACAAACTATTTTTGTGTGTGTATCTCTCTTTATATAACTCAATCTTCTTGTACATATATACATACGTCTAATACGAGAAACCTTTTTTTGCAAATAAGCATGATAAACGAAGTAAACAGCTATATAAATCTTGTTATCACGTAAATTTTTTATTTATAATAAATACTTATTAATCTAAATAATTAAATATTCATCACTAAATTTTAAATTTTAGAAGTGAAAATAATCGGCACCCTCGCATTTTGAAACAAAATGACTTTCTGTAAATGGCTGATGGGGGCAGACTGCTGGTGTCGCAGGTGTATTGAGTTTCCCTGCCTTCTACAAATCGTCAATCGACAGCTTGTGAGCAAAGGGTCGTCAATCAAATGGGTCATGGTCCATGGGAGTTTGGGTTGCAAGCTCGCTTCTGATGGGAAGCCGGCCGCTTCCCTTCCCTCCTGACTGGTGTTGTTAAATACACTTCTCTCAGAATCTGGGCCACTTTCTCTTCTTTTCCCCCTGACAACTGCGCTGCGGTGCCCTGCTTCTAATGGACTCCCTTCCTTAGCACCCACATTCACATTTGACTTCCCTTCGACAAGTGAAAGAATTGGAGAGAGGAAGGGAGACTACTGGATTGATAGGTTAATTTGTTCAGGTGTGGTGGTGGCAGAAGACAGAGAAGGAGAGGAGGGCGTACATGTCACGGATGACATGCATGTGGCAGCAAAAGCTAAAGGGGTGTGAGAAAAGATGGGCGGAGGGATAACAGGTGGGCGACCAATGCAGCCGACGTTTAATGGCGTCGAAGTGTTCCATCTCCGTCATCACGTCGTACCGGTGATTCGTAGGCCTTTCACGCGAACCAACGCATCACATCCACCTGCACAGACACGACATCAACACTGATCTGCACATGACTATAATGGAAGATATTTTAAAGAAACTCAGACTGATGGTTCAGTTAGTATTTTGTATTCCTTGGTAAATTTTAATTAAATATAGTATGAACATTAATTTAAAATTAATCTTATATATATATATATATATATTGTGGTAGTTATTTTCGCTAACTTGATATACGTACATATAGAACCCAAATGGAAGTGGGAATGATTCTATCATACTCTCAGGAAACTTATAACCCTAAAGCTCAAGCTCAGTGGCGCGCAGCAGAGAGTGAAACCGATCCGAGTAAAGATGACCTCCACCTGTCTTATGCGACCATGGATCGAAGATGGCGTTACAGCAGAGGTGTTATCACTGTAAACTTGTGGTCGTATGAGTAGAGAAGAAATTAATACTGGTTCCCAAATAAGATATTGGATGTTTGTCGAAGCACGCTAAATTAATCTTGAATGTGGAGGTGCCGATAAAAACACAAGATCCTACGGCAATCACAGTTCGTTCCATAACATAAACTAAAATCTCAATGATATCATTACCATTGCAATATACGAAGAGAGATAAAATCTCGTTATTAATTCCAACTTTGCAAAAAAAAAAAAATTTCCGTCAAATCAAAGTTTCATAAGCAAATTAAGTTGGAGACTTACATCTCATCCAACATTTAATTACCACTTCTCATACTTATCCATGCACCAACCTTGCCTTGCCTTGTGCGCAGACATCAGTCACACCACCTCGATTCTGGCAACAAAGACAAGAAGCACAGAATTGATAGATGTTACCGTCACCACCACTTCCGGTCGATCTGACCTCACACTTCCAGATCCCACGTTTCTCTCCTTATTTACAACCACAAAACCGCTGCCTATCATCCTAGCACCAAGAAGTGATCACGATGACGGGGGGAGTCCTCACGGCACCAAGCACTTCCAACACTACCATGGATGGAAGGCTATGGAGGAACCTTCCCCCGCCCCTCCTTGACCGAGTTCTCGCGTTCCTGCCCCCGCCCGCTTTCTTCCGTGCTCGTGCCGTCTGCCGCCGCTGGTACTCCCTCATCTTCTCCAACGCCTTCCTCCAGTTGCACCTCCGCGTCGCCCCCCGCCACGACTGGCTCGTCTTCTTCGAGCACCAGCCGTCTAGGAGCAGCTACGTCTACTCCACCGCCGCCCGCCGGGATGCTCCTCCCCGTCCGCCCTGTGGCCTGCTCCTCGACACTGCCAACGATGTTTGGTATCGATACCTCGATCCTTACAGACTAGCTTGCATGCAGATCTTGTTGATGCTTAATTTACCATCGAAAATTCAAAATTATATTTGACGTTTATTTCTCAATCACAGAAACATACACAGAGAGGTACAGGCCATGGTTACAGTATATATTAGTGTTTAGCATGCATGCATGTTGTACGTACTAGTTCGGTTTGCGATGGAGTAATTGTTAATTTGCCGTCAGGTACTACGTTCCATTTGATGCCATGCTACCTCCCGGCTACTCTCCGGCAGCATCATCGGGTGGTTTACTCTGCTGGGTCTCTGACGACGCTGGTCCTAAGTCCATCATTCTCTGCAATCCTCTCTCCAAACTTGTTTCCCAGTTGCCGGTCGCCTCGACAGCAAGGCTTTTCCCTTCGGTTGGTCTCACCGTCGGCGATTCGTCACTCAGCATCGTCGTGGCAGGAGACGACCTCATCTCGCCGTTCGCCGTCAAGAACTTGACGGCCGAGGGGTTCCATGCTGATGGAACTACTGGGCTGTACTCACCTTGGATCACCACCTGCCAGCTTCCAAGGCTCTGCAACATGGAGTCCGGCAGAATGGTCTTCAAGGTATATCATATATTATATGCATGCATGTGTCAATATCTAATCAACCAATTCTAATAACTCATTAAATTTTTTTTAAAAAAGAACATAAATTATTAGTAACCACATATATATATATTTGTTTTGCACAGGATGGGAAGTTCTACTGCATGAGTCACACTCCATTCAGCGTGCTCGTTTACGATGTTGTTGCCAACCAGTGGTCAAAGATCCAGGCGCCGATGAGGAGATTCCTGAGGTCTCCGAGCCTTGTGGAGTGCCACGGCAACGTGCTGCTCGTGGCCATGGTGGAGAAGAGCAAGCTCAACGTCCCGAGGAGCATCAGGCTGTGGGAGCTGCAGCCATGCGGGACGACCTGGGCGGAGGTGGAGCGGATGCCGCAGCAGGTTTACCTCCAGTTCACCGATGCCGAGGGTACTGGACGTGGCTTCGAATGCGTCGGACAAGGCGACACGATGGCAGTGACAACCCACGGGTCGTGCCTGACATTGTTGTTCGATTTCCGTAGGAAAGCGTGGAGGTGGGCGCCTCCGTGCCCCTTCCTTAGCGACCGGCAAGGTGGTGGCCTGAGGGGCTTCGGGTTCGAGCCACGGCTGGCTACGCCGGCCATCGGTCTTCTCGACTCGACGACGTTGGCGACCTTCCATGGCTAGAACGTGTTGTTTCAATTACCACCTCTTGGCATCCATCGTCCGGTTCAAATCCCTTGGAGAATGAAGGACAAATACCGTGCATGCACGTACGTGTTAATTACTATACCTTTCATGGAAGTCAGTTTACTGTGAGGAAAAATGAGTCATTTTACTGTTCAGATTACCGGTACCATCACTCTCATTTTGCTGCAAATTAAATAGGAAATTAATGCATCTCTACTAAAGAATTTAACAAAAATACATGTTGCTTGAAGAAAGGAAATCCAAAAACTTTTGTTGATACTCAAGATTACAATATTACTAGGAATGTCTGATTATTAACGCATAACTCCCTCAGATGTGATGATCATCAGTTCTTGTGTCTGGAATAAAAATACATATTGCTTGAAGAAAGGAGATCCAAAAACTTTTGTTGTGATATATACTCAATATTACAATATTGCAAGGAATGTCTGATTATTAACTCCATCAAATGTGATCATCAGTTCTTGCGTCTGGAACAACTGGGTTAAGCAGTTGACAACCAAAATCACTGCCAAATAATTCTTATGCACATTTCTAAAAATAAAAAGGGATGTACAATCCCATTGACTAGTGTCATTGAATGATTCCTTTAGCAAAATGGATGGCATCTAAATTTTTAGTGTAAGTCTTACGTATAAAGATGCTCCTCGTAATGTGATGAGAAACGATAAATTTTAAGATGATAGGAAAACTTTGCCATAATAATGATAAATTTTTTCTATAATAAAAACGATATATATAATTTGCCTTTAATTATTGTCTTGTCATTTGGTTTTATTGAAGTGTAGACAAGAAAATGGATCTATAGTGACGAATGCATATGTAGATCCGTCATTATAGATGACCAATTATGGACATATACGTCATTAAATGTGTATTGATCCGTTACAATAGTACTTTTAAGATCGTCATATAAAGTTAATTAAAGGCATCACAATAAAGCATCTAGTGTGTCAACTTTATCATTCGTCGTTATAAGAACTAGCAATCATCACGAATTGGTATCTATTGTGACAGATAAAAATATTGTTATTTAAAGTCTATTACAATAGATATATCTACTGAGATGGACTTAAAATCCGTCTCAATAAGTATATTACATTCGTCACAAAAAGTATTCTATTGTGATTAATAATTATAAATTTATTATTAATAATAAATATATTTATAAATCACAAAAGTACAAAATATTTTATAAAAAATTTGAATGAAAATTAAATTTTAATAAAAAAAAATTACACTAGATGTTTAGCGATACCATCGAATATGTGATCTACAAAATAAAATTTTAAAAATAGTTTTATTGAAAAAATTTTCGATTAAATTATAAATTTTACTTGTTTAGGTTCACAACATATGGCCAATTCAACTAGAACATATCTTATTTAAACTAAGAGTATAAAAATAATTAAAAAAATAATAGAATGAATAAATAATTAATTAAATTAGAAAAGAGGGTGTTAGAATTTTTGTATTTTGATAATATAAAAATCTATATGAGAAATTAAGATATATTTTACAAGTACAGATGAGTCAATGTAGGATTGTATGACTATACAAGAAGGAGGTAAATTGTGTTTTTCAACATTTTTGATTATAATTGAAATTGTAAAACTCAAAAACAAGTTGAGACTCTATTTTCATAAAATCATTTTTATTCAAGGTTTCAATTACAATATAAAATTAATTCTCTTTAGAAATTGTAGATGCAATTATATATCGATACCATATTTCATCTATACAATTTCATAATTACAAACAGAGAAAACTAATTTACGGAATTTAAAACATTTCTCACTGTTTGAGATTTTTCTTCTTCTTATTCTTCTCTTTTTTCTTCGGCAATTCTTTAGTGACGAATATTTAGTCTTTCTCTACTTTACCGAGTTTGCTTTCTTCTGATACTTCAAATCTTCAATGACATAAATCTAACCTTTTTTGCTTCACTAAATTTTCTTCCACCTGATACTTCAAATCTTCAATGACATATATCTCACCTTTTTCTATTTTACTGAATTTTCTTCCACCTGAGAGCTTTTCTCCGAAGAGATGCTTTTGATCACTGAAAAGATTTTTTGTTTGGTGTGCAGGGATAACTGATCAACGAGAATTCTAATGCCTTTTATACTATATTTTCATTTCATGTATATCCTCCACGTTTAATCACTATCAGTCTTCTACTTCTTCACGTCTTTTCTTTTTCCTTCATCAAAATACACATATTCTAACTCATGTTTACATTTTGAATTTTCTTTAATCATCAATCTTAGATCTCTGAAAAAATTCCTACAAAATAAACTTTCTCGTCCAAAATCTTTCATCAAGTGTAATAAGAAACTGTTACTTTAATGTTAACTAAACGAATAACACAAGTAGATATATAACTTAACGTTTCTAACTTAGCGAGTTCCTCATGTGCCAACTCACGTAACAAGTATTGTAGCTAACTTAACGAACTAAGTCCATGATGTTACGCTAACTCAACGAACTATCTCCGTGGTGTTACGATAACTCAACGAACCATCTTCATTATGTTATAGACAACTCAATGAACTAGTAATAAACAAATGTTTTTATAATAATAATTTTACCACGTGCAAAATAACAACTTAAGTTTTATAACGCTAACTTAACGCATTGCCTTAGTGTTCAATATAGCAACTCAACGCGTTTAGTTATGTTAACTTAACGAGTTAAACATGTGCACCTCACGTGATACAATATAACATTCATAACTTATGATTTCACCACGTGTACAACACTAACTTAATGAGTTCGTCTCTTCTTTTACTCACTAACTTAATGAGTTCTCACGTGACCTATTTTAACTTTTAAGTCTCTAACTTAACGAGTTCTCACATGATCTCTATACAAATAGTATTCTAACCTAACGAGTTGTCTAAGCGTACACTGTTCATGATACAAAAGATATAACTTTAAAACATATCATGCTTTTCAATAAAAACACATGCTAACTTAACGTTTAGTTAAATGAGAAATTAATGCAATGAAACGACTAGTTATTAACTTAGTATAATTTCAAATCTAATACAGACAAGTATTTATATTAGTAAACTTTTTCTATATTAATTGATGTTTTTAATTTCTTTTCACAAGCAATAGTAATTGAGCAAATATGATTACTTTCATTCAACATACATCATCAAAACAAAATAAAATACTCAACAATCTCCCCCTTTTTTATGATGACAAAACCATATTAAATCAATTATGAAATATATTTAATTCAACAAAGCACATTCGTTGGGTTAACTTTTAACTCAACAAACTTAAGTTCACTTAAGCTTATTTCTATTGTTTGTGTAAATTTCACCTCTTAGAAATAAAACTTTCAGATGTCAATAATTACATAATTATCGTTCATATTTTAATAACCACATAATTATCTTTTAGATTACATTATCATTTGTCATAACCACTTAAATATTATCTCCCTTTATAATATATGCAATTAATATCATAATTATCTTCTTCTTTTGAATTTTTAACATTTCTCCTCCTTTTCATCATTAATCAAAAAGATGATTACATAGTATATAAAGCAAGAGACATATTTACAACAAAGCTTTTTGTAAACAATAATAAGAATTGTAAACATTTACAGAATAAAATGTATTGTTCAATGAATCAAACAATGAATACAAACATTACATTTTATATTCAGATACAAGCAAACATATAGTTATCTATTCCTCCTAAGTATATCACTTATAGCATTACAGATTTTATCTCCTAGATGCCTAATATCATTTTTGATGTCGTTAAGCACATCATCTAGGTTAGGAGGTATCTAGCGTTGCTGTTCTACTTGAACTGAATAACTTGGCTGTTGTGGTGGAATCTGTTCTATACATTCTATTGGTTGTTGTTGTTGTTGAGGTTGATGCATGGCTTAGAATCGTTGCAAATCTTTTACACTAAAAACTCTCATGCCTTTAGTTTTAGAGGGTCAGTTGGATGAATTCAATTGGCTTGCAAGAAGTCTACATACAACATCACCAAAAAATAACTTTGAACTCATATGCTGTAGTTGAGAAGTAAAAACATCAAACCAATTGATTTGAATTTTATTTAGTAGACCATAAGATGCATATAAACAGCTTCTATTGACTTCCATATTGTGTCCAACTCTCTGAAATAAATTTGCATGCAATATATTTGCAATAAATCTTGCTTTTGTATTTAGATTTTCCATGAGTCTCATTTCAGTATATACATATGGAATTTTTGATAAAGACTGAATGTTTCATTCCAGTTGTCTAATCCTATCAAATCTGTTTGTAACAACAACACCTTCATTCTTTAATCCCAAAACTTCAAAAATTAATTTAGGAGACAATATGAACTCCTATTTATTTATTTGAGTTTTCAGTATATTTTCATTCTTGACCAGATTGCATAAAAAGATGTAATAAGCTCTTTGTATTGCTTCCATTTCATTCCAACTAGTAAGAATTGAATGAGGCATTGATACTCAAATAGATCTCTTATATCAATCAAATTTCTGAATTTTATTAGTCGAGCATGTAGAATTTGACATGTAATCAGATTATTGTATTTTTGCATTGCTTCCTTAGATCTAAAATCAATTGAATTACCTTGAATTTGTAATACTGTACACAAAGAAGGTGATACTTGAAGCCTTGATTCAAAGTTTAATTCATCTTCAGGAACCTCTTCTTCAAAATGAATGTCATGTTGTTCCTCTGTGAAAATATTTTCTTGAAGCTACTCAGGTAAGCTTGATTATTCAGCTTCAACAGTGTAAGGAACATCTTCATTATGCTCAACATTCATTTGTTCAGTCTCTATAAAATGATTAGAGTTTAATTTTTCCACAAATTCTATAACTGGTGTATCTGTTTGTAATTATTCATTTTTTTCAACAGATATCTCCATTGATACATGCTGTGAATTCTTAGACTCTACTTCTATAGATTCTAAAGAAGGCTGGTTGACATTTAGCTCTTCTAGAGTCTTAGCTCTTCTGGAGTCTTAACTTTTTCAATATCTGCTACTCTAGACAATTCAGCTTGTGAACTAGTTACTGCCTCAACATTATCAATTATATCTACAATAACTTGTTCAATGTCAGTTGCCTGATGCTCTAATTTTTCAATTTCTACATCATCAGGACTTGAACTAATAGAAAAACTTGAGCTCATATTTGACTTGGATTTCTTCTGAAGTTTTCTAGCAAGGAAAAATAAAGTCTCATTATCTTCACCAGTTTCAGTATGCTTGGAACTGATGAGTTTATTAGATGCACTATAAGGAACAATGTTTAGACATACATTGTCCTTTGAAAATAAATGCTCATCTGATTTTCCTTTTTTAATAGACTTTGTTTCCTTGGACATAATTTTTCTGATTTTTCTTCTTTCATAACACTTTTGTTTCTCCTCTTCAAGTTGTAGGATCGTCTGTATCACAAGAGGGGGGTGAATTGTGTCTTTAGTAATTAAAATGCCAGCGAATAAAATAAGAGCACAAAACATTCGTAAATGAAATTCTATTCTTTATGTAAAGACAGAATTTACTATATCTTTTTAGCTCAATTCCTTTCTTGAAAGTTTTGATATAGTAATGTTCGATATACAATTCAAATAGAACAACAAAGCTCTTATTCAAAACTAATTTTGAATTGTATAAAACTTGATCTTTATGCACACAGCTTCTTTCTCTCTCTTTGCTCAACTTCTATATCTCTTCTTCTCTAGTTGTCGAATTTCCGGACTTCTTGCTTTTGCAACTCCTTTTCTGAAATTGCTTGGAATTTCGAACTTCTTCTGATGTTGGAGAATTTTTCAGAATATGAATATTCAAACTTAACTTTTTAGTTAGGGATCCAGATTGAATATTCAGACTTGGTTTTTGAGATTAGGATCCTCTATTGTAATGTAGCTCGTACTCTCTATTAGTAGTCGAACTATGTTCTCACGTTTAGCATGTTCATCCACTTAATCCACAATCCACGTACTAATTTTTTCTTTAATCCAAATTACTATCTTTTTGAGTTTCCACTTTCTCCACTATAATTTTGAATTTCCACGATCTCCACTCGTAGATTCACCGAGACTTTATCTTCCTGGAGTCTTGTAGAATATCTTCTAAGTCTTCGATTTAGTCGAACACTTATTCTTTAAGTCCTATAAAAATTCGAATACTTATCTATAACTCTTTGAGTTTTTACACCTGCAAAACACGTGACTAAACATAGCAAACTTATCTATTCATTAGTCATTTTATAAAACTCGAAGACTTATCTATCTATGCATATAAAAACTTGAACAATTATCTAACTATTCGATTTTCATTACCGAATGCACATGGAAAACACGTGACAACTTAAAACATTAAAAACACACGTGCAGATAACTTAACTATACGAGTTTTTAACATAAACTATTCGACAAAAATGAAACGTTAACTATTTGAAAGTTTAACTATCGAAAATCTAACTCTTCGAAAATCTTTAACTTATCCGACATAAAAATGAAACTTTCTAATAATCTGTTAACTATTATACCTAGAGAATATTATTTAGACTTATTTAAAAACTTTAATAAAGCATATATCATCAAAACAAAATTCATAACAATCTCTCCCTTTTTGATGATGTCAAAACCTAATAAGTCAAATAATTTATCTCTTCTCCCCCTTTTTGGCATTATAAAAAAGTAAATAAAATGTAAGGAAGAAAAATATTCTAAGTACATATTGTTAAAAAAGATATTTTTAAACATGCATAACTATCATGGATTAAGCATAAACTATCTAAATATAAACTGTGAAAAATAATCACATGAGTATTAAATGTAGTAAACAATTTACATAATATTTTTGGTAACAAATTACAATACAAAAATCATGTAATACATAATTTGTATAATCACAAGCCTCTTTGTCTTCGAAAAATATTGATTGGAGTGTCTAAAATTTGCTTTGCAATATCTGTACTTACTCTGTTTATCTGATCAATTACTACTTGATCTAAATCATTTTGTAAAACTTATGATGGTTGCTGTAAAAATTCAGTATGGATGTCTGTATGTATACCTGTATTTGTATTTGTATTTGTTTGTATACCTGTATTTATATCTATATATATACCTGTATTTATATCTATATGTATACCTATATTTATATCTATATGTATACCGGTATTGATATCTATATGTTGCTGTTGTTCTGAAAATTGTGTTGATTGTTGCTATTGTGACTGTGTTTGACTATCTTGTTGTTGTTGTTGGACTACAGGTGTATTTGCTTCCTGGTATTTTTGGAGTTCCTTTGTAGAGAAAGATCCTAACTTTAATCTTTTCTGTGGCCAAGGTGTAATATCTGTTTGACTTGCCACAATTCTCAAAATCGTATCACCATAAAATAATTTACTCTGCAAATGTAAGATATGAGAAACAAAAATATCATATCAGTTCACCTGTATATTGTTAATTAATGCATATGTAGCATAAAGACAACATTTGCCAACTTCTACACCATGACCAAACCTCTGAAACAATGAACCATGCAGTATTTTTGCAATAAAACGTGCTTGGCCATTTAAATCATTTAGTAATCTCATTGGTTTGTTGGTAGTTGGATCTTTGGCTAAACTTTGAATGTCTCATCTCAATTGATAAACCTGTTTTCTTTCTGATAATTTAACTCCTTCATTTTTCAGACCAAGTACTTGATAAAGTAAATTTAGAGTTAAATATATGTCATTTTCTTGTATATTGGAAATAGGAATACCTTCTTACATTGTTAAGTTTGAGTAAAAACAACTGATAAGTTCGGGTATAACAAGATGGCCTGGTTGTTGTAGAAGTAGAGTCAACAAGCCTTGAAATTCAAACATTTCTCGTATATGTGCCATCCCTTCAAACTTAACAGGTCTTAAGTATAAAACTATAAAAGTTCTATATGTTTGAAATTTTTCATAACATGAACTATTTCTGAACCATAATAATGTATTTTCGTGTAAACTCTGTTCAGGATTAGGTATTTTCCTATCATGATGTTCTAATCTGGGACTAGTTTCAAAATTATCAGTAGTATCTATATTTTCAAAGCTTTCAGAACTAGTGGAATTTCTATCAAAGCTGGTATAAATGTCTGAAATATCTGTTATTGTCGTATCAATAATCTGCTGAAATTCTTCTATTTGTTCTTCGTGAGACATATGAGTAGCAACAGTCTCTATATCAATCTGTCTATTAGCAACATTTATATCTATGATTGATCCATACGACAACTGTCTCTATAGGAAAGAATGTTTTATAATAGATTCATTCTGTATTTCTGAAATTTCTATACTTGAGACATTGGTAGTGTGATATTCAATTTGTAACTATGTATGTTGTTGATTATATACATTTAGCAACAAGTATATTATATATTGTAGCAGACATAACCATATGTATAAACTGTAGTATAAGCAACTATACCAAAAATCAAAAGTTTCTATCCGAGATACAGTTAGAGGAAGAATATCTATACATTCCTCTTTAGATGAAATATCTTCAACATTCATAGACTTAGTGTCTATATCATCAAAAATATCATCAAAATTGATATCATCTGTATATGTATCATCAAAATTTCCTACATGTTCTCTTTCCATAGGAAAAGAATGTGTGCTTGAAGCATGATGTGAAAAGCTGTCCATTGTATTAAAAGATACATTATGCACTAATGTGACACAATACCTTAGAGTGTATGCGTGTAATCCAATATTTGTCACATTTGTTGGGATTCCTGACACAAATGTCTGTCTAGCTTCTACAATGGAACATAGTTTTCCATTTTTCAATGATTTTTCTTTTTGCTGCATTATTCCTTCTACACCTATAGTTAGTCCAAAATATTCTAATGTCTTCTTTTTTTTCAACTATATGTCTGTAGTGTTTCTGGTTGTTCAGGAGGTTCTAAAATTTTCTTAATTTCTCTTGTTAAAAGCACTTGTGGTCGTGATGGTCCTTCACCATGATGCCTAGGTGGTAATAACAGAATATAGAGTTTTAAGCTCTCAATCTTTGCCATTTTTAGTTGATAAATTTTTGTCCTTCACTTCAAAGACTCATTTTCCTAATGGCAGTTTTCTGTTCATCTATATACTGTTGAATGTCATCTAAAACAGCTAGGGGAAAATAATGTTGGGAATACAATGATTCTAATTCCCTATTTGGATTTTCTATCATTGGTTTCCATTTCTTTCCATAGTAAGTGATAAACTGTACCGATTTTTCAGGTATATGTCCAGAACTTGTAACAACCGCAATGTTAGGTTGTAAAGTTTGTTTCCATAGTTGTAATGCGGAAAGTTCAGTCTATTTTAGTCTAAACTGTGTTTCAACATAATTGCAAATAAACTTCCAACAGAAATTTTTCTCATCTTGAACAACTTTTCTAATTTCATGTAGTATTTCATTTGTAAAAGTGTACCTTGAGTAGATGTCGTTGATTTCACTTTGCATTTTTTGAAGTTCCAACTCTCTTTTCTGCACTTTTGTCATTCTACCATGTCCTCTTCCACATCCTGACATTGTCGATTAAGCTTCGGTGTGCACTATAGAACTTAGTGGAAGTAAAGATTGTGAAACTAGGGTTTTACCAAGGTAGAAATACAAAAGGTTGTCAGTAAAACATTTATAACTCTTTGAGTTTATAAACGAATAAACGGATTCAATCATTGAAATTATAAATATAAGATCCGTTATTGATAAATAACTCGAGTGCTTACAATAACTGTACGAGTTTTACAACTGACAAAAGTAGAATACTTAGCGTAACTATTCGTTCAAAGAAAATAACTTTTGGCTAAGTGAAAAAGTGAGAAAACTCGAAGACTTATGATAACTATTCGAGTTTTGTGAGCAGTAAAGCACATAACTATACGACAAACGAGAATAGTTATTGTTAGAGATTAAGTCTTTTAGAAAAATATAATAATATTAAGTTAACTGTTTGAGTTTCTCGAATGGATAGGTGTGAAAGTCAAAGAGTTAAACATAACTGTTCGAGTTTCAACTAAGACATAATAAAGCAATGAAATTCAACATGTGCATAATTCTAACTTAAGGTGTTTAGAGATTTTCCGATACTTATAAACCTAACCATCCGATGCTCAGATGCATTTCGGAGAGTTACTAGATAACTTACTGAACATTCACTTAAGATATGCATTTAGGCTTTGACACGTGTACTTCAAGAAATAATAAAATATTCTATTGATCGTTTAAAACATAACTGTCCGATATATATACAATATAATCTTCCAAAATCACAGAAAATTTGGATACTTAAGAATTAAAAATTTTGTATTTTACCGATAGTTCAGAAATGTACTAAATTAATGTCAATTTCCTGAAATTATGTAGATTCTTTTATGAAAACATATAATAGTTCATAAGAGTTGAATTATTATATGAGAAATTGCTCTCCCTACATAAATGTAGTCTAAAGAATTTATGATGTACTTAAACTTGGTTGCCAAGCCCTAAATAGATTTGGTTTTAAATGGTTAAATATCTTACTTAAAAAGGATGCTAAGCCTTAAATAGATTTGAGTCTCTCTATTTTTTTTTTGTTTTTTTGTTTTGTTTTTAAATATGAATTAAATACAAAAATAAGTAGTAGATTTAACAATTTAAACTTTCTGTCTTTTATCTTATTTAGTTTACAAAAGATAATTCATAGAGATATACCTTCAGGAACTTAAAAGAATTCAATAATGAGTACACGAACATAAGACAATAAATATCGTACATTATGTGTAAAGAGTAGATAATAACAAAAAAAATAACAAAGATTATATACACAGATTATGGCAGGATTGTTATAACATCTTGAAAAATAAATTAAGCTTAAGTACATTGCCCCCTTTTCTTTTCTTTTATGTTGTTTATATTCATATATATATATATATATATATATATATTATGTATTACCTCCCACAATATCATCTTTTTATGTGGTCACAATCCCTTGCTTACGGGAAAGATAACTAGTTACTCAATGACAAGTGAGAACAGGTAAATTTTTTTTTTAATTGTAATCTGAATTACTTGCAAAATGAGTTTTCAATTAGCACATTCCAAATTAGTTGGTTTAAGTGACTAGGGTTTAAGATCCCCTAACGGACTTAATTACTCAAGTAATTGCAAACAAAAAAAATAAATAAAACAAGATAGTAAATTAAATTAGAGGCAATTGCAAGACTTAATTTTTCTAATAGAATGTTAATAACTTTCCTTTAATAAAAAGTACATACTTTCTATATTTTTTCCTGTTAAAATCTCTGTAATAGCATATACATAAGTAACAAAAATACAGTTGGCACTCACATTGAATCAATTTAACTTTCCTTAAGTAATCTTTTCTGAATTTTTCTTAAATAAATTGACTTTAATAGAAATCAGAATTTCATAAATTCTTAACTACTAGAAAACTGTAGTTCAAAAATAGATATTTTGTTTTGTTTTGTTTTTTTAATAATAAAGACATTAAATTCTAAAACTACCTTTATAACAAACCAAAATGCAATGAACAGGACAATTTAAACATCAGATAACCTACAGATACCAAGTTCTAATCGTAATTTTGAAAAGGTATTTTCATCTAAGGGTTTTGTAAATAGATCTGCTAATTGTTCTGTGGTAGGAACAAAATTTAATACTATTTTTCCTTTTATAACATTATCCTTTAGAAAATGATGTCGAACTTCTATATGTTTTGCTTGTGAATGTAAGACAGGATTTTTAGATAAACTTATTGTAGAACTACTATCACAAAAAATTTTAGTTGATTCATAGTCTAAATTAAAATCTTTTAAAGTTTGTCTGATCCACAGGATTTGAGCACAGCAATGCGGATCCTATATATTCAGTTTCAGTTGTAGATAATGCTACACAATTTTGCTTTTTGCTAAACCATGACACTAAAGAATTTCCTAATAATTGACAAGTGCCACTAGTGCTTTTTCTTTCAGACTTATATCCTGTAAACTCAACATCACTATAACCTACTAAGTTTAAAGAACTGTGTTTAAAGTAAAACAATCCGAAATTGTTGGTTCCTAATAGATATCTAAAAATTCGTTTAATAGCAAGTAGGTGTGATTCCTTAGGATTAGATTGATATCTAGCACAAGTACACACACTAAATATAATATCTGGTCGACTAGCTGTTAAATAAAGTAATGAACCAATCATACTTTTATATTGTTTTACAACTACAGTTTTTCCAAAGTCATCTTTATCCAACTTGGTGTTAGTACTCATTGGTGTATTCTTTGTTTTAGTGTTTATTGAGTATTTTTGTTTTGATGATGTGTGGTGAATGAAAATAATCATATTTGCTCAATTACTATTGCTTGTGAAAAGAAATTAAAATCATCAATTAATACAGAAAAAGCTTACTAATATAAATACTTGTCTGTATTGGATCTGAAGTTAATAACTAGTCGTTTCGTTGCATTAATTTCTCATTTAGCTAAACGTTAAGTTAACGTGTGTTTTTATTGAAAAGCATGATATGTTTTAATGTTATATCTTCTGTATCATGAGCAGTGCACGTTTAGACAATTCATTAAGTTAGAGTTTTGTTTGCATAGAGGTCACATGAGAACTCGTTAAGCTAGAGGCTTAAAGGTTAAAATAGGTCACGTGATAACTCGTTAAGTTAGTGTTATACACGTGGTGAAATTATAAGTTACGAATGTTGTATTGTATCACGTGAGGTGCACATGTTTAACTCATTAAGTTAACATAACTAAACGCGTTGAGTAGCTATATTGAACACTAAGGCAACGCGTTAGGTTAGCGTTATAAACTTAAGTTGTTATTTTTGCACGTGGTAATATTCTTATTATAAAAATATTTGTTTATTACTGGTTCGTTGAGTTAACATAACACAACGGAAATGGTTCGTTGAGTTATCATAACACAACGGAGATGGTTCGTTGAGATAACAAAACACCACAGACATAGTTTGTTGAGTTAGCTACAGTACTTGTCACGTGAAATGGCACATGAGGAACTCGTTAAGTTAGAAACGTTAAGTTATATATATACTTGTGTTACTCGTTTAGTTAACATTAAAGTAACGACTTCTTATTACACTGATGAAAAACTTTTGGACGAGAAAGTTTATTTTGCAGGAAATTTTTCAGAAATCCAGGACTAATGATTAAAGAAAATTTGAAATATAAACGTGGGTTAGAACGTGTGTGTTTCGATGAAGGAAAAAGAAAAGACGTGGAGAAGTGGAAAACTAGTGGTGGTTAAACGTGAAGGATATGCATGAAATGAAGATACAGTATAAAAGGCATAGAATTCTCGTTGATCAATTTATCCTTGCACACAAAATGAAAAATCTTTTCAAGGATCAAACCATCCCTGCACACCAAAAGAAAAATCTTTTTCAGGGATCAAAAACACCTTCTCAGGCAAAATCTCTCAAGTGGAAGAAAGTTCAGTGAAGCATAAAAGGGTAAGATTTTCGTCACTGAAGATTTGGAGTATCAGAAGAAAGCAAATTCGGTGAAGCATGAAAAGACAAGATATTCGTCATTGAAGAATTGCTGAAGAAGAAAAAGAAGAAGAAAGATCTCAAACAGGGAGAAAAGTTTTAAATTCCGCAAAATTAGTTTTCTCTGTTTGTAGTTATGAAATTGTTTAGATGATACATGGTATCAAAATATAATTGCATCTACAATTTCTGAGGAGAATTGAATTGTATATTGTAATTGAAACCTTGAATAAAAATGATTTTATGAAAACAATGTCTCGACTTGTTTTTGAGTTTTAAAGTTTCAATTATATTTCAGAAAATATTAAAAATACACAATTCACCCCCCTCCTGTGTAGCCATACGATCCTACAAGTGGTATCAGAGCTTTGTTAGTAATCTTTGATATAAAATCGATAACAACTTATTTAATATCATTGCTTATTCTACCTTCCTTGTTTTTAAATGGAAATTAATATCTGAGCATACGTTTAACTCTATTGATTTAAGGCTCAAGTTGTTTTAAAATTTTTAGACTGTTTAAAATCAAATAGGTTGAAAAATCTAAGGTAAAATGGCTACTGGAAATGGTAATTTTTCTTTATATGAAGGTCAAAACCTTAATCGTCCTCCTTTATTTGATGGAATACATTTTGAATATTGGAAATATAGGATGATTGTTTTTCTTCAAAGTATAGATCATAAGTTGTGGTTTATGATTTCTAAACCATATACTCCGTTAACTACTCCTTATAATACTTGGACAATTACTAAAAAGAAAATGAAACTCTGAATGCTAAGGGCTTAAATATTTTATTTTGTGCATTAAGTTATGAATAGTTTAGTAAAGTGTCGGCATATAAATCTGCTTATGAGGTGTGGCATGCATTAGAAGTTTCACATGAAGGTACTTCTCAAGTTAAAGAGACAAAAATAAACATGTTGATTCATAAGTATGAACTCTTTAAGATGCATGAAGACGAAAATATTTCTGAGATGTTTTCCAGATTTCTTGATATCATAAACTCTTTAAAATGTTTAGGAAAGAATTTTGAACAGAAGGATTTGGTGAGGAAAATTCTTAGATCCTTAAGTTCTAAATGGTCTCAGAAAGTAATATCAATTGAGGAATCACGAGATTTAAATGTTTATTCTATGAATGAACTTATAGGAAATTTAACAGCTTATTAAGTTCAATTAAATGAATCACTGAGTCACAACAAACTAAAAATGAAGAAAGAAATAGCCTTCAAAATTAATTTAGATTCTGATATATCTACTAATTCTGACGAGGATTTGATTTTGCTGACTAGGAAATTCAAGAAAGCATGGAAAGCTCGGAAACAGCAAAGGAACAAAAATGATAAACCCCCAACGTCAAAATCATTGAATGACAAGAATTCTACATCTAGAAAGTATGTATGTTACAACTATAAGAAACCTGGACATCTTTCTCCAGATTGTCCTATGAGGAAAAATGAAAAGCAAAGTAGGACAAATCAAAAGAAGACGGCTTAGAAAACTCAGAAAAAGTTTTACAAGAAAAAGGCTTTGAAGGTCACTTTGGATGACACGTCTGAAGAGTCTGAATCTAAGGAATCAGCATCAAAATCTTCACATTCAGAAGGAGAACAAGAGTTAGAAGACGTTGCTGATGTGTACTTCATGGTAGATGAGTCTTAGGTAATATCTGATCCTGAAAGTCATTCAGATTTCAACTTTGATGAATTATTATGTGCTTATCATGCATTATTACAAAAACATAAAGTATGTAAACTGGAAAATAAGAATATTAGAAAATCTTCATCCATTATGGAAGAAGAAAATTGTTTCCTGTCTACTACTTTAGAAAAGTTTAAATGTGATAATGAAAATCATGCTAGAGATTTGCAAAAATTTAGATTTAATGAATGTATCTTGCACGAACAAATACAGAATATAAATGCTGAAAAATTAAAGATAGAATCTGAAAATGAAATGTTGAGAAACAATATAAATGAACTTGAATTAGAGATAGATAAATTAAAACTGAGAGAGCAAGATTTAAATTCTACCTTTCAAAAATGGAATTTAAGTCAAACTAAGTTAGACAAACTAACTAGTACCCCTGCGGTGTCTTATAAATTTGGTTTAGGATTTGATTATCCTGAATATCCTGAATCTCAAGCCAATAAAAGATTTATTAGTTGCAGTTCAAGTAAATCTAAGACTAAAATTCCTTTTATTATGAAACAAGGTAATAAATATGTAAAAGTAGATACTTCAAGGGATGAATCATGTAGTAATAATATAAATCAATGTGATTTGTCAAATTGTACTTCTAACATGACTATAAATGTTTCTAAAAATCTTGTTTCTTGTTCTGGAAATTCAGTTTCAATGTTTCTAAAATTTCAGATAATTATAGTAAACTAAAAATTCAGAAACCTGAGCATGTAATTCAATACACTGGTATTAGACCAATTACTCATTCTGCATGTGATAAAATAAAAAATTCTTGTGTAGAAAAAGATTTTGTATGTACGGAAAGTGTTAATACAAGTAAAAAATCTTGGTATGAACTTACAAAAATATATAAGCATGACCAAAATAAATTAACATCTGATAAAAATATGTTTAGTCTTGATTATACTACATCTGAAAACAAAAAGAATGATTGCAAAAGTAATAATGCCATATGTGAGTATGAAGCTAATGATAAATCAATAGTACTTACAACTAATAAGAATATAAATGATAATGTTAAACTATTTTTAAATAAAAAGAAGAAATATGCGTTTAATGAACTTGGTCCTCAACAACATTGGGTACCAAGAAAAAGTTTTTCTTAATTTGTGTTGCAGGAGGAAACAACATCAAAATGGATCTTGGACAGTGGAGCGTCAAGTCACATGATCGGACAAAAAAGTCTATTACAAAATTTTACAAATACTATGAAAGGAAGTGTAACATTTAGAAACAAAAGCAAAGATAAAATCATAGGTATGGGCAATGTTCAAATAACTCCTACTTGTGTTATTTCGAATGTACCATATGTAGAAAACCTAGGATTTAATTTGCTGAGTGTCATAAAACTAACTAAAAATGGATATTATGTAGTGTTTGAAGATAATGTATGCAAAATAATTGATAAAAATACAGATGAAATTAAGTTTATTGCTAAAAAAAAAGGTTCTGTATGTATTTTATCTTTACCTTCTGGTATAGTTGATTTAAATTCATGTTTGCTAGCTGAAACTAGTGATGCATATCTATGGCATAGAAGGATTGGGCATATAAATATGAGACTGTTATATAAACTATCTAGAAAACATTTAGTGAGAGGTTTACCAAATATTAAATACTCAAAGAACTTTATGTGTGATGCATGTGAGTTAGGTAAACTTCACAAAAACTCTTTTAAATCCAAAACTAATATTTCAAGCAAGAGAGTCTTAGAACTTATACATATGGATCTATTTGGACCAACAAGAATCATGAGTCTTGGTGGTAAATGGTATGTATTTGTTTTAGTAGATGACTTCTCTAGATACACTTGGGTATATTTTCTAGCATCTAAGACAGAAGTTTTTGAAAAATTTAAAATATTTTGCAATTTTGTTCAAAATGAGCACAGTGTCTCTATTCAAAAACTTAGGAGTGATCATGGAACTGAATTTGATAATGATCAAATGGATAACTATTATAATGAGCATGGCATTGATCACAGATTTTCTTTTCCAAGAGCACCGTGTCAAAATGGTGTTGTTGAGAGAAAGAATAAATCACTTCAAGAAATGGCCAGAACTATGTTGAATGAACATAAGTTACCTCAAAATCTTTGGGCTGTAGCAGTAAATACAGCTTGTTATGTTTTTAACAGAAGTCATTTAAGACCTCATGTTAATAAAACTCCTTTTGAAATTATGTTTAATAGGGTTCCAAAAATTTCCTATATGAAACCATTTGGCTGCAAGTGTTTTATTCTTAATACTAAGGATAAAAGAGATAAATTTCAAGCCAAATCGGACGAAGGAATTTTTGTAGGTTACTCTACTAGAAGTAAAACCTATAGAGTATATAACAAGACTTCTAAGACTATTGAAGAAACCCTCCATGTAAGCTTCAATGAAAATTCTCTTAGAGAATCTCAATCTAAAGCTGATAATGATGACTTGATCAATTTTCCAAATGAGTTAGAGATCAATAGAGAGATTGATGATTTATCTGAGAAAATCAAAAATATGAACTTAAATGATCAAACTAATGATGAAAGTGATGGACTTTCAGATGTTGATGAGAATATTGAGGAAAATCAAAGAAATTGGCGTTATTCTTCATCACATCCTATTACTCAAGTCATTGGTAATATTAATGAGGGAGTTAAAACTAGAGCTTCAGTAAATTTCAATAGTATGTGTATGTTTGTTTCTATGGTGGAACCAAAGAATATACAAGAAGCATTATCTAATGAAATTTGGATAGTGGCAATGCAGGAAGAACTAAATCAATTCATTAGAAATGATGTATGGGAATTAGTCTCTCCACCAGAAAATCAATCCATAATAGGTACAAAGTGGATCTTTAGAAACAAAACTAACGAAACTGGTCAAATTATAAGGAATAAAGCTAGATTAGTTGCACAAGGGTATACACAGGAAGAAGGATTAGATTATGATGAAACATTTGCTCTTGTGGCTAGGTTAGAAAGTATTAGAATATTATTGGCCTATGCTTGTTATATGGATTTTAAATTATATCAAATGGATGTAAAGAGTGCATTTCTAAATGGTTTAATTAATGAAGAAGTCTATGTAAAACAATCACTAGGATTTGAAGATATTAAAAATCTTGACTTTGTGTATAAATTGAAGAAAGCCTTATATGGTTTGAAGCAAGCACCTAGATCATGGTTTGAAAGATTGTCTACTTTTTTAATAGAAAAAGGCTATATCATGGGAAAAGTGGATCATACTCTATTTATTAAGAGAGATGGTAAAGATCAGATTATTGTTCAAATATACGTGGATGATATAATCTTTGGAGCAACCTCTGATAAGTTAATAGAAATATTCTCTAAAGAGATGACTAATCAGTTTGAAATGAGTATGATAGGAGAGCTTTCATATTTTCTAGGACTTCAAATTAAGCAAATGGATAAAGGTATATTTTTAAATCAGGAAAAATATGTAGATGAAATGCTTAAGAAATTTAATTTTAATGATACAAGGATTCGAAGAACTCCTATGAGTACTACTTTAAAGTTAGATATTGATGACATAGGAAAATCTATAGATCAAAGAAAATACAGAAGTATGATTGGTTCTTTACTTTATTTCACTGCTAGTAGACCTGATATTATGTTTGCAGTGTGTGTTTGTGCTAGATTTCAATCTAATCCTAAAGAATCACACTTAATTGCAGTTAAAAGAATATTTAGATATATACAAGGAACTAAAAATTTTGGACTGTATTATTCTAAGGATAGTTCAATAGATCTTATAGGATATACTAATGCTGATTATGCAGTATCTAAATCTGATAGAAAGAGTACCAGTGGCACATGTCAATTATTGGGAAATAATTTGGTGTCATGGTTTAGTGAAAAGCAAAATTGTGTAGCACTTTCTACTACAGAAGTTGAATATGTTGCTACTGCACTATGTTGCTCAGATTCTGTAGATAAGGCAAACTTTAGAAGATTTTGGATTATCTTATGACACAACTGAGATTTATTGTGACAGTAGTTCTACAATAAATCTTTCCAAAAATCCTGTATTACATTCAAGAGCCAAGCATATAGAGGTTAGACATCATTTTCTAAGAGATAACGTAATTAAAGGTAAAATTAAATTAGAATTTGTGTCTAGTAAAAATCAATTAGCTGATATATTTACAAAACCTCTAGACGAAAATACATTCTTTAACATTAGATTAAATTTAGGTATTTGTAGGCTATGTGATGTGTAAAATGCTTAAACTCCACATAAAAAGATAAATATTATTGATGATGTTGTTTAGCTCATAGATATTATATACTTATTATAAATATCTAAAGTAATATCTAAACTGCTGCTTAAGATACTATGTATTTATTGTAAAATCATAGTAGTATCTTATTGATTTTAAGTAGTTTATCAATTTTAATGGTTTTTACGATTTTAAGTGGAAGTGTAAATGAAAAACATTAAATACTTCTGACATTCTGAAATTTTGATTAAATGTTTTCTTTGAATCAAGGAAAATGCATATGATCATGCATAAATTTGACTTAATTGATTAAACTTGTAGAATAAGTTATATGTAACTCATCTTAAACTGTTAATCAAAAGTATAAGCTTATTTAAACTGATTCATATTCTCAGTACAATCATAGAAGTAAAAATTGTATGAGATTTGTGTTTTATTGCATCTGTATTAATGGAATACATATATACTGTGCTTAAAATGAAAAGTGCTTACAAAGTGAAAATCTTTGAGAGTTTATTGATCAGTTTGATCACGAGCCTTTTGTACTTGAGCAGATAGGTATGTAAGGATTGTTGTCCTAAAAAAGGATTCTTTAAATCTGGCAACCTAAGGTCCTAATCAGATCTGGGATTGTTGATTGAAAGCTCATTACATGGGTACATTAGAAAGCTCTTGTATGATTCAAGCTTTTCAAACTAACTTTTAAAGAAAATTATCAATATTTACTATTTTGAAAAGAAAAAGTTGTTTCATTCATTACAGATATCTTTGAATCGCATATAGTTTATACTAATATGACTACTGATTTATTGAATCAACATTAGTACTTTTGAAAACGTTTATTTGAGATACATTCTTTTATTCTCCTTGAATTAATCGAATTGAGTTCAAGGTTGTGTTTTGATTCATATATAGTAGGAATTGATTCTGGAAATCATTTTTGATGATGTTGGGATAACGGAAGTCTCTGAAAATAAAATGTAAAAGTATAGTTATACTTAACATCTATTGTCACTACAAGTATATTTTGTATTTTGATTGAATATATTTGAAGTATATTTGTAGGGGGAGCATTAACAATGTCAAAAATAGATTAATATAATTTAAAATACAAATCTTAGTTAATCTGAATTAATGTCCTCTTAAAATCTTGATGAAATAATTTAAAAAGACAAATAAACTATTCTAGATTCAAAAGACAAAATGTTCAAATAGTTTACAATGTTCTCAAGATAATGTTAAGTTTAGCATGTGTGTTGTTTTCGGAAGGTTTTAGTTGGAAGCATCCGAAACTTGTTTAAGTGTACTAACTAGATGTTATATTAGATAAGGTAACGTGTAAAACTGCCTCTAGACAGCGTTTTACTTGTTAGGTTAGTTAACTCAACGAGTTATACTTGAATATTTCGGGTACTTTGATTGAATAAGTTTTATTCAATATTTATTTTAATTCGACTTATCTTCATGTTGAGTTATTCACCTAAAAACCCTATTTAAACACTTATAACACGGGGACTTAGGTTATTTGTAAACTTTGTCAAGAAAATCTTTCCCGCTTGTTGCTGTTACAACCTGTGACGATGGTCTCCAAGTTCTACAAAGGTCGTGGCAGAGGAAAAGGCAAAAGCAGAAGAGATGCAAAAGGAAAAGAAATAGAGAATGATGAAGTTCCACGTACTTGGTTCAAGAAAATATTTTAAGTGGACAAAAGGTTAGAAGAACTTTATAGAGATTACTTCTTTTCTCAAGATATATTAGATGAAGTTAGACAAGAACTTCAACATACTGATGCAAGTATTACATACATGGGTATTCGAAGTAAATATGATATAGAATACAGAATGAAATGTGTTTAGATTGCATTTTTGGAATAGTATGCAAAATATTTGGAAAAAGGTGTAGGTTCATCAAATAGAACTCCTCAAACTCCTATAAATGGTACAAGACTACATGCATTTGAGAAAGAGCATGAATCAGCTATCCCTACTCCTTTATATTCAAAACAAGTAGAATCAGATATTGCTATAGAAAAAATAAAAGTTGATAGTCTTCGAAAGGCCATTGCAAAAGAAAGTGCCTTAGAAGAATTAAAGCAGAAATCTTTTATGGAGCAATTTGAAAAGAAAACAGCAATACTTGAAAAGGAGAAACAAAAATGTTATAGAAGAAGGAAAGTCAAAAAAATTATGTCTAAGGAAACAAAGTCTATTGAAAAAGGAAGATCAAATGAAAATTTATTTTCAAAGGACAATGTATGTCTAGACATTGTACCTTATTGTGCATCTGATAAACTCATCAGTTTCGAACACACTAAAACTGATGAAGATAATGAGACTTTATTTTCCCTTGCTAGAAAGCTTGAGAAGAAATCCAAGTCAAATATAAGCTCATGTTTTTCTATTAATACAAGTCCTGATGATGCAGAAATTGACAAATCAGACATCAGGCACTTGACATTGAACAAGTTATTGCAGATATAATTGACAATGTTGAGGAAGTAACTAGTTCAAAGGTTGAATTGTCTAGAGTAGCAGATATTGAAATTGTTAAGACTCTAGAAGAGCTAAAAGTTAACCAGCCTTCTACGAAATCTATAGAAGTAGAGTCTGAGAATTCACAGCATGAATCAATGGAAATATTTGTTGAACAAAATGAACAATTACAGACAGATACACTGGCTGTAGAATTTGTAGAAAAATTGTACTCTGAACATTCTATAGAGATTGAACAGATGAATGTTGAGCATATTGACAATGTTCCTAACACTGTTGAAGTTGAAGAATCAAGCTTACCTGAGCAGCTTCAAGATAATATTTTGGAAGAGGAATAACATGACATTCATTTTGAAGAAGAGGTTCCTGAAGATGAATTAAACTCTGAATCACGGCTTTAGGTATCACCTTCTTTGTGTACAATTTCAAACATTCAAGGTAATACAATTCATTTTAGATCTGAAGAAGCATTACAAAAATACAATAATCTGATTACATGTAAGATTCTACATGCTCGTCCAATAAAATTCAGAAATTTGATGGACATAAGAGATCTGTTTGAGTTTCAAGACCTCATTAAATTCTTGTCAGTAGGAACAAAATGGAAGCAATACACAGAGCTTATTACAGCTTTTTATAGCAATCTGGTCAAGAATGGAAATTTTCTGAAAACTCAAATAAATGAACAGGAGTTTATATTGTCTCCTGAGTTAATTTTTGAAGTTTTAGGAATAAAGAATGAAGATGTTGTTGTTACCAACAGATTTGACATGATAAGACAACTGGAATGGAACATTCAGTCTTTATCAAAAATTCCAGATGTATATTCTGAAATGAGATTAATGGAAAATCTGAATGCAGAGGCAAGGTTTATTGCAAATATATTGCATGCAAATTTATTTCAGAGAGTTGGACACAATATAGAAGTCAGCAGAAGTTGTTTATATGCAACTTATAGCTTGCTGAATAGAATTCAAATCAATTAGTTTGATGTTTTCACTTCTCAACTACAACATATGAGTTCAAAGTTATTTTATGGTGATGTTGTATGTAGACTCATTACAAGCCAATTGAATTTATCCGACTGGCCCTTTGAAACTAAAGGCATGAGAGTATTTAGTGTCAAAGATTTGCAAAAATTTCAGGCCATGCATAAACCTCAACGACAACAACAACAACAACCTGATACAGACCATATACAACAACAACAACAAAGTTATTCAGTTCAAGCAAAACAGCAAACCCAACTACCTCCTGACTTAGATGCAGTGCTTAACGACATCAGAAATGATGTTAGACATCTAGGAGATAAAATATGTAATGCTATAAGTGATATACTTAGGAGGGGTCGCTAACTGTTTTTGTTTGTTTTTGAATACAAAATGTAATGTTTGTATTACTTGTTTGATTCATTGAACAATACGTTCTTCTGTAAATGTATTCAATTATTATTCTTGGTTACAAAAAGAGTTGTTGTAATTATATCTCTTATATATGTATATATATTCTTTGTAATTATCTTTTTGATTAATGACAAAAAGGGGGAGAAATATTATAAAAAGATGATTATGATCTTAATTGCATATATATATTATAAAAGAAGATGCTATTTAAATGGTTATTGTAATCTGACAGATGATAATTAGAAAACTGATACTTATATAATTATTGACATTTGAGAGTTTTAGTTCTGAGAGGTAAAATTTACACAAACAATAGAAATAAGCTTAAGTGAACTTAAGTTAACAAACAAGTTTGTTGAATTAAAAGTTAACCCAACGAAGGTGCTTTGTTGAGTTATACATATTTCATAATTGATTTAATATGGTTTTGTCATCATCAAAAAGGGGGAGATTGTTGAGTATTTTTTTTTTGATGATGTGTGCTGAATGAAAATAATCATATTTGCTCAATTACTATTGCTTGTGAAAAGAAATTAAAATCATCAATTAATACAGAAAAAACTTACTGATATAAATACTTGTCTGTATTGGATCTGAAGTTAATAACTAGTCGTTTCGTTGCATTAATTTCTCATTTAGCTAAACGTTAAGTTAACGTGTGTTTTTATTGAAAAGCATGATATGTTTTAATGTTATATCTTCTGTATCATGAACAGTGCACGTTTAGACAACTAGTTAAATTAGAGTTTTGTTTGTATAGAGGTCACGTGAGAACTCGTTAAGTTAGAGGCTTAAAGGTTAAAATAGGTCACGTGATAACTCGTTAAGTTAGTGAGTAAAAGAAGAGACAAACTCGTTAAGTTAGTGTTATACACGTGGTGAAATTATAAGTTACGAATGTTGTATTGTATCACGTGAGGTGCACATGTTTAACTCATTAAGTTAACATAACTAAACGCATTGAGTTGCTCTATTGAACACTAAGGCAACACGTTAGGTTAGCGTTATAAACTTAAGTTGTTATTTTTGCACGTGGTAAAATTCTTATTATAAAAACATTTGTTTATTACTGGTTCGTTGAGTTATCATAAAACAACGGAGATGGTTCGTTGAGTTATCATAACACAACGGAGATGGTTCATTGAATTAGCATAACACCACGGACTTAGGTCGTTGAATTAGCTACAGTACTTGTCACGTGAAATGGCACATGAGGAACTCGTTAAGTTAGAAACGTTAAGTTATATATATACTTGTGTTACTCGTTTAGTTAACATTAAAGTAACGACTTCTTATTACACTAATGAAAAACTTTTGGACGAGAAAGTTTATTTTGTAGAAAATTTTTCAGAGATCCAGGACTGATGATTAAAGAAAATTCGAAATATAAACGTGGGTTAGAACGTGTGTGTTTCGATGAAGGAAAAAGAAAAGACGTGGAGAAGTGGAAAACTGGTGGTGGTTAAACGTGAAGGATATGCATGAAATGAAGATACAGTATAAAAGGCATAGAATTCTCATTGATCAATTTATCCTTGCACGTAAAAAGAAAAATCTTTTCGAAGATCAAACCATCCCTGCACACCAAAAGAAAAATCTTTTTCAGGGATCAAAAACACCTTCTTAGGGAAAATCTCTCAAGTGGAAGAAAGTTCAGTGAAGCATAAAAAGGTAAGATTTTCATCACTGAAGATTTGAAGTATCAGAAGAAAGCAAATTCGGTGAAGCATGAAAAGACAAGATATTCGTCACTAAAGAATTGCTGAAGAAGAAAAAGAAGAAGAAGAAAGATCTCAAACAGGGAGAAAAGTTTTAAATTCCGCAAATTAGATTTCTCTATTTATAGTTATGAAATTGTTTGATGATACATGGTATCGAAATATAATTGCATCTACAATTTCTGAGGAGAATTGAATTGTATATTGTAATTGAAACCTTGAATAAAAATGATTTTATGAAAACAATGTCTCGACTTGTTTTTGAGTTTTAAAGTTTCAAATATATTTCAGAAAATATTAAAGATACACAATTCACCCCCCTCTTGTGTAGCCATAGGATCCTACAGTTTTGTCTAAACCAAACCTCTTTAATAAATCTTGAGTATATTTTTCTTGTGAAATAAAAGTATCTTGATCTAATTGCTTAATTTGTAAGCCTAGAAAAAATGATAGTTCACCCATCATACTCATTTTAAATTGATTTGTCATGTCTTTCGAAAAGGACTAAACTAATTTATCATTTGTTGCTCCAAATATGATGTCATCTACATAGATTTGAACTATCAATATATCTTTTTCGATCTTCTTGAAAAAAAGAGTGTGATCTACCTTTCCCATAGAATACCCTTTTTCCATAAGAAATTTAGATAATCTCTTATACCAAGATCTAAGGGCTCTTTTATGGCCATATAGTGCCTTCTTAAGCTTATAAACATACTCAGGATGTTTTGAATCTTCAAAACCTAGAGATTGTTTTACATACACTTCTTTATGAAGGTTATTATAAAACTACTTAAGTACACGTGTCGTGATCTGGACGATTGACTTAAGTTATCTTTCGGAAGGTTATATGTAACTCTTCGAAATACACCTAAGCATCGAATAGTTAGGTTTATAAGTCTCTGAAACTTTCTAAACACCTTAAGTTAAAATTGTGCATGTGTTGAATTTCACTGCTTTATAATGTCACAGTCGAAACTCGAATAGTTATGTTTAAATCTTCGACTTTTCACACCTATTCCTTCGAGAAACTCAAACAGTTATCATAAGTCTTCGAGTTTTCTCACTTTTTCACTTAGCCTGAAGTTATTTTCTTTATATGCATAGTTACACTAAGTATTCTACAATTGTTGGTTGTAAAACTTGTATAGTTATTGCAAACACTCGAGTTATTTATCGGTAACGGATCTTATATTTATGATTTCAATGATTGAATTCGTTTATCTATTTCTAAACTCAGAGAGTTATGAATGTTTTCCTAACAACCTTTCGTGTTTCTACCTTGGTAAAACCCTAGCTTCACAATTTTTACTTCCACTAAGTTCTACAGTGCAAAGCGAAGATTAATCAACAATGTCAGGACATGGAAGAGGACGTGGTAGAATGACCAAAGTGTAGAAAAGAGAGCTGGAACTTTAGAAAATGCAGAATGAAATCCATGATATTTACTCCAGGTACACTTTTTCAAAAAATGTACTACACGAAATCAGAAGAGCTGTTCAAGATGAGAAAAATTTCTGTTGGAAATTTATTCGAAATTATGCTGAAACACAGTTTAGACTAAAACATACTAAACTTTCTGCATTGCATTTATGGAAAAGAAATTTACAACCTAACCCTGCGGTTGTAAGTTCTGGACATGTACCAAAGACATCGATATAGTCTATCACTTATTATGGAAAGAAGTGGGGACCAATGATCGAAAATGCAAATAGGGAATTACAATCCTTGTATTCCCAACATTATTTTTCCCCAGCTATTTTAGATGATATTAAACAGTATATCGATAAACAGAAAACTGCTATTAGCAAAATGGGCCTTCAAAGTAAAGGACAAAAAGTTTATCAACTCAAAATGGCAGAGGTGGAGAGCTTAAAACTCTATATTCCATTATTACCACCTAGGCATCATGGTGAAGAACCATCAAGACAACAGGTGCCTTTAACAGGAGAAATTAAGATAATTTTAGAACCTCCTGAACAACCTAAAACACTGTAGACATATAGTCAGACAAAGAAAAAGACAATTGAATATTTTGAACTAACTGTAGGTGTACAAGGAAGATTGCAGCAAAAAGAAGAATCAGTGAAAAATGGAAAACTATGCTCCATTACAGAAGCTGGACAAACATTTTTGTCAAGAATCCTAGTAGATGTGACAAATATTAGCTGACAAGCATATACTCTAAGGTATTGTGTCACATTAGTGCATAATATATCTTTTAATACAATGGACAGTTTTTCACACAATGCTGCAAGCACACATTCTTTTCCTACGAAAAGTGAGAATGTAGGAAATTTTGATGATATATATACAGATGATATCAAATTTGATGATATTATTGATGATATAGACACTGAGTCTATGAATTTTGAAGATATTTCATCTGAAGAGGAATGTACAGATATTCTTCCTCTTATTGTATCTCGAACAGAGACTTTTGAATTTTGGTACAGTTGCTTATACTACACTTTATATGTATGGTTATGTCTGTTAAAATATATCGTATACTTGTTGATAAATGTATATAATCAACAACATACACAGTTACAAATAGAATATGATACTACCAATGTCTCACATATACAAATTTCAGAAATACAGGATGATTCTATTCCACAGACAGATATAGAACATTCTTTCATAAAGAGACAGTTGTATAGATCACATATAGATATGCAGGTTGCTGATATACAGATTGTTACAAAGACTATTGCTATTGAAATGTTTCCAGAAGAAATTCAGCAGATTATTGATACGACAATAACAGATATTTCAGACATTTATACTAGTTTTGATAGAAATCCCATTGGTTCTGAAAGATCTGACAATTTAGATGTTGCTGATAATATTGAAACAAGTCCTAGATTAGAACATCATGATAGGAAAATACCTAATCCTGAACAAAGTTTAGATGCAAATACACTATTATGGTTCAGAAATAATTCTTGTTATGACAAATTTCAGACATATAAAACTTTTACAGTTTTATATTCAAGACCAGTTAAGTTTGAAGGGATGGCACACATACGTGAACTGTTTGAATTTCAAGGCTTGTTGACTCTACTTCCAAAACAGCTAGGTCATCTTGCTATACCCAAACTTCTCAGTTGTTTTTACTCAAACTTAACAGTGGAAGAAAGTATTCCTATTTCTAATATACAAGAAAATAACATATATTTAACTCCGGATTTACTTCATCAGGTACTTGGTTTGAAATTATTAGAAAGAAAACAGGTTTATCGATTGGGATGGGACATTACAAGTTTAGGCAAAGATCAAACTACCAACAAACCATTGACATTACTAAATGACTTAAATGGCCAAGCACGTTTTATTGCAAAAATATTGCATGCTACATTGTTTCAGAGGTTTGGTCATGGGGCAAAAGTTGGCAGATGTTGTCTTTATACTACATACGCATTAATCAACCATATACAGGTGAACTGTCAAACAGATATTACACCTTGGCCACAAAAAAAATTAAAGTCACGATCTTTCTCTACAAAGGAACTCCAAAAATACCAAGCGGCAGATACACCTATCCTCAGACAACAACAACAACAGGTTCGGCAAATACAGCAACAATCCATCGAATTTACAGAAACACAGCAACATACAGATATACAACAAGATATACATACAAATATACAACAAGGTATACATAGAGAAATACATACAGGTATAGATACTGACATACATACTGAATTTTTACAGCAACCATCACAAGTTTCTCAAAATGATTTAGATCAGGCATTACTTGATCAGATAAACAGAGTTAGTACAGATATTGCAAAGAAAATTTTAGATACTCTGATTGATATTTTTCGAAAACAAAGAGGCTTGTGATTATACAAATTATGTATTACATGATTTACTTTTTTTAATTTGTAACCAAAACCATTATGTAAATTGTTTACTAATTTTAATGTTACGTGATTATTTTTCACAGTTTATGATATTAAACAGTTTTTGCTTAATCCATAAATCCTATGTATGGTTGACACTATCGTTTTGATTAATATATACTTAGTAAGATATCCTTCCTTACATTTATAAAACTTAACTTCCTAAAGGGGGAGAAAATAGTTTGTTTACTTTTTTGTAATGCCAAAAAGGGGGAGATATAAATTATGTGACTTATTAGGTTTTGACATCATCAAAAATGGGGAGATTGTTAGGTATTTAATTTTGATGATATATGCTTTATTAACGTATTTAAATAAGTCTACATAATATTCTCTAAGTATAATAGTTAACAGATTATCGGAAAGTTTCATTTTTATATCGAATAAATTAAAGATTTCTGAAGAGCTAGATTTGCAATAATTAAACTTTCGGATAGTTAACGTTTCATTTTTGTCGAATAGTTTATTTTAAAAACTTGTATAGTTAAGTTATCCGCACGTGTGTTTTTAATGTTTTAAGTTGTCATGTGTTTTCCATATGCGTTCAGTAATGAAAAATCGAATAGTTAGATAACTGTTCGAGTTTTGTACGCATGGATAGATAACTATTCGAGTTTTATAAAAGGACTAACGAATAGATAAGTTTCCTTGTTTAGTCACGTGTTTTGCAGGTGCAAAAACTCGAAGAGTTAAAGGATAAGTGTTCGAGTTTTTATAAGACTTAAATGATAACTATTCGACTAAATCGAAGACTTAGAAGATATTCTACAAGACTCTAGGAAGATAAAGTTTCGGTGAATCTATGAAGTGGAGATCGTGGAAATTCAGATTGTTGGTGGAGAAAGTGGAAATTAAAATAGAAAGTAATTTGGATTAAAGAGAAAATTAGTACGTGGATTATGGATTGTGGATCAAGTGGATGAACAAGCTGAACGTGAAAGACAACAGAGTTCGACTACAAATAGAGAGTACGAGCTACATTACAACAGGGGATCCCAATCTCAAAAACCAAGTCTGAATATTCAATCTGGATCTAAAAAGTTAAGTTTGAATATTCATATTCTAAAAAGTTCTCCAACATCATAAGAAGTTCAAAATTCCAAGCAATTTTAGAAAAGGAGCTGCAAACGCAAGAAGTCTGGAAATTCAACAACTGGAGAAGAAGAGATACAAAAGCTGAGCAAAGAGAAAGAAAAAAGTTGTGAGCATAAAGATCAAGTTTTAAATAATTCAAAATTAGTTTTGGAAAAGAGCTTTGTTTTCCTATTTGAATTGTATATCAAAAAATTACTATATCAAAACCATCAAGAAGGGAATTGAGCTGAAAAGATATTGTAAATTCTGTCTTGAAATAAAAGAATAGAATTTCATTTACGAGTGTTTTGTGCTCTTGTTTTATCCGATAGTTTAATTACTAAAGACACAATTCACCCCCCCTCTTGTGATACAGACGATCCTACAATTTTTAACTATATGTCCATCTTGATCTACTTTGTTTCTAAATACCCACCTTGTTCCTATTATGGACTGATTTTCAGGTGGTGGAACTAGATCCCATACCTCATTTCTTATAAATTTATTTAGCTCATCTTGCATAGCTAAATACCAAAATTCATCTTCTAAGGCATCTTCAATTTTCTTAGGTTCTAGTAAAGAAACAAATGAATAAACACCACAAATGTTGACTACTGATGACCTAGTCCTAACTCCTTGATTAGGATCGCCTATTATCTGATCGATAGGATGAGATGAAGCATAACGCCAATTTCTATGTTGTTCCATATTTTCTATAGGTATGACAGTATTTTCTTCTAAATTTTCATCATTTAAGTTTATATTTCTTATTCCGTCAGATAATCTCTCAATTTCTCTATCAACATCATTTGATATCATTTTTGGGAGAATTTCTGAGTCAAAGTTTTCAGCATGTCTAACATCCAAATGAGAATTTTCATGAAATTTTACATGTAGGGTTTCCTCAATGGTTTTTGTTGATTTATTATAAACTCTATATGCCTTACTTCTAATGGAATAACCAAAAAAATACCTTCATCTGATTTGGCTCTAAATTTGTCTCTTCATTTCTTAGTATTTAAAATGAAACACTTACAGCCAAAGGGTTTTAAATAACTTATTTTGGGAACCCTATTATACCATATCTCATAAGGAGTTTTATCTAAAATTGGTCTTAGATATACTCTATTTATAACATAACATGCTGTATGAATTGATCTGCCTAGAGAAATAGGGGTAACTTATTCTCATTTAACATGGTTCTGGACATTTCCTGAAGTGATTTGTTTTTACGTTCTACTATCCCATTTTGTGAATGAGCTCTTGGAAATGAGTACCTATGATCTATGCCTAATTCTTCACAAAAGGTGTCCATTTGATCATTATCAAATTCTGTACCATGATCACTCCTAAGTTTTTGAATTTTAACATTTTGCTCATTCTAAACTTTATTACAGAATATCTTAAATATTTCAAAAACTTCAGTTTTATTAGCTAGAAAATAGACCCAAGTAAATCTAGAATACTCATCAACTAGTACAAAAGCATAATGTTTACCTCCTAGATTGGTTGTCCTAGTAGGTCCAAATAAATCCATATGCACTAGTTCTAATACTCTTTTGCTTGTTATTTCATTTAAACTTTTAAAGGATGTTTTATGTAATTTACCTAGTTGACATGCATCAAACATAAACTCTTTTGAGTACTTAATACTAGGTAAACCTCTAACTAGATTCTTTTTAGACAGCTTTTGTAATAATTTTAACTTTGAGTGTCCTAGCCTTCTATGCCATAAAATAACTTCATCTGATTTTGCAATTAAGAGGGCATTATCTTTAATAATATTAGAAGGCAAATTTAGAATACAAACGGATCCTTTCTTGTATGCAGTGAATAAAATTTCGTTTATAGACATGTCCATAATTTTATAGGAATCTTTTTCAAAAATTACTCTGTAAAACTTCATTAAAACAGGAACACTTAGTAAATTAAAACTTAAGTTTTCAACTAATAAGACATCATTTATAAAATATTTCTTAGTTACCTGAACCTTGCCAGACCCAATGATATTTGTTTTGCTTTTATTCCCAAAGGTAACTTGTCCGTTCTTGGTCTTTGTTATTTCTGTAAGTAATCGTATATCTCTAGTCATGTGGCTAGATGCTCCACTGTCCTTTATGCATTTTGATTTGTCTACCTACAAAACAGTCAAAAAGAGATTTTATCTCTTGGAACCCATTTTTGAGTGGGTCCAAGAATTTTAGAGAGAGTCATATCAAAATAATCCATATTTTTAGACTTCAACTTATCTATTTTCTGATAATTATTTTTGTGTTTCTTTCTCTTAGTGTTATAATTACCAGAACATTTATCTCCATATAAACCAAAGTTGAAATTTTCATTTCTGACATTATTTGATTTCCAATATCCGATATTCTTTAAATATGAAGAAAATTGATCAAGAATATTAAGATTCTTAAATGACTTAGCTTGATTTTTCTGAAAATTTCTTTTGACATTCTTGGACCGTGTGCTATCATTTATATGTTGCATTTTATCAACTTGCACATATTTTTCTCCCTTTTTAATTACATATGGAATAGTTTTTCTCTTACTATTCCTAGTATTGGAAATAAAGACATTATTTTTAGTAGTACCATCATGCAATATATAATTTTCAGAAGATGCATCATGTAAACCAATACCATGTTTTTCTACATTTGATATTTTACTACTAAGTTCATTTGTTATAGTTTGACTTTTGATCGCAAACCTTAATCTTTAACATATTAATTTTTGAATTTAAATCAGTAATAGTCAGTTCCAGTTTTCAATTTCATAGATCATTTTTTTCTTATCAGCAATTAAATTTTCACAATTAGCATGCAATTTTCTTTCTATTGCAGTAAACTTTAAAATTTCCTATGCATGCCTTTGATTTTCTTCTTTAAATTTATTCAACGTAGAGTTCAGAAAATCAACCTTATTTTTAGTTTCATCTAGCATTTTCCTAGTGTTCTTTCCTTCTATTTTTACTTTCTTATATTTTCTGGCCAATCTATTGTATTCAACAAGTAATCCATCAAAACTATCAAAGTTAGTATTTTGATCAGAGGATACCTCACTAGATTTTTCCATGAAGCATACGCTTGCAAGATTTATCGTTAGAATCACTAGTGACTTCTAAGACTTTATAAGCCTCAAAAGCCAGATCCCTTCTAGGATTTTTCCCTTTTGGATCTAAATGTTGTACTTCATAGGTTGTCAGATTTCCTATGAGATCATCGAGAATCAATTCCATAATCAACTCCTACTATATATGAATCAAAACACAACTTTGAACTTAATCTGATTAATTCAAGGAGAATAAAAGAATGTATCTCAAATAAACATTTTCAAAAGTACTAATGTTGATTCAACAAATCAATAGTCATATTGGTAGAAACTATATTCAATTCAAAGATATCTGTAATTAATGAAACAACTTTTTCTTTTCAAAACAGTAAATATTGATAATTTTCTTTAAAAGTTAGTTTGAAAAGCTTGAATCATACAAGAGCTTTCTAATGTACCCGTGTAATGAGCTTTCAATCAACAATCCCAGATCTGATCAGGACCTTAGGTTGCCAGATTTAAAGAATCCTTTTTCTAGACAACAATCTTTACATACCTATCTACTCAAGTACAAAAGACTCGTGATCAAACTGATCAATAAACTCTCAAAGATTTTCACTTTGCAAGCACTTTTCATTTTAAGCACAATATATATGTCTTCCATTAATACAGATGCAATAAAACACAAATCTCATACAATTTTTACTTCTATGATTTTACTGAAAATATGAATAAGTTTCAATAAGCTTGTACTTTTGATTAACAGTTTAAGATGATTTACATATAAATTATTCAAGTTTTATCAATCAAGTCAAATTCATGCATGATCATATGTACTTTCATTGATCAAAAGAAAATCACTTAATCAAAATTTCAGAATTTCAGAAGTATTTAATGTTTTTCATTTACACTTCCACTTAAAATTGCGAAAACCATTAAAATTAATAAACTACGTAAAAACAATAAGATACTACTATGATTTTACAATAAATACATAATATTTTATGCAGCAATTTAGATATTACTTAGATATTTATGATAAGTATATAATATCTATGAGGTGAACAACATCATCAATAATATTTATCTTTTTGTGGAGTTTAAGCATTTTACACATCACGTAGCCTACAAATACCTAAATTTAATCTTATGTTGCAGAATGTATTTTCGTCTAGAGGTTTTGTAAATATATTAGCTAATTGATTTTTACTAGACACAAATCCTAATTTAATTTTTCCTTTAATTACGTTATCTCTTAGAAAATGATGTCTAACCTCTATATGCTTTGCTTTAGAATGTAATACAGGATTTTTGGAAAGATTTATTGCAGAACTATTGTCATAATAAATCTTAGTTGTATCTTAAGATAATCCAAAGTCTTCTAAAGTTTGCCTTATTCATAGAATCTGAGTGCAACACAGTGTAACAGCAACATATTCAGCTTCTATAGTAGAAAGTGCTACACAGTTTTACTTTTTACTAAACCATGACACCAAATTATTTCCCAATAATTGACATGTGTCACTAGTACTCTTTCTATCAGATTTAGATCCTACGTAATCAGCATTAGTATATCCTATAAGATCTATTGAACTATCCTTAGAATAATACAGTCTGAAATTTTTTGTTCCCTATATATATCTAAATATTCTTTTAACTGCAATTGAGTGTGATTCTTTAGGATTAGATTGAAATCTAGCACAATCACACATAACAAACATAATATCAGGTCTACTAGCAGTCAAATAAAGTAAAGAATTAATCATACTTTTGTATTTTCTTTGATCTATTTATTTTCTTATGTCATCAATATCTAACTTTAAAGAAGTACTCATAGGAGTTCCTCAAATCCTTGTATCACTAAAATAAACTTCTTAAGCATTTTATCTGCATATTTTTCTTGATTTAAAAATATACCTTTATCCATTTGCTTAATTTGAAGTCCTAGAAAATATGAAAGTTCTCATTTCAAACTGACTAGTCATCTCTTTAGAAAATATTTTTATCAGTTTATCAGAGGTTGCTCCAAAGATTATATCATCTATATATATTTGTGTAAGATTGTATGTATCACAAGAGAGGGGGTGAATTGTGTCTTTAGTAATTAAAATACTAGTGGATAAAACAAGAGCACAAAACACTCGTAAATGAAATTCTATTATTTATTTAAATACAGAATTTACAATATCTTTTTAGCTCAATTTCCTTCTTGAAGGTTTTGATATAGTAATGTTCGATATACAATTCAAATAGAAAAACAAAGCTCTTATTCAAAATTAATTTTAAATTGTATAAAACCTGATCTTTATGCACATAGCTTTTTTCTTTCTCTTTGCTCAACTTCTGTATCTCTTCTTCTCCAGTTGTTGAATTTCCAGACATCTTGCGTTTGCAGCTCCTTTTTTGAAATTGCTTGGAATTTCGAACTTCTTCTAATGTTGGAGAATTTTTTAGAATATGAATATCCAAACTTAACTTTTTAGTTAGGGATCTAGATTGAATAATCAGACTTGGTTTTTGAGATTAAGATCCTCTATTGTAATGTAGCTCATACTCTTTATTAGTAGTCGAACTATGTTGTCTTTCACGTTTAGTGTGTTCATCCACTTAATCCACAATCCATAATCCACGTACTAATTTTTTCTTTAATCCAAATTACTATCTTTTTGAGTTTCCACTTTCTCCACTATAATTTGAATTTCCACAATCTCCACTCGTAGATTCATCAAGACTTTTATCTTCCTGGAGTCTTGTAGAATATCTTCTAAGTCTTCGATTTAGTCGAACACTTATCCTTTAAGTCCTGTAAAAACTTGAACACTTATCTGTAACTCTTCGAGTTTTTGCACCTGCAAAACACGTGACTAAACATAGCAAACTTATCTGTTCGTTAGTTATTTTATAAAACTTGAAGACTTATCTATCCATGCGTATAAAAACTCAAATAGTTATCTAACTATTCGATTTTCATTACCGAACGCACATGGAAAACACGTGACAACTTAAAACATTAAAAACACACGTGCAGAGAACTTAACTATACGAGTTTTTAACATAAACTATTCGACAAAAATGAAACGTTAACTATCCAAAAGTTTAACTATCTAAAATGTAACTCTTCGAAAAACTTTAACTTATCCGACATAAAAATGAAACTTTTCGATAATCTGTTAACTATCATACTTAGAGAAATATACTTAGAGAATATTATTTAGACTTATTTAAAAACTTTAATAAAGCATATATCATCAAAACAAAATTCCTAACAATTTGAACAACAATCTGATCTTTACCATATCTCTTGATAAATAGAGTATGATCTACTTTTCCCATGATATAACCTTGTTCTATTAAAAAAGTAGATAACCTTTCATACCATGATCTAGGTGCTTGCTTCAAACCATATAAGGCTTTCTTCAATTTATACACAAAGTTAGGATTTTTAATATCTTCAAATCCAGGTGGTTGTTTTACATAGACTCTTTTATTAATTAAACCATTTAGAAATGCACTCTTTACATTCATTTGATATAATTTAAAATCCATATAACAAGCATAGGCCAATAATATTCTAATACTTTCTAACCTAGCCACAGGAGCAAATGTTTCATCATAATCTAGTCCTTCTTCCTGTGTATACCCTTGTGCAACTAATCTAGTTTTGTTTCTTATAACTTGACTAGTCTCATTAGTTTTGTTTCTAAAGATCCATTTTATACCTATTATGGACTGATTTTCTAGTGGAGAGACTAATTCCCAAACATCATTTCTGATGAATTGATTTAGTTCTTCTTGCATTGCCACTATCCAATTTTCATCAAATAATGCTTCTTCTATATTCCTTGGTTCCACCATAAAAACAAACATATACATACTACTCAAATTTACTGAAGCTCTAGTTTTAACTCCCTCATTAATATTACCAATGACTTGAGTAATTGGATGTGATGATGAATAATGCCAATTTCTCTGATTTTCCTCAATATTCTCATCAACATTTGAAGGTCCATCCTTTCATCATTAGTTTGATCATTTAAGTACATATTTTTGATTTTCTTAGATAAATCTTCAATCTCTCTATTGAACTCTAAATCTTTTGGGAAATTGATCAAATCATCATTATCAACTTTAGATTGAGATTCTCTAAAAGAATTTTCATTGAAGCTTACATGGAGGGTTTCTTCAATAGTTCTAGAAGTCTTGTTATATACTCTATAGGCTTTACTTCTAGTAGAGTAACCTACAAAAATTCCTTCATCCACTTTGGCTTGAAATTTATCCCTTTTATCTTTAGTATTAAGAATAAAACACTTGTAGTCAAATAGTTTCATATAGGAAATTTTTGGAACCCTATTAAACATAATTTCAAAAGGAGTTTTATTATCACAAAGTCTTAAGTAACTTCTGTTAATAACATAACAAGCTATATTCACTACTTCAGCCCAAAGATTTTGAGGTAACTTATGTTCATTCAACATAGTTCTGGCTATTTCTTGAAGTGATCTATTCTTTCTCTCAACAACACCATTTTGAGACGGTGCTCTTGGAAAAACAAATTTATGATCAATGTCATGATCTTTACAATAATTATCCATTTGATCATAATCAAATTCAGTACCATGATCACTCCTAAGTTTTTGAACAGAGACACTTTGTTCATTTTGAATAAGATTGCAAAACATTTTAAACTTTTCAAAAACTTTTGTCTTAGATGCTAGAAAATATACTCAAGTGTATCTAGAGAAGTCATCTACTAAAACAAATACGTATTGTTAACCACCAAGACTCATGATTCTTGTTGGTCCAAATAGATCCATATGTATAAGTTCTAAGATTCTCTTGCTTGATATATCAGTTTTGGATTTAAAAGAGTTTTTGTGAAGTTTAGCTAACTCACATGCATCACACATAAAGTCCTTTGAGTATTTAATCTTTGGTAAACCTCTCACTAAATGTTTTCTAGACAGTTTATATAACAATTTCAATTTTATACGTCCGATCCTTCTCTGCCACAGATATGCATCACTAGTTTCAGCTAGCAAACATGAATTGAAATCAATTGCACCAGAAGGTAAAGATAAAATACATATAGAACCTTTTCTTTTAGCAATAAACTTAAGTTCATCTGTATTTTTATTAGTAATTTTGCATACATTGTCTTCAAACACTACATAATATCCATTCTCAGCTAGTTTTATAACACTTAGGAAATTAAATCCTAGGTTTTCTACATATAGTACATTCGAAATAACACAAGTTGGAGTTATTTGAACATTGCCTATACCTATGATTTTATCCTTGCTTTTGTTTCCAAATGTTACACTTCCTTTCGTGGTATTTGTAAAAATTTTTAGTAGACTTTTCTATCCGGTCATGTGACTTGATGCTCCACCATCTAAGATCCATTTTGATGTTGTTTCCTCCTGCAAAACAAATTAAGAAAAACTTTTTCTTAGTACCCAATGTTGTTGAGGACCAAGTTCATTAAACGTATATTTCTTCTTTTTATTTAAAAATAGTTTAACATTATCATTTATATTCTTATTAGTTGTAAGTACTATTGACTTATCATTAGCATCATACTTACTTATAGCATTATTGCTCTTATAATCATTTTGTTTGTTTTCAGATGTAATATAACCAAGACCAAACTGATTTTTATCAGATGTTAATTTATTTTGGTTATGCTCATACATTTTAGTAAGTTCATACCAAGATTTTGTACTTGTTTTTGAAATTTTAGTACATACAAAATCTTTTTCTACACAAGAATTTTCAGATAAAGAACAAGTAGAACTAGTAATTGGTCTAATACCAGTGTTTTGAATTGCATGCTTAGGTTTCAGACTTTTCAGTTTACGACAATTGTCTGATATTTTTGAAACATTAGACACTGAATTTCTAGAACAAGAAACAAGATTTTTAGAAACATTAATAGTCATGTTAGAAGTACATTTAGACAAATCACATTGATTTATATTATTACTGCAAGATTCATCCCTTGAAGTACCTACTTCTACATGTTTATTACCTTGTTTCATGATAAAAGGAATTTTAGTCTTAGATTTACTTGAACTGCAACTAATAAATCCTTTATTGGCTTGAGATTATGGATATTTAGGATAATCAAATCCTTAGCCAAATTTATATGACACAACAGGGGTACTAGTTAGTTTATCTAACTTAGTTTGACTTAAATTCCATTTCTCAATGGTCGAATTTAAATCTAGCTCTCTCATTTTTAATTTATCAATCTCTACCTCAAGATCATTTATATTGTTTCTCAACATTTCATTTTTAGATTCTATCTTTAATTGTTCAACATTTGTATTCTGTATTTGTTCATGCAAGACACATTCATTAAATCTAAATTTATGCAAATCTCTAGCATGATTTTCATTATCACATTTAAACTTTTCTAAAGTAGTAGACAAGAAACAATTTTCTTCTTCCACAATGGATAAAGAGTTTCTGATATTCTTATTTTCCAGTTTACAAACTTTAAGTTTATGTAATAATGCATGATAAGCACATAATAATTCATCAAAGTTAAAATCTGAATGACTTTTAGGATCTGATATTACCTCAGACTCATCTGCCATAAAGCACACATGAGCAATGTCTTCTAACTCTTGTTCTTCTTTTGAATGTGAAGATTTTGATGATGATTCCTCAGATTCAGAATCTTCAGATGTGTCATCCCAAGTGACCTTCAATGCCTTTTTCTTGTAAAACTTTTTTTGAGTTTTCTAAGCTGTCTTCTTCTAATTTGTCCTACAATGTTTTTTATTTTTCCTTATAGGACAATCTAGAGAAAGATGTCCAGGTTTCTTATAGTTGTAACATACATAATTTATGGATGAAGAATTATTGTCATTCAGCGATTTTGACGTTGAGGATTTATCATTTTTGTTCCTTTGCTGTTTCCTAGCTTTCCATGCTTTCTTGAATTTCCTAGTCACCAAAATCAAATCCTCGCCAGAATCAATAGATATATGAGAATCTAAATTAATTTTGAAGGCTATTTCTTTCTTCGTTTTTAGTTTGTTATGACTTAGTGATTCATTTAATTGAACTTTATAAGCTGTTAAATTTCCTATAAGTTCATTCATGGTATAAACTTTTAAATCTCATGATTCCTCAATTGATGTTACTTTCTGAGACCATTTAGAACTTAAGGATCTGAGAATTTTCCTCACCAAATCATTCTATTCAAAATTCTTTCCTAAGCATTTTAAAGAATTTATGATATCAAGAAATCTAGAAAACATCTTAGAAATACTTTCGTCTTCATGCATCTTAAAGAGTTCATACTTATGAATGAACATGTTTATCTTAGTCTCTTTAACTTGAGAAGTACCTTCATGTGAAACTTCTAATGCATGCCACATCTCATAAGCAGATTTATATGCCGACACTTTACTGAACTGTTCATAACTCAATGTACAAAATAAAATATTTAAGCCCTTAGTATTTAGAGTTTAATTTTCTTTTTCAGTAATTGTCCAAGTATTATAAGGAGTAGTTAATGGAGTATATGGTTTAGAAATTATGAACCACAACTTATGATCTATACTTTGAAGAAAAACTGTCATCCTATATTTCCAATATTCAAAATGTATTCCATCAAATAAAGGAAGACAATTAAGATTTTGGCCTTCATACAAAGAAAAATTACCATTTCCAGTAGCCATCTTACCTTAGATTTTTCAACCTATTTGATTTTAAACAGTTTAAAACTTTAAAACAACTTGAGCCTTAAATCAAGAAAGTTAAATGTATGCTCAGATATTAATTTCTGTTTAACAACAAGGAAGGTAGAATAAGCAATGATATTAAATAAGTTGGTATCGATTTTATACCAAAGATTATTAACAAAGCTCTGATACCACTTGTAGGATCGTATGGCTACACAAGAGGGGGGTGAATTGTGTTTTTCAATATTTTCAATTATAATTGAAACTTTAAAACTCAAAAACAATTTGAGACACTGTTTTTATAAAATCATTTTTATTCAAGGTTTCAATTACAATATACAATTCAATTCTCCTTAGAAATTGTAGATGCAATTATATATCGATATCATGTTTCATCTATACAATTTCATAACTTCAAACAGAGAAAACTAATTTACGAAAATTAAAACATTTCTCCTAGTTTGAGATCTTCTTCTTCTTCTCTTTCTTCTTTAGCAATTCTTCAGTGACGAATATCTAGTCTTTCTCTATTTTATCGAATTTGCTTTCTTTTAATACTTTAAATCTTCAGTGACATAAATATAACCTTTTTCTGCTTCACTTAATTTTCTTCGACTTGAGAGCTTTTCCCCGAAGAGGTGTTTTTGATCCCTAAAAAGATTTTCGTTTGGTGTGTAGGGATAACTGATCAACGAGAATTCTATGCCTTTTATATTGTATCTTCATTTCATGCATATCCTCCACGTTTAATCACTATTGGTCTTCCACTTCTTCACGTCTTTTCTTTTTCCTTCATCGAAATACACACGTTCTGACCTATGTTTACATTTCAAATTTTCTTTAATCATCAATCCTGTATCTCTCAAAAATTTCCTACAAAATAAACTTTCTCCTCTAAAATCTTTCAACAAGTGTAATAAGAAGCTGTTACTTTAATGTTAACTAAACGAGTAACACAAGTAGATATATAACTTCACGTTTCTAACTTAACAAGTTCCTCATGTGCCAACTCACGTGACAAGTATTGTAGCTAACTCAACGAACTAAGTCTATGGTGTTACACTAACTCAATGAATTATCTCTATGGTGTTACGATAACTCAGCGAACTATCTCCGTTGTGTTATAGATAACTCAATGAACCAATAATAAACAAATGTTTTTAGAATAAGAATCTTACCACGTGCAAAAATAACAACTTAAGTTTTATAACGCTAACCTAACACGTTGCCTTAGTTTTTAATATAGCAACTCAACGTGTTTAGTTATGTTAACTTAACGAGTTTGTTGAGTATTTTGTTTTGATGATGTGTGCTGAATGAAAATAATCATATTTGCTCAATTACTATTGCTTGTGAAAAGAAATTAAAATCATCAATTAATACAGAAAAAAGCTTACTAATATAAATACTTATCTATATTGGATCTGAAATTATACTAAGTTAATAACTAGTCATTTCATTGCATTAATTTCTCATTTAACTAAATGTTAAGTTAACGTGTGTTTTTATTGAAAAGCATGATATGTTTTAAAGTTATATTTTCTGTATCATAAACAGTGTACGTTTAGACAACTCGTTAAGTTAGAGTTTTATTCGTATAGAGGTCACGTGATAACTCATTAAATTAAAGGCTTAAAGGTTAAAATAGGTCACGTGAGAACTCGTTAAGTTAGTGAGTAAAAGAAGAGACAAACTCGTTAAGTTAGTGTTGTACACATGGTGAAATTATAAGTTACGATTGTTGTATTGTATCACGTGAGGTGCACATGTTTAACTCGTTAAGTTAACATAACTAAATGCGTTGAGTTGCTATATTAAACACTAAGGCAACACGTTAGGTTAGCGTTATAAAACTTAAGTTGTTATTTTTGCACGTGGTAAAATTCTTATTATAAAAACATTTGTTTATTACTGGTTCGTTGAGTTATCTGTAACACAATAGAGATGGTTCGTTGAGTTATTCGTAATACCACGGAGATGGTTCGTTGAGTTTGCGTAACACCATGGACTTAGTTCGTTGAGTTAGCGTAACACTATGGACTTAGTTCGTTGAGTTAGCTACAGTACTTGTCATGTGAGTTGGCACCTAAGGAACTTGTTAAGTTAGAAACGTTATGTTATATATCTACTTGTGTTACTTGTTTAGTTAACATTAAAGTAACGACTTCTTATTACACTTGACGAAAAATTTTGGACAAAAAAGTTTATTTTGCAGGAAATTTTTCAGAGATTCAGGATTAATGATTAAAGAAAATTTGAAATGTAAATATGGGTCAGAACGTGTGTATTTCAATGAAGGAAAAAGAAAAGACGTGAAGAAGTGGAAGATTGATAGTGATTAAACATGGAGGATATGCATGAAATGAAGATACAGTATAAAAGGCATAGAATTCTCATCTTTCAGTTATCCTTGTACACCAAAAGAAAAATCTTTTTAAGGATCAAAAACACCTCTTCGGTGAAAAGCTCTTAGGTGGAAGATAATTCAGTGAAGTAGAAAAAGGTAAGATATATGTCACTGAAGATTTGAAGTATCAGGTGGAAGAAAATTCAGTGAAGTAGAAAAAGGTAAGATATATGTCACTGAGGATTTGAAGTACCAGGTAGAAGAAAATTCAGTGAAGCAGAAAAAGGTAAGATTTATGTCACTGAAGATTTAAAGTATCAAAAGAAAGCAAATTCAATGAAGTAGAGAAAGACAAGATATTTGTCATTGAAGAATTGTTGAAGAAGAAAGAGAAGAAGAAGAAGAAAGATCTCAAGCAGGGAGAAATGTTTTAAATTATGCAAATTAGTTTTCTTTGTTTGTAGTTATGAAATTGTATAGATGAAACATGGTATCGATATATAATTGCATCTACAATTTCTGAGGAGAATTGAATTGTATATTGTAATTGAAACCCTAAATAAAAATGATTTTATGAAAATAGTGTCTCGACTTGTTTTTTCAGTTTTAAAGTTTCAATTATCTTCAAAAATGTTGAAAAACACAATTCACCCCCCTCTTGTGTAGTCATACGATCCTACAGAGTTAAACATGTGCACCTCACTTGATATATTATAACATTCGTAACTTATAATTTCACCACATGTACAAGACTAATTTAACGAGTTCTCACATGACCTATTTTAACCTTTAAGTTTTTAACTTAACAAGTTCTCACGCGATCTCTATACAAATAACACTCTAACTTAACGAGTTGTCTAAACGTGCACTGTTTATGATACAGAAGATATAACTTTAAAACATATCATGCTTTTCAATAAAAACACACGTTAACTTAATGTTTAGTTAAATGAGAAATTAATGCAACGAAATGACTAGTTATTAACTTAGTATAATTTCAGATCCAATACAGACAAGTATTTATATCAGTAAATTTTTTCTGTATTAATTGATGTTTTTAATTTCTTTTCACAAGCAATAATTGAGCAAATATGATTACTTTCATTCAATACACATCATCAAAATAAAATAAAATACTCAACAGTCAAACTCAAACAAAAATCAAAAAGGTTAGATGAATACTGTACTAGATAATCAAAAATATTTTAGAAGAAATCATTAAGTTTCAAATTAGTTGTGGATAATTTGAGAAAACTAATTGAGTTTTCTCAAAAGGTTTCAAGTTAAACTATACAAAATTTAAATAACAAGATAGTTGATAGATGAATAGGTCAATCAGATAGTTTAAGAAAACTAGTTGAATTTTCTTGAAAGGTTTTAAGTTAAATTATCTAAAATTTAAATAATAGGATAGTTGGCAGATGAACACGTCAATCAAATAGTTTAAAAAAAGTAGTTGAGTTTTCTTAGAATGTTTCAAGTTAAATTATTCAAAATTTAAATAATAAGACAATTGGTAGATGAATAGGTCAACCAGATTGTTTCAAGGGTTACAGATAGTTTAAGAAAATTGGTTGAAGTTTTTTTGAAAGGTTTCAAGTAAACTATGTGTCTAAATGTTTGTGAAAAGTTAAATCAAAACTTGTTTGATTTGTTTTTATGCTTTATATTAATAAATTCCTTTAGAAGTAAACAAACAACCTTTCACACAAATTAGATATTAAGTCTAATTTGTATTTTAATTATAAATACATAGTGTATATTGTATTTGTGTGCAAGTACAAGTCGATCCTACAGAGATTGAGTAAGAATTGTGTACTATTCTAATTTTTATATTGGAGTTTATATGTGTTCAGTGAAGCACTCTGTTAAGTTATAGTTAACACAATGGACTAAGTTTGTGGAGTTATGGTTAACTCAACAAACTAACCTCATGGACTTAAGTTAACTCTATGAGTCTACCTTTCCAGTTAATTACGACTATTAACAAAAGAATTCAGCCAACCATTAGGCAATTCCACAGAATGTAAATAACATCAATTAAGCTTGTTAATGTTAGTTAATATTAGATTTGTCATTAAGCAATACTAACATTTAGATATTTCAAATAGTAACCATTAAAATCTTTAAGTATTTAGAACAAATCAATTTTAGTAAACAATAAAACTATTTTCTATTTTCTGAATCAAACAAACATAAAACATTCATAATACTGATAATGATAACATTAATCACGATACAAAACAAACAATACAACACTTTAATACTAAATGTAAACAAAAATAATTTGTTGTTTTTGGTATTTTTGTTTTGATATATTCTTGAAGATGAGTGAAAGGTAAAATGTAAAAATCTCTATCGACAGTAAAAACTTTTGTCACTACATGCGACGCAATTGCACCACTAAAAACTTAATCATTTACAATCTTACCTCCTCTCCTATAGAATCGCGAATCAAGAATTGTAAGATGATCTCCTCTTCAGTATACTGGCATCAACCCAAAACCAAGGTTAGAAGCTTTGCAATCTCCTGAGATATGAGTTGGTGTTTGGTGAAAATGACTTCCCCTTCCACAACGCGATCACTCCTCACAGTGGTTGCTAGTCACCATGTTTGGCTCAAAATCGACTCAACATCAGGAACGTATCCTCACAGACCTCTGATGGTTGGTGATTTTAGTGGTGGTGTGGAACTTCAGGGAACTTCTAACGCTTCTTGTAGTTAGCGTGATTCTCCACCTACACACACACACCTTCTTCGTCTTTCTCCCCTTCTTTTATATTTCTTTTAGTAATAACTACTTCTGCTTAAATGATCGGTTGGATTTCTTTCGTTCATATCAACGATGATGATTTCTTCTTCATTCCACAAGTGAATTCCTATGTGATATGTGCAATCGTAGCTTTCCTTCGAATTTCCTATTTCTGCAATTGCTATAGTGCATATTAGAAAATAAATGGTTCATGGAGTTAGTGTAACTCAATGGACTTACTTCGTTGATTTAACTATAAAAACACATGTAATAAAGAAATAATGAGTTCAGATATTTCAGATACTTACAAACCTAACTATCTGATGCTTAGACACATTTTGGATAGTTACCATATAACTTACCAAACATTTACTTAAGTCATGCATTACGGTTACAACACGTGTATACCAGGAAATAATAAAATATTCTTTAAGTGTTTAAAATATAACTGTTCGATCCATGCAATATAATTCTCTGAAATAATAGAAAATTCGGATACTTAAAAATTAAAAACCTGTAATTCATTGATAGTTCAGAAATATACTTAATTAACGTTAATTCCTTGCAATTATGTAGATTCTTTCATTAAAGCATATAATAGTGCAATTATAACATAATGACTTAATTCTCATATGATAAACTAAATATTATGCAATTAACCATCATTTAACCATTAATATTATGCACTTTTTCATTCTAAACACTTCGCCCATACTTAATTTTTGCTAGTCCCTTAGTAAACTACTAAGATCTAACTAGTTGGTATATCTAAAGTGCTAGAACTAATTCTTCATTTTGTATCTTTAAAATACATAGATTAGATTAATATAAAGATATTCAGTATTTTTCAGTAATCTATTTTAACATTGTTTTCTCCTCTTCAACCTACAAATATATTTAAACATATGTAAATTACATATAAAATATATTAGCATTACATAGATGGTAATTATATTATCATTTTTTTCTTTTCAAACATCTGTTATCCTGAATTTTCCAATATGATATCTAGAATAAACTTCAACTACATACGATTCAAAACACAATCCAACTTAATATGATTAAAACAAGAAGAATAATGAATTGTATCTCAAATAAACAACTTCAAAAGTCTAATCTAGATTTATACTTCAGTAATCTTAGATAACAGAAAATATACTCGATTCAAAAGATATCTGTATTTCATAAAACACTTTTATCTCTTAAGAACAGTATATGCATATTTGTATTTTAAAAATTAATTTGAAAAACTTGAATCATATAAGAGCTTTCTAATGTACCCATGTATTGAGCTTTTAGTCAACAATCCCAGATCTAATCAGGATCTTAGGTTGCTAGATTTAAAGAGTTATTTTTCAGGTCAACAATCCTTACATACCTATCTACTCAAGTACAAAAGGCTCGTGATCAAATAAATCAATAAATTCTTAAAGTTTTTCTCTCTTTTTTCCTTTTTTTTCTTTTCAACATAGTATATGTAGGATCGTCTGTATCACAAGAGGGGAGGGTGAATTGTGTCTTTAGTAATTAAAATACTAGCGTATAAAACAAGAGCACAAAACACTTGTAAATGAAATTCTATTCTTTATGCAAGGACAGAATTTATAATATCTTTTCAGCTCAATTCCCTTCTTGACGATTTTGATACAGAAATGTTCGATATACAATTCAAATATAAAAATAAAGCTCTTATTGAAAACTAATTTCAAATTGTATAAAACCTGATATTTCTTTGTCTTTGCTCAACTTCTGTATCTCTTCTTCTCTAGTTGTCTAATTTCTAGACTTCTTATGTTTGCAGCTCCTTTTCTGAAATTGCTTGGAATTTCAAACTTCTTCTAACGTTGGAGAACTTTTCAAAATATGAATATTCAAACTTAACTTTTTAGTTAGGGATCCAGATTGAATATTCAGACTTGGTTTTCGAGATTGGGATCCCCTACTGTAATGTAGCTTGTACTCTCTATTTGTAGTCGAACTCTGTTGTCTTTCATGTTTAGCATGTTCATCGACTTAATCCATAATCCACGTACTAATTTTTTCTTTAATCCAAATTACTTTCTATTTGAATTTCCACTTTCTCCACTAACATTTTGAATTTCCACGATCTCCACTTCGTAGATTCACTAAAACTTTATCTTCCTGGAGTCTTGTAGAATATCTTCTAAGTCTTCGATTTAGTCGAACACTTATCCTTTAAGTCCTGTAAAAACTTGAACATTTATCTGTAACTCTTCGAGTTTTTGCACCTGCAAAACACATGACTAAACAAAGAAACTTATCTGGTCGTTAGTCCTTTTATAAAACTCGAATAGTAATCTATCCATGCGTATAAAAACTCGAACAGTTATCTAACTATTCGATTTTTCATTACTGAACGCACATGGAAAACACGTGATAACTTAAAACATTAAAAACACACGTGTAGATAACTTAACTATACGAGTTTTTAACATAAAGTATTCGACAAAAATGAGACGTTAACTATCTGAAACATTAACTATCCAAAAGTTTAACTATTGCAAATCTAACTCTTCGGAAATCTTTAATTTATCCAACATAAAAATGAAACTTTCCGATAATCTATTAACTATTATACTTAGAGAATATTATGTAGACTTATTTAAAAATGTTAATAAAGCATATATCATCAAAATTAAATACCTAACAGTATCTATATGTATTTTATTAATATAAATGCAATAAAACACAAATCTCGTATAGTCCTACTTCTATAATTTACTAAAAGCATGAATCCATATCAATTAGCTCATACTTTTTCTATAGTTTAATAAGATTTATACATAAATTATTCTACAAGTTTAATCAATCAAATTAAATGTATCCTTGATCATATGTATTTCATTTAATCCAAAAATCAACATTTCAACTCTTTTAGGATTTCAGATAACTCAAAGGAGGTATCAAATTCTTGTAATAATAATATCCATCAGATCAATCTAGGTTTAGTCTCTTTCTTTGCAATGAGGTGTTTTAAAGCTGAATGTTCCATGTATACTATCACTTTAGCTCTAATCATATATGATCTAAACTTTTTTAAGGCAAACACAGCAGTTAATAGTTCTTTTTCAGTAGTTGTATAATTAACTTGAGCGTCATTTTATGTTTTTCTTGCATAATGATTCACTCTAGGAGATTTTTCTATCTTCTATCCCAGCATTGCTCCTACAGCAAAATCAGATGCATTGCACATTAATTCAAATGGATGGCTGTCTTGGATTTGTTAACTTTTGTTTATTAAGCTACACTAGAAACATTGTTTGATTTGTTTTTATGCTTATATCAATAATTTCTTTTAGAAGTAAACAAACAACCTTTCTCACAAATTAGATATTAATTCCAATTTGTGCTTTAACTACAAGTGCACAGTGTATATTATATTTGTGTGTAAGTACAGGTCGATCCCACATAGATTAAGTAAGAATTGTGTACTATTTTGATTTTTATAATGGAGTTTATGTGTATTCAGTTAAGCACTCCGTTGAGTTACAGTTAACACAACGAACTTAGTTCGTTGAGTTATGGCTAACTGAACGGACTGACCTTGTGGACTTAAGTTAACTCTACGAGTCTATCTTTCCAGTTAAATACTACTATTTACAAAGGAATTCGGTCAACCATTGGACGGTTCCATAGATTGTAAATAACATCAATTAAGCTCTTTAATGTTAGTTAATATTAGATTTACCATTAAGAAACACTAACATTTAGATATTTTAAATAGTAATTATTTAGAATGAAAAAGTGCATATTATTAACGGTTAAATGATGGTTAATTGCATAATATTTAACTTATCATATGAGAATTAAGTCATTATGTTATAATTGCACTAATATATGCTTTAATTGAAGAATCTGCTTAATTTTGGGGAATTAATGTTAATTTAGAACATTTCTGAACTGTTGGTAAGTTGCAGGCTGTGAAATTCTTAAGTATCCGAATTTTCTGATATTTCAAACAGTTATGTTTAACAAACCGAACATGTATCGGATAGTTATGTTTAAAATGCCGAATAGTTATGTTTTGAAAGAATATTTTATTATTTCCTAAAGTACACGTGTTAAAACCATAATGCATGACTTAAGTGAACTTTCGTTGACTTATCTATAACTATCCGAAATTGTAGTTGGGCATCAGATAGTTAGCCTTGTAACTCTCCGAAATCTTTTTTTATTTATAAAATAGCTGAGGACACATGTCAAGTTCTAGGAAAGTGACTTAAGTGGATTTTCGATGAGTTATCTCTAACTATCTGAAATGCATCTGAGGATCGGATAGTTAGCTCTATAACTCTCCAAAATGTTATTTTACGATTAAAATGTTGCTGACACGTGTCGAGATCTGGTAGATTTACTTAAGTTATATATCGGTGAGTTATCTGTAACTACCCGAAATGCATCTAAGCATCGGATAGTTAAGTTTATAAGTATCTGAAATGCACCTGAGCATCGGATAGTTAAATTTATGCATGTGTTTTATAGTTAAATCAACGAAGAAAGTCCATTGAGTTATCTGTAACTCCATGGACTATATATTTTCTAATATGCCACTGTAGCAGTTGTAGGAACAGACAGTTGGAAAAAAAAACCACGATCGCACATATCACGTAGGAATTCACTCGTCGAAGGGAGAAGAAATCATCGTTATTGATATGAATGAAGGAAATCCAACTGACCATTGAAGCAGAAGCAGTTACCACTGAAGAAATATAAAAGAAAAGAAGAAAAAGAAGTAAGGTGTGTGTGATCGTTGGGCGGACAATGTGTACAGAGGAGGATCAACGTCGTAATTCTCTGAAGTACCACACCAACCATCATCATCACCACCATAATCACCAACCATCGGATGTCTGTGAGGATACTTGTCTGATGTCGAGTCGATTCCGAGCCAAACATAGTGCCTAACAACCACTGTGAGGAGTGATCGCGTTGCGAGAAGGGAAGCCATTTTCACCAAGCGCCAACTCATATTTCAGGAGATCGTAAAACTTTTAGCCTTGGCTTCGGGTTGATGCCTATCTGCTGAAGAGGAGATCATCTTGCAATTCTAGACTCGCAATTCTATAGGGAGAGGAGATAGAATTGTAAGTGGTTTAATTTTCAATGGTGTAATCGCGTTGCAAGTAGTGTTAGAAGTATTTACTGTCGATTGAGATTACTTTACATTTCACCTTTCGCCCATTTCCATGTTCATATTAAAACAAAAATACCAAAAACAATTTATCTATGTTTGTATGTTGTATTTGAGTGTTGTATTGTTTGTGTTGTATCGTGATTAATGTTATCTTTGTCAGTGTTGTGATTGTTTTATGTTGTTTTAGTTTTACAGTTTATTGAAATTGGTTCATTCAAAAGACTTAAAGATTTTAATGGTTACGGTTTAAATTATCTGAATGTTAGTATTGCTTAATGTTAAATCCAATGTTAACTAACATTAAATAGCTTAATTGATGTTATTTACAATCTGTGAAATCGCCCAATGGTTGGCCGTATTCCTCTGTAAATAGCAGTATTAAAAAGAAAAGACAGGCTCGTGGAGTTAACTTCAGTCTACGAGGTTAGTCCGTTGAGTTAACTGTAATTCAATGGAGAGCTTATTGATTATATAAATTTGATTATTAACAAACGAACAGTTCTGAAGTTTTTCAGCAATTTCCTATGGGATTGACCTGTACTTGCGCATTGATACAATAGACATTGTGCACTTGTAGTTAAAGTACAAATTAGAATTAATATCTAAATTGTATTAAAGGTTGTTTGTTTACTTCTAAAAGAAAGAATAGGCATAAAGATAAATTAACTAAGTAAAAACAGAAGTAACAAATCTAACTTTTTTTGGTGTGGTGTTGGGAAAACACAAACAAGTTTTATGGCGCCGTTGCTGGGGAATTGAATTGAATTGAACTAAATTGAATAGAATTGAATTAATATAAGCAACTATTAGAGCTGTTTCGTTTTAATAGCCAGAGTTGTGTGTTTTCTTCTGTAATTGAGAATATGGCATATGCTTATGCTCAAAGATTTTTGAAACCTGTAATTAGCATATGTGAATTCTGCAATTCTGAAGGACACGATATTTCTGACTGTTTGAAACTGAGACGTTTATAGATGGTTAGATCCCATGAACAATAAATGAATTATCCTTAGTATAATAGATCCGAGTATGAGAATCCTATAGTTTACCCAACTATTGGTCAGTATAGAATGTGTAATATGTTGAGAGATACTGAAGTTTGAGATAGGTATGACAGACTGGAGCGTAGAATAGAGCAAAACCTAGATAAATTGGAATACTTTGTGTGTCAGCAACAAGAAGTCAACCAATTAAATTATAAGGAAGCATATTCAGAACCTAAAAAGGATATAATTTACGAAACTGAAAAAACCATAATGAAAATTGATCAAAAATTGAATGCAATGAAATTGGATGATCTGGAAAGAAAATTAAAAGCATTAGACGAATATACAATGAAAATACAAGTTATGCAATAGGACAATGAAAATTATTATGTTATAAACCTACATAATTTGCAAAATATACAACAAACAGAAAATACTAATGCAAGAGAATTTAAAGAATGCACTTTAAAACTAAAAACAATTGAAGATCATAATCACGAAAATGATATACAAAAACATCATGAGAGTAACGAAAATCTAGAAGATGTATGTGTAACATTAAGATCTGGAACTGATATACCACCAAGAAATCAAAATGAAAATAATATTGTAGGATCGTCTGTATCACAAAAGGGGGCGTGAATTGTGTCTTTAGTAATTAAAGTAGCGGATAAAACAAGAGCACAAAATACTCGTAAATAAAATTCTATTCTTTTATTTCAAGACAGAATTTACAATATCTTTTCAGTTTAATTCTCTTCTTGATAGTTTTGATATAGTAATTTTTGATATACAATTCAAATAGGAAAACAAAGCTCTTTTTCAAAACTAATTTTGAATTGTTTTTGCACCTACAAAACATGTGACTAAACAAGGAAACTTATCTGGTCGTTAGTCCTTTATAAAACTCAAACAGTTATCTATCCATACGTATAAAAACTCGAACAATTATCTAACTATTCGATTTTTCATTACCGAACGCACATGGAAAACATGTGACAACTTAAAACATTAAAAACACACGTGCAGATAACTTAACTATACAAGTTTTTAACATAAAGTATTCGACAAAAATGAAATGTTAACTATCCAAAAATTTAACTAGCTCTTCGGAAGTCTTTAATTTATCTGACATAAAAATGAAACTTTCCGATAATCTGTTAACTATTATACTTAGAGAATATTATGTAGACTTATTTAAATACGTTAATAAAGCATATATCATCAAAATTAAATACCTAACAATCTCCCCTTTTTTGATGATGTCAAAACCTAATAAGTCACATAATTTATATCTCCCCCTTTTTGGCATTATAAAAAAGTAAACAAACCATTTTCTCCCCCTTTAGGAAGTTAAGTTTTATAAATGTAATGAAGGATATCTTACTAAGTATATATTAATCAAAACGATAGTGTCAACCATACATAGGATTTATGGATTAAGCAAAAACTGTTTAATATCATAAACTGTGAAAAATAATCACGTAACATTAAAATCAGTAAACAATTTACATAATGGTTTTGGTTACAAATTACAAAAAATAAATCATGTAATAAATAATTTGTATAATCACAAGCCTCTTTATCTTCAAAAAATATCAATCAGAGTATCTAAAATTTTCTTTGCAATATCTCTACTAACTCTGTTTATCTGATCAAGTAATGCCTAATCTAAATCATTTTGAGAAACTTGTGATGGTTGCTGTAAAAATTCAGTATGTATGTCTGTATCTATACCTATATGTATTTCTCTATGTATACTTTATTATATATCTGTATGTATATCTTGTTGTATATCTGTATGTTGCTGTGTGTCTGTAAATTCTATGGATTTTTGCTGTGTTTACCGAACTTGTTGTTGTTGTTGTTTGAGGATAGGTGTATCTGCCGCTTGGTATTTTTGGAGTTCCTTTGTAGAGAAAGATCGTGACTTTAATCTTTTCTGTGGCCAAGGTGTAATATCTGTTTTACTTGCCACAATTCTCAAAATTGTATCACCATAAAATAATTTACTCTACAAATGTAAGATATGAGAAACAAAAATATCATACCAGTTCACCTGTATATGGTTGATTAATGCGTATGTAGCATAAAGACAACATCTGCCAACTTCTGCCCCATGACCAAACTTTTGAAAGAATGTAGCATGCAATATTTTTGCAATAAAACGTGCTTGGCCATTTAAGTCATTTAGTAATGTCAATGGTTTGTTGGCAGTTGGATCTTTGGCTAAACTTGTAATGTCCCATCCCAATCGATAAACCTATTTTCTTTCTGATAATTTAACTCCTTCATTTTTCAGACCAAGTACCTAATGAAGTAAATCTGGAGTTAAATATATGTCATTTTCTTGTATATTAGAAACATGAATACCTTCTTCCACTATTAAGTTTGAGTAAAGACAACTGATAAGCTCGGGTATAGCAAGATGGCCTAGCTATTGTGGAAGTAGAGTCAACAAGCCTTGAAATTTAAACAGTTCACGTATGTGTGTCATCCCTTCAAACTTAGCTGGTCTTGAATATAAAACTGTAAAAGTTTTATATGTCTTAAATTTGTCATAACAGGAATTATTTCTGAACCATAATAGTGTATTTGCATCTAAACTCTGTTCAGGATTAGGTATTTTCCTATCATGATGTTCTGATCTGGGACTTGTTTTAATATGATCAGCAGCATCTATATTGTTAGATCTTTCAGAATTGGTGGAATTTCTATCAAAACTAGTATAAATGTCTGAAATATCTGTTATTGTCGTATCAATAATCTACTGAATTTCTTCTGTTTGCTCTTTTGGAAACATTTCAGTAGCAACAGTCTCTATAACAATCTGTATATCAGCAACCTGTATATCTATATGTGATCTATACAACTGTCTTTGTATGAAAGAATGTTCTATATCTGTTTGTGGAATAGAATCATCCTGTATTTCTGAAATTTGTTTATGTGAGACATTGGTAGTATCATATTCTCTTTGTAACTGTGTATGTTGTTGATTATATACATTTATCAACAAGTATATGATATATTTTAATAGACATAACCATACATATAAAGTGTAGTATAAGCAACTGTACCAAAATTCAAAAGTCTCCATTCGAGATACAGTAAGAGGAAGAATATCTATACATTCCTCTTTAGATGAAATATCTTCAAAATTCATAAACTCAGTGCCTATATCATCAATAATATCATCAAATTTGATATCATCTGTATATATATCATCAAAATTTCCTACATTCTCACTTTTCGTAGGAAAAGAATGTGTGCTTACAGCATTGTGTGAAAAACTGTCTATTGTATTAAAAGATACATTATGCACTAATATGACACAATACCTAAGAGTATATGCTTGTAAGCCAATATTTGTCACATCTGCTAGGATTCTTGACAAAAATGTTTGTCCAGCTTCTGCAATGGAGCATAGTTTTCCATTTTTCACTAATTCTTCTTTTTGCTGCAATATTCCTTGTACACCTGCAGCTAGTCCAAAATATTCAATTGTCTTTTTCTTTGTTCGACTATATGTCTGTAGTGTTTCAGGTTGTTCAAGAGGTTCTAAAATTGTCTTAATTTCTCCTGTTAAAAGCACCTGTTGTCTTGATGGACCTTCACCATGATGCTTAGGTGGTAATAATGGAATATAGAGTTTTAAGCTCTCCACCTCTACCATTTTGAGTTGATAAACTCTTTGTCCTTCACTTCGAAGGCCCATTTTGCTAATGGCAGTTTTCTGTTCATCGATATACTGTTTAATATCATCTAAAACAGTTGGGGGAAAATAATGTTGGGAATACAAGGATTGTAATTCCCTATTTGCATTTTTGATCATTGGTCCCCACTTCTGTCCATAATAAGTGATAGACTGTATCGATGTCTCTAGTGCATGTCCAGAACTTACAACCGTAAGGTTAGGTTGTAAATTTCTTTTCCATAACTGCAATGCGGAAAGTTTAGTCTGTTTTAGTCTAAACTATGTTTTAGCATAATTTTGAATAAATTTCCAACGGAAATTTTTCTCATCTTGAACAGCTTTTCTGATTTCGTGTAGTACTTCGTTTGAAAAAGTGTACCTGGAGTAAATATCGTTGATTTCATTCTACATTTTCTGAAGTTCCAACTCTCTTTTCTGCACTTTGGTCATTCTACCACGTCCTCACATTGTTGATTAATCTTTGCTTTGCACTGTAGAACTTAGTGGAAGGAAAGATTGTGAAGCTAGGGTTTTACCAAGGTAGAAACACGAAAGGTTGTTAGGAAAACATTCATAACACTCCGAGTTTAGAAATGGATAAACGGATTCAATTATTGAAATCATAAATATAAGATCCATTACCGATAAATAACTCGAGTGCTTGCAATAATTGTACAAGTTTTACAACCAACAATTGTAGAATACTTAGCGAAACTGTGCATATAAAGAAAATAACTTCAGGCTAAGTGAAAAAGTGAGAAAACTCGAAGACTTATGATAACTGTTCGAGTTTCTCGAAGGAATAGGTGTGAAAAGTCGTAGATTTAAACATAACTGTTCGAGTTTCGATTTAGACATTATAAAGCAGTGAAATTCAACACGTGCACAATTTTAACTTAAGGTGTTTAGAAAGTTTTAGAGACTTATAAACCTAACTATCTGATGCTCAAGCGCATTTCAGAGAGTTACAGATAACCTTCCAAAAGATAATTTAAGTCAATCGTCCAAATCACAACACGTGTACTTAAGCAGTTTTATAATAAAGAGATGTTTCAGATAGTTACAAATCTAATTTTCTGATGCCTAGACGCATTTCGGAGAGTTACAGATAACTTACCGAAAATCCACTTAAGTTATGCATTATGGTTTCAACACGTGTACTTCAGGAAATAATAAAATAGTCTATTGAACGTTTTAAAACACAACTGTTCGATACTTGTAATATAGCTTGCCGAAACAATAGAAAATTTGGATACCTAAGAATTAAAATACCTACAAGTCACCGATAGTTTAGAAATGTAATTAATTAAGGTGTATTTCCTGAAATTATGCAGATTCTTTCATGAAAACATATAATAGTTCAAAAGTGATGAATTATTATACGAGAAATTGCTCCCCCTATATAAATGTAGTGTAAAGAATCTATGGTGTACTTAATATGGGTTGCCAAGCCCTAAGTAGAGTTGGCTTAAAAAGGTCAAATAGCTTACTTAAAGAGGATGCTAAGCCTTAAGTAGATTTGAGTCCCTTTTTTTTTTTAATTGAAATGAAATACAGAAATAAGTAGTAGAGTTAACAATTTAAACTTTCTAGCTTTTATCTTATTCAGTTTACAAAAGATAATTCATAGAGATATACCTACAGAAACATAAAAGATTTCAATAATGAGTACACAACTTAAGACAAATAAATATCATACCTTATGTGTAAAGAGTAGATAATAACAAAAATAACAAATATTATATGCACAAATTATGTTAGGATTGTTATAACACCTTGAAAGATAAATTAAGCTTGAGTACATTGCCCCCCCTTTTTTTTTATATTCGTATATATATATATTTTATGTATTACCTCCCAAAATATCATCTTTTTGCGTGATCACAATCCCTTGCTTAAAGGGAAAGATAACCAGTTACTCAATGACAAGTGAGAACAGGTAATTTTTTATTTTTTTTTAAATATAATCTGAATTTTTAAAATCTCTGTAGTAGCATATACATAAGTAAAAAAAATATAGTTGGCATTCACATTGAATCAATTTAACTTTTCCTTAAGTAATCTTTTCTAAATTTTTCTTAAATAAATTGACTTCAATAAAAATCAGAATTTCATAAATTCTTAACTACTAGAAAACTGTAATTCGAAAATAGATATGTTGTTTTGTTTTGTTTTTTTTAATAATAAAGACATTTAAATTCTAAAACTACATTATAACAAACCAAAATACAATGAATATGACCATTTAAATATCAGATAACCTATAGATACCAAGTTCTAATCGTAATTTTGAGAATTTATTTTCATCTAAGGGTTTTGTAAATAGATCTGCTAATTGTTTTGTGGTAGGAACAAAATTTAATACTATTTTTTCTTTTATAACATTATCCCTTAGAAAATGATGTCGAACTTCTATATATTTTGCTCGTGAATGTAAGACAGGATTTTTAGATAAATTTATTGTAGAACTACTATCACAGAAAATCTTAGTTGGTTCATAGTCTAAATTAAAATCTTTTAAGGTTCGTCTGATCCACAGGATTTGAGCACAGCAAAGTGCAGCAGCTATATATTCAGCTTCAGTTGTAGATAATGCTACACAATTTTGCTTTTTGCTAAACCATGACACTAAAGAATTACCTAACAATTGACAAGTGCCACTGGTGCTTTTTCTTTCAGACTTACATCCTGCGAAATCAGCATCACTATAACCTACTAAGTTTAAAGAACTGTGTTTAAAGTAAAACAGTCTGAAATTGATGGTTCCTAATAGATATTTAAAAATTCGTTTAAAAGCAAGTAGGTGTGATTCCTTAGGATTTGATTGATATCTAGCACAAGTACACACACTAAACATAATATTTGGTCGGCTAGCTGTTAAATAGAGTAATGAACCAATCATACTTCTATATTGTTTTACATCTACAGTTTTTCTAGAGTCATCTTTATCATACTTGGTGATGGTACTCATTAGTGTATTATTTGTTTTAGTGTTGTCTAAACCAAACCTCTTTAATAAATCTTGAGTATATTTTTCTTGTGAAATAAAAGTACCCTGATCTAATTGCTTAATTTGTAAGGCTAGGAAAAATGATAGTTCACCCATCATACTCATTTCAAATTGATTAGTCATGTCTTTTGAAAAGGACTCAACTAATTTATTATTTGTTGCTCCAAATATGATGTCATCTACATAGATTTGAACTACCAATATATCTTTTTTGATCTTCTTGATAAAAAGAGTGTGATCTGCCTTTCCCATAGAATACCCTTTTCCATAAGAAATTTAGATAATCTGTCATACCAAGACCTAGGAGCTTGTTTAAGGCCATATAGTGCCTTCTTAAGCTTGTAAACATACTTAGGATGTTTTGAATCTTCAAAACTTCGAGGTTGTTTTACATACACTTCTTCTTTTATATATCCATTTAAAAAAGCAGTCTTAACATCCATTTGATATAATTTGAAATCCATATAACAAGCATATACTAACAAAATTCGTATTGATTCTAGTCTAGCAACAAGAGAAAATGTTTCATCATAGTCAATTCCTTCCTCTTGCTTGTAACCTTGAGCAACTAATCTAGCTTTATTTTTAACTATATGCCCATCTTGATCTACTTTGTTTCTAAATACCCACCTTGTTCCTATTATGGATTGATTTTCAGGTGGTGGAACTAGATCCCATACCTCATTTCTTATAAATTTATTTAGCTCATCTTGCATAGCTAAATACCAAAATTCATCTTCTAAGGCATCTTCAATTTTCTTAGGTTCTAGTAAAGAAACAAATGAATAAGCACCACAAATGTTGACTACTAATGACCTAGTCCTAACTCCTTGATTAGGATCGCCTATTATCTGATCAATAGGATGAGATGAAGCATAACTCCAATTTCTATGTTGTTCCATATTTCTATAGGTATGACATTATTTTCTTCTAAATTTTCATCATTCAAACTTAGATTTCTTATTCCATTAGATAATCTATCAATTTCTCTATCAACATCATTTGGTACTATTTCTGGGAGAATTTCTGAATCAAAGTTTTCAACATATCTTAAATTCAAATGAGAATTTTCATGAAATTTCACATGCAGGGTTTCCTTAATGGTTTTTGTTGATTTATTATAAACTCTATATGCTTTACTTCTAATGGAATAACCAACAAAAATCCCTTCATTTGATTTGGCTTTAAATTTGTCTCTTCGTTCCTTAGTGTTTAAAATAAAACACTTACAGCCAAAGGGTTTTAAATAACTTATTTTGGGAACCCTATTATACCATATCTCATAAGTAGTTTTATCTAAAATTGATCTTAGATGTACTCTATTTATAACATAGCATGCTGTATGAACTGCTTCTGCCTAGAGAAAAAGGGGTAACTTATTCTCATTTAACATGATTCTGGACATTTCCTGAAGTGATCTGTTCTTACATTCTACTATCCCATTTTGTGAAGGAGCTCTTGGAAATGAGTACCTATGATCTATGCCTAATTCTTCACAAAAGGTGTCCATTTGATCATTATCAAATTCTGTACCATGATCACTCCTAAGTTTTTGAATTTTAACATTTTGCTCATTCTGAACTTTAGTACAGAATATCTTAAATATTTCAAAAACTTCAGTTTTATTAGCTAGAAAATAGACCCAAGTAAATCTAGAATAGTCATCAACTAGTACAAAAACATAATGTTTACCTCCTAGACTAGTTGTTCTAGTAAGTCCAAATAAATCCATATGCACTAGTTCTAATACTCTTTTACTTGTTATTTCATTTAAGCTTTTAAAGGATGTTTTATGTAATTTACCTAGTTGACACGCATCACACAAACTTTTTCGAGTGCTTAATACTAGGTAAACCTCTAACTAGATTCTTTTTAGACAACTTTTGTAATAATTTTAAGTTTGAGTGTCCTAGCCTTCTATGCCATAAAATGACTTCATTCGATTTTGTAATTAAGCAAGCATTGTCTTTAATAATATCAGAAGGCAAATTTAGAATACAAACAGATCCTTTCTTATATGTAGTGAATAAAATTTCGTTTGTAGTCATGTCCATAATTTTATAGGAATCTTTTTCAAAAATTACTTTGTAAATCTTCATTAAAATAGGAACACTCAATAAATTAAAACCTAAGTTTTCAACTAATAAGACATCATTTATAAAATATTTCTTAGTTACCTGAACATTGCCAGACCCAATGATATTTGGTTTGCTTTTATTTCCAAAGGTAACTTGTCCGTTCTTGGTCTTTGTTATTTCTGTAAGTAATCGTATATCTCCAGTCATGTGGCTAGATGCTCCACTGTCCTTTATGCATTTTGATTTGTCTACCTACAAAACAGTCAAAAAGAGATTTTATCTCTTGGAACCTATTTTTGAGTGGGTCCAAGAATTTTAGAGAGAGTCATATCAAAATAATCCATATTTTTAGACTTCAACTTATCTATTTTCTGATAATTATTTTTGTGTTTCTTTCTCTTAGTGTTATAATTACCAGAACATTTATCTCCATGTAAACCAAAGTTGAAATTTTCATTTCTGACATTATTTGATTTCCAATATCCGATATTCTTTAAATATGAAGAAAATTGATCAAGAATATTAAAATTCTCAAATGTCTTAGCTTGATTCTTCTGAAGATTTCTTTTGAAATTCTTGCATCGTGTGCTATCATTTATATGCTGCATTTCATCAATTTGCACATATTTTTCTCCCTTTTTGATTACACACAGAGTAGTTTTTCTCTTACTATTCTTAGTACTAGAAATAAAGACATTATTTTTAGTAGTACAATCATGTAATATATAATTTTCAGAAGATGCATCGTGTAAACCAATACCATGTTTTTCTACTTTTGATATTTTACTACTGAGTTCATTTGTTAAAGTTTGACTATTATTCCATTTACTTAATATAGCCTTTTGATCACAGACTTTAATCTTTAACACATCAATTTTTGAATTTAAATCAGTAATAGTTAGTTTCAGTTTTTCAATTTCATAGATCATTTTTTTCTTATCATCAATTAAATTTTCACAATCAGCATGCAATTTTCTTTCTATAGTAGTGAACTTTAAAATTTCCTGTGTATGCCTTTGATTTTCTTCTTTAAATTTATTCAACGTAGAGTTCAGAAAATCAATCTTATTTTCAGATTCATCTAGCATTTTCCTAGTGTCATTTCTTTCTATTTTGACTTTCTTATATTTTCTGGCCAGTCTATTGTATTCAACCAGTAATCCATCAAAACTATCAAAATTAGCATTTTGATCAGAGGATACCTCACTAGATTTTGCCATAAAGCATACATTTGCTAGATTTTCTTCTGAATCTGATGTTGATGAGGATTCATTGTCTGATGTTGAATCCTTTGTTTCTTCACTTTGTGAAGCTAAAGAGTCATCCCATGTCACTTTAAGCGCCCTTCTCTTTCTGAATTTCTTATTCCTGAAATTCCTCTTCGAATTCTTCTTATCTTTGTTGAGAGGACAATCAGTTTGAAAGTGACCTGACTTGTTGCACTTGTAGCATATACTTTTGTCTTTCGTGAATGACTTCTTCTCCATATCTCCAGATGTCTTTGCTGACCTGAAGTTCCTACGTTTCTTCAATAGATTTCTAAATTTTCTGGTCAACAACAATAAATCATCGTTAGAATCACTAGTGACTTCTGAGACTTTATCAGCTTCGAAAGTCAGATACTTTCTAGGATTTTTCCCTTTTGGATTTAAATGTTGTACTTCATAGGCTGTTAGATTTCCTATGAGATCATCGAGAGTATATGTATTTAAGTCTTTGGACTCTTCAATAGATGTTGTCTTTTGAGCCTAAATTTTAGTTAAAGATCTAAGAATCTTTCTTATCAAGTCTTTTTCCTCGAATTTCTTGCCTAAAGATTTTAATGAATTTACAATCTTAAGAAATCGGGAAAACATGTTAGAGATACATTCATTTTTGTGCATTTTAAAAAGCTCATATTTATGTACTAACATATTGATCTTAGATTCCTTGACTTGATTAGTACCTTCGTTGGCAACTTCTAATGCATGTCATATCTCATATGCAGTTTGATATGCAGAAACTTTATTAAATTGATCATGAGATAAAGCACAAAACAAGATGTCTAAACCTTTAGATTTCAGTATCATTCGCTTCTTTTTATCAAAAGTCCAAGTATCATATGGAGTCGTAACTAACACTATAAGATTGCTAATTATATGCCATAATTTGAAATCGATTGACTAAAAGAATACTTTCATCCTATATTTCCAATAGCCATAATTGCTACCTTCGAACATAGGAGGATGATTAGTGGTCTGTCCTTCAGTCATAACTAAGATTTCAGAACTATCCATTTTAAATAGATGATCCGAAGTAAATGACAGGAAAAACCAATTCCTAAATAGAGAAATGAAGGCTTTTCTAATGCTTTAAACAGTTTAATTGCTCTAATACTAGTTGTAGGATCGTTTGTATCACAAGAGGGGGGGTGAATTGTGTCTTTAGTAATTAAACTAGCGGATAAAACAAGAGCACAAAACACTCGTAAATGAAATTCTATTCTTTTATTTCAAGACAGAATTTACAATATCTTTTCAGCTCAATTTCCTTCTTGACGGTGTTGATACAGTAATTTTTTGATATACAATTCAAATAGGAAAACAAAGCTCTTTTTCAAAACTAATTTTGAATTGTATAAAACCCGATCTTTATGCACACAGCTCTTTTCTTTCTCTTTGCTCAGCTTCTGTATCTCTTCTTCTCTAGTTGTCGAATTTCCAGACTTCTTGCGTTTGCAATTCATTTTCTAAAATTACTTGGAATTTCGAACTTCTTCTGATGTTGGAGAACTTTTTAGAATATGAATATTCAAACTTAACTTTTCAGTTAGGGATCCAGATTGAATATTCAGACTTGATTTTTGAGATTGGGATCCCCTATTGTAATGTAGTTCGTACTCTCTATTAGTAGTTGAACTCTGTTGTCTTTCACATTCAGCATGTTCATCCACTTGATCCACAATCCATAATCAATAATCCACGTACTAATTTTCTCTTTAATCCAAATTACTTTCTTTTTAAATTTCCACTTTCTTCACTAACATTTTGAGTTTCCACGATCTCTACTCGTAGATTCACCGAAACTTTATCTTCCTAGAGTCTTGTAGAATATCTTCTAAGTCTTCGATTTAGTCGAACATTTATCCTTTAACTCCTATCAAAACTCAAACATTTATCCTTTAACTCTTCGAGTTTTTGCACCTACAAAACACGTGATTAAACAAGGAAACTTATCTGTTCGTTAGTCTTTTTATAAAACTCGAATAGTTATTTGTCCATGCATACAAAAACTCGAGCAGTTATCTAACTATTCGATTTTTCATTACCGAGCGCATATGGAAAACACGTGACAACTTAAAACATTAAAAACACATGTGCAGATAACTTAACTATACGAGTTTTTAACATAAAATATTCGACAAAAACGAAATGTTAACTATCCGAAAGTTTAACTATTGCAAATCTAGCTCTTCGAAAATCTTTAATTTATCCGACATAAAAATGAAACTTTCCGATAATCTGTTAACTATTATACTTAGAGAATATTATGTAGACTTATTTAAATACGTTAATAAAGCATATATCATCAAAATTAAATACCTAACAAAAATTACTTGTTACTTATAAAAAAAATACACTTAAGCAAACAAGATAATAACCTCTTCATAACCCTAGTTCAAGACTGTATATGAGGCTTATGTTATATAATTTTTGGTAGAGACTATCAGTATTAGGGCATCTAAGAAACGTGCTTTAAAAATGGCCCTACAACTATAAGATAAATTGATTCTAAGGAGAAAACAAGCTTTAGCACATAAATTATGTTAGCAACCTAGAATTCAAATAAATGAACCATCTAAATCTTCATGTTATCATGCTTAAATTGAGATGGAAGACAAGGGAAAAGGTATTGTTGAAAGTGAATTTTTCCTACCAAAGAAAAGAGTTGATTTTGGGCATGTTGTTGGGAGATCTTATTATGATATTCTTGAAATTACAACTGGAACATTATACCAAACTGCTTTTGGTCCCAACTAACTTATAATGAATCATCTTGATTACACAATAAATTTGGAACTTTATTAGAGGGTTAAACTAATGTATACTAGGAGAAGAAAGAAATCAAAATTTTTGAGCAAAAATTCAGAGAATAAAGAAGTACCTTCTCCTCCTCCTCTTGTAGATAGTCATTCCAAAAATATTTTGAAAATAAAGTACCTCTTGTCACTCCTCCTAGTACTCCAAAGGAAAAATCATTTTTTTCAGATGTAGAATCTCATCCAATTCCTTCTCCTCATATTGATAAAGTGATTAAAGGACTTTATGAAGATTCTATCTCTACGAATGCTCATCTTCCTCCTAAAGATACTCCACATGTAGAGACTAAAGAACATCAAGTTAAGAATGTTCAATCCAAGCTTATTGTTGAAATCCCTACAGATAAATATTTTTTCAGATCAACTGCAACTAAGGATTTATTTTACAACAAATATAAGAATATGAAAATTGCTTACAGTAGACCTATTAACTTAAGGGAATAGAAACCATCCATAGTTTGCTTAATTTTCAAGGAATTTTAGGTTTTATATCTACTACATCTGGATTATTAATTTTTGAATACCTAATTCCTCTATTTTATACAAATCTTGAGATTTATCCAAACTATCTTCGATTACATTTGAAAAATCAAATCATTAGAATTAAATAGTGTAAACTATTTATGATGCTTAAAAATCACAACTTATAAATTTGTATGTGATAAAAGTTAATACACAATAACAAAATAAGATATACAAAGTCTAAATGATACTAAAATTTGAAAAATATTCGTTAAGAAAGTATGTCAAGAAATGCATGTGGTACTATATGGTTTATAATTATTGATCCGCACATTAAATACATCTAAGATATAATTCTTTTTTTGAAGATAATGGTAGAATTGTTTTTTCATTTGACATCGGTCCATCTTATATTTTAGTTTTTGTTTTTTACATATAGTTGAGACCTTTGTGGACAATTTTTTGGCTTGCTAGGTAACTGAAAAATATTAGATGTCTTAGTCTATCATGCACTTGAAAATGTGGACTCCTAAAAATAGACAGTTGTGCAAAATCATTTCCAAACAAATTCCATAACATCTGATTTTCTATTTCAGGTAAAAATAGATTTTCATGTCAGTGCATCTTTTATAATTCTTCTCTTCATGATCATGAAATTTGAATGTTGTTGATCTCATCTTTTACGTTAGAAACGATTAACTTTGTTTATAATTGTAGCTAAAGTATTACATTTCCATCTAAATGGGTTTCTTTGAGATCTTCGAGACATCAAATCAAGAACAAGTGCCACAGGCCATTCGTTAGTGTGGATGATGAACATTGATGTTTGAAAAACTGAATAAAAACTAGATCCAACATGATTTCACTTGCTAGTTTATATAAATGTGGGGTTTAGAGCATAACAAGTTATGGTTTTTATACTTTGATTTATTACCTTTTTCTTAAATTCTTCTTTGAATATCAGAAATTTTTGGTCATCCATAAAATCCTGCATGGATCAAAATGATCTGAATTCTTTATTTTGTTGATAAAATTAGCAATTATTTTGCCAATCATAGCTGCTACAATGAAAGTGCTTTTTTTGCAATGAACATTATCAATACTCTACTTAATAATTGATTGGGAAAAGAGTTTCAAATAATTATTCAGTGACTTATATTGAAAGTAATGCCTTTAAGTTCGTCCGACCTGACAGTATTAAAAGAGTGTGGTGTGTTTGTTGTTAGGTCACTCCATCTTATCTTCCATTTGCTCTAACTTGTTTCCTATATTTTGTGGATCTTCTATTATGACCTTAGTTACTTCTGCTATTAGTGAATACTTGTAGATTTTTCCAATGCAAGCAACAAAATGCACTCAAAGGAAAATTTATTTACTGTGAATTTCTCAAATGTTATTGTCGTTATTTCTTGTATACTTTGCAATGGGCATTGCTGTCCAATTGATTATTTACATAATATTTATTGTTAATGTTCGAATCTAATATTATTATTTACATGTGTAGAATGTATAAGTTAAAAATGAATATATTATGCAAAAACATGAAAATTGTAAGTCAAGATCTAAATGAAGAAACAATTTCGATGTCTCAACAATCAAAAAGGCCGATAATATTTGAAACTCCATATTTACTATCATAAGTAAGAGTTAAAATTGTAAGATCATGCGACGCAAGCCCATCTCTTGCATCACATGAAAGTGAGGAGACCGAAGAAATTCACGTTGGAAAAATGAAGAAGAGAACCAAAATAACTTCTTATCATTGAATCTTTGAGACTAGAACAGCGAATTTTCTTATATAATTAAATAAATATTATCAACTAATTATAAAAGAAGGGAAAACATTATTATAGTATGGGATAATAGCTAAGGGAGGAGATATATTGCTAATTGATATCATATGGTTGACTCGAATAAGGAAAATGCATTACACAAAACAATGATATATTATTTCTTTACCATCCTTAATTAGTGGTCATGTGATTTAAATTTTTAATAATATTGTAATTTTTTAGGAGAAATTTTAAATTCCACATATTCTAGTTGTTCAAACTTATATAATGAAGATAATTGAAAATAACTAAAAGATACAGAAGTATCGTTCAACAATATATGAGTACTTGAGAAAGTGATAGTGTTGGGAAAATTAATCGTATTTTAATTTAATTGTAGGTAAAAATTTTAAAAAAATGTTGAAAATCATGTGCAAATATTATCGAAACATTACCTAGGGTAATGAAGCCTAATTAGTTTTGCTGATAATTACATAAGTGTTTTACAATTATATATATTTCATGCGTTTTCTGTATCATATTTACTATATATTTAATTTTTCTTGTAGCACAAAAAAAAAAAAAAAGAGCTCGATAGGAGCAATGCGTACATTATTAGCAAAAATTACACTTTATAAATTGAGTATGGTACCTTTTTTTTTAATTCTATATATAGTTTTAGTTTTTTAATACAATAATTTTATTTCGTATTGTGTCATACTTTCATTAAGAAACAAATTCAAGAGATAAAATAGAATTTAAGTCAAGAGAAAAATGAAGACAAACAATGTGTCTTAAAACGATAGATGAGGACAAGTAATTGGAAAAGAATGCATGGTTGAATATGATGTTCGAGTCTAAGGGCGTGTTAGTGCATGACGGAAAATTCTGACGGAAAGGAAAAAGAAAATTCTGACGGAAAGGAAATGGAAAATTTGTAACGGAAAGGAAAAGAAAAATTCTGAGAGGGGTTTAGTGCAAGACGAAAAATTCTGATGGAAATTCTGACAAAAGTTTATTACAACTAATATTCGAAAAATACAAATACATCTTAATTGAAATATTACAATACGAAATAATATCATCTAGTTCTTCCATCCCACATTGTCATCATCATATCTTCTTGCATCTTATCTGTCATTTCTTTTCTTTGTTCTTGAGTCATTCGAACCTGAACATTGCTTTCTATATGTATCTCTTCCATTGGTTGTATGTCATCAATAATATTTAACTCTTCCAACTCATCTAGCAGGTCTTCAAGTAAATCTTCCTTATCAGTCTTACGAATTCCGTCAGGCACGAGAGAGGGAGAAAAATTTTCTGAATAGGGGCGATCGGAAATTTTCTGACGGTAAAGGAAATTTTTGGATTCTATACAATGGTAAAATCTGACTTTCCTTTCTGTCAAGTGTAATGCACACTAACAGCATTCTGACGGAATTCAATAATTTTCCTTTCCGTCAGCTGAATTCCGTCAGACATTAACCCCTCCTAAAGCTTATAGATATTCGGATATCACAATGGAGAAGATCCTATTCTTCATATTTCAATGTTATTGAAAGGGAAAATATATAAGATGTAAGATTAAATGTATCTCAATTATGAGATGAAATAGAAAAAATGAAACAATTATTCCTAAAACAGATATGTAAGACGCAAGTTTTTGTAATTTTATTATTACAAAAAAAAGTGATTTGTTAATATAATTATAAACTCTTTTGGAAATATGACGCTTATAATCGTTAATTATGAGTAAATATTTTGCTTTTAAGTAATCAATAAAATTTAATGAGCATGTGACTTTCTATTTTTATTATAATTATTTTTTTTAATACATGTGTGGATATAAATTATCACTAATTATATTAAAAATGTTTACATATTTATTTTACTAATAATTACAAATATAATATATCTACAATGATTAAATGATCATCACTATAAATGTGTCACTATCTATCACTGTACAAAAATCTTCATAATAAAGTATTTAGACAAAAAATCTGGAAAAAGTTCATCATTATAGATTACAGTGATGGATAAAGAGATTTTTATTATAATGATCTTTCTAAATATAATAACCAATATCATCTGCAATGGAATCTGAAATTTTGCATGGTGAATAAATCGGAGTTCTTTTTGAACTTTGTTGTCGGCATCCGTCTTGTTCCAGGGCCAGCATATTAAATGAGTAAATTCCCTTAACCATTGTTTCGGGAAACGGGATACCACCTTCCCTGCCGTCCATAGTCCATTGTTTTGCCTGCTCAACCAACCTTTCCCCCCTTTGCCCTTTTTTTCTTTCTTAATTTTTTTTTTCTGACCTCCGGACATGCGGCGGTCGATTCGTCGAGTACCCGCTTCGTCTTGGCGCTTCCGATTTCGACTCCCACACCGTGAGCTGCTCTTTCGATCATTTGGGTTTTCATGCATAAATGTGGGTTGTTGCTTTTCGTAGCTTGTCTGTGCTAGATTCCCAGTGGAACTCCATTTTGAGCTGATGCTGTTGGGAAATGATGGTTTTTAGATTGTTCGGCTTACTTTCTTCTTGAGAGATCTGCGGCATGGTCTTTAATCTGCGGACCCTTATTTTTTGGCTCATGCCTTCTTTCCTGCTTTTTTTTGCTTAAACTTGTAGGTTCTATTTGTTACTGCGATTGCCTACGGCAGCAATAGGTACCTGGGTGTACATCTGACATGCCTAACCTGGAAATAGGGTACTTTGTTCAGGATCTGCACTGTTTGTTAGTCTTTAGTAAATCTATTGCTTCTTGGGTCCTGATGGAATCTGCGATCGTAACATTCTTGCTTTTCATGATCCATTACTGTGCCTGCTTGTTCTGTGCTTGCCAACACTCGATTTCCTTTTAGCATGATTTCTCAGTAGATACGAATTTGTACCCAACTTTGAATTGATGATTCGGTAGTGCTTCATAGAATCCATATGTGCATTTTAAGGGATTTCCGTAGAAATTTCATTTCTTTCTCAGATCTGGATGGTGTACTTTCACTCAATCTGATTATTTATAGGATGCTTCTCTAAAAATCTGTTACCTCTGCGAATTTATGAAGCATGATTGGTGGCAAAAATAACTAGATAAGCTTCATCATTTATAATGGAACTTTCCACCATGTAGTTGACCCCCTTTCCACTTTGTTTTGGGGTGGGTTTAACATTTACTAGATTGTCTTTCCTTCGCAACTTATTTCTTTACAATAGTTTTTTTTGCACAAAATTGTAGTGAACGAGTTGCAATGAGTCAACTATTATACTATGTTGGGTTGGGTAGTCGGGTGGTAGGTATATCAATGTAATGTATTTAATGGTAGGTAGAGAAGACTTAAGAAATGACAAGTTAATGTAACTCGAGAACTTGAGGGAGGGCAACTACCTCTCAAATAATAGCTACCTTTAATTTTTGTTGAATCTTTCTAGTGACATTCATTTCTTCCATCATAGATTGATCATCCCAGCGATGTTACAACCTTCATTCTACTTAATGTCAGTGAGATTGTCACAAGTTGGTATCAAAGCCTAGGGATTCAAGGGGGGGATGGGATTGACAACAATGGAAGTGAAATAAATGGAGCATGATCAACAAAAGGTTGTGGATTTATATGGAGGATGGATGTGTGGTTGAATATGTTGGAGAACAACTGGATGCGATGAAAGTTAGGGCCAGCTTGAGAGAGATGAGTCTAATCCTAATTGAAGGAGGGATCGTGTAGGTAGCAGATAGCTCAAAAATTTGAAACTTGACTTTCCTTTTTTGATTGGGTGGAAGACTCAAAGGAGTGGAGTCATCATGGAGCAACTCCTTGCATACAATCAAGTTGAGATGGGTGAATGGGTGATAGTGGCAGCAATAAACTTGAGAGGGGTAGCCATGCATTGGTTCAAATCTTTCAAAGTGATGCAAGGAGCAAGTGCTGTGGGTGTATTTGTTGAAGGCCTCATTGCTTATTTTGGAGAAAGCCCCTTGAGAGACTACAAAAAAGAGTTGTTTAAACTACAACAGAGGGGGTTGGTTGCAAAATATTTGAATGAGTTTGACACCTTTTCCACCTGGGTAACTAACCTTTCTGAGTCAATCTTGGTTTCCAGTTTTGTGGGAGGGTTGAAGGAGAACATCTGTCTTAATGTCAAGTGTTTCCAACCGTCAAATTTGGCCATGGTGATCTCCTTAGTGTGTCTCTAGGAGTCTTAATTGGATGTGGAAAGGAAGGGAGCCCTCTCAAGGGGAGGCAAGGTGGTATTGGGTTGTGGCCAAAGAAATGCAATGTTGACAATGATGACAAATGATGACAATGGGTTGGCAAGGATAGGAAACATCCTGATGGATATTCAATTCACCAAGTTGACCCCAAAAGAGGAGCAACAAAGGAGAGAAGTTGGTTTATGTTTTAGACGTGATAAACAATTTCATAGGGACCTCGTTTGCAAAAATAAGAATCTATTATTGATATAAGGGACACTTTTTGATGAAGAAGATTGTGAAGAAGGGATTCTCATGGAGGAGGAAGAACAATTACAAATATTGCATGCCTTGACGAGAGATAGCCACTTGAATACTATTCAGTTGGAAGAGAAGTGTGCAGGACAAGTAGCGATGATGCTGGTGGATCTTGGTATTACCCACAATTTTATTAGTCAAGACTTAGTGAAGGTGCTGAAATTGCTGGTAAGCCCCAACAAAGAGTTGTGGTGATGCTAGATTTAGGAGAGTTTGTTAAATGTGAAGGATTTTCTCCCAATAATCATATTGCAGTGGAGGGTGTTCCAATAAAATTGAATTTATATGTGATCCCCTTAGGCAGCAATGATGTAATAATTGGTGTTTTGTGGCTGTGATCAAGAGGAGATGTCATTCTAAATTTTGAGGAAATGACTTGCAAATTTTTGTTGGATGAAAGAAGGGTATTGTGGAAGGGGCAACCATCAAAAGAGCTCCAGGTGGCAAGTGCAAAGGAATTGTCCAAAGTAATCAAACGAATAGCTTACATGGCATTGATCCAAGAGAAGGAACTAGTCAACAACCAAAGTAGCACATTGGAGCATTCAAGACCAAAGGTCAAAGCCTTACTCCAAAAAAGTTGGCAGTTTTTGAGGAGCCAAAAGGGCTCCCTGATTGTAGGCCAAGTGATCACAAAATCATGCTTAAGGGATCTTACAAGGACAGTGGAAGTTAAACCATACAGGTATGCCTATTTTCAAAGAGAAACAAGTGGAAGCTTATTTATCTAATCGACAAATAAAATCAAGCATTAGTAAATTTTCCTTGCTTGTATTACTAGTGAAAAAAAAGGATGACAATTAGCATGTGTATGGATTGTAGAGAACTTAATAAAAATATAGTAAAAGACAGGTATTCCATGACAATAATTGATGAGTTAGATGAACTGGGGTTGGTTCTTTAAGATCAATTTAAGGTCACACTATCACTAGATCTAGATGGTTGAGAGGGACATCCATAAAGTAGCTTTTAGAACCCATAATGGCCATTATGAATTTGTAGTAATGTCATTTGGGTTGTGTAATGTTCTTGCCTTTTTTCAAGCCACCATGAATGGCAAATTTAGACTATTTAAGAAGATTTATCTTAGTCTTCTTTGATGATATATTAGTTTATAGTACTACATTGGGGGAGCAAATTCAACATTTGGAAAAAGCTATGGAAATATTGTTTGCCAACAACTTTCAGGCCAAGCAAGGGTCAGTTAGCCATAAACACTACTATTTATTTGGGACATGTAATTAGATTGGATGGTCTTACCATGGGAAAGGAAAAAATCCAAGTGATAGTTGATTGGTTAGTACCAACAAATGTGAGAGCACTACAGGGATTATTGGGTTATTACTGAAAATCCATCAAAAACTATGGAAAAATCACCCAACAACTCAATGCTGCACTTCAGAAAATAGGGTTCAATTGGGGAGGAGAGATGCAGGTGGCATTCCAAACCCTTAAAGATGCATTAACCAGAGCACCCCTGCTAGCATTGCCAGATTTTTCTAAAACATTTATCATAGAGTGTGATGCATTTGGAAATGGAATGAGAGCAGTTTTAATGCAAGATAGACACCCAATAGCTTATATGAGTAAGGTGTATAAGGAATGACAAATCTATCTACCTAGTTATGAAAAAGAAATGTTGGCCATACTTTGAACTATAAGTAAATGGAAGAAATTATTGTTGGGGAGGTAGTTTAGTATTAGAATTGACCAACTCAACCTTAAATATTTGGAAGATCAATGAATTAAGACCCTCACACAAGACCACTGGTTGACTAAATTGGTAGGTTTTGATTACAAAATTGAATACAAGCTGATGAGGACCAATGCAACTGTTGATGCCTTGTCTAGGATGGAACACAACTCTTCCATTGTCAACTATGCAGTCATTATGTTAGTCCCAACTTGGCTCTAGCAATTGAAGGATTGTCATCAACATTTGATCTCCTATGCAGAACTTTTGTCCTAATAGCAGAATGGCAAATTGAATTCAAGGAAATATACAATAGTAAATGGTGTGTTTTTTTACGAAGGAAGGTTAGTCATAGCCAAGGAGAATCATCTCCGGTGCATCCTATTGGAAGAGTTTCACAACTGTCCCATGGTAGGACATTCTATCTATTGAAAAACAACTCAATGAATGAAGTTGAGATCAGACCTCAAACTGTTGAATATATGACTTAAATTAGTGTAAGGGTATTTTGGTCATTTGACCAATTGTATTGTCCATACTATTTAAGCATGGACCTAGGGCACCCATAAGGGTTGCTGATTCCTTTTGTACTCCATTTGAATAAGGAAACCATATCCCTCTCCATCCATGGACGTATCCAAGTTGGGGAACCACGTAAATCTTGGTTTTGTGTGATTAATTTCTATCGTTTCTCTTCTTTTCACGCATAACAATTGGTATCAGAGCTAAGGTTTCTTTGGAAGAGAGATTTTTTCTTTTTGGGAGAAAATCAGCTGGAAGAATTGTAGCCGCCGACCGCGTGCTTGAACATACACGCATCTGCTCACGAAAGCTTCGTCAGTCGCCCGTCCGCACGAGATTGTATGCGTGTGCACGTCTGCCTTCGTGCATACGTTTGTGCATCTACCTCCGATAGCACCCGCGCAACTGCATCTGCCTCCGACAGTAGTCGCGCGACTGCATTTGCCTCCGACAACACCCGCACGACTGTATCTGCCTTCGCCAGCACACGCGCGATTGCATCTACCTTCGCCAGCACACGCGCGACTGCGTTTGCCTCCGCCAGCACATGCACGATTACATCTGCCTCCGCCAGCACACGCACGATTGCATCTGCCTTCGCCAGCACCCGTGCGACTGAGTCTGCCTCCGCCAGCACCTACGCGACTCCTGTTTGCGCCCGTGCGACTGCTGCTTGCTTCTCTACTGCTCGCACGTCTGCTCGCCTACCATCCGCGAGATTGCCAACGTGTGTCTGTCCTCTTTGTGAGTTGTCCATAGTGGTATCTTCAGTCTGACGCACAATTTTGTGCGTACAAGTCAGTACACAAGGTTGGCCTTTTCTGGGTCTGTTTTTTTGAAGATAAACAGTGTTTTTGCATAGAAATTTACACTTTTTGTGATGTCAACACCGGCTTTGAAAGTGGATAAGTTTAATGGCAAAAACAGTTTTAGCCTTTGGCAAATAAAAATGAGGGCTTTGTTGAAGCAACAGGGTATTTGGACACCTTTAAACAAGGAGTCGACTATGGATAAAAAATCTGTGGAATATGAACAACAAGAAGAAAAGGCTCACTCCACTATTTTATTATGCCTATCAGATGAGGTCATTATTGAAGTTGTTGATGAGACCACAGCTTCTGGGTTGTGGAACAAGTTGGAAACTCTGTACATGACAAAATCCCTTACTAATAAATTATTGCTCAAGCAGAGATTGTTCTCTTTAAAAATGAAGGAAGGTACACTGTTGAAGCAACATTTGGATCAGTTAAACACTATTCTTATGGAACTACGCAACATTGGTGTGACTGTTGAAGATGAGGATGCTGCTCTCATTTTACTAGTTTCACTTCCATTGCCATTTGAAAATTTTGTGTAGTCCTTTGTAGTTGGCAGAGACACTATCACATTAGAGGAAGTGAGGTTTAGTCTTCATTCAAGAGAACTCAGGCACATGGTTACACATAGAAGCAATGATGCAAGTGTATTTGGTTTATCAGTACATCAGGGAGATAGTAGGGGACGTCAACAGAAACAAAACAGCAATAACAGGCATAAAGGAAGGAGTAAATCTAGAGGCAAGTACTCTAAAGATACTTACAATTATTGCAAAGAAAAGGGACATTGGAAGGTAAATTGTCCTAAATTGAAATCCAAAGGGAGTGCGTTAGTAGCTGAAAAAGAAGATTCAGCGTCTAAAGGTGATTTTTCTTTGACTGTTTGTTGTAGTGCATATACAGATCAGCATTGGATCTTAGACTTTAGAGCATCTCATCATATGACTCCCAATAGGGAGTATTTTTATACTTATCAGACTGTTGATGGAGGACAAGTTAGATTAGCCAATGATGATGTTTGTCTAAGAGTTGGTATTGGTACGATTAGATTCAAGATGCATGATGGCACGATGAGAATCCTTGAAGATGTATGGCATGTGCCCAAGCTGGGCAAAAACTTGATATCCTTGATGGCACTTGATTCCAAGGGTTTCAAGTATTTAGGAGGAGGAGGTAAACTGTTAGTCTCAAAAGGCTCATTGGTAGTGATGAAAAGAGTAAAAAATGGGCCTCTATATATTCTGCAAGGTTCTCCAGTTGTAGGAGATGTTGCTGCATCTATGAGTGATCAACAAACCACTTCTACAATTTGACACTCAAGAATGGGTCATCTGGGGTAGAGAGGAATGCAGAAATTCAGTAGTTTGGGCAGACTTAATGGGCACAAATTCATTGATGTAGAATTGTGCAAACATTGCATCTATGGAAAACAAAAACGTGTGCAATTTGGAACAACAGAGCATACCACTAAAGAGGCATTAGATTATGTCCACGCAGATTGTTTGGGACCTTCTCAACAACCCTCTCTAGTAGGTTCCAGATATTTCCTTTCTATAGTGGATGACTATTCACGTATGACATGGGTTTTCCTTTTGAAACATAAAAGTGAGGCTTTCAAGAGCTTTAAGTAATGGAAGACTCAAGTTGAAAACCAAGTTGGGAGGAAGGTGAAATATTTGAGAACTGATAATGGTTTGGAATTTTGCTCTCATGAGTTTGACAACTTTTATAAAGAAGTTGGTATTACAAGAGACTACACAGTTAGAGGTATTCCACAACAAAATGGTGTAGCAGAACGTCTGAACCGCACATTGTTGGAAAAAGCAAGGTGCATGTTTTCTCATGCCGGTTTAGAGAAGAAATTTTGGGCTGAGGCTGTGAACACAGCATCTTATCTTGTCAACAAATCTTCCTCCAATGGTATAGGTGACAAAATACCTTATGAAGTATGGATGAATAAGGCTGCAAATTACTCCAAATTGAAGATTTTTGGTTGTACAACATATTATCATGTAGATAATGGCAAGTTAGAACCACGTGCCAGAAAGGGTATTTTTGTTGGATATGGCATTGGAGTCAAAGGTTACAGAATCTTTGACAGTGAGACAAGAAAAGTAATTCACAGTCGTGATGTTACTTTTGATGAGGCTATTTTGATGTAAAATGGAGAGTTGCCAATAGTGTTAGAAGAATCCAGCACTCCTGAACAGGTGGAGTTTGACTTATCACATCAGATTGTCCTGGAACAAACAGCTTCAGATAAAGACCAGCATTTGGACTCAGATGAAAATGCAGATCAACCTGAAGAGGAATCACAAGAGAGATGTGTTGTTAGAGACAGACCTAGAAGGGTTTCTCAACGACCGCAGAAGTATGGTTTTAACAATATGATTGCTTTTGCCTTGTAGACTGCAAGTGAGCTGGAGGAAGCTATTGATCCTCCAACATATGATGCTGCTATGAAGGATTCAGATGCTGCTCATTGGATGGAAGCTATGCAAGAGGAGCTTCAGTCCCTTCAGAAAAATCAGACATGGGACTTAATGAAGCGCCTAAAAGATAAGAATGTTGTAGATTGCAAGTGGGTGTTTAAAAGAAAAGTTGGAACACAAGGCAATCTTGGGACACAATTTGAGGCAAGACTAGTGGCAAAAGGCTATTCTCAGTAGGAAGGCATTGATTACAATGAAGTATTTGCACTAGTCGTCAGACACACGTCTATTAGAGTCCTTTTGGCCATTGTTGCAACAAAGAACTTAGAACTTGATCAACTTGACGTGAAAATAGCTTTTCTACATGGTGATTTAGAAGAAGAAATATGGATGGAACAGTCAATTGGTTTTGTAAAGAAAGGGAGATTAGATTTGGTCTGCAAGCTTAAGAAGTCCTTGTATGGACTTAAGCAATCTCCAAGACAATGGTATAAAAGATTTGATTCTTTTATTACCAAAGTTGGTTTTCTACGCAGCTCTTTTGACTCATGTGTGTATATCAAACACTTGAATCATGACACACATGTATACTTGTTCTTGTATGTTGATGATATCTTAATAGCATCCAAAGATATTAATGTTATACAGGATTTGAAGAATACCTTGAAGTCTGAATTTGCAATGAAAGACTTAGGAGCTGCAGGCAAGATCCTAGGGATGGAGATACATCGTGATAGAAGTGCTAGAAAGTTGTTTCTCCATCAGGACAGCTATGTACAGAAGATCTTGAATAGATTTGGAATGACTTCTAGTAAAGCTATTGGAACACCCTATGACAGGAATCTCTGATTATCTTCAGTTATGACACCTCAAACACAATCAGAAAAGGAATACATGCAACGCGTTCTTTACTCCCAGGCTGTTGAGAGCTTGATGTATGCAATGGTATGTACTCGACCAGATTTGGCCTATCCTTTTAGTGTGGTAAGCAAATTTATGTTAAATCTAGGGAAGATCTATTGGTAGGCTGTAAAGAAGATTTTCAGATACTTGAAAGGAACTTCAGATGTTGGATTGATATATGGTGTTAAACAAAGTTGTAATATGGCAGGATATTCAGATTCAGACTTTGCTGGAGATGTTGACCAGAGAAGATCTTTAACAGGATATATTTTTATAGTAGCAGGTTCAGTTGTCAGTTGGAAATCTACACTTCAGCCTACGATTTCGCTCTCCACTACCGAGGTTGAGTACATGGCAAGGACTGAAGCTACAAAGGAAGGAATCTGGCTAAAAGGGCTACTAGGAGACTTTGGATTACAAGTCGACAGAGCTGACATCTTCTGTAACAGTCTCAGTGTTATTTGTTTGGCAAAAGACAATGTGTTTCATGATCGTACAAAACACATTGATGTCAGATATTACTTTCTTAGAAGTGAAGACAAAATAAAGATTTTGAAGATCAACACCAAAGACAATCCAATTGATATGTTCACAAAAGGGGTGATTGAGAGTAAGTTCAAGCATTGTCTTGACTTGCTCAACATATATGGATGCTGCTGACCCTTCGTGGGTCATTGTGATGGAGAGCTTTGCTCAAGGTGGAGATATAATTCAAGTCAAGGTGGAGATTGTTGAATATATGACTTAAATTAGTGTAAGGGTATTTTGGTCATTTGACCAATTGTATTGTCCATACTATTTAAGCATGGACCTAGGGCACCCATGAGGGTTGCTGATTCCTTTTGTACTCCATTTGAATAAGGAAACCATATCTCTCTCCATCCGTAGACGTACCTAAGTTGGGGAACCACGTAAATCTTGGTTTTGTGTGATTAGTTTCTATCGTTTCTCTTCTTCTCATGTACAACACAAACATTTCATCAAAGAATGTGAAATAAGTATGTCAATATGACTCCAACGGGATTGCTATGGCCACTTTTGATTCCCAAGCAAAGCTGGACAGACATTATCATGGACTGAATAGAGGGGTTGCTACTTTCCAAGGGAAAGAATAATATTATGGTAGTCCTCGATCAATTTACAGAATACACACATTGCACCCCACTACAACACCCTTACGCCATGAAGGATGTGGCTCATTCATTTGTGGAGGCTGTTGTGAAACTTCATGGAGTGCCCTGGATGATTGTAAGTGATCGGAATCCTGTTTTCACTAGCACCTTTTGGCATGAACTAAATTTCCTCCAAGGATTGCTATTATGCATGACATCTGCTTATCACCCCTAAAGTAATGGACAATCTGAGATTCTTAAGTACACACTTGAGAGTTATCTTCGATGCTTCACATTCTAACAGCCCAAAAATTGGTCATATTGACTCCCATGGGCTGAATATTGATGCAATACCATTACTCATAGTGCTACAAGACTTTCTCCATTTGAAGCTTTATATAGAGTGCAGCCACCCACTCCTTTCTTGTATGTGCCAGAAATGACAAAGGTGGCTGCAGTAGATGAAGGGCTGCGTAATTGGGAAGTCATATTCCAGAAGTTGTGGTGTAATCTCAATCGGACCCAACACCAAATGAAGATGATGGTTGATAGGCACTGTAGGGAAGAAGAATTTGCAATCAAAGATTGGGTTTTCTTAAAACTATAGCCATATTGCCAACATTCTGTTGCATCAAACACTGCCCAAAAACTGCCCCCGTGTTATCATGGCCCCTTCTAGATTATACCATGTATTGGCATGGTTGCTTATCAACTCCAATTACCCTTAGAATCATGAATTCATCCGGTTTTTCATGTTTCAAAGCTACGTAGGAAAATCAGCCCCATCCACACTATTGTCCCTCTTGAATTCCAGACAAATACCCAAACATTGGCAGAGAGCCTTTGAAGCTGCTTACTAGATGCATGAAGAAAAAGAGGAATGCTGCAGGCACCAAAGTTCTAGTGCAATGGAAAGGCAAAGACAAATAATCAGCTTCATAGGAGAATTATCACCAGCTGCTGGATAGGTTTCCTGACCTTGAGGACAAGGTATATAAATGTAATGTATTTAATGGTAGAGGAGAATTAAGAAATGGGCAGTTAATGCAACTCGAGAACTTGAGGCAGAGCAGCTACCTCCTGAACAGTAGCTACGTTTAATTTCCATTGAATCTTTCTGGTTAATTCATTTTTTCCACCAAAGATCGATCACCTCAGTGGTGTTACGAGCTTTGTTCTGCTCAGTGTTGGTGGGATTGTCACAAAAACCACCAAACACGATATTTGCCACCTATTTGTTGATTTGAAGTGTCTAATCTAGTTTTTACAGTATCATTAGAATTATTATTGATAAATCTAAAGTTGAATGACCCAACATCAACATAGATTAGATTATGAACAGTGTGTGAAGTTAAAATGACCTCTGACCTCCTCATAAACCACCAAAACATTCCATACATTAATCATTTACAAGGATGTGCACTATAGTGGCATTGCTTTGTGCTTTGACACTAGTGTTAACTCTGAAGTGCCATGAGGTGGATGAACAGACATTAACACCTTGAGTCTAATGACAAGTTTTTCAGAGACCCCATTAGTTAAGCTTTTGATCTGTAGTGAAGCATGGATCATTAATTAGTAATAAGTTGACGATTTTATGGAAATTATACTTAATAAACAATGTGCCTTACAAGTTGCAACATATGCATGAACAACACTGCACTATTGTGCATGGTGCATATGTCATGTCCTAATAAAATTCACACAAACGATTCTGCTCATTTTCTTGATTAAAAATTCCCCTACATCAAATGCTAAATGATAATATTATTCCACCATTTCGATCTTTTATAAAAATCACACTTAAGATTCTAGCTTCTTGATTAAAATGCCCCTTCATCAAATGCCTAGTGACATTAAGCATTTCCAAACTTGTTTTGGCTTAGGAAAATATCTAATTCATTCCATCCATAGCAGAAGATTCTTTCCACTATGAAACCACTCTTAAACATCAATTACATCATCGTCCTTTTGTTTTTGACTATACGACACTTGGAATTTTGAGACCTGTAGAGGCTTGATTGGTGCAGAAGCTACCTTTGGCCCTTCACTCAATCATCTCATTCATCCATCTACATATATGATAGATGAAGGTAATTTATCTTGACATAAAAGATTATGTTTCTAATCTTCTACACCAAGAGAACCACCCCCTTTTGAAAGAATTGTTTGCTTAGAGGTTTTGTAATATTGAACAACCATGAGAGCATTGAACATTGATTCCTTTTCCTTTTGCAAGTGCTTATTCTTGCATATCGCATGAAGGCAGTAAATGTTAACCTAACCCCAATTAATTCATTAAAAAAAAGAAAGATGGTAGTCAAGCATGAGACTTGAAAAGCATATCAATATATGAAGTCTCATGTTTTAGTTTTGAAAATTTTGTCGTGCATGTATGGGTCTCTCTCTAGTAGTATATAAATTTCAGAGCTGCCCCTATATTCAATATGTGACAAACTGACAAGGTTGCTGTCGTGCTTGATATTTCTTGACAGAATTATTAACCCTTGAAGATACGCTCACTGTAAATCAGACTTTTGTGCCAACATCAACATTGTTTCTGTGCCGCAAATGACAATGTTGTCAAAATTAAGGTGTATCACTATTGATGTTACTGGAACATTAATTGCATACAAAGGCGAACTTGGAGATTACTACTGCATGGCAGCTAAGGCTGTTGGATTACCCTGTCCGGACTACAAGCGTATGCATGAGGGCTTCAAGGCTGCCTACACCGATATGGCCAAACGGCATCCATGCTTTGGATATGCGACAAAAATGCCTAATATTGACTGGTGGAGATCATGCGTAAAGGATTCATTTGTCAAGGTATATCACCAGTACAGATTATAGCACTTGTATGGAACGTCTGTTTTCATCCTATGATGTCATCAGAAAAGCTTTTATAATTTATTACCAAATCATCAAACTTATGAGATATCAACAACTTCACGTTACTTAATAATTAATTAATTATTACAGTCAATCTGTTATTGTTTATCCTATCAGTTGGTTACAGAAATTAGCTTGGGGTCAAGGTTTGATACTTCACTGCCGACAACCATTTTCCCGGTTGACTGTTTTGCATGTTTAATTTTCGAGAAAGCTGGATGAACTCCCGGGTCACTGAAAGCCTTGTTTTTTCTCCACAGGCAGGTTATGATTATGATGATGAGACATTCGAGAAGGTATTCAAACGAATATATTCATCCTTTGGGTCGTCTGCCCCGTACTCAGTCTTCCCAGATTCACGGCCGTTCCTTAGATGGGCCCGCAACCAAGGATTAATTGTGGGTATCGTCAGCAATGCAGAGTACAGATACCAAGATGTTATTCTTCCTTCCTTGGGACTGCATCAGGTGCTTGTGGATTGATATCCTCAAGGATTTCTGTTTCCATAGAATTATATATTGGCAGTTATTTTTCTCGAGTGCCCACATGTTAAATTTTGAATGTGAAACATAAACTCCATGTGTTTTCATGTGGAGCCAGGGATCTGAGTGGGACTTCGGCGTATTCTCTGGTCTCGTTGGCGTTGAAAAACCTGATCCCCGGATTTACCACATTGCACTGGAGAAGGCAGGGAATGCCACCCCAGAAGAAACACTACACATAGGGGACAGCATGCGAAAAGACTACCTTCCAGCAAGAAGTATTGGAATGCATGCCTTGCTGCTAGACAGATTCAAAACCCCTGATGCTGAGAATTGGAGAAAGACTGGAGCTCCTGTGGTACCAGATCTTGTCGCTGCCCAAGAATGGCTTACCGCAGAAGAACTGGATACCACAGTCCATCAAGATTGCTGAGCCTGTAATGCAGATGCCATCCATCCATGCCTTTGTGGTTCGTGTGTTCAGGTTAATTTGATTTTAATCATTGCCCTCTGGAAACTAATAACAGAGGTTATTTTGGTTTTAATCCTAGTCATTTTCATGCTTGATTACTTAACTTGGTAAGTATGCCCCAATATTTACTCTAGGCTATATAGGAAAAAGGAAATACACGTATTATCAGAATGTTTGGTACCTTGCATGAGCATTATTAATCTGATTCTATTTTGCAACAACGTGTCGTTTCAACTATCCATGAACTTCACACTGCATGCACGTCTTGTATGATGAGTTACCCTAATTGTGAGCTTACGATGAACATGTACGTTACAGCTTTTTCAGGAAAACAGAAGCAGATATCGTCAGGAAACAAAATTACTAAATACTTTTGCTATCATTCTCTTCTCATGCCAACAAAGTGCATGGTTTCTTGCCAGTAACCGACGGTGCCGGTTCATTCTTTTCTTGTCTAATGTTTTCTTTGACGTGTGTTATGTTCATCACTTTCTTCTGACGGGTCTTTCTTTTACCAAATCACGACAAAATCATATCTACTGTGAGTTCTGAACATTTTAATCCACCACAGGAAAATAACCAAACCCTCCGTCGGTTCTACTTACCTAAACTTCCAGCTCTACCAAAATAAACCGACGGCGGTCCTGTTTGACAATGAATACGTACATATATTGAATCATTTATTGAACTATGTTCTACTCAACAACGGCAGGTGGCTGTATGCTGCGAAAGTCTGTGGAGATGGGAACTGCCCAACTCTAGTAGCTCGTGTAGAAATAAAACGCTTTAGAACTAGACAGATATTAGAGAATACTGGGTAAAAACTTAAACTGGACAGATATCAGAGAATACTGGGTAAAAACTTAAACTAGAGGAAGGTAATGTCAGGTACTAAGCAACTTAGATGAGAATATCCATCAAGAGTCATACGAAGCTCACAAAATGAAAATGGAGACATATTTTCTTTCATCCTTGTTATGCTACACAAGTAGAGCATACTGCAGCGAATCATTTTCCGAAATCAGTCAATAATGGAGGGACCTGAAGAGGCTCGTAGACGACAGTTCTTACAGCACCCATCATTTCAGTGGGAGATGTGAATCCGTCATTCCTGCTATAGAATACGTGCACAATCTGGCTCATCTTCCATAACAAGTCCTTGCAAGCTCTAGGGACAACACTTTAGTTTGCAAAACCAACCTAAGCAGTTCCATTCTGTTTGTGTCAATGATTCTCCTTAAGTTCCTCTTCGCATCTTCCTCGGAGATTGCACCATGCCTATGTACCACATGTAGCGATACACTATTGAGTTTTCCCTCCTTGCTTTCTCTCTGCAAATATTCTTGTTCAGCGGAGTTGATGAAGTTCATGCAAATCAAAACTAAATTAAAGGGTAGTAAAGCAAACCAATGGGTAATATTTACTACTTATGAATTGGCTAATGTTCCCGCCAGCTCAACAAACATCAAGCTAGCTTCTGATCTTGATGTGTAAAAAAAAATAGCATAACAAGTATGATATCTTACCTCTAAGCCTTTTATGTCATTGAGAAGGCGTCCACAGGTGCTAACTAGTTTGTATAAAGAATGGTACTCTGCTCTTCTAATCGTGCCCAATGAAAGCTTTGGGCCAACGAGATATAATGCTGGGAGAATGATAGGTCCCAAAGCAATTGATACATATCCATTTTTCATATATTGATCCAAAGTTGGAATTATCATATTCCTGACCCAGTCCGCTTCTGTATTCATGGAATTGATCAAATCAAGCCACTGCCAGCAATAACATGGCATATATGTCAATACTACCTTGGCAGAAACCCAATTATCAAGTATTATATTTTTAAGCAGAAATTATCAGGGATTATGTGATACCGAATCTTCACTTACTATCTCAATTAAATGGCTTGTTACATTACGGCCTTGAATTGCTATTTCACCAAGCTCGTTAATTGTAAAGGGCTGGAAATATAATCCTGACTTGTAAGGAGCAACGACTGTTGTCAAAGTCTTCATCCCATCTGCATAAATAAAAGACTTAATATATGCATAAATCTTTGGATTTCTAGGAATCGGATAGTACGAATCCAAATTTAAAAAGAAAATCATATAGAAGTACCTTTCAACCAATTTTATAAAGTTAAGAAATTCCTCTCTAGAACCACCAATATCAAAGAAATCATCAACCACGGTTGTCAAGATGAAATTCTTTGCCCATGACAGGCGAACATTAGACATTTTAAGGGGTGTAATTGTAGCTGCAGCAGAGAAGTAACAATATTCTGTCTTTTGTCGAGCAAATTTCAACTGATCCAATTTACCTTCCTTCACCCACCAGACTAAATTAGATGGTTATTAAGTGCCAATATTATTTGTAACATAGTTCATTATCATGAAAATTATATATACCTCTCAATAAGATGTAGTTCTCTCTGGTATGTAGATTGGCAGGCATTGAATTCTTCCACTGCTAGTCTTAATATATCTTGAGTGTCAATGCTTTGCAACCTTATTGAGTTATATAAAAATCGAAAGATAATCTACTTTTGAGTCATGTCTAATAAATTCCATAACGTTTAAAATATGATCTTCAGATACACCATGACAAGAACTTACGTGAAGCATGTTTTCGCAGGGAAAATATCAAAGAAGCTGTAGTTTTCAATATTGCTCTTGTGTTCAATGTGCCCCAAATTTTGACATGGAAGCCTGAGGGCATGATCTACCTGAAATAAGCCAAAATCGAAAACAAGCATTTGTAGGAATGTTATACAAAAATGGAGATGTTAAACATCAATAATGAAAATCTTAAAGTTTGTGCATTTACATCATGCATGTACCTCCCGGATTATAACTTTCTCAAGCTCATTGTTGGGCCTCAGAGATATTATTTGTCTTAAGAACTTTGTGGACCATAAGTTCAATTTGCCCAAAACATTCTCGTCTTGAGATAACTTTATTTGCGAAGCTTTGTTGTATAACTCCAACACAATTCTGATAGTGTGTTAATTGGCATATTTTGAGCACCAATAAAAGTTATCTTCATCTAGTTGAGCAAATACACCTAAGCACAATGCGATCTTGTGTAAATATGAAACCAATACAAGTAATAACTTATTTATTATAGCTTCCAGTAATACCTGAAGAAATATCATAGCCATCCGCAAAAGCCGGAATGCCATTGCACATATTGAGATCTCAGAATGCATCTCTTCATCATTCTCCATCCAACGTCTGTATGTTTGTTTAAAGACATCAATCACTTGATATTTCCTAGACATCAAACCAAAAAGAATCTCACAAATATGATTATCTATAAGTCTCATCCAGAATTTCCTTAATGAGATCCTCAAAATGAAGATCAATTCCCAGTTTCTCAAGAGAGTCAACAATACAGAGTTGTTTAGCGAGTGTACCACAAGGATATACTGTTGGAACTTTACAGTCCAAACAACAAAAATGAAAAAAAAAGGTGTCAAATAAATAATTAGAGTAAACAACTAAAATGGAGGAAAGGTGTACCTGCATTCCCAAATTTATTCAAGACACCGTGCAAGTAGTCAAGGCTCTTAGCATCCCAAAAACGAGTCAGTACAGCAGCTGTTGTTGAAGGTGAATTAAATAAAGATCCATTATTCCTTTGGTATTTCATCACTTCGTGCTGATCCAACATGTGTCCTTGACCTTCTATAACATATGCCAAGTACGCTTTCCATCCATCAAAGTTGATACCGTGGCTACTAAATGAAGATAGGCAATTATGTCCTAAAATGCAATCGTACAGAAATTCTATGTTCAACTACGCCTACCAGAGTAAATGTATTGAATACTATGAGAAATAAACTCCTAGAGAATAGAAAAATTGAAAAATCAAGGGAAATGATGCTACTAATCCGATTCTTGATTTCCTTTTACCAAGAGTTTGTATACAAGTCTCCCTACATCTTTTTGTTCTATTAGACCAAACAGTTCATATATTTTTGTATGCTTATAGACATTCGCAAGTTGTAATCATTCATTGTTTGGGTGAATTTTGTTTACTTTAATTATATGTTTATAATTTTTTTAAGAGATAAATAAATAATTTTCACAAATTAAATATTAAATTTAATTTATTTTTAACTATAAGTGCACAATATCTATTATATAAATATGCAAGTACAAGTAGATCTCATAAAAATTAAGTAAAAATTTCGTACTATTTTGATTTTTATAGCCATAAGTTTATGTGTATTGAATTATTCACTCCGCTGACTTATTACTAACTTAATATACTTAGTTCGTAGAGTTACAGTTAACTCAATAGACTATCTTCATGGACTTAAGTTAACTCCATGAGTCTCATTATTAACTTCCAATTAAATTTGTTGTTCACAAAGGAATTCGATCATCCATTAGGCTATTCTATAGAATGTAAATAATATCCATTAAGCTTTTAATATTAATTTATACAGTCTTTATCATTAATAAGCACTAACATTCAAATATTTCAAATAATAACCATATTAATTAAGATTTTAGAATTGCATACGAACTAATTTTAGTAATCAGTAAAACTATTTTCTATTTTCTATTTTCTAGAATGAAATAAACATAAAATATTTAATAATACTAACAATACTAAACAAACGATACAACACTAATTTGATAAATATAAAAACATATAATAAGTTTTTGGTTTGTTTTTGTTAAGATATATATATGTTTATGTTTGTGAAGATGAACGAAAGGTGAAATATAAAATTCTTTATTGATAGTAAAAATTTCCATCACTATATGCGATGTGATTACACTACCGAAAACTTAATCACTTACTATCATATGTCCCTCTCCCTATAGAATTGCAAATCAAGACTTGTAAGTTGATCTCTTTTTCAATATATTAGCATCAACTCGAAACCAAGGCTAAAGATTTTACTATCTCCTGAGAGATGATTCGGTGCTTGGTGAAAATAGTTTCCCTTCTTACGATGTAATCACTCCTCATAGTGGTTGTCAGTCATCGTGTTGGCTCGGAATCAACCTGACATCTGAAAAGTATCCTCATAGACCTTTGATGGTTGGTGATTAGTGGTGTTTGATGGTGGTGTGGTGGAGTTTCAGGAAATGATAGATGCTTGCTGTAGTTAGCATGTGTTGAGTATTTTGTTTTGATGATATGTGATAAATGAATATAATCATATTTACTCAATTACTATTATTTGTGAACGTAAATTAAGAACATTAATTAATACAGAAAAAGTTTACTGATATAAATATTTGTTTGTAATAGATCTGAAATTATGCTAAGTTAAATAACTAGTTGTTACGTTATACTAACTTTTCATTTAATTAAACGTTAAGTTAACGTGTGTTTTTATCACAAAGCATAATATGTTTTAAAGTTATATTTTCTGTATCATGAATAGTGCATGTTTAGACAACTCGTTGAGTTAGTGCATTATTTGTATAAAGGTCACGTGAGAACTCGTTGAGTTATAGGCTTAAAGGTTAAAATAGGTTACATGAGAACTCGTTAAGTTAGTGAGTAAAAGAGTAAAATGAAGAGACGAACTCGTTAAGTTAGTATTGTACACGTGGTGAAATTAAAGAATTACAGAAGAAGAAGAAGAAGAAGAAGAAGAAAAATCTCGAATAGGGAGAAATGTTTTAAATTCTGCAAATAAGTTTTCTTTGTTTGTAGTTATGAAATTGATTAGATGAAACTTGGTATTGTTATATAATTGCATCTACAATTTCAGAGGAGAATTGAATTGTATATTATAATTGAAACCTTGAATAAAATGATTTGATTAAAATAGTGTCTTGACTTGTTTTTATTTTTGAAGTTTCAATTATAATCGAAAATGTTGAAAAACACAATTCACCCCCCTCTTGTGTAGCCATTTGATCCTACAAGTGGTATCAAAGCTAGTTAATAATCTTTGATATAAAATCGATACCAACTTAATTAATATCAAAGCTTATTTTACCTTCTTTGTTTTTAAACAAAAATTAATATCTAAACATACGTTTAATTTTTTTGATTTTGGGCTCAAGCTGTTTTAAAGTTTTAAACTGTTTAAAATCAAATAGGTTGAAAAATCTAAGGTTAGATGGCTACTAGAAATGGTAATTTTTCTTTATATGAAGGCCAAAATCTTAACCATCTTCCTTTATTTGATGAAATACATTTTGAATATTGGAAATATAGGATGACAGTCTTTCTTCAAAGTATAGATCACAAATTGTGGTTCATGATCTCTAAACCATATACTCTGTTAACTACTCCTTACAATACTTGGGACAATTATTGAAAAAGAAAATGAAACTTTGAATGCTAAGGGCTTAAATATCTTATTTTGTGCATTGAGTTATGAATAGTTCAGTAAAGTGTCAGCTTATAAATCTACTTATGAGGTGTGGCATGCATTAGAAGTTTCATATGAATGTACTTCTCAAGTTAAAGAGACTAAGATTAACATATTAATTCATAAGTATGAACTCTTTAAGATGCATGAAGACGAAAGTATTTCTGAGATGTTTTCCAGATTTCTAGATATAATAAACTCTTTAAAATGCTTAGGAAAGAATTTTGAATAGAAGGATTTGGTGAGAAAAATTCTCAGATCCCTAAGTTCTAAATGGTCTCAGAAAGTAACATCTATTGAGAAATCACGAGATTTAAATGTTTATACTATAAATGAATTTATAGGAAATTTAATTGCTTATGAAGTTCAATTAAATGATTCACTAAGTCATAACAAACTAAAAATGAAAAAAGAAATAGCCTTCAAAATTAATTCAGATTCTGAAATATCTACTGATTCTAATGAGGATTTGATTTTGCTGACTAGGAAATTAAAAAAAGCATGAAAAGCTAAGAAACAACAAAGGAACAAAAATGACAAACCCTCAACGTCAAAGTTAATGAAAAGAATTCTTCATCTAGAAAGTATGTATGTTACAACTGCAAGAAACTTGAACATCTTTCTCTAGATTATCCTATAAGGAAAAATGAAAAGCAAAGTAGGACAAATCAAAAGAAGTTGGCTTAGAAAACTCAGAAAAAGTTTTACAAGAAAAAGGCTTTGAAGGTCACTTGGGATGACATGTCAGAAGAGTCTGAATTTGAAGAATTATCATCAAAATCTTCACATTCAGAAGAAGAACAAGAGTTAGAAGACATTGCTCATGTGTGCTTCATGGTAGATGAGTTTAAGGTAATATCTGATCTTGAAAGTCATTCAAATTTTAACTTTGATGAATTATTATGTGTGTATCATGCATTATTACAAAAACTTAAAGTTTGTAAACTAGAAAATAAGAATATTAGAAACTATTTGTCTATTTTGGAAGAAGAAAATTGTTTCCTGTCTACTACTTTAGAGAAGTTTAAATGTGATAATGAAAATCATGCTAGAGATTTGCATAAATTTAGATTTAATGAATGTGTCTTGCAAGAACAAATATAGAATATAAATGCTGAAAAATTAAAGATTGAATCTGAAAATGAAAATTGAGAAACAATATAAATGATCTTGAGTTAGAGATTGACAGATTAAAAATGAGAGAGCTAGATTTAAATTCCACCATTGAGAAATGAAATTTAAGTCAAACTAAGTTAGACAAACTAACTAGTACCCCTACGGTGTCATATAAATTTGACTTAGGATTTGATTATCTTGAATATCCTAAATCTCAAGCCAACAAAGGATTTATTAGTTGCAGTTCAAGTAAATCTAAGACTAAAATTCCTTTTATCATGAAATAATGTAATAAATATGTAGAAGTAGGTACTTCAAGAGATGAATCATGCAGTAATAATATAAACTAATGTGATTTATCAAAATGTACTTCTAACATGACTATTAATGTTTCTAAAAATCTAGTTTCTTATTTTGGAAATTCAGTTGGTAATGTTTCTAAAATTTCAGATAATTGTAGTAAACTGAAAATTCAAAAACCTGAGCATGAAATTCAAAACACTGGTATTAGACTAATTACTTATTCTACATGTTCTTTATCTGAAAATTCATGTGTAGAAAAGATATTATATGCACTAAAAATTTAAATACGAGTACAAAATCTTGGTACGAACTTGCTGAAATGTATGAGTATGACCAAAATAAATTAATATCTAATAAAAATTGATTTGGTCTTGGTTATAATACATTTGAACATAAACAGAATATTTATAAGAGCAATAATTCTATAAGTGAGTATGAAGCTAATGATGAATCAATAGTACTTACAACTAATAAGAATGTAAATGTAATGTTAAGCTGTTTTTAAACAAAAAGAAGAAATATGCTTTTAATGAACTTGGTCCTCAAAGACATTGGGTACCAAGAAACAGTTCTTCATAATTTGTTTTGTAGGAGGAAACAACATCAAAATGGATTTTAGATAGTGGAGCATCTAGTCACATGACTAGACAGAAAAGCCTATTGAAAAATTTTACAAATACTAAGAAAGGAAGTGTAATATTTGGAAACAAAAGCAAGGATAAAATCATAGGTATGGGTAATGTTCAAATAACTCGTACTTGTATTATTTAGAATGTACTGTATGTAGAAAACCTACAATTTAATTTGTTGAGTGTTATAAAACTAATTGATAATGGATACTATGTATTGTTTGAAGATAATATATGCAAAATTATTGATAAAATTATAGATAAACTTAAGTTTATTGCTAAAAGAAAAGGTTCTGTATGTATTTTATCTTTACCTTCTAGTGTAGTTCTAATTCCCTGTTGGCATTTTCTATCATTGGTCCCCATTTCTTTCCATAATAAGTAATAGATTGTCTGATTTTTCAAGTACTTGTCTAGAATTGGTAACAACCATAGGGTTAGGTTGTAAAGTTCGTTTCCACATTTGTAACGTGGAAAGTTTGGTCTGTTTTATTCTAAACTGTGTTTCAGCATAATTTTAAATAAATTTCCAACAAAAATTTTTCTTGTCTTGAACAGCTTTTCTAATTTCATGTAGTACTTCATTAGAAAAAGTATATTTTGAGTAGATGTCGTTGATTTCATTTTCTATCTTTTTAACTTCCATCTCTCTTTTCCGCACTTTTGTCATTCTACCACATCCTCTTCCACGTCCTGACATTGTCGATTAATCTTCGCTGTTCACTGTAGAACTTAGTGGAAGTAAAGATTGTGAAACTAGGGTTTTACCAAGGTAGAAACATGAAAGGTTGGCAGTAAAACATTTATAACTCTTCGAGTTTATAAATGGATTCAATCATTGAAATCATAAATATAAGATCTGTTACTGATAAATAACTCGAATGCTTACAATCACTGTACGAGTTTTACAACCGACAAAAGCAGAATACTTAACGTAACTGTTCGTGTAAAGAAAATAACTACGGGCTAAGTGAAAAGTGAGAAAACTCGAAGACTTATGATAACTATTTGAGTTTTGTGAGCAGTAAAGCACATAACTATACGACAAACTAGAATAGTTATTGTCATAGTTTAAGTCTTTCAGAAAAATATAATAATATTAAGTTAATTATTCGAGTTTCTCAGATGGATATGTGTAAAAGTCGAAGACTTAAGCATAACTGTTTGAGTTTCAATATGAGACATAATAAAGTAATGAAATTCAACATGTGCATAATTCTAACTTAAGGAGTTCAGATATTTTCGGATACTTATAAACCTAACTATCCGATGCTCAGATGCATTTCAGATAGTTACTAGATAACTTACCGAACATTCACTTAAGGTATGCATTAAGGTTTCAACATGTGTACTTCAAGAAATAATAAAATATTCTTTTAATCATTTAAAACATAACTGTCTATTATATACAATATAACTTTTCGAAACAATAGACAATTCAGATACTTAAGAACTAAAATGCTTGTATTTCATCGACAGTTCAGAAATGTAGTTTAATTAATGTTAATTTCTTAAAATTATGCAGATTCTTTCATTAAAGCATATAATAGTTCATAAAGGTTGAATTATTATATGAGAAATTGGTCCCCTTACATAAATGTAGTCTAAAGAATCTATAGCATACTTAAACTGGGTTGCCAAGCCCCAATAGATTTGTCATTAAAGTTCAAATAGCTAACTTAAGTTGGTTACTAAGCCTTAAATAGATTTGTCATTTAAGTTCAAAATCTAGCATACTTTAATTGGGTTGCGAAGCCCCAATAGATGTGTATCTCTGTATTTTTTTTTAATTGAAATACAGAAATGAGTAGTAGATTTAACAATTTAGACTTTCTGGCTTTTATTTTATTCAGTTTACAAAAGAAAATTCATAAAGATATACTTTTAGGTAACTTAAAAGAATTCAATAATGAGTATACGAACTTAAGAAAATAAATGCATTACATTATGTGTAAAGGATAGATAATAACAAAGATTATATGCATAGATTATGGTAGAATTGTTATAACACCTGTAAGATAAATTAAGCTTGAGTACATTGCCCCCTTTTTTTTTATATTTATATATATATATATATATATACTTTATGTATTACCTCCCACAATATCATCTTTTTACGTGATCACAATCCCTTGCTTAGGGAAAAGATAACCAATTACTCAATGACAAGAGAGAACATGTAATTTTTTTTTTTTAAATAGAATCTGAATTACTTGTAAAATGAGTTTTTAGTCAACACATCTCAAACTAGTTGGTTCAAGTGACTAGGGTTTAAGATCCCCCAATGGACTTAATTACTCAAGTAATTACAGACAAAAAAGAAATAAAACAAGATAGTAAATTGAATAAGAGCCAATTGCAAGACTTTTTTTCTAACAGTATGTTAATAACTTTCCTTTAATAAACAATACATATTTTCTATGTATTTTCCAGTTAAAATCTCTATAATAGCATATACATAAGTAACAAAAATATAGTTGGCACTCACATTGAATCAAATTAACTTTCCTTAAGTAATCTTTTTTGAATTTTTCTTAAATAAATTGACTTCAATAAAAATTAGAATTTCATAAATTCTTAACTACTAGTAAAGAGTAATTCTAAAATAGATATTTTGAGTTTTTTTTAATAAAGAAATTAAATTCTAAAGCTACTTTATAACAAACCAAAATGTTATGCAATGAACAGGACAATTTAAACATCAGATAACCTACAAATACCAAGTTCTAATTGTAATTTTGAAAAGGTATTTTCATCTAAGGGTTTTGTAAATAGATCTGCTAATTGTTCTATGGTAGGAACAAAATTTAATACTATTTTTCCCTTTATAACATTATCCCTTAGAAAATGATGTCGAACTTCTATATGTTTAGTTCGTGAATGTAAGACAGGATTTTTAGACAAACTTATTGTAGAACTACTAACACAGAAAATCTTAGTTGGTTCATAGGCTAAATTAAAGTCTTTTAAAGTTTATCTAATTCACAGGATTTGAGCACAGCAAAGTGCAACAGCTATATATTCAACTTCAGTTGTAGATAATGCTACATAATTTTACTTTTTGCTAAATCATGATACTAAAGAATTTCCTAATAATTGACAAGTGCCACTAGTGCTTTTTCTTTCAGACTTACATCTTGTGAAATCAGCATTACTATAACCTATTAAATTTAAAGAACTGTGTTTAAAGTAAAACAATCTGAAATTGATGGTTCATAATAGATATTTAAAAATTCGTTTAACAGCAAGTAGGTGTGATTATTTAGGATTAAATTGATATTTAGCACAAGTACACACACTAAACATAATATCTGGTTGGCTAGTTGTTAAATAAAGTAATAAACCAATCATACTTCTATATTGTTTTATATCTACAGTTTTTTCAGAGTCATCTTTATCCAACTTAGTGATAGTACTCATTGGTGTATTCTTTGTTTTAGTGTTGTCTAACCCAAACCTCTTTAATAAATCTTGAGTATATTTTTATTGTGAAATAAAAGTACCCTGATTTAACTGCTTAATTTGTAAGCCTAGGAAAAATGATAGTTCGCCCATCATACTCATTTCAAATTGATTAGTCATGTCTTTTGAAAAAGACTCAACTAATTTATCACTTGTTGCTCCAAATATGATGTCATCTACATAGATTTGAATTATCAATATATCTTTTTCAACCTTCTTGATGAAAAGAGTGTGATCTGCCTTTCCCATAGAATACCCTTTTTCCATAAGAAATTTAGATAATCTCTCATACCAAGACCTAGGGGCTTATTTAAGGCCATATAGTGCCTTTTTAAGCTTGTAAACATACTCAGGATGTTTTGAATCTTCAAAACCTAGAGGTTGTTTTACATAAACTTATTTTATATATCCATTAAAAAGTAGTCTTAACATCCATTTGATGTAATTTGAAATCCATATAACAAGCATATGCTAACAAAATTCGTATTGATTCTAGTCTAGTAATAGGAGCAAATGTTTCATCATAGTCAATTCCTTCCTCTTGCTTATAACCTTGAACAACTAATCTAGCTTTATTTTTAACTATGTGTCCATCTTGATCTACTTTATTTCTAAATACCCACCTTGTTCCTATTATGGACTGATTTTCAGGTGGTGGAACTAGATCCCATACCTCATTTCTTATAAATTGATTTAGCTCATCTTGCATAGCTAAATACCAAAATTCATCTTCTAAGGCATCTTCAATTTTCTTAGGTTCTAGTAAAGAAACAAATGAGTAAGCACCACAAATGTTGACTACTGATGACCTAGTCCTAACTCCTTGATTAGGATTGTTTATTATCTAATCAATAGGATGAGATGAAGCATAACGCCAATTTCTATGTTGTTCCACATTTTCTATAGGTATGACATTATTTTCTTCTAAATCTTCATCATTTAAGTTTATATTTCTTATTCCGTCAAATAATCTCTCAATTTCTCTGTCAACATCATTTGATACCATTTCTAGGAGAATTTCTGAATCAAAGTTTTCAACATGTCTAAAATCCAAATGAGAATTTTCATGAAATTTCACATGTAGGGTTTCCTCAATGGTTTTTGTTGATTTGCTATATACTCTATATACCTTACTTCTAATGAAATAACCAACAAAATTACCCTCATCTGATTTGGCTCTAAATTTGTCTCTTTGTTCATTAGTGTTTAAAATAAAACACTTACAACCAAAGGGTTTTAAATAAATTATTTTGGGAACCTTGTTATACTATATCTCATAAGGAGTTTTATCCAAAATTGGTCTTAGATGCACTCTATTTATAACATAACATGCTGTATGAACTGCTTCTGCCTAGAGAGATAGAGGTAACTTATTTTCATTTAACATGGTTCTGGACATTTCTTGAAGTGATCTGTTTTTACGTTCTACTATTCCATTTTGTGAAGGAGCTCTTGGAAATGAGTACCTATGATCTATGCCTAATTCTTCACAAAAGGTGTCCATTTGATCATTATCAAATTCTGTACCATGATCACTTCTAAGTTTTTGAATTTTAACATTTTGCTCATTCTGAACTTTACTACAGAATATCTTAAATATTTCAAAAACTTCAGTTTTATTAGCTAGAAAATAAACCCAAGTAAACCTAGAATAGTCATCAACTAGTACAAAAGCATATTGTTTACCTCCTAGACTGGTTGTCCTAGTAGGTCCAAATAAATCCATATACACTAGTTCTAATACTCTTTTGCTTGTTATTTCATTTAAACTTTTAAAAGATGTTTTATGTAATTTACCTAGTTGACATGCATCACACATAAACTCTTTCGAGTACTTAATACTAGGTAAACCTCTAACTAGATTCTTTTTAGACAGCTTTTGTAATAATTTTAAGTTTGAGTGTCCTAGCCTTCTATGCCATAAAATAACTTCATCCAATTTTGCAATTAAGCAAGCATTGTCTTTAATAATATCAGAAGGCAAATTTAGAATACAAACGGATGCTTTCTTGTATGCAATGAATAAAATTTTGTTTGTAGACATGTCCAAACTTTTATAGGAATCTTTTTCAAAAATTACTTTGTAAAACTTCATTAAAATAGGAACACTCAATAAATTAAAACTTAAGTTTTCTACTAATAAGACATTATTTATAAAACATTTTTCAGTTACTTGAACCTTACTAAACCCAAAGATATTTGTTTTGCTTTTATTTCCAAAGGTAACTTGTCTATTCTTGGTCTTTGTTACTTCTGTAAATAATCGTATATCTCTAGTCATGTGGTTGGATGCTCCACTGTCCAATATCCATTTTAATTTGTGTACCTACAGAATAGTTAAGAAGAGATTTTATCTCTTGGAACCCATTTCTGAGTGGGTCCAAGAATTTTAGAGAGAGTCATATCAAAATAATCAATATTTTTAAACTTCAACTTATCTATTTTCTGATAATTGTTCCTGCATTTATTTTTCTTATTATTGTAATTATCAAAACATTTATCTCTATGTAAACCAGAGTTGAAATTTTCATTTCTGACATTATTTGATTGCTGATCCCAATATCCGATATTTTTTAAATATGAAGAAAACTGATCAAAAATATTAAAATTCTCAAATGACATAGCTTGATTTTTCTGAAAATTTCTTTTGAAATTCTTGCATCGTGTGCTATTATTTATATGCTGCATTTTATCAATTTGCACATATTTATCTCCATTTTTAATCACACACGGAATAGTTTTTCTTTTACTATTCTTAGTACTAGAAATAAAGACATTATTTTTAGCAGTACCATCATGCAATATATAATTTTCAGAAGATGCCTCGTGTAAACCAATACCATGTTTTTCTACATTTGATATTTTACTACTAAGTTCATTTGTTATAGCTTGACTATTATTCCATTTACTTAATATAGCCTTTTGATTGCAGACCTTAATCTTTAACATGTCAATTTCTGAATTTAAATTAGTAATAGTCAATTTCAGTTTTTCAATTTCATAGATTATTTTCTTTTTATCAGCAATTAAATTTTCACAATTTGCATGCAATTTTCTTTTTATTGCAGTAAACTTTAAAATTTCCTATGCATGCTTTTGATTTTCTTCTTTAAATTTATTCAACGTAGAGTTCAGAAAATCAATCTTATTTTTAGATTCACTAGCATCTTCCTAGTGTTCTTTCCTTCTATTTTTACTTTCTTATATTTTCTAGCCAGTTTATTGTATTCAACAAGTAATCTATCAAAACTATCAAAACTAGCATTTTGATCAGAGGATACCTCACTGGATTTTGCCATGAAGCATACATTTGCTAGATTTTCTTCTGAATCTAATCTTGATGAGGATTCATTGTTTGATGTTGAATCCTTTGTTTCTTCACTTTGTGAAGCTGAAGAGTCATCCCATGTCACTTTAAGTGCCATTCTCTTTCTGAATTTCTTACTCTTGAAATTTCTCCTTAAATTCTTCTTATCTTTTTGAGAGGACAATCAGTTTGAAAGTGACCCGGTTTGTTGCACTTGTAGCATATGATTTTGTCTTTCATGAATGACTTCTTCTCCATATCTCCAGATGTCTTTGCTGACCTAAAGTTCCTACATTTCTTCAACAGATTTCTAAATTTTCTGGTCAACAACTGTAAATCATTGTTAGAATCACTAATGACTTCTAAGACTTTATCAGTCTCAAAAGCCATATCCCTTCTAGGATTCTTCCCTTTTGGATTTAAATGTTGTACTTCATAGGCTGTCAGATTTCCTATGAGATCATCGAGAGTATATGTATTTAAATCTTTGGACTCTTCAATAGATGTTGTCTTTTGAGACCAAATTTTAGTTAAAGATCTAAGGATCTTTCTTACCAAGTCTTTTTCCTCAAATTTCTTGCCTAAAGATTTTAATGAATTTACAATCTCAAAAAAATGGGAAAACATATCAAAGGTACATTCATTTTCGTGCATTTTAAAAAGCTCATATTTATGTACTAACATATTAATCTTAGATTCCTTGATTTGGTTAGTACCTTCGTTGGCAACTTCTAATGCATGCCATATCTCATATGCAGTTTGATATGCAGAAACTTTGTTAAATTGATCATGAGATAAAGTACAAAACAAGATGTTTAAACCTTTAGCATTCAGTGTCATTCACTCTTTTTCATCAAAAGTCCAAGTATCATATGGAGTCGTAACTAACACTATAGGATTGCTAATTATATGCCATAGTTTGAAATCAATTGACTGAAAGAATACTTTCATTCTATATTTCTAGTAGCCATAATTGCTACCTTCGAACATAGGAGGACGATTACTAGTCTGTCCTTCAGTCATGACTAAGATTTCAGTATTATCTATTTTAAACAGATGATCCTAAGTAAATGACAGGAAAAAAATCGATTCCTAAATAGAGAAATGAAAGCTTTTTAGATGCTTTGATACTAGATGTAGCAGAGTGTAGACAATTTGACAAGAATTTATGTGCTCTGATACTAGTTGTAGGATCGTTGAATCACAAGAGGGGGCCTGAATTGTGTCTTTAGCAATTAAAATTACTAGTGGATAAAACAAGAGCACAAAACACTCGTAAATAAAATTCTATTCTTTATAAACTTTAAAGACAGAATTTACAATATCTTTTCAGCTCAATTCCCTTCTTAACAATTTTGATACAGTAGTGTCTGATATACAATTCAAATAGGAAAATGAAGTCCTTATTCAAAACTAATTTCGAATTGTATAAAACTTGATCTTTATGCACATAGCTCCTTTCCTTCTTTTTGCTTAGCTTCTATATCTCTTCTTCTCCAGTTATTGAATTTCCAGACTTCTTGTGTTTGCAGCTCCTTTTTTGAAATTGCTTGGAATTTCAAACTTCTTCTGATGTTGGAGAATTTTTCTAGATATGAATATTCAAACTTAACTTTTCAGTTAGGGATCTGGATTGAATATTCAGACTTGGTTTTTGAGATTGGGATCCTTGTTGTAATGTAGCTCGTACTCTCTATTTGTAGTCAAACTATGTCTTCACGTTCAGCATGTTCATCCACTTAATCCACAATCCATAATCCATAATCCATAATCCATGTACTAATTTTTTCTTTAATCTAAATTACTATCTTTTTGAATTTCCACTTTCTCCACTATCATTTTGAATTTCCACGATCTCCACTCGTAAATTCACCAAAACTTTGTCTTCCTAGAGTTTTGTAGAATATCTTCTAAGTCTTCGTTTTTGTCGAACACTTGTCCTTTAAGTCTTGTAAAAACTCAAACACTTATCTGTAACTCTTTGAGTTTTTGCACTTGCAAAACACGTGACTAAACAAGAAAAACTTATTTGTTCGTTAATCATTTTATAAAACTCGAATAGTTATCTATCTATACATATAAAAACTCAAACAGTTATCTAACTCTTCGATTTTCATTACCGAACACACATGGAAAACACGTGACAACATAAAACATTAAAAACACACGTGGAGATAACTTAACTATACGAGTTTTTAACATAACTCTTCAACTAAATCGAAACGTTAACTATCTGAAAGTTTAACTGTCTGAAATTCTAACTATTTGAAAACTTTAACTATTCGAAAATCTAACTATTCGAAAGTTAACCATCTGAAATTTTAAATAAAACTTTTCGATAACCTGTTAACATTTAATTACGTGACAATTATACTTAGAGAATATTATTTAGACTTATTTAAAAACTTTAACAAAGCATATATCATCAAAACAAAATTCCTAACAAGTGTGAAGAAGTGGAAAACTGGTAATGATTAAACGTGGAGGATATGCATGAAATGAAGATACAATATAACAGGCATAGAATTCTCGTTGATCAATTATCCTTACACACCAAACGAAAAATCTTTTCAAGGATCAAAAACACTCTTTAGGGAAAAAGCTCTCAGATGGAAGAAAATTCAATGAAGCAGAAATAGGTAAGATCTATGTCACTAAAGATCTGAAGTATCAGAAGAAAGCAAATTCAGTGAAGTAGAGAAAGACAAGATATTCGTCACTAAAGAATTGTTGAAGAAGAAAAAGAAGAAGAAGAAAGATCTCAAATAGGGAGAAATATCATAAATTCTGTAAATTAGTTTTCTCTATTTGCAATTATGAAATTGTATAGATGAAACATGGTATCGATATATAATTGCATCTACAATTTCTGAGGAGAATTGAATTGTATATTGTAATTGAAACCTTAAATAAAAATGATTTTATGAAAACAGTGTCTCGACTTGTTTTTGAGTTTTGAAGTTTCAATTATAATAAAAAATGTTGAAAAACACAATTCACCCCCTCTTGTGTAGCCATACGATCCTACAAGTGGTATTAGAGCTTTGTTAATAATCTTTGACATAAAATCGATACCAACTTATTTAATATCATTGCTTATTCTACCTTCCTTGTTTTTAAACAGAAATTGATATTTGAGTATACTCTTAACTCTCTTGATTTAAGGCTCAAGTTGTTTTAAAGTTTTTAAACTGTTTAAAATCAAATAGGTTGAAAAATCTAAGGTAAGATGGCTACTAGAAATGGTAATTTTTCTTTATATGAAGGCTAAAATCTTAATCGTCCTCCTTTATTTGATGGAATACATTTTGAATATTGGAAATATAAGATGACAGTCTTTCTTCAAAGTATAGATCATAAGTTGTGGTTCATGATCTTTAAACCTTATACTCCGTTAACTATTCTTTATAATACTTAGACAATTACTGAAAAAGAAAATGAAACTCTAAATGCTAAAGGCTTAAATATTTTATTTTATGCATTAAGTTATGAACAGTTTAGTAAAGTGTCAGCATATAAATCTGCTTATGAGGTGTGGCATGCATTAGAAGTTTCACATGAAGGTACTTCTCAAGTAAAGAAACTAAGATTAACATGTTAAGTGACTTCTGTTAATAACATAACAAGCTCTATTCACTACTTTAGTCCAAAGATTTTGAGGTAAATTATGTTCATTCAACATAGTTTTGGTCATTTCTTGAAGTGATATATTCTTTCTCTCAACAACACCATTTTGAGACGGTGCTCTTGGAAAAGAAAATTTGTGATCAATGTCATGATCTTTACAATAATTATCCATTTGATCATTATCAAATTCAGTACCATGATCAATCCTAAGTTTTTGAATAGACACTTTGTTCATTTTGAACAAGATTGCAAAACATTTTAAACTTTTCAAAAACTTCTGTCTTAGATGCTAGAAAATATACCCAAGTGTATCTAGAGAAGTCATCTACTAAAACAAATACATACTGTTTACCACCAAGACTCATGATTCTTGTTGGTCCAAATAGATCAATATGTAAAAGTTCTAAGACTCTCTTGCTTGATATATCAGTTTTGGATTTAAAAGAGTTTTTGTGAAATTTACCTAACTCACATGCATCACACATAAAGTCCTTTGAGTATCTAATCTTTGGTAAACCTCTCACTAAATGTTTTCTAGACAGTTTATGTAACAATTTTATATTTATATGCCCGATCCTTCTATGCCATAGATATGCGATCCTTCTATGCCATAGATATGCATCACTAGTTTTAGCTAGCAAACATGAATTTAAATCAACTACACTAGAAGGTAAAGATAAAATACATACAGAACCTTTTCTTTTAGCAATAAACTTAAGTTCATCTGTATTTTTATCAATAATTTTGCATACATTATCTTCAAACACTACATAATATCCATTCTCAGTTAGTTTTATAACATTTAGCAAATTAAATCCTAGGTTTTCTACATATAGTACATTCGAAATAACACAAGTCGGAGTTATTTGAACATTGCCCATACCTATGATTTTATCCTTGCTTTTGTTTCCAAAAGTTACACTTCCTTTCGTGGTATTTGTAAAATTTTTTAGTAAACTTTTCTGTCTGGTCATGTGACATGATGCTCCACTGTCCAAGATCCATTTTGATGTTGTTTCCTCCTGTAAAACAAATTAAGAAAAGCTTTTTCTTGGTACCCAATGTTGTTGAGGACTAAGTTCATTAAACGCATATTTCTTCTTTTTGTTTAAAAATAGTTTAACATTATCATTTACATTCTTATTAGTTGTAAGTACTATTGACTTATCATTAGCATCATACTTACTTATAGCATTATTGCTCTTATAATCATTCTTTTTGTTTTCAGATGTAGTACAACCAAGACCAAATCGATATTTATCAGATGTTAATTTATTTTGGTCATGCTCATACATTTCAGTAAGTTCATACCAAGATTTTGTACTTGTATTTGAATTTTCAGTACATACAAAATCTTTTTCTGCACAAGAATTTTCAGATAAAGAACATGTAGAACTAGTAATTGGTCTAATACCAGTGTTTTGAATTACATGCTCAGGTTTTTGACTTTTCAGTTCACTACAATTGTCTGATATTTTTGAAACATTAGAAACTGAATTTCCAGAACAAGAAACAAGATTTTTAGAAACATTAATAGTCATTTTAGAAGTACATTTAGACAAGTCACATTGATTTATATTATTACTACATGATTCATCCCTTGAAGTACTTACTTCTACATGTTTATTACCTTGTTTCATGATAAAAGGAATTTTAGTCTTAGATTTACTTGAACTACAACTAACAAATCCTTTATTGGCTTGAGATTTAGGATATTCAAGATAATCAAATCCTGAGCCAAATTTATATGACACCACAGGGGTACTAGTTAGTTTGTCTAACTTAGTTCGACTTAAATTTCATTTCTCAATGGTAGAATTTAAATCTAGCTCTCTCATTTTTAATTTATCAATCTCTACCTTAAGATCATTTATATTGTTTCTCAACATTTCATTTTCAGATTCTATCTTTAACTTTTCAACATTTGTATTCTGTACTTGTTCATGCAAGACACATTCATTAAATCTAAATTTATGCAAATCTCTGGCATGATTTTCATTATCACATTTAAACTTTTCTAAAGTAGTAGACATGAAACAATTTTCTTCTTTCACAATGGATAAAGAGTTTCTGATATTCTTATTTTCCAGTTTACAAACTTTAAGTTTTTGTAATAATGCATGATAAGCACATAATAATTCATCAAAGTTAAAATCTGAATGACTTTCGAGATCAAATATTACCTCAGACTGATCAGCCATGAAGCACACATGAGCAACGTCTTCTAACTCTTGTTCTTCTTCTAAATGTGAAGATTTTGATGATGATTCCTCAGATTCAGACTCTTCAGATGTGTCATCCCAAGTGACCTTCAAAGCCTTTTTCTTATAAAACTTTTTCTGAGTTTTCTAAGCCGTCTTCTTCTAATTTGTCCTACTATGCTTTTCATTTTTCCTCATAGGACAATCTAGAGAAAGATGTCTAGGTTTCTTACAGTTGTAATATACATACTTTCTAGATGAAGAATTCTTGTCATTCAGTGATTTTGACGTGATTCCTCAATTGATGTTACTTTTTGAGACCATTTAGAACTTAGGGATTTGAGAATTTTCCTCACCAAATATTTCTGTTCAAAATTCTTTCCTAAGCATTTTAAAGAGTTTATGATATCAAGAAATCTAGAAAACATCTTAGAAATACTTTTGTCTTCATGCATCTTAAAGAGTTCATACTTATGAATTAACATGTTTATCTTAGTGTCTTTAACTTGAGAAGTACCTTCATGTGAAACTTCTAATGCATGCCACACCTCATAAGCAGATTTATATGCCGACACTTTATTGAACTGTTCACAACTCAATGCACAAAATAAAATATTTAAGCCCTTAGCGTTTAGAGTTTCATTTTCTTTTTCAGTAATTGTCCAAGTATTATAAGGAGTAGTTAATGGAGTATATGGTTTAGAAATCATGAACCACAACTTATGATCTATACTTTGAAGAAACACTGTCATCCTATATTTACAATATTCAAAATGTATTCCATCAAATAAAGGAGGACGATTAAGATTTTGGCCTTCATACAAAGAAAAATTTCCATTTCCAGTAGCCATCTTACCTTAGATTTTTCAACCTATTTGATTTTAAATAGTTTAAAACTTTAAAACAACTTGAGCCTTAAATCAAGAAAGTTAAACGTATGCTCAGATATTAATTTCTATTTGAAAATAAGGAAGGCAGAATAAGCAATGATATTAAATAAGTTAGTATCGATTTTATATCAAAGATTACAATTTCATAACTGCAAATAGAGAAAACTAATTTACGAAATTTAAAACATTTCTCCCTGAGATCTTTCTCCTTCTTCTTCTTCAGCAATTCTTCAGTGATGAATATCTAGTCTTTCTCTACTTCACCGAATTTGCTTTCTTCTGATACTTTAAATCTTCAGTGACATAAATCTGACCTTTTCTGCTTCACTAAATTTTCTTTCATCTGATACTTCAAATCTTCAGTGACATATATCTCACCTTTTTCTGCTTCATTGAATTTTCTTCCACTTGAGAGCTTTTCCCTGAAGAGGTGTTTTTGATCATTGAAAAGATTTTTCGTTTGGTGTGCAGGGATAACTGATCAATGAGAATTCTATGCCTTTTATACTGTATATTCGTTTCATGCATATCCTCCACGTTTAATCTCTATCAATCTTCCACTTCTTCACGTCTTTTCTTCTCCCTTCATCGAAATACACACATTCTGACCCACGTTTACATTTTGAATTTTCTTTAATCATCAATCCTGGATCTTTGAAAAATTTCTTGTAAAATAAACTTTCTCATCTAAAATCTTTCATCAAGTGTAATAAGAAGTCGTTAACTAAATGAGTAAAACAAGTACATATATAACTTAACGTTTCTAACTTAATGAGTTCCTCATGTGCCAACTCACGTGACAAGTACTGTAGCTAACTCAACGAACTAAGTCCGTGGTGTTACGCTAACTCAACGAACCAGTAATAAACAAATTTTTTTATAATAAGAATTTTACCACGTGCAAAAATAACAACTTAAGTTTTATAACACTAACCTAACACGTTGCCTTAGTTTTTAATATAGCAACTCAATGCATTTAGTTATGTTAACTGAACGAGTTAAACATGTGCACCTCACGTGATACAATATAACATTCGCAACTTTTAATTCACCACGTGTCTGTTAGTCATTTTAAAAAACTTGAACAGGTATCTATCCATGCATATGAAAACTCGAACAGTTATCTATCCATGCATATAAAAACTTGAACAGTTATCTAACTCTTCGATTTTCATTACCGCACGCACATGGATAATACTAACTTAACGAGTTCGTCTCTTCTTTTACTCACTAACTTAACAAGTTCTCACGTGACCTATTTTAACCTTTAAGCCTCTAACTTAACGAGTTCTCATGTGATCTCTATACAAATAACACTCTAACTTAACGAGTTATCTAAACATGCACTGTTCATGATACAAAAGATATAACTTTAAAACATATCATGCTTTTCAATAAAAACACACGTTAACTTAATGTTTAGTTAAATGAGAAATTAATGCAATGAAACGACTAGTTATTAACTTAGTATAATTTCAAAGCCAATATAGACAAGTATTATATCAGTAAGCTTTTTCTATATTAATTGATGTTTTCAATCTCTTTTCACAAATAATAGTAATTGAGCAAACATGATTACTTTCATTCAGCACACATCATCAAAACAAAATACTCAACATTGTACAACTTAGTGGAAGTAAAGATTGTGAAACTAGGGTTTTACCAAGGTAGAAACATGGAAGGTTGTTAGTAAAACATTTATAACTCTTTGAGTTTATAAATGGATAAATGGATTCAATCATTGAAATCATAAATATAAGATCCGTTACTAATAAATAACTCGAATGCTTATAGTAACTGTATGAGTTTTACAACTAACAAAAGCAGAAGACTTAGTGTAACTGTTCATGTAAAGAAAATAACTATTGGCTAAGTGAAAATGAGAAAACTCGAAGACTTATGATAACTATTCGAGTTTTATGAGCAGTAAAGCACATAACTATATGACAAACTAGAATAGTTATTGTTAGATTTTAAGTCTTTCATAAAAATATAATAATATTAAGTTAACTGTTTGAGTTTCTCAGATGGATATGCATAAAAGTTGAAGACAAAAGCATAATTGTTTGAGTTTCAACATGAGACATAAAAAGCAATTAAATTCAACACGTGCATTGTTAGGTATTTAATTTTGATGATATATGCTTGATTAACGTTTTTAAATAAGTCTACATAATATTCTCTAAGTATAATAGTTAACAGATAATCGGAAAGTTTCATTGTTATGTCGGATAAATTAAAGATTTCTGAAGAGTTAGATTTTTCGATAGTTAAACTTTTGGATAGTTAACGTTTCATTTTTGTCGAATAGTTTATGTTAAAAACTCGTATAGTTAAGTTATCTACACGTGTTTTTTTAATGTTTTAAGTTGTCACGTGTTTTTCATGTGCGTTCGGTAATGAAAAATTGAATAGTTAGATAACTGTTCGAGTTTTTATACGCATGGATATATAGTTGTTCGAGTTTTATAAAAGGACTAATGAACAGATAAGTTTCTTTGTTTAGTCACGTGTTTTGTAGGTGGAAAAACTCGAAGAGTTAAAGGATAAGTGTTCGAGTTTTTACAGGACTTAAAGGATAAGTGTTCGACTAAATCAAAGACTTAGAAGATATTCTACAAGACTCTAGGAAGATAAAGTTTCGATGTATCTACGAGTGGAGATCGTGGAAACTCAAAAAGATAGTAATTTGGATTAAAGAGTAAATTAGTATGTAGATTATGGATTATGGATTGTGGATCAAGTGGATGAATATGCTGAACGTGAAAGACAACAAAGTTCGACTACAAATAGAGAGTACGAGCTACATTACAACAGAGGATCCCATTCTCAAAAACCAAGTCTGAATATTCAATCTGGATCCCTAACTGAAAAGTTAAGTTTGAATACTCATATTCTGAAAAATTCTCCAACATCAAAAGAAGTTTGAAATTCCAAGCAATTTCAGAAAAGGAGCTGCAAACGTAAGAAGTCTGGAAATTCGACAATTAGAGAAGAAGAGATACAGAAGCTAAGCAAAGAGAAAAAAAGAAGCTGTGTGCATAAAGATCAAGTTTTATACAATTCAAAATTAGTTTTGAATAAGAGCTTTGTTTTTCTATTTGAATTGTATATCGAACATTACTATATCAAAACCTTTAAGAAGGGAATTGAGCTGAAAAGATATTGTAAATTCTATTTTTAAATAAAGAATAGAATTTCATTTATGAGTGTTTTGTGCTCTTGTTTTATCTACTAGTATTTAATTACTAAAGACACAATTCACCCCCCTCTTATGATACAGACGATCCTACAACTGGTATCAAAGCATTATTATCATAATTAAAAGCCTTCATTTCTCTATTTAGGAATCGATTTTTCCTGTCATTTACTTTGGATCATTTGTTTAAAATGGATAATTCTGAAATTTTAATTATGATTGAAGGACAGACCACTAATCGTCCTCCTATGTTCGAAGGTAGCAATTATGACTACTAGAAATATAGGATGAAAGTATTCTTTCAGTCAATCGATTTCAAATTATGGCATATAATTAGCAATCCTATAGTGTTAGTTATGACTCCATATGATACTTGGACTTTTGATGAAAGGGAGCGAATGACACTGAATGCTAAATGTTTAAACATCTTGTTTTGTGCTTTATCTCATGATCAATTTAATAAAGTTTCTGCATCTCAAACTGCATATGAGATATGGCATGCATTAGAAGTTGCCAACGAAGGTACTAACCAAGTCAAGGAATCTAAGATCAATATGTTAGTACATAAATATGAGCTTTTTAAAATGCACGAAAATGAATGTATCTCTAACATGTTTTCCCATTTTCTTGAGATTGTAAATTCATTAAAATCTTTAGGCAAGAAATTCGAGGAAAAAGACTTGGTAAGAAAGATCCTTAGATCTTTAACTAAAATTTGGGATCAAAAGACAACATCTATTAAAGAGTCCAAAGACTTAAATACATATACTCTCGATGATCTCATAGGAAATCTGACAGCCTATGAAGTACAACATTTAGATCCAAAAGGGAAAAATCCTAGAAGGGATCTGACTTTTGAGGCTGATAAAGTCTCAGAAGTCACTAGTGATTCTAACGATGATTTACTGTTGTTGACCAAAAAATTTAAAAATCTGTTGAAGAAACGTAGGAACTTTAGGTCAGCAAAGATATCTAGAGATATAGAGAAGAAGTCATTCACGAAAGACAAAAGTATATGCTACAAGTGCAACAAGCTGGGTCACTTTCAAACTAATTGTCCTCTCAACAAAGATAAGAAGAATTTGAGGAGGAATTTCAGGAATAAGAAATTCAGAAAGAGAAGGGCGCTTAAAGTGACATGGGATGACTCTTCAGCTTCACAAAGTGAAGAAACAAAGGATTCAACATCAGACAATGAATCCTCATCAAGATTAGATTTAAAAGAAAATTTGGAAAATGTATGCTTTATGGCAAAATCCAGTGAGGTATCCTCTGATCAAAATGCTAATTTTGATAGTTTTGATGGATTACTTGTTGAATACAATAGACTGGCCAGAAAATATAAGAAAGTCAAAATAGAAAGAAAGGACACTAGGAAAATGCTAGATGAATCTGAAAATAAGATTGATTTTCTGAACTCTATGTTGAATAAATTTAAAGAAGAAAATCAAAGGCATGCACAGGAAATTTTAAAGTTCACTGCTATAGAAAGAAAATTGCATGCTGATTATGAAAATTTAAATTCTGCAAATTAGTTTTCTCTATTTATAGTTATGAAATTATATAGATGAAACATGGTATCGATATATAATTGCATCTACAATTTTTGAGGAGAATTGAATTGTATATTGTAATTGAAACCTTGAATAAAAATGATTTTATGAAAATAGTGTCTCGACTTGTTTTTGAGTTTTGAAGTTTCAATTATAATCAAAAATGTTGAAAAACACAATTCACCCCCCTCTTGTGTAGCCATACGATCCTACAAGTGGTATCAGAGCTTTGTTAATAATCTTTGATATAAAATCGATACCAACTTATTTAATATTATTGCTTATTCTGCCTTTCTTGTTTTTAAATAGAAATTAATATCTGAGCATACGTTTAACTTTCTTGATTTAAGGCTCAAGTTGTTTTAAAGTTTTAAATTGTTTAAAATCAAATAGGTTGAAAAATCTAAGGTAAGATGACTTCTGGAAATGGTGATGTTTCTTTGTATGAAGGCCAAAATCTTAATCGTCCTCCTTTATTTGATAGAATACATTTTGAATATTGGAAATATAGGATGACAGTTTTTCTTCAAAGTATAGATCATAAGTTGTGGTTCATGATTTCTAAACCATATACCCATTAACTACTCCTTATAATACTTGGACAATTACTGAAAAAGAAAATGAAACTTTGAATGCTAAGGGCTTAAATATTTTATTTTGTGCATTGAGTTATAAATAGTTCAATAAAGTGTCGGCATATAAATCTGCTTATGAGGTGTGGCATGCATTAGAAGTTTGCCATAAAGGTACTTCTCAAGTTAAAGAGACTAAGATAAACATGTTAATTCATAAGTATGAACTCTTTAAGATGCATGAAGATGAAAGTATTTCTGAGATGTTTTCCAGATTTCTTGATATCATAAACTCTTTAAAATTCTTAGGAAAGAATTTCGAACAGAAGGATTTGGTGAGGAAAATTCTCAGATCCCTAAGTTCTAAATGGTCTTAGAAAATAACATCAATTGAGGAATCATGAGATTTAAATATTTATACCATGAATGAACTTATAGGAAACTTAACTACTTATGAAGTTCAATTAAATGAATCACTAAGTCACAATAAACTAAAAATGAAGAAAGAAATAGCCTTTGAAATTAATTCAGATTCTGATATATCTACTGATTCTAACGAGGATTTGATTTTGCTAACTAGGAAATTCGAGAAAGCATGGAAAGCTAGGAAATAGCAAAGAAACAAAAATGATAAACCCTCAACATCAATATCACTAAATGACAAGAATTCTTCATCCAGAAAGTATGTATGTTACAACTGTAAGAAACCTGGACATCTTTCTCTAGATTGTCCTATAAGTAGAAATGAAAAGCATAGTAGGACAAATCAGAAGAAGATGGCTCAGAAAACTCAAAAAAAGCTTTACAAGAAAAAGGCTTTGAAGGTCACTTGGGATGACATGTCTGAAGAGTCTGAATTTGAGGAATCATCATCAAAATCTTCACATTCAAAAGGAGAACCAGAGTTAGAAGACATTGCTCATGTGTGCTTCATGGCAGATGAGCCTGAGGTATTATCTGATTCTGAAAGTCATTTAGATTTTAACTTTGATGAATTATTATGTGCTCATCATGCATTATTACAAAAACTTAAAGGTTGTAAACTGGAAAATAAGAATATCAAAAACTCTTTATCCATTGTGGAAGAAGAAAATTGTTTCCTGTCTTCTACTTTAGAAAAGTTTAAATGTGTTAATGAAAATCATGCTAGAGATTTGCATAAATTTAGATTTAATGAATGTGTCTTGCATGAACAAATATAGAATACAAATGCTGAAAAATTAAAGATAGAATCTGAAAATGAAATGTTGAGAAAAAATATAAATGATCTTGAGTTAGAGATTGATAAATTAAAAATGAGAGAGCTAGATTTAAATTCTACCATTGAGAAATGGAATTTAAGTCAAACTAAGTTAGACAAACTAACTAGTACCCCTGTGGTGTCATATAAATATGGCTAAGGATTTGATTATTCTGAATATACTGAATCTCAAGCCAATAAAGGATTTATTAGTTGCAGTCCAAGTAAATCTAAGACTAAAATTCCTTTGATCATGAAACAAGGTAATAAAATATGTAGAAGTAGGTACTTCAAGGGATGAATCATGTAGTAATAATATAAATCAATGTGATTTGTCTAAATGTACTTCTAACATGACTATTAATGTCTCTAAAAATCTTGTTTCTTGTTCTAGAAATTCAGTTTCTAAAATTTTAGACAATCATAGTAAACTGAAAATTTAGAAACCTGAGCATGTAATTCAAAACACTGGTATTAGACCAATTACTGGTTCTGCATGTTCTTTATCTGAAAATTCTTGTGTAGAAAAAAATTTTGTATGTACTAAAAATGTTAATACAAGTACAAAATCTTGGTATGAACTTACTGAAATGTATGAGCATGTCCAAAATAAATTAAAATCTGATAAAAATCAGTTTGGTCTTGGTTATACTATTGAAAACAAAAAGAATGATTATAAGAGCAATAATGCTATAAGTAAGTTTGATACTAATGATAAATCATTAGTACTTACAACTGATAAGAATGTAAATGATAATGTTAAACTGTTTTTAAACAAAAAGAAGAAATATGCATTTAATGAATTTGGTCCTCAAGAACATTGGGTACTAAGAAAAAGTTTTTCTTAATTTGTTTTGTAGGAGGAAACAACATCAAAATGGATCTTGGATAGTGGAGCATCAAGTCACATGATCGGATAGAAAAGTCTACTAAAAAATTTTACAAATACCACGAAAGGAAGTGTAACATTTGGAAACAAAAGCAAGGATAAAATCATAGGTATGGGCAATGTTCAAATAAATTCGACTTGCGTTATTTCGAATGTACTATATGTAGAAAACCTAGGATTTAATTTGCTGAGTGTTATAAAACTAACTGAGAATGGATATTATGTAGCATTTGAAGATAATGTATGCAAAATTATTGATAAAAATACAGATGAACTTAAGTTTATTGCTAAAAGAAAATGTTCTGTATGTATTTTATCTTTACCTTCTGGTGCAGTTGATTTAAATTCATGTTTGCTAGCTGAAACTAGTGATGTATATCTGTGGCATAGAAGGATCGAGCATATAAATATGAAACTATTACATAAACTGTCTAGAAACATATGGATCTATTTGGACCAACAAGAATCATGAGTCTTAAACATTTACTGAGAGGTTTACCAAATATTAAATACTCAAAGGACTTTATGTGTGATGCATGTGAGTTAGGTAAACTTCACAAAATCTATTTTAAATTCAAAACTGATATATCAAGCAAGAGAGTCTTAGGACTTATACATATGGATCTATTTGGACCAACAAGAATCTTGAGTCTTGGTGGTAAACGGTATGTATTTGTTTTAGTAGATGACTTCTCTAGATACACTTGGGTATATTTTCTAGCATCTAAGACAGAAGTTTTTGAAATGTTTAAAATGTTTTGCAATCTTGTTCAAAATGAACAAAGTGTCTCTGTTAAAAAACTTAGGAGTGATCATAGTATGGAATTTGGTAATGATCAAATGGATAATTATTGTAAAGAGCGTGGCATTGATCATAGATTTTCTTTTCCAAGAGCACCGTCTCAAAATGGTGTTGTTGAGAGAAAGAATAGATCACTTCAGGAAATGGCCAAAACTATGTTGAATGCACATAAGTTACCTCAAAATCTTTGGGCTGAAGTAGTGAATACAACTTGTTATGTTATTAACAGAAGTCACTTAAGACCTCATGTTAATAAAACTCATTTTGAAATTATGTTTAATAGGGTTCCAAAAATTTCCTATATGAAACCATTTGGCTGCAAGTGTTTTATTTTTAATACTAAGGATAAAAGGGATAAATTTCAAGCCAAAGCGGATGAAGGAATTTTGTAGGTTACTCTACTAGAAGTAAAGCCTATAGAGTATATAACAAGACTTCTAGAACTATTAAAGAAACCCTATATGTAAGCTTCAATGAAAATTCTTTTAGAGAATCTCAATCTAAAGTTGATAATGATGATTTGATCAATTTCCCAAAAGAGTTAGAGATCAATAGAGAGATTGAAGATTTATCTGAGAAAATGAAAAATATGAACTTAGATGATCAAACTAATGATGAAAGTGATAGACCTTCAGATGTTGATGAGAATATTGAGGAAAATCAGAGAAATTGGCGTTATTCTTCTTCACATCCCATACCTCAAGTCATTGGTAATATTAATGAGGGAGTTAAAACTAGAGCTTCAGTCAACTTAAATAGTATGTGTATGTTTATTTCTATGGTGGAACCAAGGAATATAGAAGAAGCATTATCTGATGAAAATTGCATAGTGGCAATGCAAGAAGAACTAAATCAATTCATCAGAAATGATGTTTGGGAATTAGTCTCTCCACTAGAAAATCAGTCCATAATAGGTACAAAGTGGATCTTTAGAAACAAAACTAATGAGATTGGTCAAGTTATAAGAAACAAAGCTAGATTAGTTGCACAAGGGTATACATAGGAAGAAGGACTAGTTATGATGAAACATTTCCTCCTGTGGCTAGGTTAGAAAGTATTAGAATATTATTGGCCTATGCTTGTTATATGGATTTTAAATTATATCAAATGGATGTAAAGAGTGCATTTCTAAATGGTTTAATTAATGAAGAAGTCTACGTAAAACAAGCACCTGGATTTGAAGATATTAAAAATCCTGACTTTGTGTATAAATTGAAGAAAGCCTTATATGGTTTGAAGCAAGCACCTAGATCATGGTATGAAATGTTATCTACTTTTTTAATAGAACAAGGTTATATCATGGGAAAAGTAGATCATACTCTATTTATCAAAAGAGATGGTAAAAATCAGATTGTTGTTCAAACATATGTGGATGATATAATCTTTGGAGCAACCTCTGATAAACTGATAAAAATATTTTCTGAAGAGATGACTAGTTAGTTTGAAATGAGTATGGTAGGAGAACTTTCATATTTTCTAGGATTTCAAATTAAGCAAATGGATAAGGTATATTTTTAAATCAGGAAAAATATGCAGATGAAATGCTTAAGAAATTTAATTTTAATGATACAAGGATTCAAGGAACTATTATGAGTACTTCTTTAAAGTTAGATATTGATGACATAGGAAAATCAATAGATCAAAGAAAATACAGAAGTATAATTGGTTCTTTACTTTATTTGACTGCTAGTAGACCTAATATTATGTTTGCTGTGTGTGCTTGTGCTAGATTTGAATCTAATCCTAAAGAATCACACTCAATTGTAGTTAAAAGAATATTTAGATATATACAAGGAACTAAAAATTTTAGACTGTATTATTCTAAGGATAGTTCAATAGATCTTATAGGATATACTGATGCTGATTACGTAGGATCTAAATCTGATATAAAGAGTACCAGTGGCACATGTCAATTATTGGGAAATAATTTGGTATCATGGTTTAGTAAAAAGCAAAACTGTGTAGCACTTTCTACTATAGAAGCTGAATATATTACTACTGCATTGTGTTGCACTTAGATTCTATGGATAAGGTAAACTTTAGAAAACTTTGGATTATCTTATGATACAACTGAGATTTATTGTGATAGTAGTTCTGCAATAAATCTTTCAAAAAATTATAGGGGGAGGAGTAACAATGTCCAAAACAGATTAATATAATTCAGAATACAAATATTGGTTAATTTGAGTTTAGTTCCCTTAAGATCTTGATGAAACAATTTAAAAGACAAACAAACTATTTTAGATTCATAAGAAGAGAATGTTAAAATAGTTTACAATGTTCTCAAGATAATGTTAAGTGTAGCATGTGTGTTGTCTTCAGAAGGTTTCAATTGAATACATTTGAAACTTGGTTTTAGTAAAGTGTATTAACTGAACGTTATGTTATGTAAGGTAACGTGTAAAACTACATCTAGACAGCATTTTACTTGTTAGGTTAGTCAACTCAACGAGTTATACTTGAATATTTCAGGTACCTTGATTGAATAAATTTTATTCAATATTCATTTAAAATCCAAACCCAACTTCTATATACGTTGAGTTATTCGCCTAAAACCTTACTTAACACTTATTACATGGGCACTTAGGTTATTTGTAAACCATTGTCTGAAAATCTTTCCTGCTTGTTGTTGTTACAACCTACGATGATGGTCTTCAAGTTCTACACGGGTCGTGGTAGAGGAAAAGGCAAAAGTAGAGGAGATGCAAAAGGAAAAGAAATAGATACTGATGAAGTTCCACACACTTGGTTTAAGAAAATACTTCAAGTGGACAAAAGGTTAGCAAAAATTTATAGTGAATACTTCTTTCCTGAAGGTATACTGAATGAAGTTAGATTAGAGCTTCATAATACTGATGCAAGTATTAAATACATGGGTATTCGAAGCAAGTTTGATAGGGAATACCGAATGAAATGTGTTGAGATTGCATTTTTGGAACAGTATGCAAAATATATTGAAAAAGGTGTAGGCTCATCAAATAGAATTCCTCAAACCCCTCTAACTGGTGCACGACTACATGCATTTAAGGAAGAACATGATTATGCTATTCCTACTCCTCTATATTCAAAGGAAAAACAAACAAATATTGTTGTGGATAAAAGAAAAGTTGAAGGTCTTCGAAAGGCAATAACAATAGAAAGTGCCTTAGAAGAATTGAACCAGAAAACTTTTATAGAACAAATTCAAAAGAAAACAGCAATACTTTGAGAAGAGAAATAGAAGTGTTATAGAAGAAGAAAAATCAGAAAAATTATGCAAAATATATGGAAATAGGTGTAGGTTTATCAAATAGAATTCCTCAAACTCCTCTAAGTGGTATATAACTACATGCATTTGAGGAAGAACATGAATCTGCTATACCTACTCCTTTGTATTCAAAAGAAGTAGCATCAAATATTGGTGTAGATAAAAGAAAAGTTGAAGAACTTCGAAAGGTCATAGCAATAGAAAGTTCATTCGAAGAATTAAAGCAGAAAACTTTTATAGAGCAATTTGAAAAGAAAACAGCAATACTTGAAGAGGAGAAACAAAAGTGTTATGGAAGAAGAAAAATCAGAAAAATTATGTCTAAGGAAACAAAGTCTACTAAAAAAGGAAAATTAGATGAGCATTTATTTCCAAAGGACAATGTATGTCTAGACATTGTACCTTATAGTGCATTTGATAAACTCATTAGTTTTGAGCATACTAAAACTGATGAAGATAATGAGACTTTATTTTCCCTTACTAGAAAACTTGAGAAGAAATCCAAGTCAAATATGAGCTCAAGTTTTTGTATTAGTTCAAGTCTTGATGATGCAGAAATTGAAAAATCAGAGCATCAGGCAACTGATGTTGAACAAGTTATTGCAGATATAATTGACAATGTTGAGGCAATAACTAGTTCACAGGCTGAATTATCTAGAGTAGTAGATATTGAAAAAGTTAAGACTCCAGAAGAGCTAAATGTCAACCAACCTTCTTCAAAATCTATAGAAGTAGAGTTTGAGAATTCACAGCATGTATCAATGGAGATATCTGTTGAACAAAATGAACAATTACAAATAGATACACCTGTTGTAGTATTTGTGGAAAAATTGAACTCTGATCATTCTATAAAGACTGAACAAATGAATGTTGAGCATAATGAAGATGTTCCTTACACTATTGAAGCTGAAGAATCAAGCTTACCTGAGCAGCTTCAAGAAAATATTTTCACAGAGGAACAACATGACATTCATTTTGAAGAAGAGGTTCCTAAAGATGAATTAAACTCTGAATCAAGGCTTCAGGTATCACCTTCTTTATGTACAGTATTACAAATTCAAGGTAATTTAATTTATTTTAGATTTGAGGAAGCAGTGCAGAAATACAATAATCTGATTACATGTTAGATTCTGCATGCTCGACCAATAAAATTCAGAAATATGATTGATATAAGAGATCTATTTGAGTATCAAGGCCTCATTCAATTCTTGGCAGTTGGAACGAAATGGAAGCAATACAAAGAGCTTATTGCAGCTTTTTATAGCAATCTGGTCAAGAATGAAAATATACTGAAAACACAAATAAATAAACAAGAGTTCATATTGTCTCTTGAATTAATTTTTGAAGTTTTGGGATTAAAGAATGAAGGTGTTGTTGTTACAAACAGATTTGACATGATTAGACAATTGGAATGGAACGTTGAGTCTTTATCAAAAATTCCAGATGTATATACTAAAATGAGATTAATGGAAAATCTGAATGTAGAGGCAAGATTTATTGCAAATATATTGCATGCCAATTTATTTCAGAGAGTCAGACATAATATAGAAGTCAGCAGAAACTGTTTATATGCAACTTATGGTCTGCTGAATAGAATTCAAATCAATTAGTTTGATGTTTTTACTTCTCAACTACAACATATGAGTTCAAAGTTATTTTTTGGTGATGCTACATGTAGACTCCTTGCAAGCCAATTGAATTTATCCGACTGGCCCTCTAAAACTAAAGGCATGAGAGCTTTTAGTGTAAAGGATTTGCAAAAATTTCAGGCCATGCATCAACCTCAACAACAACAACAACAACTAATAGAATGTATAGAACAGATTCCACCACAACAACCAAGTTATTCAATCAAGCAGAACAACCCCAGATACCTCCTAACCTAGATGATGTGTTTAATGACATCAGAAATGATATTTGACATCTAGGAGATAAAATTTGTAATGCTATAAGTGATATACTTAGGAGGAATAGATAACTATCTGTTTGCTTGTTTCTGAATACGAAATGTAATGTTTGTATTCATTGTTTGATTCATTGAACAATACATTTTTCTGTAAATGTTTACAATTCTTATTATTGTTTACAGAAAGCTTTGTTGTAAATATGTCTCTTGCTTTATATTCTGTGTAATCATCTTTTTGGTTAATGACAAAAAGGGGGAGAAATGTTAAATGTTAAAAATTCAAAAGAAGAAGATGATTATGATTTTAATTGCATATATTATAAAGGGAGATAATATTTAAGTAGTTATGACAGATGATAATGTAATCTAAAAGATAATTATGTGGTTATTAAAATTTGAAAGATACTTATGTAATTATTGACATCTGAAAGTTTTATTTCTGAGAGGTGAAATTTACACAAACAATAGAAATAAGCTTAAGTGAACTTAAGTCAACAAACTTGTTTGTTGAATTAAAAGTTAACCCAACGAAGGTGCTTTGTTGAGTTAAATATATTTCATAATTGATTTAATTTGGTTTTGTCATCATCAAAAAGGGGGAGATTGTTGAGTATTTTGTTTTGATGATGTGTGCTGAATGAAAGTAATCATATTTGCTTAATTACTATTGCTTGTGAAAAGAAATTAAAAACATCAATTAATACAGAAAAAGTTTACTGATATAAATACTTGTCTATATTGGATCTTGTTGAGTATTTTGTTTTGATGATGTGTGCTAAATGAAAATAATCATATTTGCTTAATTACTATTGCTTGTGAAAAGAAATTAAAATCATCAATTAATACAGAAAAAGCTTACTGATATAAATACTTGTTTGTATTGGATCTGAAGTTAATAACTAGTTGTTTGATTGCATTAATTTCTCATGTAACTAAACGTTAAGTTAACGTGTGTTTTTATTGAAAAGCATGATATGTTTTAAAGTTATATTTTCTGTATTATGTACAGTGCATGTTTAGACAACTTGTTAAGTTAAAGTTTTGTTCGTATAGAGATCATGTGACAACTTGTTAAGTTAGAGGCTTAAAGGTTAAAATAGGTCACGTGAGAACTCATTAAGTTTGTGAGTAAAAGAAGAGACAAACTCGTTAAGTTAGTATTGTACACGTGGTGAAATTATAAGTTACGAATGTTATATTGTATCACGTGAGGTGCACATGTTTAACTCGTTAAGTTAACATAACTAAACGCGTTGAGTTGCTATATTGAACACTAAGGCAACGCGTTAGGTTAGCGTTATAAACTTAAGTTGTTATTTTTGCGCGTGGTAAAAATCTTATTATAAAAACATTTGTTTATTGCTAAATCAGTGAGTTAAAGTTTTTCGAAGACTTATAGTCGTAACTATCCGAAAGGTAACTTAAGTCATGTTTTCAGGTCTTGACACGTGTCTCACTGGTTTTATGGTAAAAAGAGTTTTTCGATGACTTACAACCGTAACTATCCGAAACTTAAACTGTTTTCGGTGAGTTATTGTTTAACCTTTTGAAAGAAAGGTTAAGCTGGTTCGTTGAGTTATCTACAGTACTAGTCACGTGAATTGGCACGTGAGAAACTCGTTAAGTTAGAAATGTTAAGTTAATATCTACTTGTGTTACTCGTTTAGTTAACATTAAAGTAACGACTTGTTATTACACTGATGAAAGGTTTTTGGACGAGAAAGTTTATTTTGCAGGAAATTTTTCAAAGATCCAAGACGATGATTAAAGAAAATTTGAAATGTAAACGTGGGTCAAAACGTGTGTATTTCGATGAAGGAAAAAGAAAAGACGTGGAGAAGTGGAAAACTGGTAGTGATTAAATGTAGAGGATATGTATGAAATTAACATACAGTATAAAAGGCATAGAATTCTCGTTGATGAAATTATCCTTGCACACAAAACGAAAATCTTTTCAAGGATCAAACTATCCCTGCACACCAAAAGAAAAATCTTTTTCAAGGATCAAAAACACCTCTGCGGGGAAAATCTCTCAAGTGAAAGCAAATTCAGTGAAGCAGAAAAAGGTATTATTTATGTCACTGAAGATTTAAAGTATCAAGAGAAAGCAAATTCGGTGAAGCAGAGAAAGACAAGATATTCGTCATTGAAGAATTGCGGAAAGAGAAAAAGAAGAAGAAGAAAGATCTCAAACAGGGAGAAATGTTTTAAATTCCGCAAATTAGTTTTCTCTGTTTGTAGTTATGAAATTGTATAGATGAAACATGGTATCGAAATATAATTGCATCTACAATTTCTGAGGAGAATTGAATTGTATATTGTAATTGAAACCTTGAATAAAAATGATTTTATGAAAACAATGTCTCGACTTATTTTTGAGTTTTAAAGTTTTAATTATATTTCAGAAAATATTGAAAAACACAATTCACCCCCACTCTTGTGTAGCCATACGATCCTTGTCGGATAAATTAAAGATTTCCAAAGAGTTAGATTTGCAATAGTTAAACTTTCAGATAGTTAACGTTTCAGATAGTTAACGTCTCATTTTTGTCAAATACTTTATGTTAAAAACTCGTATAGTTAAGTTATCTGCACGTGTGTTTTTAATGTTTTAAGTTGTCACGTGTTTTCCATGTGTGTTCGGTAATGAAAAATCGAATAGTTAGATAACTATTCGAGTTTTTAGATGCATGGATAGATAACTATTCGAGTTTTATAAAAGAACTAACAAACAGATATGTTTCTTTGTTTAGTCACGTGTTTTGTAGGTGCAAAAACTCGAAGAGTTAAAAGATAAGTGTTCGAGTTTTTACAAGACTTAAAGGATAAGTGTTTGACTAAATCGAAGACTTAGAAGATATTCTACAAGACTCTAGGAAGATAAACTTTCGATGTATCTACGAGTGGAGATCGTGGAAACTCAAAAAGATAGTAATTTAGATTAAAGAGAAAATTAGTACGTGGATTATGGATTATGGATTGTGCATCAAGTGGATGAACATGTTGAACATGAAAGACAACAGAGTTCGACTACTAATAGAGAGTACGAGCTACATTACAACAGAGGATCCCAATCTCAAAAACCAAGTTTGAATATTCAATCTAGATCTCTAACTGAAAAGTTAAGTTTGAATATTCATATTCTGAAAAATTCTCCAACATCAGAAGAAGTTCGAAATTCCAAGCAATTTCAGAAAAGGAGCTGCAAACGTAAGAAGTCTGGAAATTCGACAACTAGAGAAGAAGAAATACAGAAGCTGAGCAAATAGAAAGAAAGAAGCTGTGTGCATAAAGATCAGGTTTTATACAATTCAAAATTAGTTTTGAATAAGAGCTTTGTTTTCCTATTTGAATTGTATATCAAACATTACTATATCAAAACCTTCAAGAAGGGAATTGAGCTGAAACGATATTGTAAATTCTATTTTTAAAATAAAGAATAGAATTTCATTTACGAGTGTTTTGGGCTCTTGTTTTATTCGCTAGTATTAAAATACTAAAGACACAATTTACCCCCCCTCTTATGATACAGACGATCCTACAACTAGTATTAGAGCTTTTATTATTGTCAGATTACCTACGCTCTGCTACAACTAGTATCAGAGCTTTTATTATTGTTAGATTACCTACACTCTGCTACAATTGGTATCAGAAGCATTATTATCATAATTAAAAGCCTTCATTTCTCTATTTAGGAATCGATTTTTCCTGTCATTTACTTCAGATCATCTGTTTAAAATGGATAATTCTGAAATCTTAGTTACGACTAAGGTGTTAGGACCTTAAGGCTTACCAGAGGGGGGGTGAATGGTAAAAATTCCTTTCTTAACCTTTTAGAAATAGTTTAATGTAAAGAGATAGCAAGCACACGATAAAAGAATTCACATAGAGATTTTTAGGTGGTTCACCACTAACGGCTAGTCCACCCCTATGAGATACTTGGGCTTCACTAAACTCTTGCAAACTTACAATCACTTGCTTTAAGGTTTAAGCAAGAACCAACCAACCATTCACTTGAGCTTCCTTGAAGAAGCTTCAATCAATCCTTTCTCTGAAGTTTTGATTTGTGTACTTCAGTAAACACTAGCTTGTGAGCAACAAAGTTGAGTGTGTGATGAGCTTCTGAAATTCAGTCTGTAAATGTTGAAGATGATTTGATCTCTAAAGCTTTTCTTCTATTGAGCTTGGTGTAAGTATGCATATGAGCAAAAGCTATCTAAATCCGTTGTCTGTATCTTGTATATATACCTGACATATTTAACGATCATATTTTCTTCCAACGGATGTATTCTACTGTACTTGATTAGACTTCAGTCCCAAATACGATAAGTTACCGTTCAGAAAGTTATTTCAAGATGTCCTTTCGATTTTCTTAACCTTTCAGATAGTTAGCTGTGTAACTCTCCAAAGAATATCTGTAACTCACCGAAAGATCACTTAAACCTTTTTGCTATGTCAGATTCCAGAATATATACTACGAGCTATCATTCAATTAGATACTTATAACTGTAACTTACCGAACAGTTATTTAACTGTCGGATAGTTGGCTACAGTAACCCTCTGTTAACTTTCTGATTGCTTTAATTCAGCACGTGCATAAAAGACTGACTTAAGTTTAAGATGGTTATCCCTATAACTCACCAAAACGCTTCAAGATTTCGGATAGTTATCTTTCTAACTCTTCGAAAACTTATTTGAGCTTCTCTTTGGAATTCTACACATGGGAAATTCAGTGACTTAAGTTTCGAATAGTTAAACTGTAACTCACCGAAACTCTCTTTGAGATTTCGGATAGTTATCTAACTCTTCGATTTTTCCTTTAAGCTTTTGATTGCCGACTTCTTCATTCTGCACGTGCGTAATAGGATGACTTAAGTTTCAGAAATTTATACCTGTAACTCACCGAAAAACTCAAATAGTTATCTAACTCTCCGAAAAGAAAACTCGGATAGTTATCTAACTCTCCGATAAGTCCTTTAAGCTTCCGTTCTGTATTTCTGCATGTGATTAATTGAATGACTTAACTTTCAAATAGTAATACCTGTAACTCTCTGAAAAGTCCTTTAAGCTTCCGGATAGTTAACTCCTTAACTATCCGATCATTCAATCCTTCTTAACTGTCTGATTATCTGTGGCAGCACATTCTGAGATTTACTGCAACCTATTTGCTGCTTCGATTTGTCTATCTTCTGATCTTTTTGCTGTACAGACTAATCTTGATAAATACAATTCAAAACCTTACATTGATTTTGCATTATCAAAATCTAGAGGTCCTTTCAATCTCCCCCTTTTGATAATGGCAAAAACCTTACAATGTATTGCATGTATTTCTCTCCCTATATATCTATACAAGAAAAACACACAAGAAATACAGAGATATTTCTCCCCCTAGTTATTGCAACTTTGCTTACCAAAATATGATATTTCTCCCCCTTTTTTGCCAATTGTCAAAAAGAAGTGAGAAGACAGATATTGAGTTGGTGGAGCAATTATAGCTGAGTATCAAAATGTCTAAGTTGTTGTAAAATAGAGATGTTAGTAGAACAAGCTCCTAGTTGTGAGCTTGGAGAGTAGAGATATGAAATTATAAATCATATAAAGAACAAATCCCTAAATTTCGTCTAATATGATTAAATGTAGCTTTAGATAATGGTTTGGTGAAGATATCTGCAAGTTGTTCTTTAGTAGAGACATATTCTAAGGAAAAATGACCTTTTTCAACATGGTCTCTTAAAAAGTGGTGCCTAATCTCGATATGTTTTGCTCTAGAGTGTAGAACTGTATTTTTGGAGAGATTGATGGCACTGCTGCTATCATAGTAAATAATGGTATTCTGAAAATTTAGCTTATAATCTGCTAGAGTTTGTTGCATCCATAAGATCTATGCACAACATAGGCTTGCTGCCATATATTCAGCTTCAGTGGTGGATAGAGCTATAGAGTTTTGTTTCCTGCTGAACCAAGAAACGAGTGAATGACCAAGCAACTGACATGTCCCACTAGTGCTTTTTCGATTTGATTTGCATCCTACATAATCTGCATCACTGTATCCTACTAATATCAATTGATTTTGTGAAGAATAAAATAAGCCAAAGTCTTTGGTACCCTATAGATATTTAAATATACGTTTAACTACTTTTAAGTGTGATGCTTTTGGAGAGGCTTGATATCTTGCATAAGCACAAACACTAAACATTATATCTGGTCTACTAGCTGTTAGATACAGAAGTGATCCAATGATGCCTCTATATTTCTTTTGATCTACTGGAATGCTAGAAATGTCCTTATCAAGTTTTTCATTTGAGTTCATGGAAAATTTACAACTTCAGCCCATAGAGACTTTGGTAGATCAGATGTATTAAGAATTGTCCTTGCCATTTCTTGTATTGATCTATTCTTCCTCTTTAGATCTCCATTCTGAGCAGGAGTTCTTGGACATGAGAATTCATGCAGTATGCCAAAAGAATTACATAATTCTTCAAATTCTGAATTTTCAAATTCACCTCCATGATCACTTCTGATCTTCTTCATAGTTGAATCTTTTTCATTTTGAATTCTAATTCAGAGATGTTTGAATTCATCACAAGCTTCATTCTTGTGTGTTAAGAAAATAACCCAAGTGAATCTTGTATAATCATCAACTACCACTAAGGTATATTTTCTTCCTCTTAAACTGGCTGTCTGTGTAGGACCAAACAGGTCCATATGCAATAGATCCAGTGGTTGACCTGTGGCAATGTCTTCAATACTCTTGTGTGCTGATTTCTTTTGTTTTCCAATTTACAGTCACTACACAATTTATCTCTCTTGAATTTGAGCTTAGGCACACCTCTAACAAGTTCATGTTTGGTCAATTTTCTTATAAGTCTCATGTTTGCATGATTTAATCTTTTATGCCATAACCATTCATCTTCATTAGAAGCAACTAAACATGCATCACTAGATATAATATCACATGGAAATTCCAAAGTATAAATTGAATTATTTCTATATCTAGTAAATTTGATTTCATGTGTATCTTGTAATATAAAACAGTTTTCTACAGTAAAAAGTATATTGTAACCTTTGTCACATAATTGACCTACACTCAGCAGATTCTGTTTTAAACCATTTACATGTAAGACATTTTCTATTTTTCCATTTTCAGATGCAACATTTCCTATGACAGTAATTCTACATTTTTCATTGTTACCAAACTTAACAGATCCTGAATTTATTGATTTAATAGATTCTAGAAGTCTTTTCTTACTTGTCATATGCTTTGAGCAACCACTACCAATGATCCACTTGGACGTTTGAGCTTTCTTATCCATGCAGTCCTACAAGTCATGTTGAAATTAAGACTTTTGGTATCCATATCTTCTTGGGTCCATCACTATTAGTCCTCTATATACTAAACCTATTGCCTTTTGGTAGCCATATAGACATAGATCTCTTCTTAATGACAAACACAATTGTGCCATCTTTGTAAGATCTAATTTTTCCACCACACTAAGGGGTTTCCTGTGGTACAGCATACCTTAGGCCAAATTTACTTCTTCCTATTCTTTCAGATCCTATGATTTTGTTTAAACTATTTTCACCCTTAGTAAATTTACATACAGTTTTCTTTAAATCAGTAACTTCAGATAATAGATTTTTATTTTCTTCTTTCAGATGAAAATTTTTACAACTATAGCTATCCATTTTAGTTTTTAATTCCCTATTATCAACTAGGGCTTTTTCTAGTTTAGCAAAAACAACTTCTAGATAGGAATTTAAACTCTTTAATTCTTTCTTGTACTTCTTACATTTTACATATAAATTATCTATTGTACAGAGAAGACTATCTATATCTACATCATCATTTTCTTTTTTCGTGCAATAGGGAGATGTAGATCATTCCTCTTGTGCAGCAAAGCACATGTTTGCAGATGCCTCCTCATCTGAGTCTGATGAGGTACTAGATGAACTGCTGTCATCCCAAGTGGCTTTCAAGGCCATTTTCTTCTTATTCTTCCTTTTCCATTTCTGTTTGTCCTCCTCCTATTGAAAATGATAGTAAAGTTGAATGTGTCCTAGTTTCTTGCACTTGTAGCATGTAGGGACTTTTGATTTTGAGGAGCTGGCTTTGCCTCCTTGTCTCATCATCCTTCTGAAGTTCCTAGCCAGTAGTAACACTTCATCGTCATCCGAGCTTGGTTGATCTTCTATTGAGGGAAAAGCTAGTTCTTTCTTTTTGTCTGCTTTTCTTTCAGTGACTCATTCTTCTTCTTTCCATTCCTTCATTTGGACTTCATGGGCTAGAAGGTTTCCCAACAGATCTTCAACTGAATAGTTATTCAGATCCTTTGAATCTTGTATGGAAGTAGACTTCTGCTTCCATTCGACTGTCAGGCTCCTTAGGATCTTTTGTACCTGTTCACGATTAGAAAAACTCCTCTGAAGGCCTCTTAGTTCATTCACAGTTTCTATGAATCTAGAAAACATTTCAGTGATACTTTCTTTTTCAAGCATTTTGAATAATTCATATTTTCTTAACAAAATGCTGATTTTAGTATCTTTAACTTGGCTGGTTCCTTCATATGTAATTTGAAGGATCTTCCAATCTTCATTGAAGAATTTACAAGTAGATATTTTATTATACTGTTCACTAGTTAGTGCATAGTAAATGGAATTAAGCCCACGAGCATCCATCTGGATGATTCTTTCATCCTCCTCAGTCCAGTCACTTTCATGACTGATTGGAGTTGGTATACTATGTATAACCATTCTCCAAAGTTTCACATCTGTACTCCTGAGAAAACACTCCATCCTATTTTTCCAATAGCTATAATTGCTACCATCAAAGAGGGGAGGTCGATGGATATTCTGACCCTCTACAGTGTGGAAAGTCATGATCTCAGATGGTTAAATTTATTAACGAGATCAACCTTGCTCTGATACCAATTGTTAGGACCTTAAGGCTTACCAGAGGGGGGGTGAATGGTAAAAATTCGTTTCTTAACCTTTTAGAAGTAGTTTAATGTAAAGAGATAGCAAGCACACGATAAAAGAATTCACATATAGATTTTTAGGTGGTTCACCACTAACGGCTAGTCCACCCCCAAGGGATACTTGGGCTTCACTAAACTCTTGCAAATTTACAATCACTTGCTTTAAGGTTTAAGCAAGAACCAACCAACCATTCACTTGAGCTTCCTTGTCGAAGCTTCAATTAATCCTTTCTCTGAAGTTTTGATTTGTGTACTTCACTAAACATTAGCTTGTGAGCAACAGAGTCGAGTGCATGATGAGCTTCTGAAATTCAGTTTGTAAATGTTGAAGATGATTTGATCTCTAAAGCTTTTCTTCTATTGAGCTTGGTGTAAGTATGTATATGAGCAAAAGCTATCTAAATCCGTTGTCTATATCTTGTATATATACCTGACATGTGTAACGATCATATTTTCTTCCAACGGATGTATTCTACTGTACTTGATTAGACTTCAATCCCAAATACGGTAAGTTACCGTTCAGAAAGTTATTTCAAGATGTCCTTCTGATTTTCTTAACCTTTCGGATAGTTAGCTGTGTAACTCTCCAAAGAATATCTGTAACTCACCGAAAGATCACTTAAACCTTTTTGCTATGTCGGATTCCAGAATATATACTATGAGCTATCATTCAATCGGATAATTATAACTGTAACTTACCGAACAATTATTTAACTATCGGATAGTTGGCTATAGTAACCCTCTGTTAACTTTTCGATTGCTTTAATTCAGCACGTGCATAAAAGACATACTTAAGTTTCGGATGATTATCCCTGTAACTCATCGAAACGCTTTAGGATTTCGGATAGTTATCTTTCTAACTCTCTGAAAACTTATTTGAGCTTCTCTCTAGAATTCTGCACGTGGGAAATTTAGTGACTTAAGTTTCGGATAGTTAAACTGTAACTCACCAAAACTCTCTTTGAGATTTCGGATAGTTATCTAACTCTTCAATTTTTCCTTTAAGCTTTTGACTACCGACTTCTCCATTCTGCACGTGCGTAATAGGATGACTTAAGTTTCGGTAATTTATACTTGTAACTCACCGAAAAACTTTAATAGTTATCTAACTCTCTGAAAAGAAAACTCGGATAGTTATCTAACTCTCCGACAAGTCCTTTAAGCTTCCGTTCTGTATTTCTGCACATGATTAATTGAATGACTTAACTTTCAAATAGTTATACCTGTAACTCTCTGAAAAGTCCTTTAAGCTTCCGGATAGTTAACTCCTTAACTATTCGATCATTCAATCCTTCTTAACTGTCCGATTATCTGTGGCAGCACATTCTGAGATTTACTGCAACCTGTTTACTGCTTTGATTTGTTTGTCTTTTGATCTTTTTGCTGTACAAACTAATCCTGATAAATACAATTCAAAACCTTACATTGATTTTTGCATTATCAAAATCTAGAGGTCCTTTCATGATGGACAGACCACTAATCGTCCTCCTATGTTTGAAGGTAGCAATTATGGCTATTGGAAATATAGGATGAAAGTATTCTTTCAGTCAATCGATTTCAAATTATGGCATATAATTAGCAATCCTATAGTGTTAGTTACGACTCCATATGATACTTGGACTTTTGATGAAAAGGAGCGAATGACACTAAATGCTAAAGGTTTAAACATCTTGTTTTGTGCTTTATCTCATGATCAATTTAATAAAGTTTCTGCATCTCAAACTACATATGAGATATGACATGCATTAGAAGTTGCCAATGAAGGTACTAATCAGGTCAAGGAATCTAAGATCAATATGTTAGTACATAAATATGAGCTTTTTAAAATGCACGAAAATGAATGTATCTCTTACATGTTTTCCCGTTTTCTTGAGATTGTAAATTCATTAAAATCTTTAGGCAAGAAATTCGAGAAAAAAGACTTGGTAAGAAAGATCCTTAGATCTTTAACTAAAATTTGGGATCAAAAGACAACATCTATTGAAGAGTCCAAAGACTTAAATACATATACTCTCGATGATCTCATAGGAAATCTGACAGCCTATGAAGTACAACATTTAGATCCCAAAGGGAAAAATCCTAGAAGGGATTTGGCTTTTGAGGCTGATAAAGTTTCAAAAGTCACTAGTGGTTCTAACGATGATTTAATGTTGTTGACTAGAAAATTTAAAAATCTATTGAAGAAATACAGGAACTTCTGGTTAGTAAAGACATCTAGAGATATGGAGAAAAAGTCATTCACGAAAGACAAAAGTATATGCTACAAGTGCAATAGGTTGGGTCACTTTCAAACTGATTGCCTTCTTAACAAAGATAATAAGAATTCGAGGAGGAATTTCAGGAATAAGAAATTCAGAAAGAGAATGGCGCTTAAAGTGACATGGGATGACTCTTCAGCTTCACAAAGTGAAGAAACAAAGGATTCAACATGAGACAATGAATCCTCATCAACATTAGATTCAGAAGAAAATCTAGCAAATGTATGCTTTATGGCAAAATCCAGTGAGGTATCCTCTGATCAAAATGCTAATTTTGATAGTTTTGATGGATTACTTATTGAATACAATAGACTGGCCAGAAAATATAAGAAAGTCAAAATAGAAAGAAAGGACACTAGGAAAATGCTAGATGAATCTGAAAATAAGATTGATTTTCTAAACTCCACGTTGAATAAATTTAAAGAAGAAAATCAAAGGCATGTAGAGGAAATTTTAAAGTTCACTGCTATAGAAAGAAAATTGCATGCTGATTGTGAAAATTTAATTGCTAATAAGAAGAAAATGATCTGTGAAATTGAAAAACTAGAACTGACTTTTACTGATTTAAATTCAGAAATTGAGTTGTTAAAGATTAAAGTCTGTGATCAAAAAGCTATATTAAGTAAATGGAATAATAGTCAAACTATAACAAATGAACTTAGTAGTAAAATATCAAATGTAGTAAAATATGGTATTGGTTTACACGATGCATCTTCTGAAAATTATATATTGCATGATGGTACTGCTAAAAATAATGTCTTTATTTCCAGTACTAAGAATAGTAAGAGAAAAACAATTCTGTGTGTAATTAAAAAGGGAGAAAAATATGTGCAAGTTGATAAAATGCAGCATATAAATGATAGCACACAATGCAAGAATTTCAAAAGAAATCTTCAGAAGAATCAAGCTAAGACATTTGAGAATTTTAATATTCTTGATCAATTTTCTTCATATTTAAAGAATATCAGATATTGGCAATCAAATAATGTTAGAAATGAAAATTTCAACTTTAGTTTACATAGAGATAAATGTTCTGATAATTATAACACTAAGAGAAAGAAACGCAAGAATAATTATCAGAAAATAGATAAGTTGAAGTCTAAAAATATAGATTATTTTGATATGACTCTCTCTAAAATTCTTGGACCTAGTCAAAAATGGGTTCCAAGAGATAAAATCTCTTTTTAACTATTTTGTAGGTACATAAATCAAAATGGATAATGGATAGTGGAGCATCCAACCACATGACTGGAGATCCTTTAAAAGCTTAAATGAAATAACAAGCAAAAGAGTATTAGAACTAGTGCATATGGATTTATTTGGACCTACTAGAACAACCAGTCTAGGAGGTAAACATTATGCTTTTGTACTAGTTGATGACTATTCTAGATTTACTTGGGTCTATTTTCTAGGTAATAAAACTAAAGTTTTTGAAATATTTAAGATATTCTGTAATAAAGTTCAGAATGAGCAAAATGTTAAAATTCAAAAACTTAGGAGTGATCATGGTACAGAATTTGATAATGATCAAATGGACACCTTTTATGAAGAATTAGGCATAGATCATAAGTACTCATTTCCAAGAGCTCCTTCACAAAATGGGATAGTAGAACGTAAGAACAGATCACTTCAGGAAATGTCCAGAACCATGTTAAATGAGAATAAGTTACCCCTTTTTCTCTAAGTAGAAGCAGTTCATACAGCATGCTATGTTATAAATAGAGTACATCTAAGACCAATTTTAGATAAAACTCCTTATGAGATATGGTATAACAGGGTTCCCAAAATAAGTTATTTAAAACCCTTTGGCTGTAAGTGCTTTATTTTAAACACTAAGGAACGAAGAGACAAATTTAAAGCCAAATTAGATGAAGGGATTTTTGTTGGTTATTCCATTAGAAGTAAAGCATATAGAGTTTATAATAAATCAACAAAAACCATTGAGGAAACCCTGCATGTGAAATTTCATGAAAATTCTCATTTGGATTTAAGACATGCTGAAAACTTTGATTCAGAAATTCTCCCAGAAATAGTACCAAATGATGTTGATAGAGAAATTGATAGATTATCTGACGGAATAAGAAATCTAAGTTTGAATGATGAAAATTTAGAAGAAAATAATGTCATACCTATAGAAAATATGGAACAACATAGAAATTGGCGTTATGCTTCATCTCATCCTATTGATTAGATAATAGGCGATCCTAATCAAGGAGTTAGGACTAGGTCATTAGTAGTCAACATTTGTGGTGCTTATTCATTTGTTTCTTTACTAGAACCTAAGAAAATTGAAGATGCCTTAGAAGATGAATTTTGGTTTTTAGCTATGCAAGATGAGCTAAATCAATTTATAAGAAATGAGGTATGGGATCTAGTTCCACCACCTGAAAATCAATCCATAATAGGAACTAGGTGGGTATTTAGATACAAAGTAGATCAAGATGGACATATAGTTAAAAACAAAGCTAGATTAGTTGCTCAAGGTTACAAGCAAGAGGAAGGAATTGACTATGATGAAACATTTGCTCCTGTTGCTAGACTACAATCAATACAAATTTTGTTAGCATATGCTTGTTATATGGATTTTAAATTATATCAAATGGATGTTAAGACTGCTTTTTTAAATGGATATATAAAAGAAGAAGTGTATGTAAAACAACCTCTAGGTTTTGAAGATTCAAAACATCTTGAGTATGTTTACAAGCTTAAGAAGGCACTATATGGCCTTAAACAAGCTCCTAGGTCTTGATACGAAAGATTATCTAAATTTCTTATGGAAAAAGGGTACTCTATGGGAAAGGCAGATCACACTCTTTTTATCAAGAAGATCGAAAAAGATATATTAGTAGTTCAAATCTATGTAGATGACATCATATTTGGAGCAACAAATGATAAATTAGTTGAGTCCTTTTCGAAAGACATGACTAATCAATTTGAAATGAGTATGATGGGTGAACTATCATTTTTCCTAGGCTTACAAATTAAGCAATTAGATCAGGGTACTTTTATTTCACAAGAAAAATATACTCAAGATTTATTAAAGAGGTTTGGTTTAGACAACACTAAAATAAAGAATACACCAATGAGTACTATCACCAAGTTGGATAAAGATGACTCTGGAAAAACTGTAGATGTAAAACAATATAAAAGTATGATTGGTTCATTACTCTATTTAACAGCTAGTCGACCAGATATTATGTTTAGTGTGTGTACTTATGCTAGATATCAATCAAATCCTAAGGAATCACACCTACTTGATGTTAAACGAATTTTTAAATATCTATTTGGAACCATCAATTTCGGATTGTTTTACTTTAAACACAGTTCTTTAAACTTAGTAGGTTATAGTGATGCTGATTTCGTAGGATGTAAGTTTGAAAGAAAAAGCACTAGTGGCACTTGTCAATTGCTAGGTAATTCTTTAGTGTCACGGTTTAGTAAAAAGCAAAATTGTGTAGCATTATCTACAACTAAAGCTGAATATATAGCTGCTGCACTTTGCTGTGCTCAAATCCTGTGGATCAGACAAACCTTAAAAGATTTTAATTTAGACTATGAACCAACTAAGATTTTCTGTGATAGTAATTCTGCAATTAGTTTATCTAAAAATCCTGTCTTACATTCACGAGCAAAACATATAGAAGTTCGACATCATTTTCTAAGGGATAATGTTATAAAAGGAAAAATAATATTAAATTTTGTTCCTACTACAGAACAATTAGTAGATCTATTTACAAAACCCTTAGATGAAAATACATTCTCAAAATTACGATTAGAACTTGGTATGTGTAGGTTATCTGATATTTAAATGGTCCTGTTCATTGTATTTTGGTTTGTTATAAGGTAGTTTTAGAATTTAATGTCTTTATTATTAAAAAAAAAAAAAAAAAAACAAAACAACATATCTATTTTCGAATTACAGTTTTATGGTAGTTAAGAATTTATGAAATTCTGATTTTTATTGAAGTCAATTTATTTAAGAAAAAATCAGAAAAGATTAATTAAGGAAAAGTTAAATTGATTCAATGTGAGTGCCTACTATATTTTTGTTACTTATGTATATGCTATTACAGAGATTTTAACAGGAAAATACATAGAAAGTATGTACTTTTTATTAAAGGAAAGTTATTAACATTCTGTTAGAAAAATTAAGTCTTGCGGTTGCCTCTAATTTAATTTACTGTCTTGTTTTATTTTTGTTTATTTTTTGTCTGTAATTACTTGAGTAATTAAGTCCGTTGGGGGATCTTAAACCCTAGTCACTTAAACCAACTGGTTTGGGATGTGCTGACTGAAAACTCATTTTGTAAGTAATTCAGATTATATTTAAAAAAAAAAAAAATTACCTGTTCTCACTTGTCATTGAGTAATTGGTTATCTTTCCCCTAAGCAAGGGATTATGATCACATAAAAAGATGATATTGTGGGAGGTAATACATAATATATATATATATATATGAATATAATAAAAAAAAATAAAAAAAGGGGGCAATGTACTCAAGCTTAATTTATCTTTCAAGGTGTTATAACAATCCTGACATAATCTGTGCATATAATCCTTTTTATTTTTGTTATTATCGACTCTTTACACATAATGTACGATATTTATTTGTCTTAAGTTGTGTACTCATTATTGAAATCTTTTAAGTTTCTGTAGGTATATCTCTATGAATTATCTTTTGTAAACTGAATAAGATAAAAGCTAGAAAGTCTAAATTGTTAACTCTACTACTTATTTCTATATTTCATTCAAATTAAATTAAAAAAAAAGAGAGACTCAAATCTACTTAAGGCTTAACATCCTCTTTAAGTAAGCTATTTGACCTTTTTAAGCCAACTCTTCTTAGGGCTTGGTAACCTAGATTAAGTACGCCATAGATTCTTTACACTACATTTATGTAGGGGGAGCAATTTCTCGTATAATAATTCATAACTTTTGAACTATTATATGTTTTCATGAAAGAATCTACATAATTTCAGGAAATACACCTTAATTAAGTACATTTCTAAACTGTCGGTGACTTGCAGGTATTTTAATTCTTAAGTATCCGAATTTTCTATTGTTTCGGCAAGTTATACAAGTATCGGACAGTTGTGTTTTAAAACGTTCAATAGACTATTTTATTATTTCCTGAAGTACACGTGTCGAAACCATAATGCATGACATAAGTGGATTTTCGGTAAGTTATCTCTAACTCTCCGAAATGCGTCTAGGCATCGAAAAGTTAGATTTGTAACTGTCCGAAACTTCTCTTTATTATAAAACTGCTTAAGTACACGTGTCGTGATCTGGACGATTGACTTAAGTTATCTTTCGAAAGGTTATCTGTAACTCTCCGAAATGCACCTGAGCATCGGATAGTTAGGTTTATAAGTCTCTGAAATTTTCTAAACACCTTAAGTTCAATTTGTGCACGTGTTGAATTTCACTACTTTATAATGTCTCAGTTGAAACTCGAACAGTTATGTTTAAATCTTCGAGTTTTCCCACCTATTCCTTCGAGAAACTCGAACAGTTATCATAGGTCTTCGAGTTTTCTCACTTTTTCACTTAGCCTGAAGTTATTTTCTTTATATGCACAATTACGCTAAGTATTCTGCAATTGTTGGTTGTAAAACTTGTACAATTATTGCAAGCACTCGAGTTATTTATAGGTAACGGATCTTATATTTATAATTTCAATGATTGAATCCATTTTTCGATATATAAACTTGGAGAGTTATGAATGTTTTCCTAACAACCTTTCGTGTTTCTACCTTGGTAAAACCCTAGCTTCACAATCTTTCCTTCCACTAAGTTCTACAGTGCAAAGCGAAGATTAATCAACAATGTCAAGATGTGGAAGAGGATGTGGTAGAATGACCAAAGTGCAGAAAAGAGAGATGGAACTTCAGAAAATGCAGAATGAAATCAACGATATTTACTCCAGGTACACTTTTTCAAATGAAGTACTACACGAAATCAGAAAAGCTATTCAAGATGAGAAAAATTTTTGTTGGAAATTTATTCGAAATTATGTTGAAACACAGGTTAGACTAAAACAGACTGAACTTTCTGCATTACATTTATGGAAAAGAAATTTACAACCTAACCTTGCGGTTGTAAGTTCTAGACATGTATTAGAGACATCGGTACAGTCTATCACTTATTATGGAAAGAAGTGGGGACCAATGATCGAAAATGCAAACAGGGAATTACAATCCTTGTATTCTCAACATTATTTTCCCCCAGTTGTTTTAGATGATATTAAACGGTATATCGATGAACAGAAAACTGCCATTAGCAAAATAGGCCTTCGAAGTGAAGGACAAAGAGTTTATCAACTCAAAATGGCAGAGGTGGAGAGCTTAAAACTCTATATTCCATTATTACCACCTAGGCATCATGGTGAAGGACCATCAAGACAACAGGTGCCTTTAACAAGAGAAATTAAGACAATTTTAGAACCTCCTAAACAACCTGAAACACTGCAGACATATAGTCGGAAAAAGAAAAAGACAATTGATTATTTTGGACTAACTGCAGGTGTACAAGGAATATTGCATCAAAAAGAAGAATCAGTGAAAAATGGAAAACTATGCTCCATTGCAGAAGCTGGACAGACATTTTTGTCAGGAATCCTAGCAGATGTGACAAATATTGGCTTACAAGCATATACTCTAAGGTATTGTGTCACATTAGTGCATAATGTATCTTTTAATACAATGGACAGTTTTTCACACAATGCTGCAAGCACACATTCTTTTCCTACAGAAAGTGAGAATGTAGGAAATTTTGATGATATATATACAGATGATATCAAATTTGATGATATTATTGATGACGTAGACATTGAGTCTATGAATTTTGAAGATATTTCATCTAAAGAGGAATGTACAGATATTATTCCTCTTACTGTATCTCGAATAGAGACTTTTGAATTTTGGTACAGTTGCTTATACTACACTTTATATGTATGGTTATGTCTATTACAGTATATCGTACACTTGTTAATAAATGTATATAATCAACAACATACACAGTTACAAATAGAATATGATACTACCAATGTCCCACATATACAAATTTTAGAAATACAGGATGATTCTATTCCATAGACAGATATAGAACATTCTTTCATATAGAGATAGTTGTATAGATCACATATAGATATACAGGTTGCTGATATACAGATTGTTACAAAGACTATTGCTACTGAAATGTTTCCAGAAGAACAAACACAAGAAATTCAGCAGATTATTGATACGACAATAACAGATATTTCAGACATTTATACTAGTTTTGATAGAAATTCCACCAGTTCTGAAAGATCTGACAATATAGATGCTACTGATAATATTGAAACAAGTCCCAAATCAGAACATCATGACAGGAAAATACCTAATCCTAAACAGAGTTTAGATGCAAATACACTATTATGGTTCAGAAATAATTCCTGTTATGACAAATTTCAGACATATAAAACTTTTACAGTTTTATATTAAAGACTAGTTAAGTTTGAAGGGATGGCATACATACGTGAACTGTTTGAATTTCAAGGCTTGTTGACTCTACTTCCACAACAGCCAGACCATCTTGCTATACCCGAACTTCTCAATTGTTTTTACTCAAACTTAACAGTGGAAGAAGGTATTCATGTTTCTAATATACAAGAAAATGACATATATTTAACTCCAGATTTACTTCATCAGGTACTTGGTCTGAAAAATGAAGGAGTTAAATTATCAGAAAGAAAACAGGTTTATCGATTGGGATGGGACATTACATGTTTAGCCAAAGATCCAACTGCCAACAAACCATTAACATTACTAAATAACTTAAATGGCCAAGCACGTTTTATTGCAAAAATATTGCATGCTACATTGTTTCAGAGGTTTGGTCATGGGGCAGAAGTTGGCAAATGTTGTCTTTATGCTACATACACATTAATCAACCATATACAGGTGAATTGGTATGATATTTTTGTTTCTCATATCTTATATTTGCAGAGTAAATTATTTTATGGTGATACAATTTTGAGAATTGTGGCAAGTCAAATAGATATTACACCTTGGCCACAGAAAAGATTAAAGTCACAATCTTTCTCTGCAAAGGAACTCCAAAAATACCAAGCGGTAGATACACCTATCCTTAGAACACAACAACAATAGGTTCGGCAAACACAGCAACAATCCACAGAATTTACAGAAACACAGCAACATGCAGATATACAACAAGGTATACACAGAGAAATACATATAGGTATAGATACAGACATACATACTGAATTTTTACAGCAACCATCACAAGTTTCTCAAAATGATTTAGATCAGGCATTACTTGATCAGATAAACAGAGTTAGTACAGATATTGCAAAGACAATTTCAGATACTTTGATTGATATTTTTCGAAGACAAAGAGGCTTGTGATTATACAAATTATGTATTACATGATTTATTTTTTGTAATTTGTAACCAAAACCATTATGTAAACTGTTTACTGATTTTAAAGTTACGTGATTATTTTTCACAGTTTATGATATTAAACAGTTTTTGCTTCATCCATAAATCCTATGTATGATTGACACTATCGTTTTGATTAATATATACTTAGTAAGATATCCTTCCTTACATTTATAAAACTTAACTTCCTAAAGGAGGAGAAAATAGTTTGTTTACATTTTTATAATGCCAAAAAGGGGGAGATATAAATTATGTGACTTATTAGGTTTTGACATCATCAAAAAGGGGGAGATTGTTAGGTATTTAATTTTGAAGATGTATGCTTTATTAACGTATTTAAATAAGTCTACATAATATTCTCTAAGTATATTTCTCTAAGTATAATAGTTAACAGATTATTGGAAAGTTTCATTTTTATGTCTGATAAATTAAAGATTTCCGAAGAGCTAGATTTGCAATAGTTAAACTTTCGGATAGTTAACGTTTCATTTTTGTCGAATACTTTATGTTCACTAGGTCGTGAGAAGCTCAAGATGAGTGACATCCGAGATTTAATTTTGAGTGAGGACATTTGTAGGAAAAGTGAATTGTCAGCTTCAACTTCTGCCCTTAGTGTTGAAACTAGAGGGAGAAGTAAATCAAAACAATTTAAATCCAAAGGAAGGTCAAAGTCTAGAGGTACTAGTAAAATGAGAGCAGATATCAAATGCTGGAACTGTAATCAATGGGGGCACTTCAAGTCACAATGTAAGGCTCCCAAGAAAGACAATAGAGGGAAGGAATCAGAAGGAGTAGTTGCAAATGTTGTCTCCTACGATTCAGATGATGCCCTAGTCTGCTGTGTTGATAGTTCAATTGACTCATGGGTACTGGACTCAGGAGCTTCTTTCCACACTACCTACAAGAAGGACTTGTTGCACAGTTATCGTGCAACTCCTATGAAAAATGTGTACCTAGCTAACAACACAAGTCTGGATGTGTTGGGAATTGGAGAGGTACACATTAAAACAAAGCAAGGGATATGGAAATTGCAAGAAGTCAGATATGTTCCAGATCTTGCAAAGCAATTAATTTCCATAAGTTCCTTGGACAATGATGGTTATCTGATTGCCTTTGGTGTAGGTAAATGGAAGGTAACCAAATGTGCAAGGATTATTACCTCAGGACAGAGGACAGGCACCTTATATTTAACATCGGATCAAGATGAATCCATTGCAGTAGTCAGTGATACTGAAGACACTAACTTATGACATAAAAGATTGGGACACTTAGTGAGAATGGACTGAAAGTTTTAGTGGCAGAAGGGAAAATCCCTAAGCTAAAAATGCCAATTTAAGGATATGTGAGGACTGCATTGAGGGAAAGCAGAAGAAAGTTAGCTTTGCTAGGAATCCTCATGATCCTAAGTCATAGAAATTGGAGATAGTTGACACAGATGTGTGGGGGCCTGCTCCTATCAGTTCTTTAGGAGGTGCTCTCCATTATGTCACCTTCATTGATGACTGTACAAGGAAGGTGTTGAGTATTTTGTTTTGATGATGTGTGCTAAATGAAAATAATCATATTTGCTCAATTACTATTGCTTGTGAAAGGAAATTAAAATCATCAATTAATACAGAAAAATCTTACTGATATAAATACTTGTCTGTATTGGATCTGAAGTTAGTAACTAGTTGTTTCATTACATTAATTTCTCATGTAACTAAACGTTAAGTTAACGTGTGTTTTTATTGAAAAGCATGATATGTTTTAAAGTTATATTTTCTGTATCATGTATAGTGCATGTTTAGACAACTTATTAAGTTAGAGTTTTGTTCGTATAGAGATCACGTAACAACTAGTTAAGTTAGAGGCTTAAAGGTTAAAATAGGTCATGTGAGAACTCGTTAAGTTAGTGAGTAAAAGAAGAGACAAACTCGTTAAGTTAGTGTTATACACGTGGTGAAATTATAAGTTACGAATGTTATATTGTATCACGTGAGGTGCACATGTTTAACTCGTTAAGTTAACTTAACTAAACGCATTGAGTTGCTATATTGAACACTAAGGCAATGCGTTAGGTTAGTGTTATAAACTTAAGTTGTTATTTTTGCACGTGGTAAAAATCTTATTATAAAAACATTTGTTTATTGCTAAATTGGTGAGTTAAAGTTTTTCGGAGACTTACAATCGTAACTATCCGAAAGGTAACTTAAGTCATGTTTTTAGGTCTTGACATGTGTCTCACTAGTTTTATGGTAAAACGAGTTTTTCGGTGACTTACAATCATAACTATCCGAAACTTAAACTGTTTTCGGTGAGTTATCGTTTAACCTTCTGAAAGAAACGTTAAATTGGTTCGTTGAGTTATCAATAGTACTAGTCACATGAATTGGCACATGAGGAACTCGTTAAGTTATATATATATACTTGTGTTACTCGTTTAGTTAACATTAAAGTAATGACTTCTTATTACACTGATGAAAGGTTTTTGGACGAGAAAGTTTATTTTGCATGAAATTTTTCAGAGATTCAAGACTAATGATTAAAGGAAATTCGAAATTAAACGTGGGTCAGAACGTGTGTATTTCGATGAAAGAAAAAGAAAAGATGTGGAGAAGTGGAAAACTAGTAATGATTAAACATGGAGGATATGCATGAAATTAACATACAGTATAAAAGGCATAGAATTCTCGTTGATCAAATTATCCTTGCACACAAAACGAAAATCTTTTTAAGGATCAAACTATCCCTGCACACCAAAAGAAAAATCTTTTCAAGGATCAAGAACACTCTTCGGGGAAAATCTCTCAAGTGAAAGAAAATTCAGTGAAGTAGAAAAAGGTATTATTTATGTCACTGAAGATTTAAAGTATCAAAAGAAAGCAAATTCGGTGAAGCTGAGAAAGACAAGATATTCGTCACTGAAGAATTGCTGAAGGAGAAAAAGAAGAAGAAGAAAGATCTCAAACAGGGAGAAATGTTTTAAATTCCGCAAATTAGTTTTCTCTGTTTGTAGTTATAAAATTGTTTAGATGATACATGGTATCGACATATAGTTGCATCTACAATTTCTTAGGAGAATTGAATTGTATATTGTAATTGAAACCTTGAATAAAAATGATTTTATGAAAACAATGTCTCAACTTGTTTTTGAGTTTTAAAGTTTCAATTATATTTCAGAAAATATTGAAAAACACATTTCACCCCCCCTCTTGTGTAGCCATACGATCCTACAATTGGTATCAGAGCTTTGTTAATAATCTTTGATATAAAATCGATACCAACTTATTTAATATCATTGTTTATTCTGCCTTCCTTGTTTTTAAACAGAAATTAATATTTGAGCATACGTTTAACTTTCTTGATATAAGACTCAAATTGTTTTATCATTTTAGACTGTTTAAAATCAAATAGGTTAAAAAATCTAAGGTACGATGGCTACTGGAAATGGTAATTTTTCTTTATATGAAGGCGAAAATCTTAATCGTCATTCTTTATTTGATGGAATACATTTTGAATATTGGAAATATAGGATGACTACTTTTCTTCAAAGTATAGATCATAAGTTGTGGTTCATGATTTCCAAACCATATACTCCGTTATCTACTCCTTATAATACTTAGATAATTACTGAAAAAGAAAATGAAACTCTGAATGCTAAGGGCTTAAATATTCTATTTTGTGCATTGAGTTATGAATAGCTCAATAAAGTGTCGACATATAAATTTGCTTATGAGGTGTGACATGCATTAAAAGTTTCACATGAAGGTACTTCTCAAGTTAAAGAGACTAAGATAAATATGTTGATTCATAAGTATGAACTCTTTAAGATGCATGAAGACGAAAGTATTTCTGAGATGTTTTCCAGATTTCTTGATATCATAAACTCTTTAAAATGCTTAGGAAAGAATTTTGAACAGAAGGATTTGGTGAGGAAAATTCTTAGATCCCTAAGTTCTAAATGGTCTCAGAAAGTAACATCAATTGAGGAATCACGAGATTTAAATGTTTATACTATGAATGAACTAAATTTAAAACTTCTAAAAAATCCAAACAAGTTTTTGGCACCGTTGCCGGAGAATTGGCACGGTATAATCTAGGTTTTAATTTTTTAGATTAGACTTGAGCCTTTCAAGTGTTTTGGTTGTGCATCTTTAAAGGAGATAATTATGGAAAATAATTTCTATGCCTTTGGAGATGAATGTTCTCTTTATTATGACTTATGTCATGTAGAGGGGCATACCACAACCAATTGCATTTTTTATTATTATCTACCTCAACCATCATAAAATGTTAAACAATGTAATAAATGTTTAATGTTAGGACATAATGAAGAAGAATGTTTACAAAACCCTGAAGATGAAATAGTAAAAGTCATTAATTCAATTAATTACTATCATGAAGAAAATGAATGTCAAAATTATTATACTCAACCAACTATTTATGAACAACCAATTGAGGAAAAAGAATTTAGAATTATGAGTGAGGTGCAAGCCTTAGGTAAACAAATTGAAGATCTAGCTAGGATGGTAAAAGAAGGAGGTTATGAGATAAATCCATCTATAGGATTAGAGGAGTCTTCAACCCAACCTAGTGAAGAGGTAGAGCACCAATTTCAAATTAATATAGAAAGAGAACGAGAGGATAATTTAGAAAATTTTGTAACAATTGAAGAAAATAATGAAAATAGTGGGAAAAATTTAATTGAAGAAAGTGACGTAGTAGATGCTTATGTAACACTTAGATCAGGTAATGTCACTTATAAGACCCCACCCATAAGAGAAGAAAATGAAATAATTAGACAAGAAGAAGAAAATAAGGAAAATGAAAATATTGAAAATCAACATAGTAATTTAGATGGAGAGGGAGTAGATTTAGAATCTAAAGAAAATCATTTAGAACCTACTCAACCCATAGCTTTTGCACCTTATCTTGATAGGTTAAAATCAAATGAAAATATAAAAAATGAAGACATTGAAAGAATTTTTAAACAAGTGTAAGTTAATATACCTCTCCTTGATTTATTAAAACAAATGCCTAACTGTGCTAAATTTCTTAAGGGGTGGTGCACTAAGAAGAGAACCAGGAAAGTCATTAAGAGAGCCTTTCTGGCTCAAAAAGCTAGTTCTCCCTTTACCAACCACCTTCCTTTTAAGTTAGATGATCTAGGTACTCCTTTGATTTCTTGTATTATTGGGGATAAAACATTAGATAAAGCTCTCATAGATTTGGGAGCTGGAATTAATGTCATGCCAAGTAGTGTTTTTGAATCCCTAGGATTAGAGGGCCTGGTGAAAACCAAAACTATTGTACAGTTAGCTGATAGGTCTTTAAGATACCCTCGAGGGAAGATCGAGGATGTCTTAATTAGGATTAGAGATTGTATTTACCCTGTAGATTTTTTAGTTTTAGAAACCTGTAATTCTCTACATAAGTCTGATTTTATTCCTCTTATTTTGGGTAGACCATTTTTGGCCACTGCTAAGGCAGTGATTAATTGTAAGTCAGGTGTCATGAGGTTGACTTATGGAGATAAGAGAATTGAGTTGAATGTTTTCCATCCTAAAGGAGGAACAAGTGAGGAGCATAAAGATGATGAAGTGAGTGCACATATGCTCCAATTTTTTGAAGATGAAGAGGATGGAATGGATGAGCTTGTGCAGGTAAAGATGCTAAATGTTTTAAATGAATCAAACTCAGGAATGAGATGTGAAGATGATGAAGTTGAGATCATTGGAGGAGAGGATGAGGAGAGCCAAGTTTGGGAACTCCCCACCAATACTCCACATGAACTCCCAACTTTAGAAGCTCCTTCATTAGAGTTGAAACCTTTACCTGATAATTTGAAATATGGATTTTTAGGAGAACATGAGACTTTTCCAGTGATTATTGCAAATGACTTGTCTAGAGAACAAGAGTTGAGTTTGTTAGATTTGCTGAGGGAATTTAAAGAAGCCATTGGTTGGACTATGGCAGATATCAAAGGTATAAGTCCTGCTATCTGTCAACATAGAATCTATTTGGAAGATAATGTTGTGCCCTCTCATGAGTTTCAAAGGAGATTAAACCTTAACATACGAGAGGTAGTTAAAAAAGAAATAATTAAACTTTTGGATAATAATATCATCTACCCAATCTTTGATAGTACTTGGGTCAGTCCTATTCAGGTTGTCCCTAAGAAATCTGGAGTGATGGTAGAAGCAAATGATAGGAACGAGCTCATCCCTGTGAGGAAGCAAACTGGTTGGCGTGTGTGTATTGATTATAGAAAGCTCAATGTCACCACCAGGAAGGATCATTTTCCATTGCCCTTTATTGATTAAATGTTAGAAAGATTAGTAGGGCAAGAATATTATTGCTTTCTTGATGGATACTCAGGTTATAATCAAATTGTTGTGGCACTTGAAGACCAAGAGAAGACAACCTTCACATGCCCTTTTGGAACGTTTGCATATAGGCGAATGCCTTTTGGACTTTGTAATGCACCAACAACTTTCCAAAGGTGCATGATGGGCATTTTTAATGAAATGACTAAGAGTTGTCTTGAGATTTTCATGGATGATTTTTCTATTTTTGGATCTTCATATGATGAATGTTTGAAGAATTTAATATCAGTGCTAGAAAGATGCAAATTGAAGAAGCTGGTCTTAAATTGGGAAAAGTGTCATTTCATGGTCCAAAGTGGAATTGTGCTGGGACGCGTGGTCTCTAAGAAAGGATTGGAAGTGGATAAGGCAAAAGTGGAATTAATTGCCAATCTACCTAAGTCTAAAATAGTTAAAGATATAAGATCCTTTCTAGGCCATGCTGGATTTTACAGGAGGTTCATTAAGGATTTTAGCAAGATAGCTAAACCCTTAACGAACTTGTTAAAGGATGTCCCATTTTTGTTCAACCAAGAGTGTAAGGAAGCATTTTATAAGATTAAGAATCAACTTGTATCATCCCCTATTGTCCAATGTCCTAATTGGGCATATCCTTTTGAGGTTATGTGTGATGCTTCTGATTTTGCAATAGGGGGCAGTATTGGGACAAAAGATTGATAAGCTTCCATATGTAATTTGTTATGCCAGCAAAACCCTCAATGATGCTCAGCTCAATTATGCAATCACTAAGAAAGAACTTTTGGCTGTTGTATTTGCTTTGGAGAAATTTAGGTCATATTTGATTGGAGCCAAAGTAATTGTGTAATTGTGCATCATTAAAGTATTTGTTGGCAAACAAGGATGCCAAATCACGTTTGATGAGATGGATTTTATTGCTGCAAGAATTTGATATTGAAATCAAAGACAATAAAGGATGTGAAAATGTTGTAGCTGATCATTTATCCAGACTACAGTTAGCACCCTCAAATTCAGAAGTTGGGGAGTCATTTCCTAACGAGCAAGTTTTAATGGTTAATGTCGTCCCATGGTTTGCAGATATTGTTAATTATTTAGTCATGGGATCGATGCCACATGATTGGACAAGGCAGGATAGGAAGATCTTCTTGTCTCGAGTCAAGTATTTTTACTAGGATGATCCTTATTTGTTTAAGCAATGCCCAGACTTGATCTTGAGACGTTGCGTCCCTAACAATGAGGTTAGGAGTGTTCTTTCCTTTTACCATGACTAAGCATGTGGGAGACATTTCGGCTCTAGGAAGACTGCTGCCAAGGTGCTGTAGTGTGGATTTTACTGGCCAACTTTATTCAAGGATGCACATCAATATTGTATAAGTTGTGCCAGATGTCAACAACTAGGAAAAATTTCAAAGAGAAACATGATGCCTCTTAACCCCATTATTGAAGTTGAAGTATTTGATGTTTGGGGGATTGACTTCATGGGCCCATTTCCCATTTCAGCAGGATATCTTTATGTGTTGTTGGTAATTGATTATGTTTCCAAGTGGATTGAAGCTCTCCCTACTAGAACTAATGATAATAAGGTAGTTCTGAAATTTGTAAGAAATAATATTATATCAAGGTTTGGTACGTCTAGAGCCATTATAAGTGATAGGGGCACACATTTCTGTAATAGAAGTTTTGAGGCTTTAATGAGAAAATATGGAATTGTGCATAAAATTGCTACCCCTTATCACCCCCAAATGTGTGGTCAAGTTGAGAGTGCTAATAAACCAATTAAGACAATTTTGGAAAAGATGGTTAACCACACAAGATGGGATTGGGCAGATAAGTTAGTGGATGCATTATGGGCATACCGAACTGCTTACAATACTACTCTTAGAATGACCCCCTATAGAATGGTATATGGGAAAGCTTGCCACTTGTCGGCAGAATTGGAGCATAAAGCTTTTTGGGCTATAAAGAAACTCAATTTGGATTTAGAAGTAGCCGGTCCACTTAGGAAGTTTCAATTGGTAGAATTAGAGGAGATGAGGGATGAAGCTTATGTAAGAATTGTCTCAGGGAAAGAGAAAATGAAAGCTATTCATGATAAAAAGATAAGTAAGAAATCATTTGTCCCTAGACAAGATGTTTGGTTGTATATGTCTAGGCTTCATACTCATCCTGGTAAGTTAAGATCTCGTTGGGCTGGGCCTTTTGTGGTGCATAAGGTATATCCTTATGGTTCCGTAGATATCAAGAATCCAAAAGACCACACCATTTTCAAAGTTAATGGACAAAGGCTCAAGCCTATTTTGAAGACACCTGCTGGTATTGAATTCAAAGCTAGAGAGGAGAATTTGCAGGAACCTCAATATGAATAAATGGAATAGTAGATTTTGTTTTTCTTTTCCTTTTATCTTTGTTTTGTGTGTTTTCTTTTAGTTTGTTTCACTATCTTAATTTAGTTTAGTAGTTAGAAGTTTTATTTTATTTTACTCTTTTGTTGTCTATTTTTCTTATCTATGGTATTGTTTAGAATGAAAAAGTGCATATTATTAACGGTTAAATGATGGTTAATTGCACAATATTTAGCTTATTATATGAGAATTAAGCAATTATGTTATAATTGCATTGTTATATGCTTTAATTGAAGAATCTGCTAAATTTTGGGGAATTAATGTTAATTTAGTACATTTATGAACTGTTAGTAAGTTGCAGGCTATGAAATTCTTAAGTATCTGAATTTTCTGATATTTCGGATAGTTATGTTTAGCAGACCGAATATGTCGGATAGTTATGTTTATATTGCCGAATAGTTATGTTTTGAGAGAATATTTTATTATTTCCTGAAGTACACATGTCAAAAACATAATGAATGACTTAAGTGAACTTTCGGTGAGTTATCTATAACTATTCGAAATTGCAGCTGGCCATCGGATAGTTATCCCTGTAACTCTTTGAAATCTCTTTTTATTTATAAAATAGCTATGGACACGTGTCATGTTCTGGGAAAGTGACTTAAGTGGATTTTTGGTGAGTTAGCTGTAACTATCTGAAATGCATCTGAGCATCAGATAGTTAAACCTGTAACTCTCCGAAATGTTATTTTATAATTAAAACTGTTGTTGACACGTGTCGAGATTTGGTAGATTTACTTAAGTTATGTATCGGTGAGTTATTTGTAACTATCCGAAATGCATTTGAGTATCAGATGGTTAAGTTTATAAGTATCCGAAATGCACCTGAGCATCGGATAGTTAAATTTATGCACGTGTTGAATTTAAATGCTTTAGTGTATCACGTGAGATGCACATGTTTAACTCATTAAGTTAGCATAACTGTACGCGTTGAGTTACATGAATATACATTAAGGTAATGCGTTATGTTAGCAACTTATTTCTTTATATTTTCTAATATGCCACTGTAGCGGTTGCAGAAATAGGACAGTTGGAAGGAAAAACTACGTTTGCACGTATTGTGTAGGAGAAGGAAGCATCGTCGTTGATATGAATGAAGGAAATCCAATCGATCATTCAAGCAGAAGCAGTTACTACTGAAGAAATATAAAAGAAAAGAAGAAAAAAAAAAAAGAGTGTGATCAATGTGTGATCGATGGACAGACAGTGTGTGCAGAGGAGGATGAGCGTCGCAATTCTCTAAAGTACCACACCAACCATCATCATCACCATCATCACCACCATAATCACCAACCATCAGAGGTCTGTGAGGATACTTGCTTGATGTCGGGTCGATTCTGAGCCAAACACAGTGCCTGACAACCACTGTGAGGAGTGATCGCGTCATGGGAAGGGAAGCCATTTTCACCAAGCGCCGACTCATATTTCAGGAGATCGTAAAGCTTTTAGCCTTAGCTTCGGGTTGATGCCTGTATGTTGAAGAGGAGATCATCTTGCAATTCTAGACTCGCGATTCTATAGGGAGAGGAGACAGAATTGTAAGTGGTTTAATTTTCAATGGTGTAATCGCGTTGCAAGTAGTGTCGGAAGTATTTACTATCAAGTGAGATTAATCTTTACATTTCACCTTTCGCCCATTTCCATGTTCACATCAAAACAAAAATACCAAAAATAATTTATCTTTGTTTATATGTTGTATTTGAGTGTTGTATTGTTTGTGTTGTATCATTATTAATGTTATCTGTATCAGTTTTGTGATTGTTTTATGTTAGTTTTAATTTTACAGTACTAAAATTCGTTCGTACAAAAGACTTAAAGATTTTAATGGTTACTGTTTGAATCATCTGAATGTTAGTATTGCTTAATGATAAATCCAATGTTAACTAGCATTAAAAAGCTTAATTGATGTTATTTACAATCTTTGGAATCGCCCAATGGTTGGCCGAATTCCTCTGTAAATAGCAATATTATAAAGAAGAGACAGGCTCGTGGAGTTAACTTAAGTCCACGAGGATAGTCCGTTGAGTTAGCCATAACTCAACGAACTTTGTCCGTTGAGTTAATTGTAATTCAACGGAGTGCTTATTGAATATAAATTTGAATTGTTAACAATCAAACAGTTCTTAAATTCGTCAGCAATTCCCTATGGGATCGACCTGTACTTGCACACTGATACAATAGACACTGTGCACTTGCAGTTAAAGTACAAATTGGAATTAATATCTAAATTGTATTAAAGGTTGTTTGTTTACTTCTAAAAGTAAGAATAGACATAAAGATAAATTAACTAAGTAAAACAGAAGTAACAAATCCAAGTTTTTCTAGTGTAGTGTTGGGAAAACCCAAACAAGTTTTATGGCGCCGTTGCTGGGGAATTGAATTGAAGTGAATTGAATTGATATAAGCAATTGTTAGAGCTGTTTCGTTTTAATAGCCAGAGTTGTGTTTTCTTTTGTAATTGAGAATATGGCAGATGCTTATGCTCAAAGATTTTTGAAACCTGTAATTAGCATATGTGAATTCTGCAATTCTGAAGGACACGACATTTCTGATTGTTTGAAATTGAAACATTTACAGATTATTAGATCCCATGAATAACAAATGAATTATCCTCAATATAATAGAGCCGGGTATGAGAATCCTATAGTTTACCCAACTGATGGTCAGTATAGAATGTGTAATATGATGAGAGACACTGAAGTTTGGGATAGCTATGACAGACTGGAGCATAGTATAGAGCAAAATCTGAACAAACTGGAATATTTTATGTGTTAGCAACAAGAAGTCAACCAATTAAATTATAAATAATCATCCGCAAACAAGTGGACAAGTAAACCAATTATGTGTAATATAATTGCCAGATTTGGAATACCTAAAGCTATTATTAGTGATAGAGGAACTCATTTCTGTAATAGAAGTTTTGAAGCCTTAATGAAGAAGTATGGAGTAAACCACAAAATTGCAACATCATATCATCCGCAAACAAGTGGACAAGTAGAAAGTGCAAACAAACAAATTAAATTAATCTTGGAAAAAGTAGTAAATCCTACTAGAACAGATTGGGCTAATAGATTGATAGATGCACTTTGGGCTTATAGAACTGCTTATCAAACGAGCTTAGGTATGTCACATTTTAGGCTAGTATATGGTAAAAGTTGTCATTTACCAGTTGAAATAGAACATAAAGCTTATTGGGCATTAAAAACTCTGAACACTAATTTAAATCAAGCTGCTGAAAATAGGAAAATGCAACTAATTGAATTAGAAGAATTTAGAAATGAAGCTTATTCGAAGACTATAAGAGAAAAAGAGAAAATTAAATTCTGGCATGATAGAAAAATTATTCCTAAAAGCTTTGAAATAGGACAAGAAGTATATCTTTATATGGCTAGACTTCATAACCATCTAGGAAAATTAAGATCTAGATGGACAGGACCTTACATAGTTCGAAATGTTTATCCTTATGGAGCTATTGAAATTGAAAATCCTAAAAATCAGAATATATTTAAAGTAAATGGACAAAGACTTAAACCTATTTTGAAAACACCAAAAAGTTCCTTTGGAATTATAGAAGAAGTCAGAGTAGAGGACTACTCGAGCTTTACTTAGTAAGAAATCAGTTTTTATGTTTATATATATATTAAAAAAAAAAAAATTAAAAATATATATAAAACATAAAAATAGTTGCGGTTCAACCAACTGGATCCATCGGTATGACCGGAACATTAAAAAAATTGTATAATAATTTTTAGAAAAAATATTGGTTTTACCGAAACATAGTATCGATTCAACCAAAAGAAAAATAAAAAAATAAAAAAATATTTAGGTCTGATCAAAACATAGTATCGGTTAAACCAGTAAAAAAATAGAAAAACTATTCTCTGTAATATTTTTATTATTATATTTGCTTGTACGGGGAGTCCGTTGAGTTACGCTTAACTCAACGAGCTTACTCTATTGAGTCTTGAGTTAGTCAACGAGCTTATTCCGTTGAGTTAACTGTAACTCAATGGAGTACTATAGCCAAGACCGTAGATAAAATAGTCATAGTTGGTTCGGGAAATGTCCCGATTACCCGCCTAAACTTAGGGCTTATTTAAACTAAAACCTAGGGTTTTGGGGGCATTATCCGGCAAATCATTTTGGAATCTAGAACAGTAGAAATCAGAGCGATTCCGTGCTGTTGTGTAACTCCACGATGAGGAAGATAACGCCTGAATTCTAGGAAGAGGCTGTTGATACATCAAAATTTCTGAAGGAATCAGAAGAGTGGCACACGCGGCAGAAGATCAGAAATACGACAAGAGAGAAAGAATTACAGAAGGTAGAATCAGAACTTTTCAATTTTAGAAGAGATTTAGTAGATATGGGTATACAAATACCTCAAATAATGGAAACACGAATCAGAATAGCAACAGAAATAGCTGTAAGCAAGGAAAGACAAATAAGGCCAAGTAATGAAGTTGCCCTAGAATTAATCCAACGTAAGTCTCGACTCTAGTTCAAAAGACGAATCTGTAGACGAGCTAAATGGACGATCTGGGAGCAAGAAAGGAAAGAAAATGAAGAAGAGGCAACTGAAGAATGGGAGGAACCAACTACTAAAAGACCTACTCTTGAGGAACAGCAGTTAGGACCTTCAGTTCCACCATTTAAGCCGTTGGCACGAGTAGAAATGATGGGGCCTTCGACTGAAGAAGAAATAAGAAAATTTGCAAAACTGGTTCAAGTTGGGAAGAACCAAGGAGAATCAGAAGATTTGGCAGTAGCCAAAGCCCACCTAGTGTTTGATGCACTTTACAAAAAGAGGGCTGTAGAAAAGTTGAAAGCCCAATATAAAATCAAAGTGGAACAACATCACGAAGCTACTGCCAGAACTGTTGCCAAACTTGCTGCAAAAGGAGATGAAGCTGGTCCTTCGAGACTAGCAATTATTAGAAGAATTAAACAGGAAGAGCCAGTACCTGTGGCTCGAAGGCCTGCAGAGCCTATTTTTGTGGATTTAATTTCAGAAGATGAAGAGGAAGAATAGCCACAACTAATCAGAAAAAGGAAAGGAAAAGAAAAAGTGCCTGAATATGAAGAAATTAAATCTAAAGTACTAATTTTTATAGGGCCTGTGGAGCAGATTTTTATTAACCTGCTATCCGATTCTGAGGAGGAGCAGGAGGAGCAAAGAAAAGAAGAAATTCAGGCTGAAATTAGTCTGCAGCCTGTACAAGAAGAAACAGAAATTAGGGTAGAAACTGAATTGCCTGTGACTCCATCCCAATCTGTTACAGAATCAGAAAGAACAGTAACAGAACAGATTGGTAGTCAGGAGAAAGAAGAAAGAGTAGAAAATGAAGAGGCTAAAAGAAGCTATTTGGACAAAAATAATTTCACAGATTCCACTGAAGAGTAAGAAACTCTTTAGCAAATTATGGAAAGAATTCAAGACAGAGTGGAGAGTTCTGCCGGCCCACCACCACAGACAAAAGCAAAAGCAAAAATTCAGGAATCTGAAGAGAATGTTCAAATGCAGCCTATGCTAGAGGAAGATCAAGTACAAACCCCTCTGGAGCAACAAAGTCACCTTCCTAACCCGACTGAAACAACAATTTTGAATGAAGTACACTTTAGTAGTCAGGAAGCTTATACTAAATATCAAGAAAGAAGGGGTTATGACATTATTTACAGTAGACCAGTAAATTGGGATGGAATGCAAGAAATCAAAGATCTATTTGAATTCCAAGGTCTACTGCAATTTATATCTTAAGAAAGAGGGCATGCAGTATATGAGAATTTAGTGCCCTGTTTCTATGCAAATTTAAGAGAAGGAGAAGGAGGATTAATTTGAAACGTGGAGGAAGCTGATGTACAAATAACACCAGAGCTTCTCCACAACATTTTTGGTTTAAAGAATGAAGGAACAATAATTTTGGAAGATACAACTGCAGTTGAATGGACTGAGCAGCAAATTAAGGATTGTTTAGCTATCAATCTTGGTGTGCCATTATTAAATAGATTGAAGCATTTAAATGGTAAAGCACACATGGTAGCTAACATTCTGATTAAGAATGTCTATCAACGACAAGGCCATGACATAGAATTGAGTCAATTTGTCAAATGGGCCACATATGCAGTTGTAAATAAGATCCAAATAAATTGTTCTGCAGTTTTTATCTCCAAGCTGAAAATAGTGAAGAAGAAATTATTTTATGGAGATTTGATTCCACTGCTGATGGTGGACTGTATTGATTTCACGAAATGGGCATAAAAAAGAATCAGATCTAGAACCATTTCAGTGAAAGAATACAGGAATTTTGTAGCTGCAGAACTAGTTGTACCTTTTGGAGGAATTTCGGGAGTAGTAGAAAGGATAAATCAATTAGAGTAGCAATTAGAAAAACTCCAAAAGGAAGTAGATGAACTTAGGCATAGAGATTAAATTGTATTGATTCGTCTACTTGTGTAAAATTGTATGAAATTGTATGATGTACTTGTAATGATTCATATTAATGAATATAATTTTTCAGATGCAATTTTCATACGTGTTTTGGATGTGAAATGAATGGAATTTATTGAATATTATGTAATTTGTGGAACTTTATGAATGAATATTGAACAGATTTACAATTTGCTGAATGACAGGATAACTGCTTAAAAATTTCTGCATGTTATAAGGTAAAAAGTAAATTCTGCATAACATAAAATGACCTGCAAGTTAAATCTTTATATAATGTTCAGATTTAAATGAATTCTAATCAAAATGATGCATTAATGACATAGATTTAACTTTATTACAGTTAGCAGAATGACAAAAAAAAGAAAAAAGAAAAAAAAAAAAGAACTTATGAGAGTGAAGCTTAGAAGTGTTAATTCAACGAAGTAAGTCGTTGAGTTAACCGTAACTCTACGAGGTTAGTAATATAATATAAGGTCACTTTGTTGAGTTATCTGTAACTCAACGAGGTTAGTCCATGGAGTTAGCAACAGTAACCGACTGTGTTCCGTTGAGTAATCTATAACTCAACGAGGTTAGTTTGTGAATTAAGCAAAACAGTTATTCTTCTAACCACGAATGAAACTTCGTCGGTTTAGTGGTTACCAAAATTTGAAATTAGTAGTGGTACACGTACCCATAAAAATAGGAACCACGATGCACGTTGCAAGACACGTTCTTACAACGAGATTTATTCACTTTATGGATATGCAGTATATATATGAAATAGAATGTTATTTACGAGTTACCAGCACTTTTAAAAGAAAGGAGAAGGCATTGGAGGAACTGGAAGGAGAAGCAGCTAATTCAACTTCATCCGACAACAAATATTTATAGAATGGAAAGCTTCAGACTGGTATGTAATTAATCTTCTGCTATTTATTTATGAGCACATGGACTCGTTCTCTAAGCACTAAACGATTAGTAAGAACACCTACCCAGGAATTTTCATTACAGAGGAGTACTGAAAAATTTTCTGAACTGAACTTTAATGAAATTCTTTAGGGTGTAGCTAACCTTTCTTTAAAAGAGAACGTAGAGATGGCTGCTCTAGTAGAAAAACCATTATGAGAGATTCTGTATCTTGAATTAATTAATGAACCTTCATGTATTCGATTGCCAAACATTTAGGGAGATAGGTTTGAACTGAAATCTAATTATATTAGTCAATTGCCACATTTTCATGGATTAGAAAAAGAGGATGCCTATTATTTCCTTAGAGAATTTAACGAAGTTTGTCAAATGATGAAAATGCTGAACATTAGTATAGATGATATTAAATTTAGATATATCCCTTTTTCTTTAAAAGACACACCTAAGAGATGGTTATATACTTTATCGCTTGATTCAATTTCTACATGGACTGAATTTTGCTCTGTTTTTCTGGAAAAATATTATCCAACACATCAAACGATTAAAAAGAAGAAAGAAATATTAATGTGTAACCAAAAACAAGGTGAATCATTCTGAAAATATTTTGAAAGATTTAAAGATTTACTGACTCAATGCCCACATCATGCAATGAGTAAAGCACAATTAATAGGTATAATTTATGAAGGCATAGATGTTTCAACGAAATCTTTATTAGAATCTACTTGTCAAAATGGATTTTTAAAATTATGTAGTGAAGAAGCATGGGCATATTTAGAAAATTTTGCAAAAAGAATTGCACAATGGGAAAATTTGGCTGAAGCTATTGCAGATAAAAGAATATTGCCAAGAGGAATGCATGAAATAGATTCCAATACTATGCTTGAGGTGAAATTAAATGAATTAACAAAGAAAATAGAAGAGTTATCATTAAATCAAAAGCTAGCAGAAAAGAATGTAAACATAAATGACTTAGATATTATTTATGCTAGAAACTAGAAAGATAACTTGGGAAATTCTTATCATCCTAATTGGAGAAATCACCTGAATTTATCTTGGAGAAACAACAATTTCTAGGGAGGAGAAAATATAAATGAAAAGAACATAAGTTATGAAGTATTAATTGAACAAGGAGCTAGAATAGAGAAATTAGAAAAGATAATCCAACAAGTAAACAATCGTCTAGAATTTATATTTGGAAATGCTGCAATTCAAAATCAGAATAGAAATATATCACTTAGACAGAAGGAACCAATGGAAGTTAAACCTATTAGACGATTGCCAGTACAAGCTATACCTAATTTTGTCAATAGAACGGTTAATGAAATTGATACCTCTTCTAGGAGGGCAGCTGAATGAAGCAGCATATCTGAAGCAACTATTTGTATGTATATATGTTTTTTTATTTTTTAGTTATTAGTATCGTAGAGTTAATTTTTAACTCAACGAACTTAGTCTGTTCAGTTATGCCTTAACTCCACGAGGGTGTGTAGTAGTGATGTTAATTTTTGTCTCTACTAAATTTTTGTTTGTGTTATACAGAATCGACAAATGGAATTGATGCAATTACCGTTGGATGCACTAAGGGAAGTACTAAGTAACTTGTCAGCTAAAGATCTGTGCAGGCTGTATTGTGTATCAAAGGAAATTAAAGACTGTATTGAAGAAAAATATTTTCAAGGACTACAAGCTGCAAAAATGACTAAGATTAGAGATGGATTTATATGGAGGTCATTTAATCGTAGTTCAAATACCCATGAATATCTGGCTATGGAAGAAACTACTGGAATTCCACCCAATGCATTAGAAGGAATAAATCATATTATGGAGATAGATGAAGGATTAATCATATACAAGATGAGACCAAGGTATGCATGTTTATTATTACCTGATATTTTGATAAGAAATCCTATAACAGGAGAAGAATGGAATATAGGAAGACTTAATAGATTTGAAGCACCAACTGTAAATTGTGGGTCAGCTTTAATATTTTCTGATAAAAATTCTACAATTCCTGAAAAATTATATTATTGGAGACCTACAGGAAATTGGGGTGGAGATTTACGCTTAAGTGTGTATAATTTTCTAAATAGATCTTGGAATGAAAACATTATAATATATCTAGGACAGAAATCATTAATTAACCAAACACATGTCATACTTGATGGATATATGTATTTAGTCACAGAGATATCAATAGCATATAGATCTGATTTATACATAGTGAGCATAGACAGTTATGATGATTATATAGAAATTTTACCTGTACCGAGTGAAATAGCTAAACCACCATCTACAGAATTTAATGAAATTCAAATAGGAATGCGGTATAATGAAAAAGATGATCCTACTTTATGTCTGATAAGATGGTGGGATGAACTGATGAAATTTCAAATATGGATTATGGAAGACATGAATGAATGGAAGTGGGAAGAGGAGTATATTGAAATAGATGTAGAAATAGAAGCTGCTACATTACCTTGGAATCAAAAAGTATCCCTTTCTACATTACATATCATTAATGGTAATACACTCGTATTTGGAATTTATAATATATTGCATGTTTACAAATTAAAAAGGAACAAGAACTGCATTAAAACAGAATTAATAGCAAGAAGAACTATGCCTAAAAAGTTTGCTTGGACTGATACATTTATTCCATTTGTTTCTACTTTTTAAACATGTTCTTAAGTTGTGATTTTGTGTGTTTAATGTTGTGTATTCTGCATTTATTTTTAGAAAAGAAAAAAGGAATTTTGAAGATTTCATGTTCATTTTATAAAAAAAACAAACAAAACAAAATATCAATCCATTTTGTTGGTATCTATTCTGGGAAACCAACTGGCTTGCTTGTGAGCCACCAAAGGCATAGGAGCCTGGGTTCCACACAAGATACTGAATTATCAATGTCTATTAAATGTTATTTTGTTATATATTCTGTGTTTATTTGGGAATGAAAAGTTTTTCAGAATCAAAAATCGGAATATGCAAAAGGAGATACAAATGGAACAAGGTATGTAACCAATTACTTATCCTGAATTTTAAATCAAACAAAACTTTATTCATGCTTGCTACAATTACTGTATTTATTGTCAAATCTTTTACATTGAGGACAATGCAAAATGTAGGTATGGGGGGAGGTAATTGAAGTTAACAGCTATGTAAGTTTGTTAATTAAAGAAATTAAAATGGTACTGCAAAGTTTTGAGTAAATTGAAAATTTTTATGAACTTGCTGTAACTATTTGATAATTGAGACTGTAAAATTTTTATAACTGCTTAAATGTTATTTAGAAGGCGATAGAAGATGCTATAGAATTTATTATTTATGCAAATCTAGATATAGTATCTTATGATTTTTCTGAATTTCATGAGTTTAACAGTTTTACAATTTTAAAATGGAATCAGAATACTTAATGAAAAATTAGTAAATTATTTGAAGTCCTAAAGGAGCTGAAATATGAATTCTAGATTAAATGAAACACATATGATTAAAGATACATTTAATTTGATTGATTGAACTTGTAGAATGATTTATGTGTAGATCTTATTAAACTACAGATAAAGTATGAGCTTATTGTTATGGATTCATATTTTTAGTAAATGATAGAAGCAGGATTATATGAGATTGGTGTTTTACTGCATCTGTATTAATGAAATGCGTGCATATACAATATGTGATTAATGCTTTGTTTTGTGTGTATTTTGATTGAAAAAAAAAGAAAAAAAAGAAGAAGAAAAATTATTGAGAGTTTATTGACTTGTTTGATCACGAGCCTTTTGTACTTGAGCAGATAGGTATGTAAGGATTGTTGACCTGAAAAAGGACTCTTGAAATCTAGCAACCTAAGATCCTAATCAGATATGCGATTGTTGACTGAAAGCTTGTTACATGGGTACATTAGAAAGCTCTTGTATGATTCAAGCTTGTCAAATTAACTTTTAAAGAAAAAAAAACATATATTGTTCTGAAAAGATACAAGTGTTTTGTGAAATACAGATATCTTACGAATCGAGTATATTTTCTGTTATCTAGAATTGTTGAAATATCAATCTGGAATTGACTTTTGAAGTTGTTTAATGGAGATACAATTCTTTATTCTACTTGTCTTAATCAGATTGAATTGGATTGTACTTTGATTCGTATGTTGTTGAAATTTCTTCTAGAAATCTTATTGGAAAATTCAGGATGATAGATGATGAAAAAAAGAACAAACGATAATATAATTAACACCTATATGATGATGATATACTTTGTATGTAATTTACATATATTCTAAATATCTTTGCAGGTTGATTACTGAAACATATAAAATATATTTTTATGCTAAACAGAAGAAAAAACAAAAGGGGAAGAATTAATTCTAGCACTTTTAAAGACCAATTAATTAGATCTTAGTTTGCTAAGGGACTAGCAAAATTTAGGTATAAGGGAAGTGTTTAGAATGAAAAAGTGCATATTATTAACGGTTAAATGATGGTTAATTGCACAATATTTAGCTTATCATATGAGAATTAAGCCATTATGTTATAATTGCACTGTTATATGCTTTAATTGAAGAATCTACTTAATTTTAGGGAATTAATGTTAATTTAGTACATTTATGAACTGTCGGTAAGTTGCAGGCTATGAAATTTTTAAGTATCCGAATTTTCTGATATTTCAGATAGTTATGTTTAACAGACCGAATATGTTGGATAGTTATGTTTATATTGCCGAACAGTTATGTTTTGAGAGAATATTTTATTATTTCCTGAAGTACACGTGTTAAAAACATAATGAATGACTTAAGTGAACTTTCGATGAGTTATTTATAACTATCTGAAATTGCAGCTGGCCATCGGATAGTTATCCTTGTAACTCTTCAAAATCTCTTTTTATTTATAAAATAGCTATGGACACATGTCATGTTCTGGGAAAGTGACTTAAGTGGATTTTCGATGAGTTAGCTGTAACTATCCGAAATGCATCTGAGCATCGGATAGTTAAACCTGTAACTCTCTGAAATGCTATTTTATAATTAAAACTACTATTGACACGTGTCGAGATCTGGTAGATTTACTTAAGTTATGTATCGGTGAGTTATCTGTAATTATCTGAAATGCATCTGAGTATCAGATAGTTAAGTTTATAAGTATCCGAAATGCACCTGAGCATTGGATAGTTAAATTTATGCACGTGTTGAATTTAAATGCTTTAGTATATCACGTGAGATGCACATGTTTAACTCGTTAAGTTAGCATAACTATACGCATTGAGTTACATGAATATACACTAAGGTAACGCGTTATGTTAGCAGCTTATTTCTTTATATTTTCTAATATGCCACTGTAGCGGTTGTAGAAACAGGACAGTTGGAAGGAAAAACCACGTTTGCACGTATCGTGCAGGAGAAGGAAGCATCGCCGTTGATATGAATGAAGGAAATCCAACTGATCATTCAAGCAGAAGCAGTTACTACTAAAGAAATATAAAAGAAAAGAAGAAAAAAAGAAGAGAGTGTGATCAATGTGTGATCGATGGACGGACAGTGTGTGCAGAGGAGAATGAGCATCACAATTCTCTGAAGTACCACACCAACCATCATCATCACCATCATCACCATCATAATCACCAACCATCGAAGGTCTGTGAGGATATTTGCCTGATGTCGGGTCGATTCTGAGCCAAACACAGTGCCTGACAATCACTATGAGGAGTGATCGCGTCGCGGGAAGGGAAGTCATTTTCACCAAGCGTCGACTCATATTTCAAGAGATCGTAAAGCTTTTAGCCTTGGCTTCGGGTTGATGCCTGTATGCTGAAGAAGAGATCATCTTGCAATTCTAGACTCGCGATTCTATAGGGAGAGGAGATAGAATTGTTAGTGGTTCAATTTTCAGTGGTGTAATCGCGTTGCAAGTAGTGTCGGAAGAATTTACTGTCAAGTGAGATTAATCTTTACATTTCACCTTTCGCCCATTTCCATGTTCACATCAAAACAAAAATACCAAAAATAATTTATCTTTGTTTATATGTTGTATTTGAGTGTTGTATTGTTTGTGTTGTATCGTGATTAATGTTATCTATATCAGTTTTGTGATTGTTTTATATTGGTTTTAATTTTACAGTACTGAAATTGGTTCGTACAAAAGACTTAAAGATTTTCATGGTTACTGTTTGAATCATCTGAATGTTAGTATTGCTTAATGATAAATCCAATGTTAACTAGTATTGAAAAGCTTAATTGATGTTATTTACAATTTTTGGAATCGCCCAATGATTGGCCGAATTCCTCTGTAAATAGCAATATTATAAAGAAGAGACAGGCTCATGGAGTTAACTTAAGTCCACGAGGATAGTCTGTTGAGTTAGTCATAACTCAACGAACTTTGTCCGTTGAGTTAACTGTAATTCAACGGTGTGCTTATTGAATATAAATTTGAATTGTTAACAATCAAATAATTCTTAAATTTGTCAGTAATTCCCTGTGGGATCGACTTGTACTTGCACACTGATACAATAGACACTATGCACTTGCAGTTAAAGTACAAATTGGAATTAATATCTAAATTGTATTAAAGGTTGTTTGTTTACTTCTAAAAGTAAGAATAGACATAAAAATAAATTAGCTAAGTAAAACAGAAGTAACAAATCTAAGTTTTTCTAGTGTAGTGTTGGGAAAACCCAAACAGGTATTGTGGAGTGTGATCTTATTTTATGGAGATTATCTGATGTGCATTATTGTTATAATTGTTGTTTCATTACTGAAGTTCATGTTTATTATTTCATGTGCTAAAATACTTATTATTGTTTTATCATAACTGTTACTTATCCACATGTAGCTCTTGTAGAAGTTTTTCACAGGTTTAACATATGGAGACTACAAAAGCTAGGAAGAATCGTCAATCAAAAGGGAAAACAAAGCAACTAGCACAACCAGCAAAAGTAACATGGGTAGAAAAAGGAAAAGCTCCTATCACTGCAACACAACCATCTACAAGTGCAAGAAATTTCAATGCTGTAATAGAGAAGTCTATGCTCACCTTTGAGAAGTGCTATGAAGATGATTACATCTGTTACTTTGATAAGACAAACAAAGATGAAGAGCGAAAGATGACGAATGCGAAACCACGAAAGAAGATGGATGCAGAAATTCAACGCTTTATTAATCAAATTGACTAGGGTTTTTCTTTCTTTAATTAGCATATAATTTAATGATGCATGAATAAGACAACATGTAGTAGGCTAAAAGAGTTATTTCATTACAGATTATGTTGCATTATCTTCAAATTATATCCTTTAGTACATACCTTATATGTAATTTTCAAGATATTTTTGTAACAAGAATTCCATGTAGGCATCACAGGTATGGAATAAGGTTTGACTTTAAGTGACTTCAATCTGGTATGATATCTATATCCCCTCTTTTATATTACATTGAGGACAATGTCAGATTTAAGCATGGGGGGAAGGTGAATTTCATTTCATTACAATTGCTTTGATAGGCTCATATTTTAAAATTTTAAATGCATGATTTTATTGTATTTTTACTTGAAAAACACACTTGATGAGATTGTCTATTCAGTTGTCACTATTAGATTTTATGGGACAACTCCATTTCCTTTTGAGTGGTGAGACTCCAGGACCAAAAAGCACAGGACCTATTAGTGATGTTCTCTAAAGAAGATGAGTTTAAGCTATTTGTGTTCTGAGTTGAGTCTTCCTAGTCACTTGAACTTACGCCTTGTTATTTTTATATACACCTTTTCTAAGTGATCCCTAAGCCAAGTGCCACCACAATCAGGTTATTCATTACATGACCTTTGGTGAGATATTTAGGATCTTCCCAAACTTCTACGAGATTTTGAAGGATATGTTTAGGAAAACACCTAAGTTATCACATCTAGCGTGCTAAGGAGTTTCTTGGGGTAGGTTAGGCTTAATGGTGAAATAAGGTATTTGATACCATTGGAAAATTCTATTGTTCAAAAAAAAAAAAAGGGGGGGGTCAAAGTGGCCTAAAAAAAAAGAAGAAAAGAATTTGAAATGAAAAGAGAAAGAAAAAAAGAAAGTAGAAAAGAAAAAAAAGAGCTTTCAATGTAGAAAAGGGGCTCGGAGATATATGGGATGTGAGGAAGTAGTGGGCTTTCTCAAGTGTTTAGCTTCTTTTATTTTCTTAAGAGTGGGTTGATTAGCACGATATGATGTGATACGTTGGTTGTTCATTCTAAGCATTTTCTGACTTATCTCATTTGAAGGGAGGGAGTTAATCAATACCACATATTTCTTTCATTTGATTCATTATCATATTGTTATACAATGAGATTTTTCTTGAGTAGTGAGGGTGTGAATCTCTTTTGTTCAAGGCAAAATAGTTCTTGTGGACAGGTGACTTCTCATTCCAATAGTGTAAACTTGTTGAAACTGGAGGACATTGTGAGATTAGTTTGAGCCACCACCATGCCCAATGAGTTCAATAGTGACAAGTGAACTGAATAATATTTCGTGTGATCCTTATTTGTTTAAGCAATGCCTAGACTTGATCTTCAGACATTGCATCCCTAACAATGAGGTTAGGAGTGTTCTTTCCTTTTGCCATGACCAAGCATGTGGGGGACATTTCGTCTCTAGGAAGACTGCTGCCAAGGTGCTGCAGTGTGGATTTTACTAGCCAACTTTATTCAAGGATGCACATCAATATTGTGTAAGTTGTGCCAGATGTCAACAACTAGGAAAAATTTCAAAGAGGAACATGATGCCTCTCAACCCCATTATTGAAGTTGAAGTATTTGATGTTTGGGGGATTGACTTCATGGGCCCATTTCAGCAGGATATCTTTATGTGTTGTTGGCAGTTGATTATGTTTCCAAGTGGATTGAAGCTATCTCTACTAGAACTAATGATAACAAGGTAGTTGTGAAATTTGTAAGAAATAATATTATATCAAGGTTTGGTATGCCTAAAGCTATTATAAGTGATAGGGGCACACATTTCTGTAACAGAAGTTTTGAGGCTTTAATGAGAAAATATGGAATTGTGCATAAAATTGCTACCCCTTATCACCCCCAAACGTGTGGTCAAGTTGAGAGTGCTAATAAACAAATTAAGACCATTTTGGAAAAGATGGTTAACCACACAAGAAGGGATTGGGCAGATAAGTTAGTAGATGCACTATGGGCATACTGAACTGCTTACAAGACTACCCTTGGAATGACCCCCTATAGAATGGTATATGGGAAAGCTTGTCACTTGCCGGCAGAATTGGAGCATAAAGCTTTTTGGGCTATAAAGAAACTCAATTTGGATTTAGAAGTAGCCAGCCCACTTAGGAAGTTTCAATTGGCAGAATTAGAGGAGATGAGGGATGAAGCTTATGTAAGAACTGTCTCAGGGAAAGAGAAAATGAAAGCTATTCATGATAAAAAGATAAGTAAGAAATCATTTGTCCCTAGACAAGATGTTTGGTTGTATATGTCTAGGCTTCATACTCATCCTGGTAAGTTAAGATCTCGTTGGGCTGGGCCTTTTGTGGTGCATAAGGTATATCCTTATGGTTCCGTAGATATCAAGAATCCTAAAGACCACACCATTTTCAAAGTTAATGGACAAAGGCTCGAACCTGTTCTGAAGACACCTACTGGTATTGATTTCAAAGTTAGAGAGCAGAATTTGCAGGAACCTCAATATGAATAAATGGAATAGTAGATTTTGTTTTTATTTTCCTTTTATCTTTGTTTTGTGTGTTTTCTTTTAGTTTATTTCTCCTTTTGAGTTTAGTAATTAACTTGTTTTCTTCTTCTTCTTTTTTTTCTTTTTTTTTAGGAAGACCAGATTAGGAATGTTCAAGGTTGGCTTGAGCAATTCTGTAGTGAAATCACTTCTGGTAAGCTTTCAATTATTTTCTGTTATCTCTAGAACTTTAGTGTATGTGTGGTTGGGTTAGGGATTCTCATAATTGGTTGATTAGACGTGTGAACTTGGAAGTAGGTGATCAAATGGCAGAGACTGAACCTACTATAGGAGATATCCTATATCCTGAACTAGTAGACGAACCATCCTGTATTGCCTTACTCGAATTTGAAGGGGATAGATTTGAATTAAAGCCTCATTTTATTAGCCAATTGCCTAATTTTCATGGAATTGAGAGAGAAGATGCTCATTACTTTCTGAAAGAGTTTAATGAGGTGTCTCAAATGATGAAGGTACCCCATATGTCCCTTGAAGCTATTAAGTTAAGGTATATTCCTTTTGCTCTCAAGGAGGCAACGAAGAGATGGCTCTATTCTTTAGAGCCAGGCACAATAGACTCCTGGAGCAAGTTCTGCTCTTTATTTTTAGAGAAGTATTATCCTACACACCTAACCATTAAGAAGAAAAGTGAAATCTGGTTTTGCCATCAGAAACCTGGTGAGTCATTCTGGAGATACTTTGAGAGATTTCGTGATTTGCTCACGAAATGCCCCCACCATGGTATTAGCAAGGCACAACTAGTAGGTATTATTTATGAGGGTGTGGATGTGGCAACAAAGACCTTACTTGAGTCCACTTGCCAGAATGGATTCTTAAATTTGAATAGCATTGATGCATGGCAATTTTTAAGTGATTTTGCTAAGAGAACAGGCCAATGGGAGCATTCTGGAGATCCAAGGCAGGATAGGTCTCAAATGCCTAGAGGAATGCATAATGTTGATGTTGGCACAATAGTAGATGCTAAGCTTAATGCCTTTATGAAGAATTTTAGGAACTACAAGAGAAAGGAAAGGCTAAGGAAATGCCACAAATGCCAACTTGTGTAGGTTGCAATGGGATTGGTCATGCTATTGATGTATGTCCAACAATTTGTGGTGCTAATTCTATTGAGGATGTCAATGCCATCTTTTATAAGGGACAGAATGAGAACTATGGCACCACATATAACCCATCTTGGAGGCATCATCCTAACTTCTCTTGGAGAGACAACAATTTTAATGCCTATACTTCTAATTCCAGAGATCAGCCAAGCTTTGGTATACCTACTCGTCAGCCATCTCAAGAACATTCGAGGTTAGATAACTTGGAGAGACAAATGGTTGATTTCCATAAAAATTTAGAGTCGTTAGTAAGGCAACCTCCTTAGCCAATGCAGCAAGCCACAACTTTCGATGTTGAAGGAGCAATTAGGGCTTTACAGCAGCAAATGCATAGTATTACTCAATTAGTTGCCAACAGGCCTAGAGGCGAATTACCAAGCCAGCCTGTCCCTAACCCTCGAAGTCACCCTAGGCCTGGACCTCAAAATCTTGGGCCTAGTGGAGGTCCTCAAGGGGGAGCTTAATTGGTTCTGTGTCCTCACAGTTTGGTGGTATTTGTTCTGGTAAACCACCTGGCTTACTTATGAGCCACCTTAGGTGTGAAAACCTAAGAATAAGCATAAGCACTATCTTAGTTTAGTTTAGTAGTTAGAAGTTTTATTTTATTCTACTCTTTTGTTGTCTATTTTTCTTATCTATGGTATTGTGGAGTGTGATCTTCTTTTATCGTATGGAGATTATCTTATGCGCATTATTATTATAATTGTTGTTTCATTACTGAAGTTCATGTTTATTATTTCATGTGCTGAAATACTTATTATTGTTTTATCATAACTGTTGCTTATCCACATGTAGCTCTTGTAGAAGTTTTACATAGGTTTCACACATGGAGAATACAAAAGCTAGGAAGAACTGTCAATCAAAAGGGAAAACAAAGTAACAAACACAACCAGCAAAAGTAACATGGGTAGAAAAAGGAAAAGCTCCTGTCACCACAACACAACCATCTACAAGTGCAAGAAATTCCAATGCTGTAATAGAGAAGTCTATGCTCACCTTTGAGAAGTGCTATGAAAATGATTACATCTGTTACTTTGATAAGACAAACAAAGATGAAGAGCCAAAGATGACGAATGCGAAACCACGAAAGAAGATGGATGCAGAAATTCAATGCTTTATTGATCAAATTGACCAGGGTTTTTCTTTCTTTGATTAGCATATAATTTAATGATGCATGAATAAGACAACATGTAGTAGGCTGAAACAGTTATTTCATTACAGATTATGTTGTATTATCTTCAACTTATAACCATTAGTACATGCCTTATATGTAATTTTCAAGATATTTTTCTAACAAGAATTCCACGCAGGCATCACAGGTATGGAATAAGGTTTGACTTTAAGTGACTTCAATCTGGTATGATATCTATATCCCCTCTTTTATATTACATTGAGGACAATGTCAGATTTAAGCATGGGGGGAAGGTGAATTTCATTTCATTACAATTGCTTTGATAGGCTCATATTTTAAAATTTTAGATGCATGATTTTATTGTATTTTTACTTGAAAAACACACTTGATGAGATTGTCTATTCAGTTGTCACTATTAGATTTTATGGGACAACCCCATTTCCTTTTGAGTGGTGAGACTCCAGGACCAAAAAGCACAGGACCTAATAGTGATGTTCTCCAAAGAAGATGAGTTTAAGCTATTTGTGTTCTGAGTTGAGTCTTCCTGGTCACTTGAACTTACGCCTTGTTATTTTTATATACACCTTTTCTAAGTGATCCCTAAGCCAAGTGCCACCACAATCAGGTTATTCATTACATGACCTTTGGTGAGATATTTAGGATCTTCCCAAACTTCTACGAGATTTTGAAGGATATGTTTAGGAAAACACCTAAGTTATCACATCTGGCGTGCTAAGGAGTTTCTTGGGGTAGGTTAGGCTTAATGGTGAAATAAGGTATTTGATACCATTGGAAAATTCTATTGTTCAAAAAAAAAAAAAAGGGGGGGGGGGGTCAAAGTGGCCTAAAAAAAAAGAAGAAAAGAATTTGAAATAAAAAGAGAGAAAAAAAAAAGTAGAAAAGAAAAAAAAGAGCTTTCAATGTAGAAAGGGGGCTCGAAGATTATGGGATGTGAGGAAGTAGTGGGCTTTCTCAAGTGTTTAGCTTCTTTTATTTTCTTGAGAGTGGGTTGATTAGCACGCTATGATGTGATACTTTGGTTGTTCATTCTAAGCATTTTCTGACTTATCTCATTTGAAGGGAGGGAGTTAGTCACTACCACATATTTCTTTCATTTGATTCATTATCATATTGTTATACAATGAGATTTTTCTTGAGTAGTAAGGGTGTGAATCCCTTTTGTTCAAGGCAAAATAGTTCTTGTGGACAGGTGACTTCTCATTCCAATAGTGTAAACTTGTTGAAACTGGAGGACATTGTGAGATTAGTTTGAGCCACCACTATGCCCAACAAGTTCAATAGTGACAAGTGAACTAAATAATTTTTCGTATAATTTCAAGTTCTTGATTTTTAGTTGTTTTTATTACTCAGGATGAGTAAAAGTTTAAGCATGGGGGAGTTTGTTTGGATTAAAATGTTGCATATTTTTATAGGATCTTATTGGTTAAATAGATTTACATTAGATTTATTAAAGTCATATTATGCATTTATTTCATTATTTAACCAATAAGAATCAATCCCCATTTTATACAGTTAAAAGTAGGAAATTATTTCAAACATGCATCATTTATGAATTTTATGGATGACTTGATATTTTGATGTATTTATTGTTGTGAAAAGTTTATAATTTAATAGAAGATCATGGAAATTGAAGATTGGAGAAAGAAAATCAAGTGGGATTTAATCCCAATCGTTGAATCAAAGATGGATCTCCAAACTTGGAAACTCTCTATATAAAAGAGAGTGATGCACATCTAGGTCTAGGCTCTTGGACTCTTTTGTTTTCCACCTCCAACACCACCAGCCGTCACCCTCTCTTGGAGCTCCACTTCTTGAAGCAAGGAAGGAGAATGCCGGTCATTCCACCACATCTTTTCAACTCGGATCTCATCATCTTCATTCCACAAGTCATCTCCAACGTGAAAGCCTTCATCCCACATCTTGGAGGAGGGACGTCCACCACTACAAGGGTTCTCTTCTTCATTTGTGAGGTTCCACAAATCGTTTCTCCCCTTTCCCCTCTTCCTTAGCTTCAGATGTATCACTTTTTATCATGTTTCACGTAGGTAGTTATTTATGTTCTTAGTTTTCATTGTAATAGGGTAAAAGTAGAAAATAGATTCGTTGTTGTTTGTTTGTTCCTTTTTGAATCCGTGAATCTTTGTTCTTTTCATCTGAAAATCATAAAAACAGGTGCTGTTATTGATATATAATCATATATTGTTATTTGTTGATGTTGAAATCCTGATATTACATTCTGTTATGCATGAAACAACATAGAATTCGTTGAAGGTTGTGCATGTTGTTTGCAAATTTGCAGTTTTGTTGATCTGTTTTTATTCCGAGAGTTCATATGCGTTCTGGAGTGATTCTATTTAACTGAAAATTATGAAAAAACCCTTAATCGTGCTATTATAAGTCTTCTGTGATTCTGTAAAATTTCATAGCAATCCGAGAAGATTTGTTGCCATTTTGAAGCTATAACTCTATTGAGCATAGAATTCGGTCTGAGACTCTTTTGTCGTGATTGTAATATGTTTTTCTTACAACTCAGATCGCATAAAAATTCTAATAAATATTTCATTAATATTTACATTCTGTCTATTTTGCAACGCATCTGATTTTGTAATTTTTGGTTGAGTAATTCGGGATTTATAAGGTTTTTAAAATACTGTTGTTAATGCACAGAAGTTTCCAATTTTATGCATCATTTTCAATCCCCGAATTTTCAGTCATACCATTCGTGCGTTTTCAAGTGTGAAAATTTTTATCTGAAGTCCACATTAATAGATATGATTGAGATTAAATTTTCAATCTAATCTGTTGATTGGACGATAAATTAAAAATCTGTGGACTTACCTTTTTTGTAGTCTAATCTATATTTGGAAAGTATTTGCTTACCATATTCTTGTAATTAGAATCCTAGATTATCCCCATTTCTCTGTGGTTCGACCCATACTTGCCAACGTACTTCATTGGACGTCGTGCAATTACGGTTATTAAATTTAAAACTTCTGAAAAAAATCCAAACAGAAAGCTTTAGACTGGTATGTAATTAATCTTTTGCTATTTATTTATGAACACATGGACCCGTTCTCTAAGCACTAAACGATTTGTTAAAACACCTACCCAAGAATTTTCATTGTAGAGGAGTACTAAAAAATTTTCTGAACTAAACTTTAATGAAATTCTTTGGGGTGTAGCTAACCTTTCTTTAAAAGAGAACGTAGAAATGACTTCTCTAGTAGAAAAACCATTAGGAGAAATTTTGTATCCTGAATTAATTGATGAACCTTCATGTATTCGGTTGCTAAACTTTGAGGAAGATAGGTTTGAACTGAAATCTAATTATATTAGTCAATTGCCACATTTTCATGGATTAGAAAGAGAGGATGCCTATTATTTCCTTAAAGAATTTAATGAAGTTTGTCAAATGATGAAAATGCCGAACATGAGTATAGATGCTATTAAATTTAGATATATCCCTTTTTCTTTAAAAGACACAGCTAAGAGATGGTTATATACTCTATCGCCTGATTCAATTTCTTCATGGACTGAATTTTGCTCTATTTTTCTGGAAAAATATTATCCAACACATCAAACGATTAAAAAGAAGAAAGAAATATTAATGTGTAGCCAAAAATAGGGTGAATCATTCTGAAAATATTTTGAAAGATTTAAAGATTTACTGACTCAATGTTCGCATCATGCAATGAGTAAAACACAATTAATAGGTATAATTTATGAAGGCATAGATGTTTCAACAAAATCATTATTAGAATCTACTTGTCAAAATGGATTTTTAAAGTTATGTAGTGAAGAAGCATGGGCATATTTAGAAAACTTTGCAAAAAGAACTACACAGTGGGAAAACTCAGCTGAAGCTATTGTAGATAAAAAAATATTGCCAAGAGGAATGCATAAAATAGATTCAAGTACTATGCTTGAGGTGAAATTAAATGAATTAACAAAGAAAATAGAAGAGTTATCATTAAATCAAAAGCTAGTAGAAAAGAATGCAAACATAAATGATTTAGATATTATTTATGCTAGAAACCAGAGAGATAACTTGGGAAATTCTTATAATCCTAATTGGAGAAATCACCCGAATTTATCTTGGAGAAACAATAATTTCCAGGGAGGAGAAAATATAAATGAGAAGAATATAAGTTATGAAGCATTAATTGAACAAGGATCTAGAATAGAGAAATTAGAAAAGATAATCCAACAATTAAACAATCGTCTAGATTTTGTATTTGGAAATGCTGCAATTCAAAATCAGAATAGAAATATACCGCTTAGACAGAAGGAACCAATGGAAGGTAGACCTACTGGAGGATTGCCAATACAAGCAATACCTAACCCTGTCAATAGAACTATTAATGAAATTGATACCTCTTCTGGGAGGGTTGCTGAATGAAGCAGCATATCTGAAGCAACTATCTGTATATATATGTTTTTTATTTATAGTTAATAGTATCATAGAGTTAGTCCTTAACTCAACGAACTTAGTCCGTTGAGTTATGCCTTAACTCTACGAGGGTGTGTAGTAGTTATGTTAATTTTTGTCTCTGCTAAATTTTTGTTTGTGTTATACAGAATTAATCGACAAATGGAATTGATGCAATTACCGTTGGATGCACTAAGGGAAGTACTGAGTAACTTATCAGCTAAAGATCTGTGCAGGTTGTGTTGTGTATCAAAGGAAATTAAAGACTGTATTGAAGAAAAATATTTTTAAGGACTACAAGCTGCAAAAATGACTAAGATTAGAGATAGATTTATATGGAGATCATTTAATCATAGTTCAATTAACCATGAATATCTGGCTATGGAAGAAACTACTGGAATTCCACCCAATACATTAGAAGGAATAGATCATATTATGGGGATAGATGAAGGATTAATCATATATAGGACGAGACCAAGGTATGCAAGTTTATTACCTGATATTTTGATAAGAAATCCTATAACAAGAGAAGAATGGAATATAGGAAGACCTAATAGATATGAAGTACCAATTATAAATTGTGGATCGGCTTTAATATTTTCTGATAAAAATTCTACAATTCCTAAAAAATTATATTACTAGAGACCTACAGGAAATTGGGGTAAAGATTTACGCTTAAGTGTGTATAATTTTTTGAATAGATCTTGGAATGAAAATATTATGATATATCTAGGACAAAAATCATTAGTTAACAACATGCATGTCATACTTGATGGATATATATATCTAGTCACAGATATATCAATAGCATTTGGATCTGATTTATACATAGTGAGCATATACAGTTATGATGAATTTATAGAAATTTTACCTATACCAAGAGAAATAGCTAAACCACCATCTATAGAATTTAATAAAATTCAAATAGGAATGTAGTATAATAAAGATGATGATCCTACTTTATGTCTAATAAGATGGTGGGATGAATTGATGAAATTTCAAATATGGATTATGAAAGACATAAATGAATGGAAGTGGGAAGAGGAATATATTGAAATATATGTAGAAATAGAAACTGCTACATTACCTTGGAATCAAAAAGGATCCCTTTCTACATTTTATATCGTTAATGGTAATACACTTGTATTTGGAATTTATAATATATTACACGTTTACAAATTAAGAAGGAACAAGAACTGCATTAAAACAGAATTAATAGCAAGAAGAACTATGCCTAAAAAGTTTGCTTGGACTGACACATTTATTCCATTTGTTTCTACTTTTCAATTATGTTCTTAAGTTGTGATTTTGTGTGTTTAATGTTGTGTGTATTCTGCATTTATTTTTAGAAAAAAAAAAAAATTTGTAGTTTTCATTTTATTTTATAAAAGAAAAAAAAACAAAATATCAATCCAGTTTGTTGGTATCTGTTCTGGGAAACCAAATGGAAATATCTGTTGAACAAAATGAACAATTACAGATAGATACACCGGCTGTAGAATTTGTGGAAAAATTGTACTCTAAACATTCTATAGAGACTGAACAGATGAATGTTGAGCATATTGACAATGCTCCTAACACTATTGAAGCTGAAGAATCAAGCTTACCTGAGCAGCTTCAAGATAATATTTTGGAAGAGGAACTACATGACATTCATTTCGAAGAAGAGGTTCCTGAAGATGAATTAAACTCTGAATCACGGCTTCTGGTATCACCTTCTTTGTGTACAATATTAAAAATTCAAGGTAATGCAATTCATTTTAGATCTGAAGAAGCATTGCAGAAATACAATAATCTGATTACATGTCAGATTCTGCATGCTCGTCCAATAAAATTCAGAAATTTGATGGAAATAAGAGATTTGTTTGAGTTTGAAGGCCTCATTAAATTCTTGCTAGTAGGAACTAAATGGAAGCAATACATAAAGCTTATTGCAGCTTTTTATAGCAATCTGGACAAGAATGGAAATTTTCTGAAAACTCAAATAAATGAACAGGAGTTTATATTGTCTCTTGAGTTAATTTTTGAAGTTTTAGGATTAAAGAATGAAGGTGTTGTTGTTACCAACAGATTTGACATAATAAGACAATTGGAATGGAACATTCAGTCTTTATCAAAAATTCCAGATGAATATTCTGAAATGAGATTAATGGAAAATCTGAATGCAAAGGCAAGGTTTATTGCAAATATATTGCATGCAAATTTATTTCAGAGAGTTGGACACAATATGGAAGTCAGCAGAAGTTGTTTATATGCAACTTATAGCTTGTTGAATAGAATTCAAATCAATTGGTTTGATGTTTTCACTTCTCAACTACAGCATATGAGTTCAAAGTTATTTTATGGTGATGCTGTATGTAGACTCATTGCAAGCCAATTGAATTTATCCGACTAGCCCTCTGAAACTAAAGGCATGAGAGCATTTAGTGTCAAAGATTTGCAAAAATTTCAGGCCATGCATAAACCTCAATGACAACAACAACAACAACCTAATACAGACCATATACAACAACAAAGTTATTCAGTTCAAGCAGAACAGCAAACCCAGCTACCTCCTGACTTAGATGTAGTGCTTAACGACATCAGAAATGATATTAGGCATCTAGGAGATAAAATATGTAATGCTATAAGTGATATACTTAGGAGGGGTCGATAACTGTTTTTGTTTGTTTCTGAATACAAAATGTAATGTTTGTATTACTTGTTTGATTCATTGAACAATACATTTTTCTGTAAATGTGTTCAATTATCATTCTTGTTTACAGAAATCGTTGTTGTAATTCTCTTATATACATATATATATTCTCTGTAATTATCTTTTTGATTACTGACAAAAAGGGCGAGAAATATTATAAAAAGATGATTATGATCTTAATTGCATATATATATTATAAAAGGAGATGCTATTTAAATGGTTATTGTAATCTGACAGATGATAATTAGAAAATCGATACTTATATAATTATTGACATCTGAGAGTTTTAGTTCTGAGAGGTAAAATTTACACAAACAATAGAAATAAACTTAAATGAACTTAAGTCAACAAACAAGTTTGTTGAATTAAAAGTTAACCCAACGAAGGTGCTTTGTTGAGTTAAACATATTTCATAATTGATTTAATATGGTTTTGTCATCATCAAAAAGGGGGAGATTGTTGAGTATTTTTGTTTTGATGATGTGTGCTGAATAAAAATAATCATATTTGCTCAATTACTATTGCTTGTGAAAAAAAATTAAAATCATCAATTAATACAGAAAAAGTTTACTGATATAAATACTTGTCTGTATTGGATCTGATATTAATATCTAGTCGTTTCGTTGCATTAATTTCTCATTTAGCTAAACGTTAAGTTAATGTGTGTTTTTATTGAAAAGCATGATATGTTTTAATGTTATATCTTTTCTATCATGAACAGTGCACGTTTAGACAACTCGTTAAGTTAGAGTTTTGTTTGTATAGAGGTCACGTGAGAACTCATTAAGTTAGAGGCTTAAAGGTTAAAATAGGTCATGTGATAACTCGTTAAGTTAGTGAGTAAAAGAAGAGACGAACTCGTTAAGTTAGTGTTATACACGTGGTGAAATTGTAAGTTATGAATGTTGTATTGTATCACGTGAGGTGCACATGTTTAACTCGTTAAGTTAGCATAACTAAACGCGTTGAGTTGCTATATTGAACACTAAGGCAACGTGTTAGGTTAGCGTTATAAACTTAAGCTGTTATTTTTGCACGTGGTAAAATTCTTATTATAAAAACGTTTGTTTATTACTGGTTCGTTGAGTTATCATAACACAACTGAGATGGTTCGTTGAGTTATCATAACACAACGGAGATGGTTCGTTGAGATAGCATAACACCACGGACTTAGTTCGTTGAGTTAGCTACAGTACTTGTCACATGAAATGGCATATGAGGAACTCGTTAAGTTAAAAACGTTAAGTTATATATATACTTGTGTTACTCGTTTAGTTAACATTAAAGTAACGACTTCTTATTACACTGATGAAAAACTTTTGGACGAGAAAGTTCATTTTGCAGAAAATTTTTCAGAGATCCAAGACTGATGATTAAAGGAAATTTGAAATATAAATGTGGGTTAGAACGTGTGTTTCGATGAAGGAAAAAGAAAAGACGTGGAGAAGTGGAAAACTGGTAGTGGTTAAACGTGAAGGATATGCATGAAATGAAGATACAGTATAAAAGGCATAGAATTCTCATTGATCAATTTATCTTTGCATACAAAACGAAAAATCTTTTCAAGGATCAAACCATCCCTGCACACCAAAAGAAAAATCTTTTTCAAGGATCAAAAACACCTTCTCGAGGAAAATCTCTCAAGTGGAAGAAAATTCAGTGAAGCATAAAAAGGTAAGATTTTTGTCACTGAAGATTTAAAGTATCAGAAGAAAGCAAATTCGGTGAAGCATGAAAAGACAAGATATTCGTCACTGAAGAATTGTTGAAGAAGAAAAAGAAGAAGAAGAAAGATCTCAAACAGGGAGAAAAGTTTTAAATTCCGCAAATTAGTTTTCTCTGTTTGTAGTTATGAAATTGTTTAGATGATACATGGTATCGAAATATAATTGCATCTACAATTTCTGAGGAGAATTGAATTGTATATTGTAATTGAAACCTTGAATAAAAATGATTTTATGAAAACAATGTCTCGACTTGTTTTTGAGAATTAAAGTTTCAATTATATTTCAGAAAATATTAAAAATACACAATTCACCCCCCTCTTGTGTAGCCATACGATACTATATACTCTAAGGTATTGTGTCACATTAGTGCATAATGTATCTTTTCATAGAATGGACTGTTTTTCACACAATGCTGCAAGCACACATTCCTTTCCTATGGAAAGAGAGCATGTAAGAAATTTTGATGATACATATGTAGATGATATCCAATTTGATGATATTTTTGATGACATAGACACTGAGTCTATGAATTTTGAAGATATTTCATCTGAAGAGGAATGTACAGCTATTCTTCCTCTTACTATATCTCGAACAGAGACTTTTGAATTTTGGTACAATTGCTTATACTACACTTTATATATATGGTTATGTCTGTTACAATATATAGTATACTTGTTGATAAATGTATATAATCAACAACATACACAGTTATAAATAGAATATGATACTACCAATGTCTCATATATACAATTTTCAGAAATACAATATGATTCTATTCCATAAACAGATATAGAACATTCTTTCATACGGAGACAGTTGTATAGATCAAATATAGATATACATGTTGTTGATATACAGATTGTTACAGAGACTATTGCTACTGAAATGTTTCCAAAAGAACAAACAGAAGAATTTCAACAAATTATTGATACGACAATAACAGATATTTTAGGCATTTATACTAGTTTTGATGGAAATTCCACCAGTTCTGAAAGATCTGAAAATATAGATGTCGTTGATAATATTGAGACAAGTCCTAGATCAGAACATCATGACAGGAAAATACCTAATCCTGAACAGAGTTTAGATGAAAATACACTATTATGGTTCAGAAATAATTCCTGTTATGATAAATTTCAAACATATAAAACTTTTACAGTTTTATATTCAAGACCAGTTAAGTTTGAAGGGATGGCACACATACGAGAACTATTTGAATTTCAAGGCTTGTTGACTCTACTTCCACAACAGCTAGGCCATCTTGCTATACCCGAACTTATCAGTTGATTTTACTCAAACTTAACAGTGGAAGAATGTATTCCTATTTCTAATATACAGGACAATGACATATATTTCACTCCAAATTTACTTCATCAGGTACTTGGTCTGAAAAATGGAGTTAAATTATCAGAAAGAAAATAGGTTTATCGATTGGGATGGGACATTACAAGTTTAGCCAAAGATCCAACTGCCGACAAATCATTAAGATTACTAAATGACTTAAATGGCCAAACACGTTTTATTGCAAAAATATTGCATGCTACATTGTTTCAGAGGTTTGGTCATGGGGCAGAAGTTGGCAGATGTTGTCTTTATGCTACATATGCATTAATAAACCATATACTGGTGAACTAGTATGATATTTTTGTTTCTCATATCTTACATTTGTAGAGTAAATTATTTTATGGTGATATGATTTTGAGAATTGTGGCAAGTCAAACAGATATTACACCTTGGCCACAGAAAAGATTAAAGTCAAGATCTTTCTCTACAAAGGAACTCCAAAAATACCAGGAAGCAGATACACCTGTCCTCAAACAACAACAACAACAGGATCGGCAAATACAGTCACAGCAGCAATAGCAACAATCCACACAATTTACAGAAATACAGCAACATACAGATATACAACAAGGTATATATACAAAAATACATACAGGTATAGATACAGACATATATACTGAATTTTTACAGCAACCATCACAAGTTTCTCAAAATGATTAAGATTAAGCATTACTTGATCAGATAAACAGAGTTAGTACAGAAATTGCAAAGAAAATTTCAGATACTCTTATTGATATTTTTCGAAGATAAAGAGGCTTGTGATTATACAAATTATGTATTACATGATTTATTTTTTTAAATTTGTAACCAAAACTATTATGTCAACTGTTTACTGATTTTAATGTTACGTGATTATTTTTCACAATTTATGTTTAAACAGTTTATGCTTAATCCATAAATTTTATGTATGTTTGAAACTATCGTTTTGATTAATATATACTTAGTAAAATTTCCTTCCTTGCATTTAACTTGCTTAACTTCCTAAAGGGGGAGAAAATAGTTTGTTTACTTTTTTATAATGCCAAAAAGGGGGAGATATAAATTATGTGACTTATAAGGTTTTGACATCATCAAAAAGGGGGAGATTGTTTGGTATTTAATTTTGATGATATATACTTTATTAATGTTTTTAAATAAGTCTACATAATATTCTCTAAGTATAATAGTTAACAGATTATTGGAAAGTTTCATTTTTATGTCGAATAAATTAAAGATTTCCAAAGAGTTAGATTTGCAATAGTTAAACTTTCGGATAGTTAACGTTTCGGATAGTTAACGTCTCGTTTTTGTCGAATACTTTATGTTAAAAACTCATATAGTTAAGTTATCTACACGTGTGTTTTTAATGTTTTAAGTTGTCACATGTTTTCCATGTGCGTTCGGTAATGAAAAATCGAATAGTTAGATAACTGTTCGAGTTTTTATACGCATGGATAGATAACTATTCAAGTTTTATAAAATGACTAACGAACAGATAAGTTTCTTTGTTTAGTCATGTGTTTTGCAGGTGCAAAAACTCGAAGAGTTAAAGGATAAGTGTTCGAGTTTTTACAGGACTTAAAGGATAAGTGTTCGACTAAATCGAAGACTTAGAAGATATTTTACAAGACTTCAGGAAGATAAAGTTTCGATGTATCTACGAGTGGAAATCATAGAAACTCAAAAAGATAGTAATTTGGATTAAAGGGAAAATTAGCACGTGGATTATGGATTATAGATTGTGGATCAAGTGGATGAACATGCTGAACATGAAAGACAACAGAGTTCGACTACTAATAGAGAGTACGAGCTACATTACAACAGAGGATCCCAATCTCAAAAACCAAGTCTGAATATTCAATCTAGTTCCCTAACTGAAAAGTTAAGTTTGAATATTCATATTCTGAAAAATTCTCCAACATGAGAAGAAGTTCAAAATTCCAAGCAATTTCAGAAAGGGGGCTGCAAACGTAAGAAGTCTAGAAATTCGACAACTAGAGAAGAAGAGATATAGAAGCTGAGCAAAGAGAAAGAAAGAAGTTGTGTGCATAAAGATCAGGTTTTATACAATTCAAAATTAGTTTTGAATAAGAGCTTTGTTTTTCTATTTGAATTGTATATCAAACATTACTGTATCAAAACCTTCAAGAAGGGAATTGAGCTAATACGATATTGTAAATTCTGTTTTTAAAATAAAGAATAGAATTTCATTTACGAGTGTTTTGTGCTCTTGTTTTATCTGCTAGTATTAAAATACTAAAGACACAATTCACCCCCCCTCTTGTGATACAGACGATCCTACACTTATCCTTTTGGATGTCCATTTCGTGAAGTTAATACTGTCCACCATCAGTAGTGGAATCAAATCTCCATAAAATAATTTCTTCTTTACTACTCTCAATTTGAAGATAAATACCTTGTACCAATTAACTTGAATTCTGTTCACAACTGCATATGTGGCCTACTTGACAAATTGACTGAGTTCAATGTCGTGGCCTTATCTTTGATAAATAGTTTTTACCAATATGGTTGCAACCATGTGTGCCTTTCCATTTAAGTACTTTAGTCTGTTCAATAATGGCACACTAGGGTTGATGGCTATGCACTATTTAATTTCCTATTCAGCCCATTCCATTGTAATTATTTCTTCCAAAATTTCAATTTCTTAGTTCGAAAATATTGTGGAGAAGCTCTAGTGTTATCTGTACATCAACTTGCTCCACGTTGGAAATTAATCCACTTTCTCCTTCTCTTAAATTTGCATAGAAATAGGACACTAGGTTTTCATATACTGCATGCCCTCTCTACTGAGAAATAAATTACAATAGACCTTGGAACTCAAATAAGTCCTTAATTTCCTGCATATCGTCCTAGTTTACTAGCCTACTATAAATAATATCATACCCCTTCATCTCTTGATATTTATTATAAGCTTCCTGACTCCAAAAGTGTACTTCATTTAGAATGGTAGCTTTAGCCGGGTCAGGAATTTGCATTTGTTGCTCTAGAGGGGTTTGTTCTTGAATTTCTTCTTCCATATGGTGCACTTGAATTTGTTGGAAATGCTTAGAAGATTCCTGCATTTTTGCTTCTTCTTATATCTGTGGTGGAGAGCTGGCAAAACTCTCTACTCTATCTTGAATCCTCTCAAAAATCTGTTGAAGAGTCTCTCCCTCTTCAGTGGAATCTATCGAGTCATTTCTTTCTTATTCAATATGTACTTGTTCAGCTTCTTGCTTAGTGTCTTCCCTTTCTTCTTCCTCTTGACTACCAATCTGCATTGTCACTGTTCTTTCTGATTCTGTGGCAGATTGGGATGGACTCACAAGCAAATCAGCTTTTGCCCTAATTTTAGTTTCTTTTTTTTGTACAGGCTGCAAACTAATTTCAACCTATTTTTCTTCTTCTCTTTGCTCTTCTTGTTGCTGCTCTAGCTCCTCCTCAGATTCGGATAGCAGGTCTACAAAAATGAGCTCTATAGGCCCTTTTGATATTTTCAACTCAAGTTTAATCCCTATAGGAGCTTCAGGCACTATCTCTTTTTCTTTCCTTCTTCTAAATAGTTGTCTGGTCTTCCTCTTCCTCCTTTGAGATTAAATCTACAACAATAGGCTCTATAGGCCCTCGAGCCACAGGCACTGGCTCTTCCTATTTTACTTTTTCTATAACTACTGGTCTTGAAGGACCAACTTCCATTTCTTTTATAGCCATTGATCTAGCTGCTTCCTCATGTTGCTCCACTTTAATTTTATACTAGGCCCTCAACTTTTCTTCAGCCCACCTTTTCTTTATGGCATCATATAGAATATGTGCCTTGGCCATAGCCATTTCTTCATCATCTCCTTGGTCTTTTGCTATGTTAACCAAGCTAGCAAACTCTTTATCCTCTTCTTCAGTTCTCAGCCAAGCAAATGTTACTCATGGTAATGGTTCTGTTGGTGGAACTAAAGTCCTGCTTGTTCTGCAGTAACAGGTCTTTCAACATCTAGCTCTACAACTGTAGGTTCTCTAGCTACTTTCCTCTATTGCTCTCAGATTGCCCACTAGGCATGTCCACCAATATGTCATACGAACCATAATCTAGACTTGCACTGAATCAATTCTAGGGCAACTTCGTTGTTTGGCCTGATTTTTCTTTCTCTATTGACTACCACTTCTATTGCTACTTTAATCCACGTTTCCACAATCTAAGGTATTTTTATATCTAAATCTACTAAAACTTTTCTCTAGTAGAAGATGTCAGATTCTACCTTTTGTAGTTCTTTTTCCCATGTTGTGTTCCTAATCTTTTGTCTCATGTGCCATTCTTCTAATTCTCTGAGAAATCTCGTGGTGCCTATTTCCTCTTAGAACTCTAGTGTCATCTTGTCTTCGTGGTGTGACGGAACGGAACGGAATCGCTTTGATCTCTATTGTTCTAAGTTCTAAATGATTCTGTAGATAATGCCCTCAAATCCTAAGTTTTAATATAAATAAACCCTAAGTTTTTGGTGGGTAATCGGGTTATTTTCCCACACAAATTCTCGCTCTCTCACTTACCACTCCGTGAAGTTACAGTTAACTCCATAAACTAAGTCTGTCGACTTAACTACAGTACTTCGTTGAGTTATAATTAACTCAATGGGGTAAGTTTGTTAACTTATCCTAGACTCAATGGAGTAAGTTCATTGAGTTAAGCGTAACTCAATAGACTTTTCGTAAAGTTATAACTAATAAAAATACTTATAATAATAATTTTTACTTCGGTCAAGACTGAAGAATTTCTGGTCTAACCGACTCTTAATTTTTCAACATTTTAGAATTTCGGTCAAACCATTATATTCCTCGATCGAACCAGAATTAAATACTTTCTTTTTACTACTAGTTGAATTGATACTATGCTTCAGTAAAACCAACATTTTTCTCAATATATTATATAGATTTTTTATGTTTTTAATGTTTTAGTCAGACCGATGGATCCTATCAGTTGAACCACAACAATTTTTTTTCTTTTAATACATGTTTCGGTAAAACTAATAATTTCTTTCGGTTGAACCGTGACTATGTTTAAATAAGGTTTTTTTTTTCTACACTATTTAGATAATTTCTTACTAAGTAAAGCTAGAGTAGTCCTCTACTCTTACTTCTTCTATAATTCCAAAGGAACTTTTTAGAATCTTCAGAATAGGTCTAAGTCTTTGTCCATTTACTTTAAATATATTCTGATTTTTAGGATTTTCAATTTCAATAACTCCATAGGAATAAATATTTCAAATTATATAAGGTCCTGCCCATCTAGATCTTAATTTTCCTAGGTGGTTATGAAGTTTAGTCATGTAAAGATATACTTCTTGTCCTATTTCAAAAGTTTTTGGAATAATTTTTTGTCATGCCAGAACTTCATTTTCTTTTTTTCTCTTACATTTTTCGAATAAGCTTCATTCTTAAATTCTTCTAATTCAATCAATTGCATTTTCCTATTTTTAGTAGCTTGATTTAAATTAGTGTTTAGAGTTTTTAATGTCCAATAAGCTTTATGTTCAATTTCAGCTAGTAAATAACAACTTTTTCCATATACTAGCCTAAAAGGTGATGTTTAGAATGGAAAAGTGCATAATATTAAGGGTTAAATGATGGTTAATTGCATAATATTTAGCTTATCATATGAGAATTAAGCTATTATGTTATAATTACACTGTTATATGCTTTAATGAAAGAATCTGCATAATTTCAGGGAATTAATGTTAATTTAGTACATTTCTGAACTGTTAGTAAATTGCAGGCTGTGAAATTCTTAAGTATTCGAATTTTCTGTTATTTCGGAGAGTTATGTTTAATATACCGAATAGTTATGTTTTAAAGAATATTTTATTATTTCCTAAATTACACGTGTTGAATTTAAATTGCTTTAGTATATCATGTGAGTTGCACATGTTTAATTCGTTAAGTTAGCATAACTATACATGTTGAATTACTTGAATATACATTGGAGTAACACATTGTGTTAGTGTTATGTAGAAATAGGAAAAGTAAACTTTCGGATAGTTAACATTTTATTTTTGTCAAAGACTTATGTTAAAAACTCATATAGTTAAGTTACCTGCATGTGTGTTTTTAATGTTTTAAGTTATCACATGTTTTCCATGTGCATTTAGTAATGAAAATTGAAGAGTTAGATAACTGTTCGAGGTTTTATACGCATGGATAGATAACTATTCGAGTTTTTATACGCATGGATAGATAACTGTTCAAGTTTTATAAAATGACTAACAAACAAATAAGTTTTCTTGTTCAGTCACGTGTGTTTGTAGGTGCAAAAACATGAAGAGTTATAGATAAGTGTTCGAGTTTTTACAAGACTTAAAGGATAAGTGTTCGACTAAAATGAAGACTAATATGCCATTATAGTAGTTACAAAAACAGGACATTCAAAGGAAAACCACAATTGCACGTAACCTGCAGGAATTCACTCATGTAATGAAGAAGAAATCACCATCGTTGATATGAATGAAGGAAATCCAATCGATCATCTAAGTAGAAGTAGTTACTACTGAGGAAATATAAAAGAAGAGGAGAAAAAATGAAGAAAGTGTGTTTGGCGGTGTTTGGTGGTGGTTGGCGATGTGTGGCAATGTGTGTAGAGGTGGAGGACTATGCTAACTACATGCAACGTTGGAAGTTCACTAAAGCATCCACACCGTCACCAACATCATCATAATCACCAACCATCGGAGGTCTGTGAGGATACTTTCCTGATGTCAGGTCGATTTCAAGCCAAACACGATGCCTGACAACCACTATGAGGAGTGATCCCGTCGCAGGAAGGGAAGCTATTTTCACCAAGCATCGACTCATATCTCAAGAGATCGTAAAGCTTCTAGCCTTGGTTTCGAGTTGATGCCAATATGCTGAAGAGGAGATCATCTTGCAATTCTAGACTCGCAATTCTATAAGGAGAGGAGACAGGATTGTAAGTGATTAAGTTTTCAATGGTGTAATCGTGTCGCATGTAGTGACAGAAGTATTTACTATTGATAGAGATTCTTACATTTCACCTTTCGCCCATTTTCATGAACATATCAAAACAAAAATACCAAAAACAACAACTTATTTGTGTTTACATTTAGTATTTAAGTGTTGTACTGTTTGTTTTGTATCGTGATTAATGTTATCATTGTTAGTATTGTGAATGTTTTATGTTTGTTTGATTCAGAAAATAGAACATAGTTTTACAGTTTACTAAAATTGATTCGTTCTAGATACTTAAAGATTTAATGGTTATTGTTTGAAATATCTGAATGATAATGTTGCTTAATGATAAATCTAATATTAAGTAGCATTAAAGAGTTTAATTGATGTTATTTACAATTTGTGGAACCGCCCAATGGTTGGCCGAATTCCTCTATAAATAGTAGTATTAAACTGGAAAGATAGGCTCGTGGAGTTAACTCAAGCCCATGAGGTTAGTCCATTGAGTTAGCCATAACTCCACGAACTTGGTCTGTTGTGTTAACTATAACTCAACGGAGTGCTTATTAAACACATAAATTTCACTATTAAAATCGGAATAGTACACAATTCTTACTTAATCTCTATGGGATCGACCTGTACTTGCACACAAATACAATATACACTATGCACTTGCAGTTAAAATACAAATTGGAATTAATATCTAATTTTTGTGAAAGTTTGTTAGATTACTTCTAAAAGTAATTATTGATTTAAGCCTAAAGACAAATTAAACCAATGTTTGATCTAACCTTTCACATCCAAACAAGTTTTCTAGCGCCATTGTCGGGGAACTAATCAAGTTCTATGGTGCCGCCTAAAAACCCAAACAAGTTTTCTAGCGCTGTTGTCGAGGATTGAGAAGCTAAACAACTGTAAGTGCTGTTTTATTGTAATAGCAAGAGGAGTGTTGTGTGTTTTCTTCTATAATTGAGAATATGGCATATGCTTATGCTCAAAGATTTATGAAACTTGTAGTTAACATATGTGAATTCTGCAATTTGGAAGGTCACAACATTTCTGATTTTTTGAAACTGAAACAATTGCAGATAATAAGATCACATGAACAACAAATGAATTATCTTCACTATAATATATCTAAGTATAAGAATCCTACGGTTTACCCAACTAATGGTCAGTTTAGAATGTGTAATATGTTGAGAGACAAGGAAGTTTGGGATAGGTATGACAGACTAGAGCGTAGCTTAAAGCAAAACATGAACAAACTAGAATAATTTATGTGTCAGCAACAAGAAGTCAACCAATTAAACTATAAGGAACCATATTCAGAACCTAAAATTGATATCATGTATGAAATTGAAAAAACCATAATGAAAATTGATAAAAAATTGAATGCAATGAGATTAGATGATCTGGAAAGAAAACTAAAAGCATTGGATGAGTTTACAATGAAATTATAAGTTATGCAATAGGACAACACAAATGAAAACTTTAATGTTACAGATCTGCATAATTTGCAAGACATACAAACAAAGGAAAATACCAATGCAATAGAATTTAAAGAATGCAATTTAAAACTAAAAATAGTTGAAGATCATAATCACAAAAATGATATACAAGAACATCAAGAAAGTAACAAAAATTTGGAAGATGTATGTATAACATTAAGATCTGGAACTGATATACCATCAAGAATTCAAGACGAAAATAATATGAAGGTGGATAAGAACAAAAATTAAAATGATAATGAAAATGTAATATCTGAAAATATAGAAATCAATGAAGAAAAATCTGAATCTGAAAATGAGACTAAAAATGATCAAACTAATCAAATGAAAGAAAAAGAATCTTTTAAATCGCAATCATTAGCACCCTATCCTGAAAGATTACAACAAACATTTCCTGAAAAATAAGAAAAAATTAGAGAAATTTTTGAAAAAGTACAAGTTAACATTCATTTGTTAGACTTATTGTAGAAAATGCCACCTTGTGCTAAATTTCTTAAAGATTGGTGTACTAAGAAAAGAGAGCGAAAAGTTTTAAGGAAAATCTTTTTAGCTGAGCAAAGTAGTTCCCCATTTCTGCGACAAATTCCTAAAAAGTTATCTGATCCTAGAATTCTTGTTATATCATGCACCATAGGAAATACCATTCTAGAAAGAACCTTAATAGACCTAGGTGCAGGTATAAATGTTATGCCAAGTGATATATTTGCATCCTTAGGATTAGAAGGCTTAATCCCTACTAGGACTATTATTCAATTAGCTAATAGAAGTATAAGATACCCTAGAGGAAAAATAGAGGATGTTTTAATTAAAATCAAAAACTTCATATATCCTATTGATATTGTAATTTTGGATTCCCAACAAAATAAGCATAAAAATAGTGATATATCTTTAATTTTGGGAAGACCATTCTTAGCAACATCAGGGGCTGTTATTAATTGTAAAACTAGAGTAATGAAGTTAGCATATGGTAATGAGGATACTTAATTAAACATTTTCAAATCAGAAAAGTTTGAGGAGCTAGAAATGTCCTTACATACCATAGACTTTTTAGAGAATGAAGGAGATATGCTAGATGATTTGATTCAAGAAGAATTAAATAGGCAACTCAATTCTGAGACTTTAGAAGAAAGTGAAAGCATAAATATAGAAGGAGATCAAGAAGAAATTAATATAGAAAATGATGATGTTCAATTAGGAGCTCTAGCTTCTAATGGGCAACAATTAGAATTAAAACCTTTACCTCCTAAATTAACCTATATATTTCTAGAAAAAAAATGAACATGTCCAATCATTATTGCTTCAGATTTAAAAGAGGATCAAATTGCTAAATTAAAAGATGTGGTAAAAAGTTATAAAGAAGCAATAGGATGGACTATGACTGATATAAAAGGGTTAAGTGCAACTTTATGTTGTCACCACATATATTTAGAAGAGAATGCTAAACTAGTTAGAATTCCTGAGAGGAGATTAAATCCAAACCTTAAAGAAGTAGTTAGGAAAAAAATAGTGAAATGGTTAGATAATGACATAATTTATCTGATTTCTAATAGCTCATGGGTTAGTCCAATCCATGTAGTTCCCAAGAAATCAGGATTAACAATTATTAGGAATGAAAGTCAAGACTTGATACCTACTAGAATTCAATCAGGCTGGAGAGTGTGTATAGACTATAGAAAGTTGAATGCTGTGACTAGGAAAAATCATTTTCCCTTACCTTTCATAGATCAAATGCTAGAAAAATTAACAGGGGAAGAATATTTTTGTTTCCTAGATGGATATTCAAGATATAACCAAGTCCTAGTAGCATTAGAGGATCAAGAGAAAATAACTTTCACTTGTCTTAATGGAACTTATGCTTTTAAGAGAATGCCATTCGGATTATGCAATGCACCAGCCACCTTTCAAAGGTGTATGTAGGGCATATTCACTAGAATGACTAAAGATTTTTTAGAAATATTTATGGATGATTTTACTATTTATGGAACTTCATATGAAGTGTGTTTAAATAATTTAGACCAAGTATTAAAACGCTGTGTGAAAAAAAATCTGGTTCTAAATTGGGAAGAATGTCACTTCATGGTTAAACAAGGAATATTCTTGGGACATGTTTCAAAGAAGGGGTTGGAAGTAGATAAAGCTAAAATAGAAGTAATTTCTAATCTACCAGAACCTAAATAAGTAAAAGATATTAGATCATTTCTAAGACATGCTGGATTTTATAGAAGATTTATTAAAGATTTTAGCAAAATAGCTAGACCTTTAACTAATCTATTAAAAGATGTCCCATTCAACTTTGATAAAAATTGAAAAGAAGCATTTTTCAAGCTTAAAACTAGCTTAATTTCAACTCCTATAATTCAAGCACCTGATTGGAGCCATTCATTTGAATTAATGTGTGATGCATCTGATTTTGCTGTAGGAGCAGTGCTAGGACAGAAGATAGAAAAATCTCCTAGAGTGATTCATTATGCAAGCAAAACCTTAAATGATGCTCAAGTTAATTATACAACTACTAAAAAAGAACTGTTAGTTGTTGTGTTTGCCTTAGAAAAGTTTAAATCATATCTGATTGAAGCTAAAGTGATAGTATACATAGATCATTCAGTTTTAAAACACCTACTAGCAAAGAAAGAGACCAAACCTAGATTGATCCAATGGATATTATTATTACAAGAATTTGATCTAGAAATTAAAGATAAAAAAGTTTGTGAGAATGTAGTAGCAGGTCATTTATCAAGATTACAAATAAAAAAATCAAATATTAAAATTAAGGATAATTTTCTTGATGAATAATTAATGACCATCAACATGATGCCTTGGTATGCAGACATAGTTAATTACTTAGTTATTGGTTTAACACCTAAGGATTGAAATAGACAGGATAAGAAATTGTTCTTTTCAAGAGTAAAATATTACTATTGGGAAGACCCATACTTATTTAAGAAATGTCCTGATCTAGTTTTAAGCTTAGAAGTTGCTAAATGTTAACTCAACGAAGTAAGTTTGTTGAGTTAACCTTAACTCCATGAGGTCAATAATATAATATAAGGTCACTCCGTTGAGTTATTTGTAACTCAACAAAGTTAGTCCGTGGAGTTAGCAATAGTAATCGAAGCTAGTCTATTGAGTTAACTGTAACTCAACGAGGTTAGTTCGTGGATTAAGCTAAACGGTTATTCTTTAAGCCACAAACGAAACTTCGTGGGTTTAGCGGTTACTGAAATTTTGAAATTAGAAGTGGCACACATACCCATAAAAATAGGAACCACACTGCACGTTACAAGGCACATTCTTGCAATGAGATTCATTTGCGTTATGAACGTGCATTATAAATATAGAACAGAATGTTATTTACGAGTTACCAGCACTACATAGGATTATTCAACACAAAGACGTACTGAAATATTTTCTAAATTGGACTTTAATGAAATCCTTAGGGGTGTAGCTAACATTTCTTTAAAAGAGAACGAAGATATGGCTGCTCTAGTAGAGAAACCATTAAGGGAAATTCTATATCCTGAATTAGTTGATGAACCCTCATGTATTCGATTGCCAAACTTTAAGGGAGATAGGTTTGAATTGAAATCTAATTATATTAGTCAATTGCCACATTTTCATGGATTAGAAAGAGAGGATGCCTATTATTTCCTTAAAGAATTTAACGAAGTTTGTCAAATGATGAAAATGTCGAGCATGAGTATAAATGCTATTAAACTTAGATATATCCCTTTTGCTTTAAAAGACACAGCTAAGAGATGGTTATATACTCTATCGCCTGATTCAATTTCTACATGGATTGAATTTTGCTCTGTTTTTCTGGAAAAATATTATCTAACACATCAAATGATTAAAAAGAAAAAGGAAATATTAATGTGTAGCCAAAAACTAGGAGAATCATTTTGGAAATATTTTGAAAGATTTAAATATTTACTAACTCAATATCCACATCATGCAATGAGTAAAGCACAATTAATAGGTATAATTTATTAAAGCATAGATGTTTCAATGAAATCTTTATTAGAATTTACTTATCAAAATGGATTTTTAAAACTGTGTAGTGAAGAGGCATGGGCATATTTAGAAAACTTTGCAAAAAGAACTACATAGTGGAAAACTCGGTTGAAGCTATTATTGGTAAAAGAATATTGCCAAGGGAAATGTATGAAATAGATTCAAGCACTATGCTTCAAGTTAAATTAACTGAATTAACAAATAAAATAGAAGAGTTATCATTAAATCAGAAGCTAGTAGAAAAGAATGCAAATGTTAATGACTTAGATATTATTTATGCTAGAAACCAGAAAGATAACTTTGGAAATTCTTATAACCCTAATTAGAGAAATCAGCCGAATTTATCTTGGAAAAACAATAATTTTCAAGGAGGGGAAAATATAAATAACAAAAATATAAGTTATGAAGCTTTAATTGAACAAGGATCTAGAATAGAGAAATTAAAAAAGATAATCCAACAATTAAACAATCGTCTAGATCTTGTATTTGGAAATGCTACAATTCAAAATCAAAATATATATAGAAATATACCCCCTAGATAAAAGGAATCAATGGAAGTTAGACCTACTGGAGGATTGCCAATGCAAGTAGTACCTAACCTTGTCAATAGAACTGTTAATGAAATTGATACCTCCTTTGGGAGGGTAGTTGAATGAAATAGTATAATTGAAGTAACTATGTATAATATAGTAAGTAGAAAAATATAAAAAAAAAAATTGTAAGTTTAATTATAGTTTGTAGTATCGTAGAGTTATTACTTAACTCAATGAACTTAGTCTGTTGAGTTATGACCTAACTCCACGAGGGTGTGAAATAGCTATGTTAATTTTGTCTTTATTAATTTTTGTTTATGTTATACAGAATCACAACAGATGGAATTGATGAAATTACCACTAGATGCACTGAGGGAAGTACTAAGTAACCTGTCAGCTAAAGATCTATGTAGATTGTGTTGTGTATCAAAGGAAATCAAAGACTATGTTAGAGAAAAATATTTTCATGGACTACAAGCTACAAAAATGACTAGGATTAAAGATGGATTTTTATGGAAGTCATTTAATTGTAGTTCAATTAGCTATGAATATTTGAATTTGGAAGAAACTACTAGAATTTCACCCAATACATTTAGTATTGTTCTGGATGCAAGAAATAAACTATGCAAAAGTTTCATGAAATTATTACCTTCGAGTGGTCGGTGAGCTTGGAGCAGTCGGCGAGCTTGGAGCGGTCGACGAGCTTGGAGCGATCGGTGAGATTCGAGCGGTCGGAGAGCTTTCGAGTAGTCGGCGAGCTTCGAGCGATCGGCGAGCTTCGAGTAGTCGGCGAGCTTCGAGTGATCTGCGAGCTTTCGAGCAGTCGACGAGCTTCGAGCAGTCCGCGAGCTTCCGAGCAGTCAACGAGCTTTGAGCTTTGAGCGGTCGACGACCTTCGAGCGATCGGCAAGCTTCGAGCGGTTGGCGAGCTTTCAAGCAGTCGGCGAGCTTCGAGCAGTCAGTGAGCTTCGAGCGGTCTGCGAGCTTTCGAGCGGTCTGCGAGCTTTCGAGCAGTCGACAAGCTTCGAGCAGTCCGCAAGCTTTCAAGCAGTCGACAACCTTCAGGCGATCGATGAGCTTCAAGCGATCGACGAGCTTCGAGCAATCGGCAAGAATCACGCACCTGGCGAGCTTCGAGCAGACGAAATCAAGGCATTCGAGTGGTCGGGGATTCCTTGATTTCAGAGGGGAGAGTCTCCGAAATTAGGGAAAATTTTTCTTTTTATATTTGGGAAAGTTAAAAAACTTTCCCAAGTTTCCAAATCTACACAAACTACTTACATACTTTCTTTACTTTCATTTCTTTCCTTTCCTCAAAATCTTAGTATGCACAAACCCCCCCTTAGGATCTTATCTACCAAAGTTTAAATTAAGTAACTTTTTATTTCATCCATTCATCACCTCTAGTAATTTCTATTGTTTGCAGTGGAACTTATTTTGTATCAGTCGTCTGAACTTATTTAGTAACATTTGCATGCAGAAGCTGGAGTTCGTGTATATATTTATGCATGGGTTTGTTCTTGGAAGGTAGTCTCAAAAGTGTGTATTTTGTTAATAAGAGTTAAAAGTTCATATCATGTTTATATGGTTAGTGGAGATTAATGAGAAGAGGAAAATTGAAAAAACAAGAAGCAAGATCTTTTTCAAGAACTAAGGTTCTTGAAGATTTAGGATTTTGTTAATATGACTCAATAATTTCTATTGTGATCAATATGACTCAATTTGCATTAATGAGGTCCTACATTATTTGGATTTTGGTCTAGATAGGAGGTACTACGTTGGCCTTGCATTAGCAACAAAGCATGCTTGGACCTAAGCAATCTTAGTGTAGGCTATGTGTTAATTCTTGAATATCTTTTGCTGCTGTTCTTACTTCATCTGCTTCCCTTTTCATGATATCCAACTTATTTCCTTAGTTATATTTTGATTACAAATCCAACGAAAAAAAGTATGAAATTCTTATGTATGCCATTTCATATGTGTTATGAATGACTAGTAACTTATTTAAGTTATTCATTCTTATCCATTTTTAATGCATGTTGTCAATGAATGAATAATAACTTATTTAATTTTTATGTTAATGATTGATGTTGTCATTGTCATCCATATTTCAATGATGTGTTTTTCATTTATATATATGTTTTGTAAATTAAATATGGCTACTACAGATAATAAAGTACCACGTAGACAAAGATCTTATACTAGTTGGAATGCAAAAGCAAATGCCACATTTTTGGGTATATTAGAAGATGTTTTAAATGAAGGGAATGAAAAGACACATGATGGAAAAGTTAAAGTTGAAACATGGAACTTGGTAATAGAGAAGTACAATAATGACATAAATGCAGGTTTCACAAAGAAAAATGTTGACAGTCGAATTAAAACATGGCGACAGATGTATTGTAACTACACAAAAATTATGTCTCAAAGTGGTTGGGCATGGAATTACATACAAGGTCATACTGATATTTCAGATGAAGTTCGGAATGAATTTATTAAGGTAATATTTTTGAATGTGTTAATATAATTTGTATGTTTTGTATATACTAACATATTTTTAATCTTGCAGAAACACCTAGATTGTGCCCCCCTCAAAGGTAAACCATGTCCTATTTATGATCAACTGCAATTGTTATTTGAAAGTAATATGGCTGCAGGGAATGTTAGTAGAGACCCTAAAACAATTACTCAGAATGAGGAGACATACCTATGAATGAACCAAATGAAATGACACCTCCACTAAATCATTTTCAATACTTCACACCACCAAGTGATAGTCCAATGGATACAGATGGTACCCAACTTTAATCTCCAATGTCTTCATCATGAAGGTTCAATGAGGTGAAAAAGGGAAAACGTCCAAGACCACATGCAGAGTCAACACAACTAATGGCATCTTCATTTAAAGAAGCTACATCTGCTATTATGTCATTATGTGAAAAAGAAGAGGATAAAGTTAAAGCTCGACAAGAATATTATGATAATGTAACAAACATACAAAAAGAACAACTTCAGATCCAAAAACAACAAGTTAAAGTGCAAGAGCAAATGTTGCATTTCAAAGTGAAACAAGGAAGTCTTACAGCACAAGCTATAGAAGCATTATTGCAAATTGAAAGTCTTACTAACAGTGAGAAATTCAAAGCAATGACTTTATTGGAAAGAAAAGAACTAGCAGAGCAATTTCTTAGCATCCCAATAGATATGAGGGTAGAATGGATTAGTATCACAACTTATGAATGTACTTTTCTATTGTTGAGTAATGCTGATGGATGTGATGAACTTTCTTATTGTGGTGAATAATGTGTAATGTTCAATTTTAGACAATGATGATGACTATTGATTTTCATATGTGAATGCTTTATTGCTTGATATTTTATATAAATCTTGTTATATGAAATAAATGTTTTTATTATTGTTGAAGATTCTTATAGATTTTTAGGAAAATGTGTACTAATCTCATTACTTCTTATAGGTAATAATTATCATGAATGGTATGGATGGTTTGGAATTGTTAAAGAATATGCTTGAGGAAGAAGAGGAAGAAGTAGAAAGACGACGAACATTACTTCTTTCACTATGGAACTTCCTTGCAGGTGTTGCATGTATGTCAAGTACATTGACTAATACTACACATTGCATTTATAGTAGAGAAAGGCATGACTACATTAGAAGATTATTAGATCCATCATTACCACATCAAGCATATAATTGTCGAAAAATATATAGAATGAGTCAACATGTATTTCTTGACTTCTGTAATTTGTTACGAAGAGAAGGTGGCATGGGAAATACAAGCAATGTTAGTATCAAAGAGAAGTTTGCAATCTTTCTTGTCACTGTTGGTCAAAACCAACGATATGGAGTAGCAAGGGAGCGCTTCTCTCGATTTGCATGGACTGTTAGTACGTACTTCAATGAAGTACTTAATGCAATTTTGAACTTGCATAAACAACTTCTTGCAATGCCTCCAACATCAACTCCAAGTAGAATACTGAATGATTCAAATGTGTATCCCTATTTTGAGGGAAATATATATTTTCATATGAAATTGATTTGTATATTATTTTTTTCTCATTTTCTTATTCATATGTTAACAAAATTGCATTGGTGCTATTGATGGAACATATATTAAGACAACTATTTATGGATGACAAACAACAAGATTTAGAAATAGAAAAGGAGAGTTAAGTCAAAATGTTATGGCCGCATGTAATTTTGATATGGAATTTACATATATTCTTAGTGGTTGGGAAGGATCAGCTTCTGACGCAAGAATCCTTCAAGATGTCGTCACAAGACATCATCCATTCAAGGTTCCACTAGGTATAAAATGACATTATTGAATATATATTTTTTATTTACACTAATTTTTAATTATATAGAGGAAAGTTTTACTTGGTTGATGCTGGTTATCCTAATCGACCTGATTTTATTTGTCCATATCGAGGAGTGAGATATCATCTATCTGAATATGAAAATAATAGAGTTCCAGAAAATGCAGTCGAAAACTTCAATTACAAACATTCACAATTAAGATCAGTGATTGAGCGATCATTTGGAGTTGTTAAACATCATTTTGCAATCTTACGAGAACATATGTCGTATCCTTATGATACACAAACGAAGATTGTGATGGCTTGCTTCCTATTACATAATTTTATATGTAAAGCTGACATAGCAGATTTATTAGAAGATCTACAGGATGAGTTAGCTGAATTTGATCTAGAAAATGAAGAAATTGGAGTTACTGAAGATGAGCTTTCACAGATAGATAGTACATTAGAAATGACACAAGAACGAAGAAAACAAATAGTAGATGAAATGCGTGACAACATGAAGACTGCCATGTGGGATGGACATGACTTTTAAATCATTTCATATGTAACTTTGTCAAATTGTTATGTTACAATATTTGAATATTTGTATGTTGACAATTTATATTTATGTTGTGAATTTTATTTATATATTGGATGTTAGTTAACAATTTTGAAAAGTAATTGTTTGTGATATGTTATGTTCAAATAGGTAATACATAATACAACTTTTGTTCAATTTGTTTATGATATTATTAATAAATAAAAATAAGAAGAGTTAATATTTTTTCTTAAAATATAAGTTTTCTTTTTCTTTTTTTTTTTTTTTGGTCAAACCATTAGACCAACTTCGATGCGATCGGCAAAATTTTCTTCATTTTTATTTTTCTTCAGTCTAACACTCCGACTAACTGAAGTTTTTTTTTTTCCTTCAGTTAGACCAAAGTCTGAACTTCGATCTAACCAAAGTTTTTTAGTTTTTTATTTTTTTTCAGTTAGACCGAATTTTTTCCCTTCGGTCCGACCAAAGTTTTTTAGTTTTTTTTTTTTTTGGTCAGACCGAATTTTTTCCTTCGACCCGACCGAAGTTTTTTATTTTTTTTTGGTCAAACCAAATTTTTTCCTTCAGTTCGACTGAAGTCTTTTAATTTTTTTCGATTTGACTGAGCTTTAGTCCGACCAAATTTTTTTTTCTTTTATTTATTTTTTCGGTGTAACTAACTAAAAGTTTTTTATTTTTTTCTTCAGTTAGATCGAAGCTCAGTCTTCGGTCGAACATAAGTTTTTCAAGTTTTTATTTTTTTTTCGATCAGACCAAAGATCAGTCTTCGGTCTGACATAAGTTTTTTAGTTTTTTCTTTTTTTATTATTTTATTCTTTTTTGGTTAGATCGAAGCTCGAACTTCGATTTCATCAAATTTTTTTTCTTTTATTTATTTCTGCGGTCCGACTAACGGAAGTTTTTTATTTTTTTATTTTTTTATTTTTTTCTTCGGTCTGACCAAATCTCAACTTCGGTCCAATTGAAGTTTTTGATTTTTTAATATTATTTTTTTGATTTTAAATTAAAAAAAAAAAAAAATTACAACGTTTTTGATAATCAATTCATCATTCAAACACATTATTTTATTTATAAATACATTTATTAATTTTCAATTGTTACATCAAGTTCTACGTTTAAACAAGTTTGTATTACATTTATTAATTTTTTAACAACTTTTACTTTAATATTTATTAATTTTTTATACATCAACTTTTATGTTTACATTTATTAATGTATATAAGAGAGGTATCATATTCTATTTTTTATTTTTTGTTTTCCATTAGATTTCAACCAGGCCTGAATTGGCCCACGGGCCAACCTAGGCCCAGCCTGAATCGACCTACGAACCAGCTTGGCCTGGCCGAATAATATATTTATGTTGTGAATTTTATTTATATATTGGATGTTAGTTAACAATTTCGAAAAGTAATTGGTTGTGATATGCTATGTTCAAATAGGTAATACACAATACAACTTTTGTTCAATTTGTTTATGATATTATTAATAAATAAATATTTTTGTTTTTGATATTTTTTCTTAAAATATAAGTATTATGAAGTGAAGAAATAGAGTAAATTAAAATTAATTATTAGAATTCTTTGATTAAAAAAGTATATTTCAATTCTGAACATTCCATCTAGCACAAACCCCCTTGTGGGAATCTTAACTTTCCTAACTTTTTGAGACGTGCACAAACAACCCTCATTTCTCAAGAATCTAGACTTTCTAATTCACAGGAATCTAAACTTTCCATTTACTTCATTTATGAACTTTCCGACATGCACAAACACCCCCTAGAAGGAATAGATCATATTATGGGGATGGATGAATGATTAATTATATATAGAACCAAACCAAGGTATGCAATTCTGTTAGCCGACATTTTGATTAGAAATCCTATCACAAGAGAAGAATGGAATATAGGAAGGCCTAATAGATATGAAGTACCAACTGAAAATTGTGGGTCAGCTTTAATATTTTCTAATAAAAATTCAACCATTCCTAAAAATTTATATTATTGGAGACTAATTGGAAATTGGGATGAAGATTTATGCTTAAGTGTGTATAATTTTCTGAATAAATCTTGAACTAAAAATACTATGATATATCTAGGACAGAAAGCATTAATTAACAGCATACATGTCATACTTGATAGATATATATATCTAGTCACAGATATATCAATTGCATTTAGATCTGATTTATACATAGTAAGCATAGACTGTTATGATAATGACTTTGTAGAAATATTACCTATACTAAGTGATATAGCTAAACCACCGTCTTCAAAATATGATCAAATTCAATTAGGAATATGGTATAATGAATATGATAATCCTACTTTATGTCTGATAAGATGGTGGGATGAATTGAGGAAATTTCAAATATGGATTATGAAAGACCTAAATGAATGGAAGTGGGAAGAAGAATATATTGAAATAGATGTAGAAATAGAAACAACTATATTATCTTGGAACAGAAGAGGATCCCTTTCTGCATTTCATTTCATTAATGGTAATACACTTATATTTAGTATTGATAACATACTGCAAGTTTACAAGCTAAAAAGGAAAGCAAACTACATTAAAACAGAATTAATAGCAAGAAGAATTATACCTAAAAAGTTTGCATGGACTGACATGTTTATTCCATTTGTTACTACTTTTCAATCATGTTTTTAAACTATGATTCTATGCTTTTAATGTTGTGTATTCTGCATTTTTTAGAAAAAGGAAAAGAAAAGAAAAATTTTTAGTTTTAGTTTTATTCTATAAGAAAAAAAAGAAAAACAAAATATCAATCGAGTTTGTTGGTATTTATTCTAGGAAACCAACTAGCTTGCTTGTGAGCCACCAAAGGCATAGGAGCCTGGGTTCCACACAAGACACCGATTTAACAATATATATTTTATTTTTAAGTGTTATTTTGTTATATATTCTTCTATTATTTGTGAATAAAAAGTTTTTCAGAATCAAAAATCAGAAGATATTGAAGAAGATACAAAAGGACAATGTATGTAATTGATTACTTATCCTGAATTTACATTTAAACTCAGTTCGTGGAGTTATTCATTAACTCTACGAATTAAGTTTGTTGAGTTAGGTGCTAAGTCAACAAAACAATATTCATACCTGCTACAATTACTGTATTTATTGTAAAATCTTTTACATTGAGGACAATGCAAAATGTAGGTATGGGGGGGAGGTAATTAAAGTAACAGCCATGTAATTTTGTTAATTAGAGGAATTAGAATGGTACTACAAAAGTTCTATGGAAATTGAAAATTTTTTTTATGAATTTGTTGTAACTATTTGATAATTGAAACTGTAAAATTTTTAAGAACTGTAACTACTTGAATGTTATATAAGATGCTATAGAATTTTACTATTCATACAAATCTAGATATAGTATCTTATGTTTTTACTGAATTTTATGAGTTTAACATTTTTACGATTTTAAAAAGAAATCAGAATGCTTAACTGAAACTCAATAAATTATCTGAAATCCTGGAAGAGCTGAAATGTTGATTTTTGGATTAAATGAAATACATTTGATCAAGGATACATTTAATTTGAGTGATTAAAATTGTAGAATGATTTATGTGTAGATCTTATTAAACTACAGAAAAAGTATGAGCTTATTGATATGGATTCATATTTTCAGTAAATAATAGAAGTAGGACTACATGAGATTTGTGTTTTATTGCATTTGTATTAATGAAATACATATATATACTGTGAATACTGAAAAAAAAAAGAAAAAAAAAGAGAAACACTTTTAGAGTTTATTGACTTGTTTGATCACGAGCCTTTTGTACTTGAGCAGATATGTATGTAATGATTGTTGACCTGAAAAAGGACTCTTTAAATCTAGCAACCTAAGATCCTGATCAGATCTGGGATTGTTGACTGAAAGCTCGATACATGGGTACACTAGAAAGCTCTTGTATGATTCAAGCTTGTCAAATTAACTTTTAAAGTACAAATATGCATATACTATTCTTTTGAATACAGATACAAGTGTTTTGTGAAATACAGATATGTTTTGAATCGAGTATATTTTCTGTTATCTAAAATTGCTGAAGTATGAATCTAGAATAGACTTTTGAAGTTGTTTATTTGAGATACAATTCTTTATTCTACTTGTCTTAATCATATTGAATTGGATTGTGTTTTGATTCGTATGTAGTTGAAATTTATTCTAGAACTCATATTGGAAAATTCAGAAAGACAGATACTAAAAAGAAGAAAAAAAATGATAATATAATTAACACCTATGTGATGCTAATATATTTTATATGTAATTTACATATGTTCTAAATATATTTGCAGGTTGAAGAGGAGAAAACAAAGTTAAAATAGATTACTGAAACATACAGAATATCTATATAGTAATCTAAATTTATGTATTCTGAAGAAGAACGAAGTGAAGAATTAATTCTAGCACTTTAGAAAGACCAACTAGATAGATCTTAGTTTGCTAAGGGACTAACAAAATTTAAGTATGGGGGAAGTGTTCAGAATGAAAAAGTGCATAATATTAAGGGTTAAATGATGGTTAATTGCATAATATTTAGCTTATCATATGAGAATTAAGCCATTATGTTATAATTGCACTGTTATATGCTTTAATGAAAGAATCTAGATAATTTCAGGGAATTAATGTTAGTTTAGTACATTTCTGAATTGTCGGTAAATTGCAAGCTGTGAAATTCTTAAGTATTCGAATTTTCTGCTATTTCGGGGAGTTATGTTTAATGTACCGGACAGTTATGTTTTAAAGAATATTTTATTATTTCTTAAATTACACATGTTGAATTTAAATTGCTTTAGTATATCACATGAGCAGCACATGTTTAACTTGTTAAGTTAGCATAACTATACGTGTTGAATTACTTGAATATACACTAGAGTAACACGTTGTGTTAGTGTTATGCAGGAATAGGAAAAGTAAACTTTCAGATTGTTAATGTTTCATTTTTGTCGAATAGTTATGTTAAAAACTCGTATAGTTAAGTTATCTGCACGTTTGTTTTTAATGTTTTAAGTTGTTATGTGTTTTACATGTGCATTCGGTAATGAAAATCGAAGAGTTAGATAACTATTCGAATTTTTATACGCACGGATAGATAATTATTCGAGTTTTTATATGCATGGATAGATAACTGTTTGAGTTTTATAAAATGACTAACAAACAAATAAGTTTTCTTGTTCAGTCACATATTTTGCAGGTGTAAAAACTCAAAGAGTTACAAATAAGTGTTCGAGTTTTTACAGGACTTAAAGGATAAGTGTTTGACTAAAACGAAGACTAATATGCCATTATAGCAATTACAGAAACAGGACATTCGAAGGAAAACCACGATTGCAAGTATCACATAGGAATTCACTCATGGAATGAAGAAGAAATCACCATTGTTGATATGAATGAAGGAAATCCAACCGATCATCTAAGCAGAAGCAGTTACTATTAAGGAAATATAAAAGAAGAGTAGAAAAAATGAAGAAAGTGTGTTTGGCGATGGTTGGCGGTGTGTGGCAGTGTGTGTAGAGGTGGAGGACTGCGCTAACTGCAGGTAGCGTCGGAAGTTCACTAAAGCATCCACACCATCACCAACTATTCACCAACATCACCATAATCACCAACCATCGGAGGTCTGTGAGGATACTTTCCTGATGTCGGGTCGATTCTGAGCCAAACACGGTGCTTGACAACCATTGTGAGGAGTGATCGCGTCGCTGGAAGGGAAGCCATTTTCACCAAGCACCAACTCATATCTCAGGAGATCGTAAAACTTCTAGCCTTGGTTTCGGGTTGATGCCAGTATGCTGAAGAGGAGATCATCTTGCAATTCTAGACTCGCAATTCTATAAGGAGAGGAGACAGGATTGTAAGTGATTAAGTTTTCAATGGTGTAATCGTGTCGCATGTAGTGACGAAAGTATTTACTGTTGATAGAGATTCTTACATTTCACCTTTCACCCATTTTCATGAACATATCAAAACAAAAATACCAAAAATAACTTATCTATGTTTACATTTAGTATTTAAGTGTTGTACTGTTTGTTTTGTATCGTGATTAATGTTATCATTGTTAGTATTGTGAATGTTTTATGTTTATTTGATTCAGAAAATAGAACATAGTTTTACAGTTTACTAAAATTGATTCGTTCTAGATACTTAAAGATTTAATAATTACTGTTTGAAATATCTGAATATTAGTGTTGCTTAATGATAAATCTAATATTAACTAGCATTAAAGAGCTTAATTGATGTTATTTACAATTTGTAGAACCGCCCAATGGTTGGCCGAATTCCTTTGTAAATAGTAGTATTAAATTGGAAAGATAAGCTTGTGGAGTTAACTCAAGTCCACAAGGTTAGTTCGTTGAGTTAGCCATAACGCCATGAACTTAGTTTGTTGTGTTAACTGTAACTCAATGGAGTGCTTACTAAATACATAAATTTCATTATTAAAATCGGAACAGTACACAATTCTTACTCAATCTCTGTGGGATCGACCTGTACTTGCACACAAATACAATATACACTATGCACTTGTAGTTAAAATACAAATTAGAATTAATATCTAATTTTTGTGAAAGTTTGTTAGATTACTTCTAAAAGTAATTATTGATTTAAGCCTAAAGACAAATTAAACTAGTGTCTAATCTAACCTTTCACTTCTAAACAAGTTTTCTAGCGCCATTGCCAGGGAACTAATCAAGTTCTTTGGTGCTGCCTAAAAACCCAAACAGGTGACATACCTAAGCTTGTCCTATAAGCAGTTCTATAAGCCCAAAGTGCATCTATTAATCTATTAGCCTAATCTTTTCTAGTAGGATTTACTACTTTTTCTAAGATTAACTTAATTTGTTTGTTTGCACTTTCTACTTGTCCACTTGTTTGCAGATGATATGATGTTGCAATTTTGTGATTTACTCTATATTTCTTCATTAAGGCTTCAAAACTTCTATTATAGAAATGAGTTCCTTTATCACTAATAATAGTTTTAGGTATTCCAAATCTAGCAATTATATTAGTTCTTATAAACTGTATTACTCCTTTATTGTCATTAGTTTTTGTAGGAATAGATTTTATCCATTTAGATACATAATCCACCTCCAACAATATATAATTAAATTGATTAGACATAGGAAATGGACTCATAAAATCTATTCCCCACACATCAAAGATTTCAACCTCAACAATAGGATTGAGAGACATCATATTTCTCTTTGATATTCTTCCTATTTGTTGACATCTTAAACAACTTAAGTAGTATTTATGAGCGTCTTTGAATAGTGTTGGCCAATAAAAGCCACATTGTAGAATTTTGGCAGTAGTTTTCCCTGAACCAAAATGCCCTCCACATGCTTGGTTATGGTAGAAAGACAATATGCTCTAATGTTCAATTTCTTAAACACACCTCCTTAAAACCAGATCAGGACATTTCTTAAATAAGTATGGGTCTTCCTAATAGTAATATTTTACTCTTAAAAAGAACAATTTCTTATCCTATCTATTCCAGTCCTAAGTGTTAAACCAGTAACTAAGTAATTAACTATGTTTGCATACCAAGGCATTGTATTCATAGTCATTAACTGTTCACTAGGAAAATTATCCTTAATTTCAATATTTGATTTTTCTATTGTAATCTTGATAAATGATCTTCTATTACATTCTCACAACCTTTTTTATCTTTAATTTCTAAATCAAATTCTTGTAATAATAATGTCCATCGAATCAATCTCGGTTTAGTCTCTTTCTTTGCTATTAGGTGTTTTAATGCTGAATGATCGATGTATACTATCACTTTAGCTCCAATCAGATATGATCTAAACTTTTCTAAGGCAAACACAATAGCTAACAGTTCTTTTTCAATAGTTGTATAATTAACTTGAGCATCATTTAAAGTTTTGCTTGCATAATGAATCACTCTAGGAGATTTTTCTATCTTCTGTCCCAACACTGCTCCTACACCAAAATTAGATGCATCGCACATTAATTCAAATAGATGGCTCCAATTTGGTGCTTGTTTTGTAGGAGTTGAAATTAAGCTAGTCTTAAGCTTGAAAAATGCTTCTTTACAATTTTTATCAAAGTTGAATAGGACATCTTTTAATAGATTAGTTAAAGGTCTAATTATTTTGCTAAAATCTTTAATAAATCTTCTATAAAATCCAACATGTCCTAGAAATGATCTAATATCTTTTACTGATTTAGGTTTTGATAGATTAGAAATTACTTCTATTTTAGCTTTATCTACTTCCAACCCTTTCTTTGAAACAACATGTCCCAAGAATATTCCTTGTTTAACCATGAAGTGACATTTTTCCCAATTTAGAACTAGACTTTTTTGCACACAGTATTTTAATACTTGGTCTAAATTGTTTAAACACACTTCATATGAAGTTTCATAAATAGTAAAATCATCCATAAATATTTCTAAAAAATCTTCAGTCATTCTAGTGAATATGTCCTACATACACTTTTGAAAGGTGGCTGGTGCATTGCATAATCCAAATGACATTCTTTTAAAAGTATAAGTTCCATTAGGACAGGTGAAAGTTGTTTTCTCTTGATCCTCTAATGTTACTGGAACTTGGTTATATCTTGAATACTCATCTAGGAAACAAAAATATTCTTGCCTTGCTAATTTCTCTAACATTTGATCTATGAAAGGTAAAGGAAAATGATCTTTCCTAGTTACAGCATCCAGCTTTCTATAGTTTATACACACTCTCCAGCTTGATTGAATTCTAGTAGGTATCAAGTCCTGACTTTCATTCCTAATAACTATTAATCCTGATTTCTTGGGAACTACATGGATTGGACTAACCCATGAGCTATTAGAAATCAGATAAATTATGTCATTATCTAACCATTTCACTATTTTTTTCCTAACTACTTCTTTAAGGTTTGGATTTAATCTCCTCTCAGGAATTCTAACTAGTTTAGCATTCTCTTCTAAATATATGTGGTGACAACATAAAGTTGCACTTAACCCTTTTATATCAGTCATAGTCCATCCTATTGCTTCTTTATAACTTTTTACTACATCTTTTAATTTAGCAATTTGATCCTCTTTTAAATCTGAAGCAATAATGATTGGACATGTTCATTTTTCTTCCAAAAATATATAGGTTAATTCAGGAGGTAAAGGTTTTAAATCTAAATATTGCCCATCAGAAGCTAGATCTCCTAATTGAACATTTTCATTTTCAATATTAATCTCTTCTTGATCTCCTTCTATATTTATGCTTTCACTTTCTCCTAAATTTTCAGAATTTAGTTGCCTATTTAGTTCTTCTTGAATCACATCATCTAGCATATCTCCTTCATCCTCTAAAAAGTCTATAGTATGTAAGGACATTTCTAACTCCCCAAACTTTTCTAGTTTGAAAATGTTTAATTGAGTATCTTCATTACTATATGCTAACTTCATTACTCCAATTTTACAATTTATAACAGCCCCTGATATTGCTAAGAATGGTCTTCCCAAAATTAAAGATGTATCATGATTTTGATGCTTAATTTGTTAGGAATCCAAAATCACAATATCAATAGGATATATGAAGTTTTTGATTTTAATTAGGACATCCTCTATTTTTCCTCTAGGGTATCTTATACTTCTCTTAGCTAATTGAATAACAGTCCTCTAATCCTAAGGATGTAAATATATCACTCGGCATAACATTTATACTTACACCTAGGTCTATTAAGGTTCTTTCTAGAATGGTATTTCTTATGGTGCATGATATAACAGGGATTCCAAGATTAGATAACTTTTTAGGAATTTGTGGCAAAAATAAGGAACTACTTTGCTCAGCTAAAAAGACTTTCCTTAAAACTTTTCGCTCTCTTTTCTTAGTACACCACTCAAGAAATTTAGCACAATGTGGCATTTTCTACAATAAGTCTAACAAAGGAATGTTAACTTGTACTTTTTCAAAAATTTATCTAATTTTTTCTTGTTTTTCAAGAAATGTTTGTTATAATCTTTCAGGAGAGGGTGCTAATGATTATGATTTACAAGCTTCTTTATCTTTCATTTCATTTGTTTGATTATTTTTAGTCTCATTTTCAGATTCAGATTTTTCTTCATTGATTTCTAAATTTTCAGATATTACATTTTCATTATCATTTTGAATTTTGTTCTTATCCACCTTCATTTTACTTTCTTTTTGAATTCTTGGTGGTATATCAGTTCCAGATCTTAATGTTATGCATACATCTTCTAGATTTTCATTACTTTCATGATGTTCTTGTATTTCATTTTCATGATTATGATCTTCAACTGTTTTTTGTTTCAACTTCCATTCTTTAAATTCTATTGCATTGGTACTTTCTTTTTTCTATATATCTTGCAAATTATGCAAATCTATAGCATTAAAGTTTTCATTTGTGTTTTCCTATTGCATAACTTATAATTTCATTATAAATTCATCCAATGCTTTTAGTTCTTTTTTTAGATCATCTAATCTCATTGCATTCAATTTTTTATCAATTTTCATTATGGTTTTTTCAGTTTCATATATAATATCAATTTTAGGTTCTGTATATTCTTCCCTATAGTTTAATTGGTTGACTTCTTGTTGCTAACACATGTATTGTTCCAGTTTATCCATGTTTTGCTCTAAGCTACGCTCCAATCTGTCATACCTATCCCAAACTTCCTTGTCTCTTAACATATTACAAATTCTAAACTGACCATTAGTTGGGTAAACTATAGGATTTTCATACTCAGCTCTATTATATTGAATATAATTCATTTGTTGTTCATGTGATCTAACCATCTGTAATCATCTCAGTCTCAAACAATCAAAGATGTCGTGACCTTCCAAATTGCAGAATTCACATATGCTAACTACAGCTTTCAGAAATCTTTGAGCATAAGCATATGCCATATTCTCAATTATAAAATAAAACACACAACACTCCCTCTACTATTAAAACAAAATAGCTCTCACAATTGCTTAGCTTCTTAATCCCTAACAATGGCGCCAAAAAAACTTGTTTGGGGTTATTAAGTTAATTCTTAAACTTGTTTAATTTGCTTTTATGCTTATATCAATAATTACTTTTAGAAGTAAACAAACAACCTTTCACACAAATTAGATATTAATTCCAATTTGTATTTTAATTGCAAGTGCACAATATATATTGTATTTGTGTGCAAGTACAGGTCGATCCTATAGAGATTAAGTAAGAATTGTGTATTGTTCTGATTTTTATATTGGAGTTTATATGTGTTTAGCTAAGCACTCTGTTGAGTTATAGTTAACATAACGGACTTGGTTCGTGGAGTTATAGTTAACTCAATGGACTTCCCTCGTGGACTTAAGTGAACTCCACAAGCCTACCTTTCTAGTTAAATACTACTATTTATAGAGAAATTCGACCAACCATTAGGCGGTTCCACAGAATGTAAATAACTTCCATTAAGCTCTTTAATGTTAGTTAATATTACATTCATCATTAAGCAACACTAACATTCAGATATTTCAAACAGTAACCATTAAAATCTTTAAGTATCTAGAACAAATCAATTTCAGTAAACAATAAAACTATTTTCTATTTTCTGAATCAAACAAACATAAAACATTCACAATACTAACAATGATAACATTAATCACGATATAAAACAAACAATACAACACTTTAATACTAAATGTAAACATAGATAATTTGTTGTTTTTGGTATTTTTGTTTTGATATGTTCTTGAAGATGAATGAAAGGTAAAATGTAAAAATCTCTATCGATAGTAAAAACTTCTGTCACTACATGTGACATGATTACACCACTGAAAACTTAATCACTTACAATCTTACCTCCTCTCCTATAGAATTGTGAATCAAGAATTGTAAGATGATCTCCTCTTCAGTAAACTGGCATCAACCCGAAACCAAGGCTAGAAGCTTTACGATCTTTTGAGATATGAGTCGGTGCTTGGTGAATATGGCTTCCCTTCCCGCAATGCGATCACTCCTCACAGTAGTTGTTAGTCACCGTGTTTGGCTTGGAATCGACTCGACATTAGGAAAATATCCTCACAAGCCTCTGATGGTTGGTGATTTTGGTGGTGGTGTGGAGCTTCAGGGAACTTCCGACACTTCCTACAGTTAGCGCGGTTCTCCACCTCTACACACACCCTTTCTTCGTCTTTCTCCTCTTCTTTTATATTTCTTTCTATAGTAACTGCTTCTACTTAATTGATCGGTTGAATTTTCTTCATTCATATCAATGATGGTGATTTCTTCTTCATTCCATGAGTGAATTCCTACGAGATACATGTAATCGTGGTTTTCCTTCGAATTTCCTATTTTTGCAACTGCTATAGTGGCATATTAGAAAATAAATGGTCTGTTGAGTTACAGATAACTCAACAGACTTACTTTGTTGATTTAACTATAAAGCACGTGCAATAAAGAAATAACTAGTTCAAATGTTTCAAATAGTTATAACTATAAATATCCAAAACTTATATGCATTTTGGATAGTTAGCACCTAACCTTCCGAAAGATAACTTAAGTCAAGTTTCTAGAATGCGACGCATGTCCTTAAGCAATTTTATAATAAAAAGATATTTCGGATACTTACAAATCTAACTATCCGATGCTCAGATGCATTTCAGATAGTTAACAGATAACTTTCTAAAAATTCACTTAAGTCATGCATTACGGTTTCAACACGTGTACTCTAGAAAATAATAAAATATTCTTTAAGCATTTAAAGCATAACTGTCTGGTACATGCAATATAACTCTCCAAAATAATAGAAAATTTGGATACTTAGAAATTTCAAAGCTTATAATTCACCAATAGTTCAGAAATGTACTTAATTAACATTAATTCCCTGAAATTATGTAGATTCTTTCATTAAAGCATATAATAATGTAATTATAACATAATGGTCTAATTCTCATATGATAAGCTAAATATTATGTAATTAACCATCATTTAACCCTTAATATTATGCACTTTTTCATTCTAAACACTAACCTAATGTGTTACCTTAGTGTTCAAAATAGCAACTCAACGTGTGTAGTTATATTAACTTAATGAGTTAAACATGTGCAACTCATGTGATATAATATAACATTCGTAAACTTTAAATTCAACACATGTATAATACTAACTTAATGAGTTCATCCCTTCAACTTAACATTTTGTTCACTAACTCAACGAGTTCTCATGTGACCTTTTTTCATAAAAAGAACACTAACTCAATGAGTTCTCTTAACATGCACTGTACATGATACAAAATTGTAACATTAAAACATACCATGCTGTAGGATTGTCTGTATCACAAGAGGGGGGGTGAATTGTGTCTTTAGTAATTAAAATACTAGCAAATAAAACAAGAGCACAAAACACTCGTAAATGAAATTCTATTCTTTATGTAAGGACAGAATTTACAATATCTTTTCAGCTCAATTCCCTTCTTGACGGTTTTGATACAGAAATGTTCGATATACAATTCGAATATAACAATAAAGCTCTTATTGAAAACTAATTTCGAATTGTATAAAACTTGATCTTTCTTTGTCTTTGCTCAACTTCTGTATCTCTTCTTCTCTAGTTATCGAATTTCCAGACTTCTTACGTTTGCAACTCCTTTTCTGAAATTGCTTGGAATTTCAAACTTCTTCTGATGTTGGAGAACCTTTCAGAATATGAATATTCAAACTTAAATTTTCAGTTAGGGATCTGTTTAGAATGAAAAAGTGCATATTATTAATGGTTAAATGATGGTTAATTGCATAATATTTAGCTTATCATATGAGAATTAAGCCATTATGTTATAATTGCACTGTTATAAGCTTTAATTAAAGAATTTGCTTAATTTGGGGGAATTAATGTTAATTTAGTACATTTCTAAACTGTCGGTAAGTTGCAGGCTATGAAATTTTTAAGTATCCGAATTTTCTGATATTTCGGACAGTTATGTTTAACATACCAAACATATTTCGGACAGTTATGTTTAATAGACCGAACATGTATCGGATAGTTATGTTTAAACTACCGAACAACTATGTTTTGAAAGAATAGTTTATTATTTCCTGAAGTACACGTGTCGAAATCATAATGCATGACTTAAGTGAACTTTCAGTGAGTTATCTATAACTATTCGAAATTGCAGCTGGGCATCGGACAGTTATATGTGTAACTCTCTGAAATCTCTTTTTATTTATAAAATAGCTATGGACACGTGTCAAGTTCTGGGAAAGTGACTTAAGTGGATTTTCGGTGAGTTATCTCTAACTATCCGAAATGCATAGATGCATTTCGGATAGTTAGCCTTGTAACTCTTCGAAATGTTTATTTTATTATTAAACTACTGTTGACACATGTCGAGATTTAGTAGATTTACTTAAGTTATATATTGGTGAGTTATCTATAACTATCCGAAATGCATCTAAGCATCAGATAGTTAAGTTGTAAGTATCTGAAATGCACCTAAGTATCAGATAGTTAAATTTATGCACGTGTTTTATAATTAAATCAACGAAGAAAGTCCGTTGAGTTATCTGTAACTCCACAGACTATTTATTTTCTAATATGCCACTATAGCAGTTGCAGAAACAGGACAGTTGGAAGAAAAACCATGATAGCATGTATTGCGCAGGGAGAAGAAAGCATCACCGTTGATATGAATAAAGGAAATCCAACCGATCATTCAAGTAGAAGCAATTACCACTAAAGAAATATAAAAGAAAACAAGAAAAAGAAGTAAAAGTGTGTGATCGATGGGTACGACCAGTGTGTATAGAGGAGGAGCACCAAGCTTTCTACAGGCAACGTCGGTAATTCTCTGAAGTACCACACCAACCATCGTTACCGCCACCATAATCACCAACCATCGAAGGTCTGTGAGGATACTTTCTTGATGTCGGGTCGATTCCGAGCCAAACATAGTGCCTGACAACCACTGTTAGGAGTGATCGCGTCACGGGAAGGGATGCCATTTTCACCAAGCGCTGACTCATATTTTAGGAGATCATAAAGCTTCTAGCCTTGGCTTCGGGTTGATGCCTGTATGCTGAAGAGATCATCTTGCAATTCTGGACTCGCGATTCTATAGGGAGAGGAGACAAAATTGTAAGTGGTTTAATTTTCAATGGTGTAATCGCATTGCAAGTAGTGACGAAAGTATTTACTGTCGATTGAGATTACTTTACATTTCACATTTCGCCCATTTCCATGTTCATATTAAAACAAAAATACCAAAAATAATTTATTTGTCTTTGTATTTTGTATTTGAGTGTTGTATTGTGATTAATGTTGTCTTTGTCAGTGTTGTGATTCTTTTATGTTTGTTTTAGTTTTACAGTTTACTTAAATTGGTTCGATCAAAAGACTTAAAGATTTTAATGGTTATTGTTTGAATTATCTAAATGTTAGTATTGCTTAATGATAAATCCAATGTTTACTAACATTAAAGAGCTTAATTGATGTTATTTACAATCTGTGGAACCACCCAATGGTTGGCCGAATTCCTCTATAAATAGCAGTATTAAAAAGAAAAGACAAGTTCGTGGAGTTAACTTAAGTCCACGAGGTTAGTCCATTAAGTTAGCCATAACTCAACAAACTTTGTCCGTTGAGTTAACTATAATTCAACGGAGAGCTTATTGAATATATAAATTTGATTGTTAATAAACAAACAGTTCTCAGTTCTTAAGCAATTCCCTGTGGGATCGACCTGTACTTGCACACTAATACAATAGAGACTGTGCACTTGTAGTTAAAGTACAAATTGGAATTGATATCTAAATTGTATTAAAGGTTGTTTGTTTACTTCTAAAAGAAAAAGAATAGGCATAAAGATAAATTAACTAAGTAAAAATAGAAGTTAACAAATCCTAGTTTTTCTGGTGCGTTGTTAGAGATCCAATCAGGTTTTCTAGTGTCATGCTGGGTAAAATCCAAACAAGTTTTATGGCGCCGTTGCCAAGGAATTGAATTAATTTAAGCAACTATTAGAGTTGTTTCGTTTTAATAGCCACAGCTATGTGTTTTCTTCTGTAATTGAGAATATGGCATATGCTTATGCTCAAAGATTTTTGAAACCTATAGTTAGCATATGTGAATTCTGCAATTCTGAAGGACACGACATTTCTGACTGTTTGAAATTGAGACATTTGCAGATGGTTAGATCCCATGAACAACAAATGAATTATCCTCAGTATAATAGAGCCGAGTATGAGAATCGTATAGTTTACCCAACTGATGGTTAGTATAGAATGTGTAATATGTTGAAAGACACTAAAGTTTGGAATAGGTATGACAGACTAGAGTGTAGTATAGAGCAAAACCTAGACAAACTAGAACACTTTATGTGTCAACAACAAGAAGTCAACCAATTAAACTATATCTTGAAAGATTACAACAAACATTACCTGAAAAACAAAAAAAAATTAGAGAAATTTTTGAAAAAGTACAAGTTAACATTCCTTTGTTAGATCTATTGCAGAAAATGCCACCTTGTGCTAAATTTCTTAAGATTTGGTGTACTAAGAAAAGAGAGCGAAAAGTTCCTAGAAAGGTCTTTTTAGCTGAGCAAAGTAGTTCCCTATTTCTACCACAAATTCCTAAAAAGTTATTTGATCCTGAAATCCCTGTTATATCATGCACCATAGGAAATACCATTCTAGAAAGAACCTTAATAGACTTAGGTGCAGGTATAAATGTTATGCCAAGTGATATATTTGCATCCTTAGGATTAGAAGGCTTAATTCCTACTACTACGGTTATTCAATTAGCTGATAGAAGTATAAGATACCCTAGAGGAAAAATAGAGGATGTTTTAATTAAAATCAAAAACTTTATATATCCTATTGATATTGTAATTTTGGATTCCCAACAAATTAAGCATAAAAATAGTGATACATCTTTAATTTTGGGAATGCCATTTTTAGCAACATCAGGGGCTGTTATTAATTGTAAAACTGGAGTAATGAAGTTAGCATATGGTAATGAGGATACTCAATTAAATATTTTCAAACCAGAAAGGTTTGAGGAGTTAGAAATGTCCTTACATACCATAGACTTTTTAGAGGATGAAGGAGAGATGTTAGATGATGTGATTCAAGAAGAATTAAATAGGCAAATCAATTCTGAAACTTTAGAAGAAAGTGAAAGCATAAATATAGAAGGAGATCTGGAAGAAATTAATTTAGAAAATGATGATGTTCAATTAGGAGCTCTAGCTTCTGATGGGCAACATTTAGAATTAAAACATTTACCTCCTGAATTAACCTATATATTTCTAGAAGAGAAACGAACATGTCCAATCATTATTACTTCAGATTTAAAAGAGGATCAAATAGCTAAATTAAAAGATGTAGTAAAAAGTTATAAAGAAGCAATAGGATGGACTATGACTGATATAAAAGGGTTAAGTTCAACTTTATGCTGTCACCACATATATTTAGAAGAGAATGCTAAACCTGTTAGAATTCCTGAGAGGAGATTAAATCCAAACCTTAAAGAAGTAGTCAAGAAAGAAATAGTTAAATGGTTAGATAATGACATAATTTATCCGATTTCTAATAGCTCGTGGGTTAGTCCAATCCATGTAGTTCCCAAGAAATCAGGATTAACAGTTATTAGGAATGATAGTCAAGACTTGATACCTACTAGAATTCAATCAGGCTGGAGAGTATATATAGACTATAGAAAGCTGAATGTTGTGAATATTATAGATCAAATGCTGGAAAGATTAGTAGGGCAAGAATATTTCTGTTTCCTAGACGGATATTCAGGTTATAATCAAATTCCAATAGCATTAGAGGATCAAGAGAAAACAACTTTCACCTGTCCTAATGGAACTTATGCTTTTAAGAGAATGTCATTCGAATTATGCAATGCACCAACTACCTTTCAAAGGTGTATGCAGGGCATATTTATTGGAATGACTGAAGATTTTTTAGAAATATTTATGAATGATTTTACTGTATATGGCAACTCATATGAAGTTTGTTTAAAAAATTTAGACTTAATATTAAAACGCTGTGTGGAAAAAATTCTGGTTTTAAATTGGGAAAAATGTCACTTCATGGTTAGACAAGGAATAGTCTTAAGGCATGTTGTTTCTAAGAAAGGGTTAGAAGTAGATAAAGCTAAAATAGAAGTAATTTCTAATCTACCAGAACCTAAATCAGTAAAAGATATAGATCATTTCTAGGACATGTTGGTTTTTATAGAAGATTTATTAAAGACTTTAGCAAGATAGCTAGACCTTTAACTAATCTATTAAAAGATGTTCCATTTAACTTTGATAAAAATTGCAAGGAAGCATTTTTCAAACTTAAAACTAGCTTAATTTCAACTCCTATAATTCAAGCACCTGATTGGAACCATCCATTTGAATTAATGTGCGATGCTTCTGATTTTGCTGTAGGAGCAGTGTTAGGACAAAAGATAGAAAAATCTCCTAGAGTGATTCATTATGCAAGCAAAACCTTAAATGATGCTCAAGTTAATTACACAACTACAAAAAAAGAATTATTAGCTGTTGTGTTTGCCTTAGAAAAGTTTAGATCATATTTGATTAGAGCTAAAGTAATAGTATACACGGATCATTCAACTCTAAAACATCTAATAAAGAAAAAAGAGACTAAGCCTAGATTGATCCGATGGATATTATTATTACAAGAATTTGATCTAGAAATTAAAGATAAAAAAGGTTGTGAGAATGTAGTAGCAGATCATTTATCAAGATTACAAATAGAAAAATCAAATATTGAAATTAAGGATAATTTTCCTGATGAACAATTAATGACCATCAACACAATACCTTGGTATGTAGACATAGTTAATTACTTAGTTACTTGTTTAACACCTAAGGATTGGAATAGACAGGATAAGAAATTATTTTTCTCGAGAGTAAAATATTACTATTGGGAAGACCCATACTTATTTAAGAAGTGTCCTGATCTGGTTTTAAGGAGTTGTATTCTAGAAACTGAATATCCGAGCATATTGTCTTTCTGTCATGACCAAGCTTGTGGAGGGCATTTTGGTTCAGGGAAAACTACTGCAAAAATTCTGCAATGTGGGTTTTATTGGCCAACACTATTCAAAGATGCTCATAAATATTGCTTAAGTTGTTTAAGATGTCAACAAATAGGAAGAATATCAAAGAGGAATATGATGCCTCTTAATCCTATTGTTGAGGTTGAAATCTTTGATGTGTGGGGAATCGATTTTATGGGTCCATTTCCTATGTCTAATCAATTTAATTACATATTATTGGGGGTGGATTATGTATCTAAATGGATAGAAGCTATTCCTACAAAAACTAATGACAACAAAGTGGTAATACAATTTATAAGAACAAATATATTTGCCAGATTTAGAATACCTAAAGCTATTATCAGTGATCGAGGAACTCATTTCTATAATAGAAGTTTTGAAGCCTTAATGAAGAAATATGGAGTAAACCACAAAATTGCAACATCATATCATCTGCAAACAAGTGGACAAGTAGAAAGTGCAAATAAATAAATTAAATTAATCTTTGAAAAAGTAGTAAATCTTACTAGAACAGATTGGGCTAATAGATTGATAGATGCACTTTGGGCTTATAGAACTACTAATAAAACGAGCTTAGGTATGTCACATTTTAGGCTAGTATATGAAAAAAGTTGTCATTTACCTGCTAAAATAGAACATAAAGCTTATTGGGCATTAAAAACTCTGAACACTAATTTAAATCAAGCTGCTGAAAATAGAAAAATGCAATTAATTGAATTAGAAGAATTTAGAAATGAAGCTTATTCGAAGACTGTAAGAGAAAAAGAGAAAATGAAATTCTGACATGATAAAAAAATTATTCCAAAAAGCTTTGAAATAGGACAAGAAGTATATCTTTATATGGCTAGACTCCATAACCATCTAGGAAAATTAAGATCTAGATGGGCAGGACCTTACATAGTTCGAAATATTTATCCTTATAGAGCTATTGAAATTGAAAATCCTAAAAATCAAAATATATTTAAAGTAAATGGACAAAGACTGAGACCTATTCTGAAAACACCAAAAAGCTCCTTTGGAATTATAGAAGAAGTTAGAGTAGAGGACTACTCAAGCTTTACTTAGTAAGAAATCAGTTTTTATGTTTTTATAAAAATAAAAAAAAATAGAAAAACTATTATCTTTAGTGTTTTTATTATTATATCTGTTTGTACGGGAAGTCCGTTGAGTTACGCTTAACTCAACGAGCTTACTCTGTTGAGTCTTGAGTTAGTCAACGAGCTTATTCCTTTGAGTTAACGTAACTCAATGGAGTACTGTAGCTAAGACCGCGGATGAGAGAGCAATAGTTGGTTTGGGAAATGACCTGATTACCTACCTAAACTTAGGGCTTATTTAAACTAAAACCTAGGGTTTTGGGGGCATTATCCAGCAAATCATTTAGAATCTATAACAGTAGAAATCAGAGCGATTTTGTGTTGTTGTGTAACTCCACGATGAGGAAGATGACACCTGAATTCTAGGAAGATGCAATTGACACAGCACAGTTTCTGAAGGAATCAAAAGAATGGCACATGCGGCAAAAGATTTGGAATACAACAAAAGAAAAAGAGCTACAAAAGGTAAAATCAGAACTCTTTAACTTAAGGAAAGTTTTGGTTGATTTGGAGATACAAATACCTCATATAATGGAGACACAAATCAGAGTAGCAATAGAAATTGCAGTTAGTAAAGAAAGAAAAATCAAGCCGAACAACGAAGTAGCCCTAGAGCTAATTCAGCGCAAAGCCAGATTGTGGTTTAAAAAGTGCATTGCTGGTCATGGAAGTTGGGAAATATGAGAGTAGTAATGAGCAGGAGAATAGGAAGAACCAACTATTGAAAGACCTGTTCCTGTAGAACAGTAGTCAGGACCCTAGTTCAACCAATAGAGCCATTGCCACGAGTAGCATTTGCTTGGCCGAGAACTAATGAAGAAGAGAAAGTTTACTAGCTTGGTCAAAACAGTAAGAGACCAAGGTGATAATGAAGAAATAGCTACAGCTAAGGCACATATTTTATATGATGCCATTAAGAGAAAAGGGGTCGAAGAAAAGTTGAGGGCCCAGTATAGAATTAAGGTTGAACAGCATCAGGCAGCAGCTAAATCAAGTGTTGCAAGAGAAGTTGAGGCTAGTCCTTCGAGACTAGTAATTATAGAGAGAATTAAATAGGAAGAGCTAGTACCTGTGGCTCGAAGGCTTGTAGAGCCTACTTTTGTAGATTTAATTTCAAAAGAAGAAGAGGAAGAGCAAGCACAATTAATCAAAAAAAGGAAAGGAAAAGAGAAAGTGCCTGACTATCAAAAAGAGATTAAATTTGAGGTACCAATTTCAACAAGGCCTATGGAGCCAATTTTTATAAACCTGCTATCCGATTCTGAGGAGGAGCTGGAGCTGCAGCAGTAGGAGCAAAGAGAAGAAGAAAAACAGGTTGAAATTAGTCTACAGCCTATACAAGAAGAAAGAACAGAAATTAGGGCAGAAACTGAATTGCCTGTGACTCCATCCCAATCTGTTACAGAATCAGAAAGAACTGTGACAAAGCAGATTGGTAGTCAAGAGGAAGAAGAAAGAGTAGAAAATGAAGAAGCTGAAAGAAGCCATTTAGACAAAAATAACTTTACAGATTCTATTGAAGAGCAAGAAACTCTTCAGTAATTTATGGAAAGAATTCAAGACAAAGTGGAGAGTTCTGCCGGCTCACCACCACAGATAGAAGCAGAAGCAAAAATTCAGGAATCTGTAGAACATGTTCAAATGCAGCCTATGTTAGAGGAAGATCACGAACAAACCCCTTAGGAACAACAAAGTTATATTCTTGACCCGATTGAAACAATAGTTTTGAATGAAGTACATTTTTGGAGTTAGGAAGCTTATATCAAATACCAAGAAATTAGGAGTTATGATATTATTTACAGTAGACCAGTAAATTGGGATGGAATGCAAGAAATCAAAGAATTATTTGAATTCCAAGGTCTACTGAAGTTTATTTCTCAAGAAAGAGGGCATGTAGTATATGAGAATCTAGTGCCCTGTTTTTATGCAAATTTAAGAGAAGGAGAAGGAGAATTAATTTCCAACATGGAGGAAGCTGATGTACAGATAACACCAAAGCTTCTCCACAATATTTTTGGATTAAAGAATGAAGGGCAGGAAATTTTGGAAAGTACAACTACCGTTGAATGGACAGAACAAGAAATCAAGGACAGTTTGGCTATCAATCCTGGTGTGCCTTTATTAAACAGATTGAAGCATTTAAATGGTAAAGCACACATGGTAGCCAACATTTTGATTAAAAATGTCTATCAATGACAAGGCCATGACATAGAATTAAGTCAATTAGTCAAATGGGCCACGTTTGCAGTTGTATATATGATTCAAATAAATTGGAATGTAGTTTTTATCTCCAAGCTGAAAACAGTAAAGAAGAAATTGTTTTATGGAGATTTGATTCCATTGCTGATGGTGGATTGTATTGATTTCACTAAATAGGCATCAAAAAGGATCAGATCAAGAACCATTTCAGTGAAAGAATACAAAAATTTTGTAGCTGTAGAAATTGTTGTACCTTTTGGAGGAATTACAGGAGCTGTAGAAAGAATTAATCAATTAGAGCTATAATTAGAAAAACTCCAGAAGGAGGTAGATGAACTTAGGAATAGAGACTAAGTTATATTGTTCGTCTACTTGTATAGAATTGTATGAAATTGTATGATGTACTTGTAATGTAAATTGATTCATATGAATGAACATAAATTTTCAGATGTACTTTTCATACGTGTTTTGAATGTGAAATGAATGGAATGTATTGAATGTTATATATAATTTGTGTAACTTTATGAATGATTGTTTAACAGAGTTACAATTTGCTGAATGACAGGATAGATGCTTGAAAATTTTTGCATGTTGCAAGATAAAATGTAAATTCTACATAACATAAAATGACCTACAAGTTAAATATTTATATAATGTTCAAATTTAAACGAATTTTGATTAGAATGATGCATTAATGACATAGATTTAACTTTATTTCAGTTAGCAAAAAAAAAAGAAAATTATATACTTTTCTGAAAAGATACAAGTGTTTTGTGAAATACAGATATCTTATGAATTGAGTATATTTTCTGTTATCTAGAATTGCTGAAATATGAATCTAGAATTGACTTTTAAAGTTGTTTAATGGAGATACAATTCTGTATTCTACTTGTCTTAATCAGATTGAATTGGATTGTACTTTGATTCATATGTTGTTGAAATTTCTTCTAGAAATCTTATTGGAAAATTCAGGATGATAGATGATGAAAAGAAGAAAAAATGATAGTATAATTAACACCTATGTGATGATGATATACTTTGTATGTAATTTACATATATTCTAAGTATATTTGCAAGTTGATTACTAAAACATACAGAATATCTATATAATAATTCTTATGTTGAATAGAAGAAAAAAAAGGAAGAGGAATTAATTCTAGCACTTTTAGAAAGACCAATTAATTAAATCTTAGTTTACTAAGGGACTAGCAAAATTTAGGTATGGGGGAAGTGTTTAGAATGAAAAAGTGCATATTATTAACGGTTAAATGATGGTTAATTACATAATATTTAGCTTATCATATGAGAATTAAGCCATTATGTTATAATTGCACTGTTATAAGCTTTAATTAAAGAATTTGCTTAATTTAGGAGAATTAATGTTAATTTAGTACATTTCTAAACTGTTGGTAAGTTGCAAGTTGTGAAATTCTTAAGTATCCAAATTTTTTGATATTTCGGACAGTTATGTTTAACATACCGAATATATTTCAGACAGTTATGTTTAATAGACTGAACATGTATCGAATAGTTATGTTTAAACTGCCGAACAGTTATGTTTTGAAAGAATACTTTATTATTTCCTAAAGTACACGTGTCGAAACCATAATGCATGACTTAAGTGAACTTTCGATGAGTTATCTATAACTATCCGAAATTGCAGTTGGGCATCAGATAGTTATATGTGTAACTCTCTGAAATCTCTTTTTATTTATAAAATAGCTATGGACCCGTGTCATGTTCTAGGAAAGTGACTTAAGTGGATTTTCGGTGAGTTATCTCTAACTATCCGAAATGCATCTAAGCATCGAATAATTAACCCTATAACTCTCTGAAATATTTATTTTATTATTAAACTACTGTTGGCACGTGTCGAGATCTGGTAGATTTACTTAAGTTATATATCGGTGAGTTATCTGTAACTATCCGAAATGCATCTGAGCATCAGATAGTTAAGTTGTAAGTATCCGAAATGCACCTGAGCATCGAATAGTTAAATTTATGCACGTGTTTTATAGTTAAATCAACGAAGAAAGTCCGTTGAGTTATCTATAACTCCATGGACTATTTATTTTCTAATATGCCACTATAGCGATTGCAGAAATAGGGCAGTTAAAAGAAAAACCACGATAGCACGTATTGTGTAGGGAGAAGAAAGCATCGTCGTTGATATGAATGAAGGAAATCCAACCGATCATTCAAGCAGAAGCAGTCACCACTAAAGAAATATAAAAGAAAAGAAGAAAAAGAAGTAAAAGTGTGTGATCGATGGGTATGGCCAATGTGTATAAAGGAGGAGCACCGAGCTTTCTGTAGGCAGCGTCAGCAATTCTCTGAAGTACCACACCAACCATCGTTACTACCACCATAATCACCAACCATTGGAGGTCTGTGAGGATACTTTCTTGATGTCGGGTCGATTCCGAGCCAAATACAGTGTCTGACAACCACTATGAGGAGTGATCACGTCGCGGGAAGGGAAGCCATTTTCACCAAGCGCCGACTCATATTTCAGGAGATCGTAAAGCTTCTAGCCTTGGCTTCCGGTTGATGCCTGTATGCTAAAGAGGAGATCATTTTGCAATTCTGGATTCGCGATTCTATAGGGAGAGGAGACAAAATTGTAAGTGGTTTAATTTTCAATGGTGTAATTGCATTGCAAGTAGTGACAGAAGTATTTACTGTCGATTGAGATTACTTTACATTTGACATTTCGCCCATTTCCATGTTCATATTAAAACAAAAATACCAAAAACAATTTATCTGTCTTTGTATTTTGTATTTGAGTGTTGTATTGTTTGTGTTGTATCGTGATTAATGTTGTCTTTGTGAGTATTGTGATTATTTTATGTTTGTTTTAGTTTTACAATTTATTGAAATTGGTTCGTTCAAAAGACTTAAAGATTTTAATGGTTACTATTTGAATTAACTAAATGTTAGTATTGCTTAATGATAAATCTAGTGTTTACTAACATTAAAGAGCTTAATTGATGTTATTTACAATCTGTGGAACTGCCCAATGGTGGCCGAATTCCTCTGTAAATAGCAATATTAAAAAGAAAAGACAAGCTCGTGGAGTTAACTTAAGTCCACTAGGTTAGTCCATTGAGTTAGCCATAACTCAACGAACTTTGTCCATTGAGTTAACTGCAATTCAACAGAGAGCTTATTGAATATATAAATTTGATTGTTAACAAACACACAGTTCTCAGTTCTTAAGCAATTCCTTGTGGGATCGACCTGTACTTACACATTGATACAATAGACATTGTGCACTTGCAGTTAAAGTACAAATTGGAATTGATATCTAAATTGTATTAAAGGTTGTTTGTTTACTTCTAGAGGAAAAAGAATAGGCATAAAGATAAATTAACTAAGTAAAAATAGAAGTTAACAAATCCTAGTTTTTCTAGTGCGTTGTTGGAGATCCAATCAGGTTTTTTGGTGTCGTGCTGGGTAAAATCCAAACAGGATTCGGATTGAATATTCAGACTTAGTTTTCGAGATTAGGATCCCTTGCTGTAATGTAGCTTGTACTCTCTATTTGTAGTCGAACTCTATTATCTTTCACGTTCAACATGTTCATCCACTTAATCCATAATCCACGTACTAATTTTCTCTTTAATCCAAATTACTTTCTATTTGAATTTCCACTTTCTCCACTAACATTTTGAATTTCCACGATCTCCACTTCGTAGATTTACCGAAACTTTATCTTCCTAGAGTCTTGTAGAATATCTTCTAAGTCTTCGATTTAGTCGAACACTTATCTTTGAAGTCCTGTAAAACTCGAACACTTATCCTTTAACTCTTCAAGTTTTTGCACCTACAAAACATGTGACTAAACAAAGAAACTTATCTGGTCGTTAGTCCTTTTATAAAACTCGAACAGTTATCTAACTATTCGTTTTTTCATTACCGAACGCACATGGAAAACACGTGACAACTTAAAACATTAAAAACACACGTGCAGATAACTTAACTATACGAGTTTTTAACATAAAGTATTCAACAAAAACGAGATGTTAACTATTCGAAAGTTTAACTATTGCAAATCTAACTCTTCAGAAATCTTTAATTTATCCGACATAAAAATGAAACTTTTCAATAATCTGTTAACTATTATACTTAGAGAAATATACTTAGAGAATATTATGTAGACTTATTTAAAAACATTAATAAAGCATATATCATTAAAATTAAATTTCTAACAATCTCCCCCTTTTTGATGATGTCAAAACCTAATAAGTCACAATTTATATCTCCCCCTTTTTGGCATTATAAAAAAGTAAACAAACTATTTTCTCCCCCTTTAGGAAGTTAAGCAAGTTAAATGTAAGGAAGGAAATCTTACTAAGTATATATTAATCAAAACGACAGTTTCAAACATATATAAAATTTATGGATTAAGCATAAACTGTTTAAACATAAACTGTAAAAAATAATCACGTAACATTAAAATAGTAAACAGTTGACATAATAGTTTTGGTTACAAATTACAAAAAATAAATCATGTAATACATAATTTGTATAATCACAAGCTTCTTTGTCTTCAAAAAATATCAATCAGAGTATCTGAAATTTTCTTTGCAATTTCTGTACTAACTCTGTTTATCTGATCAAGTAATGCTTGATCTAAATCATTTTGAGAAACTTGTGATGGTTGCTGTAAAAATTCAGTATGTATGTCTGTATCTATACTTGTATGTATTTCTGTATGTATACCTTATTGTATATTTGTATGTATATCTTGTTGTATATCTGTATGTTGCTGTGTTTCTATAAATTGTGTGGATTGTTGCTGTTGCTGCTGTGACTGTGTTTGTCGATCCTGTTGTTGTTGTTGTCTAAGGACAGGTGTATCTGCTTCCTAGTATTTTTGGAGTTCCTTTGCAGAGAAAGATCTTGACTTTAATCTTTTTTGTGGCCAAGGTGTAATATCTGTTTGACTTGCCACAATTCTCAAAATCGTATCACCATAAAATAATTTACTCTACAAATGTAAGATATGAGAAACAAAATATCATACCAGTTCACCTGTATATGGTTTATTAATGCATATGTAGCATAAAGACAACATCTGCCAACTTCTGCCCCATGACCAAACCTTTGAAACATTGTAGCAAGCAATATTTTTGCAATAAAACGTGCTTAACCATTTAAGTCATTTAGTAATGTCAATGGTTTGTTGGCAGTTGGATCTTTGGCTAAACTTGTAATGTCCCATCCCAATCGATAAACCTATTTTCTTTTTGATAATTTAACTCCTTGATTTTTCAGACCAAGTACCTGATGAAGTAAATCTGGAGTTAAATATATGTCATTGTCTTGTATATTTGAAACAAAAATACCTTCTTTCACTGTTAAGTTTGAGTAAAAACAATTGATAAGTTCGGGTATAGCAAGATGGCCTGACTGTTGTGGAAGTAGAGTCAACAAGCCTTGAAATTCAAATAGTTCTCGTATGTGTGCCATCCCTTCAAACTTAACTTGTCTTGAATATAAAACTGTAAAAGTTTTATATGTTTGAAAATTGTCATAACAGGAATTATTTCTAAACCATAATAGTGTATTTTCATCTAAATTCTGTTTAGGATTAGGTATTTTCCTATCATGATGTTCTGAAATGGGACTTATTTCAAAATTATCAGCAGCATCTAAATTTGCAGATCTTTCAGAACTGGTGCAATTGCCATCAAAACTATTATAAATGTCTGAAGTATCTAGTATTGTTGTATCAATAATCTGTTGAAATTCTTGTATGTGTTCTTTTGGAAACATTTCAATAGCAACGGTCTCTGTAATAATCTGTATATCAGCAACATGTATATCTATATTTGATCTATACAACTGTCTCTGTATGAAAGAATGTTCTATATCTGTTAATGGAATAGAATCATCCTGTATTTCTGAAATTTGTATATGTGAGACATTGCTAGTATCATATTCTATTTGTAACTGTGTATGTTGTTGATTATATACATTTATCAACAAGTATACTATATACTGTAACAGACATAACCATATATATAAATGTAGTATAAGCAACTGTACCAAAATTCAAAAGTCTCTGTTCAAGATACAGTAAGAGGAAGAATATCTGTACATTCCTCTTTAGATGAAATATCTTCAAAATTCATAGACTTAGTGTCTATGTCATCAAAAATATCATCAAATTAGATATCATCTATATATGTATCATCAAAATTTCCTACGTGCTCTCTTTCCGTAAGAAAAGAATGTGTGCTTGCAGCATTGTGTAAAAAAAAATTGTCCATTGTATGAAAAGATACATTATGCACTAATGTGACACAATACCTTAGAGTATATGCTTGTAAGCCAATATTTGTCACATTTACTGGGATTCTTGACAAAAATGTCTGTCCAGCTTCTGCAATGGAGCATAGTTTTCCATTTTTCACTGATTCTTCTTTTTGCTGCAATATTCCTTGTACACCTGCAGTTAATCCAAAATATTCAATTGTCTTTTTCTTTTTCCGACTATATGTTTATAGTGTTTCAGGTTATTCAGGAGGTTCTAAAATTGTCTTAATTTCTCCTGTTAAAGGCACCTAGGGTCTTGATGGTCTTTCACCATGATGCCTAGGTTGTAATAATGGAATATAGAGTTTTAAGCTCTCAACCTCTACCATTTTGAGTTGATAAACTCTTTGTCCTTCACTTCAAAGGCCCATTTTCCTAATGGCAGTTTTTTGTTCATCTATACACTATTTAATATCATCTAAAATAGCTGGGGCAAAATAATGTTGGGAATACAAGGATTGTAATTCCCTATTTGCATTTTCAATCATTGGTCCCCACTTCTTTCCATAGTAGGTGATATATTATACCGATGTCTCTGGTACATGTCTAGAACTTACAACCACAGGGTTAGGTTGTAAATTTCTTTTCCATAAATGCAATGTAGAAAGTTCAGTCTTGTTGAGTATTTTGTTTTGATGATGTGTGCTGCATGAAAATAATCATATTTGCTCAATTACTATTGCTTGTGAAAAGAAATTAAAATCATCAATTAATACAAAAAAAGGTTACTGATATAAATATTTGTCTGTATTAGATCTGAAGTTAATAACTAGTCGTTTCATTGCATTAATTTCTCATTTAACTAAACGTTAAGTTAACATGTGTTTTTTATTGAAAAGCATGATATATTTTAAAGTTTTATTTTCTATATCATGTACAGTGCACGTTTAGACAACTCGTTAAGTTAGAGTTTTGTTTGTATAAAGATCACGTGACAACTCGTTAAATTAGAGGCTTAAAGGTTAAAATAGGTCACGTGAGAACTCGTTAAGTTAGTGAGTAAAAGAAGAGACAAACTCATTAAGTTACTGTTATACACGTAGTGAAATTATAAATTACGAATGTTATATTGTATCACGTGAGGTGCACATGTTTAACTCGTTAAGTTAACATAACTAAACGCGTTGAGTTGCTATATTGAATACTAAGGCAACGTGTTAGGTTAGCATTATAAACTTAAGTTGTTATTTTTGCATGTGGTAAAAATCTTATTATAAAAATATTTGTTTATTGTTGAATCGGTGAGTTAAAGTTTTTCGGAGACTTACAGCCGTAACTATCCGAAAGGTAACTTAAGTCATGTTTTCAGGCTTGACACGTGTCTCACTAGTTTTATGGTAAAAAGAGTTTTTCGGTGACTTACAACCATAACTATCTGAAACTTAAACTGTTTTCGATGAGTTATCGTTTAACCTTCCGAAAGAAAGGTTAAGCTGGTTTGTTGAGTTATCTACAGTACTAGTCACATGAATTGGCACATGAGGAACTCGTTAAGTTAGAAACGTTAAGTTATATATATACTTGTGTTATTCGTTTAGTCAACATTAAAGTAACGACTTCTTATTACACTAATGAAAAATTTTTGGACGAGAAAGTTTATTTTGTAGGAAATTTTTCAAAGATCCAAGACTGGTGATTAAAGAAAATTCGAAATGTAAACGTGGGACAGAATGTGTGTATTTCGATGAAGGAAAAAGAAAAGACGTGGAGAAGTGGAAAACTGGTAGTGATTAAACGTGGAGGATATGCATGAAATAAAGATACAGTATAAAAGGCATAGAGTTCTCGTTGATCAAATCATCCTTGCACACAAAACAAAAAATCTTTTCAAGGATCAAACTATCCCTGCACACCAAAAGAAAAATCTTTTTCAGGGATCAAAAATACTCTTCGAGGAGAATCTCTCAGGTAGAAGAAAATTCAATGAAGTAGAAAAAGGTATTATTTATGTTAAAGTATCAAAAGAAAGCAAATTTGGTGAAGCAGAGAAAGAGAAGATATTCGTCACTGAAGAATTGCTGAAGAAGAAAAAGAAGAAGAAAAAAGATCTCAAACAGGGAGAAATGTTTTAAATTCCACAAATTAGTTTTCTTTATTTGTAGTTATGAAATTGTTTAGATGATACATGGTATTGAGATATAGTTGCATCTACAATTTCTAAGGAGAATTGAATTGTATATTATAATTGAAACCTTGAATAAAAATGATTTTATGAAAACAATATCTCGACTTGTTTTTGAATTTTAAAGTTTCAATTATATTTCAGAAAATATTGAAAAACACAATTCACCCCCCCTCTTATGTAGCCATATGATCCTACAAGTCTGTTTTAGTCTAAACTGTGTTTCAGCATAATTTCGAATAAATTTCCAATAGAAATTTTTCTCATCTTGAACAGCTTTTCTTATTTCGTGTAGTACTTCATTTGAAAAAGTGTACCTGGAGTAGATGTCGTTGATTTCACTTTGTATTTTCTGAATTTCTAGCTCTCTTTTCTACACTTTTGTCATTCTACCACATCCTCTTCCACGTCCTGACATTGTCAATTAATTTTCGCTTTGCATTGTAGAACTTAGTGGAAGTAAAGATTGTGAAGCTAGGGTTTTACCAAGGTAGAAACATGAAAGGTTGTTAGTAAAACATTTATAACTCTTCAAGTTTATAAATGGATAAACGGATTCAATCATTGAAATCATAAATATAAGATTCATTACCGATAAATAACTTGAGTGCTTGCAATAACTGTACAAGTTTTATAATCAACAATTGTAGAATACTTAGCGTAACTGTTCGTATAAAGAAAATAACTTCAGGCTAAGTGAAAAGTGAGAAAACTCGAAGACTTATGATAACTGTTCGAGTTTCTCGAAGGAATAGGTGTGAAAAGTCGAAGAGTTAAACATAACTGTTTGAGTTCCAACTGAGACATTATAAAGTAATGAAATTCAACACGTGCACAATTTGAACTTAAGGTGTTCAAAAAGTTTCGGAGACTTATAAACCTAACTATCCAATACTCAGGTGCATTTCGGAGAGTTACAGATAACCTTCCGAAAGATAACTTAAGTCAATCTTCCAGATTACGACACGTGTACTTAAGTAGTTTTATAATAAAGAGATGTTTCGGATAGTTACAAATCTAACTTTCCGATGCCCAGACGCATTTCGGAGAGTTACAGATAACTTACTGAAAATCCATTTAAGTCATGCATTATGGTTTCGACACGTGTACTTCAAGAAATAATAAAATAGTTTATTGAATGTTTTAAAACACAACTGTCCGATACTTGCAATATAACTTGCCGAAACAATAGAAAATTCGGATACTTAAGAATTAAAAAAACCTGCAAGTCACCGACAGTTCAGAAATGTACTTAATTAAAGTGTATTTCCTGAAATTATGTAGATTCTTTCATGAAAACATATAATAGTTCATAAGAGATGAATTATTATATGAGAAATTGCTCCCCCTACATAAATGTAGTGTAAAGAATCTATGGCGTACTTAATCTGGGTTGCCAAGCCCTAAGTAGATTTAGCTTTAAAAGGTCAAATAACTTACTTAAAGAGGATGCTAAGTCTTAAATAGATTTGAGTCTCTCCTTTTTTTTTAATTTAATTTGAATTAAAGACAGAAATAAGTAGTAGAGTTAACAATTTAGACTTTCTAGCTTTTATCTTATTCAGTTTACAAAAGATAATTCATAAAGATATACCTTTAGAAACTTAAAAAGAATTCAATAATGAGTACACAAACTTAAGACAATAAATATTGTACATTATGTGTAAAGAGTAGATAATAACAAAAAAAAAAACAAGGATTATATGCACAGATTATGGCAGGATTGTTATAACACCTTGAAAGATAAATTAAGCTTGAGTACATTGCCCTTTTTTTTTTATATTCATATATATATTTTATGTATTACCTCCTACAATATCATTTTTTTACGTGATCACAATCCCTTGCTTAGGAAAAAGATAACCAGTTACTCAATAACAAGTGAGAACAAGTAATTAAATTTTTTTTTTAATTGTAATCTTAATTACATGCAAAATGAGTTTTCAGTCAACACATCCCAAACCAGTTGGTTTAAGTGACTAGGGTTTAAGATCCCCCAACGGACTTAATTACTCAAGTAATTGCAGACGAAAAAGAAATAAAACAGTAGATTTAAATTAGAGGCAACCGCAAGACTTAATTTTTCTAACAGAATGTTAATAACTTTCCTTTAATAAAAAGTACATACTTTCTATGTATTTTCCTGTTAAAATCTCTATAATAGCATATACATAAGTAACAAAAATACAGTTGGCACTCATATTGAATCAATTTAACTTTCCTTAAGTAACCTTTTTCTGAATTTTTCTTAAATAAATTGATTTCAGTAAAACTCAGAATTTTATAAATTCTTAACTACGAGAAAACCGTAATTCGAAAATAGTTTTTTTTTTTATAATAAAGAAATTAAATTCTAAAACTACCTTATAACAAACCAAAATACAATGAACATGACAATTTAAACATCAGATAACCTATAGATATCAAGTTCTAATTGTAATTTTGATTTGTATACCTACAAAACAGTTAAAAAGAGATTTTATCTCTTGGAAACCATTTTTGAGTGGGTCCAAGAATTTTAGAGAGAGTCATATCAAAATTCTCAATATTTTTAAACTTCAACTTATCTATTTTCTGATAATTATTCTTACGTTTCTTTCTCTTAGTGTTATAATTATCAAAACATTTATCTTTATGTAAACCAGAGTTGAAATTTTCATTTCTGACATTATTTGATTTCTGATTCCAATATTCGATATTCTTTAAATATGAAGAAAATTGATCAAGAATATTAAAATTCTCAAATGTCTTAGCTTGATTCTTCTAAAGATTTCTTTTGAAATTCTTGCATCGTGTGCTATCATTTATATGTTGCATTTTATCAATTCGCACATATTTATCTCCCTTTTCAATCATGCACGAAATAGTTTTTCTTTTACTATTCTTAGTACTGGAAATAAAGACATTATTTTTAGTAGTACCATCATGCAATATATAATTTTCAGAAGATGCATCGTGTAAACCAATACCGTGTTTTTCTACATTTGATATTTTACTACTAAGTTCATTTGTTATATTTTGACTATTATTCCATTTACTTAATATAGCCTTTTGATCGCAGACTTTAATCTTTAACACATTTTTGAATTTAAATCAGTAATAGTCAGTTCTAGTTTTTCAATTTCACAAATCATTTTCTTCTTATCAGCAATTAAATTTTCACAATCAGCATGCAATTTTCTTTCTATAGTAGTGAACTTTAAAATTTCCTGTGCATGCCTTTGATTTTCTTCTTTAAATTTATTCAACATAGAGTTCAGAAAATCAATCTTATTTTCAGATTCATCTAGCATTTTCCTAGTGTCCTTTCTTTCTATTTTGACTTTCTTATATTTTCTGGCCAGTCTATTGTATTCAACAAGTAATCCATCAAAACTATCAAAATTAGCATTTTGATCAGAGGATACCTCACTGGATTTTGTCATAAAGCATACATTTGCCAGATTTTCTTCTAAATCTGATGTTGATGAGGATTCATTGTCTAATGTTCAATCCTTTGTTTATTCACTTTGTGAAGCTGAAGAGTCATCCCATGTCACTTTAAGCGCTCTTCTCTTTCTGAATTTCTTATTCCTGAAATTCCTCCTTGAATTCTTCTTATCTTTGTTGAGAGGACAATCAGTTTGAAAGTGACTCAGCCTGTTGCACTTGTAGCATATACTTTTATCTTTCATGAATGACTTCTTCTCCATATCTCCAGATGTCTTTACTGACCTAAAGTTTCTACGTTTCTTCAACAGATTTCTAAATTTTTTGGTCAACAATAGTAAATCATCGTTAGAATCACTAGTGACTTCTGAGACTTTATTAACCTCAAAAGTTAGATCCCTTCTAGGATTTTTCCCTTTTGGATCTAAATGTTGTACTTCATAGGCTGTTAGATTTCCTATGAGATCATCGAGAGTATATGTATTTAAGTCTTTGGACTCTTCAATAGATGTTGGCTTTTGAGCCCAAATTTTAGTTAAAGATCTAAGGATCTTTCTTACCAAGTCTTTTTCCTCAAATTTCTTACCTAAAGATTTTAATGAATTTACAATCTCAAGAAAATGGGAAAACATGTTAGAGATACATTCATTTTCATGCATTTTAAAAAGCTCATATTTATGTACTAACATATTGATCTTAGATTCCTTGACCTAATTAGTACCTCCAGTGGCAACTTCTAATGCATGTCATATCTCATATGCAATTTGATATGCAGAAACTTTATTAAATTGATCATGAGATAAAGCACAAAACAAGATGTTTAAACCTTTAGCATTCAGTGTCATTCGCTCTTTTTCATCAAAAGTCCAAGTATCATATGGAGTCATAAGCATCACTATAGGATTGCTAATTATATGCCATAGTTTGAAATCAATTGACTAAAAGAATACTTTCATCCTATATTTCTAGTAGTCATAATTGCTACCTTCGAATATAGGAGGATGATTAGTGGTCTGTCCTTTAGTCATAACTAAGATTTCAGAATTATCCATTTTAAACAGATGATCTGAAGTAAATGACAGGAAAAATTGATTCCTAAATAGAGAAATGAAGGTTTTTCGAATGCTTTAAATAGTTTAAGTGCACTGATACTAGTTGTAGCAGAGCATAGTAAATCTGAAAAAAAAAATAAGTGAAAAACAGAAGCTCTAATACTAGTTTGTAGTAGAGCATAGTAAATCCAAAAAAAATAAGTGAAAAATAGAAGCTCTGATACTAGTTTGTAGGATCGTCTATATCACAAGAGGGGGGTGAATTGTGTCTTTAGTAATTAAAATACTAGTGGATAAAACAAGGGCACAAAACACTCGTAAATGAAATTCTATTCTTTATGTAAGGACAAAATTTACAATATATTTTCAGCTCAATTCCCTTCTTGATGGTTTTGATACAGAAATGTTCGATATACAATTCAAATATAACAATAAAGCTCTTATTGAAAACTAATTTCGAATTGTATAAAACCTGATCTTTCTTTGTCTTTGCTCAACTTCTATATCTCTTCTTCTCTAGTTGTCGAATTTCCAAACTTCTTACGTTTGCAGCTCCTTTTCTGAAATTACTTGGAATTTCAAACTTCTTCTGATGTTGGAGAACTTTTCAGAATATGAATATTCAAACTTAACTTTTCAGTTAGAGATCTGAATTGAATATTCAAACTTGGTTTTCGAGATTGGGATCCCCTGCTGTAATGTAACTCGTACTCTCTATTTGTAGTCGAACTTTGTTGTCTTTCACATTCAGCATGTTCATCCACTTAATCCATAATCCACGTACTAATTTTCTCTTTAATCCAAATTACTTTTTATTTGAATTTCCACTTTCTCCACTAACATTTTGAATTTCAACGATCTCCACTTCGTAGATTCACCGAAACTTTATCTTCCTAGAGTCTTGTAGAATATCTTCTAAGTCTTCAATTTAGTCGAACACTTATCTTTTAAGTCTTGTAAAACTCAAACACTTATCCTTTAACTCTTCGAGTTTTTGCACCTACAAAACACATGACTAAACAAAGAAACTTATCTGGTCGTTAGTCCTTTTATAAGACTCAAATAGTTATCTATCCATGCGTATAAAAACTCGAACAGTTATCTATCCATGCGTATAAAAACTCGAATAGTTATCTAACTATTCGATTTTTCATTACCGAATGCACATGAAAAACACGTGACAACTTAAAACATTAAAAACACACGTGCAGATAACTTAACTATATGAGTTTTTAACATAAAGTATTTGACAAAAACGAGACGTTAACTATCCGAAAGTTTAACTATCCGAAACATTAACTATCCAAAAGTTTAACTATTGCAAATCTAACTCTTCGAAAATCTTTAATTTATCCGACATAAAAATGAAACTTTCCGATAATTTGTTAACTATTATACTTAGAGAATATTATGTAGACTTATTTAAAAATGTTAATAAAGCATATATCATCAAAATTAGATACCTAACACATGCTTTGCGATAAAAACACATGTTAACTTAATGTTTAATTAAATGAAAAGTTAGTATAACTTAACGACTAGTTATTTAGCTTAGCATAATTTCAGATCAATTTCAGAGAAGTATATAAAATTAAACCCTTTTTGTATTAAATGATGTTCTTAATTTCCTTTCACAAATAATAGTAATTGATTAAGTATGATTACTTACATTTTGCACACATCATTAAAACATAACACTCAACACTATCTTCGGTTACACTTGGAAAATCAAATCATCAGAATTGATGAAGAATTTTTATAAAGATTATTTGGATTGTCATGTACTAGGATTAATATCTCACTCTCTACTTCAAAATTAGGATAGAAAGAGGAAGAGATAAATAAATTGATTGGCAATTCTCAAGATAAAAGTTTAAATTAGTAAGACAAGCTAATCTTCATGGTATGGCTTGAGTGATAGTCACCATATTGTCTTGCACCATTTTTCAAATGAAAGGACATGCAGATGAATTAGAAAGAAAAGTATACCAAGCCACTTATGTTGTGATGGTTGGTATTAAAATTAACTGGGCAAAAGTGGTTGTAGGATCGTATGGCTACACAAGAGGGGGGTAAATTGTGTATTTTTAATATTTTCTGAAATATAATTGAAACTTTAAAACTCAAAAATAAGTCGAGACATTGTTTTCATAAAATCATTTTTATTCAAGGTTTCAATTACAATATACAATTCAATTCTCCTCAGAAATTGTAGATGCAATTATATTTCGATACCACGTTTCATCTATACAATTTCATAACTGCAAACAAAGAAAACTAATTTGTGGAATTTAAAACATTTCTCCCTATTTGCGATCTTTCTTCTTCTTCTTCTTCTTTTTTTCTTCAACAATTCTTCAGTGACGAATATCTTGTCTTTTTATGCTTCACCGGATTTGCTTTCTTCTAATACTTCAAATCTTCAGTGACGAAAATCTAACCTTTTTATGCTTCACTGAATTTTCTTCCACTTGAGAGATTTTTCCCGAAGAGGTGTTTTTTATCCCTGAAAAAGATTTTTCTTTTGGTGTGCAGGGATGGTTTGATCCTTGAAAAGATTTTTTGTTTTGTGTGCAAGGATAATTTGATCAACGAGAATTCTATGCCTTTTATACTGTATCTTCATTTCATGCATATCCTTCACGTTTAACCACTACCAGTTTTCCACTTCTCCACGTATTTTCTTTTTCCTTCATCGAAACACACACGTTCTAACCCACGTTTATAATTCAAATTTTCTTTAATCATCAGTCCTGGATCTCTGAAAAATTTTCTGCAAAATAAACTTTCTTGTCCAAAAATTTTTCATCAATGTAATAAGAAGTCATTACTTTAATGTTAACTAAACGAGTAACACAAGTATATATATATAACTTAACGTTTCTAACTTAAGTTAACTAGTGTCAACTATTTTAGAATTTTTAAAAGCAATTAAATCTACTAGGATACTATTCACCTTCTTCTAGTATGTCATTTGATCCTAACACATAGAACTCTTTTTATATAGAATGTAAATCTTTTTATTTCCATTATTTTAAGATAATGTAAATAATGAATTTTAAATTGATGTGATTTCAGATCCTTATGTTGTTTCAAATTGATCTTATGATCGTGGATAGGATATCCTCCAACTAATATACAAATTAAAAATAAATTAATTGAAATTTTCTTTCAAAACAGGAAATTTAAATTGATTGATATTAAAAAAAATTCATAAAATCGTTTTCTCCACTTTTATCTTTGGAAGAACCAAATTTCAAATTTGATTCGGCAAATTCTTATATAAAAATTTGCTCACCAATGGTGAAACATGATAGGACAAGTGGCATTCGAAGAAGGCGAGAGGAGGCTGGGAATGGAAGACAATCTTGTGTGATGTCTGGGGAAGGCACGAATGTTGAGGAAGCAGTAAATGATTAGAGAACATGCAATCTCGAGTATAGAATGCGATAAACAAGGGTGGGCGAACAAGTCAAAAGGGAGTACAAAATCTGAAATAACGAGGCGGAGCGGTGAGAATTGGAATTCCATCAAGTATTTATACCCACATTTTTGTTAGAATTCGAGTGTATACTTAAATATCTCTATACTTAGAATTAAATAAAATTAAATTCTTTTTTAATCAATTCCAAGTGTACAAATACTTTTTAAAGACAAAACAACCTTAAACTATGAATTCACCAAATTTCATCTCTATGAGTGAATGATGAATGTGTCTTCTGTGATGCCTTTTTCTATGAATTATACTTGAACTATAACGAGGAAGCTCACTACAGATTACAAGGTTTGAGAAAAAGTAAGATATCATCGACATAAGGTATTTTAAGAATGTGAGGTCTATTGTCTGAAAACAAATGCCTTCTAAGAAAGTCTATCCAGTAGGTGTGAAATTACCAAGAAAAGAACAGGAGATAAAAGTCCTCCTTGACAAAGACCATTAGAAGATTTAAGTTATTCGACTGCTATCTTATTGATTAGAACTGAATATTTGACAGATTGGATGCATATGTTACTTCATTTGACAAATATGATTCTTTTTTAACTTAGAGATGGATTTCACCTAGAGGAAAATTTCTAAGAAAATAACATCTTGTAAACAAACAAGCCTCATCTCCCTGGTACCAAGGGACTATGTGTTTGTAATTTTTTCTATAGTTTCATTTCAAATTTAATGTCATGACATGGAAGAATAATAATTTGATTAATGACTAGCTGAAGAGAAAATAAGCCACAAAAATAAGGTTTTAAGTTTTTTTCATAAGAAATACATTGAAACGTAATAATCTAATAAACTGAAAAGCTAGCCAAAAAAGCCCTAAAAGATCTGCTCAACCTTGGATCCAATTAGTTGGTGTTGGTGAGGTTTCCTTCGCGCGAAATCCCAAACGTTCCATTGCTGTATCAGCAAGCTGCGACTTAGCAGGAAGAAAGTTTGGAGGGTACCGTCTCTTCCATGCCGTTCTCCTGACCACAGTGGAGTCTGGAACTGTTGAGCCGATTGCGCTCTCGGAGAAGGGTTCTACCGCACACTAGGCGTTCGATTAAATGCGCAAAAGAGAATAGAAAGAGTACTGCGGTAAGAATTTCCTATTCAAAATACAACGATGTCATTGAAAATTTTCCTTAGGATGTATTCGTGTTGGTTTCGAACAAATGTTATGCTTTGAAATTACCTTTTGTTACCTTTCCATGCTTTACGTGTGCATCTTTTTGTTTGAAGTTGGTTCCTGATTGTGAATTTGTTATACCCTAGATTTTAAGGGCAGATGCTTTTTTCTTGGGAGATTTTTTGTTTGACTTAGTTTTCTTTGGGTTACATGGAATTTGTTATTCTAAGCTTTATGGGTTCCTGAAGAGTGGTGTGCGTGAGCTGTTCTTCTTTCTTATTCTACTTGGAATCTAGCTATATCCAGCTACTTCGAATTTCATTCAGAGGACATGGCGGGAGGCGTTCCACCGATGCTTCAGTTTGCTGGTTCAGCTGCAGCCATATTAATCGGGGGCTTTCTCACAACATCACTGGTTGTGGAATCTCTCCGTGTCAGACGTGAAAAACAAAAGGCAACGCACTAATCTCGCTTGCTTCTCTTAATCATACACGTTAACTTTGATATGAGATTTCTTTTTGCTTTTATTGAAATAGCAACATTGATGTTCCAAGTTCCAACTTTTATTTGTAATGAAACAATCGTTCTTATGATCCATTATTACAGAAAAAATCTTCTCCTCCATGCTGCGTTTGTAAAGGGAAAGGATTCTATCCTTGCAAACTTTGCAAAGGAAGCTCAACAATAGATTGGTCACCTTTATATGACCCAATTGCCATAAATCCTTGCGTCTGCCCTACATGTGATGGGAATAGGTTGCTTCTCTTGCCTCAATACTTTTCGTATCCAAACTATTTCATCATCTTCACTTATGAATTTACATGAATGTTAAGAGTATTTCAATTTTAGATCATGTCATCATGAGTTAAAAAGGGAAAGCTAAACCAATGTTCTAGCTATTTTCAGCCATTTCTCGTTTTTTAAAATACAGATATACCTCATCACATTCTTGGATTCATTTTTGCTTAACCAAGATATATTTCACTGACTAAATTACACGTTATAGTCAACACTAGCTTCATAATGATGTTATCCCTAAAGTATATGGTTTCAGATATTTTTATTGTAACATCTTTCATCTTTGTCAGTAAGCTAATCCATCTTATTTTTGTTTTTGACTTCACTTATGAATTTAGTTTTTGTCTTGCTACTTAATGCTTGAAACCAGTTGTGCTTTCACTAACACAGGGTGCAGCGCTGCCTGAATTGCATTGGGAGGGGCTATGCTGTATAACATGGCAAGTATTTTGTCTGATGTGAGACTATCTTTCTAAATGTCTTATTTATAGAGTTCATTGATGTATTGTATCTCATTTGAGTTTTATTAAAGGATTTGGTATGTGTATGTTTGGTGAAAAAAGATGTCTCTTTCTTAGAAACATTATTTTGCTAAATTGTGGTCATCAGTGTCTCAAATTGGATGCAAAAATCCGACATCAAAGCTCATTATTGCGATCCTAGATTACATTAATTGGTGATGTAAGAGCTCCAAGTTTGCATCGATTACTATTTTTTTAGCTTGAACTTATCAATTAACTTAGGAGGATTGCTGGGCCCAGGCAAATAATAATTGTATTTGACTTTTCCGTGTAAGGTCCTGCATGCATTACGGTCAGCTCTCAGTTTATGACCGGAGACCAAAGGAAGTCATAACTTGCTGTTTCCTGTTTAAATGGATTTAATAGATTTTGAAGACTATATATGACCCTCCTTTTACACCCCATCCCCCAATCTCTGAATTTTTTTTCAATATGGATGACTAAATTCTTGCTAACAGCTTAAAACATAAAATTAATTATAATTTTCGTAATATATGTTAATAGATGGTCATTGAAGATTGAATAAGAATGGAGACCGTTACTTGAAGCGGATGCGGGTGGAGAATCACTTTTCCACTATAAATACTCAAAGGAAAGATCATCCTAAAATACTTGAATCTCCACATTTCCACGAGCTTCCATAACACCGTCGGGAAACTGTCTTTGTGAATCCGACAGCCAACAGTGGTATTAGAGCAATAGAGCTTTGGTTCGTCGTCACGTCGCCACCCTCCACCGCTACACCACTACCGTTTCGTTGCTGCCACTGCCGCATCGTCGCCCACCGTCGCTGTCGCGTCGCCGTGCTTTCGTCGGTTCTACCTTTTGACTGTGCATATGCCTCCCTCTCCCGTCGACGTCCTTCGCTGTTGTCGCTCCCTGCCACGCATCCTAGCCGTCGCATGTGCCCCCTTCCGCGCGGAATCGTTCTCCTCGCGAACCACCTAGATTTGACATGCAAGAATCGTTGACGTGCTCCACTACCTGCGTTTCTCTTTGCGTAGGCATTGCATCTGTGTCAGGCCATCCGTGCGCACGTCTGCCTGCTCGGTCCACGCCGCTCTCTCTCCATTCACTCGCGTAGACGTCTTCCGACTGTTCTCGTCCGCCTGTGTACCTCCTAGTGCTCCGCTCTCTCACCGTTGCTAGCACCCGCCTGACCTCTGGTTGCTTGTAGATCCTCGCTCACCTCCAACCACTCCCACTAGCGTTCTCTTCTCTGCAAATTTTTTTCTGTCGCTCGTCTTCTTTTTCGTCGTTGGAGGTTTGGGTTTCTGTCTTCTTCTTATCTCCGTCAACTTGCTATAGTTTACTTTCCAATGTGATAAAGGTTGTCATATATATATTTTTATATCCTACCAAACCTGTTATTTTTATGTTATAATGGTAAAATTTAAATTTGAGTATTTTTTGAATTGAAAAAATTGATTATATTAGTTGTTATTAATTGCAATTTAGTGAAGTTATAAATTGCTGGAAATTTTATTGTTGCTTTAAAAATTGATTATTTGTTGGAAATATTTGTGAAATTTATTCTTTGAATTAATTTTTTGCTAGAAATTTGAATATTGATTTATATCATTATTTTTGAAATTTGGAAGTTTAAAATTTCATTATAGATTTAAAAAAAATGTCCAACAAATTGTTCACAACTAAAATGACTAGAATAGAGAAATTGAATGGGACAAATTATGAGATGCGGTATTGAAAAATAAGGTATGTATTGAAGTATGATAATATAAAACATGTTATTGAATCAAATCCTTTAGAAATAAAAATTAGTGTATCTGAAGTAGAAATTAAAAAGGTTAAAAAATAGAAAATAGAGGACAAGAGAACCAAGAACCTTATATTTATATTCATGGAGGATAGTTTAATAAAATATTTTGAAATATACACTACATCATTTACATTGTGGAATGCTTTGAAGGAGAAGTATGATAAAACAATAGAGATGACAACTCAACTTCTTTTTCAAAAGTATAATTCTTGTAAAATGCAAGAGAAACAAAATGTAGTAGAACATATCAATAATATAGTGTAATGGTCAAAGACCTTGCTACTATAGGAACTCTCATACTTGAAAAACTACAAATAATAACTATATTAATTAGTTTGCTTAAAAGTTATGATATAGTAACCACATCTCTTAGATCTACCCCAATTCAATTTTTTGAACTACTAGCTAGTTTGAACATTGAATAGGAAATCATGGCTAGTAGGAGAAAACATGAAATCAATCTAGAAGAATCAAATGCCATCTTTTAGAAGCCAAAGTATGACAAGAAGAGGAATAATGCATATAACAAAAGTAGCTACAAGCCAAATTATGCTCGTGAAAAGAAAGCACGAGGGTCTTACCATTACCATGCTTGTGGTCAATTTGGTCACTTCAAGGAAAATTGTCTTAATAAGGATAGAAACAAATGTGGACTCTTAGAATAAAAGACAAAGAACAAAAGAGTCTTTATTGGAATTGTTAAATGTAATAATGTTGTGGTCTCAAATTCAAATGATTTGTGGGTAGATTTTGGTGTCACAAGGTACATTTCAAAAACCAAAAAGGGACTAGAATCTTTTAAAGAATTTAGTCCTAAGGAACAATGCACCTATATGGGTAATAACACCTATCTAGATGTAAAAGGTATTGACACCTATTATTTGAATTTGGGAGATAACATTATGATTACCAAAGATGTACTTTACGCACCAAGAATGAGGCATAATTTGATATCAATGGACATTATGATGAAACATGGCTTCGAAGTACACTTTTACAATAAATGTTAAGCAAAGAGAAAAATGTCTTTGCTATGGGAGATTATGTACTTGAGCATGATTTGTTCAAGATTGTTGTAATTGATGATGAAATAAATGAAATTGATGTGGCTTCTGGTTATATTATGTGTTATTTAACGGAATGTGAATTATGACATTTAAGATTGGTTCATGTTAATATGTATAAAATGAAACAAATGATAAAAATGAATTTGTTACCTCATTTTAATAACATAGAATTAAATAAATGTCAACATTGCTTAGTTGAAAAAATGACTAAGAAACTATTTGGAATAAAACATAGATCAAATGAACTATCAAGCTTAATTCATTTTAATGTATGTGGTCCACTTAGTATCAAAACATATAATCACAAGGAATATTTTGTAACCTTTATAGATGACTTTTCTAGATATACTCATGTTTATTTAATTAGTTATAAAATTGAAGTTTTGACTTGTTTTAAGAAATACAAGTTGAAAGTAAAAAAACAACTTGGAAGAAATATTAAGGTATTAAGGTTAGATAGAGGTGAGGAATATAATTCTAAGAAATTTGAATTGTTTTATGAAATGCATGGAATCAAGAGGCATACAATGATGTATTATACTTCACAATAAAATGGTCTAGTAGAAAGGAAAAATAGAACTCTTATGAATTCTATTAGATGCATGCTATCACATTTAAAACTCTCCAAAAGTTTTTAAGGAGAGGCTTTGTTTACAGTAAATGTAGGATTGTTGTATCACAAGAGAGGGGTGAATTATATCTTTAGTAATTAATATTACTAGCAGATAAAACAAGAGCACAAAACACTCATAAATAAAATTCTATTCTTTATAAACTTTAAAGAAAGAATTTACAATTTCTTTTCAGCTCAATTCCCTTCTTGTCAATTTTGATACAATAAAGTCCGATATACAATTCAAAGAGAAAATGAAATCCCTAAGCTAATTTTGAATTGTATAAAACCTGATCTTTATGCATGTAGCTTATTTTTCTTCTTTTTGCTCAACTTCTGTATCTCTTCTTCTCTAGTTGTTGAATTTCCAGACTTCTTGCGTTTATAGCTCCTTTTTTTGAAATTGCTTGAAATTCCAAACTTCTTCTAATGTTAGAAAATTTTTCTGGATTTGATATGCAATTGAATATTCAGATTTGATTTTTCAGATTGTGATTGGAGATCGGGATGATCGTAATGCAGCTCGTACTCTCTATTTAGAGTAGTCGAACTATGACTTTACGTTTAGCATGTTCATCTACTTAATCCATAATCCATGTACTAATTTCAAATTCAAATTTTTCCATGATTTTCACTATCTTTTTGAATTTCCACTATGTCCACTCTCTATTTTGAATTTCCACTATCTCCACTATCTTTTTGAATTTCCATGATTTTATATTGTAGATCCACCAAAACTTTATCGTCTTGGAGATTTGTAGAATATCTTCTAAGTCATCGCTTTAGTCAAATACTTATTCTTTAAGTTCTGTAAAAACTCAAACACTTATCTATAACTCTTCGAGTTCTTGCACCTACAAAACACATGATTGAACAAGAAAACTTATTTGTTTGTTAGTCATTTTATAAAACTCGAATAGTTATCTATCCATGCATATAAAAACTCGAACAATTATCTAACTCTTCGATTTTTCATTTCCGGACGCACATGGTAAACATGTGAAAACTTAAAACATTAAAAATACACGTGCAAATAACTTAACTATACGAGTTTTTAACATAACTCTTCGACTAAATCAAATGTTAACTATCCAAAGCTTAACTATCTGAAAAGTTTAACTACTCGAAAATCTTAACTATCCGAAAGTTAACTATCCGAAATTTTAAATGAAACTTTTCAATAACTTGTCAACATTTAATTACGTGTCTATTATACTTAGAAAATATTATTTAGACTTATTTATAAACTTTAATAAAGCATTCATCATCAAAACAAAATTCCTAACAGTAAACCATGTATTGAATAGAATACCCTCCAAATCTGTGCCTAGTACACCTTATGATTTATGGATTGGGTCAAAGCGTAATTTACTTTATTTGAGGAAATGGAGTTTTGTAACTCATGTACTTATTCTTAGACAATTAAGGGATAAGTTAGATTTCAGAACGTTGAAGTGTGCATTTATAGGTTATTGTGAAAATTCTTTTGGTTACAAATTTTTCTATAAAGAAAAGTGAATCATTAAATATAGGGATGCAAGTTTTCTTAAAAATTTGAAAGAAAAGGAAGAAAATAAAAATGAAATGGAACCACTATTTGTAGTGGGTGATGATTACTTCAATAATATCCTAGAACAACACTCTTTGATTGAAGGAGAACAAAATATGGATGTACCCATGGAATATATGGGTGAGAACCAAAATGAACCTATAAATGGAAATGATGGAATAGTAGATCAATATGAGTAAACTCAAAATGGAATTGAACTAGTAGAACCTATTAGCAACAAAATAATGAAGACTCAACCTAATTTGATGGATGATTATTATTTGTATTCTTATGAGCCTTCATGCTTATTAGTAGATAGAGGAAAATCAAATAGAACCCATGTGTTATATAGATGCTATTGAATCAAAAGAAAAAGATTTATGGCTTGAAGCCATGAATGATGAAATTGATTCAATGGAAAAGAATAATGTTTAGGAATTATGTGAATTACCTAATGATAGAAAGACTATAGGATTGTAGTATCACAAGAGGGGGGGTGAATTGTGTCTTTAGCAATTTAAAATTACTAGCGAATAAAACAAGAGCACAAAACACTTATAAATAAAATTCTAATCTTTATAGACTTTAAAGAAAGAATTTACAATCTTTTTTTCAACTCAATTCCCTACTTGTCAGTTCTGATACAATAAAGTTTGATATATAATTCAAAGAGAAAATAAAATCCTTATTCTAAGTTAATTTCGAATTGTATACAACCTGATCTTTATACACGTAGCTCCTTTTCCTTCTTTTTGCTCATCTTCTGTATCTCTTCTTCTCTAGTTGTCAAATTATCTAGACTTCTTGTGTTGCAGCTCCTTTTCTGAAATTACTTGTAATTCTGAACTTCTTCTAATGTTGGAGAATTTTTCTGGATTTGAATATTCTGAATTGAATACTTAGATTTGGGATTGAATAGTTAGATTTGGTGTTTGAGATTAGGATTGAATATTCAGACTTGGTATTTGAGATTGGGATTGAATATTTAGACTTGGTAATTGAGATTGGGATGATCATAATGCAACTCATTCTCTCTATTTATAGTAGTCAAATTATGACTTTATGTTCAACATGTTCATCCACTTAATCCATAATCCCATGTACTAATTTCAAATTCAAATTATCCATGATCTTCATTATCTTTTTGAATTTCCACTTTGTCCACTTTTTATTTTGAATGTCCACCTCATATTTTGAATTTCCACTATCTCCACTATCATTTTGAATTTCCATGATTTCATATCGTAGATCCATTGAAACTTTATCTTCCTAGAGATTTGTAGAATATCTTCTAAGTCACCGCTTTAGTCGAATACTTATTCTTTAAGTCTTGTAAAAACGTGAACATTTATCTATAATTCTTCGAGTTCTTGCACCTACAAAACATGTGATTGAATAAGAAAACTTATTTATTTGTTAGTCATTTTATAAAACTCTAATAGTTATCTATCCATACGTATAAAAACTTGAACAATTATCTAACTCTTCGATTTTCATTATTGAACGCACATGGAAAACACGTAAAAACTTAAAACATTAAAAACACATGTGTAGATAACTTAACTATACAAGTTTTTAACATAACTTTTCAACTAAATAGAAACGTTAACTTATAACTATATGACTTTGCAAAAGTCGTTAATGCCTAATTATGTGACTATTATACTTAGACTTATTTATAGACTTTAATAAAATATGCATCATCAAAATAAAATTCCTAACAATCTCTCCCTTTTTGATGATGTAAAAACCTAATAAGTCAAATAATCTTTCTTCTTCCCCTTTTTGGCATTATAAAAAAGTAAATAATATGCAAGGAAGAAAAATATGCTAAGTATATATTTTTCAAATTTTTTTTTTTAAACATGCATAACTCACTCGTGGATAATAAAAACTATTTTTTTAAAAAAAATTTTAAACAAGAATTGTTGAAAACAAGTGTATAACATTGAATTTTGTAAACAGTTTACATAATTTTTGGTAATAAATTACAATGAATGAAAAATCATGTAATACATAATTTGTTTATTTTCACAAGCCTCTTTATCTTTGAAAAGTATCCAATAGAGTATTTGAAATTTTCTATGCAATTTCTATACTTACTCTATTTATTTGATCAATTATTGCTTGATCTAAATCTAAATGTGAAGCTTGTGGTTGTTGTTGTAAGTAATCTATATGTCTATTTGTATGTTGTTTGTATGTTGTATGTGTTTGGGGTTGTTAAGTCACATCATAAACTTGTTTGATTTTTTTATGCCTATATTAATAAATTCTCTTAGAAGTAAATAAACAACCTTTCACACAAATTAGATATTAAGTCCAATTTCTATTTTAACTATAAGTGCATAGTGTATATTGTATTTGTGTGCAAGTACATGTCGATCCCACAGAGATTGAGTAAAAATTGTGTACTGTTCTGATTTTTATATTGGAGTTTATATGTATTCGGTTAAACACTCCATTGAGTTACAGTTAACACAATGGACTTAGTTCATGGAGTTATGGTTAACTCAATGGACTAACTTCATGGACTTAAGGTTAACTCCACGAGCCTATCTTTCTAGTTAAATACTGCTATTTACAAAGGAATTCGGCCAACCATTGGGTGGTTCCACAGAATATAAATAACATCAATTAAGCTCGTTAATGTTAGTTAATATTAGATTTGTCCTTAAGCAACACTAACATTTAGATATTTCATACAGTAACCATTAAAATCTTTAAGTATCTAAGACGATTCAATTTTAGTAAACTGTAAAACTATTTTCTATTTTTTGAATCAAATAAACATAAAACATTCACAATAATGACAATGATAACATTAATCACTATACAAAACAAATAATACAACACTTTAATACTAAATGTAAACACAAATAATTTGTTGTTTTTGGTATTTTTGTTTTGATATGTTCTTGACGATGAGCGAAAGGTGAAATGTAAAAATCTCTATCGATAGTAAAAACTTTCGTCACTACATGTGACGCGATTACACCACTAAAAACTTAATTACTTACAATCTTGCCTCCTCTCCTTATAGAATCGTGAATCAAGAGTTGTAAAATGCTCTCCTCTTCAGCATACTGGTGTATAGATGATATTTGTGCACATTTTTATATGATAATTCATGCATTCTATGTCTTGAAACTCAAGTTATATGCACTTATATAAGAAAATACATGTTAATCACATTTTTATGACATTGCATGAATATGTGCACAAATGCACCCCTTTAATGCAATTTTCACGAAACATACTATATGTTCATATGCTTGAATGTATGATTTAATAATTCTTAGGCTAAGAAAGAGATTTTAAAGGTCATCAAGGTATTGAAATAATTTGATATGGCCACATATATTTTATACACTATGGTTATGAACTTGTGGACATTAAATGCAATAATGTGACATTGGTTATGAATAATTTTAAATACATGTTACTAATTGATTCATTCATGGATGAACTTACATTTCACATTTGTAAACATGTTAAAATGAATGTTACATACCTTAGAAATAAATATATTTCAAGTTCATAACTAGAGTTATTTTTGGCATGTATTACTAACATTACATGCATGACTTAAATAAATTTGATTATAGGTGAATGAGGGCCCTTAGATCAAGCCTTGGGATCATCAATCCTTGATGATCAGAATCTCTATAAATAGGCCTTGTATCCCACAAGTTTTCTCCCCTCTCCCAACTCCAATTTTCGGAATTCCTCTTAGTGCTCCAAGCAAGGTGAAGGAAGAGCTCCCCTCTTGGTGTCTTCTCCTCCAAACATCTCTTGGAGGTAAGGTTCTTCTTCTTCTTGTCTTCTCCAATACTTCATCCGGTGTTCTACATCTTGAGGAGGTGAATTGATGTTGCAAATCCCCTCTTGTTGGTGCTAATCCGTGGATGAAGCTCCATTGGAGATACACTTGAAGGTGTAGAAACTTGCATCTAAGAGAGCTCTTCAATTGTTCTACACATTGTTGTATTCCCTTCGGCATTGGACCTCCAATCTGTGGAGGGAACAAGCAGCTTTGGATGTGGAGAATTGCTGGAGAAGGTAGCCATCTCAAGTGGTGTGAAGCAAGGAGGTGACGTCCCTTGTGCTCAATCCATTAGAGGTATGATCTTAAGGTAATAGGAGTAGGCATTTGAGTGGAGATGGAGTTGTAATTTCAATTTCAGTATTATATGTTTGTTAATTGTTGTTGTTTGTGTTGTCCACGTGATTTCCCCTTATTATAATGTTGAATTCTTGTTGTTATTTCAATGTTTTTGAATTCTAAGTTTAGTTTGAGTTGTTTCCCTTTATGTGTTTAATTTTATATGTCTTTGTATGGATTCTTCTCAAATGTTTGTTCCTCTAACTCTAACATAGTTTAGACATTTTCTACTTAACTCTAACCTCCTGATTTAGTTGGTTTTGATTGTATATAGCCTGTACTTAATAGATTAGAGCATACATGGAGTTAGATGTATGGTTATAAGTCCATATATGCTAGTTTTGTAGTAGAATTAGTAGTTTGATGTAGTGTAATTTTCTTTTCTATTTTTGTAGTGTAATAATTATTGTGTGTTGCTTTCTCTTAAGTGATGGATAGAGGGGGACATGAATGAGGTTTCTCATTATTGATTCAACTCTATATGAAGTCATTTCTAACATACACATGATTGTTAAGGCAAACATGTGATGAGAGTGCATTTACACAAGGCATATCTATAAGCTCTAGTGAATTTTATGTTTAATTGCTGGTTCTTGTGGATTCGACCCGTTCTTGCATGCTTTTTATAATTGACTTCGTGTGCTTGCAGTTATAAATATTAAAACTTGATTGTGTGTTAATTTCATAATATATAAACCTCGAACAACTAGCATCAACCTGAAATCAAGGCTAGAAACTTTACGATCTCCTGAGATATGAGTCGGTGCTTGGTGAAAATGGCTTCCCTTCCTACGACACGATCACTCCTCACAGTAGTTGTCAGTCATCGTGTTTGGCTCAAAATTGACTTGACATCTGGAAAGTATCCTCACAGACCTCCGATAGTTGGTGATTTTGGTGGTGGTGTGGAGCTTCAAGGAACTTCCGATGCTTCTTGTAGTTAGTGCGGTTCTCCACCTACACACACGCTTCTTCATCTTTCTCTTCTTTTATATTTCTTTCAATAATAACTGCTTCTACTTAAATGATTGGTTGGATTTCCTTCATTCAAATCAATGATGGTGATTTCCTCTTCATTCCACGAGTGAATTCCTACATGATACGTGCAATCGTGGTTTTCTTTCGAATTTCCTATTTCTGCAATTGCTATAGTGGCATATTAGAAAATAAATGGTCCATAGAGTTAGTGTAACACTAACACATATCGTCCGTTGAAATAAAGAAATAACTTATAAGCTTATAACACTAACATAACATATTACCTTAGTGTATATTCAAGTAACTCAACGTGTATAGTTATACTAACTTAATGAGTTATACATGTGTAGCTCACGTGACATAATAAAGCATTTAAATTCAACATGTGCATAAATCTAACTTAACGAGTTCAAATATACAATTTACAGTTTTTACTCACTAACTTAACGAGTTCTCATGTGATAGTTTTACACCTTTAAACTTGTAACTTAACGAGTTGACATGTGATCTTTCAACAAAAAGAACACTAACTCAATAAGTTGTTACTGTGCACCTGAATATTCTTTTAGCGTTTAAAACATAACTATCTAGTACATTAAATGTAACTCTCTGAAATAATAGAGAATTCAGAGACTTAGGAATTAAAAAACCTGTAATTCACCAATAGTTCAGAAATGTACTTAATTCACGCTAATTTCTTGAAATTATGTAGATTCTTTCATTAAAGCATATAATAGTGCAATTATAACATAATGGCGTAATTCTCATATGATAAGCTAAATATTATGCAATTAACCATCATTTAACCATTAATATTATGCACTTTTTCATTCTGAACACTTCCCCATACTTAAATTTTTGCTTGTCCCTTAGCAAACTACTAAGATCTAACTAGTTGGTCTTTCTAAAGTGCTAGAACTAATTCTTCATTTTGTATCTTTAGAATTCATAGATTAGATTAATGTAAAGATATTCTATATTAATTAAGTAATCTATTTTAACATTATTTTCTCCTCTTCAACATGCAAATATATTTAAAACATATGTAAATTACATACAAAATATATTAGCATCACATAGGTGGTAATTATATTATCATTTTTTTCTTAAACATTTGTTATTCTAAATTTTCCAATATGATTTCCAAAATAAATTTCAACTACATATAAATCAAAACACAATCCAACTCAATATGATTAAAACAAGAAGAATAATGAATTGTATCTTAGATAAACAACTTCAAAAGTCTAATCTAGATCCCTTAGCAAACTTGTAACTTAACGAGTTGACATGTGATCTTTCAACAAAAAGAACACTAACTCAACGAGTTGTTACTATGCACCTGAATATTCTTTTAGCGTTTAAAACATAACTATCCGGTACATTAAATGTAACTCTCTGAAATAATAGAGAATTCAAAGACTTAGGAATTAAAAAGCTTGTAATTCACCGACAATTCAGAAATGTATTTAATTCATGCTAATTTCTTGAAATTATGTAGATTCTTTCATTAAAGCATATAACAGTGCAATTATAATATAATGGTGTAATTCTCATATGATAAGCTGAATATTATGCAATTAACCATCATTTAACCATTAATATTATGCACTTTTTCATTCTGAATACTTCCCCCATACTTAAATTTTTGCTAGTCCCTTAGCAAACTACTAAGATCTAACTAGTTGGTCTTTCTAAAGTGCTAGAACTAATTCTTCATTTTGTATCTTTAGAATTCATAGATTAGATTAATGTAAAGATATTCTGTATTAATTAAGTAATCTATTTTAACATTATTTTCTCCTCTTCAACCTGTAAATATATTTAAAACATATGTAAATTACATATAAAATATATTAGCATCACATAGGTAGTAATTATATTATCATTTTTTTCTTAAACATTTGTTATCCTAAATTTTCCAATATGATTTCCAAAATAAATTTCAACTACATATAAATCAAAACACAATCCAACTCAATATGATTAAAACAAGAAGAATAATGAATTGTATCTCAGATAAACAACTTCAAATGTTTAATCTAGATTCATACTTTAGTAATCTTAGATAATAGAAAATATACTCGATTTAAAAGATATCTATATTTTACAAAACACTTGTATCTTTTCAGAATAGTATATGCATATTTGTACTTTAAAAGTTAATTTGAAAAGTTTGAATCATACAAGAGCTTTCTAGTGAACCCATGTATCGAGCTTTCAGTCAACAATCCTAGATCTGATTAGGATCTTAGGTTGCCAAATTTAAAGAGTCATTTTTCAGGTCAACAATCCTTACATACCTATCTGCTCAAGTACAAAAGGCTCATGATCAAACAAGTCAATAAACTCTCAAAGTTTTTCTCTTTTTTTTTTTTTTTTTCTTTTCAACACAATATATATACGTACTTCATTAATACAGATGCAATAAAACACAAATCTCATATAATTCTGCTTTTATAATTTATTGAAAACATGAATCCATATCAATAAGCTCATACTTTTCTGTAGTTTAATAAGATTTACACATAAATCATTCTACAACTTTAATTAATCAAATTAAATGTATCCTTGATCATATGTATTTCATTTAATCCAAAAATCAACATTTCAGCTCTTTCAAGATTTCAGATCTTTTACTGAATTTCAATTAAGCATTCTAATTTCTTTTAAAATCGTGAAACTGTTAAACTCATAAAATTCAGCAAAAACATAAGATACTATATCTAGATTTGTATAATAGTAACATTTTGTAGCATCTTATATAAGATTCTAAATATAACATTCAAGCAGTTATAATGTTGTTTTTTTTACAATTTCAATTATCGGATAGTTATAGGAAATTTTAGTTAGTTACAGCAAATTCATAAAAAAAATTTCAATTTCCATAGAATTTTGCAGCACCATCCTAGTTCCTTAATTAACAAGATTACTTGGATTTAATCTAATTACCTCTGCCCCATACCTACATTTTGCATTATCCTTAATGTAAAAGATTTTACAGTAAATATAGTAAATGTTAGCAGGTATGAATATTGTTTCGTTGACTTAGCACCTAACTCAACGAACTTAATTCGTTGAGTTAATGAATAACTCCATGAATTGAACTCCACGAATTGAATTTAAATGTAAATTCAGGCTAAGTAATTAATTGCATACCTTGTTCTTTTGTATCTCTTTCAACATCTTTCGACTTTTGATTCTGAAAAACTTTTCATTCACAAATAAAAGTAGAATATATAATAAAATAACAACTTAACAACAAAACATAAATTGTTAAATTAGTGTCTTGTGTAGAACCCAGACTCCTATGCCTTTGGTGGCTCACAAGCAAGCCAATTGGTTTCCTAGAATAGATACCAAAAAACTGGATTGATATTTTGTTTTTTTCTTTTTTTTCTAAAAATAAATGTAGAATACACACAACATTAAAAGCGCAAAATCATAGTTTAAGAACATGATTGAAAAGTAGTGACAAATGGAATAAACGTGTCAGTCCAAGCAAACTTTTAGGCACAATTCTTCTTGCTATTAATTCTGTTTTAATGTAGTCCGCTCTCTTTTTTAACTTATAAACTTGTAGTATGTTATCAATACTAAATATAAGTGTATTACCATTAATAAATTGAAATGCAAAAAGGGATCCTTTTCTGTTCCAAGATAATGTAGTTGTTTCTATTTCTACAGATATTTCAATATATTCCTCTTCCCACTTCCATTCATTTAGGTCTTTCATAATCCAAATTTCATCAATTCATCCCACCATCTTATCAGATATAAAGTAGGATCATCATATTCATTATACCACATTCCTAATTGAATTTTATCATGTTCCGTAGATGGTGGTTCAGCTATATCACTAGGTATAGTTAATATTTCTATAAAGTCATCATTATAACTATCTATGCTTACTATGTATAAATCAGATCTAAATGCAATTGATATATCTGTGACTAGATATATATATCCATCAAGTATGACATGTATGTTGTTAATTAACATTTTCTGTCCTAGATATATCATAGTATTTTCAGTCCAAGATCTATTTAGAAAATTATACACACTTAAACATAAATCTTCATCCCAATTTCCAGTAGGTCTCCAATAATACAATTTTTCAGGAATGGTCGATTTTTTATCAGAAAATGTTAACGCTGACCCACAATTTTCAATTGGTACTTCAAATCCATTAGGCTTTTCTATATTCCATTCTTCTCCAGTGATAGGATTTCTAATCAAAATATCGGGTAACAGAATTGCATACCTTGGTTTGGTTCTGTAAATAATTAATCCTTCATCTATCCCCATAATATGATCTATTCCTTCTAATGTATTAGGTGGAATTCTAGCAATTTCTTCCATATTCAGATATTCATAGCTGATTGAACTACAATTAAATGACTTCCATAAAAATCTACCTCTAGTATTAGTCATTTTTGCAGCTTGTAGTCTATGAAAATATTTTTCTCTAACACACTCTTTAGTTTCCTTTGACACACAACACAATCTACATAGATCTTTAGCTAATAAGTTACTCAGAACTTCCCTTAGTGCATCTAGTGGTAATTTCATCAATTCCATCTGTTGTGATTCTGTATAAACAAAATTTAGTAGAGATAAAATTAACATAGCTACTTACCTATCCTTGTGGAGTTAGGTCATAACTCAACAGATTAAGTTCATTGAGTTAAGTAATAACTCTATGATATTACTAACTATAATTAAACTTATAATTTTTTTTAATATATTTCTACTTACTATATTATACATAGTTACTTCAATTATATTTCTTTATTTAGTTTCCCTCCCAAAGGAGGTATCAATTTTATTAATAGTTCTATTGACAAGGTTAGGCACTGCTTGCATTGACAATCCTCTAGTAGGTTTAACTTCTATTGATTCCTTTTGTCTAGGAGGTATATTTCTATTCATATTATGATTCTGAATGGCAACACTTCCAAATACATGATCTAGATGATTGTTTAATTGCTGAATTATCTTTTCTAACTTCTCTATTCTAGATCCTTGTTCAATTAATGCTTCATAACTTATATTTTTGTTATTTATATTTTCTCTTCCCTGAAAATTGTTATTTCTCCAAGATAGGTTCGGGTGATTTCTCCAATTAAGGTTATAAGAATTTCCAAAGTTGTCTTTTTGGTTTCTAGCATAAATAATATCTAACTCGTTAATATTTTCATTCTTTTCTGCTAGTTTTTGATTACCTCAAACTCTTCAATTTTCTTTGTTAATTTAGTTAATTTAACTTCAAGCATAATGCTTGAATCTATTTCATGCATTCCCCTTGGCAATATTCTTTTATCTGTAATAGCTTTAGCCAAGTTTTCCCATTGTGTAGTTCTTTTTGCAAACTTTTCTAAGTATGCCCATACTTCTTCACTACACAGTTTAAAAAATCCATTATGACAAGTAGATTGTAATAAAGATTTAGTTGAAACATCTATACCTTCATAAATTATACCTATTAATTGTGCTTTACTCATTGCATGATGTGGACATTGAGTTAGCAAATCTTTAAATTTTTCAAAATATTTCTAGAATGATTCTCCCTATTCTTGGCTACACATTAATATTTCCTTTTTCTTTTTAATCATTTGATGTGTTGGATAATATTTTTCCAGAAAAACAGAGCAAAATTCAGTCCATGCAGAAATTGAATCAGGTGACAAAGTATATAACCATCTCTTACCTATGTCTTTTAAAGCAAAAGGCATATATCTAAGTTTAATAGCATCAATACTCATGTTTGGCATTTTCATCATTTGACAAACTTCGTTAAATTCTCTAAGGAAATAATAGGCATATTCTCTTTCTAATCCATGAAAGTGTGGCAATTGACTAATATAATTAGATTTCAATTCAAACCTACCTCCCTCAAAGTTTGACAATTGAATACATGAAGGTTCATCAACTAATTCAGGAAACAGAATTTCCCCTAATGGTTTTTCTACTGGAGTAGCCATATCTTCATTCTCTTTTAAAGAAAGGTTAGCTACACCCTTAAGGATTTCGTTGAACTCCAATTCAGAAAATATTTCAATACGCTTCTGTGTTGAGTAATCCTGTGTAGGTGTTCTTACTAATTGTTTATTGCTAGGAGAATAAATCCATGTGCTCATAAACTCTTAACATAAAGTAAAATAGTAGAAGATTAATTACATACTAGTCTGATGCTTTGTTCTTAGTAAATAGTTGTTGACGAATGAAGTTGAAGCAGCTACTTCTCCTTCCAATTCCCCAATGAATTTTCTTTTCTTTCCTTAAGTGCTGGTAACTCGTAAATAACATTTTGTTCTATATTTTTAATGCACGTCCATAAGGCAAATGAATCTCGCTGGAAGAACGTATCTTGTAACATGTAGTATGGTTCCTAATTTTATGGATACGTATTCCACTTTCTAATTTCAAATTTCAGTAACCGCTAAACCCACGAAGTTTCATTCGTGGCTAAAAGAATAACCATTTAGCTTAATCCACGAACTAACCTCATTGAGTTACAGTTAACTCAACGGACTAGCCTCGGTTACTGTTTCTAACTCAACAAACTAATCTCGTTGAGTTACAGCTACCTCAACGGACTAGCTTCGTTGCCTATTTGCTAACTCCACGGACTAACCTCGTTGAGTTACAAATAACTCAATGGAGTGACCTTATATATAGGATCGTATGGCTACACAAGAGGGGGGTGAATTGTGTATTTTTAATATTTTCTGAAATATAATTGAAACTTTAAAACTCAAAAACAAGTCGAGACATTGTTTTCATAAAATCATTTTTATTCAAGGTTTCAATTACAATATAAAATTCAGTTCTCCTCAGAAATTGTAGATGCAATTATATTTCAATATCATGTATCATCTAAACAATTTCATAACTACAAACAAAGAAAACTAATTTACGAAATTTAAAACTTTTCTCCCTATTTGAGATCTTTCTTCTTCTTCTTTTTCTTCTTCAGCAATTCTTCAGTGACGAATATCTTGTCTTTTCATGCTTCACCGAATTTGCTTTCTTCTGATACTTCAAATCTTCAGCGACATAAATCTGACCTTTTCTGCTTCACTGAATTTTCTTCCACTTGAGAGATTTTTCCCGAAGAGGTGTTTTTGATCCCTGAAAAAGATTTTTCTTTTGGTGTGTAGGGATGGTTTGATCCTTGAAAAGATTTTTCTTTTTGGTGTGCAAGGATGGTTTGATCCTTGAAAAGATTTTTTGTTTTGTGTGCAAGGGTAAATTGATCAACGAGAATTCTATGCCTTTTATACTGTATCTTCATTTCATGCATATCCTTCACGTTTAACCACTACCAGTTTTCTAATTCTCCACGTCTTTTCTTTTTCCTTCATCGAAACACACACATTCTAACCCACGTTTATATTTTGAATTTTCTTTAATCATCAGTCTTGGATCTCTGAAAAATTTCCTGAAAATAAACTTTCTCGTCCAAAATTTTTTCATTAGTGTAATAAGAAGTCGTTACTTTAATGTTAACTAAACGAGTAACACAAGTATATATATATAACTTAACGTTTCTAACTTAACGAGTTCACCATGTGCTATTTCACGTGACAAGTAATGTAGCTAACTCAACGAACTAAGTCCGTGGTGTTATGCTATCTTAACGAACCATCTCCGTTGTGTTATGATAACTCAACGAACCAGTAATAAACAAATGTTTTTATAATAAGAATTTTACCACGTGCAAAAATAACAACTTAAGTTTATAACGCTAACCTAACGCGTTGCCTTAGTGTTCAATATAGCAACTCAACGTGTTTAGTTATGTTAACTTAACGAGTTAAACATGTGCACCTCACGTGATACAATACAACATTTGTAACTTATAATTTCACCACGTGTATAACACTAACTTAACGAGTTCGTCTCTTCTTTTACTCACTAACTTAACGAGTTTTCACGTGACCTATTTTAACCTTTAAGCCTCTAACTTAACGAGTTCTCACGTGACTTCTATACAAATAAAACTCTAACTTAACGAGTTGTCTAAATGTGCATTGTTCATGATACAGAAGATATAACATTAAAACATATCATGCTTTTCAATAAAAACACACGTTAACTTAACATTTAGCTAAATGAGAAATTAATGCAACGAAACGACTAGTTATTAACTTCAAATCCAATACAGACAAGTATTTATATTAGTAAGCTTTTTTTGTATTAATTGATGATTTTAATTTCTTTTCACAAGCAATAGTAATTGAGCAAATATGATTATTTTCATTTAGCACACATCATCAAAACAAAAATACTCAACATTATATTTTATTATTGACCTCGTGGAGTTAAGGTTAACTCAACGAAGTAAGTTCATTGAGTTAACACTTAGCAAATTGTTTTAAAACTTACTCCTCGTATTAACTTCTACATATTTTTTCTTCTTTTTTTGCCAACTTAAGAAAAGTTAAATATATGTCATTAATGTAGTGTTCTAATTTAAACACATTTAAATCTAAACATTATATGCATATTTATCTTACAGTTCATTTCCTATTATGTAGAATTTACATTTTACTATTCATTATGCAGATATTTTTAGGCATTTACAAGCATTGTGCATTTAACCATGTCATTAATAAAATTGTAAAACTTTTAAATAGTCTGCAAATCTTTAAACAGTCATATAACATTCAATTCAACTTTATATCATTCGTTCACAATTACACAAATTCAGAAACATCTGAAATTCAAACATTCATTTATATAAATAGTTTACATTTACATATAGTCAGATATTTATTTATTTTTTCTTTCAATACAAGTAGATGAACAATACATTCAATCCTTCTTCCTAAGTTCATTTACTTCCTTCTAGAGCTTTTCTAATTGTTGTTCTAATTGATTTATACGTTCAACATCTCCTATAATGTCTCTAGAAGGTCCAACTATCTCTACAACTATAGCATTATAATTTTTATACTCCTTCACTGAAATGGCTCTAGATCTTATCCTCTTGAATGTCTATTTCGTGAAGTCAATATTGTCCACCATCAGTAGTGGAATTAGATCTCCATAAAATAATTTTTTCTGTGCTGCTCTCAACTTGGAGATAAAAACTGAAGACCAGTTTACTCTAATCTTGTTCACAACTACATATGTTGCCCATTTAACAAATTGACTTAATTCTATATCATGGCCTTGTCATTGGTAGACATTTTTAATCAAAATGTTAGCTACCATGTGTGTTTTACTATTTAAGTACTTCAATCTGTTTAATAGTGGCACACCAGGATTGATAGCTAAACAGTCTTTAATTTCTTGTTCTATCCACTTGACTACAGTTGTATTTTTCAAGATTTCTATTCCTTCATTTTTCAATCCAAAAATGTTGTGGAGAAGCTCTGGTGTTATCTATACATTAGCTTGCTCCACGCTAGAAATTAAACTTCCTTCTTCCTCTCTCAAATTGGCATAAAAGTAAGGCACTAAATTTTCATATATTGCATGCCCTCTTTGCTGAGAAATAAATTACAGTAGACCTTGGAACTCAAATAATTCTTTAATGTCATTCATGCCGTCCTAGTTTACTGGTCTACTATATATAATATCATAACCCCTAATCTCTTGATATTTATTATATACTTCCTGACTCCAAAAGTATACCTCATTTAGAACTATTGCTTTAGCCAGATCAGGAATTTGGATTTGTTGCTCCAAAGGGGTTTGTTCTTGAATTTCTTCTTTAGTTTGCTGAACTTAAATTTGTTGGAAATTGTTTAGAACGAAAAAGTGCATAATATTAACGGTTAAATGATGGCTAATTGCATAATATTTAGCTTATCATATGAGAATTAAGCCATTATGTTATAATTGCACTGTTATATGCTTTAATGAAAGAATTTGCATAATTTCAGGGAATTAATGTTAATTTAGTACATTTCTAAATTGTTGGTAAGTTGCTCGTTTTTAATTCTTTAGTATCCGAATTTTCTGTTATTTCGGAGAGTTATATTGCATGTACTAGACAGTTATATTTTAAATGCTAAAAGAATATTTAAGTGAACAGTATCAACTAGTTGAGTTAGTGTTCTTTTTGTTAAAAGATCACATGCCAAATCGTTGAGTTACAGGTTTAAAGGTATAAAAAGATCATGTGAGAACTCATTGAGTTAGTGAGTGAAAACTGTAAGATATATATTTGAACTTGTTAAGTTAGAATGATGCATGTGTTGAATTTAAAATACTTTATTATGTCATGTGAGATGCACATGTTTAACTCGTTAAGTTAGCATAACTAAACGCGTTGAGTTAGATGAATACACACTAAGGTAACGCATTATGTTAGCAGCTTATTTCTTTATTACATGTGTTTTATAGTTAAATCAACGAAGTAAGTTCGTTGAGTTATCTGTAACTCCATGGACCATTTATTTTCTAATATGCCATTGTAACGGTTACAGAAACAAGACATTTGAAGGAAAGCCACGATTGTAGATATCACACAGGAATTCACTCGTGGAAGGGAGAAGAAATCACCATCGTTGATCTAAATGAAGGAAATTCAACTGATCATTTAAAGCAGAAGCAGTTACTACTGAAGAAATATAAAAGAAGAGGAGAAAAAATGAAGGTGTGGTTGGCGGTGTGTGGCAGTGTGTGTAAAGGTGGAGGACCGCGCTAACTATAGGCAACGTCGGAAGTTCACTGAATCATCCACACCATCACCAACAATTCACCAACATCACCAACATTACCATAATCACCAACCATCGGAGGTTTGTAAGGATACTTTCCTGATGTCGGGTCAATTTCGAGCCAAACACGGTGCTTGATAACCACTGTGAGGAGTGATCGCGTCGCGGGAAGGGAAGCCATTTTCACCAAGCATTGACTCATATCTTAGGAGATCGTAAAGCTTCTAGCCTTGGTTTCAGGTTGATGCCAATATGTTGAAGAGGAGATCATCTTGCAATTCTGGACTCGCGATTCTATAGGGAGAGGAGGTAGAATTGTAAGTGATTAAGTTTTTAGTAGTGTAATCGCATAGCATGTAGTGACGGAAGTATTTACTATCGATAGAGATTTTTACATGTCACCTTTCGCCTATTTTCATGAACATCTTAAAACAAAAATACCAAAAACAACTTATCTAAGTTTATATTTAGTATTTAAGTATTGTATTGCTTGTTTTGTATTGCGATTAAAGTTATTATTGTGAATGTTTTGTATTTGTTTGATTCAGAAAATAGAAAATAGTATTACAGTTTACTGAAATCGATTGTTCTAGATACTTAAAGATTTTAATAGTTACTATTTGAAATATTTGAATGTTAGTGTTGCTTAATGATAAATCTAATATTCATTAGCATTAAAGAGCTCAATTGATGTTATTTACAATTTGTGGAATCGCCCAATGGTTGGCCAAATTCCTTTGTAAATAGCTGTATTAAACTGAAAAGATAGGCTCTGGGAGTTAACTTAAATCTACAAGATTAGTCTGTTGTGTTAACTGTAACTCAACGGAGGGATTACTGAACACATTAAGTATATTATAAAAAATGGAACAATACACAATTCTTACTCAATTTCTCTGTGAGATCGACCTGTACTTGCACACAAATACAATATACATTGTGCACTTGCAGTTAAAATACAAATTGGAATTAATATCTAATTTATGTGAAAGGTTGTTTGTTTACTTCTAAGAAGGAATTACTGATAAGCATAAAGACAAATTAACTAAGTTAAAAATAGAAGTTAACAAATACAAGTTATTTAGTGCTGTTGCTTGGGAACCAATACAAGTTCTCTAGTGCCACCTAAAGCAACCTGAACAGAAATGATTCGAAGATTCTTGCATTTTAGCTCCTCTTTCTATTTGTGGTGGAGAGCTGGCAGAACTCTCCACTCTTCTTTCTTGAATTCTTTCAATTAATTGTTGAAGAGTCTCTCCCTCTTTAGTGGAATCTGTTGAGTCATTTCTTTCTTGTTCAGTATGTATTTGTTCAGTTTCTTCTCTTTCTTCTTCCTCCTAATTACCAATCTGCATTGTCATTATTCTTTCTGATTCTGTGGTAGATTGGGATGGAGTCACGGGCAAATTAGCTTCTACCCTAACTTCAGTTTCTTCTATTTGTACAGGCTGTAGACTAATTTCAGCCTATTTTCCTTCTCCTCTTTGCTCTTGCTACTGCTGCTCCTGCTCCTCCTTAGATTCAGATAGCAGGTCTACAAAAATGGGCTCTTGAGGCCCTACTGATATTTTAAACTCAGATTTAATCTTTGCTTGAGCTTCAAGTACTATCTCTTTCCCTTTCCTTCTTCTAAATAGCTGTGCCTGGTCTTCCTCTTCCTCCTCTGAAATTAAATCTACAAAACTAGGCTCTGTAGGTCCTCGAGCCACAAGTACTAGCTCTTCCTATTTTACTTTTCCTAAATTACCAGTCTTGAAGGACCAACTTCAGTTTTTCTTAAAGCCATTGATCTAGCTACTTCTTGATGTTGTTTTACTTTGATTTTGTATTAGGCCCTCAACTTTTCTTCAACCCACTTTTTCTTTATAACATCATACAAAATATGTGTCTTGGCCATAGCCATTTCTTCATTATCTCCTTGGTCTTTTGCTACATTGACCAAGCTAGCAAACTCCTTGTCTTCTTCTTCAGTTCTCGACCAAGCAAAAGTTACACGTGGTAATGGTTTTGTTGGTGGAACTGAAGGCCCTGCTTGTTCTACTACTGCAGTCGGCATTTCTGCTACAGGTTCTTCTACTGCTTTCCTCTATTGCTCCCAGATTTCCCATTGAGCATGTCCAGCAATATATCTTACAAACCAGAGTCGTGACTTGCGTTAGATCAATTCTAAGGTAACCTCATTGTTTGGTCTAATTTTTCATTCTCTATTCACAGCAACTTCTGTTGCTACTTTAATCCTCGTTTCCACAATTTGAGGTATTTTAATATCTAAATCTACTAAAACTTTTCTCTAGTAGAAGATGTCATATTCTACCTTTTCTAGTTCTTTCTCTTGAGTTGTGTTCCTGATCTTTTGTCTTGTATGCCATTCTTCTGATTCTCTGAGAAATCTCGTGGTGTCAACTTCCTCCTAGAATTCTAGTGTCATCTTGACTTCGTGGTGTGATAGAACGGAATGGAATCACTGTGATCTTTACTGTTCTAAGTTCTAAATGATTCTGTGGATAATGCCCCTAAATCCTAAGTTTTAGTATAAATAAACTCTAAGTTTTTGGCAAGTAATCAAGTCATTTTCCTGTGTAAACTCTCGCTATCTCACTCACCTCTTCGTAGAATTACGGTTAACTCCACGGACTAAGTCCGTGGACTTAACTACAATACTCCATTGAGTTACAGTTAACTCAACGGAGTAAGTTCGTTAACTTATCCTAGACTCAACGAAGTAAGTTTGTTGAGTTAAGTGTAACTTAGTGAACCTCTCGTAAAGTTATAACTAATAAAAATATTTATAATAATAATTTTTAATTCAGTCTAGACTGAAGAATTTCTGGTCTAATTAACTCTTAATTGTTCACCCTTTTAAAATTTTGGTCAAACTGTTATATTTCTTAGTTGAACCGAAATTAAATACTTTTTTATTACTAGTTGAATTGATACCATATTTCGGTAAAATCGACATTTTTACTTAATATAATATATATATATATATTATGTTTCAGTCAGACTAATGGATCCTTTCGGTGTGACCGTAACAATATTTTCCTTTTAATATATGTTTCGGTAAAATTGATAATTTCTTTTGGTTGAACCATGACTAAATTTAGAATAAGTTTTTTTTTAATTAATAAAGCTCTAGTAGTCCTCTACTCGTATTTCTTCTATAATTCACGAACTAACCTCATTGAGTTACAGTTAACTCAACGGACTAGCCTCAATTACTGTTTCTAACTCAACGAACTAATCTTGTTGAGTTACAGCTAACTCAACGGACTAGCTTCATTGCTTATTTGCTAACTCCACGGACTAACCTCGTTGAGTTACAAATAACTCAATGGAGTGACCTTATATATAGGATCATATGGCTACACAAGAGGGGGGTGAATTATGTATTTTTAATATTTTCTGAAATATAATTGAAACTTTAAAACTCAAAAACAAGTCGAGACATTGTTTTCATAAAATCATTTTTATTCAAGGTTTCAATTACAATATACAATTCAGTTCTCCTCAGAAATTGTAGATGCAATTATATTTCAATACCATGTATCATCTAAACAATTTCATAACTACAAACAGAGAAAACTAATTTGCGGAATTTAAAACTTTTCTCCCTGTTTGAGATCTTTCTTCTTCTTCTTTTTCTTCTACAGCAATTCCTCAGTGACGAATATCTTGTCTTTTCATGCTTCACCGAATTTGCTTTCTTCTAATACTTCAAATCTTCAGCGACATAAATCTGACCTTTTCTGCTTCATTGAATTTTCTTCCACTTGAGAGATTTTTCCCAAAAAGGTGTTTTTGATCCTTGAAAAAGATTTTTCTTTTGGTGTGCAGGGATGGTTTGATCCTTGAAAAGATTTTTCTTTTTGGTGTGCAAGGATGGTTTGATCCTTGAAAAGATTTTTTGTTTTGTGTGCAAGGATAAATTGATCAATGAGAATTCTATGCCTTTTATACTATATCTTCATTTCATGCATATCCTTCACGTTTAACCATTACCAGTTTTCCACTTCTCCATGTCTTTTCCTTTTCCTTCATCGAAACACACATTCTAACCCACGTTTATATTTTGAATTTTCTTTAATCATCAATCCTGGATCTCTGAAAAATTTCCTGAAAATAAACTTTCTCGTCCAAAAATTTTTCATTAGTGTAATAAGAAGTCGTTACTTTAATGTTAACTAAACGAGTAACACAAGTATATATATATAACTTAACGAGTTCACCATGTGTTATTTCACATGACAAGTATTGTAGCTAACTCAACGAACTAAGTCTGTGGTGTTATGCTATCTCAACGAACCATCACCGTTGTGTTATGATAACTCAACGAACCAGTAATAAACAAATGTTTTTATAATAAGAATTTTACCACGTGCAAAAATAACAACTTAAGTTTATAACGCTAACCTAACACATTGCCTTAGTGTTCAATATAGCAATTCAACGCATTTAGTTATGTTAACTTAACGAGTTAAACATGTGCACCTCACGTGATACAATACAACATTCGTAACTTATAATTTCACCACGTGTATAACACTAACTTAACGAGTTTGTCTCTTCTTTTACTCACTAACTTAACGAGTTATCACGTGACCTATTTTAACCTTTAAGCCTCTAACTTAACGAGTTCTCACGTGACGTCTATACAAACAAAACTCTAACTTAACGAGTTGTCTAAACGTGCACTGTTCATGATACAGAAGATATAACATTAAAACATATCATGCTTTTCAATAAAAACACACGTTGACTTAACGTTTAGCTAAATGAGAAATTAATGCAACGAAACGACTAGTTATTAACTTCAGATCCAATACAGACAAGTATTTATTTTAGTAAGCTTTTTCTGTATTAATTGATGATTTTAATTTCTTTTCACAAGCAATAGTAATTGAGCAAATATGATTATTTTCATTTAGCACACATCATCAAAACAAAAATACTCAACAATCTCCCCCTTTTTGATGTTGACAAAACCATATTAAATCAATTATGAAATATGTTGAACTCAACAAAGCACCTTCGTTGGGTTAACTTTTAATTCAACAAACTTATTTGTTGACTTAAGTTCACTTAAGCTTATTTCTATTGTTTGTGTAAATTTTACCTCTCAGAACTAAAACTCTCAGATGTCAATAATTATATAAGTATCAGTTTTCTAATTATCATCTGTCAGATTACAATAACCATTTAAATAGCATCTCCTTTTATAATATATATATGCAATTAAGATCATAATCATCTTTTTATAATATTTCTCCCCCTTTTTGTCATTAATCAAAAAGATAATTACAGAGAATATATATATATATATAAGAGATATAATTACAACAACTCTTTCTGTAAACAAGAATAATAATTGAAGACATTTACAGAAAAATGTATTGTTCAATCAAATCAAACAAGTAATACAAACATTACATTTTGTATTCAGAAATAGACAAAAACAGTTATCGACCCCACCTAAGTATATCACTTATAGCATTACATATTTTATCTCCTAGATGCCTAATATCATTTCTGATGTCATTAAGCACTACATCTAAGTCAGGAGGTAGCTGGGTTTGCTGTTCTGCTTGAACTGAATAACTATGTTGTTGTTGTTGTATATGGTCTATATCAGGTTGTTGTTGTCGTTGAGGTTTATGCATGGCCTGGAATTTTTGCAAATCTTTGACACTAAATACTCTCATGCCTTTAGTTTCAGAGGGCCAGTCAGATAAAGTCAATTGGCTTGCAAGGATTCTACATACAGCATCACCATAAAATAACTTTGAACTCATATGCTGTAGTTGAGACATAAAAACATCAAACCAATTTATTTGAATTCTATTCAGCAGGCCATAAGTTGCATATAAATAGCTTCTGCTGACTTCCAAATTGTGTCCAACTCTTTGAAATAAATTTGCATGCAATATATTTGTAATAAATCTTGCCTCTGCATTCAGATTTTCCATTAATCTCATTTCAGAATATACATCTGGAATTTTTGATAAAGACTGAATGCTCCATTCCAGTTGTCTTATTATGTCAAATCTGTTGGTAACAACAATACCTTCATTCTTTAATCCTAAAACTTCAAAAATTAACTCAGGAGACAATATAAACTCATGTTCATTTATTTGAGTTTTCAGAAAATTTCCATTCTTGTCTAGATTGCTATAAAAAGCTGCAATAAGCTTTGTGTATGCTTCCATTTCGTTCCTACTGGCAAGAATTTAATGAGGCCTTGAAACTCAAACAGATCTCTTATTTCCATCAAATTTCTAAATTTTATTGGATGAGCATGTAGAATTTGACATGTAATCAGATTATTGTATTTCTGCAATGCTTCTTCAGATCTAAAATGAATTGCATTACCTTGAATTTTTAATATTATACACAAAGAAGGTGATACCTGAAGCCATGATTCAGAGTTTAATTCATCTTCAGGAACCTCTTCTTCAAAATGAATGTCATGTTGTTCCTCTTCCAAAATATTATCTTGAAGCTGCTCAAGTAAGCTTGATTCTTCAGCTTCAACAGTGTTAGGAACATTGTCAATATGCTCAACATTCATCTATTCAGTCTCTATAGAATGTTTAGAGTACAATTTTTCCACAAATTCTACAACCGGCGTATCTGTCTGTAATTGTTCATTTTGTTCAACAGATAATTCCATTGATTCATACTGTGAATTCTCAAACTCTACTTCTATAGATTCCGTAGAAGGCTGGTTAACTTTTAGCTCTTTTGGAGTCTTAACAATTTCAATATCTGCTACTCCAGACAATTCAGCCTTTGAACTAGTTACTGCTTCAATATTGTCAATTATATTTGCAATAACTTGTTCAATGTCAAGTGCCTGATGCTTTGATTTGTCAATTTCTGCATCATCAAGACTTGTACTAATAGAAAAACTTGAGCTCATATTTGACTTGGATTTCTTCTCAAGTTTTCTAGCAAGGGAAAATAAAGTCTCATTATCTTCATCAGTTTCAGTGTGTTCAAAACTGATGAGTTTATCAAATGCACAATAAGGTACAATGTCTAGACATACATTGTCCTTTGGAAATAAATTTTCATCTGATTTTCCTTTTTCAATAGACTTTGTTTCATTAGACATAATTTTTCTAACTTTCCTTCTTCTAAAACATTTTTGTTTCTCCTTTTCAAGTATTGCTATTTTCTTTTCAAATTGCTCCATAAAAGTTTTCTGCTTTAATTCTTCTAAGGCACTTTCTATTGCAATGGCCTTTCGAAGACTGTCAACTTTTATTTTGTCTACAGCAATATCTGATTCTACTTGTTTTGAATATAAAGGAGTAGGGATAGCTGATTCATGCTCTTCCTCAAATGCATGTAATCTTGTACTGTTTATAGGAGTTTGAGGAGTTCTATTTGATGAACCTACACCTTTTTCCAAATATTTTGCATACTGTTCCAAAAATGCAATCTCAGCACATTTCATTCTGTATTCTCTATCAAATTTACTACGAATACCCATGTATGTAATATTTGCATCAGTATGTTGAAGTTCTTGTCTAACTTCATCTATTATTCCCTGAGGAAAGAAGTAATCTCTATAAAGTTCTGCTAACCTTTTGTCCACTCGAAATATTTTCTTGAACCAAGTACGTGGAACTTCATCATTCTCTATTTCTTTTCCTTTTGCATCTCTTCTGCTTTTGCCTTTTCCTCTGCCACGACCTTTGTAGAACTTGGAGACCATCATCGCAGGTTGTAACAGCAACAAGCGGGAAAGATTTTCTTGACAAAGTTTACAAATAACCTAAGTCCCCGTGTAATAAGTGTTTAAATAGGGTTTTTAGGCGTATAACTCAACGTGAAGAGAAGTCGGGTTTAGAAATTAAATAAATATTGAATAAAGTTTATTCAATCAAGGTACTCGAAATATTCGAGTATAACTCGTTGAGTTAACCAACCTAATGAGTAAAACGCTGTCTAGAGGCAGTTTTACATGTTACCTTATCTAACATAACGTCTAGTTAGTACACCAATTTTCAGATGCTTCCAACTGAAACGTTCCGAAAACAACACACATGCTAAACTTAACATTATCTTGAGAACATTGTAAACTATTTGAACATCTTGTCCTTCGAATCTAAAATAGTTTATTTTTATTTTTAAATTATTTCATCAAGATTTTAAGAGGACATTAATTCAGATTTACTAAGATTTGTATTCTAAATTATATTAATCTGTTTTCGACATTGTTAATCCTCCCCCTACAAATATACTTCAAATATATTCAATCAAAATACAAAATATACTTGTAGTGACAATAGATGTTAAGTATAACTATACTTTTACATTTTCTTTTCAAAGACTTCTGTTATCCTGACATCATCAAAAATGATTTCCAGAATCAATTCCTACTGTATATGAATCAAAACACAACTTTGAACTCAATTCGATTAATTCAAGGAGAATAAAAGAATGTATCTCAAATAAACGTTTTCAAAAGTACTAATGTTGATTCAATAAATCAGTAGTCATATTGGTATAAACTATATGCAATTCAAAGATATCTATAATTAATGAAACAACTTTTTCTTTTCAAAAACAGTAAATATTGATAATTTTCTTTAAAAGTTAGTTTGAAAAGCTTGAATCATACAAGAGCTTTCTAATGTACCCGTGTAATGAGCTTTCAATCAACAATCCCAAATCTGATCAGGACCTTAGGTTGCCATATTTAAAGAATCCTTTTTCAGGACAACAATCCTTACATACCTATCTGCTCAAGTATAAAAGGCTCGTGATCAAACTCATCAATAAACTCTCAAAGATTTTTACTTTGTAAGCACTTTTCATTTTAAGCACAGTATATATGTATTCCATTAATACAGATGCAATAAAACACAAATCTCATACAATTTTTACTTCTATGATTGTACTGAGAATATGAATCAGTTTCAATAAGCTTATACTTTTGATTAACAGTTTAAGATGAGTTACATATAACTTATTATACAAGTTTAATCAATTAAGTCAAATTTATGCATGATCATATGCATTTTCCTTGATTCAAAGAAAACATTTAATCAAAATTTCAGAATGTCAGAAGTATTTAATGTTTTTCATTTACACTTCCACTTAAAATCATAAAAACTATTAAAATTGATAAACTACTTAAAATCAATAAGATACTACTATGATTTTACAATAAATACATAGTATCTTAAGCAGCAGTTTAGATATTACTTTAGATATTTATAATAAGTATATAATATCTATGAGGTGAACAACATCATCAATAATATTTATCTTTTTATGTGGAGTTTAAGCATTTTACACATCACATAGCCTACAAATATCTAAATTTAATCTAATGTTACATAATGTATTTTCGTCTAGAGGTTTTGTAAATATATCAGCTAATTGATTTTTACTAGTCACAAATTCTAATTTAATTTTTCCTTTAATTACGTTATCTCTTAGAAAATGATGTCTAACCTCTATATGCTTTGCTCTTGAATGTAATACAGGATTTTTGGAAAGATTTATTGTAGAACTACTATCACAATAAATCTCAGTTGTATCATAAGATAATCCAAAATCTTCTAAAGTTTGCCTTATCCACAGAATCTAAGTGCAACACAGTGCAGCAGCAACATATTCAGCTTCTGTAGTAGAAAGTGCTACACAGTTTTGCTTTTTACTAAACCATGACACTAAATTATTTCCCAATAATTGACATGAGCCACTGGTACTCTTTCTATCAGATTTAGATCCTGCATAATCAGCATCAGTATATCCTATAAGATCTATTGAACTATCCTTAGAATAATACAGTCCAAAATTTTTAGTTCCTTGTATATATCTAAATATTCTTTTAACTGCAATTAAGTGTGATTCTTTAGGATTAGATTGAAATCTAGCGCAAACACACACAGCAAACATAATATCAGGTCTACTAGCAGTCAAATAAAGTAAAGAACCAATCATACTTTTGCATTTTCTTTGATCTATAGATTTTCCTATGTCATCAATATCTATCTTTAAAGTAGTACTCATAGGAGTTCCTCGAATCCTTGTATCATTAAAATTAAATTTCTTAAGCATTTCATCTGCATATTTTTCCTGATTTAAAAATATACCTTTATCCATTTATGACACTCAGCAAATTAAAACCTAGGTTTTCTACAAATAGTACATTCGAAATAACAAAAGTAGGAGTTATTTGAACATTGCCCATACCTATGATTTTATCTTTGCTTTTGTTTCCAAATGTTACACTTCCTTTCACGGTATTTGTAAAATTTTGTAATAGACTTTTTTGTCCGGTCATGTGACTTGACGCTCCACTGTCCAAGATCCATTTTGATGTTGTTTCCTCCTGCAACACAAATTAAGAAAAACTTTTTCTTGGTACCCAATGTTGTTGAGGACCAAGTTCATTAAACGCATATTTCTTCTTTTTATTTAAAAATAGATTAACATTATCATTTATATTCTTATTAGTTGTAAGTACTATTGATTTATCATTAGCTTCATACTCACATATAGCATTATTGCTTTTGCAATCATTCTTTTTGTTTTCAGATGTAGTATAATCAAGACCAAACATATTTTTATCAAATGTTAATTTATTTTGGTCATGCTTATACATTTCTGTAAGTTCATACCAAGATTTTCTACTTGTATTAACACTTTCCGTACGTACAAAATCTTTTTCTGCACAAGAATTTTTTGTTTTATCACATGTAGAATGAGTAATTGGTCTAATACCAATGTATTGAATTACATGCTCAGGTTTTTGAATTTTTAGTTTACTACAATTGTCTGAAATTTTAGAAACATTAGAAACTGAATTTCCAGAACAAGAAACAAGATTTTTAGAAACATTTATAGTCATGTTAGAAGTACAATTTGACAAATCACATTGATTTATATTATTACTACATGATTCATCCCTTGAAGTACCTACTTCTACATATTTATTACCTTGTTTCAATAAAAGGAATTTTAGTCTTAGATTTACTTGAACTACAACTAATAAATCCTTTATTGGCTTGAGATTCAGGATATTCAGGATAATCAAATCCTAAGCCAAATTTATAAGACACCGCAGGGGTACTAGTTAGTTTGTCTAACTTAGTTTGACTTAAATTCTATTTCTCAAAGGTAGAATTTAAATCTTTCTCTCTAAGTTTTAATTTATCTATCTCTAATTCAAGTTCATTTATATTGTTTCTCAACATTTCATTTTCAGATTCTATCTTTAATTTTTCAGCATTTATATTCTGTATTTGTTCATGCAAGATACATTCATTAAATCTAAATTTTTGCAAATCTCTAGCATGATTTTCATTATCACATTTAAACTTTTCTAAAGTAGTAGACAGGAAATAATTTTCTTCTTCCATAATGGATGAAGATTCTCTAATATTATTATTTTCCAGTTTACCTACTTTATGTTTTTGTAATAATGCATGATAAGCACATAATAATTCCTCAAAGTTGAAATCTGAATGACTTTCAGGATCAGATATTACCTTAGACTCATCTGCCATGAAGCACACATGAGCAACGTCTTCTAACTCTTGTTCTCCTTCTGAATGTGAAGATTTTGATGCTGATTCCTCAGATTCAGACTCTTCAGACGTGTCATCCCAAGTGACCTTCAAAGCCTTTTTCTTGTAAAACTTTTTCTGAGTTTTTTGAGCCGTCTTCTTCTGATTTGTCCTACTTTGCTTTTCATTTTTCCTCATAGGACAATCTAGAGAAAGATGTCTAGGTTTCTTACAATTGTAACATACATACTTTCTGGATGAAGAATTCTTGTCATTCAATGATTTTGACGTTGAGGGTTTATCATTTTTGTTCCTTTGTTGTTTCCTAGCTTTCCATGCTTTCTTGAATTTCCTAGTCAGCAAAATCAAATCCTCATCAGAATTAATTTCGAAGGCTATTTCTTTCTTCATTTTTAGTTTGTTGTGACTTAGTGATTCATTTAATTGAACTTCATAAGTTGTTAAATTTCCTATAAGTTCATTCATAGTATAAACATTTAAATCTCGTGATTCCTCAATTGATGTTACTTTCTAAGACCATTTAGAACTTAGGGATCTAAGAATTTTCCTCACCAAATCCTTCTGTTCAAAATTCTTTCCTAAACATTTTAAAGAGTTTATGATATCAAGAAATCTGGAAAACATCTCAGAAATATTTTCGTCTTCATGCATCTTAAAGAGTTCATACTTATGAATCAACATGTTTATTTTTGTCTCTTTAACTTGAGAAGTACCTTCATGTGAAACTTCTAATGCATGCCACACCTCATAAGCAGATTTATATGCCGACACTTTATTGAACTGTTCATAACTCAATGCACAAAATAAAATATTTAAGCCCTTAGCATTTAGTGTTTCATTTTCTTTTTCAATAATTGTCCAAGTATTATAAGGAGTAGTTAACAGAGTATATAATTTAGAAATCATGAACCATAACTTATGATCTATTCTTTGAAGAAAAATAGTCATCCTATATTTCCAATATTCAAAATGTATTCCATCAAATAAAGGAGGACGATTAAGATTTTGGCCTTCATATAAAGAAAAATTACCATTTCCAGTAGCCATTTTACCTTAGATTTTTCAACCTATTTGATTTTAAACAGTCTAAAAACTTTAAAACAACTTGAGCCTTAAATCAAGAAAGTTAAACGTATGCTCAGATATTAATTTCTGTTTAAAAACAAGGAAGGTAGAATAAGCAATGATATTAAATAAGTTAGTATCGATTTTATATCAAAGATTATTAACCAATCTCTGATACCACTTGTAGGATCGTATGGCTACACAAGAGGGGGGTGAATTGTGTATTTTTAATATTTTCTGAAATATAATTGAAACTTTAAAACTCAAAAACAAGTCGAGACATTGTTTTCATAAAATCATTTTTATTCAAGGTTTCAATTACAATATACAATTCAATTCTCCTCAGAAATTGTAGATGCAATTATATTTCAATACCATGTATCATCTAAACAATTTCATAACTACAAACAGAGAAAACTAATTTGCGGAATTTAAAACTTTTCTCCCTGTTTGAGATCTTTCTTCTTCTTTTTCTTCTTCAGCAATTCTTCAGTGAAGAATATCTTGTCTTTTCATGCTTCACTGAATTTGCTTTCTTCTGATACTTCAAATCTTCAGCGACATAAATCTAACCTTTTCTGCTTCACTGAATTTTCTTCCACTTGTGAGATTTTTCCCGAAGAGGTGTTTTTGATCCCTGAAAAAGATTTTTCTTTTGGTGTGCAGGGATGGTTTGATCCTTGAAAATATTTTTCTTTTTGGTGTGCAAGGATGGTTTGATCCTTGAAAAGATTTTTTGTTTTGTGTGCAAGGATAAATTGATCAACGAGAATTCTATGCCTTTTATAATGTATCTTCATTTCATGCATATCCTTCACGTTTAACCACTACCAGATTTCCACTTCTCCACGTCTTTTCTTTTTTCTTCATCGAAACACACACGTTCTAACCCATGTTTATATTTTGAATTTTCTTTAATCATTAGTCTTGGATCTCTAAAAAATTTCCTGAAAATAAACTTTCTTGTCCAAAAATTTTTCATCAGTGTAATAAGAAGTCGTTACTTTAATGTTAACTAAATGAGTAACACAAGTATATATATATAACTTAACATTTCTAACTTAACGAGTTCACCATGTACTATTTCACGTGACAAGTACTGTAGCTAACTCAACGAATTAAGTCCGTGGTGTTATGCTATCTCAACGAACTATCTCCGTTGTGTTATGATAACTCAACAAACCAGTAATAAACAAATGTTTTTATAATAAGAATTTTACCACGTGCAAAAATAACAACTTAAGTTTATAACGCTAACCTAACGCGTTGCCTTAGTGTTCAATATAGCAACTCAACGTGTTTAGTTATGTTAACTTAACGAGTTAAACATGTGCACCTCATGTGATACAATACAACATTCGTGACTTATAATTTCATCACGTGTATAACACTAACTTAACGAGTTCGTCTCTTCTTTTACTCACTAACTTAACGAGTTATCACGTGACCTATTTTAACCTTTAAGCCTCTAACTTAACGAGTTCTCACGTGACGTCTATACAAACAAAACTCTAACTTAACGAGTTGTCTAAACGTGCACTGTTCATGCTTTTCAATAAAAACACACGTTAACTTAACGTTTAGCTAAATGAGAAATTAATGCAACAAAATGACTAGTTATTAACTTCAGATCCAATACAGACAAGTATTTATATTAGTAAGCTTTTTCTGTATTAATTGATGATTTTAATTTCTTTTCACAAGCAATAGTAATTGAGCAAATATGATTATTTTCATTTAGCACACATCATCAAAACAAAAATACTCAACATTATATTTTATTATTGACCTCGTGGAGTTAAGGTTAACTCAACGAACTTACTTCGTTGAGTTAACACTTAGCAAATTTTTTTAAAACTTACTCCTCGTATTAACTTCTACATATTTTTTCTTCTTTTTTTGCCAACTTAAGAAAAGTTAAATATATGTCATTAATGCAGTGTTCTAATTTAAACTCATTTAAATCTAAACATTATATGCATATTTAACTTACAGTTCATTTCCTATTATGTAGAATTTACATTTTACTATTCATTATGCAGATATTTTTAGGCATTTACAAGCATTGTGCATTTAACCATGTCATTAATAAAATTGTAAAACTTTTAAATAGTCTGCAAATCTTTAAACAGTCATATAATATTCAATTCAACTTTAAATCATTCATTCACAATTACACAAATTCAGAAACATCTGAAATTCAAACATTCATTTATATAAATAGTTTACATTTACATATAGTCAGGTATTTATTTATTTTTTCTTTCAATACAAGTAGATGAACAATACATTCAATCCTTCTTCCTAAGTTCATTTACTTCCTTCTAGAGCTTTTCTAATTGTTGTTCTAATTGATTTATACGTTCAACAACTCCTATAATGTCTCTAGAAGGTCCAACTATCTCTACAACTATAGCATTATAATTTTTATACTCCTTCACTGAAATGGCTCTAGATCTTATCCTCTTGAATGTCTATTTCGTGAAGTCAATATTGTCCACCATTAGTAGTGGAATTAGATCTCCATAAAATAATTTTTTTTGTGCTGCTCTCAACTTGGAGATAAAAACTGAAGACCAGTTGACTCTAATCTTGTTCACAACTGCATATGTTGCCCATTTAACAAATTGACTTAATTCTATATCATGGCCTTGTCATTGCTAGACATTTTTAATCAAAATGTTAGCTACCATGTGTGTTTTACCATTTAAGTACTTCAATCTGTTTAATAGTGGCACACTAGGATTGATAGCTAAACAGTCTTTAATTTCTTGTTCTATCCACTTGACAATAGTTGTATTTTTCAGGATTTCTATTCCTTCATTTTTCAATCCAAAAATGTTGTGGAGAAGCTCTGGTGTTATCTATACATTAGCTTGCTCCACACTAGAAATTGAACTTCCTTCTTCCTCTCTCAAATTGGCATAAAAGCAAGACACTAAATTTTCATATATTGCATGCCCTCTTTGTTGAGAAATAAATTACAGTAGACCTTGGAACTCAAATAATTCTTTAATGTCATTCATGTCGTCCTAGTTTATTGGTCTACTATATATAATATCATAACCCCTAATCTCTTGATATTTATTATATACTTCCTAACTCCAAAAGTATACCTCATTTAGAATTGTTGCTTTAGCCAGATCAGGAATTTGGATTTGTTGCTCCAATGGGGTTTGTTCTTGAATTTCTTCTTTAGTTTGCTGAACTTAAATTTGTTGGAAATTGTTTAGAACGAAAAAGTGCATAATATTAACGGTTAAATGATGGTTAATTGCATAATATTTAGCTTATCATATGAGAATTAAGCCATTATGTTATAATTGCACTGTTATATGCTTTAATGAAAGAATCTGCATAATTTCAGGGAATTAATGTTAATTTAGTACATTTCTAAATTGTTGGTAAGTTGCTGGTTTTTAATTCTTTAGTATCCGAATTTTCTGTTATTTCAAAGAGTTATATTGCATGTACTAGACAGTTATATTTTAAATGCTAAAAGAATATTTAAGTGAATAGTATCAACTAGTTGAGTTAGTGTTCTTTTTGTTAAAAGATCATGTGCCAAATCGTTGAGTTACAGGTTTAAAGGTATAAAAAGATCATGTGAGAACTCGTTGAGTTAGTGAGTGAAAATTGTAAGATATATATTTGAACTTGTTAAGTTAGAATGATGCATGTGTTGAATTTAAAATACTTTATTATGTCATGTGAGATGCACATGTTTAACTCGTTAAGTTAGCATAACTAAACATGTTGAGTTACATGAATACACACTAAGGTAACGCGTTATGTTAGCAACTTATTTCTTTATTGCACGTGTTTTATAGTTAAATCAACGAAGTAAGTCTGTTGAGTTATCTGTAACTCCATGGACCATTTATTTTCTAATATGACATTGTAACGGTTACAGAAACAAGACATTGAAGGAAAGCCACGATTGCAGATATCACGCTGGAATTCACTCGTGGAAGGGAGAAGAAATCACCATCGTTGATTTGAATGAAGGAAATTCAACTGATCATTTAAAGCAGAAGCAGTTACTACTGAAGAAATATAAAAGAAGAGGAGAAAAAATGAAGGAGAGGTTGGCGATGTGTGGCAGTGTGTGTAAAGGTGGAGGACCGCGCTAACTACAGGCAGCGTCGGAAGTTCACTGAATCATCCACACCATCACCAACATTACCATAATCACCAACCATCGGAGGTTTGTAAGGATACTTTCCTGATGTCGGGTCAATTTCAAGTCAAACATGGTGCTTGACAACCATTGTGAGGAGTGATCGCGTCGCGGGAAGGGAAGCCATTTTCACCAAGCATCGACTCATATCTTAGGAGATCGTAAAGCTTCTAGCCTTGGTTTCAGGTTGATGCCAGTATGTTGAAGAGGAGATCATCTTGCAATTCTGGACTCGCAATTCTATAGGGAGAGGAGATAGAATTGTAAGTGATTAAGTTTTTAGTAGTGTAATCACGTAGCATGTAGTGACGGAAGTATTTACTATCGATAGAGATTTTTACATGTCACCTTTCGCCCATTTTCATGAACATCTTAAAACAAAAAATACCAAAAACAACTTATCTAAGTTTATATTTAGTATTTAAGTATTGTATTGCTTGTTTTATATTGTGATTAAAGTTATTATTGTTAGTATTGTGAATGTTTTGTATTTATTTGATTCAGAAAATAGAAAATAGTATTACAGTTTACTGAAATCGATTGTTCTAGATACTTAAAGATTTTAATAGTTACTATTTGAAATATTTGAATGTTAGTGTTGCTTAATGATAAATCTAATATTCACTAGCATTAAAGAGCTCAATTGATGTTATTTACAATTTGTGGAATCACCCAATGGTTGGCCAAATTCCTCTGTAAATAGCTGTATTAAACTGAAAAGATAGGCTCGGGGAGTTAACTTAAATCTACGAGATTAGTTTGTTGTGTTAACTGTAACTCAACGGAGGGATTACTAAACACATTAAGTATATTATAAAAAATGGAACAATATACAATTCTTACTCAATTTCTCTGTGGGATCGACCTGTACTTGCACACAAATACAATATACATTGTGCACTTGCAGTTAAAATACAAATTGGAATTAATATCTAATTTATGTGAAAGGTTGTTTGTTTACTTCTAAAAAGGAATTACTAATAAGCATAAAGACAAATTAACTAAGTTAAAAATAGAAGTTAACAAATACAAGTTATTTAGTGTTGTTGCTTGGGAACCAATACAAGTTCTCTAGTGCCACCTAAAGCAACTTGAACAGAAATGATCCGAAGATTCTTGCATTTCAGCTCCTCTTTCTATTTATGGTGGAGAGTTGGCAGAACTCTCCACTCATCTTTCTTGAATTCTTTCAATTAATTGTTGAAGAGTCTCTCCCTCTTCAATGGAATCTGTTGAGTCATTTCTTTCTTGTTCAGTATGTATTTGTTCAGTTTCTTCTCTTTCTTCTTCCTCCTAACTACCAATCTGCATTGTCATTATTCTTTCTGATTCTGTGGTAGATTGGGATGGAGTCACGGGCAAATCAACTTCTACCCTAACTTCAGTTTCTTCTATTTGTACAGGCTGTAGACTAATTTCAGCCTATTTTCCTTCTCCTCTTTGCTCTTGCTGCTGTTGCTCCTGCTCCTCCTTAGATTCAGATAGCAGGTCTACAAAAATGGGCTCTTGAGGCCCTACTGATATTTTAAACTCAGATTTAATCTTTGCTTGAGCTTCAAGTACTATCTCTTTTCCTTTCCTTCTTCTAAATAACTGTGACTGGTCTTCCTCTTCCTCCTCTGAAATTAAATCTACAAACCTAGGCTCTGTAGGCCCTCGAGCCACAAGTACTAGCTCTTCCTATTTTACTTTTTCTAAAATTACCAGTCTCGAAGGACCAGCTTTAGTTTTTCTTAGAGCCATTGATCTGGCTACTTCTTGATGTTGTTTTACTTTGATTTTGTATTAGACCCTCAACTTTTCTTCAGCCCACTTTTTCTTTATAACATCATACAAAATATGTGTCTTGGCCATAGCCATTTCTTCATTATCTCCTTGGTCTTTTGCTACTTTGACCAAGCTAGCAAACTCCTTGTCTTCTTCTTCAGTTCTCGACCAAGCAAAAGTTACACGTGGTAATGGTTTTGTTGGTGGAACTGAAGGACCTACTTGTTCTACTACTGCAGTTAGCATTTATGCTACAGGTTCTTCTATTGCTTTCCTCTATTACTCCCAGATTTCCCATTGAGCATGTCCAGCAATATATCTTACAAACTAGAGTCGTGACTTGCGCTAGATCAATTCTAAGGTAACCTCATTGTTTGGTCTAATTTTTCTTTCTCTATTCACAACAACTTCTGTTGCTACTTTAATCCTCATTTCCACAATTTGAGGTATTTTAATATCTAAATCTACTAAAACTTTTCTCCAGTAGAAGATGTCAGATTCTACCTTTTCTAGTTCTTTCTCTTGAGTTGTGTTCCTGATCTTTTGTCTTGTATGCCATTCTTCTAATTCTCTGAGAAATCTCGTGGTGTCAACTTCCTCCTAGAATTCTAGTGTCATCTTGACTTCGTGGTGTGATAGAATGGAATAGAATTACTGTGATCTTTACTGTTCTAAGTTCTAAATGATTCTGTGGATAATGCCCCTAAATCCTAAGTTTTAGTATAAATAAACCCTAAGTTTTTGGCAAGTAATCAAGTCATTTTCCTGTGTAAACTCTCGCTATCTCACTCACCTCTTCGTAGAATTACGGTTAACTCCACAGACTAAGTCCGTGGACTTAACTACAATACTCCATTGAGTTACAGTTAACTCAACGGAGTAAGTTTGTTAACTTATCCTAGACTCAACGAAGTAAGTTTGTTGAGTTAAGCGTAACTTAGTGAACCTCTTGTAAAGTTATAACTAATAAAAATATTTATAATAATAATTTTTAATTCGGTCTAGACTAAAGAATTTCTGGTCTAATTAACTCTTAATTGTTCACCCTTTTAAAATTTTGGTCAAACTGTTATATTTCTCAGTTGAACCGAAATTAAATACTTTTTTATTACTAGTTGAATCGATACCATATTTCGGTAAAATCGACATTTTTACTTAATATAATATATATATATATATATTATGTTTCAGTCAGACTAATGGATCCTTTCGGTGTGACCATAACAATATTTTCCTTTTAATATATGTTTCGGTAAAATTGATAATTTCTTTTGGTTGAACCGTGACTAAATTTAGAATAAGTTTTTTTTTAATTAATAAAGCTCTAATAGTCCTCTACTCGTATTTCTTCTATAATTCCAAATGACTTTTTTGGAATTTTCAGAATAGGTCTAAGTCTTTGTTCATTTACTTTAAATATATTCTGATTTTTAGGATTTTCAATTTTAATAGCTCCATGTTTGGATCTCCAGCACGACACTAGAAAACTTGATTGGTTACCCAACAACATGCTAGAAAAAACTTGGATTTGTTAACTTCAATTTTTACTTAGTTAATTTATCTTTATGCCTATATTATTGAATTCCGTTTCAGAAGTAAACAAACAACCTTTCATACAAGCATATAACAATGCACTTATAACAAAATAGCTTAATTCTCATATGATAAGCTAAATATTATACAATTAACCATCATTTAACCGTTAATATTATGCACTTTTTCATTCTAAACACTCCCCCCATACCTAAATTTTGCTAGTCCCTTAGCAAACTAAGATCTAATTAATTAGTCTTTCTAAAAGTGCTAGAATTAATTCTTCCTTTTTTCTTCTGTTCAGCATAAGAACTTGTATTATTATATAGATATTCTGTATGTTTCAGTAATCTGTCTTAACATCGTTTTCTCCTCTTCAATCTGCAAATATACTTAGAACATATGCAAATTACATACAAAGTATATCATCATCACATAGGTATTTAATTATATTATCGTTTGTTCTTCTTTTCATCATCTGTCATCCTGAATTTTCCAATAAGATTTCTAGAAGAAATTTCAACAACATACGAATCAAAGTACAATCCAATTCAATATGATTAAGACAAGTAGAATAAAGAATTGTATCTCCATACAAACTTCAAAGGTCAATTCTAGATTCATATTTTAGCAATTTTAGATAATAGAAAATATACTCGATTCATAAGATATTTGTATTTCACAAAACACTTGTATCTTTTCAGAACAGTATATGTATTTTTGTACTTTAAAAGTTAATTTGACAAGCTTGAATCATACAAGAGCTTTCTAATGTACCCATGTAATGAGCTTTCAGTCAACAATCCCAGATCTGATCAGGATCTTAGGTTGCCAGATTTCAAGAGTTCTTTTTCAGGTCAACAATCCTTACATACCTATATGCTCAAGTACAAAAGGCTCGTGATCAAACAAGTCAATAAACTCTCAAAGTTTTTTTTTTTAAACAATCACACTATATATGTACGTATTTCATTAATACAGATGCAATACAACACCAATCTCATATATTCCTGCTTCTATTATTTACTGAAAATATGAATCAATATCAATAAGCTCATACTTTTTCTGTAGTTTAATAAGATCTACACATAAATCATTCTACAAGTTTAATTAGTCAAATTAAATGTATCTTTGATCATATGCGTTTCATTTAATCTAGAATTCACATCTCAACTCTTTCAGGACTTCAGATAATTTACTGATTTTTCATTAAACACTCTGATTTCATTTTAAAATAGTGAAACTATTAAACTCATGAAATTCAGAAAAAAACATAAGATACTATATCTAGATTTGCATAAATAGTAAATTCTATATCATCTTATATAGCCTTCTAAATATAACATTCAAGCAGTTACAGTTCGTAAAAATTTTACAGTCTCAATTATCAAATAGTTATAGCAAATTCATAAAAAAAATTTTCAATTTCCACAAAACTTTGCAGTACCATTCTAATTCCTTTACTTAACAAACTTACATGGTTGTTACTTTAATTACCTCCCCCCATACTTACATTTTGTATTGTCCTCAATGTAAAAGATTTGACAATAAATACAATAATTGTAGCAGGCATGAATATTGTTTCGTTGACTTAGCACCTAACTCAACGAATGAATTTAAATCTAAATTCAGCATAAGTAATCGATTACATACCTTGTTTCATTTGTATCTCCTTCTGCATATTCTGAAAAACTTTTCATGCACAGATAAAAGTAGAATATATAACAAAATAACATTTAATAGATATTGATAAATCAGTGTCTTGTGTGGAACCTAGGCTCCTATGCCTTTGGTGGCTCACAAGCAAGCCAGTTGGTTTCCTAGCACAGATACCAACAAATTAGATTGATATTTTGTTTTTTTTTGTTTTTTATAAAATAAACTAAAACTAAAATTTTTCTAAAAGTAAATGTAGAAAACACACAATATTACAAGCACAAAATCACAGCTTAAGAACATGATTGAAAAGTAGAAACAAATGGAATAAATGTGTTAGTCTAAGCAAACTTTTTAGGCATAATTCTTCTTGCTATTAATTCTGTTTTAATGTAGTTCGTGTTCCTTCTTAATTTGTAAACTTGCAATATATTATCAATGCTAAATACAAGTGTACTACCATTAATGAAATGAAATGTAGAGAGGGATCCTCTTCGGTTCCAAGATAATGTAGCTGTTTCTATTTCTACATCTATTTCAATATATTCCTCTTCCCACTTCCATTCATTTATGTCTTTCATGATCCATATTTGAAATTTCATCAATTCATCCCACCATCTTATTAAACATAAAGTAGGATCATCATATTCATTATACCACATCCCTATTTGAATTTTATCAAATTCTGTAGATGGTGGTTTAGCTATTTCTCTCGGTGTAGGCAAAATTTCTATATATTCATCATAATTATCTATGCTTACTATGTATAAATCAGATCTAAATGCAACTGATATATTTGTGACTAGATATATATATCCATCAAGTATGACATGTATGCTGTTAATTAATGATTTCTGTCCTAGATATATCATAGTGTTTTCAGTCCAAGATCTATTCAAAAAATTATACACACTCAAGCATAAATCTTCATCCCAATTTCCTGTAGGTCTCCAATAATATAATTTTTCAGGAATGGTCGAATTTTTATCAAAAAATATTAACGTTGACCCACAATTTTCAGTTGGTACTTCATATCTATTAGGTCTTCCTATATTCCATTCTTCTCTTGTGATAGGATTTCTAATCAAAATATCAGGTAATAGAATTGCATGCCTTGGTTTGGTCTTGTATATAATTAATCCTTCATCCATCCCCATAATATGATCTATTCCTTCTAATGTATTGGGTGGAATTCCAGTAGTTTCTTCCATATTCAGATATTCATGGCTAATTGAACTATGATTAAATGACTTCCATAAAAATCCATCTCTAATTTTAGTCATTTTTGCAACTTGTAGTCCCTAAAAATATTTTTCTTTGACACAGTCTTTTATTTCCTTTGATACACAACATAGCCAGCATAGATCTCTAGCTGACAAGTTACTCAGTACTTCCCTTAGTGCATCCAGCGGTAATTGCATCAATTCCATTTGTTGATTCTGTATAACATAAACAAAAATTTTAGTAGAGACAAAAATTAACATAACTACTTCACACCCTTGTGGAGTTAGGTCATAACTCAACGGACTAAGTTCGTTGAGTTAAGTACTAACTCTACGATACTATTAACTATAAATAAACTTATATATATATATAGTTACTTCAGTTATACTACTTCATTCAGCTATCCTCCCAGAAGAGGTATCAATTTCATTAACAGTTCTATTGATAGGGTTAGGTATTGCTTGTATTGGCAATCCTCCAGTAGGTTTAACTTCCATTGATTCCTATCTAAATGATATGTTTCTATTTTGATTTTGAATTGCAGCATTTCCAAATACAAGATCCAGACGATTGTTTAATTGTTGGATTATCTTTTCTAATTTCTCTATTCTAGATCCTTGTTCCAGTAATGCTTCATAACTTATATTCTTCTCATTTATATTTTCTCCACCCTAGAAATTGTTGTTTCTCCAAGATAAATTTGGGTGATTTCTCCAATTAGGATTATAAGAATTTCCCAAGTTATCTCTCTCGTTTCTAGCATAAATAATATCTAAATCATTTATGTTTGCATTTTTTCTGCTAGCTTTTGATTTAATGATAACTCTTCTATTTTCTTTGTTAATTCATTTAATTTTACCTCAAGCATAGTACTTGAATCTATTTCATGCATTCCTCTTGGCAATATTTTTTTATATGCAATAGCTTAAGCCGAATTTTCCCACTGTGTAGTTCTTTTTGCAAAGTTTTCTAAATATGCCCATGCTTCTTCACTACATAACTTTAAAAATCCATTTTGACAAGTAGATTCTAATAAAGATTTTGTTGAAACATCTATGCCTTCATAAATTATACCTATTAATTGTGCTTTACTCATTGCATGATGTGGACATTGATTCAGTAAATCTTTAAATCTTTCAAAATATTTCCAAAATGATTCACCCTATTTTTGGCTACACATTAATATTTCTTTTTTCTTTTTAATCATTTAATGTGTTGAATAATATTTTTTCAGAAAAATAGAGCAAAATTCAGTCCATGTAGAAATTGAATCAGGTGACAGAGTATATAACTATCTCTTAGCTATGTCTTTTAAAGTAAAAGGGATATATCTAAGTTTAATAGCATCTATACTCATGTTCGACATTTTCATCATTTGACAAACTTTGTTAAAGTCTCTAAGGAAATAGTAGACATCCTCTCTTTCTAATACATGAAAATGTGGCAATTGACTAATATAATTAGCTTTTAGTTCAAACCTATCTCCCTCAAAGTTTGGCAATCGAATACATGAAGGTTCATCAACTAATTCAGGATATAGAATTTTTCCTAATGGTTTTTCTACTGGAGTAGCCATCTCTACGTTCTCTTTTAAAGAAAGGTTAGCTACACCCCAAAGGATTTCGTTAAAGTCTAATTCAGAAAATGTTTCAGTACGCGTCTGTGTTGAATATTCTTAGGGAGGTGTTCTTACTAATCGTTTAGTACTAGGAGAATGAGTCCATGTGCTCATAAATAAAATAGCAGAAGATTAATTATATACTAGTCTGAAGCTTTTCATTCAGTAAATATTTGTTGACGGATGAAGTTGAATCAGCTGCTTCTCCTTCCAGTTCCCCCAACGCATTCTCCTTTCTTTTAAAAGTGCTGGTAACTCATAAATAACATTCTATTCTATATATATAATGCACATCCATAAAGTAAATAAATCTCGTTGCAAGAACGTGTCTTGTAACGTGCAGCGTGGTTCCTATTTTTATGGGTACGTGTACCACTACTAATTTAAAATTTTGGTAACCGCTAAGCCGACAAAGTTTCGTTCGTGGTTAAAAGAATAACCGTTCTACTTAATCCACAAACTAACCTCGTTGATTTACAGATAACTCAACGGAACAACGTCGGTTATTGTTGCTAACTCCACGAACTAACTTCATTATGTTACAGATAACTCAACAGAGTGACCTTATATTATTGACCTCATGGAGTTAAGTTTAACTCAACGAACTTACTTCATTGAGTTAACACTTAGCAACCTCTAAGTTTACTCCTCATAAGTACCTCTATTTTTTTTTTTTCTTTCTCTCCTACACTCTACTAACTGAAATAAAGTTAAATACATGTCATTAATGCAGTATTCTAATCAAAATTCGTTTAAATCTGAACATTATATAAATATTTAACTTGTAGTTCATTTCATGTTATGTAGAATTTACATTTTACCTTGCAGCATGCAGATATTTTCAAGAATATATTATTTAATCCTGTCATTCAGCAAATTGTAAATCTTTTTAAACATTCATGCATAATGTTCCACAAATTATATAACATTCAATATAGTTCATCCATTTCATCATACTAAACACGCATGAAAAATATATCTAAAAAACATATATTCATTCATATGAATAAATTATAGTACAATCTAATCAGATATTTTTCATACAAATATATACAAGTACAAGTAGACGAACTATACAATTAGCCTCTATTCCTAAGTTCATCTACTTCCTCTTGGAGTTTTTCTATTTGTTGCTCTAATTGTTCTATCCTCTCTACATCTCCAATAATGCCTCCAGAAGGTACAGATACTTCAGCTGCAGCATAATTTCTGTATTCTTTCACTGAAATGGTTCTTGATCTTATCCTTTGGACGTCCATTTTGTGAATCAATACAGTCTACTATCAATATAGGTATCAAATCTCCATAAAATAATTTCTTCTTTGCAGACTTCATCTTGGATAGGAGGACTTGACACCAATTAACTTGAATTCTGTTCACAACTACATAAGTGGCCCACTTGACAAATTGACTCAGTTCAATGTCATGGCCCTATCATTGGTAGACATTTTTAATCAAAATATTAGCTATCATGTGTGTTGTACCATTTAAATGCTTCAGTCTATTTAATAATGGCACACTAGGATTGATAGCTAAACTATCCTTGATTTCCTGCTCTATCCATTCAACGGCAGTTGTGCTTTCCAAAATTTCTTTTCCTTCATTCTTCAATCCAAGAATGTTGTGGAGAAGCTCTGGTGTTATCTGTACATTAGCTTCCTCCACGTTGGAAATTAATTGTCCTTCTTCTTCTCTTAAATTAGCATAAAAGCAGGGTACTAGATTTTCATATATTGCATGCCCTTTCTATTGAGAAATAAATTGTAGTAGACCCTGGAACTCAAATAATTCCTTAATTTCTTGCATTTCGTCCCAATTTACTGGTTTACTATATATGATATCATAACCCCTAATCTCTTGGTATTTATTATAAGCTTCTTGACTCCAAAAGTGTACTTCATTCAGAACTATTGCTTTAGTTGGGTCAGGAATGTGACTTTGTTGTTCTAGAGGGGTTTGTTCTTGATTTTCCTCTTCCATAAGCTGAACTTGAACTTGCTGAAAATGTTCTACAGATTCCTGAACATTTGCTTCTGCTTTTGTCTGTGGTGGTGAGCCGACAGAACTCTCCACTCTGTCTTGAAGTGTTTCATTAAATTTAGTCGAATCTACAAAGTCATTTTTGTCCATATGGACTTGTTCAGCTTCTCATTCAGTTTCTGTTCTTTCTTCTTCCTCCTGACTATCAATCTGCACTATCATTGTTCTTTTTGATTCTGTGGCAGATTGGGATGGAGTCATGGGCAAATCAGCTTCTACTCTAATTTTTGTTTCTTCTTCTTGTACAGGTTGCAAACTAGTTTCAACCTGTTTTTCTTCTTCTCTTTGCTTTTGCTGCTGCTCTTGCTCCTCCTCAGAATCAGATAGCAGATTTACAAAAATTGGCTCTACAGGCCCTGCTGATATTGGTACTTCAGATTTAATCTCCTCTTGATATTTAGGCACTATCTCTTTTCCTTTCCTTATTTTGATTAATTGTGCCTGGTCTTCCTCTTCTTCTTCTGAGATTAAATCTACAAACAAAGGCTCTACATGCCTTTGAGCCACAGGTACTGGCTCTTCCTGTTTAATTTTTTCAATATTTGCTAGTCTCGAAGGACCAGCTTCAACTTCTCATCTTATAGCAAATCTGACAATGGTTCTTTGATGCTGTTCAACTTTAATTTTGTATTGGGCTTTTAATTTTTTTGTAGCCCTCCTCTTGCAAAGTGCATCAAATACCAGGTGTGCTTTAGCTATTGCTAAATCTTCTGGTTCTTCTTGGTTTTTCCCAACTTGAATCAGTCCTTGGAATTCTTTTAATTCCTCTTTAGTTGAAGGCCCCAACATTTCTGCTCGTGCCAACGGCCTGAATGGTGGAACTAAAGGTCTTGGCTACTGTTCCTCAACAACAGGTCTTTCAGCAGTCGACTCCTCTTATTCTTCTTCTACTTGTTGCTGTCGCCTTATTGCACCCCTTGCACGACCAACAATGCACTTTTTGAACCATAATCTAGCCTTGCGCTGGATTAGCTCTAGGGCTACTTCGTTGTTTGGTCTGATTTTTCTTTCTTTACTGACAACAATTTCTGTTGCTACTCTGATTCTTGTTTCCACTATCTGGGGTATTTGTATACCCAAATCTACTAAAAATATTCTCAAGTTGAAAAGTTCGGATTCTACATTCTGTAGCTCTTTTTCTCTTGTCATATTCCTAATTTTCTATCGCATGTGCCATTCCTTTGACTCTTTCAGAAATTGTGATGTGTCAACCACATCTTCTCAGAACTCGGGTGTCATCTTCCTCATCGTGGAATTACACAACGGCACGAAATCGCTCTAATATCTACTGTTCTAAGTTCTAAATGATTTGTCGGATAATGCCCCCAAAACCCTAAGTTTTAGTCTAAATAAGCCCTAAGTTTAGGCAGATAATCAGGTCATTTCCCGAACCAACTCTCGCTCTCTCATCCGTGGAATTACAGATAACTCTACGGACCAAGTCCATGGTCTTAACTACAGTACTCCGTTAAGTTACAGTTAACTCAACGGAATAAGCTCGTTGACTAACTCAAGACTCAACAGAGTAAGTTCGTTGAGTTAAGCGTAACTCAACGGACCTCCTGTACAAACAGATATAATAAAAAAAACTTGAGATAATAGTTTTTTTTTTCTTCAGTTTTTACCGATTTAACCGATACTATGTTTCGGTCAAACCAACTTTCTTTTCAAGTTATACCGATACTATGTTTCGGTAAAACCAAAAGTTTTTTTTTTTACTAAAAATTAATATAGATTTTTTATGTTTCGGTCATACCGATGGATCCAGTCAGTTGAACCACAATGATTTTTTTTTATATTTTATAATTTTTTTAAAAATAAAAAAAGAAAAAGAAAATAAAAACTGATTCCTTACTAAATAAAGCTCGAGTAGTCCTCTACTCTTACTTCTTCTATAATTCTAAATGAGCTTTTAGGTATCTTTAGAATAGGTCTAAGTCTTTGTCCATTTACTTTAAAGATATTCTAATTTTTAGGATTTTCAATCTCAATAGCTCCATAAGGATAAATATTTCAAACTATGTAAGGTCCTGCCCATCTAGATCTTAATTTTCCTCGATGGTTATGAAGTCTAGCCATGTAAAGATATACTTCTTGTCCTATTTCAAAGCTTTTTGGAATAATTTTCCTCTCATGCCAGAATTTCATTTTCTCTTACAATCTTCGAATAAGCTTTATTCCTAAATTCTTCTAATTCAATTAATTGCATTTTCCTATTTTCAACAGCTTGATTAAGAGACATCATATTCCTCTTTTGATATTCTTCCTATTTGTTGATATCTTAAACAACTTAAGCAATATTTATGAGCATCTTTGAATTGTGTTGGCTAATAAAATCCACATTGCAGAATTTTTGCAGCAGTTTTCCTTGAGCCAAAATGCCCTCCACAAGCTTAGTCATGACAGAAAGACAATATGCTCTAATATTCAGTTTCTGGAACACACCTCCTTAAAACCAGATAAGGACATTTCTTAAATAAGTATGGGTCTTCCCAATAGTAATATTTTACTCTTGAGAAGAACAATTTCTTATCCTGTCTATTCCAATCCTTAGGTGTTAAACCAATAACTAAGTAATTAACTATGTCTGCATACCAAGGTATTGTATTGATGGTCATTAATTGTTCATCAGGAAAATTATCCTTAATTTCAATATTTGATTTTTCTATTTGTAATCTTGATAAATGATCTACTACTACATTCTCACAACCTTTTTTATCTTTAATTTCTAGATCAAATTCTTGTAATAATAATATCCATCGAATCAATCTAGGCTTAGTCTCTTTTTTGCTATTAGTTGTTTTAAAGCTGAATGATCCGCGTATACTATTACTTTAGCTCCAATCAGATATGATCTAAACTTTTCTAAGGCAAACACAACAGCTAAAAGTTCTTTTTCAGTAGTTGTGTAATTAACTTGAGTATCATTTAAGGTTTTGCTTGCATAATGAATCACTTTGGGAGATTTTTCTATCTTTTGTCCTAGCACTACTCCTACAGCAAAATCAGATGCATCACACATTAATTCAAATGGATGGTTCCAATCAGGTGCTTGAATTATAGGAGTTGAAATTAAGGTAGTTTTAAGTCTGAAAAATACTTCCTTGCAATTTTTATCAAAGTTGAATGGGACATCTTTTAATACATTAGTTAAAGGTCTAGCTATTTTGCTAAAGTCTTTAATAAATCTTCTATAAAAACCAACATGTCCTAGAAATGATCTAATATCTTTTACTAATTTAGGTTTTGGTAGATTAGAAATTACTTCTATTTTAGCTTTATCTACTTCAAACCCTTTCTTAGAAACAACATGCCCTAAGACTATTCCTCGTTTAACCATGAAGTGACATTTTTCCCAATTAAGAACCAAATTTTTTTCCACACAGCGTTTTAATATTTGGTCTAAATTTTTTAAACAAACTTCATATGAGTTGCCATATACAGTAAAATCATCCATAAATATTTCTAAGAAATCTTCAATCATTCCAGTAAATATGCCCTACATACATCTTTGAAAGGTGGTTGGTGCATTGCATAATTCGAATGGCATTCTCTTAAAAGCATAAGTTCCATTAGGACAGGTGAAAGTTGTTTTCTCTTGATCCTCTAATGCTACTGGAATTTGATTATAACCTAAATACCTGTCTAGGAAAATAAAATATTCTTGCCCTGCTAATTTTTCCAGCATTTGATCTATAAAAGGTAAGGGAAAATGATCTTTCCTAGTCATAGCATTCAACTTTCTATAGTCTATACATACTCTCCAGCCTAATTGAATTCTAGTAGGTATCAAGTCTTGACTTTCATTCCTAATAATTGTTAATCTTGATTTCTTGGGAACTACATGGATTGGGCTAACCCATGAGCTATCAGAAATCAGATAAATTATGTCATTATCTAACCATTTTACTATTTCTTTCCTGACTACTTCTTTAAGGTTTGGATTTAATATCCTCTTAGGAATTCTAACAGGTTTAGCATTCTCTTCTAAATATATGTGGTGACAACATAAAGTTGAACTTAACCCTTTTATATCAGTCATAGTCTATCCTATTGCTTTTTTATAACTTTCCACTACATCTTTTAATTTAGCTATTTGATCCTCTTTTAAATCTGAAGCAATAATGATTGGACATGTTCATTTCTCTTCCAGAAATATATAGGTTAATTCAGGAGGTAAAGGTTTTAATTCTAAATGTTGCCCATCAGAAGCTAGAGCTCCTAATTGAACATCATCATTTTCTAAATTAATTTCTTCCAGATCTCCTTCTATATTTATGCTTTCACTTTCCTCTAAAATTTCAGAATTGAATTGCCTATTTAATTCTTCTTGAATCACATCATCTAACATATCTCCTTCATCCTCTAAAAAGTCTATGGTATGTAAGGACATTTCTAACTCCTCAAACCTTTCTGGTTTGAAAATATTTAATTGAGTATCCTCATTGCCATATGATAACTTCATTACTCTACTTTTACAATTTATAACAGCCCCTGATGTTGCTAAAAATGGCATTCCCAAAATTAAAGATGTATCACTATTTTTATGCTTAATTTGTTGGGAATCCAAAATTACAATATCAATAGGATATATAAAGTTTTTGATTTTAATCAAGACATCCTCTATTTTTCCTCTAGGGTATCTTATACTTCTATCAGCTAATTGAATAACCGTACTAGTAGGAGTTAAGCCTTCTAATCCTAAGGATGCAAATATATCACTTGGCATAACATTTATACCTGCACCTAAGTCTATTAAGGTTCTTTCTAGAATGGTATTTCCTATGGTGCATGATATAACAGGGATTCCAAGATCAAATAACTTTTTAGGAATTTGTGGCAGAAATAGGGAACTACTTTGCTCAGCTAAAAGACCTTCTTAAGAACTTTTCGCTATCTTTTCTTAGTACACCAATCCTTCAGAAATTTAGTACAAGGTGGCATTTTCTGTAATAGATCTAACAAAGGAATGCTAACTTGCACTTTTTCAAAAATTTCTCTGATTTTTTCTTGTTTTTCAGGTATTATTTGTTGTAATCTTTCAAGATAGGGTGCTAAAGATTGTGATTTAAAAGATTCTTTTTCTTTCAGTTGATTTGTTTGATCATTTTTAGCCTCATTAGCAGATTCAGATTGTTCTTTAGTGATTTCCAGATTTTTAGCTATTACATTTTCATTATCATTTTGATTTTTACTCTTATCCACCTCCATATTATTTTCATTTTGAGTTCTTGGTGGTATATCAGTTCCAGATCTTAATGTTATACATACATCTTCTAGATTTTCATTACTCTCATGATGTTCTTGTATATCATTTTCATGATTATGATCTTCAATTGTTTTTAGTTTTAAAGTGCATTCTTTAAATTCTCTTGCATTAGTATTTTCTTTTGGCTGTGTATTTTGCAAATTATGCAGATCTATAACATTATAATTTCCATTGTCTTGTTGCATAACTTGTATTTTCATTGTATATTCGTCCAATGCTTTTAGTTTTCTTTTCAGATCATCTAATTTCATTGCGTTCAATTTTTGATCAATTTTCATTATGGTTTTTTCAGTTTCATAAATTATATCCATTTTAGGTTCTGAATATGCTTCCTTATAGTTTAATTGGTTGACTTCTTGTTGCTGACAAATAAAGTATTCTAGTTTGTCCAGGTTTCGCTCTATACTATGTTCCAGTCTGTCATACCTATCCCAAACTTTCGTGTCTCTCAACATCTTACACATTCTATATTGACCATCAGTTGGGTAAACTATAGGATTCTCATACTCGACTCTATTATACTGAGGATAATTCATTTGTTGTTCATAGGATCTAGCCATCTGCAAATGTCTCAGTTTTAAATAGTCAGAAATGTCGTGTCCTTCAGAATTGCAGAATTCACATATGCTAACTACAGGTTTCAGAAATCTTTGAGCATAAGCATATGCCATATTCTCAATTACAGAAGAAAACACACAACACTCTGGCTATTAAAACGAAATAGCTCTAACAGTTGCTTATATGAATTCCCCGACAACGGTGCCAGAAAACTTGTTTGGACCTCCAACACGGCACTAGAAAACTTGATTGGTTACCCAGCAACGCGCTTGAAAAAACTTCGATTTGTTAACTTCTGTTTTTACTTAGTTAATTTATCTTTATACGTATATCACTGAATTCCATTTTAGAAGTAAACAAACAACCTTTCATACAAATTGGATATTAATTCCAATTTGTATTTTAACTGCAAGTGCATAGTGTCTATTGTATTAGTGTGTAAGTATAGGTCGATCCCACAAGGAATTGCTTAAGAATTGCGAACTGTTCCGTTTTTAACAATCAAATTTATATATTCAATAAGCTCTTCGTTGAGTTATAGTTAACTCAATGGACTCAGTTCGTTGAGTTATGGCTAACTCAACGGACTAACCTCGTGGACTTAAGTTAACTCCATGAGCTTGTCTTTCCTATTTAATACTGCTATTTACAGAGGAATTCGGCCAACCATTGGGTTGTTCCACAGATTGTAAATAACATCAATTAAGCTCTTTAATGTTAGTAAACACTAAATTTATCATTAGCCAATACTAACATTTAGATAATTCAAACAGTAACCATTAAAATCTTTAAGTCTATTGAACGAACCAATTTCAGTAAACTATAAAACTAAAACAAACATAAAACAATCACAACACTAACAAAGATAACATTAATCACGATACAAAACAAACAATACAACACTCAAATACAAAATACAAACACAGATAAGTTGTTTTTGGTCTTTTTGTTTTGATATGAGCATGAAAATGGGCGAAAGGTGAAATGTAAAGTAATCTCAGTCGACAGTAAATACTTCTGTCACTACATGTGACGCAATCACACCATTGAAAATTAAACCACTTACAATTCTGTCTCCTCTTCCTATAGAATCGCTAGTCCAGAATTGCAAGATGATCTCCTCTTCAGCATAAAGCATGAACCTGAAGCTAAGGCTAGAAGTTTTACGATCTCTTGAGATATGAGTTAGTGCTTGGTGAAAATGGCTTCCCTTCCTACGACGCGATCACTCCTCACAGTGGTTGTCAGGCACTGTGTTTGGCTCGAAATCGACCTGACATCAGGAAAGTATCCTCACAGACCTCTGATGGTTGATGATTATGGTGGTGGTGGTGATGGTTGGTGTGGTACTTTAGAGAATTGCCGACGCTGCCTATAGAAAGCTCGGTGATCCTCCTCTACACACACTGGCCACACCCATCGACCACCACTCTTTCTGCTTCTTTTCTTCTTTTCTTTTATATTTCTTTAGTGGTAGCTGCTTTTGCTTGAATGATTGGTTGGATTTCCTTCATTCATATCAACGACGATGATTTCTTCTCCCTTCAACGAGTGAATTCCTGCGTGATACGTGCGATCTTGGTTTTTTTTCTTCCAACTGTCCTGTTTCTACAACCGCTACAGTGGCATATTAGAAAATAAATGGTCCATGGAGTTACAGATAACACAACAAACTTGCTTTGTTGATTTAACTATAAAACACGTGCAATAAAGAAATAAGCTGCAAACATAACGTGTTACCTTAGTGTGTATTCATGTAACTCAACGCGTACAGTTATGCTAACTTAACGAGTTAAACATGTGCATCTCACGTGATATACTAAAGCATTTAAATTCAACATGTGCATAATTCTATCTTAACGAGTTCAAATATTTCAGACACTTACGAACTTAACTATCTGATGCCTAGATGCAATTCGGATAGTTACAGATAACTCACCGAAAGTCCACTTAAGTCATGCATTATGGTTTCAACACGTGTACTTCAGGAAATAATAAAATATTCTTTTAAAACATAACTGTCTGGTACATTAAACATAACTCTCCGAAATAACAAAAAATTCGGATACTTAAGAATTTCACAGCCTGCAATTTACCGATAGTTCAAAAATATACTAAATTAACATTAATTCCCTAGAATTATGCAGATTCTTTCATTAAAGCATATAATAGTGCAATTATAACATAATGGCTTAATTCTTATATGATAAGTTAAATATTATGCAATTAACCATCATTTAACCGTTAATATTATGCACTTTTTCATTCTAAACACTCCATAGGGATAAATATTTCGAATTATGTAAGGTCCTATCCATCTAGATCTTAATTTTCCTGGATAGTTATGAAGTTTAGTCATGTGAAGATATACTTTTTGTCCTATTTCAAAAGTTTTTGGAATAATTTTCTTGTCATGCCAGAACTTCATTTTCTCTTTTTCTTCTATAGTTTTCGAATAAGCTTCATTCCTAAATTCTTCTAATTCAATCAATTGCATTTTTCTAACTTGGGACTTGTTTCAAAATTTTCAACAGCATCTAAATTTTTAGAACTTTCAGAACTAGTGGATTTTTTGTCAAAGCTAGTATAAATGTTTGAAATATTTGTTATTGTCGTATCAAAATATGCTGAGCTTCCTTTTTTTGATCTTCATTAAACATATCAGCAATTGACATTTGTATATCAGTATCAACAGTCTATGTAGTATTCTCTCTATCAGCAACATTTATTTCTATAAGTGGTCTATAGAACAATTGTCTCTATATGAAAGAATATTCTATATTTGTCTATACTATAGAATTATTCTATAGTTCTGTAATTTCTATATGTAAGACTTTAGCAATTTCATATTCTATTTGTAATTGTGTATTTTGCTAATTATATATAGTTATCAACAAATAACATGTATATTGTAACAGACATAACCAAATATATACAATGTAGTATAAGCAACTATACCAAAAATTAAAATTCACAATCTAAGATACAGTAAGAGGAAGAATATATGTACATTCCTCTTCAGATGAAATATCTTCAAAATTCATAGACTCAGTGTCTATGTCATCAAAAATGTCATCAAAATTGATATCATTTGTATATGTATGATCAAAATTTCCTACATTTTTTGTTTCTATAGGAAAAGAATATTATGTTGTAGCATGTTTAGAATGAAAATGTGCGTAATATTAAGGATTAAATGATGGTTAATTACATAATATTTAGCTTATCATATGAGAATTAAGCTATTATGTTATAATTTCACTATTATATGCCTTAATGAAAGAATCTACATAATTTCAGGGAATTAGTGTTAATTAAGTATATTTTTGAACTATTGGTAAGTTACAAGCTTTGAAATTCTTAAGTATCTGAATTTTCTATTATTTTGGAGAGTTACATTTCATGTACCAGACAGTTATGCTTTAAATGTTTAAAGAATATTTTATTATTTCCTAGAGTACACTTGTTGTAACCTTAATACATGACTTAAGTAGATTTTCGGTAAGTTAGATGTTAACTATCTGAAATGTGTCTAAGCATCGGATAGTTAGGTTTGCAAGTATCTAAAATACCTTTTTATCATAAAACTTCCTGAGGACACGTGTCACGATATAGAAACTTGACTTAAGTTATCTTTCAGAAGGTTAGGTGCTAACTATCTGAAATGCATATAAGTTTTGAATACTTATAGTTGTAACTATTCGAAACATCTGAACTCGTTAAGCTAGAATTATGCACGTGTTGAAATTAAATGCTTTATTATGTCACGTGAGCTACACATAAGCTTGAATATATACTAAGGTAATGCGTTGTGTTAGTGTTATAAGCTTATAAGTTATTTTTTTATTGCATGTGTTTCATAGTTAAATCAACGAAGTAAGTTCGTTGAGTTACACTAACTCCACGAATCATTTATTTTCTAACATGCCATTGAAGTAGTTGTGGAAATAGGAAATTCGAAGGAAAGCCATGATTGCATGTATCACGTAGGAATTAACTCGTGGAATGAAGAAGAAATCACCATCGTTGATATGAATGAAGGAAATCCAACCAATCACTTAAGTAGAAATAGTTACTATTGAAACAAATATAAAAGAAGAGGTGAAAGAAGAAGAGAGTGTGGGTAGAGAACCACCCTCACTATAGAAGTGTCAGAAGTTCTATAGGATCGTATGGCTACACAAGAGGGGGGTGAATTGTGTTTTTCAACATTTTTGATTATAATTGAAACTTCAAAACTCAAAAATAAGTCGAGCCACTGTTTTCATAAAATCATTTTATTCAAGGTTTCAATTACAATATACAATTCAATTCTCCTCAGAAATTGTAGATGCAATTATATATCGTACCATGTTTCATCTATATAATTTCATAATTACAAAGAGAGAAAACTAATTTGTGGAATTTAAAATATTTCTCCCTATTTAAGATCTTTCTTCTTCTTCTTCTTTTTCTTCTTCAGCAATTCTTCAGTGACAAATATCTTATCTTTCTCTACTTCACCAAATTTTCTTTCTTTTGATACTTCAGATCTTCAGTGACATAAATCTGACCTTTTCTGCTTCACTGAATTTTCTTCCATCTGAGAGATTTTCCTCGAAGAGGTGTTTTTGATCCTTGAAAAGATTTTTCCTTTGGTGTGCAAGGATAACTTGATCAACGAGAATTTTATGCCTTTTATACTGTATCTTTATTTCATGCATATCCTCCATGTTTAATCACTACTAGTTTTCCACTTCTTCACGTCTTTTCTTTTTCCTTCATCGAAGTACACACGTTCTGTCCCACATTTACATTTTGAATTTTCTTTAATCATCAATCCTGAATCTTTGAAAAATTTCGTCTAAAATAAACTTTCTCATCTAAAATTTTTCATCAAGTGTAATAAGAAGTCGTTACTTTAATGTTAACTGAATGAGTAAAACAAGTAGATATATAACTTAACGAATTCCTTATGTGACAACTCACGTGACAAGTACCGTAGCTAACTCAACAAACTAAGTTTATGGTATTACGCTAACTCAACGAACTAAGTCCATGGTATTATGCTAACTCAACGAACCAGCTTCGTTGTGTTACGATAACTCAACGAACCAGTGATAAACAAATGTTTTTATAATAAGATTTTACCACGTGCAAAAATAACAACTTAAGTTTATAACGCTAACCTAACGCGTTGCTTTAGTGTTCAATATAGCAACTCAATACATTTAGTTATGTTAACTTAACGAGTTAAACATGTGCAACTCACATGATACAATATAACATTCATAACCTTTAATTTCACCACGTGTACAACACTAACTTAACGAGTTTGTCTCTTCTTTTACTCACTAACTTAATGAGTTCTCACGTGACCTATTTTAACCTTTAAGCCTCTAACTTAACGAGTTCTCACGTGACCTCTATACAAATAACACTCTAACTCAATGAGTTGTCCAAATGTGCACTATTCATGATACAGGAAATATAATTTTAAAATATATCATGTTTTTCAATAAAAACACACGTTAACTTAACATTTAGTTAAATGAGAAATTACTACAATGAAATGACTAGTTATTTAACTTAGTATAATTTCAAATCCAATACAGACAAGTATTTATATCAGTAAACTTTTTCTGTATTAATTGATGTTCTTAATTTCTTTTCACAAGCACTAGTAATTGAGTAAATATGAATACTTTCATTCAGCATACATCATCAAAACAAAATACTCAACAATCTCCCCCTTTTTGATGATGACAAAATCATATTAAATCAATTATGAAATATATTTAACTCAACAAAGCACCTTCGTTGGGTTAACTTTTAATTCAACAAACAAGTTTGTTGAGTTAAGTTCACTTAAGCTTATTTCTATTATTTGTATAAAATTCACCTCTTAGAAAAAATAAAACTTTCAAATGTCAATAATTATCTAAGTATCTTCTAGATTTTAATAACCATATAATTATCTTTCAGATTATATTATCATCTGTCAGATTACAATAACCACTTAAATATCATCTCCCTTTATAATATACGCAATTAAAATCATAATCATCTTCTTCTCTTGAATTTATAATCATCTCCCCCTTTTTGTCATTAATCAAAAAGATGATTACACAGTATATAAATCAAGAGATAAGTATATACAACTCAACTTTTTGTAAATATAAATAAGAATTGAACCATTTACAGAAAAATGTATTGTTCAATTAATCAAACAATAAATACAAATATTACATTTTGTATTTAGAAACAAGCAAATAGACATTTATCTATTCCTCCTAAGTATATCACTTATAGCATTGCATATTTTATCTCCTAGATGCCTAATATCACTTCTGATTTCGTTAAGCACATCATCCAGGGAAGGAGGTAGCTAGGGTTGCTATTCTGCTCGAACTGAATAACTTGGCTGTATAGGTGATTGTATCAGTTCTGTACATTCTGGTTGTTGTTGTTGTTGTTAGGAACGAATGGCTTCACTAGAGCGGGGTGAATGGAGAACAGAGTGAATTTATGCCTTTTTTTTTTTACTAACTAATTTAATTAATCAGTTTGCATAAGTAATAAACAGATAAAAATATCATACATAGCGGAAATAAAGGTAAGAAACACAAGAGAATTTTAGGTGGTTCATCAACTCGGCTAGTCCACCCCCAAGGGTCACTTGGGCTTCACTAAGTGTCTCAACACTTACACACTTGCTTTCAGGTCGAAGCAAGAACCAACCACACAGAAGTTTTCAAGTATAAACTCCAGAAAACCAACACTCAGAAGTTTTTAGGTATAAACTCCAGAAAACCAACCTCTTGAGTTTTCAGGTCGAAACTCAAACCAACAACTGAATGTAGCTTTCAGGTTGAAGCCACGAACCAAATGATCTTTCTTGGATCAGACTTTCAGCACATGGAGAGCTTTAAGAATCTTCTTGTAACTCCAGCTTTCAATCGATTCTTTGATGAACTGAATTTGAGCTTTCTTCTATATCAGTAATTGATTTGCAATGTATATTGTATCTCTATATGTAATTGTATCTGTAATCTCACTTGTAAGCTCTGCCGAATATCCGTTGTCTGTATTTTATATATATACTTGATATGTACAACAATCATATTTTCCTCCAACGGATGTATTCTATTGTACTTGATTAGGATCAAGTCCCAATACGGCAAGTGACCATTCAGAAAATCGTTTCAAGATATCTTCCCGATTTTCCTATTCTTTCGGATAGTTAGCTATGCAACTCTCCGAAGAGTAACTGTAACTCATCGAAAGATCACTTAACCTTTACTGCCAGGTAGGATTCCAGAATATTTAAATGTGAGCTGTCATTCAATCGAATACTTATAACTGTAACTCACCAAACAATTATATTCTTGTCAGATAGTTTGTCTCTGTTAACTTTCCGACTGCTTTAATTCAGCACATGCATAAAGGCTGACTTAAGTTTCGGATGGTTATCCCTGTAACTCACCGAAACGCTTTAGGATTTCAGATAGTTATCTTTCTAACTCTCCGAAAACTTATTTGCACTTCTTTCTGGAATTCTGCACGTGGGAAATTCAGTGACTTAAGTTTCGGATGGTTAAACTGTAACTCACCGAAACTCTTTTGAAATTTCGGATAGTTATCTTTCTAACTCTCCGAAAAACCCATTTGAGCATCTATCTGGATTTCTACACGTGGGAAACTCACTAACTTAAGTTTCGGATGGTTAAACTGTAACTCACCGAAACTCTCTTGAAATTTCGGATAGTTATCTTTCTAACTCTCCGAAAACTTAAATGATCTTCCTTTTGGAATTCTGCACGTGGCAATTTCAGTAACTTAAGTTTTGGATAGTTAAACTGTAACTTACCGAAACTCTCTTTGAAATTTCGGATAGTTATCTAACTCTCCGATTTTCCCTTTTAAGCTTTCAATTGCCGGCTTCTCCATTTTGCATGTGCGTAATAAAATGACTTAAGTTTCAGAAAGTTATGCCTGTAACTTACCGAAAAACTCGAATAGTTATCTAACTCTCCGACAAGTCCTTTAAGCTTCCGTTCTATATTTCTGCACGTGGTTTATTGAATGACTTAACTTTCAGATAGTTATACCTGTAACTCTCTGAAAAGTCCTTTAAGCTTCCGGATAGTTAACTCCTTAACTATCCGATCATTCAATCCCCTTAACTGTCTAATAAAATAACTCTCCGAAGGCTTTACAATTTCGAATAGTTATTCTTCTAACTGTCCGATAGTATTGCTGCTACTTTAAACTTACTCTTCGGACCTGTAACTGTCTGATTTTCCTGTAACTTTAAGGCAGTATTATCTGGAAACTTCTCCATCTATTCATCTGCATGGAATTTGTTCTATCTACCTTCTGATCTAATGCTGCACTGACTTAACTGTGAAATATAATATATTTTCTCACATAGGTTTTGCATTATCAAAATACTAGGGTCCTAACAATCTCCCCCTTTTTGATAATGACAAAAACCTTTACATTAAATTACATGTATTTCACTCCCTAGATTGTTGCTATACATTCAATCACATAGAAACTAAGTAAAGCAAAAAATTACAATAAATACAATGAAGTTAATTTCTTGCCTTGTCTGTGTGCTGGGAAAACTCCCCCTACCTTCTATGTAATTTTCTATATTCTTCTCCCCCTTTTTGTCATTAGATAAAAGGAGTTCCACAATTTTCTTTTGCTGAAATTTCTTCTCCCCTTTTTGTCATTAAATTTGTATCTGATGATATACCAATTTTATGATTTCTGTAATCCCGTCAGATATCAGTTGTTGACATTCTATCATTTGAGAAGTCAGTAATTGCTCTCCTGATTTGTGATATTTATTCCTTTGTTTTCGTATAATTATTGCAACATCTGAAAAAAAACTGAAAATAGTGAAATGCCAATAGTTAATGTAGCAATTTATAAATATGCAGTTAATATTTGTAATTTCTGCCACATGCTCTCCCCCTATCTATATGGAGGTTCTCTGATTTATAATAGCAGGCTATAGGCTCTCCCCCTATATGCATGCCCTCTTTATACACTTTTATTTTGTACTGAAGTAACATTTTGAATTCTCTTCATATAGTAGGTTCTCCCCCTACTTATATGTTTTTCCTTGAAGACAAATTTGTTGCACCTGTTCTGCAAAATGAATGTCATATATGATACCAATTGAACTAAATACCAATTGTTAATCAAAAATATCATAAAAGATTTTCAATCAATTTGCTTCTGACTCCAATTCGTTTATCTTCTCTTGGATCTTTGTTTCAAGTGGTTCTTCTATTTGCAGAAGATAATTTGAGGACTGTAATCTGTCTACTACAGATTTTGGTTGTCCTTTGATGAATCTGATTTCCCTGCATTTGTAGTCATTCAACTTGGCTCGTGCAAGCCTTGTTTCCTTTAAAGAACATGATTCAATCATTGATGCTACTTTTGATGCCAATTGTTAATTTCAGAATATCATAACTGATTCTTAACTGGTTATCAACTGTTTGGCTTCTAAAAAAAAATTTCTCTTCACGAGATTCTGCTTATTCTGATAACACTTGTTTCTAACTGTTGCACATATTTCTCTCCTTGAGTATCAAAATTTTAGGCACAATTTTCACTCAGTTTAAGTGAGCACTTTCTACCAATTTATGGTGCCTCTTGTAATACCAAATCTTTACTGTCATAACTGGTTTGGAGCTATAGATCAACTACTCCCCCTAAACCATATAATCCTGCAATTCAAGTAGAAATAGATTTTGGTACCCATACTTTCTTGGGTCCATAAGTGTTAGTCCTGACAATATTTAGTTTATTGCCTTTTGGCAGCCACATTGAACCAGATCTTCTTTTGATGGCAAACACTATTGTACCATCTTTATAAGATCGGATAACACCACCATAGTAGGGTATTTCCTATGGAGTAGCATACCCTAGGCCAAATCTATTTGAGCCATGTCTCTGTGAACCAATGATTTGATCTAATCTTTTCTGTCCATTGGTAAATTTATGCATAGAATTTTTCAGATTAGTGATTTCTGATTTCAAATTTTCATTTTCATTTATCAATTTATCATTATTGCATTTTGTATCTTCAACATGCAAATTTTCATGTTTAGTATGTGCTTCTTCTAAGCATGCAGTTAAATGCTTAATTTCCTTTTTATACTTTTTGCATTTAACATATAAGCTGTCAACAGTAGATAAAAGAATATTTACATCTAGATTATCATTGTCTACATCAGAATCACTTTGAGATGAAGTGGAACATACCTCTTGTGCTGTATAGCACACGTTTACTGGTACCTCTTCATCTGAACTGGATGAGCTACTAGAAGAACTACTATCATCCCAAGTAGCCGCCTTCAATGCCATTTTCTTTTTGTAGCTCCTCTTCTTCTTCTTCATTTCTTTTTCTTCTTCTTGTTGCAATGGACAATCAGGTTGTATATGTCCCTGCTTCTGGCATTTAAAGCATATTGGTGCATTGCTTTTTGATGTGCTAGCATGATTCTTTTTCTTCATCCATTTTCTGAATTTTCTAGCCAATAGCACAACTTCATCATCATCTGAGCTTTGAAGTTCCTGTGTTGATGGAAAGGCTAGTTCTTTCTTTGTTTCAGTTTTCTTTTTACCACTACCTTCCTCAACTTTCCATTCCTTCATTTGAACTTCATGGGCCAGTAGGTTGCCCATTAGATCCTCTACTAAGTATTTGTTGAGGTCTTTGGAATCTTGTATCGATGTGGACTTTTGCTTCCATTCCATAGTTAAGCTTCTGAGGATTTTCTATACCTGTTCACGGACAGAAAATTCCTTTCCCAAACCTCTTAAACCATTAATAATCTCAGTGAATCTTGAAAACATATCAGTGATAGTTTCATCATCAAGCATTTTAAATAATTCAAGCTTTCTGAGTAAAATGCTTATTTTAGTGTTTTTCACTTGGCTGGTTCCTTCAAAGGTTATTTGAAGAGTGTTCCAAGCCTCGTGAGTAGATTTACAAACTGAAACTTTATTATATTGTTTAGCAAATAAGGCACAACAAATAATATTCAGCCCTCGAGCATCCATTTGGATGATTCTCTCATCCTCCTCAGTCCAGTCATCCTCATGACTAGGTGGAATAGGTGTTCCTAAAACAACCATTTTCTATAAACTCACATCTAAGCTTCTGAGGAAACATTCCATCCTATTTTTTCAGTAATTATAATTAATACCATCAAATAGGGGAGGATGATGGATGCTCTGACCCTCTTTGTGAAAAGATGCCATGATCTCAGATGGTTAAATCTATAAAAAGAGATCAACCTGCTCTGATACCAACTATTGGGAACGAATGGCTTCACTAGAGTGAATGGAGAACAGAGTGAATTTATGCCTTTTTTTTTTTTACTAACTAATTTGATTAATCAATTTGCATAAGTAATAAATAGATAAAAATATCATGCACAACGGAAATAAAGGTAAGAAACACAAGAGAATTTTAGGTGGTTCACCAACTCGGCTAGTCCACCCCCAAGGGTCACTTGGACTTCACTAAGTGTCTCAACACTTACACACTTGCTTTCAGGTCGAAGCAAGAACCAACCACACAGAAGTTTTCAGGTATAAACTCCAGAAAACCAACACTTAGAAGTTTTCAAGTATAAACTCCAGAAAACCAACACTCAGAAGTTTTCAGGTATAAACTCCAGAAAACCAACCTCTTGAGTTTTCAGGTCAAAACTCAAACCAACAACTGAATGTAGCTTTCAGGTTGAAGCCATGAACCAAATGATCCTTCTTGGATCAAACTTTCAGCACATGGAGAGCTTTAAGAATCTTCTTGTAACTCCAACTTTCAATCGATTCTTTGTTGAACTGAATTTGAGCTTTCTTCTATATCAGTAATTGATCTGCAATGTATATTGTATCTCTGTATGTAATTGTATCTGTAATCTCACTTGTAAGCTCTACCGAATATCCGTTGTCTGTATTTTGTATATATACTTGATATGTACAACAATCATATTTTCCTCCAACGGTTGTATTCTATTGTACTTGATTAGGATCAAGTCCCAATACGGCAAGTGACCGTTCAGAAAATCGTTTCAAGATATCTTCCCGATTTTCCTGTTCTTTCGGATAGTTAGCTATGCAACTCTCCGAAGAGTAATTGTAACTCATCAAAAGATCACTTAACCTTTACTGCCAGGTAGGATTCCAGAATATTTAAATGTGAGCTGTCATTCAATCGAATACTTATAACTATAACTCACCGAACAGTTATATTCTTGTCAAATAGTTTGTCTTTGTTAACTTTCCGATTGCTTTAATTCAGCACGTGCATAAAGGCTAACTTAAGTTTCGGATGGTTATCCCTGTAACTCACCGAAACACTTTAGGATTTCGGATAGTTATCTTTCTAACTCTCCGAAAACTTATTTGCACTTCTTTCTAGAATTGTACACGTGGGAAATTCAGTGACTTAAGTTTCGGATGGTTAAACTGTAACTCACCGAAACTCTTTTGAAATTTCGGATAGTTATCTTTCTAACTCTCCGAAAAACTCATTTGAGCATCTATTTGGATTTCTGCACATGAGAAATTCACTTACTTAAGTTTTGGATGGTTAAACTGTAACTCACCGAAACTCTCTTGAAATTTCGGATAGTTATCTTTCTAACTCTCCGAAAACTTAAATGATCTTCTTTCTGGAATTCTACACGTGGCAATTTCATTAACTTAAGTTTCGGATAGTTAAACTGTAACTTACCGAAACTCTCTCTTTGAAATTTCAGATAGTTATCTAACTCTCTGATTTTCCCTTTTAAGCTTTCAACTACCGGCTTCTCCATTTTGCATGTGCATAATAAAATGACTTAAGTTCCGGAAAGTTATACCTGTAACTTACCGAAAAACTCGAATAGTTATCTAACTCTCCGACAAGTCCTTTAAGCTTCCATTTTGTATTTCTACACGTGGTTTATTGAAGGACTTAACTTTCGGATAGTTATACTTGTAACTCTCCGAAAAGTCCTTTAAGCTTTCGGATAGTTAACTCCGTAACTATCCGATCATTCAATCCCCTTAACTGTCTAATAAAATAACTTTCCGAAGGCTTTACAATTTCGGATAGTTATTCTTCTAACTGTCCGATAATATTGCTGTTGTTTTAAACTTACTCTTCAAACCTGTAACTGTCCATCTGTTCATCTGCATGGAATTTTCCTGTAACTTTAAGGCAATATTATCTGGAAACTTCTCCATCTGTTCATCTGCATGGAATTTGTTCTATCTGCCTTCTGATCTAATGCTGCACTGACTTAACTGTGAAATACAATAAGTTTCCTCACATAGGTTTTGCATTATCAAAATACTAAGGTCCTAACAGTTTTTCATGAGGTTGAAGTTGATGCATGGCCTGGAATCTTTGCAAATCTTTTACACTAAAAGCTCTCATGCCTTTAGTTTCAGAGGGCTAGTCAGATAAATTGAATTGGTTTGTAAGAAGTCTACATATAGCATCACTAAAAAGTAACTTTGAACTTATATGCTATAGTTGAGAAATGAAAACATCAAACCAATTGATTTGAATTCTATTCAACAAACCATAAGTTGCATATAAATAACTTCGGCTGACTTCCATATTGTGTCTGACTCTCTGAAATAAATTGGCATGTAGAATATTTGCAATAAACCTTGCCTCTACATTTAGATTTTCCATTAACCTCATTTCACTATATACATCTGGAATCTTTGATAGCGAGTGAATGTCCCATTCCAACTGTTTGATCATGTCAAATCTATTTGTAACAACAACACCTTCATTCTTTAATCTCAATACTTCAAAAATTAATTCAAGAGACAATGTGAACTCCTGTTGATTTATTTGAGTTTTCAGTATATTGTCATTCTTGACCAGATTGCTGTAAAAGGCTGCAATAAGCTCTTTATATTGTTTCCATTTTGTTCCAATTGGTAAGAATTGAATTAGACCTTGAAACTCAAATAGATCTCTTATTTCCATCAAATTTCTGAACTTTATTGGAAGAACATGCAGTATCTGACATGTAATTAGATTATGGTATTTCTGCAATGCTTCCTTAGATCTAAAATGAATTGAATTACCTTGAATGTGTAATATATTATACAAAGAAGGTGATACTTGAAGCCTTGATTCAGAATTTAATTCATCTTTAGGAACCTCTTCTTCAAAATGAATGTCATGTTGTTCCTCTGTGAAAATATTTTCTTGAAGCTGCGTATGTAAACTTGATTCTCCAGCTTCTATAGTGTAAGGAACATCTTCAATATGCTCTACATTCATTAGTTCAGTCTCTATAGAATGATTAAAGTTCAATTTTTCCACAAATTCTACACCCGATGTATCTGTCTGTAATTGTTCATTTTTTTCAACAGATATCTCCATTGATACATGTTGTGAATTCATAGATTCTACTTCTATAGATTCTGAAGAAGGCTGATTAACATTAAGCTCTTCTAGAGTCTTAACTTTTTCAATATCGGCTACTCTAGACAATTCAACTTGTAAACTAGTTACTACCTCAACATTTTCAATTATATTTGCAATAACTTGTTCTATGTCAGTTGGCTGATGCTTTAATTGTTCAATTTCTGCATCATTAGGGCTTGAACCAATAGAAAAACTTGAACTAATATTTGACTTGGGTTTCTTTTCAAGTTTTCTAGCAAGAGAAAATAAAGTCTCATTATCATCATTAATTTCAATATGCTCGGAACTGATGAGTTTATCAGATGCACTATAAGGAACAATGTTTAGACATACATTGTCCTTTGGAAATAAATGTTCATCTGATTTTTCTTTTTCAACAACTTGGTTTCCTTAGACATAATTTTTCTAATTTTTCTTCTTCTATAACAAGTTAGTCTCTCTTCTTCAAGTATTGCTGTTTTTGTTTGAAATTGTTCCATAAAAGTTTTCTGGTTCAATTCTTCTAAGGCACTTTCTATTACTATTGCTTTTTGAAGACCTTCAACTTTTCTTTTATCCACAGCAATATTTGTTTGTTTTTCTTTTGAATACAAAGGAGTAGGAATAGTAGATTCATGTTCTTCCTTAAATACATGTAATCTTGTACCGTTTATGGGTGTTTGAGGAATTCTAGTTGATGTACCTACACCTTTTTCCATCATTGCCTATTTCTTTTCCTTTTCCATCTCCTTTGCTTTTGCCTTTTCCTCTGCCACAACCTTTGTAGAACTTGGAGACCATCGTTGTAGGATATAACAGGAACAACTGGGAAAGATTTTCAGACAAAGTTTACGAATAACCTAAGTTCCCGTGTAATAAGTGTTTAAATAGGATTTTAGGTGACTAACTCAACGTGTATAGTAGCCAGGTTTGGATTTTAAATGAATATTGAATATAGTTTATTCAATTAAGGTACCCAAAATATTTAAGCATAACTCATTGAGTTAACTAACCTAACGAGTAAAATGCATAGTATCTTCAGCAGTTTAGATATTACTCAGATATTTATAATAAGTATATAATATTTATAAGGTAAACAACATCATTAACAAAATTTATCTTTTTGTGGAGTTTAACCATTTTACACATCACATAGCCTACAAATACCTAAATTTAGTCTTATGTTACAAAATGTATTTTCATTTAGAGGTTTTGTAAATATATCAGCTAATTGATTTTTACTAGACACAAATTCTAATTTAATTTTTCCTTTAATTACATTGTCTCTTAGAAAATGATGTTTAACTTCTATATGCATTGCTCTAGAATGCAATACAGGATTTTTGGAAAGATTTATTGTAGAACTACTGTCACAATAAATCTTAGTTGTATCATAAGATAATCCAAAGTCCTCTAAAGTTTGCCTTATCTATAGAATTTGAGTGCAACACAATGTAGCAGCAACATATTCAGCTTTAGTGGTTGAAAGTGCTACATAGTTTTGCTTTTTACTAAACCATGACACCAAATTATTTCCCAATAATTGACATGTGCCACTAATACTTTTTCTATTAGACTTAGATCCTACATAATCAACATCAATATATCCTATAAGATCTATTGAACAATCCTTGGAATAAAACAGTCTGAAATTTTTAGTTCCTTGTATATATCTAAATATTCTTTTAACAGCAATTGAGTGTGATTATTTAGGATTAGATTGAAATCTAGCACAAGCACACACAGCAAACATAATATCAAGTCTACTAGCTATCAAATAAAGTAAAGAACCAATCATACTTCTATATTTTCTTTGATCTATTGATTTTCCTATGTCATCAATATCTAACTTTAAAGAAGTACTCATAGGAGTTCCTCGAATCCTCGTATCACTAAAATTATATTTCTTAAGCATTTCATCTACATATTTTTCCTGATTTAAAAATATACCTTTATCCATTTGCTTAATTTGAAGTTCTAGAAAATATGAAAGTTCTCCTATCATACTCATTTCAAACTGACTAGTCATCTCTTCAAAAAATATTTTTATTAGTTTATTAGAAGTTGCTCCAAAGATTATATCATCCACATATATTTAAACAACAATCTAATCTTTATCATCTCTCTTGATAAATAGAGTATGGTCTACTTTTCCCATGATATATCCTTGTTCTATTAGAAAGTTAGATAACATTTCATACCATGATCTAAACGCTTGCTTCAAACCATATAAGGCTTTCTTCAATTTATACATATAGTCAGGATTTTTAATATCTTCAAATCCAAGTGGTTATTTTACATAAACTTCTTCATTAATTAACTTGTTTAGAAATGCACTCTTAACATTCATTTGATATAGTTTAAAATCCATATGACAAGCATAGACCAATAATATTCTAATACTTTCTAACATAGCCATAGGAGCAAATGTTTCATCATAATCTAGTCCTTCCTGTGTATACCCTTGTGCAACTAATCTAGCTTTGTTTATTATAACTTGACCAGTCTCATTAGTTTTGTTTCTAAAGATCCACTTTATACCTATTATGGACTAATGTTCTAGTGGAGAAACTAATTCTCAAACATCATTCCTAATGAATTGATTTAGTTCTTCTTGCATTGCCACTATCCAATTTTCATTAGATAATGCCTCTTCTATATTTTTTGGTTCCACCATAGAAACAAACATACACATACTATTTATATTTACTAAAGCTTTAGTTTTAACTCCCTCATTAATATTACCAATGACTTGAATGATGGGATGTGATGAAGAATAACGCCAATTTCTTTGATTTTCCTCAATATTCTCATCAACATTGGGAGGTACATCACTTTCATCATTAGTTTGATCATTTAAGTTCATATTTTTGATTTTCTCAAATAAATCTTCAATCTCTCTATTGATCTCTAATTCTTTTGGGAAATTGATCATATCATCATTATCAGCTTTAGATTGAGATTCTCTAAAAGAATTTTCATTGAAGCTTACATGGAGGGTTTCTTCAATAGTTCTAGAAGTCTTGTTATATACTCTATATGCTTTACTTCTAGTAGAGTAACCTACAAAAATTCCTTCATTTGCTTTGGCTTGAAATTTATCCCTTTTATCCTTAGTATTAAGAATAAAACACTTGCAGCCAAATGGTTTCATATAGGAAATTTTTGGAACCCTATCAAACATAATTTTAAAAGAAGTTTTATTAACGAGAGGTCTTAGGTGACTACTGTTAATAATATAACAAGTTGTATTCACTACTTCAGCCCAAAGATTTTGAGGTAAATTATGTTCATTTAACATAGTTCTGGCCATTTCCTAAAGTGACTACTGTTAATAATATAACAAGTTGTATTCACTACTTCAGCCCAAAGATTTTGAGGTAAATTATGTTCATTTAACATAGTTCTGGCCATTTCCTGAAGTGATCGATTCTTTCTCTCAACAACACCATTTTGAGGCGGTGCTCTTGGAAAAGAAAATCTATGATCAATGCCATGATCTTTACAATAATTATCCATTTGATCATTATCAAATTTAGTACTATGATCACTCTTAAGTTTTTGAATAGAGACACTTTGTTCATTTTGAACAAGATTGCAAAACATTTTAAACTTTTCAAAAACTTCTGTCTTAGATGCTAGAAAATATACCCAAGTGTATCTAGAGAAGTCATCTACAAAAACAAATACATACCGTTTACCACCAAGACTCATGATTCTTGTTGGTCCAAATAGATCCATATGTATAAGTTCTAAGACTCTCTTGCTTGATATATCAGTTTTGGATTTAAAAGAGTTTTTGTGAAGTTTACTGCATGGTGTTTTAGGTGGCACTAGAGAACTTGTTTAGTTCCTAGGCAACAACGCCATAAAACTTGGATTTTTTAACTTCTATTTTTAACTTGGTTAATTTGTCTTTATGCTTATATCAATAATTTCATTTAGAAGTAAACAAACAACCTTTCACACAAATTAGATATTAATTCCAATTTGTATTTTAACTACAAGTGCACAGTGTATATTGTATTTGTGTGCAAGTACAGGTCGATCCCACACAGAATTGAGTAAAAATTGTGTACTGTTTTGTTTTTTTATGTTATACTTAATGTGTTTAGTAATCACTCCTTTGAGTTACAGTTAACATAATGGACTAAGTTCGTGGAGTTATGGCTAACTCAACGGACTAATCTCGTGGACTTAAGTTAATTCCACGAGCCTATCTTTCCAATTTAATACTACTATTTACAAAGAAATTTGGCCAACCATTGCGCGGTTCCACAAATTGTAAATAACATCAAATAAGCTCTTTAATGCTAGTCAATATTAGATTTATCATTAAGTAATACTAACATTCAAATATTTCAAACAATAACCATTAAAATCTTGAAGTACTTGGAACGAATCAATTTCAGTAAATTGTAATACTATTTTCTATTTTCTGAATCAAACAAACATAAAACATTCACAATGCTGACAATGATAACTTTAATCACGATACAAAACAAACAATACAACACTTAAATACTAAATATAAAAACAAATAAGTTATTGTTTTTGGTATTTTTGTTTTGAGATGTTCATGAAAATGGGCAAAAGGTGAAATGTAAAAATCTCTATCGACAATAAATACTTCCGCCACTACATGCTACGTGATTACACCATTGAAAACTTAATCACTTACAATTCTGCCTCCTCTCCCTATAGAATCGCAAGTCCAGAATTGTAAGATGATCACCTCTTCAGCATACTAGCATCAACCCGAAACCAAGGCTAGAAGCTTTACGATCTCTTGAGATATGAGTCGGTGCTTGGTGAAAATGGCTTCCCTTCCCGCAATGCGATCACTCCTCACAGTGGTTGTCAAGCATCGTGTTTGGCTCGGAATCGACCCAACATTAGGAAAGTATCCTCACAGACCTCTGATGGTTGGTGATTATGGTAATGTTGGTGATGTTGGTGAATTGTTAGTGTTGAGTATTTTGTTTTGATGATGTGTGCTGAATGAAATTAATCATATTTGCTCAATTACTATTGCTTGTGAAAGGAAATTAAAATCATTAATTAATACAGAAAATGCTTACTGATATAAATACTTGTCTGTATTGGATCTGAAATTATACTAAGTTAATAACTAGTCGTTTCATTGCATTAATTTCTCATTTAACTAAATGTTAAGTTAACGTGTGTTTTTATTGAAAAGCATGATGTTTTAAAGTTATATTTTCTGTATCATGAACAGTGCACGTTTAGACAATTCGTTAAGTTAGAGGCTTAAAGGTTAAAATAGGTTACATGAGAACTTGTTAAGTTAGTGAGTAAAAGAAGAGACGAACTCGCTAAGTTAGTATTATACACGTGGTGAAATTATAAGTTACGAATGTTATATTGTATCACGTAAGGTGCACATGTTTAACTCGTTAAGTTAACATAACTAAATGCGTTGAGTTGCTAAATTGAACATTAAGGCAATGCGTTAGGTTAGCGTTATAAACTTAAGTTGTTATTTTTTGCACGTGGTAAAATTCTTATTATAAAAATATTTGTTTATTACTGGTTCGTTGAGTTATCGTAACACAATGGAGATGGTTCGTTAAGTTAGCGTAACACCACGGAGATAGTTCGTTGAGTTAGCTACAATACTTGTCATGTGAATTGGCACATGAGAAACTCGTTAAGTTGAAAACGTTAAGTTATATATATACTTGTGTTACTCATTTAGTTAACATTAAAGTAACGACTTCTTATTATACTTGATGAAAAATTTTGGATGAGAAAGTTTATTTTGTAGGAAATATTTCAGAGATTCAGGATTGATGATTAAAGAAAATTCGAAATGTAAACGTGGAGGATACGCATGAAATGAAGATACAGTATAAAAGGCATAGAATTCTCGTTGATCAAACTATCCCTGCATATCAAACGAAAAATCTTTACAGGGATCAAAAACACCTCTTCGGGGAAAATCTCTAAGGTGGAAGCAAATTCAGTGAAGCATAAAAAGGTAAGATTTATGTCACTGAAGATTTAAAGTATTAGAAGAACACAAATTTGGTGAAGCATAAAAAGACAAGATATTCGTCACTAAAGAATTGCTGAAGAAGAAAGAGGAGAAGAAGAAGAAGAAAGATCTCAAACAGGGAGAAATGTTTTAAATTCCGTAAATTAGTTTTCTCTGTTTGTAGTTATGAAATTGTTTAGATGATAAATGGTATCGAGATATAATTGCATCTACAATTTTTGAGGAGAATTGAATAGTATATTGTAATTGAAACCTTGAATAAAAATGATTTTATGAAAACAATGTCTCGACTTGTTTTTGAGTTTTAAAGTTTCAATTATATTTGAAAATATTGAAAAACACAATTCACCCCCCCTCTTGTGTAGCCATACGGTCCTATAGTTGGTGATGGTGTGGATGCTTCAGTGAACTTTCGACGCTGCCTGCAGTTAGCGCGGTCCTCGACCTTTACACACACTACCACACACCGCCAACTACACCTTCATTTTTCCTCCTCTTCTTTTTATTTCTTCAGTAGTAACTACTTCTACTTTAGATGATCGGTTGGATTTCCTTCATTCAGATCAACAATGGTGATTTCTTCTCCCTTCCATGAGTGAATTCTTGCGTGATATGTGCAATCGTGGTTTTCCTTTGAACTTCTTATTTCTGTAATCGCTATAGTAGCATATTAGAAAATAATTGGTCTGTGGAGTTATGGATAACTCAACGGACTTACTTCGTTAATTTAACTATAAAACACGGGCAATAAAGAAATAAGCTGCTAACATAACATGTTACCTTAGTGTGTATTCATGTAACTCAACGCATACAGTTATGCTAACTTAACAAGTTAAACATGTGCATCTCACATGATATACTAAAGCATTTAAATTCAACACATGCATAATTCTAACTTAACAAGTTCAAATATTTCAGACACTTATGAACCTAACTATCCGATGCCCAGACGCATTTCGGATAGTTAACAGATAACTTACCGAAAATCTACTTAAATCATGCATTATGGTTTCAACACGTGTACTTCAGGAAATAAAAAAATATTCTTTAAAACATAACTGTCCGGTACATTAAACATAACTCTCTAAAATAACAGAAAATTTAGATACTTAAGAATTTCATAGCCTGCAATTTACCGACAGTTCAGAAATGTACTAAATTAACATTAATTCCCTGAAATTATGTAGATTCTTTCATTAAAGCATATAATAGTGCAATTATAACATAATGGCTTAATTCTCATATGATAAGCAAAAAATTATGCAATTAACCATCATTTAACCGTTAATATTATGCACTTTTTCATTCTAAACATTTACCTAACTCACATGCATCACACATAAAGTCCTTCGAGTATTTAATCTTTGGTAAACCTCTCACTAAACGTCTTCTAAATAATTTATGCAATAATTTCATATTTATATGCCCGATCCTTCTATGCCACAGATATGTATCACTAGTTTTAGCTAGCAAACATGAATTTAAATCAACTACATTAGAAGGTAAAGATAAAATACATACAGAACCTTTTCTTTTAGCAATAAACTTAAGTTCATCTGTACTTTTATCAATAATTTTGCATACATCATCTTCAAATAATACATAATATCCATTATCAGTTAGTTTTATAACACTCAGCAAATTAAACCCTAGGTTTTCTACTTAGAGTACATTTGAAATAACACAAGTAGGAGTTATTTGAACATTGCCCATACCTATGATTTTATCATTGCTTTTGTTTCCAAATGTAACATTTCCTTTCTTGGTATTTGTAAAATTTTTCAGTAGACTTTTTTGTCTGGTCATGTGACTTGATGCTCCACTATCCAAGATCTATTTTGATGTTGTTTCCTCCTGCAACACAAATTAAGAAGAACTATTCCTTGGTACCTAATGTTGTTGAGGACCAAGTTCATTAAATGCATATTTCTTCTTTTTGTTTAAAAACAGTTTAACATTTTCATTTACATTCTTATTAGTTGTAAGTACTAATAATTTATCATTTGCAACATACTTACTTATAGCATTATTGATCTTATAATCATTCTTTTTATTTTTAGATGTTGTATAACCAAGACCAAATCGATTTTTATCAAATGTTAATTTATTTTGGTCATGCTCATACATTTCAGTAAGTTCATACCAAGATTTTGTACTTGTATTTGAATTGTCAGTACATACAAAATCTTTTTCTGCACAAGAATTTTCAAATAAAGAACATACAGAATGAGTAATTGGGCTAACACTAGAGTTTTAAATTTCATGCTCAGGTTTTTGAATTTTCAGTTTACTATGATTGTTTGACATTTTTGAAACATTAGTGATTGAATTTCTAGAATAAGAAACAAGATTTTTAGAAACATTGATTGTCATGTTAGAAGTACATTTAGATAAATCACATTGGTTTATATTATTATTGCATGATTCATCCCTTGAAGTACCTACCTCTACATATTTATTACCTTGTTTCATGATAAAAGGAATTTTAGTCTTAGATTTACTTGAACTACAACTAATAAATCCTTTATTGGCTTGAGATTCAGGATATTCAGGATAATCAAATTCTAAGCTAAATTTATATGACACCGTAGGGGTACTAGTTAGTTTATCTAACTTAGTTTGACTTAAATTTCATTTCTCAATGGTGGAATTTAAATCTAGCTCTCTCATTTTTAATCTATCAATCTCTAAATCAAGATCATTTATGTTGTTTCTCAACATTTCATTTTCAAATTCTATCTTTAATTTTTCAACATTTATATTCTGTATTTGTTCATGCAAGACACATTCATTAAATCTAAATTTATGCAAATCTCTAGTATGATTTTCATTATCACATTTAAACTTTTCTAAAGTAGTAGACAGGAAACAATTTTCTTCTTCCATTATGGTCAAAGAGTTTCTAATATTCTTATTTTCTAGTTTACAAACTTTAAGTTTTTGTAATAATGCATGATAAACACATAATAATTCATCAAAGTTAAAATTTGAATGACTTTTAGGATCAGATATTACCTCAAACTCATCTGCCATGAAGCACACATAAGCAACGTCTTCTAACTCTTATTCTTCTTTTGAATGTAAAGATTTTGATGATAATTCCTCAAATTCAGACTCTTTTGACATGTCATCTCAAGTGACCTTCAAAGCCTTTTTCTTGTAAAACTTTTTCTGAGTTTTCTAAGTCGTCTTCTTCCAATTTGTCCTACTATGCTTTTCATTTTTCCTTATAGGACAATCTGGAGAAAGATGTCCAAGTTTCTTGCAGTTGTAACATACATACTTTCTGGATGAAGAATTCTTGTCATTTAGTGATTTTGACGTTGAGAGTTTGTCATTTCTGTTCATTTGCTATTTCCTAGCTTTCCATGCTTTCTTGAATTTCCTAGTCAGCAAAATCAAATCCTCGTCAAAATTAGTAGATATTTCAGAATCTAAATTAATTTTGAAGGCTATTTCTTTCTTCATTTTTAGTTTGTTGTGACTCAGTGAATCATTTAATTGAACTTCATAAGCTGTTAAATTTCCTATAAGTTCATTTATAGTATAAACATTTAAATCTCGTGATTCCTCAATTGATGTCACTTTCTGAGACCATTTAGAACTTATGGATCTGAGAATTTTCCTCACCAAATCTTTTTATTCAAAGTTCTTTCCTAAGCATTTTAAAGAGTTTATGATATCAAGGAATCTAGAAAACATCTCAAAAATACTTTCGTTTTCATGCATTTTAAAGAGTTCATACTTGTGAATTAACATATTTATCTTAGTTTCATTAACTTGAGAAGTACCTTCATGTGAAACTTCTAATGCATGCCACACCTCATAAGCAGATTTATATGCTGACACTTTACTGAACTATTCATAACTCAATGCACAAAATAAAATATTTAAGCCTTTAGCATTCAGAGTTTCATTTTCTTTTTCAGTAATTGTCCAAGTATTATAAGGGGTAGTTAATGGAGTATATGGTTTAGAAATCATGAACCACAACTTATGATCTATACTTTGAAGAAAGACTTTCATCCTATATTTCCAATATTCAAAATGTATTCCATTAAATAAAGGAGGACGATTAAGATTTTGACCTTCATACAAAGAAAAATTACCATTTCCAGTAGCCATTTTACCTTAGATTTTTCAACCTATATGATTTTAAGCAGTTTAAAAACTTTAAAACAACTTGAGCCTTAAACCAAAAAGGTTAAATGTATGTTCAGATATTAATTTCTATTTAAAAATAAGGAAGGTAGAATAAGCAATGATATTAAATAAGTTGGTATCGATTTTATATCAAAGATTATTAACAAAGCTTTGATACCACTTGTAGGATCATATGACTACACAAGAGGGGGTTGAATTGTGTTTTTCAACATTTTCGATTATAATTGAAACTTCAAAACTCAAAAACAAGTCGAGACATTGTTTTCATAAAATCATTTTATTCAAGGTCTCAATTACAATATACAATTCAATTCTCCTCAGAAATTGTAGATGCAATTATATATCGATACCATGTTTCATCTATACAATTTCATAACTACAAAGAGAGAAAACTAATTTGCGGAATTTAATATATTTCTCCCTATTTAAGATCTTTCTTCTTCTTCTTCTTTTTCTTCTTCAGCAATTCTTCAGTGACGAATATCTTGTCTTTCTCTACTTCACCAAATTTTCTTTCTTCTAATACTTCAGATCTTCAGTGACATAAATCTGACCTTTTCTGCTTCATTGGATTTTCTTTCATCTAAGAGCTTTTCCCCGAAGAGGTGTTTTTGATCTTTGAAAAGATTTTTCATTTGGTGTGCAGGGATAACTTGATCAATGAGAATTCTATGCCTTTTATACTGTATCTTCATTTCATGCATATCCTCCACCTTTAATCACTACTAGTTTTCCACTTCTTCACGTCTTTTCTTTTTCCTTCATCGAAATACACACGTTTTGCCCCACATTTACATTTCGAATTTTCTTTAATCATCAATCCTAGATCTCTGAAAAATTTCCTGCAAAATAAACTTTCTCATCTAAAATTTTTGATCAAGTGTAATAAGAAGTCATTACTTTAATGTTAACTAAATGAGTAAAACAAGTAGATATATAACTTAACGTTTCTAACTTAATGAGTTCCTCATGTGACAACTCACGTGACAAGTACTGTAGTTAACTCAACAAACTAAGTTTGTGGTGTTACGCTAACTTAACGAACTAGCTTCATGGTGTTATGATAATTCAACGAACTAGTGATAAACAAATATTTTTATAATAAGAATTTTACCACGTGCAATAATAACAACTTAAGTTTTATAACACTAACCTAACGCGTTGCCTTAGTGTTCAATATAGCAACTCAACGCGTTTAGTTATGTTAACTTAACGAGTTAAACATGTGCAACTCATGTGATACAATATAACATTTGTAACTTTTAATTTCACTACGTGTACAACACTAACTTAACGAGTTCGTCTCTTCTTTTACTCACTAACTTAATGAGTTCTCACGTGACCTATTTTAACCTTTAAGCCTCTAACTTAACGAGTTCTCATGTGACCTCTATACAAATAATACTCTAACTCAACGAGTTGTCTAAATGTGCACTATTCATGATTCAGGAAATATAACTTTAAAATATATCATGCTTTTCAATAAAAACACACATTAACTTAACGTTTAGTTAAATGAGAAATTACTGCATCGAAACGACTAGTTATTTAACTTAGTATAATTTTAGATCTAATACAGATAAGTTTTTATATCAGTAAACTTTTTTTGTATTAATTGATGTTCTTAATTTCTTTTCACAAGCAATAGTAATTGAGTAAATATGATTACTTTCATTCAACACACATCATCAAAACAAAATACTCAACAAGTTCCCTGAAGCTCCACACCACCACTAAAATCACCAATTATCGAAGGTCTGTGATGATACTTTCTAGATGTTAGGTCGATTTCGAGCCAAACACGATGACTAATAACTATTGTGAGGAGTGATCGTGTCATAGGAAGGGAAGTTATTTTCACCAAGCACTAACTCATATCTTAGGAGATGGTAAAACTTCTAGCCTTGGTTTCGAGTTGATGCCATTATAATAAAAAGGAGATCAACTTACAAGTCTTGGTTCACGACTCTATAGGGAGAGGAGGCAAGATTGTAAGTGATTAAATTTTTAGTGGTGTAATCACATCGCATGTAGTGACGGAAGTTCTTACTATCGATAGAGATTTTTACATTTCACCTTTCGCTCATCTTCAAGAACATATCAAAACAAAAATACCAAAAACAATTAATTATTTGTGTTTACATTTAGTATTAAAGTGTTGTATTGTTTGTTTTGTATCATGATTAATGTTATCATTGTTACTAATGTGAATGTTTTATGTTTATTAGATTCAGAAAAGACAAAATAGTTTTATTGTTTACTAAAATTGATTTGTATAGAATATTAAAAATCTTAATGGTTATTGTTGAGTATTTTGTTTTGATGATGTGTGTTAAACGAATGTAATCATATTTACTCAATTACTAATTTTTATGAAAGTAAATTAAGAACATCAATTACTATAGAAAAAGTTTACTGATATAAATACTTGTCTATAATGGATTTGAGATTATGCTAAGTTGAATAACTAGTTATTATGCTATACTAAATTTTCATTTAACTAAACGTTAAGTTAATGCGTGTTTTTATTGTAAAGCATGATATGTTTTAAAGTTATATTTTCTGTATCATGTACAGTGTATGTTAAAGACAACTTGTTAAGTTAGTAAGTTATTTGTATAAAGGTCACGTGAGAACTCATTGAGTTATATGCTTAAAGTTTAAAATAGGTCATGTGAGAACTCGTTAAGTTAGTGAGTAAAAGAGCAATAGGAAGAGACGAAATCATTAAGTTAGTATTGTACACATGGTGAAATTAAAGTTTACGAATGTTATATTGTATCACGTGAGTTGCAAATGTTTAACTCGTTAAGTTAACATAACTACATACATTAAGTTGCTATATTGAACACTAAGGCAACATGCTAGGTTAGTGTTATAAACTTAAAGTTATGATTGCACGTGGTAAAATTCTTATTATAAAAATATTTGTTTGTTACTGGTTTATTGAGTTATCTGTAACACAATGAAGTTGGTTTGTTGAGTTAACATAACATGACGAAGCTGGTTTGTTGAGTTAGTGTAACACTACGAACTTAGTTCGTTGAGTTAGCTACAGTACTTGTCATGTGATTTGGCACATGATGAACTCGTTGAGTTAGATACGTTAAGTTATAAATCTACTTGTATTAGTCGTTTAGTTAATATTAACACAATGACTTGTTATTACACTTGATAGAAAATTTTAGACGAGAAAGTTTATTTTGTATGAAATTTTTCAGAGATCCAGGATTGATGATTAAAGCAAATTCGAAAGGAAAAATGTGGGTCAGAATGTGCGTATTTCGATGAAGGAAAAATAAAAGACGTGAAGAGTGGAAAACTAATAGTGATTAAACATGGAGGATATGCATGAAGTGAATATACAATATAAAAGGTATAGAATTCTCGTTGATCAATTATCCCTACACACCAAATGAAATATAATTTCAAGGATCAAAACACCTCTTTGGAGAAAAGCTCTCAGATAGAAGAAAATTCAGTGAAGTAGAAAAGTCAGATATATGTCATTGAAGATTTGAAGAAGAAAAAAGTGAATTCAGTGAAGTAGAGAAAGTCAGATATATGTCACTGAAGATTTGAAGAAGAAAACAAATTTGGTGAAGTAATGAAAGTTAGATATTTGTCACTGAAGAATTGTAGAAGAAGAAGAAGAAGAAAAATCTCAAACAGGGAGAAATGTTCTAAATTCCGTAAATTAGTTTTCTCTATTTGTAGTTATGAAATTGGTTAGATGAAATATGGTATCGCTATATAATTGCATTTATAATTTTTGAGGAGAATTGAATTGTATATTGTAATTGAAACCTTGAATAAAATGATTTGATTAAAACAATGTCTCAACTTGTTTTTAATTTTGAAGTTTCAATTATTTGTTGAAAATATTAAAAAACACAATTCACCCTCCTCTTGTGTAGTCATTCCATCCTATAGTTACTATTTGAAATATCTGAATGTTAGTGTTGCTTAATGACAAATCATAGATTAACTAACATTAAAAAGCTTAATTATTGTTATTTACATTTTGTGGAACCGCCCAATGGATGGTCGAATTCCTTTGTGAATAGTAGTATTTAATTAGAAAGGTAGGCTCATGGAGTTAACTTAAGTCCATGAGGTTAATTCATTGAGTTAACTATAACTCTACGAACTAAGTCTGTTGAGTTAACTGTAAGTCAACGAAGTGCTTAATTGAACACATATAAACTCCAATATAAAAATCAAAATAGTACACAATTCTTAATCAATCTCTGTGGGATCAACCTATATTTGCACACAAATACAATATACATTGTGCACTTGCAGTTAAAATACAAATTGGACTTAATATTTAATTTGTGTGAAAAGTTGTTTGTTTACTTCTAAAAGAATTTATTAATACATGCATAAAAATAAATCAAACAAGATTTTCGCACCAAACAAGTTTTTCTAGCGCCATTGCCGTGAATTGAGAAGCTAAGCAATTGTGAGTGTTGTTTTATTTTAATATCAAAGGGAGTGTTGTGTGTTTTTATTATATAATTGAGAATATGGCATATGCTTATGCTCAAAGATTTTTGAAACCTATAGTTAGCATATGTGAATTCTACAATTTGGAAGGTCACATTTCTGATTATTTGAAATAGAGACGATTGCAGATGGTTAAATCACATGAACAACAAATGAATTATATTAAATATAATAGAGCTGAGTCTGAGAATCTTATAGTTTACCCAACTAATGGTCAGTTTAGGACGAGTAATTTATTGAGAGATAAGGAAGTTTGGGATAGGTATGACAGACTTTAGCATAGCTTAGAGCAAAACATGGACAAACTAGAACAATTCATGTGTAAGCAACAAAAAGTCAACCAATTATTATAGGGAAGAATATTCATAACCTAAAATCGATATCATATATGAAACAAAAAAAACCAAAATGAAAATTAATCAAAAATTGAATGCAATGAGACTAGATGATTTGGAAAGAAAGCTAAAAGCATTGGATGAATTAACAATGAAATTTCAAGTTATACAATAGGAAAACACAAATGAAAACTTTAATGATGAAGATTTGCATAGTTTGCAAGACATATAGACAAAAGAAGACACTAATGCAATAAAATTTAAAGAATGTAAGTTAAAACTAAAAACAATTGAAGATCAAAATCAAGAAAATGAAATACAAGAACATCATGAAAGTAATGTAAATTTGGAAGAAGTATGTATATGTTTAGGTTGTTAAGTTAAATCTTAAACTTGTTTAATTTTTTTTTATGCTTATATCAATTATTAGTTTTAGAAGTAAACAAACAACCTTTCACACAAATTAGATATTAATTCCAATTTGTATTTTTAACTGCAAGTGCACAGTGTATATTGTATTTGTGTGCAAGTATAGATCGATCCCAAAGAGATTGAGTAAGAATTGTGTATTGTTTCAATTTATATATTGGAGTTTATATGTGTTTAGTTAAGCACTCTGTTGAGTTACAGTTAACACAACGGACTTAGTTCATGGAGTTATGGTTAACTCAACGGACTAACCTCGTGGACTTAAGTTAACTCCACGAGCCTATTTTTCTTGTTAAATACTATTATTTACAGAGGAATTCGACCAACCATTGGGCGGTTCCACAGATTGTAAATAACATCAATTAAGCTCTTTAATGTTAGTTAATATTAGATTTACCATTAAGCAACACTAAAATTCAGATATTTTAAATAGTAACCATTAAAATCTTTAAGTATCTGGAACAAATCAATTTTAGTAAACAATAAAACTATTTTCTGAATCAAACAAATGTAAAACATTCACAATACTAACAATGATAACATTAATCACGATACAGATCAGACAATACAACACTTTAATACTAAATGTAAACACAGATAATTGGTTGTTTTTGGTATTTTTGTTTTGATATGTTCTTGAAGATGAGCGAAAGGTGAAATGTAAAAATCTCTATCGACAGTAAAAACTTCCATCACTACATGCGATGTGATTACACCATTGAAAACTTAATTACTTACAATCTTGCCTCCTCTCGTTATAGAATCGCGAATCAAGAATTGTAAGATGACCTCCTCTTCAACATACTAGCATCAACCCGAAACCAAGGCTAGAAGCTTTACGATCTCTTGAGATATGAGTCAGTGCTTGGTAAAAATGACTTCCCTTCCCGCGACGCGATCACTCCTCACAATGGTTGTTAGTCATCGTGTTTGGCTCAGAATCGACCAGACATCAAGAAAGTATCCTCACAGACCTCCGATGGTTGGTGATTTTGGTGGTGGTGTGGAGCTTCAAGGAACTTCTGATGCTTCTTGCAGTTAGTGTGGTTCTCCACCTCTACACACACACTTTCTTAGTTTTTTTTCTCTTCTTTTATATTTCTTTCTATAGTAACTGCTTCTACTTAGATGATCAGTTGGATTTCCTTCATTCATATCAATGATGGTGATTTCTTCTTCATTCCACGAGTGAATTCCTACGTGATATGTGCAATCGTGGCTTTCCTTTGAATTTCTTGTTTTTGCAACTACTATAGTGGCATATTAGAAAATAAATGATCCATGGAGTTACAGATAACTCAATGGACTTACTTCACTGATTTAACTATAAAACACGTGCAATAAAGAAATAACAAGTTTAGATATTTCAGATAGTTATAACTATAAGTATCCGAAACTTATATGCATTTCGGATAGTTAGCACCTAACCTTCCAAAAGATAACTTAAGTCAAGTTTCTAGATCGTGACATGTGTCCTCAGGCACTTTTATGATAAAAAGATATTACGGATACTTACAAACATAACTATCCGATGCTCGGATACATTTTGGATAGTTACCAGATAACTTACTGAACATTCACTTAAGTCATGCATTAATGTTACAACACATGTACTCTAGGAAATAATAAAATATTCTTTAAGCATTTTAAACATAACTGTCCAGTACATGCAATATAACTCTCTGAAATAACAAAAAATTCAGAGACATAGGAATTTCAAAGCTTGTAACTTACCGACAATTCAGAAATGTACTTAATTAATGCTAATTCCTTAAAATTATGTAGATTCCTTCATTAAAGCATATAACAGTGCAATTATAGCATAGTGGCTTAATTCTCATATGATAAGCTAAATATTATGCAATTAACCATCATTTAACCGTTAATATTATGCACTTTTTCATTCTAAACAGTATAACATTAAGATCTGGAACTGATATACCACCAAGAATTTAAAAAGAAAGTAATGTGAAGGTGGATAAGAATAAAATTAAAAGTGATAATGAAAATGTAATATCTGAAAACTTAGAAATCAATGAAGAAAAATCTGAATCTGAAAATGAGATTAAAAATGACCAAACGAATGAAATGAAAGAAAAAGAACCTTGTAAATCACAATCATTAGCACCCTATCTTGAAAGATTACAACAAATAATTCCTGAAAATCAAGAAAAAATTAGAGAAATTTTTGAAAAAGTATAAGTTAACATTCCTTTGTTAGACTTATTATAGAAAATGCCACCTTGTGCTAAATTTCTTAAGGATTGGCGTACTAAGAAAAGAGAGCGAAAAGTTTTAAGGAAAGTCTTTTTAGTTGAGCAAAGTAGTTCCCTATTTCTACCACAAATTCCTAAAAAGTTATCTGATCTAGGAATCCCTGTTATATCATGCACCATAGGAAATACCATTCTGAAAAGAACCTTAATTTCATCCTATTTTCTTCTCTTCTTTGCCCCTGCTCTTGATCTTCTTCTTCTTCTAATAGCAAATCTACAAATATGGGCTCTTTATGCCCTGTTGTTGGTGCTACAAGTTTAGCTTTAATTTTTGCTTGAGCCTTAGGCACTATCTCTTTTCTTTTTCTTCTTCTAAATAGTTGTGCCTGATCTTCTTCTTCTTCTTCTTCTAATAATAGGCCAACAAAAATGGGCTCTTCAGGCCCTCGAGCCACAAGTACTGGCTCTTCCTATTTCACTTTTTTTATAGTTGCTGGTCTCGAAGGACCAACCTCATATTCTTTTGTAACAAGTATGGCAATGACTTCCTAATGCTTTTCAATTTTAACTTTGCATTGGGCCTTCAACTTTTCTATAGCCCTTCTTTTGTGAAGTGCATCAAACACCAAATGTGCTTTAGCTACTACCATATCTTCTGATTTTCCTTAGCTTTTCCCAACTCGAACTAGTTCTTTAAATTCTCTTAATTCTTCTTAGTAGATGGCCCCATAACTACCACCCTTTCTAGTGGTTTAAGAGGTGGAATTGAAGGTCCTGCTTGCCTTGCTATTGCAGCCTGCATTGCAACTTTTTCTCTCAATTGTTGTGAAGGTTTTAGATGTGGCTCTTGTTCTACAAACGTTTCAACTTGCTCTTTTTCTCGTTGAATAGCTTTTGCAGCTATGTTTCTTATAAACCACAATCGAGATTTCCTTCTTATAAGTTTTAGGGCAACTTCATTGTTTGGCTTGATTTTCCTTTCTCTATTAAGGGTTGCTTCTATAGCTACCCGTATTCTTGTTTCCATTATATCAGGTATTCTAACATTCAAATTTACTAGCCTTCTTGTAAAGAAGAAGAGGTCGTCCTCCACCTTTTCAAGTTGCTTTTCTCTAGTAGTATTTTTGATCTTCTACCTTGAATGTCATTCCTCTAATTGTCTAAGAAACTTTGTAGTGTCAATCTGATCCTAGAAGTCTAGCGTCATCTTGACCTTCGTGGTGTTACGAAACGGAACGTTCTGATCTTTACTATTCTAAGTTCTAAATTATTTCTGCAGATAATGCCCCCAAATCCTAAGTTTTAGTATAAATAAACCCTAAGTTTTCAACGGGTAATCGGGTCATTTCCTACGCAATCTATCACTACTTACATATACTACTCTATGGAGTTACGGTTAACTCCACGGACTAAGTCCGTGGACTTACCTTAAATTCTTCATTGAGTTACAGTTAACTCAACGAAGTAAGTTTGTTGAGTTAAGCTTAACTCAACGGACTTCTCGTAAAGTTATAACTAATAAAAATACTTATAATAATAATTTTTAATTCGATAAAGGCCAAAGAATCTTCGATCTGATCGACTCTTAATTTTTTCTATTTCCTTAACTTCAGTCAAACCGTTGCATTTCCTTAGTTGAAGCAAAATTTACATAGTTTTTTCTTTTTCTTCCGATTGAACTGAAGCCATGCTTCGATAAAACCAACACTTTTACTCAATATAATATATATATATTATGTTTTTATGTTTTGGTAAAACCGATGGATCCTTTTGGTGTGACCGTAATAATGTTTTTCTTTTAATATATGTTTTGGTAAAATCAATAATTTCTTTTGGTTAAACCATTACTATATTTAAAATAAGTTTTTTTTTTAACATATATATATTTTCTTACTTGTAGGATCGTTGTATCACAAGAGGGGGGTGAATTCTGTCTTTAGTAATTAAATTACCAGTGGATAAAACAAGAGCACAAAACACTCATAAATGAAATTCTATTCTTTATAAACTTAAAGACAAAATTTACAATATCTTTTCAGCTCAATTCCCTTCTTGACGTTTTTGATACAGTAAAGTTCGATATACAATTCAAATAGAAAAATGAAGTTCTTATTCAAAACTAATTTCGAATTGTATAAAACTTGATCTTTATGCACGCAGCTCATTTCTTTCTTTTTGCTCAACTTTTGTATCTCTTCTTCTCCAATTGTCGAATTTCTAGACTTCTTGTGTTTACAGCTCCTTTTCTGAAATTGCTTAGAATTTTGAACTTCTTCTAATGTTGGAGAATTTTTCTAGATATGAATATTCAAACTTAACTTTTCAGTTAGGAATCTGGATTGAATATTCAGACTTGGTTTTTGAGATTGGGATCCTCTCAATGTAATGTAGCTCATACTCTCTATTAGTAGTCAAACTCTGTTGTCTTTCACGCTCAGCATGTTCATCCACTTAATCCATAATCCACATACTAATTTTTTCTTTAATCCAAATTACTATCTATTTGAATTTCCACTTTCTCCACTATCATTTTGAATTTCCACGATCTCCACTCATAGATTCACCGAAACTTTATCTTCCTGAAGTCTTGTAGAATATCTTCTAACTCTTCGATTTAGTCAAACACTTATCCTTTAAGTCCTATAAAAACTCGAATACTTATCTATAACTCTTCGAGTTTTTGTACCTGCAAAACACGTGGCTAAACCTAGCAAACTTATCTATTCATTAGTCAGTTTATAAAACTCGAAGACTTATCTATCCATGCGTATAAAAACTCGAACAGTTATCTAACTATTCGATTTTCATTACCGAACGCAGATGGAAAACACGTGACAACTTAAAACATTAAAAACACATGTGCAGATAACTTAACTATATGAGTTTTTCACATAATTATTCGACAAAAATGAAATGTTAACTATCTGAAAGTTTAACTATTGAAAATCTAACTATTCGAAAACTTTAACTATCCAAAATAAAAATGAAACTTTCCGATAATTTGTTAACATTTAATTATGTGACAATTATACTTAGAGAATATTATGTAGACTTATTTAAAAACTTTAATAAAGCATATATCATCAAAGAAAAATTCCTTACATTACTTAATAAAGCTCAAGTAGTCCTCTACTCTTACTTCTTCTATAATTCCCAAGGAACTTTTTGGAAATTTTAGAATAGGTCTAAGTCTTTGTCCATTATTTAAATATATTCTGATTTTTAGGATTTTCAATTTCTATAGCTCCATAGGAATAAATATTTAGAACTATGTAAGGTCCTGCCCATCTAGATCTTAATTTTCCTAGATGGTTATGAAGTTTAGTCATGTAAAGATATACTTCTTGTCCTATTTCAAAAGTTTTTGGAATAATTTTCTTGTCATGCCAAAACTTCATTTTCTCTTTTTCTTTTATAGTTTTTGAATAAGCTTCATTTCTAAATTCTTCTAATTCAATCAATTGTATTTTTCTGTTTTCAATAGCTTGGTTTAAATTAGTGTTTAGAGTTTTTAATACCCAATAAGCTTTATGTTCAATTTTAGCTAGTAAATGGCAACTTTTTCCATAAACTATCCTAAAAGGTGACATACCTAAGTCTTATAAGTAGTTCTATAGGCCCAAAGTGCATCTATTAATCTATCAGCCCAATCTTTCCTAGTAGGATTTACTACTTTTTCTAAGATTAACTTAATTTGTTTATTTGTACTTTCTACTTGTCCACTTGTTTGCATAAAAGCAGGGCACTAGATTCTCATATACTGCATGCCCTCTTTCTTGAGAAATATATTGCAGTAGACCTTGGAATTCAAAAAAATCTTGGATTTCTTGCATTCCATCCCAATTTACTGGTCTACTATAAATGATATTATAACCCCTAATCTCTTGGTATTTGTTAAAAGCTTCCTAACTCCAAAAGTGTACTTCATTTAAAACTGTTGCTTTAGAAGGATCAGGAATATGCATTTGTTACTCTTGAGGGGTTTGTTCTTGAACTTCCTCTTGACTACCAATCTGCATTGTCACTGTTCTTTCTGATTCTGTAGCAGATTGGGATGGAGTTTCGGGCAAATCAGCTTCTACCCTAATTTCTATTTCTTCTATTTGTACAGGCTGTAGACTAGTTTTAGCTTGTTTTTCTTCTTCTCTTTGCTCTTGCTGCTGCTACTCCTACTCCTCTTTAGAATCGGATAGCAGGTTTACAAAATTTGGCTCTACATGCCCTACTAACATTTGTCTTTCAGATTTAATCTCCTCTTGATATTCAGACACTATCTTTTTTCCTTTCCTTTTTCTAATTAATTGTGTCTGGTCTTCATCTTCCTCGTTTGAGATTAAATTCACAAAAATAGGCTCTGTAGGCTTTTGAGCCACAGGTACTAGCTCTTCCTATTTAACTCTTTCCATAATTACTGGTCTCGAAGGACTAGCTTCATCTCCTTTTGCAATAGGTCTGGTAGTAGCTTCACGATGATGTTCCACTTTGATTTTATATTGGGCTTTCAGCTTTTCTACAGTCCTCTTTTTGCACCATGCATCAAACACCAGATGTGCTATAGCTACTGCCAATTCTTTTGGTTCTCCTTGGTCTTTTCCTATTTGAACCAGTTCTTGAAATTCTCTTTTTTCTTCTTTAGTAGAAGGCCCCAAAATTACTGCTCGTTCCAACGACCTTGGTGGTGGAACTGAAGGTCTTGGCTGCTGTTCCTTAGGAATAGGTCTTTTAGCAGTCAGTTCCTCTTGTTCTTCATTTTCTTTCCTTTGTTGCTCCTAGATCGCCCATCGAGCTCGTCTACCTATGCGTTTTTTGAACCAGAGCCAAGACTTACGTTGGATTAGTTCTAGGGCAACTTCATTATTTGGCCTAATTTTTCTTTCTTTACTTACAGCAATTTTTGTAGCAACTTTGATTCTTGTTTCCATTATCTAAGGAATTTGTATACCCAAATCTACCAACTCTTTTCTCTAATAGAAAAGGTTAGATTCTACCTTTTGTAGCTCTTTTTCCCTCATCATATTTCTGATTTTCTGCCTCGTGTGTCATTCCTCCGAGTCTTTGAGAAATTCTGACATGTCTACTGCCTTCTCCCAGAACTCAGGTGTCATATTCCTCATCGTGAAGTTATGCAACGGAACAGAGTCGCTCTGATCTTTACTGTTCTATGTTCTAAATGATTCTGTGGATAATGCCCCCAAACCCTAAGTTTAATATAAATAAGCCCTAAGTTTAGGCAGGTAATCGAATCATTTCCCGCACATCTCTCACTCTCTCATCCGTGGAATTACGGTTGTTAGGTATTTAATTTTGATGATATATGCTTTATTAACATATTTAAATAAGTCTACATAATATTCTCTAAGTATATTTCTCTAAGTATAATAGTTAACAGATTATCGGAAAGTTTCATTTTTACGTCAGATAATTTAAAGATTTCCGAAGAATTAGATTTGCAATAGTTAAACTTTCGGATAATTAACGTTTCATTTTTGTCGAATACTTTATGTTAAAAACTCGTATAGTTAAGGTTATCTACATGTGTGTTTTTAATGTTTTAAGTTGTCACGTGCTTTCCATGTGCAGTAATGAAAAATCGAATAGTTAGATAACTGTTCGAGTTTTTATACGCATGGATAGATAATTGTTCGAGTTTTATATAAGAACTAACGAACAGATAAGTTTCTTTGTTTAGTCACGTGTTTTGTAGGTGCAAAAACTCAAAGAGTTAAAGGATAACTGTTCGAGTTTTTACAAGACTTAAAGGATAAATGTTTGACTAAATTGAAGACTTAGAAGATATTCTACAAGACTCTAGGAAGATAAAGTTTCGGTGAATCTATGAAGTGGAGATCGTGGAAATTCAAAATGTTAGTGGAGAAAGTGGAAATTAAAAATAGAAAGTAATTTGGATTAAAGAGAAAATTAGTACGTGGATTATGGATTATGGATTGTGGATCAAGTGGATGAACATGCTGAAGGTGAAAGACAACAGAGTTCGACTACTAATAGAGAGTACAAGCTACATTACAATAGAGGATCCCAATCTCAAAAACCAAGTCTGAATATTCAATCTAGATCCCTAACTAAAAAGTTAAGTTTGAATATTCATATTCTGAAAAATTCTCCAACATCAGAAGAAGTTCGAAATTCCAAGCAATTTTAGAAAAGGAGCTATAAACGTAAGAAGTCTGGAAATTTGACAACTAGAGAAGAAGAGATACAGAAGCTGAGCAAAGAGAAAGAAAGAAGCTGTGTGCATAAAGATCAGGTTATATACAATTCAAAATTAGTTTTGAATAAGAGCTTTGTTTTCCTATTTGAATTGTATATCGAACATTACTATATCAAAACCGTCAAGAAGGGAATTGAGCTGAAAAGATATTGTAAATTCTGTCTTGAAATAAAAGAATAGAATTTCATTTACGAGTGTTTTGTGCTCTTATTTTATCCGCTAGTATTTAATTACTAAAGACACAATTCACCCCCCCTCTTGTGATACAGATGATCCTACAACTGGTATTAGAGCTTTCATTATTATCATAATTAAAAGCCTTCATTTCTCTATTTAGGAATCAATTTTTCCTGTCATTTACTTCGGATCATTTGTTTAAAATGGATAATTCTGAAATCTTAGTTATGACTGAAGGACAGACTACTAATCATCCTCCTATGTTCGAAGGTAGCAATTATGGCTACTAGAAATATAGGATGAAAGTATTCTTTCAGTCAATTGATTTCAAATTATGGCATATAATTAGCAATCCTATAGTGTTAGTTACGACTCCCTATGATACTTGGACTTTTGATGAAAAGGAGCGAATGACACTAAATGCTAAAGGTTTAAACATCTTGTTTTGTGCTTTATCTCATGATCAATTTAATAAAGTTTCTGCATATCAAACTACATATGAGATATGGCATGCATTAGAAGTTGCCAACGAAGGTACTAATTAGGTCAAGGAATCTAAGATCAATATGTTAGTACATAAATATGTGCAAGTTGATAAAATGCAGCATATAAATGATAGCACACGATGCAAGAATTTCAAAAGAAATCTTCAGAAGAATCAAGCTAAGACATTTGAGAATTTTAATATTCTTGATCAATTTTCTTCATATTTAAAGAATATCAGATATTGGAAATCAAGTAATGTTAGAAATGAAATTTTCAACTCTGGTTTACATAGAGACAAATGTTCTGATAATTATAACACTAAGAGAAAGAAACGCAAGAATAATTATTAGAAAATAGATAAGTTGAAGTCTAAAAATATGGATTATTTTGATATGACTCTCTCTAAAATTCTTGGACCCACTCAAAAATGGGTTCCAAGAGATAAAATCTCTTTTTGACTGTTTTGTAGGTACACAAATCAAAATGGATAATGGACAGTGGAGCATCCAGCCACATGACTAGAGATATACGATTACTTATAGAAATAACAAAGACCAAGAACGGACAAGTTACCTTTGGAAATAAAAGCAAAACAAATATCCTTAGGTTTGGCAAGGTTCAGGTAACTGAGAAATGCTTTATAAATGATGTCTTATTAGTGGAAAACTTAGGTTTTAATTTATTGAGTGTTCCTGTTTTAATGAAGATTTATAGAGTAATTTTTGAAAAAGATTCCTACAAAATTATGGACATGTCTACAAACGAAATTTTATTCACTACATACAAGAAAGGATCTGTTTGTATTCTAAATTTGCCTTCTGATATTATTAAAGACAATGCTTGCTTAATTGCAAAATCGGATGAAGTCATTTTATGGCATAGAAGGCTAGGACACTCAAACTTAAAATTATTACAAAAGTAGTCTAAAAAGAATGTAGTTAGAGGTTTACCTAGTATTAAGTACTCGAAAGAGTTTATGTGTGATGCATGTCAACTAGGTAAATTACATAAAACATCCTTTAAAAGCTAAAATGAAATAACAAGCAAAAGAGTAGTAGAACTAGTGCATATGGATTTATTTGGACCTACTAGAACAACCAGTCTAGGAGGTAAACATTATGCTTTTGTACTAGTTGATGACTATTCTAGATTCACTTGGGTCTATTTTCTAGCTAATAAAATTGAAGTTTTTGAAATATTTAAGATATTCTGTAATAAAGTTCAGAATGAGCAAAATGTTAAAATTCAAAAACTTAAGAGTGATCATGGTACAAAATTTGATAATGATCAAATGGACACCTTTTGTAAAGAATTAGGCATAGATCATAGGTACTCATTTCCAAGAGCTCCTTCACAAAATAGGATAGTAGAACGTAAAAATAGATCACTTCAGGAAATGTCGAGAACCATGTTAAATGAGAATAAGTTACCCCTATTTCTCTAGGCAGAAGCAGTTCATACAGCATGCTATGTTATAAATAGAGTACATCTAAGACCAATTTTAGATAAAACTCCTTATGAAATATGGTATAACAGAGTTCCCAAAATAAGTTATTTAAAACCTTTTGGCTGTAAGTGTTTTATTTTAAACACTAAGGAACGAAGAGACAAATTTAAAGTCAAATCAAGTGAAGGTATTTTTGTTGGTTATTCCATTAAAAGTAAAGCATATAGAGTTTATAATAAATCAACAAAAACCATTGAGGAAACCCTACATGTGAAATTTCATGAAAATTCTCATTTGGATTTAAGACATGCTGAAAACTTTGATTTAGAAATTCTCCCAGAAATAGTATCGAATGATGTTGATAGAGAAATTGATAGATTATCTAACGGAATAAGAAATCTAAGTTTGAATGATGAAAATTTAGAAGAAAATAATGTCATACCTATAGAAAATGTGGAACAACATAGAAATTGGCGTTATGCTTCATCTCATCCTATTGATCAAATAATAGGCGATCCTAATCAAGGAGTTAGGACTTAGTCATCAGTAGTCAACATCTGTGGTGCTTATTCATTTGTTTCTTTGCTAGAACCTAAGAAAATTGAAGATGTCTTAGAAGATGAATTTTGGTATTTAGCTATGCAAGATGAGCTAAATCAATTTATAAGAAATGAGGTATGGGATCTAGTTTCACCACTTGAAAATCAGTCCATAATAGGAACAAGGTGGGTATTTAGAAACAAAGTAGATCAAGATGGACATATAGTTAAAAATAAAGCTAGATTAGTTGCTCAAGGTTACAAGCAAGAGGAAGGAATTGACTATGATGAAACATTTGCTCCTGTAGCTAGACAAGAATCAATACGAATTTTGTTAGCTTATGCTTATTATATGGATTTCAAATTATATCAAATGGATGTTAAGACTATTTTTTTAAATGGATATATAAAAGAAGAAGTGTATGTAAAACAACCTCTAGGTTTTGAAGATTCAAAACATCCTGAGTATGTTTACAAGCTTAAGAAGGCACTATATGGCCTTAAACAAGCTCCTAGGTCTTTGTATGAAAGATTATCTAAATTCCTTATGGAAAAAGGGTATTCTTTGGGAAAGGCAGATCACACTCTTTTTATCATGAAGATCGAAAAAGATATATTAGTAGTTCAAATCTATGTAGATGACATCATATTTGGAGCAACAAATGATAAATTAGTTGAGTCCTTTTCGAAAGACATGACTAATCAATTTGAAATGAGTATGATGGGGGAACTATCATTTTTCCTAGGCTTACAAATTAAGCAATTAGATCAGGGTACTTTTATTTCACAAGAAAAATATACTCAAGATTTATTAAAGAGGTTTGGTTTAGACAACACTAAAACAAAGAATACACCAATGAGTACTATCACCAAGTTGGATAAAGATGAATCTGGAAAAACTGTAGATGTAAAACAATATAGAAGTATGATTGGTTCATTACTCTATTTAACAGCTAGCCAACTAGATATTATGTTTAGTGTGTGTACTTGTGCTAGATATCAATCTAATCCTAAGGAATCACACCTAATTGCTATTAAACGAATTTTTAAATATCTATTAGGAACCATCAATTTCGGACTATTTTACTTTAAACACAGTTCTTTAAACTTAGTAGGTTATAGTGATGCTGATTTCGCAGGATGTAAGTCTGAAAGAAAAAGCATCAGTGGCACTTGTCAATTGTTAGGTAATTCTTTAGTGTCATGGTTCAGCAAAAAGCAAAATTGTGTAGCATTATCTACAACTAAAGTCGAATATATAACTACTGCACTTTGCTGTGCTCAAATCCTGTGGATCAGACAAACCTTAAAAGATTTTAATTTAGACTATGAACCAACTAAGATTTTCTATGATAGTAGTTCTGCAATAAGTTTATCTAAAAATCTTGTGTTACATTCACGAGCAAAACATATAGAAGTTCGACATCATTTTCTAAGGGATAATGTTATAAAAGGAAAAATAGTATTAAATTTTGTTCCTACCATAGAACAATTAGCAAATCTATTTACAAAACCCTTAAATGAAAATACTTTCTCAAAATTACGATTAGAACTTGGTATCTATAGGTTATCTGATATTTAAATGGTCTTATTCATGGTATTTTTGTTTTTTATAAGGTAGTTTTAGAATTTAATGTCTTTATCATTAAAAAAAAAAAACAAAATATCTATTTTCGAATTACAATTTTCTAGTAGTTAAAAATTTATGAAATTCTAACTTTTATTGAAGTCAATTTATTTAAGAAAAATTCAGAAAAGATTACTTAAGGACAGTTAAATTGATTCAATATGAGTGCCAACTATATTTTTGTTACTTATATATATGCTATTATAGAGATTTTAACAGGAAAATACATAGAAAGTATGTACTTTTTATTAAAGGAAAGTTATTAACATTCTGTTAGAAAAAAAAAAAATTAAGTCTTGTAGTTGCCTCTAATTTAATTTATTGTCTTGTTTTATTTTTTGTTTGTTTTTGTCTGTAATTACTTAAGTAATTAAGTCCGTTGGGGGATCTTAAACCCTAGTTACTTAAACCAACTGGTTTGGGATGTGCTGATTGAAAACTCATTTTGCAAGTAATTCAGATTATATTTAAAATAAAAAAAAATTATTACCTATTCTCACTTGTCATTGAGTAACTGATTATCTTTCCCCTAAGCAAAGGATTGTGATCACGTAAAAAGATGATATTGTGGGAAGTAATACATAAAATATATATATGAATATAAAAAAAAAAAAAAGGGTGATGTACTAAAGCTTAATTAATCTTTCAAGGTGTTATAACAATCCTGCCATAATCTGTGCATATAATCCTTGTTATTTTTTTGTTATTATCTACTCTTTACACATAATGTACAATCTTTATTGTCTTAAGTTTGTGTACTCATTATTGAATTCTTTTTAAGTTTCTAAAGGTATATCTTTATGAATTATCTTTTGTAAACTGAATAAGATAAAAGCTAGAAAGTCTAAATTGTTAACTCTACTACTTATTTCTGTCTTTAATTCAAATTAAATTAAAAAAAAAGGAGAGACTCAAATCTATTTAAGACTTAGCATCCTCTTTAAGTAAGTTATTTGACCTTTTAAAGCTAAATCTACTTAGGGCTTGGCAACCCACATTAAGTACGCCATAGATTCTTTATACTACATTTATGTAGGGGGAGCAATTTCTCATATAATAATTCATCTCTTATGAACTATTATATGTTTTCATGAAAGAATCTGCATAAATTTCAAGAAATACACTTTAATTAAGTACATTTCTAAAATATCGGTGACTTGTAGATTTTTTAATTCTTAAGTATCTAAATTCTCTATTGTTTTGACAAGTTATATTGCAAGTATCGAATAGTTGTGTTTTAAAATGTTTAATAGACCATTTTATTATTTCCTGAAGTACACGTGTCGAAACCAAAATGCATGACTTAAGTGGATTTTCGGTAAGTTATCTGTAACTCTCTGAAATGCGTCTAGGGATCGAAAAGTTAGATTTGTAACTGTCTGAAACATCTCTTTATTATAAAACTACTTAAGTATACGTGTCATGTTGAGTATTTTTGTTTTGATGATGTGTGCTGAATGAAAATAATCATATTTGCTCAATTACTATTGCTTGTGAAAAGAAATTAAAATCATCAATTAATATAGGAAAAGCTTACTAATATAAATACTTGTCTGTATTGGATCTGAAGTTAATAACTAGTCGTTTCGTTGCATTAATTTCTCATTTAGCTAAACGTTAAGTTAATGTGTGTTTTTATTGAAAAGCATGATATGTTTTAAAGTTATATCTTTTATATCATGAACAGTGCACGTTTAGACAACTCATTAAGTTAGAGTTTTGTTTGTATAGAGGTCACGTGAGAACTCGTTAAGTTAGAGGCTTAAAGGTTAAAATAGGTCACGTGATAACTCGTTAAGTTAGTGAGTAAAAGAAGAGACGAACTCGTTAAGTTAGTGTTATACACGTGATGAAATTATAAGTTACGAATGTTATATTGTATCACGTGAGGTGCACATGTTTAACTTGTTAAGTTAACATAACTAAACGCGTTGAGTTGCTATATTGAACACTAAGGCAACGCGTTAGGTTAGCATTATAAACTTAAGTTGTTATTTTTGCACGTGGTAAAATTCTTATTATAAAAACATTTGTTTATTACTAAATCGGTGAGTTAAAGTTTTTTTTGGAGACTTACAGGCGTAACTATCCGAAAGGTAACTTAAGTCATGTTTTCAAGTCTTGACACGTGTCTCACTAGTTTTATAATATAAAGAGTTTTTCAGTGACTTACAATCGTAACTATCCGAAACTTAAATTGTTTTCGGTGAGTTATCGTTTAACCTTTCGAAAGAAAGGTTAAGCTGGTTCGTTGAGTTAGCATAACACCACAGACTTAGTTCGTTGAGTTAGCATAACACCACAGACTTAGTTCGTTGAGTTAGCTACAGTACTTGTCACATGAAATGGCACATGAGGAACTCGTTAAGTTAGAAACGTTAAGTTATATATATATACTTGTGTTACTCGTTTAGTTAACATTAAAGTAACGACTTCTTATTACACTAATGACAAATTTTTGGACGAGAAAGTTTATTTTGCAGGAAATTTTTCAGAGATCCAGGATTGATGATTAAAGAAAATTTGAAATATAAACGTGGGTTAGAACGTGTGTGTTTCGATGAAGGAAAAAGAAAAGACATGGAGAAGTGGAAAACTGGTAGTGGTTAAACATGAAGGATATGCATGAAATGAAGATATAGTATAAAAGGCATAGAATTCTCATTGATCAAACCATCCATGCACACAAAACGAAAAATCTTTTCAAGGATCAAACCATCCCTGCACACCAAAAGAAAAATCTTTTTCAGGGATCAAAAACACCTCTTAGGGCAAAATCTCTTAAGTGGAAGAAAATTCAATGAAGCATAACAAGGTAAGATTTTCGTCACTGAAGATTTGAAGTATCAGAAGAATGAAAATTCAGTGAACCATAAAAAGGTAAGATTTTCGTCACTGAAGATTTGAAGTATCAGAAGAAAGAAAATTCAGTGAAGCATAAAAAGGTAAGATTTTCGTCACTGAAGATTTGAAGTATTAGAAGAAAGCAAATTCGGTGAAGCATAAAAAGACAAGATATTCGTCACTGAAGAATTGTTGAAGAAGAAAGAAGAAAAAGAAGAAGAAAGAACTCAAATAGTGAGAAATGTTTTAAATTTCGCAAATTAGTTTTCTCTATTTGTAGTTATGAAATTGTATAGATGAAACATGGTATCGAAATATAATTGCATCTACAATTTCTAAGGAGAATTGAATTGTATATTGTAATTGAAACCTTCAATAAAAATGATTTTATGAAAACAATGTCTCGACTTGTTTTTGAGTTTTAAAGTTTCAATTATATTTTAGAAAATATTAAAAATACACAATTCACCCCCTTCTTGTGTAGCCATACGATCCTACATGTCGTGATCTGGAATATTGACCTAAGTTATCTTTCAAAAGGTTATCTGTAACTCTCCAAAATGCACCTAAGCATCGAACAGTTAGGTTTATAAGTCTTCGAAACTTTCTGAACACCTTAAGTTCAAATTATGCACGTGTTGAATTTCACTGCTTTATAATGTCTCAGTTGAAACTCGAACAGTTATGTTTAACTCTTCGACTTTTCACACCTATTCCTTCGAGAAACTCGAACAGTTATCATAAGTCTTCAAGTTTTCTCACTTTTCACTTTGCCTGAAGTTATTTTCTTTATATGAACAGTTACGCTAAGTATTCTGCAATTGTTGGTTGTAAAACTTGTATAGTTATTGCAAGAACTCGAGTTATTTATCGGTAACGAATCTTATATTTATGATTTCAATGATTGAATCCGTTTATCCATTTATAAACTCGAAGAGTTAAAAATGTTTTACTAACAACCTTTCATGTTTCTACCTTGGTACAACCCTAGCTTCACAATCTTTACTTCCACTAAGTTCTACAATGCAAAGCGAAGATTAATCAACAATGTCAGGACGTGGAAGAGGACGTGGTAGAATGACCAAAGTGCAAAAAAGAGAGCTAGAAATTCAGAAAATACAAAGTGAAATCAATGACATTTACTCTAGGTACACTTTTTCAAATGAAGTACTACACAAAGTAAGAAAAGCTGTTCAATATGAGAAAAATTTCCATTAGAAATTTATTCAAAATTATGTTGAAACACAGTTTAAACTAAAATAAACTGAACTTTCTGCATTGCATTTATGGAAAAGAAACTTACAACCTAACCCTGCGGTTGTAAGTTCTGGACATGTACTAGAGACATCGATATAGTCTATCACCTATTATGGAAAGAAGTGGGGACCAATGATTGAAAATGCAAATAGGGAATTACAATCCTTATATTCCCAACATTATTTTCCCCTAGCTATTTTAGATGATATTAAACAGTATATAGATGAACAGAAAACTGCCACTAGCAAAATGGGCCTTCGAAGTGAAGGACAAAGAGTTTATCAACTTAAAATGGCAGAGGTGGAGAGCTTAAAACTCTATATTCCATTATTACCACCTAGGCATCATGGTGAAGGACCATCAAGACCCTAGGTGCCTTTAATAGGAGAAATTAAGACAATTTTAGAACCTCCTGCACAACCTGAAACACTACAGACATATAGTCGGAAAAAGAAAAAGACAATTGAATATTTTGGACTAACTATAGGTGTACAAGGAATATTGCAGCAAAAAGAAGAATTAGTGAAAAATGGAAAACTATGCTCCATTGCAGAAGCTGGACAGACATTTTTGTCAAGAATCCCAACAGATGTGACAAATATTGGCTTACAAGCATATACTCTAAGGTATTGTGTCACATTAGTGCATAATGTATCTTTTAATACAATGAACAGTTTTTCACACAATGCTGCAAGCACACATTCTTTTCCTCCGGAAAGAGAGAATGTAGGAAATTTTGATGATACATATAGAAATGATATCCAATTTGATGATATTTTTGATAACATAGACACTGAGTCTATGAATTTTGAAGATATTTCATCTGAAGAGGAATGTACAGATATTCTTCCTCTTATTGTATCTCGAACAGAGACTTTTGAATTTTGGTACAGTTGCTTATACTACACTTTATATATATGGTTATGTCTGTTACACTATATAGTATACTTGTTGATAAATATATATAATCAACAACATACACAGTTACAAATAGAATATGATACTACCAATGTCTCACATATACAAATTTCAGAAATATAGGATGATTCTATTCCACAAACAGATATAGAACATTCTTTCATACAGAGATAGTTAAATAGATCAAATATAGATATACATGTTGCTGATATATAGATTGTTACAAAGACTGTTGTTACTAAAATGTTTCCAGAAGAACAAACAGAAGAAATTCAGCAAATTATTGATACGACAATAACAAATATTTCAAACATTTATACTAGTTTTGATGGCAATTCCACCAGTTCTGAAAGATCTGAAAATATAGATGTTGTTGATAATATTGAAACAAGTCCCAAATCAGAACATCATGATAGGAAAATACCTAATCCTGAACAAACTTTAGATGAAAATACACTATTATGGTTCAGAAATAATTCCTGTTATGACAAATTTCAGACATAAAACTTTTACAGTTTTATATTCAAGACCAGGTAAGTTTGAAGGGATGACACACATACAAGAACTGTTTGAATTTTGAAGGCTTGTTGACTCTACTCCTACAACAGTCAGGCCATCTTGCTATACCTAAACTTATCAGTTGTTTTTACTCAAACTTAATAGTGAAAGAAGGTATTCATGTTTCTAATATACAAGACAATGACATATGTTTAACTCCAGATTTACTTCATTAGGTACTTGGTCTGAAAAATGGAGGAGTTAAATTATCAAAAAGAAAACAGGTTTATCGATTGGGATGGGATATTACAAGTTTAGCCAAAGATCCAACTGCCAACAAACCATTGAGATTACTAAATGACTTAAATGGCCAAGCATGTTTTATTGCAAAAATATTGCATGCTACATTGTTTCTGAGGTTTGGTCATGGAGCAGAAGTTGGCAGATGTTGTCTTTATGCTACATACGCATTAATAAACCATATACAAGTGAACTGGTATGATATTTTTATTTCTTATATCTTACATTTGTAGAGTAAATTATTTTATGATGATACGATTTTGAGAATTGTGGCAAGTCAAACAAATATTACACCTTGGCCACAGAAAAGACTAAAGTCAAGATCTTTCTCTACAATGGAACTCTAAAAATACCAAGAAGCAGATACACCTATCCTCAAACAACAATAACAACAAGATTGGCAAACACAGTCACACCCACAACAGCAACAATCCACACAATTTACAGAAACACAACAACATATAGATATACAACAAGGTATACATACAGAAATACATACAGGTATAGATACAGACATACATACTGAATTTTTACAACAACCATCACAAGTTTCTCAAAATGATTTAGATCAAGTATTAGTTGATCAGATAAACAGAGTTAGTACAAAAATTGCAAAGAAAATTTTTGATACTCTAATTGATATTTTTCGAAGACAAAGAGGCTTGTGATTATACAAATTATGTATTACATGATTTATTTTTTGTAATTTGTAACCAAAACTATTATGTAAACTGTTTACTAATTTTAATGTTACATGATTATTTTTCATAGTTTATGATATTAAATAGTTTATGCTTAATCCATAAATCCTATGTATGTTTGAAACTATCGTTTTGATTAATATATACTTAGTAAGATTTCCTTCCTTACATTTAACTTGCTTAACTTCCTAAAGGGGGCGAAAATAGTTTGTTTACTTTTTTATAATGTCAAAAAGGGGGAGATATAAATTATGTGACTTATTAGGTTTTGACATCATCAAAAAGGGGGAGATTGTTAGGTATTTAATTTTGATGATATATGCTTTATTAACATATTTAAATAAGTCTACATAATATTCTCTAAGTATATTTCTCTAAGTATAATAGTTAACAGATTATCAGAAAGTTTCATTTTTATGTCGGATAAATTAAAGATTTACGAAGAATTAGATTTGCAATAGTTAAACTTTCGGATAATTAACGTTTCATTTTTGTCGAATACTTTATGTTAAAAACTTGTATAGTTAAGGTTATCTACACGTGTGTTTTTAATGTTTTAAGTTGTCACGTGTTTTCCATGTGCATTCAGTAATGAAAAATCGAATAGTTAGATAACTGTTTGAGTTTTATACGCATGGATAGATAACTGTTCGAGTTTTATAAAAAGACTAACGAACAAATAAGTTTCTTTGTTTAGTCACGTGTTTTGCAGGTGCAAAAACTCGAAGAGTTAAAGGATAAGTGTTCGAGTTTTTACAAGACTTAAAGGATAAATGTTCAACTAAATTGAAGACTTAGAAGATATTCTACAAGACTCTAGGAAGATAAAGTTTCGGTGAATCTATGAAGTAGAGATCGTGGAAATTCAAAACGTTAGTGGAGAAAGTGGAAATTAAAAATAGAAAGTAATTTGGATTAAAGAGAAAATTAGTACGTGGATTATGGATTGTGGATCAAGTGGATGAACATGCTGAAGTTGAAAGACAACAAAGTTCGACTACTAATAGAGAGTACGAGCTACATTACAACAGAGGATCCCAATCTCAAAAACCAAGTCTGTATATTCAATCCGGATCGCTAACTGAAAAGTTAAGTTTGAATATTCATATTCTGAAAAATTCTCCAACATCAGAAGAAGTTTGAAATTCCAAGCAATTTTAGAAAAGGAGTTGCAAACGTAAGAAGTCTGGAAATTCGACAACTAGAGAAGAAGAGATACAGAAGTTGAGCAAAGAGAAAGAAAGAAGCTATGTGCATAAAGATCAGGTTATATACAATTCAAAATTAGTTTTGAATAAGAGCTTTGTTTTCCTATTTGAATTGTATATCGAACATTACTATATCAAAACCGTCAAGAAAGGAATTGAGTTGAAAAGATATTGTAAATTCTGTCTTGAAATAAAAGAATAGAATTTCATTTACGAGTGTTTTTTGCTCTTGTTTTATCCGCTAGTATTTAATTACTAAAAACACAATTCACCCCCCTCTTGTGATATAGATGATCCTACAATGATTAACTCCATGGACTAAGTTTGTGGACTTAACTACAGTACTCCATTGAGTTATAGTTAACTCAACGGGGTAAGTTCGTTAACTTATCCTAGACGCAATGGAGTAAGTTCATTGAGTTAAGTGTAACTCAACAAACTTTTCGTAAAGTTATATCTAATAAAAATACATTTAATAATATTTTTCTTCTGTCAAGACCAAAGAATTTCCGATCTAACTGATTCTTAATTTTTTAACACTTTAAAAGTTTTCGGTCAAATCGTTGCATTCCTTGGTTGAACCGAAATTACATATTTTCTCTTTTTTTTCTATCAATTGAACTGATACTATACTTCGGTAACATCGACACTTAACTAAATATAATATATATATATATATTATGTTTTTGCATTTCGGTTAGACCGATGGATCTTGTCAGTTGAACCATAATGATTTTTTTCTTTTTAAAACATGTTTCGGTAAAACCGACAATTTCTTCCAGTTGAACCGAGACTATGTTTTAAATAATTTTTTATTTTTTTATTTATTTTTATTTTTTATTACTAAGAAACTTTCTTACTAAGTAAAGCTCGAGTAGTCCTCTACTCTTCCTTCTTCTATAATTCCAAAAGAACTTTTTGGTATCTTCAAAATAGGTCTAAGTCTTTGTCCATTTACTTTAAATATGTTCTGATTTTTAGGATTTTCAATTTCAATAGCTCTATAGGGATAAATATTTCGAACTATGTAAGGTCTTGCCCATCTAGATCTTAATTTTTCTGGATGGTTATGGAGTCTAGTCATATAAAGATATACTTAGTAAGGTTTTTGGAGTCTTGTAAAGATGGAATCTTGTCCTATTTCAAAGGTTTTTGGAATAATTTTCTTATCATGCTAGAACTTCATTTTCTCTTTTTCTCTTACAGTTCTCGAATAAGCTTCATTCCTAAATTCTTCTAATTCAATCAATTGTATTTTCCTATTTTCAGCAATTTGATTTAAATTAATGTTTAGAGTTTTTATGCCCAATAAGCTTTATGTTCAATTTCAATTAGTAAATGACAACTTTTTCCATATACTAGCCTAAAAGGTGACATACCTAAGCTTGTCTTGTAAGCAGTTCTATAAGCCCAGAGTGCATCTATCAATCTATTAGCCCAATCTGTTCTAGTAGGATTTACTACTTTTTCTAAGATTAAATTAATTTGTTTGGTTGCACTTTTTACTTTTCCACTTGTTTGCGGATGATATGATGTTGCAATTTTGTGGTTTACTCCATATTTCTTCATTAAGGCTTCAAAACTACTATTACAGAAATGAGTTCCTCTATCATTGATAATAGCCTTAGGTATTCCAAATCTAGCAATTATATTGGTTCTTATAAAATGTATTACCACTTTGTTGTCATTAGTTTTTGTAGGAATAGCTTCTATCCATTTAGATACATAATCCACCCTCAACAATATATAATTAAATTGATTAGACATAGGAAATGGACCCATAAAATCTATTCCCCACACATTAAAGATTTCAACCTCAACAATAGGATTAAGAGGCAGCATATTCCTCTTTGATATTCTTCCTATTTGTTGACATTTTAAACAGCTTAAGTAGTATTTATGAGCAACTTTGAATAGTGTTGGCCAATAAAATCCACATTGCAATATTTTTGTAGCAGTTTTCCTTGAACCAAAATGCCCTCCACATGCTTGGTCATGGCAGAAAGACAATATGCTCTGATATTCAATTTCTGGAACACACCTCCTTAAAACCAGATCAAGACATTTCTTAAATAAGTATGGGTCTTCCTAATAGTAATATCTCACTCTTGAAAAGAATAATTTCTTTTCCTATCTATTCCAATCCTTAGGTGTTAAACCAGTAACTAAGTAATTAACTATGTTTGCATACCAAGGCATTGTGTTGATGGTCATTAACTGTTCATTAGGAAAATTATCCTTAATTTCAATATTTGATTTTTCTATTTGTAATCTTGATAAATGATCTGCTACTACATTCTCACAACCTTTTTTATCTTTAATTTCTAGATCAAATTCTTGTAATAATAATATCCATCGGATCAATCTAGGTTTAGTCTCTTTCTTTGCTATTAGGTGTTTTAAAGCTGAATGATCCATGTATACTATCACTTTAGCTCTAATTAGATATGATCTAAACTTTTCTAAGGCAAACACAACAGCTCTTTTTCAGTAGTTGTGTAATTAACTTGAGCATCATTTAAGGTTTTGCTTGCATAATGAATCACACTAGGAGATTTTTCTATCTTCAATCCCAGCACTGCTCCTACAGCAAAATCAGATGCATCACACATTAATTCAAATGGATGGCTCCAATCAGGTGCTTGAATTATAAGAGTTGAAATTAAGCTAGTTTCAAGCTTGAAAAATGCTTTTTTGCAATTTTTATTAAAGTTGAATGGGACATCTTTTAATAGATTAGTTAAAAGTCTAACTATTTTCCTAAAATATTTAATAAATCTTCTATAAAATCCAGCGTGTCCTAGAAATGATCTAATATTTTTTACTGATTTAGGTTCTGGTAGATTAGAAATTACTTCTATTTTAGCTTTATCTACTTCCAACCCCTTCTTTAAAACAACATGACCCAAGACGATTCCTTGATTAACCATGAAGTGACATTTTTCCCAATTTAGAACCAGATTTTTTTCCATACAGCGTTTTAATACTTGGTCTAAATTGTCTAAACACACTTCATATGAAATTCCATAAACAATAAAATCATTCATAAATATTTCTAAAAATCTTCAGTCATTCTAGTGAATATGCCCTACATACATGTTCGTGTTTTCCCAGCACTACACTAGAAAAACTTGGATTTGTTACTTCTATTTTTACTTAGTTAATTTATCTTTATGCCTATTCTTTCTTTTAGAAGTAAACAAACAACCTTTAATACAATTTAGATATTAATTCCAATTTGTACTTTAACTGGAAGTGCACAGTGTCTATTGTATCAGTGTGCAAGTACAAGTCAATCCCATAGGGAATTGCTGACGAATTTAAGAAATGTTTGATTGTGAACAATTCAAATTTATATTCAATAAGCACTTCGTTGAGTTACAGTTAACTCAACGGACTAAGTTCGTTGAGTTATGGATAACTCAACGGACTATCCTCGTGGACTTAAGTTAACTCCACGAGCCTGTCTATTCTTTATAATACTACTATTTACAGAGGAATTCGGCCAACCATTGGGCGATTCCACAGATTGTAAATAACATCAATTAAGCTTTTTAATGCTAGTTAACATTGGATTTATCATTAAGCAATACTAACATTCAGATGATTCAAACAGTAACCATTAAAATCTTTAAGTTGTTTTGTACGAACCAATTTCAATAAACTATAAAATTAAAACTAACATAAAACAATCATAAAACTGATACAGATAACATTAATCACGATACAACACAAACAATACAACACTTAAATACAACATACAAACAAAGATAAATTGCTTTTGGTATTTTTGTTTTGATGTGAACATGGAAATGGGCGAAAGGTGAAATGTAAAGTAATTTCACTTGACAGTAAATACTTCCGACACTACTTGCAACGTGATTACACCACTGAAAATTGAACCACTTACAATTCTATCTCCTCTCCCTATAGAATCGCGAGTCCAGAATTGCAAGATGATCTCCTCTTCAGCATACAGGCATCAACCCGAAGCCAAGGCTAAAAGCTTTACGATCTCCTGAAATATGAGTCGGCGCTTGGTGAAAATGTCTTCCCTTCCCGCGACGTGATCACTCCTCACAGTGGTTGTTAGGCATTGTGTTTGGCTCAGAATCGACCCGACATCAAGCAAGTATCCTCACAAACCTTCGATGATTGGTGATTATGGTGCTGATAACGATGGTTGGTGTGATACTTCAGAGAATCGCCGATACTGTCTGCAGAAAGCTTGGTGCTCCTCCTCTGTATACACTGGCCGTCCATCGATCACACTCTTTCTTTTTTTCTTCTTTTCTTTTATATTTCTTTAGTGGTAACTACTTCTGCTTGAATGATCAGTTAGATTTCCTTCCTTCAGATCAACGGCGATGATTTCTTTCTCCCTACGCGATTGAATTCCTGCGTGATACGTGCGAACGTTGTTTTTCCTTCCAACTGTCTGTTCCTGCAATCGCTATAGTGGCATATTAGAAAATATATAGTCCGTGGAGTTACAGATAACTCAATGGACTTCTTTCATTGATTTAACTATAAAACACGTGCAAAAATAACAACTTAAGTTTGTAACGCTAACCTAACGCGTTGCCTTAGTGTTCAATATAGCAACTCAACGCGTACAGTTATGCTAACTTAACGAGTTATAACTTAAGTAAATCTACCAGATCTCGACACGTGTCAGTAGTAGTTTAAACATAAAATAACATTTTGGAGAGTTACAGGTATAACTATCCGATGCTCAGATGCATTTTCGGATACTTAAGAATTTCACAGCCTACAATTTACCAACAGTTCATAAATGTACTAAATTTACATTAATTCCCTAAAATTAAGCAAATTCTTCAATTAAAGCATATAACAGTGCAATTATAACATAATGGCTTAATTCTCATATGATAAGCTAAATATTATGCAATTAACCATCATTTAACTGTTAATAATATGCACTTTTTCATTTTAAATACTTCCCCCATACCTAAATTTTGCTAGTCCCTTAGCTAACTAAGATCTAATTAATTGGTCTTTCAAAAAGTGCTAGAATTAATTCTTCCCCTTTTGTTTTTTTTTCTTCTGTTCAGCATAAACATATAATCTGTATGTTTCAGTAATGAACCTGCAAAGATATTTAGAATATATGTAAATTACATACAAAGTATATCATCTTCATATAGGTGTTAATTATATTATCGTTTGTTCTTCTTTTCATCATTTGTAATCCTGAATTTTCCAATAAGTTTTTCTAGAAGAAATTTCAACAACATACGAATCAAAGTACAATCCAATTCCATCTGATTAAGACAAGTAGAATAAAGAATTGTATTTCCATTAAACAACTTCAAAAGTCAATTCCAGATTCATATTTCAGCAATTCTAGATAACAGAAAATATACTCGATTCATAAGATATCTGTATTTCACAAAACACTTGTATCTTTTCAGAACAGTATATATATATATATATATATATATATTTGTACTTTAAAAGTTAATTTGACAAGCTTGAATCATGCAATAGCTTTCTAATGTACCCATGTAACGAGCTTTCAGTCAACAATCCCAGATCTGATCAAGATCTTAGGTTGCCAGATTTTCAAAGTCCTTTTTCAGGTCAACAATCCTTACATACCTATCTGCTCAAGTACAAAAGGCTTGTGATCAAACAAGTCAATAAACTCTCAAGGTTTTTTTTTTCTTTTCTTTTTTTTTTCTTCTTCTTTTTTTTTTCTAAAAATAAATGCACACACAAAACAAAGCATTAATCACATACTGTATATGCACGTATTTCATTAATACAGATGCAGTAAAACACCAATCTCATATAATCCTACTTCTATCATTTACTAAAAATATGAATCCATAACAATAAGCTCATACTTTATCTGTAGTTTAATAAGATCTACACATAAATCATTCTACAAGTTCAATCAATCAAAGTAAATATATCTTTCATCATATGTGTTTCATTTAATCTAGAATTCACATCTCAGCTCCTTCAGGACTTCAGATAATTTTCTGATTAAGCATTAAATATTCTGATTTCATTTTAAAATCGAGAAACTGTTAAACTCATGAAATTCAGAAAAATCATAAGATACTATATCTAGATTTACATAAATAATAAATTCTATAGCATCTTCTATAGCCTTCTAAATATAACATTCAAGTAGTTTATAAAAATTTTACAGTCTCAATTATCGGATAGTTACAGCAAATTCATAAAAATTTTCAATTTCCTCAAAACTTTGCAGTACCATTTTAATTCCTTTAATTAACAAACTTACATGACTGTTACTTTAATTACCTCCCCCCCATACCTACATTTTGCATTATCCTCAATGTAAAAAATTTGACAATAAGTACAGTAATTGTAGTAGGCATGAATAAAGTTTTGTTTGATTTAAAATTCAGGATAAGTAATTGGTTACATACCTTGTTCCATTTGTATCTCTTTCTGCATATTCTGATTTTTGATTCTGAAAAACTTTTCATTCCCAGATAAACACAGAATATAAAACAAAATAACATTTAACAAATATTAATAAATCAGTGTCTTGTGTGGAACCCTGGCTCCTATGCCTTTGGTGGCTCACAAGCAAGCTAGTTGATTTCCCAGAACAGATATCAACAAACTGGATTGATATTTTGTTTTGTTTGTTTTTTTTTTAAAAAAAAAAATAAATGCAGAATACACACGTTAAACACACAAAATCACAGCTTAAGAACATGATTGAAAAGTAGAAACAAATGGAATAAATGTATCAGTCCAAGCAAACTTTTTAGGTATAGTTCTTCTTGCTATTAATTCTGTTTTAATGTAGTTCTTGTTCCTTTTTAATTTGTAAACATGCAATATATTATAAATTAGAAATACGAGTGTATTACCATTAATGATATGTAATGCAAAAAGGGATCCTTTTTGGTTCTAGGGTAATGTAGCAATTTCTATTTCTACATCTATTTCAATATACTCCTCTTCCCACTTCCATTCATTCATGTCTTCCTAATCCATATTTGAAATTTCATCAGTTCATCCCACCATCTTATCAGACATAAAGTAGGATAATCTTCTTCATTATACCACATTCCTATTTGAATTTTATTAAATTTTTTAGATGGTGGTTTAGCTATTTCACTCGGTACAGGTAAAATTTCTATATAATCATCATAACTGTCTATGCTCACTATGTATAAATCAGATCTATATGCTATTGATATCTCCGTGACTAAATTGATATAACCATCAAGTATGACATGTGTTTGGTTAATTAATGATTTATGTCCTAGATATATTATAATGTTTTCATTCCAAGATCTATTCAGAAAATTGTACACACTTAAGCGTAAATCTTCACCCCAATTTCCTGTAGGTCTCCAATAATATAATTTTTTAGGAATTGCAGAATTTTTATCAAAAAATATTAAAGCTGACCCACAATTTTCAGTTGGTGCTTCAAATATATTCGGTCTTCCTATATTACATTCTTCTCCTGTTATAGGATTTCTTATCAAAATCTCAGGTAATGATAAACTTGCATACCTTGGTCTTGTCTTGTATATGATTAATCCTTCATCTATCCCCATAATATGACTCATTCCTTCTAATGCATTAGGTGGAATTCCAGTAGTTTCTTCCATAGCCAGATATTCATGGGTATTTGAACTACGATTAAATGACGTCCATATGCATCCATCTCTAATCTTAGTCATTTTTGCAGCTTGTAGTCCCTGAAAATATTTTTCTTCAATGCAGTCTTTAATTTCCTTTGATACACAACACATCCGGCACAGATCTTTAGCTGACAAGTTACTTAGTACTTCCCTTAGTGCATCCATTGGTAATTGCATCAATTCCATTTGTTGATTCTGTAAAATAAAAACAAAAATTTAGTAGAGACAAAAATTAACATAACTACTGCACACCCTCGTGGAGTTATGGCATAACTCAACGGACTAAGTTCGTTGAGTTAGAAATTAACTCTACGATACTATTAACTTAAAATAAAAACATATATACATACAGATAGTTGCTTCAGATATGCTGCTTCATTCAGCTGCCCTCCTAGAAGAGGTATCAATTTCATTAACCGTTCTATTGACAGGATTAGGTACAGCTTGTATTGGCAATCCTCCAGTAGGTCTAACTTCCATTGGTTCCTTCTGTCTAAGTGGTATATTTCTATTCTGATTTTGATTTACAACATTTCCAAATATAAATTCTAGACGATTGTTTACTTGTTGGATTATCTTTTCTAATTTCTCTATTCTAGCTCCTTGTTCAATTAATACTTCATAACTTATGTTCTTCTCATTTATATTTTCTCCTCCCTGGAAATTGTTGTTTCTCCAAGATAAATTCAGGTGATTTCTCCAATTAGGATTATAAGAATTTCCCAAGTTATCTCTCTAGTTTCTAGCATAAATAATATCTAAGTCATTTATGTTTGTATTCTTTTCTGCTAGCTTTTGATTTAATGATAACTCTTCTATTTTCTTTGTTAATTCATTTAATTTCACCTCAAGCATAGTATTGGAATCTATTTCATGCATTCCTCTTGGCAATAATCTTTTGTCTGTAATAACTTCAACCGAATTTTCCCACTGTGTAGTTCTTTTTGCAAAATTTTCTAAATATGCCCATGCTTCTTCACTACATAATTTTAAAAATCCATTTTGACCAGTAGATTCTAATAAAGATTTCATTGAAACATCTATGCCTTCATAAATTATGCCTATTAATTGTGCTTTACTCATTGCATGATGTGGACATTGAGTTAGTAAATCTTTAAATCTTTCAAAATATTTCCAAAATGATTCACCCTGTTTTTGGCTACACATTAATATTTCTTTCTTCTTTTTAATCGTTTGATGTGTTGGATAGTATTTTTCCAGAAAAACAGAGCAAAATTCAGTCCATGTAGAAATTAAATCAGGCGATAGAGTATATAACCATCTCTTAGCTGTATCTTTTAAAGCAAAAGGGATATATCTAAGTTTAATAGCATCTATACTCATGTTTGGCATTCTCATCATTTGACAAACTTCGTTAAATTCTCTAAGGAAATAATAGGCATCCTCTCTTTCTAATCCATGAAAATGTGGCAATTGACTAATATAATTAGATTTCAGTTCAAACCTATCTCCCTCAAAGTTTGGCAATCGAATACATGAAGGTTCATCAATTAATTCAGGATACAGAATCTCTCCTAATGGTTTTTCTACTGGAGCAGCCATCTCTACGTTCTCTTTTAAAGAAAGGTTAGCTACACCTCAAAGAATTTCGTTAAAGTTCAGTTCAGAAAATTTTTCAGTACTCCTCTACAATGAAAATTCCTAGGTAGGTGTTCTTACTAATCGTTTAGTGCTTAGAGAATGAGTCCATGTACTCATAAATAAATAGTAGAAGATTAATTACATACCAGTCTAAAGCTTTCCATTCTATAAATATTTGTTGTCGGATGAAGGTTGAATCAGCTGCTTCTCCTTCATGTTCCTCCAATGCTTTCTCCTTTCTCTTAAAAGTGTTGGTAACTCGTAAATAACATTCTATTTCATATATATACTGCGCATCCATAAAGTGAATAAATCTCGTTGCAAGAACGTGTCTTGCAACGTGCATCGTGGTTCCTATTTTAATGGGTACGTGTACCACTACTAATTTCAAATTTTGGTAACCGCTAAACCGACGAAGTTTCGTTTGTGGTTAAAAGAATAACTGTTCTGCTTAATCCACGAACTAACCTCGTTGAGTTACAGATTACTCAACAGAACACAGTCGGTTACTGTTGCTAACTCCACGGACTAACTTTATTGAGTTACAGATAACTCAACGGAGTGACCTGATATTATATTACTGACCTCGTGGAGTTACGGTTAACTCAACGGACTTACTTCATTGAGTTAACACTTGGCAACTTCTAAGTTTTACTCTCGTAAGTTTTCTATTCTGTTTTTTTTTTTTTTTTTTTCTTTGTTTTTCATTCTGCTAACTGTAATAAAGTTAAATCTATGTCATTAATGCCTCATTTTGATTAAAATATTTTTAAATCTGAACATTATATAAAGATTTAACTTGTAGGTCATTTTATGTTATGCAGAATTTACATTTTACCTTATAACATGCAGAAATTTTTAAGCAGTTATCCTGTCACTCAGCAAATTGTAAATCTGTTACATATTCATAAAGTTCCACAAATTACATAATATTCAATAAATTCCATTCATTTCACATCCAAATACGTCTGAAAATTGCATTTGAAAAATTATATTCATTAATATGAATCAATTACATTACAAGTACATCATACAATTTCATACAATTTTACACAAATAGGCGAACAATACAATTTAATCTTTCTGCCTAAGTTTATCTTCTTCCTTCTGGAGTTTTTCTAATTGCTGCTCTAATTGATTTATCCTCTCTACTGCTCCTGCAATTTCTCCAGAAGGTACACCTAATTCTGCAGCTACAAAATTTATGTATTCTTTCACTGAAATGGTTCTAGATTTGATCCTTTTTGATGTCCATTTAGTGAAATCAATACAATCCACCATCAGCAGTGGAATCAAATCTCCATAAAATAATTTCTTCTTCACTGTTTTCAGCTTGGAGATAAAAACTGCAAACCAATTTATTTAGATCTTATTTACAACTGCATACGTGGCCCATTTGACAAATTGACTTAATTCTATGTCATGGCCCTGTCGTTGATAGACATTCTTAATCAGAATGTTAGCTACCATGTCTGCTTTACCATTTAAATGCTTCAATCTGTTTAATAATGGCACACCAGGATTGATAGCCAAACAATCCTTAATTTGCTGCTCAGTCCATTCAATTGTAGTGGTATCTTCCAAAATTTTTGTTCCTTCATTCTTTAAACCAAATATGTTGTGAAGAAGCTCTGGTGTTATCTGTACATCAGCTTCCTCCACGTTTGAAATTAATCCTCCTTCTCCTTCTCTTAAATTTGCATAGAAACAGGGCACTAAATTCTCATATACTGCATGCCCTCTTTCTTGAGATATAAATTGCAGTAGACCTTGGAATTCAAATAGATCTTTGATTTCTTGCATTCCATCCCAATTTACTGGTCTACTGTAAATAATATCGTAACCCCTTATTTCTTGGTATTTCGTATAAGCTTCTTGACTACAAAAATATACTTCATTCAAAATTGTTGTTTCAGTCGGATTAGGAAGGTGACTTTGTTGCTCTAGAGGGTTTTGCTCTTGCTCTTCCTCTAGTATAGGCTGCATTTGGACATTCTCTTCAGATTCCTGAATTTTTGCTTTTGCTTCTGTCTGTGGTGGTGAGCCGGCAGATCTCTCCACTCTATCTTGAATTCTTTCCATAATTTGCTAAAGAGTTTCTTGCTCTTCAGTGGAATCTGTGAAATTATTTTTGTCCAAATGGCTTCTTTCAGCCTTTTCATTTTCTACTCTTTCTTCTTCCTCCTAACTACCAATCTGTTCTGTTACTATTCTTTCTGATTCTGTAACAGATTGGGATGGAATCACGGGCAATTCAGTTTCTGCCCTAATTTCTGTTTCTTCTTGTATAGGCTGCAAACTAATTTCAGCCTGATTTTTTTCTTTTCTTTGCTCCTCCTGCTCCTCCTCAAATTCGGATAGCAAGTTAATAAAAATCTACTCCACAGGCCCTATAAAAATTGGTACTTCAGATTTAATTTCTTCATATTCAGGCACTTTTTCTTTTTCTTTCTTTTTTCTGATTAGTTGTGCTTGTTCTTCCTCTTCATCTTCTGAAATTAAATCTACAAAAATAGGTTCTGCAGGCCTTCGAACCACAGGCATTGGCTCTTCCTATTTAATTCTTCCAATAATTGCTGGTCTCGAAGGACCAGCTTCAGCTTCTTTTGCAGCATCTCTAACAACAATTCTGGCAATAGCTTCTTGATGCTATTCCACTTTAATTTTATATTGGGATTTCAACTTTTTTGCAGCCCTCTTTTTATACAGTGCATCAAACACCAAGTGTGCTTTAGCCACTGCCAAATCTTCTGATTCTCCTTGGTTTTTCCAACTTGAACTAGTTCTGCAAATTCTCTTATTTCTTCTTCAGTCGAAGGCTCCATCATTTCTGCTCGTGCCAATGGCTTAAATGGTGGAACTGAAGGTCCAGACTGCTGCTCCTCAGGAACAGGTCTTTCAGCAATTGGTTCCTCCCGTTCTTCAGTTGCCTCTTCATTTTCTTTCCTTTCTTGCTCCCAGATCGCCCATTTAGCTTGTCTACAGATTCATCTTTTGAACTAGAGCCGAGACTTACGCTGGATTAATTCTAGGGCAACTTCATTACTTGGCCTCATTTGTCTTTCCTTGCTTATAGCTATTTCTGTTGCTATTCTGATTCGTGTTTCCATTATTTGAGGTATTTGTATATCCATATCTACTAAATCTCTTCTAAACTTGAAAAGTTCTGATTCTACATTCTGTATCTCTTTCTCTCTTGTCGTATTTCTGATCTTCTACCGCGTGTGCCACTCTTCTGATTCCTTCAGAAATTCTGATGTATCAACAACATCTTCCCAGAATTCAGGCGTCATCTTCCTCATCGTGGAGTTACACAACAGCACGGAATCGCTCTAATTTCTACTATTCTAGATTCTAAATAATTTGCCGGATAATGCCCCCAAAACCCTAGGTTTTAGTTTAAATAAGCACTAAGTTTAGGCAGGTAATCGGGTCATTTCCCGAACCAACTATTACTATTTTATCCGCGGTCTTAGCTATAGTACTCCGATGAGTTACAGGTAACTCAACAAACTAAGCTCGTTGACTAACTCAAGACTCAACGAACTCCCCGTACAAGCAAATATAATAATAATAATATTACAGAGAATAGTTTTTCTATTTTTTACAGGTTTAACCAATACTATGCTTCGGTCAGACCTAAATATTTTTTTTTTTTTTTTTTTTCTTTCGGTTGAACCGATACTATGTTTTGGTAAAACCAATATTTTTTTCTGAAAATTAATATACAATTTTTTTTCAGTTTAACCGATACTATGCTTCGGTCAGACCAAAATACTTTTTATTTTTTTATTTTTCTTTCGATTGAACCGATACTATGTTTCGGTAAAACCAAAATTTTTTTTAATGTTCCGATCATACCGATGCTACGCTTCAGTCAGACCTAAATATTTTTTAATTTTCTAGTCATACCGATGGATCTAGTCAGTTGAACCGCAACTATTTTTATGTTTTATATGTATTTTTAATGTTTTTTTTTTTTAATATATATATATAAACATAAAAACTGATTTCTTACTAAGTAAAACTCGAGTAGTCCTCTACTCTAACTTCTTCTATAATTCCAAAGGAGCTTTTGGGTGTTTTCAGAATAGGTTTAAGTCTTTCTCCATTTACTTTAAATATATTCTGATTTTTAGGATTTTCAATTTCAATAGCTCCATAAGGATAAACATTTCAAACTATGTAAGGTCCTGCCCATCTAGATCTTAATTTTACTAGATGGTTATGGAGTCTAGCCAGATAAAGATATACTTCATGTCCTATTTTAAAGCTTTCAGGAATAATTTTTCTATCATGCTAGAATTTAATTTTCTCTTTTTCTCTTACAGTATTTGAATAAGCTTAATTTCTAAATTCTTCTAATTCAATTAGTTGCATTTTCCTATTTTCAGCAGCTTGATTTAAATTAGTATTCAGTGTTTTTAATGCCCAATAAGCTTTATGTTCTATTTCAGCAGGTAAATGACAACTTTTTCCATATACTAGCCTAAAAGGTGACATACCTAAGCTCGTTTTATAAGCAGTTCTATAAGCCCAAAGTGCATCAATCAATCTATTAGCCCAATCTGTTCTAGTAGGATTTACTACTTTTTCCAAGATTAATTTAATTTGTTTGTTTGCACTTTCTACTTGTCCACTTGTTTGCGGATGATATGATGCTGCAATTTTGTGGTTTACTCCATATTTCTTCATTAAGGCTTCAAAACTTCTATTACAGAAATGACTTCCTCTATCACTAATAATAGCTTTAGGTATTCCAAATCTGGCAAATATATTTGTTCTTATAAATTGTATTACCACTTTGTTATCATTAGTTTTTGTAGGAATAGCTTCTATCCATTTAGATACATAATCCACCCCCAACAATATGTAATTAAATTGATTAGATATAGGAAATGGACCCATAAAATCTATTCCCCACACATCAAAGATTTCAACCTCAACAATAGGATTAAGAGGCATCATATTCCTCTTTGATATTCTTCCTATTTGTTGACATCTTAAACAACTTAAGCAATATTTATGAGCATCTTTGAATAGTGTTGGCCAATAAAACCCACATTGTAGAATTTTTGCAGCAGTTTTCCCTGAACCAAAATGTCCTCCACAAGCTTGGTCATGACAGAAAGACAATATGCTCGAATATTTAGTTTCTGGAACACACCTCCTTAAAACCAAATCAGGACATTTCTTAAATAAGTAAGGGTCTTCCCAATAGTAATATTTTACTCTTGAGAAAAACAATTTCTTATCCTGTCTATTCCAATCCTTAGGTGTTAAACCAGTAACTAAGTAATTAACTATGTCTGCATACCAAGGCATTGTGTTGATGGTCATTAATTGTTCATCAGGAAAATTATCCTTAATTTCAATATTTGATTTTTCTATTTGTAATCTTGATAAATGATCTGCTACTACATTCTCACAACCTTTTTTATCTTTAATTTCTAGATCAAATTCTTGCAATAATAATATCCATCGGATCAATCTAGGTTTAGTTTCTTTTTTCTTTATTAGATGTTTTAGAGCTAAATGATCCGTGTATACTATTACTTTAGCTCCAATCAAATATGATCTAAACTTTTCTAAATCAAACACAACAGCTAATAATTCTTTTTTAGTAGTTGTGTAATTAACTTGAGCATCATTTAAGGTTTTGCTTGCATAATGAATCACTTTAGGAGATTTTTCTATCTTTTGTCCTAACATTGCTCCTACAGCAAAATCAGAAGCATCGCACATTAATTCAAATGGATGGTTCCAATTAAGTGCTTGAATTATAGGAGTTGAAATTAAGCTAGTCTTAAGTCTGAAAAATGTTTCCTTGCAATTTTTATCAAAGTTAAATGGAACATCTTTTAATAGATTAGTTAAAGGTCTAGCTAAAGTCTTTAATAAATCTTCTATAAAAACCAGCATGTCCTAGAAATGATCTAATATCTTTTACTGATTTAGGTTCTGGTAGATTAGAAATTACTTCTATTTTAGCTTTATCTACTTTCAACCCTTTTTCAGAAACAACATGCCCTAAGACTATTCCTTGTTTAACCATGAAGTGACATTTTTCCCAATTTAAAATCAGATTTTTTTCCACACAGCGTTTTAATATTTGGTCTAAATTGCTTAAACACACTTCATATGAGTTGCCATATACAGTAAAATCATCCATAAATATTTCTAAAAATTCATCAGTCATTCTAGTAAATATGCCCTGCACACACCTTTGAAAGGTAGCTGGTGCATTGCATAATCCAAATGGCATTCTTTTAAAAGCATAAGTTCCATTAGGACAGGTGAAAGTTGTTTTTTCTTGATCCTCTAATGCTACTAGAATTTGATTATACCCTGAATACCCGTCTAGGAAACAAAAATATTCTTGCCCTGCTAATCTTTCCAGCATTTGATCTATAAAAGGTAAGGGAAAATGATCTTTCCTAGTCTCAGCATTCAGCTTTCTATAGTCTATACATACTCTCCAGCCTGATTAAATTCTAGTAGGTATCAAGTCTTGACTTTCATTCCTAATAATTGTTAATCCTGATTTCTTGGGAACTACATGGATTGGACTAACCCACGAGCTATTAGAAATCGGATATATTATATCATTATCTAACCATTTAACTATTTCCTTCCTGACTACTTCCTTAAGGTTTGGATTTAATCTCCTCTCAGGAATTCTAACAGGTTTAGCATTCTCTTCTAAATATATGTGGTGACAGCATAAAGTTGAACTTAACTCTTTTATATCAGTCATAGTCCATCCTATTGCTTCTTTATAACTTTTTACTACATCTTTTAATTTAGCTATTTGATCCTCTTTCAAATCTGAAGCAATAATGATTGGATAGGTCCGTTTATCTTCCAGAAATATATAGGTTAATTCAGGAGGTAAAGGATTTAATTCTAAATGCTGCCCATCAGAAGCTAGAGCTCCTAATTAAACATCATCATTTTTTAAATTAATTTCTTCATGATCTCCTTCTATATTTATGCTTTCACTTTCTTCTAAAGTTTCAGAATTGATTTGCCTATTTAATTCTTCTTGAATCACATTATCTAACATATCTCCTTCATCCTCTAAAAAGTCTATGGTATGTAAGGATATTTCTAACTCCTCAAACCTTTCTGGTTTGAAAATATTTAATTGAGTATCCTCATTACCATATGTTAACTTCATTACTCTAGTTTTACAATTTATAACAGCCCCTGATGTTGCTAAAACTGGCCTTCCCAAAATTAAAGATGTATCACTATTTTTATGCTTAATTTGTTGGGAATCCAAAATTACAATATCAATAGGATATATAAAATTCTTGATTTTAATTAAGACATCCTCTATTTTTCCTCTAGGGTATCTTATACTTCTATCAGCTAATTGAATAACCGTAGTACTAGGAGTTAAGCCTTCTAATCCTAAGGATGCAAATATATCACTTGACATAACATTTATACCTGCACCTAAGTCTATTAAGGTTCTTTCTAGAATGGTATTTCCTATGGTGCATGATATAACAGGGATTCCAGGATCAGATAACTTTTTAGGAATTTGTGGCAGAAATAGGTAACTACTTTGCTCAGCTAAAAAGACCTTTCTAAGAACTTTTTGCTCTCTTTTCTTAGTACACCAATCCTTCAAAAATTTAGCACAAGGTGGCATATTCTGCAATAGATCTAACAAAGGAATGTTAACTTGTACTTTTTCAAAAATTTCTCTGATTTTTTCTTATTTTTTAGGCATTGTTTGTTGTAATCTTTTAGGATAGGGTGCTAAAGATTTTGATTTCAAAGACTCTTTTTCTTTCAGTTGATTTGTTTGATTATTTTTAGCTTCAATTGTAGATTCAGATTGTTCTTCAGTGATTTCTAGATTTTCAGTTATTACATTTTCATTATCATTTTGATTTTTACTCTTGTCCACCTTCATATCATTTTCATTTTGAGTTCTTGGTGGTATATCAGTTCCAGATCTTAATGTTACACATACATCTTCCAGATTTTCATTACTTTCATGATGTTTTTATATATCATTTTCGTGATTATGATCTTCAATTGTTTTTAGTTTTAAAGTGCATTTTTTAAATTCTCTTACATTAGTGTTTTATGTTTGTTGTATATTTTGCAAGTTGTGTAGGTTTATAACATTATAATTTTCATTGTCCTGTTGCAAAACTTGTATTTTCATTGCATTTTTGTCTAATGCTTTTAATTTTGTTTCCAGATCATCTAATTTCATTGCATTCAATTTTTGATCAATTATCTTTATGGCTCTTTCAGTTTCGTAAATTATATCCTGTTTAGGTTCTGAATATGCCTCATTATAGTTTAATTGGTTGACTTCTTGTTGTTGACACACAAAATATTCCAGTTTGTCTAGATTTTGCTCTATACTATGCTCCAGTCTGTCATAGTTATCCCAAACTTTAGTGTCTCTCATCATATTACACATTCGATACTGATCATCAGTTGGGTAAACTATAGGATTCTCATACTCGACTCTATTATATTGAGGATAATTCATTTATTGTTCATGAGATCTATCAATCTGTAAATGTCTCAATTTCAAACAATCAGAAATGTCGTGTCCTTTAGAATTGCAGAATTCACATATGCTAATTAAAGGTTTCAGAAATCTTTGAGCATAAGCATATGCCATATTCTCAATTACAGAAGAAAACACACAACTCTGGCTATTAAAATGAAACAGCTCTATCAATTACTTATATTAATTCACTTCAATTCAGTTCAATTCAATTCAATTCCCTTCAATTCAATTCAATTCAGTTCAATTCAATTCCCTAGCAACGGCGCCATAAAACTTGTTCATGTTTTCCCAGCATTACACTAGAAAAACTTGGATTTGTTACTTCTATTTTTACTTAGTTAATTTATCTTTATGCCTATTCTTTCTTTTAGAAGTAAACAAACAACCTTTAATACAATTTAGATATTAATTCCAATTTGTACTTTAACTGCAAGTGCACAGTGTCTATTGTATCAGTGTGCAAGTACAAGTCGATACCACAAGGAATTACTAACGAATTTAAGAAATATTTGATTATGAACAATTCAAATTTATATTCAATAAGCACTCCATTGAGTTATAGTTAACTCAACGGACTATCCTCGTGGACTTAAGTTAACTCCACGAGCCTGTCTCTTCTTTATAATATTGTTATTTACAGAGGAATTCGGCCAACCATTGGGCGATTCCACAGATTGTAAATAACATCAATTAAGCTTTTTAATGCTAGTTAACATTGGATTTATCATTAAGCAATACTAGCATTTAGATGATTCAAATAGTAACCATTAAAATCTTTAAGTTGTTTTGTACGAAGCAATTTAAGTAAACTGTAAAATTAAAACTAACATAAAACAATCATAAAACTAATACAGATAACATTAATCACGATACAACACAAACAATACAACACTTAAATACAACATACAAACAAAGATAAATTGTTTTTGGTATTTTTGTTTTGATGTGAACATGGAAATGGGCGAAAGGTGAAATGTAAAGTAATTTCACTTGACAGTAAATACTTCCGACACTACTTGCAACGCGATTACACCACTGAAAATTGAACCACTTACAATTCTGTCTCCTCTCCCTATAGAATCGCGAGTCCAGAATTGCAAGATGATCTCCTCTTCAGCATACAGGCATCAACCCGAAGCCAAGGCTAAAAGCTTTACGATCTCCTGAAATATGAGTCGGCGCTTGGTGAAAATGTCTTCCCTTCCCGCGACGCGATCACTCCTCACAGTGGTTGTCAGGCACTGTGTTTGGCTCAGAATCGACCCAACATCAGGCAAGTATCCTCACAGACCTCCGATGATTGGTGATTATGGTAGTGATAATGATGGTTGGTGTGATACTTCGGAGAATCACCGATACTATCTGTAGAAAGCTCGGTGCTCCTCCTCTATATACACTGGCCGTCCATCGATCACACTCTTTCTTTTTTTCTTCTTTTCTTTTATATTTCTTTAGTGGTAACTGCTTCTGCTTGAATGATCGGTTGGATTTCCTTCCTTCAGATCAAGAGCGATGATTTCTTTCTCCCTATGCGATTGAATTCCTGCGTGATACGTGCGAACGTGGTTTTTCCTTTCAACTATTTGTTCCTGCAACCGCTACAGTGGCATATTAGAAAATATATAGTCCGTGGAGTTACAGATAACTCAACGGACTTCCTTGATTGATTTAACTATAAAACACGTGCAAAAATAACAACTTAAGTTTATAACGCTATCCTAACGTGTTGCCTTAGTGTTCAATATAGCAATTCAACGCGTACAGTTATGCTAACTTAACGAGTTATAACTTAAGTAAATCTACCAGATCTCAACACGTGTCAGCAGCAGTTTAAACATAAAATAACATTTCGGAGAGTTACAGGTATAACTATCCGATGCTCAGATGCATTTTGGATACTTAAGAATTTCATAGCCTACAATTTATCGACAGTTCATAAATGTACTAAATTAACATTAATTCCCCAAAATTAAGCAGATTCTTCAATTAAAGCATATAACAGTGCAATTATAACATAATGGCTTAATTCTCATATGATAAGCTAAATATTATGCAATTAACCATCATTTAACCGTTAATAATATGCACTTTTTCATTCTAAACAATACACCTTTGAAAGGTGGCTGGTGCATTGCATAATCCGAATGGCATTCTCTTAAAAGCATAAGTTCCATTAGGATAGGTGAAAGATATTTTCTCTTGATCCTCTAATGCTACTAGAACTTGGTTATATCCTGAATACCCGTCTAGGAAACAAAAATATTCTTGCCCTACTAATTTCTCTAGCATTTGATCTATAAAAGGTAAGAGAAAATGATCTTTCCTAGTCACAACATTCAACTTTCTATAGTCTATACACACTCTCTAGCCTAATTGAATTCTAGTAGGTATCAAGTCCTAACTTTCATTCCTAATAACTATTAATCCTAATTTCTTGGGAACTACATGGATTGGACTAACCCATGAGCTATCAGAAATCAGATAAATTATGTCATTATCTAACCATTTCACTATTTCTTTCCTGACTACTTTAAGGTTTGGATTTAATCTCCTCTCAAGAATTCTAATTGGTTTAGCATTCTCTTCTAAATATATGTGGTGACAGCATAAAGTTGCAGTTAACCCTTTTATATTAGTCATAGTTCATCCTATTACTTCTTTATAAGTTTTTACTACATCTTTTAATTGAGCAATTTGATCCTCCTTTAAATTTGAAGTAATAATGATTGGACATGTTCATTTTTCTTCCAAAAATATATAGGTTAATTCAGGAGGTAAAGGTTTTAATTCTAACTGTTGCTCATCAGAAGCTAGAGCTCTTAATTGAACATCATCATTTTCTAAATTAATTTCTTCCTGATCTCCTTCTACATTTATGCTTTCACTTTCTTCTAAAATCTCAGAATTAAGTTGCCTATTTAATTCTTCTTGAATCACATCATCTAGCATATCTCCTTCATCGTCTAAAAAGTCTATAGTATGTAAGGACATTTCTAACTCTTCAAACTTTTCTAGTTTGAAAATGTTTAATTGAGTATCCAAATTACCATATGCTAACTTCATAATTCTAGTTTTACAATTTATAACAGCCCCTGATGTTGCTAAAAATGGTCTTCCCAAAATTAAAGATGTATCACTATTTTTATGCTTAATTTGTTGGGAATCCAAACTTACAATATCAATAGGATATATGAAGTTTTTGATTTTAATTAAGACATCCTCTATTTTTCCTCTAGGGTATCTTATACTTCTATCAACTAATTGAATAACAGTCCTAGTAGGGATATTAAGTCTTCTAATCCTAAGGATGCAAATATATCACTTGGCATAACATTTATACCTGCACCTAAGTCTATTAAGGTTCTTTCTAGAATGGTATTTCCTATGGTGCATGATATAACAGGGATTCCAAAATCAGATAACTTTTTAGGAATTTCTGGCAAAAATCGGGAACGACTTTGCTCAGCTAAAAAGACTTTCCTTAAAACTTTTTGCTCTCTTTTCTTAGTACACCAATCCTTAAGAAATTTAGCACAAGGTGGCATTGTCTGCAATAAGTCTAACAAAGGAATGTTAACTTGTACTTTTTCAAAAATTTCTCTAATTTTTTTTTGTTTTTCAGGAAATGTTTGTTGTAATCTTTTAGGATAAGGCGCTAATGATTGTGATAAAGATTCTTTTTCTTTCATTTGATTTGTTTGATCATTTTTAGTCTCATTTTTTGATTCTGACTTTTCTTCATTGATTTCTATATTTTCAAATATTATATTTTCATTATCATTTTGATTTGTGTTCTTATCCATCTTTATATTACTTTCTTTTTGAATTCTTGATGGTATATCAGTTCCAAATCTTAGTGTTATACATACATCTTCCAGATTTTCGTTACTTTATTGATGTTCTTGTATTTCATTTTCGTGATTATGATCTTCAACTATTTTTAGTTTTAAATTGCACTCTTTAAATTCTATTGCATTGGTATTCTCTATTGTTTGTATGTCTTGCAAATTATGCAAATCTATAATATTAAAGTTTGTATTGTCCTATTGCATAATTTGTAATTTCATTGTAAACTCGTCCAATACTTTTAGTTTTCTTTCCAGATCATCTAATCTCATTACATTCAATTTTTGATTGATTTTCATAATAGTTTTTTCAGTTTCGTATATAATATCAATTTTAGGTTCTAAATATGCTTCCTTATAGTTTAATTGGTTGACTTCTTGTTGCTGACACATATATTGTTCCAGTTTGTCCATGTTTTGTTCTAAAATACACTTCAGTCTATCATACTCATCCCAAACTTCATTGTCTCTCAACATATTATACATTCTAAGCTGACCATCACTTGGGTAAACTATAGGATTCTCATACTCAGCTCTATTATATTGAATATAATTCATCTGTTGTTCATGTGCTCTAACCATCTACAACCGTCTCAGTTTCAAACAATCAGAGATGTCGTGACCTTCCAATTTGTAGAATTCACATATGCTAAACTACAGGTTTCAAAAATCTTTGAGCATAAGCATATGCCATATTCTCAATTATAGAAGAAAACACACAATACCCCTCTTGCTATTAAAACAAAACAGCACTTACAATTGCTTAGCTACTCGATTCCCCAGCAACAACACCAGAAGACTTGTTTGGTGTTTTCAGGCGGCACTAGAGAACTTGTTTAGTTTCCCGACAACAGCACCAGAAAACTTGTATTAGCTTGTTAACTTCTATTTGTAACTTAGTTAATTAGTCTTTATGCTTATCAATAATTCCTTTTTAGAAGTAAATAAACAATCTTTCACACAAATTAGATATTAATTCCAATTTGTATTTTAACTACAAGTGCATAGTGTATATTATATTTTTGTGCAAGTACAAGACGATCCCACAGAGAATTGAGCAAGAATTGTGTATTGTTCCATTTTTAATAATGAAATTTATATATTCAGTAAGCACTCCATTGAGTTATAACTAACTCAACGAACTAACCTTGTGGAATTGAATTAACTCAACAAAGCTATCTATCCAATTTAATACTGCTATTTACAAAGGAATTTGGCGAACCATTGGGTGGTTTCATAGATTGTAAATAACATCAATTAAGCTCTTTAATGCTAGTTAATATTAGATTTATCATTCAGCAACGCTAATATTCAGATATTTCAAACAGTAACTATTAAAATCTTTAAGTATCAGGAACAATTCAATTTCAATAAACTGTAAAACTATTTTCTATTTTCTAAATCAAACAAACATAAAACATTCACAATACTGACAATGATAACATTAATCACGATACAAAACAAACAATACAACACTCAAATACTAACTATAAACGTAGATAAGTTGTTTTTGGTATTTTTTTGTTTTGATATGGTCATGAAAATGGGCGAAAGGTGAAATGTAAAAGTAATCTCTATCGATAGTAAAAACTTCCATCACTACATGCGACACGATTACACCACTGAAAATTTAACCACTTACAATTCTTTCTCCTCTCCCTATAGAATCACGAGTCTAGAATTGCAAGTTGATCTCCTCTTCAGCATATTAGCATTAACCCGAAACCAAGGCTAGAAGCTTTACAATCTCTTGAGATATGAGTCGGTGCTTGGTGAAAATGGCTTCCCTTCCCGCAATGCGATCACTCCTCACAGTGGTTGTCAGGCACTATGTTTGGCTCGGATTCTACCCAACATTAGGAAAGTATCCTCACAGACCTTTGATGGTTGGTGATTATGGTGATGGTGGTGATGGTAGTGTGGAACTTTAGGGAACTTTCGACGCTGCCTGCAATTAGCACAGTCCTCCTCCTCTGCACACACACTGGCCACATACTTCTTCATTTTTTCTCCTTTTCTTTTATATTTCTTAGTAGTAACTACTTCTACTTCGATAATCAATTGGATTTCCTTCATTCATATCAACGATGGTGATTTCTTCTTCCTTCCACAAGTGATTTCCTACGTGATACGTGCAATCGTGGTTTTCCTTTGAATATCTTATTTCTATAACCGCTACAATGGCATATTAGCAAATAAATGGTCCATGGAGTTACAGATAACTCAACGAACTTACTTCGTTGATTTAACTATAAAACACGTGCACTAAAGAAATAAGCTGCTAACCTAACGCATTACCTTAGGGTGTATTCATATAACTCAACGCGTACAGTTATGCTAACTTAATGAGTTATACATGTGCATCTCACGTGATATACTAAAGCATTTAAATTCAACATGTGCATAATTCTAATTTAATAAGTTCAAATACTTCAGACACTTACGAACCTATCTATTTGATGCTCAGATGCATTTAAGATAGTTAACAGATAACTTACCAAAAATCCACTCAAGTCATGCATTGTAGTTTCAACACGTGTAATCGAGGAAATAATAAAATATTCTTTAAGCATTTAAAACATAACTATCTGGTACATTAAACATAACTCTCCGAAATAACAGAAAATTCAGATACTAAAGAATTTCACAGCCTACAATTTATCGACAGTTCAGAAATACACTAAATTAACGTTAATTTCCTGGAATTATGTAGATTCTGTCATTAAAGCATATAACAATGCAATTATAACATAATGGCTTAATTTTCATATAATAAGCTAAAAATTATGTAATTAACCATCATTTAACCGTTGATATTATGCATTTTTTCATTCTAAACATCATTCATCTTCACTAGAAGCAATTAAGCATGCATCACTAGTCATATTATCTGATGGAAATTCTAATGCATAAATTGAATTATCCCTATATCTAATAAATTTAACCTCAAGTGTATCTTGCTGTAATATAAAACAATTCTCAACAATAAAAAGTAGATTGTAACCTTTGTCATATAATTGACCTACACTTAATAGATTTTGTTTTAAACCATTTACATGCAAGACATTTTTTATTTTCCCATTTTTAGATGCAACATTTCCTACAACAGTAATTTTACATTTTTCATTATTACCAAACTTAACTGATCTTGAATTTATGGACTTAATAGATTCCAGAAATCTTTTCTTACTTGTCATATGCTTTGAGCATCTACTATCAATGATCCACTTTGACGTTTAAGCTTCCTTGTCCTACAAATTATATTGAAATTAAGGCTTTTGGTACCCATATTTTCTTGGGTCCACTAGTGTTTGTCCTTAGCATATTAAACTTGTTGCCTCTTGGCAGCTATATATGAGTAGATCTTCTTTTAGTGACAAAAATACTTATGCCATCTCTGTAAGATCTAATTTTTCCGCCACAATAGGGAGTTTCCTATGGTACAACATACCCTAGGCCAAATTTACTTGTTCCTATTCTTTAAGATTCTATGATTTTATTTAAGCTGTTTTCACCTTTAGTGAACTTACATATAATGTTTTTCAAATTAGTAATTTCAGATAATAAATTTTGGTTTTCTTCTTTTAAGTCAAAGTTTCTACAACTACAATTATCAAGTTTTGTTTTTAACTCCCTATTATCAACCAGGGCTTTTTCTAATTCAGCAAAAGCATCCTCTAGACAGGAATTCAGACTTTTTAATTTTTTCTTATAGTTCTTACATTTTATATATAAATTATCTACTATATAGAGAAGACTTTCTACATCTAAATCATCATTTTCTTTTTCTGAACAATAAGGGGATGTAGAGCATACCTCTTGTGCAGCAAAGCACACGTTTGTAGAGGCATCTTCCTTTGAGTCTGATGAGCTGCTATCATCCCATGCAACTTTCAAGGCCATTTTTTTCTTATTCTTCTTCTTCCATTTTTGTTTGTCCTCCTCCTGTTGGAAAGGACAGTAGAGTTGAATGTGTCCCAATTTTTTACACTTGTAGCATGTGGGGACTTTTGATCTTGAGGAGCTGGCTTTGCCTCCTTGTCTCATCATTTTTCTGAAATTCCTGGCCAACAGTAAAACTTCATCTTCATCCAAGCTTAGTTGGTCTTTTGTTAAGGGAAAAGCTAGCTCTATCTTTTTCTTAGCTTTTCTTTCAGTGGCTCCCTTTTCTTCTTTCCATTCCTTCATCTAAACTTCATGGGCAAGAAGATTTCCCAGTAGATCTTCTACTAAATAATTATTTAAATCCTTTAAATCTTGTATAGAAGTAGACTTCTGTTTCCATTCAATTGTCAAGCTTCTTAAAATCTTCCATACCTGCTCATGATTAGAAAAATCCCTTCCAAGGCCTCTCAATTCATTTACAATTTCAGTGAATCTTGAAAACATTTCAATAATACTTTCTTTTTCAAGTATTTTGAATAATTCATATTTTCTTAACAAAATGCTAATTTTGGTATCTTTCACTTGGCTGGTTCTTTCATATGTAATTTGAAGGGTCTTCCAAGCCTCATGAGAAGACTTACACGTAAATATTTTATTATACTATTCACTAGTTAGTGCATAGTAAATGGAATTTAGTCCATAAGCATCCATTTGGATGATTCTTTCATCCTCCTTAGTTCAATCACTTTCATGACTGATTGGAAGTGGTGTACCATGTACAACCATCCTCCAAAGTTTTACATCTGTGCTCTTGAGAAAATACTCCATCTTGTTGTTCCAATAGCTATAATTACTACCATCAAAGAGGGGAGGTCAATGGATCTTCTGTCCCTCTATAGTGTGGAAAGTCATGATCTCAGATGGTTAAATCTATTAATGAGATCAACTTTACTCTGATACCAATTGTTAGGACCTAATCGCTTACTAGAGGGGGGGTGAGTGGTAAGATTTTATTTCTTAACTGCAATATCAGGATTTTAACAATGAATGACTAATTGACAAATTAATTCAGCAAGCATGAAAGTGATTTTTCTTAGTGTAAAACACAAAGTAAAAAGAAGAAAATGCATACAGGGATTTTAGGTGGTTCACTACTTATAGTTAGTCCACCCCCAAGGGATACTTGGACTTCACTAATCTTTCAAGACTTACAAACACTTGCTTTAAGTTCAAAGCAAGAACCAACCAATCGAACTGAGCTTTCTAGTCGTAGCTCTAACAAACTTATCTCTGAATTTTTCAATTGGTATACTTCAGTAAACCACTAGCTTGAAGAAATCAGAGTTTATTTGCGTGGAGAGCTTCTAGACTTGAGTTTGTCTTTGCTGAAGATTTGATCTTGAAGATGTTCTACTGTATATGTGGAGCTTGGTGTATGGATTTGTATATTCAAAAGCTATATAACACTCTTGTATGTTGTTTATAATTATAACATTAAGCATAACGATCATATTCACTTCTAACAGATGTATTCTGCTGTACTTATTGAAATTGCAGGTCCAAATATGGTAAGTTACCGTTTAAGAAGGTGTTTCAAGATAACATTTCGATTTCCTTTGACTTTTGGATGGTCAGCTGTGTAACACTCCAAAGGATGTTCGTAACTCATCGATAATCCACTGAACTCTTTTTGTTTGTGTCACGTGGGATTTTAAGTCATACACGTGAGGTGTCTTAAGTTCAAATACTTGTAGTTGTAACTTACTGAATCGTTTTTGACTTTCGAATAGTTAGCTATAGTAAACTTCTGATTTTCTTCAAAGCTTCCGACTATAGATTTCCTATTTCGGCACGTGCATAATAGAATGACTTAAGTTTCAGATAGTTCATTCTGTAATCTTCCGAAACTTCATATTTTTTAGATAGTTAGCCTTCTTACTTTTCGAAAATCCTTTTAAACTTCTGTCTGAATTTTTGCACGTGAGTAATTTGAATGACTTAACTTATTAGATAGTTAGCTATCCTAACTTTCCGAAGAAATTTAAACCTTTAACTAACATTTCAAAATCCTTCTTATTTTCGGATAGTTAACCCTGTAACTTTCCAAAGAGCTTTCTTGTTGCCTTTAAGTGGTCTTTCAAATAGTTAGGCGTTTAACCTTTCAAAAATTTGCTTCTTTCAGATACTTAAATTGATAACTATCCAATCTGTTTGATTTTATCTGTCAACTTTGAATGATTTGTTTGTGACTGACTTTAACTACTAATTTGTTGATCTATGAAATACAAAAGAATATTACTCACATTGATTTTTGCATTATCAAAATCTAGAGGTCCTTTCACATAATATAATGGGGATTCCTAGATCAGATAACTTTTTAGGAATTTGTGGTAGAAATAGAGAACTACTTTGCTCAGCTAAAAAGACTTTCCTTAAAAATTTTCGCTCTTTTTTCTTATTACACCAATCCTTAAGAAATTTAGCATAAGGTGGCATTGTCTGCAATAAGTCTAACAAAGGAATGTTAACTTGTACTTTTTCAAAAATTTCTCTAATTTTTTCTTGTTTTTCAGGAAATGTTTGTTGTAATCTTTCAGGATAGGGTGCTAATAATTATGACTTACAAGATTCTTTTTCTTTCTTTTCATTCTTTTGATCATTTTTAGTCTCATTTTCAGATTCAAATTTCTCTTCATTGATTTTTAAGTTTTCAAATATTACTTGTTCATTGTCATTTTGAATTTTGTTCTTACTTAGCTCCACTTTACTTTCTTTTTGAATTCTTGGTGGTATATCAGTTCCAGATCTTAATGTTATAAATACAACTTCCAGATTTTCATTACTTTCATAATGTTCTTGTATTTCATTTTCTTGATTTTGATTTTCTATTGTTTCTAGTTTTAAATTACATCTTTTAACTACTATTTCATTGGCATTTTCTTTTGTTTGTATGTCTTGCAAATTATGCATATCTTCAACATTAAAGTTTCCATTTGTGTTTTCCTATTGCATAACTTGAAATTTCATTCTTAATTCATCCAATGCTTTTAGCTTTCTTTCTAGATCATCTAGTCTCATTGCATTCAATTTTTTATTAATTTTCATTATGATTTTTTCTATTTCATATATGATATCAATCTTAGGTTCTGAGTATTCTTCTCTATAATTTAATTAGTTGACTTGTTATTGCTGATACATGTGTTGTTCTAGTTTGTCCATGTTTTGCTCTAAACTACGCTAAAGTTTGTCATACCTAACCCAAACTTTCTTGTCTCTCAACATATTACTTGTTATAAACTGACCATTAGTTGGATAAACTATAGGATTCTCATACTCAGCTCTATTATATTGAATATAATTCATTTATTGTTCATGTGATCTAATCATCTGTAATTGTCTCAGTTTCAAACAATCAGAAATGTCATGACCGTCCAAATTGCAGAATTCATATATGCTAACTACAGGTTTTAGAAATCTTTGAGCATAAGCATATGCCATTCTCAATTATATAATAAAAACACACAACACTCCATCTACTATTAAAACAATACAGCACTCATAGTTGCTTAGCTTCTCAATCCCCAGTAACGACACCAAAAAATATTGTTTAGATTGGAAGAAGTAAATCTTCTTTTGTTTAATTACTTTTAAATATTTATTTATAAGTTTTGCTAAAAGTAAACAATAACTTTCATAAATTAGATATTAAATCTAATTTGTTCTTAACTGCAAGTGCATAGTGTATAGGATCGTCTGTATCACAAGAGGGGGGGGTGAATTGTGTCTTTAGTAATTAAATACTAGCGGATAAAACAAGAGCACAAAACACTCGTAAATGAAATTCTATTCTTTATTTAAAAATAGAATTTATAATATCTTTTCAGCTCAATTCCCTTCTTGAAGGTTTTGATATAGTAATGTTCGATATACAATTCAAATAGAAAAACAAAGCTCTTATTCAAAACTAATTTTGAATTGTATAAAACCTGATCTTTATGCACATAGATTCTTTCTTTCTCTTTGCTTAGCTTCTGTATCTCTTCTTTTCTAGTTGTCGAATTTCTAGACTTTTTGCGTTTACAGCTCCTTTTCTGAAATTGCTTGGAATTTTAAACTTCTTCTGATGTTGGAGTATTTTTCAGAATATGAATATTCAAACTTAACTTTTCAGTTAGGGATCCAGATTGAATATTCAGACATGGTTTTTGAGATTGGGATCCTCTGTTGTAATGTAGCTCATACTCTCTATTAGAAGTCAAACTCTATTGTCTTTCACATTCAGCATGTTCATCCACTTAATCCACAATCCATAATCTACGTACTAATTTTTTTCTTTAATCCAAATTACTATCTTTTTGAGTTTCCACTTTCTCCACAATCATTTTGAATTTCCACGATCTCCACTTGTAGATGCATCAAGACTTTTATCTTCCTGAAGTCTTGTAGAATATCTTCTAAATCTTCGATTTAGTCGAATACTTATCATTTAAGTCCTGTAAAAACTCGAACACTTATCTGTAACTCTTTGAGTTTTTGCACTTGCAAAACACATGACTAAACATAGCAAACTTATCTATTGTTAGTCATTTTATAAAACTTGAACAGTTATCTATCCATGCGTATAAAAACTCGAATAGTTATCTAACTATACGATTTTCATTACCGAACGCACATGGAAAACACATGACAACTTAAAACATTAAAAACACACGTGCAGATAACTTAACTATATGAGTTTTTAACATAAACTATTCGACAAAAATGAAACGTTAACTATCCGAAAGTTTAACTATCGAAAATCTAACTCTTCGGAAATCATTAACTTATCCGACATAAAAATGAAACTTTTCGATAATCTGTTAACTATTATACTTAGAGAATACTATTTAGACTTATTTAAAAATGTTAATAAAGCATATATCATCAAAACAAAATTCCTAACACAGTGTATATTGTATTTGTGTGCAAGTACAGGTCGATCCATAAAAATTAAGTAAGAATTGTATACTATTTCGATTTTTATATTGAAGTTTATATGTGTTCAGTTAAGCACTTTGTTGAGTTATAGTTAACTCAACGAACTTAGTTCGTGGAGTTATGGTTAACTCAATGGACCAACCTCGTGGACTTAAGTTAACTCCACAAGCCTACCTTTCCAGTTAAATACTACTATTCATAGAGGAATTTGGTTAACCATTGGGTGGTTCCACAGAATGTAAATAACATCAATTAAGCTTTTTAATGTTAATTAATTTGAGATTTGTCATTAACCAACACTAACATTCAAATATTTCAAATAGTAACCATTAAGATTTCTTAAGTATTCTGGACGAATCAATTTCAGTAAACAATAAAACTATTTTCTATTTTGTAAATCAAATAAACATAAAACATTCACAGTATTGGCAATGATAACATTGTTGTTATCTCAACGGATCGTTCAATTAACCTTCTATGACACGATACTGAAACACTCAGCTCTAAACTCATTGATGCTAGGAGTGAAGAGTAAGAGAAGAAATAATACAGAGAAGAAATAGAATTTACGTGGTTCAGCAACAGCCTACGTCAACAGAGAGTTGAGGGTTCCTTATGAGCTTCGGCACAATCAACCGCAATGTTTTACAACATCATAAAGGTTCATATACTACCCAACTTAGGGTTTATAAACCTTTAATTACATACAAGCCATTATAGTAGAGAAACAATGCTTCGGTGAAGAGACTCTTAATTTCGGAGCCTTATCTTCTTAACTTTCCGAAATCTGCAACATTTTGGATAGTTACAGACTTAACTATTTGAAAAGAATATTCTTTCTGAATGGGCGGTACAGTACTAGGTTAACTGTTTGAGAGATTCGATATTTCAGACAGTTATTGACTTAACTGTCTGAAAGTCACTTACTTTTCTCTCTCTGTCCTTTCGGAAGGTTATGTTGATAACTCACCAAAAACTACATGTCTTTCGGATAGTTACACCTTAACTATCCGAAAACTCACTTAAGTGTCTTTTTAGGCATTTCGGAAGGTTATGCTGATAACCCTCCGAAAAACTCATGAACTTCGGATAGTTACTGCCTAACTATCCAAAGATCCACTTAAGTCACTGCTTTCCAGATACTTGGCTTCTTAACTATCCGAAGATCCATTTAAGTGTCATTTAAGTCATTTCGAATAGTTACAACTTAACTCTTCGAAATCTTCTGACTTTCGGATAGTTAACTCAAAGCCTCCGACTAAACTTTTATTTCTAGATACTTAGGTCTGCAACCTACCAAAAAAGTATAACTGCTGGATACTTACTGTTAACAAACTTTCGATTGAACCTGGACTACTTGTGGCATACTCCACACCTGTAATACTTGCCCTAACAATCTCCCACTTGGAGTTTGTCACAATGATCGAAAGAAAAATCAATCTCTACACTCGGCTTACAGATTATTGCAATTGCTGCTCAAATAATCATCAACTCTTCATCTCCTTCTACTTTTCAGTTTTTCAGGAGACCAATTAAGGCCATATAGAGCCTTAATTTCTGTAGATTCAGAACTTTGGTTAGCATATCTGCTACATTTTCAAATCCAGCAATCTTCTGAAGATCTAACCTGTTCTACTCTATCTCTTCCCTTATGAAATGAAATCTCATTCTCATATGCTTGGACCTTGAATGGAACTTCGGATTCTTAGCTAAATAAATTGCACTTTGATTGTCACAAAATAGAATGTTTCTATTCTGTTTGTGCTCTAATTCGGCTAGTACATTTTCTAGCCAGATTCTTTCTTTAGCTGCCTCTACTACTACAACATATTCAGCTTCTATGGTCGAGAGTGCAACAATACTTTGCAACTTGGATCTCCAGCTAATTGCAGTACTTCCTATGCAGAAAACATAACCTGAAGTACTTCTACTTTTGTCCAACTCTCTTCCTAAATCAGCATCACAGTAGCCAATTAATTCAACTAGTCCTTTCTTGAAATTCAGATCTACATCTAGGGAATATCTGAGATATCTAAGTATCCACAGTACTGCAGACCAGCTTAGCTCCTGGTTCTGCCATATATCTACTGACCACTCCCATTGCATGAGATATATCAGGTCTTGTGCATATCATGGCATACATTAAACTTCCCACTACTGAAGCATATGGTATTCTGGACATTCTTGTCCTTTCTTCTTCAGTCTTAGCTGACTGATCTTTAGACAACTTGAAGTGGGGTCCGAGAGGTAGTTCAGTTTTCCTCTCATTTGAAACATTAAATCTCCTTAGTACCTTTTCTAGATACTTCTTCTGATTTAATCTCAAAGTGCCTACCACTCTATCTTGGATAATTCTCATACCCAAGATTTGCTTAGCTTCTCCCATATCCTTCATGTCAAATTCTTTTAACAGTTGTCTCTTCAATTGCTTAATCTATTCCATACTGGAACAAGCAATTAACATATCATCTACATAAATCAGTAGAATAATGAAGCAATCATCTAGTAGTTTTATGTAGCAGCAATAGTCTATATCACATCTTTTGAAGCCTAGGGTACAGATAAAGGTATCAAATCTCTTGTACCATTGTCGTGGTGCTTGCTTCAAACCATACAGACTTTCAGCAATCTACAAACTGTCTTTCTTTTCTTGCTAGTAACTACAAATCCTTCTAGCTGCATCATGTAAAGTTCTTCTTGCAAGTCACCATGTAGGAATGCTGTCTTTACGTCTATTTCCTTCAAGAGCAAATTTCTTGCAGCAACAATGCCTAAGACTATTCTAATAGTATTTATCTTCACAACAGGAGAGAATACTTCTATATAGTCTATATCTTGAATTTACTAAAAACCCTTGACGACAAGTCTGGCTTTATATTTCTTGCTGCCATCTGATTGTTCTTTTATCCTAAGCACCCACTTATTTCCTAGGATTTTCTTTCCTTCTGGCAAAGAAGTTAGCTCCCAAGTATTATTCTTCTCTAGAGATCTCATTTCTTCTTTCATTGCTAACTCCCATTTGTGTGCATTACTTGCATAGATTGCTTCCTGATATGTTTCAGGTTCACCATCATCCATCAATAACAGATAATTGAATGATGGTACATACATTTCTGCTTGTCTGGAAACCCTTCCAGACCTTCTAAGTTGTCTAGTGACAACTTCATCTTCTTGATCATCTAGATGTTCTTGATATTCAACCCTTGGAAGCTGAATTTCTTCTATAGGTTCCTTCTAAGGTTATTCAACATCATTATTTAGATTGATCTCAGCAGTACTTCTAGACTGAAGCTTTGACCATTGTTCTTCTACACTTTCTCTATGCTTAAACATCTTGGATTCAATGAATATGACATCTTTTGCACAGATTATTTTCTTGATTTCTTCTACCCAGAATCTGTAACCAAAATAATCCTTACCATAGCCAATGAAATAACATATCTGTGATTTTGAATCCAACTTGTCTCTTTTGTCACTATTCAAGTGGACAAATGACTTGGATCCAAAGACTTTTAAGTGAGCATAGTTGACCTCTTTCCCTGTCCACAACTCTTCAGGGTTCTTAAGCCCCATTGGGATGGATGGTCCTCTTTTTATTAGATAGGCAGCTGTATTAACAGCTTCTGGCCAGAATGTTTTAGGAAAACCTACATGCAGTCTCATGCATCTTGCCTATCATTCAAGGTCATGTTCATCCTTTCAGCAACTCCATTTTGTTGTGGAGTTCCAGCTACAGTCCTCTACCTTCTAATTCCTTGCTCCTCACAGTAAACTTTAAATTCATGGCTATCATATTCTCCTCCATTATCTGACCTGATGGATTTGATTTTTCTTCCACTCTGATTTTCCACTTCTGCCTTCTATTTCTTGAAGACTTGGAAAACTTCAAACTTCTGTTTCAGAAAATAAACTCATACCTTCCTTGTACTGTCATTAATGAATGTGACATAATAGAGAACACCTCCTAAAGAACTGATAGGAGCAGGCCCCCACACATCCGTGTGAACTAGCTCCAATTTCTGTGACTTGGGATCATGAGGATTCCTAGCAAAGTTGACTTTCTTCTACTTTCCCTCAATGTAGTCCTCACATATCCCTAAATTGACATTCTTCAACTTAGGGATTTTCCATTCTGCCACTAAAACTTTCAGTCCATTTTCACTAAGGTGTCCCAATCTTTTATGCCATAAGTCAGTGTCTTCAGTATCATTGAGTGCTGCAATAGAGTCATCTTGATTCGATGTTAAATATAGGGTGTCTGTCCTCTGTCCTGAGGTAATAATTCTTGCACCTTTGGTTACCTTCCATTTGCTTGCACCAAAGGCAATCTGATAACCATCATTGTCTAGGGAACTTATGGAAATTAATTGCTTTGCAAGATCTGGAACATATCTGACTTCTTGCAATTTCCATATCTATAAGATCGTTTGTATCACAAGAGAGGGGGTGAATTGTGTCTTTAGTAATTAAACTAGTGGATAAAACAAGAGCACAAAACACTCGTAAATGAAATTCTATTCTTTTATTTCAAGATAGAATTTACAATATCTTTTCAACTCAATTTCCTTCTTGACGGTTTTGATACAGTAATTTTTGATATACAATTCAAATAGGAAAGTAAAGCTCTTTTTCGAAACTAATTTTGAATTGTATAAAACCTGATCTTTATGCACACAGCTCTTTTTTTTCTCTTTGCTCAGCTTCTATATCTCTTCTTCTCCAGTTGTCGAATTTCTAGACTTCTTGCATTTGCAGCTCCTTTTCTAAAATTGCTTGGAATTTTGAACTTCTTCTGATATTAGAGAACTTTTCAGAATATGAATATTCAAACTTAACTTTTCAGTTAGGGATCCAGATTGAATATTCAGACTTGGTTTTTTGAGATTGGGATCACCTGTTGTAATGTAGCTCGTACTCTCTATTAGTAGTCAAACTCTGTTGTCTTTCACGTTCAGCATGCTCATCCACTTGATCCACAATCCATAATCCACGTACTAATTTTATCTTTAATCCAAATTACTTTCTATTTAAATTTCCACTTTCTTCACTGACATTTTGAGTTTCCACGATCTCCACTCGTAGATACATCAAAACTTTATCTTCTTGGAGTCTTGTAGAATATCTTCTAAGTCTTCGATTTAGTCGAGCAGTTATCCTTTAACTCTTGTAAAAACTCAAACACTTGTCCTTTAACTCTTCAAGTTTTTGCACCTGCAAAACATGTGACTAAACAAAGAAACTTATCTGTTCGTTAGTCCTTTTATAAAACTCGAACAGTTATCTATCCATGCGTATAAAAACTCGAATAGTTATCTAACTATTCAATTTTTCATTATTGAACGCACATGGAAAACATGTGACAAAAAACATTAAAAACACACGTGCAGATAACTTAACTATACGAGTTTTTAACATAAAGTATTTGACAAAAATGAAATGTTAACTATCCGAAAGTTTAACTATTGCAAATCTAGCTCTTCAGAAATCTTTAATTTATCTGACATAAAAATGAAACTTTCTAATGATCTGTTAACTATTATACTTAGAGAAATATACTTAGAGAATATTATGTAGACTTATTTAAATACGTTAATAAAGCATACATCATCAAAATTAAATACCTAACAATCTCCCCCTTTTTGATGATGTTAAAACCTAATAAGTCACAATTTATATCTCCCCCTTTTTGGCATTAAAAGAAATTAAACAAACTATTTTCTCCCCCTTTAGGAAGTTATGTTTTATAAATGTAAGGAAGGATATCTTACTAAGTATATATTAATCAAAACGATAGTGTCAAACATTAAGAGGATTTATAGATTAAGCATAAACTATTTAATATCATAAACTGTGAAAAATAATCACATAACATTAAAATCAGTAAACAGTTTACATAATAGTTTTGGTTACAAATTAAAAAAAGTAAATCATGTAATATATAATTTGTATAATCACAAGCCTCTTTATCTTCGAAAAATATCAATCAGAGTATCTAAAATTTTCTTTGCAATATCTGTACTAACTTTGTTTATCTAATCAAGTAATGCTTGATCTAAATCATTTTGAGAAACTTGTGATGGTTGCTGTAAAAATTTAGTATGTATGTCTGTATCTATACCTATATGTATTTCTCTATGTATACCTTGTTGTATATCTATATGTATATCTTGTTGTATATCTGTATGTTGTTGTGTTTGCCGAACCTGTTGTTGTTGTTGTCTGAGGATAGGTGTATCTGCCTCTTGATATTTTTGGAGTTCCTTTGCAAAGAAAGATCATGACTTTAATCTTTTCTGTGGCTAAGGTGTAATATCTGTTTGACTTGCCACAATTCTCAAAATTGTATCACCATAAAATAATTTACTTTGCAAATGTAAGATATGAGAAACAAAAATATCATACCAGTTCACCTGTATATGGTTTATTAATGCGTATGTAGCATAAAGACAACATCTGCCAACTTCTGTCCCATGACCAAACCTCTGAAACAATGTAGCATGCAATATTTTTGCAATAAAACGTGCTTGGCCATTTAAGTCATTTAGTAATGTCAATGGTTTGTTGGCAGTTGGATCTTTGGCTAAACTTGTAATGTCCTATCCCAATCGATAAACCTGTTTTCTTTCTGATAATTTAACTCCATTTTTCAGACCAAGTACCTGATGAAGTAAATCTGGAGTTAAATATATGTCATTTTCTTGTATATTAGAAATAGGAATACCTTCTTCCACTGTTAAGTTTGAGTAAAAACAACTGAGAAGTTTGGGTATAGCAAGATGGCCTAGCTGTTGTGGAAGTAGAGTCAACAAGCCTTGAAATTCAAACAGTTCACGTATGTGTGCCATCCCTTCAAATTTAACTGGTCTTGAATATAAAACTATAAAAGTTTTATATGTCTGAAATTTGTCATAACAGGAATTATTTCTGAACCATAATAGTGTACTTTCATCTAAACTTTGTTCAAAATTAGGTATTTTCCTGTCATGATGTTCTGATCTGGGACTTGTTTCAATATTATCAATAGCATCTATATTGTTACATCTTTCAGAACTAGTGGAATTTCTATCAAAACTAGTATAAATGTGTGAAATATCTGTTATTGTCGTATCAATAATCTGCTAAATTTCTTCTATTTGTTCTTCTGGAAACATTTCAATAGCAACAGTCTCTGTAACAATTTGTATATCACCAACCTGTATATCTATATGGGATCTATACAACTGTCTCTGTACGAAAGAATGTTCTATATCTATCTGTGGAATAGAATCATGCTGTATTTCTGAAATTTGTATATGTGAGACATGGGTAGTATCATATTCTATTTGTAACTGTGTATGTTATTGATTATATACATTTATCAACAAGTATATGATATATTGTAATAGACATAACCATACATATAAAATGTAGTATAAGCAACTGTACCAAAATTCAAAAGTCTCTGTTCGAGATACAGTAAGAGGAAGAATATCTGTACATTCCTCTTCAGATGAAATATCTTCAAAATTCATAGACTCAGTGTCTATGTCATCAATAATATCATCAAATTTGATATCATCTGTATATATATCAGCAAAATTTCCTACATTCTCACTTTCCGTAGGAAAAGAATGTGTGCTTGCAGCATTGCGTGAAAAACTGTCCATTGTATTAAAAGATACATTATGCACTAATGTGACACAATACCTTAGAGTATATGCTTGTAAGCCAATATTTGTAACATCTGCTAGGATTCCTAACAAAAATGTCTGTCCAGCTTCTGCAATGGAACATAGTTTTCCATTTTTCACTGATTATTCTTTTTGCTGCAATATTCCCTGTACACCTACAATTAGTCCAAAAAATTCAATTGTCTTTTTCTTTGTTCGACTATATGTCTGCAATGTTTCAGGTTGTTCAGGAGGTTCTAAAATTGTTTTAATTTCTCTTGTTAAAGGCACCTGTTGTCTTGATGGTCCTTCACCATGATGCCTAGGTGGTAATAATGGAATACAGAGTTTTAAGCTCTCCACCTCTACCATTTTGAGTTGATAAACTCTTTGTCCTTCACTTCGAATGCTCATTTTGCTAATAGCAGTTTTCTATTCATCAATATATTGTTTAATATCATCTAAAATAGCTGGGGGAAAATAATGTTGGGAATACAAGGATTGTAATTCCCTGTTTGCATTTTTGATCATTGGTCCCCACTTCTTTCCATAATAAGTGATAAACTGTACCGATGTCTCTGGTACATGTCCAGAACTTACAACCATAGGGTTAGGTTGTAAATTTCTTTTCCATAAATGCAATGCGGAAAGTTCAGTCTGTTTTAGTCTAAACTGTGTTTCAGAATGATTTCAAATAAATTTCCAACAGAAATTTTTCTCATCTTGAACAGCTTTTCTGATTTCATGTAGTACTTCATTTGAAAAAGTGTACCTGGAGTAAATATCGTTGATTTCACTTTGGATTTTCTAAATTTCCAGCTCTCTTTTCTACACTTTGGTCATTCTACCACGTCCTCTTCCACATCCTGACATTGTTGATTAATCTTTGCTTTGCACTGTAGAACTTAGTGGAAGGAAAGATTGTGAAGGGGGTTTTACCAAGGTAGAAACACGAAAGGTTTTTAGTAAAACATTCATAACTCTTCGAGTTTATAAAGGGATAAATAGATTCAATCATTGAAATCATAAATAGAAGATTTGTTACCGATAAATAACTCGAGTGCTTGCAATAACTATATAAGTTTTACACCCAACAATTGCAAAATACTTAGCGTAACTGTTCATATAAAGAAAATAACTTCAGGCTAAGTGAAAAAGTAAGAAAACTCGAAGACTTATGATAAATGTTCGAATTTCTCGAAGGAATAGGTGTGAAAAGTCGAAGAGTTAAACATAACTGTTCGTGTTTCATCTAAGACATTATAAAGTAGTGAAATTCAACACGTGCACAATTTGAACTTAAGGTGTTTAGAAAGTTTCGGAGACTTATAAACCTAACTATCCGATGCTCAGGTGCATTTCGGAGAGTTACAGATAACCTTCCGAAAGATAACTTAAGTCAATCGTCCAAATCATGACACGTGTACTTAAGTAGTTTTATAATAAAGAGATGTTTCGAATAGTTACAAATCTAACTTTCTGATGCCCAAACGTATTTCGAAGAGTTACAGATAACTTACCGAAAATCCACTTAAGTCATGCATTATGGTTTTGACACGTGTACTTCAGGAAATAATAAAATAGTCTATTGAACGTTTTAAAACACAACTGTCCGATACAAAAGATAATTCATAGAGATATACCTACAAAAACTTAAAAGAATTCAATAATGAGTACACAACTTAAGACAATAAATATCGTACATTATGTGTAAAGAGTAGATAATAACAAAAATAATAAGGATTATATGCACAAATTATGGCCGGATTGTTATAACACCTTGAAAGATAAATTAAGCTTGACTACATTACCCTTTTTTTTTTTTGGTTTTTTTTATTATTATATTCATATATATATATTTTATGTATTACCTCCCACAATATCATCTTTTTATGTGATCACAATCTCTTGTTTAGGAGAAAGATAACCAGTTATTCAATGACAAGTGAGAATAGGGAATTTTTTTTTTAAATATAATCTGAATTACTTGTGAAATGAGTTTTCAGTCAGTACATCCCAAACCAGTTGGTTTAAGTGACTAGGATTTAAGATCCCCCAACGGACTTAATTACTCAAGTAATTATAGACAAAAATAAAACAAGACAATAAATTAAATTAGAGGCAACCGCAAGACTTAATTTTTCTAACAAAATGTTAATAACTTTCCTTTAATAAAAAGTACATACTTTCTATGTATTTCCCTGTTAAAATCTCAGTAATAGCATATACATAAGTAACAAAAATATAGTTGGCACTCACATTGAATCAATTTAACTTTTCCTTAAGTAATCTTTTCTGAATTTTTCTTAAATAAATTGACTTCAATAAAAATCAGAATTTCATAAATTCTTAACTACTAGAAAACTGTAATTCGAAAATAGATATGTTTTTTTTTTTTTTTTTATTTTAATAATAAAGACATTAAATTCTAAAACTACCTTATAACAAACCAAAATACAATGAACATGACCATTTAAATATAAGATAACCTATAAATACCAAGTTCTAATCGTAATTTTGAGAATGTACTTTCATCTAAGGGTTTTGTAAATAGATCTGCTAATTGTTATGTGGTAGGAACAAAATTTAATACTATTTTTTCTTTTATAGCATTATCCCTTAGAAAATGATGTCAAACTTCTATATGTTTTGCTCGTGAATGTAAGATAGGATTTTTAGATAAACTAATTGTAGAATTACTATCATAGAAAATCTTAGTTGGTTCATAGTCTAAATTAAAATCTTTTAAGGTTTGAGCACAGCAAAGTGCAGCAGCTATATATTCAGCTTCAGTTGTAGATAATGCTACACAATTTTACTTTTTGCTAAACCATGACAATAAAGAATTACCTAACAATTAACAAGTGCCACTAGTGCTTTTTCATTCAAACTTACATCCTACGAAATCAGCATCACTATAATCTACTAAGTTTAAAGAACTGTGTTTAAAGTAAAACAGTCCAAAATTGATGGTTCCTAATAGATATTTAAAAATTCATTTAACAGCAAGTAGGTGTGATTCCTTAGGATTTAATTGATATCTAGCACAAGTACACACACTAAACATAATATCTGGTTGGCTAGGTGTTAAATAGAGTAATGAACCAATCATACTTTTATATTGTTTTACATCTATAGTTTTTCTAGAGTCATCTTTATCCAACTTGGTGATAGTACTCATTGGTGTATTCTTTGTTTTAGTGTTGTCTAAACCAAACCTCTTTAATAAATCTTGAGTATATTTTTCTTATGAAATAAAAGTACCCTGATCTAATTGCTTAATTTGTAAGCCTGGGAAAAATGATAGTTCACCCATCATACTCATTTCAAATTGATTAGTCATGTCTTTCGAAAAGGACTCAACTAATTTATCATTTGTTGCTCCAAATATGATGTCATCTACATAGATTTGAACTACTAATATATCTTTTTTGATCTTCTTGATAAAAAGAGTGTGATCTACCTTTCCCATAGAATACCCTTTTTCCATAAGAAATTTAGATAATCTTTCATACCAAGACTTAGGAGCTTGTTTAAGGCCATATAGTGCCTTCTTAAGCTTGTAAATATACTCAAGATGTTTTGAATCTTCAAAACCTAGAGGTTGTTTTACATACACTTCTTCTTTTATATATCCATTTAAAAAAGCAGTCTTAACATCCATTTGATATAATTTGAAATCCATAGAACAAGCATATGCTAACAAAATTCATATTGATTCTAGTCTAGCAACAAGAGAAAATTAAAACCTAAAGAGCAAATGTCCATAATTTTACAGGAATCTTTTTCAAAAATTACTATGTAAATCTTCATTAAAACAGGAACACTCAATAAATTAAAACCTAAGTTTTCAACTAATAAGACATCATTTATAAAACATTTCTCAGTTACCTGAACCTTGCCAAACCCAAGGATATTTGTTTTGCTTTTATTTCCAAAAATAACTTGTTCGTTCTTGGTCTTTGTTATTTCTGAAAGTAATCGTATATCTCCAGTCATGTGGTTGGATGCTCCACTTTCCATTATCCATTTTGATTTGTGTACCTCACTAGATTTTGCCATAAAGCATACATTTGCCAGATTTTCTTCTGAATCTGATGCTGATGAGGATTCATTGTCTGATGTTGAATCCTTTGTTTCTTCACTTTGTGAAGCTGAAGAGTAATCCCATGTCACTTTAAGCACCCTTCTCTTTTTGAATTTCTTATTCCTGAAATTCCTCCTCGAATTCTTCTTATCTTTGTTGGGAGGACAATCAGTTTGAAAGTGACCCGACCTATTGCACTTGTAGCATATACTTTTGTCTTTTGTGAATGACTTCTTCTCCATATCTCTAGATGTCTTTGCTAACCTGAAGTTCCTACGTTTCTTCAACAGATTTCTAAATTTTCTGGTTAACAATAGTAAATCATCATTAGAATCACTAGTGACTTCTGAGACTTTATCAACCTCAAAAGTCAGATCCCTTCTAGGATTTTTCCCTTTTGGATCTAAATGTTGTACTTCATAGGCTGTCAGATTTCCTATGAGATCATCGAGAGTATATGTATTTAAGTCTTTTGACTCTTCAATAGATGTTGTCTTTTGAGCCCAAATTTTAGTTAAAGATCTAAGGATCTTTCTTACCAAGTCTTTTTCCTCGAATTTCTTGCCTAAAGATTTCAATGAATTTACAATCTCAAGAAAACAGGAAAACATGTCAGAGATACATTCATTTTCGTGCATTTTAAAAAGCTCATATTTATGTACTAACATATTGATCTTAGATTCCTTGACCTGATTAGTACCTTCGTTGGCAACTTCTAATGCATGTCATATCTCATATGCAGTTTGATATGTAGAAACTTTATTAAATTGATCATGAGATAAAGCATAAAACAAGATGTTTAAACCTTTAGCATTCAGTGTCATTCGCTCCTTTTCATCAAAAGTTCAAGTATCATATGGAGTCGTAACTAACACTATAGGATTGCTAATTATATGCCATAATTTGAAATCGATTGACTGAAAGAATACTTTCATCCTATATTTCCAGTAGCCATAATTGTTACCTTCGAACATAGGAGGATGATTAGTGGTCTGTCCTTCAGTCATAACTAAGATTTCAGAATTATCCATTTTAAACAGATGATCCAAAGTAAATGACAGGAAAAACCAATTCCTAAATAGAGAAATGAAGGCTTTTCGGATGCTTTAAACAGTTTAATTGCTCTGATACTAGTTGTAGGATCGTTTGTATCACAAGAGAGGGGGTGAATTGTGTCTTTAGTAATTAAACTAGCGGATAAAATAAGAGCACAAAACACTCGTAAATGAAATTCTATTCTTTTATTTCAAGATAGAATTTATAATATCTTTTTAGCTCAATTCCCTTCTTGATGGTTTTGATACAGTAATTTTTGATATACAATTCAAATAGGAAAACAAAGCCCTTTTTCAAAATAATTTTGAATTGTATAAAACCTGATCTTTATGCACACAGCTCTTTTCTTTCTCTTTGCTCTGCTTCTGTATCTCTTCTTCTCTAGTTGTCGAATTTCCAGACTTCTTGCGTTTGCAACTCCTTTTCTAAAATTGCTTGGAATTTCGAACTTCTTCTGATGTTGGAGAACTTTTCAGAATATGAATATTCAAACTTAACTTTTCAGTTAGGGATCTAGATTGAATATTCAAACTTGGTTTTTTGAGATTGGGATCCCCTGTTGTAATGTAACTCATACTCTCTATTAGTAGTTGAACTCTGTTGTCTTTCACATTCAACATGTTCATCCACTTGATCCACAATCCATAATCCATAATCCAAGTACTAATTTTCTCTTTAATCCAAATTACTTTCTATTTAAATTTCCACTTTCTTCACTAACATTTTGAGTTTCCACGATCTCCACTCGTAGATACATCGAAACTTTATCTTCCTGGAGTCTTGTAGAATATCTTCTAAGTCTTCGATTTAGTCGAACAGTTATCCTTTAAGTCCTGTAAAAACTCGAACACTTATCCTTTAACTCTTCGAGTTTTTGCACCTGCAAAACACGTGACTAAACAAAGAAACTTATCTATTCGTTAGTCCTTTTATAAAACTCGAACAGTTATCTATCCATGAGTATAAATACTCGAATAGTTATCTAACTATTCAATTTTTCATTACCGAACGCACATGGAAAACACATGACAACTTAAAACATTAAAAACACACGTGCAGATAACTTAACTATACAAGTTTTTAACATAAAGTATTCGACAAAAATGAAACGTTAACTATCCAAAAGTTTAACTATTGCAAATCTAGCTCTTCGTAAATCTTTAATTTATCCGACATAAAAATGAAACTTTCCAATGATCTGTTAACTATTATACTTAGAGAATATTATGTAGACTTATTTAAATATGTTAATAAAGCATATATCATCAAAATTAAATACCTAACAATATCCCTTACTTTGTTTTTATGTGTACCTCTCCAATTCCCAACACATCCAGACTTGTGTTGTTAGCTAGGTACACCTTTTCCACAGGAGTTGCACGATAACTGTGCAACAAATCCTTCCTGTAGGTAGTGTGGAAAGAAGCTCCTGAGTCCAGTACCCATGAGTCAATTAAATTGTCAACACAGCATACTAGGGCATCATTTGAATCGTAGGTGACAACATTTGCAACTACTCCTTCTGATTCCTTCCCTCTACTGTCTTTCTTGGGAGCCTTACACTGTGACTTGAAGTGCCCCATTGATTACAGTTCCAGCATTTGATATCTACTCTCATTTTACTGGTACCTCTAGACTTTGACCTTCCTTTGGATTTAAATTGTTTTGATTTACTTCTCCCTCTAGTTTCAACACTAAGGGTAGAAGTTGAAGCTGACAATTCACTTTTCCTGCAATGTCCTCACTCAAAATTAAATCCCGGATGTCACTCATCTTGAGCTTCTCATGACCTAGTGAACTACTTACACCAGTCACGATAGGAGACAACCTTTCTGGTAATGAGGATAATAAAATCAAGGCCCTGACTTCATCATCAAATACTATATCTACTAAGTGAAGTTGATTCAGAATAGTATTTAGCTCATTAATGTAGTCAGTTACATTTCCACATTCATGCATTTTCAAATTAAATAATCTACACATGAGAAATACCTTGTTGGCGGTTGAAGGCTTCTCATACATATTAGACAAAGCTTTTATCAAGTTAGCTGTTGTTTTCTCCTTGGCGATATTTTAATGAACGTTTCTTGCCAGTGACAACCTGATGAGACCTAAAGCTTTTCTGTCCAATAACTCACACTCTTCCTGATCCATCTCCTCTAGTTTTCTTCCAAATAACGGTTGATGAAGATCCTTCTAATACAAATAGACTTCGATCTGAGACCTCTAGTATCCGAAATCTTTTCCATCAAACTTCTCAATCCTAAGCTTTCTATCATCTGCCATTCTGTTAAACTGAAGAACCTTTGGCTCTGATACCAGTTGTTGTTATCTCAACGGATCATTTAGTTAACCTTCTATGACATGATACTGAAACACTCAACTCTAAACTCACCGATGCTAGGAGTGAAGAGTAAGAGAAGAAATAATACAGAGAAGAAACAAGATTTACGTGGTTTAACAACAGTCTACATCCATGGAGAGTTGAGGGTTCCTTATGAGCTTCGGCACAATCAACCGTAATGTTTTACAACATCACAAAGGTTTATATACTACCCAACTTAGGGTTTATAAACCTTTAATTATATACAAGCCATTACAGTAGAGAAACAATGCTTCGAAGAAGAGACTCTTAATTTCGGAGCCTTATCTTCTTAACTTTCTGAAATTTGCAACATTTCGAATAGTTACAGACTTAACTATCCGAAGAGAATATTCTTTCTAAACGGGCGATACAGTACCAGGTTAACTGTCTGAAAAGTCACTTACTTTTCTCTCTCTGTCCTTTCGGAAGGTTATGCTAATAACTCACCAAAAATTGCATGTCTTTTGGATAGTTACACCTTAACTATCCGAAAACTCACTTAAGTGTCTTTTCAAGCATTTCGGAAGGTTTTGCCGATAACCCTCTGAAAAACTCATGAACTTTGGATAGTTACTGCCTAACTATCCGAAGATCTACTTAAGTCACTTGTTTAGAATGAAAAAGTGCATATTATGAAAAAGTGCATATGAAAAAGTGCATATGATGGTTAATTGCATAATATTTAGCTTATCATATGAGAATTAAGTCATTATGTTATAATTGCACTGTTATATGCTTTAATTAAAGAATCTGCTTAATTTTGGGGAATTAATGTTAATTTAGAATATTTCTGAACTGTCGGTAAGTTGTAGGCTGTGAAATTCTTAAGTATCCAAATTTTCTAATATTTTGAACAGTTATGTTTAACATACAGAACATATTTCAGACAGTTATGTTTAACAGACCAAACATGTCGGATAGTTATGTTTAAATTGCCGAACATTTATGTTTTGAAAGAATATTTTATTATTTCCTGAAGTACACATGTCGAAACCATAATGCATGACTTAAGTGAACTTTCGGTGAGTTATCTCTAACTATCCGAAATTGCAACTGGGCATCGGACAGTTATATGTGTAACCCTCCGAAATCTCTTTTTATTTATAAAATAGTTGTGGACACGTGTCATGTTCTGGTAAAGTGACTTAAGTGGACTTTCAGGGAGTTAGCTATAACTATCTGAAATGCATCTAAGCATCGGATAGTTAAACTTGTAACTCTTCAAAAAGAGTATTTTATTATTAAACTGCTATTGGCACGTGTCGAGATTTGGTAGATTTACTTAAGTTATATATCGGTGAGTTAGCTGTAACTATCTGAAATGCATCTGAGCATCGGATAGTTAAGTTTATAAGTATCCGAAATGCACCTAAGCATCGGATAGTTAAATTTATGCACGTGTTTTATAGTTAAATCAACGAAGAAAGTCCGTTGAGTTATCTATAACTCCACAGACTATTTATTTTCTAATATGCCACTGTAGCAGTTACAGAAACAGGACAGTTGGAAGAAAAACCACGATTGCATGTATTGTGTAGGGAGAAGAAATCATCGTCATTGATATGAATGAAGGAAATCCAACCGATCATTCAAGTAGAAGCAGTTACTACTAAAGAAATATAAAAGAAAAGAAGAAAAAGAAGAGGTGTGTGATCGATGGACGGCTATTGTGTACAAAGGAGGAACACCGAGCTTTCTACAGGCAGTATCGGCAATTCTCCAAAGTACCACACCAACCATCATTATCACCACCATATCCACCATAATCACCAACCATCGGAGGTCTGTGAGAATACTTTCTTGATGTCAGGTCAATTCCGAGCCAAACACAGTGCCTGACAACCACTGTAAGGAGTGATCGCGTCGCGGGAAGGGGCCATTTTTACCAAGCGCCGACTCATATTTCAGGAGATCGTAAAGCTTTTAGCATTGGCTTCAGGTTGATGCCTGTATGCTAAAGAGAAGATTATCTTGCAATTCTCGACTCACGATTCTATAGGGAGAGGAGACAGAATTGTAAGTGGTTTAATTTTCAGTGGTGTAATCGCGTTGCAAGTAGTGTTGGAAGTATTTACTATCGAGTGAGATTACTTTACATTTCACCTTTCGCCCATTTCCATGTTCATATTAAAACAAAAATACCAAAAACAATTTATCTATGTTTGTATGTTGTATTTGAGTGTTGTATTGTTTGTGTTGTATCGTGATTAATGTTATCTTTATCAATGTTGTGATTGTTTTATGTTGTTTTAGTTTTACAGTTTATTGAAATTGGTTCGATCAAAAGACTTAAAGATTTTAATGGTTACTGTTTGAATTATCTGAATGTTAGTATTGCTTAATAATAAATCCAATGTTTACTAACATTAAAGAGCTTAATTGATGTTATTTACAATCTATGGAATCGCCCAATGGTTGGCCGAATTCCTCTGTAAATAGCATTATTAAAAAGAAAAGACAAGCTTGTGGAGTTAACTTAAGTCCACGAGGTTAGTCCGTTGAGTTAGCTATAACTCAACGAACTTTATCCGTTGAGTTAACTGTAATTCAATAGAGAGCTTATTGAATATATAAATTTGATTGATAACAAACGAACAATTCTAAAATTCTTCAGCAATTCCCTATGGGATCGACCTGTACTTGCACACTGATACAATAGACACTGTGCACTTGTAGTTAAAGTATAAATTAGAATTAACATCTAAATTGTATTAAAGGTTGTTTGTTTACTTCTAAAAGAAACAATAGGCATAAAGATAAATTAACTAAAAAAAGGAAGAAGTAACAAATCCAAGTTTTTCTAGTACGTTATTGGAGATCTAATCAAATACTTTGGTGTAGTGCTGGGAAAGCACAAACAAGTTTTATGGCGCCGTTGCCGGGGAATTGAATTGAATTGATATAAGTAACTGTTAGAGCTGTTTTGTTATAACAGCCAAAGAGTTGTGTGTTTTCTTCTGTAATTGAGAATATGGCATATGCTTATGCTCAAAGATTTCTAAAACTTGTAATTAGTATATGTGAATTCTGCAATTCTAAAGGACATGACATTTCTGAATGTTTGAAACTGAGACGTTTACAGATGGTTAGATCCCATGAACAACAAATGAATTATCCTCAATATAATAGAGTCGAGTAGGAGAATCCTATAGTTTACCCAACTGATGGTCAGTATAGAATGTGTAATATGTTGAGAGACACGGAAGTTTAGGATAGGTATGACAGATTGGAGCGTAGTATAGAGCAAAACCTTGACAAACTAGAATACTTTGTGTCAGCAACAAAAAGTCAACCAATTAAATTATAAGGAAGCATATTCAGAACCTAAAATGGATATAATTTACAAAATTGAAAAAACCATAATGAAAATTGATGAAAAATTGAGTGCAATGAAATTAGATGATCTAGAAAGAAAACTAAAAGCATTAGACGAATATGCAATGAAAATACAAGTTATGCAACAAGATAATGAAAATTATAATGTTATAAACTTACATAATTTGCAAAATACACTACCAAAAGAAAATATTAATACAAGAGAATTTAAAGAATGCACTTTAAAACTAAAAACAATTGAAGATCATAATTACGAAAATGATATACAAAAACATCATAAGAGTAATGAAAATCTAGAAGATGTTTGTGTAACATTAAGATCTGGAACTGATATACCATCAAGAACTCAAAATGAAAATGATATGAAGGTGGATAAGAGTAAAGATCAAAATGATAATGAAAATGTAATAGCTGAAAATCTAGAAATCACTGAAGAAGAATCTGAATCTGCTAATGAAGCTAAAAATGATCAAACAAATCAAATGAAAGAAAAAGAATCTTTGAAATCAAAATCTTTAGTACCCTATCCTGAAAGATTACAACAAACAATACCTGAAAAATAAGAAAAAATCAGAGAAATTTTTAAAAAAGTACAAGTTAACATTCCTTTGTTAGATCTATTACAGAAAATGCTACCTTGTGCTAAATTTTTGAAGGATTGGTGTACTAAGAAAAGAGAGCGAAAAGTTCTTAGAAATGTCTTTTTAGCTGAGCAAAGTAGTTCCCTATTTCTGCCACAAATTCCTAAAAAGTTATCTGATCCTGGAATCCCTATTATATCATGCACCATAGGAAACACCATTTTAGAAAGAACCTTAATAGACTTAGGTGCAGGTATAAATGTTATGCCAAGTGATATATTTGCATCTTTAGGATTAGAAGGTTTAACTCCTACTAGTAAGGTTATTCAATTAGCTGATAGAAGTATAAGATACCTTAGAGGAAAAATAGAGGATGTCTTAATTAAAATCAAAAACTTTATATATTCTATTGATATTGTAATTATGGATTCCCAACAAATTAAGCATAAAAATAGTGATACATCTTTAATTTTGGGAAGGCCATTTTTAGCAACATCAGGAGCGGTTATAAATTGTAAAATTGGAGTAATGAAGTTAGCATATGGTAATGAGGATACTCCATTAAATATTTTCAAACTAGAAAGGTTTGAGGAATTAGAAATGTCCTTACATACCATAGACTTTTTAGAGGATGAAGGAGATATGTTAGATGATGTGATTCAAGAAGAATTAAATAGGCAAATCAATTCTGAAACTTTAAAGGAAAGTGAAAGCATAAATATAGAAGGAGATCTGGAAGAAATTAATTTAGAAAATAATGATGTTCAATTAGGAGCTCTAGCTTCTGATGGGCAGCATTTAGAATTAAAACTTTTACCTCCTGAATTAACCTATATATTTCTGGAAGAGAAACGAACCTGTCCAATCATTATTGCTTCAGATTTAAAAGAGGATCAAATAGCTAAAATAAAAGATGTAGTAAAAAGTTATAAAGAAGAAATAGGATGGACTATGACTGATATAAAAGGGTTAAGTTCAACTTTATGCTGTCACCACATATATTTAGAAGAGAATGCTAAACCTGTTAGAATACCTAAGAGGAGATTAAATCCAAACCTTAAAGAAGTAGTCAAGAAGGAAATAGTGAAATGGTTAGATAATGACATAATTTATCCGATTTATGATAGCTCATGGGTTAGCCCAATCCATATAGTTCCCACGAAATCAGGATTAACAGTTATTAAGAATGAAAGTCAAGACTTGATACCTACAAGAATTCAATCAGGCTGGAGAGTATGTATAGACTATAGAAAGCTGAATGCTGTGACTAGAAAAGATCATTTTCCCTTACCTTTTATAGAACAAATGCTGGAAAGATTAGCAGGGCAAGAATATTTTTGTTTCCTAGACGGGTATTCAGGTTATAATCAAATTCCAGTAGCATTAGAGGATCAAGAGAAAACAACTTTCACATGCCCTAATGGAACTTAATGGAACTTATGCTTTTAAGAGAATGCCATTCGGATTATGCAATGCGCCAGCTACCTTTCAAAGGTGTATGTAGGGCATATTTACTGGAATGACTGAAGATTTCTTAGAAATATTTATGGATGATTTTACTGTATATGACAACTCATACGAAGTTTATTTAAGCAATTTAGACCTAATATTAAAACGTTGTGTGGAAAAAAATCTGGTTTTAAATTGGGAAAAATGTCACTTCATGGTTAAACAATGAATAGTCTTAGGGCATGTTGTTTCTAAGAAAGGGTTGGAAGTAGATAAAGATAAACTAGAAGTAATTTCCAATCTACCAGAACCTAAATCAGTAAAAGATATTAGATCATTTCTAGGACATGCTGATTTTTATAGAAAATTTATTAAAGACTTTAGCAAAATAGCTAGACCTTTAACTAATCTATTAAAAGATGTCGCATTTAACTTTGATAAAAATTGCAAGGAAGCATTTTTCAAACTTAAGACTAGCTTAATTTCAACTCATATAATTCAAGCACCTGATTGGAACCATCCATTGGAATTAATGTGCGATGCTTCTGATTTTGTTGTAGGAGCAGTGTTAAGACAGAAAATAGGAAAATCTCCTAGAGTGATTCATTATGCAAGAAAAACCTTAAATGATGTTCAAGTTAATTACACAACTACTGAAAAAGAATTATTAGCTGTTGTGTTTGCCTTAGAAAAGTTTAGATCATATTTGATTGGAGCTAAAGTAATAGTATACATGAATCATTCAGCTTTAAAACATCTAATAAAGAAAAAAGAGACTAAACCTAGATTGATCCGATGGATATTATTATTACAAGAATTTGATCTAGAAATTAAAGATAAAAAAGGTTGTGAGAATGTAGTAGCATATCATTTATCAATATTACAAATAGAAAAATCAAATAGCGAAATTAAGGATAATTTTCCTGATGAACAATTAATGACCATCAACACAATGTTTTGGTATGTAGACATAGTTAATTACTTAGTAACTAGTTTAACACCTAAGGATTGGAATAGACAGGATAAGAAATTGTTTTTCTCAAGAGTAAAATATTACTATTGGGAAGACCCATACTTATTTAAGAAATGTCCTGATCTGGTTTTAAGGAGGTGTGTTCCGGAAACTGAATATCTGAGCATATTGTCTTTCTATCATGACCAAGCTTGTGGAGGGCATTTTGGTTCAGGGAAAACTGCTGCAAAAATTCTGCAATGTGGATTTTATTAGCCAACACTATTCAAAGATGCTCATAAATATTGCTTAAGTTGTTTAAGATGTCAACAAATAGGAAGAATATCAAAGAGGAATATGATGCCTCTTAATCCTATTGTCGAGGTTGAAATCTTTGATGTGTGGGGAATAGATTTTATGGGTCCATTTCCTATGTCTAATCAATTTAATTACATATTGTTGGGGTGGATTATGTATCTAAATGGATAGAAGTTATTCCTACAAAAACTAATGATAACAAAGTGGTAATACAATTTATAAGAACAAATATATTTGCCAGATTTGGAATACCTAAAGCTATTATCAGTGATAAAGGAACTCATTTCTGTAATAGAAGTTTTGAAGCCTTAATGAAGAAATATGGAGTAAACCACAAAATTGCAACATCATATCATCCGCAATCAAGTAGACAAGTAGAAAGTGCAAACAAACTATAGGATCGTATGGCTACACAAGAGGGGGGTGAATTGTGTATTTTTAATATTTTTTGAAATATAATTGAAACTTTAAAACTCAAAAACAAGTCGTGACATTGTTTTCATAAAATCATTTTTATTCAAGGTTTCAATTACAATATACAATTCAATTCTCCTTAGAAATTATAGATGCAATTATATTTCGATACCATGTATCATCTAAACAATTTCATAACTACAAACAGAGAAAACTAATTTACGGAATTTAAAACTTTTCTCCCTGTTTGAGATCTTTCTTCTTCTTCTTTTTCTTCTTCAGCAATTCTTCAGTGACAAATATCTTGTCTTTTCATGCTTCACTGAATTTGCTTTCTTCTAATACTTCAAATCTTCAGTGACAAAAATCTTACCTTTTTATGCTTCACTGAACTTTCTTCCACTTGAGAGATTGTAAATCTTCAGTGACGAAAATCTTACCTTTTTACGCTTCACTGAACTTTCTTCCACTTGAGAGATTTTCCCTGAGAAGGTGTTTTTCATCCCTGAAAAAGATTTTTCTTTTGGTGTGCAGGGATGGTTTGATCCTCGAAAAGATTTTTCTTTTTGCGTGCAAGGATAAATTGATCAATGAGAATTCTATGCCTTTTATACTGTATCTTCATTTCATGCATATCCTTCACGTTTAACCACCACCAGTTTTCCACTTCTCCACGTCTTTTCTTTTTCCTTCATCGAAACACACACGTTCTAACCCACGTTTATATTTCAAATTTTCTTTAATCATCAGTCCTGGATCTTTGAAAAATTTTCTGCAAAATAAACTTTCTCGTCCAAAAGTTTTTCATCAGTGTAATAAGAAGTCGTTACTTTAATGTTAACTAAACGAGTAACACAAGTATATATATAACTTAACGTTTCTAACTTAACGAGTTCCTCATATGCCATTTCACGTGACAAGTACTGTAGCTAACTCAACAACCTAAGTCCGTGGTATTATGCTAATTCAATGAACCATCTCCGTTGTGTTATGATAACTCAACGAACCATCTCCGTTGTTTTATGATAACTCAACGAACCAGTAATAAACAAATGTTTTTATAATAAGAATTTTACCACGTGCAAAAATAACAACTTAAGTTTATAACACTAACCTAATGCGTTGCCTTAGTGTTCAATATAGCAACTCAACGCGTTTAGTTATGTTAACTTAACGAGTTAAACATGTGCACCTCACGTGATACAATACAACATTCGTAACTTATAATTTCACCATGTGTATAACACTAACTTAACGAGTTCGTCTCTTCTTTTACTCATTAACTTAACGAGTTATCACGTGACCTATTTTAACCTTTAAGCCTCTAACTTAACGAGTTCTCTAAACAAACAAAACTCTAACTTAACGAGTTGTCTAAACGTGCACTGTTCATGATACAGAAGATATAACATTAAAACATATCATGCTTTTCAATAAAAACACACGATAACTTAACGTTTAGCTAAATGAGAAATTAATGCAACGAAACGACTAGTTATTAACTTCAAATCCAATACAGACAAGTATTTATATCAGTAAGCTTTTTCTGTATTAATTGATGATTTTAATTTCTTTTCACAAGCAATAGTAATCGAGCAAATATGATTATTTTCATTCAGCACACATCATCAAAACAAAAATACTAAACAATCTCCCCCTTTTTGATGATGACAAAACCATATTAAATCAATTATGAAATATGTATAACTCAACAAAGCACCTTCCTTGGGTTAACTTTTAATTCAACAAACTTGTTTATTGACTTAAGTTCACTTAAGCTTATTTCTATTGTTTGTGTAAATTTTACCTCTCAGAACTAAAAACTCTCAAATGTCAATAATTATATAAATATCAGTTTTCTAATTATCATCTGTCAGATTACAATAACCATTCAAAATAGCATCTCCTTTTAATAATATATATATGCAATTAAGATCATAATCATCTTTTTATAATATTTCTCCCCCTTTTTGTCATTAATCAAAAAGATAAGTAAGAATTGTAAAAGATAATTAACATTTCTCCCCCTTTTGAATTAAGAGATATATTTACAACAACTCTTTCTGTAAACAATAATAAGAATTGTAAACATTTACAGAAACCAATGTATTGTTCAAAGAATCAAACAAGTAATACAAACATTACATTTTGTATTCAGAAACAAACAAAAACAGTTAGCGAACCCTCCTAAGTATATCACTTATAGCATTACATAGTTTATCTCCTAGATGCCTAATATCATTTCTGATGTCGTTAAGCACTGCATCTAAGTCAGGAGGTAGCTGGGTTTGCTGTTCTGCTTGAACTGAATAACTTTGTTGTTGTTGTTGTTGTATATAGTCTGTATCAGGTTATTGTTGTTGTTGTCGTTGAGGTTTATGCATGGCTAGGAATTTTTGCAAATCTTTGACACTAAATGCTCTCATGCCTTTAGTTACAGAGGGCTAGTTGGATAAAGTCAATTGGCTTGCAATGAGTCTACATACAACATCACCATAAAATAACTTTGAACTCATATGCTGTAGTTGAGAAGTGAAAACATCAAACCAATTGATTTGAATTCTATTCAGCAAGCTATAAGTTGCATATAAACAACTTCTGATGACTTCCATATTGTGTCCAACTCTCTGAAATAAATTTGCATGCAATATATTTGCAATAAACATTGCCTCTGCATTCAGATTTTCCATCAATCTCATTTCAGAATATACATCTGGAATTTTTGATAAAGACTGAATGTTCCATTCCAGTTGTCTTATCATGTTAAATCTGTTTGTAACGACAACACCTTCATTCTTTAATCCCAAAACTTCAAAAATTAACTCAGGAGACAATATAAACTCCTGTTCATTTATTTGAGTTTTCAGAAAATTTCCATTCTTTTCCAGATTGCTATAAAAAGCTGCAATAAGCTCTGTGTATTGCTTCCATTTCGTTCCTTCTGGCAAGAGTTTAAGGAGGCCTTGAAACTCAAACAGATCTCTTATTTCCATCAAATTTCTGAATTTTATTGGACGAGCGTGCAGAATCTGACATGTAATCAGATTATTGTATTTTTGCAATGCTTCTTCAGATCTAAAATGAATTGCATTACCTTGAATTTTTAATATTGTACACAAAGAAGGTGATACCTGAAGCCGTGATTCAGAGTTTAATTTATCTTCAGGAACCTCTTCTTCAAAATGAATGTCATGTTGTTCCTCTTCCAAAATATTATCTTGAAGCTGCTCAGGTAAGCTTGATTCTTCAGCTTCAACAGTGTAAGGAACATTGTCAATATGCTCAACATTCATCTGTTCAGTCTCTATAGAATGTTTAGAGTATAATTTTTCTACAAATTCTACAGCCGATGTATCTGTCTGTAATAGTTCATTTTGTTCAACAAATATTTCCATTGATTCATGCTGTGAATTCTCAGACTCTGCTTCTATAGATTCAGTAGAAGGCTGGTTAACTTTTAGCTCTTCTGGAGTCTTAACAATTTCAATATCTGCTACTCTAGACAATTCAGCCTTTGAACTAGTTACTGCCTCAACATTGTCAATTATATCTGCAATAACTTGTTCAATGTCAGGAGCCTAATGCTCTGATTTGTCAATTTCTGCATCATTAGGACTTGTACTAATAGAAAAACTTGAGCTCATATTTGACTGGTATTTCTTCTCAAGCTTTCTAGCAAGGGAAAATAAAATCTCGTTATCTTCATCAGTTTCAGTGTGTTCGGAACTCATGAGTTTATCAGATGCACAAAAAGGTACAATGTCTAGACATACATTGTCCTTTGAAAATAAATTTTCATCTGATTTTCCTTTTTCAATAGACTTTGTTTCCTTAGACATAATTTTTCTGATTTTCCTTCTACTATAACATTTCTGTTTCTCCTCTTCAAGTATTGTTGTTTTCTTTTCAAATTGCTCCATAAAAGTTTTCTACTTTAATTCTTCTAAGGCACTTTCTATTGCAACGGCCTTTCGAATACTATCAACTTTTGTTTTGTCTATAGCAATATTTGATTCTACTTGTTTTGAATATAAAGGAATAGGGATAGCTGATTCATGCTCTTCCTCAAATGCATGTAGTCTTGTACCGTTTATAGGAGTTTGAGGAGTTCTATTTGATGAACCTACACCTTTTTCCAAATATTTTGCATATTGTTCCAAGAATGCAATCTCAGCACATTTCATTCTATATTCTCTATCATATTTACTTCGAATACCCATGTATGTAATACTTGCATCAGTATGTTGAAGTTCTTGTCTAACTTCATCTAATATATCTTGAGAAAAGAAGTAATCTCTATAAAGTTCTTCTAACCTTTTGTCCACTCGAAATATTTTCTTGAACCAAGTACGTGGAACTTCATCATTCTCTATTTCTTTTCCTTTTGCATCTCTTCTGCTTTTGCCTTTTCCTCTCCCACGACCTTTGTAGAACTTGGAGACCATCGTTGTAGGTTGTAACAGCAACAAGCGGGAAAGATTTTCTTGACAAAGTTTACAAATAACCTAAGTCCCCGTGTTATAAGTGTTTAAATAGGGTTTTTAGGCGTATAACTCAACGTGAAGATAAGTCGGGTTTAGAAATAAAATAAATATTGAATAAAGCTTATTCAATCAAAGTACCCAAAATATTCAAGTATTACTCGTTGAGTTAACTAATCTAACGAGTAAAACACTGTCTAGAGGCAGTTTTACACGTTACCTTATCTAACATAACGTCTAGTTAGTACACTTAAACAAGTTTCGGATGCTTCCAACTAAAACATTTCGAAAACAACACACATGCTAAATTTAACATTATCTTGAAAACATTGTAAACTATTTGAAGATTTTGTCCTTTGAATCTAAAATAGTTTATTTGTCTTTTTAAATTATTTCATCAAGATTTTAAGACATTAATTAAGATTAACTAAAATTTGTATTTTAAATTATATTAATCTGTTTTTGACATTGTTAATGCTCCCCCTACAAATATACTTCAAATATATTCAATCAAAATACAAAATATACTTGTAGTGACAATAGATGTTAAGTATAACTATACTTTTACATTTTCTTTTCAGAGACTTCCCTTATCCTGACATCATCAAAAATGATTTCCAGAATCAATTCCTACTGTATATGAATCAAAACACAACTTTGAACTCAATTCGATTAATTCAAGGAGAATAAAAGAATGTATCTCAAATAAACGTTTTCAAAAGTACTAATGTTGATTCAATAAATCAGTAGTCATATTGGTATAAACTATATGCGATTCAAAGATATCTGTAATTAATGAAACAACTTTTTCTTTTCAAAATAATAAATATTGATAATTTTCTTTAAAAGTTAGTTTGAAAAGCTTGAATCATACAAGAGCTTTCTAATGTACCCGTGTAATGAGCTTTCAGTCAACAATCCCAGATCTGATCAAGACCTTAGGTTGCCAGATTTAAAGAATCCTTTTTCAGGACAACAATCCTTACATACCTATCTACTCAAGTACAAAAGGCTCGTGATCAAACTGATCAATAAACTCTCAAAGATTTTTACTTTGTAAGCACATTTCAATTTAAGCACAGTATATATGTATGCCATTAATACAGATGCAATAAAACACAAATCTCATACAATTTTTACTTCTATGATTGTACTGAGAATATGAATCAGTTTCAATAAGCTTATACTTTTGATTAATAGTTTAAGATGAGTTACATTTAACTTATTCTACAAGTTTAATTAATTAAGTCAAATTTATGCATGATCATATGCATTTTCCTTGATTGAAAGAAAACATTTAATCAAAATTTCAGAATGTCAGAAGTATTTAATGTTTTCATTTACACTTCCACTTAAAATTGTAAAAACCATTAAAATTGATAAACTACTTAAAATCAATAAGATACTACTATGATTTTACAATAAATACATAGTAGCTTAAGCAGCAGTTTAGATATTACTTTACATATTTATAATAAGTATATAATATCTATGAGGTGAACAACATCATCAATAATATTTATCTTTTTATGTGGAGTTTAAGCATTTTACACATCACATAGCCTACATATACCTAAATTTAATCTAATGTTGCAGAATGTATTTTCATCTAGAGGTTTTGTAAATATATCAGCTAATTGATTTTTACTAGACACAAATTCTAATTTAATTTTTCCTTTAATTACGTTATCTCTTAGAAAATGATGTCTAACCTCCATATGCTTTGCTCTTGAATGTAATACAGGATTTTTGGAAAGATTTATTGCAAAACTACTATCACAATAAATCTCAGTTGTATCATAAGATTATCCAAAATCTTCTAAAGTTTGCCTTATCCATAGAATCTGAGTGCAACACAGTGCAGCAGCAACATATTCAGCTTCTGTTGTAGAAAGTGCTACATAGTTTTGCTTTTTACTAAACCATGACACCAAATTATTTCCCAATAATTGACATGTGCCACTGGTACTCTTTCTATCAGATTTAGATCCTGCATAATCAGCATCAGTATATCCCATAAGATCTATTGAACTATCCTTAGAATAATACATTCCGAAATTTTTAGTTCCTTGTATATATCTAAATATTCTTTTAACTGCAATTAAGTGTGATTCTTTAGGATTTGATTGAAATCTAGCACAAACACACACAGCAAACATAATATCAGGTCTACTAGCAGTCAAATAAAGTAAAGAACCAATCATACTTTTATATTTTCTTTGATCTATAGATTTTCCTATGTCATCAATATCTAACTTTAAAGTAGTACTCATAGGAGTTCCTCGAATCCTTATATCATTAAAATTAAATTTCTTAAGCATTTCATTTGCATATTTTTTCTGATTTAAAAATATACCTTTATCCATTTGCTTAATTTGAAGTCCTAGAAAATATGAAAGTTCTCCTATCATACTCATTTCAAACTGATTAGTCATCTCTTCAGAGAATATTTCTATCAACTTATCAGAGGTTGCTCCAAAGATTATATCATCCACGTATATGTGAACAACAATCTGATCTTTACCATCTCTCTTAATAAATAGAGTATGATCCACTTTTCCCATGATATAGCCTTTTTCTAAAAAAAGTAGACAATCTTTCATACCATGATCTAGGTGCTTGCTTCAAACCATATAAGGCTTTCTTCAATTTATACACAAAGTTAGGATTTTTAATATCTTCAAATCCAGGTGGTTGTTTTACATAGACTTCTTCATTAATTAAACCATTTAGAAATGCACTCTTTACATCCATTTGATATAATTTAAAATCCATATAACAAGCATAGGCCAATAATATTCTAATACTTTCTAACCTAGCCATAGGAGCAAATGTTTCATCATAATCTAATCCTTCTTCCTGTGTATACCCTTGTGCAACTAATCTAGCTTTATTCCTTATAATTTGACCAGTTTCGTTAGTTTTGTTTCTAAAGATTCACTTTGTACCTATTATGGACTGATTTTTTGGTGGAGAGACTAATTCTCATACATCATTTCTGATGAATTGATTTAGTTCTTCTTGCATTGCCACTATCCAATTTTCATCAGATAATGCTTCTTGTATATTCCTTGGTTCCACCATAGAAACAAACATGCACATACTATTTAAATTTACTAAAGTTCTAGTTTTAACTCCCTCATTAATATTACCAATGACTTGAGTAATGGGATGTGATGAAGAATAACACCAATTTCTCTGATTTTCCTCAATATTCTCATCAACATCTGAAAGTCCATCACTTTCATCATTAGTTTGATCATTTAAGTTCATATTTTTGATTTTCTCAGATAAATCATCAATCTCTCTATTGATCTCTAACTCATTTGGAAAATTGATCAAGTCATCATTATCAACTTTAGATTGAGATTCTCTAAGAGAATTTTCATTGAAGCTTACATGGAGGGTTTCTTCAATAGTCCTAGAAGTCTTGTTATATACTCTATAGGCTTTACTTCTAGTAGAGTAACCTACAAAAATTCCTTCATCTGATTTGGCTTGAAATTTATCCCTTTTATCCTTAGTATTATGAATAAAACACTTGCAACCAAATGGTTTCATATAGGAAATTTTTGGAACCCTATTAAACATAATTTCAAAAAGAGTTTTATTAACATGAGGTCTTAAATGACTTCTGTTAATAACATAACAAGCTGTATTTACTACTTCAGCCCAAAGATTTTGAGGTAACTTATGTTCATTCAACATAGTTCTGGCCATTTCTTGAAGTGATCTATTCTTTCTCTCAACAACACCATTTTGACACGGTGCTCTTGGAAAAGAAAATCTATGATCAATGTCATGCTCATTACAATAGTTATCCATTTGATCATTATCAAATTCAGTTCCATGATCACTCCTAAGTTTTTGAATAGAGACACTTTGCTAATTTTGAACAAAATTGCTATACATTTTAAATTTTTCAAAAACTTCTGTCTTAGATGCTAGAAAATATACCCAAGTGTATCTAGAGAAGTCATCTACTAAAACAAATACATATAGTTTACCACCAAGACTCATGATTCTTGTTGGTCCAAATAGATCCATATGTATAAGTTCTAAGACTCTCTTGCTTGAAATATCAGTTTTGGATTTAAAAGAGTTTTTGTGAAGTTTACCTAACTCACATGCATCACACATAAAGTTCTTTGAGTATTTAATCTTTGGTAAACCTCTCACTAAATGTTTTCTAGATAGTTTATGTAACAGTCTCATATTTATATGCCCAATCCTTCTATGCCATAAATATGCATCACTAGTTTCAACTAGCAAACATGAATTTAAATCAACTACACTAGAAGGTAAAGATAAAATACATATAGAACCTTTTCTTTTAGCAATAAACTTAATTTCATCTGTATTTTTATCAATTATTTTGCATACATTATCTTCAAATACTACATAATATCCATTTTCAGTTAGTTTTATGACACTCAGCAAATTAAATCCTAGGTTTTCTACATATAGTACATTCGAAATAACACAAGTAGGAGTTATTTGAACATTGCCCATACCTATGATTTTATCTTTGCTTTTGTTTCCAAATGCTACACTTCCTTTCATGGTATTTGTAAAATTTTGTAATAGACCTTTTTGTCCGGTCATGTGACTTGACGCTCCACTGTCCAAGATCCATTTTGATGTTGTTTCCTCCTGCAACACAAATTAAGAAAAACTTTTTCTTGGTACCCAATGTTGTTGAGGACCAAGTTCATTAAATGCATATTTCTTCTTTTTGTTTAAAAATAGTTTAACATTATCATTTATATTCTTATTAGTTGTAAGTACTATTGATTTATCATTAGCCTCATACTCACATATAGCATTATTGCTTTTGCAATCATTCTTTTTGTTTTCAGATGTAGTATAATCAAGACCAAACATATTTTTATCAGATGTTAATTTATTTTGGTCATGCTTATACATTTCTATAAGTTCATACCAAGATTTTCTACTTGTATTCACACTTTCCGTACATACAAAATCTTTTTCTACACAAGAATTTTTTGTTTTATCACATGCAGAATGAGTAATTGGGCTAATACCAGTGTATTGAATTACATGCTCAGGTTTCTGAATTCTCAGTTTAGTACAATTGTCTGAAATTTTAGAAACTGAATTTCCAGAACAAGAAACAAGATTTTTAGAAACATTTATAGTCATGTTAGAAGTACAATTTGACAAATCACATTGATTTATATTATTACTGCATGATTCATCCCTTGAAGTATCTACTTCTACATATTTATTACCTTGTTTCATAATAAAGGGAATTTTAGTCTTAGATTTACTTGAACTGCAACTAATAAATCCTTTATTGGCTTGAGATTCAGGATATTCAAGATAATCAAATCCTAAGCCAAATTTATAAGACACCGCAGGGGTACTAGTTAGTTTGTCTAACTTAGTTTGACTTAAATTCCATTTCTCAAAGGTAGAATTTAAATCTTGCTCTCCTAGTTTTAATTTATCTATCTCTAATTCAAGTTCATTTATATTGTTTCTCAACATTTCATTTTCAGATTCTATCTTTAATTTTTCAGCATTTATATTCTGTATTTGTTCATGCAAGATACATTCATTAAATCTAAATTTTTGCAAATCTCTAGCATGATTTTCATTCAAATTTAAACTTTTCTAAAGTAGTAGACAGGAAACAATTTTCTTCTTCCATAATGGATGAAGATTTTCTAATATTCTTATTTTCCAGTTTACATACTTTAAGTTTTTGTAATAATGCATGATAAGCACATAATAATTCATCAAAGTTGAAATCTGAATGACTTTCAGGATCAGATATTACCTTAGACTCATCTGCCATGAAGCACACATGAGCAAAGTCTTTTAACTCTTGTTCTCCTTCTGAATGTGAAGATTTTGATGTTGATTCCTCAGATTCAGACTCTTCAGACGTGTCATCCCAAGTGACCTTCAAAGCCTTTTTCTTGTAAAACATTTTCTGAGTTTTCTGAGCCGTCTTCTTCTGATTTGTCCTACTTTGCTTTTCATTTTTCCTCATAGGACAATCTGGAGAAAGATGTCCAAGTTTCTTACAGTTGTAACATACATACTTTCTGGATGAAGAATTCTTGTCATTCAATGATTTTGACGTTGAGGGTTTATCATTTTTGTTCCTTTGTTGTTTCCTAGCTTTCCATGCTTTCTTGAATTTCCTAGTTAGCAAAATCAAATCCTCGTTAGAATCAGTAGATATATCAGAATCTGAATTAATTTCAAAGGCTATTTCTTTCTTCATTTTTAGTTTGTTGTAACTTAGTGATTCATTTAATTGAACTTCATAAGCTGTTAAATTTCCTATAAGTTCATTCATAGAATAAACAATTAAATCTCGTGATTCCTCAATTGATGTTACTTTCTGAGACCATTTAGAACTTAGGGATCTGAGAATTTTCCTCACCAAATCCTTCTGTTCAAAATTCTTTCCTAAACATTTTAATGAGTTTATGATATCAAGAAATCTGGAAAACATCTCAAAAATATTTTCGTCTTCATGCATCTTAAAGAGTTCATATTTATGAATCAACATGTTTATTTTTGTCTCTTTAACTTGAGAAGTACCTTCATGTGAAACTTCTAATGCATGCCACAACTCATAAGCAAATTTATATGCCGACACTTTACTGAACTTTTCATAACTCAATGCACAAAATAAAATATTTAAGCCCTTAGCATTCAGAGTTTCATTTTCTTTTTCAGTAATTGTCCAAGTATTATAAGGAGTAATTAACGGAGTATATGGTTTAGAAATCATGAACCACAACTTATGATCTATACTTTGAAGAAAAATAGTCATCCTATATTTCCAATATTCAAAATGTATTCCATCAAATAAAGGAGGATGATTAAGATTTTGGCCTTCATATAAAAAAAAATTACCATTTCCAGTAGCCATTTTACCTTAGATTTTTCAACCTATTTGATTTTAAACAGTCTAAAAGGTTTAAAACAACTTGAGCCTTAAATCAATAGAGTTAAACGTATGCTCAGATATTAATTTCTGTTTAAAAACAAGGAAGGTAGAATAAGCAATGATATTAAATAAGTTGGTATCGATTTTATATTAAAGATTATTAACATAGCTTTGATACCACTTGTAGGACGTATGGCTACACAAGAGGGGGGTGAATTGTGTATTTTTAATATTTTTTGAAATATAATTGAAACTTTAAAACTCAAAAACAAGTCGAGACATTATTTTCATAAAGTCATTTTTATTCAAGGTTTCAATTACAATATACAATTCAATTCTCCTCAGAAATTGTAGATGCTATTATATTTCGATACTATGTATCATCTAAACAATTTCATAACTACAAACAGAGAAAACTAATTTGCGGAATTTAAAACTTTTCTCCCTGTTTGAGATCTTTCTTCTTCTTCAGTAATTCTTCGGTGATGAATATCTTGTCTTTTCATGCTTCACCGAATTTGCTTTCTTCTGATACTTCAAATCTTCAGTGACGAAAATTTTACCTTTTTATGCTTCACTGAACTTTCTTCCACTTGAGAGATTGTCTTTTCATGCTTCACTGAACTTTCTTCTTTTTATGTTTTACCAAAAAATAGTATCGGTTCAATCGAAAAAAATATTTAGGTCTGATCGAAACATAGTATCGGTTAAATCGAGAAAAAAAAAAAACTATTATCTATAGTATTTTTATTATTATATTTGTTTGTACAGGAAGTCCGTTGAGTACGCTTAACTCAACAAGCTTACTTCGTTGAGTTTTGAGTTAGTCAACGAGCTTATTTATAACTAAGACCGCAGATAAAATAGTAATAGTTGGTTCAGGAAATGACCCGATTACGCACCTAAATTTAAGGCTTATTTATCTTAAACCTAGGGTTTTGGGGGCATTATCTAGCAAATCATTTAGAATCTAGAACAATAGAAATCAGAGCAATTCCGTGCTGTTGGGTAACTCCACGATGTGGAAAATGACGCCTGAATATTGGGAAGATGTAGTGGGCATCGCATAGTTTCTAAAGGAATCTGAAGAATGGCACACGCGGCAAAAGATCCGGAATACAACAAGAGAGAAAGAGCTACAAAAGGTAAAATCAGAACTCTTCAACTTGAGGAAAGTTTTAGTTGAGTTAGAAATACAAATACCACAGATAATGGAGACACGGATTAAAGTGGCAACTGAAATTGCTGTTAATAAGGAAAGAAAAGTCCGGCCAAACATTGAAGTAGCCCTAGAGCTAATTCAACGTAAAACTAGATTGTGGTTTAAGAAACGCATTGCTGGTCGAGGAAGCTGGGCAATATGGGAGCAGCAACGAGCAAGAGAACAGGAAGAATCGACTACTGAAAGACCTGTTCCTGAGGAACAACAGTCAAGACCTCTAGTTCAGCCAACAGAGCCATTGCCATGATTAGCATTTGTTTGGCCAAGAACTGATGAAGAAGAGAAAGAATTTACTAGCTTGGTCAAAATAGCAAGAGACCAAGGTGATACTCAAGAAATAGCTATGGCTAAGGCACATATTTTATATGATACCATTAAGAGAAAAAGGGTCGAAGAAAGTATAAGGGCCCAATACAAAATAAAAGTTGAATAGTATCAGGCAGCAGCTACTACCAAACCTGTTGCAAAAGGAGATGAAGTTGGTCCTTCGATACCAGTAATTATAGAAAAGTTAAACAGGAAGAGCCAGTACCTGTGGCTCGAAGGCTTGCAGAGCCTACTTTTGTAGATTTAATTTCAGAAGATGAAGATGAAGAACAAGCACAACTAATCAGAAAAAAGAAAGGAAAAGAAAAAGTGTCTGAAAGTGAGGAAATTAAATCTGAGATACCATTGTCAATAGGGCCTGTGAAGCAAATTTTTATAAACCTGCTATCCGATTCTAAGGAGCAGGAGGAGCAGCAACAACAGGAGCAAAGAAAAGAAGAAAATCAGGCTGAAATTAGTCTGCAGCTTGTACAAGAAGAAACAGAAATTAGGGTAGAAACTGAATTGCCCGTGACTCCATCCTAATCTGTTACTGAATCAGAAAGAACAGTAACAGAACAGATTGATAGTCAGGAGGAAGAAGAAAGAGTAGAAAATGAAGAGAATGAAAGAAGTCATTTGGACAAAAATAATTTCACAGATTCCACTGAAGAGCAAGAAATGCTTCAGCAATATATGGAAAGAATTCAAGACAGAGTAGAGAGTTCTGCCGACTCACCACCACAAATAGAAACAGAAATTCAAGAATCTATAGAAAATGTTCAAATGCAGCCTATGTTAGAGGAAGAGCAAGTACAAACCCCTCTGGAACAACAAAGTCAACTTCCTAACCTGACTGAAACAACAATTTTGAATGAAGTACATTTTTGTAGTCAGGAAGCTTATACCAAATACCAAGAAATAAGGGGTTACGATATTATTTACAGTAGACTAGTAAATTGGGATGGAATGCAAGAAATCAAAGATCTATTTGAATTCCAAGGTCTACTACAATTCATTTCTCAAGAGAGAAGGCATGCAGTATATGAGAATTTAGTGCCCTATTTTTATGCAAATTTAAGAGAAAGAGAAGGAGGATTAATTTCAAACGTGGAGGAAGCTAATGTACAAATAACACCAGAGCTTCTCCACAACATTTTTGGATTAAAGAATGAAGGAATAAAAATTTTGGAAGATACAACTACCGTTGAGTGGACTGAACAGGAAATCAAAGATTGTTTAGCTATCAATCCTAGTGTACCTTTATTAAACAGATTGAAGCATTTAAGTGGTAAAGGCACACATGGTAGCTAACATTTTGATTAAAAATGTCTATCAACGACAGGGCCATGACATAGAATTAAGTCAATTTGTCAAATGGGCCACATATGCAGTTGTAAACAAGGTTCAAATAAATTGGTCTGTAGTTTTTATCTCCAAGCTGAAAGTAGTAAAGAAAAAATTGTTTTATGGAGATTTGATTCCATTATTGATGGTGGACTGTATCAATTTCACTAAATGGACATCAAAAAGGATCAGATCAAGAACCATTTCAGTGAAAGAATACAGAAATTTTGTAGCTATAGAGATAATTGTACCTTCTAGAGGCATTACAGGAGCTGTAGAAAGAATTAGTCAATTAGAACTTCAATTAGAAAAACTCCAAAGGGAAGTAGATGAACTAAGGAATAGAGATTAAATTGTATTGTTCGTCTACTTGTATAATTGTATAAAAATGCATGATGTATTTGTAATGTAAATTGATTCATATTAATGAATATAATTTTTCAGATGCATTTTTCATACGTGTTTTGGATGTGAAATGAATGGAATTTATTGAATATTATGTAATTTGTGGAACTTTATGAATGAATATATAACAGATTTACAATTTGCTGAATGACAAGATAAATGCTTAAAAAATTTCTACATGTTGCAAGGTAAAATGTAAATTCTACATAATATAAAATGACCTGCAAGTTAAATCTTTATATAATGTTCAAATTTAAACGTATTTTAATTAGAAGGATGCATTAATGACATAGATTTAACTTTATTTAAATTAGCAGAATGAAAAAAAAAAAAAAAACAGAGAGGAATTTACGAGAGTAAAACTTAGAAGTTGCTAAGTGTTAACTCAACGAAGTAAGTTCGTTGAGTTAACCGTAACTCCACGAGGTCAGTAATATAATATAAGGTCATTCCATTGAGTTATCTGTGACTCAACGAAGTTAGTCCGTAGAGTTAGCAACAGTAACCGACTGTGTTCCGTTGAGTTATCTGTAACTCAACAAGGTTAGTTCGTGGATTAAGCAGAACGGTTATTCTTTTAACCAAGAACAAAACTTCGTCGGTTTAGCGGTTACCAAAATTTAAAATTAATAGTGGTACACATACCCATAAAAATAGGAACCACGATGCACGTTGCAAGACACGTTCTTGCAATGAGATTTATTCACTTTATGGATGTACATTATATATATAAATCAGAATGTTATTTACGAGTTACCAGCACTTTTAAAAGAAAGGAGAATGCTTTGGAGGAACTGGAAGGAGAAGCAACTGATTCAACTTCATCCGACAACAAATATTTACTAAATGGAAAGCTTCAGACTAGTATGTAATTAATCTTCTGCTATTTATTTATGAGCACATGGACTCGTTCTCTAAGCACTAAGCGATTCGTAAGAACAGCTACCTAGGAATTTTCATTACAGAGGAGTACTGAAAAATTTTCTAAACTAAACTTTAACAAAATTCTTTGGGGTGTAGCTAACCTTTCTTTAAAAGAGAACGTAGAGATGGCTGTTCCAATAGAAAAACCATTAGGAGAAATTCTGTATCCGAAATTAGTTGATGAACCTTCATGTATTTGATTGCCAAACTTTGAGGGAGATAGGTTTGAACTGAAATCTAATTATATTAGTCAATTGCCACATTTTCATGGATTAGAAAGAGAGGATGCCTATTATTTCCTTAGAGAATTTAATGAAGTTTGTCAAATGATGAAAATGCCGAACATGAGTATAGATGCTATTAAACTTAGATATATCCCTTTTTCTTTAAAAGACACAGCTAAGAGATGGTTATATACTCTGTCACCTGATTCAATTTCTACATGGACTGAATTTTGCTCTATTTTTCTGGAAAAATATTATCCAACACATCAAACGATTAAAAAGAAGAAAGAAATCTTAATGTGTAGCCAAAAATAGGGTGAATCATTCTGGAAATATTTTGAAAGATTTAAAGATTTATTAACTCAATGTCTACATCATGCAATGAGTAAAGCACAATTAATAGGTATAATTTATGAAGGCATAGATGTTTCAACGAAATCTTTATTAGAATCTACTTGTCAAAATGGATTTTTAAAGTTATGTAGTGAAGAAGCATGGGCATATTTAGAAAACTTTGCAAAAAGAACTACACAATGGGAAAATTCAGCTGAAGCTATTGCAGATAAAAAAATATTGCCAAGAGGAATGCATGAAATAGATTCAAGTACTATGCTTGAGGTAAAATTAAATGAATTAACAAAGAAAATAAAAGAGTTATCATTAAATCAAAAGCTAGCAGAAAAAATGCAAACATAAATGATTTAGATATTATTTATGCTAAAAACGAGAGAGATAACTTTGGAAATTCTTATAATCCTAATTGGAGAAATCACCCAAATTTATCTTGGAGAAACAACAATTTCTAGGGTGGAGAAAATATAAATGAGAAGAATATAAGTTATGAAGCTTTACTGGAACAAGGATCTAGAATAGAGAAATTAGAAAAGATAATCCAACAATTAAACAATCGTGTAGATTTTGTATTTGGAAATGCTGCAATTCAAAATCAGAATAGAAATATTCCACTTAGACAGAAGGAACCAATGGAAGGTAGACCTACTGGAGGATTGCCAATACAAGCTATACCTAATCTTGTTAATAGAACGGTCAATGAAATTGATACCTCTTTTGGGAGGGTAGCTGAATGAAGCAGCATATCTGAAGCAACTATCTGTATGTATATATATTTTTATTTTTAGTTAATAGTATCGTAGAGTTAGTCCTTAACTCAACGAATTTAGTCTGTTGAGTTATGCCTTAACTCTACAAGGGTGTGCAGTAGTTATGTTAATTTTTGTCTCTGCTAAATTTTTGTTTGTGTTATACAGAATCAACAAATGGAATTGATGCAATTACCGTTGGATGCACTAAGGGAAGTACTAAGTAACTTGTCAGCCAAAGATTTGTGTAGGCTGTGTTGTGTATCAAAGGAAATTAAAAACTGTATTGAAGAAAAATATTTTCAAGGACTACAAGCTGCAAAAATGACTAAGATTATAGATGGATTCATATGGAGGTCATTTAATCGTAGTTCAATTAACCATGAATATCTGACTATGGAAGAAACTACTGTAATTCCACCCAATGCATTAGAAGGAATAAATCATATTATGAGGATAGATGAAGGATTAATCATATACATGACGAGACCAAGGTATGCAAGTTTATTATTACCTAATATTTTGATAAGAAATCCTATAACAAGAGAAGAATGGAATATAGGAAGACCTAATAGATTTGAAGTACTAACTGTAAATTGTGGGTCAGCTTTAATATTTTATGATAAAAATTCTGCAATTCCTAAAAAATTATATTATTGGAGACCTACAGGAAATTGGGGTGAAGATTTACGCTTAAGTGTGTATAATTTTCTGAATAGATCTTGGAATGAAAATATTATGATATATCTAGGACAGAAATCATTAATTAACCAAACACATGTCATACTTGATGGATATATATATCTTGTCACAGATATTTCAATTGCATTTGGATCTGATTTATTCATAGTGAGCATAAACAGTTATGATGAATATATAAAAATTTTACCTATACCAAGTGATATAGCTAAACCACCATCTGCAGAATTTAATAAAATTCAAATAGGAATGTGGTATAATGAAGAAAATGATCCTATTTTATGTCTGATAAGATGGTGGGATGAATTGATGATCTTTCAAATATGGATTATGGAAGACATAAATGAATAGAAGTGGGAAGAGAAGTATATTGAAATAGATGTAGAAATAGAAACTGTTACATTACCCTGGAACCAAAAAGGATCCCTTTCTGCATTTCATATCATTAATGGTAATACACTTGTATTTGGAATTTATAATATATTACACATTTACAAATTAAGAAGGAACAAGAACTGCATGAAAACAGAATTAATAGCAAGAATAACTATGCCTAAAAAGTTTGCTTGGACTGATACATTTATTCCATTTGTTCCTACTTTTCAATCCTGTTTTTAAGCTGTACTTTTGTGTGTATTCTACATTTATGTATAAAAATAAAAAATAAAAAAACAAAATATCAATCTAGTTTGTTGGTATCTGTTTTGGGAAACCAACTGGCATGCTTGTGAGCCACCAAAGGCATAGGAGCCTGGGTTCCACACAAGACACTAAATTATCAATATCTGTTAAGTGTTATTTTGTTTTATATTTTGCTTTTATCTGTGAATGAAAAGTTTTCCAAATCAAAAATCGAAATATGCAGAAGGAGATACAAACAGAACAAGGTATGTAACCAATTACTTACCCTAAATTTTAAATCAAACAAAACTGTATTCATGCCTGCTACAATTACTGTACTTATTGTCAAATCTTTTACATTGAGGACAATGCAAAATGTAGGTATGGGGGGGAGGTAATTAAAGTAACAGCCATGTAAGTTTGTTAATTAAAAAAATTAAAATGGTACCGCAAAGTTTTACGGAAATTGAAAATTTTTATGAACTTGTTGTAACTATCCGATAATTGAGATTGTAAAATTTATAATCTGTAACTGCTTAAATGTTATATTTAGAAGGCTATATATGATGCTATAGAATTTACTATTTATGCAAATCTAGATATAGTATCTTATGATTTTTCTGAATTTCATGAGTTTAACAGTTTCACGATTTTAAAATGAAATCAGAATGCTTAATGAAAAATCAATAAATTATCTGAAGTCCTGAAGGAGCTGAGATGTGAATTCTAGATTAAATGAAACACATATGATTAAAGATACATTTAATTTGACTGATTAAACTTGTAGAATGATTTATGTGTAGATTTTATTAAACTACAGAAAAAGTATGAGCTTATTATTATAGATTCATATTTTCAATAAATGATAGAAACAGGACTATATGAGATTGGTGTTTTACTTCATCTGTATTAATGAAATACGTACATATACAGTATGTGATTAATGCTTTGTTTTGTGTGTATTTTGATTGAAAAAAAAAAAAAAGGAAAAAAGAGAAAAAATTGAGAGTTTATTGACTTGTTTGATCACGAGTCTTTTATACTTGAGTAGATAGGTATGTAATGATTGTTGACCTGAAAAAGGACTCTTGAAATCTGGCAACCTAAGATCCTGATCAGATCTGGGATTGTTGACTGAAAGCTTGTTACATGGGTACATTAGAAAGCTCTTGTATGATTCAAGCTTGTCAAATTAACTTTTAAAGTATGTAAAAAAAAATAAAGAAAAAAAAAGAAAAAATATATACATATACTGTTCTGAAAAGATACAAATGTTTTGTGAAATATAGATATCTTATGAATCGAGTATATTTTATGTTATCTAGAATTGCTGTAATATGAATCTAGAATTGACTTTTGAAGTTGTTTTAATGGAGATACAATTCTTTATTCTACTTGTCTTAATCATATTGAATTGGATTGTACTTTGATTCGTATGTTGTTGAAATTTCTTCTAGAAATCTTATTGGAAAATTCAGGATAGCAAATGTTGAAAAGAAGAATAAACGATAATATAATTAACACCTATGTGATGATGATATACTTTGTATGTAATTGACATATATACTAAGTATATTAGAAGGTTGATTACTGAAACTTACAAAATATATATTCTTATGCTGAACAGAAAAGAAAACAGAAGAAGAATTAATTCTAGCACTTTTTGAAAGACCAATTAATTAGATCTTGGTTTGCTAAGAGACTAGCAAAATTTAGGTATGGGGGAAGTGTTTAGAATTAAAAAGTGCATATTATTAACAGTTAAATGATGGTTAATTGCATAATATTTAGCTTATCATATGAGAATTAAGCTATTATGTTATAATTGCACTGTTATATGCTTTAATTAAAGAATCTACTTAATTTTGGGGAATTAATGTTAATTTAGTATATTTCTGAACTGTTGGTAAGTTGCAGACTATGAAATTCTTAAGTATCCGAATTTTTTGATATTTTGGACAGTTATGTTTAACATACAGAACATATTTCGGACAATTATGTTTAACAGACTGAACATGTTGGATAGTTATGCTTAAATTGCTGAACAGTTATGTTTTGAAAGAATATTTTATTATTTCCTGAAGTACACATGTCGAAATCATAATGCATGACTTAAGTGAACTTTCGGTGAGTTATCTCTAATTATCCGAAATTGCAGTTGGGCATCAGACAGTTATATGTGTAGCCCTCCAAAATCTCTTTTTATTTATAAAATAGCTATGGACACATGTCATGTTCTGGTAAAGTGACTTAAGTGGACTTTTGGTGAGCTAGCTATAACTATCTGAAATGCATCTAAGCATCGGATAGTTAAACCTATAACTCTCCGAAATGGGTATTTTATTATTAAACTACTACTGACATGTGTCGAGATTTGGTAGATTTACTTAAGTTATATATCGGTGAGTTAGCTGTAACTATCCGAAATGCATCTGAGCATTAGATAGTTAAGTTTATAAGTATCTGAAATGCACCTGAGCATCGGATAGTTAAATTTATGCACGTGTTTTATAGTTAAATCAACGAAGAAAGTCTGTTGAGTTATCTGTAACTCCACGGACTATTTATTTTCTAATATGCCACTGTAGCAGTTGCAGAAACAAGATAGTTGGAAGAAAAACCACGATTGCATGTATTGCACAGGGAGAAGAAATCATCGTCGTTGATATGAATGAAGGAAATCCAACCGATCATTCAAGTAGAAGCAGTTACTACTGAAGAAATATAAAAGAAAAGAAGAAAAAGAAGTAGGTGTGTGATCGATGGACAACCAATGTGTACAGAGGAGGAACACCGAGCTTTCTACAGGCAGTATCAGCAATTCTCCAAAGTACCACTCCAACCATCGTTACCACCACCATATCCACCATAATCACCAACCATCAGAGGTCTATGAGAATACTTTCTTGATGTCGGGTCGATTCCGAGCCAAACACAATGCCTGACAACCACTGTGAAGAGTGATCGCGTCGCGGGAAGGGAAGCCATTTTCACCAAGCGCCGACTCATATTTCAAGAGATCGTAAAGCTTTTAGCCTTGGCTTCGGGTTGATGCCTGTATGCTGAAGAGAAGATTATCTTGCAATTCTGGACTCGCAATTCTATAGGGAGAGGAGGTAGAATTGTAAGTGGTTTAATTTTCTGTGGTGTAATCACGTTGCAAGTAGTGTTAGAAGTATTTACTGTCGAGTGAGATTACTTTACATTTCACCTTTCGCCCATTTCCATGTTCATATTAAAACAAAAATACCAAAAATAATTTACCTATGTTTGTATGTTGTATTTGAGTGTTGTATTGTTTGTGTTGTATCATGATTAATGTTATCTTTGTTAGTGTTGTGATCGTTTTATGTTGTTTTAGTTTTACAGTTTACTGAAATTGGTTCGTTCAAAAGACTTAAAGATTTTAATGATTACTGCTTGAATTATCTGAATGTTAGTATTGCTTAATGATAAATCCAATGTTTACTAACATTAAAGAGCTTAATTGATGTTATTTACAATCTGTGGAATCGCCCAATGGTTGGCCGAATTCCTCTGTAAATAGCAATATTAAAAAGAAAAGATAGGCTCCTTGAGTTAACTTAAGTCCACGAGGTTAGTCCGTTGAGTTAGCTATAACTCAACAAACTTTATCCATTGAGTTAACTGTAATTCAACGGAGAGCTTATTGAATATATAAATTTGATTATTAACAAACGAACAGTTCTAAAATTCTTCAGCAATTCCCTATGAGATCAACCTGTACTTACACACTGATACAATAGACACTGTGCACTTGTAGTTAAAGTACAAATTGGAATTAATATCTAAATTGTATTAAAGGTTGTTTTTTTACTTCTAAAAGAAAGAATAGGCATAAAGATAAATTAACTAAAAAAAAAGAAGTAACAAATCCAAGTTTTTTTGGTACATTATTGGAGATCAATTAGATACTTTGGTGTAGTGCTGGGAAAACACAAACATCATTGCTTTCTGGATACGTGGCTTCTTAACTATCCGAAGATCCACTTAAGTGTCCTTTAAGTCATTTCGAATAGTTACAACTTAACTCTCTGAAATCTTCTGACTTTTAGATAGTTAACTCAAAGCCTCCGACTGAACTTTTATTTCTGGATACTTAGGTCTGCAACCTACTGAAAAAGTGTAACTACCGGATACTTACTGTTAACAAGCTTTCGATTGAACCGTAACTACTTGTGCCATACTCCACACCTGTAATACTTGCCCTAACAAACATTAATCACGATACAAAACAAATAATACAACACATTAATACTAAATGTAAACACAGATAATTAGTTGTTTTTGGTATTTTTGTTTTAATATGTTCTTGAAGATGAGTGAAAGGTGAAATGAAAAAATCTCTATTGATAGTAAGAACTTCTGTAACTACATGTGACGTGATTACACCATTGCAAATTTAATCACTTACAATCTTACCTCCTCTCCCTATAGAATCGCAAACCAAGACTTGTAAGTTGATCTCCTCTTCAGTATATTAGCATCAACCAGAAACCAAGGCTAAAAGCTTTACGATCTCTTGAGATATGAGTTGGTACTTGGTGAAAATGGTTTCCCTTCTTGCGACGTGATCACTCCTCATAGTGGTTGTCAATCATTGTGTTTGGCTCGAAATTGATCCAACATCTGGAAAGTATTCTCATAGACCTCCAATGGTTAGTGATTTTGGTGGTGTTGTGGAACTTCAGGGAACTTCTGACGTTTCCTACAGTTAACACGGTCCTCCACCTATACACACACACATCTTTCTCCTCTTCTTTTATATTTCTTTCAATAGTAACTGCTTTCGCTTAAATGATCGGTTGGATTTCCTTCATTCATATCAACGATGGTGATTTCTTCTTCATTCCATAAGTTAATTCCTACATGATACATGCAATCATGGTTTTCCTTCATATCATAGATCCACCGAAACTTTGCCTTCTTGTAACTCTTCTTGTTCTTGCACCTACAAAACACATGACTGAACAAGAAAACTTATCTATTCATTAGTCATTTTATAAAACTCGAATAGTTATTTATCCATGCATATAGAAACTCAAATAGTTATCTAACTCTTCAATTTTTCAATACTGAATGCATATGGAAAACACCTGAAAACTTAAAACATTAAAACACATGTGCAAATAACATAACTGTACGAGTTTTTAACATAACTCTTCGACTAAAAGGAAATGTTAACTATTCGAAAGTTTACATTTCCTATTTCTGCATAACACTAACACAACGTGTTATCTTAGTGTATATTCAAGTAACTCAACGCATATAGTTATGCTAACTTAATGAGTTAAACATGTGCAGCTCACGTGACATAATAAAACATTTAAATTCAACATGTGCATAATTCTAACTTAACGAGTTCAGATGTTTTGAATAGTTATAACTATAAGTATCCGAAACTTACATGCATTTTAGATAGTTAGCACCTAACCTTTCGAAAGATAACTTAAGTCAAGTTTCCAAATCACGACATGTGTCCTTAGGAAGTTTTATGATAAAAAGATATTTTGGATACTTGCAAACTTAACTATATGATGCTCATACACATTTCAGATAGTTAGCACTTAACTTATCGAAAATCCATTTAAGTCATGTATTAAGGTTACAACACATGTACTCTAGGAAATAATAAAGTATTCTTGAAGAGTTTAAAAACATAACTATTTGGTAAATGAAATGTAACTCTCCAAAATAACAGACAATTCGGATACTTAAGAATTACAAAGCCTGTAACTCACCGACAGTTCAAAAATGTACTTAATTAACACTAATTCCCTAAAATTATGTAGATTCTTTCATTAAGGCATATAATAGTGCAATTATAACATAATGGCTTAATTCTCATATGATAAGCTAAATATTATGTAATTAACCATTATTTAACTGTTAATATTATACACTTTTTCATTCTAAACAAAAAGTTCAGTCTCTTTTAGTTTAAACTAAGTTTCAGCATAATTTCTAATAAACTTCCAACATAAATTTTTCTCCTCTTGAATAGATTTTTCAATTTCATGTAAAACTTTATTGGAAAACGTATACCTAGAGTAAATATCTTTGATCTCACTTTCTATTTTTTGAAGTTCTATCTCCCTTTTCTAAACTTTTGTCATTCTACCATGTCTAGACATTATCGATTAATCTCTGCTTTTCACTGTAGAACTTAGTGGAAGTAAAGATTTTCAATCTAGCGTTTTACAAAGGTAGAAAGATGAAAGGTTGTTAGTAAAACATTTATAACTCTTTGGGTTTATAAATGGATAAATGAATTCAATCATTGAAATCATAAATATAAGATCCATTTTTCATAAATAACTCGGAAGCTCAAGATAATTGTACGAGTTTTACAATCTATCAGAGTAGAAGACTTAGCGTAATTGTTTGTGTAAAGAAAATAAGCACTAGCTAAGTAAAAAAAAAAGAAACAAAATGAGAAACTTAAAGACTTATGATAAATATTCTACTTTTATGAGCAATGAAGCACATAACTATACGACAAACTAGAATAGTTACTATCATATTTTAAGCCTTTCATAAAAATATAATAATACTATGTTAACTATTTGAGCTTCTAAGATAGATATGCTGAAAAGTCGAAGACTTAAGCATAACTGTTTGAGTTTCTTAAAGAGATAAAATATAAGAATTTAAAACAGAAACTCAAATAAAAACCTAACTATTCAAGTTTGTAGGATAATAAAACATAATGTATTGTTGTGAAAAGTTAAACCATAAACTTGTTTATACAGTAGTGCCAGAAAACTTGTTTAATTTGTTTTTGAGCTTATATAAATAATTACTTTTAGAAATACACAAACAACCTTTCACATAAATTAGATATTAAATCCAATCTGTATTTTTAACTATAAGTTCATAGTGTATATTGTATTTATGTGTAAGTACAGGCCGATCCCACAGAGATTAAGTAAGAATTGTGTACTGTTCCGATTTTTATATTGGAGTTTATATGTGTTCAGTAAGCACTCCGTTGAGTTACAATTAATACAACAGACCTAGTTTGTGGAGTTATGGTTAACTCAATGGACTAACCTCGTGGACTTAAGTTAACTCCACGAGCCTATTTTTCTAGTTGAATACTGTTATTTACAAAGGAATTCGACCAACTATTGGGCGGTTCCACAAAATGTAAATAACATTAATAAAACTCTTTAATGTTAGTTAATATTAGATTTATCATTAAGCAATACTAACATTCAGATATTTCAAACAGTAACCATTAAAATCTTTAAGTATCTAGAACAAATCAATTTCAGTAAACAATAAAACTATTTTCTATTTTCTGACTCAAACAAATATAAAACATTCACAATATGGACAATGATAACATTAATCACAATACAAAATAAACAATACAACACTTTAATACTAAATGTAAACACGGATAATTGATTGTTTTTGGTATTTTTGTTTTAATATGTTCCTAAAGATGAATGAAAGGTGAAATGTAAAGATCTCTATCGACAATAAAAACTTCTGTCACTACATGCGACGCGATTACACTACTAAAAACTTAGTCACTTACAATCTTGCCTCCTCTCCCTATAGAATCATGAATCAAGAATTGTAAGATGATCTCCTCTTTAGCATACTGGCATCAACTCGAAACCAGGGCTAGAAGCTTTACGATCTCTTGAGATATGAGTTGGTGCTTGGTGAAAATGGCTTCCCTTCCCGTGACGCAATCACTTCTCACAGTGGTTGTTAGTCACCGTGTTTGGCTTGGAATCGACCCAAAATCTGGAAAGTATCCTTATAGACCTTCGATGGTTGGTGATTTTGGTGGTGGTATGGAGCTTCAGGGAACTTCCGATGCTTCTTGTAGTTAGTGCGATTCTCCACCTCTACACACACACTTCTTCATCTTTCTCCTCTTCTTTTATATTTCTTTCTGTAGTAACTACTTCTGCTTAGATGATCAGTTGGATTTCCTTCATTCATATCAACGATGGCGATCTCTTCTTCATTCCACGAGTGAATTCTTACATGATACGTGCAATCATGGTTTCTCTTCGACTTTCCTGTTTCTGTAACTGCTATAGTGGCATATTAGAAAATAAATGGTCCGTGAAGTTACAGATAACTCGACAGACTTACTTCATTGATTTAACTATAAAACACGTGTAATAAAGAAATAACTTATAAGCTACTAACACAATGTGTTACATTAGTATATATTCAAGTAACTCAACGCGTATAGTTATGCTAACTTAACGAGTTATACATGTGCAACTCACGTGACGTAATAAAGCATTTAAATTCAACATGTGCATAATTCTAGCTTAACGAGTTTAGATATACAACTTATAGTTTTTATTCACTAACTCAATAAGTTGTTACTTGTACCTTTTACACATTTAAGCCTTTAACTCAACGGGTTGTTACTATGTATCTAAATATTCTTTTAGCATTTAAAACATAACTGTCCGATACATAAAATGTAACTCTCTAAAATAACATAAAATTCGGATACTTAAGAATTTCAAAGCCTGTAACTTACTGACAATTTAGAAATCTACTTAATTAGCATTAATTCCTTGAAATTATGCAGATTCTTTCATTAAAGCATATAATAGTGCAATTATAACATAATGGCTTAATTCTCATATGATAAGCTAAATATTATGCAATTAACCATCATTTAACTGTTAATATTATACACCTTTTCATTCTAAACACTTCCCTCATACTTAAATTTTGCTAGTCCCTTAGCAAACTACTAAGATCTAACTAGTTGATTTTTCTAAAGTTGCTAGAATTAATTCTTCATTTTGTATCTTTAGAATACATAGATTAGATTACTATAAAGATATTTTGTATTAATTCAGTAATCTAATTTAACATTGTTTTCTCCTCTTCAACCTGCAAATATATTTAAAACATATGTAAATTACATACAAAATATATTAGCATCACATAGGTGGTAATTATATTATCATTTTTTTTCTTCTTTTCAACATCTGTTATCCCGAATTTTCTAATATAATTTCTAGAATAAATTTCAACTCATACGAATCAAAACACAATCCAATTCAATATGATTAAAACAAGTAGAATAATGAATTGTATCTCAAATAAACAACTTCAAAAGTGTAATCTAGATTCATACTTCAGCAATCTTAGATAATAGAAAATATACTTGATTCAAAAGATTTCAATATTTCACAAAACACTTTTATCTTTTCAGAACAGTATAAGCATATTTGTACTTTAAAAGTTAATTTGAAAAGCTTTAATCATACAAGAGCTTTCTAGTGTACCCATGTATCGAGCTTTTAATCAACAATCCCATATTTGATCAGGATCTTAGGTTGCTAGATTTAAAGAGCCCTTGTTCAGGTCAACAATCCTTACATACCTATCTGCTCAAGTACAAAAAGTCTTGTGATCAAACAAGTCAATAAACTTTCAAAGTTTTTCTCTTTTTTTTTCTTTTCTTTTCAACACAGTATATATACATATTTCATTAATATAGATGCAATAAAACACAAATCTCATATAATCTTCCTTCTATTATTTACTGAAAACATGAATCCATATCAATAAGCTCATACTTTTTCTATAGTTTAATAAGATTTACACATAAATCATTCTACAAGTTTAATTAATCAAATTAAATGTATCCTTGATCATATGTAGTTCATTTAATCCAAAAATCAACATTTCAGCTCTTACAGGATTTCATATCATTTTCTGAATTTCAGTTAAGCATTCTGATTTCTTTTTAAAATCGTGAAACTGTTAAACTCATAAAATTCAGCAAAAACATAAGATACTCACATTTGTATTAATAGTAAAATTTTGTAGCATCTTATATAAGATTCTAACTATAACCTTCCAGCAATTACAGTTCTTAAAAATCTTACAGTTTCAATTATCAAATAGTTATAGTAAATTCATAAAAAAAATTTCAATTTCAATTTCCACAGAAATTTCCAGCACCATTCTAATTCCTCTAATTAACAAAATTACTTGGCTTTTAATCTAATTACCTCCCCCCCATACCTACATTTTACATTGTCTTCAATGTAAAAGATTTTACAGTAAATACAGTAATTGTTAGCAGGCATGAATATTGTTTCATGGACTTAGCATCAAACTCAACAAACTTAATTCATTGAGTTAATTAATAACTCCACGAACTGAGTTTAAATGTAAATTTAGGATAAGTAATTAAGTACATACCTTATTCTTTTGTGTCTACTTCAATATTTTCTGATTTTTGATTCTGAAAAACTTTTCATTCACACGTAAAAGCAGAATATATAACAAAATAACAAAACATAAATTGTTAAATCAGTGTCTTGTGTGGAACCTAGGCTCCTATGCCTTTGGTGGCTCACAAGTAAGCCAATTGGTTTCCCAGAATAAATACCAACAAATTGGATTGATATTTTATTTTTTTCTTTTCTTTTTATAAGATTAAGAATTTTCTTTCGTTTCTAACAATAAATGCAGAATACACACAACATTAAAAGTACAAAATCACAATTTAAGAACATGATTGAAAAGTATAAACAAATAGAATAAACGTGTCAGTCTAAGCAAACTTTTTAGGCATAATTCTTCTTGCTATTAATTCTATTTTAATGTAGTCTGCTCTCTTTTTTAACTTGTAAACTTGTAGTATGTTATCAATACAAAATATAAGTGTATTTCCATTAATGAATTGAAATGCAAAAAGGGATCCTTTTTTGTTCTAAGATAATGTAGTTGTTTCTATTTCTACATATATTTCATTATATCCCTCTTCCCACTTCCATTCACTTAGGTCTTTCATAATCCATATTTGAAATTTCATTAATTCATCCCACCATCTTATCAAATATAAAGTAGGATCATCATATTCATTATACCACATTCCTAATCGAATTTTATCATATTCTGCAAACGGTGGTTTAGCTATATCACTTAGTATAGGCAATATTTCTATAAAGTCATCATCATAACTGTCTATGCTTACTATGTATAAATCAAATCTAAATGCAACTGATACATCTGACACTAAATATATATATCTATCAAGTATGACATGTATGTTTGTGATGCGTGTGTCTTCCATCAAGTATATGTATGTGTCATTGAATATGGTTGCATTTCTTTGATAATTTGTACAGGGGCAAACTTGTCTTTTAGGTATCACCAACCGCTGCCCCTATATATGTAAGGGGTCATCCACGTCCAAGGGATGCCATGCCAAACCATCCCTTGATTTTGTTCTCCCACTTCTTTGTACCAATAACCATACAGCAAGGAATCACGATAGATTGATCACCCATGGACGTACTCGTGTTGGGGAACCACGTAAATTTGTTGTTCTTCGAATTCTCCACTCGCAATCCTCTCTTTCACGCAGATCTCTTCTCCACGTTACCCCTAGATGCTCCACGTTTGTTTGATCTTTCAGCACAACAACTGGTATTAGAGCCAGGTTGGACATCTCCAGGTTTGCATCTAAAGTTTCAAAGAGTTTCATCAAGGTTCAAGCCATTTCCACAAGGGATCTCTCCATTGTTGTAACTGCCGTCGTCGTTGACGCCAGTCTGCACACTCCGACGCCAAGTCGTGCGCCTTCCTCATCTGTGCTCCATTGCATCTCAAAGTTTGAGGACATGTAGTAAACTTCCTGAAATTCTTTCCTTTAAAATTTTGAAGAGATTGATCAAGGTTCAAGCCATTTCTGTAAGGATATCCCCCATTGTCGCAACTGTCGTCATTGTCGGCACCAGTCTACACACTCCGACACCAAGTCGTGCGCCTTCCTTGTCCGTGTTCCGTTGCATCTCAAATTTTGCGGACATGTAGTAAGCTTCTTGAAATTCCTTCCTTTAAAATTTTGCGATCAGAAGTATCGTATTCAGAGAGATACAGCAGGAGGCATCTAGCTAAGGCGCAGTAGTTTTCTAGACGAGTGACTCTTTGATTGTCGGATTTTGGGCATTTTGTGATTGTGGTTTTGTGCTTGGTTTGTGTGAGTATTTGCTACTGTTTTGTGATAAGTAGTGTGCTTGGCTTGTGGCTGATTGCATTTCATTGAAATCAGTAGTTTCAATAGCATATTATTGTTGAGATATTGCTTGCTATTGTGTACCTTGCTATAGAATTGTGTTTGTTGAAATCACATTGTATCTCGTGTGTATTGCTGGTTGTTTGTTGTTTTGAAAACATGAATACTTCAGGGTTGAAGATAGAAAAGTTTGATGGTAAGAATAGCTTCAGCTTATGGCAAATTAAGATGAAAGCACTTCTAAAGCAACAAGGTATTTGGGCTCCTTTAAATAAGGAAACTACTTTGAACAGAAATTCGCTAGAGTTGGAATTGCAGGAGGAGAAAGCTCACTCCACCATCTTGTTGTGTTTGTCTGATGAAGTTATAATAGAAGTTGCTGATGAATCTACCTCGTTAGGTCTTTGGTAGAAACTTGAGTCATTGTATATGACTAAGTCTTTAACAAATAAATTGTTGTTAAAGCAGAGATTGTTCTCTTTAAAGATGATAGAAGGTGTCCCTCTTAAGCAACATTTAGATCAGCTAAATGCTATTCTGATGAAACTCAAGAATATTGGAGTAATCATAGAAGATGAAGATGCAGCTCTTATCTTGCTTTGTTCACTCCCATTGAGTTATGAAAACTTTGTTCAGTCTTGTGTAGTTGGAAGAGATTCAATTACATTGGAAGAAGTGAGGTCCAGCCTTCATTCCAGGGAGCTCAGGCATATAGTGCATGGTAGAAACAAGGCAAGTGGTGTTGGCCTCTCAGCTCAGTAGCAAGAGAATAGGGGAAGAAGCCAGAGACAAGGTGGAGGGAAGAATAGAAGCAGAAGCAAGTTGAAGGGCAAGTATTCTAGGGATACTTGCCATTACTGTAAGGAGAAAGGACATTGGAAATCACATTGTCCCAAGTTTATAAACAAAGGAAAGGCTATTGTGGCAGAAACCAGTTCTGCGTCAAGTGATGACTTTTCTCTTACAGTTTGTTGCAGTGCCTATTCTGATGATCAATGGATTATGGACTCAGGAGCTTCACATCATATGACTCATACTAGGGAGTATTTTGACACCTACGAGCAGGTGGAGGGTGGTCAAGTGACTTTGGCCAATGATGATGTATGTTCTAGAGTTGGTGTGGGCACTATAAAATTTAAACTGCATGATAGCACAATTAGAATTCTGGAGGACGTTTAGCACGTCCCAAAGCTTGGAAAAAGTCTGATCTCACTGATGGCCCTTGATGCTAAGGGTTATAGATATACAGGTGGTGAGGGGAAGATCAGCATATTGAAAGGCTCGTTAGTTGTTATGAAGGGAACCAAATCTAGTCCCTTATACATTTTGCAAGGCACTCCAATTGTTGGCGTACTATATCAGCTATATCTAGTCTATAGGATTTTTCTGTCATGTGGCACTCAAGGATGGGTCATTTGGGGTAGAAACTGAGTAGTCTGGGCAAGTTTGATGGGCACAAGGTTGCTTGTATTGACATGTGCAAGCATTGTGTCTTTAGCAAACAGAAAAGAGTGTCATTTGCACACAGTTAGCATAGCTCCAAGGGAGTTCTTGATTATATTCATGCTGATTGTTGGGGGCCTTCATGCTAGCCTTCTATTACAGGTTCCAGATATTTTCTTTCCATCATTGACTGTCATTCAAGGATGAACTGGGTTTTCTTTTTGACACACAAAAGTGAAGCTTTTTCTTGCTTCAAGCATTGGAAGAAGTAGGTAGAAAACCAAACAGACAAAAAGGTAAAATATCTTAGAACTGATAATGGTCTTGAGTTTTGTTCTCAAGAATTTGATAACTTTTGTAAAGATGAAGGCATTACACGGCATAACACTGTTAGGTATACCCCTCAGCAAAATGGAGTGGCTGAAAGATTCAATAGAACACTCCTAGAAAAGGCACGTTGTATGCTGTCTCATGTAGGTTTAAGCAAGAAGTTTTGGGTAGAGGCTGTTAACACAGCTTCCTATCTGGTGAACAGGTCCCCTTCTAGTGCCTTAGATGGGAAGATACCTCTTGAGGTATGGTTGAAAAGATCTGCTAGTTATTCAAAGCTCAGAATTTTCGAGTGTCCAGCTTACTATCATGTGAACAATGGCAAGCTGGAACCACATGCCAAGAAAGGCATATTTGTGGGCTATGGTATTGGTGTAAAAGGATACAGGATATATGATATTGAATCTCACAAAGTAATATATAGCCGTGATGTTACTTTTGATGAGAATTCTCTTTTGCAGGCAATAGATAAACTAGTAGGTGAAACACCAGAAATTGAGCACATCCTTCCTGAACAGATGGAGATAGATGACACACAGCAACCGCCTATCATTGATCAAGTTGAAATTAGAGAAATCTCATTTGAAACTTAGGAAAATGAAGTTGAGGAGGAAGAGGTGGAGCAACCACCACCAAAAACCATTGGCAAAGATCGTCCTACAAGAAACATTAGACCTCTGATTAGATATGGCTACGATAGTTTGGTTGCTTTTGCCTTACAAGTAGCAGTTGAGGTGGAGGATTCTATTGATCCACCTACATATGAAGCTGCACTGAAAGATTTAGAAGCTGGTCTTTGGATGTCTGCTATGGAGGAGGAACTCCAATCTCTCCATAAGAACAAGACTTGGGAATTGGTGAAACGTCTAAAGAACACAAATATTGTTGGTTGCAAATGGGTCTATAAGAAGAAGATTGGGACTCAAGGCAATGCAGGTGTGCAGCACAAGGCAAGATTAGTCGCCAAAGGTTATTCACACTGAGAAGGATTTGACTTCAAAGAGGTATTTGCTCCTGTTGTACGTCATACATCTATTAGAATTTTGTTATCCATTGCTGCAGCACAGAATTTAGAATTGGAACAACTAGATGTAAAGACGGCCTTCTTGCATGGTGAGTTGGAAGAAAATATTTGGATGGAACAACCAACAGGGTTTGTGGTGAAAGGTAAATCTGATTGGGTGTGCAAATTAAATAAGTCTTTGTATGGACTTAAACAGTCACCATGATAATGGTACAAAAGGTTTGATGTCTTTATAGTTAAAGTTGGTTTTAGACGTAGCAACTATGATTCATGTGTATATGTTAAAACTCTTGATAAGAGTACACATGTTTATTTGTTATTGTATGTTGATGATATTCTTATAGCTGCGAAGAATATCGAAGTGATACAGGAGCTGAAGGACACATTAAAATCAGAATTTGATATGAAGGATCTTGGTCTAGCTGGCAGAATTCTTGGAATGGAGATTAGGCGTGTAAGAAATTCTGGTAAGCTATTTTTGAATCAACAAAAGTATATTGAGAAGATCCTTAGCAGATTTGGTATGGCTTCAAGCAAAGCCATTAGCACGCCTTATGACAGAAATGTCAAATTGTCATCTGTGATGTGTCCACAAACTGATTCTAAAAAGCTTGATATGTAGTGAGTTCCTTATGCATAGGCAATTGGATGTCTTATGTATGCTATGGTATGCACTAGACCTGATCTAGCATATCCTTTGAGTGTTGTTAGTAGGTTCATGTCCAATCCGGGCAGGGAACATTGGAAAGCAGTTAAAAGGATATTCAGATATTTGAAAGGAACTCCAGGTGTTGGCTTGATGTATGTAGCAGATCAAGGTTGTACTATGGCTGGTTATACAGACTTAGACTATGCAGGTGATGTTGACAGAAGGAGATCATTATCTGGTTATGTCTTTACATTTGCAGGTTCTATTGTGAGTTGGAAATCAACTCTTCAGCCTACGGTATCTCTATCCACAACTGAGGTTGAATATGTGGTTATGATAGAAGTTGCAAAGGAAGGGATTTGGTTGAAAGGCTTACTTGGAGACTTTGGTTGGCACATTGATAAAGCTGATATCTTCTGTGATAGTCTTAGCGCTATTTGTCTCTCCAAAGATAATGTCTTTCATGATAGAACTAAACATATTGATGTTAAGTATCACTTCCTCAGGAATGAAGATAGGATAAAGATTATGAAGGTCAACACAAAAGACAATCCGGTTGATATGTTTACAAAGGGTGTTGTTGAAAGCAAGTTCAAGCATTGCTTGGACTTACTCAACATCTATTGCTGTTGCTAACCCAAGTTGGGTCTTGGTGATCCATCACCTATTCGTGGTGAAGACTGATGAAAGACAAGGTGGAGATTTGTGATGCGTGTGTCTTCCATCAAGTATATATATTTGTCATTGAATATGGTTGTATTTCTTTGATAATTTGTATAAGGGCAAACTTATCTTTTGGGTATCACCAACCGTTGCCCCTATATATGTAAGGGGTCATCTACGTCCAAGGGATGTCATGCCAAACCATCCCTTGATTTTGTTCTCCCCCTTCTTTGTACCAACAACCATACAGCAAGGAATCACGATAGATTGATCACCCGTAGACGTGCCCGTGTTGGGGAACCACGTAAATTTGTTGTTCTTCGAATTCTCCACTCGCAATCTTCTCTTCTACGTAGATCTCTTCTCCACGCTACCCCTAGATGCTCCACGTTTGTTTGATCTTTCCGCACAACAATGTTGTTAATTAATGCTTTCTGTCCTAGATATATGTAGGATCATTGTATCACAAGAGGGGGGTGAATTGTGTCTTTAGTAATTATAATTACTAGTGGATAAAACAAGAGCACAAAACACTCGTAAATAAAATTCTATTCTTTATAAACTTTAAAGAAAGAATTTACAATATCTTTTTAGCTCAATTCCCTTCTTGACAGTTTCAATACAGTAATGTCTGATATACAATTTAAATAGAAAATGAAGTCCTTATTCAAAACTAATTTCAAATTGTATAAAACCTGATTTTTATGCACGTAGCTCCTTTCCTTCTTTTTGTTCAACTTCTGTATCTCTTCTTCTCTAGTTGTCGAACTTCCAAACTTCTTACGTTTGCAGCTCCTTTTCTGAGATTGCTTGGAATTTTGAACTTCTTCTAATATTGAAGAATTTTTCTAGATATGAATATTCATATTTGATTTTTCAGTTTGGGATCTTGCTTGTAATGTAGCTCGTACTCTCTATTAGTAGTCGAACTTTGTCTTCACGTTCAGCATGTTCATCCACTTAATTCATAATCCACGTACTAATTTTTTTCTTTAATTCAAATTACTATCTTTTTGAATTTCCACTTTCTCCACTATCATTTTGAATTTCCATGATTTCCACTCGTAGATTCACCAAAACTTTATCTTCTTGAAGACTTGTAGAATATCTTCTAAGTCTTCATTTTAGTCGAACACTTATCATTTAAGTCTTGTAAAAACTCGAACACTTATCTGTAACTCTTTAAGTTTTTGCACTTACAAAACACGTGATTGAACATAGAAACTTATATGTTCGTTAGTCATTTTATAAAACTTAAACAATTGTCTATCCATGTGTATAAAAACTCGAATAGTTATCTAACTCTTTGATTTTCATTACCAAACGCACATGAAAAACATGTGACAATTTAAAACATTAAAAACACACGTGTAGATAACTTAACTATACGAGTTTTTAACATAACTCTTTGACTAAATCGAAACATTAACTATCTGAAAGTTTAACTATCCAAAAATCTAACTATTCGAAAACTTTAACTATTCAAAAACTTTAACCATCTGAAAGTTAACTATCCGAAAACTTTTCAACATTTAATTACGTGACTATTATACTTAGAAAATATTATTTAGACTTATTTATAAACTTTAATAAAGCATTTATCATCAAAAAAAAATTCCTAACAATCTCCTCCTTTTTGATGATGTCAAAACTTAATATGTCAAATAATCTATCTTCTCCCCATTTTTGGCATTATAAAAAAGTAAATAAAATGTAAGGAAGAAAAACTTGCTAAGTATATTGAAAGGATCGAATGACACACTAGAGGGGGGGTGAATAGTGTCCTAATAAGATTTATTTTACTTTTAAAACTTTGGAAGTTGTTGACACTAATGAACCCTAATTAATTGATTTTGGAATTAAAAACGTGTAGTGCAAAAACTTAAGAACACAAAGAGATTTATAGTGGTTCCCCAAACTGGGTAGTCCACTCCTCAAGGCCACAACCTCGAGAATTCCACTAAGTGTTTTTAAGGCTAAGCACAAACATTAAACAAGTTACTTTTGCAGGCAAAGCAATAACCTTACAGATGTTTTTAAAGGCTAAACAAAAACCTCACACAAAGCACTAACTTTGTGTACTCAAGACCCCAATCTTGAGCAAGTGAAGTATCACACTTCACTCTCTTCACCAAGGCCCTGACCTTGTGAAGGTATACTCACAACACCCTTGTGAGTTAAGGTTTTAATATAAAAGAGACAACAGTTTAAAAACAGGAGTCACAAACTCAAAATGAAAACGACACACAAGACTAGATCAACTCCAATGAAGAGTTGACATAGAAGCTCTAAGGAGAATTCTTGATTGATCTGCAGCTGTTGATCTTCTGGACTTTGTTGCAAATGAATCTTCAAAGTGTTTGCAGAATTACTGTGCAAACAATTTCTCCTTTCAAGTGTTGAAAAATTCTATGTGTGTCTGTTTTAGTTTTCTGCAAAATCCTTTTTATTTTTCCTTCAAGATTTGCATAAGTGGAAAGAATTTTGAAATGGTCAGATGCCTTATGCAAGAATTCATTTCTATTAACCTTCAATCATAATAAAGTTGAGATCTGTAATCAAAAGATATCTTGCCACAAAAATTAGTTAATTAATAATAGTTGCAGTTTCTGTAAAAATAAAATCTTCGGAGGCTTTCAAAAAATCGAAGACTTAGAAAGATAACCTACCGAAACTCAAAAACATTTCGGATAGATAGAACTAACATTCCGAAAGACCACTTAAGTCATGTATTAAAATTGAAACATGTGTCTTTCTGAAACCGCGTTATAGAATATTAAAAAATAAACTATCCGATAGAGTGGACATGTTTCAGATACTTATAAAGATAACTCTCCGATCCTTAAGTCATTTCAGATAGTTACATAGGTAACCTTTTGAAAAGTCACTTAAGTCAGAAAATAATAGAAAACTCAACCATCCGAAGCTTAAAATAGTTTTCGGATACTTACTGAAGATAACTCTCTAATTCTTAAGAGTTTTTAGATAGTTACATCGTAACCTTCCGAAAAGTCACTTAAGTCAAGCGATGAGAGACTGACATGTGTCCTTCAAAAGAAAGTAATCAAAAATATATTAAAACAGAGAAACAGCTAACTCTCCAGAATAAAAACCTTAACTATCCGAAACTAAAGGGATTTCAGAGACTTACCATAAAAAAATCATATCCAGACATAAAAAGACTTAACTCACCGAAGATAAATACTTTTCGGATAGTTACTGATATAACTGTCCGGAAAGCCAGGAGAGAGAGGCATAACCATCTGATTTATCCTGTTTTGTTCAATGACTTATAAAATAACTCTCCGATCAATACACCGTAGACAAAATAACCTGTCGAAATCTAATTTAAAAGACTTTGAGAACAAAGCAGTTAGCCAAGATTCATGTGAATAAAAATATATCCAAAATATGGTAGAAATAATTAAACCACATGTTTTTATCATCAAAATTAACTGATAAATAATTGAACTAACATATATATCATTCAAAAAGACCTTTTTAAACATGCATAACTTTCGTGGATAAGAATAAACTGCTTAAATAAAACTATTTGAAACAAGAATTGTCAAAAACAAGTATATGATCATTAAATGTAGTAAATAGTTTACATAATGTGATTGCTTTACATAAGTAAATTTCGGTAACAAATTACAATAAATAAATCACGCAATACATAATTTGTATAATCATAAGCCTCTTTGTCTTCGAAAAATATTGATTAGAGTATCTAAAATTTGCCTTGCAATTTTTGTACTTACTCTATTTATCTAATCAATTATTGCTTAATCTAAATTTGTAGGATCGTATGACTACACAAGAGGGGGGTGAATTGTGTTTTTCAACTTTTTCTAATTATAATTGAAACTTCAAAACTCAAAAACAAGTCGAGACACTGTTTTCATAAAATCATTTTATTCAATGTTTCAATTACAATATACAATTCAATTCTCGTTAGAAATTGTAGATGCAATTATATATCGATACCATGTTTCATCTATACAATTTCATAACTACAAATAGAAAAAGCTAATATGCGGAATTTAAAACATTTCTCCCTGTTTGAGATCTTTCTTCTTCTTCTTCTTTTTCTTTTTCAGTAATACTTCAATGACAAATATCTTGTCTTTCTCCACTTCACTAAATTTACTTTCTCCTGATACTTCAGATCTTCAGTGACATAAATCTAACATTTTCTGTTTTACTGAATTTTCTTCCATTTGAGAGTTTTTTCCTCGAAGAGTGTTTTTGATCCTTGAAAAAAAATTTTGTTTGGTGTGTAGGGATAACTTGATCAATGAGAATTCTATACCTTTTATATTGTATCTTCATTTCATGCATATCCTCTACGTTTAATCACTACCAGTTTTCCACTTCTTCATGTCTTCTCTTTTTCCTTCATCAAAATACACACGTTCTGACCCACGTTTACAATTCAAATTTTCTTTAATCATCAATCTTGGATCTCTGAAAAATTTCTTGCAAAATAAACTTTCTTGTCCAAAATTTTTCATCAAGTATAATAATTAGTCGTTACTTTAATGTTAATTAAACAAGTAACACAAGTAGATATATAACTTAACGTTTCTAACTTAACGAGTTCCTTATGTGCCAACTCACGTGACAAGTATTGTAGCTAACTCAATGAACTAAGTTCATTATATTACGCTAACTCAACGAACCAGCTTCGTGGTGTTACAATAACTCAACGAACCAACTCCGTTGTGTTACAGATTACTCAACGAACTAGCAATAAACAAATGTTTTTATAATAAGAATTTTACCACGTGCAAAAATAACAACTTAAGTTTATAACGCTAACCTAATGTGTTGCCTTAGTGTTTAATATAGCAACTCAACGCGTTTATTTATGTTAACTTAACAAGTTAAACATGCGCACCTCACGTGATACAATATAGCATTCATAACCTTTAATTTCACCATGTGTACAATACTAACTTAATGACTTCTCACGTGACCTATTTTAACCTTTAAGCCTCTAACTTAACGAGTTCTCACATGATCTCCATACAAATAACACTCTAACTTAACAAGTTGTCTAAATGTGCACTATTCATGATACAGAAGATATAACTTTAAAACATATCATGTTTTTCAATAAAAACACGCATTTTCTTAACGTTTAGTTAAATGAGAAATTAATGCAACGAAACGACTAGTTATTTAACTTAGTATAATTTCATATCCAATACAGACAAGTATTTATATCAGTAAGCTTTTTCTGTATTAATTGATGTTTTTAATTTCTTTTCACAAGCAATAGTAATTGAGCAAATATGATTACTTTCATTCAGCACACATCATCAAAACAAAATACTCAACATAATCAGTTTGTGAAACTTGTGACGGTTGTTGTAAAAATTCAATATTTATGTTTGTATATAAATCTGTATGTGTATCTATTTGTATACCTGTATTTGTATCTATATGTATACCTGTATTTGTATCTGTATATTGCTGTTGTTTTGAAAATTGTGTCGATTGTTGTTGTTGCTATTGTGATGGAGTTTGCCAATCTTGTTGTTGTTGTTGCTGTCAAATTATAGGTGTATCTACTTCCTAGTATTTTTGTAGTTCCTTTGCAGAGAAAGATCTTGACTTCAATCTTTTCTATGGCCAAGGTGTAATATCTGTTTAATTTGCCATAATTCTCAAAAGTGTATCACCATAAAATAATTTACTCTGCAAGTCTAAGATATGAGAAAGAAAAATATCATACTAGTTCACTTGTATCTGGTTAATTAATGCATATGTAGCATAAAGACAGCATCTGCCAACCTATGCACCATGACCAAACCTCTAAAAGAGTGAAGCATGCAGTATTTTTGCAATAAAATGTGCTTGGCCATTTAAATCATTTAGTAATCTCATTGGATTATTGGCAATCGGATCTTTGGCTAAACTTTTAATGTCCCATCCCAACTAATAAACCTGTTTTATTTCTGATAATTTAACTTCATTTTTCAGACCAAGTACTTGATAAAGTAATTCTGGAGTTAAATATATATCGTAGTCTTGTATATTGGAAACAGGAATATTTTCTTCCACATACTATGCTTAAAATAAAAAGTGCTTACAAAATGAAAATCTTTGAGAGTTTATTGATCAGTTTGATCATGAGCCTTTTGTATTTGAGCAGATAGGTATGTAAGGATTGTTGTCCTGAAAAAGGATTCTTTAAATCTAGCAACCTAAGGTCCTGATCAAACCTGGGATTGTTGACTGAAAGCTCATTACACGGGTACATTAAAAAGTTCTTGTATGATTCAAACTTTTCAAACTAACTTTTAAAGAAAATTATCAATATTTACTATTTTGAAATGATAAAAGTTGTTTCATTAATTATAGAGATCTTTGAATCGAATATGGTTTTTACCAATATGACTGTTGATTTGTTGAATCAAAATTAGTACTTTTGAAAATGTTTATTTGAGATACATTCCTTTATTCTTCTTGTGTTAATCATATTAAGTTTAAAGTTATGTTTTCATTCATATGCAAATGAAGTTGATTCTTGAAATCATTTTTGATGAATTAAGGATGACAGAAATCGTCTAAAAAGAGAATTTAAAGTATAGCTATAATTAACATCTATTTTATACAAATATATTTTGTATGTAATTGAATTTATTTGAAGTGTATTTGTAGGGGGGAAGAATAACAATGTCCAAAACAAATTAATATAATTCAGAATATAAATCTTGGTTAATCTGAATTTAGTCCTCTTAAGATCTTGATAAAACAATTTAAAAGACAAACAAACTATTTTAGATTCATGAAAAGAATATTAGAATAGTTCACAATGTTCTCAAGATGATGTTATAAATGTTAAGGTTTAGCTTGTGTGTTGTCTTCAGAAGGTTTCAGTTGAAAGCATCCAAAACTTTTTTTTTTGTATACTAACTAAATGTTATGTTATGTAAGGAAACGTGTAAAACTGCCTCTAGACAGCGTTTTACTTGTTAGGTTAGTTAACTCAACGAGTTATGCTTAAAAATTTTGGGTACCTTGATTGAATAAATTATATTCAATATTCATTTAAAATCCAAACTCGACTTCTATACACATTGAGTTAGTCACCTAAAACCCTATTTAAACACTTATTACATGGGCACTTAGGTTATTCGTAAACTTTGTCTGAAAATCTTTCTCGCTTGTTGCTGTTACAACCTACGACGATGGTCTCCAAGTTCTACAAGGGTCGTGGTAAAAGGAAAGGCAAAGGTAGAGGAGATGGAAAAGGAAAAGAAATAGACCATGATGAAGTTCCACGAGCTTGGTTTAAGAAAATACTTCAAGTGGACAAAAGGTTAGCAAAAATTTATAGTGAATACTTCTTTCCTGAAGGAATACTAAATGAAGTTAGATTAGAACTTCCTGACACTGATGAAAGTATAAAATACATGGGTATTCGAAGCAAGTTTGATAGGGAATATAGAATGAAGTGTGCTGAAATTGCATTTTTAGAATAGTATGCAAAATATATGGAAAAAGGTGTAGGTACATCAACTAAAATTCCTTAAACACCCATAAATGGTACAAGATTACATGCATTTGAGGAAGAACATGAATCTGCTATTCCTACTCCTTTGTATTCAACAGAAAAACAAACAAATATTGCTGTGGATAAAAGAAAAGTTGAAGGTCTTCGAAAGACAGTAGCAATAGAAAGTGCCTTAGAAGAATTAAACTAGAAAACTTTTATGGAACAACTTCAAAAGAAAACAGCAATACTTGAAGAAGAGAGACTGACTTGTTATAGAAGAAAAAAGGTCAAGAAAATTATGTTTGAGGAAACAAAGTTTGTTGGAAAAGAAAAATCAGATGAGCATTTATTTCCAAAGGACAATGTATGTCTAGACATTGTTCCTTTTAGTGCATTTAAAAAACTCATCAGTTCCGAGCATACAGAAACTTATGAAGATAATGAGACTTTATTTTCTCTTGCTAGAAAACTTGAAAAGAAATCAAAGTCAAATATGAGTTCAAGTTTTTCTATTAGTTCAAGCCCTGATGATGTAGAAATTGAAAAATCGGAGCATTAGGCAATTGATATAGAACAAGTTATTGCAGATATAATTGACAATGTTGAAGCAGTAACTAGTTCACCGACTGAATTGTCTAGAGTAGTGGACATTGAAAAAGTTAGGACTCTAGAAAAGCTTAATGTCAATCAGCCTTTTTCAGAATCTATAGAAGCAGAGTTTGAGAATTCACAGCATGTATCAATGGAGATATCTGTTGAACAAAATGAACAATTACAGGTAGATACACCAACTGTAGAATTTATGGAAAAATTGAACTCTAAACATTCTATAGAGACTGAACTAATGAATGTAGAGCATATTGAAGATGTTCCTTACATTGTTGAAGCTGAACAATCAAGCTTACATACGCAGCTTCAAGAAAATATTTTCACAAAGGAACAACATGGCATTTATTTTGAAGAAGAGGTTCTTGAAGATGAATTAAATTCTGAATCAAGGCTTCAGGTATCACCTTTGTGTAAAGTATTACAAATTCAAGGTAATTCAATTCATTTTAGATCTGAGGAAGCATTACAAAAATTCAATAATCTAATTACATGTCAAATTCTGCATGTTCGTCCAATAAAGTTCAGAAATTTGATGGAAATAAGAGATCTATTTGAGTTTCAAGGCTTAATTAAATTCTTGCCAGTTGGAACAAAATGCAAATAATATAAAAAGCTCATTGTAGCCTTTTATAATAATCTGGTCAAGAATGATAATATACTGAAAACTCAAATAAATCAACAGGAGTTCACATTGTCTCCTGAATTAATTTTTGAAATTTTAGGATTAAAAAATGAAGGTGTTGTTGTTACAAATAGATTTGACATGATCAGACAACTAGAATGGGACATTCACTCACTATCAGAGATTCCAGATGTATATAGTGAAATGAGGTTAATGGAAAATCTGAATGTAGAGGCAAGGTTTATTGCAAATATATTGCATGCCAATTTATTTCAAAGAGTCGAACACAATATGGAAGTCAGTAGAAGCTGTTTATATGCAACTTATGGTCTGCTGAATAGAATTCAAATAAATTGGTTTGATATTTTCATTTCTCAACTACACCATATGAGTTCAAAGTTATTTTTTGGTGATGCTATATGTAAACTTCTTGCAAACCAATTGAATTTATCCGACTAGCCCTCTGAAACTAAAGGCATGAGAGCTTTTAGTGTAAAAGATTTGCAAAGATTCCAGGCTATGCATTAACCTCAACCTCATCAACAACAACAACCAACAAAATGTACAGAATAGATTCAACCACAATAGCCTAGTTATCTAGATCGAGCAGAACAGCAACCCCAGCTACCTCCTTCCCTAGATGATGTGCTTAATCATGCCGGAGTTTGTATTAAAAGTTAACCCAACAAAGGTGCTAATCATCCCTGCACACCAAAAGAAAAATCTTTTTCAGGGATCAAAAACACCTTCTCGGGGAAAATCTCTCAAGTGGAAGAAAATTCAGTGAAGCAGAAAAGATCAGATTTATGTCACTGAAGATTTAAAGTATTAGAAGAAAGCAAATTCGGTGAAGTAGAGAAAGACAAGATATTCGTCATTGAAGAATTCCTGCAGAAGAAAAAGAAGAAGAAGAAAGATCTCAAACAGGGAGAAATGTTTTAAATTCTGCAAATTAGTTTTCTCTGTTTGTAGTTATGAAATTGTTTAGATGATACATGGTATCGAGATATAATTGCATCTACAATTTCTGAGGAGAATTGAATTGTATATTGTAATTGAAACCTTGAATAAAAATGATTTTATGAAAACAATGTCTCGACTTGTTTTTGAGTTTTAAAGTTTCAATTATATTTCAGAAAATAGTAAAGATACACAATTCACCCCCCTCTTGTGTAGCCATACGATCCTACAAGTGGTATCTAAGCTTTGTTAATAATCTTTGATATAAAATCGATACCAACTTATTTAATATCATTGCTTATTCTACCTTCCTTATTTTTAAACAGAAATTAATATCTAAGCATACGTTTAACTTTCTTGATTTAAGGCTCAAGTTGTTTTAAAGTTTTAGACTGTTTAAAATCAAATAGGTTGAAAAATCTAAGGTAAGATGGCTACTGGAAATGGTAATTTTTCTTTATATGAAGGCCAAAATCTTAATCATCCTCCTTTATTTGATGGAATACATTTCGAATATTGGAAATATAGGATGACTGTTTTTCTTCAAAGTATAAATCATAAGTTGTGGTTCATGATTTCTAAACCATATACTCTGTTAACTACTCCTTATAATACTTGGACAATTACTAAAAAAGAAAATGAAACTCTGAATGCTAAGGGCTTAAATATTTTATTTTGTGCATTGAGTTATGAACTGTTTAGTAAAGTGTCAGCTTATAAATCTGCTTATGAGGTGTGGCATGCATTAGAAGTTTCACATGAAGGTACTTCTCAAGTTAAAGAGACTAAAATAAACATGTTGATTCATAAGTATGAACTCTTTAATATGCATGAAGACGAAAATATTTCTGAGATGTTTTCCAGATTTCTTGATATCATAAACTCTATAAAATGTTTAGAAAAGAATTTTGAATAGAAGGATTTGGTAAGGAAAATTCTCAGATCCCTAAGTTCTAATTGGTCTCAGAAAGTAACATCAATTGAGGAATCACAAGATTTAAATGTTTATACTATGAATGAACTTATAGGAAATTTAACAACTTATGAAGTTCAATTAAATGAATCACTAAGTCACAACAAACTAAAAATGAAGAAAGAAATAGCCTTCGAAATTAATTCAGATTCTGATATATCTATTGATTCTAGCAATGATTTGATTTTGCTGACTAGAAAATTCAAGAAAGCATGGAAAGATAGGAAACAACAAAGGAATAAAGATGACAAACCCTAAACGTCAAAATCACTAAATGACAAAAACTCTTCATCTAGAAAGTATGTATGTTACAACTGTAAGAAACCTGGACATCCTTCTCTAGATTGTCCTATAGGGGGTGTTTGTGTATGTGTGTGGTTTTCGGAACATTTTAGTTGGAAGCATCCAAAAATTGTTTTAAGTGTACTAACTAGATGTTATGTTAGATAAGGTAACGTGTAAAACTGCCTCTATACAGCATTTTACTCGTTAGGTTAGTTAACTCAACGAGTTATACTTGAATATTTCAGGTACCTTGATTCAATAAACTTTATTCAATATTTATTTTATTTCTAAACCCGACTTCGCTTCACGTTGAGTTATACGCCTAAAAACCCTATTTAAACACTTATTACATGGGCACTTAGGTTATTTGTAAACTTTGTCAAGAAAATCTTTCCCGCTTGTTGTTGTTACAACCTACGACGATGGTCTCCAAGTTCTACAAAGGTCGTGGCAAAGGAAAAGGCAAAAGCAGCAGAGATGGAAAAGGAAAAGAAATAGAGAATGATGAAGTTCCACGTACTTGGTTCAAGAAAATACTTCGAGTGGATAGAAGGTTAGTTGAAATTTATAACGATTACTTCTTTCCTCAAGGTATATTAGATGAAGTTAGACAAGAACTTCAAAATACTGATGCTAGTATTACATACATGGGGATTCGAAGTAAATTTGATAGAGAATACAGAATGAAATGTGCTGAGATTGCATTTTTAGAACAGTATGCAAAATATTTGGAAAAAGGTGTAGGTTCATCAAATAGAACTCCTCAAACTCCTATAAACGGTACAAGACTACATGCATTTGAGGAAGAGTATGAGTCAGCTATCCCTACTCCTTTATATTCAAAACAAGTAGAATCAGAAATTGCTGTAGACAAAACAAAAGTTGACAGTCTTCGAAAGGCCATTGCAATAGAAAGTGCCTTAGAAGAATTAAAGCAGAAAACTTTTATGGAGCAATTTGAAAAGAAAATAGCAATACTTGAAAAGGAGAAACAGAAATGTTATAGAAGAAGGAAAGTCAGAAAAATTATGTTTAAGGAAACAAAGTCTATTGAAAAAGGAAAATCAGATGAAAATTTATTTCCAAAGGACAATGTATGTCTAGACATTGTATCTTATTGTGCATCTAATAAACTCATCAATTCTGAGCACACTGACACTGATGAAGATAACGAGACTTTATTTTCCCTTGCTAGAAAGCTTGAGAAGAAATACAAGTCAAATATGAGCTCAAGTTTTTCTATTAGTACAAGTCCTGATGATGCAGAAATTAAAAAATCAGAGCATCAGGCACCTAACATTGAACTAGTTATTGCAGATATAATTGACAATGTTGAAGCAGTAACTAGTTCACAAGCTGAATTGTTTGGAGTAGCAGATATTGAAAATGTTAAGACTCCAAAAGAGCTAAAAGTTAACCAGCCTTCTACAGAATCTATAGAAGTAGAGTCTGAGAATTCACAGCATGAATCAATGGAATTATCTGTTGAACAAAATGAACAATTACAGATAGATACACCGGCTGTACAATTTGTGGAAAAATTGAACTCTGAACATTCTATAGAGATTGAACAAATGAATGTTGAGCATATTGACAATGTTCCTAACTCTATTGAAGCTGAAGAATCAAGCTTACCTCAGCAGCTTCAAGATAATATTTTGGAAGAGGAACAGCATGGCATTCATTTTGAAGAAGAGGTTCCAGAAGATGAATTAAACTCTGAATCACGGCTTCAGGTATCACCTTCTTTGTGTACAATATTAAAAATTCAAGGTAATGCAATTCCTTTTAGATCTGAAAAAGCATTGCAGAAATACAATAATCTGATTACATGTCAGATTCTGCATGCTCGTCCAATAAAATTTAGAAATTTGATGGAAATAAGAGATCTATTTGAGTTTCAAGGCCTCATTAAATTCTTGCCAGTAGGAACGAAATGGAAGCAATACACAAAGCTTATTGCAGCTTTTTATAGCAATCTGGTCAAGAATGGAAATTTTCTGAAAACTCAAATAAATGAACAGGAGTTTATATTGTCTCCTGAGTTAATTTTTGAAGTTTTAGGATTAAAGAATGAAAGTGTTGTTGTTACGAACAGATTTGACATGATTAGACAATTGGAATGGAACATTCAGTCTTTATCAAAAATTCCAGATGTATATTCTAAAATGAGATTAATGGAAAATCTGAATGCAGAGACAAGGTTTATTGCAAATATATTGCATGCAAATTTATTTCAAAGAGTTGGACACAATTTGGAAGTCAGCAGAAGCTGTTTATATGCAACTTATGGCTTGCTGAATAGAATTCAAATAAATTGGTTTGATGTATTTATGTCTCAACTACAGCATATGTGTTCAAAGTTATTTTATGGTGATGCTGTATGTAGAATCCTTGCATGCCAATTGACTTTATCTGACTGGCCCTCTGAAACTAAAGGCATGAGAGCATTTAGTGTCAAAGATTTGCAAAAATTTCAGGCCATGCATAAACCTCAACGACAACAACAACAACCTGATACAGACCATATACAACAACAACAACAGAGTTATTCAGTTCAAGCAGAACAGCAAACCCAGCTACCTCCCGACTTAGATGAAGTGCTTAACAACATTAGAAATGATATTAGGCATCTAGGACATAAAATATGTAATGCTATAAGTGATATACTTAGGAGGGGTCGATAACTGTTTTTGTTTGTTTCTGAATACAAAATGTAATGTTTATATTACTTGTTTGCTTCATTGAACAATACATTTTTCTGTAAATGTGTTCAATTATTATTCTTGTTTACAGAAATCGTTGTTGTAATTCTCTTATATATGTATATATATTCTCTGTAATTATCTTTTTGATTAATGACAAAAAGGGGGAGAAATATTATAAAAAGATGATTATGATCTTAATTGCATATATATATTATAAAAGGAGATGCTATTTAAATGGTTATTGACAGATGATAATTAGAAAACTAATAGTTATATAATTATTGACATCTGAGAGTTTTAGTTCCGAGAGGTAAAATTTATACAAACAATAGAAATAAGCTTAAGTGAACTTAAGTCAACAAACAAGTTTATTGAATTAAAAGTTAACCCAACGAAGGTGCTTTGTTGAGTTAAACATATTTTATAATTGATTTAATATGGTTTTGTCATCATCAAAAAGGGGGAGATTGTTGAGTATTTTTATTTTGATGATGTGTGCTGAATGAAAATAATCATATTTGCTCAATTACTATTGCTTGTGAAAAGAAATTAAAATCATCAATTAATAGAGAAAAAACTTACTGATATAAATACTTGTCTGTATTGGATCTGAAGTTAATAACTAGTCGTTTCATTGCATTAATTTCTCATTTAACTAAACATTAAGTTAACGTGTGTTTTTATTGAATAGCATGATATGTTTTAAAGTTATATCTTCTGTATCATGAATAGTGCATGTTTAGACAACTCGTTAAGTTAGAGTTTTGTTTGTATAGAGGTTACGTGAGAACTCATTAAGTTAGAGGCTTAAAGGTTAAAATAGGTCATGTGATAACTCGTTAAGTTAGAGAGTAAAAGAAGAGACGAACTCGTTATGTTAGTGTTATACACGTGGTGAAATTATAAGTTACGAATGTTGTATTGTATCACGTGAGGTGCACATGTTTAACTCGTTAAGTTAACATAACTAAACGCGTTGAGTTGCTATATTGAACACTAAGGCAACGCGTTAGGTTAGCGTTATAAACTTAAGTTGTTATTTTTGCACGTGGTAAAATTCTTATTATAAAAACATTTGTTTATTACTGAATCGGTGAGTTATCGTTTAACCTTCCGAAAGAAAGGTTAAGCTGGTTCGTTGAGATAGCATAACACCACGGACTTAGTTCGTTGAGTTAGCTACAGTACTTGTCACGTGAAATGGCACATGGTGAACTCGTTAAGTTAGAAACATTAAGTTATATATATATACTTGTGTTACTCGTTTAGTTAACATTAAAGTAATGACTTCTTATTACACTGATGAAAAACTTTTGGACGAGAAAGTTTATTTTGCAGGAAATTTTTCAGAGATCTAAGACTGATGATTAAAGGAAATTCGAAATATAAACGTGGGTTGGAACGTGTGTGTTTCGATGAAGGAAAAAGAAAAGACGTGGAGAAGTGGAAAACTGGTAGTGATTAAACGTGGAGGATATGCATGAAATGAAGATACAGTATAAAAGGCATAGAGTTCTCGTTGATCAAACTATCCTTGCATACAAAAAGAAAAATCTTTTCAAGAATCAAATCATCCCTGCACACCAAAAGAAAAATCTTTTTCAAGGATCAAAAACACCTTCTCGGGGAAAATCTCTCAAGTGGAAAAAAATTCAATGAAGCAGAAAAGGTCAGATTTATGTCACTGAAGATTTGAAGTATTAGAAGAATGCAAATTCGGTGAAGTAGAGAAAGACAAGATATTCATCACTGAAGAATTGCTGTAAAAGAAAAAGAAGAAGAAGAAAGATCTCAAACAGGGAGAAATGTTTTAAATTTCACAAATTAGTTTTCTCTGTTTGTAGTTATGAAATTGTTTAGATGATACATGGTATCGAGATATAATTGCATCTACAATTTCTGAGGAGAATTGAATTGTATATTGTAATTGAAACCTTGAATAAAAATGATTTTATGAAAACAATGTCACGACTTGTTTTTGAGTTTTAAAGTTTCAATTATATTTCAGAAAATAGTAAAGATACACAATTCACCCCCTTCTTGTGTAGCCATACGATCCTACAATATGGTCTTGTCATCATCAAAAAGGGGGAGATTGTTGAGTATTTTGTTTTGATGATGTGTGTTGAATAAAAGTAATCATATTGGCTCAATTACTATTGCTTGTGAAAAGAAATTAAAAACATTAATTAATACAGAAAAAGCTTACTGATATAAATACTTGTCTATATTGGATCTTAAATTGTACTAAGTTAAATAACTAGTTGTTTCGTTGCATTAATTTCTTATTTAACTAAACGTTAAGATAATGTGTGTTTTTATTGTAAAGCATGATATGCTTTAAAGTTATATCTTCTGTATCATGAACAGTGCATGTTTAGACAACTCATTAAGTTAGAGTGTTATTTTTATAGAGGTCACGTGAGAACTCATTAAGTTAGAGGCTTAAAAGTTAAAATAGGTCACATGAGAACTCGTTAAGTTAGTGAGTAAAAGAAGAGACAAACTTGTTAAGTTAGTATTGTACACGTGGTGAAATTAAAGGTTACGAATGTTATATTGTATCACGTGAGGTGCACATGTTTAACTCGTTAACATAACTAAACGCGTTGAGTTGCTATATTGAACACTAAGGCAACGCCTTAGGTTAGCATTATAAACTTAAGTTGTTATTTTTGCACATGGTAAAATTCTTATTATAAAAACATTTGTTTATTACTGATTCGTTGAGTTATCATAACAGCACGAAGTTGGTTCGTTGAGTTAGCGTAACACCACAAACTTAGTTCATTAAGTTAGCTACAGTACTTGTCACGTGAGTTGGCACATGAGGAGCTTGTTAAGTTAGAAAAGTTAAGTTATATATCTACTTGTGTTACTCATTTAGTTAACATTAAAGTAACGACTATTTATTATTACACTTGATGAAAAATTTTGGACGAGAAAGTTTATTTTGCAGGAAATTTTTCAAAGATCCAGGATTGATGATTAAAGAAAATTTGAAATGTAAACGTGGGTCAGAACGTGTGTATTTCGATGAAGGGAAAAGAGAAGACGTGAAGAAGTGGAAAACTAGCATTGATTAAGCGTGGAGGATATGCATGAAATGAAGATACAATATAAAAGGCATAGAATTCTCGTTGATCAACTGTCCCTACACACCAAACGAAAAATCTTTTCAAGGATCAAAAACACTCTTCAGGGAAAAGCTCTCAGATGGAAGAAAATTCAATGAGGCAGAAAATGTCAGATTTATGTCACTGAAGATCTGTAGAATCAGAAGAAAGCAAATTCGGTGAAGCAGAGAAAGACAAGATATTCGTCACTAAAGAATTGCTGAAGAAGAAAAAGAAGAAGAAGAAGAAAGATCTCAAATAGGGAGAAATGTTTTAAATTCCGCATATTAGTTTTCTCTATTGAGTTAACTATAACAAGAGGGGGGTTAACTCAATGGACTTATAAGTAACCTTAAGTGACATAAATTTGACCTTTTTTGCTTATTTTTCAGAATAATAAATTTGACATTTTCTGCTTAATAACCACGAGTTAAAATCATTACTTATTTTTATGCATATTAGTTTTCTTCGTTGAGTTAACTGTAACTCAATGAAGTTAGTCCATGGAGTTAGCAAATATGTAACCGAAGCTAGTCCATTGAGTTAACTGTAACTCAATGAGGTTAGTTCGTGGATTAAGCTGAACGATTATTCTTTTATCCATGAACGAAACTTTGTGGGTTCAACGGTTACTGAAATTTAAAATTAGAAGTAGAACACGTATCCATAAAAATAGGAGCCATACTACACGTTACAAGACACGTTCTTGCAACGAGATTCATTTGCCTTATGGACATGCATTATAAATATAGAATAGCATGTTATTTACTAGTTACTAACACTTGAGGAAAGAAAACAAAATTCATTGGGGAATTGGAAGGAGAAGCAGTTGATTCAACTTCATTCGTCAACAATTATTTACTAAATACAAAGCTTCAGATTGGTATGTAATTAATCTTCTGCTATTTTACTTTATGTAAATGTTTATGAGCACATGGTTTCGTTCTTCTAGCACTAAACAATTAGTAAGAACACCTACACAGGATTATTCAACACAGTGGTATACTAAAATATTTTCTGAATTGGACTTTAACGAAATCCTTTGTGGTGTAGCAACCTTTCTATAAAAGAGAACGAAGATATGGCTGCTCCAGTAGAAAAACCATTAGGGGAAATTCTATATCTTGAATTTGTTGATGAACCTTCATGTATTCAATTGCCAAACTTTGAGGGAGATAGGTTTGAACTAAAATCTAATTATATTAGTCAATTGTCACACTTTCATGGATTAGAAAGAGAGGATGCCTATTATTTCCTTAGAGAATTTAACGAAGTTTGTCAAATGATGAAAATGCCGAACATGAGTATTGATGCTATTAGACTTAAATATATCTCTTTTTCTTTAAAAGACACAGCTAATGAAAGGATCGAATCACACACTAGAGGGGGTGAATAGTGTCCTAATAAAATTTATTTTTCTTTTAAAAATTTCGAAAGCTATTCACACTAATGAACCCTAATTAATTGATTTTGGAATTAAAACTTGTAGTGTAGAAAGTAAAGAACACAAAGAGATTTATAGTGGTTCCCCAAACTAGGTAGTCCATTTCTCAATGCCACAACCTTGAGAATTCCACTAAGTGCTTTTAAGGCTAAGCACAAACCTTAAACAAGTTACTTTTGCAGGCTAAGCAACAACCTAAAGCTATTATTAGTGATAGAGGAACTCATTTCTGTAATAGAAGTTTTGAAGCCTTAATGAAGAAATATGGAGTAAACCACAAAATTGCAACATCATATCATCCACAAACAAGTGGACAAGTGGAAAGTGCAAACAAACAAATTAAGTTAATCATAGAAAAAGTAGTAAATCCTACTAGAAAAGATTGGGCTAATAGATTAATAGATGCACTTTGGGCTTATAGAAATGCTTACAAGACAAGCTTAAGTATGTCACCTTTTAGCCTAGTATATGGAAAAAGTTGCCATTTACTAGCTGAAATTGAACTTAAAGCTTATTAGGCATTAAAAACTCTGAACACCAATTTAAATCAAGATGTTGAAAACAGAAAAATGCAATCGATTGAATTAGAAGAATTTAAGAATGAAGCTTATTCGAAAACTGTAAAAGAAAAAGAAAAAATGAAGTTCTAGCATGATAAGAGAATTATTCTAAAAACTTTTGAAATAGGATAAAAAATGTATCTTTACATGACTAGACTTCATAACCATTTAGGAAAATTAAGATCTAGATGGGCAGAACCTTAGATAATTCGAAATATTTATCCCTATGGAGCAATTGAAATTGAAAATCCTAAAAATCAGAATATATTTAAAGTAAATGGACAAAGGCTTAGACCTATTCTGAAGATTCCAAAAACTTCCTTTGGAATTATAGAAGAAGTAAGAGTAGAGGACTACTCGTGCTTTACTTAGTAAGAAATAGATGTTTGTTTAAATAAAAAAAACTTATTTTAAATGTCATAGTTCAACCGAAAGAAATTATCGGTATTACCGAAACATATATTAAAAAAAAAAATAGTGTTACGGTTGCACCGAAAGGATCCATCAGTTTGACCGAAACATAAAAGCATATATATATATATTATATTAAGTAAAAATGTCGGTTTTACCAAAGCTTGGTATCGGTTCAACTAGTAGGAAAAAAAGAGGTATTTAATTTCAGTTTAACTGAGAAAATATAACAGTTTGACCGAAATTTTAAAAGTTGAAAGATTAAGAGTCAGTCAGACTAGAAATTCTTCAGTCTTGACCAAAGTAAAAAATTATTATTATAAATATTTTTATTAGTTATAACTTTATGGGAGGTCTGTTGAGTACACTTAACTCAACGAACTTACTCCATTGAGTTAATTGTAACTCAATGGAGTATTGTAGTTAAGTCCACGAACTTAGTCCGTGGAGTTAACCGTAACTCCATAGAGAAGTGAGTGAGATTGCGAGAGTTTACGCAAGAAAATGACCCGATTACCCACCTAAAACATAGGGTTTGGGGGCATTATCTGCAGAATCATTTAGAACTTAGAATAGTAAAGATCAGAGCGATTCCGTTCCATTCTGTCACACCACGAAGTTAAGATGACGCTAGAGTTCTAGGAGGAAGTTTACACTACGAGATTTCTCAAAGAATTAGAAGAATGGCATACAAGACAAAAGATCAGGAACACAACTTGAGAAAAAGAACTACAAAAGGTAGAATCTGACATCTTCTACTGGAGAAAAGTTTTAGTAGATTTAGATATAAGAATATCTCAGATTGTGGAAAGGAGAATTAAAGTAGCAACAGAAGTTGCTGTGAATAGAGAAAGAAAAATAAATCCAAACAATGACATTGCCCTAAAGTTAATCTGACGCAAGTCCAGATTATGGTTTTTGCGAGAAATTGCTGGTTGTGCAAGGGGTGTAATTAGGTGGCAACAATAGCAACAACAAGCTGAAGTAGCTGAAGAACCTACAGCTAAAGAGTCGGTTGCTAAAAAACCAATTACTGAGGAACAGCAACCAGGACCATCCATTCCACTGCCAAGGCTATTTGAAAGAGCAACATTTTTGGGGCCATCGATGCCAAAGGAATGGAGAGAATTTGCAGATCTTGTTGAAGTTGCTAAAAGCCAAGGAAATTCTAAAGAAATGGTTGTGGTAAAGACACATTTACTATATGATGCACTCTACAAGAAAAGGGTCATAGATAAGTTGAATGCCCAATATAAAATCAAAGTAGAGCAGCATTAAAAAGTAGCTAGATCAATGGCTACAAGAGAAAATGAAGCTGGTCCTTCGAGACCAGTAATTATAGAAAAAGTAAAACAGGAAGAGTTAATACATGTGGCTCGAGGGCCTGTAGAGCCTATTTTTGTAGATTTAATCTCAAAGGAAGAAGAGGAAGACCAGACACAACTAATTAGAAGAAGGAAAGGAAAAGAGATAGTGCTTGAAGCTCTAGCAAAGATTAAATCTGAGCTTAAAATATCAATAGGGCCTAAAGAGCCTATTTTTGTAGATCTGCTATTCGAATCTAAGGAGGAGCAGGAGTAGCAATAGTAAGAGCAAAGAGGAAAAGAAAAATAGTTTGAAATTAGTCTGTAGCTTATACAAATAGAAGAAACTGAAGTTAGGGCAGAAGCTGATTTGCTTGTGACTCCATCCCAATCTGCCACAAAATCAGAAAGAATAGTAACAATGTAGATTGGTAGTCAGGAGGAAGAAGAAAAAGAAGAAGCTAAACAAGTACATACCGAACAAGAAGGAAAAGACTCAACAGATTCCACTAAAGAGGGAGAGACTCTTTAGCACGTCCTTGAAAGAATTCAAGAAAGAAGAGTGGAGAGTTCTGCCGGCTCTCCACCATAGATAAAAAGAGGAGTTGAAATGTATGAATCTCCAGATCATTTCCAACAAAGTCAAGTTCAGCAAACTAAAGAAGAAATTTAAGAGCAAACCCCTCTAGAGCAACAAATCCAAATTCCTGACTCGACTAAAGCAACAGTTCTAAATGAGGTATACTTTTGGAGTTAAGAAGCATATAATAAATATTAAGAGATTAGGGGTTATGATATTATATATAGTAGACCAGTACACTAGGATGGCATGAATGACATTAAAGAATTATTTGAGTTCCAAGGTCTACTGTAATTTATTTCTCAGCAAAAAAGACATGCAATATATGAAAATTTAGTGCCCTGCTTTTATGCAAATATGAGAGAGGAAGAAGGAAATTTAATTTTTAACATGGAGCAAGCTAATGTACAGATAACACTAGAGCTTCTCCATAACATTTTTGGATTGAAAAATGAAGGAATAGAAACCTTGGAAAATACAACTACAATTGAGTGGACAGAATAGGAAATTAAAGACTATTTAGCTATCAATCCTGGTGTGCCACTATTAAACAGATTGAAGTACTTAAATGGTAAAGCATACATGGTGGCAAACATTTTAGTTAAAACTATCTATCAGAGGCATGACCACGACATTGAACTGAGTCAATTTGTTAAATGGGTGTAGGATCGTATGGCTACACAAGAGGGGGATGAATTGTGTTTTTCAACTTTTTCCAATTATAATTGAAACTTCAAAACTCAAAAACAAGTCGAGACACTATTTTCATAAAATCATTTTATTCAAGGTTTCAATTATAATATACAATTCAATTCTCCTTAGAAATTGTAGATGCAATTATATATCGATACCATGTTTCATCTATACAATTTCATAACTACAAACAGAGAAAACTAATATGCAGAATTTAAAACATTTTTCCCTATTTGAGATCTTTCTTCTTCTTCTTCTTCTTTTTCTTCTTCAGCAATTCTACAATGACGAATATCTTGTCTTTCTCTGCTTCACCAAATTTGCTTTCTCCTGATACTTCAATCTTTAGTGACATAAATCTAACCTTTTCTACTTCACTGAATTTTCTTCCATCTAAGAGTTTTTTCCTCGAAAGGTGTTTTTGATCCTTGAAAAGATTTTTCGTTTGGTGTGCAAGAATAACTTGATCAACGAGAATTCTATGCCTTTTATATTGTATCTTCATTTCATGCATATCCTCCACGTTTAATCACTGCCAGTTTTCCACTTCTTCACGTCTTCTCTTTTTCCTTCATCGAAATACACATGTTTTGACCCACATTTACATTTCAAATTTTCTTTTAGTCATCAATCCTAGATCTCTGAAAAATTTCCTACAAAATAAACTTTCTCGTCCAAAATTTTTCATCAAGTATAATAACAAGTAGTCATTACTTTAATGTTAACTAAACAAGTAACACAAGTAGATATATAACTTAACGTTTCTAACTTGACGAGTTCCTCATGTGCTAACTTACGTGACAAGTACTATAGCTAACTCAACGAACTAAGTTTGTGGTGTTATGCTAACTTAACGAACCAGCTTCGTGGTGTTATGATAACTCAACAAACCAACTCTATTGTGTTATAGATAACTCAACAAACTAGTAATAAACAAATGTTTTTATAATAAGAAATTTACCACGTGCAAAAATAACAACTTAAGTTTATAACACTAACCTAAAGCATTGCCTTAGTGTTCAATATAGCAACTCAATGCATTTAGTTATGTTAACTTAACGAGTTAAACATGTACACCTCACGTGATACAATATAACATTCGTAACTTATAATTTCTAATATAAGAAATCCAAAATATTTACTTCATGAATCTAAAATATTCGTAACTTACAATATTAGAAAACTTGAAAAGAAATCTAAGTCAAATATTTCTAATATTCTTAACATTAGAAATTAAATGTTACAAATGTTATATTGTATCACATGAGGTGCACATGTTAACTATTCTAATATTCTTTTTATGAATCTAAAATAGTTTGTTTGTTTGTCTTTTAAATTGTTTCATCAAAATCTTAAGAGGACTAAACTTAGATTAACCAAGATTTGTATTCTAAATTATATTAATCTATTTTGGACATTGCTATTCCTCCCCCTACAAATATACTTCAAATATATTCAATTACATACAAAATATATTTGTATAAAATAGATGTTAATTATAGCTAAACTTTAAATTCTCTTTTCAGACAATTTTTGTCATCCTTAATTCATCAAAAATGATTTCAAGAATCAACTTCATTCGTATATGAATCAAAACATAACTTTAAACTTAATATGATTAACACAAGAAGAATAAAGGAATGTATCTTAAATAAACATTTTCAAAAGTACTAATTTTGATTCAACAAATCAGTAGTCATATTGGTAGAAACCATATTCGATTCAAAGATCTCTGTAATTAATGAAACAACTTTTATCATTTCAAAACAGTAAATATTGATAATTTTCTTTAAAAGTTAGTTTGAAAAGTTTGAATCATACAAGAGCTTTCTAATGTACCCGTGTAATGAGCTTTCAATCAACAATCCCAGGTCTGATCAGGACCTTAGGTTGCCAAATTTAAAGAATCCATTTTTAGGACAACAATCCTTACATACCTATCTGCTCAAGTACAAAAGGCTCGTGATCAAATTGATCAATAAACTCTTAAAGATTTTCACTTTGTAAGCACTTTTCATTTTAAGCATAGTATATATGTATTCCATTAGTATAGATGCAATAAAATACAAATCTCATACAATTTTTACATCTATAATTTTACTAAAAATATGAATCAGTTTCAATAAGCTCATACTTTTGATCAATAGTTTAATATGATTTACAAATAAATTATTTTACAAGTTTAACCAATCAAGTCAAATTCATGCATGATCATATGTACTTTCATTGATCCAAAGAAAACATTTAATCAAAATTTCAAGATTTTAGAGGTATTTAAAGTTTTTCCTTTACACTTCCACTTAAAATTTTGAAAACCATCAAACTTGACAAAATACTTAAAATTAATAAGATACTACTATAATATTACAATAAATACATAGTATCTTATGCAGTAGTTTAGATATTACTTAGATATTTATGATAAGTATATAATATCTATGAGTTAAACAACATCATCAACAAAATTTATCTTTTGCGAAGTCTAAGCATTTTACACATCACATAGCCTACAAATACCTAAATTTAATCTTATATTGCAAAATGTATTTTCATCTAGAGGTTTTGTAAATATATCAGCTAATTGATTTTTACTAGACACAAATCCTAATTTAATTTTTCCTTTGATTACGTTATCTCTTAGAAAATGATGTCTAGCCTCTATATGCTTTGCTCTAAATGCAATACAGGATTTTAGGAAAGATTTATTGCAAAACTACTATCACAATAAATCTCAATTGTATCATAAGATAATCCAAAGTCCTCTAAAGTTTGTCTAATCCACAGAATCTGAGTGCAACACAATGCAGCAGCAACATATTCAGCTTCAATGGTTGAAAGTGCTACACAGTTTTGCTTTTTACTAAACCATGACACCAAATTATTTCCCAATAATTGACATGTGCCACTAGTACTTTTTCTATCAGATTTAGATCCTACGTAATCAACATCAGTATATCCTATAAGATCTATTGAACTATCCTTAGAATAATACAATCTGAAATTTTTAGTTCCTTGTATATATCTAAATAGTCTTTTAACAGCAATTGAGTGTGATTCTTTAGGATTAGATTGAAATCTAGCACAAGCACACACAGCAAACATAATATCAGGTCTACTAGCTGTCAAATAAAGTTAAAAACCAACCATACTTTTGTATTTTCTTTGATCTATTGATTTTCCTATGTCATCAATATCTAACTTTAATGAAGTACTCATAGGAGTTCCTCGAATCCTTGTATCATTAAAATTAAATTTCTTAAGCATTTCATTTACATATTTTTCCTAATTTAAAAATATACCTTTATCTATTTGCTTAATTTGAAGTCCTAGAAAATATGAAAGTTCTCCTATCATACTCATCTCAAACTAACTAGCCATTTCTTCAGAAAATATTTTTATCAGTTTTTCAGAAGTTGTTCCAAAGATTATATCATCCACATATATTTGAACAGGAATCTGATCTTTATCATCCTTTTAGATAAAAAGAGTATGGTCTACTTTTCCCATGATATAACCTTATTCTATTAGAAAAGTAGATAATCTTTCATACCACGATCTAGGTGCTTACTTCAAACTATATAAGGCTTTCTTCAATTTATACACATAGTCAGGATATTTAATATCTTCAAATCCAGGTTGTTGTTTTACATAAACTTCTTCATTAATTAAACCATTTAGAAATGCACTCTTGACATCCATTTGATATAGTTTAAAATCCATATAACAAGCATAGGCCAATAATATTCTAATACTTTCTAACCTAGCCACAGGAGCAAATGTTTCATCATAATCTAGTCCTTCTTCATGTGTATACCTTTGTCCAACTAATCTAGCTTTGTTCCTTATAACTTGACCAATCTCATTAGTTTTGTTTCTAAAGATCCACTTTGTACCTATTATGGACTAATGTTATGGTGGAGAGACTAATTCCTAAACATCATTTTTGATGAATTGATTTAGTTCTTCTTGCATTGCCACTATCCAATTTTCATCAAATAAAGCTTCTTCTATATTCTTTGGTTCCGCCATAGAAATAAACATACACATACTATTTAAATTTACTGAAGCTCTAGTTTTAACTCCCTCATTAATATTACCAATGACTTGAGTGATGGGATGTGATGAAGAATAACGCCAATTTCTTTGATTTTCCTCAATATTCTCATCAACATCTAAAGGTACATCACTTTCATCATTAGTTTGATCATTTAAGTTCATATTTTTTATTTTCTTAGATAAATCTTCAATCTCTCTATTGATCTCTAATTCTTTTGGGAAATTGATCATATCATCGTTATCAACATTAAATTGAGATTCTCTAAAAGAATTTTCATTGAAGCTTACATGGAGGGTTTCTTCAATAGTTCTAGAAGTCTTATTATATACTCTATAGGTTGTACTTCTAGTAAAGTAACCTACAAAAATTCCTTCATCCACTTTGGCTTGAAATTTATCTCTTTTATCCTTAGTAATAAGAATAAAACACTTGCAGCCAAATGGTTTCATATAGGAAATTTTTGGAACCCTATCAAACATAATTTGAAAAGGAGTTTTATTAACAAGAGGTCTTAAGTGACTTTTGTTAATAACATAACAAGCTATATTCACTACTTCAGCCAAAAGATTTTAAGGTAAATTATGTTCATTTAACATAGTTCTAGCCATTTCTTGAAGTAATCTATTTTTTCCCTCAACAACACCATTTTGAGATGGTGCTCTTGGAAAAGCAAATCTATGATCAATGCCATGATCTATATAGTAATTATCCATTTGATCATTATCAAATTCAATACCATAATCACTCCTAAGTTTTTGAATAGGGACACTTTGTTTATTTTGAACAAGATTGCAAAATATTTTAAATTTTTCAAAAACTTCTATCTTAGATACTAGAAAATATATCCAAGTGTATCTAGAGAAATCATCTACTAAAACAAATACATATCGTTTACCATCAAGACTTATGATTCTTGTTGGTCCAAATAGATCCATATGTATAAGTTCTAAGACTCTCTTGCTTGATATATCAATTTTGGATTTAAAAGAGTTTTTATGAAGTTTAACTAACTCACATGCATCACACATAAAGTCCTTTGAGTATTTAATCTTTAGTAAACCTCTCACTAAATTTTTTCTAGACAGTTTATGTAACAGTTTCATATTTATATGCTCGATCCTTCTATACCACAAATATGCATCACTAGTTTTATAACACTCAGCAAATTAAATCCTAGGTTTTCTATATATAGTACATTCGAAATAACACAAGTAGGAGTTATTTGAACATTGCCCATACCTATGATTTTATCCTTGCTTTTGTTTCCAAATGTAACGTTTCCTTTCTTAGTATTTGTAAAATTTTTCAGTAAACTTTTCTGTCCAATCATGTGACTTAATGCTCCACTATCCAAGATCCATTTTGATGTTGTTTCCTCTTGCAACACAAATTAAGAAGAACTATTTCTTGGTACACAATGTTGTTGAGGACCAAGTTCATTAAACACATATTTCTTCTTTTTGTTTAAAAACAGTTTAACATTATCATTTACATTCTTATTAGTTGTAAGTACTAATGATTTATCATTAGCATCATAATTACTTATAGCATAATTACTCTTATAATCATTCTTTTTATTTTTAGATGTAGTATAACCATGACCAAGCTGATTTTTATCAGATGTTAATTTATTTTGGTCATGCTCATATATTTCAGTAAGTTCATACCAAGATTTTGTACTTGTATTTGAATTTTAACTACATACAAAATCTTTTTCTGCACAAGAATTTTCAGATAAAGAATATGCAGAATGAGTAATTGGTCTAACACTAGAGTTTTGAATTTTATGCTTAGGTTTTTGAATTTTCAATTTACTACAATTGTTTAACATTTTTGAAATATTAGTGATTGAATTTCCAAAACAAGAAACAAGATTTTTAGAAACATTGATAGTCATGTTAGAAGTACATTTAGATAAATCACATTGGTATATATTATTAATGTATGATTCATCCCTTGAAGTACCTACTTCTACATATTTATTACCTTGTTTTATGATAAAAGGAATTTTAATCTTAGATTTACTTGAATTGAAACTAATAAAACCTTTATTGGCTTGAGATTCAAGATATTCAGGATAATCAAATCCTAAGCCAAATTTATATGACACCGCAGGGGTACTAGTTAGTTTGTCTAACTTAGTTTGACTTAAATTCCATTTCTCAATGATAGAATTTAAATTTATCTCTCTCATTTTTAATTTATCAATCTCTAACTCAAGATCATTTATGTTGTTTCTCAACATTTCATTTTTAGATTCTATCTTTAATTTTTTAGCATTTGTATTTTGTATTTATTCATGCAAGACACATTCATTAAATCTAAATTTATGCAAATCTCTAGCATGATTTTCATTATCACATTTAAACTTTTCTAAAGTAGTAGACAGGAAATAATTTTCTTCTTCCAAAATGGACAAAGAGTTTCTAATATTCTTATTTTCCAATTTACAAACTTTAAGTTTTTGTAATAATGCATGATAAGCACATAATAATTCATCAAAGTTAAAATTTGAATGACTTTCAAGATTAGATATTACCTTAGACTCATTTGCCATGAAGCACACATGTGCAACGTCTTCTAACTCTTGTTCTTCTTCTGAATGTGAAGATTTTGATGATAATTCCTTAGATTCAGACTCTTCTAACGCGTCATCTCAAGCGACCTTTAAAGCCTTTTTCTTGTAAAACTTTTTCTAAGTTTTCTAAGCCGTCTTCTTCTGATTTGTCTTACTATGCTTTTCATTTTTCCTTATAGGACAATCTAGAGAAAGATGTCCAAGTTTCTTGCAATTGTAACATACATACTTTCTAGATGAAGAATTCTTGTCATTCAATGATTTTGACGTTGAGGGTTTATCATTTTTGTTCCTTTGCTGTTTCCTAACTTTCCATGCTTTCTTGAATTTCCTAGTCAGCAAAATCAAATCCTCGTCAGAATCAGTAGATATTTCGGAATTTGAATTAATTTCGAAGGATATTTCTTTCTTCATTTTTAATTTGTTGTGACTCAATGAATCATTTAATTGAATTTCATAAGTAGTTAAATTTCCTATAAGTTCCTTTATAGTATAAACATTTAAATCTCATGATTCTTCAATTGATGTCACTTTCTGAAACCATTTAGAACTTAGGGATCTGAGAATTTTCCTCACCAAATCCTTCTATTCAAAATTCTTTCCTAAACATTTTAAAGAGTTTATGATATCAAGGAATCTAGAAAATATCTCAGAAATACTTTCGTCTTCATGCATCTTAAAGAGTTCATACATATGAATTAACATGTTTATCTTAGTCTCTTTAGCTTGAGAAGTACCTTCATGTGAAACTTCTAATGCATGCCACACCTCATAAGCAGATTTATATGCCGACACTTTACTGAACTATTCATAACTCAATGTACAAAATAAAATATTTAAGTCTTTAGCATTCAGAGTTTCATTTTCTTTTTTAGTAATTGTCTGGGGTAATTAACGGAGTATATGGTTTAGAAATCATGAACCACAACTTATGATCTATACTTTCAAGAAAGACTGTCATCCTATATTTCCAATATTCAAAATGTATTCCATCAAATAAAGGAGGACGATTAAGATTTTGACCTTCATACAAAGAAAAATTACCATTTCCAATAGCCATCTTACCTTAGATTTTTCAACCTATTTGATTTTAAATAGTTTAAAAACTTTAAAACAACTTGAGCCTTAAATCAAGAAGGTTAAATGTATGCTTAGATATTAATTTCTATTTAAAAACAAGGAAGGTAGAATAAACAATAATATTAAATAAGTTGGTATCGATTTTATATTAAAGATTATTAACAAAGCTCTAATACCACTTGTAGGATCCTATGGCTACACAAGAGGGGGGTGAATTGTGTTTTCAACTTTTTTCGATTATAATTGAAACTTCAAAACTCAAAAACAAGTCGAGACACTGTTTTCATAAAATCATTTTATTCAAAGTTTCAATTACAATATAAAATTCAATTCTCCTTAGAAATTGTAGATGCAATTATTTATCGATACCATGTTTCATCTATACAATTTCATAACTACAAACAGAGAAAACTAATATGCAAAATTTAAAACATTTCTCCCTATTTGAGATCTTTATTTTTCTTCTTCAACAATTCTTTAGTGACGAATATCTTGTCTTTCTCTACTTCACCAAATTTGCTTTCTCCTGATACTTCAGATCTTCAATGACATAAATCTGACCTTTTCTGCTTCACTAAATTTTCTTCTTTCTAAAAACTTTTTCCCTAAAGAGTGTTTTTGATCCCTAAAAAGATTTTTTGTTTGGTGTGCAAGGATAACTTGATCAATGAGAATTCTATGCCTTTTATGCTATATCTTCATTTCATGCATATCCTCTAGTTTAATCACTATCAGTTTTCCACTTCTTCACGTATTCTCTTTTTCCTTCATCTAAATACACACGTTCTGACCCACGTTTACATTTCAAATTTTCTTTTAATCATTAATCTTGGATCTCTAAAAAATTTCCTACAAAATAAACTTTCTCGTCCAAAATTTTTCATCAAGTATAATAATTAGTCGTTACTTTAATGTTAACTAAACAAGTAACACAAGTAGAAATATAACTTAACGTTTCTAACTTAACATTTCTAACTTAACAAGTTCCTCATGTGCCAACTCACGTGACAAATACTATAGCTAACTCAACGAACTAAGTTCGTGGTGTTATGCTAACTCAACAAATCAACTTCATGGTGTTACGATAACTCAACGAACCAACTCCGTTGTATTATAGATAACTCAACGAACTAGTAATAAACAAATGTTTTTATAATAAGAATTTTACCACGTGCAAAAATAACAACTTAAGTTTATAATGCTAACCTAACACGTTGCCTTAGTGTTCAATATAGCAACTCAACGCACTTAGTTATGTTAACTTAATGAGTTAAACATGTGCACCTCATGTGATATAATATAACATTCGTAACCTTTAATTTCACCACATGTACAACACTAACTTAACGAGTTCGTCTCTTTCTTTACTCACTAACTTAACGAGTTCTCACGTGACCTATTTTAACCTTTAAGTCTCTAACTTAACGAGTTCTCACGTGATCTCTATACAAATAACACTCTAACTTAACGAGTTGTCTAAACATGCACTATTCATGATACAAAAGATATAACTTTAAAGCATATCATGCTTTTCAATAAAAACACACGTTATCTTAGCGTTTAGTTAAATGAGAAATTAATACAATAAAACGACTAGTTATTTAACTTAATATAATTTCAGATCCAATATAGACAAGTATTTATATCAGTAAGCTTTTTCTGTATTAATTGATGTTTTTAATTTCTTTTCACAAGCAATAGTCATTGAGCAAATATGATTACTTTCATTCAGCACTCTATCAAAACAAAATACTCAACAATGGGCCACATATGTAGTTGTAAATAGAATTCAAGTTAATTGGTGTCAAGTCTTCCTGTCAAATATAAAGTCTACAAAGAAGAAACTATTTTATGGAGATTTGATACCAGTATTAATGGAGGACAGTATTGACTTCATGAAATAGACATCCAAGAGGATAAGATCTAGAGCCATTTTAGTGAAGGAGTATAAAAATTATAATGCTGCAACTGTTGAGATAGTTGGACATTCTAGAGACATTATAGGAGCAGTTAAACGTATAAATCAATTAGAACAATAATTAGAAAAGCTCTAGAAGGAAGTAAATAAACTTAGGAAGAAGGACTAAATGTATTGTTCATCTACTTGTATGGTATTGAAAAAATATTTGACTATATGTAAATGTAAACTATTTATATGAATGAATGTTTGAATTTCAGATGTTTCTAAATTTGTGTAATTGTGAATGAATGATTTAAAGTTGAATTGAATATTATATAACTGTTTAAAGATTTGTAGACTATTTAAAAGTTTTTACAATTTTATTAATGACATGGTTAAATGCATGATGCTTGGATAATGCCTAAATATATCTACATGTTGAAAAGTAAAATGTAAATTCTACATAATAGGAAATGAACTATAAGTTAAATATGCATATAATGTTCAGATTTAAATGAGTTTAAATTAGAACATTGCATTAATGACATATATTCAACTTTATCTAAGTTAACAAAATGTAGGAGAAAATATATAGAAGTTAATATGAAGAGTAAGTTTTAGAAAAAATTTGCTAAGTGTTAACTCAACGAAGTAAGTCTGTTGAGTTAACTTAACTCTATGAGGTCAATAATAAAATATAAGGTCACTCCATTGAGTTATTTGTAACTCAATGAAGTTAGTCCATGGAGTTAGCAAATAGGCGACGAAGCTAGTCTGTTGAGTTAGCTGTAACTCAACGAGATTAGTTCGTTGAGTTAGAAATAGTAACTGAGGCTAGTCTGTTAAGTTAATTATAACTCAATGAGGTTAGTTCATAGATTAAGCTGAATAGTTATTCTTTTAGCCATGAACGAAACTTCGTAGGTTTAGCGGTTACTGAAATTTGAAATTAAAAGTGGAACACATTGTTTGGGGTTGTTAAGTCACATCATAAATTTGTTTGATTTTTTTTATGCCTATATTAATAAATTCTCTTAGAAGTAAACAAACAACATTTCACACAAATTAGATATTAAGTCCAATTTGTATTTTAACTGTAAATGCATAGTGTATATTATATTTGTGTATAAGTATAGGCCGATCCCATAGAGATTGAGTAAGAATTGTGTACTGTTTCGATTTTTATATTGGAGTTTATATATGTTCAGTTAAGCACTCTGTTGAGTTATAGTTAACACAATAGACTTAGTTCGTGGAGTTATGGTTAACTCAACGGACTAACCTCATGGACTTAAGTTAACTCTACGAGCCTCTCTTTCCAGTCAAATACTACCATTTACAAAGGAATTCAGCCAACCATTGGGTAGTTCCACATAATGTAAATAACATCAATTAAGCTCTTTAATGTTAGTTAATATTAGATTTGTCATTAAGCAACACTAACATTCAGATACTTCAAACAGTAATCATTAAAATCTTTAAGTATCTAAATCGAATCAATTTTAGTAAACAATAAACTATTTTCTATTTTCTAAATCAAACAAACATAAAACATTCACAATAATAACAATGATAACATTAATCACGATACAAAACAAACAATACAACATTTTAATACTAAATGTAAACACAGATAATTTGTTGTTTTTGGTATTTTCGTTTTGATATGTTCCTGAAGATGAGCGAAATGTGAAATGTAAAAATCTCTATCAATAGTAAAAACTTCTGTCACTACTTATGACGCGATTACACCACTGAAAACTTAATCACTTACAATCTTGCCTCCTCTCCCTATAGAATCACAAATCAAGAATTGTAAGATGATCTCCTCTTTAGCTTACTGGCATCAACCTAAAACCAAAGCTAGAAGCTTTACGATCTCCTAAGATATAAGTCGGTGCTTGGTGAAAATGGCTTCCCTTCCTACGACGCGATCACTCCTCATAGTGGTTGTTAGTCACCATGTTTGGCTTGGAATCAACCCGACATCCGGAAAGTATCCTCACAGACCTCCAATGGTTGGTGATTTTGGAGGTGGTGTAGAGCTTCAAGGAACTTCCGACGCTTCCTATAGTTAGCACGGTCTCCACCTCTTCACATAGTCTTTTTTTTCGTCTTTTAGGTTTCTTTCAGTAGTAACTGCTTTTGCTTAAATGATTAGCTGGATTTCCTTCATTCATATCAACGATGGTGATTTCTTCTTCATTCCATGAGTGAATTCCTCTGTGATACGTGTAATCGTAGTTTTCCTTTGAATTTCCTGTTTCTATAACTACTATAGTGACATATTAGAAAATAAATGGTTCCTGGAGTTAGTGTAACTCAACAGACTTACTTCGTTGATTTAACTATAAAACACGTGCAAATAAGAAATAACGAGTTCAAATGATTCGGATAGTTACAACTATAAGTATCAAAAACTTATATGCATTTCGAATAGTTAGTACCTAACCTTCCAAAAGATAACTTAAGTCAAGTTTCCAAATCTTGACACGTGTCAAGCAGTTTTATGATAAAAAGATATTATGGATACTTGCAAACCTAACTATCTAATGCTTAGACACATTTTAAATAGTTAGCAAATAACTTACCGAAAATCTACTTAAGTCATATATTAAGGTTTCAACACGTGTCCTCCGGGAAATAATAATTAAGCGTTTAAAACATAATTGTCTGGTACATGCAATATAACTCTCTGAAATAATAGAAAATTCAGATACTTAAGAATTTCAAAGCCTATAACTTACCGACAGTTCAGAAGTATACTTAATCAACACTAATTTCCTGAAATTATGCAGATTCTTTCATTAAGGCATATAATAGTGCAATTATAACATAATGGCATAATTCTCATATAACAAGCTAAATATTATGCAATTAATCATCATTTAACCGTTAATATTATGCACTTTTTCATTCTGAACACACGTATCCATAAAAATAGGAACCATACTACACGTTACAAGACACGTTCTTGCAATGAGATTCATTTGCCTTATAAACGTGCATTATAAATATAGAATAGAATGTTATTTACGAGTTGCCAACACTTGAGGTAAGAAAAGAAAATCCGTTGGGAAACTAGAAGAAGTAACTGATTCAACTTCATCCGTCAACAACTATTTACTAAGAACAAAGTATCAAACTGGTATGTAATTAATCTTCTACTATTTTACTTTATGTTAAGAGTTTATGAGTACATGGATTCGTTCTCCTAGTAAGAACACCTACACAAGATTATTCAACACAGGGGCGTATTGAAATATTTTTTGAATTAGACTTTAACGAAATCCTTAGGGGTGTAGCTAACCTTTCTTTAAAAGAGAGCGAAGATATGGTTGCTTTAGTCGAAAAACCATTATAGGAAATTCTGTATCCTGAATTAGTTGATGAACCTTCATGTATTCGATTGCCAAACTTTGAGGAAGATAGGTTTGAATTGAAATTTAATTATATTAGTCAATTGCCACACTTTCATGGATTAGAAAGAGAAGATGCCTATTATTTCTTTAGAGAATTTAACGAAGTTTGTCAAATGATGAAAATGTCGAACATGAGTATTGATGCTATTAAACTTAGATATATTCCTTTTGCTTTAAAAGACACAGCTAAGAGATGGTTATATATTCTGTCGCCTAATTCAATTTCTACATGGACTGAATTTTACTCTATTTTTCTGGAAAAATATTATCCAACACACCAAACGATTAAAAAGGAAAAGGAAATATTAATGTGTAGCCAAAAATAGGGAGAATCATTTTGAAAATATTTTGAAAGATTTAAAGATTTACTGACTCAGTGTCCACATCATGCAATGAGTAAAGCATAGTTAATAGGTATAATTTATGAAGTCATAGATGTTTCAACGAAATCTTTATTAGAATCTACTTGTTAGAATGGAATTTTAAAATTATGTAGTGAAGAAGCATGGGCATACTTAGAAAACTTTGCAAAAAGAATTGCATAGTGGGAAAATTCTATTGAAGCTATTATAGATAAAAGAATATTGCCAAAGGGAATGCATGAAATAGATTCAAGCACTATGCTTGAAGTTAAATTAACTGAATTAACAAAGAAAATAGAAGAGTTATCATTAAATCAAAAGCTAGCAGAAAAGAATGCAAATATTAATGACGTAGATATTATTTATGCTAGAAACTAGAAAGATAACTTTGGAAATTCTTATAACCCTAATTGGAGAAATCACTAGAACCTATCTTGGAGAAATAACAATTTCCAAGGAGGAGAAAATATAAATGTGTAGGATCGTTTGTATCACAAGAGGGGGTGGTGAATTATGTCTTTAGTAATTAAACTACCAGATAAAATAAGAGCACAAAACACTCATAAATGAAATTCTATTCTTTTATTTCAAGATAGAATTTACAATATCTTTTCAGCTCAATTCCTTTCTTGATGGTTTTAATACAATAATTTTTGATATACAATTCAAATAGGAAAACAAAGCTCTTTTTCAAAACTAATTTTGAATTGTATAAAACCTGATATTTATGCACACAGCTCTTTTCTTTCTCTTTGCTCAGCTTCTATATCTCTTCTTTTCCAGTTGTCGAATTTCCAGACTTCTTGCATTTGCAGCTCCTTTTCTAAAATTGCTTGGAATTTCAAACTTCTTCTGATGTTGGAGAACTTTTTAGAATATGAATATTCAAACTTAACTTTTCAGTTAGGGATCCAGATTGAATATTCAGACTTGGTTTTTGAGATTGGGATCCTCTGTTGTAATGTAGCTCGTACTCTCTATTAGTAGTCGAACTCTGTTGTCTTTCACGTTCAGCATGTTCATCTACTTAATCCACAATCCATAATCCACGTACTAATTTGATCTTTAATCCAAATTACTTTCTATTTAAATTTCCACTTTCTTCACTGACATTTTGAGTTTCCACGATCTCCACTCGTAGATACATCGAAACTTTATCTTCTTGGAGTCTTGCAGAATATCTTCTAAGTCTTCGATTTAGTCGAACAGTTATCCTTTAACTCCTGTAAAAACTCGAACACTTATCCTTTAACTCTTCGAGCTTTTGCACTTGCAAAACACGTGACTAAACAAAGAAACTTATCTATTTGTTAGTCCTTTTATAAAACACGAACAGTTATCTATCCATACATATAAAAACTCGAACAGTTATCTATCCATGCATATAAAAACTCGAATAGTTATCTAACTATTTGATTTTTCATTACTGAACACACATGGAAAACACGTGACAACTTAAAACATTAAAAACACACGTGTAGATAACTTAACTATACGAGTTTTTAACATAAAGTATTCGACAAAAACGAAACATTAACTATCCGAAAGTTTAACTATTGCAAATCTAGCTCTTTGGAAATCTTTAATTTATCCGACATAAAAATGAAACTTTCCAATAATCTGTTAACTATTATACTTAGAGAATATTATGTAGACTTATTTAAATACGTTAATAAAGCATATATCATCAAAATTAAATACCTAACAATCTCCCCCTTTTTGATGATGTTAAAACCTAATAAGTCACATAATTTATATCTCCCCCTTTTTGGCATTAAAAGAAATTAAACAAACTATTTTCTCCCCCTTTAGGAAGTTATGTTTTATAAATGTAAGGAAGGATATCTTACTAAGTATATATTAATCAAAACAATAGTGTCAAATATTAATAGGATTTATGGATTAAGCATAAACTATTTAATATCATAAACTGTGAAAAATAATCACGTAACATTAAAATCAGTAAACAGTTTACATAATGGTTTTGGTTACCAATTACAAAAAGTAAATCATGTAATACATAATTTGTATAATCACAAGCCTCTTTGTCTTCGAAAAATATCAATCAGAGTATCTGAAATTTTCTTTGCAATATCTGTACTAACTCTGTTTATCTGATCAAGTAATGCCTGATCTAAATCATTTTGAGAAAATTGTGATGGTTGTTGTAAAAATTTAGTATGTATGTATGTATGTATACCTGTATGTATTTCTCTATGTATACCTTGTTGTATATCTGTACGTATATCTTGTTGTATATATGTATGTTGCTGTGTTTCTATAAATTCTGTGAATTGTTGCTGTGTTTGCCGATCCTATTGTTGTTGTTGTCTAAGGATAGGTGTATCTGCCGCTTGGTATTTTTGGAGTTCCTTTCCAGAGAAAGATCTTAACTTTAATCTTTTCTGTGGCCAAGGTGTAATATCTGTTTGACTTGCCACAATTCTCAAAATTGTATCACCATAAAATAATTTACTCTGCAAATGTAAAATATGAGAAACAAAAATATCATACCAGTTCACTTGTACATGGTTGATTAATGCGTATGTAGCATAAAGACAACATCTGCCAACTTCTGCCCCATGACCAAACCTCTGAAATAATGTAGCATGCAATATTTTTGCAATAAAACGTGTTTGGCCATTTAAGTCATTTAGTAATGTCAATGGTTTGTTGGCAGTTGGATCTTTGGCTAAACTTGTAATGTCTCATCCCAATCGATAAACCTATTTTCTTTCTGATAATTTAACTCCGTCATTTTTCAGACCAAGTACCTGATGAAATAAATCTGGAGTTAAATATATGTCATTTTCTTGTATATTAGAAACAGGAATACCTTCTTCCACTATTAAGTTTGAGTAAAAACAACTGAGAAGTTCGGGTATAGCAAGATGGTCTGGCTGTTGTAGAAGTAGAGTCAACAAGCCTTGAAATTCAAACAGTTCACGTATGTGTGCCATCCCTTCAAACTTAACTAGTCTTGAATATAAAATTATAAAAGTTTTATGTCTTAAATTTGTCATAACAGGAATTATTTCTCAACCATAATAGTGTATTTTCATCTAAACTCTGTTCAGGATTAGGTATTTTCCTCTCATGATGTTCTGATGTGGGACTTATTTCAATATTATCAACAGCATCTATATTGTCAGATCTTTCAGAACTGGTGGAATTTCTATCAAAACTAGTATAAATATCTGAAATATCTGTTATTGTCGTATCAATAATCTGCTGAATTTCTTCTGTTTGTTCTTTTGGAAACATTTCAGTAGCAACAGTCTTTGTAACAATCTGTATATCAGCAACCTGTATATCTATATGTGATCTATACAACTATCTCTGTATGAAAGAATGTTCTATATCTATCTGTGGAATAGAATCATCCTATATTTCTGAAATTTGTATATGTGAGACATTGGTAGTATCATATTCTATTTGTAACTATGTATGTTGTTGATTATATACATTTATCAACAAGTATACGATATATTGTAACAAACATAACCATACATATAAAGTGTAGTATAAGCAACTGTACCAAAATTCAAAAGTCTCTGTTAGAGATACAGTAAGAGGAAGAATATCTGTACATTCCTCTTCAAATGAAATATCTTCAAAATTCATAGACTCAATGTCTATGTCATCAATAATATCATCAAATTTGATATCATCTGTATATATATCAGCAAAATTTCCTACATTCTCACTTTCTGTAGGAAAAGAATGTGTGCTTACAGTAATGTGTGAAAAACTGTCCATTGTATTAAAAGATACATTATACACTAATGTGACACAATACCTTAGAGTATATGCTTGTAAGCCAATATTTGTCACATCTGCTGGGATTCTTGACAAAAATGTCTGTCTAGCTTCTACAATGGAGCATAGTTTTCCATTTTTCACTGATTCGTCTTTTTGCTGCAATATTCCTTGTACACCTACAGTTAGTCCAAAATATTCAATTGTCTTTTTCTTTGTCCGACTATATGTTTGCAGTGTTTCAGGTTGTTCAGGAGGTTCTAAAATTGTCTTAATTTCTCTTGTTAAAGGCACCTGTTGTCTTGATGGTCCTTCACTATGATGCCTAGGTGGTAATAATGGAATATAGAGTTTTAAGCTCTCCACCTCTGCCATTATGAGTTGATAGACTCTTTGTCCTTCACTTCGAAGGCCCATTTTGCTAATGGCAATGTTCTGTTCATCGATATACTATTTAATATCATCTAAAACAGCTGGGGGGAAATAATGTTGGGAATACAAGGATTGTAATTCCCTGTTTGCATTTTCGATCATTGCTCCCCACTTCTTTCCATAATAAGTGATAGACTGTACCGATGTCTCTAGTACATGTCCAGAACTTACAACCGCAGGGTTAGGTTGTAAATTTCTTTTCCATAAATGCAATGCGAAAAGTTTAGTCTGTTTTAGTCTAAACTATGTTTCAGCATAATTTCGAATAAATTTCCAACAGAAATTTTTCTCATCTTGAACAGTTTTTCTGATTTCGTGTAGTACTTCGTTTGAAAAAGTGTACCTAGAGTAAATGTCGTTGATTTCACTTTGGATTTTCTGAAGTTCCAACTCTCTTTTCTGCACTTTAGTCATTCTATCACATCCTCTTCCACGTCTTGACATTGTTGATTAATCTTCGCTTTGCACTATAGAACTTAGTGGAAGAAAAGATTGTGAAGCTAGGGTTTTACTAAGGTAGAAACACGAAAGGTTGTTAGTACAATATTCATAACTCTTCGAGTTTATAATTTTGAGAATGTATTTTCATCTAAGGGTTTTGTAAATAGATTTGCTAATTGTTCTGTGGTAGGAAGGAAATTTAATACTATTTTTTCTTTTATAGCATTATCCCTTAGAAAATGATGTCGAACTTCTATATGTTTTGCTCGTGAATGTAAGACAGAATTTTTAGATAAACTAATTGCAAAATTACTATCACGGAAAATCTTAGTTGGTTCATAGTCTAAATTAAAATCTTTTAAGGTTTGTCTGATTCACAGGATTTGAGCACAGCAAAGTGCAGCAGCTATATATTCAGCTTCAGTTGTAGATAATGCTACACAATTTTGCTTTTTGCTAAACCATGACACTAAGGAATTACCTAACAATTGACAAGTGTCACTGGTGCTTTTTCTTTCAAACTTACATCCTGTGAAATCAGCATCACTATAACCTACTAAGTTTAAAGAACTGTGTTTAAAGTAAAACAGTTTGAAATTGATGGTTCCTAATAGATATTTAAAAATTCGTTTAACAGCAAGTAGGTGTGATTCCTTAGGATTTGATTGATATCTAGCACAAGTACACATACTAAACATAATATCTGGTTGGCTAGCTGTTAAATAGAGTAATGAACCAATCATACTTCTATATTGTTTTACATCTACAGTTTTTCCAGAGTCATCTTTATCCAACTTTGTGATAGTACTCATTGGTGTATTCTTTGTTTTAGTATTGTCTAAACCAAACCTCTTTAATAAATCTTGAGTATATTTTTCTTGTGAAATAAAAGTACCCTAATCTAATTGCTTAATTTGTAAGCCTAGGAAAAATGATAGTTCACCCATCATACTCATTTCAAATTGATTAGTCATGTCTTTCGAAAAGGACTCAACTAATTTATCATTTGTTGCTCCAAATATGATGTCATCTACATAGATTTGAACTACTAATATATCTTTTTCGATCTTCTTGAAAAAAAGAGTGTGATCTGCCTTTCCCAAAGAATACCCTTTTTCCATAAGAAATTTAGATAATCTTTCATACCAAGACCTAGGAGCTTGTTTAAGGCCATATAGTGCCTTCTTAGGATGTTTTGAATCTTCAAAACCTAGAGGTTGTTTTACATACACTTCTTCTTTTATATATCCATTTAAAAAAGCAGTCTTAACATCTATTTGATATAATTTGAAATCCATATAACAAGCATAAGCTAACAAAATTCGTATTGATTCTAGTCCAACAACAGGAGCAAATGTTTCATCATAGTCAATTCCTTCCTCTTGCTTGTAACCTTGAGCAACTAATCTAGCTTTATTTTTAACTATATGTCCATCTTGATCTGCTTTGTTTCTAAATACCCACCTTGTTCCTATTATGGATTGATTTCAGGTGGTGGAACTAGATCCCATACCTCATTTCTTATAAATTGATTTAGCTCATCTTGCATAGCTAAATACCAAAATTCATCTTCTAAGGCATCGTCAATTTTCTTAGGTTCTAGTAAAGAAACAAATGAATAAGCACCACAAATGTTGACTACTGATGACCTAGTCCTAACTCCTTGATTAGGATCGCCTATTATCTGATCAATAGGATGAGATGAAGCATAACGCCAATTTCTATGTTGTTCCATATTTTCTATAGGTATGACATTATTTTCTTCTAAATTTTCATCATTCAAACTTAGATTTCTTATTCCGTCAGATAATCTATCAATTTCTCTGTCAACATCATTTGGTACTATTTCTGGGAGAATTTCTGAATCAAAGTTTTCAGCATGTCTTAAATCCAAATGAGAATTTTCATGAAATTTCACATGTAGGGTTTCCTCAATGGTTTTTGTTGATTTACTATAAACTCTATATACTTTACTTCTAATGGAATAACCAACAAAAATCCCTTCATCTGATTTGGCTTTAAATTTGTCTCTTCATTCCTTAGTGTTTAAAATAAAACACTTACAGCCAAAGGGTTTTAAATAACTTATTTTGAGAACCCTGCTATACCATATCTCATAAGGAGTTTTATCTAAAATTGGTCTTAGATGTACTCTATTTATAGCATAGCATGCTGTATGAACTGCTTCTGCCTAGAGAAAAAGGGGTAACTTATTCTCATTTAACATGGTTCTAGACATTTCTTGAAGTGATCTATTTTTACGTTCTACTATCCCATTTTGTGAAGGAGCTCTGGGAAATGAGTACCTATGATCTATGCCTAATTCTTCACAAAAGGTCTCCATTTGATCATTATCAAATTCTGTACCATGATCACTCTTAAGTTTTTGAATTTTAACATTTTGCTCATTCTGAACTTTATTAGAGAATATCTTAAATATTTCAAAAACTTCAGTTTTATTAGCTAGAAAATAGACCCAAGTAAATCTAGAATAGTCATCAACTAGTACAAAAGCATAATGTTTACCTCCTAGACTGGTTGTTCTAGTAGGTCCAAATAAATCCATATGCACTAGTTCTAATACTCTTTTGCTTGTTATTTCATTTAAGCTTTTAAAGGATGTTTTATGTAATTTACCTAGTTGACACGCATCACACATAAACTCTTTCGAGTACTTAATACTAGGTAAACCTCTAACTAGATTCTTTTTAGACAGCTTTTGTAATAATTTTAAGTTTGAGTGTCCTAGCCTTCTATGCCATAAAATGACTTCATCCGATTTTGCAATTAAGCAAGCATTGTCTTTAATAATATCAGAAGGAAAATTTAGAATACAAACAGATCTTTTCTTGTATGTAGTGAATAAAATTTCGTTTGTAGACATGTCCATAATTTTACAAGAATCTTTGTCAAAATTTACTTTGTAAATCTTCATTAAAACAAGAACACTCAATAAATTAAAACCTAAGTTTTCAACTAATAAGACATCATTTATTAAACATTTCTCAGTTACCTGAACCTTGCCAGACCCAAGGATATTTGTTTTACTTTTATTTCCAAAGGTAACTTGTCTGTTCTTGGTCTTTGTTATATCTGTAAGTAATCGTATATCTCTAGTCATGTGGCTGGATGCTCCACTGTCCATTATCCATTTCGATTTGTGTACCTACAAAACAGTCAAAAAGAGATTTTATCTCTTGGAACCCATTTTTGAGTGGGTCCAAGAATTTTAGAGAGAGTCATATCAAAATAATCCATATTTTTAGACTTCAACTTATCTATTTTCTGATAATTATTTTTGCATTTCTTTCTCTTAGTGTTATAATTATCAGAACATTTATCTCCATGTAAACCAAAGTTGAAATTTTCATTTCTGACATTATTTGATTTCCAATATCCGATATTCTTTAAATATGAAGAAAATTGATCAAGAATATTAAAATTCTCAAATGTCTTAGCTTGATTCTTCTAAAGATTTCTTTTGAAATTCTTGTATCGTGTACTATCATTTATATGTTGCATTTCATCAATTTGCACATATTTTTCTCCCTTTTTGATTACACACGGAATAGTTTTTCTCTTACTATTCTTAGTACTGGAAATAAAGACATTATTTTTAGCTGTACCATCATACAATATATAATTTTCAAAAGATGCATTGTGTAAACCAATACCATGTTTTTCTACATTTGATATTTTACTACTAAGTTCATTTGTTAAAGTTTGACTATTATTCCATTTATTTAATATAGCCTTTTGATCGCAAACCTTAATCTTTAACATATCAATTTCTGAATTTAAATCAGTAATAGTCAGTTCCAGTTTTTCAATTTCACAGATCATTTTTTTCTTATCAGCAATTAAATTTTCACAATCAGCATGCAATTTTCTTTCTATAGAAGTGAACTTTAAAATTTCTTGTGCATGCCTTTGATTTTCTTCTTTAAATTTATTCAACGTAGAGTTTAGAAAATCAATCTTATTTTCAGATTCATCTAGCATTTTCCTAGTGTCCTTTCTTTTTACTTTGACTTTCTTATATTTTTTGGCTAGTCTATTGTATTCAACAAGTAATCCATCAAAACTATCAAAATTAGTATTTTGATCAGAGGATACCCCACTGGATTTTGCCATAAAGCATACATTTGCTAGATTTTCTTCTGAATCTGATGTTGATGAGGATTCATTGTCTGATGTTGAATCCTTTGTTTCTTCACTTTGTAAAACTGAAGAGTCATCCCATGTCACTTTAAGCGCCATTCTCTTTCTGAATTTCTTATTCCTGAAATTTCTCCTCAACTTCTTCTTATCTTTGTTGAGAGGGCAATCAGTTTGAAAGTGACCTGGCTTGTTGCACTTGTAGCATATACTTTTGTCTTTCGTGAATGACTTCTTCTCCATATCTCTAGATGTCTTTGCTGACCTGAAGTTCCTGCATTTCTTCAACAGATTTCTAATTTTCTAGTCAACAACAATAAATCATCATTAGAATCACTAGTGACTTCTGAGACTTTATCAACCTCAAAAGCCAGATCCCTTCTAGGATTTTTTCCTTTCGGATCTAAATGTTGTACTTCATAGGCTATTAGATTTCCTATGAGATCATCGAGAGTATATGTATTTAAGTCTTTGGACTCTTCAATAGATGTTGTCTTTTGAGCCCAAATTTTAGTTAAAGATCTAAGGATCTTTCTTACCAAGTCTTTTTCCTTGAATTTCTTGCCTAAAGATTTTAATGAATTTACAATCTCAAGAAAATAGGAAAACATGTCAGAGATACATTCATTTTTGCGCATTTTAAAAAGCTCATATTTATGTACTAATATATTGATCTTAGATTCCTTGACCTGATTAGTACCTTCGTTGGCAATTTCTAATGCATGTCATATCTCATATGTAGTTTGATATGCAGAAACTTTATTAAATTGATCATGAGATAAAGCACAAAACAAGATGTTTAAACCTTTAGCATTCAGTGTCATTCGCTCCTTTTCATCAAAAGTCCAAGTATCATATGAAGTCGTAACTAACACTATAGGATTGCTAATTATATACCATAATTTGAAATCGATTGACTGAAAGAATACTTTCATCCTATATTTCCAATAGCCATAATTGCTACCTTTAAACATAGGAGGACGATTAGTGGTCTGTCCTTCAATCATAACTAAGATTTCAGAATTATCCATTTTAAACAGATGATCCGAAGTAAATGACAAGAAAAACCAATTCCTATATAGAGAAATGAAGGCTTTTCGGATGCTTTAAACAGTTTAATTGCTCTAATACCAATTGTAGGATCGTCTGTATCACAAGAGGGGGGTGAATTGTGTCTTTAGTAATTAAACTAGCAGATAAAACAAGAGCACAAAACACTCGTAAATGAAATTCTATTATTTTATTTCAAGACAGAATTTACAATATCTTTTCAACTCAATTCCCTTCTTGATGGTTTTGATACAGTAATTTTTGATATACAATTCAAATAGGAAAACAAAGCCCTTTTTCAAAACTAATTTTGAATTGTATAAAACCTGATCTTTATGCACACAGCCCTTTTCTTTCTCTTTGCTCAGCTTCTGTATCTCTTCTTCTCTAGTTGTCGAATTTCCAGACTTCTTGCGTTTGCAGCTCCTTTTCTAAAATTGCTTGGAATTTCAAACTTCTTCTAATGTTGGAGAACTTTTTAAAATATGAATATTCAAACTTAACTTTTCAGTTAGAGATCCAGATTGAATATTCAGACTTGGTTTTTGAGATTGGGATCCTCTGTTGTAATGTAGCTCGTACTCTCTATTAGTAGTCGAACTCTGTTGTCTTTCACGTTCAGCATGTTCATCCACTTGATCCACAATCCATAATACATAATCCACGTACTAATTTTCTCTTTAATCCAAATTACTTTCTATTTAAATTTCCACTTTCTTCACTAACATTTTGAGTTTTCACGATCTCCACTCGTAGATACATCGAAACTTTATCTTCCTGGAGTCTTGCAGAATATCTTCTAAGTCTTCGATTTAGTCGAACAGTTATCCTTTAACTCCTTTAAAAACTCGAATACTTATCCTTTAACTCTTCGAGTTTTTGCACCTGCAAAACACGTGACTAAACAAAGAAACTTATCTATTCGTTAGTCCTTTTATAAAACTCGAACAGTTATCTATCCATGCATTTAAAAACTCGAACAGTTATCTAACTATTCAATTTTTCATTACCGAACGCACATGGAAAACACATGACAACTTAAAACATTAAAAATACACGTGTAGATAACTTAACTATACTAGTTTTTAACATAAAGTATTCGACAAAAATGAAACATTAACTATCCGAAAGTTTAACTATTGTAAATCTAGCTCTTCGAAAATCTTTAATTTATTTGACATAAAAATGAAACTTTTCGATAATCTGTTAACTATTATACTTAGAGAATATTATGTAGACTTATTTAAATATGTTAATAAAGCATATATCATCAAAATTAAATACCTAACAAAATGACAAAAGTATAAGTTATGAAGTATTAATTGAATAAGGATCTAGAATAGAGAAGTTAGAAAAGATAGTTCAGCAATTAAACAATCGTTTAGATCTTGTATTTGGAAATGCTACCATTCAGAATCATAATATGAATAGAAATATACCCCCTAGAGAGAAGGAATCAATAGAAGTTAGACCTATTAGAGGATTGCCAATGCAAGTAGTGTCTAACCCTGTCAATAGAACTGTTAATGAAATTGATACCTCCTTTGAGAGGGAAGCTGAATGAAGTAGTATAATTGAAGCAACTATGTATAATATAGTAAGTAGAAAAATATTAAAAAAAAATGTAAGTTTAATTATAGTTAGTAGTGTCGTAGAGTTATTACTTAACTCAATGAACTTAGTCTGTTGAGTTATGACCTAACTCCACGAGAGTATGTAGGTAGCTATGTTAATTTTATCTCTACCAATTTTGTTTATGTTATATAGAATCACAACAAATGAAATTAATGAAATTGCCACTAGATGCATTGAGGGAAGTGCTGAGTAATTTATTAGCTAAAGATCTGTGCAGATTGTGTTATGTGTCAAAGGAAATTAAATAATGTGTTAGAGAAAAATATTTTCATGAACTACAAGCTGCAAAAATGACTAAGATTAGAGATGGATTTTTATGGAAGTCATTTAATCGTAGTTCAATCAGCTATGAATATTTGAATATGGAAGAAAATGTTGGAATTCCACCTAATACATTAGAAGGAATAGATCATATTATGGGGATAGATGAAGGATTAATTATTTACAGAATCAAACCAAGGTATGCAATTCTGTTACCTAATATTTTGATTAGAAATCCTATCACTAGAGAAGAATGAAATATAGGAAGGCCTAATAGATTTGAAGTACCAACTGAAAATTGTGGGTTAGCTTTAACATTTTCTGATAAAAATTTGACCATTCCTGAAAAATTGTATTACTAGAGACCAACTGGAAGTTGGGATGAAGATTTATGTTTAAGTGTGTATAATTTTCTGAATAGATCTTGGACTGAAAATACTATGATATATCTAGGACAGAAAACATTAATTAACAACATACATGTCATACTTAATGGATATATATATATCTAGTCACAGATATATCAGTTGCATTTAGATCTGATTTATACATAGTAAGCATAGATAGTTATGATGATGACTTTATAGAAATATTGCCTATACCTAGTGATATAACTAAACCACCGTTTGTAGAACATGATAAAAGGAATGTGGTATAATGATTATGATAATCCTACTTTATGTCTGATAAGATGGTGGGATGAATTGATGAAATTTCAAATATGGATTATGAAAAACCTAAATGAATGGAAGTGGGAAGAGGAATATATTGAAATATCTGTAGACATAGAAACAACTACATTATCTTGGAACAAAAAAGGATCCTTTTCTGCATTTCAATTTATTAATGGTAGTACACTTATATTTAGTATTGATAACATACTACAAGTTTACAAATTAAAAAAGAAAGTAGATTGCATTAAAACAGAATTAATAGCAAGAAAAATTATGCCTAAAAAGTTTGCTTGGACTGATACATTTATTCCATTTATCACTACTTTTCAATCATGTTCTTAAACTATGATTTTGTACTTTTAATGTTGTGTGTGCTCTGCATTTATTTTTAGAAAAAAAAGAAATTTTTTTTAGTCTTAGTTTTATTTTATAAGAAAAAGAAAAAAAACAAAATATCAATCTAGTTTGTTGGTATTTGTTCTGGGAAACTAATTAGCTTGCTTGTGAGCCACCAAAGGCATAAGAGCTTGGGTTCCATACAAGACATTGATTTAACAATTTATGTTTTGTTGTTAAGTTGTTATTTTGTTATATATTCTACTTTTATGTGTGAATGACAAGTTTTTCAGAATCAAATGTTGGAAGATATTGAAGGAGATACAAAAGAACAAGGTTTGTAATTGATTACTTATCCTGAATTTACATTCAAACTTAGTTTATGGAGTTATTTAGTAACTCAACAAATTAAGTTCATTGAGTTAGGTGCTAAGTTAACGAAACAATATTCATGCCTGCTAACATTTACTGTATTTATTGTAAAATCTTTTATATTGAGGACAATGCAAAATATAGGTATGGGGGGGCAGGTAATTAAATTAAATCCAAGTAATCTTGTTAATTAGAGGAACTAGAATTATGCTGCAAAATTCTGTAGAAATTGAAAATTTTGCATGAATTTGCTGTAACTAATCGAAAATTCCTATAACTATTCAATAATTGAAACTATAAAATTTTTAAGAACTGTAACTACTTGAATGTTATATTTAGAATCTTATATAAGATGCTACAAATTTTACTATTAATACAAATCTAGAAATAGTTCTTATGTTTTTCCTGAATTTTATGAGTTTAACAGTTTCACAATTTTAAAAGAAATCAGAATGCTTAACTAAAACTCAGGAAATGATCTGAAATTTTGAAAGAACTGAAATGTTGATTTTTGGATTAAATGAAATACATATGATCAAGGATACATTTAATTTGATTTATTAAACTTGTAGAATGATTTATGTGTAAATCTTATTAAACTACAGAAAAAGTATGAGTTTATTGATATAGATTCATGTTTTTAGTAAATTATAGAAGCAAGATTATTTGATATTTGTGTTTTATTGCATCTGTATTAATTAAATACGTATATATATTGTATTGAAAAGAAAAAGAAAGAAAAAAAAGAAAAACTTTGAGAGTTTATTGACTTGTTGATCACGAGCCTTTTATACTTGAGCAGATAGGTATGTAAGGATTGTTGACCTGAAAAAGGACTCTTTAAATCTAGCAACCTAAGATCCTGATTAGATCTAGGATTGTTGACTAAAAGCTCGATACATTGTGTTTGGGTTTTCCCAGCACTACACTAGAAAAACTTGGATTTGTTACTTCTGTTTTTACTTAGTTAATTTATCTTTATGCCTATTCTCTCTTTTAGAAGTAAACAAACAACCTTTAATACAATTTAAATATTAATTCCAATTTGTACTTTAACTGCAAGTGCATAGTGTCTATTGTATCAGTGTGCAAGTACAGGTCAATCCCATAGGGAATTGCTGACGAACTTGAGAACTGTTCGTTTGTTAAAAATCAAATTTATATAGTCAATAAGCTCTCCGTTGAATTACAACTAACTCAACGGACTAAGTTCATTGAGTTATGGCTAACTCAACGAACAAACCTCATGGACTTAAGTTAACTCCACGAGCCTGCCTTTTCTTTTTAATACTGCTATTTACAGAGGAATTCGGCCAACCATTGGGCTATTCCACAAATTGTAAATAACATCAATTAAGCTCTTTAATGCTAGTTAACATTGGATTTATCATTAAGCAATAATAACATTCAGATAATTCAAACAGTAACCATTAAAATCTTTAAGTCTTTTGAACGAACCAATTTTAGTAAACTGTAAAACTAAAGTAAACATAAAACAATCACAACACTGACAAAGATAACATTAATCACGATACAACACAAACAATACAACACTCAAATACAACATACAAACATAGATAAATTGTTTTTGGTATTTTTGTTTTAATATGAACATGGAAATGGGCGATAGGTGAAATGTAAAGTAATCTCACTTGATAGTAAATACTTTTGACACTACTTGCAACGCGATTACACCACTGAAAATTAAATCACTTACAATCTTGTCTCCCCTCCCTATAGAATCGCGAGTCCAGAATTGCAAGATAATCTCCTCTTCAACATAAAGGCATCAACCCGAAGCCAAGGCTAAAAGCTTTACGATCTCCTAAAATATGAGTCGGCGCTTGGTGAAAATGGCTTCCCTTCCTGCGACGCGATCACTCCTCGTAGTGGTTGTCAAGCACTGTGTTTGGCTCGGAATCGACCCGACATCAGGCAAGTATCCCCATAGACCTCTGATGGTTGGTGATTATAGTGTGGTGATGGTGGTGATGATGATGGTTGGTGTGGTACTTCAGAGAATTACGTCGTCGAACCTCCTCTACACACACTGTCCGCTCATCGATCACACCCTTCTCTTTTTTTCTTCTTTTCTTTTATATTTCTTCAGTAGTAACTGCTTCTACTTGAATGGTCGGTTGGATTTCCTTCATTCGTATTAACGGTAATGATTTCTTTCCTTGCGCGATACGTGCAAACATAGTTTTTCTCTTCCAACTGTCTGTTCCTACAACCGCTATAGTGGCATATTAGAAAATATATATAGTCCGTGGAATTACAGATAACCTAACGGACTTTCTTCGTTGATTTAACTATAAAACACGTGCATAAATTTAACTATCCGATGCTCAGGTGCTTTTCGGATACTTATAAACTTAACTATCCGATGCTCAGATGCATTTCAGATAGTTACAGCTAACTCACCGATATATAACTTAAGTAAATCTACCAGATCTCGACACATGTCAACAGCAGTTTAATCATAAAATAACATTTCGGAGAGTTATAGGTCTAAATATTTGATGCTCAGATGCATTTCGAATAGTTACAGCTAACTCACCAATTCAGTAATAAACAAATGTTTTTATAATAAGAATTTTACCACGTGCAAAAATAACAACTTAAGTTTATAACACTAACCTAACGTGTTGCCTTAGTGTTCAATATAGCAACTCAACGTGTTTAGTTATGTTAACTTAACGAGTTCGTCTCTTCTTTTACTCACTAACTTAACGAGTTATCAAAACGTGCACTATTTATGATATAGAAGATATAACTTTAAAACATATCATGCTTTTCAATAAAAACACAAGTTAACTTAATGTTTAGCTAAATGAGAAATTAATGCAACGAAACGACTAGTTGTTAACTTCAGGAAACTTTCAAAACATAACTGCTCGGCAATTTAAACATAACTATCTGACATGATCGGTCTGTTAAACATAACTGTCTGAATTATCAGAAAATTCGGATACTTAAGAATTTCACAGTGTGCAACTTACCGACAGTTCATAAATGTACTAAATTAACATTAATTCCCCAAAATTAAGCAGATTCTTCAATTAAAGCGTATAACAGTGCAATTATAACATAATGGCTTAATTCTTATATGATAAGCTAAATATTATGCAATTAACCATCATTTAACCATTAATAATATGCACTTTTTCATTCTAAACAATTCCCCCATACCTAAATTTTGCTAGTCCCTTAGCAAACTAAGATCTAATTAATTGGTCTTTCAAAAAGTGCTAGAATTAATTCTTCCCCTTTTGTTTTTCTTCTATTTAGCATAAAAATATATTCTCTATGTTTCAGTAATCAACCTACAAATATACTTAGAATATATGCAAATTACATACAAAGTATATCATCATCACATAAGTGTTAATTATATTATCGTTTGTTCTTCTTTCAATCATCTGTCATCCTGAATTTTCCAATAAGATTTCTAGAAGAAATTTCAACAACATACGAATCAAAATACAATCTAATTCAATATGATTAAGACAAGTAGAATAAAGAATTGTATCTCCATTAAACAACTTCAAAAGTCAATTCCAGATTCATATTTCAGCAATTCTAGATAACAGAAAATATACTCGATTCATAAGATATCTGTATTTCACAAAACACTTGTATCTTTTCAGAACAGTACATGTATATATATATATATATATATATATATATTTTCGTACTTTAAAAGTTAATTTGACAAGCTTGAATTATACACGTGCTTTCTAATGTACCAATGTATCGAGCTTTCAGTCAACAATTTTTCAATTTCCTCAAAACTTTGCAGTACCTTTTTAATTCCTTTAATTAACAAACTTACATGGTTGTTACTTCAATTACCTCCCCCCCATACCTACATTTTGCATTGTCCTCAATGTAAAAAGAGTTCACAATAAGTATAGTAATTGTAGCAGGCATGAATACAGTTTTTCTTAATTTAAAATTCAGGATGAGTAATTAGTTACATACCTTGTTTCATTTGTATCTCCTTTTGCATATTCCGATTTTTTGATTCTGAAAAATTTTTCATTCATAGATAAAAGCAAAATATAAAACAAAATAACATTTAACAGATATTAATAAATCAGTGTCCTGTGTGGAACCCAGGCTCTTATGCCTTTGGTGGCTCACAAGCAAGCTAGTTGGTTTCCCAGAACAGATACCAAAAAACTGGATTGATATTTTGTTTTGTTCATTTTTTTTTTATAAAATGAAAATGAAAACTATAAATTTTTTTTTTTTTTTTTTAACAATAAATGCAGAATACACACAACATTAAACACACAAAATCACAACTTAAGAACATGATTGAAAAGTAGAAACAAATGGAATAAATGTATCAGTCCAAGCAAACTTTTTAGGCATAGTTCTTCTTGCTATTAATTCTATTTTAATGCAGTTCATGTTCCTTCTTACTTTGTAAACATGCAATATATTATAAATTCCAACTTCCATTCATTTATGTCTTCCATAATCCATATTTGAAATTTCATCAGTTCATCCCACCATCTTATCAGACATAAAGTAGGATCATCTTCTTCATTATACCACATTCCTATTTGAATTTCATTAAATTCTGTAGATGGTGGTTTAGCTATTTCACTCGGTATAGGTAAAATTTCTATATATTCATCATAACTAACTATGCTCACTATGTATAAATCAGATCTATATACTATTGATATCTTTATGATTAAATAGATATATCCATCAAGTATGACATGTGTTTGGTTAATTAATGATTTCTGTCCTAGATATATTATAATGTTTTCATTCCAAGATCTGTTTAGAAAATTATACACACGTAAGCGTAAATCTTCACCCCAATTTCCTGTAAGTTTCCAATAATATAATTTATTAGGAATTGTAGAATTTTTATCAGAAAATATTAAAGTTGACCCACAATTTACAGTTGGTGCTTCAAATCTATTAGGTCTTCCTATATTCCATTCTTCTCCTGTTATAGGATTTCTTATCAAAATATCAGGTAATAATAAACTTGCATACCTTGGTCTCGTCTTATATATGATTAATCATTCATCTATCCCCATAATATGATTTATTCCTTCTAATGCATTGGGTGGAATTCCAGTAGTTTCTTCCATAGTCAGATATTCATGGGTATTTGAACTACGATTAAATGACCTCCATATGAATCCTTCTCTAATCTTAGTCATTTTTGCAGCTTGTAGTCCCTAAAAATATTTTTCTTCAATACAGTCTTTGATTTCCTTTGATACACAACACAGCCTGCACAGATCTTTAGCTGACAAGTTACTTAGTACTTCCCTTAGTGCATCCATTGGTAATTGCATCAATTCCATTTGTTGATTCTGTAAAACATAAACAAAAATTTAGTAGAGACAAAAATTAACCTAACTACTGCACACCCTCGTGGAGTTAAGGCAAAACTCAACAAACTAAGTTCGTTGAGTTAAAAATTAACTCTACGATACTATTAACTAAAAATAAAAAACATATATATATACAGATAGTTGCTTCAGATATGCTGCTTCATTCAACTGCCCTCCTAGAAGAGGTATCAATTTCATTAACTGTTCTATTGACAGGATTAGGTATAGCTTGTATTGGCAACCCTCTAGTAGGTCTAACTTCCATTGGTTCCTTCTATCTAAGTGATATATTTCTATTCTGATTTTGAATTGTTGCATTTCCAAATATAAATTCTAGACGATTGTTTACTTGTTGGATTATCTTTTCTAATTTCTCTATTCTAGCTCCTTGTTCAATTAATACTTCATAACTTATGTTTTTCTCATTTATATTTTCTCCTCCCTAGAAATTGTTGTTTCTCCCAGATAAATTCAGGTGATTTCTCCAATTAGGATGATAAGAATTTCCCAAGTTATCTCTCTAGTTTCTAGCATAAATAATATCTAAGTCATTTATGTTTGCATTCTTTTCTGCTAGCTTTTGATTTAATGATAACTCTTCTATTTTCTTTGTTAATTCATTTAATTTCACCTCAAGCATAGTATTGGAATCTATTTCATGCATTCCTCTTAGCAATATTCTTTTATCTGCAATAGCTTCAGCCGAATTTTCCCACTATGTAGTTCTTTTTGCAAAGTTTTCTAAATATACCCATGCTTCTTCACTACACAATTTTAAAAATCCATTTTGACAAGTAGATTCTAATAAAGATTTTATTGAAACATCTATGCCTTCATAAATTATACCTATTAATTGTGCTTTACTCATTGCATGATGTGGACATTGAGTTAGTAAATCTTTAAATCTTTCAAAATATTTCTAGAATGATTCACCCTGTTTTTGGCTACACATTAATATTTCTTTCTTCTTTTTAATCGTTTGATGTGTTGGATAATATTTTTCCAAAAAAGCAGAGCAAAATTCAGTCCATGTAGAAATTGAATCAAGCGACAAAGTACATAACCATCTTTTAGCTATGTCTTTTAAAGAAAAAGGGATATATCTAAGTTTAATAGCATCTATACTCATGTTCAGCATTTTCATCATTGGACAAACTTCGTTAAATTCTCTAAGGAAATAATAGGCATCCTCTCTTTCTAATTCATGAAAATGTGGTAATTGACTAATATAATTAGATTTCAGTTCGAACCTATCTCCCTCAAAGTTTGGCAATCGAATACATGAAGGTTCATCAATTAATTCAGGATACAGAATCTCTCCTAATGGTTTTTCTACTGGAATAATCATCTCTACGTTCTCCTTGAAAGAAAGGTTAGCTACACCCCAAAGAATTTCATTAAAGTTCAATTCAGAAAATTTTTCAATACTCCTCTACAATGAAAATTCCTAGGTAAGTGTTCTTACTAATCATTTAGTGCTTAGAGAACGAGTCCATGTGCTAATAAATAAATAGCAGAAGATTAATTACATACTAGTCTGAAGCTTTCCATTCTATAAATATTTGTTGTCGGATGAAGTTGAATCAACTGTTTCTCCTTCCAGTTCCTCCAACGCCTTCTCCTTTCTTTTAAAAGTGCTGGTAACTCGTAAATAACATTCTGTTTTATATATATACTGCACATCCATAAAGTGAATAAATCTTGTTGCAAGAACGTGTCTTGCAATGTGCATCATGGTTCCTGTTTATATGGGTACGTGTACCACTACTAATTTCAAATTTTGGTAACCGCTAAACCGACGAAGCTTCGTTCGTGGTTAAAAGAATAACTATTCTGCTTAATCCACGAACTAACCTCATTGAGTTATAGAAAACTCAACAGAATACAGTCGGTTACTGTTGCTAACTCCACGGACTAATTTCTTTGAGTTATTAATAACTCAACGAAGTGACCTTATATTATATTACTGACCTCGTGGAGTTACGGTTAACTCAACGGACTTACTTCGTTGAGTTAACACTTAGCAACTTCTAAGTTTTACTCTCGTAAGTTCCTCTCTGTTCTTTTTTCTTTCTTTTTCATTCTGCTAACTGTAATAAAGTTAAATCTATGTCATTAATGCATCATTTTGATTAAAATACATTTAAATCTGAACATTATATAAAGATTTAACTTGCAAGTCATTTTATGTTATGCAAAATTTACATTTTACCTTATAACATGTAGAAATTTTTAAGTAGTTATTTTGTCATCCAACAAATTGTAAATCTGTTACATATTCATTCATAAAGTTTCACAAATTATATAATATTCAATAAATTCCATTCATTTCATATTCAAAACACGTATGAAAATTGCATCTAAAAAATTTACATTCATTAATATGAATCAATTACAATACAAGTACATCATACAATTTTACATAAGTAGACAAACAATACAATTTAATCTCAATGTCTAAGTTCATCTACTTCCTTTTGGAGTTTTTCTAATTGAAGTTCTAATTGATTAATCCTCTCTACAGCTCCTGTAATTCCTCTAGAAGGTACTACTAGTTCTGTAGCTACAAAATTCCTGTATTCTTTCACTGAAATGGTTCTTGATCTAATCCTTTTTGATGTCCATTTAGTGAAATCGATACAGTCCACCATCAGCAGTGGAATCAAATCTCCATAAAATAATTTCTTCTTCACTATTTTCAGCTTGGAGATAAAAACTGCAGACCAATTTATTTGGATCTTATTTACAACTGCATATGTGGCCCACTTGACAAATTGACTTAATTCTTTGTCATGGCCCTATCGTTGATAGACATTCTTAATCAGAATGTTAGCTACCATGTGTGCTTCACCATTTAAATGCTTCAATCTGTTTAATAATGGCACACTAGGATTGATAGCTAAACAATCCTTAATTTGCTGTTTAGTCCATTCAACTGCAGTTGTATCTTCCAAAATTTTTGTTCCTTCATTCTTTAAACCAATTATGTTGTGGAGAAGCTTTGGTGTATTTGTACATCAACTTCCTCCATGTTTCAAATTAATCCTCATTCTCTTTCTCTCAAATTTGCATAGAAACAGGGCACTAAATTTTCATATACTACATGCCCTCTTTCTTGAGATATAAATTGCAGTAGACCTTAGAATTCAAATAATTCTTTGATTTCTTGCATTCCATCCCAATTTACTGGTCTACTATAAATAATGTTGTAACCTCTTATTTCTTGATATTTGGTATAAGCTTCCTAACTACAAAAATGTACTTCATTCAAAATTGTTGTTTCAGTCGGGTCAGGAAGGTGACTTTGTTGCTCCTTAGGGGTTTGTTCTTGATCTTCCTCTAGCATAGGCTGCATTTGGACATTCTTTTCAGATTCCTGGATTTCTATTTCTATTTGTGGTGGTGAGTTGGCAGAACTCTCCACTCTTTCTTGAATTCTCTCCATAAATTGCTGAAGAGTTTCTTGTTCTTCAATCGAATCTGTGAAATTATTTTTGTCCAAATGGCTACTTTCAGCCTCTTCATTTTCTTCACTTTCTTGCTCCTCCTGACTACCAATCTGTTCTGTTACTGTTCTTTCTGATTCTGTAACAGATTGGGATGGAGTCACGGGCAATTCAGTTTCTACCTTAATTTCTATTTCTTCTTGTACAGGCTGCAGACTAATTTCAGCCTGATTTTTTTCTTTTCTTTGCTCCTCCTACTCCTCTTCAGAATTAGATAGTAGGTTAATAAAAATCTGCTCCACAGGCCTTGTAAAAATTGGTACTTCAGATTTAATTTCCTCATATTTAAGCACTTTTTCTTTTCCTTTCTTTTTTCTGATTAGTTGTGCCTGTTCTTCCTCTTCATCTTCTGAAATTAAATCTATAAAAGTAGGTTCTGCAAGCCTTCGAGCCACAACTACTGGCTCTTCCTGTTTAACTTTTCCTATAATTACTAGTCTCGAAGGACCAACTTCATCTCCTTTTGCAGTAAGTTTGGCAGCAGTTCTGGTAGTAGCTTCGTGATGCTGTTCTAATTTGATTTTATATTGGGCTTTCAACTTTTCTACAGCCCTCTTTTTGTAAAGTGCATCAAACACTAGGTGTGCTTTGGCCATTGCCAAATCTTCTAATTCTCCTTGGTTCTTCCCAACTTGAACTAGTTCTGCAAATTCTCTTGTTTCTTCTTCAGTCGAAGGCCCCATCATTTCTGCTCGTGCCAACAGCTTAAATGGTGGAACTGAAGGTCCAGACTGCTGCTCCTCAGAATCAGGTCTTTCAGCAGTCGGCTCCTCTTGTCCTTCAGTTGCCTCTTCTTCATTTTCTTTCCTTTCTTGCTCCTACATCACTCATTTAGCTCATCTACAGATTCGTCTTTTGAACCAGAGCCGAGACTTACGTTGGATTAATTCTAGGGTAACTTCATTACTTGGCCTTATTTGTCTTTCTTTACTTAATGCAATTTCAGTTGCCACTCTAATTTGTGTCTCCATTATCTATGGTATCTGTATTTCTAATTCAACCAAAATTTTTCTCAAGATAAAGAGTTCTGATTCTACCTTTTGTAGCTCTTTCTCTCTTGTTGTATTTCTAATCTTCTACCTCATGTGTCATTCTTAAGATTCCTTTAGAAACTATGCAGTGTCCACTGCCTCTTTCCAGAATTCAGGCGTCATCTTCCTCATCGTGGAGTTACACAATAGCACGGAATCGCTCTGATTGCTACTGTTCTAGATTATAAATGACTTGTCGGATAATGCCCCCAAAACCCTAGGTTTTAGTTTAAATAAGCCCTAAGTTTAGGCGGGTAATCGGGTCATTTCCCAAACCAACTATTACTATTTTATCCACGATCTTAGCTACAGTACTCCGTTAAGTTATAGTTAACTCAACGGAATAAGCTCGTTGACTAACTCAAGACTCAACGGAGTAAGCTCGTTGAGTTAAGCGTAACTCAACGGACTCCCCGTACAAGCAAATATAATAAAAATATTACAGAGAATAGTTTTTCTATTTTTTTACCAATTTAACCGATACCATGTTTCGGTCAGACCTAAATATTTTTTATTTTTGTTATTTTTCTTTTAGTTGAACCGATATTATGTTTCGGTAAAACCAATATTTTTTTTTCCTAAAAATTAATATACAATTTTTTATGTTCCGGTCATACTGATGGATCCAATCGATTGAACCGCAACTATTTTTATGTTTTATATATATTTTTAATGTTTTTTATATATATATATAAACATAAAAACTGACTTCTTACTAAATAAAGCTCGAGTAGTCCTCTACTTTGACTTCTTCTATAATTCCAAAGGAGCTTTTTGGTGTTTTCAAAATAGGTTTAAGTCTTTGTCCATTTACTTTAAATATATTCTGATTTTTAGGATTTTCAATTTCAATAGCTCCATAAGAATAAACATTTCAAACTATGTAAGGTCCTTCCCATCTAGATTTCAATTTTCCTGGATGGTTATGGAGTCTAGCCATATAAAGATATACTTCTTGTCCTATTTCAAAGCTTTTAGGAATAATTTTTCTATCATGCCAAAATTTAATTTTTTTCTTTTTCTCTTATAGTCTTCGAATAAGCTTCATTTCTAAATTCTTCTAATTCAATTAATTACATTTTTCTATTTTCAGCAGCTTGATTTAAATTAGCGTTCAGAGTTTTTAATGCCCAATAAGCTTTATGTTCTATTTCAGTAGGTAAATGACAACTTTTTTCATATACTAGCCTAAAAGGTGACATACCTAAGCTCGTTTTATAAGCAATTCTATAAGCCCAAAGTGCATCTACCAATCTATTAGCCCAATCTGTCCTAGTAGGATTTACTACTTTTTCCAAGATTAATTTAATTTGTTTATTTGCACTTTCTACTTATCCACTTGTTTGCGGATGATATGATGTTGCAATTTTGTGATTTACTCCATATTTCTTCATTAAGGCTTCAAAACTTCTATTACAGAAATGAGTTCCTCTATCACTGATAATAGCTTTAGGTATTCCAAATCTAGCAAATATATTTGTTCTTATAAATTGTATTACCACTTTTTTATCATTAGTTTTTGTAGGAATAGCTTCTATCCATTTTGATACATAATCCACCTCCAACAATATGTAATTAAATTGATTAGACATAGGAAATGGACCCATAAAATCTATTCCCCACACATCAAAGATTTCAACCTCAATAATAAGATTAAGAGGCATCATATTCCTCTTTGATATTCTTCCTATTTGTTGACATCTTAAACAACTTAAGCAATATTTATGAGCATCTTTGAATAGTGTTGGCCAATAAAACCCACATTGCAGAATTTTTGCAATAGTTTTCCCTGAACCAAAATGTCCTCCACAAGCTTGGTCATGACAGAAAGACAATATGCTTGAATATTCAGTTTCTGGAACACACCTCCTTAAAACCATATCAGGACATTTCTTAAATAAGTATGGGTCATCCCAATAGTAATATTTTACTCTTGAGAAAAATAATTTCTTATCCTGTCTATTCCAATCCTTAGGTGTTAAACCAGTAACTAAGTAATTAACTATGTCTGCATACCAAGGTATTGTGTTAATGGTCATTAACTGTTCATCAGGAAAATTATCCTTAACTAATAATATTTGATTTTTCTATTTGTAATCTTGATAAATGATCTGCTACTACATTCTCATAACCTTTTTTATCTTTAATTTCTAGATCAAATTCTTCTAATAATAATATCCAACGGATCAATCTAGGTTTAGTTTCTTTTTTCTTTATTAGATGTTTTAGAGCTGAATGATCCATGTATACTATTACTTTAGCTCCAATCAGATATGATCTAAACTTTTCTAAAGCAAACACAATAGCTAATAATTCTTTTTCAGTAGTTGTGTAATTAACTTGAGCATCATTTAAGGTTTTGCTTGCATAATGAATCACTCTAGGAGATTTTTCTATCTTCTGTCCTAACACTGCTCCTACAGCAAAATCAGAAGCATCGCACATTAATTCAAAAGGATAGTTCCAAACAGGTGCTTGAATTATAGGAGTTGAAATTAAGCTAGTCTTAAGTCTGAAAAATGCTTCCTTGCAATTTTTATCAAAGTTAAATGGAACATCTTTTAATAGATTAGTTAAAGGTCTAGCTATCTTGCTAAAGTTTTTAATAAATCTTCTATAAAAACTAGCATGTCCTAGAAATGATCTAATATCTTTTACTGATTTAGGTTCTGGTAGATTAGAAATTACTTCTATTTTAGCTTTATCTACTTCCAACCCTTTTTTAGAAACAACATGCCCTAAGACTATTCCTTGTTTAACCATGAAGTGACATTTTTCCCAATTTAAAACCAGATTTTTTTCCACACACCGTTTTAATATTTGGTCTAAATTACTTAAACACACTTCATATGAGTTGCCATATACAGTAAAATCATCCATAAATATTTCTAAAAAATCTTTAGTCATTCAGTAAATATACCCTGCACACACCTTTGAAAGGTAGCTAGCGCATTGCATAATCTGAATGGCATTCTTTTAAAAGCATAAGTTCCATTAGGACAGATAAAAGTTGTTTTCTCTTGATCCTCTAATGCTACTGGAATTTGATTATACCCTGAATACCCATCTAGGAAACAAAAATATTCTTGCCCTGCTAATCTTTCCAGCATTTGATCTATAAAAGGTAAGGGAAAATGATCTTTCTTAGTCACAACATTCAACTTTCTATAGTCTATACGTACTCTCCAGCCTGATTGAATTCTAGAAGGGATCAAGTCTTGACTTTCATTCCTAATAATTGTTAATCCTGATTTCTTGGGAACTACATGGATTGGACTAACCCACGAGCTATCAAAAATCGGATAAATTATATCATTAACTAACCATTTAACTATTTCCTTCTGACTACTTCTTTAAGGTTTGGATTTAATCTCCTCTCAAGAATTCTAATAGGTTTAGCATTCTCTTCTAAATATATGTGGTGACAGCATAAAGTTGAACTTAACCCTTTTATATCAGTCATAGTCCATCCTATTGCTTCTTTATAACTTTTTACTACATCTTTTAATTTAGCTATTTGATCCTCTTTTAAATCTGAAGCAATAATGATTGGACAAGTTCATTTATCTTCCAGAAATATATAGGTTAATTCAGGAGGTAAACGTTTTAATTCTAAATGCTGCCCATCAAAAGCTAGAGCTCCTAACTGAACATCATCATTTTTTAAATTAATTTCTTCCCGATCTCCTTCTATATTTATGCTTTCACTTTCTTCTAAAATTTCAGAATTGATTTGCCTATTTAATTCTTCTTGAATCACATCATCTAGCATATTTCTTTCATCCTCTAAAAAGTCTATGGTATGCAAGGACATTTCTAACTCCTCAAACCTTTCTGGTTTGAAAATATTTAATTAAGTATCCTCATTACCATATGCTAACTTCATTACTCCAGTTTTACAATTGATAACAACCCCTGATGTTGCTAAAAATGGCCTTCCCAAAATTAAAGATGTATCACTATTTTTATGCTTAATTTGTTGGGAATCAAAAATTACAATATCAATAGGATATATAAAATTTTTGATTTTAATTAAGACATCCTCTATTTTTCCTCTAAGGTATCTTATACTTCTATCAGCTAATTGAATAACCGTACTAGTAGGAGTTAAGCCTTCTAATCCTAAGGATGCAAATATATCACTTGGCATAACATTTATATCTGCACCCTAAGTCTATTAAAGTTCTTTCTAGAATAGTTTTTCCTATGGTGCATGATATAACAAGGATTCTAGGATCAGATAACTTTTTAGGAATTTGTGGCAGAAATAAGGAACTACTTTTCTCAGCTAAAAAGACATTTCTAAGAACTTTTCTCTCTCTTTTCTTAGTACACCAATCCTTAAGAAATTTAGCACAAGGTGGCATTTTCTACAATAGATCTAATAAAGGAAGTTAACTTGTACTTTTTCAAAAATTTCTCTGATTTTCTCTTGTCTTTCAAGTATTGTTTGTTGTAATCTTTCAGGATAGGGTGCTAAAGATTTTGATTTCAAAGACTCTTTTTCTTTCAGTTGATTTGTTTGATCATTTTTAGCTTCATTCGCAGATTCAGATTGTTCTTTAGTGATTTCTAGATTTTCAGCTATATTTTCATTATCATTTTGATTTTTACTCTTGTCCACCTTCATATCATTTTCATTTTGAGTTCTTGGTGGTATATCAGTTCCAGATCTTAATGTTACACATACATCTTCTAGATTTTTGTTACCTTCATGATGTTTTTGTATATCATTTTCGTGATTATGATCTTCAATTGTTTTTAGTTTTAAAGTGCATTCTTTAAATTCTCTTGCATTAGTCTTTTTTGTTTGCTGTATATTTTACAAATTATGCAGGTTTATAACATTATAATTTTCATTGTCCTATTGCATAACTTGTATTTTCATTGCATTTTCGTTTAATGCTTTTAATTTTGTTTCCAGATCATCTAATTTCATTGCATTCACATGTTGATCAATTTTCTTTATGGTTTTTCAGTTTCATAAATTATATCCTTTTTAGGTTCTGAATATGCCTCCTTATAGTTTAATTGGTTGACTTCTTATTGTTGACACACAAAGTATTCTAGTTTGTCCAGATTTTGCGCTATACTATGCTCCAATTTGTCATAGCTATCCCAAACTTTAGTGTTTCTCATCATATTACACATTCTATACTGACCATCAGTTGGGTAAACTATAGGATTCTCATACTCGACTCTATTATATTGAGGATAATTCATTTGTTGTTCATGGGATCTAACCATCTGTAAACGTTTCAATTTCAAACAATCAGAAATGTCGTGTCCTTCAAAATTGCAGAATTCACATATGCTAATTACAGGTTTCAGAAATCTTTGAGTATAAGCATATGCCATATTCTCAATTACAGAAGAAAACACACAAATCTGGCTATTAAAATGAAACAGCTCTAACAGTTGCTTAATTCAATTCAATTCAATTCAAGTCAATTCAATTCAATTCCCCGGCAACGGCGCCATAAAACTTGTTTGGGTTTTCCCAGCACTACACTAGAAAAACTTGGATTTGTTACTTCTGTTTTTACTTAGTTAATTTATCTTTATGTCTATTCTCTCTTTTAGAGGTAAACAAACAACCTTTAATACAATTTAGATATTAATTCCAATTTGTACTTTAATTGCAAGTGCACAATGTCTATTGTATCAGTGTACAAGTACAGGTCGATTCCACAGGGAATTACTAACGAACTTGAGAACTATTCGTTTGTTAAAAATCAAATTTATATATTCTATAAGCTCTCCGTTGAATTACAACTAACTCAACGGACTAAGTTCGTTGAGTTATGGCTAACTCAATGGATTAACCTTGTGGACTTAAGTTAACTCCACGAGCCTGCCTTTTCTTTTTAATACTTCTATTTACAAAGGAATTCGGCCAACCATTGGGCGATTCCACAGATTGTAAATAACATCAATTAAGCTCTTTAATGCTAGTTAACATTGGATTTATCATTGAGCAATACTAACATTCAGATAATTCAAATAGTAACCATTAAAATCTTTAAGTCTTTTGAATGAACCAATTTCAGTAAATTGTAAAACTAAAGTAAACATAAAACAATCACAACATTGACAAAGATAACATTAATCACGATACAACACTCAAATACAACATACAAACATAGATAAATTGTTTTTGGTATTTTTGTTTTAATATGAACATGGAAATGGGCGATAGGTGAAATGTAAAGTAATCTCACTTAACAGTAAATACTTCTGACACTACTTGCAACGCGATTACACCACTGAAAATTAAATCATTTACAATCTTGTCTCCTCTCCCTATAGAATCGCGAGTCCAGAATTGTAAGATGATCTCCTCTTCAGCATACAGGCATCAACCCGAATCCAAGGCTAAAAGCTTTACGATCTCCTGAAATATGAGTCGGCGCTTGGTGAAAATGGCTTCCCTTCCCGCGACGCGATCACTCCTCACAGTGGTTGTCAAACACTATGTTTGGCTCGAAATCGACCTGACATCAGGTAAGTATCCTCACAGACCTCCGATGGTTGGTGATTATGGTGTGGTGATGGTGGTGATGATGATGGTTGGTGTGGTACTTCAGAGAATTGCGTCGCCGATCCTCCTCTACACACACTGTCCGCCCATCGATCACACCCTTCTCTTTTTTTCTTCTTTTCTTTTATATTTCTTCAGTAGTAACTACTTCTGCTTGAATGGTCGGTTGGATTTCCTTCATTCGTATTAACGGTGATGATTTCTTTCCCTACGCAATACGTGTAAACATGGTTTTTCTCTTCCAACATTCTATTCCTGCAACCGCTACAATGGCATATTAGAAAATATATATAGTCTGTGGAGTTACAGATAACCCAACGGACTTTCTTCGTTGATTTAACTATAAAACATGTGCATAAATTTTACTATCTGATGCTTAGGTGCATTTCGGATACTTATAAACTTAACTATCCGACGCTCTGATGCATTTCGGATAGTTACAGCTAACTCACCGATATATAACTTAAGTAAATCTACCAGATCTCGACACGTGTTAGCAGTAGTTTAATCATAAAATAACATTTCGGAGAGTTACAGGTCTAACTATCCGATGCTCAGATGCATTTCGGATAGTTACAGCTAACTCACCGATTCAGTAATAAACAAATGTTTTTATAATAAGAATTTTACCACGTGCAAAAATAACAACTTAAGTTTATAACATTAACCTAACGCGTTGCCTTAGTGTTCAATATAGCAACTCAACGCGTTTAGTTATGTTAACTTAACGAGTTCGTCTCTTCTTTTACTCACTAACTTAACGAGTTATCAAAACATGCACTGTTCATGATATAGAAGATATAACTTTAAAACATATCATGCTTTTCAATAAAAACACACGTTAACTTAATGTTTAGCTAAATGAGAAATTAATGCAACGAAATGACTAGTTGTTAACTTCAGGAAACTTTCAAAACATAACTGCTCGGCAATTTAAACATAACTATCCGACATGATCGGTCTGTTAAACATAACTGTCTGAATTATCAGAAAATTCAGATACTTAAGAATTTCACAACCTACAACTTACCGACAATTCATAAATGTACTAAATTAACATTAATTCCCCAAAATTAAGCAGATTCTTCAATTAAAGTATGTAACAGTGCAATTATAACATAATGGCTTAATTCTTATATGATAAGCTAAATATTATGCAATTAACCATCATTTAACCGTTAATAATATGCACTTTTTCATTCTAAACACATTGGTACACTAGAAAGTTCTTGTATGATTCAAGCTTTTCAAATTAACTTTTAAAGTACAAATATGCATATACTATTCTGAAAAGATAAAAGTATTTTGTGAAAATACAGAAATCTTTTGAATCGAGTATATTTTCTATTATCTAAGATTACTGAAGTATGAATCTAGATTAGACTTTTGAAGTTATTTATCTAAGATACAATTCATTATTCTTCTTGTTTTAATCATATTAAGTTGAATTGTGTTTTGATTCGTATGTAGTTGAAATTTATTCTAGAAATCATATTGAAAAATTTAGGATAACAGATGTTGAAAAGAAAAAAAATGATAATATAATTACCACCTATGTGATGCTAATATATTTTGTATGTAATTTACATATGTTTAAATATATTTATTGATTGAAGAGGAGAAAACAATGTAACATAGATTACTAAAAAATACAAAATATATTTACATTAATCTAATCTATGTATTCTGAAGAAAAAATGAAGAATTAATTCTAGCACTTTAGAAAGACCAACTAGTTAGATCTTAGTAGTTTGCTAAGGGATTAGTAAAAGTTAAGTATGGGGGAAGTATTTAGAATGAAAAAGTGCATAATACTAATGGTTAAATGATGGTTAATTGCATAATATTTAGCTTATCATACGAGAATTAAGTTATTATGTTATAATTACACTATAATATGCTTTAATGAAAGAATCTGCATAATTTCAAGAAATTAATGTTAATTAAGTACATTTTTGAACTATCAGTGAATTACAGGCTTTTTAATTCCTAAGTATCCGAATTTTCTGTTATTTCGAAGAGTTATATTTAATATACTAGATAGTTATGTTTTAAACATTTAAAGAATATTTTATTATTTCCTAGAGTACACATGTTTAAACCTTAATATACAACTTAAGTGGATTTTCGGTAAGTTATCTGCTAACTATCTAAAATGCATCTAAGCATTGGATAGTTAGGTTTGCAAGTATTCAAAATATCTTTTTTATCATAAAACTTACTCAGGACACATGTCACGATCTAAAAACTTGACTTAAGTTATCTTTTGGAAGGTTAGGTGTTAACTATCTAAATGCATGTAAGTTTTGGATACCTATAGTTGTAACTATCTGAAATATCTGAACTTGTTAAGTTAGAATTATGCACGTGTTTGAATTTAAATACTTTATTATGTTATGTGAGTTGCACATGTTTAACTCATTAAGTCAGCATAACTATACACATTGTGTTAGTGTTATAAACTTATAAGTTATTTCTTTATTGCACGTGTTTTATAGTTAAATTAACGAAGTAAGTCCATTGAGTTACACTAACTCCACGAACCATTTATTTTTAACATGCCACTGTAGTAGTTGTAGAAACAAGAAAATCGAAGGAAAACTACGATTGCACGTATCACGTAGGAATTCACTCGTGGAATGAAGAAGAAATCACCATTGTTGATATAAATGAAGGAAATCCAACAGATCATTTAAGTAGAAGTAGTTACTACTGAAAGAAATATAAAAGATGAAGAAAAAGACTATGTGAAGTGGTGGAGAACCGCACTAACCATAGGAAGTGTCAAAAGTTCCCTGAAGCTCCACACTAACACCACCAAAATCACCAACCATCGAATGTTTGTAAGGATACTTTCCGGATGTCGGGTCTATTTCAAGCCAAACACGGTGACTGATAACTATTGTGAGGAGTGATCGCGTCACAAGAAGGGAAGCCATTTTCACCATGCACCGACTCATATCTTAGGAGATTATAAAGCTTCTAGCCTTGGTTTCGAATTGATGTCAGTATGCTGAAGAGGAGATCATCTTACAATTCTTGATTCGTGATTCTATAAGGAGAGGAGGCAAGATTGTAAGTGATTAATTTTTTAGTGGTGTAATCGTGTTACATGTAGTGACGGAAATTTTTACTATCAATAGAGAATTTTTACATTTCATCTTTCACTCATCTTCAAGAACATATCAAAACAAAAATACCAAAAACAACAAATTATTTGTGTTTACATTTAGTATTAAAGTGTTGTATTGTTTGCTTTGCATCGTGATTAATGTTATCATTGTTAGTATTATGAATGTTTTATGTTTGTTTGATTTAGAAAATAGAAAATAGTTTATTATTTACTGAAATTGATTCATTCTAGTTACTTAAAGATTTTAGTGGTTACTGTTTGAAATATCTAAATGTTAGTGTTGCTTAATGACAAATCTAATATTAATTAACATTAAAGAGCTTAATTAATGTTATTTACATTCTATGGAACCGCCCAATGGTTGGCCGAATTCCTTTGTAAATAGTAATATTTAACTAGAAAGGTAGGCTCATGGAGTTAACTTAAGTCCACAAGGTTACTCCATTGAGTTAACTATAACTCCACGAACTAAGTCTGTTGTGTTAACAATAACTCAACGGAGTGTTTAACTGCATACATATAAACTCCAATATAAAAATCGGGACAGTACACAATTCTTACTCAATCTTTATGGAATCGACCTGTACTTGCACATAAATACAATATACACTATGCACTTGCAGTTAAAATACAAATTGGATTTAGTATTTAATTTGTGTGAAAGGTTGTTTGTTTACTTCTAAAATAATTTATTAATATAAGTAAAACCAATACAAGTTTTCTGGCATCGCCTAACAAATAGAAGTTCACAATCAATAAACACCACTCTTCATGTCTTCTATTTTAATTTCAAATTTCGAAATACACATGTTTTAGTCTACGTTTTCCTCTCGAATCTTCTTGAATCATTAATCTTGGATTTTTTGAAAAATTTCTTACAAAATAAACTTTTTCATGTAAAATTTTTTATCAAGTGTAATAACAAGACGTTGTGTTAGTACTAACTAAATGTGTAAAACAAATAGATTTATAACTCAACACATCTAACTCAACGAGTTTAACATGTACTATACACATGACATACTTCAATGGGTAAGGAGATAATTCAATGAACTAACTCTATTATGTTATTGATAACTCAACAAACTAACTTTGTTGTGTTACTGATAACTCAACGAACTAGTATATAAATGTTTAAACAATAAGACATTTATCATGTGCAAAAATTATAATTATATAAGTTTATAGCGCTAACCTAACGCGTTGCCTTAGTGTTCAATTTAGCAACTCAATGTGTGTTGTAGAGACAAAATTTGTGCATTTTATTAGATATTATTGCATTATAGTTATGGACTTAATTTTGTTAAATATATGTTTTTGAATGAGATTATATGTCAACTATATTTGAGGCTATTGCATGTCAAATGAGCTAAGTGTTGGAAAAATGCACAAATTGATCATTATTCTAGTTGCATCACATCAAATAACCCACATGTAGGAGCATAGTTAAGTATAGAATTGATTTCATGAAATATGCAACTAGTAATTTTTTATTATTATTTCATGAAATATTATGCATGTAACACATTTATTTTGACAACACCACCGTAAGAGTAAAGTTATCATGGAGGAATTTCATTTAGCAACACACAACATTACTTCCATGCAAATGAATTATCAATTAAATTTATCATACATGTCAATGTCGTCAATTGATAATTATTGCATGTATGTATATTTTTAGTACAAATTTAATATTCCTTATGCATGCCACACATTTATTGTATTAGTTATCAAGTTTCATTTAAAGTGTGACATTTAACATTATTTGTAAGTGGTTAGCAAAGGAAAAGTAAAGCATGAAAAAATGAGAGCTATTGATCTTCCTTGGGATCATCTAAAGCACTTTTGATATTCTAGATCTAGATCTAGAATCTCACTATATATGGCCCAAGCCATTCTCGTTGGAGCCTCATCTCACCCAACGCATAAGGGCAGCTATTCTTCATCTCCAAAACAGCAAGGACGTCCTCCATTCTCTTCTCTCTTTCCCTCCTCCTTCCAAGCTCAAGAAGCCAACTACATAGGCATAGTGAGCCAAGGGTCTTGACATCCTCCCCCATCTTGCTTCCACCTCCATTCTCTTGCAAGAAGATCCACGTCCAAGGCTTCATGGTGAAGTGGATAGCCTCCTTGGGAGAATCACGTTGAAGACATTAGTGGATTGAGGAGGCACTATTGCTCTATTCCTAGAAAGAGTTACTTATGCAAAGCTTGAGGAGCTTGAGAGAAAGGTGGCCACTCCATTTTCAGCCCAATGAAGGTGCATCTCAAGGGTGGAATTCCAACGTGTGACAACCATTGGAGCTACTAAATTGAGGTGGAAAACATCCTCAAGGGAGCACGTGGAGTTGGAGTGGAATTGCTTCAAAGGTATAAGAGGACTTGGGTGGGATCCCTATGCTTATTTTGTGTTAAATTGTGTTGTAATATGAGCATAGGTAGTTGTTATTTGTTATGTGTGTTGATTGTTGTGTTTCCACTTGTTGTCGTGGATCTTGTTTGTGTGTTCTTGCATGTTATATTAGGAGTAGGAGTAGTGGTAATTACAACATTTTACTGTTAGACTTTGATATAAAACAATGGTGAAAACTTGTGATTATGTTAATAGAATCTTGTGCATATGTGGTGTTTGTGTATATGCCTAACAATAGCTAACTTAGTATAGTTTTTACTTGGTTGTGAACGACTATTCCTTGCTGTAATTATGACCATATTCATGTGGTAGTTGCACATACATTTAGACGATGATGTTAAGTATGAATGCATGTACACTCGTTGAAGTGTTGAAATGTAAATTGCAGATTATATTGTTGGAGGTTGTATGCTTTATATGTATATTCTCTTGGACTTTTGGCACCCATTTTAGATTTCTATTAATAGTCATTTACTCTCTCCTTTAATGGCTAAATTTCTGCAGCCAAACTTGTATTCATTCAATATATCATTGATACAACAAATTAAAATCCTTGTGGAGATGACCCGTACTTGCACTGCTTAATACAATAGGCACCGTGCGCTTGCGAAAAATTTATAAATGTAAAATTTGCGATTATTGTGTTAACAACAAATATCATTACAAGTTTTTGGCACCGTTGCCGGGGATTTTACTTCTGGTGCTTTTCAAGTTTTATTGAATGTTTTACAAGAGTTGGCAGATTTTGTTTAATGCAATTTTGATATATAGTTGTTTTTCTTTGTAATTTTGGTTTTCTTTGTTCTTGTAAGGAAATGTGGATATGGATTAGCCATTTCATATTTTCATTTTCCTTGTTATATGGATGCTTGTCACATGGTTATTGATGTATATTTGTTGGCGACAAGAAAATTAACGGAGTAATGACAATCTTTGTGTACAAATTATTAGAGACAGAATTTGTCTGTCTAGAGATTTGAATTTTTTTATGTGCATGAGATTGAAACTCATTTTTATACTATTTTTCTTGAAATACTCGGATTCTAGGATTTGTTTTGAATACTTATGCATAAAATTCTGAATTATATGTTAAAAGATAAAAATCGTAGAAGACAAGGATGTTTTGCAGACTTCTAATTAGCTTTCTTCTGATGATTTTTAAAATTATCTGTTCCTTGAGTATTAAAAATTTAATTTAGTGATTTTTTTCAGAAAATAGAGGAAATTATCTTTCCAACGAGTATTTATATGCTTCATTTGGATTTATATAAATTTCTGTGTGAATTTTTGAAATTGATATAGTGAGCTGTTAGCAATTTCGGAAGGTTAGCATGTAACCCTCCGAAATTTGCCTGGGGCTTTTCCCTATTGGAAGGTTAGGAACCTTCCGAAAAAAATTTTTGCCCATCAGAAGGTTATGTTGCTAACCTTCCGATATTTTTTTAGTCATCGGAAGGTTATGCTGCCAACCTTCCGATAACAATGGTGTGGTAGTTTTCAGGTGTTTTTTTTGTATCTAACATCTTTTAATTGAAACTGCACCTACATGTCTTAGTAAAAATTATTTTCATAATTTTTCTATGAAACTATGAGATTTTATTTTTCCAACAAGGTATTATATGTTGTTTTTGGATTTATATAAATTTCTGGAGAATTTTTCCAAAATGAGCTATTCTGCAGATTTCGAATTTTGAATTGTCTGAGTTATACTTGATTTTGAGGATACTTCAGTTATGGGTATTTTCGTTTCTGATTTTTTTCAAAAACTAGAAGTAATCACCTTTCAAATGAGTACTTATGACAAAAATCTGGTTATGTATATTGCAAGTTGCGAATATTTCAATTCACTAGTGCTGTACAGAATTTGGATATGTATGTTCATTGCTTGTCCCTATTGCAAAATTTTAATGATGTGGCATCTTTTGTGTATGTGCAGCTAATAGAAACTCTGAAGATTTTAAGCACTTTAATTCAATAGGTTGGTGTAATTTATTTTGTTATCTCTTAACTTGTTGATTATGGATAGAAAGCATGATTATAATGAGAAACTGGATTTTGATTTTACACCTGCATGTTCTTTATGCAAATTAAACAATCATGCAGATACTAAATGTCCTTTTTATATGTTGAATCATGAAGTAGGTGATTCCTTTCATATTGATGCAAATTTATCCATGCTTACTTGTGATAATAATGCTACCAATCTGAATGTTTTTAATGATTTCTCAATGAATACAATTGATAGAGCTGAAAGTAACTTCATGATTAAATCTAATGTTGATATAGCTACTACAATAGATGAACTTAATTCGTCTATAAAGCTTTTAGAGTTAGTAAGGAATTCTGATTCTTTACTAGAATTAGAAGGTGATTCTTATTTGGACCTTAATTCTTTATCTAGTGAAGATAAGGATAGGGTGGATGCTTTTGTAACTCTTCGATCTGGGAAAGAGTTGAGGTTCCTAATCTTATGACTTCCATTCCACTACCTTCTATCCCTTCCATAGATGAGTTAGATTTATCTAAGGAGCCATTTGTAGAATCTAAAGTTATAGAGCCTATGGATGATAGGAAAGGTAAAACTAAAGTAGATAATTTGGAGAATGTACCAAACAATCATTCTGCTCCTTTTCCCCATAGGTTGAGACAAAAATAATGAAAATCAGATAGAAAAATGTAGAGAAATCTTTGAACAAGTAAGGATAAATATACCTTTGTTAGATGCAATCCAACAATTTTCTTTGTATGCCAAGTTCCTAAAAGAACTTTGTACGAGGAAGAGAGCTAGGAAGTTACCCCATAAAGTCTATCTTGCCGAACCAATTAGTTTTTATTTCTGTGATTGTTTGCCTAGAAAGTATAGTGATCCAGGTACCCCCACGATATCTTGTACTATAAGAGACACATACTTTGAGAGGGCCTTAATAGATTTTGGAGTCGGTATTAGTGTAATGTTGTCTAGTGTCTATAGAGATCTAGGACTTAATGGTTTACAACCCACTAAGATCCTAATCCAACTAGCCGATCATTCATTTAGAACTCCAATGGGACTTATTGAAAATATCCTTATTAAGTACAAGATTTTATCTATCCCATAGATTTTATTGTTATAGAAAACCAACCCCTAGCAAATAAGAAACCAGATGTATCCTTAATTTTAGGAAGACCATTCCTTGCTACCACCAATGCTTATATAGGGTGTAGGGAAGGGTCTTTGCAAATTTCATTTAGCAATTCCCAAGTTGAACTTCAACTTTTTAGTCCTTTGCATGAAACTCAAGATCCAAAACATGGGAGTTTTGAGGTTTCATGGAGGTAATAGACGAGGTTGGAGGGGTATATGAATCTAGTGACATAGATGATATAGAATATCCACCACTAGGTTTAGATGATGACTTAGCTTTAGTAGTTGACTTAGATGAATTGGATGAGGCTAAAGTAGAAAACACATATGAAGTAAGGTCATTGGAGCAAATTGGAGAAGAATTAAATAATACACTGAAACCATCCATAGATGAACCACCTATACTAGATTTGAAACCTTTGCCTTAAGATCTTAAGTATGTGTATTTAGGAGGGGATGAGACATTGCCAGTTATCGTGTCCTCTCACCTTTCTAAAGAGCAAGAGGAAAAGTTATTAGTGGTCTTATGAGCTCATAAGGAGACCAATGGTTGGTCCATGGCCGATATTAAGAGAATTAGTCCTAGTATATGTCAGCATAGGATCCATGTAGATAGTTCTATTACTCCATCTAGAGATCCACAACGTAGACTAAATCCCACTTTAAAAGAAGTTGTAAGAAAAGAGATAATCAAATGGCTAGATTATGGTATAATTTTCCCAATTTCAGATAGTAATTGGGTTAGCCTAGTTCAGGTTGTCCCAAAGAAATCTAGAGTTACAGTAGTAGAGAATAGCCATCATGAATTGGTCCCTACAAGAATACGAACTGGGTGGCGAATATGTATTGACTATAGGAAGCTTAATGCAGCCACTAGGAAGGATCACTTCCCTTTGCCCTTCATGGATCAAATGTTGGATAAGTTAGTTGAGCAAGAGTTCTATTGTTTCCTGGATGGTTATTCTAGATATAACCAAATTCCTGTCACCCTTGAGGACCAAGAAAAGACGACTTTCACTTGTCCAGCAGGCACTTTTGCATTTCAACGCATGCCCTTTGGTTTGTGTAATGCTCCTGCAACCTTCCAAAGATGTATGATCGGAATTTTCTCAGACATGATTGATAAGTTCTTAGAAATTTTTATGGATGACTTTTCAATGTTTGGTTCCTCATTTGATGCATGTCTTAGGAACCTAGAATTAGTTTTGGATAGGTGTGTAGAGAAAGACTTAGTCTTGAATTGGGAGAAGTGCCATTTTATGGTACAACGAGGGATTGTATTAGGACATGTAATATCTAGAGAGGGTTTGGAAGTTGATCAAGCTAAGATAGATTTGATAACCAACCTGCCTTCTCCCAAATCAGTCAAAGAGGTTTGATCATTTTTGGGCCATGCCGATTTTTTTAGATGTTTCATAAAGGATTTTAGTATGATTGCTCGTCCCTTAAACAATTTGTTAGCAAAGGATCATCCATTTGATTTTTCCCTAGAGTGTGAGGATGCCTTTGAGAAGCTTAAAGGAGCTCTTACATCTGCACTAGTTGTGCATTCACCAGATTGGTCTCACCCATTCGAATTGATGTGTTATGCCTCTAATTATGCCATTGGTGCAGTGCTAGGGCAAAGAATTGAGAAGATACCATGGGTAATCTGCTATGCAACTAAAACACTTAATGCAGCCCAAATGAATTATACAGTCATCGAAAAGGAATTTTTGGCTATTATTTTTGCTCTAGAGAAATTCCGACCTTACTTGCTAGGATCTAAGATTACTATTTTTACTGATCATTCAACCATTAAATTTTTATTAGCAAAGAAGTATGCTAAGGCTAGATTAGTAAGGTGGATTCTTTTATTACGAGAATTTGACATAGAAGTAAAGGATAAGAAAGGTTCTAAGAATGTGGTTGCTGACCATTTGTCGCGACTTGTCACACCTCAAGGAGAGTTACCTATCAACAATTCATTTCCAAATGAATAGTTGATGGTTGTCAATCCTATTCCTTGGTTTGCAGATATTGTTAATTTTCTTGTGACAAAGAAGTTGCCATAAAATTGGTTAAAACAAGAAATTAAGAGATTCTTGACAAAGAGTAGAGAATATTTTTGGGATGATCCCTATTTGTTTAAATCTTGCCAAGATTTAATCATGAGGAGGTGCATTCTTGATTCTGAAGTTGAGAGTGCATTATCTTTCTGTCATGACCAGCCTGTAGGAGGACATTTGAATCCCATTAAGACTGCGACTAAGGTACTTCAGTGTGGATTTTATTGGCCTACACTACATAAGGATGCACATTCTCATGTGAGGAATTGTCCTGAATGTCAGAAAGCAGGTAAATTAACATGTAGAAATATGATGCCGCTAACCCCTATTATTGAGGTTGAAGTGTTTTACGTTTGGGGTATTGACTTCATGGGCCCATTGCCCAATTTTGGAGGTAACTTGTATATCCTCTTAGCCATAGACTATGTGTCTAAGTGGATTGAGGCAATCCCCACACGCACTTGTGATACTAAGGTAGTGATTAATTTTGTAAGGAGCCATTTTTTTGCTAGATTTGGCATTCCACGAGTTATTATAAGTGATAGGGGAACACATTTTTGTAATAAGAGATTTGAAGCGTTAATGAAAAAATATGGAGTGAACCATAAGATGACTACCCCTTATCACCCCCAAGCAAATGGACAAGTGGAAAATGCCAATAAACAAATTAAGCAAATCCTAGAGAAAATAGTTAAGGCATCTAGAAAAAATTGGGCAGAAAAGCTAGATGAGGCATTATGGGCATATAGAACGGCTTACAAGTTAGTTTTAGATATGTCTCCCTTTAGAGTTGTTTATGGAAAAGCTTGCCACTTACCAGTAGAGTTGGAGCATAAAGCTATGTGGGCAATAAGAAGACTTAATATGGATTTACAAGCTGCTGGTAAGAAAAGAAAATTTCAACTAACAGAATTGGAAGAATTTAGGCGAGATGCATATGAAAATTCTAGAATTGCTAAGGAAAAGGGGAAAATTTTTCATGATAGCAAGATTCTTCGTAGAAGTTTTGATATAGGGCAGCTAGTTTTATTATATAATTCTAGGTTGCATCTTTTTCCAGGAAAACTTCGATCTAGGTGGACAGGACCTCATGTGGTTAAAAGTGTGTTCCCTCATGGAGCTGTAGAAATAGAACATCCTAAAACTAGGGAAATTTTTAAGGTCAATTGCCACCGACTCAAAACATTTTTACAGCACAAAGTTCTTAGACATAACGAGACTATTCCCTTATTTGACGTTGCCTATACATAAAATTTCTTATTTATAGATAGTGTTTATAGTATTTTTTTCCTTCTTTTTGTTTATGTACATTGTTTATCAATTATTTTGTGTGTAATTATCAATTACCTCACTTGATGATGTAGGGAGATAGCACACGTAGCACTTGTAGTAAGTAAAATTTCTTCCACACCTCTTCCATACATCTTTATTATTGTTGTTATTATATGTAATCTCCTGTGTGGTCTAGAGATCATAGCAATAGATTAGTAAGAGGAGAACAGTTAGGAGGATTAGACCTGTTATTAGAAAAACAAGTTGAAAAGAATTTAGATATGGAAGAGAATAGGGTAGTAAACCCAATAGGAATAGAAGAGCAAACGTTAGAAGACATTTGCTATCCTAGAGTTCACGCCCAACCATCTTGTCTAGTCATACCCCTAGTAGAAGGGCACAAGATAGAACTGCACATGAACTATGTGAACTGTTCGTGTTTTCCCAGCACTACACTAGAAAAACTTAGATTTGTTACTTCTATTTTTACTTAGTTAATTTATCTTTATGCCTATTCTTTCTTTTAGAAGTAAACAAACAACCTTTAATACAATTTAGATATTAATTCCAATTTGTACTTTAACTGCAAGTGCACAGTGTCTATTGTATCAGTGTGCAAGTACAGGTCAATCCCATAGGGAATTGCTGACGAATTTAAGAAATGTTTGATTGTGAACAATTCAAATTTATATTCAATAAGCACTCCGTTGAGTTACAGTTAACTCAACGGACTTAGTCCGTTGAGTTATGGATAACTCAACGGACTATCCTCGTGGACTTAAGTTAACTCCACGAGCCTGTCTCTTCTTTATAATACTGCTAATTACAAAGGAATTCGACCAACCATTGGGCGATTCCATAGATTGTAAATAACATCAATTAATGCTTTCTTTAGTGGTAACTGCTTCTGCTTGAATGGTCGGTTGGATTTCCTTCCTTCAGATCAACGACGATGATTTCTTTCTCCCTACGCAATTGAATTCCTGCGTGATATGTGCAAACGTGGTTTTTCCTTCCAACTGTCTGTTCCTACAACCGCTATAGTGGCATATTAGAAAATATATAGTCCGTGGAGTTATAGATAACTCAATGGACTTCCTTCGTTGATTTAACTATAAAACACGTGCAAAAATAACAACTTAAGTTTATAACGCTAACCTAATGTGTTGCCTTAGTGTATTTTCATGTAACTCAACGCGTGCAGTTATACTAACTTAACGAGTTATAACGTAAGTAAATCTACCAGCTCTCAACACGTGTCCGCAGCAGTTTAAACATAAAATAACATTCCAGAGAGTTATAGGTATAACTATCCGATGCTCAGATGCATTTTCGGATACTTAAGAATTTCACAGCCTATAATTTACTAACAGTTCATAAATGTACTAAATTAACATTAATTCCCCAAAATTAAGTAGATTCTTCAATTAAAGCATATAATAGTGCAATTATAACATAATGGCTTAATTCTCATATGATAAGCTAAATATTATGCAATTAACCATCATTTAACCGTTAATAATATGCACTTTTTCATTCTAAACACTTCCCCCATACCTAAATTTTGCTAGTCCCTTAGCAAACTAAGATTTAATTAATTGGTCTTTCAAAAAGTGCTAGAATTAATTCTCCCCCTTTTGTTTTTTTTTTTCTTCTGTTTAGTATAAACATATATTCTGTATGTTTCAGTAATCAACCTGCAAAGATATTTAGAATATATGTAAATCACATACAAAGTATATCATCTTCATATAGGTGTTAATTATATTATCGTTTGTTCTTCTTTTCATCATCTGTAATCCTGAATTTTCCAATAAGTTTTTCCAGAAGAAATTTCAACAACATACAAATTAAAGTACAATCCAATTCAATCTGATTAAGACAAGTAGAATAAAGAATTGTATTTCCATTAAACAACTTCAAAAGTCAATTCCAGATTCATATTTCAGCAATTCTAGATAACAGAAAATATACTCGATTCATAAGATATCTGTATTTCACAAAACACTTGTATCTTTTCAGAACAGTATATGTTTTTTTTTTTTTTTTTTTTTTTTTTTTGTGTACTTTAAAAGTTAATTTGACAAGCTTGAATCATGCAAGAGCTTTCTAATGTACCCATGTAACGAGCTTTCAGTCAACAATCCCAGATCTGATTAAGATCTTAGGTTGCCAGATTTTTAGAGTCCTTTTTCAATTCAACAATCCTTACATACCTATCTGCTCAAGTACAAAAGGCTCGTGATCAAACAAGTCAATAAACTCTCAAGGTTTTTTTTTCTTTTTTTCTAAAAATAAATGCACACACAAAACAAAGCATTAATCACATACTGTATATGCACATATTTCATTAATACAGATGCAATAAAACACCAATCTCATATAATCCTGCTTCTATCATTTACTAAAGATATGAATTCATAACAATAAGTTCATACTTTATCTGTAGTTTAATAAGATCTACACATAAATCATTCTACAAGTTCAATCAGTCAAAGTAAATGTATCTTTCATCATATGTGTTTCATTTAATCTAGAATTCACATCTCAGCTCCTTCAGGACTTCAGATAATTTTCTGATTAAGCATTAAATATTCTGATTTCATTTTAAAATCGTGAAACTCTTAAACTCATGAAATTCAGAAAAATCATAAGATACTATATCTAGATTTACATAAATAATAAATTCTATAGCATCTTCTATAGCCTTCTAAATATAACATTCAAGCAGTTTATAAAAATTTTACAGTCTCAATTATCGGATAGTTACAGCAAGTTCATAAAAATTTTCAATTTCCTCAAAACTTTGCAGTACCATTTTAATTCCTTTAATTAACAAACTTACATGGTTGTTACTTTAATTACCTCCCCCCTATACCTACATTTTGCATTGTCCTCAATGTAAAAGATTTGACAATAAATACAATAATTGTAGCAGGTATGAATAAAGTTTTATTTGATTTAAAATTCAGGATAAGTAATTGGTTACATACCTTGTTCCATTTGTATCTCTTTCTGCATATTTCGATTTTTGATTCTGAAAAACTTTTCATTCCAGATAAACACAGAATATAAAAATAAAATAACATTTAACAGGTATTAATAAATCAGTGTCTTGTGTGGAACCCAGACTTCTATGCCTTTGGTGGCTCACAAGCAAGCCAGTTGGTTTCCTAGAACAAATACCAACAAACTGGATTGATATTTTGTTTTGTTTGTTTTTTTTTTTTTTTTATAAAATGAACATGAAAAACTTCAAAATTCCTTCTTCTTTTTTTTCTAAAAATAAATGCAGAATACACAACATTAAATACACAAAATCACAGCTTAAGAACATGATTGAAAAGTAGAAACAAATGGAATAAATGTATCAGTCCAAGCAAACTTTTTAGGCATAGTTCTTCTTGCTATTAATTCTGTTTTAATGTAGTTCTTGGTCCTTTTTAATTTGTAAACATGCAATATATTATAAATTCCAAATACGAGTGTATTACCATTAATGATATGTAATGCAGAAAGGGATCCTTTTTGGTTTCAAGGTAATGTAGCAGTTTCTATTTCTACATCTATTTCAATATACTCCTCTTCCCACTTCCATTCATTCATGTCTTCCATAATCCATATTTGAAATTTCATCAGTTCATCCCACCATCTTATCAAACATAAAGTAGGATCATCTTTTTCATTATACCACATTCCTATTTGAATTTTATTAAATTTTTCAGATAGTGGTTTAGCTATTTCACTCGGTACAGGTAAAATTTCTGTATAATCATCATAACTGTCTATGCTCACTATGTATAAATCATATCTATATGCTATTGATATCTCTGTGACTAAATAAATATAACCAAGTATGACATGTGTTTGGTTAATTAATGATTTCTATCCTAGATATATTATAATGTTTTCATTCCAAGATCTGTTCAGAAAATTATACATACTCAAGCGTAAATCTTCACTCCAATTTCCTATAGGTCTCCAATAATATAATTTTTCAGGAATTGCAGAATTTTTATCAGAAAATATTAAAGCTGACCCACAATTTTCAATTGGTGCTTCAAATATATTAGGTCTTCCTATATTACATTCTTCTCCTGTTATAGGATTTCTTATCAAAATCTCAAGTAATGATAAACTTGCATACCTTGGTCTCGTCTTGTATATGATTAATCCTTCATCTATCCCCATAATATGACTCATTCCTTCTAATGCATTGGGTGGAGTTCCAATAGTTTCTTCCATAGCTAGATATTCATGGGTATTTGAATTACGATTAAATGACCTCTATATGAATTCATCTCTAATCTTAGTCATTTTTGCAGCTTGTAGTCCCTGAAAATATTTTTCTTCAATACAGTCTTTAATTTCCTTTGATACACAACACATCCTGCACAGATCTTTAGCTGACAAGTTACTTAGTATTTCCCTTTGTGCATCCAACAGTAATTGCATTAATTCCATTTGTCGATTCTGTAAAATAAAAACAAAAATTTAGTAGAGACAAAAATTAACATAATTACTACACACCCTCGTGGAGTTAAGGCATAACTCAACGGACTAAGTTCGTTGAGTTAAAAATTAACTCTACGATACTATTAACTTAAAATAAAAATAAAAACATATATACATACAGATAGTTGCTTCAGATATGCTGCTTCATTCAGCTGCCCTCTCAGAAGAGGTATCAATTTCATTAACCGTTCTATTGACAAGATTAAGTATAGCTTGTATTGGCAATCCTCCAGTAGGTCTAACTTCCATTGGTTCCTTCTATCTAAGTGGTATATTTCTATTCTGATTTTGATTTACAGCATTTCCAAATATAAATTTTAGACGATTGTTTACTTGTTGGATTATCTTTTCTAATTTCTCTATTCTAACTCATTATTCAATTAATACTTCATAACTTATGTTCTTCTCATTTATATTTTCTCCTCCCTGGAAATTGTTGTTTCTCCAAGATAAATTCGGGTGATTTCTCCAATTAGGATTATAAGAATTTTCCAAGTTATCTCTCTAGTTTCTAACATAAATAATATCTAAGTCATTTATGTTTGTATTCTTTTCTACTAGCTTTTGATTTAATGATAACTCTTATATTTTCTTTGTTAATTCATTTAATTTCACCTCAAGCATAGTATTGGAATCTATTCCATGCATTCCTCTTGGCAATAATCTTTTATCTGCAATAGCTTCAACCGAATTTTCCCACTATGTAGTTCTTTTTGCAAAATTTTCTAAATATGCCCATGCTTCTTCACTACATAATTTTAAAAATCCATTTTGACAAGTAGATTCTAATAAAGATTTCATTGAAACATCTATGCCTTCATAAATTATGCCTATTAATTGTGCTTTACTCATTACATGATGTGGACATTGAGTCAGTAAATCTTTAAATCTTTCAAAATATTTCCAGAATGATTCACCCTGTTTTTGGCTACACATTAATATTTCTTTCTTCTTTTTAATCGTTTGATGTGTTGGATAGTATTTTTCTAGAAAAACAGAGCAAAATTCAGTCCACATAGAAATTGAATCAGGCGATAGAGTATATAACCATCTCTTAGCTGTATCTTTTAAAGCAAAAGGGATATATCTAAGTTTAATAGCATCTATACTCATGTTCGGCATTCTCATCATTTGACAAACTTCGTTAAATTCTCTAAGGAAATAATAGGCATCCTCTCTTTCTAATCCATAAAAATGTGGCAATTGACTAATATAATTAGATTTCAGTTCAAACCTATCTCCCTCAAAGTTTGGCAATCGAATACATGAAGGTTCATCAATTAATTTAGGATACAAAATCTCTCCTAATGGTTTTTCTACTGGAGCAGTCATCTCTACATTCTCTTTTAAAGAAATGTTAGCTACACCCCAAAGAATTTCGTTAAAGTTCAATTCAGAAAATTTTTCAGTACCCCTCTGCAATGAAAATTCATGGATAGGTGTTCTTACTAATCATTTAGTGCTTAGAGAACGAGTCTATGTGCTCATAAATAAATAACAGAAGATTAATTACATACCAGTCTGAAGCTTTCCATTCTATAAATATTTGTTGTCGGATGAAGGTTGAATCAGCTGCTTCTCCTTTCAGTTCCTCCAACGCTTTCTCCTTTCTCTTAAAAGTGCTGGTAACTCGTAAATAATATTCTGTTTCATATATATACTGTGCATCCATAAAGTGAATAAATCTCGTTGCAAGAACGTGTCTTGCAACGTGCATCGTGGTTCCTACTTTAATGGGTACGTGTACCACTACTAATTTCAAATTTTGGTAACCGCTAAACCGACGAAGTTTCGTTTGTGGTTAAAAGAATAACGGTACTGCTTAATCCACGAACTAAGCTCGTTGAGTTACAGATTACTCAACAGAACACAGTCGGTTACTGTTGCTAACTCCATGGACTAACTTCCTTAAGTTACAGATAACTCAATGGAGTGACCTTATATTATATTACTGACCTCGTGGAGTTACGGTTAACTCAACCGAATTACTTCGTTGAGTTAACACTTGGCAACTTCTAAGTTTCACTCTCGTAAGTTTTCTATTCTGTTTTTTTTTTATTTTTCTTTGTCATTCTGCTAATTGTAATAAAGTTAAATCTATGTCATTAATGCCTCATTTTGATTAAAATACATTTAAATCTGAACATTATATAAAGATTTAAATTGCAGGTCATTTTATGTTATGCAGAATTTACATTTTACCTTATAAAATGCATAAATTTTTAAGCAATTATCCTATCATTCAGCAAATTATAAATCTGTTACATATTCATAAAGTTCCACAAATTACATAATATTCAATAAATTCTATTCATTTCACATTCAAATAAGTATGAAAATTGCATCTGAAAAATTATATTCATTAATATGAATCATTTACATTACAAGTACATCATACAATTTCACTCAAGTAGACGAACAATACAATTTAATCTCTATGCCTAAGTTCATCTACTTCCTTCTGGAGTTTTTCTAATTGCTGCTCTAATTGATTTATCCTCTCTACTGCTCCTGCAATTTCTCCAGAAGGTACAGCTAATTCTGCAGCTACAAAATTTCTCTATTCTTTCACTGAAATGGTTCTAGATCTTATCCTTTTTTATGTCCATTTAGTGAAATCAATACTATCCACCATCAGCAGTGGAATCAAATCTCCATAAAATAATTTCTTCTTTACTGTTTTCAGCTTGGAGATAAAAACTGCAGACCAATTTATTTGGATCTTATTTACAACTGCATACGTGGCCCATTTGACAAATTGACTTAATTCTATGTCATGGCCCTATCGTTGATAGACATTCTTAATCAGAATGTTAGCTACCATGTGTGCTTTACCATTTAAGTGTTTCAATCTGTTTAATAATGGCACACCAGGATTGATAGCTAAACAATCCTTAATTTGCTGCTTAGTCCATTCAACTGCAGTTGTATCCTCCAAAAATTTTGTTCCTTCATTCTTTAAACCAAATATGTTGTGGAGAAGCTCTGGTGTTATCTGTACATCAGCTTCCTCTACGTTTGAAATTAATTCTCCTTCTCCTTCTCTTAAATTTGCATAGAAACAGGGCACTCAATTCTCATATACTGCATGCCCTCTATCTTGAGATATAAATTGCAGTAAACCTTGGAATTCAAATAGATCTTTGATTTCTTGCATTCCATCCCAATTTACTGGTCTACTGTAAATAATATCGTAACCCCTTACTTCTTGGTATTTGATATAAGCTTCTTGACTACAAAAATGTACTTCATTCAAAATTGTTGTTTCAGTCGGGTCAGGAAGGTGACTTTGTTACTCCAAAGGGGTTTGCTCTTGCTCTTGCTCTTCCTCTAGCATAGGCTGCATTTGGACATTCTCTTCAGATTCCTGAATTTTTGCTTTTGCTTTTGTCTATAGTGGTGAGCCGACAAAACTCTCCACTTTGTCTTGAATTCTTTCCATAATTTGTTGAAGACTTTCTTGCTCTTTAGTGGAATCTGTGAAATTATTTTTGTCCAAATGGCTTCTTTCAGCCTCTTCATTTTCTACTTTTTCTTCTTCCTCCTAACTACCAATCTGTTCTGTTACTGTTCTTTCTGATTCTGTAACAGATTGGGATGGAGTCACGGGCAATTCAATTTCTGCCCTAATTTCTGTTTCTTCTTGTACAGGCTACAAACTAATTTCAGCCTGATTTTTTTCTTTTCTTTGCTCTTCCTGCTCCTCCTCAGATTCGGATAGCAAGTTAATAAAAATCTGCTCCACAGGCCTTGCAAAAATTGGTACTTCAGATTTAATTTCTTTATAATCAGACACTTTTTCTTTTTCTTTCTTTTTTCTGATTAGTTGTGCCTGTTCTTCCTCTTCATCTTCTGAAATTAAATCTACAAAAATAGGCTTTACAGGCTTTCGAACCACAGGTACTGGCTCTTCCTGTTTAATTCTTCCAATAATTGCTGGTCTCGAAGGACCAGCTTTAGCTTCTTTTGCAGCATCTCTAACAGCAGTTCTGGCAGTAGCTTCTTGATGTTGTTCCATTTTAATTTTATATTGGGCTTTCAACTTTTTTGCAGCCCTCTTTTTGTACAGTGCATCAAACACCAGATGTGCTTTAGCCACTGCCAAATCTTCTGATTCTCCTTGGCTTTTTTCAACTTGAACCAATTCTGCAAATTCTCTTATTTCTTCTTCAGTCGAAGGCCCCATCATTTCTGCTCGTGTCAATGGCTTAAATGGTGGAACTGAAGGTCCAAACTGCTGCTCCTCAGGAACAGGTCTTTCAGTAGTTGGTTCCTCTTGTTCTTCAGTTGCCTCTTCATTTGCTTTCCTTTCTTGCTCCCAGATCACCCGTTTAGCTTGTCTACAGATTCGTCTTTCAAACCAGAGTCGGGACTTACGCTGGATTAATTCTAGGGCAACTTCATTACTTGGCCTTATTTGTCTTTCCTTACTTACAGCTATTTCTGTTGCTATTTTGATTCGTGTTTCCATTATTTAAGGTATTCGTATATCCATATCTACTAAATCTCTTCTCAACTTGAAAAGTTCTGATTCTACCTTCTGTAGCTCTTTCTCTCTTGTCGTATTTCTGATCTTCTGCTGCGTGTGCCACTCTTCTGATTCCTTCAGAAATTCTGATGTATCAACAACATCTTCCCAGAATTCAAACGTCATCTTCATCATCGTAGAGTTACACAACAACACGTAATCGCTCTGATTTCTACTGTTCTAGATTCTAAATGATTTGTCGGATAATGCCCCCAAAACCCTAGGTTTTAGTTTAAATAAGCACTAAGTTTAGGCGGGTAATCGGGTCATTTCCCGAACCAACTATTACTATTTTATCCGCGGTCTTAGCTACAGTACTCCGTTGTGTTACAGGTAACTCAACGGAATAAGCTCGTTGACTAACTCAAGACTTAACGAAGTAAGCTCGTTGAGTTAAGCGTAACTCAACAGACTCCCCGTACAAGCAAATATAATAATAAAAATATTACAAAGAATAGTTTTTCTGTTTTTTTTTTTTTTTTTTACAAGTTTAACCGATACTACGCTTCGGTCGGACCTAAATATTTTTTTATTTTTTTATCTTTCTTTCGGTTGAACCGATACTATGTTTCGGTAAAACAAAATTTTTTTCTGAAAATTAATATACAATTTTTTTCCGGTTTAACCGATACTATGCTTTGGTAAAACCAATATTTTTTTAATGTTCCGGTCATACCGATGCTACGCTTCGGTCAGACCTAAATATTTTTTAATTTTCCGGCCATACCGATGGATCCAGTCGGTTGAACCGCAACTATTTTTATGTTTTATATATATTTTTAATGTTTTATATATATATATATATATATAAACATAAAAACTGATTTCTTACTAAGTAAAACTCGAGTAGTCCTCTACTCTGATTTCTTCTATAGTTCCAAAGGAGCTTTTCAGTGTTTTCAGAATAGGTTTAAGTCTTTGTCCATTTACTTTAAATATATTCAGATTTTTAGGATTTTCAATTTCAATAGCTCCATAAGGATAAACATTTCGAACTATGTAAGGTCCTGCCCATCTAGATCTTAATTTTCCTAGATGGTTATGGAGTCTAGCCATATAAAGATATACTTCTTGTCCTATTTCAAAGTTTTTAGGAATAATTTTTCTATCATGCTAGAATTTCATTTTGTCTTTTTCTCTTACAGTCTTTGAATAAGCTTCATTTCTAAATTCTTCTAATTCAATTAGTTGCATTTTCCTATTTTCAGCAGCTTGATTTAAATTAGTGTTCAGAGTTTTTAATGCCTAATAAGCTTTATGTTCTATTTCAACAGGTAAATGACAACTTTTTTCATATACTAGCCTAAAAGGTGACATACCTAAGCTCGTTTTATAAGCAGTTCTATAAGCCCAAAGTACATCAATCAATCTATTAGCCCAATCTGTTCTAGTAGGATTTACTACTTTTTCCAAGATTAATTTAATTTGTTTGTTTGCACTTTCTACTTGTCCACTTGTTTGCGGATGATATGATATTGCAATTTTGTGGTTCACTCCATATTTCTTCTTTAAGGCTTCAAAACTTCTATTACAGAAATGAGTTCCTCTGTCACTGATAATAGCTTTAGGTATTCCAAATCTAGCAAATATATTTGTTCTTATAAATTGTATTAACACTTTGTTATCGTTAGTTTTTGTAGGAATAGCTTCTATCCATTTAGATACATAATCCACTCCCAACAATATCTAATTAAATTGATTAGATATAGGAAATGGACCCATAAAATCTATTCCCTACACATCAAAGATTTCAACCTCAACAATAGGATTAAGAGGCATCATATTCCTCTTTGATGTTCTTCCTATTTGTTGACATCTTAAACAACTTAAGCAATATTTATGAGCATCTTTGAATAGTGTTGGCCAATAAAACCCACATTGCAGAATTTTTGCAGCAGTTTTCCCTGAACCAAAATGTCCTCTACAAGCTTGGTCATGACAAAAAGACAATATGCTCGAATATTCAGTTTCTGGAACACACCTCCTTAAAACCAGATCAGGACATTTCTTAAATAAGTAAGGGTCTTCCCAATAGTAATATTTTACTCTTGAGAAAAACAATTTCTTATCCTGTTTATTCCAATCCTTAGGTGTTAAACCAGTAACTAAGTAATTAACTATGTCTGCATACTAAGGCATTGTGTTGATGGTCATTAATTGTTCATTAGGAAAATTATCCTTAATTTCAATATTTGATTTTTCTATTTGTAATCTTGATAAATGATCTGCTACTACATTCTCACAAACTTTTTTATCTTTAATTTCTAGATCGAATTCTTGCAATAATAATATCCATCGGATCAATCTAGGTTTAGTTTCTTTTTTCTTTATTAGATGTTTTAGAGCTGAATGATCTGTGTATACTATTACTTTAGCTCCAATCAAATATGATCTAAACTTTTCTAAAGCAAACACAACAGCTAATAATTCTTTTTCAGTAGTTGTGTAATTAACTTGAGCATCATTTAAGGTTTTGCTTGCATAATGAATCACTCTAGGAGATTTTTCTATTTTCTGTCCTAACACTGCTCCTACAGCAAAATCAGAAGCATCACACATTAATTCAAATGGATGGTTCCAATTAGGTGCTTGAATTATAGGAGTTGAAATTAAGCTAGTCTTAAGTCTAAAAAATGATTCCTTGCAATTTTTATCAAAGTTAAATGGAACATCTTTTAATAGATTAGTTAAAGGTCTAGCTATCTCGCTAAAGTCTTTAATAAATCTTCTATAAAAACCAGCATGTCCTAGAAATGATCTAATATCTTTTACAGATTTAGGTTCTGGTAGATTAGAAATTACTTCTATTTTAGCTTTATCTACTTCCAACCCTTTTTTAGAAACAACATGCCCTAAGACTATTCCTTGTTTAACCATGAAGTGACATTTTTCCCAATTTAAAACCAAATTTTTTTCCACACAGCATTTTAATATTTGTTCTAAATTGCTTAAACACACTTCATATGAGTTGCCATATACAGTAAAATCATCCATAAATATTTCTAAAAATTCATTAGTCATTCCAGTAAATATGCCCTGCACACACCTTTGAAAGGTAGCTGGTGCATTGCATAATCCGAATGGCATTCTTTTAAAAGCATAAGTTCTATTAGGACAGGTGAAAGTTGTTTTCTCTTGATCCTCTAATGCTACTAGAATTTGATTATACCTTGAATACCCATCTAGGAAACAAAAATATTCTTGCCCTGCTAATCTTTCCAGCATTTGATCTATGAAAGGTAAGGGAAAATGATCTTTCCTAGTCACAGCATTCAGCTTTCTATAGTCTATACATACTCTCCAGCCTGATTGAATTCTAGTAGGTATCAAGTCTTGACTTTCATTCCTAATAACTGTTAATCCTGATTTCTTGGGAACTACATGGATTGGACTAACCCACAAGCTATCAGAAATCAGATATATTATATCATTATCTAACCATTTAACTATTTCCTTCCTAACTACTTCCTTAAGGTTTGGATTTAATCTCCTCTCAGGAATTCTAACAGGTTTAACATTCTCTTCTAAATATATGTGATGACAGCATAAAGTTGAACTTAACCCTTTTATATCAGTCATAGTCTATCCTATTGCTTCTTTATAACTTTTTATTACCTCTTTTAATTTAGCTATTTGATCCTCTTTCAAATCTGAAACAATAATGATTGGACAGGTCCGTTTATCTTCTAGAAATATATAGGTTAATTCAGGAGGTAAACGTTTTAATTCTAAATGCTGCCCATCAAAAGCTAGAGCTCCTAACTGAACATCATCATTTTTTAAATTAATTTCTTCCCGATCTCCTTCTATATTTATGCTTTCACTTTCTTCTAAAATTTCGGAATTGATTTGCCTATTTAATTCTTCTTGAATCACATCATCTAACATATCTCCTTCATCCTCTAAAAAGTCTATGGTATGTAAGGACATTTCTAACTCCTCAAACCTTTCTGGTTTGAAAATATTTAATTGAGTATCCTCATTACCATATGCTAACTTCATTACTCCAGTTTTACAATTTATAACAACCCCTGATGTTGCTAAAAATGACCTTCCCAAAATTAAAGATGTATCACTATTTTTATGCTTAATTTGTTGGGAATCCAAAATTACAATATCAATAGGATATATAAAATTCTTGATTTTAATTAAGACATCCTCTATTTTTCCTCTAAGGTATCTTATACTTCTATCAGCCAATTGAATAACTGTACTAGTAGGAGTTAAGCCTTCTAATCCTAAGGATGAAAATATATCACTTGGCATAACATTTATACCTACACCTAAGTCTATTAAGGTTCTTTCTAGAATGGTATTTCCTATGGTGCATGATATAACAGGGATTCCAGGATCAGATAACTTTTTAGGAATTTGTGGCAGAAATAGGTAACTACTTTGCTCAGCTAAAAAGACATTTCTAAGAACTTTTCACTCTCTTTTCTTAGTACACCAATCCTTCAGAAATTTAGTATAAGGTGGCATATTCTGCAATAGATCTAACAAAGGAATGTTAACTTGTACTTTTTCAAAAATTTCTCTTATTTTTTCTTGTTTTTCAGGAATTGTTTGTTGTAATCTTTCAGGATAGGGTGCTAAAGATTTTGATTTCAAAGACTCTTTTTCTTTCAGTTGATTTGTTTGATCATTTTTAGCTTCAATTACAGATTCAGATTGTTCTTCAGTGATTTCTAGATTTTTAGCTATTACATTTTCATTATCATTTTGATTTTTACTCTTGTCCACCTTCATATCATTTTCATTTTGAGTTCTTGGTGGTATATCAGTTCCAGATCTTAATGTTACACATACATCTTCCAAATTTTCGTTACTTTCATGATGTTTTTGTATATCATTTTCGTGATTATGATCTTTAATTGTTTTTAGTTTTAAAGTGCATTCTTTAAATTCTCTTACATTTGTGTTTTCCGTTTGTTGTATATTTTGCAAGTTATGTAGGTTTATAACATTATAATTTTCATTATCCTGTTGGAAAACTTGTATTTTCATTGCATTTTTGTCTAATGCTTTTAATTTTGTTTCCAGATCATCTAATTTCATTGCATTCAATTTTTGATCAATTTTCTTTATGGCTTTTTCAGTTTCGTAAATTATATCCTGTTTAGGTTCTAAATATGATTCCTTATAGTTTAATTGGTTGACTTCTTGTTGTTGACACACAAAGTATTCTAGTTTGTCCAGATTTTGCTCTATACTATGCTCTAGTCTGTCATAACTATCTCAAATTTCAGTGTCTCTCATCATATTACACATTCTATGCTGACCATCAGTTGGGTAAACTATAGGATTCTCATACTCGGCTCTATTATATTGAGGATAATTCATTTGTTGTTCATGGGATCTATCAATCTGTAAATGTCTCAATTTCAAACAATCAGAAATGTCGTGTCCTTCAGAATTGCAGAATTCACATATGCTAATTAAAGGTTTCAGAAATCTTTGAGCATAAGCATATGCCATATTCTCAATTACAAAAGAAAACACACAACTCTGACTATTAAAATGAAACAGCTCTAACAGTCGCTTATATCTATTCAATTCCCCGGCAACGACGCCATAAAACTTGTTCGTGTTTTCCCAGCACTACACTAGAAAAACTTGGATTTGTTACTTCTATTTTTACTTAGTTAATTTATCTTTATGCCTATTCTTTCTTTTAGAAGTAAACAAACAACCTTTAATACAATTTAGATATTAATTCCAATTTGTACTTTAACTACAAGTGCACAGTGTCTATTGTATCAGTGTGTAAGTACAGGTCGATCCTATAGGGAATTGCTGACGAATTTAAGAAATGTTCGATTGTGAACAATTCAAATTTATATTCAATAAGCACTCCGTTGAGTTACAGTTAACCCAACGGACTAAGTTCGTTGAGTTATGGATAACTCAACGGACTATCCTCGTGGACTTAAGTTAACTCCACGAGCCTGTCTCTTCTTTATAATACTACTAATTACAGAGGAATTCGGCCAACCATTGGGTGATTCCACAGATTGTAAATAACATCAATTAAGCTTTTTAATGCAAGTTAACATTGGATTTATCATTATGCAATATTAACATTCAGATGATTCAAACAGTAACTATTAAAATCTTTAAGTTGTTTTGTACGAACCAATTTCAGTAAACTGTAAAATTAAAACTAACATAAAACAATCATAAAATTGATACAGATAACATTAATCACGATACAACACCAACAATACAACACTCAAATACAACATACAAACAAAGATAAATTGTTTTTGGTATTTTTGTTTTGATGTGATGGGCGAAAGGTGAAATGTAAAGTAATTTCACTTGACAGTAAATACTTCCGACACTACTTGCAACGCAATTACACCACTGAAAATTGAACCACTTACAATTTTGTCTCCTCTCCCTATAGAATCGCGAGTCCAGAATTGCAAGATGATCTCCTCTTTAGCATACAGGCATCAACCCGAAGCCAAGGCTAAAAGCTTTACGATCTCCTGAAATATGAGTCGGCGCTTGGTGAAAATGTCTTCCCTTCTCGCGACGCGATCACTCATCACAGTGGTTGTCAGGCACTGTGTTTTGCTCGGAATCGACCCGACATCAGGCAAGTATCCTCACAGACCTCCGATGATTGGTGATTATGGTGGTGATACGATGGTTGGTGTGATACTTCAGAAAATCGCCGATGCTGTCTGCAGAAAGCTCGGTGCTCCTCCTCTGTATACACTGGCCGTCCATCGATCACACCCTTTCTTTTTTTTCTTCTTTTCTTTTATATTTCTTTAGTGGTAACTGCTTCGACTTGAATGGTCGGTTGGATTTCCTTCCTTCAAATCAACGACGATGATTTCTTTCTCCCTACGTAATTGAATTCCTGTGTGATACGTGCAAACGTGGTTTTTCCTTCTAACTATTTGTTCCTGCAACCGCTACAGTGGCATATTAGAAAATATATAGTCCGTGGAGTTACAGATAACTCAATGGACTTCCTTCGTTGATTTAACTATAAAACACGTGCAAAAATAACAACTTAAGTTTATAACGCTAACCTAACGTGTTGCCTTAGTGTATTTTCATGTAACTCAACGCGTGCAGTTATACTAACTTAACGAGTTATAACATAAGTAAATCTGTTTTTGAATGAGATTACATGTCAACTATATTTGAGGCTATTGCATGCCAAATGAGCTAAGTGTTGGAAAAATGCACAAATTTATCACTATTCTAGTTGCATCACATCAAATAACCCACATGTAAGAGCATAGTTAAGTATAGAATTGATTTCATGAAATATGCAACTAGTGATTTTTTATTATTATTTCATGAAATCTTATGCATGTAATACATTTATTTTGACAACACCACCGTAAGAGTAAAGTTATCATGGAGGAATTTCATTTAGCAACACACAACATTACTTTCATGCAAATGAATTATGAATTAAATTTATCATACATGTCAATGTCGTCAATTGATAATTATTGCATGTATGTATATTTTTAGTACAAATTTAATGTTCCTTATGCATGCCACACATTTATTGTATTAGTTATCAATTTTCATTTAAAGTGTGACATTTAACATTATTTGTAAGTGGTTAGCAAAGGAAAAGTAAAACATGGAAAAATGAGAGCTATTGATCTTCCTTGGGATCATCTAAAGCACTTTTGATATTCTAGATCTAGATCTAGAATCTCACTATATATGGCCCAAGCCATTCTCGTTGGAGCCCCATCTCACCCAACGCATAAGGGCAGCTATTCTTCATCTCCAAAATAGCAAGGACGTCCTCCATTCTCTTCTCTCTTTCCCTCCTCCTTCCAAGCTCAAGAAGCCAACTACATAGGCATGGTGAGCCAAGGGTCTTGACATCCTCCCCCATCTTGCTTCCACCTCCATTCTCTTGCAAGAAGATCCACGTCCAAGGCTTCATGGTGAAGTGGACGGCCTCCTTGGGAGAATCACGCTGAAGACATTAGTGGATTGAGGAGGCACTATTGCTCTATCCTTAGAAAGAGTTACTTGTGCAAAGCTTGAGGAGCTTGAGAGAAAGGTGGCCACTCCATTTTCAGCCCAACGAAGGTGCATCTCAAGGGTGGAATTCCAACGTGTGACAGCCATTGGAGCTACTGAATTGAGGTGGAAATCATCCTCAAGGGAGCACGTGAAGTTGGAGTGGAATTGCTTCAAAGGTATAAGAGGACTTGGGTGGGATCCCTATGCTTATTTTGTGTTAAATTGTGTTGTAATATGAGCATAGGTAGTTGTTATTTGTTATGTGTGTTGATTGTTGTGTTTCCACTTGTTGTCGTGGATCTTGTTTGTGTGTTCTTGCATGTTATATTAGGAGTAGGAGTAGTGGTAATTACAGCATTTTACTGTTAGACTTTGATATAAAACAATGGTGAAAACTTGTGATTATGTTAATAGAATCTTGTGCATATGTGGTATTTGTGTATATGTCTAACAATAGCTAACTTAGTATAGTTTTTACTTGGTTGTGAATGACTATTCCTTGCTGTAATTATGACCATATTCGTGTGGTAGTTGCACATACATTTAGAGGATGAAGTTAAGTATGAATGCATGCACACTCGTTGAAGTGTTGAAATGTAAATTGCAGATTATATTGTTGGAGGTTGTATGCTTTATATGTATATTCTCTTAGATTTTTGGCACCCATTTTAGATTTCTGTTAATAGCCGTTTACTCTCTCCTTTAGTGGCTAAATTTCTACAGCCAAACTTGTATTCATTCAATATATCATTGATACAAGAAATTAAAATCCTTGCGGAGATGACCCGTACTTGCACTACTTAATACAATAGGCACCGTACGCTTGCAAAAAATTTATAAATGTAAAATTTGCAGTTATTGTGTTAACAACAAATATCGTTACATGTGTAGTTATGTTAACTTAATAAGTTAAACATATGTAATTCATACGATATAATATAACATTTGTAAACTTTAAATTCAACAAGTATATAATACTAACTTAATGAGTTCATTTATAAAATTTAACGTTTTGTTTGTTAACTCGAGTTCTCACATGATATTATTTAACCTTTAAGCCTATAATTCAACGAGTTCTCATGGGATTCTTTTTCAAAAAGAATGCTAACTCAATGTGTTACTTAACGTGCATTGTACATGATACATAAATATGCAATAAAAAACATATCTTGATTTATAATAAAAACACACGTCAATTTAACATTTAGTTATATGAAAAGTTAGTATAACTTAACGACTACTTATGTAACTTAATATAATTCCAAATCCATTACAAACAAATATATAATACTAAACTTTTTTATATTAATTGATATTTTTAATTTAATTCACAAACAACAAAATTAATTAATTAAACATTATTACTTACGTTTTGTACATATTATCAAAACATAATACTTAACATACTAATATTTTGATAGATGTTCAATTTAAAGGTTTTAAAATAAACTTATTTTTATTAAAAATTACCATTTTTTTATTAACAAAAAATATCCACGTATATTACCTTGATTAAATTGAAATTTCAATGCATAATAGAATTATCTTAAATTAACTAATTATAAAATTAAATATAAATTTTTAAAAATAATAAATAAAGGGTACCAATAGAGAAGTTATCTTAAATACCTTTAGTTTTCATGGAATATTATTTTGATGTCATTATCAATAAATTTTCTACTGTTGGGGATTTTCCATCGTTAAATTTCCTTGCATATATACATAAAATTTTCTTTTATTTTATGATTTTTTATTAGTTTTGAAAATGGCAACTATTGACATGCTTAGAATTCTATTCAGATTTGTGGAAATATTCAACTTGGGATTCTGTATTTGGTTATTTCAACTTCAACTTTAGTTATTGTACAAAGCTAAACGATGATAAATCAAATCATAGAGTTCTAACAATAATTAAAGTGAAGCTGTCGCTCTTATTATCGTTTATGTGGTTCATTTTTAAATTAGAATTGAAACTGTTCAAAAGTTACTTCCAACTGGAGTTGTTAGTTCCTATATTAAAATTACTTGTTTACCCTCAAAATATATTACAAAGCTAAACGAGGATAAATCAAATACATAGAGTTCTAACAATAATTAAAGTGAAGCTGTCGCTCTTATTATCGTTTATGTAGTTCATTTTTAAATTAGAATTGAAACTGTTCAAAAGTTACTTCCAACTGGAGTTGTCAGTTTCTATATTAAAATTACTTTTTTACCCTCAAAATATATTAAAAAAATTAACTCATTTTTAAAATAGATAAAATTATACTACTCAAAATTTTGACTTTAATACAAAACATAAAATGACATGATTTTGTCTAATTTAATAAGTTTAGCAAATAGTAAAACATGCAAAATCATTTATAATAATAAAATAATATTATAAATAATAAATAATTAACCAAATATTAATCAATTTACATTAAAAAATAACTTAAATGAATAAATTTATAAATAAACACTACTTTTCAAACAAATGTCTCCACTTCAACTCTTTTCTCCCTCCCGAAGTCCCAACGCAACAATTCGTTGGATCAATCAACTCTGTCTCGTTCCCCGTCCCGCTCCCGCCACCTCGCCTCCCTTCCTTATCATTGCCTCTCTAGCCGACCAAAACCCTAAAACTCCCGATCTCTCACCGTAGGGCGAGCGAGTAGGAAGCCCTGATGGGGAAGAAGAAGAAGAGAGCGTCGAAGGTGTGGTGCTACTATTGCGAACGGGAATTCGACGACGAGAAGATCCTCGTGCAACACCAGAAGGCCAAGCATTTTAAGTGCCATGTGTGCCAGAAGAAGCTCTCGACTGCCGGAGGTATGGCCATCCACGTGCTCCAAGTCCACAAGGAGAACGTCACCAAGTGAGTGCGCCCTTCGTTGCTTGTTATTGTTTGTTCTGTCTGGCTCCCTGTGTCCGTGGGATGGATGCTGTATAATTGGTTGCTGGAAGTTCTGTGAAAGTCAGTATTGCTACCATTCGAAGAAATGCCGGAGTTCTGGGGAAATTTATAGACGATGCTCTTTTTTGTAGAAGATAAATTGATGATTATCTTTCCTGTATACATATCGCTGATGGTACATTTTTTAGCTTTCTGACGTATTGATTTCTCTGGCAACATAAATGTATGGAGCAAGAACATTTTCACCGAGCAAGATCAACTGTTGAGCAATAGAATTAGTAGTAGATTCTATACTACCATTCCAATAACGAATTACTTCACTGCTGTTCACTCCAAACCCCAATTATTTACCGAGAATGTGTTGTTTTGAAAAGTCAAAGAATTGACTTAGAGCTATAGGAGGTACAATCTTGCAAGTGGTGGTTTCAAGTATCGGAGGTTTTATTTTCTGGTTTCCTTGAGCCCTATTCAAATCAATATTTAATTCGAAACTATCGATTAGTATTCCTTCACTTTTGATTTTTAAATATTATTTTTGATTGGACTCAAATATCGCCCAATAAGAAGCCCATGAAGAAAATATAATATCTTATTGAAACAGTCTGTACATCTTTTTCATAAACCACAAGAGTTTAAATTATGACAATTGCACAAATTATGAAAGGTTGATATTTTTGTTTTAAAGATTTTCATTTTTAATCATTTTATTTTGTTTGTAGAAGACTCCATTATGCTTGTGTGCAAATTTTTCACCTTGCTCCTAAGCTACTTATTTGTGAAATGATTGATGGTTTCTAGGGTGCCCAATGCAAAGCCTGACAGAGAATCAACAGAAATAGAAATTTTTGGGATGCAAGGGATACCACCTAATGTCTTGGCAGCTCATTATGGGGAAGGTATGTTGCATTTGTCTTCGTACTGTAAAATGTAAATAATGAGAAATCATATGGGATAAATATAATTGAATTGTTTAACGTCTTGTACCATTAAAGAGGTATGCTAGCAGTCATAATTGTGTTTGTAACATGTGTTACATCATGCATCTTTTTGTAGACTTTAGTGACCCATTTTTCTTTTTAAATTATTTATTTTTCCAAAGATGTTGTTTGATTATATCCTTTTAAGATTTTTTTTCTATTGATTATGATTCATGGTTTTTCATTATTAACTTTTTTGAGTAGTTAGCCTAATGGAACCACATTCAAAGCATTTGATTTGGCTTGGTATGTTGTAGTAGTATATTCCAATCATGTAATCTTGGAAGTTTGTGGAGGTTCTTTTTGATTTTTCCAAAGCATTTGTTGGAGTACAATGATACATTTCATTGATACAAAGTGTATATATACAAGAGTGTTTACAAGTAAGTTAGGCTCTACTAGGCCTAGTATATAACACATTTATATATTCATTAACACTCTCCCTCAAGTTGGAGTACCCTTGATGTAAGATAATATTCTAATAGCTCCATTTCAATGGATTTAATAGTCCAACAATATAAGAAATATCTAGTCATGTAAAATAGATTAACTTGTTAATCAATCTACGATATCTTTCAACATCTTGAAACAATTTAGAAGAAGTAACCCAAAAGGGTAGGTTCTACTCTACTAGAGTTGATTCAAGCTTGCACCTAAGAAGTCTTGTTTTCTCTCATAAATTCAATGTACATTTACACTATGATAGTGATAACTTGTCTCTTTTGTAGGCAAATTCTATCTCTAGTAAGTACTTGAGTTTTCTTATATCTTTGATAACAAAGTATTAAACAAGAAATGACTTTGTCTCCTAAATGCCTATCTTGTCACATTTGGTTAGTAAGATAACATCTATATAAACAACAAGAGTCACGTAACTTGTTGAAGCATGTTTAATGAACATTGAAAGATCAACAACACATTTCTTGAACCTATGTTGCATCATCACTTTACTGAATTTATCAAACCAAGCTTGTGAACTTTGCTTTAGGCCATAGATAGCCTTTTGGAGAAGGTAGACTATCTTCCTCTTGAGCAACGTATTCTGGAAGTTGCTCTATAAAGATTTTCTCATCAAGGCTACCATAAAGAAACACATTCTTAATATCCAATTGAGAAGGACATCATCCATGAGTGACTACTATGGACAAAATCACTTAAATAGAGTTAAGATGAGTAATAGGTGAAAAAGTTTCAATATAATCAACACCAAAAGTTTGTGTGAAGTTACAAGCCACTAAACAAGCTTTGTATCAATCCATCCAACCATCAAATTTTCTTTTAATAGTGAAAATTTATTGACAACCAATAATAGGAGGTCCTTTAGGTCGAACCACTAGAGACCAAGTATCTTTGCTAACCACTAGGCAAGTATCTTTGCTAACCAACTTCTAATGTAGAAGAGTTAGTGTTTCATGATAATTCTTAGGAAGTGATTTTGAGGATAAGGATAGGGCAAAATTTTGATGATTTGGTAAGAGAATCATAGGAGACATAAGAGGAAATAAGATGAGCAACGGTGGAACATATATCTTTTCGATGAGCAATAGGAATGTCTAAATCTGAAGGTAAGGGAATTGCAAATAATAAAGTGGTGGCTTGTGTAGTGGGGTTGTAAGCTTGAAGTAGATGCTTTTGGTTGGCAATGATAAATCTGCAAAGGACAAATTTGTGTTTGCATGCCATTTATCATGGAGTTATCATCAACTAGAATATTAATAGGATCAATACACCAAGGAGTAGGAATATGATCTTAAGTAGAGGGGATATTAGAAGAATCAAAGTAAGGAAGATCCTCTAAAATTGAAAATCAACAGATATTAAATATCGATGAGTAGAAGGATGAAAATAATAATACTTCTTTTAAATATGAGAATAACCCACAAATACACATTTGACAGATTGAGAAGCAATTTTATCAAACTTAGGAGAAAGATTTTTAACAAACACAATTGACCTAAAAACATGAGGAATAAGAGAGATGAGTTTCTTTTAATGACATAAATGGTGCAAAGGAATCTCTCTATCAAGGGGAGGACATGTGATTAATGAGATAGGAAGTAGTAAGAATCACATTGGTTCACAGGTAATAAGGAACATTCATCTTAATCATGAGAGTGTGGACAACATTAAGGAGTTGATGATTTTTATGCTTTGTAATTCCATTTTGTTGAGATGTATGAGGGCAAGTTGTTTGATGTAAAATGTCATGATTAGAACACAAATGTTGTACATCATTTTAAAGAAATTTCAAGGCATTATCAAAACAAAAGATTTTGGGAGTAATAGAAAATTGATTATTGATTTCATTAAAAAACAAAAAGATTACATTAGAAATATTGTGACTATCTTTAAATAAATAACACCCAAGACACTCTTGAAAACTAATCAAGACAATATAATAATGATTGTTAGTCAGAATCCATTTACTATTAAATGGATATCCACTTATTGTACCAGTATATCTATATTTTTCCTCATCCTAATCAAGTGATTGAAGTCCTAATCTTCCATTAATCTCAAGTTGGTATTAGAGTCACCTCTTTGTTGTGCATTGTCGACCACGACCTCCTTCGACTCTATTAATGCTGCCTTGACTTGGAAGATGAGTCTGCCCAAGCTACCCTTGATAATCTTTTTATTGCCTTTTGGAAGGGCACCAGGTTGTGCACCTAGCATCTCATAACCTCTTTTGTTTTCTATGATAATCTTAACCTTTGTCTTAGCTATTTTTGCAAAGTTATTACCTACAAATTATAAGGACACTCTTCAAGTACCTTACTAGAAAACTACCATGGATGAGGAAATGAACGCCCTTCTCTCTCATAACACATAGGATCTTGTCCTCAGACCTAAAGGGGTGAATATAGTCTTTTATAGGTGGGTCTACATCATCAAGAGGAAGCTTGATGGTAGTGTGGACAAGTATAAAACTTGCCTAGTTGCTTGTGATTTTTCATAGGAATATAGGATTGAATACTTTGAGACTTTCTCTCTAGTTGTTCGTCTTGATTCCATTCAGATGATTTTATCCATAGTTGTCAACAATTCTTGGCAACTGACCCAACTAGATGTAAAAAATACATTCTTATATGGTGATTTAGATGAACAAGTCTTTATAGAGCAATTTCCTAGTTATGTTGCTTAGGAGGAGTTTCAAGTTTACATGCTTTATAAAGCTATTTATGACCTAAAATAAAGTCCCAAGGCTTGGGTTGAAAAGTTTAGCAGCATTATGTATAGTGGTGGCTTTGACAATTGCAAAGTGAATCACTCAGTCTTTATCAATCATATTTCACAGAGAGTTGTTGTACTTGCTATTTATGTTGACGATATATTGTTCACTAGGGATGATAGTTAAGCTATTAAGGAAACAAAATGGTTTTTGTTGTTGGATCTATTGTTAGATTTGTTTACTGTAGGATATATATATATATATATCTATTGTAAAGATTGTAGCAAATATACAAGAAAGAAAAACCCTATTCTCTCTTACTCTCCACCGTTATTCCACCTTGCTGAACTTCATTGTCGAACGTGGTATTAGAGCGTTGTCTTCAAACTTCGGTTGTCGCTCTTGTGTTGTCGCTAATGTCGAGGGTCTTCTTTGGTTGCACGTAAATCATCTTCATTGCAACTCACGTGATAGTTTGATTTGCCCCATCTTCATTGCAAGTTGCTCGAACAGTCTAGTTTGTGCATTGGTCCAATCACTCTTGTAGCCTTAGCTAGTGTTCTCCTTGTATCGGTCTAGTTTGTGCATTGGTCCTTGGAGCTGAAAGATCGATAGAGGTTGCTGCTTAGGTAGCACACAATTGTGGTCGCTTCTTGATTGAAAACGTTGACAACGGAAGTGCGCTAGGCAAGGGCGAGACGAAACAAGCCACCCTAGCATAGACCCTAGGAACGGGAATCTAGAGATTCCTCTTGGCCACGATTAGATCCCCGCCTTCCTTTCGACGAAAGAACACCATCGGTATCAGATCTCTTCTCGTTGGACAGATATCCACTAGTCCTCACCGTCAGTTGTTCACATTCGTGGTTAACTAGTCCAATCACTATCAATTGTTCGTGTTCATGGTCCAGTCTGAAAATGGCAACTACAGGTTCTTCTAGCCAAGTTCTTTCGAGCACTCCTTTCCTCAGTTGTCATTTTTCCGATGTATTAGAATGTCTGAATGACCACAACTATCTTCTTTGGGTCCAAAGCTTTGAAACAATTGTGATAGGTCATTGACAGGAACACCATTTATGCTCACTTCCACCAGGTGTCAAAGATACAACATATAGAGACTGGTACGTTGATGATGCTACTATTATTTCATAAATGTTGTCTAATATGGAACCATTAATTGTTAATAGTGTAGCTATGCTACATCTAGCTTGAGAAATGTAGGTCACTTTATGACAGATGTATGGTCATGAAAAGAACATATTTAAGGTGTTTTTGATTTATGAAGATCTTTTTCAAATCAGATTGGGGGAGAAAATTCTCAAGATCACTATAATGCTTTCTATGGATTGATAAATAAGTTGAATATTTATCAACCACCTACTACTGATATTTTCACCTTCCTTCGTTATAGGGAGGAGCTTGCTATTGTCTTTTACTTGGCTAGTGTTAGACTTGAGATTGCCTTTTAGATTCGTGGTCCTATGCTAGGTGTAGATACTATGCCTGATTTGTAGGGGACTTTTGCTAAAGTTGTGTATTTTGACTTAATCATCATCTCAACTTCCTACAGATCAGGTTGCTCTTGTTACTAGGGGGCATGGACGAGGCCATAGGGGGTGTGGTGAGCGTTAATGCTCAAAATGTCATTGTGTGGCAAACTAGGACATAGATCTGAAAAATGTTAGGATAAGTTCCTCCATCTCAAGCTACCATAGGCTCATGTTGCTTTCACTTCCTGTGGGTTAGGAGGGGTCGACAACTCTAATGACCCTAGACCTACTATCACTATCCTGCAAGATGACTATAATCATTTACTTGATATATAGAGATCACATTCTACAACCATGAATGCACAAACTATATCAACACATCACAACTTAGGTATTCAAAATACCTTGATTGCCTCCATTGATGATCCCTAGATAATAGACTCAAGCGCCTCATCCTATGTCTTAGGTACATCTAGCTTATTTGATTGTCTGGTGTCCATGCCTAACAAGTTCACTATCACTATTACTAATGGTCGTTTATGTCTGGTATCTGGTCAAAGGGAAATTCTAGTTTCCTCTCAGATACGATTGAAAGATATCCTTTATATTCCTGATTTTTCCTTTAATTTGTTATCCATTAGTACCATTGCTGTTCAACTATCTTATTTAGTCAACTTTTTTCCTTTTCATTATACCTTTCAAGACTTGTAGATAGGTTAGAGGATTAGTTTGGGGCATAAACATCTCATTGGAGCATACTTGCTGGTTTGCGATTATATTCCTCGTGGCTTGGTCGCGTGCATATTCAATGAAGATTCATCTTTCTTGTGGCATTGTAGGTTGGGTCATTCCTCCTTGGAAAAACTTTGCTAAACTCTTCCTTAGGAGTTAGTATCTCCTTTTGATTGTGAATTATGTCAGTTGGGAAAACATACTCATGCTACTTTTAAACATGTGTGTTTGTCTTTCTCTTGTAATATGTTTGATTTAGTCTATTGTGATATTTGGGGCCCTAATAGGGTTCTATTAGTTGGAGGTCAAAAGTACTATGTTGTCTTTTGTTGATGACTATTCTCGAGTTTTTTGGGTGTACTTGTTGAAAGACCGTCATAGTATGGTCAATATTTTTAAAGAATTTCTTATTGAAATACAAAATCAGCTCTCTAGTTTCCTTAAAGTTGTGCACTTTGACAATATTGTTGATTTTATACAAACTTCTTTTTAGTCTATTTGTTCTTCATCTAGGATTGTGCATCGAACCACCTACCCTCACACGTTTTAGCAGAATGGAGTGGTCGAGTACAAATATCGACACATTTTAGATGTGACTCAGACTCTCATATGTGAGGACAAGGTTCCAAAATACTTGTGGAGTGATGCTATTCTCACTACCACCTATCTTACAAACAGAATGTCCTTTACCCTTCTCGGAGGGGGGGCCTATACCTTTTCATCGTCTTTATCCTGACAAGGAATTGTTTTCCATTCCTCTCAAGGTCTTTAAGTGTGTTGCTTTTGTTCAAGACTTATCCTTTGGTCTTGACAAATTATCCCTTTGGGCAATCAAATGTGTTTTTGTTGGCTACTGTTGCACCTAAAAAAGGTATTGTCTCTATCATCCTCCCACTAAGAAGTATCATGTTTCTATGAATGTTATATTTTTTGAGTCTAAAAGCTACTTTGATGAGTCTACTTTACCTTTTGTTGAGTCTTGTACTACTCCCACTCTTGGTCCTGTGGAAATAAGTCATGATATTCCTATGCTTACTATTGATGCTGTGTCTAGACATGATTGTCAACAACAACCACTTTAGGTGTATAATCGTAGACCACGTCTGCCTCCACAGTTCTCAATTGCACTTGAACCAATCCCTGTACCTAAATGTAAGCATCCTCAACCTTTAGCCATCAATGACTTGTTGATTGCTCTTTGAAAGGAGACCTGCACTTGCACCCTTCACCCATTATCACATTTTGTCTCCTATGATAACCTTAACCATTTTTTTTTGTGATTTTACTCTTGTTATTTCCATTGAGGCTTTACCTAAGAATGCTACTAAGACCCTTCAACTCTCTCCTTGGAAGGCGACTATGGATGAGGAGATGGATGCCTTGCTTTTTTTTGATACTTGGGATTTAGTTCCATGTCTTGAAAGAACCAATGTGGTATCTTGCAAATAGGTCTTCATTATCAAAAGGAAACTTGATGGAATCGTGGACCACTACAAAGCTTGGTTGATTGCTAGGAACTTCTCCTATGAGTATGGAGTTGACCATTTTGAGACTTTTTCCTCAATTGCATGGCTTGATTCTATATAGGTGTTCCTCTCTATGGCCGTACATTAGCCCTGGTTATTGACTCAACTTGATGTTAAAAATGCCTTTCTTTATGATGATTTGGATGAATAGGTTTTTATGGAATAACCTTCAGGATACGTTGTTTAGGGAGAGTCTCAGGTGTGCTCTCTAAATAAGGCTATCTATGGCCTCAAATAGAGTCCCAAAGTTTGATTTGAGAAATTCAGTAGCGTTATGTGGAGTGGTGGGCTTAATAGTTGTAGAGTTGATCATTCACTTTTTATAAGACATATCTTACATGGTATTGTTATCCTTGCTGTATATGTTGATGATATGTTACTAACTAACAGTGATATAGTTAGAATCGAAGAGACAAATTGTTTCCTTCGTCAATACTTTTCTACAAAGGATATAGACACTTTGATATTTCCTAGGTATTGAGTTCACATTCTCCAAAGGATGTCTCTCTTTATCTCAAAGGAAATATGCACTTGATCTATTGAAGGAAACAGAACTTGAAGGATGCAAACTTGGGAGCACTCCTATTGAGCCTAATCATTCCTTTTAGGAGGAGCACACCTCATTATATAGTCATCCTGAGCGCTATAGAAGACTCATTAAAAAGTTTATATATTTGACTGTCACTAGACCTAACATCTCTTATGCAATTAGTCTTTTCAGTCAGTTTATGCATGCTCTGCGTGAAGTTCATTGACAAGGGATAGTTTGGATATCTAAAAATTGAAGAGTTCGTTGATGCAGGATATGTTGGTGATCAGTGTGATAGGAAATCTACATCTAGGTACTTAACCTTTCTTGGTGGAAATCTTGTTACTTGGCATAACAAGAAATAAAATGTTGTTTCTAAATTTAGTTCTAAAGTAAAGTATCGAGCTATGTCCAATGCCACATTCGAACTTATTTGGTTGAAGGTCTTGATGCAAGAACTAGGTGTTGATGGTTGCGGTCCTATGCCACTATATTGTGATAATCAAACTGCTATCTATATTGATAGTAATTCAACTTTTCATGAAAGGACCAAACATGTAGAGGTCGATTGTCACTTCATTTGGAACAATGTTTTGAGGAGGGTGATATCTACTCCTTTCACTTGCTTAGAAAATTAACTTGCTGATGACTTTACTAAGGGCCTTAATGTAGGTGTTTTTGAAAAATTTTGTAACAAGTTGAACATGCTAGATATCTATAGTTCAGTTTGAGGGAGAGTGTTGCCAGATCCACTTATGATTCGTTTACTGTAGGATATATATATATATCTATTGTAAAGATTGTAACAAATATACAAGAAAGGAAAACCCTATCTTGCACCTCTCTCTCTCTCACTCTCCATTCTCATTCCACCCTATTGAACTTCACCATCGAACAGTTTCTACGCAAATATTTTAATACAAAAGATATGAGAACTCCAAGGTATTTCCTTAACATTGAGTTCACTTTTTTAAAAGGATGCCTATCATTGTCTTAAAGGAAATACGCCCTAGACCTACTGAAGGAAATTAGTCTTAAGGGATGTAAGCTTGCTAATACTATAATAGAATAGAGTCACTATTTCTAGGATGATGACTCTTCATTGTTCAAAGAGTTCAAGAGATATAGGAGGTTTGTAAGCAAGCTTATATATCTAATAGTTACTAAGTTAGATATTTCTTATACAGTTAATTTGCTCAGCCAATTTATGCATTCATCTAGGAAGATACATTGGCAAGGAGCTTTTTATGTTCTTGTATATCTTAAGAAAACTCTTGGAAAAAGCTTCCTTTACACTAAACATAGGGACCTGAAGGTTGAAGGGTTTGCAAATGTTGGATATGTTGGTGACAAGGCAAATAGAAAATCCACCTTCGAATGCTTAACTTATCTTGGCGAAAATTTTATCATGTGGTGAAGTAAGAAGCAAAACATAGTTTCTAAATCAAGTGCAAAGGTTAAATATTGTGCTATGTTAAATGTTACTTTTGAGTTAATATGGTTGAAAGCTTTACTTCATGAGTTAGGTGTTGAAGTAATTGCCCTTATACCTCTATGTTGTGATAATCAAACAACTATTTACATAGCTGGGAATCTGACATTTTATGAAATGACTAAACATGTAGAGGTTGATTGTCACTTCATTATAAACAATATATTGAAGGAGATCATATCTACTTCATACACTCGGTTTGAAGATCAACTTGTAGATTTTTTTACTAAAAATCTCAAGATTAGGGTATTTGAATCTCTTTGTAATAAATTGAAGTTATTAGATATATATACTTTAGCTTAACGAAGAGTGTTAGTTATGATTCATTTATCATAAAGATTCATTTACTATTAAATGAATATCCATTTATTGTACCATTATATCTGTATTTTTCCTCATTATCAAGTGATTAAATTCCTAATCTTTCACTAATCTCAAGTATGATAACCCAAGATAGGGGGTTGATTTGATAGACCTTAAACATCATAAGTAACAACTTTCAAAGGACTTGAACAAGACAACTCATGAGATTGAAATGACCTATGAAATTGTTTTGCCAAACATCAAGACTAACATGAAAAAGGAGACAGACTTCCACAGTAAGACTTCCTAAAGCTTATGAAATGAAGGATGTCCTAGCATGATGCCACATAAGAGAGGAGTCACTAAAGGTAGCAATAGATGAAAATTCTTGAAGGATATCATCTTTGGTTAGAACATATATTCTATTTCTGTGATTATGGCTCAAGTCAATCATTTTTCTTGTTTGCAAGTCTTGAAAGGTATAGTGAAAGAAAAAAGCGATAAAACAATAAAGTTGTTTAACGATAATACTAATAGACAAGAGATTAATAGGAAAATTTGGAACAAATAAAACTTTATCAAGGGAAAGGGTCGAGGTAGGATTAATGGTTCATTCACTATGAACCATACAACTCCATCTATTAGTCAAGGCAATGGAACAAAAGTTGGACAATTTAGAGATGTAAGTAAAAATCTTTTTGCTTTAAACATGTTGAGAAGCTCCAAAATCAATTATCCAAGAAGAATTAGAGGTAATATTGGAAGAGACTATACTAGAGAAGAAGAAATGAGTAGTATTGGCATTTAAGTTTTGTTAGGCTTTGAAAACTTGAAGATTATCATAGTCACTCTATGATATCATTACTATCCTTTGAGAAGAAGAATATAATGTTAGGACCAAATGACTTACCAAAGAAGGAAGGTGAATGGTGATATGTGTTCAATTTAAAATTATTTCTAATTTATGTAATTGAAAACTATGCACAATTAACAAAAACAGATAAATGAAATTTGCATAGCAAAAATGAAAGATAAAAACACAAGGAAATTTTTAGGTAGTCTACCAACTCAGCTAGTCTACCCTTAAGGGTTACTTGAGTTTCACTAAGTTTTTCAACCTATACACATACTTGCTTTTAGGTTGAAACAAGAATCAATATTTACATACATTTGCTTTCAAGTTAAAGTAAGAACTAAACTCTTGAGTTTTTAGGTAGAAGTTCCAACCAATAGTATTTGAAGTTTTTTGGTATAAATTTCAACAAACCAACCTCTTGAGATTTAAAAAAAAAAAAAAAAAAACCTCTTGAAATTTATTAGAATTTTACGTATGAAGAGCTTGCAATACTTCATATTTGCTTTTTCTAAATTTTGCACATTGCTTGAAATGTATCTAGTGAATTTCTATTCTCTCTAAACTTTTGTAGAATTTGCTCTCTTTGTATGTATGTATATGTGTAATCCTTGTTGTTATAGTCTTTGATCCTTCTTTATATTGAAAATTTGCAATGATTGGATTTCTTCTAATGTTATGCAATCTGATGTACTTACTGATTTATCAGTCCTAAAAATAGTAAGTTACTGTTTGATGGGTTGTAAAGAATCTTTTAAATTTGATCTTCTATAGGTCTTTAAGTTATTGCTAACTTAACGAATTGTTCTTCCTTGTCTTCTGTAAGTACACGTTGAGTTATGCTAACTCAACGAATTTTGTTCTGTGAGATTTCTTTGTTGTTTATGTGATACCTATCCATCTCTTAGGTCATTAAGTTATTGTTAACTTAACGAGTTATTCTATCTTTTACTTATTAACTCAACGAGTTGTGTATGTGAGATTTTGCTAACTTAATGAGTTGTGCACGTGAATTTTGTTCAGCTTTTTAAGTACATATTGAGTTATGCTAACTCAACGAGTTGCACTACTTTTAAGATTGTAACTCAAGGAGTTGTTCTTTTTATATGTATACATTGAGTTATGCTAACTCAATGAGTTCTTTCTTTTGTTTTATCATGTGATATTTAAGTTGATTGCACGCGTTTCTTACTAACCCAATGAGTTGTATTACCTTTAAGCCTGTAACTTAATGAGTTTTTTTTTTCTATTTTTACATATTGAGTTACTTAATTCAATGAGTTCTTCTACTTTGTAAAGCCTGTAAATACGTTAAGTTACTTAACAAGTTCTTTCATAGTATTGTTTAATAGACTTGTGTAGCATTTATCTGACTTGTTTATCTTTTATTTGACTTTGACTTTTCAGTTGTGCCTGTGAGATATAAGACTCCTCATGTAAGCTTTTACATTATTAAAATACAGAAGTCCTTTCAATCTTCTCTTTTTTGATAATGACAAAAACCTTTATATTAATTACATGTATTTTACTCTTTAGATTTTATCTATACAATAAATTATACATAGGAAATGACATTAAAGTAAATTTACATTTTCTCCTCCTATTTATGTGCTAGGAAATTTTCATCCTTTCTTTCCCTTTTTATCATTAGGCAAAAAAAGTTCTGCAATTAGATAAGCAAATTTCTATTTGTGTATAATTTCTACTCAGATATTGTAGTTACACCCTTTAAATAAATGCATCAGCTAATGTTCTGCAAGAGTAATGGTTAGCATAGGGCAAGCTCTCAAGTAGTGAGCTTGAGTTGTTTAAGAGGACAAAAAAATAACAAGTTGAATTGTAGCTTATGTAATGAACAGATGCTTAAGCTATGCTTAATGTGAGTAAAAAAAGATTCATTTAATAGTTTAGTAAAAATATCTGTAAGTTGATCTATTGTAAAAACATATTCTAGTGAGATGTGGTCTTTTCCAACATGATATCTTAGAAAGTGATGTTTAATCTCGATATACTTAGCTTTTAAGTGTAGTATAGAATTTTTGGATAAATTGATAGCACTACTACTGTCATAGTAAATGATAGTATTCTAAAATTTAAGTTTATAATTTGCCAATGTCTGTTGCATCCACAAGATTTTAGCACAACATAATCTTGTTGTAATATATTCTACTTTAGTGGTAGATAAAGCTATGCAATTTCGTTTTCCACTAAACCACGATACAAGTAAGTGATCAAGTAGTTGACATGTTTCATTGATGTTCATTTTATTTAAATTGCAACTTGTAAAATCTACATTATTGTATCTTGATAGTATTAAGTTACTGTGTGATGAGTAAAATAAACTGAAGTCTTTTGTATCTTATAGGTATTTGAAAATATGTTTAATTGCCTTCAAATGTGACTTTTTTGGAGAAACTTGATATTTTGTACATGCACATACACTAAATATAATATTTAGCCTATTAGTTGATAACTACAGGAGTGATTCAATTATTCACCTATATTTCTTTTGATCTATAGCAATACCAAAAATATCTTTATCAAATTTTTCATTTGAGTTTATAGGAATATTGATTTCTTTGGATTTTGCCATATCAAATTTTGTCAGAATTTCTTTATAGAATTTTTCTTGATTGATGAAGATGTCATTTTGTAGTTGATAAATTTGTAATCTTAAAAAAAAATTTAGTTCTCCTATATAGTTCATCTTAAATTCATTTTACATCAAATTTTAAAAATCATAATATAGTTTTTCATTTCTAGTACCAAAAATAATATCATCAACATAGATATGAATAATTAACATGTGTGAGTTAGTTGATTTGATGAATAATGTGTTATCTACTATGCCTATATTGAATTGATTGTTAAGTAAAAAACCTTTAGGCTTGTCATACTATTCTTTAGAGGCTTGTTTCAGACCAAACAATGTCTTGTTTAGCTTATACACATGATTTGATCTGTTTTCATCTTTAAATTCTAGAGGTTGTTTTACAAACATTTCTTCTTGTAGAATTTCATTTAGAAATGTACTTTTCACATCTATTTGAAATAACTTTATTTTCATACTATTGGCAAAGATAAGTAGTATTTTAATTGCTTCAAGTTTAACCACAGGTATAAAAGTTTCCTTATAGTCAATTCATTTTTGTTGGTTATAATCCTGAGCAATAAGTCTAACTCTGTTTTTGATTTTGTTTTCAACATTATCCAACTTGTTTCTGAAAACCTACTTAGTTCCAATAATTATTTTTTTAGTGGGTCTTTTAATTAGTTCTTAAACATCATTCTTTTTGAATTGATTTAGTTCTTGCATAGCCATAATTCAATAATGATCACTATAAGCTTTTTCAATTGTTTTAGACTTAAGTTCTGATACAAAAGTATAAAAATTACAAATATTTTGAATTTTGTTTCTTGTCTGAATACCTTGATTTATGTTGCTAATGATCTGTGCAATGAGATGACTAGGTTTGATTTTCCACATTTGTTCGGGTGAATCAAATATAAGAGATGTGGTAATTTCCTTTTTTTGAATACACTTTTGATATTCTTACTCATAGTCACTTTTACTATCTATTTTCAGCTACTTTAGCTTGTTTGTTAAATCTTCATTAAAAAATACAACAATAGATTCTTCCACTCTTCTATCCTTCTCAATATATACTTTGTATGCTTTACTTTAGAAGAATACCCAATAAACATTGTAGAATCAAATTTGACATTAATCTTATCCTTTTGATCTTTTGTATTTAGAATAAAACATTTACAATCAAATATTTTAAAATATCTAACATTGGTGTTTTTCCATGCCATAATTCAAAAGTTGTCTTATATAATATAGATCTGAGATGAGTTCTATTGATTATATGACAAACTGTACTAACAACTTCTACTCATAAAAACTTTGGTAAATCTGATGTATTTAGAAGTGTTTTTATCATTTCTTGAACTGATCTATTTTTCCTTTCTATAATCTCATTTTAAGTTAGAGTTCTAGGACAAGAGAACTCATGTAATATTCCAAATGAATTACATAGTTCTTTAAACTTATTGTTTTCAAATTCTTTTCTATGATCACTTCTGATCTTCTTTATAGTTGATTTTTTTTTATTTTGAATTTTAATGCAGAGACATTTGAATTCAAAACATGCTTCATTCTTATGTGTTAAACATATAACTTAGGTGAATCTTATGAAGTCATCAATAATTATTAAAATATATTTTCTTCCTCTTAAACTTGTTGTTTGTGTAAGTCCAAATAAATTTAAATATATTAATTTCAATGACTAACTTGTGACAATGTCATTTATACTTGTATGTATAGATTTTTTCTATTTTCCAACTATACAATTACTACATACTATATTTTTTTAAAATTTAAGTTTAGGTGCACCTCTAACAAGATTATGTTTAGTCAACTTTTTGAGAGTTTTCATATTGACATGTTTTAATCTTTTATGCCATAGTTACTCATCTTCACTAGGGACTATTAAATATGCATCATTTGTAGAGTTTGGAAAGTCTAATGCATAAATTGAGTTGTTTCTAAAACCATTAAACTTAATGTCAAGAGTATCTTGATTTATTATAAACTAATTTTTAGTAGTAAAGAATAAATTGTACCTTTTATCAAATAATTGTTTTACACTTAATAGATTTTATTTTAAACCATTTACATGCAAAATATTTTCAATTTTACCATTTTCGAATTTAATATTACTTATAATATTAATTTTACATTTTTCATTATTATCAAATTTTACTAAATCAGAATTTATTGATCTAATAGAATCAAGAAAACTTATCTTACCTGTCATATATTTGGAGCAACTGCTATTTATAATCTATTTTGATGTCTATACGTTTTTATCTTTGTTATCTTGTAAATCATACTGAAATTAAAGTCTAGTACTTAAATATTCTTGGGTCTATTAATGTTAGTCCTTAAACATTAAATTTATTATCTATTGATAGCTATATATGTTTAGATATTCTTTTGATGAAAAAAACTGTAGTGTCATCTTTATAAGACTTAATTATACCACGACAAAAGGGAACTTCTTATGGAACAACATATCCTAAGATAAATTTGTTTATTCTCGATCTTTGGGATTCTATGATTTTATTTAAGCTACTTTTTCCTTTAGTGAATTTACATATAGTATTTTTTAAGTTAGTGATTTCAGCTTCTAAATTTTTGTTTTCTTTTAAATCAAAGTTACTACAATTGTAAGTATCTGCTTTTTTTATAGATTTCTATTATCAATTAAAGTCTTTTCTATTTCAACAAATGCATTTTTTAAACAAGAATTGAAACTTTTAACTTATTTCTTATAATTTTTGCATTTCACATATAAGTTGTCTACTGTACAAAGAAGATTTTCTATATTTAAATTTTCATTGTTATTATTTGAACAGTAGGAAGATGTCGAGCATGCCTCTTCAACTGCAAAACACACATTTGTAGGTTTATTCTCATTAAAGTTTGAGAAGAGCTGTTGGATGAATTGCTATCATCCCATGTAGCTTTTAGTGTCATCTTGTTCTTCCACTTTTATTGATCTTCCTTTTTAAATAGTGGACAATAAATTTGAATATATCCTTGTTTTTTACATTTGTAGCAAATATGGACTTTAGATTTGAAAGTGTTGGTTTTGCTTCCACGTTTCATTGTTTTCTTGAAGTTCCTGGTTAGCAACAATACTTTATCTTCTTCTGAACTTAGTTATTCTTCTGTTGAAAGAAAAACTAGTTCTTTCTTCTTTTCAACTCTTTTTTTAGAGGCTCCTTCCTCTTTCCACTCCTTTATTTGTATTTCATGAGCAAAAAGATTTTCTAACAGATCCTCAATTAAATAATTATTCAGATCTTTTGAGTCTTGTATGGATGTGGACTTTTGTTTCTATTCAGTTATCAAATTTCTCAAGATTTTTTGTACCTGTTTATAAGTAAAAAATTCTTTTTCAAGACCTCTCAGCTTATTTATAATTTCTGTGAATTTTTAAAACATAATAGTAATATTTTCATTTTTAAGCATTTTAAACAATTTATATTTTCTCAGAAGAATACTAATTTTTGTTTCTTTTACTTGGTTTGTTCCTTCATAAGTAATTTGAAAAGTCTTCTAAATTTCATTAGCAAATTTACATGTAGAAATTTGTTGTATTGCTTAGCTGTAAGTGCATAATAAATAACATTCATTCTATGAGCATCTAATTGGATGAGTTTCTCATCTTCCTCAAATCAGTCATTTTCATGATTAGTTGGAAGTGGTGCACCACGAACAACCAACTTTTAAAGCTTCATGTCTGAGCTCTTAAGGAAATATTCCTTCCTATTTTTCTAATACTCATAGTTGGTACTATCGAATAGTGAAAGTTGATGGATGTTCTCTCTTTCTGCTGTATGAGAAGTTATGATTTAGATAGTTAAATCTATGTAACGATATCAACCTGCTTTGATATCAATTGTTAGGACTAAGTGACTTATTAGAGAGGAAGTGAATGATGATATGTGTTCAATTTAAAATTATTTCTAACTTATGTAATTGAAAACTATGCAAAATTAACAAAAATAGATAAATGAAATTTGCACAGCAAAAATGAAAAATAAGGACACAAGGAAATTTTTAGGTAGTTCACCAACTCGGTTATTTTATTTCCAAAGGTTACTTGAGTTTCACTAAGTGTTCCAACACTTATACTTGCTTTTAGGTCAAAGCAAGAACCAACATTTACATACACTTACTTTTAGGTTAAAGGAAGAACTAACCTCTTGAACTTTCAGGTACTAGAAGTTTTACCAACAGTACTTGAAGTTTTCTAGTACAAACTTTAATAAACAAACCTTTTGAGATTTATGAAAATTTTGCACATGGAGAGCTTGCAACACTTTAAATTTGCTTTTGCTGAATTCTACACACTACTTGAAATATATTTAGTGAATTTTTGTTCTCTCTAAACTCTTGTAGAATTTGTTCTCTTTGTGTGTATGTATATGTGTAATCCTTGTCATTGTTAGAGTCCTTGATCCCTCTTTATACTGAAAATTTGCAATGATTCGATTTTTTCCAATGTTAGGCAATCTGATGTACTTATTGATTTGTCAACCTTAAAAATGGTAATTTACCGTTTGATAGATTGTAAAGAATCTTTTAAATTTGATCTTTTGTAGGTCATTAAGTTATTATTAACTTAACGAGTTGTTCTTCCTTATTTTCTGTAAGTACACGTTGAGTTATGTTAACAAGTTCTGTCACGTGAGATTTCTTTGTTGTTCATGTGATACCTATCTTTAACATTTTCCTCTCCCAAGTCATTAAGTTATTGTTAACTTAACAAGTTGTTTTGTCTTTTACTTATTAACTCAAAAAGTTGTGTACATGAGATTTTGCTAACTTAATGAGTTGTATACTTGAGTTTTGTTGGACCTTTTAAGTACACGTTAAGTTATGCTAATTCAACGAGTTGCATTACTTTTAAGTTTGTAACTCAACGAGTTACATTGCTTTTAAGCCTATAATTCAATGAGTTGTTCCTTTTGTATTTACATGTTGAGTTATGCTAACTTAACGAGTTCTTTCTGTTAGAACTCGAGTATTTTGATAATGCAAAACCTATGTGAGGAAACATATTATATTTCACAGTTTAGTTAGTGCAGTATAAGATCAAAAGGTAGATAGTACAAATTCCAAGCAGTAAACAGATTGCAGTCTATACCAGAATATGCTGCTATAGAAAATCAGACAGTTATAGATCAAAGTATCCGAAGAGCAAGTTTACAGTAGCACCAGCAGCAGCAGCAAGACTATCGGACAGTTAGAAGGATAACTATCCGAATTTACAAAGCCTTCAGAGAGTTAAATAATTGGACAGTTAAGTTGGTTGAATGATCGGAGAGTTAAAGAGTTAACTATCTGAAACTTAAGTCATTCAATTAACTACGTGTAGAAATCTAGAACGGAATCTTAAAGGACTTTTTGGAGAGTTAGATAACTATCCGAGTTTTCTTTTGGGAGAGTTAGATAACTATTCGAGTTTTTCGGAGAGTTACAGGTTTAACTATCTGAAACTTAAGTCATCTTATTACGCACGTGCAGAATGGAGAAGCCGGTAGTTGAAAGCTTAAAAGGAAAAATCGGAGAGTTAGATAATTATCTGAAAGTTCAAGAGAGTTTTGGTGAGTTACAGTTTAACCATCCAAAACTTAACTCACTGAAATTGCCACGTGCAGAATTCCAGACAGAAGCTTATATAAGTTTTCGGAGAGTTAGAAAGATAACTATCTGAAATTTCAAGAGAGTTTCAGTGAGTTACAGTTTAACCATCCGAAACTTAAGTTACTGAAATTGCCACGTGCAGAATTCCAGACAGAAGCTCATATAAGTTTTCGAAGAGTTAGAAAGATAACTATCTGAAATTTCAAGAGAGTTTCGGTAAGTTATAGTTTAACTATCCGAAACTTAAGTCATTGAATTTTCCACGTGCAGAATTTCAGATAGATGCTCAAATGAGTTTTTGGAGAGTTAGAAAATGGGAAAGTTTCGGTGAGTTACATTCTTAACTATTCCAAACTTAAGTTATTCTTTTATGTACGTGTAGAATTGAAGAGATAGTTGTCGGAGACTTAAAAGAAAGTTCGGAGAGTTACAGCAGTTAACTATCTGAAAGTCAGGAGCTCTTTTCGGTAAGTTAAAATACAAGACTCCGAATTCTTGACATTACATGTGACCAACTTAAAATCTTCACGTGACTTAGATAAAAGGAGATGAGTAAAGAATCGGTAAGTTATGAATGTATTTCGGCAAGTTATTTTTATAACCATCCGAAAGACAGAGATTATCGGAAGGTTACTGAATATCAGACTGAATGGTAACTTACCATTTTTAGGTTTGATTATTTAGCAAGTACAGCAGAATACATCCGTTGAAAGAAAAATATGATCGTTATACCTTTGTTATAAATATGAGGAGTTTAAGAAAGGAAAATATAGAGAGAACGTATATACAATATACAGTGAGCTACACTCCAATTTCAATTACACTCAAGTCTGTAAATAGTAAAGAATACTCAAAGGATCTACTGCATAAAAAACAACTCTGTGCGCCAAATTCTGATTAAAAGATTCAAGCTGTTGGTTCGTGGCTTCAACCTGAAAGCTACACTCAGTGATTAGTTTGAGTTTCGACTTGAAAACTCAAGATGTTGGTTTACTGAAGATTATATCTGAAAACTTCTGTGTAGTTGGTTTTTGCTTCGACTTGAAAGCAAGTGTGTAAGTGTTGAAACACTTAGTGAAGCCTAAGTGAATCTTAGGGGTGGACTAGCTAAGTTGGTGAACCACGTAAAATTTACTATGTGTTACTTTTTACTTCTGCTTTGCATTCTCTTAGTTTCATCTCATTTCATATTTGTTGAATCAGTCGATTCAACATCAAAAGATTTTAAAAATTACACACATTCACCATTCACTCCTCCTCTGGTGAGCCTACCGATCCTAACACTTTCTCATATTTTGTTACATGATATTTAAGTTGGCTGCATCTACTTCTTATTAACTCAACAAGTTGTATTACCTTTAAGCTTGTAACTTAATGAGTTCTTTTTTTTATTTTTACACATTGAGTTATCTAACTTAACGAGTTCTTTTACTTTGTAAAGCCTATAAATATGTTAAGTTACCTAACTTAATGTGTTCTTTCAAAATATTGTTTAACAGACTTGTGTAGCATTTGTCTGACTTCTTTATTTTCTGTTTGACTTTTGACTTTTCAATTGTATCTACGAAAGATATAAACTTTTCACATAGGTTTTTACATTATCAAAATATAAAGGTCTTTTGAGATAAATCATTGCTAGAAGAGTCATCAGTTGGTGGAAGTTGAATTACAAGATTGGCAAATTATCTTGGATGGTCAAACATGGCTCAACAATAATCAGCAAGTTGGTTTTAATGACCACAATGCTCACAAGACGGTTAGATTCTCTTTTTGCATCCACCTGAGTGACCTCAACCACACAAAGAAGAGCTGCCCTGACCACTAGTCTCTTTGATAGTGGATTGAAGAGCAAAGGAGTTTGGTGTTGGTGTTGAAGATGTCGTAGCCTTGATATGAAGAACCCTATTGAATGTAGTTTGCAACGATAGAACAAAGTCATCGCCTAAGATATGACCACAAATCTTGTTTGAGAGATTAGGGTTTAGGCCAATGAGGAAAATAGCAACCACCACTTCCTCTTAGTATTGATGTAGAGTAGCTAAGTTTGTCACAAGTGACTAGTACACATCCAGCTCGTCAAGTAGATATCGAAGTGTATTGTAGTACACGTGAATTGAATGGTTCCCTTGGTGGTAAGTGAAGAGTTGCTCATAGACTTCACAGACTTTTTGTCTCCCAAATTTTTTTTGTAGAATTGAACATATTGGGCTGCATATTTTCCCACCTTTAGGTTAGGTAGGTCTTCATGCAAGTAGTGCTCCTTCATGTGAACAATGAGAAAAGTCTCAAAAGCACTCACTCACAAATGATAATTGTTGGGGTTGAGTTTTACTCTTGTTGTAGTGAGTTTGGACGTTCATTTATCCTTGGATGTCGATTCCAGGAGGAAGAAGAATGTAGACAAATGCATGGTGTGGATTGACTTGAGCTGCTAGTGACAATAGAATAGAGTTGCCACCCATGTTTTGAGTGATAGTAGAATAGAGCTATCACTTTTGGAGAAAATGCTAACAAGAAATTGAGGAATGCAGTCACCCACAAGAAGAATAGTGGTCGGTGGCGTAGCTAAACATGAATGTAGCCACCTACGAGAAGAAATAGAGCTATTGGCAAAAGGAGAGACATGGGCATAGACACCTATGAGGAAATAGATGGCAGTGATGAGGGTGCCAACGAGAGATGCAAGTGTAGACACCTATGAGAAGACAGATGGTTCAAAAGAACATGAGTCGATGAGTGCACCAACGAGAGGTGTTGACGAGTATATGTTGACAAGAGAAGAAAAAGGTATGGGTGTTGGTGAGGTTCGTAGATGATGAGTCATTGGCGAGAGAAGAAAAGTTAAGGTTCCTATGCTCTTGACACCATGTTGGAGCAGAATAATACATTTCATTGATACAAAAGATGTATATACAAGAGTATTTACAAGTAAGTTGGGCTCTACTGAGCCCAGTATATAACACACATTTATATATCCACTAACAACATTGTCCCCAGGGAGATCAATAGCATTATTACCTTCCATTCTACCAATGTTAGTATAATACCATTTAGTTTTTGCAAATCTATTGAAATCCCTGCCTTTTGAGTTCCATGAATTCCTATTTAATTCTATAAAATGATATTCAACATTTAACAACACTTCAACTAGCAAGAGGCCTACAAAATGAATTATTGTGTAATGTGGTTCTTTGCAGACAAGAATTACTGATCTATTTCCTTTTGCAGATGAAGATGCTCCATCAAAAGTACCTAAAGTGGAAATGATACCCGTTCAAATTCCCAGTGTCTTGTTGCCTCGCTCAATAGGCATTGGTTATGCACCACCAGCTTACAGTGCCACACCTTCAATGTACATATAGCCATCTTTGTTCAGCATTCCCATTTTGTTTTTGTTTCCATCTTAAACCCTTGTATTTCATCATCCACTACTTTTTAAGATATGATGTTGCATCTGTTATTTCCTTCAGAACAGAATTTTAATGACAATTTTGCTAGTTATTGTAATTGACCAGTATTTCTTTGTTAAATGATGGAGCCATTAATTGTCATAGAAAAATGTTAGTTCATGTGGTAGTCGCATAAGACTTGTAACTCCCACTTTGGACTGATGGTTAGGCAATGTATTATTTTATTTCTTGATATAGGAGTTGGTTTCAAGGGTATGGTTAGGTTTTCGGTCTGGTCCATAATTCCAGCAACTTGATGATTTCTTTGTTGCTCTACTGCCAAGAAAACATCAAGCTACATTACTTCAACTAAAATGTAATTACCTAAGGTGAAGAAATTACCAGAATTTAACTACAGTTTTATTTGAGTCAAACCTAATATCCAAATACTTAGAGCTTAGATTTCCATTGGTTGTGAAGACAAGAAATGATGGAAGTGAAATGATCTATTAACGAAGACAATGTCTCTATATATCAAGGTGACAAGAAAAGGACTATTACATAACAAGTAATGTGAGACTAAACCCACAAGAAATCCTAACTTAACCTACTTTTAAGATCCATACAGTGATCTATTTATTCATCCATACACTTTACCACTTTTCAAACTGAAGCATTTAAGATATCCAGCTTGCAACATACTCAAATATAATAATAAACAAAAAATAAATATAGACAACTATAGTAGGCACTAAATTGACAAGAACTATAATAGTTATTGTAGTAGAAGTAACAGCAATAGACATATGACATTAATATGCATGCAAAAACAACAATCAATTTCTTTGACTACAAAGTAAATAGGCATGAACAAAGATGGAGATGTATAAATATTAAAAGAAATTTGCAAATATAAGTTTATACAAATACTAATACAACTATCATCAAATCATCCAAAGTAATGATGAAGCAACACTATCCAATGTTGGGAGACTTCTTTTGCATAAAATAAAGACTATGTTGATAGAGCAAGATTACTTCGACATTGAGACTCACAAGAAACAAGTGGAAGAAAATTAGAGGATGATAGATGCATTGATATTTTTTCTTTTTTCCCTTTTTTGAGTTTCCACTTTTCTTTCCTTTCTTCTACCATTTCTTTTGCACTATTTTTTGTTTGAAGAATTCCTTTCTTGTCCTTTCTCCTCCTCTCTTCCCCACTATTCTTTTTCTTTTTTTTGATTGATCATGTATTCCTCCCCCTCTTTCTTTTACCTTTTTCCATAATTTGAAAAAATACATCTCTTTGTCATGCCTCCTTTTTTTAATCTTTCTTCGTCAACCCTAATGGGTGCTTCAATGATGGTGTGGAAGGGGACGAAGTGATGGGAAGCTTTGGTATTCTATGGTTGTTGATGGCAAACTATCATAAGCCTTTTGGGGAGGCTTTCATATCCCAGAGGGAAACATAGAGCATGGATATTATCAAGGCTGTAGCAATGGCACTGTATATCAACTGTAGTGACTCCACATAACTCATTTCCATAGGTGATTTGGCATATCAATAGGTGGTGGAGGGTGTTTTAATGGGTGATGAGTTAGCAAAAGGAAAGATGGAAGGAAGTGGCAATGTGGTTGTGGGAGATACCTTGATAGGGGTTGACAATGGTTGTAGGAAGGAGTGCTAAAGGAGAGGAGGCAGTGATTGACTATAGTTAGAGGGAATGTGGTGGATACAGCATTAAGGGAAGGCAATCCCTCTCGTTGGCCAATTCTTAATGATTCCTGGCGATGTCTTCATGTTGTGGCGTGGAGGTTGGGTCCCCAGAAAGGGGGTCAGTCGGGGAGGGATCCAAAGCCACTTCGGAGGATGAACCTCTATCCCCAAATGTTTTCCTAGACCCCTCCAATTCTTTAAGAAGAGTGCCTTACTGTTAGTCCTTTGCCAAACTTCTTAAAGATTTCCTAGACCCCTCCAATTCTTTAAGAAGAGTGCCTTACTGTTAGTCCTTTGTCAAACTTCTTAAAGACTTGCTCATGCCTCCTTGCTTTCTTGTTTCTCATCTACAAGATCCATCCTCAACAGTGAGCTGGTCTTACACATGCAAAATGAGGAGGTTGGTGCCTTGGCCGGTGCTTTCCTATGGACAATTGTTGGCAAGTTTAGCTTGAATCAACCTCAACTCTCACAGATTCTGGAGATTATGAAAAAAGCCCTTCCCTTTAAGGATTCTTTCTTCCCTGTTGCCATTGATGCCTGCTAAATACTAATTTGTTTCCTTAACAAGGAAGATTTTATCAAAGCTTATGTTAAGAACACTTAGTTCATCAATGGTAAGCGAATGGTTGTATTGAGGTGGTCATTGTCATTCACCCTTGGTTATGAGTCTCCTTCAGCCTCAGTTTGAGTATATTTGCCAAAATTGAGATTGCATCTCTAGGTACCTTCGGTGGTTAAGACTATTGCCGAGATGGTTGGTAAATTTCTCTGCATGAACAATGATGTATTGAGATTCACTGACCTGATGTCAGGGCTGTTTGTGTGGAAATAGACTAACTAAGCCTCTTCCAAGATATGTTAAAATCAAGAATGGAGATGAGATGATTGCCCAACCTATTGAATGTGGCCCTCATTAACCAAAGTTCTGTTTTGGATGCTAAGTCAAGCACACCATTGACACTTGCTGGAAAAAATCTGGTCAAGGCTCCAAGGAGACCAATGTCACTACTGCTCATGAAGTGGAAATCGATGCTGAACATAGCAAACATAATATTGCAACTGTTGATGCAGATGATCACAGAAACAATCCAGTGTGGTTCTTTCACAAAATCAAACTCAGCAAAGGGCAGCCACTAACCTGATTTTTTACACAACTAGCAATAATGATTGGATACTGGTTAGAAAAAGGAAAACACACAGGAGGCAAGCCGGTCAGAACAGCATACAGCAACATGCACCATCTAATAACCAGCCTGGATCTTCTCAGCAGAATGATACTACTCCTAATCATAACAATGATATGACCCAAGCCAAATAGACCTCACCCCAAAAGGAAGTTAGTCACTTGGAATATATTTTGCAGAAGGAGAATTCAGTGAACAATGCTCAAACCACTGTCTCACTAGCTGAAGTGGAGACTCAGGGAACAAATGTTAGTGGCTCCAACCTTGCTAATACTCTTAATCGTGAAATGAGTGAGTCGAGCCTGAAAGGGAAGACATCATGGTGGATGCTCCTAGCTCAGATATTGAAAGGAATAAGCCACCTGATATTGGACCATATTATCATTCGAAGGTGGCAAAAAGAGAGGAAGGCCAAAAGGCAAGAAGATTCATTTCGAAGACAAGGAATATTTTCTAAGGAATTCAACCCCCGTTCTCCCTCAAGGCCCCTTAGCTTTGAGGGATGAGGATTGTGCTTAACTTTCTCTCCCCTTTGTTTTGTTCAATATTATCATGTGTAATTTTATTATATGGCCTCAAAAACAAGGTCACTTAAATCCATCTCAAGAAAGTCATCCTTACTCACAATGTTCAGTTAGTAGCTATCTTTGAGCCTTTTCTTTTGGAAAACAGCATGAAGGAGATATCGTTTTTTCTCAGACTTAGACACTGGAAAGCTAATAGTGCTGGTGACAAAATCTGGCTCTTCTGGTTGAGAACTGTCAAGCCCTCTCTTGCTCTATCAACCTTGGATATGACAACTTTGTGCTCACAGCTGTCTATGCAGATTGCAACCTGTATCATAGAAGGCAATTATTGGAAATGTTCCTTGGCTGGTTGGAGGAGACTTCAATTCTGTAAAGCATCATGAAGAGACTCTTAACTGTTCTGGCTACAATCCCTGAAGTGCTGTTGACTTTAATGAAGCTATTAGTTGGCTGCAGCTTGATGGGCCTCAACACTTAGGAAATCATCTCTTGGTGCAATAACCAAAAGGACATCAACAGAAAATATGGCAATCTTGACAAGGTATTAATCAACAACCATATGATGGAAGGAGTCAGTGCTGAGGTGGAATATTTGACCTGGATCCATTCTGACCATTCCCCCATGCTCGTCCGATCCCTTGGTGTTTCTAACAAAGGCCCTACTCCCTTCAGATTCCAGTGAATGTGGCTCACTCACCAAGATTTCAATAGAATTGTTGCTACCATTTGGAACCAATCTTGCATCAAAGATCCACTCCAGACTGTTAATTTCAAGCTGAGACAACTGAAAGGCCATCTTAAATTATGGAAAAAACAGTCATTCAGTAATATTTTCACCCATAGAGAGTCCCTGATGAAGCAGGTTGAGAACATAGAATGTTCCCTCCAGCACAGATGGAATGAAGAGGCCCATGCAATGCTCAGTCAACTTAGATTTGAGATCATCTTAAATGACAAGAGACAGGATGTATTTTTAGCACAAAAAGCCAAACTTAAGTGGCTTCAAGAAGGTGACAAAAACACTTGATATTTCCTTACAGTTATTAATAGGAGGTGCAAAGCCAACTATTTTGCCTGAATGTTGAAGGCTGGGGGATACTGGGAAGAGCTCAAAGATCAAGGAAGGTGATTTTTCATTAAGCTTTTATCCACTGAAGGTTACTCGCATAATAATGAGTTGCTGGGCTCCATTCTGGAGGCGGTTTCAGAGGCTGATAATGATAGACTCTGCCAAATTCCTTCAGACTCAGCGATAAAAGACGCAGTTCTTTCTATGAAACATGATACCACTCTAGGTTTGGATGGTTTCACAGCAAACTTTTATCAAAACTGTTGGGAATCGGTTGGAGGTGATATTTTGGTTGTTGTCCAAGCATTCTTTAGAGGCAAGAAGCTCGATAAAAGTTGGAAGGCCACCTTCCTCTCACTTATTCCCAAAACGAATTCACCCTCCGATTTCAAGGACTTATGCCCAATCAGCCTCTACAATATGCACTACAAAATTATCTCCAAGATCATTGCTAACAGATTAACCCCTCTCATGCCTAAGTTGATCATGGAAAATCAAGGTGCCTTTATTGTGGATTGCAATATCTTTGACAATGTGGCCCTAGCTAAAGAATTGGTGTAGAACATTTCCAAGGGTTATAGGGGTAGAAACATGATACTAAATGTGGATATGGAAAAAGCTTTTGATAGGTTTTAATGGGTAGCACTTTACTTAGTGTTGGATAAACTTGGCTTCTCTCACAACTTCATCTCCCTTATCAAAGATTGTATCAAGGACATACCCATGTCAGTTCTTATTAATGACACTCCTATTGATTTCTTCACCTCCTCTATGGGCCTATGACAAGGAGATCCTCTCTCTCCTTTCTTGTTCATGCTAGCAGAAGAAATGCTTAGTTGGTAGTCTCTCCTGCCTTATGTCCGATCAGAAGGCTATACCTTAGGTTGATGTTGGAGTTGAGATCAGCCACTTGCTTTATGCTAATGACACAATAATTTTCCTTTACGCTAAAAGAGATAGCCTAAATAAAGTCATGAGTTTATTGGATAAATATCAAGCCTTCTCACAACAAAGGGTTAACAAATCTAAAAGTTGTTTTGTGGTGGCCAAGAAAAGCTCTCCAACCATGGTCAATATAATTGAAGATATTGCAAGTATTAATTGTGGGAGTCTACCTTGGATGCTTGCTCCTTTTAAGTAGTCTAATAGTGGTTTACTTTGAAGAGATGATCTAGAAGGTGCAAAGGAAATTAGCAGGTTGGAAATCTAGCATTCTTTCTCTTGGCAGGAAAATCATTCTTATCTAGCAAGTTCTCACAGGCCTTTCGATCCATTTACTTAACATCTATGACCTCCCCCTTATGCTTATAAATCAAATTCCAAGAGCTTGTGCCAACTTTCTTTGAGAAAGTACCTCTGAATCTTGTAAATGCCATTGGGTTAACTGGTCTAACATCACCAAACCTATATATAAGGGGAGATTGGGGATCCATGATGTCACGGAACTCATGGTTGCTCTTTCAATGAAGATGGTTTGGTGTCTCCTCCATCACAAAAACATTTGGTCCAACACCATGAATGCTATTTATGGAAAGGTTAATCTCCTTAATCAAGTTAGATATTTATCTAGATCTTGGTTGAATTTAAAGGAAGCCTGGAATCATATTCAGCTTCTTTCTAAATAGGAAAGAGGTCAAGGCAACACTAACCTTGGCAAGACTGGTGGCTCAATTGAGGCCCTCTTAATCCTGTGGCTAATGAAAGCCTTGTAAACTCTGATAGGCTTGAACATAGGATTGTGGCTAAACTTGATTAGAACCTTAGCTCTCTTTATCTCCTAAACTTTCAACCTATTGACCAAGCTCAAGTTCTCACTAGACTCTAGCAAATCAACAAGGGGGAAGACAGATTTCAATGGATGCTATTAGAGTTAGCTCTTATGTATGGAAATATAGGGGTATAGATTTAAATGTTCCATGTATATATATAACTCTCTTTAATTATGGAATACATATAACACATTTTTCCATTTCCTTAATCTCAACTTGGTATTAGACAAAAAAAATCATGCCCCTTGACTGACCAAAGCACCTATTGACTGGTACCACCTCTCACTTGCTGGTCCTTACTTGCATCTCTCCTAGAGTGGTTGTCATCCTTGTGTGTGGTGGTCTTTTCTAGTTGATTTGTGCCTTCCCTTGACTTATGGTGTACTCTCTTGTTGGGCTTCCTCCATGTCTACATTGGTGGCCTTCCTCTCCCATTGCCATTGATGTTCTTCTCCTCCTGTGCATTTGCTCAAGCTTTGTAGTCTTGCTCGCCCTCCTCTTGCACCTCTCTTGGTCGTGGTTCCTAGTGGTCCTCTCTTTCTTTTGGCCATGCCTCTCCTACTCCTTGGATGTGCATTTATTCATCTACTATGTGCAGTCAAGTGGACTTATGCTTGAGCCCTTGTAAGGAGACCCTTAACATGTTTTGTTTGGTTGTTTTGGGATTGTTGGTGCTCCTTGTTTGTTTCCTTTTTGGGTGTGGTTGTTTTTTATGCTTGGTTCATTTAGATGGACTTGATAGATATCTTCTTTAAAAATCTCAATGGCACATTTGAGTATATCTATAATTACCTACTTTGGGCTAATAGCTTTATAAATTTTCTTCTTGCTCATCATCACTTGAACAATATTACACTTCTTGCTCTTGATTGAAAAGATGCAGACCATGAAGATTGGTGTGTGGCAAATGTGATAGTTAACTTGTTGACAAATAGTATTGAACCATCTATTTCTTGCAGTGTTGCGATGCTTTGGCCAACCAAGAAGATTTGGGATACCTTATAGATGACTTATGGATATGAGAGGAATATTTTATGTGTTTTTGAGGTGTATGGATAGATTTTCGGCATCAAATAAGGGGACCATTCACTTCAAGACTATTTCATAGACTTTCAAACTTTGATTAATGAACTTGAAGTTCTTTAGCCTCTTATTATTGACCCTTAGATACTAAGTTGGCATTAAGATGAACTCTATGTTGCTTTTCTTCATGGCCTTCTAATTGTTCGAATGTATTTCTGCTTTTAAAATGACTCTTCAGATACTTAAAATTGTAACTCACCGAAGATCCATTTTTTTCAGATATTTAAGCTTGGTAACGTTTTGAAAATCCTGTTTTTCTCTTACAATAATTTTTGAACTATCTGAATCTGTTTATTTATCATTTTGATCTTCAATTTGCTGAATTGACTTGTGACACCTGTGAAATACAATTTGTTTCCTCACATGGATATTTGTATTATCAAAATACAAAGGTTCTAACAATCTCCCTTTTTTTGATAATGACAAAATTTTTTACATTTAATTATATGTATTTCACTCTCTAGATTGTTTCTATACATTGAGTCACACAGAAAAGTAAATAGAAGAATGATTACAATGTGTATAGTATAATAATTTTACTTTGCTCTCCTTATCTGTTTGTTGAGAACGTTTAATATTGTAAAACACTGTAACTGCCATGTGTTTTTCTATTTCTTACATGTAATCCTCTTTTATTCTTCTCTCTCTTTTTGTCATTAGATAAAAGGAGATCTCTATGGCTTTTTCTTTACTCTTGTAGTCGAAATATTCTTCCCTTTTTATTCCTTAGTTGGCTGACAATTTTGAAATCCTTGCACTTGCTCTCCTCTTGAGATGATGCATAAGATAAAAGCCTACAATAGTACATGGTTAGCAGTAAAATAAGCTCTTATATAGTGAGCTTGAGTGATATGCATCATAAACTCATATAAATGCATCATAAGTTAGATTTAGAGCATATACTTAGGTTTTTTTTAATATGATTAAATGTTAATTCATTTAAGGGTTTTGTGAAAATGTCTGCAAGTTGACTTTCTATTGAAACAAACTTAAGTGAGATATGCTATTTTTCCATATGGTCTTTTAAGAAATGATGTCTGATCTCGATATGCTTGGCTTTGAAATGAAGTACTATATTTTTTAACAAATTTATTGTACTATTGTTATCACAAATTTTCAGTCTATAATCGGCTAAGCATCTACAAAATTTGAGCACAATATAAACTTGTTGCAATATATTCTGCCTTAGTGGTAGATAATGCAATACAGTTTTGTTTTCTACTGAACTATGAAATCAAAGAATTTTCAAGCAGTTGGCATGTTCCACTTGTGCTTTTTCTATTTGATCTACTGCTTGCATAATTTGCATCATTGAATCCTGTTAATGTAAGACTGCTATCACTTGAGTAAAACAGTTCAAAATCTTTAGTGCCTTGTAGGTATTTAAAAATTCTCTTTACAAATTTCAAATGTGATTTTTTAGGTGATGCTTAGAGTATGACACACAAACATATACTAAACATGATGTCTGATCTACTTGCTAATAAATATAGAAGATATCCAATTATACTTTTGTATTTCTTTTGATTTATTACAGTATTTAAATCATTATTTTCAAGTTTAGTATTTGAGTTCATTAGTGTGCTTGCAGATTTGATATTTTCAAAGTCAAATTTCTTTAGAGTTTCCTTGCAGTATTTTTACTAATTAATAAAGATGTCATTTTTCATTTGATGAATTTGTAATCTTAAGAAAATCTTCAACTCTCCTATCATGCTCATTTTAAATTCATTTTTTATCAAATCCTGAAATTCATAACATAGTTTTTCTGATGTAGCCTCAAAAACAATATCAACATATATTTGAACAATAACATCTGTAAATCAATAGTTTTGATAAACAAAGTATTGTTTACTTTGCCTATGCTGAAATCATTTTCAGTTAAGAATTTCTTCAATTTTTCATACCATGTCTTGAGTTCTTGTTTCAGACCATACAAAGCTTTGTTTAATCTATAGATATGATCTGATTTTCCTTCATCTTCAAATTCAGGAGGCTGCTTGACATATACTTCTTGTATTTCTCTATTTAAAAAGACATTCTTTACATCTATTTGAAAGAGTTTTATTTTCATACTACTTGCAAAAGTAACATTTTAGTGGCTTAGATTCTGGCAATAGGTACAAATGTTTCTTTATAATCTATTTGTTCTTGTTGATTGTATCTTTGTGCAACAAGTTGAGTTTTATTTCTGATTATGTTTCCTTCGTTATCTAATTTATTTTTAAAAATCTATTTAGTTCCAATAATGGTTTTTCTTATTGGTTTCTTTACTAAATCCCAAATATTATTTTTCTGAAACTGATTCAATTCTTTCTGCATAGTCATGGTCTAGTAATTATCTTTACAAGCTTCATTAATTGATTTTTGACTCAATTTCTGATATAAATGTACAATAGTTGCAAATATTTTGTGTCTTGCTTCTTGTCTGCATTCCTTTGTTTATGTTTCCAATTATTTGTTTTATTAGATGATCTGATTTGAATTTTCAGATATTTTCATTTTAATTTAATGCTTGGGGTCTGAATTTCTACTTACATTTATCTTTCTCATATTCTTCATTTTCACTGTCAATCTTCAAATTTCTTAAATTTTGTATTAAATCTTTATCAAATCGAACATTTATATTTTTCTCTACTCTTCTGTCTTTAGCAAAATATACTCTATATGTTTTGCTTCTAGAGGAATACCCAACTAGTATGACATGTTCTGATTTTGAATCAAATTTGTCTTTAACATTTCTAGTGTTTAAGATATAACATTTGCATCTGAATGTTTTAAAATATTCAATATTTGATGTCTTATTATGTTATAGTTTAAATGGTGTCTTATTTAGCATAGATCTGATATGAGTTCTGTTGGAGATGTGATAAGTTGTACTAACAGTTTCAATCCAAAGAAATTTTGGTAAGTTAGTAGCATTCAACATAGTTTTAGCCATTTCTTATAATGTTCTATTCTTTCTTTCCACAACTCCATTTTGAGTTGGAGTTCTAGGGTATGAGAATTCATGTAATATACTAAAAGTATTATATAGATTTTCAAATTCATAATTCTCAAATTCTCCTTTATAATCACTTCTGATTTTCTTTATTGTTAGTTCTTTCTGATTTTGAACTCTTGTGCCGAAATTTTTGAATTCATTATATGTCTCATTTTTATGTATCAAAAATATGACCTAAGTTAATCTAAAGAAATCATTTACAATAACAAGTGTATATTTTCGACCTCCTAGACTTGATGTTTGAGTTAGATCAAAAAGATCTAGATGTAATAGTTCTAATGGTTTTCTGGTGGTAATCTCATTTTTGCTATGAAAAGTTCTCTTCTGCTTGCCTATTATACATTCACTGCATATCTTGTCCTCTTTGAATTTAAGTTTGGGTAGTTCTCTAATTAGATTATTTTTGGATAACTTTCTAAGGATTTTCATATTGATACGTCTAATTTTCTTATGTCACAACTAATCATCTTCACTAGATGTTGCCAAATAGGAATCATTTGCAGAATTTTCACATGAAAAGTTTAGTGTACATATTGAACAATTTCTAAAATCAGTAAATTTTATTTTATTTGTACCTTGATCAGTAGTGTAACAATTTTCAGCAGTAAATGAAACATTATATCCTTTATCACATAATTATCCTACACTTAATAAGTTTTGTTTTAGTCTATTAACATGCAAGACATTCTCAATTCTACTATTTTCAGATGTAATATTTCCTATTACAGTAATTTTACATTTTTCATTATTTTAAAACTTAATAGATCTTGAATTTAAATTTTTAATTGAATCAAAAAGTCTTCTCTTACTTGTCATGTTTTGAGCATCCACTATCTACAATCTATTTTATTATTTGTACTTGAAGTTTCTTGTCATCTTGCATATCATATTGAGATTAAAGCTTTTGGTACTCAAATCTTTTTGGGTCCACCAAAGTTAGTTCTTAAAATATTTAATTTATTACCTTTTGACAGCCACATATGATCAGATTTTCTTTTGATGGTAAAGATATAGTGCCATCTTTATATGATTGAATCATGCCACCATAGTAAGGTACTCTTGTGGTGTAGCATACCTTAGGCCATATTTAATTCAATCATTTAGATCCTATAATTTTATCTAGTCCTTTTTGACCTTGTGTAAACTTACAAACAATATTTTTCAAATAAGAGATTTCAACTAGTAAATTTTTATTTTCTTCTCTTAACTCACAGTTATCACAACTATATTTATCCATTTTAGTTTTTAAGTTTCTGTTTTCAATAAGAGCTTTTTCTAACTCAACAAAAGAATCTTCTAAACAATTATTTAAAACCTTTAATATCTTTCTTATATTTTTTACATTTAATATATAGACTATCTATTGTACAAAGAAGACTATTTACATCTAAGTCATCATTCTCATTTTCTAAACAGTAAGGAGAAGTGGAGCATACCTCTTGTACTGTAAAGCATATGTTAGTTGTAGCTTCATCTTCAGAATCTGAAGAATTGCTTGAGGAGCTATTATCATCGCAAGTAGCTTTAAGAAACATTTTCTTTTTGTTATTCCATCTTTTCCTCTTATTAGGTTGATTCTCTTCTATTTCCAATGGACAAAAAGTTTGTATATGCCATTATCTTTTGCATTTAAAGCATGTAGAGATTATTCTTTTTATGGAGTTGACTTTATTATTTTTCTTTATGAATTTTTTGAAATTTCTTGTCAGCATCATAACTTTATCATCATTCGAATTCTGAGCTTCTTCAGTTAAAGGAAATGCAATTTCCTTTTTCTTCTCAACTTTTGTTTTTAGTAGTTCCTTTCTGTTCTTTCCAATCTTTCATCTGAATCTCATGAGCCAGTAGATTACCCAACAGCTCCTCAATAGTGTAGTTGTTTAGATCCTTAGAGTCTTGAATTAAAGTGGACTTTTGTTTCCATTCTGTTGTTAAACTTTTTAGATTTTTTTGTACCTATTCACATGTAGAAAATTCCTTTCCCAAGCCTTTAAGACCGTTAATAATCTCAGTAAATCTTGAAAACATTTCACTTTCGTTATCATTCATTTTAAATAGTTCTAATTTTTTCAATAGAATGCTAATTTTTGTGTCCTTTACTTGGCTTGTACCTTCGTATGTAACTTGAAGGATTTTTCAAGCTTCATGTGTTGATTGACATGTAGAAACTTTATTATACTGTTCAGCTGTAAGTGCACAATATATAATATTTAGCCCTTGAGCATCCAATTGGATTCTCTCATCCTTCTTAGTTTAGTTCATAACATTCTGGTAGGAAGTATAATTTTAAGAACAATAATCTTCTAAAGTTTTACATTAGAACTCTTGAGGAAATAATTTATTCTATTCTTCTAATAATTATAATTGGAACCATTAAATAGAGGAGGTCTGTGGATGTTTTGCTCCTCAGCAAATTGTGTCATAATAATCTAGATGGTTAAATCTTTATAGGGATTAACCAAACTCTGATATCAATTGTTAGGATCGTATGGCTCACTAGAGAGGGGGTGAATGGTGACTATATGTAATTTTAACAATTTTCAATCTTAACATACACAATAGTGATAAATAAACATACACAACAGTGATAAAAACTTGATACAAAGAGATTTTTAGGTGGTTCACCAACTTGGCTAATTCACCTTTAAGATTTACTTAGGCTTCATTAAGTATTTTATTACTTATAACATTTGCTTTCAGGTTGAAGCAAAAATTAACACTTGAGTTTTTAGGTAGAAGTTCAGCAACTAACCTTTCTTGAGCTTTCAGGTCCAAGTTCTTAATCAATAGTGAGTTTTCAAGTATAAACTCACAAACCAACTGTTTTGAGCTTTGAATCAAAGAAGGTGTAGAGAGCTTTTGTGCTTTAGTGTGCTTGTGAACACTTCTCTTCTGTATTTGCAGACTGAGTGTGTTACTGAAATTTTTAAGTAGTTCTTAATATTTGATAATCGTTGTCTTTTTCTTTTTGATCTTGATTATACTTATACCAAGGTGTGTAACGATTATATTCTTTTTAACGGATGTATTCTACTGTACTTTACTAATTTTGCAGGTTCAAAAATGGTAAGTTACTATTTAGAAGAGTATTTCAAGATAACCTTTTAATTTCCTTAGATTTTCAAATGGTTAGCTGTGTAACTCTCCGAAAATCTACTAAAGACTTTTGTCTATGTCATGTGAGATTTTAAGTCATATACATGAAATTTCTTTTAGTTTGGATAGTTGAAGTTGTAACTTACCGAAACATATTTATCTTTCGAATAGTTATCTTTTCTAACTTACGAAACGTCTTTTTCAAGCTTCCGATTAAGTTTCTGAATTTTGTATATGTGTATTTGAGTAACTTAACTTTTAGATAGTTATAGTTGTTAACTTACTGAAGTGTTTTGACTTTCAGATAGTTATAGTAACCTTTTGAATTTTTCTGTAAGTTTCTGAAAATCATTTAAGCTTCCATTTGGATTTCTACACGTGTGAATTTGAATGACTTAAGTTCTCGGATAGTTAAATCTCCTAACTTTTCGATTTCTTTGGACTTTCGGATAGTTAGCTCTTTAATTCTTCAATTTTCCAAATAGCCATCTTACTAACTTTCCGAAGGTCTTTTATTTTTGGATAGTTATCCTTCTAACTGTTCGAATGTGTTTTTGCTTTTAAAATGACTTTTCGGATACTTAAAATTGTAACTCACTGAAAATTTATTTCTTTTGGATATTTAAACTTGGTAATCTTCCGAAAACCTTATTTTTCTCTTGCAGCAATTTCTAAACTATTTGAATTTGCCATCTGATCTTCAGCTTACTAATCTGATTTGTGACACTTGTGAAATACAATTTGTTTCCTCATATGGATGTTTGCATTATCAAAATACAAGAGTTTTAACAAACATTTCTTTCATTTCCTTTTTGAACCTACTACTATGCCCTTTGTGCTTGTAGCCAATGGACACACCTGTTTTATTTCTAAATAAGGTGTTGTTCATGTTGACTCCAACATGACACATAATGATGCTTTTTTTGTGCCCAATTTCCTTGTTAATCTTTTTTCTATGTGCTATTGTTGAACAATTAGCTTGTTCAGTTACTTTTTTGCCTTTTTCACTATATTTTTTAGGGCCTATAAATGGGTAGAGACTTTGTTTAGGTTGTAAGATGAAATTTGGTGTATATGATTGGTTCGAGATGAGTTGCCTTATGGACTTGTGTGCTTGGCTTCTATCACCAAGACTTTAGTTCTTTGATTGTATTGTTTAGGACATCCATCTCATTAAAAGCTTTTGTAGGACCTACCTTAGTGTTCTATCTCTTGTTTTTGTTGTGAGTTGTGCTAGTTGGGTAAGCATCACTGTGCTACTTATGGTTGATCGAGTCTGTCATTTAAAATCATCGACAAACATAATATAGTAATAGAAGTAGATACAAACATGACCTAAGAGGGTCTCTATGTATCACAATGGACGATATCAAAAGGCTTGGGAATTGATGCTAACTTACAATGAGGATAAGTAGCACAAGGGTGTTTACCTAAGATACATGACAGACATTGAAAATGCTCATTGATATCTAAGACAATGCCTCTTGGAGCTTCTAATGAGATAGGTGTCCAAGACAACAATGCTAGAGCAGAGACGTATCATTAGAAGACACTACAGCAATAAGACCTCTTGAAACATCATCCCTAGTAAAAATGTAAATGTCACGTCTTCGCTTATAGTCCACACCAATTCTCTTTCTTATCTATAGATCCTGAAAAACACAATGGAAGGAAAATAATGTTATATAATTATAGAGTTGTTTGGTTATCTTACTAATAGATAATAGATTGATAGGAAATTCAGGAATAAAAAAAACATGATTAAAAGTTATATGGTGGTTGATGAGGGTGGTGCCCTTGCTAGTGATGGAACACCTACATCCATTGGCTAAGGCCACAGAATCTATAATAGGCATCTTAAGTAATCTTGTAAAAAGACTAGAATCTCCTACAATATAGTTAGATGCCCTAGAATCGATTATCTAAGTAGCATTAGAGGTAGATGTAGATAATGTAGGATTACTAGATTGGATAACATGGTTGGCCATTACCTCACTCTATTGTTGTGCCCTATAGATTTATTAGTTCATCCTAATCTACTTGGGAGATTTGGAAAACAACATCAGAACTTGAGCTATTAGCAATATTACAGGACGGTTGGGTAGTTATAACATTGGTAGAATGAGCAGTTAATTGTCCAAATTTGTCTCAACATCGTTCTACATGATTTTTTCTCTCACAATGAATGTACAATGGTTGTGGAGGACCATGTCCCCTTGATTGCTTCTTGTTGCATCTTTTAGATGAACTTCGTCCACCTAAGGTAACAATAAGAGCAGAGGCTTCTTTGGGACTAGTGGAAATCATAGACTTAGATGTCATAGCAACCTAAAGCACCTTGTTAAAGGTTGTTTGAAGAGATGGTAGTGTGCTTACAGCAAAGATTTGACCTTTGACCTTGTGGAAAGCTTAGGACAAAGGCCAGTAAGAAACAACGTTACTCTAAGCTCCTCACGATAATGCTTCTATGTGAGAACATTAGGAGTTGAGGGTTGATATACATTTAGCTCATTGAGGTGACCTTTAAGTTGACTAAAAAAGGTATGAACAATCCCATCTTTTTGTTTGTGTAAAGAGAGTTTGATAGACTTCATACACTCGGAAGATGTTTTGTTCATTTCCATAGGTTGCACGAATGCTCCAAATATGATGAGTAGGATGTACTCGTGCAAAGCTTTGTGCGAGATGCTCTTTTACACTATTGAAGAGCCAAGAGACAATGGTGGCATCAAATACTCTCCAAGCTACATACCTATTAGATTTGTCATCTGATGGGTTGTTGAAGAGATGATGTTCCTTTAGTTGCAAGATTACAAATGTTTCAAAAGTTGGTGCCCATAAGTGGTAATTCCGTTCATTGAGTTTAACACCGATCATAACAAGTTTGCCAGAGAACCCATCCAATGATGCATGCATTGCCATGACCGATCCTGCACTTGCAATGACAATAGATGCAACTACTCAGAGGTTGCACCTCAGCACTACACTTATAACGACTTTAGAGGGTGAGTTGTAAGTTAGACAATGAGCTCCAACTCAACGACGACTACTTGACTTATGTAGAGGAAGAAGGACAACTATGACGATTGTTGCAAACCTCGTACTCCAATACGAGGATTAACATTTAATCACTTTGTGCTCTAATACCATGTGCAATTAGATGTGCAATTAGGTTTAGGGTTTGTAAGAAGGTGGATTAGTGGAGAAGAAAAGGTGATTTGCATTTCGCTAACAAGAGAATAAATACAAGAGATAAATGGGTAAATGGACCTTGACCATACACCTTATTCCCTCTCTCTCACAATCTATAGTTGCTTTCTTTTATGCTGATCATAGTACACTTCATTAGACAATTTGTGCACATGCCTCTTAGTAGAATGAAGTGGTTGAGTGTAAACATCATCATATCTTAGATGTTGCTCGTACTCTACTCATTGAGATGAATGTGCCTAAGTATCTGTCGTCTAATGTTGTGCCTACAACCTCCTTTTTGATTAGTTGTATGCTTTCTACACTGTTAAGGGGAGTTACTCTTTTAAGAAGATTATCTCTTGATAAGGAGTTGTTTTCTCTACCTCTTAAAGTGTTTGAGTGCACAACCATCATCAAAAATCTGTGTTACCATTGTCTTTACGCTCTATTAAATGTGTCTTTGTTAGCTATCTTCGTAGACAGAATGGGTATCGGTGTTATCACCTACTTACATGTCAATACTTCACTTCTATTGATGTCATGTTTTAGGAGGATGTTCCTTGTTTCTCATCCCTTGATGATCCTACTGTACCTTCTTTGTCCTCTTTTGAGAATCTTGAGTTTGTTGATATTCCTTGTGTATCACATGTGATGTCACAACCACCTTTTACCTCAATTGAGCATATGTTACATGCTCTAGGGGATTTACATCAGCCATCTCCCTTGCAAGTATATCAGAGATGGTGTATTCATCCAACTCCTTCAATGCTTGTGGACACCACACTAGTCCTCCCTCCATTTCTAGATTAGACATCTCCTAATTTACTTATTGCGCATAGAAAATGTATCTATCCATGCAATGTTCACCTCATTTCCAATTTTGTATCCGTGAGTTCTATACCATCTACGCTTACCTTTGAATCGATTTCAAGGCATTACAAGGAGACACTCTTCCAATCTGGAACCATGCTGTGGATATGGAAATGCAAACCTTACTTGACAGGGGTATGTGGGAGTTGGTCACTTAACCTTAGGGAGCACCTATTGTTAGGTGTAAATGAGTTTTCACAAATAAATACAAATCTGATGGCTCATTGGACCGTCACAAAGCTCAATTGATTGCTCATAGATTCACACAGATTGAGGGCATTGACTATCAAGAGAACTTTGCACCTATTGCATGCCTCAACTCCATCAGGATCATTTTTTCACTTGTAGTGATAAGATCATGGTCTTTCTCAACTTGATATTGAGAATGTCTTTCTACGTGGAGATCTTTAGGGGGTCTTTATAGAGCAACCTCCAGGTTTATTGCTTCGAGTTAAGATGGTTATAATGTTTGTCAACTTTGAAAATCTCTCTATAGTTTGAAGCAAAGTCCATGAGCTTGATTCACTAAGTTTAGCTCGATTATGTTGGCTCACAGGTTCTAGAAATGCGTGGTGGAGAATTCCATTTTCATTTAGCAAAGACCATCTAGGACCACTATTCTAGCAGTTTATATTTGTGATATACTTTTCATAGGTGATGATGTAGTAGGTATTGCATCTACCAAGGCCTTTATTGTAAAAAACTTTTCTCTTTGAGACATGGGCAAACCTAGATATTTCCTTAGAGTTGAGTTTGCATATGCCAAAGGAAAACTTGCTTTATCTCAAAGAAAGTATGCTCTTGACTCAGGAAATTGATATGTTTGGATGTAAACTAGTGCAAACGTGGCCGATCCTAGTAGTTATTGTTGGTTGATTGGTAAATTAATTTGCTTTATTATTACCAGGCTCAATATCTTATTCTCTATGGGATTGCTGAGCCAATTTATATGGGAGTCAAGATTGGTTTACTAGAGGGGTGCATTGCATATTTTTGCATATCTCAAGAATAATCCAAGAAAGAGATTAATTTACTCCAACAATCAATACTTAAATGTAATTGACTTATTTAGATGCTAGTTATGTTGAGGATAAAGTAGATAGAAAATCAACATTAAGGTATATTGCACCTATCTTGGAGGAAAGATTGTCACCTAACAGTAAGAAGTAGAATTTTGTGTTCACCTCTAGTTGTGAATCAGAATATAGAGGCATGAGGAATACATGACAGGAAATTGTATGGATACGTAATTTCTTGAAGAAACTTGACGTGAAGATCTCTACACCCATACCCATGTACTATAACAATTAAACTACAATCTATATTGCTAGAAATGAAACATTTCATGAGAAGACCAAACATATTAAAGTAAATTGTCATTATGTTTGACAACTTCTATTAGATGAGATCATTTGCACTCCACTTACTCCATCCTCTTAACAAGTTGCAGATATTTTCATAAAGGCTCTTGCTACTGGTACATTTACTCAATTATGTACTAAGTTAGGAATGTATAACCTTCATTCTCTAGGTTGAGGGGGAGTATGAGAGAGAGGGTATAAGGTGTATGGTACCCATTTATCTCCTGTATTTATTCTCTTGTTAGTGAAATGCAAATCACCTTTTCTTCTCCACTAATCCACCTTCTCACAAACCCTAAACCTAATTGCACATGACTTTACACCTAATTATGACAAGCTTGCTCTTCAGTCAATTAAGTGTATTTTCGTTGAGTATTTTGACATATAGGAGTATTGTTGTTGTTATCCTCTCTCTTAGCGTTTTCTTATCTCATCAAATGTTGCTTTCTTTGAACTTATTTCTATTTGAAGTCCAACAAGGATTGCTAAAGGCATTCTGCTTCTCATTCTTGTTGTGCTTCTTGATATCGCTGTTTTGCTAGATTCATTGTAAGAACATGCCCAACCACCAGACCCATTACATGAGTCAGCATCACCACCATTACCACTTTAGGTTTATCATTGAAGACCACACATATCAGTTAACTCAACACCACTAAGTCTCCCCTTAGATATGGGCTCCTTACCTCCACCTGACTTTCTTGAGCTTCTAATTGCCCTTTGTAAGAGTATTGGTTTTTACACTCTATATCTTATTTCTCATTTTATTACCTATGATCACCTATCACATAGCCTTTGGAATTTTTCTCTTAATGTCACTTTAGAGTCTATTCTTAAGCATCTTTTTGAGGCACTTTAAATATCTCATGGGAGGTTTGCTATCGATAAGAAGATATAAGCCTTAACCTCTTGTATCCTTGCCTTTTTAGGGTTCATATTGTTACTTGTCATTGGATGTATACAATCAAACGTAAGGTGAATTGTACTATTAACCAATGCAAAGCTCGCTTGATTGCTCACAACTTCACTTAATCACATGACATTGATTATGTTGAAACTTTTTTCTTGGTGGCTTGCCTTGACTTTGTTTAATGATTCTTGAGAGATGTGTCAACTTGGTGTCAAAAATGTATTTTTTTATGGTGGTTTGCAAGAGCAGTTTTTAACGAAGTAAGCTCTTGTGTATGTTGTTCAAGAAGAGAATATGGTGTGTCTACTTAAAAAAACTATCTATAGCCTTAAATAGAGCCCACAAGCCTGATTTCACAAATTTAATGATGTGGTTACCAAAGGTGGCTTGATTCCATGCTAGATAGATCACTCGATTTTTGTAAAGCATACATCAACTAGATATATCATTATTACTATTTATGTTAATGATATTCTTGTGACAAGGAGTGATGTACCTGGCATAGCTCAAATAAAAGCATATCTTGCGACCCATTTTGCTATTAAGGATATGGGATGACCTAATTATTTCTTAAGTAGATTTTGCTTATGCCAAGGAAAAAGCATATTTTTCACAGAGAAAATATGCCTTAGACATTCTAAAGGAGGTTGTCCTTCTGGGATGCCAGTTAGAGAAGACTCCAATAGAATAAAATCCTCCATTTTGGGATGATGTAATAGAACCTCTTCAAGATCTAGGCAGGTACAGGAGACTCATTTGGAATCTGATCTTACTGTTACTCACCTCGATATTACCATTGCTATGGGATTACTCTCTCAGTTCATGTAGTGCCTAAGATAGGTCCAATGGGATGACATGATTTGGGTTCTCTCTTATGTTAAAGGAATTCCTGGAAAGAGCTTGATCTATAGGTGACGTGAGCATCTTGAAGTTGCTTTTTCAAATTTAAGGTATGCAGGAGACTAAGCAGACAAGAGATTTACTTTAAGTTACTGTACATATGTTGGGGGAATCTGGTGACATGGTAAAGTAAGAAACAAAATATTGTCTTGCTGTCTAATGTAGAAGTATGTAGAAGTAGAGTATCGATTTATGGTTAAGATTGATTGTGAGATAATATAGATAAGATTCTTCTTATGTGAACTAGATTTTATTATAGTTATCTTTATAAAGATGTATTATTATAATCAAGTTATCATGTACATTGCAAATAATTCTACTTTCCATAAGAAGACTAAGCATATTAAAGTAGATTGCCACTATATTAGAAATCTCATCATGGGTGGTATAGTATCAATTCCTTACACTTCATCAGAATAACTAGCAAACATCTCCACCAAAGGATTAAGTAGTTGTGCTTTTAGAAATTGTATAACTAGTTGAACATGTTTGATATTTTTGCTTCAACTTAGAGGGGGTGTTAGAGTTAGCTCTTATATATAAAATTATAGGGGTATAGATCTAAATGTTCCATGTATATATATATATAACTCTTTGTGATTATGGAATACACAACACATTTTTCCATTTCCTCAACTCAACTCTCACTAGTGATTGCACTCTGTTTGTTAAGTCAGTTTGGGACTGCTATAGGAAAAAGAAAGAGCTCACTTCTTCGAACATGGGACTCTTGGAAATCCTACATTCCCACTAAAATTTCCTTTTTCTTGTGGAGAATGTTCTTGGATGTCCTTCCTACTGATACAAGCATGCAACTTAGAGGATTAAGCCTTGCTTCTTGCTGTGTTTGCTGCCATTTCTTCAAGGATATAGACTGCAGAGATCATCTTTTCTTCACTGGTGAGTGGGCTACCTTAGCCAGAATGTGGGTTGGCTGAACCCTTGGCTTGCAGATTGAGAATCAAACTGAGTGGAAGGTGTTTGTGCTCAGGTCCCTCCAACTTTCATCCAAGAAATTAGTTCGAAAACTGCAAAAATTGATGGTTGCTATGCTCCTACGGGAGATATGGAAAGAAAGATGCAGAATTTGATATGGAGGTTTGCTAGGCTCAACTTATCCCAGACTGGGTGACTAATCAAGTCAGTCTCTTCAAACTATCTTTCATGCCAATGACTGCCCCTATAGTTCAGTGGATCCGATGGCCAAAACTACAAATTGATGCCTTAAAACTGAATACTGACGGTGCTTAACCAGAAGTTGGCAGGTGGAGGGATTGTTAGAAATGGAGTTAAAGACCTGGTCCTTGCCTCCTCTTATTCATCTGATGACACTCTCATTGGTTGCCTCCTGGCTGAATTCCAGGTCCTTTATGAGGGGCTCCAGATCTGTGTTCACAACAATATTCTGCTGCATCTAGTGGAAATCGAGATTGACTCTGGGTTGCTCTACAGGGTGTTTGTTGAAGATTGTTGTCTAGATCCATATATTCTGCAAAGGTCTCACTTTTGCACTTTAATGAAACAGACCTGGAATATAAATTGCATCTTTAAAGACGCAAACAGGGTGGCCGATTCCCTTGCTAAAATGGGTGCTGCCAACAATACCAGTACAGTTTTCCAGACAATGGAAGCTCTCCCCACCAAGGTCAAAGCTCTTCTCCTTGACAAATGGGGTGTCCCCTCTTGCCACACTATTAGCTCAAGGTTGCTTTTGCGCCTTTGCATATGGTGATGAGGTTTTGGCCTAGTCCCCTCATCTTGTACTCTCTTTTTCTTGGGCCCCCGCCCCATAAATAGAATGGGGAATTAATAAAAAAAATAAAGCTGGAGGGAGGGTCAGTAGTGTTAGTGATGGCTACTACTACTAAGGATGGGAGGGACTTGTGGTTGTGGTGGTGATGGTGGGAGTTATGGCCATTATTTAGTGAGATATCAGGGTTTAGTCATGATAGGGGCACTTGTGGCAATGGTGACAATGGTAGGAGGTGTGGCCATTGATTAGATACTAGGGTTTAGTGATGATGGTGGGGTGTATGGTGGCAACAATGATGGTGAGAGGTATGATCACTTTTTAATAAGATACTATGGTTTAGTGATGATGGAGGAGAATAAAAATGACACTAGGTTTTGGAAACAAGGATGACAACATTGGTGGAAAGGAAGATGGCCAAACTTGGGCTGCAGTTTTCTCCTCCCCCTCTAGTTCTTTCTCTAATTTTCAATATCATATGAAGGCAAAAAATAGTGAAAGTAAAATGATCTATTAATCAAGATAATGCTTCTATATAGAGAGTTTACAAGGAAGAGACCATTACAAAAAAAGTAATGTTGGACAAACCCATAAGAAACCCATAATCCTAAGATCTATACAAGGATTCATTTATTCATACACTCTAAAATTGATGATTCTAATGTGTGAATAAAGTTTGATGCATTTCACAAGTATGGGTGGTGCAATCATTATAACACTTAGTTGGATCCCAGTTTTGTCTCTTAATGGTGGTAGGTTTCAGATTTGTTTTACCAGGTAGCATAATAGTGATAGGTTTCAGCTTTGTTTTACCAGGTAGCATAAGTATTCATATGGAGGTATTGTAATTTTGTGTTGTTTTCATGTCCCATTTCAATTTTTTACCAACTTAATGGCTTAGTAGCATATTTTAGTTTCTTCTTACATCTCCAATCTATCTTGTTTGTTATTTTATGTTTTTATTATAAAGAAAGTTTTTATTGATTTCTGCCAAATACAGTGGTTTTGTTTAATTTTCTTGAGTATATTTTTAAAAACCATATATCCAAATAATTGTTATGTGAGGGTTTTTACGTGAGCAGGTATGCTCAACCTCCAGTGTGGCCCGTTCCTGGTCGACCACAGCCTTGGAATCCACCAAGTCCTGCAGTCTCAATCACTCCTGCTCCAACTGGATTTGCTGCACAGAATCCTATATCTCCCATACAGAATGCAAGCATTCCTTTGGCGGAAAACACATCAGCTCTGACTCAACCACAATATCAAATAAATGCACCTGGTTTGCCATCACTTGCTTCACTTCCAGTTTGTCAACCACTGTTCCCTATTGGTGTTGGTGGCAATACAGGTGCTCAAAATTTCATTACTTCTATTGTTACAATAACTAATGCATCAGCTTCTCCAACGGAACACAAGGGTGCACTTGTTGCAAATTCCTTCACTACCAAATTTCATTCCCAAAGATCCCAAGGGTTTTTATTTTCTATTTTTGTTTTCGAAAAATAAAAATTGACCCTAATTTTTAAAATGCTTTTTCCCTTTTGATCTACATGTAGTTACGAGATGATTCCTTTGTGCAATGGTTTTGTTATAAATGCCTATATTACTTCTTAAACAATAATTGAAACCCTTGTGTAGTTAAAACTTAAGGACTGTTTCAAAAATACTAGTAGTGATTACTATTACTTTTAGAAATCTGTAATACACAAAAAAACACACAAGACCATACTGCTCAAAAGAACCAAAAATACAAACATTATCATCTAGCTATCATTCAGTTGAGTGTCATAGCCTTCGCTATCTGATCATCCTTGCATTAACTTCTCTAGTACATCTTCAAACAAGTGAAATTGGGGCACACCCATATCCAACCTTATATTAAAAGGTGGGAGATGCACATATAAATCCATCATTTTAATTTCAATAGGTGTTCTGCAAATTGTGTTTTCCTCATTTCTGTCCCATTGGAATTTCTCACCTCTGTCCACTGTTGTCTGCTGCCCTCTTATGCCATGGGTGTAAATGGGTTGAGGTGGGATGGCTATATGGTCTAACCATATCTTTATTTGACTATTTTTGTGAGCAATAGGTTGGACATTTTTTTCAAGAATGATAAGGTAGATTCTTATTAGACCATATTCTCATTTCTAAATGAACCTTATTAATCAATTTCTTGATCACACTGAAAACTCATCCTGGAATGCATGGGACGAATCATGCCTCTACAGCTACTCACTATCTTCTGCATGGCATAAGATAAATCAGTAACCACCCTCTTTTGCAACATCAAGCACTTAGCCCCAACCTTTAGAGGTGATTTTCACTTCCATACAAACTTGTAGAAAGGCCAACAAGGTGTGTAGCTCCCTCAAACTTTATCATAGAAATCAGACAGGAAATAGGCCCTTGCTGGCTTATTTTGATGTGGTGTTGAGTTCAAGTCAAGGTGTTCCTGTGTGGGTGTGGGCCATGTGGCATTTTCTTTGCTTTGTTGTGGCCTGTTGTTTGTTTTGTTCTCTTAGTTTTTTCCTTCTGGTGTTGTGTTGGATGTTTGTGCGCTTATCTTCTTGATAAGCCTTTTGTACTTTTTTTATTATCTTAATGATTGATTGCTTACTGCCCAAAAAAAAGTAATTCCCTCCAGAAATGAGAATCATGAATGCTGGACTGAATATGACTCTGTTTTTCCACAGCTTTGCCATATTTTCTGTTCATTATAGTCACCAAAGGAGTCTTCATTCACTTGCTATTTTCACCACCATCCACTGAATAAGGATATGTTCGGTGCTTATATGTTATGAAATTAACACACAACTAAGTTTTAATATTTATAACCACAAGCGTATGGAGTCAATTATAGAAAACATGTAAGAATGGGTGAGTCCATAGGGATCAGCAATTAAACATAAAATTCACTAAAGTTTATAGATATGCTTTGTGTAAATGTATTCTCATCACATGTTTGCCTTAACAATCATGTATATGTTAAAAATGAATTCATATAAAGTTGCATCAGTAATGAGAAATTTCATTCATATCTCCTTTTATCCATCACTTAAGAGAATGCAATACACAATAATTATTACACTACAAAAATAGAAAATAAAATTACACTGCATCAAACTATTAATTCTACTACAAAACTAGCATACATGGATTTATAACCATACATCTAAATCCATGTATGCCCAGATCTACTAAGTATAAGCTATATACAATCAAAACCAAGTAAATCAGGATGTTAGAGTTAAGTAAAAAATGTCTAAACTATGTTAGAGTTAGAGGAACAAACATTAAGTAGAATCTACACAAAGAAACATAAAATCAAACACATAGAGGGTAAAAACTCAAACTAAACTTAGAATCGAAGAACATTGAAATAACAACAAGAATTCAACATTACAATAAAGGGGAAATATGTGGAAAACATGGAATAAACACATAACAAACATACAATATCAAAACAGGAAATACAAATAACTTTATCTCAACTCATAGTCCATCTCCTCACCTTAAGCTCACATCTCCAATGGTCTTTTCAGCCACCAAAGATGTCTACCTTCTCCACCAATTCTCTATGTTTAATGCAGCTTGTTCCTTCCATGGATTGAAGGTCTAACGTCGAAAGAAATGCAGCAACGTGTAGAACAAATGAGTGCACTCTTGAAGATACTTCACTACAGTTCTACTTGTCTCTCCAATGCTCCTCTCCTCCATGGATTTAACACCTTAAAGAGTAATTGCAGCAGCAATTCAAGCTCCTTAATGGTGAAGAATGCCGGAGGAGGAAGTGGAGAAGACAAGGAAAGGAAGAGACCTACCTCCAAGAGCTGTTTGAAAAAGAAAACACCAAGAGTGGAGCTCCTTCACCTCCTTACTTGGAGCACCAAGGGGGATTCCGAATTTTGGAGTTGGAGAAAGGGTGAGCTCGTGGGATACAAGGCCTATTTATAGAGATTTTTGATCATCCAAGAGTTGATCCCAAAGCTTGATCCAAGGGTTAACATTCACCTATAATAACTTCCATTTAACTCATGCATGTAATGTTAGTAATATATGTCAAAAATAATTTAGTTATGAACTTGAGATGTATTTATTTCTAAGGTATGTAACATTCATTTTAATATGTTTACAAATGTGAAATGTAAGTTCATCTATGAATGAATTAATTAGTAACATGTATTTAAAATTATTCATAACTAATGTCACATTATTGCATTTAATGTCCATAAGTTCATAACCATAGCGTGTAAAATATATGTGGTCATATCAAATTATTTCAATACTTTGATGACCTTTAAAATCTTTCTTAGCCTAAGAATTATTAAATCATATATTCAAACATATGAACATCTAGTATGTTTCGTGAAAATTACATTAAAGGAGTGCATTTGTGCATATATTCATGCAATGTCATAAAAATGTGATTAACATATATTTTCTTGTATAAGTGCATATAACTTGAGTTTCAAGACATAGAATGTATGAATTATTATATAAAAATATGCACAAATATCATCTATACAGGATAAATCGATCTATTTAATCAATCTCAATCCAAGGCAAAAATTGACTTACACACCTCATGCCAACTCAGCAGATGGATTCCAATTCCATTCAGTGAGAATCCCTTCCCTCCAAACTTCTACACTTTCTTTCCCATGCATGGATAACTCCCACCAGTAGTTTGAACACAAATGAAAAATTGGTATGCTGTGTTAAGATTTTGATTGACCTCACTAGAAGTAAATAGTGAATTAACAATATTTTATTAATTTAACTAGTATTTGAATGATTTGTAATGAACTTCAAAGAATAAGTACAAAGCAAAGTTGTGACAAATTAAACTATGTGAAGAGATGAGAGACAATAAGAAATGCATAAGGAATTTCTAATGATTCACCTAAAATCAGATTGCCTTCACTCCTCAAGTTTCTTGTTTAAGCATTACAATAATCCGATGTTATTCTAGACTAAAACTCCATCATTTACAAATTCTTTGGAGAATTTCTCTAAGTCCTTCCTTATAACCAGAGGAACCTTCACTACAACCTAGTGAGATAAATTTATATAACAAAATAAATTACAGACTTGAAGTGCTAAATTCCCTTTGCTCTCCTCTTGATGCTTGAAAGTCTTCTATATGGCTCTAATTATAGGAATGAAGCTTTGTGGGAGAGTGGGGACGGAATTAGAGCACTTAATGATGTGAATGAAGTAAAAAAGACAGCTTATTATATATCTAATGCATGGCCTATGGAGGAGTTTATATACAGTTTGAAGGCCTAGAGTTGTAGGTACAACGGTCAAGAATTTCTTTCAACATCTACTAGATCAATATACTATTTTTATGCTGATATCAACTTCAATATACTGTTTCAATACAGAGTTCAGTTATATTTTTGGTCCAAAAATCGGTATATCATTTTTTAGGAATGTTATTCTGACTTTATGGCAGATAGAGTGCTAAATTAGACACAATTCAATGCTATTTTAAATGTTTATTCTTAGTATGTGTGTTTATCTTAAGTGTCCTATGAAGATTCTAGCATGAGAGAGTATATAGCAAATTTACAATTTTTACCTAAAACACACATAATCATAACTTAAATTACATGAATAATACAAAACTTTAAACTAATTCTTGCTTTTTATTGAATGGTTTGATTCTTCTTTAGCCCTTTTTATTTTTCTTTCATCTTTGTTTGATCTTACTTGATTTTTGAGTACCTTGCTTGATTTTCCTTTATTTTTGTTTTACATCTTTTCTTATATATCCTGTGCAACAAACTCAATGCAACCTATTATATATTTATTATTAAAATTTTGTATCATTAAAATCAATTGAGAAAGATTTTCCTAATATGCTATTCAGAATTGGCTTCAAAAGTACAGTACAACCCCCAAGGCTGAGGCATTTGCTCTTTCACCTGGCTACTAGCTGCTCTTCATTCCCTTCATTTGCCCTCCTAGCTTGCACTTCTTCAACCCTCACTATTGGGGTCTTGTTTGTTAGTAGCAAGTGCAATGTTCTAAAAATGGAAAAAATGAATTTCCAACATCTAATAAGCTTCAACTAATAGTGGGATAACACAGTTGGTCATCCGTTCTATTATGAGGAATTAGATCCTAGGTTCAAATTCAAGCAACAACACTACTATTATCAAAAAATATCTTACACATTTTATATGCTTCACAGATTTTGTTTCCCCAATTTTCTTCTCTAGTAATGGATAAGCATACTTATTTCTGTGCCAATATTCTACAACAAATTTTTTGATTTTGAAAAAGCCATTCCATTAAAAATTTATGGGCAAGTTTTTTGGTAGCCTGTGCAATGCTCTAAAACTTGGCGAAATGATTGTTCAAGTGGATTTCAACCCAATCCATTTTGTTGAAATTTCCGTTTTCAACGCAATGAGAGTTCAATGACTATTTAATGTTTTTCATGTTACATCTGTATAATACTCGTTTTCCACTTTTTGGAACAATGAACCTGTGAATGTATCTGTTGTCTGTTTTGCAGGGCATACTTCATTGGTTAGTTCACATATGTATGCATCTGGACCAAACACAGGAGCGCCTTCCATTGGGCCACCACCTATTGTATCTAATAAAATGCCTTCTTCGCAGTCTTCTACAAATCAAGTGTACTTGGTTTGGGATGATGAGGCAATGTCAATGGTAGGTGGTCTTATTTATGTGCACCTTTTATTGCATCAATATATATTTTTTTGAAAAGATAGGTAGAATCTTATTAATTAATAAGGTTCTTCCAATTACAAGAGGTTAGAAATCAACGTCAAAACCCCACAATAGCCCAGTGCATGGAACACAATTAAATTAAAACCTGACCCCACTCTTCAAAAGTAATAATTAAGGCTTCTTCTTTAGCACAAAAATGATCATTAAAGATGCAAAGATTTTTATGAAGCCAAATGGACCAATGGGCAGCCTAAATGGCTATCAAGATTCTTTAGCCTCGTTCATCTTCCCATGACAATGAACTGAATGAAGTCCAGAAGGCCATCAAATGAGCCAACAGACAAGTTGTCACGGACCACCTTAGACAAAATCTTGCTCGAAATAAACTTTGCACTCAAAAAATAAGTGGGCTCCACTATGGATTCTAAATATTTATTGCTGATATTTTTACTATTTATGTAGAGAAGTAACTTTAGTATCTGAATTATGGGCCCTTTTTTTCTATAGGAGGAAAGAAGGATATCGTTGCCAAAGTATCAGGTGCATGATGAAACTTTACAGGTAAAGCATGTCTACTCTCGATTTCTTGTTTTGGTGCTTATTGTGGACGTTTGCCATTATCTAAGATCTATTCAACGAGGTTGGCCTACTACTCCTTGTCAATTCTAATTTCTTTTGTTTTTCTGATAGCTGCTTTAATAAAGTCAAATTACCTGCTAAACTTTGTTGTTTTTTGTGGATAATGGATCAATAATTTAAAATATAAGATCCAAATACTTTCATGGCCTGTTAGTTGCTTTTGTTGGCACTACTATTTGAAAGTTCTGGACCATTTCATCCATCGAGGTATCATGAAATTAGTTTGATCCTGTGCTGTCAGAGCAAGCTTGCCTGATTTTGGGACGTCAGAATGTACAAGTATGTATATGCTGTATTATTTACTAGTTAGTATTGCAAATCTGACAAGCTTGTTCTACAATTGACTTCCTGGTTTTTGGTACTACAAGAAAATGCGAAAATATATATGTATTATCCTTTTGTTGATATTTAATTTGATAACTGGTATTTTATTCTCCCTATTTCTTTGTAACGAGAATGGGGTTTGGGTGGAACAAGAAAGTTCTTGGCAGGCTTTTGCCATTTCGTAGGTTTCTTGTTATCTATTTTTGATCTCAGTGTGGAACCAGACTTTTGTACAGGTCAGCCTTCATTCAAGCCCAACAGTTTGCTATGTCTTGCTTGAATAATAAATATAAAAATAATTTAGTTTTGCATCATGTACCAGACGCCACTGCTCCCTTATGATTTTCTTCCTTTTTTTCCAGATGAACTCCATTGCCGCTGCCATAGATAGAAGAATATCAGAAGGCCAGCTTGCTGATCGTATGGTTTTATAAAGCATTGATTTAGATCTGCACTCATCAAGCTTTTGCATGGATTTTGAGGTAATTTCGGTAACGGCATGAGGTATTCTTCTGGAAGAGTAAGCTTTCGAAATCTACCTTTTCAATAATTTCTATTGGTATATTTTGACTATCAGACAATGGAAGGTTAGTAGAAGTTCTCTTCTGAGCAGGTTGAAATTTGTTCTGGATGCAAGAAACTTCCAAATGATATTTTGTACACTGAAGAGTGCGGCATCGCATTAACCTTTAGACGAGTTGATGGATTCTCAGGGTTCGGTCATTTTGTATGATTAGTGTGTGGTCATTTTAGCTTTGTAATGAAACTTTTGTTAATATTAGAAGAAATTGCTGATTTCATTAAACCTATGTTTATTAATACTGCGAAGATTCCCTATTTGTATTGATTTGTTGATTCAAACTGTGTTAGGTTCCTAAAGTTCTTGGCTAAAGTGGCTTACGTCGTGATGTCTTCTTCTGAAGTGATTATAGTGGAGCTAAATGTTGTGCGTTGTTGCATAGTCAATTGGCTACATATAGAGGTGTCAATGGGCCAACCTAACTTGATTCAAAAAGTAAGATTATGGGTCGGGTCAAAATTTTTTTAATTTTTTTGGGACAACTTGGTTTAGTCTGAAATTTTTTCTAGGTAGTCTAGTCTAACTTGAAATTTTTTCAAGACAACTTAGCTCATAGCCTGGCTTGTTTTTATAAATTCAGTTTAATCAAAGTTTTTTATTTTTTCATTGGTTTGATTGAATCTTTATTTTGGTTTGATTGAAATTTTTATATTTTTATTTGATTTAATTGAAGTTCAACTTTGGTATGATCTAAGTTTTTGATTTTTTTTTTAATTTTTTATTATTATTAATTTTCTTTGGTTTGATTTATTGAAGTTTATTATTATTTATTATTATTTTTTAGATTGAAGTTTTTTATTTTTTTCTTTGGTCTAATCGAAATTTTTTAATTCCAATTGAAGTTTTTTATTATTTTTATTATAATTTCAATTGAAATTTTTTATTATTTTTATTTTTTCCTTCCGTTTGATCAAATCTCAACTTTAAGGGGGGTTAGTGACTGACGGAATTCAACTGACGGAAAGGAAAATTGTTGAATTCTGTTAGAATACTGTTAGTGTGCATTACACTTGACGGAAAGGAAAGTCAGATTTTACTGTTGTATAAAATCTAAAAATTTTCTTTACCGTCAAATCCTTTCCGATCGCCCTTGTTCAGAAAATTTTTCTCCCTCACTTGCGAAACCCTCGACCGAGACTTCTCGTGATGTTCGCTTGAAGATTCGTCGTGTGCATTTCCCCTGAAAGCTTCTCTCCTTCTCGCGCCTACGTCGGTAGTGGCCTGGTCTTGTGCCCGACAAACGCTCTAGACTCCTCTCCGCGTTGGTCCCCGCTCCCTCTGGCCTGTGATTGGCTCGTGTAGCCCCCTAGCACCTTCTTCTCCATGTCGATCCCCTGTCGTCTTCTTCACTCACGTTGGACCCCGACCGCCGCCCATTACATCCTCTACATCGTCGATCCATTCTTACCAGGTTCAATGCATTGCCCAATCTATTCTAGTAATTGAGTTTTCCGATTTCGCCTTTTCAGCAAAATTTTTTTTCGATAGGGGGCGAAGCTTTTCTTACTTCACGACGTTTGCCTGTGGATTCGTCGTGTGCATTTCCTTTGAAACATTGTCCTTGCGATCAAACCCTCGTAAAGCTTCTCTCCTTGTCGTGCTTGTGTCGGTAGTGGCCTGGTCTCGTGCTCGACAAACGCTCTGGACTCCTCTCCGTGCTGGTCCCCGCTCCCTTTGGCCTGTGATTGGCTCGTGCAGCCCCCTAGCACCTTCTTCTTCGTGTCGATCCCCTGTTGTCTTCCCCGTGTGCATTTCCTCTTACTGGTGAGTATAGTGGTTAATGTTTTTTCAAAATTGAAAGAGGTCAAATTCCTTATATCTCTATATTCATGAAAAGAACATCCATATGAAACATTTGTATTCAATCGAATATGTATAACCAAATATCTGCATTCAAAAAATTCAAAATTCAAATTTGAATTCAGTCCAAATTTCTGGATTGATGTTGCATCTCTACTTCTGATACACATTAGTGAAGAGGAGATTATAGCTTGGAAAACTCATTGGAAGTTACTGTTGGCTACTGAAAAGCTTATCAAAGTTCACCAGAAAACTTGTCACTTGTTAGTAGTGCTAAAAGTCTAAAATCTATGCATTCGGTGCCTAGAGGACTTATGACATTAAGGTGATGCTTAGTTGCTTGCATCAACCGTATGATTAAAAATTCAATTAAGCTAAAGTTTTTAAAAGGCTCTTAGAAGATAATGCATGCTTTACAAATAAACTTTTAACCTGGAAAAATGTGATGCCACAATATGATTATAACATAAGATTCTCCATTCAGATTATTTTAAAATGAGTCCATTTTTTAAAAGAAAAGTAGTAGATACAGAAGATTCAACTAAGAACACAAGTGACTAAAAAGGTTAGACCAAGATTTTAGTCTGTTATGGCTTTTGTAGATCCTTAGTGTTTTCTTGTGTGTATTTTTGAATTTTAAATTTTATCCTGCTCAAATTTATTTTGAATTTTAGACAAGGATCGATGCAAGTAAGCATTGCACATTGTGAGGGTTTATAGGTTAGTCACTGAATTGTAGTGGATATTTTGTAGTTATGTTCTATCATTGATTCATCTCTATAATATTTCAACATACTGTCCCCTTGGCTCTATTATACATGTTTTGTATTATTCATATTTATGATTGTGTTATTTTGTCATTTATTATATTTTGTTGATATCATATTCTTCTTTGCAATATGGTTGAGCAAGTCATCCTCTTTTAAAACTATAGGATCATTGCATCAGACTCTAGTTATTATTTTGCTGGCATTTTCAAATATTGAGTAGATTGACAAAATATATTATGTTTTTGCAAATCTCATAATCTTTTGTCGGAGCAGTTAATTAATATTGATCTTATGTAGTATATGAGTACTCCTGATAGAGGATAGAGTAATGGATGACGAACTTATATGACTTGGAATGCTGATGTAGATACATTCTTTTTAGATATTTTGTCAGAAGTATTAAATGAGGGAAACAAAAAAACTCAAGATGGAAAGATAAAAGGGAGCACTTGGGATGAAGTAGTTGAAAAATACAATAATAGAAGGAATACATGTATTACAAAGAAGAATGTGGAAAGTCGTTTAAAGACATGGAGACAAATTTATTGTAACTACTCAAAAATTGCAAATCAGAGTGGATGGGGATGGAATTTCATACAAGGGTATACTGACATTGATGAAGAGATATGGAAGTAGTTTATTAAGGTAAGATTTTTATTTACATACTTTAAGATTATCCCAATTATATTGAATTTTTCTTAATATATATTGTAATTTTATGTAGATACATCCAGAGTGTGAAAGCTGTAAGGGAAAATCATGTTTGATTTATGAACAATTACAGCTCATTTTTGAAGGTACTATAGCTAGTGGAAATATGTCTAAACAGGCAGAAGAAGTAGATATTGTACCAAACACTCAAGTTCCAAATACATTTACTCTAGACATTACACAAGATGGAATATACCTCGATTCTGACATACCTCCTAGTTCAGGAGAAAGTGCACATGTTCCATTGGAGTAGAGGAGAAAGGGGAAGCGAGCACGCCCTCATGCAGAATCTGTTCAAATGATAGCAGAATGTTTGAAAGATACGTCATGAGCTTTTCTTACTTTGTGTGAACAAGATACTGTTAATGGTAAGGTACGTAATGAACAAATGAGAGAGATGGTTAGCATACAAAAGGAGATGTTTGCATGGAAGAAGGAAATGTTTGCATGGCAAAAGAAGTCTAAGTCTTTTTTAGATGAAGTTATTACAACAATATTTGAGATTGAAGATCTATCTATGATTGATCGATATAAAGCTACTCAATTATTCCAAAAGCAAGAAATCAGTAAAATATTTCTATCAATTTCAAAAGAAATGTGACAAGGATGGTTGAAGTTTCACTTAGAAAAGATGGAAGACTAAAGATGATTTACATGTTTTTTTTTTGTATTAGATGTATGATGTAACTATTTTTTGTTTGGACAAGGAAATGTGGAATGATATTATTATTGATGTTTGTTTATCATATTTTGTTATGTTATATTAATTGTGGAATGATTTCATGTAGTATGTTTATTTGTATTACAACCTTGTAATATATTTGAATATGAAATTTTGTAGGTGACGATGAATTTTGAAGAGGATTTTGACGAACTAGTAAATAACACATTGATGTTATTTGAAGAAGAGGAAGAACATGCTAGAAGAAGGCGAAGACGTTTACTTGCTTTTTGGAATATTTTAGTAGGGATTGCAAGTACGTCAACTTTGTTTTCAAGTACAAGTCGTATTTATAGTAAAGAAGGTACAAATTATATAAAAAGATTACTAGATTCTTCTTTACCACATCAAGTTTACAATTGTCGAAAGATTTATAGAATGAGTCAAAGTGTTTTCAAGAGTTTTTATGAATTAATGAGGAGGGAAGAAGTCTTGAAAGATACCAACAATATCAGTGTAGAAGAGAAGTTTGCCATGTTTCTTGTGATAGTTGGGCAAAATCAAAGGTATAGAGTACTACTAAACGATTTAGTCGATCAAGTTGGACAATTAGTAAATACTTTAATGAAGTCTTGAATGCTGTATTACGATTAAATCATGTTCTTCTAGCAAGACCTTCATTTGAAACACCAAGTCGAATTCGTCAAGACTCAAATGTGTACCCATATTTTAAGGTACATTTCCACACCTTCGTAGTTTCCTTATCTTTAATGTTATTTTAGTCAATATCAAAATAAAAATGCATGTTTATAGGATTGTATTGAAGCTATCGATGGTACACATATCAAAACAACTATTTATGGACAAGAAATAGCAAGATTTAGGAATAGGAAAGGTGAATTATCTCAAAATGTAATGGCAGCATGTAATTTTGATATGGAATTTACATATATTTTAGCTGGTTGGGAAGGATCAACTGCTGATGCTCGTATTCTCCAAGATGCAGTTACTAGACCTAATGGTTTTCAAGTTTCACCAGGTAAATGTGTTTTCCACTTCTACAAGTTATGAAAACATCACCATATTAATATTTTTTTAATACAGGTAAGTTTTACTTAGTTGATGCTGGATATCCAAATCGACCAGAATATATTTATCCATATCAAAGTGTAAGATACCATCTATCTGATTATGTTAATGATAGAGTTCCTCGTAATGTTGTAGAAAATTTCAACTATAGACATTCACAACTGAGAACAGTCATTGAGCGTGCATTTGGAGTTGTGAAACATCGATTCTCAATATTACGTGGTCAAATGCCATATCCATATGAAACACAAGTGAAGATTGTCATCGCATGTTTTTTGTTTCATAATTTTATTCGTAAGACTAATAAGGAAGATTTACTTGAGGACTTGCTAGATGAGTTGGAAGAGTTAAATATTATTGATGACATACAGCCAATGGGAGAGATACATATAGAAAGCAATGCCCAGGTTTGAATGACTCAAGAACAAAGAAAAGAAATGACAGATAAGATGTAAGAAGATGTGATGATGGCAATGTGGGATGGAAGAACTGGATGATATTATTTGGTATTGTAATATTTCAATTAAGATATATTTGTATTTTCTGAATATTAGTTGTAATAAACTTTTGTCAGAATTTTCATTAGAATTTTCCGTCCTGCACTAAACCCCTCTCAGAATTTTCCTTTTCCTTTCCGTTACAAATTTTTCATTTAATTTCTGTCAGAATTTTCCTTTTCCTTTCCGTCAGAATTTTCCGTCATGCACTAACAAACCCTTAGTCTAATCAAAGTTTTTGATTTTTTTATATTTATTTTTTCCATTTTAAATTTAAAAAAATTATAACATTTTTGATAATCAATTTATCATTTAAATACATTATTTTATTTATAAATACATAAACATCAAACATAAGTCATCATTCATAAATCATGATTCATCACATTAACATTAATATCATGACATCATCAATGTACAATTCATGATTCATCATTCATCATTCATCAACACATTCAAACACAAGTCATAAAGTTAAAATAATTATTTTATTTCTAAATTTAAATTAAAAATACATTATTTTTGTAATTACATTAAATATTTTTACATTTAATATACATAATTATATTTAAACATTTAAATTTATAAATTCATCAATGAAGTTATCTTATTGTTCACGAATATGAGTAAGCTCTTAGTCTTTAGCACATTAATGTTTCTAAAATATCATCTTTTAATATTACTTCTATTATCTAATATATTACCATTAATACTAAATATTTGTTCACATGTTACAGAAGAAGTTGAAATTATTAATAAATCTCTAGTCATTAATGATAAAATAGGAAATGTGCGTTTTTGTGTATTTCACTAATTTATTACATCAAAATCTAGAAAATTAGGATTATCTCTTATTAAATAAATATGATTAAAATTATTAAAATTGTTTAATTCTTTCCTATTTGTTACATTAAAATCATTATGTTCATCATCAAATATACTATAATCAATTATTGATGATGATCACAATTGTTGTGAAAAGTAAGATATTTTGTGTTTGTTGTATTTTATATTTTGTAGCATACATATCAAACATATTATTTAAACTTTATTCTATATTTTCAATTGTTTAAACAAGGTTGTATTACATTTATTAATTTTTTAACAAATTTTACTTTAGTCTTAGGATTTAAACAAACACTTAATATATATAAGAGATGTATCTTATTTCAATATATATATATATATATATATATATATATTTTTCGTTGATTTCAACATTTGATTTTTACAAATGTTGAAAAACATACATAGACTTATAGGTTAGGCTTGAAGGTTAGCTTGAGCATGACTTGTGGGCCAACCTAACTTGGCTTGAATCATCTTGTAAGTCAGTCTAACTTGTGGCTTGATTTTTTAATATATTGTAGTCTAGTTTGATTTGATTTTTTAAATTAGGTCAGGTTGGGCTAGCCCATTATGGTTTAGGTTGAGCTCATCTGCAATGGTCCAACCCAATTGACACCTTTATTATGGTATATTTACACCTACTACCAAGTACCCACTCCTATAAGAACTTTGGATTTAATTGTATTTGTGTGGGAGTAGAATCAAGATGGGTGACCACTTGGGAAGTTCTTGTGTAATGCTTATGGCTAGTAGTATTGGCTTTGCTCAAACATTGGCAACCTATAGGTGTGTATACCACTTACTCAATTCACGTGCCAACATTGCAGGTCTTACCTTAGTAATCTCAACTGAGTTGGTGGATGGAGCCACTTAGGGTACCTCCAACTAAGTTGGAAATCTCTACATGACAAAGTGTGTGATACTTAGAGAAATCTACCATGTTGGGGTATAGCAAAGTTTCGTACAAGCTTTTGACTTCTTGGATACTCGATGTATATCAGGTCGTTTGAGTATTCATCGAGACTTACATGTTATCACCTTCATGAATACTCTTGAAGGATAAAAAAAAGAAAAAAGAAAAAGTTGTTTAAAAAAAAAAATTTGACACCTCTAGTTGCATATAATGATTTTTCTATTGTTCCTTTTGTAGATTAAAAATTTGACCTAATACACGCATTTGCTCATCTTACAAGGTAGATGTTATTTTTTCATTCCATTGGATTCGGTCCAAATTAATAAAATGTGAATTAGTTACACTTTTAATTGTTGATCTTAAGTTTCATCGTAAAATACTCAATTTAAGATGAAATCAATTTGAGAAATACTATGGTATCCATGCTCTACAAAGAAATAACTACATTTTGATAATTATAGTTCACTGTTTTTAGTTGGGATTTTGAGCTCCGAATAAATGATCAAAGATGCAAAGATTTTAGTATTCCATGTAATTCACTATATTCTTGAGAGTGCTATAGGCCTAGATGATATACAAAATCAATGACGGTACGGAGGTTGCAGCCATTGCTATAGTACAATAGTTGTGATTCTTTTTTCTGTAGCATCCATAGAAAAATGTGGTCGGTGTTTTTGTTTCCTCAATCGAAAATTTTCAAATGACTCAAAATTCTAAAAATATACTAACCCTTGTAAGCAAGTTGGTGCAATTGGTAGTTTCACAATTTCATATGCAGTAACAAGTGCAAGAATTTAAAGTTCATTTTGGTAGTTAATGATTACTCTTCCATCGGATCTGTATCGAATTTCTATTGTAACTTGAACATATGACTTTGAAAAAATATATAAATTATGTTAATATACTATGCAAAAAAAAGTGTAATTGAAAAGAATGGACTTTTAAGGAAGGCACAGATTAAAAAGACAAGTAATGTAGTCTTGACATGCCAAAAGGAAAAGAAAAGAATCTAAATCACTATCATAGAAAGGTTTGCTAAGGGATTAACAAAATTTAAGTATGAGCAAAATGTTTAGAGTAAAAAAGTACATAATATTAAGGCTTAATTAATAGTTTATGACATTATTTAGCTTATTAGATAGGAATTAGACCATTATGTTACATTTATGCAAATTTGAGGTTTAATTGAAGAATATATATAATTTGAAGGAATTAATGTTAATTATCATTTTGAAATTATTGCAAGATCTCTGTTTAGACTTCAAAGTTTACATTTTTTATATGTTAATTTATGCATTTTATAGATTATAATTGCAATTATATCTAATTTAATGAAGAATGTATGATAATTATGATTTTAAGGTTTTACATGTTTTAAATGGTTAAATAATGCATAAATTGATATATGATAATTATTATATAAAATATGTTTGACGAAAAAATATCTTATATGATTTTATAGGAAGAATTGAAGACATTGTAAATTTCATTCTTAAAGTAGAGTTCAAGAAGGAAAAAAGACGAGAATAATTAATTTCAAGGTTAAGTAAAAAGTTGTATAGTTAAGATTAAGTGTAAAAAAGTCGAAGAGGATTGCTAAAAAACTCATATAGTTATGATTTATGCATGTGTGTTTTAAAAGTTATAAGTTTTCATGTGTAGTTTTGAAAAACTAAAAGAATTATAATAACTATTTGAGTTTTATGTATAGATAATAGATAATTATTTGAGTTTTGTAAAATGACTAATGATTATAAAATTATAGATCACGTGTTTTTCAAGTGTCAAAACTAGAAGGGTTATGTGCTAATTGTTCGAGTTTTCATAAGTGTTATAGGATAACTATTCGACAAAGACGGTGACTTATGGAAAAAAATTCAACACATCTCTAGAAGCTTATTCTTGCTAGATTTACAATGAAGAAAAGAAGAAAGATTGCATGAGACAACGTGAAAATATACATGATGACAATTTCTAAGAAGGAATGACATTAAAAGACATTTTTATTCCAAAGGATGCAATGAATGATGTGGCAAAGATCGTAGACTGAAATAGAGAAATACAATAGGTTCATTAATAAATTTGGTTGCAATGCATTCTTACGAGACATCTAATCATTATTATAAATACAACTTTATCTTCTTCTTCTAGCTCTCTCCCCCCACTTTGTCCAACAAATTTTACTTCATTTTCTTTTTATTGCACCCATTCATTTCATCTGAGAAGTAAGTGATGCCCCTTTTTCTTCCATTTCCCTGTTCATCCATTTGGAACTTCCTTGCCTAAGCGTATCATTGAAGGATGGAAATTTAGAAATTGGCCATTTCGTCTTCTTCACTTGGTGGAAGAGCCATGGAAGTGATGCTCCTTGGAAGCCCCATTTGATTGCAGGAGTATATCATCTCAAAAGTGGTACACTTAGAGTGATACAAAGTATCTCTTGAGCAAGTTTTGAAGGAAGGAATTCATGTGGAGAAAATAGGTGTTCATTTCATTTTTCTTTTTATTTGTAATGTATACGTTGTGAGTGTTTATATGAATGTTTTTATGTTCGTATATGTTATATGTTGGCTTTGAAAAATTAAAGAGATGTATGTTAATGCTTGTTTGTGTGTTAGTTGTGTGTAATAGTGTTGTGTGCATTTCACCCATAAAAATTAGAATAATTTTTAATTAAACCAATAAACTTTTGAATAAATTTTCAACTATCAATTCTAATGTTAAAATTACAATGATATTTCTTAAAACCAAGTAAAAATTAACATAGAAAACTAATTTGCCTTTAGTTTTACAAATATTTCTAGAAATTGTAGGAGTTCCTAGATTTAATTAAGTAAATTTAAGTTAAAAGTTATAAAGTGTTTTCCCTTGAATTTTAGGAATAATTAAGAAATTTACTTAAGACTTCATAAGATTGCACTTAAATTAAAATAAAATTTAACAAACAATTTACCCTTTCCTTAAAGACAAACCCATACTTATATGCTACTACTTTGGATACCATGCACTTGTGGCAAAATTATAAACATAAAGAATAAATTTTTGGTGTCGTTGTCAGGGATTGGTGTTAAATTATTGTTGAATTTTAATTCATAATCAATAGGATTTTAGTAGAATTTTTCTAGATTTATATTTAAATTATTATTAGTGTTATTTCCTTGTAATTTTTCTTTACTTACAAATTTTACTTAATTGCATTTTCTTTGTTATAGAAGTTATTAATTTTATTTCTAGTACAAATTTTTATTGTTTATGTAGGATCATTGTATCACAAGAGGTGGGGGTGAATTGTGTATTTAGTAATTAAAATTACCAGCAGATAAAACAAGAGCACAAAACACACGTAAATAAAATTATATTCTTTATAAACTTTAAAAAAAGAATTTACAATATCTTTTTAGCTCAATTCTCTTCTTGTTGGTTTTGATATAGTAATGTCCGATATACAATTTAAATAAAAAATGAAGTCCTTATTCAAAGTTAATTTCGAATTGTATGAAACCTGATCTTTATGTATGTAGCTCCTTTTCTTTCTTTTTGCTTAGCTCCTTTTCGAATTTACAATATCTTTTCATCTCTTCTTTAGTTGTCGAATTTCTAGACTTCTTGCGTTTGTAGTTCTTTTTCTGAAATTGCTTGGAATTCCGAACTTCTTCTGATGTTGGAGAATTTTTTTAGATTTGATATGTAGTTGAATATTTAGATTAGATATTTGAGATTTAGGATTGAATATTAAGACTTGATCTTAATTAGGGATTGGAATCAGGATGATCGTAATGTAGCTCGTATCCTCTATTTTTAATAGTCGAACTTTGACTTCACGTTCAATATGTTCATCCACTTAATCCATAATCCACGTATTAATTTTTTAATTCAAATTATCCACAATTTCTACTATCTTTTTGAATTTCCACTTTCTCCACTATCATTTTGAATTTTCACGATTTCCACTCATAGATTCACCGAAACTTTATCTTTCTAGAGTTTTGTAGAATATCTTCTAAGTCATTGTTTTAGTCGAACACTTATCTTTAAAGTCCTGTAAAAACTATAGTAGGTGCATTTACACCTACTACTAAGCACCCACTCTTGTAAGAACTCTAAAGTTAACTATGTTTGGGTAGGAGTAGAACCAAGATGGGTGACCATCTAGGAAGTTCTCGTGTAGTGCCTATAAGTAGTAGTGCTAGCTCTGCTCAAGTATTGGCAAGCTGTAGATGTATGTACCACTTACCTAATTCACGTGTAAAATACGTGACTAAACAAAAAAAACTTATCTGTTCGTTAGTCATTTTATAAAACTTGAACAGTTATCTATTCATGTGTATAAAAACTCGAATAGTTATCTAACTCTTCGATTTTCATTACTGAACGCATATGGAAAACACGTGACAACTTAAAACATTAAAAACACATGTGTAGATAACTTAACTAAACAAGTTTTTAACATAACTCTTTGACTAAATCAAAACGTTAACTATCCGAAAGTTTATTTATTTGAAAATCTAACTATCTGAAAACTTTAACTATTTGAAATTTTAAAAGAAACTTTCTGATAATTTGTCAACATTTAATTACGTGACTATTATACTTAGAAAAATATTATTTAGACTTATTTAAAAACGTTAATAAAGTATTTATCATCAAAACAAAATTCCTAACAGTTTATTTCCAGAATTTTAGGTAGTTTTTGTAGTTTTTTTTTAGGTTTCGTAAACTTATCAACATAACATTGTGAATTGGCACATGATAATTTTACACCTTTAAACTTGTAACTTAACGAGTTGTTATTATGCACTTGTATATAATATAAATATGTGCAAATAAAATATATCATGTTTAACACTATAAACCACTTGTAAACTAGGTTTTTGATCTTTTAGAAATTGTAGGATTGTATGGCTACACAAGAGGGGGGTGCATTGTGTTTTTCAACATTTTCGAATATAATTGAAACTTTAAAACTCAAAAACAAGTCGAGACAATGTTTTCATAAAATCATTTTTATTCAAGGTTTCAATTACAATATACAATTCAATTCTCCTCAGAAATTGTAGATGCAATTATATCTCGATACCATATATCATCTAAACAATTTCATAACTACAAACAGAGAAAACTAATTTACAAAATTTAAAACATTTCTCCCTGTTTGAGATCTTTCTTCTTCTTCTTTTTTCTTCAACAATTCTTTAGTGACGAATATTTTGTCTTTTTATGCTTCACCGAATTTGCTTTCTTCTGATACTTTAAATCTTCAGTGACGTAAATCTTACCTTTTTATGCTTCATTGAATTTTCTTCCACCTGAGAGATTTTCCTCGAAGAGGTGTTTTTGATTCCTGAAAAAAATTTTCGTTTTGTATGTAAGGATAATTTGATCAACGAGAATTTTATGCCTTTTATACTGTATATTCATTTCATACATATCCTTCACGTTTAATCACTACTAGTTTTCCACTTCTTCATGTCTTTTCTTTTTCCTTCATCTAAATACACACGTTCTGACCCACGTTTACATTTCGAATTTTCTTTAATTATCAATCTTGGATCTCTGAAAAATTTCCTGCAAAATAAACTTTCTCGTCCAAAATTTTTCATCAGTATAATAAGAAGTCATTACCTTAATGTTAACTAAACGAGTAACATAAGTATATATATAACTTAACGTTTCTAACTTAATAAGTTCTTCATGTGCCAATTCATGTGACTAGTACTATAGCTAACTCAACGAACTAAGTCCGTGGTGTTACGCTAACTCAATGAACCATCTTCATTGTGTTACGATAACTGAACGAACTAGTAATAAACAAATGTTTTTATTACAAGAATTTTACCACGTGCAAAAAATAAGAACTTAAGTTTATAATGCTAACCTAATGCGTTGCCTTAGTGTTCAATATAGCAACTCAACGCGTTTAGTTATGTTAACTTAACGAGTTAAACATGTGCACCTCATGTGATACAATATAATATTCGTAACTTATAATTTCACTACATGTATAACACTAACTTAACGAGTTCGTCTCTTCTTTTACTTACTAACTTAACGAGTTTTCACGTGACATATTTTAACCTTTAAGTCTCTAACTTAACGAGTTCTCACGTGACTTCTATATAAATAACACTCTAACTTAACGAGTTGTCTTAACGTGCACTATACATGATACACAAAATATAACTTTAAAATATATCATGCTTTTCAATAAAAAAACACTCGTTAACTTAACGTTTAGTTAAATGAGAAATTAATGCAACTAAACGACTAGTTATTAACTTAGCATAATTTCAGATCCAATACAGACAAGTATTTATATCAGTAAACTTTTTCTGTATTAATTGATGATTTTAATTTCTTTTCACAAGCAATAGTAATTGAGCAAATATGATTATTTTCATTTAGCACACATCATCAAAACAAAATACTCAACAATCTCCCCCTTTTTGATGATGACAAAATCATATTAAATCAATTATGAAATATATTTAACTCAATAAAGTACCTTTGTTGGGTTAACTTTTAATTCAACACTTGTTTGTTGACTTAAGTTCACTTAAGCTTATTTCTATTATTTGTGTAAATTTCACCTCTCAGAAATAAAACTTTTAGATGCTAATAATTATATAAGTATCATTTCTTTACCTTTCATTATATAATTTAATAACCATATAATTTTCTTTCAAATTACATTATCATCTGTCAAATTACAATAACCATATAAATATCATCTCCCTTTATATTATATGCAATTTTAGTCATAATCATCTTTCTATAATATTTCTCCCCCTTTTTGTCATTAATCAAAAAGATAATTACAGAGAATATATATAGTAAGAGATATATTTACAACAATGCTTTCTGTAAACAATAATAAGAATAGAATGCATTTACAGAAAAATGTATTGTTCAATGAATTAAACTATGAATACAAACATTACATTTTGTATTCAGAAACAAGCAAATAGAAAGTTATCGATCTCTCCTAAGTATATGACTTATAGCATTACATATTTTATCTCTTAGATGCCTAATATCATTTCTGATGTCGTTAAGCATTGCATCTAAGTCAGGAGGTAGCTGGAGTTGCTGTTTTGCTTGAATTGAATAACTTTGTTGTTGTGGTCTTGTACAATCAAGTTGTTGTTGTTGTTGTTGAGGTTTATGCATGGTTTGAAATTTTTGCAAATCTTTTATACTAAATGCTCTCATGCCTTTAGTTTCAAAGGGCCAGTCGGATAAATTCAATTGGCTTGCAAGGATTCTATATACAACATCACCATAAAATAGCTTTGAACTCATATGCTGTAGTTGAAAAGTAAAAACATCATACCAATTGATTTGAATTCTATTCATCAGACCATAAGTTGCATATAAACAGCTTTTGCTAACTTCCATATTGTGTTCAACTCTTTGAAATAAATTTGCATGCAATATATTTGAACTCTTTGAAATAAATTTGCATGCAATATATTTGTAATTAACCTTGCCTCTACATTCAGATTTTCCATTAATCTCATTTCAGAATATACATCTGGAAATTTTGATAAAGATTGAATGTTCCATTCCAGTTGTCTAATCATGTCAAATCTGTTTGTAACAACAACACCTTCATTCTTTAATCCCAATACTTCAAAAATTAACTCAATAGACAATATAAACTCTTGTTGATTTATTTGAGTTTTTAGAAAATTTCCATTCTTGACCAGATTGCTATAAAAAGCTGCAATAAGCTTTGTGTATTGTTTCCATTTCGTTCCAACTGACAAGAATTGAATGAGTCCTTGATACTCAAATAGATCTCTTATTTCCATCAAATTTTTGAATTTTATTGGTCGAGCATGTAGAATCTGACATGTAATCAGATTATTATATTTATGCAATGCTTCTTCAAATCTAAAATGAATTGAATTACCTTGAATTTGTAATACTATACACAAAGAAGGTGATACCTGAAGCCTTGATTCAGAGTTTAATTCATCTTCAGGAACCTCTTCTTCAAAATGAATGTCATGTTGTTCCTCTGTCAAAATATTATTTTGAAGCTGCTTAAGTAAGCTTGATTCTTTAGCTTCAAAAATGTAAGGAACATTGTCAATATGCTCAACATTCATCTGTTCAGTCTCTATAGAATGATTAGAGTTCAATGTTTCCATCAATTCGATAGCCAGTGTATCTGTCTGTAGTTGTTCATTTTGTTCAACAGATATTTCCATTAATACATGCTGTGAATTCTCAGACTCTGCTCCTATAGATTCTGAAGAAGGCTAGTTAACGTTTAGCTCTTCTGGAGTCTTAACATTTTCAATATCTACTACTTCAGACAATTCAGCCTGTGAATTAGTTACTGCCTCAACATTGTCAATTATATCTGCAATAACTTGTTCAATGTTAGGTGCCTGATGCTCTAATTTTTCAATTTCTGCATCATCAGGACTTGAACTAATAGAAAAACTTGAGCTCATATTTGACTTGTATTTCTTCTCAAGTTTTCTAGCTAGAGAAAATAAAGTCTCATTATCATCATCAGTTTCAGTATGCTCAGAACTGATGAGTTTATCAGATGCACAATAAGGTACAATGTCTAGACATACATTGTCCTTTGGAAATAAATTTTCATCTGATTTTCCTTTTTCAAATAACTTTGTCTTGGAAGACATAATTTTTCTAACTTTTCTTCTACTATAAAATTTCTGTTTCTCCTCTTCAAGTATTGCTGTTTTTTTTTTCAAATTGCTCCATAAAAGTTTTCTACTTTAATTTTTCAAAAGCACTTTCTATGGCTATAGCTTTTCGAAGATTGTCAACTTTTCTTTTATCTACAGCAATATGTGATTCTACTTGTTTTGAATATAAAGGAGTAGGGATAACTGATTCATGCTCTTCCTCAAATGCATGTAGTCTTGTACCGTTTATTGGTATTTGAGTTCTAGTTGAAGTACCTACACCTTTTTTCAAATATTTTGCAAACTACTCGAGAAATGCAATCTCATCACATTTCATTCTGTATTCTCTATCATATTTACTACGAATACCCATGTATGTAATATTTGCATCAGTATGTTGAAGTTCTTGTCTAACTTCATCTAATATACCCTGAGGAAAGAAGTAATCTCTATAAATTTCTGCTAACCTTTTGTCTACTCGAAATATTTTCTTGAACCAAGTGCGTGGAACTTCATCATTTTCTATTTCTTTTCCTTTTGCATCTCCTCTGCTTTTGCCTTTTCCTCTACCACGACTTTTGTAGAACTTGGAGACCATCGTCGCAGGTTGTAACAGCAACAAGCGAGAAATATTTTCTTGACAAAGTTTACAAATAACCTAAGTGCCCGTGCAATAAGTGTTTAAATAGGGTTTTAGGCGAATAACTTAACGTGAAGAGAAGTCAGATTTAGATACTAAATAAATATTGAATAAAGTTTATTCAATCAAGGTACCCAAAATATTCAAGTATAACTCATTGAGTTAACTAACCTAATGAGTAAAACGTTGTCTAGAGGTAGTTTTACACGTTACCTTATCTAACATAACGTTTAGTTAGTATAATTAAAACAATTTTCGGATGCTTCCAACTGAAACATTCCAAACACATCACAATAGCTATACCTTATCATTTTCTTGAGAACATTGTAAACTATTCTAACATTCCTGTCCTTTGAATCTAAAATAGTTTATTTGTCTTTTTAAATTATTTCATCAAGATTTTAAGAGGACATTAATTCAGATTAACCAAGATTTGTATTCTGAATTATATTAATCTATTTTTGGACATTGTTAATCCTCCCCCTACAAATATACTTCTTATATATTCAATAACATACAAAATATACTTGTATAACAATAGATGTTAAGTATAAGTATACTTTTAAATTTTCTTTTCAGAAACTTTCGCTATTTTGACTTCATCAAAAATGATTTCCAGAATCAATTCCTACTGTATATGAACCAAAACACAACTTTGAACTCAATATGATTAATTCAAGGAGAATAAAAGAATGTATCTCAAATAAATGTTTTCAAAAGTACTAATGTTGATTCAATAAATCAGTAGTCATATTGGTAGAAATTATATTCGATTCAAAGATATCTGTAATTAATGAACAACTTTTTCTTTTCAAAATAGTAAATATTGATAATTTTCTTTAAAAGTTAGTTTGAAAATCTTGAATCATACAAGAGCTTTCTAATGTACCCGTATAATGAGCTTTCAGTCAACAATCCCAGATCTGATCAGGACCTTAGGTTGCCAGATTTAAATAATCCTTTTTTAGGACAACAATCATTACATACCTACCTGCTCAAGTACAAAAGGCTCATGATCAAACTGATCAATAAACTCTCAAAGATTTTCACTTTGTAAGCACTTTTCATTTTAAGCACAGTATATATGTATTTCATTAATATAGATGCAATAAAACACAAATCTCATACAATTTTTACTTCTATGATTTTACTAAGAATATGAATCAGTTTCAATAAGCTTATACTTTTGATTAACAATTTAAGATGAGTTACATATAACTTATTTTACAAGTTTAATCAATTAAGTCAAATTTATGCATGATCATATGCACTTTCCTAGATTCAAAGAAAACACTTAATCAAAATTTCAAAATGTCAGAAGTATTTAATGTTTTTCATTTACACTTCCACTTAAAATCGTAAAAACCATTAAAATTGATAAACTACTTAAAATCAATAAGATACTACTATGATTTTACAATAAATACATAGTATCTTAAGCAGCAGTTTAGATATTTATGATAAGTGTATAATATCTATGAGGTGAACAACATCATTAATACTATTTATATTTTTATGTGGAGTTTAAGTATTTTACACATCACATAGCCTACAAATACCTAAATTTAATCTAATATTGTAGAATGTATTTTCGTCTAGAGGTTTTGTAAATATATCAGCTAATTGATTTTTACTAGACACAAATTCTAATTTAATTTTTCCTTTAATTACGTTATCTCTTAGAAAATGATGTCTAACCTCTATATGCTTAATCCTTTTATGCTATAGATATGCATCACTAGTTTCAACTAGCAAACATGAATTTAAATCAACTACACTAGAAGGTAAAGATAAAATACATATAGAACCTTTTCTTTTAGCAATAAACTTAATTTCATCTGTATTTTTATCAATAATTTTGCATACATTATCTTCAAACACTACATAATATCCATTTTCAGTTAGTTTTATAACACTCAGTAAATTAAATCCTAAGTTTTCTACATATAGTACATTCGAAATAACACAAGATAGAGTTATTTAAACATTGCCTATACCTATGATTTTATCTTTGATTTTGTTTCCAAATGTTACACTTCCTTTCATGGTATTTGTAAAATTTTGTAGTAGACTTTTCTGTCTAGTCATGTGACTTGACGCTCCACTGTCCAAGATCTATTTTGATGTTGTTTCCTCCTGCAAAATAAATTAAGAAAATCTTTTTCTTGGTACCCAATGTTGTTGAGGACCAAGTTCAATAAACGTATATTTCTTTTTTTGTTTAAAAATAGTTTAACATTATCATTTACATTCTTATTAGTTATAAGTACTATAGACTTATTTTTAACATCATACTTACTTATAACATTATTGCTCTTATAATCATTCTTTTTGTTTTCAGATGTAGTATAACCAAGACCAAATCGATTTTTATCAGATGTTAATTTATTTTGGTCATGCTCATACATTTCAGTGAGTTCATACCAAGATTTTGTACTAGTATTAACATTTTCCGTACATACAAAATCTTTTTCTGCATAAGAATTTTTAGATTTATCACATGTAGAGTGAGTAATAGGTCTAACACCAGTGTTTTGAATTACATGCTTGGGTTTCTGAATTTTTAGTTTACTACAATTGTCTAAAATTTTAGGGATATTAGAAACTGAATTTCTAGAACAAGAAACAAGATTTTTAGAAACATTAATAGTCATGTTAGAAGTACAATTTGAGAAATCACATTGATTTATATTATTACTACATGATTCATCCCTTGAAGTACCTACTTCTACATATTTATTACCTTGTTTCATGATAAAAGGAATTTTAGTCTTAGATTTACTTGAATTGCAACTAATAAATCCTTTATTGGCTTGAGATTTAGGATATTCAGGATAATCAAATCCTAAGCCAAATTTATATGACACCATAGGGGTACTAGTTAGTTTGTCTAACTTAGTTTGACTTAAATTCTATTTCTCAATGGTAGAATTTAAATCTAGCTCTCCTAGTTTTAATTTATCTATCTCTAATTCAATTTCATTTATATTGTTTTTCAATATTTCATTTTCAGATTCTATCTTTAATTTTTTAGCATTTGTATTCTGTATTTGTTCATGCAAGACACATTCATTAACTCTAAATTTATGCAAATCTCTAGCATGATTTTCATTCATATTTAAACTTTTCTAAAGTAGTATACAAGAAACTATTTTCTTCTTCCACGATGGATAAAGAGTTTCTAATATTTTTATTTTTCAATTTACAAACTTTAAGTTTTTGTAATAATGCATGATAAGCACATAATAATTCATTAAAGTTAAAATCTGAATGACTTTCAGGATCAGATATTACCTCAGACTCATCTGCCATGAAGCACACATGAGCAACGTCTTCTAACTATTGTTCTCCTTCTAAATGTGAAGATTTTGATGATGATTTCTCAGATTCAAACTCTTCAGACGTGTCATCCTAAGTGACCTTCAAAGCCTTTTTCTTGTAAAACTTTTTCTAAGTTTTATGAGCCATCTTCTTCTGATTTGTCTTACTTTGCTTTTCATTTTTCCTTATAGGACAATCTAGAGAAAGATGTCTAGGTTTCTTACAATTGTAACATACATACTTTCTAGATAAAGAATTCTTGTTATTTAGTAATTTTGACGTTGAGAGTTTGTCATTTCTGTTCCTTTACTGCTTCCTAGCTTTCCATGCTTTTTTGAATTTCCTAGTCAGCAAAATCAAATCCTCGTCAGAATCAGTAGATAAATCAAAATCTAAATTAATTTCGAAGGCTATTTATTTCTTCATTTTTGGTTTGTTGTGACTGAGTGATTCATTTAATTGAACTTCATAAGCTGTTAAGTTTCCTATAAGTTCATTCATGGTATAAACATTTAAATCTCGTGATTCCTCTATTGATGTTACTTTCTGAGACCATTTAAAACTTAGGGATCTGAGAATTTTCCTCACCAAATCCTTCTATTTAAAATTCTTTCCTAAGCATTTTAAAGAGTTTATGATATCAAGAAATCTGGAAAACATCTCAGAAATACTTTCGTCTTCATGCATCGTAAAGAGTTCATACTTATGAATCAACATGTTTATTTTAGTCTCTTTAACTTGAGAAGTACCTTCATGTGAAACTTCTAATGCATGCCACACCTCATAAGCAGATTTATATGTCGACACTTTACTGAACTACTCATAACTCAATGCACAAAATAAAATATTTAAGCCATTAGCATTCAGAGTTTCATTTTCTTTTTCAGTAATTGTCCAAGAATTATAAGGGGTAGATAATAGAGTATATGGTTTAGAAATCATGAACCACAACTTATGATCTATACTTTGAAGAAAAACTGTCATCCTATATTTCCAATATTCAAAATGTTTTCCATTAAATAAAGGAGGACGATTAAGATTTTGACCTTCATATAAAGAAAAATTACCATTTCCAGTAGCCATCTTACCTTAGATTTTTCAACCTATTTGATTTTAAACAGTCTAAAAATTTTAAAACACCTTGAGCCTTAAATCAAGAAAGTTAAACGTATGCTCAGATGTTAATGTCTGTTTAAAAACAAGGAAGGCAGAATAAGCAATGATATTAAATAAGTTGGTATCGATTTTATATCAAGGATTATTAACAAAGCTCTAATACCACTTGTAGGATCGTATGGCTACACAAGAGAGGGGTGAATTGTGTTTTTCAACATTTTCGAATATAATTGAAACTTTAAAACTCAAAAACAAGTCGAGATATTATTTTCATAAAATCATTTTTATTCAAGGTTTCAATTACAATATACAATTCAATTCTCCTCAGAAATTGTAGATGCAATTATATCTCGATACCATGTATCATCTAAACAATTTCATAACTACAAACATAGAAAACTAATTTACAGAATTTAAAACATTTCTCCCTATTTGAGATCTTTCTTCTTCTTCTTCTTCTTTCTTCTTCAGCAATTCTTTAGTGACGAATATCTTGTCTTCTTATGCTTCACCGAATTTGCTTTCTTCTGATACTTTAAATCTTTAGTGACGTAAATCTTACCTTTTTATGCTTCACTGAATTTTCTTCTACTTGAGAGATTTTCTCGGAAGAGGTGTTTTTGATCCCTGAAAAGATTTTTCGTTTTGTATGCAGGGATAATTTGATCAACGAGAATTTTATGCCTTTTATATTATATCTTCATTTCATGCATATCCTACACGTTTAATTACTACCAATTTTTCACTTCTTCACGTCTTTTCTTTTTACTTCATCAAAATACACATGTTCTGACCCACACTGACATTTCGAATTTTCTTTAATCATTAGTCTTAGATCTCTGAAAAATTTCCTACAAAATAAACTTTCTCGTCCAAAATTTTTCATTAGTATAATAAGAAGTCGTTACCTTAATGTTAACTAAACGAGTAACATAAGTATATATATAACTTAATGTTTCTAACTTAACAAGTTCCTCATGTGCCAATTCACGTGACTAGTACTATAGCTAACTCAACGAACTAAGTCCGTGGTGTTACACTAACTCAATGAACCATCTCCGTTGTGTTATGATAACTCAACGAACTAGTAATAAACAAATGATTTTATCACAAGAATTTTACCACGTGCAAAAAATAATAACTTAAGTTTATAACACTAACCTAATGCGTTGCCTTAGTGTTCAATATAGCAACTCAACGCGTTTAGTTATGTTAACTTAATGAGTTAAACATGTGCACCTCACGTGATACAATATAACATTCGTAACTTATAATTTCACCACGTGTATAACACTAATTTAACGAGTTTGTCTCTTCTTTTACTCACTAACTTAACGAGTTCTTACGTGACTTATTTTAACCTTTAAGCCTCTAACTTAACGAGTTCTCACATGACTTCTATACAAATAACATTCTAACTTAACGAGTTGTCTTAACGTACACTATACATGATATAGAAAATATAACTTTAAAATATATCATGCTTTTCAATAAAAGAACACACGTTAACTTAACGTTTAGTTAAATGAGAAATTAATGCAACTAAACGACTAGTTATTAACTTAGCATAATTTCAAATCTAATACAAACAAGTATTTATATCAATAAACTTTTTCTATATTAATTGATGATTTTAATTTCTTTTCACAAGCAATAGTAATTGAGCAAATATAATTATTTTCATTTAGCAAACATCATCAAAACAAAATACTCAAGAGAAATGATATTTAATTAATGTTAATTCCATGAATTTATTTATATTCTTTAATTAAGGCATGTAATCATGTAATTATAACATAATGACTTAATTCTCATATGATAAGTTAAATATTATGCAATTAATCATTCATTAACCATTAATATTATGCAATTTTTCATTCTAAACACTTCCCCCATACCTAACTTTTGTTAATCCCTTAGCAAACTAATATGATCTCCTTAATTGGTCTTTCTAAGTGCTAGAACTATTTCTTTTCTTCATAAATCTGTATCCTTTTTGAAAATATATTCATCTTATATCTTCAAAATACTAAAATTAGATTAATATTAAGATATTCTTTGTAAATCAGTAATCTAATTTAACATTGTTCTTCCTCCCCATCTTACAAATATATTTCAAAAATACTTAAATTACATATAAAATATACTTGCATAAAATAGATGGTAGTTATATTATCATTTTTTTTTCAAACATTTGTTATCCTGAATTTCCTAATATGATTTTCAAAATAAATTTCAATTGCATACAAATCAAAACACAACTCAACTTAATAATTAAAACAAGAAGAATAATGATGTAGGATCGAATGGCTACATAAGAGGAGGGTAAATTGTGTTTTTCAACATTTTCAAGAATAATTGAAACTTCAAAATTAAAAACAAGTCGAGACATTGTTTTAATCAAATCATTTTATTTAAGGTTTAAATTACAATATACAATTCAATTCTCCTTAGAAATTGTAGATGCAATTATATAACGATACCATATTTTATCTAATCAATTTCATAACTACAAATAGAGAAATCTAATTTATGGAATTTAAAACATTTCTCATTGTTTTAGATTTTTCTTCTTCTTGTGCAATTCTTTAGTGACAAATATCTGACTTTCTCTGCTTCATTAAATTTACTTTCTTATGATTCTTTAAATCTTCAGTGACATATATTTGACTTTCTCTTCATTGAATTTTCTTTTATTTGAGAGCTTTTCCCTGGAGAGGTGTTTTGATCCTTGAAAATATATTTCGTTTGGTGTGCAGGAATAATTGATGAACGAGAATTCTATACCTTTTATACTACATATTCATTTCATGCATATCCTCCATGTTTAACCACAATCAATTTTCCACTCTTCACGTCATCTCTTTTTCCTTCATTGAAATACACACGTTTTGACCCACGCTTTTCTTTTCGAATTTTCTTTAATCATCAATCCTGGATCTCTGAAAAATTTCTTGCAAAATAAATTTTTTCGTCCAAAAATTTTCCATCAAGTGTAATAACAAGTCGTGTTAATGTTAACTAAACGAGTAAAACAAGTATATTTATTACTTAACAAGTTCATCATGTGCCAAATCACGTGACAAGTACTATAGGTAACTCAAAGAACTAAGTTTGTGGTGTTATGCTAACTTAATGAACTAGTAAGAATGTCTTTTGGAAGGTTAAAGGCTAACTTACCGAAAAGTGTTTAAGTATCAGATAGTTAAGTTTTCAAAGTATCCGAAATACCTTTTTATCATAAAACTAGTGAGACATGTGTCGTAACTTGGAAACGTGACTTAAGTTATCTTTTGGAAGGTTAGATGCTAACTATTTGGGTTGTTAAGTTAAATCTTAAATTTGTTTAATTTGTTTTTATGCTTATATCAATAATTACTTTTAGAAGTAAACAAACAACCTTTCACACAAATTAGACATTAATTCCAATTTGTATTTTTAACTGCAAGTGCACAATGTAATTGTATTAGTGTGCAAGTATAGGTCGATCCCATAGAGATTGAGTAAAAATTGTGTATTGTTTCGATTTTTATATTAGAGTTTATATGTGTTTAGTTAAGCACTTCGTTGAGTTACAGTTAACACAATAGACTTAGTTCGTGGAGATATAGTGAACTCAACGTATAAATCTCGTGAACTTAAGTTAACTTCACGAGCCTATTTTTCTAGTTAAATATTACTATTTACTAAGGAATTTGGCCAACCATTGGGTGGTTCCATAGATTGTAAATAACATCAATTAAGCTCTTTAATGTTAGTTAATATTAGATTTATCATTAAGCAACACTAACATTCAGATATTTCAGACAGTAACCAATAAAATCTTTAAGTATCTAGAATGAATCAATTTCAGTAAACAATAAAACTATTTCTTGAATCAAACAAACGTAAAACATTCACAATACTGATAATGATAACATTAATCACAATACCAAACAGACAATACAACACTTTAATACTAAATGTAAACACAGATAATTAGTTGTTTTTGGTATTTTTGTTTTGATATGTTTTTGAAGATGAGTGAAAGGAGAAATGTAAAAATCTCTATCGACATTAAAAACTTCCGTCATTACATGCGACGTAATTACACCACTGAAAACTTAATCACTTACAATCTTGCCTCCTCTCCCTATAGAATCGTAAATCAAGAATTGTAAGATGACCTCCTTTTCAGCATACTGACATCAACCCAAAACCATTACTAGAAGCTTTACGATCTTCTTAGATATGAGTCGGTGCTTGGTGAAAATGACTTTCCTTCCCGTGACGTGATCACTCTTCACAATGATTGTTAGTCACTATGTTTGGCTTGGAATCGACCCATATTTGGTTGTGAAAAGTTAAATCTTAAAATTGCTTATATCAATAATTTCTTTTAGAAGTAAACAAACAACCTTTCACATAAATTAGACATTAATTCCAATTTGTATTTTAACTGCAAGTGCACAATGTATATTGTATTTGTGTGCAAGTACAGGTCGATCCCACAGAGATTGAGTAAGAATTGTGTACTGTTTCGATTTTTATATTAGAGTTTATATGTGTTCAGTTAAGTACTCCGTTGAGTTACAGTTAACACAACGGACTTAGTTCGTGGAGTTATGGCTAACTCAACGGACTAACATCGTGGACTTAAGTTAACTCTATGAGCCTATTTTTTCAATTGAATATTGTTAATTATAGAGGAATTTAGCCAACCATTGGGCAGTTCCATAGATTGTAAATAACATCAATTAAACTCTTTAATGTTAGTTAATATTAGATTTATCATTAAGCAACACTAATATTTAGATATTTCAAATAGTAACTATTAAAATCTTTAAGTATCTGGAACAATTAAAGTTCAGTAAATGGTAAAACTAATTTCTATTTTCTGAATCAAACAAACATAAAACATTCACAATACTGACAATGATAACATTAATCACGATACAAAACAAATAATACAACACTTTTAATACTAAATGTAAACATAGATAATTTGTTATTTTTGGTATTTTTTTTTGATATGTTCTTGAAGATGAATGAAAGGTGAAATGTAAAAATCTCTATCGACAATAAAAACTTCTGTCACTACATGCGACGTGATTACACCACTAAAAACTTAATCACTTACAATCCTACCTCCTCTCCCTATAGAATCGTGAATCCAGAATTGTAAGATGATCTCCTCTTCAGCATACTAGCATCAACCTGAAACCAAGGTTAGAAGCTTTACGATCTCCTAAGATATGAGTCGGTGCTTGGTGAAAATGGTTTCCCTTCTCGCGACGCGATCACTCCTCACAATGGTTGTTAGTCACAATGTTTGGCTTGAAATCGACTCGACATCAGGAATGTATCCTCACAGACCTTCGATGGTTAGTTATTTTGGTGGTGGTGTGGAGCTTCAGGGAACTTCCGATGCTTCCTACAATTAGCGCGATTCTCCACATTTGCACACACACTTTCTTAGTCTTTTTTTCTTCTTTTATATTCCTTTCTGTAGTAACTACTTTTGCTTAAATGATCAGTTGGATTTCCTTCATTCATATCAACGATGGTGATTTCTTCTTCATTCCACAAGTGAATTCTTATGTGATACGTGTAATCGTGGTTTTCCTTCGAATGTCCTGTTTCTGCAACTACTATAGTGGCATATTAGAAAATAAATGGTACGTGGAGTTACAGATAACTCAACAGTCTTACTTTATTGATTTAACTATAAAACATGTGCAATAAAGAAATAATTAGTTCAGATGTTTCGGATACTTACAAACCTTAACTATTCGAAACTTATATGCATTTTGGATAGTTAGCACCTAACATTCTGAAAGATAACTTAAGTCAAGTTTCTAGAATGCGACACATGTCCTCAAGCAGTTTTATGATAAAAAGCTATTTCAGATACTTAAAAATCTAACTATCCGATGCTTAGATGCATTTCGGATAGTTACTAGATAACTTACTGAACATTCACTTAAGTCATGCATTATTGTTTCAACACATGTACTCCAGGAAATAATAAAATATTCTTCTATTGTTAAAAATATAATTGTCCGGTACATATAATATAACTCTTCGAAATAATAGAAAATTTGGATCTTTAAAAATTAAAAACTTGCAACTTAACGATAGTTCAGAAATATACTAAATTAACGTTAATTTCTTGAAATTATGTAGATTCTTTTATTAAAGCATATAACAATGCAATTATAACATAATAGCTTAATTCTCATATGACAAGCTAAATACTATGCAATTAACCATCATTTAAACATTAATATTATGCACTTTTTCATTCTAAACACTTCCCCCATACTTAAATTTTGCTAGTCACTTAGCAAACTACTAAAATCTAACTAGTTGGTCTTTCTACAGTGCTAGAATTACTTCTTTAGAATACATAAATTAGATTACTATATAAATATTCTGTATTTTTTAGTAATCTGTTTTAACATTGTTCTCTCCTCTTTAACTTGCAAATATATTTAAAACACATGTAAATTACATACAAAATATATTAGCATCACATAGTTAGTAATTATATTATCATTTTTTCTTTTTTAACATCTGTTATCCTGAATTTTCCAAGATGATTTCCAGAATAAATTTCAACTACATACGAATCAAAACACAATCCAATTAAATATGATTAAAACAAGTAGAATAATGAATTATATCTCCTTCAATATCTTCTGATTTTTGATTCTGAAAAACTTTTCATTCACATATAAAAGCAGAATATATAACAAAATAACTTTTAACAACAAAACATAAATTGTTAATTCAGTGTCTTGTGTGGAACTCAGGCTCCTATGCCTTTGGTGGCTCACAAGCAAGTTAGTTGGTTTCCTAGAATAGATATCAACAAATTGGATTGTTATTTTGTTTTTCTTTTCTTATAAAATAAAACTCAAACTCAAATTTTTCTTTCTCTTTTTTCTAAAAATAAATGCACAATACACACAACATTTGTTGAGTATTTTTGTTTTGATGATGTGTGTTGAATGAAAATAATCATATTTGCTCAATTACTATTGCTTGTGAAAAGAAATTAAAATCATCAATTAATACAGAAAAATCTTACTGATATAAATACTTGTCTGTATTGGATCTGAAGTTAATAACTAGTCATTTCGTTACATTAATTTCTCATTTAGCTAAACGTTAAGTTAACGTGTGTTTTTATTGAAAAGCATGATATGTTTTAATGTTATATCTTCTATATCATGAACAGTGCATGCTTAGACAACTCGTTAAGTTAAAGTTTTGTTTGTATAGAGGTCACGTGAGAACTCGTTAAGTTAGAGGCTTAAAGGTTAAAATAGGTCACATGATAACTCGTTAAGTTAGTGAGTAAAAGAAGAGACGAACTCGTTAAGTTAGTGTTATACACGTGGTGAAATTATAAGTTACGAATATTGTACTGTATCACGTGAGGTGCACATGTTTAACTCATTAAGTTAACATAACTAAATGCATTGAGTTGCTATATTGAACACTAAGGCAACACGTTAGGTTAGCGTTACAAACTTAAGTTGTTATTTTTGCACGTGGTAAAATTCTTATTATAAAAAACATTTGTTTATTACTGAATCAGTGAGTTAAAGTTTTTTCGGAGACTTACAATCATAACTATCTGAAAGGTAACTTAAGTCATGTTTTCAGGTCTTGACATGTGTCTCACTTGTTTTATAATATAAAGAGTTTTTCGGTGACTTACATCTGTAACTATCCGAAACTTAAACTGTTTTCGGTGAGTTATCGTTTAACCTTCCGAAAGAAAGGTTAAGTTGGTTCGTTGAGTTAGCTATAGTACTTGTCACGTGAAATGGCACATGGTGAACTCGTCAAGTTAGAAACGTTAAGTTATATATATATACTTGTGTTACTCGTTTAGTTAACATTAAAGTAATGACTTCTTATTACACTAATGAAAAATTTTTGGACGAGAAAGTTTATTTTTCAAGAAATTTTTTAGAGATCCAGGACTGATGATTAAAGAAAATTTGAAATATAAACGTGGGTTAGAATGTGTGTGTTTCGATGTAGGAAAAAGAAAAGACGTGGAGAAGTGGAAAACTGGTAAGGTTAAACGTGAAGGATATGCATGAAATGAAGATACAGTATAAAAGGTATAGAATTCTTGATGATCAAATTGTCCTTGCACACAAAACGAAAAATCTTTTCAAGGATCAAACCATCCCTACACACCGAAAGAAAAAATCTTTTTTAGGGATCAAAAACACCTCTTCGGGAAAAATCTCTCAAGTGGAAGAAAATTCAGTGAAGCAAAAAAAGGTAAGATTTTCGTCACTAAAGATTTGAAGTATTAGAAGAAAGCAACTCGGTGAAGCATAAAAAGACAAGATTTTCGTCACTGAAGAATTGCTGAAGAAGAAAGAAGAAGAAGAAGAAGAAAGATCGCAAACAGGGAGAAATGTTTTAAATTCCGCAAATTAGTTTTCTTTGTTTGTAGTTATGAAATTGTATAGATGAAACATGGTATCGAAATATAATTGCATCTACAATTATATATTGTAATTGAAACCTTGAATAAAAATGATTTTATGAAAACAATGTCTTGACTTGTTTTTGAGTTTTAAAGTTTTAATTATATTTCAAAAAATATTAAAAATACACAATTCACCCTCCTCTTGTGTAGCCATACGATCCTACAAGTGGTATTAGAGCTTTGTTAATAATCTTTGATATAAAATCGATACCAACTTATTTAATATCATTGCTTATTCTACCTTCATTGTTTTTAAATAGAAATTAATATCTGAGCATACATTTAACTTTCTTGATTTAAGGCTCAAGTTGTTTTAAAGTTTTTAGACAGTTTAAAATCAAATAGGTAGAAAAATCTAAGGTAAAATGGCTATTGGAAATGGTAATTTTTCTTTATATGAAGTCCAAAATCTTAATCGTCCTCCTTTATTTGATAGAATACATTTTGAATATTGGAAATATAGGATGACTATTTTTCTTCAAAGTATAGATCAAAAATTGTGGTTCATGATTTCTAAACCATATACTCCGTTAACTACTCCTTATAATACTTGGACAATTACTGAAAAAGAAAATGAAATTCTGAATGCTAAGGGCTTAAATATTTTATTTTGTGCATTTAGTTATGAATAGTTCAGTAAAGTGTCGGCATATAAATCTGCTTATGAGGTGTGACATGCATTAGAAGTTTCACATGAAGGTACTTCTCAAGTTAAAGAGACAAAAATAAACATGTTGATTCATAAGTATGAACTCTTTAAGATGCATGAAGACGAAAATATTTCTGAGATGTTTTCCAGATTTCTTGATATCATAAACTCTTTAAAATGTTTAGGAAAGAATTTTGAATAGAAGGATTTGGTGAGGAAAATTCTAAGATCCCTAAGTTCTAAATGGTCTCAGAAAGTAACATCAATTGAGGAATCACGAGATTTAAATGTTTATACTATGAATGAACTTATAGGAAATTTAATAGCTTATGAAGTTCAATTAAATGAATCATTGAGTCACAACAAACTAAAAATGAAGAAAGAAATAGCCTTCAAAATTAATTCAGATTCTGATATATCTATTGATTCTGACGAGGATTTGATTTTGCTGACTAGGAAATTCAAGAAAGCATGGAAAGCTAGGAAACAACAAAGGAACAAAAATGATAAACCGTCAACGTCAAAATCACTAAATGACAAGAATTCTTCATCCAGAAAGTATGTATGTTACAACTGTAAGAAACCTGGACATCTTTCTCCAGATTGTCCTATGAGGAAAAATGAAAAGCAAAGTAGGACAAATCAGAAGAAGACAGCTCAGAAAACTCAGAAAAAGTTTTACAAGAAAAAGGTTTTGAAGGTCACTTGGGATGACACGTCTGAAGAGTCTGAATCTGAGGAATCAACATCAAAATCTTCACATTCAGAAGGAGAACAAGAGTTAGAAGACGTTGCTCATGTGTGCTTCATGGTAGATGAGTCTGAGGTAATATCTGATCCTGAAAGTCATTCAGATTTCAACTTTGATGAATTATTATGTGCTTATCATGCATTATTACAAAAACTTAAAGTATGTAAATTGGAAAATAAGAATATTAGAAAATCTTCATCCATTATGGAAGAACAAAATTGTTTCCTGTCTACTACTTTAGAAAAGTTTAAATGTGATAATGAAAATCATGCTAAAGATTTGCAAAAATTTAGATTTAATGTATGTATCTTGCATGAACAAATACAAAATATAAATGTTGAAAAATTAAAGATAGAATCTGAAAATGAAATGTTGAGAAACAATATAAATGAACTTGAATTAGAGATAATAAATTAAAACTGAGAGAGCAAGATTTAAATTCTACCATTGAGAAATGGAATTTAAGTCAAACTAAGTTTGAAAAACTAACTAGTACCCCTATGGTGTCTTATAAATTTAGCTTAGGATTTGATTATTCTGAATATCTTGAATCTCAAACCAATAAAGGATTTATTAGTTGTAGTTCAAGTAAATCTAAGACTAAAATTCCTTTTATTATGAAACAAGGTAATAAATATGTAGAAGTAGGTACTTCAAGGGATGAATCATGCAGTAATAATATAAATCAATGTGATTTGTCAAATTGTACTTCTAACATGACTATAAATGTTTCTAAAAATCTTGTTTCTTGTTTTGGAAATTCAGTTTCTAATGTTTCTAAAATTTCAGACAATTGTAGTAAACTGAAAATTCAGAAACCTGAGCTTGTAACTCAATATACTGGTATTAGATCATTTACTCATTCTGTATGTGATAAAACTAAAAATTCTTGTGTAGAAAAAGATTTTGTATGTACGGAAAATGTTAATACAAGTACAAAATCTTGGTATGAACTTTCTGAAATGTATGAGCATGACCAAAATAAATTAACATCTGATAAAAATTGATTTGGTCTTGGTTATACTACATCTGAAAACAAAAAGAATGATTATAAGGGCAATAATGTTATAAGTAAGTATGATGTTAAAAATAAGTAGAATCACATATTGCTGTAGACAAAACAAAAGTTGATAGTCTTCGAAAGGCTGTTGCAATAGAATGTGCCTTAGAAGAATTAAAGCAGAAAACTTTTATGGAGCAATTTGAAAAGAAAACAGCAATACTTGAAAATGAGAAACAAAAATGTTATAGAAGAAGGAAAGTCAGAAAAATTATGTCTAAGGAAACAAAGTCTATTGAAAAAGGAAAATCAGATGAAAATTTATTTCCAAAGGACAATGTATGTCTAGACATTGTACCTTATTGTGCATTTGATAAACTCATCAGTTCCGAACACACTGAAACTGATGAAGATAATGAGACTTTATTTTCCCTTGCTAGAAAACTTGAGAAGAAATCCAAGTCAAATATGAGCTCAAATTTTTCTATTAGTACAAGTCCTAACGATGCAGAAATTGACAAATCAGAGCATCAGGCACCTAACATTGAACAAGTTATTGCAAATATAATTGACAATGTTGAAGTAGTAACTAGTTCAAAGGCTGAATTGTCTGGAATAACAGATATTGAAATTGTTAAGACTCTAGAAGAGCTAAAAGTTAACCAGCCTTCTACGGAATCTATAGAAGCAAAGTCTGAGAATTCACAGCATGAATCAATAGAATTATCTGTTGAACAAAATGAACAATTACAGACAAATACATCGACTGTAGAATTTGTGGAAAAATTGTACTTTGAACATTCTATAGAGACTGAACAGATGAATGTTGAGCATATTGACAATGTTCCTAACACTGTTGAAGCTGAAGAATCAAGCTTACCTGAGCAGCTTCAAGATAATATTTTGGAAGAGGAACAACATGACATTCATTTTGAAGAAGAAGTTCCTGAAGATGAATTAAACTCTAAATCACGGCTTCAGGTATCACCTTCTTTGTGTACAATATTAAAAATTCAAGGTAATGCAATTCATTTTAGATCTGAAGAAGCATTCCAGAAATACAATAATCTGATTACATGTCAGATTCTACATGTTTGTCCAATAAAATTCAGAAATTTGATGGAAATAAGAGATCTATTTGAGTTTCAAGGCCTCATTAAATTCTTGCTAGTAGGAACGAAATGGAAGCAATAGACAAAGCTTATTGCATCTTTTTATAGCAATCTGGACAAGAATGAAAATTTTCTGAAAACTCAAATAAATGAATAGGAGTTTATATTGTCTCCTGAGTTAATTTTTGAATTTTTAGGATTAAAGAATGAAGGTGTTGTTGTTACCAACAGATTTGACATAATAAGACAATTGGAATGGAACATTCAGTCTTTATCAAAAATTCCAGATGTATATTCTGAAATGAGATTAATGGAAAATCTGAATGTAGAGGCAAGATTTATTGCAAATATATTGCATGCAAATTTATTTCAGAGAGTTGGACACAATTTGGAAGTCAGCAGAAGCTGTTTATATGCAACTTATGACTTGCTGAATAGAATTCAAATAAATTGGTTTGATGTTTTTATGTCTCAACTACAGCATATGAGTTCAAAGTTATTTTATGGTGATGTTGAATGTAGAATCCTTGCAAGCCAATTGGTTTTATCCGACTTGCTCTTTGAAACTAAAGGCATGAGAGCATTTAGTGTCAAAGATTTGCAAAAATTCCAGGCCATGCATAAACCTCAACGATAACAACAACAACCTGATACAGACCATATATAACAACAACAACAAAGTTATTCAGTTCAAGCAGAATAGCAAACCCAGCTACCTCCTGACTTAAATGTAGTGCTTAACGACATTAGAAATGATATTAGGCATCTTGGAGATAAAATATGTAATGCTATAAGTGATATACTTAGGAGGGGTCGATAACTGTTTTTTTTCTGAATACAAAATGTAATGTTTGTATTACTTGTTTGATTGATTGAACAATACATTTTTCTGTAAATGTGTTAAATTATTATTCTTGTTTACAGAAAGAGTTGTTGTAATTATATCTCTTATATATATATATATTCTCTGTAATTATCTTTTTGATTAATGACAAAAAGGGGGAGAAATATTATAAAAAGAAGATTATGATCTTAATTGCATATATATATTATAAAAGGAGATGCTATTTAAATGGTTATTGTAATCTAACAAATGATAATTAGAAAACTGATACTTATATAATTATTGATATCTGAGAGTTTTAATTCTGAGAGGTAAAATTTACACAAACAATAGAAATAAGCTTAAGTGAACTTAAGTCAACAAACAAGTTTGTTGAATTAAAAGTTAACCCAACGAAGGTGCTTTGTTGAGTTAAACATATTTCATAATTGATTTAATATGGTTTTGTCATCATCAAAAAGGGGGAGATTGTTGAGTATTTTTGTTTTGATGATGCATGCTGAATGAAAATAATCATATTTGCTCAATTACTATTGCTTGTGAAAAGAAATTAAAATCATCAATTAATACAGAAAAAACTTACTAATATAAATACTTGTCTGTTTTGGATCTGAAGTTAATAACTAGTCGTTTCGTTGCATTAATTTCTCATTTAGCTAAATGTTAAGTTAACGTGTGTTTTTATTGAAAAGCATGATATGTTTTAATGTTATATCTTCTGTATCATGAACAGTGCACGCTTAGACAACTCGTTAAGTTAGAGTTTTGTTTGTATAGAGGTCACGTGAGAACTCGTTAAGTTAGAGGCTTAAAGGTTAAAATAGGTCACGTGATAACTCGTTAAGTTAGTGAGTAAAAGAAGAGACGAACTCGTTAAGTTAGTGTTATACACGTGGTGAAATTATAAGTTACGAATGTTGTATTGTATCACATGAGGTGCACATGTTTAACTCGTTAAGTTAACATAACTAAACGCGTTGAGTTGCTATATTGAACACTAAGGCAATGCGTTAGGTTAGCGTTATAAACTTAAGTTGTTATTTTTGCACGTGGTAAAATTCTTATTATAAAAAACATTTGTTTATTACTGAATCGGTGAGTTAAAGTTTTTTCGGAGACTTACAGTCCTAACTATCCGAAAGGTAACTTAAGTCATGTTTTCAGGTCTTGACACGTGTCTCACTAGTTTTATAATATAAAGAGTTTTTCGGTGACTTACATCTGTAACTATCTGAAACTTAAACTGTTTTCGGTGAGTTATCGTTTAACCTTCCGAAAGAAAGGTTAAGCTGGTTCGTTGATTTAGCATAACACCACAGACTTAGTTCGTTGAGTTAGCTACAGTACTTGTCACGTGAAATGGCACATGGTGAACTCGTTAAGTTAGAAACGTTAAGTTATATATATATACTTGTGTTATTCGTTTAGTTAACATTAAAGTAACAACTTCTTTTTACACTGATGAAAAATTTTTGGACGAGAAAGTTTATTTTTCAGGAAATTTTTTAGAGATCTAGGACTGATGATTAAAGAAAATTTGAAATATAAACGTAGGTTAGAACGTGTGTGTTTCGATGAAGGAAAAAGAAAAGACGTGGAGAAGTGGAAAACTAGTAGTGGTTAAACTTGAAGGATATGCATGAAATGAAGATACAGTATAAAAGGCATAGAATTCTCGTTGATCAAATTGTCCTTGCACACAAAACGAAAAATCTTTTCAAGGATCAAACCATCCCTGCACACCAAAAGAAAAAATCTTTTTTAGGGATCAAAAACACCTCTTCGGGAAAAATCTCTCAAGTGGAAGAAAATTCAGTAAAGCATAAAAAGGTAAGATTTTCGTCACTAAAGATTTGAAGTATCAGAAGAAAGCAAATTCGGTGAAGCATAAAAAGACAAGATATTCATCACTGAAGAATTGCTGAAGAAGAAAGAAGAAGAAGAAGAAGAAGAAGAAGAAAGATTGCAAACAGGGAGAAATGTTTTAAATTCCGTAAATTAGTTTTCTCTGTTTGTAGTTATGAAATTGTATAGATGAAACGTGGTATCGAAATATAATTGCATCTACAATTTCTGAGGAGAATTGAATTGTATATTGTAATTGAAACCTTGAATAAAAATGATTTTATGAAAACAATGTCTTGACTTATTTTTGAGTTTTAAAGTTTTAATTATATTTCAAAAAATATTAAAAATACACAATTCACCCCCCTCTTGTGTAGCCATACGATCCTACAACATTAAAAGCACAAAATCACAGTTTAAGAATATGGTTGAAAAGTAGTAACAAATGGAATAAACGTGTCAGTCCAAGCAAACTTTTTAGGCATAATTCTTCTTGCTATTAATTCTATTTTAATGCAATTAGTTTTCATTTTTAACTTGTGAACTTGTAGTGTGTTATCAATACTAAATATAAGTGTATTTTCATTAATGAATTGAAATGCAGAAAGAGATCCTCTTCTGTTCCAAGATAATGTAGTTGTTTCTATTTCTACATATATTTCAATATATTTCTCTTTCCACTTCCATTCATTTAGGTATTTCATAATCCATATTTGAAATTTCCTCACTTCATCCCACCATCTGATCAAACATAAAGTAGGATCATCATATTCAGTATACCACATTCCTGATTGAATTTTATCATATTCTACAGACGATGGTTTAGTTATATCACTCGGTATAGGCAATATTTCTTTAAAGTCATCATCATAACTATCTATGCTTACTATGTATAAATCAGATCTAAATGCAACTGATATATTTGTGACTAGATAAATATATCCATCAAGTATGACATGTATATTGTTAATTAATGCTTTCTATCCTAGATATATCATTGTATTTTTAGTCTAAGATCTATTTAGAAAATTATACACACTTAAATATAAATCCTCATCCCAATTTCTAATTGGCCTCTAGTAATACAATTTTTAGTAATGGTTGAATTTTTATCAAAAAATGTTAAAGCTGACCCACAATTTTCAGTTGGTACTTCAAATCTATTAGGCCTTCTTATTTTCCATTCTTCTCTTGTGATAGGATTTCTAATCAAAATATCGGGTAATAGAATTGCATATCTTGGTTTGGTTATGTAAATAATTAATCCTTCATCTATTCCCATAATATGATCTATTCCTTCTAATGTATTGGGTGCAATTCTAGTAGTTTCTTCCATATTTAGATATTCATAGCTGATTGAACTACGATTAAATGACTTCCATTAAAATCCATATCTAATCTTAGTCATTTTTGTAGCTTGTAGTCTATGAAAATATTTTTCTCTGACATAGTCTTTAATTTCCTTTGACATACAACACAATCTACACAGATATTTAGCTGACAGGTTAGTCAATACTTCCCTTAGTGCATCTGGTGGTAATTTCATCAATTCCATTTGTTGTGATTTTGTATAAACAAAAACAAAAATTTAACAGAGACAAAATGTAGGATCGTCTATATCACAAGAGGGGGGGTGAATTGTGTCTTTAGTAATTAAACTAGCGGATAAAACAAAAGCACAAAACACTTGTAAATGAAATTATTTTATTTTATTTCAAGACAGAATTTACAATATCTTTTCAGCTTAATTCCCTTCTTGACGGTTTTGATATAGTAATTTTTGATATACAATTCAAATAGGAAAACAAAGCTCTTTTTCAAAACTAATTTTGAATTGTATAAAACATGATCTTTATGCACACAGCTCTTTTCTTTCTCTTTGCTCAGCTTCTGTATCTCTTCTTCTCCAGTTGTCGAATTTCTAGACTTCTTGCGTTTGCAGCTTCTTTTCTAAAATTGCTTGGAATTTCGAACTTCTTCTGATGTTGGAGAACTTTTCAGAATATGAATATTCAAACTTAACTTTTCAGTTAGAGATCCAGATTGAATATTCAGACTTGGTTTTTGAGATTGGGATCCCCTTTTGTAATGTAGCTCATACTCTCTATTTGTAGTCGAACTCTGTTGTCTTTTACGTTCATCATGTTCATCCACTTGATCCATAATCCATAATCCATAATCCACGTACTAATTTTCTCTTTAATCCAAATTACTTTCTATTTAAATTTCCACTTTCTTCACTAACATTTTGAGTTTCCACGATCTCCACTCGTAGATTCACTGAAATTTTATCTTCTTGGAGTCTTGTAGAATATCTTCTAAGTCTTCGATTTAGTCGAACATTTATCCTTTAACTCTTCGAGTTTTTGCACCTGCAAAACACGTGACTAAATAAGGAAACTTATCTGTTCGTTAGTCCTTTTATAAAACTCGAACAGTTATCTATCCATGTGTATAAAAACTCGAACAGTTATCTAACTATTCGATTTTTCATTACCGAACGCACATGGAAAACACGTGACAACTTAAAACATTAAAAACACACGTGCGGATAACTTAACTATACGAGTTTTTAACATAAAGTATTCGACAAAAACGAAACGTTAACTATCCGAAAGTTTAACTATTGCAAATCTAGCTCTTCGGAAATCTTTAATTTATCCGACATAAAAATGAAACTTTTCGATAATCTGTTAACTATTATACTTAGAGAAATATACTTATATAAATTATGTAGACTTATTTAAATACGTTAATAAAGCATATATCATCAAAATTAAATACCTAACAATCTCCCTCTTTTTGATGATGTCAAAACCTAATAAGTCACATAATTTATATCTCCCCCTTTTTGGCATTATAAAAAAGTAAACAAACTATTTTCTCCCCCTTTAGGAAGTTAAGTTTTATAAATGTAAGGAAGGATATCTTACTAAGTATATATTAATCAAAACGATAGTGTCAACCATTCATAGGATTTATGGATTAAGCAAAAACTGTTTAATATCATAAACTGTGAAAAATAATCACGTAACATTAAAATCAGTAAATAGTTTACATAAATGGTTTTGGTTACAAATTACAAAAAATAAATCATGTAATACATAATTTGTATAATCACAAGACTCTTTGTCTTCGAAAAATATCAATTAGGGTATTTGAAATTTTCTTTGCAATATCTGTACTAACTCTATTTATCTGATCAAGTAATGCCTGATCTAAATCATTTTGAGAAACTTGTGATGGTTGCTGTAAAAATTCAGTATGTATGTCTGTATCTATACCTGTATGTATTTCTCTGTGTATACCTTGTTGTATATCTATATGTATATCTTATTGTATATCTGTATGTTGCTGTGTTTGCCAAACCTGTTGTTGTTGTTGTTGTCTGAGGATAGGTGTATCTGCCGCTTGGTATTTTTGGAGTTCCTTTGCAGAGAAAGATCGTGACTTTAATCTTTTCTGTGGCCAAAGTGTAATATCTGTTTGACTTGCCACAATTCTCGAAATTGTATCACCATAAAATAATTTACTCTACAAATGTAAGATATGAGAAACAAAAATATCATACCAGTTCACTTGTATATTGTTGATTAATGCGTATGTAGCATAAAGACATCTGCCAACTTCTACCCCATGACCAAACCTCTAAAACAATGTAGCATGCAATATTTTTGCAATAAAACGTGCTTAGCCATTTAAGTCATTTAGTAATGTTAATGGTTTGTTGGCAGTTGGATCTTTGGCTAAACTTGTAATGTCCCATCCCAATCGATAAACCTGTTTTCTTTCTAATAATTTAACTCCATTTTTCAGACCAAGTACCTGATGAAGTAAATCTGGAGTTAAATATATGTCATTTTCTTGTATATTAGAAACATGAATACCTTCTTCCACTATTAAGTTTGAGTAAAAACAACTGAGAAGTTTGGGTATAGCAAGATGGCCTGGCTGTTGTGGAAGTAGAGTCAACAAGCCTTGAAATTCAAACAGTGCACGTATGTGTGCCATCCCTTCAAATTTAACTGGTCTTGAATATAAAACTGTAAAAGTTTTATATGTTTGAAATTTGTCATAGCAAGAATTATTTCTAAACCATAATAGTGTATTTGCATCTAAACTTTATCCAGGATTAGGTATTTTCCTGTCATGATGTTCTGATCTAGGACTTGTTTTAATATTATCAACAGCATCTATATTGTCAGATCTTTCAGAGCTTGTGGAATTTCCATCAAAACTAGTATAAATGTCTGAAATATCTGTTATTGTCGTATCAATAATCTACTGAATTTCTTCTGTTTGATCTTCTGGAAACATTTTAGTAGCAACAGTCTTTGTAACAATCTGTATATCAGCAACCTGTATATCTATATGTGATCTACACAACTGTCTCTGTATGAAAGAATGTTCTATATCTGTCTGTGGAATAGAATCATCCTGTATTTCTGAAATTTGTATATGTGAGACATTGGTAGTATCATATTCTAGTTGTAACTGTGTATGTTGTTGGTTATAGACATTTATCAACAAGTATACGATATATTGTAACAGACATAACCATACATATAAAGTGTAGTATAAGCAACTATACCAAAATTCAAAAGTCTCTATTCTAGATATAGTAAGAGAAAGAATATCTGTACATTCCTCTTCAGATGAAATATCTTCAAAATTCATAGACTTAGTGTCTATGTCATCAATAATATCATCAAATTTGATATCATCTGTATATATATCATCAAAATTTCCTACATTCTCACTTTCCGTAGGAAAAGAATGTATGCTTGCAGCATTGTGTGAAAAATTGTCCATTGTATTAAAAGATACATTATGCACTAATGTGACACAATACCTTAGAGTATATGCTTGTAAGCCAATATTTGTCACATCTGTTGGGATTCTTGACAAAAATGTCTATCCAGCTTCTGCAATGGAGCATAGTTTTCCATTTTTCACTGATTCTTCTTTTTGCTGCAATATTCCTTGTACACCTGTAGTTAGTCCAAAATATTCAATTGCCCTTTTCTTTGTCCGACTATATGTCTGCAATGTTTCAGGTTGTTGAGGAGGTTCTAAAATTATCTTAATTTCTCCTGTTAAAGGCACCTATTGTCTTGATGGTCCTTCACCATGATGCCTAGGTGGTAATAATGGAATATAGAGTTTTAAGCTCTCTACCTCTACCATTTTGAGTTGATAAACTCTTTGTCCTTCACTTCGAAGGCCCATTTTGCTAATGGCAGTTTTCTATTCATCAATATACTATTTAATATCATCTAAAACAACTGGGGGAAAATAATGTTGGGAATACAAGGATTGTAATTCCCTGTTTACATTTTCCATCATTAGTCTCCACTTCTTTCCATAATAAGTGATAGACTGTACCGATGTCTTTGGTACATGTCTAGAACTTACAATTGCAGGGTTAGGTTGTAAATTTCTTTTCCATAAATGTAATGCGGAAAGTTCTGTCTGTTTTAGTCTAAACTGTGTTTCAGCATAATTTCAAATAAATTTCCAACAGAAATTTTTCTCATCTTGAACAGCTTTTCTGATTTCGTGTAGTACTTCGTTTGAAAAAATGTACCTGGAGTAAATATCGTTGATTTCATTCTGCATTTTCTGAAGTTCCAGCTCTCTTTTCTGCACTTTGGTCATTCTGCACTTTGGTCATTCTACCACGTCCTTTTCCACGTCTTGACATTGTTGATTAATCTTCACTTTGCACTACAGAACTTAGTGGAAGAAAAGATTGTGAAGCTAGGGTTTTACCAAGGTAGAAACATGAAAGGTTGTTAGGAAAACATTCATAACTCTCCGAGTTTATAAATGGACAAACGGATTCAATCATTGAAATTATAAATATAAGATCCGTTACCGATAAATAACTCGAGTGCTTGCAATAACTATACAAGTTTTACAACCAACAATTGTAGAATACTTAGCGTAACTGTGCCTATAAAGAAAATAACATCAGGCTAAGTGAAAAAGTGAGAAAACTCGAAGACTTATGATAACTGTTCGAGTTTCTCGAAGGAATAGGTGTGAAAAGTTGAAGATTTAAACATAACTATTCGAGTTTCGACTAAGACATTATAAAGTAATGAAATTCAACACGTGCACAATTTGAACTTAAGGTGTTCAGAAAGTTTCGGAGACTTATAAACCTAACTATCCGATGCTCAAGTGCATTTCGGAGAGTTATAGATAACCTTCCGAAAGATAACTTAAGTCAATCGTCCAGATCATGACACGTGTACTTAAGTAGTTTTATAATAAAGAGATGTTTCAGATTGTTACAAATCTAACTTTCCGATGCCCAAACGCATTTCGGAAAGTTACAGATAACTTACCGAAAATCCACTTAAGTCATGCATTATGGTTTCGACACGTGTACTTCAGGAAATAATAAAATAGTCTACTGAACGTTTTAAAACACAACTGTCCGATACTTGTAATATAACTTGCCGAAACAATAGAAAATTCGGATACTTAAGAATTAAAATACCTGCAAGTCACCGATAGTTTAGAAATGTACTTAATTAAGGTGTACAAATTCTTTCATGAAAACATATAATAGTTCAAAAGTTATGAATTATTATACGAGAAATTGCTTCCCCTACATAAATGTAGTGTAAAGAATCTATGACGTACTTAATCTGGGTTGCCAAGCCCTAAGTAGAGTTGGCTTAAAAAGGTCAAATAGCTTACTTAAAGAGGATGCTAAGCCTTAAATAGATTTGAGTCTTTTTTTTTTTTTTAATTTGAATGAAATACAGAAATAAGTAGTAGAGTTAACAATTTAGACTTTTTGGCTTTTATCTTATTCAGTTTACAAAAGATAATTCATAGAGATATATCTACAGAAACTTAAAAGATTTCAATAATAAGTACACAACTTAAGACAAATAAATATCGTACATTATGTGTAAAGAGTAGATAATAACAAAAATAACAAGAATTATATGCACAGATTATGTCAGGATTGTTATAATACCTTGAAAGATAAATTAAGCTTGAGTACATTGCCCCCTTTTTTTTTTATATTCATATATATATATATTTTATGTATTACCTCCCACAATATCATCTTTTTACGTGATCATAATCTCTTGCTTAGGGGAAAGATAACTAGTTACTCAATGACAAGTGAGAACAAGTATTTTTTTTTTTTTTTTTAAAAATATAATCTGAATTACTTGCAAAATGAGTTTTCAGTCAGCACATCCCAAACTAGTTGGTTTAAGTGACTAGGGTTTAAGATCTCCCAACGGACTTAATTACTCAAGTAATTACAGACAAAAAATAAATAAAAAATAAAACAAGACAGTAAATTAAATTAGAGGCAATCGCAAGACTTAATTTTTCTAACAGAATGTTAATAACTTTCCTTTAATAAAAAGTACATACTTTCTATGTATTTTCTTGTTAAAATCTCTATAATAACATATACATAATTAACAAAAAGTATAGTTGGCACTCACATTGAATCAAATTAACTTTTCCTTAAGTAATCTTTTCTGAATTTTTCTTAAATAAATTGACTTCAATAAAAATCAGAATTTCATAAATTCTTAACTATCAGAAAACTGTAATTCGAAAAAAGATATGTTGTTTTGTTTTGTTTTTTTTTTTAATAATAAAGACATTAAATTCTAAAACTACCTTATAACAAACCAAAATACAATGAATATGACCATTAAATATCAGATAACCTACAGATATCAATTTCTAATCGTAATTTTGAGAATGTATTTTCATGTAAGGGTTTTGTAAATAGATCTGCTAATTGTTCTGTGGTAGGAACAAAATTTAATACTATTTTTCCTTTTATAACATTATCCCTTAGAAAATGATGTCGAACTTCTATATGTTTTGCTCGTGAATGTAAGATAGGATTTTTAGATAAACTTATTGCAGAACTACTATCACAGAAAATCTTAATTGGTTCATAGTCTAAATTAAAATCTTTTAAGGTTTGTTTGATCCATAGAATTTGAGCACAGCAAAGTGTAGCAGTTATATATTCAGCTTCAGTTGTAGATAATGCTACACAATTTTGCTTTTTGCTAAACCATGACACTAAAGAATTACCTAACAATTGACAAGTGCCACTGGTGCTTTTTCTTTCAGACTTACATCCTACGAAATCAGCATCACTATAACCTACTAAGTTTAAAGAACTGTGTTTAAAGTAAAACAGTCCAAAATTGATGGTTCCTAATAGATATTTAAAAATTCGTTTAACAGCAAGTAGGTGTGATTCCTTAGGATTTGATTGATATCTAACACAAGTACACACACTAAACATAATATCTGGTCGGCTAGCTGTTAAATAGAGTAATGAACCAATCATACTTCTATATTGTTTTACATCTACAGTTTTTCCAGAGTCATCTTTATCCAACTTGGTGATAGTACTCATTGGTGTATTCTTTGTTTTAGTGTTGTCTAAACCAAACCTCTTTAATAAATCTTGAGTATATTTTTCTTGTGAAATAAAAGTACCCTGATCTAATTGCTTAATTTGTAAGCCTAGGAAAAATGATAGTTCACCCATCATACTCATTTCAAATTGATTAGTCATGTCTTTCGAAAAGGACTCAACTAATTTATCATTTGTTGCTCCAAATATGATGTCATCTACATAGATTTGAACTACTAATATATTTTTCGATCTTCTTGATAAAAAGAGTGTAATTTGCCTTTCCCATAGAATACCCTTTTTCTATAAGAAATTTAGATAATTTTTCATACCAAGACCTAGGAGCTTGTTTAAGGCCATATAGTGCCTTCTTAAGCTAGTAAACATACTCAGGATGTTTTGAATCTTCAAAACCTGGAGGTTGTTTTACACACACTTCTTCTTTTATATATCCATTTAAAAAAGCAGTTTTAACATCCATTTGATATAATTTGAAATCCATATAACAAGCATATATGCTAACAAAATTCGTATTGATTCTAGTCTAGCAACAGGAGCAAATGTTTAATCATAGTCAATTCCTTCCTCTTGCTTGTAACCTTGAGTAACTAATCTAGCTTTGTTTTTAACTATATGTCCATCTTGATCTACTTTGTTTCTAAATACCCACCTTGTTCCTATTATGGATTGATTTTCAGGTGGTGGAACTAGATCCCATACTTCATTTCTTATAAATTGATTTAGCTCATTTAACATGGTTCTAGACATTTCTTGAAGTGATCTGTTCTTTCGTTCTACTATCCCATTTTGTGAAGGAACTCTTGGAAATGAGTACCTATGATCTATGCCTAATTCTTCACAAAAGGTGTCCATTTGATCATTATCAAATTCTGTACCATGATCACTCCTAAGTTTTTGAATTTTAACATTTTGCTCATTCTGAACTTTATTACAGAATATCTTAAATATTTCAAAAACTTTAGTTTTATTAGCTAGAAAATAGACCCAAGTAAATCTAGAATAGTCATCAACTAGTACAAAAGCATAATGTTTACCTCCTAGACTAGTTGTTCTAGTAGGTCCAAATAAATCCATATGCACTAGTTCTAATACTCTTTTGCTTGTTATTTCATTTAAGCTTTTAAAGGATGTTTTATGTAATTTACCTAGTTGACATGCATCACACATAAACTCTTTCGAGTACTTAATACTAGGTAAACCTCTAACTAGATTCTTTTTAGACAGCTTTTGTAATAATTTTAAGTTTGAGTGTCCTAGCCTTCTATGCCATAAAATGACTTCATCCGATTTTGCAATTAAGCAAGCATTGTCTTTAATAATATCAGAAGGCAAATTTAGAATACAAACAGATCCTTTCTTGTATGCAGTGAATAAAATTTCGTTTGTAGTCATGTCGATAATTTTACAAGAATCTTTTTCAAAAATTACTTTGTAAATCTTCATTAAAACAGGAACACTCAATAAATTAAAACCTAAGTTTTCAACTAATAAGACATCATTTATAAAACATTTCTCAGGTACCTAAACCTTGCCAGACCTAAGGATATTTGTTTTGCTTTTATTTCCAAAGGTAACTTGTCCGTTCTTGGTCTTTGTTATTTCTATAAGTAATCGTATATCTCTAGTCATGTGGCTGGATGCTCCACTATCCATTATCCATTTTGATTTGTGTACCTCACTGGATTTTGCCATAAAGCATATATTTGCCAGATTTTCTTCTGAATCTGATGTTGATGAGGATTCATTGTCTGATGTTGTATCCTTTGTTTCTTCACTTTGTGAAGCTGAAGAGTCATCTCATGTCACTTTAAGCGCCCTTCTCTTTCTGAATTTCTTATTCCTGAAATTCCTCCTCAAATTCTTCTTATCTTTGTTGAGAGGACAATTAGTTTGAAAGTGACCCGGCCTGTTGCACTTGTAGCATATACTTTTGTCTTTCGTGAATGACTTCTTCTCCATATCTCCAGATGTCTTTGCTGACCTGAAGTTCCTACGTTTCTTCAATAGATTTCTAAATTTTCAGGTCAACAACAATAAATCATCGTTAGAATCACTAGTAACTTCTGAGACTTTATTAGCCTGAAAAGCCAGATCCCTTCTAGGATTTTTCCCTTCTGGATCTAAATGTTGTACTTCATAGGCTGTTAGATTTCCTATGAGATCATCGAGAGTATATGTATTTAAGTCTTTGGACTCTTCAATAGATGTTGTCTTTTGAGCCCAAATTTTAGTTAAAGATCTAAGGATCTTTCTTACCAAGTCTTTTTCCTCGAATTTCTTGCCTAAAGATTTTAATGAATTTACAATCTCAAGAAAACGGGAAAACATGTTAGAGATACATTCATTTTCGTGCATTTTAAAAAGCTCATATTTATGTACTAACATATTGATCTTAGATTCCTTGACCTGATTAGTACCTTCGTTAGCAACTTCTAATGCATGCTATATCTCATATGTAGTTTGATATGTAGAAACTTTATTAAATTGATCATGAGATAAAGCACAAAACAAGATGTTTAAATCTTTAGCATTTAGTGTCATTCGCTCCTTTTCATCAAAAGTCCAAGTATCATATGGAATCGTAACTAACACTATAGGATTGCTAATTATATGCCATAATTTGAAATCGATTGACTGAAAGAATACTTTCATCCTATATTTCCAGTAGCTATAATTGCTACCTTCGAACATAGGAGGACGATTAGTGGTCTGTCCTTCAGTCATAACTAAGATTTCAGAATTATCCATTTTAAACAGATGATCCGAAGTAAATGACAGGAAAAACCAATTCCTAAATAGAGAAATGAAGGCTTTCGGATGTTTTAAATAGTTTAATCTGCTCTGATACTAGTTGTAGGATCGTTTGTATCACAAAAGGGGGGGTGAATTGTGTCTTTAGTAATTAAACTAGCGGATAAAACAAAAGTACAAAACACTCGTAAATGAAATTCTATTCTTTTATTTCAAGACAGAATTTACAATATCTTTTCAGCTCAATTCCCTTCTTGACGGTTTTGATACAGTAATTTTTGATATACAATTCAAATAGGAAAACAAAGCTCTTTTTCAAAACTAATTTTGAATTGTATAAAACCTGATCTTTATGTACACAGCTCTTTTCTTTCTCTTTGCTCAGCTTCTGTATCTCTTCTTCTCTAGTTGTCGAATTTCCAGACTTCTTGCGTTTGCAGCTCCTTTTCTAAAATTGCTTGGAATTTCGAACTTCTTCTGATGTTGGAGAACTTTTCAGAATATGAATATTCAAACTTAACTTTTCAGTTAGGGATCTAGATTGAATATTCAGACTTGGTTTTTAAGATTGGGATCCCCTTTTGTAATGTAGCTCGTACTCTCTATTTGTAGTCGAACTCTGTTGTCTTTCACGTTCATCATGTTCATCCACTTGATCCACAATCCATAATCCATAATCCACGTATTAATTTTCGCTTTAATCCAAATTACTTTCTATTTAAATTTTCACTTTCTTCACTAACATTTTGAGTTTCCATGATCTCCACTCGTAGATTCACTGAAATTTTATCTTCCTGGAGTCTTGTAGAATATCTTCTAAGTCTTCGATTTAGTCGAACATTTATCCTTTAATTCCTATCAAAACTCGAACACTTATCCTTTAACTCTTTGAGTTCTTGCACCTGCAAAACATGTGACTAAACAAAGAAACTTATCTGTTCGTTAGTACTTTTATAAAACTCAAACAGTTATTTATCCATGCGTATAAAAACTCGAACATTTATCTAACTATTCGATTTTTCATTACCGAACGCACATGGAAAACATGTGATAACTTAAAACATTAAAAGCACACGTGTAGATAACTTAACTATACGAGTTTTTAACATAAAGTATTCGACAAAAACGAAACGTTAACTATCCGAAAGTTTAACTATTGCAAATCTAGCTCTTCGGAAATCTTTAATTTATCCGACATAAAAATGAAACTTTTCGATAATCTGTTAACTATTTTACTTAGAGAATATTATGTAGACTTATTTAAATACGTTAATAAAGCATACATCATCAAAATTAAATACCTAACACAAAATTAACATAACTACTTACTTACCCTCGTGGAGTTAGGTCATAACTCAATGGACTAAGTTTGTTGAGTTAAGTAATAACTCTACGATATTACTAACTATAATTAAACTTACATTTTTTTCTTTCTTTATATATTTTTATATTTACTATATATATATTATACATAATTGTTTTAGTTATACTACTTCATTCAGCTTCCCTCCTAAAGGAGGTATCAATTTCATTAACAGTCTTGTTGATAGGGTTAGGTACTGCTTGTATTGGCAATCCTCTAGTAAGTTTAACTTCTATTGATTCCTTCTGTCTAGGGGGGGTATATTTCTATTCATATTTTGATTTTGAATGACAACATTTCCAAATACAAGATTTAGACGATTGTTTAATTGTTGAATTATCTTTTCTAACTTCTCTATTCTAGATCATTGTTCAATTAATGCTTCATAACTTATATTTTTGTCATTTATATTTTCTCCTCTTTGGAAATTGTTGTTTCTTCAAGATAGATTTGGGTGATTTCTCCAATAGGGTTATAAGAATTTTCAAAGTTATCTTTCTGGTTTCTAGCATAAATAATATCTAAATCATTAACGTTTGCATTTTTTTCTGCTAGCTTTTGATTTAATGATAACTCTTTTATTTTCTTTGTTAATTCAATTAATTTAACTTCAAGCATAGTGCTTGAATCTATTTCATGCATTCCCCTTGGCAATATTCTTTTATTTGTAATAGCTTCAGTTGAGTTTTTCCACTATGTAGTTCTTTTTGCAAAGTTTTCTAAATATGCCCATGCTTCTTCATTACATAGTTTTAAAAATCCATTCTGACAAGTAGATTCTAATAAAGATTTCGTTGAAACATCTATGCCTTCATAAATTATACTTATTAATTGTGCTTTACTCATTGCATGATGTGGACATTGAGTCAGTAAATCTTTAAATCTTTCAAAATATTTCTAGAATGATTCTCCTTGTTTTTCGCTACACATTAATATTTCCTTTTTCTTTTTAATCGTTTGATATGTTGGATAATATTTTTCTAGAAAAACAGAGCAAAATTTAGTCCATGCAGAAATTGAATCAGGCGATAGAGTATATAACCATCTCTTAGCTGTCTTTTAAAGCAAAAGGGATATATCTAAGTTTAATAACATCAATACTCATGTTCGGCATTTTCATCATTTGACAAACTTTGTTAAATTCTCTAAGGAAATAATAGGCATTCTCTCTTTTTAATCCATGAAAGTGTGGCAATTGACTAATATAGTTAGATTTCAGTTCAAACTTATCTCCCTCAAAGTTTGGCAATTGAATACATGAATGTTCATCAACTAATTCAAGATACAAAATTTCCCTTAATGGTTTTTCTACTGGAGCAGTCATATCTTCATTCTCTTTTAAAGAAAGGCTAGCTACACCCCTAAGGATTTTGTTAAAATCCAATTCAGAAAATATTTCAGTACGCCTCTGTGTTGAATAATCCTGTGTAGGTGTTCTTACTAATCGTTTAATGCTAGTAGAACGAATCCATGTGCTCATAAACTCTTAACATAAAGTAAAATGCAGAAGATTAATTACATACCAGTCTGAAGCTTTGTATTCAGTAAATAGTTGTTGATGGATGAAGTTGAATCAGTTGCTTCTCCTTTCAATTCCCCAACGAATTTTCTTTTCTTTCCTCAAGTGTTGGTAACTAGTAAATAACATTCTGTTCTATATTTATAATGCACGTCCATAAGGCAAATGAATCTTGTTGCAAGAACGTGTCTTGTAACGTGTAGTATGGTTCCTATTTTTATGGATACGTGTTCAACTTCTAATTTTAAATTTTAGTAATCGCTAAACCCGCGAAGTTCCGTTCGTAGCTAAAAGAATAATTGTTTAGCTTAATCCACAAACTAACCTCGTTGAACTACAGTTAATTCAACAGACTAGCTTCAGTTACTTATTTGCTAACTCTACGGACTAACTTCGTTGAGTTACAGTTAACTCAACGGACTAGCTTATATTTTATTATTGACCTCGTGGAGTTAAGGTTAACTCAAAGGACTTACTTCGATGAGTTAACACTTAGCAAATTTTTTTAAAACTTACTTCTCGTATTAACTTCTATATATATTTTCTCTCCTGCATTTTGTCAACTTAAATAAAGTTAAATACATGTCATTAATGTAGTGTTCTAAATAAAACTCATTTAAATCTGAACATTATATGCATATTTAACTTACAGTTCATTTCTTGTTGTATAGAATTTACATTTTACTTTTCAGGATGTAGATATATTCAAGCATTAACCAATTATCATGCATTTAATCATGTCATTCAGAAAATTTGTAAATCTTTTAAACAATCTTGCACATTGTTCAAATAGTTATATAATATTCAATACAGTTCATCAATTATATCATTCATTCTCAAACACGAATGTAAAAACATCTGAATTTCAAACATTCATTTATATGAATAGTTACATTTGCATTCAATCAGATATTTTTTAGTACAAATATAAGTAGACGAACAATATAATTAGTCCTTTCTCCTAAGTTCATCTACTTCCTTTTGGAGTTTCTCTAGGTATTGCTCTAATTGATTTATCCGATCTACAACTCCAATAATGTCTCCAAAAGGTACAAGTACTTCAGTAGATGCAGCATTGTAGTTTTTGTATTCCTTCACTAAAATGGCCCTTGATTTTATCCTTTTAGATGTCCATGTCGTGAAGTCAATATAGTCCACCATTAATTTAGGTATCAAATCTCCATAAAATAATTTCTTCCTTGTAGATTTTATCTTGGACAGGAAGACTTAACACCAATTAATTTGGATTCTATTCACAACTGCATATGTGACCCACTTGACAAATTGACTTAGTTCAATATCATGGCCTTGCCATTGGTGGACATTTTTAATCAAAATGTTAGCTACCATGTATTCTTTACTATTTAAGTGCTTTAGTCTATTTAATAATGGCACATCAAGATTGAAAGCTAAACTGTCCTTGATTTCTTGTTCTGTCCACTTAACGGTAGTTATGCTTTCCAAAATTTCTTTCCCTTCATTTTTCAATCCTAAAATGTTATGGAGAAGCTCTAATGTTATTTGTACATTAGCTTGTTCTACGTTGAAAATTAATTGTCCTTCTTCTCTTTGCTCTTGCTGCTGCTGCTCCTACTCATCCTTAGATTCGGATAGCAGGTCTACAAAAATAGGCTCTATAGGCCCTACTGTAGGATCGTTGTATCACAAGAGAGGAGGTGAATTGTGTCTTTAGTAATTAAATTACTAGTGGATAAAACAAGAGCACAAAACACTTGTAAATGAAATTCTATTCTTTATAAACATTAAAGACAGAATTTACAATATCTTTTCAGCTCAATTCCTTTCTTGACGATTTTAATATAGTAAAATTCGATATACAATTCAAATAAAAAGATGAAGTTCTTATTCAAAACTAATTTTGAATTGTATAAAACCTGATCTTTATGCATGCAGCTCCTTTTCTTCTTTTTGCTTAGCTTCTGTATCTCTTCTTCTCCAGTTGTCGAATTTCTAGACTTCTTGTGTTTGCAGTTCCTTTTCTGAAATTGCTTGGAATTTTGTACTTCTTCTGATGTTAGAGAATTTTTCTAGATATGAATATTCAAACTTAACTTTTTAGTTAGGGATCCGGATTGAATATTTAGACTTGGTTTTTGAGATTGGGATCCTCTATTTGTAATGTAGCTTGTACTCTCTATTAGTAGTCGAACTCTGTTGTCTTTCACATTCAACATGTTCATCTACTTGATCCATAATCTATAATCTATAATCCATAATCCATAATCCACATACTAATTTTTTCTTTAATCCAAATTACTATCTATTTGAATTTCCACTTTCTCCACTATCATTTTGAATTTCCACGATCTCCACTCGTAGATTCACCGAAACTATATTCTTAGAGTCTAGTAGAATATCTTCTAACTCTTCGATTTAGTCGAATACTTATCCTTTAAGTCTTGTAAAAACTCGAATACTTATTTGTAACTCTTCGAGTTTTTGCACCTATAAAACACGTGACTAAACATAGCAAACTTATCTGTTCGTTAGTCAGTTTATAAAACTCAAAGACTTATCTATCCATGCGTATAAAAACTCGAACAGTTATCTAATTATTCGATTTTCATTATCGAACGCACATGGAAAATACGTGATAAATTAAAACATTAAAAACACACCTACAGAGAAATTAACTATACGAGTTTTTAACATAACTATTTGACAAAAATGAAACGTTAACTATCCGAAAGTTAACTATCTGAAATAAAAATGAAACTTTCCGATAATCTGTTAACATTTAATTACGTGACAATTATACTTAGAGAATATTATTTAGACTTATTTACAAACTTTAATAAAACATATATCATCAAAACAAAATTCCTAACATCTACTGATATTTGCATATCAGATTTAATCTCTTCTTGATGTTCAGGCACTATCTCTTTTCCTTTCCTTCTAATTAACTATGCCTGATCTTCCTCTTCCTCCTCTGAGATTAAATCTACAAAAATAGGCTCTACAGGCCCTCGAGCCACAAGTACTAACTCTTCTTGTTTTACTTTTTCAATAACTAGTCTCGAAGGACTAGCTTCAGTTTCTTTTGCAGCCATTGATTTAGCTGCTTTTGATGTTGCTCTACTTTTATTTTGTATTGGGCCCTCAACTTTTCTTCGGTCATTTTCCTATAGAGTGCATTATATAGTAAATGCATTTTTGCCACAGCCATATCCTCAGAATTTCCTTGGCTCTTGGCAACTTTAACCAGCTCTACAAATTCTTTCCATTTGTCTAGTGTAGATGGCCCAAAAAATGATGCTCTTTCTAACAGCCTTGGCGGTGGACTGGATGCTCCTAGTTGTTGTTCCTTAGAGATAGGTCTTTTAGCAGTCGGTTCCTCTTGTTCTTCAATTGCATGTTCTTCATTTCCTTTCCTCTATTGTTCCCAGATTGCCCACTGAGCACGTCCACCTATGCATCTTTTGAACCATAGTCAGGATTTACATTGAATCAATTCTAGGGCAACTTCATTATTTGGTCTGATTTTTCTCTCTATTTAATGCAACTTCTGTAGCTACTATGATTCTTGTTTCCATAATTTGAGGTATTTTTATGTCTAAATCTACTAAAACTTTCCTCTAGTAGAAAAGGTTAGATTCTACCTTTTGTAGCTCTTTTTCCCGTGTTGTATTTCTGATCTTCTACTTTGTGTGCCATTCTTCCGATTCTTTGAGAAATTCTGTCGTGTCAACTACGTCCTCCCAAAATTCTAGTGTCATCTTTGTCATTGTAGAGTAATGGAACAGAATGGAATTGCTTTGATCTCTACAATTTTAAGTTCTAAATGATTCTACGGATAATGCCCCCAAATCCTAAGTTTTAGTATAAATAAGCCCTAAGTTTAGGTGGGTAATCGGGTCATTTTCTCGTGCAAACTCTTGCTCTCTCATTACCTCTCCGTAGAGTTACAATTAACTCCACGGACTAAGTTCGTAGACTTAACTATAGTACTCTATTGAGTTATAGTTAACTCAACGAGGTAAGTTCGTTAACTTATCCTAGACTCAACGGAGTAAGTTCGTTGAGTTAAGCGTAACTCAACGGACTTTTTGTAAAGTTATAATTAATAAAAATACTTATAATAATAATTTTTACTTCGGTCAAGACTAAAGAATTTTCGGTCTAACCAACTCTTAATTTTTTTTTCAACATTTTAGCATTTCAGACAAACCGTTATATTCCTCGGTTGAATTGAAATTAAATACTATATATATTTTTTTTTTACAAATAACACACACTTAGATAATAATTTTTTTTACTAAGTAAAGCTCGAGTAGTCCTCTACTCTTACTTCTTCTATAATTCTAAAGTAACTTTTTGGTATCTTCAAAATAAGTCTAAGTCTTTGTTCATTTACTTTAAATATATTCTGATTTTTAGGAATTTCAATTTCAATAGCTCCATAGGGATAAATATTTCAAATTGTATAAGGTCCTGTCCATCTAAATCTTAATTTTCCTAGATGGTTATGGAGTCTAGTCATGTAAAGATATACTTCTTGTCCTATTTCAAAGGTTTTTGGAATAATTTTCTTGTCATGTTAGAACTTCATTTTCTCTTTTTCTCTTATAGTTTTCGAATAAGCTTCATTCCTAAATTCTTCTAATTCAATCAATTGCATTTTCCTGTTTTTAGCAGCTTGATTTAAATTACTGTTAAGAGTTTTTAATGCCCAATAAGCTTTATGTTCAATTTCAACTAGTAAATGACAACTTTTTCCATATACTAGCCTAAAAGGTGACATACCTAAGCTTGTCTTATAAGCAATTCTATAAGCCCAAAGTGCATCTATTAATCTATTAGCCTAATCTATTTTAGTAGGATTTACTATTTTTTCTAAGATTAACTTAATTTGTTTGTTTGCACTTTCTACTTGTCCACTGGTTTGCAGATGATATGATGTTACAATTTTGTGATTTACTCTATATTTCTTCATTAAGGTTTCAAAACTTCTATTACAGAAATGAGTTCCTCTATCACTAATAATAACTTTAGGTATTCCAAATCTGGCAATTATATTAGTTCTTATAAAATGTATTACCACTTTGTTGTCATTAGTTTTTGTAGGAATAACTTCTATCCATTTAGATACATAATCCACCCCCAACAATATATAATTAAATTGGTTAGACATAGGAAATAGACTCATAAAATCTATTCCCCACACATCAAAGATTTCAACCTCAACAATAGGATTAAGAGACATCATATTCCTCTTTGATATTCTTCCTATTTGTTGACATTTTAAACAACTTAAGCAATATTTATGAGCATCTTTGAATAGTGTTGGCCAATAAAATCCACATTGTAAAATTTTGGCAATAGTTTTCCCTAAACCAAAATGCCCTCCACATACTTGGTCATGGTAGAAAGATAATATGCTCTGATATTCAGTTTCTAGAACAGACTTCCTTAAAACTAGATCAGGACATTTCTTAAATAAGTATAAGTCTTCCTAGTAGTAATATTTTACTCTTGAAAATAACAATTTCTTATCCTGTCTATTCCAATCTTTGGTGTTAAACTAGTAACTAAGTAATTAACTATGTCTTCATACCAAGACATTGTGTTCATGGTCATTAATTGTTCATCAAGAAAATTATCCTTAATTTCAATGTTTGATTTTTCTGTTTGTAATCTTGATAAGTGATTTGCTACTACATTCTCACAACCTTTTTTATCTTTAATTTCTAGATCAAATTCTTATAATAATAATATCCATCAGATCAATCTAGGTTTAGTCTCTTTCTTTGCTATTAGGTGTTTTAAAGTTGAATGATCCATGTATACTATCACTTTAGCTCCAATCAAATATGATCTAAACTTTTCTAAAGCAAACACAACAGCTAATAACTCTTTTTCAATAGTTGTATAATTAACTTGAGCATCATTCAAGGTTTTGCTTGCATAATGAATCAATCTAGAAGATTTTTCTATCTTCTGTCCTAGCATTGCTCCTATAGTAAAATCAGATGGATCGCACATTAATCAAATGGATGGTTCCAATCAGGTGCTTGTATTATAGGAGTTGAAATTAAGCTAGTTTTAAGCTTGAAAAATGCTTCTTTGCAATTTTTATCAAAGTTAAATGAGACATCTTTTAATAGATAGTTAAAGGTCTAGCTATTTTGCTAAAATCTTTAATAAATCTTCTATAAAATCTTACATGTCTTAGAAATGATCTAATATCTTTTATTGATTTAGGTTCTGGTAGATTAGAAATTACTTCTATTTTAGCTTGTAGGATCGTATGGCTACACAAGAGGGGAGTGAATTGTGTTTTTCAACATTTTCAAATATAATTGAAACTTTAAAACTCAAAAACAAGTTCGAGACACTATTTTTATAAAATTATTTTTATTCAAGGTTTCAATTACAATATACAATTCAATTCTCCTCAGAAATTGTAGATGCAATTATATATCAATACCATGTTTCATCTATACAATTTCATAACTACAAATAGAGAAAACTAATTTACGGAATTTAAAACATTTCTCCCTATTTGAGATATTTCTTCTTCTCTTTCTTCTTCAGCAATTCTTCAATGACAAATATTGTCTTTCTCTACTTCACTGAATTTTCTTTCTCCTGATACTTCAGATCTTCAGTGACATAAATTTGACCTTTTTCTGCTTCACTGAATTTTCTTCCACTTGATACTTCAAATCTTCAGTGACATATATCTTACCTTTTTATGCTTTATTGAATTTTCTTCCACTTGAGAGTTTTTCCTCGAAGAGATGTTTTTAATCATTGAAAAGATTTTTCTTTTGGTGTGTAGGGATAACTGATCAATGAGAATTCTATGTCTTTTATACTGTATCTTCATTTGATGCATATCCTCCACGTTTAATCACTCAGTTTTCCACTTCTTCACGTCTTTTCTTTTTCCTTCATCAAAATACATATGTTCTGACTCACGTTTACATTTTATTTAATCATTAATTCTAGATCTCTGAAAAATTTCCTGCAAAATAAACTTTCTTTTCCAAAATTTTTCATCAAGTATAATAAGAAGTCGTTACTTTAATGTTAACTAAACAAGTAACACAAGTATATATATAACTTAACGTTTCTAACTTAACGAGTTCCTCATGTGCCAACTCACGTAACAAGTACTGTAGTTAACTCAACGAACTATCTTCGTGGTGTTATGCTAACTCAACGAACTATCTCCATTGTGTTACGATAACTCAACGAACCATCTCCGTTGTGTTACGCTAACTTAATGAACTAGTAATAAATAAATGTTTTTATAATAAGAATTTTACCACGTGCAAAAATAACAACTTAAGATTATAACGCTAACCTAACGCGTTGCCTTAGTGTTCAATATTGCAACTCAACACATTTAGTTATATTAACTTAATAAGTTAAACATGTGCATCACACGTGATACAATATAACATTCGTAATTTATAATTTCACCACGTGTATAACACTAACTTAACGAGTTTGTCTCTTCTTTTACTCACTAACTTAATGAGTTCTCACGTGACCCATTTTGACCTTTAAGCCTCTAACTTAATGAGTTTTCATGTGATCTTTATATGAACAACACTCTAACTTAACGAGTTGTCTAAACATGCACTATTCATGATACAGAAAATATAACTTTAAAACATATTATGTTTTTCAATAAAAACACACGTTAACTTAACGTTTAGTTAAATGAGAAATTAATGCAACGAAACGACTAGTTATTAATTAGTGTAATTTAAGATCCAATACAGACAAGTATTTATATCAGTATGCTTTTTCTATATTAATTGATGATTTTAATTTCTTTTCACAAGCAATAGTAATTGAACAAATATGATTATTTTCATTCAGCACACATCATCAAAACAAAATACTCAACAATCTCCCCCTTTTTGATGATGACAAAACCATATTAAATCAATTATGAAATATATTTAACTCAACAAAACACATTTGCTGAGTTAACTTTTAATTCAACAAACAATTTTGTTGACTTAAGTTCACTTAAGCTTATTTCTATTGTTTGTGTAAAATTCACCTCTTAGAAATAAAACTTCTAGATGTCAATAATTATATAAGTATCATTTCTCTACCTTTCATTATATAATTTAATAACCATATAAGTATCATTTCTCTACCTTTTAGATTATATTATCATTTGTCAGATTACAATAACCATAAATATCATCTCTCTTAATACTATATGCAATTAAAATCATAATAATCTTTTTTTTATAACATTTCTCCCCCTTTTGTCATTAATCAAAAAGATAATTACATAGAATATATAGTAAGAGATATGTTTACAACAATGCTCTCTATAAATAATAATAAGAATGGTAAACATTTATAGAAAAATGTATTGTTCAATGAATCAAATAATGAATACAAACATTACATTTTGTATTTAGAAATAAGCAAACAAGTAGTTATCTATTCCTCCAAAGTATATCACTTATAGCATTACATATTTTATCTCCTAGATGCCTAATATCATTTCTGATGTCGTTAAGTACATCATCTAGGTCAAGAGGTTGTTGTTTTGCTTGAACTGAATAACTTTGTTGTTGTAGTTGAATTTGTTCTGTACAATCTGTTGGTTGTTGTTATTGTGTTTGTTGAGGTTTATGCAAGACTTGGAATTTTTGCAAATCTTTTATACTAAAAGCTCTCATGCCTTTAGTTTCAAAGGACCAGTCGGATAAATTCAATTGGCTTGCAAGGATTCTACATACAACATCATCATAAAATAACTTTGAACTCATATGCTGTAGTTGAGAAGTAAAAACATCAAACCAATTGATTTGAATTTTATTCAGTAGACCATAAGTGGCATATAAATAGCTTCTGCTGACTTCCATATTGTGTCCGACTCTTTGAAATAAATTGGCATGCAATATATTTGCAATAAACATTGCCTCTACATTCAGATTTTCCATGAGTTATATTTGCAATAAAACATCAAACCAATTGATTTGAATTTTATTTAACAGACCATAAGTGGCATATAAACAGCTTCTACTGACTTCCATATTGTGTCCGACTCTCTGAAATAAATTGGCATGCAATATATTTGCAATAAACCTTGCCTCTACATTCAGATTTTCCATAAGTTTCATTTCAGAATATACATCTGGAATATTTGATAAGGATTGAATGTTCCATTCTAGTTGTCTATTCATGTCAAATTTGATGGTAACAACACCTTCATTCTTTAATCCCAAAATTTCAAAAATTAATTCAGGAGACAATATTAACTCCTGTTTATTTATTTGAGTTTGCAGTATATTTTCATTCTTGACCAAATTGCTATAAAAAGCTGTAATAAGCTCTTTGTATTGTTTCCATTTTGTTTCAATTGGTAAAAATTGAATGAGGCTTTGATACTCAAATAAATCTCTCATATCAATCAAATTTCTGAATTTTATTGGTCTAGCATGTAGAATCTGACATGTAATTAGATTATTGTATTTCTGTAATGCTTCCTTAGATCTAAAATAAATTGAATTTCCTTGAATTTGTAATACTGTACATAAAGAAGGTGATACCTGAAGCCGTGATTCAGAGTTTAATTCATCTTCAGGAACTTCTTCTTCAAAATGAATGTCATGTTGTTCCTCTGTGAAAACATTTTCTTGAAGCTGCGTATGTATACTTGATTCTTCAGCTTCAACAGTGTAAGGAACATTTTCAATATTCGCCACATTTATTTGTTCAGTTTCTATAGAAAATACAGAGTTCAAATTTTACACCAATTGATCAACCTATGTATCTATTTGTAATTTTTCAATTTTTGTAACAGATAGTTCCATTTGTACATGCTATGAATTCTCACACTCTGCTTCTATAGATTCTGAAGAAGGCTGGTTGACATTTAGCTCTTCTAGAGTCTTAACTTTTTCAATATCTGCTACTCTAGACAATTCAGCCTGTGAACTAGTTACTGCCTCAACATTGTCAATTATATCTGCAATAACTTGTTCAATGTTAGTTGCCTGATGCTCTGATTTTTCAATTTCTACATCATCAGGGTTTGTACTTATAGAAAAACTTGAGCTCATATTTGACTTGCATTTCTTCTCAAGTTTTCTAGTAAGAGAAAATAAAGTCTCATTATCATCATCAGTTTCAGTATGCTTGGAACTGATGAGTTTATCAAATGCATTATAAGGTAGAATGTCTAGATATACATTGTCCTTTGGAAATAAATGCTCATCTGATTGTCCTTGTTCAATAGACTTTATTTCTATAGACATAATTTTTCTTCTTCTATAATATTTCTATTTCTCCTCTGCAAGTATTGCTATTTTCTTTTCAAATTACTCTAGAAAAGTTTTCTACTTTAATTCTTCAAATGCACTTTCTATTGCTATAGCCTTTTGAAGATTTTCGACTTTTCTTTTATCTACAGCAATATATGATTCTACTTGTTTTGAAAATAAAGGAGTAGGGATAGTTGATTCATGCTCTTCCTCAAATGCATGTAGTCTTGTACCGTTTATAGGTATTTAAGGAATTCTAGTTGATGTACCTACACCTTTTTCCAAATATTGTGCATACTGCTCGAGAAATGCAATCTCAGCACATTTCATTCTGTATTCTCTATCAAATTTACTACGAATACCCATGTATATAATATTTTCATTTGTATGTTGAAGCTCTTGTCTAACTTCATCTATTATACCTTGAAGAAAGAAGTAATCTCTATAAATTTCTATTAACCTTTTGTCCACTCAAAGTATTTTCTTGAACCAGGTGCGTGGAACTTCATCAGTATCGATTTCTTTTCCTTTTGCATCACCTTTGCTTTGCCTTTTCCTCTGCCATGACCTTTGTAGAACTTGGAAACCATTGTCGTAGGTTGTAACAGCAACAAGTGAGAAATATTTTCTTGACAAAGTTTACGAATAACCTAAGTGCCCGTGTAATAAGTGTTTAAATAGGGTTTTTAGGTGAATAACTCAACGTATAAAAGTTGAGTTTGGATTTCAAATGAGTATTGAATATAGTTTATTCAATCAAGGTACCCAAAAAATTCCAGTATAACTCGTTGACTTAACTAACCTAATGAGTAAAATGCTGTCTAAAGGTTGTTTTACACGTTACCTTATATAACATAACGTTCAGTTAGTACACTTAACAAAAAAAAAGTTTCGGATGCTTTCAATTGAAACCTTCCAAGGACAACACACATGCTACACTTAACATTATCTTGAGAACATTGTAAACTATTCTAGCATTCTCTTCTTATGAATCTAAAATAGTTTGTTTGTCTTTTTAAATTGTTTTATCAAGATCTTAAGAGGACTTTAATTCAGATTAACCAAGATTTGTATTCTGAATTATATTAATCTATTTTGGACATTGTTAATCCTCCCCCTACAAATATACTTCTTATATATTCAATAACATACAAAATATACTTGTATAACAATAGATGTTAAGTATAACTAGACTTTTAAATTTTCTTTTCAAAAACTTCCGTTATCCTAAATTCATCAAAAATGATTTTCAGAATCAATTCCTACTGTATATGAATCAAAACACAACTTTGAACTCAATATGATTAATTCAAGGAGAATAAAAGATTGTATCTCAAATAAACGTTGTCAAAAGTACTAATGTTGATTTAATAAATCAATATTCATATTTGTAGAAACTATATTCGATTCAAAGATATTTGTAATTAGTGAAAGATTTTTTTTTTTTCAAAATAATAAATATTCATAATTTTCTTTAAAAGTTAGTTTGAAAAACTTGAATCATACAAGAGCTTTCTAATGTACCCGTGAAATGAGCTTTCAGTCAATAATCCCAGATCTGATTAGGACCTTAGGTTGCCAGATTTAAAGAATCCTTTTTTAGGACAACAATCCTTACATACCTATCTACTAAAGTACAAAAGTCTCGTGATTAAACTGATCAATAAACTCTCAAAGATTTTCAATTTGTAAGTACTTTTCATTTTAAGCATAGTATATATGTATTACATTAATACAAATGCAATAAAACACAAATCTCATACAATTTTTACTTCAATGATTTTACTGAAAATATGAATCAGTTTCAATAAGTTCATACTTTTAATTAACAGTTTAAGATGATTTACAAATAACTTATTTTACAAATTTAATCAATTAAGTCAAATTTATGCATGATCATATGCACTTTCCTTGATTCAAAGAAAACACTTTATCAAAATTTCAGAATTTCAGAAGTATTTAATGTTTTTCATTTAAACTTCCACTTAAAATCATAAAAACCATTAAAATTTATAACTTACTTAAAATCAATAAGATACTACTATGATTTCACAATAAATACATAGTATCTTAAGTAGCAGTTTAGATATTACTTAGATATTTATGATAAGTATATAATATCTATGAGGTGAACAACATCATCAATAATATTTATCTTTTTGTGGAGTTTAAGCACCCACATCACATAGCTTACAAATACCCAAATTTAATCCTATGTTGTAGAATGTATTTTTGTCTAGAGGTTTTGTAAATATATCAGCTAATTGATTTTTACTAGACACAAATTCTAATTTAATTTTTTCTTTAATTACGTTATCTCTTAGAAAATGATGTCTAACCTCTATATGCTTTGCTCTAGAATGTAATACATGATTTTTGGAAAGATTTATTGCAGAACTACTGTCACAATAAATCTTAGTTGTATCATAAGATAATCCAAAATCTTCTAAAGTTTGCCTTATCCACAGAATCTGAGTGCAACATAGTGCAGCAGCAACATATTTAGCTTTTGTAGTAGAAAGTGCTACATAGTTTTGCTTTTTACTAAACCATGACACCAAATTATTTCTCAATAATTGACATGTGCCACTGGTACTCTTTCTATTAGATTTAGATCCTGCATAATCAACATCAGTATATCCTATAAGATCTATTGAACTATCCTTAGAATAATACAATCCGAAATTTTTAGTTCCTTGTATATATCTAAATATTCTTTTAATTGCAATTGAGTGTGATACTTTAGGATTAGATTGAAATCTAGCACAAACACCCACAGCAAACATAATATCAGGTCTACTAGTAGTTAAATAAAGTAAAGAACCAATCATACTTCTGTATTTTCTTTGATCTATTGATTTTCTTATGTCATCAATATCTAACTTTAAAGAAGTACTCATAGGAGTTCCTCGAATCCTTGTATCATTAAAATTAAATTTCTTAAGCATTTCATCTGCATATTTGTCTTGATTTAAAAATATAACTTTATCCATTTGCTTAATTTGAAGTCCTAGAAAATATGGAAGTTCTCCTATCATAATCATGTCAAATTGACTAGTCATCTCTTTAGAAAATATTTTTATCAATTTATCATAAGTTGCTCCAGAGATTATATCATCCACATATATTTGAACAACAATTTGATCTTTACCATCTCTCTTGATAAATAGAGTATGATCCACTTTTCCCATGATATAACCTTATTCTATTAAAAAAGTAGGTAATCTTTCATACCATGATCTAGGTGCTTGCTGTAAATCATATAAGGCTTTCTTCAATTTATACACAAAGTCAGGATTTTTAATATCTTCAAATCTAGGTGGTTGTTTTACATAGACTTTATCATTAATTAAACCATTTAGAAATGCACTCTTTACATTCATTTGATATAATTTAAAATCCATATAACAAGCATAGGCCAATAATATTCTAATACTTTCTAACCTAGCCATAGGAGCAAATGTTTCATCATAATCTAGTCCTTCTTCCTGTGTATACTCTTGTCCAACTAATCTAGCTTTGTTTCTTATAACTTGACTAATTTTGTTAGTTTTGTTTCTAAAGATCCACTTTGTACCTATTATGGACTGATTTTCTAGTGGAGAGACAAATTCCCAAACATCATTTCTAATGAATTGATTTAGTTCTTCTTGCATTGCTATTATCCATTTTCATCAGATAATGCTTCTTCTATATTCCTTGGTTCTACCATAGAAACAAACATACACATACTATTTAAATTTATTGAAGCTCTAGTTTTAACTCCCTCATTAATATTACCAATGACTTGAGTAATGAGATGTGATGAAGAATAACGCCAATTTCTTTGATTTTCCTTAATATTCTTATTGACATCTGAAGGTCCATCAATTTCATCATCAGTTTGATCATTTAAGTTCATATTTTTGATTTTCTCAGATAAATCTTCAATCTCTCTATTGATCTCTAACTCTTTTGAAAAATTGATCATATCATCATTATCAGTTTTCGATTGAGATTCTCTAAAAGAATTTTCATTGAAGCTTACATGGAGGGTTTTTTCAATAGTCCTAAAAGTCTTGTTATATACTCTATAGGCTTTACTTCTAGTAGAGTAACCTACAAATTCCTTCATTTGCTTTGGCTTTAAATTTATCCCTTTTATCCTTAGTATTAAGAATAAAACACTTGCAGCCAAATGGTTCATATAGGAAATTTTTGGAACCCTATTAAACATAATTTCAAAAGGAGTTTTATTAACACGAGGTCTTAAGTGACTTATGTTAATTACATAACAAGCTGTATTCACTACTTCAGCCCAAAGATTTTGATGTAACTTATGTTCATTTAACATAGTTCTGGCCATTTCTTGAAGTGATCTATTCTTTCTCTCAACGACACTATTTTGAGACGGTTCTCTTGGAAAAGAAAATCTGTGATCAATGGCATGCTCATTACAATAATTATCCATTTGATCATTATCAAATTCTATACCATGATCACTCCAAAGTTTTTGAATAGAGACATTTTGTTGATTTTGAACAAAGTTGCAAAACATTTTAAACTTTTCAAAAACTTCTGTCTTAGATGCTAGAAAATATACCCAAGTGTATCTAGAGAAGTCATCTACTAAAACAAATACATACCGTTTACCACTAAGACTCATGATTCTTGTTGGTCCAAATAGATCCACATGTATAAGTTCTAAGACTCTCTTGCTTAAAATATCAGTTTTGGATTTGAAACAGTTTTTGTGAAGTTTACCTAACTCAGATGCATCACACATAAAGTCCTTTGAGTATTTAATCTTTGATAAACCTCTCACTAAATGCTTTCTAGATAGTTTATGTAACAGTTTCATATTTATATGCCCAATCCTTCTATGCCACAGATATGCATCACTAGTTTTAGCTAGTAAACATGAATTTAAATCAACTACATCAAAAGGTAAAGATAAAATACATACAGAACCTTTTCTTTTAGCAATAAACTTAATTTGATATATATTTTTATCAATAATTTTGCATACATTATCTTCAAACACTACATAATATCCATTCTTAGTTAGTTTTATAACACTCAACAAATTAAATCCTAGGTTTTCGAAATATCACAAGTCGGAGTTATTTGAACATTGCCCTTACCTATGATTTTATCCTTGCTTTTGTTTCCAAATGTTACACTTCCTTTCATGGTGTTTGTAAAATTTTGTAGTAGTCTTTTCTGTCCGATCATGTGACTTGATGCTCCATTGTCCATGATCCATTTTGATGTTATTTCCTCCTACAAAACAAATTAAGAAAAACTTTTTCTTGGTACCCAATGTTGTTGAGGACCAAGTTCATTAAACGCATATTTCTTCTTTTTGTTTAAAAACAATTTAACATTATCATTTAGATTCTTATTAGTTGTAAGTACTATTGACTTATCATTAGTATCATACTTATAGCATTATTGCTTTTATAATCATTCCTTTTGTTTTCAGATGTAGTATAACCAAGACCAAAGCGATTTTTATCAGATTTTAATTTATTTTGGTCATGCTCATACATTTCAATAAGTTCATACCAAGATTTTGTACTTGTATTTGAATTTCAGTATATACAAAATCTTTTTCTACACAAGAATTTTCAGATTTATCACATGTAGAATGAGTAATTGGTCTAACGCTAGTGTTTTGAATTACATGCTTAGGTTTTTGAATTTTCAGTTTACTACAATTGTCTGAAATTTTAGAAACATTAGAAACTGAATTTCCAGAACAAGAAACAAGATTTTTAGAAACATTAATAGTCATGTTAGAAGTATATTTAGACAAATCACATTGATTTATATTATTACTACATGATTCATCCCTTGAATTACCTACTTCTACATATTTATTACATTGTTTCATGATAAAAGGAATTTTAGTCTTAGATTTACTTGAACTGCAACTAATAAATCCTTTATTGGCTTGAGATTTAGGATATTTAGGATAATCAAATCCTAAGCCAAATTTATATGATACTACAGGGGTACTAGTTAGTTTGTCTAACTTCGTTTGACTTAAATTCCATTTCTTAATGGTAGAATTTAAATCTAACTCTCTCATTTTTAATTTATCAATCTCTAATTCGAGATCATTTATATTTTTTCTGAACACTTCATTTTCAGATTCTATCTTTAATTTTTCAGCATTTGTATTCTGTATTTGTTCATGCAAGACACATTCATTAAATCTAAATTTATGCAAATCTCTAGCATGATTTTCATTATCACATTTAAACTTTTCTAAAGTAGTAGATAGGAAACAATTTTCTTCTTCCACAATGGATAAAGAGTTTCTAATATTCTTATTTTCTAGTTTACAAACTTTAAGTTTTTGTAATAATGCATGATAAGCACATAATAATTCATCAAAGTTAAAATTTGAATAACTTTTAGGATTAGATATTACCTCAGACTCATCTGCCATGAAGCACACATGAGCAACGTCTTCTAACTCTGGTTCTCCTTCTGAATGTGAAGATTTTGATGATGATTCCTCAGATTCAGACTCATCAGACATGTCATCCTGAGTGACCTTCAAAGCCTTTTTCTTGTAAAACTTTTTCTGAGTTTTCTAAGTCATCTTCTTCGGATTTGTCCTACTATGCTTTTCATTTTTCCTTATAGGACAATCTAGAGAAAGATGTCTAGGTTTCTTATAGTTGTAACATACATACTTTCTATATGAAGAGTTCTTGTCATTTAGTGATTTTGACGTTGAGGGTTTGTCATATTTATTCCTTTGCTGTTTCCTAGCTTTCTATGCTTTCTTGAATTTCCTAGTCAACAAGATCAAATCCTTGTCAGAATCAATAGATATATTAGAATTTGAATTAATTTCAAAGGCTATTTCTTTCTTCATTTTTAGTTTGTTTTGACTTAGTGATTCATTTAATTTAACTTCATAAGTAGTTAAGTTTCCTATAAGTTCATTCATGGTATAAACATTTAAATCTCGTGATTCCTCAATTGATGTTACTTTCTAAGACCATTTAGAACTTAGGGATCTGAGAATTTTCCTCATCAAATATTTTTGTTCAAAATTCTTTCCTAAGCATTTTAAAGAGTTTATGATATCAAGAAATCTGGAAAACATCTTAGAAATACTTTCGTCTTCATGCATCTTAAAGAGTTCATACTTATGAATTAACATGTTTATTTTAGTCTCTTTAACTTGAGAAGTACTTTCATGTGAAACTTCTAATGCATGCCACACCTCATAAGCAGATTTATATGCCGACACTTTACTGAACTATTCATAATTCAATGCACAAAATAAAATATTTAAGCCCTTAGCATTTAGAGTTTCATTTTCTTTTTCAGTAATTGCCCAAGTATTATAAGGGGTAGATAACAAAGTATATGGTTTAGAAATCATGAATTACAACTTATGATCTATACTTTGAAGAAAAATTGTCATCCTATATTTCCAATATTCAAAATGTATTCCATCAAATAAAGGAGGACGATTAAGATTTTGACTTTCATATAAAGAAAAATTACCATTTCCAATAGCCATCTTACGTTAGATTTTTCAACCTATTTGATTTTAAACAGTCTAAAACTTTAAAACAACTTGAGCCTTAAATCAAGAAAGTTAAACGTATGCTCAGATATTAATTTCTGTTTAAAAAGAAGGAAGGTAGAATAAGCAATGATATTAAATAAGTTGGTATCAATTTTATATCAAAAATTATTAACAAAGCTATGATACTACTTGTAGGATCGTATGGCTACACAAGAGGGGGGTGAATTGTGTTTTTCAACATTTTCAAATATAATTGAAACTTTAAAACTCAAAAACAAGTCGAGAAACTATTTTTATAAAATCATTTTTATTCAAGGTTTCAATTACAATATATAATTCAATTCTCCTCAGAAATTGTAGATGCAATTATATATCGATACCATATTTCATCTATACAATTTCATAATTACAAACAGAGAAAACTAATTTGTGGAATTTAAAACATTTCTCCTTGTTTGAGATCTTTCTTCTTCTTCTTCTCTTTCTTCTTCAGCAATTCTTCAGTGACGAATATTTTGTCTTTCTCTGTTTCACCGAATTTGCTTTCTCCTAATATTTCAGATCTTTAGTGACATAAATGTGACATTTTTTTGCTTCACTGAATTTTCTTCCACTTGATACTTCAAATCTTCAGTGACATATATCTTACATTTTTATGCTTCATTGAATTTTCTTTCACCTGAGAGCTTTTCCCCGAAGAGGTATTTTTGATCCTTGAAAAGATTTTTCTTTTGGTGTGCAGGGATAACTAATCAACGAGAATTCTATGCCTTTTATACTATATCTTCATTTCATGCATATCCTCCACGTTTAATCACTATCAGTTTTCCATTTCTTCACATCTTTTCTTTTTCCTTCATTGAAATACACACGTTCTAACCCACGTTTACATTTCAAATTTTCTTTAATCATTAATCCTGGATCCCTGAAAAATTTTCTGCAAAGTAAACTTTCTCTTCCAAAATTTTTTATCAAGTATAATAAGAAGTCGTTACTTTAATGTTAACTAAACGAGTAACACAAGTATATATATAACTTAACGTTTCTAACTTAAGGAGTTTCTCATGTGCCAACTCACGTGACAAGTACTGTAGTTAACTTAATGAACTATCTCCATAGTGTTACGTTAACTCAACAAACTATCTCTGTTATGTTACGATAACTCAACGAACCATCTCCGTTGTGTTACGCTAACTCAACGAACTAGTAATAAACAAATGTTTTTATAATAAGAATTTTACCATGTGCAAAAATAACAACTTAAGATTATAACGCTAACCTAACGTATTGCCTTAGTGTTCAATATAGCAACTCAACGCGTTTAGTTATGTTAACTTAACAAGTTAAACATGTGCATCACACGTGATATAATATAACATTCGTAACTTATAATTTCACCACGTGTACAACACTAACTTAACGAGTTCGTCTCTTCTTTTACTCACTAATTCAACGAGTTCTCACGTGACCTATTTTAACCTTTAAGCCTCTAACTTAACGAGTTCTCACGTGATCTCTATACGAACAACACTCTAACTTAACGAATTGTCTAAACGTGCACTGTTCATGATACATAAAATATAACTTTAAAAGATATCATGCTTTTCAATAAAAACACACGCTAACTTAACATTTAGTTAAATGAGAAATTAATGCAACGAAACGACTAGTTATTAACTTAGTATAATTTCAGATCTAATACAAACAAGTATTTATATCAGTAAGTTTTTTTTATATTAATTGATGATTTTAATTTCTTTTCACAAGCAATAGTAATTGAGCAAATATGATTATTTTCATTCAGCACACATCATCAAGACAAAATACTCAACATAGCTTTATCTACTTCCAACCCTTTCTTTGAAGCAACATGTCCCAAGACTATTCCTTGTTTAACCATGAAGTGACATTTTTCCCAATTTAGAACCAGATTTTTTCCACACAACGTTTTAATACTTGGTTTATATTATTTAAACACACTCCATATGAAGTTCCATATATAGTAAAATCATCCATAAATATTTCTAAAAAGTCTTCAGTCATTCTAGTGAATATGCTTTGCATACACCTTCGAAAGGTAGCTAGTGCATTGCATAATCCGAATGGCATTCTCTTAAAAGCATAAGTTCCATGACATGTGAAAATTGTTTTTTCTTGATCCTCTAATGCTACTAGAACTTAGTTATATCTTTAATAACCATCTAGGAAACAAAAATATTCTTACCCTACTAATTTTTCCAACATTTGGTCTATAAAAGGTAAGGGAAAATGATCTTTCCTAGTCACAGCATTCAGCTTTCTATAGTCTATACACTCTCCAGCCTGATTGAATTCTAGTAGGTATCAAGTCCTGACTTTCATTCCTAATAACTGTTAATCTCGATTTCTTTGGAACTATATGGATTGGACTAACCCATGAGCAATCTCAGAAATAGGATAAATTATGTCATTATCTAACCATTTCACTATTCCTTCCTAACTACTTCTTTAAGGTTTGGATTTAATCTCCTCTCAAGAATTCTAACTAGTTCAGCATTCTCTTCTAAATATATGTGGTGACAGCATAAAGTTGCACTTAACCCTTTTATATTAGTCATAGTCCATCCTATCGCTTCCTTATAAGTTTTTATTACTTTTAATTTAGAAATTTGATCCTCTTTTAAATATGAGGCAATAATGATTGGACATGTTCGTTTCTCTTCCAAAAATATACAAGTTAATTTAGGAGGTAAATGTTTCAATTCTAAATGTTGACCATCAGAAGCTAGAGCTCCTAATTGAACATTTTCATCTTCTATATAAATCTCTTCTTGATCTCCTTCTACATTTATGCTTTCACTTACTTCTAAAGTTTCAAAATTTAGTTGCCTATTTAATTCTTCTTGAATCACATCATCGAGCATATCTCCTTCATCCTCTAAAAAGTTTATAGTATGTATGGACATTTCTAACTCCTCAAACTTTTCTGGTATACTTTTAGAAGTAAACAAGCAACCTTTCACACAAATTATATTGCATTCGTATTTTCTTTTGTCTGTATATCTTGCAAATTATGCAAATCTGTAACATTAAAATTTTCATTTGTGTTTTCTTGTTGTATAACTTGTAATTTCATTGTAAATTCGTCCAATGCTTTTAGTTTTCTTTCAAGATCATCTAATCTCATTGTATTCAATTTTTGATCAATTTTCATTATGATTTTTTTAGTTTCGTATATGATATCAATTTTAGGTTCTATATATTCTTCCTTATAGTTTAATTGGTTGACTTCTTATTGCTGGCACATCTATTGTTCCAGTTTGTCCATGTTTTGGTCTAAACTACGCTCTAGTCTATCATACCTATCCTAAACTTCCTTATCTCTCAACATATTATAAATTCTAAACTGACCATCAGTTGGATAAACTATAGGATTCTCATACTCAGCTCTATTATATTGAATATAATTCATTTGTTGTTCATGTGATCTAACCATCTGCAATCGTCTCAGTTTCAAACAATCAGAGATGTCGTGACCTTCCAAATTGCAGAATTCACATATGCTAACTACAGGTTTCAGAAATCTTTGAGCATAAGCATATGCCATATTCTCAATTATAAAATAAAATATACAACACTCCTTTGCTATTAAAACAAAACAACACTCACAGTTGCTTAACTTCTCAATTCCCCAACAACAGCGCCAAAAAACTTGTTAGGGTTGTTAAGTTAATTCTTAAACTTCTTTAATTTGTTTTTAAATCAACAATTACTTTTAGAAGTAAACAAACAACCTTTCACACAAATTAGATATTAAGTCCAATTTGTATTCTAACTACAAGTGCATAGTGTATATTGTATTTGTGTGCAAGTACAGGTCGATCCCATAGATAATTAAGTAAGAATTGTGTACTGTTTCTATTTTTATATTGGAGTTTATATGTGTTCAGTTAAGCACTCCATTGAGTTACAATTAACACAACGAACCTAATTCGTGGAGTTATGGTTAACTCAACGGACTAATCTCGTGGACTTAAGTTAACTCCACGAGCCTATTTTTCTAATTAAATACTATTATTTACAAAGGAATTCGATCAACCATTGGGCGGTTCCACAAAATGTAAATAACATCAATTAAGCTCTTTAATGTTAGTTAATATTAGATTTATTATTGAGCAACACTAACATTCAGATATTTCAAATAGTAACCATTAAAATCTTTAAGTATCTAAAACAAATCAATTTCAATAAATAATAAAACTATTTTCTATTTTCTGAATCAAACAAACGTAAAACATTCACAATACTGACAATGATAACATTAATCACGATACAAAACAAATAATACAACACTTTAATACTAAATGTAAACACAGATAATTTGTTGTTTTTGGTATTTTTGTTTTGATATGTTCTTGAAGATGAACGAAAGGTGAAATGCAAAAATCTCTATTGACAATAAAAACTTCCGTCACTACATGCGATGCGATTACACCACTAAAAACTTAATCACTTACAATCTTGCTTCCTCTCCCTATAGAATCGCAAATTAAGAATTGTAAGATGATCTCCTCTTCAACATACTAGCATCAACCTGAAACCAAGACTAGAAGCTTTATAATCTCCAGAGATATGAGTTGGTGCTTGGTGAAAATGGCTTCCCATCCTGCGATGCGATCACTCCTCACAGTGGTTGCCAAGCATTATGTTTGGCTTGGAATCGATCCGACAATAGGAAAGTATCCTCACAGACCTCCAATGGTTGGTGATTTTGGCGGTGGTGTGGAGCTTTAGGGAACTTCCAACACTTCTTGCAGTTAGCGCGGTTCCCCACCTCTACACACACTTTCTTCATCCTTTTTTCTCTTCTTTTATATTCCTTTCTGTAGTAATTGCTTTTGCTTAAATGATTGGTTGGATTTCTTTCATTCATATCAACGATGATGATTTCTTCTTCATTCCACAAGTGAATTCCTACATGATACATGCAATCGTGGTTTTCCTTCGAATTTCCTGTTTCTGCAACTACTACAATGGCATATTAGAATATAAATAGTCTGTGGAGTTACAGATAACTCAACAGACTTACTTTGTTGATTTAACTATAAAACATGTGCAATAAAGAAATAACTTATAAGTTTACTAACACAATGCGGTACCTTAATGTATATTCAATTAACTCAACACATATAGTTATGCTAACTTAACGAGTTAAACATGTGTAATTCACGTGATATACTAAAGCATTAAAATTCAATACGTGCATAATTCTAACTAACGAGTTTAGATATTTTGGATACTTACACACCTAACTATTTGATGCTTAGATGCATTTGGGATAGTTACTAGATAACTTATCGAACATTCACTTAAGTCATGCATTAAGGTTACAGCACATATACTTCAGGAAATAATAAAATATTTTTTAAGCATTTAAAACATAACTATCCGGTACATGTAATATAACTCTTTGAAATAATAGAAAATTCAGATACTTAAGAATTTCAAAGCTTGTAATTCAACGACAGTTCAGAAATATAATTAATTAACGCTAATTCCTTGAAATTATGCAGATTCCTTCATTAAAGCATATAATAGTGCAATTATAACATAATTGCTTAATTCTCATATGATAAGCTAAATATTATTTAATTAACCATCATTTAACCATCAATATTATGTACTTTTTCATTTTAAACAGATACAATTCATTATTCTTCTTGTTTTAATCATATTGAGTTGAATTATGTTTTGATTCGTATGCAGTTCAAATTTATTCTTGAAATAATATTAGAAAATTCAAGATAACAAATGTTTGAAAAGAAAAAAATTGATAATATAACTAACACCTATGTGATGCTAGTATATTTTGAATGTAATTTACATATGTTTTAAATATATTTACAAGTTGGAAAAGAGAAAACAATGTTAAATTAGATTACTGAATTATACAGAATATCTTCATATTAATCTAATCTTAGTATTCTAAAGATATAAAATGAAAATTTTTTTTCATAAAGAATACTGATTTATGAAAAAAGAAATAATTCTAGCACTTTAAGAAGACCAACTAGTTAGATCTTAGTAGTTTACTAAGGGACTAGCAAAAGTTAAGTATGAGAGAAGTGTTTAGAATGAAAAAGTGCATAATATTAATGGTTAAATAATGGTTAATTGTATTATATTTAGCTTATTATATGAGAATTAAGTCATTATGTTATAATTGTACTATTATATGTTTTAATGAAAGAATCTACATAATTTCAAGGAATTAGTGTTAATTAAGTATATTTCTACACTATTAGTAAGTTACAGGCTTTGTAATTTCTAAGTATTTGAAATGTCTGTTATTTCAGAGAGTTACATTTTATGTACCAGATAGTTATGTTTTGAATGCTTAAAGAATACATCATTATTTCCTGAAGGACACGTGTTGAAACCTTAATACATGATTTAAGTGAATTTTCAGTAAGTTAGATGCTAACTATCTAAAATGTGTTTGAGCATCGAATAGTTAGGTTTGCAAGGATCCAAAATCTCTTTTTATCATAGAACTAACTGAGGACATGTGTCGTGATCTAGAAACTTAACTTAAGTTATCTTTCAGTAAGTTAGGTGCTAACTATCTGAAAGACACGTAAGTTTCAAATACTTATAGTTGTAAGTATATGAAATATCCTTTTTATTCGTAAAGTTAGAATTATGCACGTGTTTTATAGTTAAGTCAATAGAGTAAGTCCATTGAGTTACACTAACTCCACGAATCACTTATTTTCTAACATGCTACTATAGTAGTTGTAGAAACAGGAAATTCGAAGGACAACCACAATTGCATGTATCATGCAAGAATTAACTCATGGAATGAAGAAGAAATCACCATCGTTGATACAAAGGAACGAAATCCAACCGATCATATAGGCAAAAGCAGTTATTACTGAAAGTAATATAAAAGTAGAGGAGAAAGACAAAGAAAGTGTGCTTGAAGTGTATGTGAAGGTGGAGGACCGTGCTAACTACAGGAAGTGTTGGAAGTTACTTGAAACTCCATGACTCCACCAAAAACCACCAACCAACCATCGGAGGTCTATGAGGATACTTTCCAGATGTTAGGTCGATTCCAAGCCAAACACGATGATTGACAACCACTGTGAGGAGCGATCACGTCGTAGGAAGGGAAGCCATTTTCACCAAACACCGACTCATATCTCAAGAGATCGTAAAACTTCTAGTCTTGGTTTCGAGTTTATGCCAATATACTGAAGAGGAGATCAACTTACAAGTCTTGGTTCGCGATTCTATAGGAAGAGGAGGCAAGATTGTAAGTGATTAAGTTTTCAGTGGTGTAATCACATCACATGTAGTGACGAAAGTTCTTACTGTCGATAGAGATTCTTACATTTCACCTTTCGTTCATCTTTAGGAATATATCAAAACAAAAATACCAAAAAAAACTAATTATCTATGTTTACATTTAGTATTAATGTGTTGTATTGTTTGTATTGTATTGTGATTAATGTTATCATTGTTAGTATTGTGAATGTTTTATATTTGTTTGATTTAGAAAATAGAAAATAGTTTTATTGTTTACTGAAATTGATTCGTACAGAATACTTAAAAATCTTAATGGTTAAAGTTCAAAATATCTGAATGTTAGTGTTGATTAATGACAAATCTCAAATTAACTAACATTAAAAAGCTTAATTGATGTTATTTACATTCTGTGGAATTACCTAATGGATGGTCGAATTCCTTTGTGAATAGTAGCATTTAACTGAAAGGTAGGCTCATGAAGTTAACTTAAGTCTACGAGGTTAGTCCGTTGAGTTAGTTGTAACTCCATGAACTAAGTTCGTTGAGTTAATAATAACTCAATGAAGTGCTTAATTGAACACATATAAACTCTAGCATAAAAATTAAGAATAATACACAATTCTTACTCAATCTTTATGGGATCGACCTGTACTTGTACACAAATACAATAAACACTGTGCACTTGTAGTTAAAAACACAAATTGGATTTAATATCTAATTTGTGTGAAAAGTTGTTTGTTACCTTAAAATAATTTATTAATATATACAATAGACAATGTTTGATTGAACAATATACATTTTCTAATTTAACTTCACAAACAACCGAACAATACGCTTAAGGGTTTTCTTCTTGAGAATCAGTTTAGTATAGGAACTGTAGATAACACTCTGTTTATCAAATCAAAAAATTCTCACATGTTGATCATTCAGATTTATGTTGATGATATTATCTTTGGTGTAACAAATGAGAAACTATGTCATAACTTTCAGAACTTGATGTAGAATGAATTTGAAATGAGTCTTATAGGAGAATTAAAATTCTTTCTAGGATTACAAATTCATTAATTACAGCATGGAATCTTTTTGAACTAAGAAAAATTCTGTAGAGAGATCCTAACAAAATTTGGTATGGATAAATCAAAAGAGGCTCACACTCTTAGTAATAAAAAGCTTGATAAAGATAATTCTAGTACTTCTATCGATCAAAAGAAATACGGAGACATAATTAGATCACTTCTATATTTAACAACTAGCAAACTAGACATAATGTTTAGTGTATGTGCATGTGCAAGATATCAAGCCTCTCCCAAAGCATCACATTTACAAGTAGTTAAACGAATCTTTAAGTACCTATAGGGTATAAAAGATTTTGGTTTATTTTACTCCTCACAAAATTCATTAATGTTAAATGGTTATAGTGATACAGAATATGTAGGATGCAAGTCATACAGGAAAAGCACGAGTGGCACTTGTCAATTCCTTGGTCACTCTTTAGTATCATGGTTCAACAGAAAATAAAATTCTATAGCACTATCTACAACTGAAGCTGAATACATGACAGTAGATTTATGTTGTGCTCAGATTTTATGGATGCAACAAACACTAGTTGATTATAAACTTAAATTTCAAAAGACAATCATTTACTATGATAGTAGTAGTGTCATAAATCTCTCCAAAAATATAGTCCTATACTCAAGAGTAAAACATATCGAGATTAGACACCACTTTCTAAGAGACCATGTTAAAAAAGGTCACATTTCTTTAGAATATGTCTCTATTAAAGAATAGTTAGCAGATATTTTCACTAAATCATTATTTGAATCTGCATTTAATCATATTAGAAAAAAATTAGGAATTTGTTCTTTCTATGATTTATAATCAATATTTCCTCATGATTATTTACTCTCCAAGCTCACAAATAGAAGCTTGTTTTCTACTAACTTGTCATCTTATAGAAACTTAGCAATGCTCAGACAGAAAAGATTAGTGTAGCTATAATTGGATTTCAGAGATATTTTAGAATTCCTTTTGATTAATGACAAAATAAGAGGAGAAGACCATGATATTATTATTACAGGCAATACAGAAATAAAGGGAGCTTAGAAAAATAGGGAGAGTAAACTTAGGACAATAAGGGGAGAAAATTCAGTATATTTTTATTGTTTCTTTGTGAGTATATTTGTATAGCCATATAGAGAGTGAAATACATGTAATGAACTATAAGGTTTTTGCCATTTATCAAAAAGGGGATATTGAAAGGACTTCTAGATTTTGATAATGCAAAAATCAATGTGAGGAATAAACTCTTGTATTTTACAGATTGACAGATAAACAATTACAAATAACCACAAGCAATTCATTCAAAGCTGTTAGATGAAATCAGAAGGATCAGACAGTTATCAGTTTAAGTATCCAGAAGAAGCAAATTTTCGAAAGGTTTACATCAAGTATCCAGAAGAAGTACATTTTCGGAAGGTTAAATTCTTAAGTATCCAAAAGACCACTTAAAGACAACAAGAAAGTTCTTCGAAAAGTTATAGAGTTAACTATCCAAAATAAGAAGGTCTTCAGAATGTTAAATAAAGGCTTGAATTCTTTAGAAAGTTAGGACAACTAACTATCCAAAAATCCAAGAAAATCGATGAGTTAGAAAATCTAACTATCCGATAAGTTAAGTCATTTAATACGCATGTGATGAAAGTTAGAAGTAGAGAAAGACAACTATTTAAGTTTTCGAATAGTTAAATTGGTAACTATCTAAAAATACAAGCAAATCAAAAAGTTATCTAAAACAACTATCTAGATAGTTAAGTTAGAAGAGTATGCACGTGTAGAAATTGAACTTATACTAGACAAAGGCTTAAAAAGACTTTTTGGTAAGTTAGGAAAGCTAACTATCCAAAAACTAAGAAGTTTCGGAAGGTTGTAGATCTAATTATCCGAAACTTAAGTTATTCAAATACACACGTGCAGAATTCAGAAACTTAGTTGGAAGCTTGAAAAGTATTTTTTGGTAAGTTAGGAAAGCTAACTAGCCAAAGAACCAAAAGGATCAAAAGGTTATAATTTCAAGTATCCAAACTTAAGGCACCTCACGTGTATGACTTAAAATTTCATGTCATAAAATTAAAGGAAGTATTTACAAATTGGAGGGTTATAATAAGTTTTTAGAAGGTTACAACAGGTAACTATCTGAAAATCAAAGGAAATCAGAAGGTTATCTTGAACCACCCTTTTAAACGGTAACTTACCATATTTGGACCTGAAAATTTAGTAAAGTACAGCAGAATACATCCGTTAAAAAGAATGATCATTACACATCTTGGTATAAGTATGATCAGAATAGAAAGAAAAAATACAACAATGATCATATACTATTGAGAGCTACATAAAAGTTATTCCACGATACACAATTCAGTGAAAAGCAAAAGCTTCCTATGCATAAAGCTCTATTTGACAAAACTCAAAAGTTTGGTTCGTGAATTTGCACCTGAAAGTTCACTGTTAATTCAGAGCTTGCACCAGTAAGCTCAAAGGAAAGGTTGGTTAGGAGCTTGTACATCAAAGCTCGATTGGTTGGTTCTTGCTTGGACCTTAAAGCAAGGGATTGTAAATTTTGAAAGTTTAGCGAAGCCCAAGTATCCCTTGGGAGTGGACTAGCCATTAGTGGTGAACCACCTAAAAATTTCTTTGTGCATTATCTACACTCATTGCATGCTTCACTAGGAATGTAGTTCTATGCTTGCTGAAATTTAACTATAATCAATCATTTTTTTTTTAAGTTTTAAACTTAAACAAAAATCATTAAAATTACCATTCACCCACCCTCTAGTAAGTCATTTGGTCCTAACAAATAGATGTTTGAAAAAAATTGATAGCATAACTACCATCTATTTTATGCAAGTATATTTTGTATGTAATTTAAGTATTTTTGAAATATATTTGCAGGATAGAGAGGAAGAACAATGTTAAATTAGATTACTGATTTGTAGAGAATATCTTGATATTAATCTAATTTTAGTATTTTGAGGATACAAGATGAATATATAATTTCAAAAAGAAGATATGGATTTATGAAAAAAAATATAGTTCTAGCACTTTAGAAAGAATAATTAACGAGATTATATTAGTTTGTTAAGGGGCTAGCAAAAGTTAGGTATGGGGGAAGTGTTTAAAATGAAAAAAGCAAAAGTTAGGTATGGAGGAAGTGTTTAGAATCAAAAAGTACATAATATTAATGGTTAATAAATGATTAATTACATAATATTTAGCTTATCATATGAGAATTAAGCCATTATGTTATAATTGCATGATTACATACCTTAATTAAAGAATATGCATAATTTCAAGAAATTAGTGTTAATTAAGTATTAAAAGATTGAAAGCCTAGTTTACGTGTGGTTTTATAAGGTAAGTTTACGAACCCTCGTAATTTTTAAACATTATAAATTTGTACATTGATTCTAGAAGGACATGTGTCTTAACCTTAATACATGACTAAGTTGTCCTTTAGAAGGTTTTGATGTAAACTATCTGAAATGTGTCCAAGCATCAAAGAGTTGCATTTTTCAAATATCTAAAATACCCCTTGTTTGGGTTTTTAGGTGGCACTAGAGAACTTGTTTAATTCCCCAGCAACGGCGTTAGAAAACTTGTTTGTCTTGTTAACTTATGTTTGTAACATAGTTAATTTGTCTTTATGCTTATCAGTAATTCATTTTTAGAAGTCAACAAACAATCTTTCACGCAAATTAGATATTAATTCCAATTTGTATTTTAACTACAATTGCATAGTGTATATTGTATTTGTGTGCAAGTACAGGTCGATCTCATAGACAATTGAGCAAGAATTGTGTACTGTTCTGTTTTTAATAATGGAATTTATATATTCAGTAAGCACTCCATTGAGTTTTAGCTAACTCAACGAACTAACCTCGTAGAATTGAATTAACTCAATGAAGCTATCTATCTAGTTTAATACTACTATTTACAGAGGAATTCGGCCAACCATTGGGCAGTTCCACAGATTGTAAATAACATCAATTAAGCTCTTTAATGCTAGTTAATATTAGATTTATCATTCAGCAACACTAACATTTAGATATTTCAAATAGTAACCATTAAAATCTTTAAGTATCAGGAACGATCCAATTTTAGTAAACTGTAAAACTATTTTCTATTTTCTAAATTAAACAAACATGAAACATTCACAACACTAATAATGATAACATTAATCACGATACAAAACAAACAATACAACACTCAAATACTAACTATAAACATAGATAAGTTGTTTTTGGTATTTTTGTTTTGATATGATCATGAAAATGGGCGAAAGGTGAAATGTAAAAGTAATCTCTATCGACAGTAAAAACTTCTGTCACTATATGCGACATGATTACACCACTGAAAATTTAACTACTTACAACTCTGTCTCCTCTTCCTATAGAATTGCGAGTCTAGAATTGCAAGTTGATCTCCTCTTCAGCATACTAGCATCAACCCGAAACCAAGGCTAGAAGCTTTACAATCTCTTAAGATATGAGTCGGTGTTTGGTGAAAATGGCTTCCCTTCCCGCGACGCGATACTCCTCACAGTGGTTGGCAGGCACTGTGTTTGGCTCGAAATCGACCTGACACCAAGAAAGTATCCTCACAAACCTCCAATGATTGGTGATTATGGTCATGGTGGTGATGGTAGTGTGGAACTTCAGGGAACTTCCTTCGCTGCCTGTAGTTAGCATGGTCCTCCTCTACACACACACTAGCCACACCCTTCTTCGTTTTTTCTCCTTTTCTTTTATATTTCTTAGTAGTAACTACTTCTGCTTTGATGATCAGTTGGATTTCCTTCGTTTATATCAATGATGGTGATTTCTTCTTCCTTCCATGAGCAATTTCCTACGTGATACGTGCAATCGTGGTTTTCCTTCGAATGTCTTGTTTCTGTAATTGCTATAGTGGCATATTAGAAAATAAATGGTTCGTGGAGTTGTAGATAACTCAACGAACTTACTTCGTTGATTTAACTATAAAACACGTGCACTAAAGAAATAAGCTGCTAACCTAATGCGTTACCTTAGTGTGTATTCATGTAACTCAACGCATACAGTTATGCTAACTTAACGAGTTATTCATGTGCATCTCACGTGATATACTAAAGCACTTAAATTCAACACGTGCATAATTCTAACTTAACAAGTTCAAATATTTTGGACACTTACGAACCTAACTATCTGATGCTTAGATGCATTTCGGATAATTAACAGATAACTTATCGAAAATTCACTTAAGTCATGCATTGTAGTTTCAACACGTGTAATCTAGGAATTAATAAAATATTCTTTAAGCATTTAAAACATAACTATCTGGTACATTAAACATAACTCTCCGAAATAACAAAAAATTTGGATACTAAAGAGTTTCACAGCTTGCAATTTACCGATAGTTCATAAATGTACTAAATTAACGCTAATTTCCTAGAATTATGAAGATTCTTTCATTAAAGCAATAACAGTGCAATTATAACATAATGACTTAATTTTCATATGATAAGCTAAAAATTATGTAATTAACCATCATTTAATCGTTAATATTATGCACTTTTTCATTCTAAACACTTCCCCCATACTTAAATTTTGTTAGTCCCTTAGCAAACTAAGATCTAATTAATTGGTCTTCCTAAAGTGCTAGATTTAATTCTTCATTTCGTTCTTCTTCAGAATAATAAATTAGATTAATATATAGATATTCTGTATGCTTCAGTAATCTATTTTAACTTTGTTTTCTCCTCTTCAACCTGCAAATATATTTAGAATATATGTAAATTACATACAAAATATATCAGCATCACATAAGTGTTAATTATATTATCATTTTTTTTCTTTTCAACATCTATCATCCTGAATTTTCCAATATGATTTCCAGAATAAATTTCAAGTACATATGAATCAAAACACAATCCAATTCAATATGATTAAGACAAGTAGAATAAATAATTGTATCTCAAATAAACAACTTAAAAGGTTTATTCTAGATTCATACTTCAGCAATTTTAGATAACAGAACATATACTCAGTTCAGAAGATATCTGTACTTCACAAAACACTTGTATCTTTTCAGAACAGTATATGCATATTTGCACTTTAAAAGTTAATTTGACAAGCTTGAATCATACAAGAGCTTTCTAGTGTATCGAGCTTTCAGTCAACAATCCCAGATCTAATTAGGATCTTAGGTTGCCAGATTTAAAGAGTCCATTTTTAGGTCAACAATCCTTACATACCTATCTGCTTAAGTACAAAAGGCTCGTGATCAAACAAGTCAATAAACTCTCAAAATTTTTCTCTTTTTTTTTCTTTTCAACACAGTATATGTACGCATTTCATTAATACAGATGCAATGAAACACAAATCTTGTATATTCCTGCTCTTATTATTTACTGAAAATATGAATCCATATCAATAAGCTCATACTTTTTCTGTAGTTTAATAAGATCTACACATAAATCATTCTACAAGTTTAATCAATCAAATTAAATGTATCATTGATCATATGTATTTCCTTTAATCCAAAAATCAGCATTTCAGCTCTTTCAAGATTTCAGATAATTTACTAAGTTTCAGTTAAACATTCTGATTTCTTTTTAAAATCGTGAAACTGTTAAACACATATATTTCAGCAAAAACATAAGATACTATATCTAGATTTGTATGAGTAGTAAAATTTGTAGCATCTTATATAAGATTATAAATATAGCATTTCAGTAGTTACAGTTCTTTAAAAATTTTGTAGTTTCAATTATCAAATAGTTATAGTAACTTCATCAAAATTTTCAATTTCCATAGAACTTTTGCAATACTATTTTAATTATTCTAATTAACAAAATTACATGGCTCCTACTTTAATTACCTCCCCCCATACCTACATTTTGCATTGTCCTCAATGTAAAAGATTTTTCAGTAAATACAATAATTGCAACAGGCATGAATATTGTTTCGTTGACTTAACATCTAACTCAACAAACTTAATTTGTTGAGTTAATGAATAACTCCATGAACTAAGTTTAAATGTAAATTCAGGATAAGTAATTAATTACATACATTGTTCTTTTGTATCTCCTTCAATATCTTTCTATTTTTGAATCTAAAAAACTTTTCATTCACAATTAAAAGCAGAATATATAACAACAAAACATAACTTGTTAATCAGTGTCTTGTGTGGAACCCAGGCTCCTATGCCTTTGGTGGCTCACAAGTAAGCTAGTTGGTTTCCCAGAACAGATACCAACAAATTGGATTGATATTTTTTTTTTGTTTTTGTTTTTACATAAATTCAGACTACACACAACATTAAAAACACAGAATCACACTTTAAGAACATGACTAAAAAGTAGTAACAAATGGAATAAACGTGTCAGTCCAAGCATACGTTTTTGGTATAATTCTTCTTGCTATCAATTCTGTTTCAATGCAGTCTATTTTCCTTTTTAATTTGTAAACTTGTAGTATGTTATCAATACTAAATATAAGTGTATTTCCATTAATGAAATGAAATGCAGAAAGAGATCCTCTTCTGTTCCAAGATAATGTAGCTGTTTCTATTTCTACATCTATTTCAATATATTCCTCTTCCCACTTCCATTCATTTAGGTCTTTTATAATCCATATTTGAAATTTCTTCAACTCATCCCACCATCTTATCAAACATAAAGTAGGATCATCATATTCATTATACCACATTCCTAATTGAATTTTATCATATTCTACAGATGGTGGTTTAGCTAAATCACTTCGTATAGGTAATATTTCTATAAAATCATCATAACTGTCTATGCTTGCTATGTATAAATTAGATCTAAATGCAACTGATATATGTATGACTAGATATATATATCCATCAAGTATGACATGTAGGTTGTTAATTAATGCTTTCTGTCCTAGATATATCATAATATTTTCAGTCCAAGATCTATTCAGAAAATTATACACACTTAAGCATAAATCTTCATCCCAATTTCCAGTTGGTCTCCAATAATATAACTTTTCAGGAATGGTTGAAAATTTGTTAGAAAAGATTAAAGCTGATCCACAATTTTCAAAAGGTACTTCATATCTGTTAGGTCTTCTTATATTCCATTCTTCTCTTGTGATAGGATTTCTAATCAAAATATCGGGTAATAGAATTGCATACCTTAGTTTGGTTCTGTAAATAATTAATCCTTCATCCATCCCCATAATATGATCTATTCCTTCTAATGTATTGGATGGAATTCTAGTAGTTTCGTCTATATTCAGATATTCATAGCTGATTGAACTATGATTAAATGACTTCCATAAAAATCCATCTCTAATCTTAGTCATCTTTGCAGCTTGTAGTCCATGAAAATATTTTTCTCTAACACGGTCTTTGATTTCCTTTGACACACAACACAATTTGCACAAATCTTTAGCTGACAAGTTACTCAATATTTCCCTTAGTGCATCTAGCGGTAATTTCATCAATTCCATCTATTGTGATTCTCTACGACATAAACAAAAATTAACAGAGACAAAATCAACATAGCTACTTGTTTGTGTTTTCCCAGCACTACACCAGAAAAACTTGGATTTGTTACTTCTATTTTTTTTATTTAGTTAATTTATCTTTATGCCTATTCTTTTCTTTTAGAAGTAAACAAACAACCTTTAATACAATTTAGATATTAATTCCAATTTGTACTTTAACTACAAGTGCATAGTGTCTATTGTATCAGTGTGCAAGTACAGGTCGATCCCATAGGGAATTGCTGAAGAACTTAAGAACTGTTCGTTTGTTAATAATCAAATTTATATATTCAATGAGCTCTCCATTGAATTATAGTTAACTCAAGGGACAAAGTTCATTGAGTTATGGCTAACTCAATGGACTAACCTCGTGGACTTAAGTTAACTCCACGAGCCTGTCTTTTCTTTTTAAATAATGCTATTTACAGAGGAATTCGACCAACCATTGGGCAATTCCACAGATTGTAAATAACATCAATTAAGCTCTTTAATGTTAGTAAACATTGGATTTATCATTAAGCAATACTAACATTCAGATAATTCAAACAGTAACCATTAAAATCTTTAAGTCTTTTGAACGAACCAATTTCAGTAAGTTGTAAAACTAAAACAAACATAAAACAATCACAACACTGACAAAGATAACATTAATCACGATACAACACAAACAATACAACACTCAAATACAATATACAAACATAGATAAATTGTTTTTGGTATTTTTGTTTTAATATGAACATGGAAATGGGCGAAAGGTGAAATGTAAAGTAATCTCACTCGACAATAAATACTTCTATCACTACTTGCAACGCGATTACACCACTAAAAATTAAACCACTTACAATCCTGTCTCATCTTCCTATAGAATCGTGAGTCCAGAATTGCAAGATGATCTCCTCTTAAGCATACAGACATCAACCTAAAGCCAAGGCTAAAAGCTTTACGATCTCCAGAAATATGAGTTGGCGCTTGGTGAAAATGGTTTCCCTTCCTGCGACGTGATCACTCCTCACAGTGGTTGTTAGGCACTGTGTTTGGCTCGGAATCGACCCGACATCAAGAAAGTATCTTCACAGACCTCTGATGGTTAGTGATTGTGGTGGTGGTAACGATGGTTGGTGTGGTACTTTGGAGAATTGACGATACTGCTTGCAGAAAGCTCAGTGTTCCTCCTTTGTACACATTGGCCGCCCATCGATCACACACACTTTTCTTCTTTTTCTTCTTTTCTTTTATATTTCTTCAATAGTAACTGCTTCTGCTTGAATGGTCGATTGGATTTCCTTCATTCGTATCAATGGCGATGATTGCTTCTCCTTGCGCGCTACGTGCAAACATGGTTTTTCTCTTCCAACTGTCTATTCCTGCAACTGCTACAGTAGCATATTAGAAAATAAATAGTCCGTGGAGTTACAGATAACTCAACGAACTTTCTTCGTTTATTTAACTATAAAACACGTGCATAAATTTAACTATCTGATGCTCAGGTGCATTTCGGATACTTACAAACTTAACTATCCGATGCTTAGATGCATTTCGGATACTTACAAACTTAACTATCCGATGCTCAGATGCATTTCGGATACTTATAAACTTAACTATCCGATGCTCAGATGCATTTAAGATAGTTACAGATAACTCACCGATATATAACTTAAATAAATCTACTAGATCTCGACACATGTCAACAGCAGTTTAATCATAAAATAAACATTTCGGAGAGTTACAGAGCTAACTATCCGATGCTCAGATGCATTTCAGATAGTTAGAGATAACTCACCGAAAATCCACTTAAGTCACTTTTCCAGAACATGACACGTGTCCTTAGCTATTTTATAAATAAAAAGAGATTTCGGAGAGTTACACATAACTGTTTGATGCCTAGCTGCAATTTCGGATAGTTATAGATAACTCACCGAAAGTTCACTTAAGTCATGCATTATGGTTTCGACACGTGTACTTCAAGAAATAATAAATTATTCTTTCAAAACATAACTGTTCGGCAATTTAAACATAACTATCCAACATGTTCGGTCTGTTAAACATAACTGTCCAAAATATGTCCGGTATGCTAAACATAACTGTCCGAAATATCAGAAAATTTGGATACTTAAGAATTTCACAGCCTGCAACTTACCGACAATTCAGAAATGTACTAAATTAACATTAATTCCCCAAAATTAAGCAGATTCTTTAATTAAAGCATATAACAGTGCAATCATAACATAATGGCTTAATTCTCATATGATAAGCTAAATATTATGTAATTAACCATCATTTAACCGTTAATAATATGCAATTTTTCATTCTAAATACTTCCCCCATACCTAAATTTTGCTAGTCCCTTAGCAAACTAAGATCTAATTAATTGGTCTTTCAAAAAGTGCTAGAATTAATTCTTCCCCTTTTTTTTCTTCTGTTTAGCATAAAAATATATATATTCTGTATGTTTCAGTAATCAACCTACAAATATACTTAGAATATATGCAAATTACATACAAAGTATATCATCATCACATAGGTGTTAATTATATTATCGTTTGTTCTTCTTTTCATCATCTGCCATCTTGAATTTTCCAATAAGATTTCTAGAAGAAATTTCAACAACATACGAATCAAAGTACAATCCAATTCAATATGATTAAGACAAGTAGAATAAAGAATTGTATCTCCCTTAAACAACTTCAAAAGTCAATTCTAGATTCATATTATAGCAATTCTAGATAACAGAAAATATACTCAATTCATAAGATATCTGTATTTCACAAAACACTTGTATATTTTTAGAACAGTATATGTTTTTTTTTTTTTTTTTTGTACTTTAAAAGTTAATTTGACAAGCTTGAATCATACAAGAGTTTTCTAATGTACCCATGTAACGAGCTTTCAGTCAACAATCCCAGATCTAATCAGGATCTTAGGTTGCCAGATTTCAAGAGTCCTTTTTCAGGTCAACAATCCTTACATACCTATCTGCTCAAGTACAAAAGTCTCGTGATCAAACAAGTCAATAAACTCTCAAAATTTTCCCTTTTTTTTTTTCCAATCAAACTACAATCACAAAACAAAACATTAATCACATACTGTATACGTACGTATTTCATTAATACAGATGCAGTAATCACCAATCTCATATAGTCCTGCTTCTATCATTTATTGTAAATATGAATCCATAACAATAAGCTCATACTTTTTTTGTAGTTTAATAAGATCTACACATAAATCATTCTACAAGTTCAATCAATTAAATTAAATGTATCTTTAATCATATGTGTTTCATTTAATCTAGAATTCACATCTCAGCTCTTTCAGGACTTCAGATAATTTACTGATTTTTCATTAAGCATTCTGATTTCATTTTAAAATTGTGAAACTATTAAACTCATGAAATTCAGAAAAAACATAAGATACTATATCTAGATTTGCATAAATAGTAAATTCTGTAGCATCTTATATAGCCTTCTAAATATAACATTCAAGAAGTTACAGATTATATAAATTTTACAGTCTCAATTATCGTATAGTTACAGCAAGTTCATAAAAATTTTCAATTTCCTTAAAACTTTGCAATACCATTTTAATTCCTTTAATTAACAAACTTACATGGTTGTTACTTTAATTACCTCCCCCCCCATACTTACATTTTGCATTGTCCTCAATGTAAAAGATTTGACAATAAATACAGTAATTATAGCAGGCATGAATACAGTTTTGTTGATTAAAATTCAGGATAAGTAATTGGTTACATACATTGTTTCGTTTGTATTTCCTTCTACATATTCCGATTTTTGATTTTGAAAAACTTTTCATTCACAGATAAAAGCAAAATATGAAACAAAATAACATTTAACAGATATTAATAAATCAGTGTCTTGTGTGGAACCTAGGCTCCTATAACTTTGGTGGCTCACAAGCAAGCCAGTTGGTTTCCCAGAACAGATACCAACAAACTGGATTGATATTATTTTTTTTTTTTTATATACAATAAACTGAAAACTAGAAATTTTTTCTAAAAATAAACGTAGAATACACACAACATTAAACACACAAAATCACAGCTTAAGAACATGATTGAAAAGTAGGAACAAATGGAATAAATGTATCAGTCCAAGCATACTTTTTAGGCATAGTTCTTCTTGTTATTAATTCTATTTTAATGTAGTTCTTGTTCCTTGTTAATTTGTAAACGTGTAATATATTATAAATTCCAAATACAAGTGTATCACCATTAATGATATGAAATGCAGAAATGGATGCTTTTTGATTCCAAGGTAATGTAGCAGTTTCTATTTCTACATCTATTTCAATATATTCCTCTTCCCACTTCCATTCATTAATGTCTTTCATAATCCATATTTGAAATTTCATCAATTCATCCCACCATCTTATCAGACATAAAGTAGGATCATCTTCTTCATTATACCACATTCCTATTTGAATTTTATTAAATTCTGTAGATGGTGGTTTAGCTATTTCTCTCGGTATAGGTAAAATTTCTATATATTCATCATAACTGTCTATGCTCACTATGTATAAATCAGATCCAAATGCTATTGATATATCTGTGACTAGATATATATATCCATCAAGTATGACATGTGTTTGGTTAATTAATGATTTTTGTCCCAGATATATCATAATATTTTCATTCCAAGATCTATTCAGAAAGTTATACACACTTAAGCGTAAATCTTCACCCCAATTTCCTGTAGGTCTCCAATAATATAATTTTTCAGGAATTGTAGAATTTTTATCAGAAAAAATCAAAGCCAATCCACAATTTACAATTGGTACTTCAAATCTATTAGGTCTTCCTATATTCTATTCTTCTCCTGTTATAGGATTTCTTATCAAAATATCAAGTAATAATAAACTTGCATACCTTGGTCTCGTCTTGTATATGATTAATCTTTCATCTATCCCCATAATATGATCTATTCCTTCTAATGTATTGGGTGGAATTCCAGTAGTTTCTTCCATAGCCAGATATTTATGGGTATTTGAACTACGATTAAATGACCTCCATATAAATCCATCTATAATCTTAGTCATTTTTGCAGCTTGTAGTCCCTGAAAATATTTTTCTTCAATATAGTCTTTAATTTCCTTTGATACACGACACAGCCTACACAGATCTTTAGCTGATAAATTACTCAATACTTCCCTTAGTGCATCCAAAGGTAATTGCATCAATTCCATTTGTCGATTCTGTATAACACAAACAAAAATTTAGCAGAGACAAAAATTAACATAACTACTGCACACCCTCGTGGAGTTAAGGCATAACTCAACGGACTAAGTTCGTTAAGTTAAGGACTAACTCTACGATACTATTAACTAAAAATAAAAACATTTATATACACAGATAGTTGCTTTAGTTATGCTGCTTCATTCAACTACCCTCCTAGAAGAGGTATCAATTTCATTAACAGATCTATTGATAGGGTTTGGTATTGCTTGTATTGGCAATCCTCTAGTAGGTCTAACTTCCATTGGTTCCTTCTATCTAAGTGATATATTTCTATTCTGATTTTGAATTGCAGCATTTCCAAATACAAAATCTAAACGATTGTTTAATTGTTGGATTATCTTTTCTAATTTCTCTATTCTAGATCATTGTTCAATTAATGCTTCATAACTTATGTTCTTCTCATTTATATTTTCTCCTCCTTGTAAATTGTTGTTTCTCCAAGATAAATTTGGGTGATTTCTCCAATTAGGATTATAAGAATTTCCCAAGTTATCTCTCTGGTTTCTAGCATAAATAATATCTAAGTCATTTATGTTTGCATTCTTTTTTGCTAGCTTTTGATTTAATGATAACTCTTCTATTTTCTTTGTTAATTCATTTAATTTCACTTCAAGCATAGTACTTGAATCTATTTCATGCATTCCTCTTGGCAATATTTTTTTATCTGCAATAACTTCAACCGAGTTTTCCCATTGTGTAGTTCTTTTTGCAAAGTTTTCTAAATATACCCATACTTCTTCACTACATAACTTTAAAAATCCATTTTGACAAGTAGATTCTAATAAAGATTTTGTTGAAACATCTATGCCATCATAAATTATACCTATTAATTGTGCCTTACTCATTGCATGATGTGGACATTGAGTCAATAAATCTTTAAATCTTTCAAAATATTTCCAGAATGATTCACCCTGTTTTTGGCAACACATTAATTTTTCTTTTTTCTTTTTAATCGTTTGATTGGTTGGATAATATTTTTCCAGAAAAACAAAGCAAAATTTAGTCCATGTAGAAATTGAATCAGGCGACAAAGTATATAACCATTTCTTAGCTATGTCTTTTAAAGAAAAAGGGATATATCAAAGTTTAATAGCATCTATACTCATGTTCAGCATTTTCATCATTTGACAAACTTCATTAAATTCTCTAAGGAAATAATAGGCATCCTCTCTTTCTAATCTATGAAAATGTGGCAATTGACTAATATAATTAGATTTTAGTTCAAACCTATCTCTCTCAAAGTTTGGTAATCGAATACATGAAGGTTCATCAACTAATTTAGGATACAGAATCTCTCCTAATGGTTTTTCTACTAGAGTAGCCATTTCTACGTTCTCTTTTAAAGAAAGGTTAGCTACACCCCAAAGAATTTCGTTAAAGTTCAGTTCAGAAAATTTTTCAGTACTCCTCTGCGATGAAAATTCCTGGTTAGGTGTTCTTACTAATCGTTTAGTGCTTAGAGAACGGGTCCATGTGCTCATAAATAAATAGAAGAAGATTAATTACATACTAGTCTGAGGCTTTCCATTCAATAAATATTTGTTGTCGGATGAAGTTGAATCAGCTGCTTCTCCTTCCAGGTCCTCCAACACATTCTCCTTTCTTTTAAAAGTACTGGTAACTCGTAAATAACATTCTGTTTTATATATATAATGCACATCCATAAAGTGAATAAATCTCGTTGCAAGAACGTGTCTTGCAATGTGCATCGTGGTTCCTATTTTTATGGGTACGTGTACCACTACTAATTTCAAATTTTGGTAACCGCTAAACCGACGAAGTTTCGTTCGTGGTTAAAAGAATAATCGTTCTGCTTAATCCATGAACTAACATCGTTGAGTTACAGATAACTCAACGGAACAAAGTTGGTTACTATTGCTTGGAGATAAAACAATTTCTTCTTCACTATTCTCAGCTTGGAGATAAAAACTGCAGACCAATTTATTTGAATCTTATTTACAACTGCATATGTGGCCCATTTGACAAATTAACTTAATTCTATGTCATGGCCTTGTTGTTGATAGACAGTCTTAATCAGAATGTTAGCTACCATGTGTGCTTTACCATTTAAATACTTCAATCTGTTTAATAATGGTACACTAGGATTGATAGCTAAACAATCCTTAATTTGCTGTTCTATCCACTCGACTGTAGTTGTATCTTCCAAAATTTTTATTCCTTCATTCTTTAAACCAAAAATGTTGTGGAGAAGCTCTAGTGTTATCTGTACATCAGCTTCCTCCACATTTGAAATTAATTCTCATTCTCTTTCTCTTAAATTTGCATAAAAACAGGGCACTAAATTCTCATAAACTACATGCCCTCTTTCTTGAGAAATCAATTGCAGTAGACCTCGGAATTCAAATAAATCTTTGACTTCTTGCATTCCATCCCAATTTACTGATCTACTATAAATAATGTCGTAACCCCTTATTTCTTGGTATTTGGTATAAGCTTCCTGACTACAAAAATGTACTTTATTCAAAATTATTGTTTCAGTCGGGTCAAGAAGGTGACTTTGTTGTTCCAGAGGGGTTTGTTCTTGCTCTTCCTCTTCTATAGGCTACATTTGAACATTCTCTACAGATTCCTGAATTTCTGTTTCTGTTTGTGGTGGTGAGCCAACAGAACTCTCCACTCTATCTTGAATTCTCTCCATAAATTGCTAAAGAGTTTCTTGCTCTTCAATGGAATCTGTAAAGTTATTTTTGTCCAAATGGCTTCTTTCAGCCTCTTCATTTTTTGCTCTTTCTTCTTCCTCCTGACTACCAATCTGTTCTGTTACTGTTCTTTCTGATTCTGTAACAGATTGGGATGGAGTCACGGGCAATTCAGTTTCTGCCCTAATTTCTATTTCTTCTTGTACAGGCTATAGACTAATTTCAGCTTGATTTTCTTCTTGTCTTTGCTCCTGCTGCTGCAGCTCCTCCTGCTCCTCCTTAGAATCGGATAGCAGGTTTATAAAAATTTGCTCCACAAGCCTTATGAAAATTGGTACTTCAAATTTAATTTCCTCAATTTCAGGCACTTTTTCTTTTTCTTTCTTTTTTTTGATTAATTATGTTTGTTCTTTCTCTTCTTCTTCTGAAATTAAATCTACAAAAGTAGGCTCTGCAGGCTTTCGAGCCACAGGTACTAGCTCTTCCTGTTTAATTCTCTTCATAACTGCTGGTCTCGAAGGACCAGCCTCTCCTACAACACTTGATTTAGTTGTTGCCTGATGCTGTTCAACCTTTATTTTGTACTAGGCCCTCATCTTTTCTTCAACCCTTTTTTTCTTAATGGCATCATATAAAATATGTACCTTATTTGTAGCTTTTTCTTCAGTATCACCTTGGTCTCTTGTTGTTTTGACCAAGCTAGTAAATTCGTTCTCTTCTTCTTCAGTTCTCGGCCAAGCAAAAGCTACTTGTGGCAATGACTCTGTTGGCTGAACTAGAGGTCCTGACTGCTGTAGCTCAGGAATAGGTCTTTCAGCAGTTGGTTCCTCCTATTCTCTTGCTTGTTGCTGCTGCCATATTGCCCAGCTTCCTCGACCAGCAATGCGTTTCTTAAACCACAATCTGGCTTTACGTTGAATTAGCTCTAGGGCTATTTCATTGTTTGGTCGGATTTTTCTTTCTTTACTTACTACAATTTCAGTTGCTACTTTGATTTGTGTTTCCATTATCTATGGTATTTGTATTTCTAACTCAACCAAAACTTTCCTCAAGTTAAAGAGTTCTGATTCTACCTTTTGTAGCTCTTTCTCTCTTGTTGTATTCTGGATCTTTTGCCGCGTGTGTCATTCTTCAGATTCCTTCAGAAACTATGCGATGTCCACTGCATCTTCCCAGAATTCAGGCATCATCTTCCTCATCGTGGAGTTACACAACAGCACAAAATCGCTCTAATTTCTACTGTTCTAGATTCTAAATGATTTACTAGATAATGCCCCCAAAACCCTAGGTTTTAGTTTAAATAAGCCCTAAATTTAGGCGGGTAATCAGGTCATTTCCCGAACCAACTATTACTATTTTATCTACGGTCTTAGCTTTAGTACTCCGTTGAGTTATAGTTAACTCAATGGAATAAACTCGTTGACTAACTCAAGACTCAACGAAGTAAGCTCATTGAGTTAAGCATAACTCAACGGACTCCTTGTACAAACAGATATAATAATAAAAATACTACAGATAATAGTTTTCTGTTTTTTTTACCGGTTTAACCGATACTATGTTTCGATCAGACCTAATTTTTTTTCTGAAAATTAATATATATTTTTTTATGTTCCGGTCATAGCGATGGATCTAGTTGGTTGAACCGCAATGATTTTTATATTTTACATTTTTTTTTTTATGTTTTCTTTTTATATATATATATAAACATAAAAACTGATTTCTTACTAAGTAAAGCTCGAGTAGTCCTCTACTTTGACTTCTTCTATAATTCCAAAGGAGCTTTTTGGTGTTTTCAGAATAGGTCTAAGCCTTTGTCCATTTACTTTAAATATATTCTGATTTTTAGAATTTTCAATTTCAATAGCTCCATAAGGATAAATATTTCAAACTATGTAAGGTCCTGCCCATCTAGATCTTAATTTTCCTAGATGATTATGGAGTCTAGCCATATAAAGATATATTTCTTGTCCTATTTCAAAGCTTTTTGGAATAATTTTTCTATCATGCTAGAATTTTATTTTCTCTTTTTCTCTTACTATCTTCGAATAAGCTTCATTTCTAAATTCTTCTAATTCAATTAATTGCATTTTTCTATTTTCAACAACTTGATTTAAATTAGTGTTTAGAGTTTTTAATGCCCAATAAGCTTTACGTTCTATTTCAGCCGGTAAATGACAACTTTTTCCATATACAAGCCTAAAAGGTGACATACCTAAGCTCGTTTTATAAGTAGTTCTATAAGCCCAAAGTGCATCTATCAATCTATTAGCTCAATCTATTCTAGTAGGATTTACTACTTTTTCCAAGATTAACTTTATTTGTTTGTTTGCACTTTCTACTTGTCCACTTGTTTGCGGATGATATGATGTTGAAATTTTGTGGTTTACTCCATATTTCTTCATTAAGGCTTCAAAACTTCTATTACAGAAATGAGTTTCTCTATCACTGATAATAGCTTTAGGTATTCCAAATCTGGCAAATATATTTGTTCTTATAAATTGTATTACCATTTTGTTGTCATTAGTTTTTGTAGGAATAGCTTCTATCCATTTAGATACATAATTCACCCCCAACAATATGTAATTAAATTGATTAGACATAGGAAATGGACCCATAAAATCTATTCCCCACACATCAAAGATTTCAACCTCAACAATAGGATTAAGAGGCATTATATTCCTCTTTGATATTCTTCCTATTTGTTGACATCTTAAACAACTTAAGCATTATTTATGAGCATCTTTGAATAGTGTTGGCCAATAAAACCCACATTGTAGAATTTTTGCAGCAATTTTCCCTAAACCAAAATGCCGTCCACAAGCTTGGTCATGATAGAAAGACAATATGCTCGGATATTCGGTTTCTAGAACACACCTCCTTAAAACCAGATCAGGACATTTCTTAAATAAGTATGGGTCTTCCCAATAGTAATATTTTACTCTTGAGAAAAACAATTTCTTATCCTGTCTATTCCAATACATAGGTGTTAGACCAGTAACTAAGTAATTAACTATGTCTGCATACCAAGGTATTGTGTTGATGGTCATTAATTGTTCATCAGGAAAATTATCCTTAATTTCAATATTTGATTTTTCTATTTGTAATATTGATAAATGATCTGCTACTACATTCTCACAACCTTTTTTATCTTTAATTTCTAGATTAAATTCTTGTAATAATAATATCCATTGGATCAATCTAGGTTTAGTTTCTTTTTTCTTTATTAGATGTTTTAGAACTGAATGATCCATGTATACTATTACTTTAGCTCCAATCAGATATGATCTAAACTTTTCTAAAGCAAACACAACAGCTAATAATTCTTTTTCAGTAGTTATGTAATTAACTTGAGCATCATTTAAGGTTTTGCTTGCATAATGAATCACTCTAGGAGATTTTTCTATCTTCTGTCCCAACACTACTCCTACAGCAAAATCAGAAGCATCGCACATTAATTCAAATGGATGGTTCCAATCAGGTGCTTGAATTATAGGAGTTGAAATTAAGCTAGTCTTAAGTCTGAAAAATGCTTCCTTGCAATTTTTATCAAAGTTAAATGAAACATCTTTTAATAGATTAGTTAAAGGTCTAGCTATCTTGCTAAAGTATTTAATAAATCTTCTATAAAAACCAGCATGTCCTAGAAATGATCTAATATCTTTTACTGATTTAGGTTCTAGTAGATTAGAAATTACTTCTATTTTAGCTTTATCTACTTCCAACCCTTTCTTAGAAACAACATGCCCTAAGACTATTCCTTGTTTAACCATGAAGTGACATTTTTCCCAATTTAAAACCAAATTTTTTTCCACATAGCGTTTTAATATTAGGTCTAAATTTTTTAAACAGACTTCATATGAGTTGCCATATACAGTAAAATCATCCATAAATATTTCTAAAAAATCTTCAGTCATTCTAGTAAATATGCCCTACATACACCTTTGAAAGGTAGCTGGTGCATTGCATAATCCGAATGGCATTCTCTTAAAAGCATAAGTTCCATTAGGACAGGTGAAAGTTGTTTTCTCTTGATTCTTTAATGCTACTGGAATTTGATTATAACCTGAATACCCGTCTAGGAAACAAAAATATTCTTTCCCTGCTAATCTTTCCAACACTTGATCTATAAAAGGTAAGGGAAAATGATCTTTCCTAGTCACAACATTCAGCTTTCTATAGTCTATACATACTCTCTAGCTTGATTGAATTCTAGTAGGTATCAAGTCTTGACTTTCATTCCATATAATTGTTAATCTTGATTTCTTGGGAACTACATGGATTGGACTAACCCACGAGCTATCAGAAATCAAATAAATTATGTCATTATCTAACCATTTAACTATTTCCTTCCTGACTACTTCTTTAAGGTTTAGATTTAATCTCCTCTCAAGAATTCTAACAGGTTTAGCATTCTCTTCTAAATATATGTGGTGACAGCATAAAGTTGAACTTAACCCTTTTATATTAGTCATAGTCCATCCTATTGCTTCTTTATAACTTTTTACTACATCTTTTAATTTAGCTATTTGATCCTCTTTTAAATCTAAAGCAATAATGATTGGACAAGTTCGTTTATCTCCAGAAATATATAGGTTAATTCAGGAGGTAAATGTTTTAATTCTAAATAATACCCATTAGAAGCTAGAGCTCCTAATTGAACATCATCATATTCTAAATTAATTTCTTCCTGATCTCCTTCTATATTTATGCTTTCACTTTCTTCTAAAATTTCAGAATTGATTTGCTTATTTAATTCTTCTTGAATCACATCATCTAACATATCTCCTTCATCCTCTAAAAAGTCTATGGTATGTAAGGACATTTCTAACTCCTCAAACCTTTCTGATTTGAAAATATTTAATTGAGTATCTTCATTACCATATGCTAACTTCATTACTCCAGTTTTACAATTTATAACAGCCCCTGATGTTGCTAAAAATGGCCTTCCCAAAATTAAAGATGTATCACTATTTTTATGCTTAATTTGTTGGAAATCTAGAATTACAATATCAATAGGATATATAAAATTTTTGATTTTAATTAAGACATCCTTTATTTTTCCTCTAGGGTATCTTATACTTCTATTAGCTAATTGAATAACCGTACTAGTAGGAGTTAAGCCTTCTAATCCTAAGGATGCAAATATATCACTAGGCATAACATTTATACCTGCACCTAAGTCTATTATGGTTCTTTCTAGAATGGTATTTCCTATGGTGCATGATATAACAGGGATTCCAAGATCAGATAACTTTTTAGGAATTTGTGGCAGAAATAGGGAACTACTTTGCTAAGCTAAAAAGACCTTTCTAAGAACTTTTCGCTCTCTTTTCTTAGTACACCAATCCTTCAAAAATTTAGCACAAGGTGGCATTTTCTGCAATAGATCTAACAAAGGAATGTTAACTTGTACTTTTTCAAAAATTTCTCTGATTTTTTCTTATTTTTCAGGTATTGTTTGTTGTAATCTTTTAGGATAGGGTGCTAAAGATTTTGATTTCAAAGTTTCTTTTTCTTTCAATTGATTTTTTTGATCATTTTTAGCTTCATTAGCAGATTCAGATTGTTCTTCAGTGATTTCTAGATTTTCAACTATTACATTTTCATTATCATTTTGATTTTTACTCTTATCCACCTTCATATCATTTTCATTTTGAGTTCTTGGTGGTATATCGTTCCAGATATTAATGTTACACTACATCTTCTAGATTTTCGTTACTCTTATGATGTTTTTGTATATCATCTTCATGATTATGATCTTCAATTGTTTTTAGATTTAAAGTGCATTCTTTAAATTCTCTTGCATTAGGATTTTTTGTTTGCTGTATATTTTGTAAATTATGCAGGTTTATAACATTATAATTTTCATTGTCCTATTGCATAACTTGTATTTTCAATGTATATTCGTCTAATGCTTTTAATTTTCTTTCCAGATCATCTAATCTCATTGCATTCAATTTTTGATCAATTTTCATTATGGTTTTTTCAGATTCGTAAATTATATCCTTTTTAGGTTCTGAATATGCTTCCTTATAATTTAATTGGTTGACTTCTTGTTGCTGACACACAAAGTATTCTAATTTTGTCCAGATTTTGCTCTACACTACGCTCTAGTCTGTCATACATATCCCAAACTTTAGTGTCTCTCAACATATTACACATTTTATGCTGACCATCAGTTGGGTAAACTATAGGATTCTCATACTCGGCTCTATTATACTAACGATAATTCATTTGTTGTTCATGGGATCTAACCATCTGTAAACATCTCAGTTTCAAACAGTTAGAAATGTCGTGTCCTTCAGAATTGTAGAATTCACATATGCTAATTATAGGTTTCAGAAATCTTTGAGCATAAGCATATGCCATATTCTCAATTACAGAAGAAAACACACAACTCTGGCTATTAAAACGAAACAACTCTAGCAGTTGCTTATATTAATTCAATTCAATTCAAACCAATTCAATTCAATTTAATTCCCCAGCAACGGTGCCATAAAACTTGTTTGTGTTTTCCCAACACTATACTAGAAAAACTTGGATTTGTTACTTCTGTTTTTTTTACTTAGTTAATTTATCTTTATGCCTATTCTTTTCTTTTAGAAGTAAACAAACAACCTTTAATACAATTTAGATATTAATTCCAATTTGTACTTTAACTACAAGTGCACAGTGTCTATTGTGTCAATGTGCAAGTACAGGTCGATCCCATAGGGAATTGCTGAAGAACTTGAGATCTGTTCGTTTGTTAACAATTGTTTGGGTTTTCCCAGCACTACACTAGAAAAACTTAGATTTGTTACTTCTGTTTTACTTAGTTAATTTATCTTTATGTCTATTCTTACTTTTAGAAGTAAACAAACAACCTATAATACAATTTAGATATTAATTCCAATTTGTACTTTAACTGCAAGTGCACAGTGTCTATTGTATCATTGTGCAAGTACAGGTCGATCCCACAGGGAATTGCTGACGAATTTAAGAATTGTTTGATTATTAAAAATTCAAATTTATATTCAATAAGCACTCCGTTGAATTACAGTTAACTCAACGGACAAAGTTCGTTGAGTTATGTCTAACTCAACGGACTATCCTCGTGGACTTAAGTTAACTCCACGAGCCTGTCTTGTAGGATCGTATGGCTACACAAGAGGGGGGTGAATTGTGTATTTTTAATATTTTATGAAATATAATTGAAACTTTAAAACTCAAAAACAAGTCAAGACATTGTTTTCATAAAATCATTTTTATTCAAGGTTTCAATTACAATATACAATTCAATTCTCCTCAAAAATTATAGATGCAATTATAACTCGATACCATGTATCATCTAAACAATTTCATAACTACAAATAGAGAAAACTAATTTACGGAATTTAAAACATTTCTCCCTGTTTGAGATCTTTCTTCTTCTTCTTTCTTCTTCAGCAATTCTTCAGTGACGAATATCTTGTCTTTTTATGCTTCATCGAATTTGCTTTCTTCCGATACTTCAAATCTTCAGTGACGAAAATCTTACCTTTTTATGCTTCACTAAATCTTCTTCCACTTGAGAGATTTTTCCTGACGAGGTGTTTTTGATCCTTGAAAAAGATTTTTCTTTAGGTGTGCAGGGATGGTTTAATCCTTGAAAAGATTTTTCGTTTTGTGTGAAAGGATGGTTTGATACACGAGAATTCTATGCCTTTTATACTGTATCTTCATTTCATGCATATCCTTCACGTTTAACCACTACCAGTTTTCCACTTCTTCACATCTTTGCTTTTTCCTTCATCGAAACACACACGTTCTAACCCACGTTTATATTTCGAATTTTCTTTAATCATCAATCTTGGATCTCTGAAAAATTTCTTGTAAAATAAACTTTCTCGTCCAAAAATTTTTCATCAGTGTAATAAGAAGTTGTTACTTTAATGTTAATTGAACGAGTGACAAAAGTATATATATATAACTTAACGTTTCTGACTTAACGAGTTCACCATGTGTCATTTCACGTGACAAGTACTGTAGCTAACTCAATGAACTAAGTCTGTGGTGTTATGCTAACTCAACGAACCAGCTTAACCTTTCTTTCGGAAGGTTAAATGATAACTCACCAAAAATAGTTTAAGTTTCGGATAGTTACAGATGTAAGTCACCAAAAAACTCTTTATATTATAAAACTAGTGAGACACGTGTCAAGACCTGAAAACATGACTTAAGTTACCTTTCGGATAGTTACGACTATAAGTCTTCAAAAAACTTTAACTCACTGATTTAGTAATAAACAAATGTTTTTATAATAACAATTTTACGATGTGCAAAAATAACAACTTAAGTTTATAACGCTAACCTAACGCGTTGCCTTAGTGTTCAATATAGCAACTCAACGCGTTTAGTTATGTTAACTTAACGAGTTAAACATGTGCACCTCACGTGATACAATACAACATTCGTAACTTATAATTTCACCACATGTATAACACTAACTTAACGAGTTTGTCTCTTCTTTTACTCACTAACTTAACGAGTTATCACGTGACCTATTTTAACCTTTAAGCCTCTAACTTGATGAGTTCTCACGTGACCTCTATACAAACAAAACTCTAACTTAACGAGTTGTCTAAACGTGCACTATTCATGATACAGAAGATATAACTTTAAAACATATCATGCTTTTCAATAAAAACACACGTTAACTTAACGTTTAGCTAAATGAGAAATTAATGCAACGAAACGACTAGTTATTAACTTTAGATCCAATACAGACAAGTATTTATATCAGTAAGCTTTTTCTGTATTAATTGATGATTTTAATTTCTTTTCACAAAAAATTGTAATTGAGCAAATATGATTATTTTCATTCAGCACACATCATTAAAACAAAAATACTCAACATGTCTCTTCTTTATAATATTGCTATTTACAGAGTAATTCGGCTAACCATTGGACGATTCCATAGATTGTAAATAACATCAATTAAGCTTTTTAATGCTAGTTAACATTGGATTTATCATTAAGCAATACTAACATTCAAATGATTCAAACAGTAACCATTAAAATCTTTAAGTCTTTTGTACGAACCAATTTCATTAAACTGTAAAATTAAAACTAACATAAAACAATCACAAAACTGATACAGATAACATTAATCACGATACAACACAAACAATACAACACTCAAATACAACATACAAACAAAGATAAATTGCTTTTGGTATTTTTGTTTTGATGTGAACATGAAAATGGGCGAAAGGTGAAATGTAAAGTAATCTCACATGACAGTAAATACTTTCGACACTACTTGCAACGCGATTACACCACTGAAAATTAAACCACTTACAATTCTGTCTCCTCTCCCTGTAGAATCGCGAGTCTAGAATTGCAAGATGATCTCCTCTTCAGCATACAGGCATCAACCTGAAGCCAAGGCTAAAAGCTTTATGATCTCCTGAAATATGAGTCGGCGCTTGGTGAAAATGGCTTCCCTTCTCACGACGTGATCACTCCTCACAGTGGTTGTCAGGCACTGTGTTTGGCTCGGAATCGACCCAACATCAGGCAAGTATCCTCACAGACCTCTAATGGTTTGTGATTATGGTGGTGATGATGGTGATGATGGTGGTTGGTGTGGTACTTCAGAGAATTGCGACGCTCATCCTCCTCTACACACACTGTTCGTCCATCAATCACACATCGATCACCCCCTCTTCTTTTTTTCTTCTTTTCTTTTATATTTCTTCAGTAGTAACTACTTCTGCTTGAATGATCGGTTGGATTTCCTTCATTCATATCAACGGCGATGCTTCCTTCTCCTGCGCGATACGTGCAAACGTGGTTTTTCCTTCCAACTATCCTGTTTCTGCAACCGCTACAGTAACATTTTAGAAAATATATAGTCCATGGAGTTACAGATAACTCAACGGACTTTCTTCGTTGATTTAACTATAAAACACGTGCATAAATTTAACTATCCGATGCTTAGGTGCATTTCAGATACTTAAAAACTTAACTATCCGATGCTCAGATGCATTTCGGATAGTTACAGATAACTCACCGATACATAACTTAAGTAAATCTGCCAAATCTCGACACGTGTCAGTAGCAGTTTTAATTATAAAATAACATTTCGGAGAGTTACAGGTCTAACTATCTAATGCTCAGATGCATTTCGGATAGTTACAGCTAACTCACCGAAAATCCACTTAAGTCACTTACCCAGAACATGACACGTGTCCTCAACTATTTTATAAATAAAAAGAGATTTCGGAGAGTTACAGGGATAACTATCCGATGCCCAGCTGCAATTTCGGATAGTTATAGATAACTCATCGAAAGTTCACTTAAGTCATTCATTCTAGTTTCGACACGTGTACATTTAGTAATAATAAAATATTCTTTCAAAACATAACTGTTCGGCAATTTAAACATAACTATCTGATACATATTCAGTCTGTTAAACATAACTGTTCAAATTTGTTCGGTATGTTAAACATAACTGTCTGAAATATCAGAAAATTCGGATACTTAAGAATTTCACAGCCTGCAACTTACCGACAGTTCATAAATGTACTAAATTAACATTAATTCCCCAAAATTAAGTAGATTCTTCAATTAAAGTATTTAACAGTGCAATTATAACATAATGGCTTAATTCTCATATGATAAGCTAAATATTATGCAATTAACCATTATTTAACCGTTAATAACATGCACTTTTTCATTCTAAACACTTCCCCCATACCTAAATTTTGCTAGTCCCTTAGCAAACTAGGATCTAATTAATTGGTTTTTAAAAGTGCTAGAATTAACTCTTCCCCTTTTGTTTTTTTCTTCTGTTTAGCATAAAAATATATTCTATATGTTTTAGTAATCAACCTGCAAAGATATTTAGTATATATGTAAATTACATACAAAGTATATCATCTTCATATAGGTGTTAATTATATTATCGTTTGTTCTTCTTTTCATCATCTGTCATCCTGAATTTTCCAATAAGATTTCTAGAAGAAATTTCAACAACATACGAATCAAAGTACAATCCAATTCAATTTGATTAAGACAAGTAGAATAAAGAATTGTATTTTCATTAAACAACTTCAAAAGTCAATTCCAGATTCATATTTCAGCAATTCTAGATAACAGAAAATATACTCGATTCATAAGATATCTGTATTTCACAAAACACTTGTATCTTTTCAGAACAGTATATGTTTTTTTTCTTTAAAAGTTAATTTGACAAGCTTGAATCATACAAGAGCTTTCTAATGTACCCATGTAACGAGCTTTCAGTCAACAATCCCAGATCTGTCTTAGGTTACCAAATTTCAAGAGTCCTTTTTAAGGTCAACAATCCTTACATACTTATCTGCTCAAGTACAAAAGGCTCGTGATCAAACAAGTTAATAAACTCTTAAAAAATTTTCTTCTTTTTTTTTTTCTTTTTTTTTTAATAAAATAAAATGCACACACAAAACAAAGCATTAACCACATACTGTATATGCACGTATTTCATTAATACAGATGCAGTAAAACACCAATCTCATATAATTCTGCTTCTATCATTTACTAAAAATATGAATCCATAACAATAAGCTCATACTTTATCTGTAGTTTAATAAGATCTACACATAAATCATTCTACAAGTTCAATTAGTCAAAGTAAATCTATCTTTCATCATATGTGTTTCATTTAATCTAGAATTCACATCTCAGCTCCTTTAGGACTTTAGATAATTTTCTGATTAAGCATTAAGTATTCAGATTTCATTTTAAAACCGTGAAACTGTTAAACTCATGAAATTCAGAAAAATTATAAGATACTATATCTAGATTTACATAAATAATAAATTCTATAGCATCTTTTATAGCCTTCTAAATATAACATTCAAGCAGTTTATAAAAATATTACAGTCTCAATTATCGGATAGTTACAGCAAGTTCATAAAAATTTTCAATTTCCTCAAAACTTTGCAGTACCATTTTAATTCCTTTAATTAACAAACTTACATGGCTGTTACTTTAATTACCTTCCCCCCATACCTACATTTTGCATTGTCCTCAATGTAAAAGATTTGACAATAAATACAGTAATTGTAGCAGGCATGAATAAAGTTTTGTTTGATTTAAAATTCAGGATAAGTAATTGGTTACATACCTTGTTCCATTTGTATCTCCTTCTGTATATTCCGATTTTTGATTTTCAAAAACTTTTCATTCCCAGATAAACACAGAATATAAAAGAAAATAACATTTAACAGATATTAATAAATCAGTGTCTTGTGTGGAACCCAGGCTCCTATGCCTTTGGTGGCTCACAAGCAAGCTAGTTGGTTTCCCAGAACAGATACCAACAAACTGGATTGATATTTTGTTTTATTTATTTTTTTTTTTATAAGATGAACATGAAAACTTCAAAATTGCTTTTTTTTCTTTCTAAAAATAAATGCAGAATACACAACGTTAAACATGCAAAATCACAGCTTAAGAACATGATTGAAAAGTAGAAACAAATGGAATAAATGTATTAGTCCAAGCAAACTTTTTAAGCATAGTTCTTCTTGCTATTAATTCAGTTTTAATGTAGTTCTTGTTCCTTTTTAATTTGTAAACATGCAATATATTATAAATTTCAAATACGAGTGTATTACCATTAATGATATGTAATGGAGAAAGGGATCCTTTTTGGTTCCAGGGTAATGTAGCAGTTTCTATTTCTACATCTATTTCAATATACTCCTCTTCCCACTTCCATTCATTCATGTCTTCCATAATCCATATTTGAAATTTCATCAGTTCATCACACCATCTTATTAGACATAAAGTAGGATCATCTTCTTTATTATACCACATTCCTATTTGAATTTCATTAAATTCTGCAGATGGTGGTTTAGCTATTTCACTCGATACAGGTAAAATTTCTATATAATCATCATAACTGTCTATGCTCACTATGTATAAATCAGATCTATATGCTATTGATATCTCTATGACTAAATAGATATATCCATCAAGTATGACATGTGTTTGGTTAATTAATGATTACTGTCCTAGATATATTATAATGTTTTCATTCCAAGATCTGTTCAGAAAATTATACACACTTAAGCGTAAATCTTCACCCCAATTTCCTGTAGGTCTCCAATAATATAATTTTTCAGGAATTGCAGAATTTTTATCAGAAAATATTAAAGCTGACCCACAATTTACAGTTGGTGCTTCAAATCTATTAGGTCTTCCTATATTCCATTCTTCTCCTATTATAGGATTTCTTATCAAAATATCAGGTAATAATAAACTTGCATACCTTGGTCTCGTCTTGTATATGATTAATCCTTCATCTATCCCCATAATATAATTTATTCCTTCTAATGCATTGGGTGGAATTCCAGTAGTTTCTTCCAAAGCCAGATATTCATGGGTATTTGAACTACGATTAAATGACCTCCATATGAATCCATCTCTAATCTTAGTCATTTTTGCAGCTTGTAGTCCCTAAAAATATTTTTCTTCAATACAGTCTTTAATTTCCTTTGATACAAAACACAGCTTGCACATATCTTTAGCTGACAAGTTACTTAGTACTTCCCTTAGTGCATCCAACGGTAATTGCATCAATTCCATTTATCGATTCTGTATAACACAAACAAAAATTTAGCAGAGACAAAAATTAACATAACTACTGCACACCCTCGTGGAGTTAAGGCATAACTCAACAGACTAAGTTCGTTGAGTTAAAAATTAACTCTACGATACTATTAACTAAAAATAAAAACATATATACATACAGATAGTTGCTTCAGATATGCTGCTTCATTCAGCTACCCTCCCAGAAGAGGTATCAATTTCATTAACCGTTCTATTGACAAGATTAGGTATAGCTTGTATTGGCAATCCTCTAGTAGGTCTAACTTCCATTGGTTCCTTCTGTCTAAGTGATATATTTCTATTCTGATTTTGAATTGCAGCATTTCCAAATATAAATTCTAGACGATTGTTTACTTGTTGGATTATCTTTTCTAATTTCTCTATTCTAGCTCTTTGTTCAATTAATACTTCATAACTTATGCTCTTCTCGTTTATATTTTCTCCTCTCTGGAAATTGTTGTTTCTCCAAGATAAATTCGGGTGATTTCTCCAATTAGGATGATAAGAATTTCCCAAGTTATCTCTCTGGTTTCTAGCATAAATAATATCTAAGTCATTTATGTTCGTATTCTTTTCTACTAGCTTTTGATTTAATGATAACTCTTCTATTTTCTTTGTTAATTCATTTAATTTCACCTCAAGCATAGTATTGGAATCTATTTCATGGATTCCTCTTGGCAATATTCTTTTATCTGTAATAGCTTCAGCCGAATTTTCCCATTGTGTAGTTCTTTTTGCAAAATTTTCTAAATATGCCCATGCTTCTTCACTACATAATTTTAAAAATCCATTTTGATAAGTAGATTCTAATAAAGATTTCGTTGAAACATCTATGCCTACATAAATTATACCTATTAATTGTGCTTTACTCATTGTATGATGTGGACATTGAGTTAGTAAATCTTTAAATCTTTCAAAATATTTCCAGAATGATTCACCCTGTTTTTGGCTACACATTAATATTTCTTTCTTCTTTTTAATCGTTTGATGTGTTAGATAATATTTTTCCAGAAAAACAGAGCAAAATTCAGTCTATGTAGAAATTGAATCAAGCGATAGAGTATATAACCATCTCTTAGCTGTATCTTTTAAAGAAAAAGGGATATATCTAAGTTTAATATCATCAATACTCATGTTCGGCATTTTCATCATTTGACAAACTTCGTTAAATTCTCTAAGGAAATAATAGGCATCCTCTCTTTCTAATCCATGAAAATGTGGTAATTGACTAATATAATTAGATTTCAGTTCAAACCTATCTCCCTCAAAGTTTGGCAATCGAATACATGAAGGTTCATCAATTAATTCAGGATACAGAATCTCTCCTAATGGTTTTTCTACTAGAGTAGCCATCTCTACGTTCTCTTTTAAAGAAAGGTTAGCTACACCCTAAAGAATTTCATTAAAGTTCAGTTCAGAAAATTTTTCAGTACTCCTCTACAATGAAAATTCTTGGGTAGGTGTTCTTACTAATCGTTTAGTGCTTAGAGAACGAGTCCATGTGCTCATAAATAAATAGTAGAAGATTAATTACATACCAGTCTTAAGCTTTCCATTCTATAAATATTTGTTGTCGGATGAAGTTGAATCAGCTTCTTCTCCTTCTAGTTCCTCCAACGCTTTCTCATTTCTTTTAAAAGTGCTAGTAACTCGTAAATAACATTCTATTTCATATATATATTGTATATCCATAAAGTGAATAAATCTCGTTGCAAGAACGTGTCTTGCAACGTGTATCGTGATTCCTATTTTTATAGGTATGTGTACCACTACTAATTTCAAATTTTGGTAACCGCTAAACCGACGAAGTTTCGTTCGTGGTTAAAAGAATAATCGTTCTGCTTAATCCACGAACTAACCTCATTGAGTTACAGATTACTCAACGGAACATAATCGGTTACTGTTGCTAACTCCACAGACTAACTTCGTTGAGTTACAGATAACTCAACGGAGTGATCTTATATTATATTATTGACCTCGTGGAGTTACGGTTAACTCAACGAACTTATTTCGTTGAGTTAACACTTGGCAACTTCTAAGCTTCACTCTCGTAAGTGTTTCTATTCTGTTTTTTTTTTTTTTTTTTTTCTTTGTCATTCTGCTAACTGTAATAAAGTTAAATCTATGTCATTAATGCCTCATTTTGATTAAAATACATTTAAATCTAAACATTATATAAAGATTTAACTTGCAGGTCATTTTATGTTATGTAGAATTTACATTTTACCTTATAACATGCAGAAATTTTTAAGTAGTTATCTTGTCATTTAGCAAATTCTAAATCTGTTACATATTCATTCATAAAGTTCCACAAATTACATAATATTCAATAAATTCCATTCATTTCACATCCAAACACGTATGAAAATTGCATCTGAAAAATTATATTCATTAATATGAATCAATTACATTACAAGTACATCATACAATTTCATACAATTTTACACAAGTAGACGAACAATATAATTTAATCTCTATGCCTAAGTTCATCTACTTCCTTCTAGAGTTTTTCTAATTGCTGCTCTAATTGATTTATCCTCTCTACTGCTCCTGCAATTCCTCTAGAAGGTACAGCTAGTTTTGTAGCTACAAAATTCCTATATTCTTTCACTGAAATGGTTCTAGATCTGATCTTTTTTGATGTCCATTTAGTGAAATTGATACAGTCCACCATCAGTAGTGGAGTCAAATCTCCATAAAATAATTTCTTCTTCACTGTTTTCAGCTTGGAGATAAAAACTGCAGACCAATTTATTTGGATCTTATTTACAACTGCATATGTGGCCCATTTGACAAATTGACTTAATTCTATGTCATGGCCCTGCCGTTGATAGACATTCTTAATCAGAATGTTAGCTACCATGTGTCCTTTACCATTTAAATGCTTCAATCTGTTTAATAATGGCACACTAGGATTGATAGCTAAATAATCCTTAATTTGCTGTTCAGTCCATTCAACTGCAGTTGTATCTTCCAAAATTTTTATTCCTTCATTCTTTAAACCAAAAATGTTGTGGAGAAGCTCTGGTGTTATCTGTACATCAGCTTCCTCCACGTTTGAAATTAATCCTTCTTCTCCTTCTCTTAAATTTGCATAGAAACAGGGCACTAAATTCTCATATACTGCATGCCCTCTTTCTTGAGATATAAATTGCAGTAGACCTTGAAATTCAAATAGATATTTGATTTCTTGCATTCCATCCCAACTTACTGGTCTACTGTAAATAATATTGTAACCCCTTATTTCTTGATATTTAGTATAAGCTTCCTGACTACTAAACTGTACTTCATTCAAAATTGTTGTTTCAGTCGGGTTAGGAAGGTGACTTTGTTGCTCCGGAGGGGTTTGTACTTGATCTTCCTCTAGCATAGGCTGCCATTTGAACATTCTCTTCAGATTCTTGAATTTTTGCTTTTGCTTCTGTTTGTGGTGGTGAGCCGACAGAACTCTCCACTCTGTCTTGAATTCTTTCCATAATTTGCTGAAGAGTTTCTTGCTCTTTAGTGGAATCTGTGAAATTATTTTTGTCCAAATGGCTTCTTTTAGCCTCTTCATTTTCTACTCTTTCTTCTTCCTCCTGACTACCAATCTATTCTATTACTGTTCTTTCTGATTCTGTAACAGATTGGGATGGAGTCACGGGTAATTCAGTTTCTACCCTAATTTCTGTTTCTTCTTGTACAGGCTGCAAACTAATTTCAGCCTGATTTTCTTCTTTTCTTTGCTCCTCCTACTCCTCCTCAGAATCAGATAGCAGGTTAATGAAAATCTGCTCCACAGGCCCTATAAAAATTGGTACTTCAGATTTAATTTCCTCATATTCAGGCACTTTTTCTTTTCCTTTCTTTTTTCTAATTAGTTGTGCTTGTTCTTCCTCTTCATCTTCTGAAATTAAATCTACAAAAATAGGCTCTACAAGCCTTTGAGCCATAGGTACTGGCTCTTCCTGTTTAACTTTGCCTATAATTACTGGTCTCAAAGGACCAGCTTCATCTCCTTTTGCAGCAGGTTTGGCGGCAGTTTTGGTAGTAGCTTCATGATGCTGTTCCACTTTAATTTTATATTGGGCTTTCAACTTTTCTACAGCCCTCTTTTTGTACAGTGCATCAAACACCAGGTGTGCTTTAGCCACTACCAAATCTTCTAATTCTCCTTGGTTTTTTCCAACTTGAACCAGTTCTGCAAATTCTCTTATTTCTTCTTCAGTCGAAGGCCCCATCATTTCTGCTCGTGCCAACAGCTTAAATGGGGGAACTGAAGGTCCTAACTGCTGTTCCTTAGGAGTAGTTCTTTCAGCAGTTGGTTCCTCCCATTTTTCAGTTGCCTCTTCTTCATTTTCTTTCCTTTCTTGCTCCTAGATCGCCCATTTAGCTCGTCTACAAATTCGTCTTTTGAACCAGAGCTGGTACTTACGTTGGATTAATTCTACGGCAACTTCATTACTTGGCCTTATTTGTCTTTCCTTGCTTACAGCTATTTCTGTTGCTATTCTAATTCGTGTTTCCATTATTTAAGGTATTTGTATACCCAAATCTACTAAATCTCTTCTGAAATTGAAAAGTTCTAATTCTACCTTCTATCACTCTTTCTCTCTTGTCGTATTTCTAATCTTCTACCGCGTGTGCCACTCTTCTGATTCCTTCAGAAATTCTGATGTATCAACAACCTCTTCCCAGAATTCAAGCATCATCTTCCTCATCGTGGAGTTACACAACAGCACGGAATCGCTCTGATTTCTACTATTCTAAATTCTAAATGATTTGCCGGATAATGCCCCCAAAACCCTAGGTTTTAGTTTAAATAAGCCCTAAGTTTTAGATGGGTAATCGGGTCATTTCCCGATCCACTATTACAATTTTATCTGCGGTCTTACCTACAGTACTTCGTTGAGTTAACTGTAACTCAACAGACTCCCTGTACAAGCAAATATAATAATAATAATATTACAGAGAATAGTTTTTCTATTTTTTTTACCAGTTTAACCGATACTATGTTTCGGTCAGACCTAAATATTTTTTATTTTTTATTATTTTCTTTCAATTGAACCGATACTATGTTTCGGTAAAACCAATATTCTTTTCTGAAAATTAATATACAATTTTTTTATGTTCCGGTCATACCGATGGATCCAATTGGTTGAACCGCAACTATTTTTATGTTTTATATATATTTTTAATTTTATATATATATATATATATAAACATAAAAACTGATTTCTTACTAAGTAAAGCTTGAGTAGTCCTCTACTCTGACTTCTTCTATAATTCCAAAGGAGCTTTTTGGTGTTTTCAGAGTAGGTTTAAGTCTTTGTCCATTTACTTTAAATATATTCTGATTTTTAGGATTTTCAATTTCAATAGCTCCATAAGGATAAACATTTCGAACTATGTAAGGTCCTGCCCATCTAGATCTTAATTTTCCTAGATGGTTATGGAGTCTAGCCATATAAAGATATACTTCTTGTCCTATTTCAAAGCTTTTAGGAATAATTTTTCTATCATGCCAGAATTTAATTTTCTCTTTTTCTCTTATAGTACTCGAATAAGCTTCATTTCTAAATTCTTTTAATTCAATTAGTTGCATTTTCCTATTTTCAGCAGCTTGATTTAAATTAGTGTTCAGAGTTTTTAATACCCAATAAGCTTTATGTTCTATTTCAGCAGGTAAATGACAACTTTTTCCATATACTAGCCTAAAAGGTGACATATCTAAGCTCGTTTTATAAGCAGTTCTATAAGCCCCAAGTGCATCTATCAATCTATTAGCCCAATCTGTTCTAGTAGGATTTACTAATTTTTCCAAGATTAATTTAATTTGTCTGTTTGCACTTTCTACTTGTCCACTTGTTTGCAAATGATATGATGTGTAATTTTGTAGTTTACTCCATACTTCTTCATTAAGGCTTCAAAACTTCTATTACAGAAATGAGTTCCTCTATCACTGATAATAGCTTTAGGTATTCCAAATCTAGCAAATATATTTGTTCTTATAAATTGTATTACCACTTTGTTATCATTAGTTTTTGTAGGAATAGCTTCTATCCATTTAGATACATAATCCACCCCCAACAATATGTAATTAAATTGATTAGACATAGGAAATGGACCCATAAAATCTATTCCCCACACATCAAAGATTTCAACCTCAATAATAGGATTAAGAGACATCATATTCCTCTTTAATATTCTTCCTATTTGTTGACATCTTAAACAACTTAAGCAATATTTATGAGCATCTTTGAATATTGTTGGCCAATAAAACCCACATTGCAGAATTTTTGCAGTAGTTTTCCCTGAACCAAAATGTCCTCCACAAGCTTGGTCATGACAGAAAGACAATATGCTCGAATATTCAGTTTCTGGAACATACCTCCTTAAAACCAGATCAAGACATTTCTTAAATAAGTATGGGTCTTCCCAATAGTAATATTTTACTCATGAGAAAAACAATTTCTTATCCTGTCTACTCCAATCCTTAGGTGTTAAACCAGTAACTAAGTAATTAACTATGTCTGCATACCAAGGCATTATGTTGATGGTCATTAATTGTTCATTAGGAAAATTATCCTTAATTTCAATATTTGATTTTTCTATTTGTAATCTTGATAAATGATCTGCTACTACATTCTCACAACCTTTTTTATCTTTAATTTCTAGATCAAATTCTTGTAATAATAATATCCATCGGATCAATCTAGGTTTAGTTTCTTTTTTCTTTATTAGATGTTTTAAAGCTGAATGATCTGTATATACTATTACTTTAGCTCCAATCAGATATGATCTAAACTTTTCTAAAGCAAACACAACAGCTAATAATTCTTTTTCAGTAGTTGTGTAATTAACTTGAGCATCATTTAAGGTTTTTCTTGCATAATGAATCACTCTAGGAGATTTTTCTATCTTCTGTCCCAACACTGCTCCTACAGCAAAATCAAAAGCATCGCACATTAATTCAAATGGATGGTTCCAATCAAGTGCTTGAATTATAGGAGTTGAAATTAAGCTAGTCTTAAGTCTGAAAAATGCTTCCTTGTAATTTTTATCAAAGTTAAATGGAACATCTTTTAATAGATTAGTTAAAGGTCTAGCTATCTTGCTAAAGTCTTTAATAAATCTTCTATAAAAACCAGCATGTCCTAAAAATGATCTAATATCTTTTACTGATTTAGGTTCTGGTAGATTAAAAATTACTTCTATTTTAGCTTTATCTACTTCCAACCCTTTTTTAGAAACAACATGCCCTAAGACTATTCCTTGTTTAACCATGAAGTGACATTTTTCCCAATTTAAAACCAGATTTTTTTCCACACAGCATTTTAATATTTGGTCTAAATTGCTTAAACACACTTCATATGAGTTGCCATATACATTAAAATCATCCATAAATATTTCTAAAAATTCATCAGTCATTCCAATAAATATGCCCTACACACACCTTTGGAAAAAAATTATATATTAATTTTCAGAAATTTTTTTTTTTTGTTTTACTGAAACATAGTATCGGTTCAACCGAAAGAAAGATAAAAAAAAAAAAAAACAGAAAAACTATTCTCTGTAATATTTTTATTATATTTGCTTGTACGTCCGTTGAGTTACGCTTAACTCAACGAGCTTACTCCGTTAAGTATTCAGTTAGTCAACGAGCTTATTCCGTTGAGTTACTTGTAACACAACAAAGTACTCTAGCTAAGACTACGGATAAAATAGTAATAGTTGGTTCAGGAAATGACCCGATTACCCGCCTAAATTGAGTGCTTATTTAAACTAAAACCTAGGGTTTTGGGGGCACTATCTGACCAATCATTTAGAATCTAGAACAGTAGAAATCAGAGCGATTACGTGCTGTTGTATAACTCCACGATGATGAAGATGATGCCTGAATTCTGGGAAGATGTTGTTGATACATCAGAATTTCTGAAGGAATCAGAAAAGTGGCACACGCGGTACAAGATCAGAATTACGACAAGAGAGAAAGAGCTACAGAAGGTAGAATCAGAACTTTTCAAATTGAGAAGAGATTTAGTAGATATGGATATACGAATACCTCAAATGATGGAAACATGAATCAGAATAGCAACAGAAATAGCAGTAAGTAAAGAAAGAAAATAAGGCCAAGTAATGAAGTTGCCCTAGAATTAATCCAGCGTAAGTCCCGACTCTGGTTCAAAAGATGAATCTGTAGACAAGCTAAACGAGTGATCTGGGAGCAAGAAAGGAAGGCAACTGAAGAACGGGAGGAACCAACTGCTGAAAGACCAATTCCTGAGGAGCAGTAGTCTGGACCTTCAGTTCCACCATTTAAGCCATTGACACGAGCAGAAATGATGGGGCCTTCGACTAAAGAAGAAATAAGAGAATTTGTAGAACTGGTTCAAGTTGGAAAAAACCAAGGAGAATCAGAAGATTTGGTAGTGGCTAAAGCACACCTGGTGTTTGATGCACTGTACAAAAAGAGGGCTGCAGAAAAGTTGAAAGCCCAATATAAAATCAAAGTGGAACAGCATCACGCAGCTACTACCAGAACTGTTGCCAAACCTACTGCAAAAGAAGATGAAGCTGGTCCTTCGAGACCAGTAATTATAGGAAAAGTTAAACAAGAAGAGCTAGTACCTGTGGCTCGAAGGCCTACAGAGCCTACTTTTGTAGATTTAATTTCAGAAGATGAAGAGGAAGAACAGGCACAACTAATTAGAAAAAAGAAAGGAAAAGAAAAAGTGCCTGAATTTGAGGAAATTAAATCTGAAATACCAATTTTTATAGGGCCTGTGGAGCAGACTTTTATCAACCTGCTATCCGATTCTGAGGAGGAGCAGGAGGAGCAAAGAAAAGAAAAAAATCAGGCTGAAATTAGTCTACAGCCTGTACAAGAAGAAACAGAAATTAGGGCAGAAACTGAATTACTCATGACTCCATCCCAATTTATTACAGAATCAGAAAGAACAGTAACAGAACAGATTGGTAGTTAGGAGGAAGAAGAAAGAGTAGAAAATGAAGAGGCTGAAAGAAGCCATTTGGACAAAAATAATTTCACAGATTCCACTGAAGAGCAAGAAACTCTTCAGCAAATTATGGAAAGAATTCAAGACAGAGTGGAGAGTTCTGCCGGCTCACCACCACAGACAGAAGCAAAAGCAAAAATTCAGGAATCTGAAGAGAATGTCCAAATGCATCCTATGTTGGAGGAAGAGCAAGAGCAAACCCCTTTGGAGCACCAAAGTCACCTTCCTGACCCGACTGAAACAACAATTTTGAATGAAGTACATTTTTGTAGTCAGGAAGCTTATATCAAATACTATGAAATAAGGGGTTACGATATTATTTACAATAGACCAATAAATTGGGATGGAATGCAAGAAATCAAAGATTTATTAGAATTCCAAGGTCTACTGCAATTTATATCTCAAGATAGAGGGCATGCAGTATATGAGAATTTAGTGCCCTGTTTCTATGCAAATTTAAGAGAAGGAGAAGGAGAATTAATTTCAAATGTGGAGGAAGCTGATGTACAGATAACACTAGAGCTTCTCCACAACATATTTGGTTTAAAGAATGAAGGAACAAAAATTTTGGAGGATACAACTACAGTTGAATGGACTGAGCAGCAAATTAAGGATTGTTTAGCTATCAATCCTGGTGTGCCATTGTTAAACAAATTGAAGCATTTAAATGGAAAAGCACACATGGTAGCTAACATTCTGATTAAGAATGTCTATCAACGACAGGGCCATGACATAGAATTAAGTCAATTTGTCAAATGGGCCACGTATGCAATTGTAAATAAAATCCAAATAAATTGGTTTGTAGTTTTTGTCTCCAAGCTAAAAACAGTAAAGAAGAAATTATTTTATGAAGATTTGATTCCACTGCTGATGGTGGATAGTATTGATTTCACTAAATGGACATCAAAAAGGATAAGATCTAGAACCATTTCAGTGAAAGAATACAGAAATTTTGTAGCTGCAGAACTAGCAATACCTTCTAGAGAAATTACAGGAGCAGTAGAGAGGATAAATCATTTAGAACTTCAATTAGAAAAACTCCAAAAGGAAGTAGATGAACTTAGGCATAGAGATTAAATTGTATTGTTCGTCTACTTTTGTAAAATTGTATGAAATTGTATGATGTACTTGTATTGTAATTGATTCATATTAATGAATGTAAATTTTTCAGATGCAATTTTCATACATGTTTTGAATGTGAAATGAATGGAAATTATTGAATATTATGTTATTGTGAAACTTTATGAATGAATATGTAACAGATTTACAATTTGCTGAATGACAAGATAACTGCTTAAAAATTTTTGCATGTTATAAGGTAAAATGTAAATTCTGCATAACATAAAATGACCTGCAATTTAAATCTTTATATAATGTTTAAATTTAAATGTATTTTAATCAAAATGAGGCATTAATGACATAGATTTAACTGTATTATAGTTAGTAGAATGACAAAGAAAAAAAAAAAAAAAAAACAATAGAATAGAAAACTTACGAGAGTGAAACTTAGAAGTTGCCAAGTGTTAACTCAACGAAGTAAGTCCGTTGAGTTAACCGTAACTCCACGAGGTCAGTAATATAATATAAGGTCACTCCGTTGAGTTATCTGTAACTCAACGAAGTTAGTCCGTGGAGTTAGCAACAGTAGCCGACTGTGTTCTGTTGAGTAATCTATAACTCAACGAGGTTAGTTCGTGGATTAAGCAGAACGGTTATTCTTTTAACTACAAACGAAACTTCATCGGTTTAGCGGTTACCAAAATTTGAAATTAGTAGTGGTACACGTACCCATTAAAACAGGAACCACGATGCACATTGCAAGACACGTTCTTGCAACGAGATTTATTCACTTTATGGATGCGCAGTATATATATGAAATTGAATGTTATTTACGAGTTACTAGCACTTTTAAGAGAAAGGAGAAAGCGTTGGAGGAACTGGAAGGAGAAGCAGCTGATTCAACCTTCATCCGACCACAAATATTTATAGAATGGAAAGCTTCAGACTGGTATGTAATTAATCTTCTGTTATTTATTTATGAGCACATGGACTCGTTCTCTAAGCACTAAACGATTAGTAAGAACACCTATCCAGGAATTTTCATTGCAAAGGGGTACTGAAAAATTTTCTGAACTGAACTTTAACGAAATTCTTTGGGGTGTAGCTAACCTCTCTTTAAAAGAGAACGTAGAGATGGCTGCTGCAGTAGAAAAATCATTATGAGAGATTCTGTATCCTGAATTAATTGATGAACCTTCATGTATTCGATTGCCAAACTTTGAGGGAGATAGGTTTGAACTGAAATCTAATTATATTAGTCAATTGCCACATTTTCATGGATTAGAAAGAGAGGATGCCTATTACTTCCTTAGAGAATTTAACGAAGTTTGTCAAATGATGAGATGCCGAACATGAGTATAGATGCTATTAAACTTAGATATATCCCTTTTGCTTTAAAAGATACAGCTAAGAGAAGGTTATATACTCTATCGCCTGATTCAATTTCTACATGGACTGAATTTTGCTCTGTTTTTCTGGAAAAATACTATCCAACACATCAAACGATTAAAAAGAAGAAAGAAATATTAATGTGTAGCCAAAAACAAGGTGAATCATTCTGGAAATATTTTGAAAGATTTAAAGATTTACTAACTCAATGTCCACATCATGCAATGAGTAAAGCACAATTAATAGGCATAATTTATGAAGGCATAGATGTTTCAACGAAATCTTTATTAGAATCTACTTGTCAAAATGGATTTTTAAAATTATGTAGTGAAGAAGGATGGGCATATTTAGAAAATTTTGTAAAAAGAATTGCACAGTGGGAAAATTCGGTTGAAGCTATTGTAGATAAAAGATTATTGCCAAGAGGAATGCATGAAATAGATTCCAATACTATGCTTGAGGTGAAATTAAATGAATTAACAAAGAAAGTAGAAGAGTTATCATTAAATCAAAAGCTAGCAGAAAAGAATACAAATATAAATGACTTAGATATTATTTATGCTAGAAACCAGAGAGATAACTTGGGAAATTATTATAATCCTAATTGGAGAAATCACCCGAATTTATCTTGGAGAAACAACAATTTCCAGGGAGGAGAAAATATAAATGAGAAGAACATAAGTTATGAAGTATTAATTGAACAAGGAGCTAGAATAGAGAAATTAGAAAAGATAATCCAACAAGTAAACAATCGTCTAGAATTTATATTTGGAAATGTTGTAAATCAAAATCAGAATAGAAATATACCACTTAGACAGAAGGAACCAATGGAAGTTAGACCTACTAGAGGATTGCCAATACAAGTTATACCTAATCCTGTCAATAGAACGGTTAATGAAATTGATACCTCTTCTGGGAGGGCAGCTGAATGAAGCAGCATATCTGAAGCAACTATTTGTATGTATATATGTTTTTATTTTTATTTTAAGTTAATAGTATCGTAGAGTTAATTTTTAACTCAACGAATTTAGTCCGTTGAGTTATGCCTTAACTCCACGAGGGTGTGCAGTAGTTATGTTAATTTTTGTCTCTGCTAAAAAAATTTTTTTTTTTTTATACTTAAGTTAGGAATAATAGAAAACTCAACCATCTGAAGCTTAAAACGATTTTCGGATACTTACTCAAGGTAACTCTCTGATTCTTAAGAGTTTTTAGATAGTTACATCGTAACCTTCCGAAAAGTCACTTAAGTCAAGTGATGAGAGACTGACACATGTACTTCAGAAGAAAGTAACCAAAAATATATTAAATCAGAGAAACAGCTAACTCTCCAAAATAAAAACCTTAACTATTTGAAATAGAAGGGATTTCGGATACTTACCATAAAAGTTATATCCGGACATAAAAAGACTTAACTCATTGAAGATAAATACTTTTCAGATAGTTACTGATATAACTGTCTGAAAAGCTAGGAGAGAATCTTAACCATCCGATTTGTCCTGTTTTATTTGGTGACTTATAAATTAACTCTTCGATCAATACACTGTAGACAAAATAACCTGCCGAAATCTAATTTAAAAGACTTTGAGTATAAAGCAGTTAGCTAAGATTCATTTGAATAAAAAGACATCAAAAATATGGTAGAAATAATTAAACCACACGTTTTTCATCATCAAAATTAACTGATAAATAATTGAACTAACAGTTTTATGTTTATTTCATTCTAGAAAATAGAAAATCATTTTACTAATTACTGAAACTAGTTCGTATTCAATTCTAAAATCCTAATTAATAGGGTTACTGTTTGAACTATCTGAATGTTAGTGTTTATTAATGATAAATACTGTATAAACTAACATTAAAAGCTTAATGGATGTTGTAGGATCGTTGTATCACAAGAGGGGGGGTGAATTGTATCTTTAGTAATTAAAATTACCAACGGATAAAACAAGAGTACAAAACACTCGTAAATAAAATTCTATACTTTATAAACTTTAAAGACAGAATTTACAATATCTTTTCAGCTCAATTCCCTTCTTGATGATTTTGATACAGTAATGTTCGATATACAATTCAAATAGAAAATGAAGTCCTTATTCCAAACTAATTTTGAATTGTATAAAACCTGATCTTTATGCACATAGCTCATGTCCTTCCTTTTTCTCAACTTCTGTATCTCTTCTTCTCAAGTTGTCGAATTTCCAGACTTCTTGCATTTGCAACTCTTTTTTTGAAATTGCTTGGAATTTCAAACTTCTTCTAATGTTGGAGAATTTTTTTGAATATGAATATTCAAACTTAACTTTTCAGTTAGGAATCTGGATTGAATATTCAAACTTGGTTTTTGAGATTGGGATCCTCTCTTGTAATGTAGCTCGTACTCTCTATTAGTAGTCGAACTTTGTCTTCACATTTAGCATATTCATCCACTTAATCCATAATCCACGTACTAATTTTTTTCTTTAATTCAAATTACTATCTTTTTGAATTTTCCACTTTCTCCACTATCATTTTGAATTTCTACAGTCTCCACTCGTAGATTCACCAAAACTTTATCTTTCTGGAGTTTTGTGGAATATATTCTAAGTCTTCATTTTAGTCAAACACTTATCCTTTAAGTCTTGTAAAAACTCGAATACTTATCTGTAACTCTTCGAGTTTTTGCACCTGCAAAACACGTGACTAAACATAGCAAACTTATCTATTCGTTATTCATTTTATAAAACTCGAATAGTTATCTATCCATGCATATAAAAACTCGAATAGTTATCTAACTCTTCGATTTTCATTACCGAATGCACATGGAGAACACGTGACAACTTAAAATATTAAAAACACACATGCAAATAACTTAACTATACAAGTTTTTAACATAACTTTTCAACTAAATCGAAGCGTTAACTATCTAAAAGTTTAATTGTGAAATGCTAACTATCCGAAAACTTTAACTATTCGAAAATTGTAACTATTCGAAAGTTAACTATCTGAAATTTTAAATGAAACTTTCTGATAACTTGTCAAACATTTAATTACGTGACTATTATACTTAGAAAATATTATTTAGACTTATTTAAAAACTTTAATAAAGCATTCATCATCAAAACAAAATTCCTAGCAATCTCTCCCTTTTTGATGATGTCAAAACCTAATACGTCAAATAATCTATCTTCTCCCCCTTTTTGCCATTATAAAAAAGTAAAAAAAATGTAAGGAAGAAAAAGTTTGCTAAGTATATATCGTTCAAAAAGACATTTATTATTATTATTATTATTTTAAAAAACATGCATAATTATCATGGATAAGAATAAACTATTTAAACAAAACTATTTTAAACATAAATTGGTAAAAACAAGTATATGATCATTAAATGCAGTAAACAGTTTACAAAGATTACACAAGTAAGTTTTGGTAACAAATTACAATAAATTAACATGCAATACATAATTTATATAATCATAAGTCTCTTTGTCTTCAAAAAAAATTGATCAGAGTATTTGAAATTTGCCTTGCAACTTTTGTACTTACTTTATTGATTTGATCAATTATTGCTTGATCTAAATCAGAATGTGAAACTTGTGACTGTTGCTGTAAAAATTCAGTATTTATGTCTGTATGTAAAGCTATATGTGTATCTATATTTATACCTGTATTTGTATCTATATGTTGCTGTTGTTCTGAATACTATGTTGACTATTGTTGTTGCTGTTGTGACTAATTTTGCCAATCTTGTTGTTGTTGTTACTGTCGAATTACAGGTGCATCTACTTCCTAGTATTTTTGTAGTTCCTTTACAGAGAAAGATCTTGATTTTAATCTTTTCTATGGCCAAGGTGTAATATCTATTTGACTTGCCACAATTCTCAAAAGTGTATCACCATAAAATAATTTACTTTACAAGTTTAAGATATGAGAAATGAAAATATCATACCAGTTCACCTGCATATGGTTAATTAATGCATATGTAGCATAAAGACAGCATCTACCAACTTCTGCACCATGACCAAACTTCTGAAAGAATGAAGCATGCAGTATTTTTTCAATAAAACGTGCTTGGCCATTTAAATCATTTAGTAATTTCATTGGATTGCTAGCAGTTAGATCTTTGGTTAAACTTTTAATGTCTCATCCCAACTAATAAAGCTGTTTTCTTTTTGATAATTTAACTCATTCATTTTTCAGACCGAGTACTTGATAAAGTAATTTTGGAGTTAAATATGTTAGGATCGATAAGCTCACCAAAGGGGGGGTGAATGGTAAAGTGTGTAAATTTTACTTCTTTTGAGCTGAATTAACTAATTTTAAGAGTGAGGAGATGAAATAAAATAACTCAAAGCTAAACAGAAGAAAGAAAGAGAACACAAGGCAATTTTTAGGTGATTCACCGACTCGGCTAGTCCACCCCCAAGATTCACTTGGGCTTCACTAAGTATAACAACTTACAACACTTGCTTTCAGGTAGAAGCAAGAACCAACCCTTGAGCTTTCAAGTTGAAGCTCAGCAACCAACCTTTCTTCGAGCTTTCAAGTACTAGCTCTAACCAACAATGAGTTTTTAGGTTGAAACTCACGAACCAACAACTTTGAACTTTCTATCGGAGTTTATGCATAGGGAGCTTTTCTACTGTAGTGGATCTTTTAGAGTATTCTTGAATGTTGCAGCCTTGAGATTGTTTCTGGAATTTTTGTGTACCTCACAATATGATATGATCGTTGTTTTGATCTTCTCTTTACTTCTTATATATATACCAAGAGGTATAACGATCATATTTACTTCCAATGAATGTTTTCTACTGTACTAGATATGTAGTAGTCCCAAAAATAGTAAGTTACCGTTCTATCTGATGTTCAGTAAGTAACCTTCCAATTCCCTTTGATTTTCGGATGGTTATATGTGTAACTCACCGAAGAACATCTTTAACTCACCGAAACTCCACTTACAACCTGTTGACTGTGTCACGTGAGAACTTAAGTTCACGTGAGGTGTCATGTGTTCGGAAACTTGTAACTTCAACTTATCGAAAAATACTTGACTTTCAGATAGTTAGCTACAGTAACTCTCCGATTCTACTATTAAAGCTTTCGGCTGCTATCTTCTTAATTTCGCACGTGATCAAAATGAGTTACTTAAGTTTCAAATAGTTAGGTCTGTAACCTTCCAAAACTTCTTATTTTTTGGATAGTTAGCTTTGCTAACTTACCGAAAAATCCTTTGAGCTTCTATTTGGATTTCTGCACGTGAGAAATTCAATGACTTAAAGTTTGGATAGTTAGCTTTTCTAATTTCGGATAGTCAAGTCTGTAACTTTCCGATCTTCCAGTCAGCTATTTTTCAAACTCTCTAATGGCCTTGTATTTTCGGATAGTTAGCCTTCTAATTGTCCGATAAACTTTTTGCTGCTTGATACTAACACTTCAGATACTTGACCCTGATAACTCACCGAAAACTTATCTATTTCGGATGGTTAAGTCTGGTAACCCTCCGAAATCCTATTTATCTCTTACAGTGCATACTAAACTATCTAAAATGACTTATCTACCTTCTGCTCTCCTACTGAACTGTCAAACCTGTGAAATACATATTGTTTCCTCACATAGGGTTTTGCATTATCAAAATACTAGGGTCCTAACAATCTCCCCCTTTTTGATAATGACAAAATCCTTTACATTTAATTACATATATTTCACTCCCTAGATTGTTTCTATACATTTAGTCACACAGAAACTAAGTATACAATGAATACAATAAAGTAAATTCCTCCCCCTAATTGTATGCTGGAAATACTATAATTTCCATATTCTTCTCCCCCTATTTGTGTGCTGGGATTTTCTCTCCTTTTATACTTATTCCTTTTCATGTACTATCCTTTAAACTACCATGTAATTCTCTTTATACTTCTCCCCCTTTTTGTCATTATATAAAAAGGTGTAAAACTGATAGGTCTTTCACACGTAATGTTAGCAAAAAGAAAGCTCCCATGTGGTGAGCTTGAGAAATAATTGATGAAAGCAATTAAAGATCATGTAGTGAACATATGTCTAGATTTCTTCTAATATGATTAATAGTTGATTCATTTAAAGGTTTGGTGAAAATATCTGCAAGTTGATTTTATGTTGGAACAAACTTGAGTGAGATGTTCCCTTTTTCCACATGATCTCTCAAGAAATGATGTCTAATCTCGATGTGCTTGGCTTTGGAATGAAGTATTGTATTCTTAGATAAGCTTATTGCACTATTGTTATCACAAAATATAATTGTATTCTGAATTTCAGTCTATAGTCTACTAAAGTTTGCTGCATCCAAAGAATTTGAACGCAACATAGACCTACTACAATATATTCAGCTTCAGTAGTAGATAATGCAAAACAGTTTTGTTTCCTACTAAACCATGAGATTAATGAATTTCCAAGTAGTTGGCATGTACCACTAGTACTTTTTCTGTCAGATCTGCTACCTGCATAATTTGCATCACTATAGCCTGTTAACATTAGATTGCTGTCAGTTGAGTAGAATAATCCAAAATCTTTCGTGCCTTGTAGATATTTGAAAATTCTTTTGACTGATTTCAGATGAGATTCCTTTGGGGATGCTTGAAATCTAGCACACAAGCATACACTGAACATGATATCTGGCCTACTTGCTGAAAGATACAATAGAGATCCAATCATACCTCTATATTTCTTTTGATCTACTGCAACACTTGAGTCATCAATTTCTAGTTTAGTACTTGAACTCATTGGGGTGTTTGTAGATTTGATATTTTCAAAACCAAATTTCTTTAACATCTCTTTGCAGTATTTTTCTTGGTTGACAAAGATGCCATTTTGCACTTGGTGGATCTATAAACCTAAGAAAAACTTCAACTCTCCCATCATGCTCATTACAAATTTATTTTTCATCAAATTTTGAAATCCATGACATAGTTTTTCTAATGTAGCTCCAAAAACTATATCAACATATATTTGAACTATCAAAATGTGCAAATCAAAAGTTTTGATAAACAAAGTGTTGTCCACTTTACCTATAAAGAAATTATTTTTAGTTAAGAACTTTTTCAATTTCTCATACTAAGCCCTAGGTGCCTGTTTTTGACCATATAAAGCCTTTCTTAGTTAGTAGACATGATCTGGCTTGACTTCATCTTCAAATCTGAGAGGTTGTTTAACAAAAACTTCTTCCTGAATTTCTCCATTCAAAAAGGCACTTTTCACATCATCTAAAACAATTTTATTCTCATACTACTTGCAAAAGCAAGTAACATTCTGATAACTTCTATTCTAGTATAGGTGCAAAAGTTTCTTCATAGTCAATACCTTCTTGTTGATTATAACCTTGTGCAACTAGTCGAGCATTATTTCTGAGTATGTTTCCTTCTTCATCTAATTTGTTTTTGAAAATCCATCTAGTTCTAATGATGGATTTTCCTACAGGTTTTTCCACTAATTCCTAGACATTGTTTTTCTAGAACTGATTTAATTCTTCCTGCATAGCCATTGTCTAGTAAATATCCTTACAGGCTTCATCTATTGATTTTGGCTTTATTTCTAACACAAATGCACAATAATTGCAAATATCTTGTGCTTTGCTTCTAGTTTGTACGCCGTTAGTTATATTTCGAATTATTTATTCCATGGGGTGATTAAATTTAAACTTCCAACTGTTATGATTCTGATCCCAATTGTTATGATTCTAATCTGAAGCTTGGGATTTGAGTTTCTGCTTGTAGTTATCTTTTTCAAAACTTTCATTATCACTTTCACTATCAATCTTCAAATTTCTGAAATTCTATATCAATTCTTCATCAAATTGAACGTTTATGCTTTCTTCTACTCTTCTATCTTTGGCAAAATATACTCTACAAGCTTTGTTTCTAGATGAGTATCCAACAAGTATAGCAGGTTCATATTTTGCATCAAACTTGTCTTTAGCATTTCTAGTATTTAATACAAAGCATCTGCATCCAAAAGTCTTAAAATGACCAACATTTGGAGTCTTATCAAACCAAAGTTCAAAAGGAGTTTTATTCTTCAAAGATCTGATATGAGTCTTGTTGGAGATGTGACAAGCTATACCTACAGCTTCAACCAAAGAAATTTTGGTAGATCAGTGGCATTCAACATAGTTCTAGCCATTTCTTGTAATGTTCTATTCTTCTTTTCCACAACTCCATTTTGAGCTAGAGTTCTAGGGCAAGAGAATTCATGCAGGATTCCAAATGAATTGTAAAGATTTTCAAATTCATAGTTTTCAAATTCTCCTCCATGATCACTTCTGATTTTCTTCACTGTTAGTTCCTTCTGATTCTGAACTCTTGTACAGAAGTTTCTGAATTCATTGCAAGTCTCATTTTTATGTGTCAAAAATATTACCCAAGTTAATCTAGAGAAATCATCAAAAAGAACAAAGGTATATTTTTGACCCCCAAGACTTGATACTTGAGATGGGCCAAACAAATCTAGATGTAATAGTTCCAATGGCCTTTTGGTGGTAAAATCATTTTTACTATGAAGAGAAGTTCTCTTCTTCTTCCCTAGCATACAATTACTACACACCCTATCTTTCTAGAATGTAAGTTTAGGTAGTCCCATGACAAGATCACCCTTGGATAACTTCCTGAGAGTCTTCATACTAACGTGACCAAGTCTTTTATGCCATAACCAATCATCTTCACTAGATGCTACCAAACAGGAATTACTTGTAGAATTTTCACATGGAAAGTTTAGAGTATAAATTGAGCAATTTCTATCACTAGTAAATTTTATTTCATTAGTAGCTAGATCAATAATGTGACAATTTTCAGTAGTAAAATTGACTATGTAACCTTTATCACATAATTGTCCTACACTTAATAAGTTTTTTTTTAGACCATTGACATGCAAGACATTCTCAATTCTATCATTTTTAGATGTAATATTTCCTATTGCAGTTATTTTACACTTTTCATTAAATTTATCAGATCTTGAACTTAACCATTTAACTGTATCAAGAAATCTTTTCTTACCTATCATGTGCTTTGAACATCCATTGCCCACAATCCATTTTGTTGTACATGCTTGGAGCCCCTTGTCATCCTACAATTTATTCTGAAATTAAGGCTTTTGGTACCCAAATCTTCTTGGGTCCAACAAAGTTAGTCCTTAAAACATTAAATTTGTTGTCTCTTGGCAGCCACATATTGTAGAGTCATAATTTATGCATATTTTATATAGTTAATTGATACATTTTATGTGCTTAAAGTCATATACTCATAAGTGCTTAATGAAGATTTAAGTTATAATGCATTTTGGGCAAATAATGTAGTTTTGGGCTTAAATGAAGAAAGTAATGCATAAATGAGACTCTATTTGTTATTTAGCATTTCATGTAAACACATTTACATCTTGGTGGCAATACAATTGCATTTTATTAAGTAGATTAAATTTACTTTAGCACTTAGGATTAATTATTTAAATAAGTACATGGGTATTTCTGGAATTCAATGAAAAATGTGATTTTTGGCCCTTTTGAAGTATCCATGTTTAGGAATATATCTTATCTTATTTCTTAAGTGTTTTAATGTATTTGTTTGAGTTTTATAGGTTGAAGAATAAGAAAAATAAAGCAAATCAAGTTAGGAGGAATCTTAGCCCTTGGATTGAAGATCAAAGGTGGAGATCAAGTTCCACCACTTGGAGCCTCTATAAAAGGAGAGGCAAGGCCAACAATCCCCCTCTCTTGGACGAGCTTTCCCCCAATCTCAATTTTGAAAGTCGTCAGCCCCTCTCCCTCCCTCAAGAACTTGTGGAAGGTGGTGTTCCTCCCCCCTCTCGTGGAGCTCCAAGGTGGAAGACAAGGTTCGACCAACCTCTTCTTCTCCTCTCTTGGTGGTTGCTAGTAGGAGGACGGCTAGGGCATCTTTTCCAGACCTTGTGGGTACTGTTTGAAGTACATTTGAAGTTGTGCAACTGTCTCCCCTCTTCCGTAGATCAGTCCTAGTAGAAGAAAGGCAAGGGTTGTGGACTTTAGGTGGATGACTACTTGTTTCTTGGTGTTTGGTGGTGTTTGAAGACCTCCCGCTTTCAGAAGAGAACTCGTGTGGTGACAGCCACGAAATTCTTGGCTAGGAGCACATCTCATGCACCATTCTTCTCCAAAACAAGTTTGCACTTCAACGTAAAAAGGGTTGTATTGGTTTAGCTATTTAGGTTTTCATTTTCTTGTTTAAAGTTGAGTTCTTTGTAATTTCAGTAGGGTAGTTGTAGTTTTAGGTTTAGTTGTAATGTTACATTGTAGTTTAATCATAGAACTTTCATTTCAGTAGTTTATTATGTTTAGTTTAAATGAATGGAAATGAATTTGGTTTGAATCTTGTGCATATGTGAATATTTGTATGCTAACAAAGCTAATTTGTGGATGTTTATCGTCAGTTTAGAATCCTGTAAATTTGACGATTTTGTTTAGGTCGTAACTCACTGATCCAGTGATGTTTTGCTTTAGTTTTTGATTCTATTATGTAGAGCTTTGATGTACTTTACTCCTGTATAGTTTTTAGAATTTTTCCAATCGATTTGTATAGGTTTTCCAATTTATTTCGTTGATGTTGCATTTGGTGCATTCTGGCATTTTTAACGAATTTGGTTTCCTACAAACGCATAGACTGGCAACTAACATCCCTGAATTGCACATAGTTACTAAAAATGGCATAAGATTTTCAAATCTTCACGAAAATCTGCAAAATCAGTGTGCTTCGAAACTTAACTCATTCATCTAACAGAGAAAATTCATAGAGGTCGATTTCATGCTGTAGATAAAAAGAAATCGAATTTGGCACTGAAGCAAAAATTGGGCGAAAAACACCAGGATGCACCAGATGCAATAAATTGATTGGAAAATCAACGAAATAAATTGGAAAACCTATACAAATCGATTGGAAAAATTCTAAAAACTATACAGGAGTAAAGTACATTGAAGCTCTACACAATAGAATCAAAAACTAAAGCAAAACATCATTGGATTAGTGAGTTACGACCTAAACAAAATCGTCAAATTTATAGGATTCTAAATTGACGATAAACATCCACAAATTAGCTTTGTTAGCATACAAATATTCACATATGCACAAGATTCAAACCAAATTCGTTTCCATTCATTCAAACTAAACATAATAAACTACTGAAATGAAAGTTCTATGATTAAACTACAATGTAACATTACAACTAAACCTAAAACTACAACTACCCTACTGAAATTACAAAGAACTCAACTTTAAACAAGAAAATGAAAACCTAAAGAGCTAAACCAATACAACCCTTTTTACCTTGAAGTGTAAACTTGTTTTGGAGAAGAATGGTACATGAGATGTGCTCCTAGCCATCCTCCTAGCCAAGAATTTTGTGGTTGTCACCACATGAGTTCTCTTCCGAAAGTGGGAGGTCTTCAAACACCACCAAACATCAAGAAACAAGTAGTCATCCACCTAAAGTCCACAACCCTTGCCTTTCTTCTACTAGGATTGATCCACGGAAGAGGGGAGATAGTTGCATGACTTCAGATGTGCTCCAAACAGCACCCACAAGGTCTAGAAAAGATGCCCTAGCCATCCTCCTACTAGCAACCACCAAGAGAGGAGAAGAAGAGGTTGGCCGAACCTTGTCTTCCACCTTGGAGCTCCACGAGAGGGGGGAGGAACACCACCTTCCATGAGTTCTTGAGGGAGGGAGAGGGGCTAACGACTTTTAGGATTGAGATTGGGGGAAAGCTCATCCAAGAGAGGGGGATTGTTGGCCTTGCCTCTCCTTTTATAGAGGCTCCAAGTGGTGGAACTTGATCTCCACCTTTGATCTTCAATCCAAGGGCCAAGATTCCTCCTAACTTGATTTGCTTTATTTTTCTTATTCTTCAACCTATAAAACTCAAACAAATACATTAAAACACTCAAGAAACAAGATATGATATATTCCTAAACATGATATTTCAAAAGGGCCAAAAATCACATTTTTCATTGAATTCCAGAAATACCCATGTACTTATTTAAATAATTAATCCTAAGTGCTAAAGTAAATTTAATCTACTTAATAAAATGCAATTGTATTGCCACCAAGATGTAAATGTGTTTTCATGAAATGCTAAATAACAACTAGAGTCTCATTTCTGCATTACTTTCTTCATTTAAGCCCATAACTACATTATTTGCCCAAAATGCATTATAACTTAAATCTTCATTAAGCACTTATGAGTATATGACTTTAAGCACATAAAATACATCAATTAACTATATAAAATATACATAAATTATGACTCTACACATATGACCCGATCTTCTTCTGATAGCAAACATAGTGGTGCCATCTCTATATGATCGAATCATTCCACCACAATAATGTACTTCTTGTGGTGTAGCATACCCTAAGTCATATTTACTTCCATTAGGTCGTTGAGATCCTATTATTTTATTTAGTCCTTTTTGACATTGAGTAAATTTACATATGGTATTTTTTAGATCAGATATTGTAGTTAATAAGTTTTTATTTCTTCTTTTAACTCACAATTATCACAACTATATTTATCCAAGTTAGATTTCAGATTTTTATTTTAAACTACAGCTGTTTCTAATTCAACAAAGGAATCTTCTAAACAATTATTCAACCTTTTAATTTCTTTCTTAAATTCTCTACATTTAACATATAGATTATCTACAGTACACAGAAGACTACTAATATCTAATTCATCATGCTCATTTTCTGAACTAGAGGAAGAAGTAGAGAGCTGCAAAGCACACATTGGCTACAACTTCACTTTCAGAGTTTGAAGAACTATTTGATGAGCTACTATCATCCCAAGTAGCTTTGAGAGCCATTTTCTTTTTGTTCTTCCACCTTTTCTTCCTATCTAATTGCTCTTCTTCTGTTTGCAACAAACAAAAAGTCTGCATGTGTCCTTGCCTTTTGCATTTGAAGCACGTAGGAATAGTTCTTTTGGAGGAGTTGGTCTTATTATTTTTCTTCATGAACTTTCTGAAGTTCCTTGCCAACAACATAATCTCATCATCATCTAAACTTAGAGCTTCTTCAATTGAAGGAAATGCAATTTCCTTTTTCTTTTCAGCTTTCTTTTTAATTGTTTCCTCTTATTCTTTTTAGTCTTTCATTTGAACTTTGTGGGCTAGAAGATTGCCCAACAGTTCTTCAACTATGTAGTTATTTAGATCCTTGGAATCTTGAATAGAGGTGGATTTTTGTTTCCACTCGACGGTTAAACTTCTCAAGATCTTCTGTACCTATTCACGAGAAGGGAATTCCTTTCCCAAGCCTTTTAGACTATTAATGATTTTAGTAAATCTTGAAAACATTTCAGTTATGTTTTCATTATCATCCATTTTAAACAGTTCTACTTTTCTCAACAAAATTCTAATTTTAGTATCCTTTGCTTGACTTGTACCTTCATGAGTAACTTGAAGGATTTTCCAAGCCTCATGAGTAGACTTACATGTAGAAACTTTGTTATATTGTTTAGCATTAGTGCATAGTATATAGCATTCAGCCCTCTAGCATCCAACTAGATGATTCTCTCATCCTCCTCAGACCAATCCATCACATTATTGGTTGGAAGTGTAGTTCCAAGAACAACAATCTTCTAGAGTTTTACATCAGAACTCCTAAGAAAACACTCCATTCTATTCTTCCAATAATTATAATTGGAACCATCGAATAGAGGAGGTCTATGGATGTTTTGTCCCTCAACAAATTGAGCCATAAATCTAGATGGTTAAATCTTATAACGGATTAACCAAGCTCTGATACCAATTGTTAGGATCGATAGGCTCACTAGAAGGGGGGTGAATGGTGAAGTGTGTAAATTTTACTTCTTTTGAGCTGAATTAACTAATTTTAAGAGTGAGGAGATGAAATAAAATAACTCAAAGCTAAACAGAAGAAAGAAAGAGAACACAAGGTAATTTTTAGGTGATTCACCGACTCAGCTAGTCCACCCCCAAGATTCACTTGGGCTTCACTAAGTATAACAACTTACAACACTTGCTTTCAGGTAGAAGCAAGAACCAACCCTTGAGCTTTCAAGTTAAAGCTCAGCAACCAACCTTTCTTCGAGCTTTCAAGTACTAGCTCTAACCAACAATGAGTTTTTAGGTTGAAACTCACGAACCAACAACTTTGAACTTTCTATCGGACTTTATGCGCAGGGAGCTTTTCTACTGTAGTGGATCTTTTAGAGTATTCTTGAATGTTGCAGCCTTGAGAGTGTTTCTAGAATTAAAGCTTTCGACTGCTGTCTTCTTAATTCTACATGTGATCAAAATGAGTTACTTAAGTTTCAGATAGTTAGGTCTGTAACCTTTCGAAACTTCTTATTTTTTGGATAGTTAGCTTTCCTAACTTACCAAAAAATCCTTTGAGCTTTTGTCTAGATTTCTACACGTGGGAAATTCAATGACTTAAGTTTCGAATAGTTAGCTTTTCAAATTTCAGATAGTTAAGTCTGTAACTTTTCAATCTTCCAGTTAGCTATTTTTCAAACTCTCCGATGGCCTTGTTGTTAAGAATTTTGTTTTGATGATATATGCTTTATTAAAGTTTTTAAATAAGTCTAAATAATATTTTCTAAGTATAATAGTTAACAGATTATCGGAAAGTTTCATTTTTATGTCAAATAAGTTAAAGTTTTCTGAATAGTTAGATTTTCGATAGTTAAACTTTCGGATAGTTAACGTTTCATTTTTGTCGAATAGTTTATGTTAAAAACTCGTATAGTTAAGTTATCTGCACGTGTGTTTTTAATGTTTTAAGTTGTCACATGTTTTTCCATGTGCATTCGGTGATGAAAATCGAATAGTTAGATAACTGTTCGAGTGTTTATACGCATGGATAGATAAGTCTTCGAGTTTTATAAAATGACTAACGAACAGATAAGTTTGCTATGTTTAGAAAATATGGAATAACATAGAAATTGGCATTATGCTTCATCTCATCCTATTGATCAGATAATAGGCGATCCTAATCAAGGAGATAGGACTCGGTCATCAGTAGTCAACATTTGTGGTGCTTATTCATTTGTTTCTTTACTAGAACCTAAGAAAATTAAAGATACCTTAGAAGATGAATTTTGGTATTTAACTATGTAAAATGAGCTAAATCAATTTATAAGAAATGAGGTATGGGATCTAGTTCCACCACCTGAAAATCAGTCCATAATAGCAACAAGGTTGGTATTTAGAAACAAAGTAGATCAAGATGGACATATAGTTAAAAATAAAGCTAGATTAGTTGCTCAAGGTTACAAGGAAGAGGAAGGAATTGACTATGATGAAACATTTGCTCCTATTGCTAGACTAGAATCAATACGAATTTTGTTAGCATATGCTTGTTATATGGATTTCAAATTATATCAAATGGATGTTAAGACTGCTTTTTTAAATTGATATATAAAAGAAGTTTATGTAAAAATACCTCTAGGTTTTGAAGATTCAAAACATCCTGAGTATGTTTATAAGCTTAAGAAGGCACTATATGGCATTAAACAAGCCCCTAGGTCTTGGTACGAGAGATTATCTAAATTTCTTATGGAAAAAGGGTATTCTATGGGAAAGGCAGATCACACTCTTTTTATCAAGAAGATTGAAAAAGATATATTGGTAGTTCAAATCTATGTAGATGACATTATATTTGGAGCAACAAATGATAAATTAGTTGAGTCCTTTTCGAAAGACATGACTAATCAATTTGAAATGAGTATGATGGGTGAACTATCATTTTTTCTAGGCTTACAAATTAAGCAATTACATCAGGGTACTTTTATTCTATAAGAAAAATATACTCAAGATTTATTAAAGAGGTTTGGTTTAGACAACACTAAAACAAAGAATACACCAATGAGTACTATCACCAAGTTGGATAAAGATGACTCTGGAAAAACTGTAGATGTAAAGCAATATAGAAGTATGATTGGTTCATTACTTTATTTAACAGCTAGCCGACTAGATATTATGTTTAGTGTGTGTACTTGTGCTAGATATCAATCTAATCCTAAGGAATCACACCTACTTGTTGTTAAACGAATTTTTAAATATCTATTAGGAACCATCAATTTCGGATTGTTTTACTTTAAACACAGTTCTTTAAATTTAGTAGGTTATAGTGATGCTGATTTCGTAGGATGTAAGTGTGAAAGAAAAAGCACCAATGGCACTTGTCAATTATTAGGAAATTCTTTACTATCATAGTTTAGCAAAAAGCAAAATTATGTAGCATTATCTACAACTGAAGCTGAATATATAGCTGCTACACTTTGCTGTGCTCAAATCCTATGGATCAGACAAACTTTAAAAGATTTTAATTTAGACTATGTGTGATGCGTGTGTCTTCCATCAAGTATATGTATGTGTCTTTGTATATAGTTGTATTTCTTTGATAATTTGTACAAGGGCAAACTTGTTTTTTTGTGTATCACCAACCGTTGCCCCTATATATGTAATGAGTCATCCACGTCCAAGGGATGTCATGTCAAACCATCCCTTGATTTTGTTCTCCCCCTTCTTTATACCAACAACCATATAGCAAGGAATCATGATAGATTGATCACCCGTGAATGTACCCGTGTTGGGGAACTATGTAAATTTGTTGTTCTTCAAATTCTCTACTCGCAATCCTCTCTTCCACGCAGTTCTCTTCTCCACGCCACCCCTAGATGCTCCACGTTTGTTTGATCTTTCTACACAACAACTGATATCAAAGTGAGGTTGGACATCTCCAGGTTTGCATCTGAAGTTTTGAAGAGTTTCATCAAAGTTTAAGTTATTTCCACAAGGGATCTCTCCATTGTTGTAACTGCTGTCATCACCGGCGCCAGTCTACACACTTCAACGCCAAGTCGTGCGCCTTCCTCGTCTGTACTCCATTGCATCTCAAATTTTGAGGACGTGTAGTAAGATTCCTGAAATTCCTTCCTTTAAAATTTCGAAGAGATTGATCAAGGTTCAAGCCATTTCCGCAAGGATATCCCCCATTGCCGCAACTACCGTCGTCACCGGCACCAGTCTGCACACTCCGACGCTAAGTCGTACGCCTTCCTCGTCCGTGCTTCGTTGCATCTCAAATTTTGAGGACGTATAGTAAGCTTCATGAAATTCTTTCCTTTAAAAATTCGTGGTCAGAAGTTTCGTATTCAGAGAGACACAGCAGGAGGTGTCTAGCTGGGGCACAGTAGTTTTCTAGACGAGTGACTCTTTGATTGTCAGATTTTGGGCATTTTGTGATTGTGGTTTTGTGCTTGGTTTGTTTTGTGATAAGTAGTGTGCTTGGCTTGTGGCTGATTGCACTTCATTGAAATCAGTAGTTTCAGTAGCATATTGTTGTTGAGATATTGCTTGCTATTGTGTACCTTGCCGCAGAATTGTGTTTGTTGAAATCACATTGTATCTCGTGTGTATTGCTGGTTGTTTGTTGTTTTGAAAACATGAATACTTCGGGGTTGAAAATAGAAAAGTTTGATGGTAAGAATAGCTTCAGCTTATGGCAAATTAAGATGAAAGCACTTCTAAAGCAACAAGGTATTTGGGCTCCTTTAAATAAAGAAACTACTCTGAACAGAAATTCGCTAGAGTTTGAATTGCAAGAGGAGAAAGCTCACTCCACCATCTTGTAGTGTTTGTCTAATGAAGTTATAATAGAAGTTGCTGATGAATCTACCTCGTTAGGTCTTTGGTAGAAACTTGAGTCATTGTCTATGACTAAGTCTTTAACAAACAAATTGTTGTTAAAGCAAAGACTATTCTCTTTAAAGATGATAGAATGTGTACCTCTTAAGCAGCATTTAGATCAGCTAAATGCTATTTTGATGGAACTCAAGAATATTGGAGTAATCATAAAAGATGAAGATGAAGCTCTTATCTTGCTTTGTTCACTCCCATTGAGTTATGAAAACTTTGTTCAGTCTTGTATAGTTGGAAGAGATTCAATTACACTAGAAGAAGTGAGGTCCAGCCTTCATTCCAGGGAGCTTAGGTGCATGGTGCATGGTAGAAACGAGGCAAGTGGTGTTGGCCTCTCAACTCAACAGCAAGAGAACAGGGGAAGAAGCCAGAGACAAGGTGGAGGGAAGAATAGAAGCAAAAGCAAGTCAAAGGGCAAGTACTCTAGGGATACTTGCCATTACTGTAAGGAGAAAGGACATAGGAAATCACATTGTCCCAAGCTTATGAACAAAGGAAAGGCTGTTGTGGCAGAAACCAGTTCTGCGTTAGGTGATGACTTTTCCCTTACAATTTGTTGCAGTGCCTATTCTGATGATCAGTGGATTATGGACTCAAGAGCTTCACATCATATGACTCCTACTAGGGAGTATTTTGACACCTACGAGTAGGTGGAGGGTGGTCAAGTGACTTTGGCCAATGATGATGTGTGTTCTAGAGTTGGTGTGGGCACTATAAAATTTAAACTGCATGATGGCACAATTAGAATTCTAGAGGACGTTTGGCACGTCCCAAAGCTTGGAAAAAGTCTGATCTCACTGATGGCCCTTGATGCTAAGGGTTATAGATATACAGGTGGTGAGGGGAAGATCAGCATACAGAAAGACTCGTTAATTATTATGAAGGGAACCAAATCTGGTCCCTTATACATTTTGCAGGGCACTCCAATTGTTAGCGCAGCTACATCAGCTATATCTGGTCAATAGGATTTTTCTGTCATGTGGCACTCAAGGATGGGTCATTTGGGGCAAAAAGGAATGCAGAAACTGAGTAGTCTGGGCAAGTTTGATGGGCACAAGGTTGCTTATATTGACATGTGCAAGCATTGTGTCTTTGGCAAACAGAAAAGAGTGTCATTTGCACGTAGTCAACATAGGTCCAAGGGAGTTCTTGATTATATTCATGTTGATTGTTGGGGACCTTCACGTCAGCCTTCTATTGCAAGTTCTAGATATTTTCTTTCTATCATTGACTGTCATTCAAGGATGAACTAAGTTTTCTTTTTGACACACAAAAGTGAACCTTTTTCTTGCTTCAAGCATTGGAAGAAGTAGGTAGAAAACCAAACAGACAAAAAGGTAAAATATCTTAGAACTGATAATGGTCTTGAGTTTTGCTCTCAAGAATTTGATAACTTTTGTAAAGATGAAGGCATTACAGGGCATAACATTGTTAGGTATACCCCTCAACAAAATGGAGTGGCTGAAAGATTAAACAGAACACTCCTAGAAAAGGCACGTTGTATACTGTCTCATGCAGGTTTGAGCAAGAAGTTTTGGGCAGAAGCTGTTAACACAGCTTCCTATCTGGTGAACAGGTCCCCTTCTAGTGCCTTAGATGGGAAGATACCTCTTGAGGTATGGTTGAAAAGATCTGCTAGTTATTTAAAGCTCAGAATTTTCAGGTGTCCAGCTTACTATCATGTGAACAATGACAAGCTGGAACCATGTGCCAAGAAAGGCATATTGGTGGGCTATGGTGTTGGTGTAAAGGGATACAGGATATATGATATCGAATCTCACAAAGTAATATATAGTCGTGATGTTACTTTTGATGAGAATTCTCTTTTGCAGGCAATAGATAAACTAGCAAGTGAAACACCAGAAATTGAGCACACCCTTCCTGAACAGATGGAGATAGATGACGCACAGCAGCCGCCTATCACTGATCATGTTGAAATTAGAGAAATCTCATCTGAAACTCAGGAAAATGAAGTTGAGGAGGAAGAGGTGGAGCAACCACCACCAAGAACCATTGGCAAAGATCGTCCTAGAAGAGACGTTAGACCTCCAATTAGATATGGCTATGATAGTTTGGTTGCTTTTGCCTTACAAGTAGCAGCTGAGGTGGAGGATTCTGTTGATCCACCTACATATGAAGTTGCAATGAAAGATTCAAAAGTTGGTCTTTGGATGTTTGGTATGGAGGAGGAACTCCAATCTCTCCATAAGAACAAGACTTGGGAGCTGGTGAAATGTCCAAAGAACACAAATATTGTTGGTTGCAAATGGGTCTATAAGAAGAAGATTGGGACTCAAGGCAACGCAGGTGTGCAGCACAAGGCAAGATTAGTCGCCAAAGGTTATTCACAACGAGAAGGAGTTGACTTCAATGAGGTATTTGCTCCTGTTGTACGTCATACATCTATTAGAATTTTGTTATCCATTGCTTCAACATAGAATTTAGAATTGGAACAACTAGATGTAAAGACGCCCTTCTTGCATGGTGAGTTGGAAGAAAATATTTGGATGGAACAACCAACAGAGTTTGTGGTGAAAGGTAAATCTGATTGGGTGTGCAAATTAAATAAGTCCTTGTATGGACTTAAACAGTCACCACGACAATGGTACAAAAGGTTTGATGTCTTTATAGTTAAAGTTGGTTTTAGACGCAGCAACTATGATTCATGTGTATATGTTAAAACTCTTGATAAGAGTACACATGTTTATTTGTTATTGTATGTTGATGATATTCTTATAGCTGCGAAGAATATCGAAGTGATATAAGAGCTAAAGGACACATTAAAATCAGAATTTAATATGAAGGATCTTAGTCCAGTTGGCAGAATTCTTGGAATGGAGATTAGGTGTGAAAGAAATTCTAGTAAGCTGTTTTTGAATCAACAGAAGTATATTGAGAAAATCCTTAACAAATTTGGTATGGCTTCATGCAAAGCAATTAGCACGCCTTATGACAGAAATGTCAAATTATCATCTGCGATGTGTCCACAAACTGATTCTAAAAAGCTTGATATGCAGTGAGTTCCTTATGCACAGGCAGTTGGAAGTCTTATGTATGCTATGGTATGCACTAGGCTTGATCCAGCATATCCTTTGAGTGTTCTTAGTAGGTTCATGTCCAATCTGGGCAAGGAACATTGGAAAGCAGTTAAAAGGATATTCAGATATTTGAAAGGAACTCCAGGTGTTGGCTTGATGTATGCAGCAGATCAGGGTTGTACTATGGCTGGTTATACAGACTCAGACTATGCAAGTGATGTTGACAGAAGGAGATCGTTATCTGGTTATATCTTTACATTTGCAGGTTCTATTGTGAGTTGGAAATCAACTCTTCAGCCTACGGTATCTCTGTCTACAACTAAGGCTGAATATGTGGCTATGACAGAAGCTGCAAAGGAAGGGATTTGGTTGAAAGGCTTACTTGGAGACTTTGGTTGGCGCATTGATAAAGTTGATATCTTTTGTGACAGTCTTAGTGCTATTTGTCTCTCCAAAGATAATGTCTTTCATGATAGAACTAAATATATTAATGTTAAGTATCACTTCCTCAGGAATGAAGACAGGATAAAGATTATGAAGGTCAACACAAAGGACAATCCGACTGATATGTTTACAAAGGGCGTTGTTGAAAGCAAGTTCAAGCATTGCTTGGACTTACTCAACGTCTATTGCTGCTGCTGACCAAAGTTGGGTCTTGGTGATCCATCACCTGTTCATGGTGAAGATTGATGAAAGAAAAGGTGGAGATTTGTGATGCGTGTGTCTTCCATCAAGTATATGTATGTGTCTTTGTATATGGCTGTATTTCTTTGATAATTTGTATAGGGCAAACTTGTCTTTTTGTGTATCACCAACCGTTACCCCTATATATATAAGAGGTCATCCACGTCCAAGGGATGCCATGCCAAGCCATCCCTTGATTTTGTTCTCCCTCTTCTTTGTACCAACAATCATACAGCAAGGAATCACGATAGATTGATCACCCGTGGACGTACCCGTGTTGGGGAACCACGTAAATTTGTTGTTCTTCAAATTCTCTACTCGCAATCCCCTCTTCCACGCAGATCTCTTCTCCACGCCACCCCTAGATGCTCCATGTTTGTTTGATCTTTCCGCACAACACTATGAACCAACTAAGATTTTCTATGATAGTAGTTTTGCAATAAGTTTGTCTAAAAATCCTGTCTTACATTCACAAGCTAAACATATAGAAGTTCGACATCATTTTCTAAGGGATAATGTTATAAAAGGAAAAATAGTATTAAATTTTGTTCCTACCACAGAACAATTAGCAGATCTATTTACAAAACCCTTAGATGAAAATATCTTTTCAAAATTACGATTAAAACTTGGTATCTGTAGGTTATCTGATGTTTAAATTGTCATGTTCATTACATAACATTTTTGTTTGTTAAAAAGGTAGTTTTAGAATTTAATTTCTTTATTATTAAAAAAAACAAAATATCTATTTTCGAATTACCGTTTTCTAGTAGTTAAGAATTTATGAAATTCTGATTTTTATTGAAGTCAATTTATTTAAGAAAAATTCAAAAAAGATTACTTAAGGAAAGTTAATTTCATTCAATGTGAGTGCCAACTATATTTTTGTTACTTATGTATATGTTATTACAGAGATTTTAACAGAAAAATACATAGAAAGTATGTACTTTTTATTAAAAGAACGTTATTAACATTCTGTTAGAAAAAAAATTAAGTCTTGTGGTTGCCTCTAATTTAATTTACTATCTTGTTTTATTTTTATTTTTTTCTGTCTGCAATTACTTGAGTAATTAAGTCTGTTGGGAGATCTTAAACCCTAGTCATTTAAACCAACTGGTTCCCTAGACATTTAAACCAACTGGTTTGGGATGTGCTGACTGAAAACTCATTTTGCAAGTAATTCAGATTATATTTAAAAAAAAAATTACCTGTTCTCACTTGTCATTGAGTAACTGGTTATCTTTCCCTTAAGTAAAGAATTGTGATCACGTAAAAAGATGATATTGTAGGAGGTAATACATAATATATATATATATATATGAATATAAACAAAAAAAAAGGGGGGGCAATGTACTCAAGCTTAATTTATTTTCAATGTGTTATAACAATCTTTCCATAATCTATGCATATAATCTTTGTTATTTTTCCTTGTTATTATCTACTCTTTACACATAATGTACGATATTTATTGTCTTAAGTTCGTGTACTCATTATTGAATTCTTTTAAGTTCCTAAAGGTATATCTCTATGAATTATTTTTTGTAAACTGAATAAGATAAAAGCCAAAAAGTCTAAATTGTTAAATCTACTACTTATTTTTGTATTTAATTAATATTTAAAAAAATAAAATAATAGAGAGACTCAAATCTATTTAAAGCTTAGTAAACAACTTAAGTAAGCTATTTGACTTTTTAATGCCAAATCTGTAATGGCTTGGCAACCCAGTTTAAGTATGTCATAGATTCTTTAGACTACATTTATGTAGGGGGAGCAATTTCTCATATAATAATTCAACTATTATGAACTATTATATGTTTTCATGAAAGAATCTGCATAGTTTCAGGAAATTAACATTAATTAAGTAGATTTCTCAACTACCAGTAAAATACAGGTTTTTAATTCTTAAGAATCTGAATTTTCTGTGATTTCGGAAGACTATATTGTATATATTGGATAGTTATGTTTTAAACGATCAATAGAATATTTTATTATTTCTTGACACACACGTGTTGAAGCCTAAATGCATATCTTAAGTGAATGTTCGGTACGTTATCTGATAACTCTTTGAAATGCATTTGAGCATCGGATAGTTAGGTTTATAAGTAGCCAAAAATATCTGAACTCCTTAAGTTAGAATTATGCACTTGTTGAATTTCATTGCTTTATTATGTCTCAATTGAAACTCGAACAGTTATGTTTAACTCTTTGACTTTCACACCTATCCATCCAAGAAACTCAAACAGTTAATTTAATATTCTTATATTTTTCTGAAAGACTTCATCTCTAGCAATAACTATTCGTGTTTGTTGTATAGTTATATGCTTTACTGCTCACAAAACTCGAATAGTTATCATAAGTCTTCGAGTTTTCTCACTTTTCACTTAGCCCGAAGTTATTTTCTTTATACAAACAGTTATGCTAAGTATTCTGCTTTTGTCGGTTATAAAACTCATACAGTTATTGTAAACATTCAAGTTATTTATCAGTAACGGATCTTATATTTATGATTTTAATGATTGAATCCATTTATCTGTTTATAAACTCGAAGAGTTATAAATGTTTTACTGACAACCTTTCGTGTTTGTACCTTAGTAAAACCATAGTTTCACAATCTTTACTTCCACTAAGTTCTACAGTGCATAGTGAAGATTAATCGACAATGTCAAGACATGGTAGAATGACAAAAGTGCAGAAAAGAGAGCTCGAACTTCAGAAAATACAAAGTGAAATCAACGACATCTACTCAAGGTATACTTTTACAAATGAAGTACTACATGAAATTAGAAAAGCTATTCAAGACGAGAAAAATTTATGTTGGAAGTTTATTCGCAATTATGTTGAAACATAGTTTAGACTAAAACAGACCGAACTTTCTACATTACAACTATGGAAACGAACTTTACAACCTAACCCTGCGGTTGTTACAAGTTCTGGACATGTATTTGAAAAATCAGTACAATCTATCACTTACTATGGAAAGAAATGGGGACCAATGATAGAAAATGCCAACAGGGAATTAGAATCTTTGTATTCCCAACATTATTTTCCCTCGACTATTTTAGATGACATTCAACAATTTATTGATGAACAGAAAACTACCATTTGGAAAATGGGCCTTTGAAGTGAAGGACAAAAAGTTTATCAACTAAAAATGGCAGAGGTTGAGAGCTTAAAACTCTATATTCCATTATTACAATCTAGGCATCATGGTGAAGGATCATCAAGACCATAAGTGCCTTTAACAGGGGAAATTAAGAAAATTTTAGAACCTCCTGAACAACTAGAACCACTGTGGACATATAGTTGGAAAAAGAAGAATACATTAGAATATTTTGGACTGACTGTAGGTGTACAAGGAATATTGCAGCAAAGATAAGAATCATTGCAAAATGGAAAACTATGTTCCATCGCAGAAGCTGGACAGACTTTTGTGTCAGGAATCCTAGTAGATGTGACAAGTATCAGATTACACGCATACACTCTAAGGTATTGTGTCACATTAGTGCATAATGTATCTTTTAATACAATGGACAGTTTTTCACATCATGCTGCAATCACACATTCTTTTCCTACGGAAAGAGAGCATGTAGGAAATTTTAATGATACATATATAGATGATATCAATTTTGATGATCTTTTTGATGACATAGACATTGAGTCTATGAATATTGAAGATATTTCATTTGAAGAGGAATGTACAGATATTCTTCCTCTTACTATATCTCGGATAGAAACTTTTGATTTTTGATATAGTTACTTATACTACAGTTTATACATATGGTTATGTCTGTTACAGTATATAATACACTTATTGATAAATGTATATAATCAACAACCCCCACAGTTACAAATCGAATATTACACTGCCAATGTCTCAAGTATAGAAATTTCAAAAATACAAAATGAATCTATTATAGAACATTCTTTCCTATAGAGACAGTTGTTGTATAGATCAATCATAGACATAAATGTTGCTGATATACAGATTAATACAGAGACTGTTGCTACTGATATGTTTCAAGAAGATCAAACAGAGGAATTTTAGTAGATTATTGATACGACAATACTAGATATTTTAGATATTTATACTAGCTTTGATGGAAATTCCACTAGTTCTGAAAGATCTGAAAATTTAGATATTGCTGATAATGTTGAAGCAAGTCCTAGATCAGAACATCATCATAGGAAAATACCTAATCCTGAACAGAGTTTAGACGAAAATACATTATTATGGTTCAGAAATAGTTCCTATTATGACAAATTTCAGACATATAAAACTTTTACAGTTTTATACTCAAGACTAGTTAAGTTTGAAGGGATGGCACAAATACGAGAAATGTTTGAATTTCAGGGCTTATTGACTCTACTTCCACAGCAGCTAGGCCATCTTATTATACTAGAACTTATTAGTTGTTTTTACTCAAACTTAATAGTGGAAGAAGGTATTCTTGTTTCCAATATACAAGACAATGACATATATTTAACTCTCGATTTACTTTATCAAGTACTTGGTCTGAAAAATGAAGGAGTTAAATTATTAGAAAGAAAACAGGTTTATTAATTGGGATGGGATATTAAAAGTTTAGCCAAAGATCCAACTGCCAACAAACCAATGAGATTACTAAATGATTTAAATGGCCAAGCACGTTTTATTGCAAAAATACTGCATGCTTCATTGTTTCAAAGGTTTGGTCATGGTGTAGAAGTTGGCAGATGTTGTCTTTATACTACATATGCATTAATTAACCATATGCAGGTGAACTGGTATGATATTTTTGTTTCTCATATCTTACATTTGTAGAGTAAATTATTTTATGGTGATACGATTTTGAGAATTGTGGCAAGTCAAACAGATATTACACCTTGGCTACAGAAAAGATTAAAGTCAAGATCTTTCTCTGCAAAGGAACTACAAAAATATACTAGGAAACAAATACACCTGTAATTCAACAACAACAACAATAGGATTGGCAAACACATTCACAACAGCAACAATCAACACAATTTTCAGAACAACAACAATATACAGATACAAATACAGGCATAAATACAGACATACATATTGAATTTTTACAGCAACCATCACAAGTTTCACAAAATGATTTAGATCAAACAGTAAATGATCAGATAAACAGAGTAAGTATAGAAATTGCAAGGCAAATTTCAAATACTCTAATCAGTATTTTTCGAAGACAAAGAGGCTTATGATTATACAAATTATGTATTACATGATTTATTTATTGTAATTTGTAACCAAATATATTATGTAAACTGTTTACTACATTTAATGCTCACGTGATTATTTTTCATAGTTTATATTTAAATAGTTTATGCTTAATCCATGAAAGTTATGCATGTTTAAAAATATCTTTTTGATTCATGTATACTTAGCAAGGTTTTTCTTCCTCAGATTTACATGGCTTAAATACTAAAGAAGGCGAAGGTCAACTATTTACTTTTTTATAATGCCAAAAAGGGGGGAAGATAGATTATTTGACTTATTAGGTTTTGACATCATCAAAAAGGGGGAGATTGTTAGAAATTTTGTTTTGATGATATATGCTTTATTAAAGTTTTTAAAAAAGTTTAAATAATATTCTCTACATATAATAGTTAATAGATTATCGGAAAGTTTCAATTTTATGTCGGATAAGTTAAAGTTTTCCAAAGAGTTAGATTTTCGATAGTTAAACTTTTGGATAGTTAACGTTTCATTTTTTGTCGAATAGTTTATGTTAAAAACTCGTATAGTTAAGTTATCTACACGTGTGTTTTTAATGTTTTAAGTTGTCACGTGTTTTTCCATGTGTGTTCGGTGATGAAAATCGAATAGTTAGATAACTGTTCGAGTTTTTATACGCATGGATAGATAAGTCTTCGAGTTTTATAAAATAACTAACGAATAAATAAGTTTGCTATGTTTAGTCACGTGTTTTGCAGGTGCAAAAACTCGAAGAGTTATAGATAAGTATTCGAGTTTTTACAAGACTTAAAGGATAAGTGTTCGACTAAATCGAAGACTTAGAAGATATTCTACAAAACTCCAGGAAGATAAAGTCTCGGTGAATCTACGAGTGAAGATCATGGAAATTCAAATGATAGTGGAGAAAGTGGAAACTCAAAAAGATAGTAATTTGGATTAAAGAAAAAATTAGTACATGGATTATGGATTAAGTGGATGAACATGCTGAACGTGAAGACATAGTTCGACTACTAATAGAGAGTACAAGCTACATTACAATAGAGGATCTCAATCTCAAAAACCAAGTCTGAATATTCAATCTAGATCCCTAACTGAAAAGTTAAGTTTGAATATTCATATTCTAGAAAAATTTTCCAACATCAAAAGAAGTTCAAAATTTCAAGCAATTTCAGAAAAGGAGCAGCAAACGTAAGAAGTCTGGAAATTCGACAATTGGAGAAGAAGAGATACAGAAGCTGAGCAAAGAGAAGGAAAGAAGCTGTGTGCATAAAGATTAGGTTTTATACAATTCGAAATTAGTTTTGAATAATAACTTTATTTTTCTATTTGAATTGTATATCGAACATTACTGTATCAAAACCTTCAAGAAGGGAATTGAGCTAAAAAGATATTGTAAATTCTGTCTTTAAAGATTATAAAGAATAGAATTTTATTTACGAGTGTTTTGTGCTCTTGTTTTATTTGCTGGTATTTTAATTACTAAAGACACAATTCACCCCCCCTCCGAATAGGATCAGGCTACAATTATGCCAAAAGCTCAAGTAGATAGCAAAGGTGTTACCAATCCTTTTAAGTAAGTCCAAAAACTCTCACAAGTTTGAGTTCATGGGAGGAACCATTAGGATTAACCCCCTTCTCCCATAGGTCCCTAAGGCCTTCTCCCTTCACCTTCCAAGTCCTTCAGGTCCCTTAGTCTGTCAACCCTCGAGTCCCTCAGCAAGTTCCTCAACAATCCCCCCTCCCTCGAAAAATGCATCCTATACTGCATTCTCAGGGATTCGAACCCACGTCTGTGAGTAGGCTCTGATACCACGAATAGGATCGAGCTACCATTATGCCAAAAGCTCGATCTAATAGCAAAGGCATTACTAATCCTTTTAAGTAAGCCTAGAAACTCTCACAAGTCCGAGTTTGTGGGAGGAACCATTAGGATTAACCCCCCTCTCCCATAGGTCCCTAAGGCCTTCTCCCTTCACCCTCCAAGTCCTTCAGGTCCCTCAGCCCGTCACCCCTCGAGTCCCTCAACAGGTTCCTCAACACTTGTATTTTCAAATAGTTACACTTCGGATACTTGACCCTGATAACTCATCGAAAACTTATCTATTCCGAATGGTTAAGTCTAGTAACCCTTCGAAATCCTATTTATCTCTTGCAGTGCATACTAGACTATCTAAAATGACTTATCTACCTTCTACTCTCCTACTGAACCGTCAAACCTGTGAAATACATATTGCTTCCTCACATAGGGTTTTGCATTATCAAAATACTAGGGTCTTAACAAAATATATATCGTAGTCTTGTATATTGGAAATAGGAATGCATTCTTCCATTGTTAAGTTTGAGTAAGAACAACTTATAATTTCTGGTATAACTAGATGGCCTAGCTGTTGTGGAAGTAGAGTCAACAAGCCTTGAAATTCAAACATTTCTCATATATGTGCCATCCTTTCAAACTTAACTGATCTTGAATATAAAACTGTAAAAGTTTTATATGTCTGAAATTTTTCATAATAGGAACTATTTTTGAACCATAACAATGTATTTTCGTCTAAATTTTGTTTAGGATTAGGTATTTTCCTATCATGATGTTCTGATCTAGGACTTGTTTCAACATTATCAGCAGCATCTATATTTTCAGATCTTTCAAAACTAGTGGAATTTCTATCAAAGCTAGTATAAATGTCTGAAATATTTGTTATTGTCATATCAATAATCTACTGAATTTTCTCTGTTTGTCCTTCTTCAAACATATCAGTATCAACAATCTCTATATTATTCTATCTATCAGCAACATTTATGTCGATAATTGGTCTATATAACAATTGTCTTTGTATGAAAGAATGTTCTATATCTGTCTATGTAATAGAATCATCTTGTATTTCTGAAACTTCTATAATTGAGACATTGGCAGTGTTATATTCTATTTGTAACTATGTAGTTTGTTGATTATATACATTTATCAACAAATATATTGTACATTGTAACAGGCATAACTACATGTATAAACTGTAGTATAAGCAACCATACTAAAACTCAAAAGTCTCTATCCGAGAAATAGTAAGAGAAAGAATAGTTGTACATTCCTCTTCAGATGAAATATCATCAAAATTCATAGACTCAATGTCTATGTCATCAAAAATATCATCAAGATTGATATCATCTATATATATATCATCAAAATTTCCTACATATTCTCTTTTCGTAGGAAAAGAATGTTGGCTTGCAACATGATGTGAAAAATTGTCCATTGTATTAAAAGAAACATTATGTACTAATGTGACACAATACCTTAGAGTGTATGCTTGTAATCCGATATTTGTCACATCTGCTGGGATTCCTGAAACAAAATCCTGTCCAGCTTGTGCAATGGAACAGAGTTTTCCATTTTTCAATGGTTCTTCTCTTTGCTGCATGTTTGACTACCCAACACGACACTAGAAAATCTGATTAGATCTCCAACAACGTACTAGAAAAACTTGGATTTGTTAACTTCTGTTTTTACTTAGTTAATTTATCTTTATGCCTATTCTTTTTTTTTAGAAGTAAACAAACAACCTTTAATACAAATTAGATATTACTTCAAATTCATATTTTAACTACAAGTGCATAGTGTCTATTGTATCAGTGTGCAAGTACAGGTCGATCCCATAGGGAATTGCTTAAGAATTGAGAACTGTTCGTTTGTTAACAATCAAATTTGTATCTTCAATAAGCCCTCCATTGAATTACAGTTAACTCAACGGACTAAGTTCGTAGACTTAAGTTAACTCCACGAGCCTGTCTTTTCTTTTTAATACTACTATTTACAGAGGAATTCGGCCAACCATTGGGCGATTCCACAGATTGTAAATAACATCAATTAAGCTCTTTAATGTTAGTAAACACTGGATTTATCATTAAGCATACTAACATTCAGATAATTCACACAGTAACTATTAAAATCTTTAAGTCTTTTGAACAAACCAATTTCAGTAAACTATAAAACTAAAACAAACATAAAACAATCACAACACTGACAAAGATAACATTAATCACGATACAACACAAACAATACAACACTCAAATACAACATACAAACACAAATAAATTGTTTTTGGTATTTTTGTTTTAATATGAACATGGAAATGGGCGAAAGGTGAAATGTAAAGTAATCTCAATCGACAGTAAATACTTCCATCACTACATGCGACGCGATTACACCACTGAAAATTAAACCACTTACAATTATGTCTCCTATCCCTACAGAATCGCGAGTCCAGAATTGCAAGATGATCTCCTCTTCAGCATGCAGGCATCAACCCAAAGCCAAGGCTAGAAGCTTTATGATCTCCTGAAATATGTGTCGGTGTTTAAAATGAAAAAGTGCATATTATTAACGGTTAAATGATGGTTAATTGCATAATATTTAGCTTACCATATAAGAATTAAGTCATTATGTTATAATTGCACTGTTATATGCTTTAATTGAAGAATCTGCTTAAATTGGGGGAATTAATGTTAATTTAGTACATTTATGAACTGTCGGTAAGTTGCAGGCTATGAAATTCTTAAGTATCTGAATTTTCTGATATTTCAAACAGTTATGTTTAACATACTGAACATATTTCGGATAGTTATGTTTATATTGCCGAATAGTTATGTTTTGAAAGAATATTTTATTATTTCCAGAAGTACACGTGTCAAAACCATAATGAATGACTTAAGTGAACTTTCGGTGAGTTATCTATAACTAGCCGAAATTGCAGTTGGGCATCGGATAGTTATCCCTGTAACTCTCCGAAATCTCTTTTTATTTATAAAATAGCTGTGGACACGTGTCATGTTCTAGGAAAGTGACTTAAGTGGATTTTTGGTGAGTTAGCTGTAACTATCCGAAATGCATTTGAGCATCGGATAGTTAGACCTGTAACTCTCCGAAATGTTATTTTATGATTAAACTACTGCTGACACATGTCGAGATCTGGTAGATTTACTTAAGTTATATATCGGTGAGTTATCTGTAAGTATCCGAAATGCATCTGAGCATCGGATTGTTAAGTTTATAAGTATCTGAAATGCACCTAAGCATCAGATAGTTAGATTTATGCACGTGTTGAATTTAAATGCTTTAGAATATCACGTGAGATGCACATGTTTAACTCGTTAAGGTAGCATAACTGTACGCGTTGAGTTACGTGAATATTACACTAAGGTAACGCGTTATGTTAGCAGCTTATTTCTTTATATTTTCTAATATGCCACAATAGCGGTTGCAAGAACAAACAGTTGGAAGAGAAAAACCATGTTTGCACGTATCACGCAGAAATTCAATCACGTAGGGAGAAGAAAGCATCGTCGTTGATATGAATGAAGGAAATCCAACCGACCATTCAAGTAGAAGTAGTTATTACTGAAGAAATATAAAAGAAAAGAAGAAAAAAGAAAGCGTGTGTGATCGATGAAAGGTCAGTGTTTGCAAAGGAGGATCGACGTCACAATTCTCTGAAGTACCACACCAACCATCATCATCACCACCACAATCACCAACCATCAGAGGTCAGTGAGGATACTTGCCAAATGTCAGGTCGATTCCGAGCCAAACACAGTGCCTGACAACCACTGTGAGGAGTGATCACGTCGTGGGAAGGGAAGCCATTTTCACCAAGCGCCGACTCATATTTCAGGAGATCGTAAAGCTTTTAGCTTTGGCTTCAGGTTGATGCCTGTATGCTGAAGAGGAGATTATCTTGCAATTCTGGACCCGCGATTCTATAGGGAGAGGAGACAGAATTGTAAGTGGTTTAATTTTCAGTGGTGTAATCGCGTTGCAAGTAGTGTTGAAAGTATTTACTGTCAAGTGAGATTACTTTACATTTCACCTGTCGCCCATTTCCATGTTCATATTAAAACAAAAATACCAAAAACAATTTATCTATGCTTGTATCTTGTATTTGAGTGTTGTATTGTTTGTGTTGTATCGTGATTAATGTTATCTGTATCAGTTTTGTGATTGTTTTATGTTTATTTTAGTTTTACAGTTTACTGAAATGGGTTCGTTCAAAAGACTTAAAGATTTTAATGGTTACTATTTGAATTATCTAAATGTTGGTATTGCTTAATGATAAATCCAATGTTAACTAGCATTAAAGAGCTTAATTGATGTTATTTACAATCTATGGAATCGCCCAATGGTTGGACGAATTCCTCTGTAAATAGTAGTATTAAAAAGAAAAGTCAGGCTCGTGGAGTTAACTTAAGTCCACGAGGTTAGTCCGTTGAGTTAGCCATAACTCAACGAACTTAGTCTGTTGAGTTATAAGTTCCTTGAGTTATGGCTAACTCAACGAACTTAGTCTGTTGAGTTAACTGTAAGTCAACGGAGAGCTTATTGAATATATAAATTTAATTGTTAACAAATGAACAGTTCTCAAATTTGTCAGCAATTCCCTATGGGATCGTTTTGTACTTGCACACTAATACAATAGACACTATGCACTTGTAGTTAAAGTACAAATTGGAATTAATATTTAAATTGTATTAAAGGTTGTTTGTTTACTTCTAAAAGAAAGAATAGGCATAAAGATAAATTAATTAAGTAAAACAGAAGTAACAAATCCAAGTTTTTCTAGTGTAGTGCTAGGAAAATCCAAACAAGTTTTATGGCACCGTTGCTAGGGAATTGAATTGAATTGAATTGATATAAGCAACTGTTAGAACTGTTTCGTTTTAATAGCCAGAGTTGTATGTTTTCTTCTGTAATTGAGAATATGGCATATGCTTATGCTCAAAGATTTCTGAAACCTGTAATTAGCATATGTGAATTCTGCAATTCTGAAGGACACAACATTTCTGATTGTTTGAAATTGAGACATTTACAGATTGTTAGATCCCATGAACAACAAATGAATTATCCTCAATATAATAGAGCCGAGTATGAGAATCCTATAGTTTACCCAACTGATGGTCAGTATAGAATGTGTAATATGATGAGAGACACTGAAGTTTGGAATAGCTATGACAGACTAGAGCATAGTATAGAGCAAAATCTTGACAAACTAGAATACTTTATGTGTCAGCAACAAGAAGTCAACCAATTAAATTATAAGGAATCATATTCAAAACCTAAAAAGGATATAATTTACGAAACTAAAAAAACCATAAAGAAAATTGATCAAAAATTAAATGCAATGAAATTAGATGATCTGGAAACAAAATTAAAAGCATTAGATGAAAATGCAATGAAAATACAAGTTATGCAACAGGACAATGAAAATTATAATGTTATAAACCTGCATAATTTACAAAATATACAGCAAACAGAAAATACTAATGCAAGAGAATTTAAAGAATGCACTTTAAAACTAAAAACAATTGAAGATCGTAATCACGAAAATGATATACAGAAACATCATGAAAGTAACGAAAATCTGGAAGATGTATGTGTAACATTAAGATCTGGAACTGATATACCACCAAGAACTCAAAATGAAAATGATATGAATGTGGATAAGAGTAAAAATCAAAATGATAAGGAAAATATAGCTGAAAATTTAGAAACCACTGAAGAACAATCTGAATCTACGATTGAAGCTAAAAATGATCAAACAAATCAACTGAAAGAAAAAGAGTCTTTGAAATCAAAATCTTTAGCACCCTATCTTGAAAGATTACAACAAACAATACTTGAAAGACAAAAGAAAATCAGAGAAATTTTTGAAAAAGTACAAGTTAACATTCCTTTGTTAAATCTATTGCAGAAAATGCCACCTTGTGCTAAATTTCTTAAGGATTGGTGTACTAAGAAAAGAGAGCGAAAAGTTCTTAGAAAGGTCTTTTTAGCTGAGCAAAGTACTTCCTTATTTCTGCCACAAATTCCTAAAAAGTTATCTGATCCTGGAATCCCTGTTATATCATGCACCATAGGAAATACCATTTTAGAAAGAACATTAATAGACTTAGGTGCATGTATAAATGTTATGCCAAGTGATATATTTGCATCCTTAGGATTAAAAGGCTTAACTCCTACAATTAGCTGATAGAAGTATAAGATACCCTAGAGGAAAAATAGAGGATGTCTCAATTAAAATCAAGAATTTTATATATCCTATTGATATTGTAATTTTGGATTCCCAACAAATTAAGCATAAAAATAGTGATACATCTTTAATTTTGGGAAGGCCATTTTTAGCAACATCAGGGGCTGTTATAAATTGTAAAACTAGAGTAATGAAGTTAGCATATGGTAATGAGGATACTCAATTAAATATTTTCAAACTAGAAATATTTGAAGAGTTAGAAATGTCCTTACACACCATAGACTTTTTAGAGGATGAAGGAGATTTGTTAGATGATGTGATTCAAGAAGAATTAAATAGGCAAATCAATTATGAAATTTTAGAAGAAAGTGAAAGCATAAATATAGAAGGAGATATGGAAGAAATTAATTTAAAAAATGATGATGTTCAGTTAGGAGCTCTAGCTTCTGATGTGCAATATTTAGAATTAAAACATTTACCTCTTGAATTAACCTATATATTTCTGGAAGATAAATGAACCTGTCCAATCATTATTGTTTCAGATTTAAAAGAGGATCAAATAGCTAAATTAAAAGATGTAGTAAAAAGTTATAAAGAAGCAATAGGATGGACTATGACTGATATAAAAGGGTTAAGTTCAACTTTATGCTGTCACCACATATAATTAGAAGAGTATGCTAAACCTGTTAGAATTCCTGAGAGGAGATTAAATCCAAACCTTAAAGAAGTAGTCAGGAAGGAAATAGTTAAATGGTTAGATAATGACATAATTTATCCGATTTCTGATAGCTCGTGGGTTAGTCCAATCCATGTAGTTCCCAAGAAATCAGGATTAACAGTTATTAGGAATGAAAGTCAAGACTTGATACCTACTAGAATTCAATCAGGCTGGAGAGTATGTATAGACTATAGAAAGTTGAATGTTGTGACTAGGAAAAATCATTTTCCCTTACCTTTTATAGATCAAATGTTGGAAAGATTAGCAGGGCAAGAATATTTTTGTTTCCTAGATGGGTATTCAGGGTATAATCAAATTCCAATAGCATTAGAGGATCAAGAGAAAACAACTTTCACCTGTCTTAATGGAACTTATGCTTTTAAAAGAATGTCATTTGGATTATGCAATGCGCTAGCTACCTTTCAAAGGTGTGTGTAGGGCATATTTACTAGAATGACTGAAGATTTTTTAGAAATATTTATAGATGATTTTACTGTGTATGGAAACTCATATGAAGTGTGTTTAAGCAATTTAGACCAAATATTAAAACGCTGTGTGGAAAAAAATCTGGTTTTAAATTAGAAAAAATGTTACTTCATGGTTAAACAAGGAATAGTCTTAGGGCATGATGTTTCTAAAAAAGGGTTGGAAGTAGATAAAGCTAAAATAGAAGTAATTTCTAATCTACCAAAACCTAAATCAGTAAAAGATATTAGATCATTTCTAGGACATGCTGGTTTTTATAGAAGATTTATTAAAGACTTTAGCAAGATAGCTAGGCCTTTAACTAATCTATTAAAAGATGTCCCATTTAACTTTGATAAAAATTGCAAAGAGGCATTTTTCAGACTGATGAAATTTCAAATATGGATTATGGAAGACATGAATGAATGGAAGTAAGAAGAGGAGTATATTGAAATAGATGTAGAAATAGAAACTGCTACATTACCTTGGAATCAAAAAGGATCCCTTTCTGCATTACATATCATTAATGGTAATACACTCGTATTTGGAATTTATAATATATTGCATGTTTACAAATTAAAAATGAACAAAAATTGCATTAAAACAAAATTAATAGTAAGAAGAACTATGCCTAAAAAGTTTGCTTGGACTGATACATTTATTCCATTTGTTTCTACTTTTCAATCATGTTCTTAAGATGTGATTTTGTGTGTTTAATGTTGTGTATTCTGCATTTATTTATTTATTTTTTTTAAAAAAAAAATTTTTGAAGTTTTCATGTTCATTTTATAATAAAAAAAAAAACAAACAAAACAAAATATCAATCCAGTTTGTTGGTATCTGTTCTGAGAAACCAACTGGCTTGCTTGTGAGCCACCAAAGGCATAGGAGCTTGGGTTCCACACAAGATACTAAATTATCAATATCTATTAAATGTTATTTTGTTATATATTCTGTGTTTATCTAGGAATGAAAAGTTTTTCAGAATCAAAAATCGGAATATGCAAAAGGAGATACAAATGGAACAAGGTATGTAACCAATTACTTATCCTAAATTTTAAATCAAACAAAACTGTATTCATGCCTGCTACAATTACTGTATTTATTATCAAATCTTTTACATTGAGGACAATGCAAAATGTAGGTATGAGGGGGAGGTAATTAAAGTAACAGCCATGTAAGTTTGTTAATTAAAGGAATTAAAATGGTACTACAAAGTTTTGAGGAAATTGAAAATGAACTTGCTGTAACTATCCGATAATTGAGACTGTAAAATTTTTATAAACTACTTGAATGTTATATTTAGAAGGCTATAGAAGATGCTATAGAATTTATTATTTATGTAAATCTAGATATAGTATCTTATGTTTTTTCTAAAGTTCATGAGTTTAACAGTTTCACAATTTTAAAATGAAATCAAAATAATTAATGCTTAATCAGAAAATTATCTAAAGTCTTGAAGGAGCTGAGATGTGAATTCTAGATTAAATAAAACACATATGATTAAAGATACATTTAATTTGACTGATTGAACTTGTAGAATGATTTATGTGTAGATCTTATTAAATTACAGAAAAAGTATGAGCTTATTGAGATGGATTCATATTTTCAGTAAATGATAGAAGCAGAACTATATAAGATTGGTGTTTTACTACATCTGTATTAATGAAATACGTACATATATAGTATGTGATTAATGTTTTGTTTTGTGTTTATAGTTTTGATTGAAAAAAAAAAAAAAAGAGAGAGGAAAATTTTGAGAGTTTATTGACTTGTTTGATCATAAGCCTTTTGTACTTGAGTAGATAGGTATGTAAGGATTGTTGACCTGAAAAAGGACTCTTGAAATCTAGCAACCTAAGATCCTGATCAGATCTGGGATTGTTGACTGAAAGCTCGTTACATAGGTACATTAGAAAGCTCTTGTATGATTCAAGCTTGTCAAATTAACTCGTAAAGAAAAAAAAAAAAAAACATATACTGTTCTAAAATGATACTAGTGTTTTGTGAAATACAGATATCTTATGAATCGAGTATATTTTCTGTTATCTAGAATTGCTGAAATATGAATTTGGAATTGACTTTTGAAGTTGTTTAATGGAGATACAATTCTTTATTCTACTTGTCTTAATCAGATTGAATTGGATTGTACTTTGATTCGTATGTTGTTGAAATTTCTTCTAGAAATCTTATTAGAAAATTCAGGATTACAGATGATGAAAAGAAGAACAAACGATAATATAATTAACACCTATATGATGATGATATACTTTGTATGTAATTTACATATATTCTAAGTATCTTTGCAGGTTGATTACTGAAACATATAGAATATATTTTTATGCTAAACAGAAGAAAAAAAGGGAAAGAATTAATTCTAGCACTTTTAAAGACCAATTAATTAGATCTTAGTTTGCTAAGGGACTAGCAAAATTTAGGTATGGGGGAAGTGTTTAGAATGAAAAAGTGCATATTATTAACGGTTAAATGATGGTTAATTGCATAATATTTAGCTTATCATATAAGAATTAAGCCATTATGTTATAATTGCACTGTTATATGCTTTAATTGAAGAATCTGCTTAAATTGGGGGAATTAATGTTAATTTAGTACATTTATGAACTGTCGGTAAGTTGTAGGCTATGAAATTCTTAAGTATCCGAATTTTCTGATATTTCGGACAGTTATGTTTAACATACCGAACATATTTCAGATAGTTATGTTTAACAGACCGAATATGTTGGATAGTTATGTTTATATTGCCGAACAGTTATGTTTTGAAAGAATATTTTATTATTTCCAGAAGTACACGTGTCAAAACCATAATGAATGACTTAAGTGAACTTTCGGTGAGTTATCTATAACTACCTGAAATTGCAGCTGGGCATCAGATAGTTATCCCTGTAACTCTTTGAAATCTCTTTTTATTTATAAAATAGTTGTGGATACATGACATGTTCTGGGAAAGTGACTTAAGTGGATTTTTGGTGAGTTAGGTGTAACTATCCGAAATGCATCTGAGCATCGGATAGTTAGACCTGTAACTCTCCGAAATGTTATTTTATGATTAAACTACTACTGACACGTGTTGAGATCTGGTAGATTTACTTAAGTTATATATTGGTGAGTTATCTATAAGTATCTGAAATGCATCTGAGCATCGGATAGTTAAGTTTATAAGTATCCGAAATGCACCTAAGCATCGGATAGTTAGATTTATGCACGTGTTGAATTTAAATGCTTTAGAATATCACGTGAGATGCACATGTTTAACTCATTAAGTTAGCATAACTGTACGCATTGAGTTACATGAATATTACACTAAGGTAACGCGTTATGTTAGCAGCTTATTTCTTTATATTTTCTAATATGTCACTATAGCGGTTGCAGGAACAGACAGTTGGAAGAGAAAAACCACGTTTGCATGTATCACGTAGGAATTCAATCGCGTAGGGAGAAGAAAGCATCGTCGTTGATATGAATGAAGGAAATCCAACCGACCATTCAAGCAGAAGCAGTTACTACTAAAGAAATATAAAAGAAAAGAAGAAAAAAGAAAGCTTGTGTGATCGATGGAAGGTCAGTGTGTGCAAAGGAGGATCGGCATCGCAATTCTCTGAAGTACCATACCAACCATCATCATCACCACCACAATCATCAACCATCGAAGGTATGTGAGGATACTTACCTGATGTCGGGTCAATTCCAAGCCAAACACAGAGCCTGACAATCACTGTGAGGAGTGATCGCGTTGTGGGAAGGGAAGTCATTTTCACCAAGCGCCGACTCATATTTCAGGAGATCGTAAAGCTTTTAGCCTTGGCTTCGGGTTGATGCCTGTATGCTGAAGAGGAGATTATCTTGCAATTCTAGACCCGCGATTCTATAGGGAGAGGAGACAGAATTGTAAGTGGTTTAATTTTCAGTGGTGTAATCGCGTTGCAAGTAGTGTCGAAAGTATTTACTATCAAGTGAGATTACTTTACATTTCACCTGTCGCCCATTTCCATGTTCATATTAAAACAAAAATACCAAAATCAATTTATCTATGTTTGTATCTTGTATTTGAGTGTTGTATTGTTTGTGTTGTATCGTGATTAATGTTATCTGTATCAATTTTGTGATTGTTTTATGTTTATTTTAGTTTTACAGTTTACTGAAATGGGTTCGTTCAAAAGACTTAAAGATTTTAATGGTTACTATTTGAATTATCTGAATGTTAGTATTGCTTAATGATAAATCCAATGTTAACTAGCATTAAAGAGCTTAATTGATGTTATTTACAATCTATGGAATCGCCTAATGGTTGGCTGAATTCCTCTGTAAATAGCAGTATTAAAAAGAAAAGTCTGGCTCGTGGAGTTAACTTAAGTCCACGAGGTTAGTTTGTTGAGTTAGTCATAACTCAATGAACTTAGTCTGTTGAGTTAACTGTAAGTCAACGAAGAGCTTATTGAATATATAAATTTGATTGTTAACAAATGAACAGTTCTCAAATTCATCAGCAATTCCCTGTGGGATCGACCTGTACTTGCACATTGATACAATAGACACTGTGCACTTGTAGTTAAAGTACAAATTGGAATTAATATATAAATTGTATTAAAGGTTGTTTGTTTACTTCTAAAAGAAAGAATAGGCATAAAGATAAATTAATTAAGTAAAACAGAAGTAACAAATCCAAGTTTTTCTTGTGTAGTGCTGGAAAAATCCAAACAGTTGGCGCTTGGTGAAAATGGCTTCCCTTCCTGCGACACGATCACTCCTCACAATGGTTGTCAAGCACTATGTTTGGCTCAGAATCGACCCGACATCAAGAAAGTATCCTCACAGACCTCCGATGGTTGGTGATTATGGTGGTGGTAATAATGGTTGGTGTGGTACTTTGGAGAATTGCCGATATTGTTTGCAGAAAGCTCGGTGCTCCTCCTCTATACACACTGGCCATACCCATTGATCACGCACACACACTATTACTTCTTTTTCTTCTTTTCTTTTATATTTCTTCAGTGGTAACTACTTCTGCTTGAATGGTCGGTTGGATTTCCTTCATTCATATCAACGACGATGCTTTCTTCTCCCTGTGCGATACGTGCAATCGTGGTTTTTCTTCCAACTGTCCTGTATCTATAACCGCTATAGTGGCATATTAGAAAATAAATAGTTTGTGGAGTAACAGATAACTCAACGGACTTTCTTCGTTGATTTAACTATAAAACACGTGCATAAATTTAACTATCCGATGCTCAGGTGCATTTCGAATACTTACAACTTAACTATCTGATGCCTAGATGCATTTCAAATACTTACAACTTAACTATCTGATGCCTAGATGCATTTTAGAAACTTACAAACTTAATTATCTGATGCTCAGATGTGTTTCGGATAGTTACAGATAACTCACTGATATATAACTTAAGTAAATCTACCAGATCTCAACACGTGTCAGCAGTAGTTTAATAATAAAATAAACATTTCGGAGAGTTATAGGTCTAACTATTCGATGCTCAGATGCATTTCAGATAGTTAGAGATAGCTCACCGAAAATCCACTTAAGTCACTTTCCAAGAACATGACACGTGTCCACAGCTATTTTATAAATAAAAGGAGATTTTGGAGAGTTACACATATAATTGTCTGATACCCAGCTACAATTTCAGATAGTTATAGATAACTCATCGAAAGTTCACTTAAGTCATGCATTATGGTTTCGACACGTGTACTTCAGGAAATAATAAACTATTCTTTCAAAACATAACTGTTCGGCAATTTAAACATAACTATTCGATACATGTTCGGTCTGTTAAACATAACTATCCGAAATATGTTCGGTATGTTAAACATAACTGTCTGAAACATCAGAAAATTCGGATACTTAAGAATTTCACAGCCTATAACTTAACGACAGTTCAGAAATGTACTAAATTAACATTAATTCCCTAAAATTAAGCAAATTCTTTAATTAAAGCATATAATAGTGCAATTATAACATAATGGCTTAATTCTCACATGATAAGCTAAATATTATGCAATTAACCATCATTTAACCGTTAATAATATGCACTTTTTCATTCTAAACACTGCAATATGCCTCATACACCTGCAATTAGTCCAAAATATTATAATGTCTTTTTCTTTTTCCGACTATATGTCTGTAGTGTTTCTGGTTGTTCAGGAGTTTTCTTAATTTCTCCTATTAAAGGCACCTGTGGTCTTGATGGTCCTTCACCATGATGCTTAGGTGGTAATAATGGAATATAGAGTTTTAAGCTCTCAACCTCTGCCATTTTTAGTTGATAAAATTTTTGTCCTTCACTGCGAAGGCCCATTTTCCAAATGGCAGTTTTCTATTCATCAATAAATTATTGAATGTCGTCTAAAATAGTTGGGGGAAAATAATGTTGGGAATACAAAGACTCTAATTCCCTGTTGGCATTTTCTATCATTGGTCCCCATTTCTTTCCATAATAAGTGATAGACTATACCAATTTTTCAAGTACATGTCCAAAACTTGTAACAACAGCAGGGTTAGGTTGTAAAGTTCATTTCCATAGTTGTAATGTGGAAAGTTTGGTCTATTTTAGTCTAAACTTTGTTTCAGCATAATTTCAAATAAATTTCCAATAGAAATTTTTCTTGTCTTGAACAACTTTTCTAATTTCATGTAGTACTTCATTAGAAAAAGTATACCTTGAGTAAATGTATTTGATCTCACTTTCTATCTTCTAAAGTTCTATCTCTCTTTTTTGCACTTTTGTTATTCTACCACGTCCTCATCCACGTCCTGACATTGTCGATTAATCTTCGCTGTTCATTGTAAAACTTAGTGGAAGTAAAGATTGTGAAACTAGGGTTTTACAAAGGTAGAAACACGAAAGGTTGTCAGTAAAACATTTATAACTCTTCGAGTTTATAAACGGATAAACAGATTCAATCATTGAATTCATAAATATAAGATCCATTATTGATAAATAACTCAAATGCTTACAATAATTGTATGAGTTTTACAATCGACAAAAGCAAAATACTTAGCGTAATTGTTTGTGTAAAGAAAATAACTATTGGCTAAGTAAGAAATGAGAAAACTCGAAGACTTATGATAACTATTCGAGTTTTGAGAGTAGTAAAGCACATAACTATACGACAAACTGGAATAGTTATTGTTAGATTTTAAGTCTTTAAAAAAATAGTAATATTAAGTTAACTATTCGAGTTTTTCGGATGGATATGTGAAAAAGTTGAAGACTTAAGCATAACTATTTGAGTTTAAACATGAGACAGAATAAAGCAATTAAATTCAACATGTGCATAATTCTAACTTAAGGAGTTCAGATATTTCAGATACTTACAAACTAAACTATCTGATGCTCAGATGCATTTCGGAGAGTTACCAGATAACTTACTGAACATTCACTTAAGTCATGCATTAAGGTGTCAACACGTGTACACCAGGAAATAATAAAATATTTTCTAATCGTTGAAAAACATAACTATCCAATACATGCAATATAACTTTTCCAAACAACAGAAAATTCAGATACTTAAGAATTAAAAAGCCTGTAATTCACCGACAATTCAGAAATGTACTTAAATAATGTTAATTTCCTAAGATTATGTAGATTCTTTCATTAAAGTTTATAATAATTCATAGATGATAAATTCATAGAGATATACCTTCAGGTAACTTAGAAGAATTCAATAATGAGTATACGAACTTAAGAAAATAAATGCATTATATTATGTGTAAAGGATACATAATAACAAAGAAAAATAACAAAGATTATATGCATAGATTATGGTAGAATTGTTATAACACCTGTAAAAGAAATTAAGCTTGAGTACATTGCCTCTTCTTCTTTTTTTAATTTATACATATATATTTTATGTATTACCTCCTACAATATCATCTTTTTACATGATTACAATCCCTTGCTTAGGGGAAAGATAACTAGTTACTCAATGATAAGTGAGAACATGTAATTTTTTTTTATAACTTAAATAGAATCTGAATTACTTGTAAAATAAGTTTTCAGTTAGCACATCCCAAACCAGTTGGTTCAAGTGACTAGGGTTTAAGATACCCCAACAGACTTAATTACTCAAGCAATTGTAGATAAACAATAAAATAAGATAGTAAATTGAATAAGAGACAATCGTAAGACTTAATTTTTCTAACAGTATGTTAATAATTTTCCTTTAATAAACAGTACATACTTTTTATATATTTTCTAGTTAAAATCTCTATAAGGGCGTATACATAAGTAACAAAAATATAGTTGGCACTCATATTGAATCAAATTAACTTTCTGTTGAGTATTTTTGTTTTGATGATGTGTGCTGAATGAAAATAATCATATTTGCTCAATTACTATTGCTTGTGAAAAGAAATTAAAATCATCAATTAATACAGAAAAAGCTTACTGATATAAATACTTGTCTGTATTGGATCTGAAGTTAATAACTAGTCGTTTCGTTGCATTAATTTCTCATTTAGCTAAACGTTAAGTTAACATGTGTTTTTATTGAAAAGCATATGTTTTAATGTTATATCTTCTGTATCATGAACAGTGCACGTTTAGACAACTCGTTAAGTTAGAGTTTTGTTTGTATAGAGGTTACGTGAGAACTCGTTAAGTTAGAGGCTTAAAGGTTAAAATAGGTCACGTGATAACTCATTAAGTTAGTGAGTAAAAGGAGAGACGAACTCGTTAAGTTAGTGTTATACACGTGGTGAAATTATAGGTTACGAATGTTGTATTGTATCACGTGAGGTGCACATGTTTAACTCATTAAGTTAACATAACTAAACGCGTTGAGTTGTTATATTGAACACTAAGGCAACGCGTTAGGTTAGCGTTATAAACTTAAGTTGTTATTTTTGCACGTGGTAAAATTCTTATTATAAAAACATTTGTTTATTACTGGTTCGTTGAGTTATCATAAAACAACGGAGATGGTTCGTTGAGTTATCATAACACAACGGAGATGGTTCGTTGAATTAGCATAACACCACAGACTTAGTTCGTTGAGTTAGCTATAGTACTTGTCACGTGAAATGGCACATGAGGAACTCGTTAAGTTAGAAATGTTAAGTTATATATATACTTGTGTTACTCATTTAGTTAACATCAAAGTAACAACTTCTTATTACACTGATGAAAAACTTTTAGACGAGAAAGTTTATTTTGCAGGAAATTTTTCAAAGATTCAGGACTGATGATTAAAGAAAATTCAAAATATAAACGTGGGTTAGAACATATGTTTTTCGATGAAGGAAAAAGAAAAGACGTGGAGAAGTGGAAAACTGGTGGTGGTTAAACGTGAAGGATATGCATGAAATGAAGATACAGTATAAAAGGCATAGAATTCTTGTTGATCAATTTATCCTTGCACACAAAAAGAAAAATCTTTTCAAGGATCAAACCATCCCTGCACACCAAAAGAAAAATCTTTTTCAAGGATCAAAAACACCTTCTCGGGGAAAATCTCTCAAGTGGAAGAAAGTTCAGTGAAGCATAAAAAGGTAAAATTTTCGTCACTGAAGATTTGAAGTATCAGAAGGAAGAAAGCTTAGTGAAGCATAAAAAGGTAAGATTTTCGTCACTGAAGATTTGAAGTATCAGAAGGAAGAAAGCATAGTGAAGCATAAAAAGGTAAGATTTTCGTCACTGAAGATTTGAAGTATCAGAAGAAAGCAAATTCGGTGAAGCATGAAAAGACAAGATATTCGTCACTAAAGAATTGCTGAAGAAGAAAAAGAAGAAGAAGAAAGATCTCAAACAGGGAGAAAAGTTTTAAATTCCGCAAATTAGTTTTCTATGTTTGTAGTTATGAAATTGTTTAGATGATACATGGTATTGAAATATAATTGCGTTTACAATTTCTGAAGAGAATTGAATTGTATATTGTAATTGAAACCTTGAATAAAAATGATTTTATAAAAACAATGTCTCGACTTGTTTAAGAGTTTTAAAGTTTCAATAATATTTCAGAAAATATTAAAAATACACAATTCACCCCCCTCTTGTGTAGTCATACGATCCTACAAGTGGTATCAGAGCTTTGTTAAAAATCTTTGATATAAAATCAATACAAACTTATTTAATATCACTGCTTATTCTACCTTCCTTGTTTTTAAACAGAAATTAATATCTGAGCATACATTTAACACTATTGATTTAAGGCTCAAATTGTTTTAAAGTTTTAAGACTGTTTAAAATCAAATAGGTTGAAAAATCGAAGGTAAAATAGCTACTAGAAATGGTAATTTTTCTTTATATGAAGGCCAAAATCTTAATCATCCTCCTTTATTTGATGGAATACATTTTGAATATTGGAATTATAGGATGACTATTTTTCTTCAAAATATAGATCATAAGTTGTGGTTCATGATTTCTAAACCATATACTCCGTTAACTACCCCTTATAATACTTGGATAATTACTGAAAAAGAAAATGAAACTCTGAATGCTAAGGGCTTAAATATTTTATTCTGTGCATTGAGTTATGAACAATTCAGTAAAGTGTCGGCATATAAATCTGCTTATGAGGTGTGGCATGCATTAGAAGTTTCACATGAAGGTACTTCTCAAGTTAAAGAGACAAAAATAAACATGTTGATTCATAAGTATGAACTCTTTAAGATGCATGAAGACGAAAATATTTTTGAGATGTTTTCCAAATTTCTTGATATCATAAACTCTTTAAAATGTTTAGGAAAAAATTTTGAACAGAAGGATTTGGTGAGGAAAATTCTCAGATCCCTAAGTTCTAAATGGTCTCAGAAAGTAACATCAATTGAGGAATCACGAGATTTAAATGTTTATTCTATGAATGAACTTATAGGAAATTTAACAGCTTATGAAGTTCAATTAAATGAATCACTAAGTCACAACAAACTAAAAATGAAGAAAGAAATAGCCTTCAAAATTAATTCAGATTCTGATATATCTACTGATTTTGACGAGGATTTGATTTTGCTGACTAGGAAATTCAAGAAAGCATGGAAAGCTAGGAAACAGCAAAGGAACAAAAATGATAAACCCTCAACGTCAAAATCATTGAATGACAAGAATTCTTCATCCAGAAAGTATGTATGTTACAACTGTAAGAAACCTGGACATCTTTCTCCAGATTGTCCTATGAGGAAAAATGAAAAGCAAAGTAGGACAAATCAGAAGAAGACGGCTCAGAAAACTCAGAAAAAGTTTTACAAGAAAAAGGCTTTGAAGGTCACTTGGGATGACATGTCTGAAGAGTCTGAATCTGAGGAATCAACTTCAAAATCTTCACATTCAGAAGGAGAACAAGAATTAGAAGACATTGCTCATGTGTGCTTCATGGCAGATGAGTCTGAGGTAATATCTGGTCCTGAAAGTCATTCAGATTTCAACTTTAATGAATTATTATGTGCTTATATGCATTATTACAAAAACTTAAAGTATGTAAACTGGAAAATAAGAATATTAGAAATCTTCATCCATTATGGAAGAAGAAAATTGTTTCCTGTCTACTACTTTAGAAAAGTTTAAATGTGATAATGAAAATCATGCTAGAGATTTGCAAAAATTTAGATTTAATGAATGTATGTTGCATGAACAAATACAAAATATAAATGTTGAAAAATTAAAGATAGAATTTGAAAATGAAATGTTGAGAAACAATATAAATGAACTTGAATTAAAGATAGAAAAATTAAAACTAAGAGAGCAAGATTTAAATTCTACCTTTGAGAAATGGAATTTAAGTCAAACTAAGTTAGACAAATTAACTAGTACCCCCGTGGTGTCTTATAAATTTGGCTTAGGATTTGATTATCCTGAATATCCTGAATCTCAAGCCAATAAAGGATTTATTAGTTGCAATTCAAGTAAATCTAAGACTAAAATTCCTTTTATCATGAAACAAGGTAATAAATATGTAGAAGTAGATACTTCAAGGGATGAATCATGTAGTAATAATATAAATCAATGTGATTTGTCAAATTGTACTTCTAACATGACTATAAATGTTTCTAAAAATCTTGTTTCTTGTTCTGGAAATTCAGTTTCTTATATTTCTAAAATTTCAGACAATTGTAGTAAACTGAAAATTCAGAAACCTAAGCATGTAATTCAATACACTGGTATTAGACCAATTACTCATTCTGCATGTGATAAAACAAAAAATTCTTGTGTAGAAAAAGATTTTGTTTGTACGGAAAGTGTTAATACAAGTACAAAATCTTGGTATGAACTTACAGAAATGTATAAGCATGATCAAAATAAATTTACATCTGATAAAAATATGTTTGGTCTTGATTATACTACATCTGAAAACAAAAAGAATGATTGCAAAAGCAATAATGCTATATGTGAGTATGAAGTTAATGATAAATCAATAGTACTTACAACTAATAAGAATATAAATGATAATGTTAAACTATTTTTAAACAAAAAGAAGAAATATGTGTTTAATGAACTTGGTCCTCAACAACATTGGGTACCAAGAAAAAGTTTTTCTTAATTTGTATTGTAGGAGTAAACAACATCAAAATGGATCTTGGATAGTGGAGCGTCAAGTCACATGACCGGACAAAAAAGTCTATTACAAAATTTTACAAATACCATGAAAGGAAGTGTAACATTTGGAAACAAAAGCAAAGATAAAATCATAGGTATGGGCAATGTTCAAATAACTCCTACTTGTGTTATTTCGAATGTACTATATGTAGAAAACCTAGGATTTAATTTGCTGAGTGTCATAAAACTAACTGAAAATGGATATTATGTAGTGTTTGAAGATAATGTATGCAAAATAATTGATAAAAATACAGATGAAATTAAGTTTATTGCTAAAAGAAAAGGTTCTGTATGTATTTTATCTTTACCTTCTAGTGTAGTTGATTTAAATTCATGTTTGCTAGCTGAAACTAGTGATGCATATCTATGGCATAGAAGGATTGGGCATATAAATATGAGACTATTACATAAACTATCTAGAAAACATTTAGTGAGAGGTTTACCAAAGATTAAATACTCAAAGGACTTTATGTGTGATGCATGTGAGTTAGGTAAACTTCACAAAAACTCTTTTAAATCCAAAACTGATATTTCAAGCAAGAGAGTCTTAGAACTTATACATATGGATCTATTTGGACCAACAAGAATCATGAGTCTTGGTGGTAAACGGTATGTATTTGTTTTAGTAGATGACTTCTCTAGATACACTTGGGTATATTTTCTAGCATCTAAGACAGAAGTTTTTGAAAAATTTAAAATATTTTGCAATTTTGTACAAAATGAGCAAAGTGTCTCTATTCAAAAACTTAGGAGTGATCATGGAACTGAATTTGATAATGATCAAATAGATAACTATTGTAATGAGCATGGCATTGATCACAGATTTTCTTTTCCAAGAGCACTGTGTCAAAATGGTGTTGTTGAGAGAAAGAATAGATCACTTCAAGAAATGGCCAGAACTATGTTGAATGAACATAAGTTACCTCAAAATCTTTGGGCTGAAGCAGTAAATACAGCTTGTTATGTTATTAACAGAAGTCATTTAAGACCTCATGTTAATAAAACTCCTTTTGAAATTATGTTTAATAGGGTTCCAAAAATTTCCTATATGAAACCATTTGGCTGCAAGTGTTTTATTCTTAATACTAAGGATAAAAGGGATAAATTTCAAGCCAAATCGGATGAAGAAATTTTTGTAGGTTACTCTACTAGAAGTAAAGCCTATAGAGTATATAACAAGACTTCTAGGACTATTGAAGAAACCCTCAATGTAAGCTTCAATGAAAATTCTCTTAGAGAATCTCAATCTAAAGCTGATAATGATGATATGATCAATTTTCCAAATGAGTTAGAGATCAATAGAGAGATTGATGATTTATCTGAGAAAATCAAAAATATGAACTTAAATGATCAAACTAATGATGAAAGTGATGGACTTTCAGATGTTGATGAGAATATTGAGGAAAATCAGAGAAATTGGCGTTATTCTTCATCACATCCCATTACTCAAGTCATTGGTAATATTAATGAGGGAGTTAAAACTAGAGCTTCAGTAAATTTAAATAGTATGTGTATGTTTGTTTCTATGGTGGAACCAAGGAATATACAAGAAGCATTATCTGATGAAAATTGGATAGTGGCAATGCAAGAAGAACTAAATCAATTCATCAGAAATGATGTATGGGAATTAGTCTCTCCACTAGAAAATCAGTCCATAATAGGTACAAAGTGGATCTTTAGAAACAAAACTAACGAAACTGGTCAAATTATAATGAATAAAGCTAGATTAGTTGCACAAGGATATACACAGGAAGAAGGATTAGATTATAATGAAACATTTGCTCCTATGGCTAGGTTAGAAAGTATTAGAATATTATTGGCCTATGCTTGTTATATGGATTTTAAATTATATCAAATGAATGTAAAGAGTGCATTTCTAAATGGTTTAATTAATGAAGAAGTCTATGTAAAACAACCACCTAGATTTGAAGATATTAAAAATCCTAACTTTGTGTATAAATTGAAGAAAGTCTTATATGGTTTGAAGCAAGCACCTAGATCATGGTATGAAAGATTGTCTACTTTTTTAATAGAAAAAGGCTATATCAAATATAGAGGCAAGGTTAATGGAAAATCTGTATATTCTGAAATGAGATTAATGGAAAATCTGAATGTAGAGGCAATGTTTATTGCAAATATATTGCATGCAAATTTATTTCAGAGGGTTGGACACAATATGGAAGTCAGCAGAAGTTGTTTATATGCAACTTATAGCTTGCTGAATAGAATTCAAATCAATTGGTTTGATGTTTTCACTTCTCAACTACAGCATATAAGTTCAAAGTTATTTTATGGTGATGTTGTATGTAGACTCATTACAAGCTAATTAAATTTATCCGACTAGCCCTCTGAAACTAAAGGCATGAGAGCATTTAGTGTCAAAGATTTGCAAAAATTCCAAGCCATGCATAAACCTCAACGACGACAACAACAACAACCTGATACAAACCATATACAACAAAGTTATTCAGTTCAAGCAGAACAGCAAACCCAGCTACCTCCTGACTTAGATGCAGTGCTTAACGACATCAGAAATGATATTAGGCATCTAGGAGATAAAATATGTAATGCTATAAGTGATATACTTAGGAGGGGTCGCTAACTGTTTTTGTTTGTTTTTGAATACAAAATGTAATGTTTGTATTACTTGTTTGATTCATTGAACAATAAATTTTTCTGTAAATATCTTCAATTATTATTTTTGTTTACAGAAAGAGTTGTTGTAATTGTAATTCTCATATATATGTATATATATTCTTTGTAATTATCTTTTTGATTAATGACAAAAAGGGGGAGAAATATTATAAAAAGATGATTATGATCTTAATTGCATATATATATTATAAAAGGAGATGCTATTTAAATGGTTATTGTAATCTGACAGATGATAATTAGAAAACTGATACTTATATAATTATTGACATTTGAGAGTTTTAGTTCTGAGAGGTAAAATGTACACAAACAATAGAAATAAGCTTAAGTGAACTTAAGTCAACAAACAAGTTTGTTGAATTAAAAGTTAACCCAATGAAGGTGCTTTGTTAAGTTATACATATTTCATAATTGATTTAATATGGTAAGATTTTCAAGGATCAAACCATCCTTGCACACCAAAAGAAAAATCCTTTTCAGGGATCAAAAGCACCTTCTCGAGGAAAATCTCTCAAGTAGAAGAAAGTTCAGTGAAGCATAAAAAGGCAAGATTTTCGTCACTGAAGATTTGAAGTATCTGAAGGAAGAAAGTTCAGTGAAGCATAAAAAGGTAAGATTTTCGTCACTGAAGATTTGAAGTATCAGAAGAAAGCAAATTCGGTGAAGCATGAAAAGATAAGATATTCGTCACTGAAGAATTGCTGAAGAAGAAAAAGAAGAAGAAGAAAGATCTCAAACAGGGAGAAAAGTTTTAAATTCCGTAAATTAGTTTTCTCTATTTGTAGTTATGAAATTGTTTAGATGATACATGGTATCGAAATATAATTGCATCTACAATTTCTGAGGAGAATTGAATTGTATATTGTAATTGAAACCTTAAATAAAAATGATTTTATGAAAACAATGTCTCGACTTGTTTTTGAGTTTTAAAGTTTCAATTATATTTCAGAAAATATTAAAAATACACAATTTACTCCCCTCTTGTGTAGCCATACAATCCTACACTTTCCTTAAGTAACCTTTTCTGAATTTTTCTTAAGTAAATTGACTTCAATAAAAATCAAAATTTCATAAATTCTTAACTACCAGAAAACAGTAATTCGAAAATAGATATATATATATATATATATTTGATAATAAAGAAATTAAATTCTAAAACTACCTTATATCAAACCAAAATGTTATACAATGAACAAGACAATTTAAACATTAGACAACTTACAGATACCAAGTTCTAATCGTAATTTTGAAAAGATATTCTCATCTAAGGGTTTTGTAAATAGATCTGCTAATTATTATGTGGTAGTAACAAAATTTAATACTATTTTTCCTTTTATAACATTATCCCTTAGAAAATGATGTCGAACTTCTATATGTTTAGCTCATGAATGTAAGACAAGATTTTTAAACAAACTTATTGCAAAACTACTATCACAAAAAATCTTAGTGGATTCATAGGTTAAATTAAAATCTTTTAAAGTTTGTCTGATCCATAGGATTTGAGCAGAGCAAAGTGCAGCAGCTATATATTCAGCTTTAGTTGTAGATAATGCTATACAATTTTGCTTTTTGCTAAACCATGACAGTAAAGAATTTCCTAATAATTGACATGTGCCACTGGTGTTTTTTCTTTCAAACTTACATCCTGTGAAATCAGCATCACTATAACCTATTAAATTTAGAGAATTGTGTTTAAAGTAAAACAATCCAAAATTGATGGTTCCTAATAGATATTTAAAAATTTGTTTAATAGCAAGTAGATGTGATTCTTTAGGATTAGATTGATATCTAGCACAAGTACACACACTAAACATAATATCTGGTTGGCTAATTGTTAAATAAAGTAATGAACCAATCATACTTCTATATTGTTTTATATCTACAGTTTTTCTAGAGTCATCTTTATCCAACTTAGTGATAGTACTCATTGGTGTATTCTTTGTTTTAGTGTTGTCTAAACTAAACCTCTTTAATAAATCTCGAGTATATTTTTCTTGTGAAATAAAAGTACCCTAATCTAACTACTTAATTTGTAAGCCTAGGAAAAATGATAGTTCACCTATCATACTCATTTCAAATTGATTAGTCATGTCTTTCGAAAAAGACTCAACTAATTTATCATTTGTTGCTCCAAATATGATGTCATCTACATAGATTTGAACTACCAATATATCTTTTTCGACCTTCTTGATAAAAAGAGTGTGATCTGCCTTTCCCATAGAATACCCTTTTTCCATAAGAAATTTAAATAATCTCTCATACCAAGACCTAGGAGATTGTTTAAGGCCATATAGTGCCTTCTTAAGCTTGTAAACATACTCAGGATGTTTTGAATTTTCAAAACTTGGAGGTTGTTTTACATAAACTTCTTCTTTTATATATCCATTTAAAAAAGTAGTCTTAACATCCATTTGATATAATTTGAAACCCATATAACAAGCATATGCTAACAAAATTTGTATTGATTCTAGTCTAGCAATAGGAGCAAATGTTTCATCATAATTGTAGGATCGTATGGCTACACAAGAGGGGGGTGAATTGTGTTGTTCAACATTTTCGTTTATAATTGAAACTTCAATAATTAAAAACAAGTCGAGACACTGTTTTCATAAAATCATTTTTATTCAAGATTTCAATTACAATATACAATTCAATTCTCCTCAGAAATTGTAGATGCAATTATATCTCGATACCATGTATCATCTAAACAATTTCATAACTACAAATAGAGAAAACTAATTTGCGAAATTTAAAACATTTCTCCCTGTTTGAGATCTTTCTTCTTCTTTTTCTTTTTCTTCTTCAGCAATTCTTTAGTGACAAATATATAGTCTTTCTCTACTTCACTGAATTTGCTTTCTCTTGATACTTCAAATCTTCAGTGACATATATCTTACCTTTTTCTTCTTCACTAAATTTTCTTCCACCTAAGAGCTTTTCCCCGAAGAGGTGTTTTTGATCCCTGAAAATATTTTTCTTTTGGTATGTAGGGATAGTTTGATCAACGAGAATTCTATGCTTTTTATATTGTATCTTCATTTCATGCATATCCTCCACGTTTAATCACTACCAGTTTTCCACTTCTTCACGTCTTTTCTTTTTCTTTCATCGAAATACACACATTCTAACCCACGTTTAGGTGCATTTACACCTACTACCAAGCACTAGCTCCTATAAGAACTCTGGAGTTAATTGTGCTTGGATGGGAGTAGAACCAGGATGGGTGACCACTTGGGAAGTTCTCGTGTAGTGCCTATGGGTAGTAGTGTTGGCTCTGCTCAAGCATTGACAAGCTGTAGTTGTGTGCACCACTTACTAAAGTGGGCCTTACAAGGCCTCCTACAAGCTTTTGTCTCCTTGGATACTCTTGGTGTATACCAAGCCGTTTGAGTGTCCATTGAGACTCACATGTTATCACCTCCATGGATACTCCTAGTGTATACCAGGCTGTTTGAGTGTCCATAAAGGTTCACCTTCTATCACCTCTAAGGATACTCCTGGTGTTCACCAGGCTGTTTGAGTGTCTAAGGAGGACCTTTAAAAAAAAAAACCCACGTTTACATTTTGAATTTTGTTTAATCATCAGTCCTAGATCTCTAAAAAATTTCCTGCAAAATAAACTTTCTCGTCCAAATTTTTTCAAGTAGTAAGTAATCGTTACTTTAATGTTAACTAAACGAGTAACACAAGTATATATATAACTTAACGTTTCTAACTTAACGAGTTTCTCATGTACCAATTCACGTGACTAGTACTGTAGCTAACTCAACGAACTAAGTCTGTGGTGTTACGCTAACTCAACAAACCATCTTAGTGGTGTTACAATAACTCAACGAACTAGTAATAAACAAATGTTTTTATAATAAGAATTTTACCACGTGCAAAAATAACAACTTAAGTTTATAACGCTAACCTAATGTGTTGCCTTAGTGTTCAATACAACAACTCAACGCGTTTAGTTATGTTAACTTAACGAGTTAAACATGTGCACCTCACGTGATACAATATAACATTCGTAACTTATAATTTCACCATGTATATACCACTAACTTAACGAGTTTGTCTCTTCTTTTACTCACTAACTTAACGAGTTCTCACGTGACCTATTTTAACCTTTAAGCCTCTAACTTAACGAGTTCTCACATGACCTCTATAAAAATAACACTCTAACTTAACGAGTTGTCTAAATGTGCACTGTACATGATACAGAAAATATAACTTTAAAATATATCATGCATTTCAATAAAAACACACGTTAACTTAACGTTTAGTTAAATGAGAAATTAATACAACAAAACGACTAGTTATTAACTTAGTATAATTTCAGATCCAATATAAACAAGTATTTATATCAATAAGCTTTTTCTGTATTAATTGATGATTTTAATTTCTTTTCACAAGCAATAGTAATTGAACAAATATGATTATTTTCATTTAGTACACATCATCAAAACAAAATACTCAACAATAGGCAATTCCTTCCTCTTGCTTGTAACCTTAAGCAACTAACCTAGCTTTATTTTTAACTATATGTCTATCCTGATCAACTTTGTTTCTAAATACCCATCTTATTCCTGTTATGGAATGATTTTCAAGTAGTGAAACTAGATCCCATGCCTCATTTCTTATAAATTGATTTAGCTCATCTTGCATAGCTAAATACCAAAATTCATCTTCTAAGGCATCTTCAATTTTCTTAGGTTCTAGTAAGGAAACAAATAAATAAGCACCACAAATGTTGACTACTGATGACCTAGTCCTAACTCCTTGATTATGATTGCCTATTATCTAATCAATAGGATGAGATGAACCATAACGCCAATTTTTATGTTGTTCCACATTTTCTATAGGTATGACATTATTTTCTTCTAAATCTTCATCATTTAAGTTTATATTTCTTATTCTGTTAGATAATCTTTCAATTTCTCTGTCAACATCATTTGGTATCATTTCTGGGAGAATTTCTAAATCAAAGTTTTCAGCATGTCTAAAATCCAAATGAGAATTTTCATGAAATTTCACATGTAGAGTTTCCTCAATGGTTTTGTTGATTTGTTATATACTCTATATGCCTTACTTCTAATGGAATAACCAACAAAAATACTCTCATCTGATTTGGCTCTAAATTTGTCTCTACATTCCTTAGTATTTAAAATAAAACACTTGCAGCCAAAAGGTTTTAAATAACTTATTTTAGGAACACTGTTATATCATATCTCATAAGGAGTTTTATCCAAAATTAGACTTAGATATACTTTATTTATAACATAACATGCTGTATGAACTACTTCTGCCTAGAGAGATAGGAGTAACTTATTTTCATTTAACATAGTTCTGGACATTTCCTGAAGTGATCTATTTTTATGTTCTACTATCCCATTTTGTGAAGGAACTCTTGGAAATGAGTACCTATGATCTATGCCTAATTCTTCACAAAAGGTGTCCATTTGATCATTATCAAATTTTGTACCATGATCACTCCTAAGTTTTTGAATCTTAACATTTTGCTCATTCTAAACTTTATTACAGAATATCTTAAATATTTCAAAAACTTCAATTTTATTAGCTAGAAAATAAACCCAAGTAAACCTAGAATAGTCATCAACTAGTACAAAAGCATAATGTTTACCTCTTAGACTAGTTGTCCTAGTAGGTCCAAATAAATCCATATGGACTAGTTCTAAAACTCTTTTGCTTGTTATTTCATTTAAACTTTTAAAGGATGTTTTATGTAATTTACCTAGTTGACATGCATCACACATAAACTCTTTCGAGTACTTAATACTAGGTAAACCTCTAACTAGATTCTTTTTAGACAGCTTTTGTAATAATTTTAAGTTTGAGTGTCCTAGCCTTCTATGCCATAAAATAACTTCATCTGATTTTGCAATTAAGCAAGCATTGTCTTTAATAATATCAGAAGGCAAATTTAGAATACAAATGGTCCTTTCTTGTATGCAATGAATAAAATTTCGTTTGTAGACATGTCCATAATTTTACAGGAATTTTTTTCAAAAATTACTCTGTAAAACTTCATTAAAACAAGAACACTCAATAAATTAAAACCTAAGTTTTCCACTAATAAGACATCATTTATAAAACATTTTTTAGTTACCTGAACCTTGCCAGACCCAAGGACATTTATTTTGCTTTTATTTCCAAAGGTAATTTGTTCGTTCTTGGTCTTTGTTACTTTTGTAAGTAATCGTATATCTCCAGTCATGTGGCTAGATGCTCCATTGTTCATTATCCATTTTGATTTGTGTACCTACAAAACAATTAAAAAGAGATTTTATCTCTTGGAACCCATTTCTAAGTGGGTCCAAGAATTTTAGAGAGAGTCATATAAAAATAATCAATATTTTTAAACTTTAACTTATCTATTTCTGATAATTATTTCTACATTTATTTCTCTTAGTGTTATAATTATCAGAACATTTATCTCTATGTAAACTAGAGTTGAAATTTTCATTTCTGACATTATTTGATTACTAATTCCAATATCTGATATTCTTTAAATATGAAGAAAATTGATCAAGAATATTAAGATTCTCAAATGACTTAGCTTGATTTTTCTAAAAATTTCTTTTGAAATTGTTGCATTGTGTGCTATTATTTATATGCTGCATTTTATCAATTTGCACATATTTATCTCCCTTTTTAATCACACATGGAATAGCTTTTCTTTTACTATTCTTAGTACTGGAAATAAAGACATTATTTTTAGCAGTACCACCATGCAATATATAATTTTCAAAAGATGCATCGTATAAACCAATACCATGTTTTTCTACATTTGATATTTTACTACTAAGTTCATTTGTTATGGTTTGACTATTATTTCATTTACTTAATGTAGCCTTTTGATCGCAAACCTTAATCTTTAACATATCAATTTCTGAATTTAAATCAGTAATAGTCAGTTTCAGTTTTTTAATTTCATAGATCATTTTCTTCTTATTAGCAATTAAATTTTCACAATTAGCATGCAATTTTCTTTCTATTGCAGTAAACTTTAAAATTTCCTGTGCATGCTTTTGATTTTTTTCTTTAAATTTATTCAACGTAGAGTTCAGAAAATCAATCTTATTTTCAAATTCATCTAGCATTTTCCTAGTGTTCTTTCCTTTTTTTTTACTTTCTTATATTTTCTAGCCAATTTATTGTATTCAACAAGTAATCCATCAAAACTATCAAAACTAGCATTTTGATCAAAGGATACCTTACTAGATTTTGCCATGAAGCATACATTTGCTAGATTTTCTTCTGAATCTAATGTTGATGAGGATTCATTGTCTGATGTTGAATCCTTTGTTTCTTCACTTTGTGAAGCTGAAGAGTCATCCCATGTTACTTTAAGTGCCATTCTCTTTTTGAATTTCTTATTCCTGAAATTCCTCCTCAAATTCTTTTTATCTTTGTTGAAAGGACAATTAGTTTGAAAGTGACTCGGCCTATTGCACTTGTAGCATATGATTTTGTCTTTCATGAATGACTTTTTTTCCATATCTCCAAATGTTTTTGCTGACCTGAAGTTCCTACGTTTCTTCAACAAATTTTTAAATTTTCTAGTCAACAATAGTAAATCATCATCAGAATCACTAGTGACTTCTAAGATTTTATCAGCCTCAAAAGCTAGATCCTTTCTAGGATTCTTCCCTTTTGGATCAAAATGTTGTACTTCATAGGCTGTTAGATTGCTTATGAGATCATCGAGAGTATATGTATTTAAATCTTTGGACTCTTCAATAGATGTTGTCTTTTGTGCCCAAATTTTAGTTAAAGATCTAAGGATCTTTCTTACCAAGTCTTTTTTCTCGAATTTCTTGCCTAAAGATTTTAATGAATTTACAATCTCAATAAAATGGGAAAACATATCAGAAATACATTCATTTTTGTGTATTTTAAAAAGCTCATATTTATGTACTAACATATTAATCTTAGATTCCTTGACCTGGTTAGTACCTTCGTTGGAAACTTCTAATGCATGTCATATCTCATATGCAGTTTGATATGTAGAAACTTTGTTAAATTGATCATGAGATAAAGCATAAAACAATATGTTTAAACCTTTAGCATTCAATGTCATTCGCTCCTTTTCATCAAAAGTTCAAGTATCATATGGAGTTGTAACTAACACTATAGGATTACTAATTATATGCCACAGTTTGAAATCAATTGACTAAAAGAATACTTTCATCTTATATTTCCAATAGACATAATTGCTACCTTCGAATATAGGAGGACGATTAGTGGTCCGTCCTTCAGTCATAACTAAGATTTCAGTATTATCCATTTTAAACAGATGATCTTGAGTAAATGACAGGAAAAATTGATTCCTAAATAGAGAAATGAAAGCTCTTAATTAGGATAAAGTGCTCTGATACCAGTTGTAGAATTGTTGTATCACAAGAGGGGGGTGAATTGTGTCTTTAGTAATTAAAATTACCAGCGAATAAAATAAGAGCACAAAACACTCATAAATAAAATTCTATTCTTTATAAACTTTAAAGACAGAATTTACAATATCTTTTCAGCTCAATCCCCTTCTTGATGATTTTAATACAGTAATGTTCGATATACAATTCAAATAGAAAATAAAGTCTTTATTCAAAAGTAATTTTGAATTGTATAAAACTTGATCTTTATGCACATAGCTTCTTTCCTTCCTTTTGCTCAGCTTCTATATCTCTTCTTCTCTAGTTGTCGAATTTGCAAACTTCTTGCGTTTGCAGCTCTTTTTCTGAAATTGCTTGGAATTTTGAACTTCTGAAGTTGGAGAATTTTTCTAAATATGAATATTCAAACTTAACTTTTCAGTTAGGGATCCAGATTAAATATTCAGACTTGATTTTTGAGATTGGGATCCTCTCTTGTAATGTAGCTCGTACTCTCTATTAGTAGTCGAACTCTGTGTTCACATTTAGCATGTTCATCCACTTAATCCATAATCCACGTACTAATTTTTTTCTTTAATTCAAATTACTATCTTTTTGAATTTTTCACTTTCTCCACTATCATTTTGAATTTCCACGATCTCCACTCATAGATTCACCGAAACTTTATCTTCTTGGAGTTTTGTGGAATATCTTCTAAGCCTTCATTTTAGTCAAATACTTATCCTTTAAGTATTGTAAAAACTCGAATATTTATCTGTAACTCTTCAAGTTTTTGCACCTACAAAACACATGACTGAACATAGCAAACTTATCTGTTCATTAGTCATTTTATAAAACTCGAACAGTTATCTATCCATGCGTATAAAAACTCGAACAGTTATCTAACTCTTTGATTTTCATTACTGAACGCACATGGAGAACACGTGACAACTTAAAATATTAAAAACACACGTGTAGATAACTTAACTATACAAGTTTTTAACATAACTTTTCGACTAAATCAAAACGTTAACTATCCGAAAGTTTAACTGTGAAATGCTAACTATCCGAAAACTTTAACTATTCAAAAATTGTAACTATTTGAAATTTTAAATGAAACTTTCTGATAACTTGTCAACATTTAATTACGTGACTATTATACTTAGAAAATATTATTTAGACTTATTTAAAAACTTTAATAAAGCATTCATCATCAAAAAAAAATTCCTTACAGATGTTTTTATTATGTGAAATTGCCTAATAAATGGCTAAATTCCTTTGTGAACAACAAATTTAATTAAAAGTTACTAATGAGGCTTGTGGAGTTAACTTAAGTCTACGAAGGTAGTCCGTTGAGTCAATAGTAAGTCAACAGAGTACGTAATTCAATACACATAAATCTCTTAGTTGTAAAAATTAAAATAGTACGAAATTTTTACTCAATCTCTATGAGATCGACCTACACTTGTATATTTATGCAATAGACATAGTACACTTGTAGTTAAAAAAACAAATTAGATTTAATATCTAATTATTGAAAATTATTTGTTTACTTCTAAAAAGAAATTATAAATATATATTTAAAGCAAACGAAATTCACACAAACACTTTACTACCACATCAAGTATATAATTATCAAAAGATATATAAAATGAGTCAACATATTTTCCTTTAATTTTGCAATTTGTTATGAATAGAAAGTCAAATGTAATGTTTTTTTTTACTATTGGTCAAAACCAATGTGATTCAATTATTCTATATAGACTATTAGTACAAACTCGAATAAAATACTTAATGTAATTTTGAAGTTGAATGATGTACTTATTACAACACCTTCTTCTTCAACCCTAAGTAGAATTATGAATGATCCAATCTCTATTTTAAGATAAATACTTTCATTAATGTAGTTTAATTTTATATGAAATTTGTTTTGTCAAATTTGATATAATTATGTTAACAATATTGTATCGATGTTGTTGATGAAACACATATCAAGGCTACTATTTATGGACAATAAACAATAAAGTTCAAAAAAAAAAAGGAGAGTTGACATAAAATATTATGGTTACATACAATTTTGACATAGAATTTACTTATATTCTTAATAGTTAAGAATGATTAGTAGTTGATGTTCAAATCATTTGAAATATAATTACAAGATGTAATGCTTTCAAGGTTACCCTAGGTATGTAATTTAAGTGAAATTGTTAAACTTATTCTTTTATTTATACTAATCTATAATTATATATAGATAAGTTTTACTTAATTGATGTTGGTTATCCAAATGGCCTTGAATTTATTTATTTATATCAAGGTATGAGATATTATTTATCCAAATATGATAGTAATTAGCTTTCAATAAATGTAGTGGGAAACTTTAATTATAGACTTTCATAGTTAAGAATAACAATCGAGTGCACCTTTAAAGTTGCAAAGTATGATTTTGCTATTTTATGGGGGCACATACCTTATCTATTTAAAACATAAGTTAAAATTGTCATTATTTACTTCTTACTTCACAATTATATATATAGAGCTAATATAACATATTTATTAAAAGATTTAGAAGATAAGTTAGCTAAATTTGATCTTAAAAATGAAGATATTGAAATTGTTAAAGAAGAGCATTCACAAATAAATATTATTTAGAAATAACATAAGAACAAAAGAAAAATATAATAGATAAAATATATAACAACATTATGAATGTTAGTTTTAAATCATTTCAAATATAATGATTTGTGTTATGTTATGTTGAATTAAATATTTAAACTTTTCATATTGAGAATTGTTATTTATGTTGAGAACTTTACTTTAATAAGTAGTATTTATGTCATTGTTGATAAATAAATAAGTGTAATAAATAATAAAAAATAAAAAATAAAAATATTATAAAGAAAAGAAAAGAAAGTAAATAATAAATAAATAAGTAATAATTATTGAAGTACTTTGATTTACTATCATATCCAAAATAATCTAATTTCTAACATTTTGTTATACACAAATGTGTAAAAATTTTGATTTTCTTAACTTTCTATCACATACATAAATATCTTAAATTTCTAGACTTTCTATTTTCGTCCATTTTAAACTTTTTATTTCTTTTATTTCTAAACTTTTTAACATACACAGCTAAATCGTTAATATGTAGTTCACTTTTATTAAAAAATATCATCTTTTCCAAGGTCGTTTCTATTGTAATATTTTTAAAACGGAAAAAGAAAGAGAGATATCGAACAAAAAATAAAAAATAAAATTATCAAAAAATAAAATAAAAGTGAAAAAGACAATCATAGTGTCTGCTTGTGGGCAGGCGCTCGTCACCATGTCCCATTCCATTGGTTCCTTTTCTTTTTTCTTTCCTTGTTCTCGGTAAGTACACCGTCTGTCTAGGAGAAGCGAAACGGAAGCATGGGGTGGAGCGATGGTTGTTCGGTTAGACGGTTTACCCCCTTCGTCATCGTCGTCTTGTTAATGGTGCTGATCGCCTGCGGTCTGGACGGAAACTAACCCGTCTGCACAGGGCGTGGTGCATCCTTTCATCCGGTGAGTAGTGCTGTCTCTCTCTCTCTTGCTGCGTTTCAACAGCCCAGATCAGACAGGGCCTGTCTCTCTTGGAGATGGATTGCTGGAGCTTCTTTCAGATGGATGGGTGGTGGTGATGCAGGTTTCCTCCTCAAGACTGCCGGCGGCGGCGATGGTGGCTGCTTCCTATTCACGGGGATCACGTGTATACCACGTGACGGGTTACGGTGCAGATCCCACCGGGGAGTCCAACGCTTCGGACGCAATCACGCGCGCCATCTCGGACGCCTTCTCTCCGCTTTCTGGCCGTCAGTGGCTGGCCTGAATTCCGGACCTCGATCGCGCAGAAGTTCACCTCGACGGTGTCTCGCACCTGGTCTCCTCCCGCATTCGGTTCCCTTCCTCCGGTGGAGGTAATTTTAAGGTATGCTCACCGAACGTACACATCTCGTGTTACAATACAAATCATTCAATAGGTCATACATATTAGTAGCTCGGTGGTTTAAGACAAGGGGAGAAATCATTTACCACTTGCCAATATCTAGGAAAACTTCAATTTCGATTACGATATTGTGGAAATTCAGATACATAGCGGATCGTTGCATGCATCGGACAAGGTTCCGGCCGATGTATATTTAATCGAGCTCCGATCGACGCCTTCATCCATAGACTACGATTTCGTCACCCTCCGGGACGTGATACTCGAGCGCAACTACCGTTGCGGAGGCGCCGGTGTTGTGAATTCCCTCCGCACCGTCATCGACAACCTCTACATCACGCACTTCGCCACCGATGGCATTCTCGTCAAAGGCGGTCACGAGACCTACGTCCGCAACACCTATATCGGCCAGCACATCACCGCCGGGCAGGCCCGGTAAGAAGAACCTCTCCGGGAACGACAACGTCGAGACCAACACCGTCATCTTCTCAGCCGCCACTGTCGTCATCGTCACCGGTCAAGCCAACACACTCTCCAACGTTCATTGCTATAACATGGATCATCGCGGAGGACCCCGTGCAGCTCCACGTTTTGGGCAGTTTCTTCCTCGGAGACGTAAACGTCGTGCTGAAGTCGGTCAAACGGGATACGCGGGGCGTCGACATCGTAAACAACATTTTCTCCAGAGCGACAAGGGAGTCGACATCGTGAAGTTGGACGGGAGGTTCACGACGGTGGAGCCGGTAGTGGTGTACGGGAACAGTGCCTAGGGAATGAGGTCGCGGTCGACGATGGGGAGAATGAGGGTGGAGGGGAACGGGACGAGGTGGACGGCCTGACTTATCGCCGGTGCTGCTGTTCCCGGACAGGATCGACCACGTCCAGTACACCATGTGATGAAAGATGCGGTGGCGGCGTTCGTAAGAACGTTACGGGGAACAAGGTGGTGGTGGAGTCAGACAAGCCGGTGACGGCCAGCATTGATGTCTCTGCGAGGCAAGCGGTTTGAAACTGCGGTTTATTCAGTCGTGTGGAGAAGTGTGATGACCTTCCAAAGATTTCCCCGTGGGCCATAGAAGTTTGGAATCGAAGCAGAGGATTCCGGTTACCCAAAGGAAACATTTCTTGGATGCCCAGTGTCCCACCCTACCTTTTTGATATGGCTTGACTTTCTCTTTCTATTCCTTTATTGGTAACAAGCCGGCTCTTTCATGTGAAGGTTGGAGTTATTTGATGCAACCTTTGTACGTTATGGGTGTGATGCCTGTACTACTTGCAATAATTAAGCAACATGCATGGTAATGAATGGAGCCATATGGCTGAGTTTATCTTTATCTTCCCATATATTGCTAGCTAGCACTGTCCATAGAAAAAGAATTTGTGGAATAGAAACTTGACAAGTGCAGTATTAAGTTAATAACGCGCTTATGAGCAGTTTATATTTTAGCATGTATGATTTTCAAGATAGCAACTTGTTCTAGTTCTTGTAATTAAACAAATGATTTTGGCAGCTCCAGATACGGTGGTAGCTTCAGGTTTCATACATTTGTAGCAGTGTGAAAGAAAAGAAGAGTTGCTCTTGGTGCTGTGGCTATATACATATATAATATCATATTGGTAGAAATAGAGGAGTTGAACTGGAGCATGACCTGTCATCACATTTGCAAAAACAAGTGAAAATCATCAACGATCGATCCTTGTAGTTTTTATTCGCATTCAAGGAAAATACAGATGTCCAGCTCCATGGATAACATGTATTAATTAATTATCTAGGCGAACGGTTGCAACCATTGGCCGCCATCAATATACGAAGAATTAAGAAAACCGGAGGCTTGGGTGTCATTAAGCTTCAGAACATAGGGTGCCCTCAGATGTCGGTCCGCACCTTTCCCGCTGCACTTGTACTCTCCGAAGAAGATGGTCCTGATTAATTAGTTAATGTTATTAATAAAGGGACAGAGACAAATTAAAATGTTATTTATTGGTTAATTACCAAGATAGATATCTCTTAATTTTAACTATATGTGTGTGTGTGCGTGCGTACTTGTCTCTTGTATGGTCGTTCAAGTCGTTCCAGCCTTCCGGTGAGATAACATCGGACATGAAGGTGTAGGCGAACACGACACGAGCAAACGGTTTCCATGCCCGTCCCAACCAGATTCTTCCCGTTCCGCCCAGGGTGCAGTTGACGAAGGCAAATCCCGTGTCGTCGTCTCCCGAGGACCGGCCGTGGGCCGTCACCGACCCGTCGATGTATTTCACTCCCGCAGGCACTGGAGTTGCTATGGAGTTCACCCGACAGTTCTGAAACGTGAACGACAACGATCGTGATTGGATCCAGTCCGAAATATATATACATATCGATGGTTTTTTTTTTTTTCTTTTTCTACCTCGTAGAGCGATCTTCCATCTCCAAAGATGAAATCGATGGAGCCCTGGATGTAGCACTCCTTGAAGTAATGCCTACCCTTGTCGTCGTGAAGCGTGTCTTGCGCTCCGAAGAATCCACATCCCCAGAAAGCCGCCCGGTCGCCGCCTACCCTGATCGCCACCGCTTGCGCCCCAACCGCGCCGGGCTTCGGTATTGGGGCGACGTTCTGGTGGCGTCGTTTATGTATATATCAATTTACATATCAATCGTTGGAATATTAACCATCAAATATTATTATTATTATATTAATGAGAAACATTAAGCAACCATGAAGCTTATGTTCTTGGCCACGAAGTTGGCGCTGAAGACAGAGACGGAAGCGCTGAAGAAGGTGCCGTGGGAAGAGTTGGCCGTGTCGTTCCAGACGATGGCCGTCACGTCCAGACCTTGCCCTTGAAATGTGATGTCCGGTTTGGTCTTTGGAATGGTCACCTTCTCGCTGAACACAATTCACAGCGCCCACCTTCTTTGTCAGAATATTGAAAACCTTGTATTTATCTTATCTCTACATGAATGTATGTATAGACACACACACACACACAAATAGATGCCGGTGGCTTACTAATAGATGCCCTTGTTGATCCATATGATCGTCCTCTTTTCATTGTCATTGACGACTGCATCGACGGCAGCCTGGACGGACGTGAAATTGCAGCATCCTCTGCAATCAACGCACAATGTGTTAGCGTTCGTGTCGCGAGGAAGCTGGGCTTGAAGGTCGTCGTCGTTGCACAGGGTCTGGTTCGACTCCTTCCGCTTATGGTGGTGGCCATGATGATGATGATGGTGGTGGCGTTTAAAGCTAGTAAGCGTTAGGATGGCGCCTGGGTCAACCTGGACGTCGATAAGCGGCCAGGTGAGCAGGGGTGAAGGATGATTCCTCCAATTCATCACTTGCACGGCCAGCCATGCAGCAAGAACGGAGAAGAAGAGAGCGAGAGGTGCCCTTTGGAAATTCATGTTGGTTGGAGGCATGAGTGAGCAACGCACGTACATTGGTAAGGCAGATTTGGCTTTAAGAAGATAGCTGAGATTTTTTCTTTTTTCAATTCTTCTGTAATCATCATCAACATTCGAATGAATTCCACTACGAAAAGTTGATCGATGGAGGTGGAAAGCAGCGGACACTCCACCGAGGAGATCTCGATCGCATGCTTGGCTTTTCGAAGCAGAAGGATATGTTGCATGCCTTGCAAATCACCCTTCCCCTTTTTTATGCTTGGGATGGGAATGGACCGTGGGCTTTACTTGAAGGAGAGAAAGCCGGCGGCCTCCACCATTAATTCCATGATTAACTGACACGGAAGGAAATTGATCGATCGAAAGCCTGCGGTGCTGCAGCTGTCACATGCATGAACCTTTCGTTCTTTAGTTCACATAAATTAAAAAGAAAATTGTTTATTAACATAAATATCATTTAGTTATGTTAAAATATCATAAATGTCATTAATCCATCATTTTACTAACATAAATAATAATAATAATAATAATAATAATAAGTATGTTCTTCTCCTGTTGTGTCAAACGATGTATACCTTAAAATCATATTCCTTTTTTTTTCTGAGAGAAGGAAGAATTAAATATGGCGGTTCTAAGGGATTAAATAATATTGCTGCTGCAGGTACTGAATTTGATTGGGTTTTGGATTATTTTTCTACATATTAGAGTGAAATCTGGAAGCTGAGGGTTTCACTGGGAAGCTAACTCGTATATGATTTTCGTAAGAATTTCTATTTAAAATTTTGTCAAGAGATTATTTATTAGTTTGAAGTGGTAGTATTTGGAATTTGAATGACTGCACAATTACAAAAGACTGAAGGACATTTTGGGGCATCAAATATTTCGGCCGCAATTTGTATCTCGCTTTATTTTTATAATCATCTTATCATGCATTGTCAATCTTTATTGTCATATTTGGAAGTGTGGGGATTTTGAAAATATCATTCGAACTTTGGATTTTTATCTGAAAAGTTATTCTTAGAATTAAATTTCAAAAAAATTGAATCGAATTTGAATGTTAGTAAATTCGATCCAAAAAATATCCAGATATTTCAAAAGAAAGTTTTACTTGACACTTACCGTTGAGCTTCAAGTGATTTTTTTGTTACATATTTGTGAGGGGTTTTTGATGAGATTTATCACAACAACGTTTTTCATAAAGTTCTGAATAATAACTGCTACCATATATATTTTCAACCAAATAAAATCGCACCGACGACATCACCGGAAAGCTCTGGGAACACTCTATTCATATATCTTTAGATGTTGTAAGGCCTCTTCTCCCATCTCGAGGAATAGATAAAAACCATGGAAATTTTCAATAAAGATAAGCCAACATGTCAATCATTAGTCATAACATAATCTACAAATTAACTTCACATGTAACCATAATTTCAAACAATTCGGTTTCATAATTAGTTGCAAGAAATGGATGCTTGGGATGACTGACTGTGTTATTCTTGTGAGGTTTGCTTTAATGGGATGTCTTAACTCGTGCTTATAATTTGTTAATGCAGTTATATTGTTGTTTGGTTGTTATTTTTGTATTTGTTAAGTTTGTTTTAAGACATTCTTTTGTTTATTGAAAAAGGCTGATGGGTGTGCTCGAACATGACACATCGCATCATTTGCGTTCGCATGTGCGGTGTCATTGTTCGTTTCTTCATTCTTTATTTATTTTCTCTTCTACTCCATTCCTTTTAAGGAATCATTCTAATGCTTTGGAAATATTTTTGATATATTGTGTTGCTTCTTCATATCGTTTTTCAGATCAAAGTCGTGAAGAATTTTATTTTGATATCAGAATTGTAAGGTTGTGGAGGTAGTGAAAGTAAATACCCATATTTAGTAGGTATTAATCTTGCAAACTTTGTTTTTATAAAACTTAAAAGGTGAAGTTTATATACCTAAAATTAGATAAAAATGAATTTAAATTCTGTTTAATTTCAAATGTCAAAATATTTATACATATGGAATTACAATTCCAACAAAAATTACAATTTCATATTATAAGGTAAAAGTATGAATCTAATTTCTTGTTTCCTTAAATGAAAGTTTCGGTTTCACCCTTACTCCCATCTTTATCTTGACACTACTGCAACTTCATGTCATTTGACCACCACTATTATAGGTTGTGAGTCTTTAGGAACTTCTTTAGGTCCTTTGACATCATGACATGCTTGATGACTACAGCATCAAAGCTATTGTCCACCTTAACCACTCCTACTAAACCACTTACACTATCGTTGTCATTGTTGACGTTGTTGGTGCACTTGGTGGAGTCGGTGTAGTGACAACAAATGTAGTCACTCCTCTCGACGTAAAGATGGGAAACCCACTTTTTCATGCTCTTGGAAGACATCTTTTATTTGCACAACAACCTTGATTATCGCAACATTGTCATTCAATGAGAATACTCTAATCCTCCTCGTTGAGCTCACTTTCTTTGTGATGCTACTCAAGCTCATCACTAGTGAAATGGAAGGTAGGTTAAACATGTTAGAATCATATGAATTTATCAAAGAGGAGGTTGAATGGTGATTCATGATACTTTTAACAAATTCAAACAATTTTAAATCTTAAGCATGCATAGATAATTAATACAGTGATGATTCTAGTAGATAAAGAAGGAAGATAATGTAGGAATTAAAAATATGCAAGAAATTTTTAAATGGTTCACCCAATTAGCTAGTCTACCTCTAAAATATAGTTTAGACTTTACTATCTCTTATACTTACAACACTTGTTTTATGGTAAAAGTAAGAACCAACTATAACTTGAACTTTCTGATTGTAGCTTTAACTAACACCACTTAAAGTTTTCTAGTGCAAACTTCTAAAACCAACAACCTTTACTTCAATTAGAGTTTTTGTGTAGAGAGTTTTTAGCACTTGAAATTGCTTAAGAAATCTTCTCCAAACTTGAATTGATTGTGATTTGCAATAATTCGAGATTTTTTCTTCTTTTGACTCAATTGCTCTCACTGCATGTATGTATGTAGGATTGTATGACTACACAAGAAGGGGGTGAATTGTATTTTTCAACATTTTTGATTATAATTGAAACTTAAAAACTTAAAAACAAGTCGAGACACTGTTTTCATAAAATCATTTTTATTCAAAGTTTCAATTACAATATACAATTTAATTCTCCTCAGAAATTGTAGATGCAATTATATATCGATACCATGTTTCATCTATACAATTTCATAACTACAAACAAAGAAAACTAATTTGCGAAATTTAAAGCATTTCTCCCTGTTTGAGATCTTTATTCTTCTTCTTCTCTTTTTCCTTCAGCAATTCTTCAGTGACGAATATCTAGTCTTTTTCTACTTCACTAAATTTGCTTTCTTTTGATATTTCAGATCTTCAGTGATATAAATCTTACCTTTTTCTGCTTCACTGAATTTTCTGATATTTGATACTTCAAGTCTTCAGTGACATAAATTTGACCTTTTCTACTTCACCGAATTTTCTTCCATCTAAGAGCTTTTCCCCGAAGAGGTGTTTTTGATCCCTGAAAAGATTTTTCGTTTGATGTGCAAGGATAACTGATCAACAAGAATTCTATGCCTTTTATACTGTATCTTCATTTCATGCATATCCTCTACGTTTAATCACTATCAATCTTTCACTTTTTCACGCCTTTTCTTTTTCCTTCATTGAAATACACACGTTTTGACCCACGTTTACATTTCAAATTTTCTTTAATCATCAATCATGGATCTTTGAAAAATTTCCTGCAAAATAAACTTTCTCGTCTAAAATCTTTCATCAAGTGTAATAAGAAGTCGTTACTTTAATGTTAACTAAACGAGTAAACAAATAGATAGTAACTTAACGTTTCTAACTTAATGAGTTACTTATGTGGTAACTCACGTGACAAGTACTGTAGCTAACTCAATGAACTAAATTCGTGGTATTATGTTAACTGAACGAATCATCTCTGTGGTGTTACAATAACTCAACGAACCATCTCCGTTGTGTTACAGATAACTCAACGAACCAGTAATAAAATTTTTTTTTTATAATAAGAATTTTACCACGTGCAAAAATAACAACTTAAGTTTTATAATGCTAACCTAACACGTTGCCTTAGTGTTTAATATAGCAACTCAACGTGTTTAGTTATGTTAACTTAACGAGTTAAACATGTGCACCTTACGTGATACAATATAACATGTGTAACTTATAATTTCACTACGCATACAACATTAACTTAACAAGTTTGTCTCCTCTTTTACTCACTAACTTAACGAGTTCTCGCGTGACCTATTTTAACCTTTAAGCCTCTAACTTAACGAGTTGTCTAAACGTGCACTGTTCATGATACAGAAGATATAACTTTAAAATATATCATGCTTTTCAATAAAAACACACGTTAACTTAATGTTTATTTAAATGAGAAATTAATGCAATGAAACGACTAGTTATTTAACTTAGTATAATTTCAGATCCAATACAGACAAGTATTTATATCAGTAAAATTTTTCTGTATTAATTGATGTACTTAATTTCCTTTCACAAGCAATAGTAATTGAGCAAATATGATTATTTTCATTCAGCGCACATCATCAAAACAAAATACTCAACAATGCATATGATAATCATTATTTTATTACTATTTTTGATCTCTCTTTATACTAAGAAATGCAATGATTGAATTTTTTTCAACGTTATGAAGTTTGATGTACTTATTGATTTGTCAACCATAAAAATAGTAAGTTACCATTTGATTGACTATTAAGAATCTTTTAAATTTGATCTTCTTTCAGGTTGTTAATTTACTACTAACTTAACAAGTTGTTCTTCCTTTTCTTCTATAAGTATACATTTAGTTATGATAACTCAATGAGTTTTGTCATGTGAAATTCTTTTCTATACATGTGAATTTATGACCTTAACATTTTTTCTCTTTAGGTCGTTAAGTTGTTGATAAGTTAACGAAATGTTCTTCCTTGTCTACTCATTAAGTTACTAATTCAATAAGTTGTGCACGTGATATATACTTAATGAGTTATGCATGTGAGATCTATTCAACCTTTTAAATACAAGTTGAGTTAATAACTCAATGAGTTCTTCCTTCTTTTTTTACATGTTAAGTTACCTAACTCAACGAGTTCTTCCTTCTATTCTATCATGTGATCTTCCAAACTAGCTTCACATGCTTTCTACTAACTCAATGAGTTCTATTGCCTTTAAACCTATAACTCAACAAGTTCTTCCTTCTTTTTTTACACGTTAAGTTACCTAACTCAATGAGTTCTTCCTTAACAAGTTATTCTAGAGTTCTTTTAATTGTCTTATGCAACATCCGTCTAGCTTGCTTAACTTTGGTTTGGCTTTGACACTTCATTTGTATTGGTGAAATACATCTTAGTTCCTCATATAGATTTTTGCATTATCAAAATATAAGGGTTCTAACAATCTCTTCCTTTTTGATAATGGCAAAATCTTTTACATTAAATTACATGTTTTTCTCTTCCTACATTGTTTCTATATAATGAATCACACAAAGCATAGATAGTTATAATGTGTACAACAAAATCTTAATTTCTCCCCTTATTTGTATGCTAATAATTTCTAGCCTTTTTATGAACTTTTGCTTTTCTCCTCCTGTATTTTTTATAAGTAATAAGTAATTTCACAATCTAAGTTTTACTTTTAGTAACTTAATTCATTAAATTTACTACAAGTGTACAACACCTATTGTAGAAGTATAGGTCAAACACATAGGGAACTGTCGAAATTAATTTGACTTTTTAAACTTTCATAGCCTAGGTTTAGTGTATATTCACAATATACTCACTCTATTGATTTACAGTTAACTCAATAAACTTAGTTCATGGAGTTATGCTTAACTCAATGAACTTCCCTCATTGAGTTATGGTTAACTCAACGACCTCTCTAGTAACTTACAATTAATATTATTGCTTGCAAAAGAATACGACCATCCATTGGGTGATTCTATACATTACAAACAACATTATTTAAGCTTTCAAATGTTATTTCATATTACATTCATCATTGATGAATTCTAGCATTCAATACTCCAAATAGTAGATTTTGTTAATCAAGATTTCAGAGATTTATATTACTTGGTTTAAACAATCAATAATACTATTGTTTATAATTGAAATAAAATAAACACAAAACATTCAACAATACAAACACAAATGATACAACATAGATTTGATAAACATAAAAATAGATAATGAGTATTGTTTTGTTTCTGATTTTGTTTTTGTTCCTTCAAATGAGCGAATGGCGAAAGGTTAAATTCTTCATCAACAATAAGAAAACTTTCATCACTACATGTGACGTAATTACACCACTTATTTGGGTGAATTTCATTTACTTAAATATATGTTTCTAATTTCTTTTAGAAGTAAACAAACAATTTTTACAAATTAGATATTAAATCTAATTTATTTTTAATTGCAAGTGCACAATGTCTATTGTATAAATGTGCAAGTACAAGTCAATCCCATAGAGAGTGAGTAAAAATTTCATACTGTTTTGATTTTTACAGCTAGAGGTTTATGTGTGTTAAATTATGTACTCTGTTGACTTACTGCTAATTCAACGGACTTAGTTTGTTGAGTTACAGTTAATTTGTAGGATCGAATGGCTACACAAGAGGAGGGTGAATTGTGTTTTTCAACATATTTTATTATAATTGAAACTTCAAAATTAAAAACAAGTCGAGACACTATTTAATCAAATCATTTTATTCAAGGTTTCAATTACAATATACAATTCAATTCTCCTCAGAAATTGTAGATGCAATTATATAACGATACCATGTTTCATCTAATTAATTTCATAACTACAAATAGAGAAAACTAATTTGCGAAATTTAAAACATTTCTCCTTGTTTGAGATTTTCTTCTTCTTCTTCTTCTCCTACAATTCTTCAATGACAAATATCTAACTTTCTCTACTTCACTGAATTTGCTTTCTTTTGATACTTCAAATCTTTAGTGACATATATCTAACTTTCTCTACTTCACTGAATTTTCTTCTATCTGAGAGCTTTTCCTTGAAGAGGTGTTTTTGATCCCTGAAAATATTTTTCGTTTAGTGTGTAGGGATAATTGATCTATGAGAATTCTATGCCTTTTATACTGTATATTCACTTCATGCATATCCTCTACGTTTAATCACTATCATTTTTCCACTCTTCACGTCTTTTTTTTTTCCTTCATCGAAATACACACATTCTGACCTATGTTTTCCTTTCAAATTTTCTTTAATCATCAATCTTGGATCTCTGAAATATTTTCTACAAAATAAACTTTCTCGTTCAAAATTTTTTATCAAGTGTAATAACAAGTCATTGTGTTAATGTTAACTAAACAAGTACAACAAGTATATTTATAACTTAACGTATTTAACTCAATGAGTTCATCATGTGTCAAATCACGTGACAATAACTATAGCTAACTCAACGAACTAAGTCTGTGGTGTTATGCTAACTCAAGGGACCAGCTTCGTGGTGTTATGCTAACTCAATGAACTAACTCTATTGTATTACTAATAACTCAATGAACTAGTAATAAATAAATGTTTTAAACACTAAAGTATTTACCACGTGCAAGAATAATAACTTTAAGTTTATAACACTAACCTAATGCGTTGCCTTAGTGTTCAATATATCAACTCAACACATGTAGTTAGTGTAGTAATATTAACTTAACGAGTTAAATATGTGCAACTCATGTGATATAATATAACATTCGTAACCTTTAATTTCACCATGTGCATAATACTAACTTAACGAGTTCGTCTCTTCCTTTTGCTCTTTTACTCACTAACTTAACGAGTTCTCACGTGACCTATTTTAACCTTTAAGCATATAACTCAATGAGTTCTCATGCGACTTTTTTACAAATAACACACTAATTTAATGAGCTGTCTTTAACGTGCACTATACATAATACAAAAAATATAACTTTAAAACATATCATGCTTTACAATAAAAACACACGTTAACTTAATGTTTAGTTAAATGAAAAGTTAGTATAACGTAATAACTAGTTATTTAACTCAGTATAATCTTAGATCTATTACAGACAAGTATTTATATTAGTAAACTTTTTCTATATTAATTGATGTTCTTAATTTACTTTCACAAACAGTAGTAATTGAGTAAATATGATTACATTCATTTAGCACACATCATCAAAACAAAAAACTCAATAATCTCCCTCTTTTTGATGATGACAAAAATCATATTAAATCAATTATGAAATATGTTTAACTCAATGAAGCACCTCCATTGGGTTAAGTTTTAATTCAACAAACAATTTTATTAACTTAAGTTCACTTAAGCTTATTTCTGTTGTTTGTGTAAAATTCACCTCTTAGAAGTAAAACTTCTAGGAAAAAAATTTTAACAACCACAAAATCATCTCCCCTTTTTTTAATATATGCATTTAAACTCATAATCATCTCCCCCTTTTTGTCTTTAATCAAAAAGATGATTACACAGAATAAAAATCTAAGAGACACATTTATAGCTAAACTTTTTGTAAACATTAATAGGAATGAAATCATTTACAGTAAAATGTATTGTTCAAATAATCAAACAATAAATACAAACATTAAATTTTATATTCAGAAACAATCAAACAGATAAATGACTTGACATTTATCTATTCCTCCTAATGATATTAGTAATAGCAGTACAAATTTTATTACCTAGATGCCTAACATAATTTCTAATTGTTAGGACCCTAGTATTTTGATAATGTAAAAACCTATGTGAGGAAACCAAATTGTATTTCATAGATATGATGGCTCAGTAAAAGATCAGAAGGTAGACGAACAGTTACAAGTCTAAGTATCCAAAGAGTAAGTTTAAAGTAGCAGCAACATTATCAGATAGTTAGAAGAATAACTATCCGAAATCATAAAGCCTTCGGAGAGTTATGAAAGGTAGTTGGTTGAATGATCGGAGAGTTAAGGAGTTAACTATCCGAAAGCAAAAGGAAAATCAGAAAGTTAGAAAGGCTAACTATCCGAAACTTAAGTCATTCAATTTCCCACATGCAAAAATCCAGAACAGAAGCTTAAATGAGTTTTCAGAGAGTTAGAAAGCTAACTATCCGAAAAATAGGAAGTTTTGGTGAGTTGTAGTTATAACCATCCGAAACTTAAGTTATCTTATTATGCACGTGCAGAATTAAGAAGACAACAGTTTGAAGCTCAAAAGGAAAATCGAAGAGTCACTGTAGCTAACCATTCGAAAAGTCAAGAGAGTTTCGGTGAGTTACAGTTATAACTATCCGAACTTAAGTCTCATCACGTGTATGACTTAAAAATCACGTGACAAATGAACTTAAGTGGATTTTTGGTGAGTTATGATCATCCTTCGGAAAGTTACACTACTAACTATCTGAAAGTTTGAGAAAATTGGAAGGTTATCTTGAAATACCTTTCCAAATGGTAACTTACCATATTTAGATCTGCAAACTCAGCAAGTACAGTAGAATAAATCTGTTAAGGAGAAAATATGATCGTTGGATGTTCCATAAATACAGTCAGATCATTCAGTATTCAGTAAGAGTTGAGATATGAGATTACAGATACAATTACATTTAGAGATATAGTATACATTGTAGATCAATTACTGATATAGAAGAAAGCTCAATTCAGTTTAACAAAAGAATTGATTGAAAGTTGGATATACAAGAAGATTCTTCAAGCTCTCCATGTGCTGAAAGTTTGATCCAAGAAGGATCATATGGTTCGTGGCTTCAACCATAAAGCTTCATCTAGTTGGTTTGAGTTTCGACCTAAAAACTCAAGAGGTTGGTTTTCTGGAGTTCATACCTGAAAACTTTTATGTGGTTGGTTAGAGCTACGACCAAAAAGCTCAAGTTGTTGGTTCTTGCTTCGACCTGAAAGCAAGTGTGTAAGTGTTGGTTGAAACACTTAGTGAAGCCCAAGTGATCCTTGGGGTGGACTAGCCAAGTTGGTGAATCACCTAAAATTCACTTGTGTTTCTTACTTTATTTCCACTATGCATATTTATTTATATCTGATTAGTACTTGTGCAAACAGATTAATCAAATTAGTTAGTAAAGTTAAAAATAGACATAAATACTCACTGTTCACCATTCACCCCCCCTCTAGTGATGCCATAAGTTCCCAACAAGTGGTATCAAAGTAGGTTGATCTCTTTTTATAGATTTAACTATCTGAGATCATGGCATCTTTTCATAGAGAGGGTCAGAACATCCATCGTCCTCCCTTGTTTGATGGTATTAACTATAATTACTGGAAAAACAAGATGGAATGTGTTTAGAATGAAAAAGTGCATATTATTAACGCTTAAATGATGGCTAATTGCATAATATTTATCTTATCATATGAGAATTAAGCCATTATATTATAATTGCACTATTATATACTTTAATTGAAGAATTTGCTTAATTTTGGGGAATTAATGTCAATTTAGTACATTTCTGAACTGTCGGTAAGTTGCAGGCTGTGAAATTCTTAAGTATCCGAATTTTCTGATATTTCGGACAGTTATGTTTAACATATCGGACATATTTCAGATAGTTATGTTTAACATATTGAACATGTCGAATAGTTATGTTTAAATTGCCGAACAGTTATGTTTTGAAAGAATATTTTATTATTTCCAGAAGTACACGTGTCGAAACCATAATGCATGACTTAAGTGAACTTTCGGTGAGTTATCTATAACTATCCAAAATTGTAGTTGGGCATCGGACAGTTATATGTATAACTCTCCGAAATCTCTTTTTATTTATAAAATAGCTGAGGACACGTGTCATGTTCTAGGAAAGTGACTTAAGTGGATTTTTGGTGAGTTATCTCTAACTATCCGAAATGCATCTAAGCATCGGATAGTTATCTCTATAACTCTTCGAAATGTTATTTTATGATTAAACTGTTGTAGACACGTGTCTAGATCTGGTAGATTTACTTAAGTTATATATCGGTGAGTTATCTGTAACTATCCGAAATGCATCTGGGCATGGGATAGTTAAGTTTATAAGTATCCGAAATGTACCTGAGCATCGGATAGTTAAATTTATGCACGTGTTTTATAGTTAAATCAAAGAAGAAAGTTCGTTGAGTTATCTGTAACTCCATAGACTATTTATTTTCTAATATGCCACAGTAGCGGTTGTAGAAACATGACAGTTGGAAGAAAAATCATGACTGCATGTATCGCGTAGGGAGAAGAAAGCATCGCCGTTGATATGAATGAAGGAAATCCAACTGACCATTCAAGCAGAAGCAGTTACTACTAAAGAAATATAAAAGAAAAGAAGAAAAAGAAGTAAAGTGTGTGATCAATGGAAAGCCAGTGTATATAGAGGAGGAGCACCGAGCTTTCTACAGACAGTATCGACGATTCTCTAAAGTATCACACCAACCATGTTACCACCACCACAATCACCAACCATCGAAGGTCTGTGAGGATACTTTCTTGATGTCGGGTCAATTCCGAGCCAAACACAGTGCCTGACAACCATTGTGAGGAGTGATCACGTCGCGGGAAGGGAAGCCATTTTCACTAAGCGCCGACTCATATTTCAGGAGATCGTAAAGCTTTTAGCCTTGGCTTCGGGTTGATGCCTGTATGCTGAAGAGGAGATCATCTTGCAATTCTCGACTCGTGATTCTATAGGGAGAGGAGATAGAATTGTAAGTGGTTTAATTTTCAGTGGTGTAATTGCATTGCAAGTAGTGTCGAAAGTATTTATTGTCAAGTGAGATTACTTTACATTTCACCTTTCACCCATTTCCATGTTCATATTAAAACAAAAATACAAAAACAATTTATCTATGTTTGTATGTTGTATTTGAGTGTTGTATTGTTTGTATTGTATCGTGATTAATGTTATCTTTGTCAGTGTTGTGATTGTTTTATGTTGTTTTAGTTTTACAGTTTACTGAAATTGGTTCGTTCAAAAGACTTAGAGATTTTAATGGTTACTATTTGAATTATCTGAATATTAGTATTGCTTAATGATAAATCCAATGTTAACTAACATTAAAGAGCTTAATTGATGTTATTTACAATCTATGGAATTGCCCAATGGTTGGCCGAATTCCTCTGTAAATAGTAGTATTAAAAAGAAAAGACAGGCTCGTGGAGTTAACTTAAGTCCACGAGGTTAGTCCGTTGAGTTAGCCATAACTCAACGAACTTTGTCCATTGAGTTAATTGTAATTCAACGAAGAGCTTATTGAATATATAAATTTGATTATTAACAAACGAATAGTTTTCAAGTTCTTCAGCAATTCCCTATGGGATCGACCTGTACTTGCACACTGATACAATAGACACTATGCACTTGCAGTTAAAGTACAAATTGGAATTAATATCTAAATTGTATTAAAGGTTGTTTGTTTACTTCTAAAAGAAAGAATAGGCATAAAGATAAATTAACTAAGTAAAAATAGAAGTAACAAATCCAAGTTTTTCTAGTATAATGCTGGGAAAATACAAACAAGTTTTATGGCGCCGTTGTCGGGGAATTGAATTGAATAGATATAAGCAACTGTTAGAGCTGTTTCGTTTTAATAGCTAGAGTTGTCTGTTTTCTTCTGTAATTGAGAATATAACATATGCTTATGCTCAAAGATTTCTGAAACTTGTAATTAGCATATGTGAATTCTGCAATTCTAAAGGACACGACATTTTTGATTGTTTGAAACTAAGACGTTTACAGATGGTTAGATCCCATGAACAACAAATGAATTATCCACAGTATAATAGATCTAAGTATGAGAATCCTATAGTTTACCCAACTGATGGTCAGTATAGAATGTGTAATATGTTGAGAGACGCTGAAGTTTGAGATAGGTATGACAGACTGGAGCGTAGTATAGAGTAAAATCTGGACAAACTAGAATACTTTATGTATCAACAACAAGAAGTCAACCAATTAAATTATAAGGAAGCATATTCAGAACCTAAAAAGGATATAATTTACGAAACTGAAAAAACCATAATGAAAATTGATCAAAAATTGAATGCAATGAAATTGGATGATCTGGAAAGAAAATTAAAAGTATTAGACGAATATACAATGAAAATACAAGTTATGCAACAAGACAATGAAAATTATAATGTTATAAACCTGCATAATTTGCAAAATACACAGCCAATAGAAAATATTAATGCAGGAGAATTTAAAGAATGCACTTTAAAACTAAAAACAATTGAAGATCATAATTATGAAAATGATATACAAAAACATCATAAGAGTAATGAAAATCTGGAAGATATATGTGTAATATTAAGATCTGGAACTGATATACCACCAAGAACTCAAAATGAAAATGATATGAAGGTGGATAAGAGTAAAAATCAAAATGATAATGAAAATATAATAGCTAAAAATCTAGAAATCACTGAAGAACAATCTAAATTTGCTAATGAAGTTAAAAATGATCAAACAAATCAACTGAAAGAAAAAGAATCTTTTAAATCAAAATCTTTAGCACCTTATCCTAAAAGATTACAACAAACAATACCTAAAAACTAAGAAAAAATCAGAGAAATTTTTGAAAAAGTATAAGTTAACATTCCTTTGTTAGATCTATTGCATAAAATGCCACATTGTGCTAAATTTTTGAAGGATTGGTGTATTAAGAAAAGAGAGCGAAAGTTCTTAGAAAGATCTTTTTAGCTAAGCAAAGTAGTTCCCTATTTCTGCCATAAATTCCTAAAAAGTTATCTGATCTTGGAATCCCTGTTATATCATGCACCATAGGAAATACCATTTTAGAAAGAACCATAATAGACGTAGGTGTAGGTATAAATGTTATGCCAAGTAATATATTTGCATCCTTAGGATTAGAAGGCTTAACTCCTACTAGTACGGTTATTCAATTAGCTGATAGAAGTATAAGATACCCTAGAGGAAAAATAGAGGATGTCTTAATTAAAATCAAAAACTTTATATATCCTATTGATATTGTAATTTTGGATTCCCAACAAATTAAGCATAAAAATAGTGATACATCTTTAACTTTGGGAAGGCCATTTTTAGCAACATCAGGGATTGTTATAAATTGTAAAACTAGAGTAATGATGTTAGCATATGGTAATGAGGATACTCAATTAAATATTTTCAAATCAGAGAGGTTTGAGGAGCTAGAAATGTCCTTACATACCATAGACTTTTTAGAGGATGAAGGAGATATGTTAGATGATGTGATTCAAGAAGAATTAAATAGGCAAATCAATTCTGAAACTTTAGAGGAAAGTGAAAGCATAAATATAGAAGGAGATCTCGAAGAAATTAATTTAGAAAATGATGATGTTCAATTAGGAGCTCTAGCTTCTGATGGGCAACATTTAGAATTAAAACCTTTACCTCCTGAATTAACCTATATATTTTTGGAAGATAAACGAACCTGTCCAATCATTATTGCTTCAGATTTAAAAGAGGATCAAATAGCTAAATTATAAGATGTAGTAAAAAGTTATAAAGAAGCAATAGGATGGACTATGATTGATATAAAAGGGTTAAGTTCAACTATATGCTGTTACCACATATATTTAGAAGAGAATGCTAAACCTGTTAGAATTCCTGAGAGAAGATTAAATCCAAACCTTAAAGAAGTAGTCAGGAAGGAAATAGTTAAATGGTTAGATAATGACATAATTTATCTGATTTCTGATAGCTCGTGGGTTAGTCCAATCCATGTAGTTCCCAAGAAATCAGGATTAACAGTTATTAGGAATGAAAGTCAAGACTTGATACCTACTAGAATTCAATCAGGTTGGAGAGTATGTATAGACTATAGAAAACTGAATGCTGTGACTAGGAAAGATCATTTTTCCTTACCTTTTATAGATCAAATGCTGGAAAGATTAGTAGGGCAAGAATATTTTTGTTTCCTAGACGGGTATTCAGGGTATAATCAAATCCCAGTAGCATTAGAGTATCAAAAGAAAATAACTTTCACCTGTTCTAATGGAACTTATGCTTTTAAGAGAATGCCATTCGGATTATGCAATGCACCAGCTACCTTTCAACGGTGTATGCAGGGCATATTTACTAGAATGACAGAAGATTTTTTAGAAATATTTATGGATGATTTTATTGTATATGGCAATTCATATGAAGTCTGTTTAAAAAATTTAGACTTAATATTAAAACGCTGTGTGGAAAAAAAATCTGGTTTTAAATTGGGAAAAATGTCACTTCATGGTAAAACAAGGAATAGTCTTAGGGCATGTTGTTTCTAAGAAAGGGTTGGAAGTAGATAAAGCTAAAATAGAAGTAATTTCTAGTCTACCAGAACCTAAATCAGTAAAATATATTAGATCATTTCTAGGACATGCTGGTTTTTATAGAAGATTTATTAAAGACTTAGCAAGATAGCTAGACCTTTAACTAATCTATTAAAAGATGTTCCATTTAACTTTGATAAAGATTGTAAGGAAGCATTTTTCAAACTTAAGACTAGCTTAATTTCAACTCCTATAATTCAAGCACCTGATTGGAGCCATTCATTTGAATTAATGTGCGATGCATCTGATTTTGCTGTAGGAGCAGTGTTGGGACAGAAGGTAGAAAAATCTCCTAGGGTGATTCATTATGCAAGCAAAACCTTAAATGATGCTCAAGTTAATTACACAACTACTGAAAAAGAATTATTAGCTGTTGTGTTTGCCTTAGAAAAGTTTAGATCATATCTGATTAGAGCTAAAGTAATAGTATACATGGATCATTCAGCTCTAAAACATCTAATAAAGAAAAAAGAAACTAAACCTAGATTGATCCAATGGATATTATTATTGCAAGAATTTGATCTAGAAATTAAAGATAAAAAAGGTTGTGAGAATGTAGTAGCAGATCATTTATCAAGATTACAAATAGAAAAATCAAATATTGAAATTAAGGATAATTTTCCTGATGAACAATTAATGACCATCAACACAATACCTTGGTATGCAGACATAGTTAATTACTTAGTTACTGGTCTAACACCTAAGGATTGGAATAGACAGGATAAGAAATTATTTTTCTCAAGAGTAAAATATTACTATTGGGAAGACCCATACTTATTTAAGAAATGTCCTGATCTGATTTTAAGGAGTTGCATTCCAGAAACTGAATATCCGAGCATATTGTCTTTCTGTCATGACCAAGCTTGTGGAGGGCATTTTGGTTCAGGGAAAACTACTGCAAAAATTCTACAATGTGGGTTTTATTGGCCAACACTATTCAAAGATGCTCATAAATATTGCTTAAGTTGTTTAAGATGTCAACAAATAGGAAGAATATCAAAGAGGAATATGATGCCTCTTAATCCTATTGTTGAGGTTGAAATCTTTGATATGTGGGGAATAGATTTTATGGGTCCATTTCCTATGTCTAATCAATTTAATTACATATTGTTGGGGGTGGATTATGTATCTAAATGGATAGAAGCTATTCCTACAAAAACTAATGATAAAAAAGTGGTAATACAATTTATAAGAACAAATATATTTGCTAGATTTGGAATACCTAAAGCTATTATCAGTGATAGAGGAACTCATTTCTGTAATAGAAGTTTTGAAGCCTTAATGAAGAAATATGGAGTAAATCACAAAATTGCAACATCATATCATTCGCAAACAAGTGGACAAGTAGAAAGTGCAAACAAACAAATTAAGTTAATCTTAGAAAAAGTAGTAAATCCTACTAGAACAGATTGGGCTAATAGATTGATAGATGCACTTTGGGCTTATAGAATTGCTTATAAGACAAGCTTAGGTATGTCACCTTTTAGGCTAGTATATGGAAAAAGTTGTCATTTACCTGCTGAAATAGAACATAAAGCTTATTGGGCATTAAAAACTCTGAACACTAATTTAAGTCAAGCTGTTGAAAATAGAAAAATGCAATTAATTGAATTAGAAGAATTTAGAAATGAAGCTTATTTGAAGACTGTAAGAGAAAAAGAAAAAATTAAATTCTGGCATGATAGAAAAATTATTCCAAAAAGCTTTGAAGTAGGACAAGAAGTATATCTTTATATGGCTAGACTCCATAACCATCTAGGAAAATTAAGATCTAGATGGGTAGGACCTTACATAGTTCGAAATATTTATCCTTATGGAGCTATTGAAATTGAAAATCCTAAAATTCAGAATATATTTAAAGTAAATGGACAAAGACTGAAACCTATTCTGAAAACACCAAAAAGCTCCTTTGGAATTATAGAAGAAGTTAGAGTAGAGGACTACTCGAGCTTTACTTAGTAAGAAATTAGTTTTTATCTTTATACAAAAAAAAAAAAACATTAAAAAGAAAAAATTATATAAGATATAAAAATCATTGCGGTTCAACCGATTGGATCCATCGGTATGACCGGAACATAAAAAATATGTATATTAATTTTCAGAAAAAAATGTTGGTTTTATCGAAACATAGTATCGGTTCAATCGAAAAAAATATTTAGGTCTGACCGAAACATCGTATCGGTTAAACTGGTAAAAAACAGAAAAACTATTATCTATAGTATTTTTATTATTATATTTGTTTGTACGGGGAGTCCGTTGAGTTACGCTTAACTCAACGAGCTTACTCCGTTGAGTCTTGAGTTAGTCAACGAGCTTATTCCGTTGAGTTAACTATAACTCAACGGAGTACTGTAGCTAAGATCACAGATAAAATAGTAATAGTTGGTTCGGAAAATGACCCGATTACTCGCCTAAACTTAGGGCTTATTAAACTAAAACCTAGGGTTTTGGGGGCATTATCCAGTAAATCATTTAGAATCTAGAATAGTAGAAATCAAAGTGATTTCGTGCTGTTGTGTAACTCCACGATGAGGAAGATGACACTTGAGTTCTGGGAAGAGGCTGCTGATACATCAGAATTTCTAAAGGAATCAGAAGAATGGCACATGAGGTAGAAGATCAGAAATACGACAAGAGAGAAAGAGCTACAGAAGGTAGAATCAGAACTTTTCAATTTCAGAAGAGATTTAGTAGAATTAGGTATACAAATACCTCAAATAATGGAAACAAGAATAAAGGTTGCAATAGAAATTGATGTAAGCAAGGAAAGAAAAATAAGGCCAAGTAATGAAGTTGCCCTAGAATTAATCCAACGTAAGTCCTGGCTCTGGTTCAAAAGACGAATCTGTAGATGAGCTAGATGGGCGATCTGGGAGTAAGAAAGGAAAGAAAATGAAGAAGAGGCAATTGAAGAACAGGAAGAACCAACTACTGAAAGACTTGTTCCTGAGGAACACTAGTCAGGACCTTTAGTTCGGCCAATAGAGCCATTGCCACGAGTTGCATTTGCTTGGCTGAGAACTGAAGAAAAAGAGAAAGAATTTGCTAGCTTGGTCAAGATAGCAAGAGACCAAGGTGATACTCAAGAGATAGCTACGGCTAAGGCACATATTTTATATGATGCCATTAAGAAAAAAAGGGTTGAAGAAAGGATAATGGCCCAATACAAAATAAAAGTTGAACAGTATCAAGCAGCAACTAAATCAAGTGCTGTAGGAGAGGTTGGTCCTTCGAGACCAGCAATTATAAAAAGAGTTAAACAGGAAGAGCCAGTACTTGTGGCTCGAAAGCCTGCAGAGTCTACTTTTGTAGATTTAATTTCAAAAGAAGAAGAGGAAGAATAGACACAATTAATCAGAAAAAAGAAAGGAAAAGAAAAAGTGCCTGAATATAAGGAAATTAAATCTGAAGTACCAATTTTTACAGGGCCTGTAGAGCAAATATTTATAAACCTGCTATCCGATTCTAAGGAGGAGTAGGAGGAGCTGCAGCAGTAGGAGCAAAGAAAAGAAAAAAATCAGGTTGAAATTAGTCTACAGCCTGTACAAGAAGAAAGAATAGAAATTAGGGCAAAAACTGAATTGCCCGTGACTTCATCCCAATCTGTTACAGAATCAGAAAGAACAGTAACAAAATAGATTGGTAGTCAGGAGGAAGAAGAAAGAGAAGAAAATGAAGAGACTGAAAGAAGCCATTTGGACAAAAATAACTTTATAGATTCCATTGAAGAGCAAGAAACTCTTTAGCAATTTATGGAAAGAATTCAAGACAGAGTGGAGAGTTCTACCGGCTCACCACCACAAACAGGAGCAAAAATTCAGGAATCTGTAGAGAATGTTCAAATGCAGCCTATGTTAGAGGGAGAGCAAGTACAAACCCCTTTGGAACAACAAAGTCACCTTCTTGACCCGACTGAAACAACAATTTTGAATGTACATTTTTGTAGTCAAGAAGCTTATACCAAATACCAAGAAATAAGGGGTTACGACGTTATTTACAGTAGACCAGTAAATTGGGATAGAATGCAAGAAATCAAAGATTTATTTGAATTCGAAGGTCTACTACAATACATTTCTCAAGATAGAGGGCATGCAGTTTATGAGAATTTAGTGCCCTATTTTTATGCAAATTTAAGAGAAAGAGAAGGAGGATTAATTCCCAACATGGAGGAAGCTGATGTACAGATAACACCAGAGCTTCTCCACAACATTTTTGGTTTAAAGAATGAAGGCATAAAAATTTTGGAAGATACAACTGCAATCGAGTGGACAGAACAGCAAATTAAGGATTGTTTAGCTATCAATCATAGTGTGACTTTATTAAATAGATTGAAGCATTTAAATGGTAAAGCACACATGGTAGCTAATATTTTGATTAAAAATGTCTACCAACGATAGGGTCATGACATAGAATTAAGTCAATTTGTCAAATGGGCCACATATGCAGTTGTAAATAAGATTCAAATAAATTGGTCTGTAGTTTTTATCTCCAAGTTGAAAACAGTGAAGAAGAAATTATTTTATGGAGATTTGATTCCACTACTGATGGTGGACTGTATTGATTTCACGAAATGAGCATCAAAAAGGATCAGATCTAGAACCATTTCAGTGAAAGAATACAGAAATTTTGTAGCTACAGAACTAGCTGTACCGTCTGGAGGAATTATGGGAGTAGTAGAAAGGATTAATCAATTAGAGCTTCAATTAGAAAAACTCCAGAAGGAAGTAAATGAACTTAGGCATAGAGATTAAATTGTATTGTTCGTCTACTTGTGTAAAATTGTATGAAATTGTATGATGTACTTGTAATGTAATTGATTTATATTAATGAATGTAAATTTTTTAGATGCAATTTTCATACGTGTTTTGGATGTGAAAATGAATGGAATGTATTGACTGTTATATATATTTTGTGGAATATTATGAATGAATGTTTAACAGATTTACAATTTGCTGAATGATAGGCTAAATGCTTAAAAATTTCTGCATGTTGCAAGGTAAAATGTAAATTCTGCATAACATAAAATGACCTGTAAGTTAAATCTTTACATAATGTTCAGATTTAAACTTAGAATGATAAATTAGAATGATGCATTAATGACATAGATTTAACTTTATTTTAGTTAGCAGAATAAACAAAGAAAAGAACAGAGAGGAACTTACGAGAGTAAAACTTAGAAGTTGCCAAGTGTTAACTCAACGAAGTAAGTTTGTTGAGTTAAACGTAACTCCACGAGGTCAGTAATATAATATAAGGTCACTCCGTTGAGTTATCTGTAACTCAACGAAGTTAGTCTGTGGAGTTAGCAACAGTAACCGACTGTGTTCCGTTGAGTTATCTGTAACTCAACGAGGTTAGTTTGTGGATTAAGCAGAACAGTTATTCTTTTAATCACGAACGAAACTTCGTCGGTTTAGCGGTTACCAAAATTTGAAATTAGTAGTGGTACATGTACCCATAAAAATAGGAACCACAATGCACATTGCAAGACACGTTCTTGCAACGAGATTTATTCACTTTATGGATGTGCAATATATATATAAAACAGAATGTTATTTACGAGTTACCAGCACTTTTAAAAGAAAGGAGAATGCGTTGGAGGAACTGGAAGGAGAAGCAGCTGATTCAACTTCATCTGACAACAAATATTTATTGAATGGAAAGCTTCAGACTGGTATGTAATTAATCTTTTGCTATTTATTTATGAGCACATGGACCCGTTCTCTAAGCACTAAACGATTAGTAAGAATACCTACCCAGGAATTTTCATTGCAGAGGAGTACTGAAAATTTTTTTGAACTGAACTTTAACGAAATTCTTTGGGGTGTAGCTAACCTTTCTTTAAAAGAGAACGTAGAGATAGCTGCTCCAGTAGAAAAACCATTAGGAGAGATTTTGTATCCTGAATTAGTTGATGAACCTTCTTGTATTCGATTACCAAACTTTGAGGGAGATAGGTTTGAACTGAAATCTAATTATATTAGTCAATTGCCACATTTTCATGGATTAGAAAGAGAGGATGCCTATTATTTCCTTAGAGAATTTAATGAAGTTTGTCAAATGATGAAAATGCCAAACATGAGTATAGATGCTATTAAACTTAGATATATCCCTTTTTCTTTAAACAAAGCTAAGAGATGGTTATATACTCTGTTGCTTGATTCAATTTCTACATGGACTGAATTTTGCTCTATTTTTCTGGAAAAATATTATCCAACACATCAAACGATTAAAAAGAAAAAATAAATATTAATGTATAGCCAAAAATAGGGTGAATCATTTTGAAAATATTTTGAAAGATTTAAAGATTTACTAACTCAATGTCCACATCATGCAATGAGTAAAGCACAATTAATAGGTATAATTTATGAAGGCATAGATGTTTCAACAAAATCTTTATTAGAATCTACTTGTCAAAATGGATTTTTAAAGTTATGTAGTGAAGAAGCATGGGCATATTTAGAAAACTTTGCAAAAAGAACTACACAGTGGGAAAACTCAGCTGAGGCTATTGCAGATAAAAGAATATTGCCAAGAGGAATGCATGAAATAGATTCAAGTACTATGCTTGAGGTGAAATTAAATGAATTAACAAAGAAAATAGAAGAGTTATCATTAAATCAAAAGCTAGCAGAAAAGAATGCAAACATAAATGATTTAGATATTATTTATGCTAGAAACCAGAGAGATAACTTGGGAAATTCTTATAATCCTAATTGGAGAAATCACCCGAATTTATCTTGGAGAAACAATAATTTTCAGGGAGGAGAAAATATAAATGAGAAGAACATAAGTTATGAAGCATTAATTGAACAAGGATCTAGAATAGAGAAATTAGAAAAGATAATCCAACAATTAAACAATCGTCTAGATTTTGTATTTAGAAATGCTGCAATTCAAAATCAGAATAGAAATATACCACTTAGACAGAAGGAACCAATGGAAGGTAGACCTACTGGAGGATTGCCAATACAAGCAATACCTAATCCTATCAATAGAACTGTTAATGAAATTGATACCTCTTTTAGAAGGATAGCTGAATGAAGCAGCATATCTGAAGCAACTATTTGTATGTATATATGTTTTTATTTTTAGTTAATAGTATCGTAGAGTTAGTTCTTAACTCAACGAACTTAGTCTGTTGAGTTATTCCTTAACTCCATAAGGGTGTGCAGTAGTTATGTTAATTTTTGTCTCTGCTAAATTTTTGTTTGTGTTATACAGAATCGACAAATGGAATTGATGCAATTACCATTGGATGCACTAAGGGAAGTACTGAGTAATTTATCAGCTAAAGATCTGTGCAGGCTATGTTGTGTATCAAAACAAATTAAAGACTGTATTGAAGAAAAATATTTTCAAGGACTACAAGCTGCAAAAATGACTAAGATTAGAGATGGATTTATATGGAGGTCATTTAATCGTAGTTCAAATACCCATGAATATCTGGCTATGGAAGAAACTACTGGAATTCCACTCAATACATTAGAAGGAATAAATCATATTATGGGGATAGATGAAGGAATAATCATATACAAGACGAGACCAATGTATGTAAGTTTATTATTACCTGATATTTTGATAAGAAATCCTATAATAGGAGAAGAATGGAATATAGGAAGACCTAATAGATTTGAAGTACCAACTGTAAATTATGGATTGGCTTTGATTTTTTCTGATAAAAATTTTGCAATTCCTGAAAAATTATATTATTGGAGACCTACAGGAAATTGGGGTGAAGATTTACGCTTAATTGTGTATAACTTTCTAAATAGATCTTGGAATGAAAATATTATGATATATCTGGGACGGAAATCATTAATTAACCAAACACATGTCATACTTGATGGATATATATATCTAGTCACAGATATATCAATAGCATTTGGATCTAATTTATACATAGTGAGCATAGACAGTTATGATGAATTTATAGAAATATTACCTATACCGAGAGAAATAGCTAAACCACCATATGAAGAATTTAGTAAAATTCAAATAGGAATGTGGTATAATGACGAAGATGATCCTACTTTATGTCTGATAAGATGGTGGGATGAATTGATGAAATTTCAAATATAGATTATGAAAGACATAAATGAATGGAAGTGGGAAGAGGAGTATATTGAAATAGATGTAGAAATAGAAACTGGTACATTACCCTGGAATCAAAAAGGATCCATTTCTGCATTTCATATCATTAATGGTAATACACTTGTATTTGGAATTTATAATATATTACATGTTTACAAATTAACAAGGAACAAGAATTGCATTAAAAACGAATTAATAGCAAGAAGAACTATGCCTAAAAATTTGCTTGGATTGATACATTTATTCCATTTGTTCCTACTTTTCAATCATGTTCTTAAGTTGTGATTTTGTGTGTTTAATGTTGTGTGTATTCTACGTTTATGTTTAGAAAAGAAATTTTTTTTTTTTTTTTTTGAAGTTTTCATGTTTATTTTTTAAAAGAAAAAAAAACAAAATATCAATCTAGCTTGTTGGTATCTGTTATGGGAAACCAACTGACTTGCTTGTGAGCCACCAGAGCCATAGGAGCCTGGGTTCCACACAAAACATTGATTTATTAATATTTGTTAAGTGTTATTTTGTTTTATATTTTTCTTTTATCTATGAATGAAAAGTTTTTCAGAATCAAAAATCGAAATATGCAGAAGGAGATACAAACGGAACAAGGTATGTAACCAATTACTTATCCTGAATTTTAAATCAAACAAAACTGTATTCATGCCTGCTACAATTATTGTACTTATTGCCAAATCTTTTACATTGAGGACAATGTAAAATGTAGGTATGGGGGGGAGGTAATTAAAGTAACAGCCATGTAAGTTTGTTAATTAAAGGAATTAAAATGGTATTGCGAAGTTGTGGAAATTGAAAATTTTTATGAACTTGCTGTAACTATCCGATAATTGAGATTGTAAAATTTATATAAACTATAATTGCTTGAATGTTATATTTAGAAGGCTATATAAGATGCTATAGAATTTACTATTTATGCAAATCTAGATATAGTATCTTATGTTTTTTCTGAATTTCATGAGTTTAACAGTTTCACGATTTTAAAATGAAATCAAAATGCTTAATGAAAAATCAGTAAATTATTTGAAGTCCTAAAGGAGCTGAGATGTGAATTCTAGATTAAATGAAACATATATGATGAAAGATACATTTAATTTGACTGATTGAACTTGTAGAATGATTTATGTGTAGATCTTATTAAACTACAGAAAATGTATGAGCTTATTGTTATGGATTCATATTTACAGTAAATGATAGAAGAAGGACTATATGAGATTGGTGATTACTGCATCTGTATTAATGAAATACATACATATATAGTATGTGATTAATGTTTTGTTTTATGTTTGTATTTTTTTTTTTTTTTAAAAAGGAAAAATTTGAGAGTTTATTGACTTGTTTGATCACGAGCCTTTTGTACTTGAGCAGATAGGTATGTAAGGATTGTTGACCTAAAAAAGGACTCTTGAAATCTGGCAACCTAAGATCTTGATCAGATCTAGGATTGTTGACTGAAAGCTCGTTACATGGGTACATTAGAAAGCTCTTGTATGATTCAAGCTTGTCAAATTAACTTTTAAAGTACGAAAAAAAAAAAACATATACTGTTCTAAAAAGATACAAGTGTTTTGTGAAATACAGATATCTTATGAATCGAGTATATTTTCTATTATCTAGAATTGCTGTAATATGAATCTAGAATTGACTTTTGAAGTTGTTTAATGGAGATACAATTCTTTATTCTACTTGTCTTAATCATATTGAATTGGATTGTACTTTGATTCGTATGTTGTTGAAATTTCTTCTAGAAATCTTATTGGAAAATTTAGGATGGCAGATGATGAAAAGAAGAACAAACGATAATATAATTAACACCTATGTGATGATGATATACTTTGTATGTAATTTACATATATTCTAAGTATATTTGCAGGTTGATTACTGAAACATACAGAATATATTTTTATGCTAAACAGAAGAAAAAAAGAAAGAGGAAGAATTAATTCTAGCACTTTTTGAAAGACCAATTAATTAGATCTTAGTTTGCTAAGGGACTAGCAAAATTTAGGTATGGGGGAAGTGTTTAGAATGAAAAAGTGTATATTATTAATGGTTAAATGATGGTTAATTGCATAATATTTAGCTTATCATATGAGAATTAAGCCATTATGTTATAATTGCACTGTTATATACTTTAATTGAAGAATCTACTTGATTTTGGGAAATTAATGTCAATTTAGTACATTTCTTAACTATCGGTAAGTTGTAGGCTATGAAATTCTTAAGTATCCGAATTTTCTGATATTTCGGACAGTTATGTTTAACATACCGGACATATTTCGGATAGTTATGTTTAACATACTGAACATGTCAGATAGTTATGTTTAAATTGCCGAACAGTTATGTTTTGAAAGAATATTTTATTATTTCCTGAAGTACACGTGTCGAAACCATAATGCATGACTTAAGTGATCTTTCAGTGAGTTATCTATAATTATTCGAAATTGCAGCTGGGCATCGGATAGTTATATGTATAACTCTCCGAAATCTCTTTTTATTTATAAAATAGCTAAGGACACGTGTCATGTTCTAGGAAAGTGACTTTAGTGGATTTTCGGTGAGTTATCTCTAACTATTCGAAATGCATCTAAGCATTGGATAGTTAGCTCTCTAACTCTCTGAAATGTTATTTTATGATTAAGCTGCTGCAGACACGTGTCGAGATCTAGTAGATTTACTTAAGTTATATATTGGTGAGTTATCTGTAACTATCCGAAATGCATCTAGGCATCAGATAGTTAAGTTTATAAATATCCGAAATGCACTTGAGCATCGGATAGTTAAATTTATGCACGTGTTTTATAGTTAAATCAACGAAGAAAGTCCGTTGAGTTATCTGTAACTCCACAGACTATTTATTTTCTAATATGCCACTGTAGCGGTTGTAGAAACAAGACAGTTGGAAGAAAAACCACGACTGCACGTATCGCGCAGGGAGAAGAAAGCATCACCGTTGATATGAATGAAGGAAATCCAACTAACCATTCAAGTAGAAGCAGTTACTACTGAAGAAATATAAAAGAAAAGAAGAAAAAGAAGTAAAGTGTGTGATCGATAGACAAACAGTGTATACAGAGGAGGAGCACCGAACTTTCTGCAGATAGTATCGATGATTCTCCGAAGTATCACACCAACCATCGTTACCACCACCACAATCACCAACCATCGGAGGTTTGTGAGGATACTTTCTTGATGTCAGGTCGATTCTGAGCCAAACACAGTGCTTGACAACCACTATGAGGAGTGATCGCGTCGCGGGAAGGGAAGCTATTTTCACTAAGTGTCGACTCATATTTCAGGATATCGTAAACCTTTTGGCCTTGGCTTCGGGTTGATGCCTGTATGCTGAAGAGGAGATCATCTTGCAATTTTGGACTCGCGATTCTATAGGGAGAGGAGATAGAATTGTAAGTGGTTTAATTTTCAGTGGTGTAATCGCGTTGCAAGTAGTGTCGGAAGTATTTACTATTGAGTGAGATTACTTTACATTTCACCTTTCGCCCATTTCCATGTTCATATTAAAACAAAAATACAAAAACAATTTATCTATGTTTGTATGTTGTATTTGAGTGTTGTATTGTTTGTGTTGTATCGTGATTAATGTTATCTTTATCAGTGTTGTGATTGTTTTATGTTGTTTTAGTTTTACAGTTTATTGAAATTGGTTCATTCAAAAGACTTAAAGATTTTAATGGTTATTATTTAAATTATCTGAATGTTAGTATTGCTTAATGATAAATCCAATGTTAACTAACATTAAAGAGCTTAATTGATGTTATTTACAATCTGTGGAATCGCCCAATGGTTGGCCGAATTCCTTTGTAAATAGCAGTATTAAAAAGAAAAGACAGGCTCGTGGAGTTAACTTAAGTCCACGAGGTTAGTCCGTTGAGTTAGCCATAACTCAACGAACTTTGTCCGTTGAGTTAACTGTAATTCAACGGAGAGCTTATTGAATATATAAATTTGATTATTAACAAACAAATAGTTCTCAAGTTCTTCAGCAATTCCCTGTGGGATCGACCTGCACTTGCACATTGATACAATAGACACTGTGCACTTGCAATTAAAGTACAAATTGGAATTAATATCTAAATTGTATTAAAGGTTGTTTATTTACTTCTAAAAGAAAGAATAAGCATAAAGATAAATTAACTAAGTAAAAACAGAAGTAACAAATCCAAGTTTTTCTGGTGTAGTGCTGGGAAAATACAAACAGAATGTTTCTTCAAAAGCTCAAATGTGAGGTTATGGAAAATGGTTGTTCTAGGAACACCTATTCCACTTAGTCATGAGGATGACTAGACTAAGGAAGATGAGAGAATCATCTAAATGGATGCTCGAGGGTTGAATATTATCTTTTGTGCCTTATCTGCTGAACAATATAATAAAGTTTCAGCTTGTAAATCTGCTTACGAGACTTGGAACACTCTTCATATAACCTTTGAAGGAACCAGCCAAGTGAAAGACACTAAAATCAGCATTTTACTTAGAAAGGTTGAATTATTTAAAATGCTTGATGATGAAACCATTACTGATATGTTTGCTAGATTCACTAAGATTATTAATGGCTTAAAAGGTTTGGGAAAGGAATTTTTTGTCCGTGAACAGGTGTAGAAAATTCTTAGAAGTTTAACTATGGAGTGGAAGCAAAAGTCCACATCAATACAAGATTCCAAAGACCTCAACAAATACTCAGTAGAGGATCTAATGGGCAATCTGCTGGCCCATGAAGTACAAATGAAAGAATGGAAAGATGAGGAGGGTAGTGGTAAAAAGAAAACTGAAACAAAGAAAGAACTAGCCTTTCCATCAACTCAGGAACTTCAAAGCTTGGATGATGATGAAGTTGTGATATTGGCTAGTGTTGAGTATTTTTGTTTTGATGATGTGTATTGAATGAAAATAATCATATTTGCTCAATTACTATTGCTTGTGAAAAGAAATTAAAATCATCAATTAATACAGCAAAAGCTTACTGATATAAATACTTGTCTGTATTGGATCTGAAGTTAATAACTAGTCGTTTCGTTGCATTAATTTCTCATTTAGCTAAACGTTAAGTTAACGTGTGTTTTTATTGAAAAGCATGATATGCTTTAATGTTATATCTTCTGTATCATGGACAGTGCACGTTTAGACAACTCGTTAAGTTAGAGTTTTGTTTGTATAGAGGTTGCGTGAGAACTCGTTAAGTTAGAGGCTTAATGGTTAAAATAGGTCACGTGATAACTCGTTAAGTTAGTGAGTAAAAGAAGAGACTAACTTGTTAAGTTAGTGTTATACACGTGGTGAAATTATAAGTTACGAATGTTGTATTGTATCACGTGAGGTGCACATGTTTAACTCGTTAAGTTAACATAACTAAACGCGTTGAGTTGCTATATTGAACACTAAGGCAACACGTTAGGTTAGCGTTATAAACTTAAGTTGTTATTTTTGCACGTGGTAAAATTCTTATTATAAAAACATTTGTTTATTACTGGTTCGTTGAGTTATCATAACACAACGGAGATGGTTCGTTGAGATAGCATAACACCACGGACTTAGTTCATTGAGTTAGCTACAGTACTTGTCACGTGAAATAGCACATGGTGAACTTGTTAAGTTAGAAATGTTAAGTTATATATATACTTGTGTTACTCATTTAGTTAACATTAAAGTAACGAGTTCTTATTACACTGAAGAAAAACTTTTGGACAAGAAAGTTTGTTTTGTAAGAAATTTTTCAGAGATCCAAGACTGATGATTAAAGAAAATTTGAAATATAAACGTGGGTTAGAACGTGTGTGCTTCGATGAAGGAAAAAGAAAAGACGTGGAGAAGTGGAAAACTAGTAGTGGTTAAACGTAAAGGATATGCATGAAATGAAGATACAGTATAAAAGGCATAGAATTCTCGTTGATCAATTTATCCTTGAACACAAAACGAAAAATCTTTTCAAGGATCAAACCATCCCTACACACCAAAAGAAAAATCTTTTTCAGGGATCAAAAACACCTCTTCTCGGGGAAAATCTCTCAAGTGGAAGAAAGTTCAGTGAAGCACAAAAAGGTAAGATTTTCGTCACTGAAGATTTGAAGTATCAGAAGAAAGCAAATTCGGTGAAGCATGAAAAGACAAGATATTCGTCACTGAAGAATTGCTGAAGAAGAAAAAGAAGAAGAAAAAAGATCTCAAACAGGGAGAAAAGTTTTAAATTTCGCAAATTAGTTTTCTATATTTGTAGTTATGAAATTGTTTAGATGATACATGGTATCGAAATATAATTGCATCTACAATTTCTGAGGAGAATTGAATTGTATATTGTAATTAAAACCTTGAATAAAAATGATTTTATGAAAACAATGTCTCGACTTGTTTTTGAGTTTTAAAGTTTCAATTATATTTCAGAAAATATTAAAGATACACAATTCACCCCCCTCTTGTGTAGCCATACGATCCTACAAGTGGTATCAGAGCTTTGGTTAATAATTTTTGATATAAAATCGATACCAACTTATTTAATATCATTGCTTATTCTACCTTCCTTGTTTTTAAACAGAAATTAATATCTGAGCATACATTTAACTTTCTTGATTTAAGGCTCAAGTTGTTTTAAAGTTTTTAGACTGTTTAAAATCAAATAGGTTGAAAAATCTAAGGTAAAATGGCTACTGGAAATGGTAATTTTTCTTTATATGAAGGCCAAAATCTTAATCGTCCTCCTTTATTTGATGGAATACATTTTGAATATTGGAAATATAGGATGACTATTTTTTCTTCAAAGTATAGATCATAAGTTGTGGCTCTTGATTTCTAAACCATATACTCCGTTAACTACTCCTTATAATACTTGGACAATTACTGAAAAAGAAAATGAAACTCTGAATGCTAAGGGCTTAAATATTTTATTTTGTGCATTGAGTTATGAACAGTTCAGTAAAGTGTCGGCATATAAATCTGCTTATGAGGTGTGGCATGCATTAGAAGTTTCACATGAAGGTACTTCTCAAGTTAAAGAGACAAAAATAAACATGTTGATTCATAAGTATGAACTCTTTAAGATGCATGAAGACGAAAATATTTCTGAGATGTTTTCTAAATTTCCTTCATATAGTAGGTTCTCCCCCTACTTATATGCTTTTCCTTGTAGACAAATTTGTTGCACTTGTTCTGCAAAATGAATGTCATATATGATACCAATTGAACTACATACCAATTACTAATCAAAAACATCATAAATAATTTTCAATCAATTAGCTTCTAACTCCAATTTTTTTATCTTCTCTTGGATCTTTATCTCAAGGGGTCATTCAATTTGTTGAAGATAATTTGAAGACTGTAATCTATCTACTGTAGATTTTGGTTGTCCTTTGATAAATTTGATTTGTATACATTCATCCTAGCTTGTGTAGATCTTATTTCCTTTAAAGAACAAAATTCAATCATTGATACCACTTTGATACTACTTGTTCATTTCAGAATATCATAACTGATTCTTAACTGATTACCAACTGTTTAGCTTCTTAAAAAATTTCTCTTCACGAAATTCTGCTTATTCTAATAACACTTGTTTCTAATTGTTGCAAATTTTGCTCTCCTTGAGCATCAAGATTTTAGGCATGATTTCCACTCAGTCCAAGTGAGCACTTTCTACCAACTTTATAGTGCCTCTTGTAATACCAAATTTTTACTGTCATAATTGGTTTGGAGCTATAGATCAACTACTCCCCCTAAACAATATAATCCTACAATTCAAATAGAAATAGATTTTGGTACCCATACTTTCTTGGGTCCATAAGTGTTAGTCCTAACAATATTCAATTTATTGCCTTTTGGTAGCCACATTGATCCAGATCTTCTTTTGATGGCAAACATGTTGTACCATCTCTGTAAGATCGGATAACACCACCACAGTAGGGTATTTCCTGTGGAGTAGCATACCCTAGGCCAAATATACTTGAACCATGTCTTTGAGAACCAATGATTTAATCTAATCTTTTCTGTTCATTTGTAAATTTATGCACAGTATTTTTTAAATCAGTGATTTCAGATTTCAATTTTTCATTTTCATTTATCAGTTCATCATTATTACATTTCCAATCTTCAACATGTAGATTTTCAAGTTCAGTATGTGCTTCTTCTAAACATGCAGTTAAATGCTTAATTTCCTTTTTATACTTTTTGCATTTAACATATAAATTGTCAACAGTAGACAAAAGAATATTTACATCTAGGTTATCATTGTCTACATCAGAATCACTTTGAGATGAAGTGGAACATACCTCTTGTGCATAAAGAAAGTATATAAAGAGGGCATGCATATAGGGGGAGAGCCTATAACTTGCTATTGTAAATCAGAGAACCTCCATACAAATAGGGGGAGAGCATGTGGCAGCAATTATAAATATTAATTGCACATTTATAGATTGCTACATTAACTATTAGCATTTCACTATTTTTAGTTTTTACAGATGATGCAGAAATTAAACAAGACAAAGAAAGAAATAACACAAATCAGGAGAGCAATTACTAACTTCTCAGATGTTAAAATGTAAACAACTGGTATTAGACAAGGTTTGAAGAAATTGTCACTTCAATTGATATTGTGCTTGAATAAGAAAGAAGAAAAGCAGTACAACATCAAAGGAAAAGAAGAAAATAGACTGCAATGATAAAAATATCTCAACATTTGAGATCCACACACCAACAGTCAACATTTGATGGAAAATCAAAATTAGTATTCAAAGATATTGATGCATTTGATTCCTTTAACAAGTTGATATCAGACAGGATCATAGAAATCAGAATATTGGATACAAATTTAATGACAAAAAGGGGGAGAAGAAAATTCAGCAAAAGAAAATTGTGGAACTCCTTTTATCTAATGACAAAAAGGGGGAGAAGAATATAGAAAATTACATAGAAGGCAGGGGGAGCATTCCCAACACACAGATAGGGGGAGAATTTAACTTCATTGCATTATATTCATTGTAAATCTTTACTTTACTTAGTTTCTATGTGATTGAATGTATAGTAACAATCTAGGGAGTGAAATACATGTAATTTAATGTAAAAGATTTTGTCATTATCAAAAAGGGGGAGATTGTTAGGACCCTAGTATTTTGATAATGCAAAAACCTATGTGAGGAAGCCAAATTGTATTTCATAGATATGATAGCTCAGGAAAAGATCAGAAGGCAGACGAATAATTACAGGTCTAAGTATCTGAAGAGTAAGTTTAAAGCAGCAGCAACACTATTGGACAATTAGAAGAATAACTATCCGAAATCATAAAGCCTTCGGAGAGTTATGAAAGGTAGTTGGTTGAATGATCAGAGAGTTAAAGAGTTAACTATCTGAAAGCAAAAGGAAAATCGAAAAGTTAGAAAGGCTAACTATCCGAAACTTAAGTCATTCAATTTCCCACATGCAGAACTCCAAAACAGAAGCTTAAATGAGTTTTTGGAGAGTTAGAAAGCTAACTATCTGAAAAACAGGAAGTTTCGGTGAGTTGTAGTTATAACCATCCGAAACTTAAGTTATCTTATTATGCACGTGCAGAATTAAGAAGACAACAGTTTGAAGCTCAAAAGGAAAATTGGAGAGTCATTGTAGCTAACCATCCGAAAAGTCAAGAGAGTTTCGGTGAGTTACAGTTATAACCATCCAAACTTAAGTCTCATCACATGTATGACTTAAAACTCACATGACAAATGAACTTAAGTGGATTTTCGGTGAGTTACGATCATCCTTTGGAAAGTTACACTATTAACTATCCGAAAGTTTGAGAAGATTGGAAGGTTATCTTGAAATACCTTTCCAAATGGTAACTTACCATATTTGGATCTGCAAACTCAGCAAGTACAGCAAAATAAATCCATTAAGGAGAAAATATGATTGTTGGATGTTCAATAAATATAATCAGATCATTTAGTATTTAGTAAGAGCTGAGATGTGAGATTACAGATACAATTACATACAGAGATATAGTATACATTGCAGATCAATTACTGATATAGAAGAAAACTCAATTCAGTTTAACAAAAGAATTGATTGAAAGCTGGATATACAAGAAGATTCTTCAAGCTCTCCATGTGTTGAAAGTTTGATCCAAGAAGGATCATTTTGTTCGTGGCTTCAACCTTAAAGCTTCATCCAGTTGTTGGTTTGAGTTTCGACCTGAAAACTCAAGAGGTTAGTTTTCTGGAGTTTATACCTAAAAACTTCTATGTGGTTGGTTAGAGCTACAACCAGAAAGCTCAAGTGGTTGGTTCTTGCTTCGACTTGAAAGCAAGTGTGTAAGTGTTGGTTGAAACACGTAGTGAAGCCCAAGTGATCCTTGGGGGTGGACTAGCCGAGTTGGTGAACCACCTAAAATTCCCTTGTATTTCTTACTTTATTTCCGATGTGCATGTTTATTTATATCTGATTAGTACTTGCGCAAATAGATTAATTAAATTAGTTAGTAAAGTTAAAAATAGGCCTAAATACTCACTGTTCACCATTCACCCCCCTTAATTGACTTAATTCTATATCATGGCCTTGTCATTGGTAGACATTTTTAATCAAAATGTTATCTACCATGTGTGCTTTACCATTTAAGTACTTCAATCTATTTAATAATGGCACACTAGGATTGATAGCTAAACAGTCTTTTATTTCCTTTTTTGTCCACTTGATTGTAGTTGTGCTCTCTAGAATTTCTATTCCTTCATTTTTCAATCCAAAATTTTGTGGAGAAGCTCTAGTGTAATCTGTACATTAACTTCTTCCATGCTAGAAATTAAATTTCCTTCTTCCTCTCTCAAGTTTGCATAAAAACAAGGTACTAAATTTTCATATACAGCATGCCCTCTCTATTGAGAAATAAATTGTAGTAGACCTTAGAACTCAAATAATTCTTTAATGTCATTTATGCCATCCTAGTTTACTGGTCTACTATATATAATATCATAACCCATAATCTCTTGATATTTATTATATGCTTCTTAACTCCAAAAGTGAACTTCATTTAGAACTATTGCTTTAGCCAAGTCAAGAATTTGAATTTGTTGCTCTAGAAGGGTTTGTTCTTGAATTTCTTCTTCAATTTGCTGAACTTGAGTTTGTTGGAAATGATCTGAAGATTCCTACATTTCAGCTCTTCTTTCTATCTGTGGTGGAGAGCTGGTAGAACTCTCCACTCTTCTTTTTTGAATTCTTTCAATAATTTGCTGAAGAGTCTCTCCCTCTTTAATGGAATCTATCGAGTCATTTTCTTCTTATTCCATATGTTCTTGTTTAGCTTCTTCTCTTTCTTCTTCCTCTTGACTACCAATCTACATTGTTATTGTTCTTTTTGATTTTGTGGTAGATTGGGATGGAGTCACGGGCAAATCAACTTCTGCCCTAACTTCAGTTTCTTCTCTTTATACAAGCTGTAGACTAATTTTAGCCTATTTTTCTTTTTCTCTTTACTCTTGTTGCTGCTGCTCCTACTCCTCAGATTCGGATAGCAGATCTACAAAAATGAGCTCTTTAGGCCCTTCTGATAGTCTAGGCTCAAGTTTAATCTCTGTTTGAACTTTAGGCACTATCTCTTTTCCTTTCCTTCTTCTAAATAGTTGTGCTTGGTCTTCCTCTTCCTCCTTTGAGATTAAATCTACAAAAATAGGCTCTATAGGCCCTCGAGCCATAGGTACTAACTCTTCTTGTTTTACTTTTTCTATAATTACTAGTCTCGAAGGACCAGCTTCAGTTTCTCTTGTAGTAGGTATGGTAGTGACTTTTTGATGCTGTTCAACTTTAATTTAATATTAGGCCTTCGACTTTTCTGCAGCCCTCCTTTTGTGAAGTGCATCAAACACCAAATGTGCTTTAGTTACTACCAAATCTTCTAATTCTCCTTAGTTTTTTCCAACTCAAACTAGTTCTTCAAATTCTTTCAACTCTTCTTTAGTAGAAGGCCCCATAACTACCACCATTTCTAGTGGTTTAGGTGGTGGAACCAAAGGTCTTGCTTGTTCTACTACTACAACTGGCATTTCTGCTACTAGTTCTTCAACTGCCTTCCTCTATTGCTGTTGCCAGATTTCCCACCAGGCATGTCCAGCAATATGTCTTGTAAACCAGAGTCGTGTCTTACACCGAATTAATTCTAGGGCAACCTCGTTATTTGGTTTAATTTTTCTTTCTCTATTTACAACAACTTCTGTTGCTACTTTAATCCTTGTTTCTACAATCTGAGGTATGCTAATATCTAAATCTACCAAAATTTTTCTCTAGTAGAAGATGTCAGATTCTACCTTTTCTTGTTCTTTTTCCCTTGTCGTGTTCTTGATCTTCTATCTAGTATTCCATTCCTTAGATTCTTTGAGAAATCTCGTGGTGTCAACTTCCTCCTAGAACTCAGGCGTCACCTTGTCTTTGTGGCATTACGGAACGAAACGAAATTGCTCTGATCTCTATTGTTCTAAGTTCTAAATGATTTCTGCAAATAATGCCCCCAAATCCTAAGTTTTAGTATAAATAAACCCTAAGTTATTGGTGGGTAATCGGGTCATTTTCCCGCATAAACTCTCACTCTCTCACTTACCTCTCCGTGGAGTTATGGCTAACTCCATGGACTAAGTCTGTGGACTTAACTACAATACTCTGTTGAGTTATAGTTAACTCAACGGAGTAAGTTCGTTAGCTTATCCTAGACTCAATAGAGTAAGTTCGTTGAGTTAAGTGTAACTCAATAGACTTCTTGTTGTATTTAAACTTGATCATTCAGTCAACTCGCTATGACACGATTCTAAAAAAAAACTCACCTCTAAACTCACCGAAATTGGAAATGAAGAGAAATAGGAAGAAAGAACACTGAAGATATAAGATTTACGTGGTTCAGCAACAACTTACGTCTATAGAGAGTTGAGGGTTCTACTATGAGCTTCGACACAATCAATCGCATGTTTTGCAACATCATAAAGGTTTATATACTACCCAACCTAGGGTTAATAAGCCTTTAATTACACTTGAGCCATTATAGTAGAGAAAAAATGCTTTAGAGAAGGAACTCTCAATTTCGAAGCCTTATCTTCCTATCTTTCCGAAATCTATAACACTTCAGATAGTTATAGAGCTTAATGTAAAATGTTGATTTGTGCATTTTATATATGTTAATTCATGCATATTAAGGATTATAAGTCATCATTATATATGTTCTTATAAAGGATTACATGAAAATCATATTTTTAGACATATGCATGAATTAGGGATTAAATAGTTGATAATGTACAAATTTATCCTTTATCAATTAAACACCTAGTCAATAGCCCTTGTTTTAGACATGATTTTTATAATTCTTCAATATATGACTTTATATACATTGTATGATTGCCAAATCACTTAAATATGATGTTAAACTAAAGAACTTTAAGTAATTCATGTATGCACATGTGAAGAAGTTGTGGACCAAAACTTTCCTAATTTGGCAACTTTCCATATATGGTAACTCATGCATGCATGTAAACTACATTTGCATCATATGATTTATATTCAATGTATATGTGCATCCAACTTGGTTTTCAGTTTTATAGGTCAATAAATCATGAAATCAAGGTGGATCAAAGAGGAAAAAAATGTGGGCCATTAGATGCAACTTATTGGAGCTCAAGCAACAAAAGCCTAGAATATTTAAAGTGTTTGACCACTCAATTGTAGACTATATCCTCCTCTTCCAACACATTGCAGCTGACGGTTCCAGCCATTCCATCATCTCCATCCAGAAAGTCCCATCTTTCCCTTAATCTTGAACAAGCTCCCTTCAAGAATGGTGAGCTTTGGCGTCTTCCACTCCTCCTAGAAGACACCTTCTCTTCAATTCAGACGGCCATACGTTAGGATCTCCTTGGGCGTTCATCTTGGTGGATTGGGAGGCTCGTGTGATTGATTTGGAGTGGAGCAAAAGGTTAGGATCTTCAAGGTTGAGTCATCGGAAGCATCATTCTTAGACGTGGAAGCCAAAGTTGTGGGTCTTGAAGGCAAGATCTTGAGGACGTGCACCATTCTTCTTTAAGCAACCCTAGAAGCTTCACTTGGATGTGCTATAGGTGGTGACAGCCCTGTGGAGCATCGATTTCAAGGACTTTGGGGAGTTATTGCTTGAAGAAACGTGGAAGATTAAAAGGTATGATGGAAAGGAGAGATCCTCATACTAGCTTTCATGTTTTACAATTTTATATGTATGAGTATAGTTTGAGTATGTGGAAGAACGAAATTCTATGCATAAATCTTTGTTTCAAATGTTATAAATTAAAGATCATATATTTTTTTGATGTTAATTGATATAAGAATTGAGTTCATATCATATGTATAGTGTGAATGAATGCGATGATGTGAATTGTGAAGGTAGTTTTCCGTTTCTTAGATGGCCAGAATGTTAGTAGCTTTTGTTCAAATTGTATCTACTTGTTCGTCATTTCTAAATTCCATTTTTTATTTTCTTTTGTAAGTATAATGAGTGTAGAACAAGTTTACAAAGTTTTAGAATTTTTTAGAATGTTTTCCGAAGAGTTTCGATTTTATTTTGTAAAGGTATCAGCGGTTTTGAGTCTCTGTCGAGTGCTAGTTTTGAGCTCGACGCCTATGCTGTGCTTGTGTCATGTATTTTGTGGAATTCAGTTTTGTAAATTTTCCTTGTTAGTGTAACGGATCTACTTTCAAGGCACACTTATTTTGTAGCATTTCATAAAGATTTGATGGAGATTTGATTTTTGCACCAAAGGTGCATTTTTGGAAAGTTTCCATAACCGTCTGTGACCCTTTCTTAAATAAGATATTGCTAGTGTTTTAATTTGAGTTAATCTATGAAGTCACTGCCATTTTAAAGATATTCCGATGATCTTTCCAACTGTTAATTATTCTAGATTTTTAAACATTCAATTTGGAAGTTATTAGAGTTAAAAGTCGAGCATAAATTCTTTGATTTCAAGATTAATACTCATTGATTTCTTAAATATCTTTTCATAACTTAAGAATTAATTAGATTTTGGGGTAATCTTATAAACCTTAATTGTGCTACGAATTTTGTACATTAATATTAAGTAATTAAAGTTTAATTATGAGTTAGTTTAATGTGGATATTTAATTAGATAATCATTTTAATAAAATTATTTAAGACAAACTCCTTGTGGATTCGACTCGTACTTGCACATGCTTATTACAATGGGCACCGTGTGCTTGCAGTTATAAATGTAAAATTTATGCTTTTACCATTAATTTAACAACACATAAAAGCGTTGCAAGTTTTTGGCGCCGTTGCCGGGGAGTTTTGGTGCTTTAAATTGATTTATTAGATGATTTGCAAGATTTAATATCCTTTATATTGTTCTAGTTTTGTTGTTTTAGTTGAGTTATTGCTTTTCTTTGTTTGTTTGCAAAGAAATGGATACATGGATTGGCCGTTCTATGTGTTCAATTCTTTATTATCTGAATTACTTGTTACATGTTTAATTCAAGTTTATAATTTGGTAACAAGTAGCTTAATGGAGTAATGATAATCTTTGTGTACAAATTATTAAGATAGAATCTGTCTGTCTGGAAATTTAAATATTTTTGATGTGCACGAGATTAGAACTCATTTTTATGATATTTTTCCTGAAATACTTGGATTCTGAGATTTTTTTTGAGTACTTATGCATAAAATTTTGATTAGTATGTTAAAAGATAAAAATCTTAGAAAACAGGGATGTTTTACAGAATTCTAGATAGGTTTCTGCTAATGAATTTTGAAAATATAATATTATGAAAGTATTTAAAATTTAATTCAGTGATTTTTTCCAGAAACTAGATGAAATTATCTTTCCAACGAGTATTTACATGTTTCATTTGGAGTTATGTAGAATTTTGTGTGAATTGTTAAAGTTGGCATATTAGATTTAATCAATATTGTGAAGATCAGATAGTTAAGGGCATAACTATCTGACCCTCATGACAAAATTGGATAGTTATAACCAAAACTATCCAATTTTGCCTCTGATCGGAGGGTTACACCCATAACTCTCTGATTGTACAGTAAAATTGGATAGTTAGGGTGAGCTATCCGATATCTATCGGATGGTTATTTTTTGGTGCAGAACAGTTTTATCTAAACTCTTATATTTGAAACTGCAGATACATGTTTGAATAAAAATTATTTTTAAAATTTTTCTATGAAACTACAAGAGTTTACCCTTCCACCAATGTATTATACGTTATATTTGAAATTATATACATTTCTGGAGAATTTTTCTAAGATGATGTGTTCTGCAGATTACGAATTTGAGTTGTCTAAGGTTTTACATAATTTTGATAATACTTCAATTTTGGAAATTTTTGTCTCTAATTTTTATTAGAAACTAGAAGTAATTACCTTTCAGACAAGTATTTATTTGTGAATTTTGGAGATGTATAAATTTCTGTGTGATTTTTTCAAATTGAGATATTAAGCTTTCAACCAAATCAGAAGGTTTCCCTCTAACCTTCCGAAATTTTTTTGCCATTTCGGAAGGTTAGGTAGTTAACCTTCTGAAATTTTCATATATTTCTGTTCTTCGGAAGGTTAACTAGTTAACCTTCGGAAATTTTGCCTTTCCGGAAGGTTAGGTGGTCGGAAGGTTAGGTGGCTAACCTTCCAAATTCCCTATGGGTGCAGTTTTTTCTGGTATTTCTTTTTATCTGCATGCTTATAATCAAAACTGTAATTAAATGTTGAGTTAAAAATTATTTTTGTAATTTTTCCTTGAAACTACAGTATTTTATCTTTCAAAAAAGGTATTATACGTTGTATTTAGATTTATATAAATTTTTGGAGAATTTTTCTAAAATGACATGTTCTGCAGATTACGAATTCTGAGTTATCTGAGTTTCACACGATTTTGATAATACTTCAATTTTGGAAATTTTTTTCTCTGATTTTTCATAGAAACTAGAAGTAATTACCTTTTAGAAGAGTATTTATTTGTGAATTTACAAGCTATATTAATTTCTGTAGAAAACTTTTAATCCAAGGTAGTACAGTTTAGTTTCAGAAATTCCATGACTACTTGTTTTAGATGAAACTAAGATTATATACAATGTTTGTGAGACATATGCTTTGCTGTTTGTATGTAGAATTTAGTGGCATGATAATAGAATAGTCACTGAATGAATCTACGAAAAAATAAGTTTCAAGTAAAAGAAAAAAATAATTGTTTATCAATTTCTCTATTATGTTGCAGATTTACTTAAATCACTTGAAGATTGTGCTTGATTGAATACATTTGGTTTGTTCATTTAGTTGAAAATTTGCATGCCATTATAGATAAATATTTAATTTATAATATGGATGAATTTAGTTTTGATTTGACACCTACATGTTCCAAATGCAAATTGAATAATCACATTGATGCTAATTGCCCATTTTATATGCTAAATAGCAATGTAGGTGCATGTTCTAGTTCTAATGTTAGCCTATCTATGCCAAATTTAAATTATAATGCTGATGCTTATGACACTAGTAGCTATAGTTGTGAAATTAAAATGGAAAAGCCTATAGGAAATATTCCCTATGCTTAATCTTCAATCAACTTAGCTAAGACAATTGTTGATCTTAACACCTCTATGGATTTATTAAACTTAGCAAAAGCCTCTAGTGCTCCCGTTGACATAGATGGTTATGAAAACATAGATTTAAGATCAACATCCTTGGTTGAGGATGAATCAATTGAAACTTATGTTGCTTTAAGGTTTGGGAGAGAGGTGAGCATTCCTGAAAAGGAAACTCCTTCTCTTGTATCAATGAGTGTTCTTATAGATGATTTAGGTTCATCCAATCAACTGAATAAAGAATCTGAAAATGAAATTTTATTGGGTGATAAAAAGGGTAAAGGTAAGTTATCTGAGGTAAGTATCCCTTTAGAAAGTCAACCTGCCCCTTTTCCCCATAGATTAAGAACTCCACATAAGGTTATTGATCAGAATATTAAGATGAGAGAAATCTTTGAATAGGTTAGGATTAACATTCCATTACTAGATGCAATAGAGCAAATACCTGCCTATGCCAAGTTTTTAAAGGAGTTATGTACAAAGAAGCGAGCTAGGAAGACACCTATGAAAGTGTACTTAGCTAAATCCGTTAGTGCCTTTTTCTGCCAAGGCTTGCCTAAGAAGTTTAGTGATCTAGATACTCCAACCATCTCTTGTACAATTGGAGATGCCTATTTTGATAGAGCATTGATAGATTTGGGAGCAAGAGTAAATGTTATGTCATCTAGTGTTTATGTGAACCTAGGACTTAATGGTATTCAACCCACTAAGGTTCTCATTCAATTAGCTGACCATTCTTTTAGAACTCCCTTAGGAGTTGTTGAGAATATATTGATTAAGATTAAGGATTTTGTCTATCCCATAGATTTTATTGTCTTAGAAAATCAACCTTCACCTAGTAGAAAGCAGAATGTACCTCTTATTTTAGGAAGATCCTTCCTAGCCACAACAGATGTATATATAGGATGTAAAGATGGGTCTATGCAAATAACATATGGTGATGCTAAGGTTGATTTAAATATTTTTAAATCTCACTCAGAAGTTAAAATTTTAGATAATGAAAATTTTAATGTGAGCTTATTAAACATTATGGATGAAGGTGAGGGGGTAGAAAATTATAGTTTATCTGAAGATGAAGATTATCCACCTATAGAATATGAGGTTGATCTAGCACATATCTATGACAGATGATGACATTGGTGAGAGTGATAATATTTTTGAATTAAATTACATAGAGCCTTTAGAAAGAGATTTAGGAGAGATTAAGAAACCATCTATTGTAGAACCACCTTCTCTTGAACTAAAACTTTTGCCTCATGACCTTAAGTATGCCTATTTGGGAAAAGAGAACACCTTGCTAGTTATTTTGTCTTCCCATCTTTCTAGAGAGCAAGAAGAGAAGTTGTTGGTAATTTTAAAAGAACATAAGGAGGCTATTGGTTGGATCATGGCCGACATCAAAGGAATTGACCCTAGTTTATGTCAATATAGAATTCATTTGAATAATGACATTACACCTTCTAAGGACCCACAGAGAAGATTAAACCCAAACATAAAAGATGTGGTTAGAAAAGAAATTATTAAGTGGCTAGATCATGACATCATTTATCCTATTTCTGATAGTCCTTGGGTTAGCCCTGTTCAGGTTGTCCCAAAGAAATCTGGTATCACAGTTGTAGAAAATAGTAATCATGAACTAGTCCCTACTAGAGTACAAACAGGATGGCGAGTGTGTATTGATTATAGAAAACTAAATACCGCCACTAGGAAAGACCATTTTCCCTTGCCTTTTATGGATCAAATGTTAGAAAAGTTAGTTGGGCAAGAGTATTATTGTTTTCTAGATGGTTATTCTGGATATAACCAAATTCCTGTAGCACCTTGTGACCAAGAGAAAACCACATTCACATGTCCCTTTGGTACTTTTGAATTCCAGCGCATACCCTTTGGTTTGTGAAATGCTCCTGCAACTTTTCAAAGGTGTATGACTGGAATCTTTTCGAACATGATTGATAACTTCTTAGAGATTTTTATGGATGATTTCTCTATGTCAGGATCTTCCTTTGATATTTGTCTTAAGAATTTAGAATTGGTTTTAAAAGAAGTATAGAGAAAAATTTGGTTTTAAATTGGGAGAAATGCCACTTCATGGTGCAACATGGAATTTTGTTGGGCCATGTTGTTTCTAAGAATGGGTTGGAAGTAGATAAGGCCAAAGTAGACTTGATAGCCAACCTACCACCCCCTAAATCTGTTAAGGATATAAGAGCATTTTTGGGTCATGTTGAGTTTTATAGACGGTTTATTAAAGATTTTAGTAAGATTGCCCGTCCTTTAACTAGTTTATTATCAAAGGATCATAAGTGTGAATTCTCTAGAGAATGTCAAGATGCCTTTGATAAGCTTAAGGGAGTCCTCACCTCAACCCCTATTGTGTATCCACTCGATTGGTCTCAACCATACGAGTTGATATGCGATGCATCAGATTATGCAATTGGTGCTATGTTGGGGCAAAGAATTGATAAATTACCTAGGGTAATCTATTATGCCACTAAGACTCTTAATGCAGCCCAATTGAACTATACAGTTATTGAGAAAGAATTTTTAGTTATAGTTTTTGCTCTTGAGAAGTTTAGATCTTATTTGTTAGGCTCTAAGGTTATCATTTTCACTGATCACTCTACCATTAAATATTTATTAGCTAAAAAAGATGCCAAGGTTAGATTAGTTAGATGGATTCTTCTCTTGCAAGAATTTGATATTGAGATAAAAGATAAGAAAAGACGTGAGAACGTTGTTGCTGACCACTTGTCTCGTATTGTCACGCCCCAAGGGGAGTTACCCATTGATGAATCATTTCCTGATGAGCAGTTGATGGCTATAACTCCAATCCCTTGGTTTGCAGATATTGTGAATTATCTTGTGACAAAACGACTACCTAGCAATTGGTCAAGGCAAGATATTAAGAGATTTTTAGCTAAGGTCAAAGAATTTTATTGGGATGACCCCTATCTTTATATGTTAGGTCCTGATTTGATTTTGAGGAGATGCATTCCAGATATGGAAATTCATAGTGTGCTATCTTTTTGTCATGACCAACCTGCTAGTGGTCATCTTAACCCTATTAAGACTAGAGCTAAAGTTCTTCAATGTGGTTTTTTCTAGCCCACATTGCATAAGGATGCATACTTCTATGTTAAGAATTGTTTGGATTGTCAAAAAGTAGGAAGATTGACTAGAAGAAATATGATGCCGCTTGGTTTAAGAAAATACTTCAAGTGGACAAAAGGTTAGCAAAAATTTACAGTGAATACTTCTTTCCTGAAGGAATACTAAATGAAGTTAGATTAGAACTTCATAACACTAATGCCAGTATTAAATACATGGGTATTCAAAGCAAGTTTGATAGGGAATACCAAATGAAATGTGTTGAGATTGCATTTTTGGAAAAGTATGCAAAATATATGGAAAAAGGTGTAGGTTCATCAAATAGAATTCCTCAAACTCCTCTAAGTGGTACACGACTACAACCATTTGAGGAAGAACATGAATCTTCTATACCTACTCCTTTGTACTCAAAAGAAGTAGAATCAAATATTGTTGTAGATAAAAGAAAAGTTGAAGGACTTCGAAAGGCCGTAACAATAGAAAGTGCTTTAGAAGAATTAAAGCAGAAAACTTTTATAGAACAATTTCAAAAGAAAATAGCAATACTTGAAGAGGAGAAACAAAAGTGTTATGGAAGAAGAAAAATCAGAAAAATTATGTCTAAGGAAACAAAGTTTACTAGAAAAGGAAAATCAGATGAGCATTTATTTCCAAAGGACAATGTATGTCTAGACATTGTTCCTTATAGTGCATCTGATAAACTCATCAGTTCCGAGCATACTGAAACTAATGAAGATAATGAGACTTTATTTTCTCTTGCTAGAAAACTTGAGAAGAAATCCAAGTCAAATATAAGCTCAAGTTTTTCTATTAGTACAAGTCCTGATGATGTAGAAATTGAAAAATTAGAGCATCAGGCAACTGACATTGAACAAGTTATTGCAAATATAATTAACAATGTTGAGGCAGTAACTAGTTCACAGGTTGAATTGTTTGGAGTAGCGGATATTGAAAAAGTTAAGACTCTAGAAGAGCTTAATGTCAACCGGCCTTCTTCAGAATCTATAGAAGTAGAGTCTGAGAATTCACAGTATGTATCAATGGAGATATCTGTTGAACAAAATGAACAATTACAGATAGATACACCAGCTATGGAATTTGTGGAAAAATTGAACTCTGATCATTCTATAGAGACTGAATAAATGAATGTTGAGCATATTGAAGATGTTCCTTACAATGTTGAAGCTAAACAATCAAGTTTACATACGCAGCTTCAAGAAAATATTTTCATAGAGGAACAACATGACATTCATTTTGAAGAAGAAGTTCCTGAAGATGAATTAAACTCTGAATCAAGGCTTCAGGTATCACCTTCTTTGTGTATAATATTACAAATTCAAGGTAATTCAATTTATTTTAGATCTGAGGAAGTAGTGTAGAAATACAATAATCTGATTACATGTCAGATTCTGCATGCTTGACCAATAAAATTCAGAAATTTGATTGATATAAGAGATCTATTTGAGTATCAAGGCCTCATTCAATTCTTGCTAGTTGGAACGAAATGGAAGCAATACAAAGAGCTTATTGCAGCTTTTTATAGCAATCTGGTCAAGAATGAAAATATATTGAAAACTCAAATAAATAAACAGGAGTTCATATTGTGTCCTGAATTAATTTTTGAAGTTTTGGGATTAAAGAATGAAGGTGTTGTTGTTACAAACAAATTTGACATGGTTAGACAACTAGAATGGGACGCTCAGTCTTTATCACAGATTCTAGGTGTATATATAGAAATGAGACTCATGGAAAATCTAAATGTAGAGGTAAGGTTTATTGCAAATATATTGCATGCCAATTTATTTCATAGAGTTGAACACAATATGGAAGTCAATAGAAGCTGTTTATATGGTTATTATAATTTAAAAGATACTTAGGTAATTATTGACATCTGAAAGTTTTATTTCTGAGAGGTGAATTTTACATAAACAATAGAAATAAACTTAAGTGAACTTAAGTCAACAAACTTGTTTGTTGAATTAAAAGTTAACCCAACGAAGGTGCTTTGTTGAGTTAAATATATTTCGAAATTGTTATAATATGGTGTTTGGATCTCCAGCACGGCACCAGAAAACTTGTTTGGATCTCCAGCAACGTGCTAGAAAAACTTGGATTTGTTAACTTCTGTTTTTACTTAGTTAATTTATCTTTATGCCTATATCACTGAATTCCTTTTTAGAAGTAAACAAACAACCTTTCACACAAATTAGATATTAATTCCAATTTGTATTTTAACTGCAAGTGCACAGTGTCTATTGTATTAGTGTGCAAGTACAAGTCGATCCCATAGGGAATTGCTTAAGAATTGCGAATTGTTCCGTTTTTAACAATCAAATTTATATATTCAATAAGCTCTCCGTTGAGTTATAGTTAGCTCAACGGACTAAGTTCGTTGAGTTATGGATAACTCAACGGACTAACCTCGTGGACTTAAGTTAACTCCACGAGCTTGTCTTTCCTATTTAATACTGCTATTTATAGAGGAATTTGGCCAACCATTGGGCGGTTCCACAAATTGTAAATAACATCAATTAAGCTCTTTAATGTTAGTAAACACTGGATTTATCAGTAGGCAATACTAACATTTAGATAATTCAAATAGTAACCATTAAAATCTTAAAATCTATTAAACGAACCAATTTCAGTAAACTGTAAAACTAAAACAAACATAAAACAATCACAACACTAACAAAGATAACATTAATCATGATACAAAACAAACAATACAATACCCAAATACAAAATACAAACACAGATAAGTTGTTTTTGGTATTTTTGTTTTGATATGAGCATGAAAATGGGCAAAAGGTGAAATGTAAAGTAATCTCAGTTGACAGTAAATACTTCCGTCACTACATGCGACACGATTACACCACTGAAAATTAAACCACTTACAATTCTGTCTCCTCTCCTTATAGAATCGCAAGTCCAGAATTGCAAGATGATCTCCTCTTCAGCATACATGCATCAACTTGAAGCCAAGGCTAGAAGTTTTACGATCTCTTGAGATATGAGTCGGCACTTGGTGAAAGTGGCTTCCCTTCCTACGACGCGATCACTCCTCACAATGGTTGTCAGGCACTATGTTTAGCTCGGAATCGACCCGACATCAGGAAAGTATCCTCACAGAGCTCCGATGGTTCGTGATTATGGTGGTGGTGGTGATGGTTGGTGTGGTACTTCAGAGAATTGCCGACGCTGCCTACAGAAAGCTCGGTGATCCTCCTCTGCACATACTGGCCACACACATCGGCCACCGCCATGCTGTTTTTTTTCTTCTTTTCTTTTATATTTCTTTAGTGGTAACTACTTCTGCTTGAATGATCGGTTAGATTTCCTTCATTCATATCAATGACGATGATTTCCTCTTTCTTCAATGAGTGAATTCCTACGTGATACATGCGATCGTGGTTTTTTTCTTCCAAATGTTCTGTTCTTGCAACCACTATAGTGGCATATTAGAAAATAAATGGTCCGTGGAGTTATAGATAACTCAATGGACTTGCTTCGTTGATTTAACTATAAAACACGTGCATAAATTTAACTATCTAATGCTTAGGTGCATTTTGGATACTTAAGAATTTCATATCCTGCAATTTACCGATAGTTTAGAAATTCACTAAATTAACATTAGTTCCCCGAAATTAAGCAGATTCTTTCATTAAAGCATATAATAGTGCACTTATAACAAAATAGCTTAATTCTCATATGATAAGCTAAATATTATGCAATTAACCATCATTTAACCGTTAATATTATGCACTTTTTCATTCTAAACATATGGTTTTGTCATCATCAAAAAGGGGGAGATTGTTGAGTATTTTGTTTTGATATATGTGCTGAATGAAAGTAATCATATTTGCTCAATTACTATTGCTTGTAAAAGGAAATTAAGTACATCAATTAATATAGAAAAAGTTTACTGATATAAATACTTGTCTATATTGGATCTCAAATTATAGTAAGTTAAATAACTAGTCATTTCATTGTATTAATTTCTCATTTAACTAAATGTTAAGTTAACGTGTGTTTTTATTGAAAAGCATGATATGCTTTAAAGTTATATCTTCTATATCATGAACAGTGCAAGTTTAGACAACTCGTTAAGTTAGAGTGTTATTTGTATAGAGGTCACGTGAGAACTCGTTAAGTTAGAGGCTTAAAGGTTAAAATAGGTCACGTGAGAACTCGTTAAGTTGGTGAGTAAAAGAAGAGACGAACTCGTTAAGTTAGTGTAGTATATGTGGTGAAATTATAAGTTACAAATGTTATATTGTATCACGTGAGGTGCGCATGTTTAACTCGTTAAGTTAACATAACTAAATACGTTGAGTTGTTATATTGAACACTAAGGAAACACATTAGGTTAGCGTTATAAACTTAAGTTGTTATTTTTGCACGTGGTAAAATTCTTATTATAAAAACATTTGTTTATTGTTGAATCGGTGAGTTAATGTTTTTTAGAAACTTACAACCGTAACTATCTGAAAAATAAACTGTTATCTGTGAGTTAGCATTTAACCTTCCAAAAGAAAGGTTAAGCTAGTTCGTTGAGTTATTGTAACACCATAGAGATGGTTTGTTGAGTTAGCGTAACACCACGAACTTAGTTCGTTGAGTTAGCTACAGTACTTGTCACATGAGTTGGCACATAAGGAACTCATTAAGTTAAAAACGTTAAGTTACATATCTACTTGTTTTACTCGTTTAGTTAACATTAAAGTAAAGACTTCTTATTACACTTGATGAATGATTTTGGACGAGAAAGTTTATTTTACAGGAAATTTTTCAGAGATCTAGGATTGATGATTAAAGAAAATTTGAAATGTAAACATGGGTCAGAACGTGTGTATTTCGATGAAGGAAAAAGAAAAGACGTGAAGAAGTGGAAGACTGATAGCGATTAAACGTGGAGGATATGCATGAAATGAAGATACAGTATAAAAGGCAAAGAATTCTCGTTGATCAGTTATCCCTGCACACCAAACGAAAAATCTTTTCAGGGATCAAAAACACCTCTTCGAGGAAAAGCTCTCAAGTGGAAGAAAGTTTAGTGAAGCAGAAAAGGTTAGAATTATGTCACTAAAGATTTGAAGTATTAGGAGAAAGCAAATTCGGTGAAGTAGAGAAAAACTAGATATTTGTCACTAAAGAATTGTTGAAGAAGAAAGAGAAGAAGAAGAAAGATCTCAAATAGGGAGAAATGTTTTAAATTCTGCAAATTAGTTTTCTCTATTTGTAGTTATGACATTGTATAGATGAAACATGGTATCGATATATAATTGCATCTACAATTTCTAAGGAGAATTGAATTGTATATTGTAATTGAAACCTTGAATAAAAATGATTTTATGAAAATAGTATCTCGACTTGTTTTTAAGTTTTAAAGTTTCAATTATAATCGAAAATGTTGAAAAACACAATTCACCCCCCTCTTGTGTAGCCATACGATCCTACATCTAACCTCTATATGCTTTGCTCTAGAATGTAATACAAGATTTTTGGAAAGATTTATTGTAGAATTACTGTTACAATAAATCTCAATTGTATCATAAGATAATCCAAAGTCTTCTAAAGTTTGCCTTATCCACAGAATCTGAGTGCAACACAGTGCAGCAGCAACATATTCAGCTTCTGTAGTTTAAAATGCTACACAGTTTTTCTTTTTACTAAACCATGACACCAAGTTATTTCCCAATAATTGATGTTGAGTATTTTGTTTTGATGATGTGTGCTGAATGAAAATAATCATATTTGCTCAATTACTATTGCTTGTGAAAGGAAATTAAGTACATCAATAATACAGAAAAAGTTTACTGATATAAATACTTGTCTGTATTGGATCTAAAATTATATTAAGTAAAATAATTAGTCGTTTCATTGAATTAATTTCTCATTTAACTAAACGTTAAGTTAACGTGTGTTTTTATTGAAAAGCATGATATGTTTTAAAGTTATATCTTCTGTATCATGAACAATGCATGTTTAGACAACTCGTTAAGTTAGAGTGTTATTTGTATAGAGATCACGTGAGAACTCGTTAAGTTAGAGGCTTAAAGGTTAAAATAGGTCACGTGAGAACACATTAAGTTAGTGAGTAAAAGAAGAGACGAACTCGTTAAATTAGTGTTGTAGACGTGGTGAAATTATAAGTTACAAATGTTATATTGTATCACGTGAGTTACGCATGTTTAACTCGTTAAGTTAACATAACTAAATACGTTGAGTTGTTATATTGAACACTAAGGCAACGCATTAGGTTAGCATTATAAAACTTAAGTTGTTATTTTTGCATGTGGTAAAATTCTTATTATAAAAACATTTGTTTATTACTGATTCGTTGAGTTATTTGTAACACAACGGAGATGGTTTGTTGAGTTATCTGTAACACCACGGAGATGGTTCATTGAGTTAGCATAACACCACAGACTTAGTTTGTTGAGTTAGCTACAGTACTTGTCACATGAGTTGGCACATGAGGAACTCGTTAAGTTAGAAACGTTATGTTATATATCTACTTGTTTTACTCATTTAGTTAACATTAAAGTAACGACTTCTTATTACACTTGATGAAAGATTTTGGATGAGAAAGTTTATTTTACAGGAAACTTTTCAAAGATCTAGGATTGATGATTAAAGAAAATTCGAAATGTAAACGTGGGTCAGAACGTGTGTATTTCGATGACGGAAAAAGAAAAGACGTGAAGAAGTGGAAGACTGATAGTGATTAAACGTGGAGGATATGCATGAAATGAAGATACAATATAAAAGGCATAGAGTTCTTGTTGATCAGTTATCCTTGCACACCAAATGAAAAATCTTTTTAGGGATCAAAAACACCTTTCGAGGAAAAGCTCTTAGATGGAAGAAAATTCAGTCAAGCAGAAAAGGTTAGATTTATATCACTGAAGATTTGAATTATTAGATATCAGGAAATTCAGTGAAGCAGAAAAATGTAAGATTTATGTCATTGAAGATCTGAAGTATCAGAAGAAAGCAAAAAGACTAGATATTCGTCATTGAAGAATTGCTGATGGAAAAAGAGAAGAAGAAGAAGAAAGATCTCAAACAAGGAAAAATGTTTTAAATTCCACAAATTAGTTTTTCTCTGTTTGCAGTTATGAAATTATATAGATGAAACATGGTATCGATATATAATTGCATCTACAATTTCTGACGAGAATTGAATTGTATATTGTAATTGAAACCTTGAATAAAAATGATTTTATGAAAATAGTGTCTTGACTTTTTTTGAGTTTTGAAGTTTCAATTATAATCGAAAATATTGAAAAACACAATTCACCCCCCTCTTGTGTAGCCATACGATCCTACAAGTGGTATCAGAGCTTTGCTAATAATCTTTTATATAAAATCGATACCAACTTATTTAATATCGTTATTTATTCTGCCTTCCTTGTTTTTAAATAGAAATTAATATCTGAGCATTCGTTTAACTTTCTTGATTTAAGGCTCAAGTTAAAGAGATTAAGATAAACATGTTAATTCATCAGTATGAACTCTTTAAGATGCATGAAGACGAAAGTATTTCTGAGATGTTTTCTAGATTCCTTGATATCATAAACTCTTTAAAATGCTTAGGAAAGAATTTTGAACAAAAGGATTTGGTGAGGAAAATTCTCAGATCCCTAAGTTCTAAATGGTCTCAGAAAGTGACATCAATTGAGGAATCACAAGATTTAAATGTTTATACTATAAATGAACTTATAGGAAATTTAATAGCTTATGAAGTTCAAATAAATGAATCACTGAGTCACAACAAACAAAAAATGAAGAAAGAAATAGCCTTTGAAATTAATTCTAATTCTGATATATCTACTGATTCTGATGAGGATTTGATTTTGCTGACTAGGAAATTCAAGAAAGCATAGAAAGCTAGGAAACAGCAAAGGAACAGAAATGATAAACCCTCAACGTTAAAATCACTAAATGACAAGAATTCTTCATCTAGAAAGTATTTATGTTACAATTGCAAGAAACCTGAACATCTTTCTCCAGATTGTCCTATAAGGAAAAATGAAAAGCATAGTAGGACAAATCAGAAGAAGACGGCTTAGAAAACTCAGAAAAAGTTTTACAAGAACTAGAAAAAGACTAGATATTCGTCACTGAAGAATTGCTGATGGAAAAAGAGAAGAAGAAGAAGAAAGATCTCAAACAAGGAAAAATGTTTTAAATTCCACAAATTAGTTTTTCTCTATTTGCAGTTATGAAATTATATAGATGAAACATGGTATCGATATATAATTGCATCTACAATTTTTGACGAGAATTGAATTGTATATTGTAATTGAAACCTTGAATAAAAATGATTTTATGAAAATAGTGTCTCAACAAGTTTTTAAGTTTTAAAGGTTCAATTATAATCAAAAATGTTGAAAAACACAATTCACCCCCCTCTTATGTAGTCATACGATCCTACAATTCACATGTGCCATTGATACTTTTTCTATCAGATTTAGATCCTACGTAATCAGCATCAGTATATCCTATAAGATCTATTGAACTATCCTTAGAATAATACAGTCTGAAGTTTTTAGTTCCTTGTATATATCTAAATATTCTTTTAACAACAATTGAATGTAATTCTTTAGGATTAGATTGAAATTTAGCGCAAGCACACATAGCAAACATAATATCAGGTGTACTAGCTATCAAATAAAGTAAAGAACCAATCATACTTTTGTATTTTCTTTGATCTATTGATTTTCCTATGTCATCAATATCTAACTTTAAAGAAGTACTCATAGGAGTTCCTCGAATCCTTGTATCATTAAAATTAAATTTCTTAAGCATTTTATCTGCATATTTTTCCTAATTTAAAAATATACCTTTATCCATTTCATTAATTTGAAGTCCTAGAAAATATGAAAGTTCTCCTATCATACTCATTTCAAACTGACTAGCCATCTCTTCAGAAAATATTTTTATTAGTTTTTCAGAAGTTGCTCCAAAGATTATATCATCCACATATATTTGAACAACAATCTGATCTTTATCATCTCTCTTGATAAATAGAGTATGATCTACTTTTCCCATGATATAACCTTGTTCTATTAAAAAAGTAGATAATCTTTCATACCATGATCTAGGTGTTTGCTTCAAACCATATAAGGCTTTCTTTAATTTATACACAAAGTCAGGATTTTTAATATCTTCAAATCTAGGTGGTTGTTTTACATAAACTTCTTCATTAACTAAACCATTTAGAAATGCACTCTTGACATCCATTTGATATAATTTAAAATTCATATAACAAGCATAGGCCAATAATATTCTAATACTTTCAAACCTAGCCACAGGAGCAAATGCTTCATTATAATCTAGTCCTTCTTCCTGTGTATACCCTTGTGCAACTAATCTAGCTTTGTTTCTTATAACTTGACTAGTCTCATTTGTTTTGTTTCTAAAGATCCACTTTGTACCTATTATGGACTGATTTTCTGGTGGAGAGACTAATTCTCAAACATCATTTCTGATGAATTGATTTAGTTCTTCTTGCATTGCCACTATCCAATTTTCATTAGATAATGCTTCTTCTATATTCCTTGATTCTACCATAGAAACAAACATACACATACTACTTAAATTTACTGAAACTCTAGTTTTAACTCCCTCATTAATATTACCAATGACTTGAGTAATGGGATGTGATGAAGAATAATGCCAATATCTCTGATTTTCTTCAATATTCTCATCAACATCTAAAGGTCCACTTTCATCATTAGTTTGATCATTTAAGTTCATATTTTTGATTTTCTCAGATAAATCTTTAATTTCTCTATTGATCTCTAAATCTTTTGGGAAATTGATCATATCATCATTGTCAGCTTTAGATTGAGATTCTCTAAAAGAATTTTCATTGAAGCTTACATGGAGGGTTTCTTCAAAAGTTCTAGAAGTCTTGTTATATACTCTATAGGCTTTACTTCTAGTAGAGTAACCTACAAAATTTCCTTCATCTACTTTGGCTTGAAATTTATCCCTTTTATCCTTAGTATTAAGAATAAAACACTTATAGCCAAATGGTTTCATATAAGAAATTTTTAGAACCCTATCAAACATAATTTCAAATGGTGTTTTATTAACAAGAGGTCTTAAGTGACTTCTGTTAATAACATAACAAGCCGTACTCACTACTTCAGCCCAAAGATTTTGAGGTAAATTATGTTCATTTAACATAGTTTTGGCCATTTCCTAAAGTGATCTATTCTTTCTCTCAACAACACCATTTTGAGACGGTGCTCTTGGAAAAGAAAATCTTTGATCAATGCTATGCTCTTTATAATAATTATCCATTTGATCATTATCAAATTCCGTACCATGATCACTCCTATGTTTTTGAACAGAGACACTTTGTTCATTTTGAACTAGATTGCAAAACATTTTAAACTTTTCAAAAACTTCTGTCTTAGACGCTAGAAAATATACCCAAGTGTATCTAGAGAAGTCATCTACTAAAACAAATACATACTGTTTACCACCAAGACTCATGATTCTTGTTGGTCCAAATAGATTCATATGTATAAGTTCTAAGATTCTCTTGCTTGATATATCAGTTTTGGATGTAAAAGAGTTTTTGTGAAGTTTACCTAACTCACATGCATCACACATAAAGTCCTTTGAGTATTTAATCTTTGGTAAACCTCTCACTAAATGTTTTCTAGACAGTTTATGTAATAGTTTCATATTTATATGCCCAATCCTTCTATGCCACAGATATGCATCACTAGTTTCAACTAGCAAACATGAATTTAAATCAACTGCACCAGAAGGTAAAGATAAAATACATACAAAACCTTTTCTTTTAGCAATAAACTTGAGTTCATTTGTACTTTTATCAATAATTTTGCATACATTATCTTTAAATAATACATAATATCCATTATCAGTTAATTTTATAACACTCAACAAATTAAATCCTAGGTTTTCTACATATAGTAGATTCGAAATAACACAAGTAGGAGTTATTTGAACATTGCCCATACCTATGATTTTATCCTTACTTTTGTTTCCAAATGTAACATTTCCTTTCGTGGTATTTGTAAAATTTTTTAGTAAACTTTTCTATCCAGTCATGTGACTTGATGCTTCACTATCCAAGATCCATTTTGATGTTGTTTCCTCCTACAATACAAATTAAGAAAAACTTTTTCTTGGTACCCAATGTTGTTGAGGACCAAGTTCATTAAACACATATTTCTTCTTTTTGTTTAAAAACAGTTTAACATTATCATTTACATTCTTATTAGTTGTAAGTACTATTGATTTATCATTAGCTTCATACTCACATATAGCATTATTGCTCTTATAATCATTCTTTTTGTTTTCAGATGTAAAATAACCAAGACCAAACTGATTTTTACCAAATGTTAATTTATTTTGGTCATGCTCATACATTTCAGTAAGTTCATACCAAGATTTTGTGCTAGTATTAACATTTTCAGTACATACAAAATCTTTTTTTGCACAAGAATTTTTAGATAAAGAACATACAGAACCAGTAATTGGTCTAATACTAGTGTTTTGAATTACATACTCAGGTTTCTGAATTTTCAGTTTACTACAATTGTTTGAAATTTTAGAAACATTAGAAACTGAATTTCCAGAACAAGAAACAAGATTTTTAGAAACATTAATAGTCATGTTAGAAGTACATTTAGACAAATCACACTGATTTATATTATTGCTACATGATTCATCCCTTGAAGTACCTACTTCTACATATTTATTACCTTGTTTCATGATAAAAGGAATTTTAGTCTTAGATTTACTTGAACTGCAACTAATAAATCCTTTATTGGCTTGAGATTCAGGATATTCAGGATAATCAAATCCTAAGCCAAATTTATATGACACCGTAGGGGTACTAGTTAGTTTGTCTAACTTAGTTTGACTTAAATTCCATTTTTCAATGGTAGAATTTAAATCGAACTCTCTTTTTTAATTTATCAATCTCTAACTCAAGATCATTTATATTGTTTCTCAACATTTCATTTTCAGATTCTATCTTTAATTTTTCAGCATTTGTATTCTGTATTTATTCATGCAAGACACATTCATTAAATCTAAATTTATGCAAATCTCTATTATGATTTTCATTATCACATTTAAACATTTCTAAAGTAGTAGATAGGAAACAATTTTCTTCTTCCACAATGGATAAAGAGTTTCTGATATTCTTATTTTCCAATTTACAAACTTTAAGTTTTTGTAATAATGCATGATAAGGACATAATAATTCATCAAAGTTAAAATCTGAATGACTTTCAATATCAGATATTACCTCAAACTCGTCTGTCGTGAAACACACATGGGCAACGTCTTCTAACTCTTGTTCTTCTTCTAAATGTGAAGATTTTGATGATGATTCCTTAGACTCAAACTCTTCTGACGTGTCATCTCAAGTGACCTTCAAAGCCTTTTTCTTGTAAAACTTTTTCTGAGTTTTCTAAGCCGTCTTCTTCTGATTTGTCCTACTATGCTTTTCATTTTTCCTTATAGGACAATCTGGAGAAAGATGTTCAGGTTTCTTGCAATTGTAACATAAATACTTTCTAGATGAAGAATTCTTGTCATTTAGTGATTTTAACGTTGAGGGTTTATCATTTCTGTTCCTTTGCTGTTTCCTAGCTTTCTATGCTTTCTTGAATTTCCTAGTCAGCAAAATCAAATCCTCATCAGAATCAGTAGATATATCAGAATTAGAATTAATTTCAAAGGCTATTTCTTTCTTCATTTTTTGTTTGTTGTGACTCAGTGATTCATTTATTTGAACTTCATAAGCTGTTAAATTTCCTATAAGTTCATTTATAGTATAAACATTTAAATCTTGTGATTCCTCAATTGATGTCACTTTCTGAGACCATTTAGAACTTAGGGATCTGAGAATTTTCCTCACCAAATCCTTTTGTTCAAAATTCTTTCCTAAGCATTTTAAAGAGTTTATGATATCAAGGAATCTAGAAAACATCTCAGAAATACTTTCGTCTTCATGCATCTTAAAGAGTTCATACTGATGAATTAACATGTTTATCTTAATCTCTTTAACTTGAGCCTTAAATCAAGAAAGTTAAACGAATGCTCAGATATTAATTTCTATTTAAAAACAAGGAAGGCAGAATAAATAACGATATTAAATAAGTTGGTATCGATTTTATATAAAAGATTATTAACAAAGCTCTGATACCACTTGTAGGATCGTATGGCTACACAAGAGGGGGGTGAATTGTGTTTTTCAATATTTTTGATTATAATTGAAACTTCAAAACTCAAAAAAAGTCAAGACACTATTTTTATAAAATCATTTTTATTGAAGGTTTCAATTACAATATACAATTCAATTCTCCTCAGAAATTGTAGATGCAATTATATATCGATACCATGTTTCATCTATACAATTTCATAACTGCAAATAGAGAAAACTAATCTGCGAAATATAAAACTTTTCTCCCTGTTTGAGATTTTTCTTCTTCTTCTTCTTCTTTTTCTTCTTCAGCAATTCTTTAGTGACGAATATCTTGTCTTTCTCTACTTCACCGAATTTGCTTTCTCTTGATACTTCAAATCATCAGTGACATAAATCTTACCTTTTTCTATTTTGCTAAATTTTCTTCTATCTGAGAGCTTTTTCTCGAAAGTGTTTTTGATCATTGAAAAGATTTTTCGTTTGGTGTGCAGGGATAATTGAGCAACGGGAATTCTATGCCTTCTATATTGTATTTTCATTTGATGCATATCCTCCACGTCTAATCACTATCAATCTTCCACTTCTTCACGTCTTTTCTTTTTCGTTCATCGAAATACACACGTTCTGACCCATGTTTACATTTCAAATTTTCTTTAATCATCAATCCTGGATCTCTAAAAAAATTCCTACAAAATAAACTTTCTCGTCCAAAATTTTTCATCAAGTGTAATAAGAAGTCGTTACTTTAATGTTAACTAAACGAGTAAAACAAGTAGACATATAACTTAATGTTTCTAACTTAACGAGTTCCTCATGTGCCAACTCACATGACAAGTATTGTAGCTAACTCAACAAACTAAGTCTATGGTGTTACGCTAACTCAATGAACCATCTCTATGGTGTTTCGATAACTCAATGAACCATCTCTAGTGTGTTACGATAACTCAAGGAACTAGTGGTAAACAAATGTTTTATAATAAGAATTTTACCACATTCAAAAATAACAACTTAAGTTTATAATGCTAACCTAACGCATTGCCTTTGTGTTCAATATAGCAACTCAACGTGTTTAGTTATGTTAACTTAACGAGTTAAACATGTGCACCTCATGTGATACAATATAACATTTGTAACTTTTAATTTCACCACGTATACAACACTAACTTAACGAGTTCTCATATGACCTATTTTAACCTTTAAGCCTCTAACTTAACGAGTTCTCACGTGACGTCTATACGAGTAAAATTCTAACTTAACGAGTTGTTCAAGCGTGCACTATTCATGATATAGAAATATAACTTTAAAACATATCATGCTTTTCAATAAAAACACATGTTAACTTAACGTTTAGTTAAATGAGAAATTACTACAACGAAACAACTAGTTATTAACTTAGTATAATTTTAGATCCAATACAGACAAGTATTTATATCAGTAAACTTTTTCTATATTAATTGATTGTTTTAATTTCCTTGCACAAGCAATAGTAATTGAGTAAATATGATTACTTTCATTCAGCACACATCATCAAAACAAAATACTCAACATTATCATATGAGAATTAAGCCATTATGTTATAATTGCACTATTATATGCTTTAATGAAAGAATCTACATAATTTCAGGGAATTAGTGTTAATTAAGTATATTTTTGAACTGTTGGTGAGTTATAGACTTTGAAATTTTTAAGTATCTAAATTGTCTATTATTTCGGAGAGTTACATTTTATGTACTAGACAGTTATGTTTTAAACACTTAAAGAATACTTTATTATTTCCTAGAGTACACGTGTTGTAACCTTAATTTGTGGCTTAAGTGGATTTTTGATAAGTTAGATACTAACTATCCGAAATGCATCTGAGCATTGAATAGTTAGGTTTGCAAGTATCTGAAATATCTTTTTATCATAAAACTTATTGAGGACACGTGTCACGATTTGGAAACTTGACTTTTCTTTCGGAAGGTTAGGTGCTAACTATCCGAAATGCATATAAGTTTCAGATACTTATAGTTGTAACTATTTGAAGTATTTGAACTCATTAAGTTAAAATTATGCACATGTTGAAATTAAATGCTTTATTATGTCACGTGAGCTGCACATGTTTAACTCGTTAAGTTAGCATAACTATACACATGGGGTTACTTGAATATACACTAAGGTAATGCATTGAGTTAGTGTTATAAGTTTATTTCTTTATTACACATGCTTTATAGTTAAGTCAATGAAGTAAGTCTGTTGAGTTACACTAACTCCACGAACCAGTTCTTTTCTATCATGCCATTATAGTAGTTGCAGAAATAGGAAATGTAAACTTTTGGATAATTAACATTTCAATTTAGTCGAAGAGTTATGTTAAAAACTTGTATAGTTACGTTATCTACATGTGTGTTTTTAATGTTTTAAGTTTTCATGTGTTTTCCATGTGCGTTCAATAATGAAAAATCGAAGAGTTAGATAATTATTCGAGTTTTTATATGCATGGAGGGATAACTATTTGAGTTTTTATATGCATGGATGGATAACTATTTGAGTTTTATAAAATGACTAACAAATAGATAAGTTTTCTTGTTCAATCATGTGTTTTGTAGGTGCAAGAATTGGAAGAGTTATAAGAAGACAAAGTTTCGGTGGATTTATGATATGAAAGAAAACCATGATTGCATGTATCACGTAGGAATTCACTCACAGAATGAAGAACAAATCACCATCGTAGATACAAATGAAAGAAATCCAACCGATCATTTAAGTAGAAGTAGTTACTACTTAAAGAAATATAAAAGAAGAGGAGAAAAACCATGGGTGTGAAGGTGGAGGACCGTGCTAACTGCAGGAAGCGTCGAAAGGTCCCTGAAGCTCTATAATACCACCAAAATCACCAACCATTAGAGGTTTGTGAGGATACTTTTCAGATGTCGGGTCGATTTCGAGCCAAACACGGTGACTAACAACCATTGTGATGAGTGATCCTATCGTAGGAAGGGAAGCCATTTTCACTAAGCACTAACTCATATCTTAAGAGATCGTAAAGCTTCTAGCCTTTGTTTCAGGTTGATGCTAGTATACTGAAGAGGAGATCAACTTACAAGTCTTGGTTTGCGATTCTATAGGGAGAGGAGGCAAGATTGTAAATGATTAAATTTTCAGTGGTATAATCGCATCGCATGTAGCGATAGAAGTTCTTACTATCAATAGAGATTTTTACTTTTCACCTTTTGCTCATCTTCAGGAACATATCAAAACAAAAATACCAAAAACAACTAATTATCTATGTTTACAGTTAGTATTAATGTGTTGTATTTTTTGTCTGTATCATGATTAATGTTATCATTGTAAGTATTGTGAATGTTTTATGTTTGTTTGATTCAAAAAATAGAAAATAGTTTTACTATTTACTGAACTTGATTCGTATAGAACACTAGAAAGTCTTAATGTTAGTAGTGATTAATGACAAAACTCATATTAACTAACATTAAAAAGCTTAATTGATGTTATTTACATTCTGTAGAACCGCCCAATGGATGATTGAATTCCTTTGTGAATAGCAGTATTTAACTAGAAAGGTAGGCTCGTGAAGTTAACTTAAGTCCACAAAGTTAGTTCATTGAATTAACCATAACTCCACGAACTAAGTTCATTGAGTTAACAATAACTCAATGAAGTGCTTAACTGAACACATATAAACTCCAATGTAAAAATCGAAATAATACACAATTCTTACTCAATCTCTATGGGATCGACTTGTACTTACATGCAAATACAATATACACTGTGCACTTGCAGTTAAGAACAAATTAGGTTTAATATTTAATTTGTGAAAATTGTTTGTTTACTTTTAGCAGAACTTATAAATATACATTTAAAAGTAATTGAACAAAAGAAGATTTACTTTGTCCTAAACATGATACATTTAATTTGATTGATTAAACTTGTAGAATGATTTATGTGTAAGTCATATTAAACTACAGAAAAAGTATGAGCATATTGATAATGATTCATATTTTTCAGTAGATTGTAGAAGCAAAATTATATGAAAATTGTGCTTTATTGCATCTATGTTAATGAAATACATATATATATTGTGTTGAAAAGAAAAAAAATGAGGATAAAGAGAAAAACTTTGAGAGTTTATTGATTTGTTTGATCACGAGCCTTTTGTGTTAGGATCGTGTGGCTCACTAGAGGGAGGGGTGAATGGTGATCTATGTGTAATTTTGAATTTTTCTAACTTAACTAATTGATTTGATAACCAGTAAGCATAAGTATCAAATAATCATGCACAACAGTAAAGAATAATTGACATAAGGAGATTTTAGGTGGTTCACCAACTCAGTTAGTCCACCCCCAAGATTCACTTGGGCTTCACTAAGTAAATTAACACTTACAACACTTGCCTTCAGGTCAAAGCAAGAACCAACATAGGAGCTTTCAGGTGGAAGCTCTAAACCAACCTTTCTTCCGAGCTTTCAAGTGGAAGCTCTAAACCAACAATGAGTTTTCAAGTGTTAACTCACAAACCATCACTTTTGAGCTTTTAAACAAAGTATACGCGTAGGGAGCTTTCTATACTTCAATATGCTTGAGAATTCTTCTCTTCTGTATTTGCAGAATATATGTGTTACTAGGAATTTTTGTGTAGCTCTCAATATGTGATTATCATTACCTTTATCTTCCCTTTACTGATCATATTTATACCAAGAGGTATAACAATCATATTTCTTCCAACGATATTTGTCTTGTTGTACTTACTGTGTAGTCAGTCCTTGTTTATTTTGGGAAAACTTGTTTGGTTTTTATGTTTATATTAATAATTTCTTTTAGAAGTAAATAAACAACTTTTCACACAAATTAGCTATTAAGTCTAATTTGTATTTTAACTGCAAGTGCACAGTGTCTATTGTATTTGTATGCAAGTACAGGTCAATCCTATAGAGATTGAGTAAGAATAATGTACTATTTTGATTTTTATAACTAGAGTTTCATGTTTATTAAATTACACACTCCATTGACTTACTATTAACTCAACAGACTATCCTCGTGGACTTAAGTTAACTCCACGAGCCTTAATAAATTTCAATTAAGATTTGCTATTCACAAAGGAATTCAACCAACCATTAGGCAGTTCCAATAAATGTAAATAACGTCAATTAAGCTTTTAATGTTAGTTAATTTAGTGTTTATCATTAATCAACACTAACATTCAAATATTTTGAATAGTAACCATTTAGATTTTTGGGTATTCTATACAAGTCAATTTTAGTAATCAATAAAACTATTTTTTATTTTTTGAATTAAATAAATACAAAACATTCATAATACTGACAATGATAACATTAATCACGATACAAAACAAACAATACAACACATAAATGCTAACTATAAACATAGATAACTAATTTGTTTTTGGTATTTTTGTTTTGATATGTTCTTGAAGATGAATGAAAGGTGAAATGTAGAAATTCTCTATTGATAGTAAAAACTTCTATCACTACATACGACGCAATTACACCACTAAAAACTTAATCACTTACAATCACACCTCCTCTCCCTTTAGAATTGTGAATCGAGACTTGTAAGTTGATCTCCTCTTCAGTATATTGTTAGGACCCTAGTATTTTGATAATGCAAAAACCTATGTGAGAAAACCAAATTGTATTTCACAGATATAACAGCTCAACAAAAGATCAGAAGGTAGTCAAACAAATGCAGAAAGTTCCAAAAGATACTGCTATAGAGCTATAGGAAAATCGGACAGTTACAGGTCTAAGTATCTGAAGAGCAAGTTTAAAGCAGCAGCAACACCATCGGATAGTTAATAACTATTCGAAATCATAAAGCCTTCTGAGAGTTATGAAAAGACAGTTAGTTGAATGATCGAAGAGTTAACGAGTTAACTATTCGAAAGCTCATGGAAATTCGGAGAGTTAAAAAGGCTAACTATCCGAAACTTAAGTCATTTAATTTCCCACATGTAGAAATTCAAATAAGAAGCTTAAAAGGAAAATCGAAAAGTTACTGAGATAACTATCCGAAATCTTGAAGAGTTTTGATGAGTTACAGGTATAACCATCTGGAACTTATGTTATTCTGTTATGCACATGTAGAAATGAGAAGACAACTGTTGGAAGCTTAGAAGAAGAAAATCGAAGAGTCACTATAGCTAACCATCCGAAAGTCAAGAGAGTTTCGGTGAGTTACAGTTATAACTATCCGAACTTAAGACTCATCACATGTATGACTTAAAACTCACGTGACAAATAAACTTAAGTGGATTTTCGGTGAGTTACGATCATCCTTCGGAGAGTTACACTACTAACTATTCGAAAGCTTGAGAAAATCAGAAGGTTATCTTGAAACACCTTTCCAAATGGTAACTTACCATATTTAGGTCTGATTTCTTAGCAAGTACAGTAGAATAAATCCATTAAAGAGAAATTATGATCATTGGATGTTCAAGCATAAATACAAACAGATCATTCAATATTCGGCAAAGCTGAAGTGTGAGATTATAGATACAATTATATACAGAGATACAGTATACATTGCCGATCAATTACTGATATAGAAGAAAGCTCAATTTAGTTTAACATAGAATCGATTGAAAGCTAGATTTACAAGAAGATTCTTAAAGCTCTCCATGCATTGAAAGTCTGATCCAAGAAGGATCATTTGGTTTGTGGCTTCAACCTGAAAGCTACATTAAAGTTGTTGGTTTGAGTTTCAACCTGAAAACTCAAGATGTTGGTTTTTCTGGAGTTTATACCTGAAAAATTCTAAGTGTTGGTTTTCTAGAGTTTATACCTGAAAACTTCTGAGTGCTGGTTAGAGCTACGACCTGAAAGCTCAAGTAAATGGTTGGTTCTTGCTTCAACCTGAAAGCAAGTGTTTGTAAGTGTTGAGACACTTAGTGAAGCCCAAGTGATCCTTGGGGGTGGACTAGCTGAGTTGGTGAACCACCTAAAATTCCCTTGTGTTTCTTACTTTATTTCCGTTGTGCATGTTTATTTATATCTGATTAGTACTTTTGCAAACTGATTAATTAAATTAGTTAGTAAGTTAAAAATAGTCTTAAATTCACACTGATCACCATTCACCCCCCTCTAGTGAAGCCATACATTCCCAACATATTGGTATCAACTCGAAACTAAGGCTAGAAGCTTTACGATCTCCTAAGGGATGAGTCAGTGCTTAGTGAAAATGGCTCCCCTTCCTGTGATGTGATCACTCCTCACAGTGGTTGTCAATCACCATGTTTGGCTTGAAATCAACCTGCCATCTGGAAAGCATCCTCACAAATCTTCGATAGTTGGTGATGATGGTGGTGTTGTGGAGCTTTAGGGAACTTTCGACGCTTCCTACAGTTAACGTGATTCTCCACCCCCCCACTACATTTTTCTTCTCTCTTTTTTATATTTCTTTCAGTAGTAACTGCTTCTACTTGAATGATCGGTTGGATTTCCTTCATTAACATCAACGGTGGTGATTTCTTCTTCATTCCGTGATTTAAATCCTACGTGATACATGCCATTGAGTATTTTGTTTTGATGATGTATGTTGAATGAAAATAATCATATTTGCTCAATTACTATTGCTTGTGAAAGGAAATTAAGTACATCAATTAATACAAAAAAAGTTTACTGATATAAATACTTATCTGTATTGGATCTGAAATTATACTAAGTAAAATAACTAGTCGTTTCATTGCATTAATTTCTCATTTAACTAAACGTTAAGTTAACGTATATTTTTATTGAAAAGCATGATATGTTTTAAAGTTATATCTTCTATATCATGAACAATGCACGTTTAGACAACTCGTTAAGTTAGAGTGTTATTTGTATAGAGATCACGTGAGAACTCATTCAGTTAGAGGCTTAAAGGTTAAAATAGGTCACGTGATAACTCGTTAAGTTAGTGAGTAAAAGAAAAGACGAACTCGTTAAGTTAGTGTTGTACACGTGGTGAAATTAAAGGTTATGAATGTTATATTGTATCACGTGAGGTGCACATGATTAACTCGTTAAGTTAACATAACTAAACGCGTTGAATTGCTATATTGAACACTAAGGTAACGCGTTAGGTTAGCGTTATAAACTTAAGTTGTTATTTTTACACGTGGTAAAATTCTTATTATAAAAACATTTGTTTATTACTAGTTTGTTGAGTTATTGTAACACAACAGAGATGGTTCGTTGAGTTATCGTAGCACCACAGAGATAGTTCATTGAGTTAGCTACAGTACTTGTCACGTGAGTTGGTACATGAGGAACTCGTTAAGTTAAAAACATTAAGTTACATATCTACTTGTTTACTTGTCTAATTAACATTAAAGTAATGACTTATTACATTTGATGAAAAATTTTAGACAAGAAAGTTTATTTTGTAGGAAATTTTTCAGAGATCCAAGATTGATGATTAAAGAAAATTCGAAATGTAAACATGGGTCAGAACGTGTGTATTTAGATGAAGGAAAAAGAAAAGATGTGAAGAAGTGGAAGACTGATAGTGATTAAACGTGGAGGATATGCATGAAATGAAGATATAGTATAAAAGGCATAGAATTCTCATTGATCAGTTATCCCTGCACACAAAACAAAAAATCTTTTTAGGGATCAAAAACACCTTTCGGGAGAAAAGCTCTCAGATGGAAGAAAATTTAGTGAAATAGAAAAGGTCAAATTTATGTCGCTGAAGATTTGAAGTATCAGATATCAGAAAATTCAGTGAAGTAGAAAAAGGTAAGATTTATGTCGCTAAAGATCTGAAGTATCAAAAGAAAGCAAATTTGGTGAAGCAGAGAAATATTAGATATTCGTCATTGAAGAATTGCTGAAGAAGAAAGAGAAGAAGACGAAGAAATATCTCAAATAGGGAGAAATGTTTTAAATTCCACAAATTAGTTGCTGTATGGTTACTAGTACAAAGAAGGGGGAGAACAAAATCTAGGGATTTGGCTTGTTCGCCTTCCCTTGGATGAAGATGACCCCTTATATAGGGACAACGATGGGTGATACCTAAAAGACAAGTTTGCCCCTGTACAAATTACCAAAGAAATATAGCCATATACAATGACATATAAATATACTTGATGGAAGACACACGCATCACAAATTTCCACCTTGTCTTTCATCAATCTTCACCACGAACAAGTGATAGATCACCAAGACCCAGCGTGGGTCAGCAGCAACAATAGACGTTGAGTAAGTCCAAGCAATGCTTGAACTTGCTTTCAACAACACCCTTTGTAAACATATCAGCTGGGTTGTCCTTTGTGTTGACCTTCATAATCTTTATCCTGTCTTCATTCCTGAGGAAGTGATACTTAACATTAATATGTTTAGTTCTATCATGAAAGACATTATCTTTGGAGAGACAAATGGTGCTAAGACTATTACAGAAGATATCAACTTTATCAATGCGCCAACCAAAGTCTCCAAGTAAGCCTTTCAACCAAATCCCTTCCTTTGCAGCTTCTGTCATAGCCACATATTCAGCCTCAGTTGTGGATAGAGATACCATAGGCTGAAGAGTTGATTTCCAACTCACAATAGAACTTGCAAATGTAAAGACATAACCGGATAATGATCTCCTTCTATCAACATCACCTGCATAGTTTGAGTCTATATAACCAGCCATAGTACAACCCTGATCTACGGCATACATCAAGCCAACGCTTGGAGTTCCTTTCGAATATCTGAATATCCTTTTAACTACTTTCCAATGTTCCCTACCTGGATTGGACATGAACCTACTAACAACACTCAAAGGATATACCAAATCAGGCCAAGTGTATACCATAGCACACATAAGACTTCCAACTGCTTGTGCATAAGGAACTCGCTGCATATCAAGCTTTTTAGAATCAGTTTGTGGACACATCACATATGACAATTTGACATTTCTGTCATAAGGTGTGCTAATGGCTTTGCATGAAGCCATACTAAATCTACTAAGGATTTTTTCAATATACTTCTATTGATTCAAAAATAGCTTACCAAAATTTCTTTCATGCCTAATCTCCATTCCAAGAATTCTGCCAGCTAGACCAAGATCCTTCATATCAAATTCTGATTTTAATATGTCCTTTAGCTCCTGTATCACTTCAATATTCTTCGCAGCTATAAGAATATCATCAACATACAATAACAAATAAACATATGTATTCTTATCAAGAGTTTTAACATATACACATGAATCATAGTTGTTGCGTCTAAAACCAACTTTAACTATAAAGGTATCAAACCTCTTGTACCATTGGCGTGGTGACTGTTTAAGTCCATACAAGGACTTATTTAATTTGCACACCCAATCAGATTTACCTTTCACCACAAACCCTGTTGGTTGTTCCATCCAAATATCTTCTTCTAACTCACCATGCAAGAAGGTCGTCTTTACGTCTAGCTATTCCAATTCTAAATTCTATGCTACAACAATAGATAACAAAATTCTAATAGATGTATGACGAACAACAGGAGCAAATACCTCATTGAAGTCAACTCCTTCTCGCTGTGAATAACCTTTGGCAACTAATCTTGCCTTATGCTACATACTTGCGTTGCCTTGAGTCCTAATCTTCTTCTTATAGACCCATTTGTAGCCAACAATATTTGTGCTCTTTGGACGTTTCACCAGTTCCCAAGTCTTGTTCTTATGGAGAGATTGAAGTTCCTCTTCCATAGCAGACATCCAAAGACCAACTTCTAAATCTTTCATTACAGCTTCATATGTAGGTGGATCAACAGAATCCTCCACCTTAATTGCTACCTGTAAGGCAAAATCAACCAAACTGTCGTAGCCATATCTAATCGGAGGTCTAACGTCTCTTCTAGGATGATCTTTGCCAATGGTTCTTGGTGGTGGTTGCTCCACCTCTTCCTCCTCAATTTCATTTTCCTGAGTTTTAGATGAAGTTTCTCTAATTTCAACTTGATCAATGATAGGCGGCTGCTGTGCGTCATCTATCTCCATTTGTTCAGGAAGGGTGTGCTCAATTTCTGGTGTTTCATCTGCTAGTCTATTTGTTGCCTGCAAAAGAGAATTCTCATCAAAAGTAGCATCACGGCTGTATATTACTTTGTGAGACTCAATATCATATATCCTGTATCCCTTTACACCAACACTATAGCCCACAAATATGCCTTTCTTGGCACGTGGTTCCAGCTTGCCATTGTTCACATGATAGTAAGCTACACATCCAAAAATTCTGAGCTTTAAATAACTAGTAGATCTTTTCAACCATACCTCAAGAGGTATCTTCCCATCTAAGGCACTAGAAGGGGACCTGTTCACTAGATAGGAAGTTGTGTTAACAGCCTCTGCCCAAAACTTCTTGCTCAAACCTACATGAGATAGCATACAACATGCCTTTTTTAGGAGTGTTCTGTTCAATCTTTTAGCTACTCCAGTTTGCTAAGGGGTATACCTAATGGTGTTATGCCGTGTAATGCCTTCATCTTTACAAAAGTTATCAAATTCTTGAGAACAAAACTCAAGACCATTATTAGTTCTAAGATATTTTACCTTTCTATTTATTTGGTTTTCTACCTACTTCTTCCAATGCTTGAAGCAAGAAAAAACTTCACTTTTGTGTCTCAAAAAGAAAACCCAGTTCATCCTAGAATGATAGTCAATGATAGAAAGAAAATATTTGGAACCTACAATAGAAGGCTGACGTGAAGGCCCCCAACAATCAACATGAATATAATCAAGAACTCCCTTGGAGCTGTGCTGACTACGTGCAAATGACACTCTTTTTTGTTTGCCAAAAACACAATGCTTGCACATGTCAATACAAGCAACCTTGTGTCCATCAAACTTGCCTAGACTACTCAGTTTCTACATTCCTTTCTGCCCCAAATGACCCATCCTTGAGTGCCACATGACAGAAAAATCCTGCTGACCAGATATAGCTTATGTAGCTACGCTAACAATTGGAGTGCCTTACAGAATGTATAAGGGACCAGACTTTGTTCCCTTCATAACAACTAATGAGCCTTTTAGTATGCTAATCTTCCCCTCACCACCTGTATATCTATAACCCTTAGCATCAAGGGCCATTAGTGAGATCAGACTTTTTCCAAGCTTTGGGATGTGTCAAACGTCCTCTAGAATTTTAACTGTGCCATCATGCAGTTTAAATTTTATAGTCCCCACACCAACTCTAGAACACACATCATCATTGGCCAAGGTCACTTGACCACCCTCCACCTACTTGTAGGTGTCAAAATACTCCCTAGTAGGAGTCATATGATGTGAAGCTCCTGAATCCATAATCCACTGATCATTAGAATAGGCACTGCAACAAACTGTAAGAGAAAAGTCATCACTTGACGTAGAACTGGTTTCTGCCACAGCAGCCTTTCCTTTGTTCATAAGCTTGGGACAATGTGATTTCTAGTGTCCTTTCTCCTTACAGTAATGGCAAGTATCCCTAGAGTACTTGCCCTTCGACTTGCTTCTGCTTCTATTCTTCCCTCGACCTTGTCTTTGGCTTCTTCCCTTGTTCTCTTGCTACCGAGCTGAGAGGTTAACATCACTTGCCTCGTTTCTACCATGCACCATGTGCCTGAGCTCCCTGGAATGAAGGCTGGACCTCACTTCCTCTAGTGTAATTGAATCTCTTCCAACTACACAGGATTGAACAAAGTTTTCATAACTCAATGGGAGTGAACAAAGCAAGATAAGAGCTGCATCTTCATCTTCTATGATTACTCCAATATTTTTGAGTTCCATCAGAATAGCATTTAGCTGATCTAAATGCTGCTTGAGAGATACACCTTCTATCATCTTTAAAGAGAACAGTCTTTGCTTTAACAACAATTTGTTTGTTCAAGACTTAGTCATATACAATGACTCAAGTTTCTACCAAAGACTTAAAGAGGTAGATTCATCAGCAACTTCTATTATAACTTCATCAGACAAACACAACAAGATGGTGGAGTGAGATTTCTCCTCCTGCAATTCAAACTCTAGCGAATTTCTATTTAGAGTAGTTTCCTTATTTAAAGGAGCCCAAATACCTTGTTGCTTTAGAAGTGCTTTCATCTTAATTTGCCATAAGCTGAAGCTATTCTTACAATCAAAATTTTCTATCTTCAACCCCGAAGTATTCATTTTTTCAAATCAACAAACAACCAGCAATACACACGATATATAGTCTGATTTCAACAAACACAATTCTACGGCAAGGTACACAATAGCAAGCAATATCTCAACAACAATATGCTACTGAAACTACTGATTTCAACGAAATGCAATCAGCCACAAGCCAAGCACACTACTTAGCACAAAACAGTAGCAAATACTTGCACAAACCAAGCACAAAACCACAATCACAAAATGCCCAAAATCCGACAATCGAAGAGTCACTCATCCAAAAAACTACTATGCCCTAGCTAGACGCCTCCTGCTGTATCTCTCTGAATACAAAACTTCTGACCATGAAATTTTAAAGGAAGGAAGTTCAGGAAGTTTACAACACGTCTTCAAAATTTGAGATGCAACGAAGCACAGACGAGGAAGGTGCATGAGTTGGCGTCGGAGTGTGCAGACTGGCGTCGGCGATGATGGTAGTTACAGCAATGGAGAAATCCCTTGTGGAAATGGCTTGAACCTTGATGAAACTCTTCAAAACTTCAGATGCAAACCCAGAGATGTCCAACCTAGCTCTGATACCAGTTGTTGTGTGGAAAGATCAAACAAACGTGGAGCATCTAGGGGTGGCGTGGAGAAGAGATCAACGTGGATGAGAGGAATGCAAGTGGAGAATTCGGAAGAACAACAAATTTACGTGATTCCCCAACACGGGTACGTCCACGGGTGATCAATCTATCGTGATTCCTTGCTGTATGGTTGCTGGTACAAAGAAGGGGGAGAACGAAATCTAGGGATTTGGCTTGTTCGCCTTCCCTTGGACGAAGATGACCTCTTATATAGGGACAACGACGGGTGATACCCAAAAGACAAGTTTGCCCCTGTACAAATTACCAAAGAAATACAACCATATACAATGACATATACATATACTTGATGGAAGACACACGCATCACACTTATGAAGTTCAATTAAATGAATCACTAAGTCACAACAAACTAAAAATGAAGAAAGAAATAACCTTCGAAATTAATTTAGATTTTGATATATCTACTGATTCTGACGAGGATTTGATCTTGTTGACTAGAAAATTCAAGAAAGCATAGAGAGCTAGGAAACAGCAAAGGAACAAAAATGATAAACCCTCAACATCAAAATCACTAAATGACAAGAATTCTTCATCTAGAAAATATGTATGTTACAACTGCAAGAAACCTGGACATCTTTCTCTAGATTGTCCTATAAGGAAAAATGGAAAGCATAGTAGGACACATCAAAAGAAGACGGCTCAGAAAACTCAGAAAAAGTTTTAGAAGAAAAAGGCTTTGAAGGTCACTTGGGATGACACGTCTAAAGAGTTTGAATCTGAGGAATCATCATCAAAATCTTTACATTCAGAAGGAGAACCAGAGTTAGAAGATGTTGCTCATGTGCGCTTCATGGCAGATAAGTCTGAGGTAATATTTGATCCTAAAAGTCATGTAGATTTTAACTTTGATGAATTATTATATGCTTATCATGCATTATTACAAAAACTTAAAGTTTGTAAACTGGAAAATAAGAATATTAGAAACTCTTTATCCATTGTGGAAGAAGAAAATTGTTTCCTATCTACTACTTTAGAAAAGTTTAAATGTGATAATGAAAATCATGCTAGAGATTTGCATAAATTTAGATTTAATGAATGTGCCTTGCATGAACAAATACAGAATACAAATGCTGAGAAATTAAAGATAGAATCTGAAAATGAAATGTTGAGAAAAAATATAAATGATCTTGAGTTAGAGATTGATAAATTAAAAATGAGAGAGCTAGATTTAAATTCTACCATTGAGAAATGGAATTTAAGTCAAACTAAGTTAGACAAACTAACTAGTACCCCTGCGGTGTTATATAAATATGGCTTAGGATTTGATTATCCTAAATATCTTAAATCTCAAGCCAATAAATGATTTATTAGTTGCAGTTCAAGTAAATCTAAGACTAAAATTCCTTTTATCATGAAATAAGGTAATAAATATGTAGAAGTAGGTACTTCAAGGGATGAATCATGTAGTAATAATATAAATCAATGTGATTTGTCTAAATGTACTTTTAACATGACTATTAATGTTTCTAAAAATCTTGTTTCTTGCTTTGGAAATTCAGTTTCTAATGTTTCAAAAATTTCAGACAAATGTAGTAAACTAAAAATTCAGAAACCTGAGCATGTAATTCAAAATACTAGTATTAGACTAATTACTCATTCTGCATGTGATATATCTGAAAACTCTTATGCAGAAACAGATTTTGTATGTATTGAAAATGTTAATACAAATACAAAATCTTGGTATGAACTTACTGAAATGTATGAGCATGACCAAAATAAATTAACATTTGATAAAAATTGGATTGGTCTTGGTTATACTACTACATCTGAAAACAAAAGGAATTATTATAAGAGCAATAATGCTATAAGTAAATATGAAGCTAATGATAAATCAATAGTACTTACAACTAATAAGAATGTAAATGATAATGTTAAACTATTTTTTAACAAAAAGAAGAAATATGCATTTAATGAACTTGGTCCTCTACAACATTGGGTACCAAGAAAAATTTTTCTTAATTTGTTTTGCAGGAGGAAACAACATCAAAATGGATCTTGAATAGTGGAGCATCAAGTCACATGACCGGATAGAAACGTATACTACAAAATTTTACAAATACCATGAAAGGAAGTGTAACATTTGGAAATAAAAGCAAGGATAAAATCATAAGTATGGGCAATGTTCAAATAACTCCGACTTGTGTTATTTTGAATGTACTATATGTAGAAAACCTAGGATTTAATTTGCTGAGTGTAAGGAGTAAAATTGTGCATTTTTATGTGATATTATTTGTGCTTCTTATGACTTAAATGTTAAATAATGCATGGTTATAATTGAAATATCATCACATAGGCATTTACATGAGTATGCATGATTATGGGATTTAATGACTTAAATTTGCACAACTTAGCCCTTTTGTTAATTATTGACTTAATGATCATGGGAATGAATAGTGATTATTTACTTAGATGTCTTAGATGTTTCCTTCTTGTTATATTTTAATTTGTTTGCTTAAGTTTTAAAGGTTATCTAAAGGAAATAAGATGGATGAATCTCAACCATTGGATCTACCAAGGAAGAGATCAACTACCAAGTCTATTTAAAGGGAAGGACAACCCAAAACTAGGTTTTGTATTCTCCTCTCCAAGCAAAAACGTGGCTCCTTCTTCTCCTTGGATTACCGACGGCTAAAGCTCCTTGGAAGCAAGTCACTTCCTCTCCGGTGTTGCTGATTTTGGTGGTGCGTGGAGAGAGCAAGTTGGACCTAAGGGAGGTGTGTTTGTGGAAGCTCCAAGGAAGGGCGTGGGTGCATAGAAGGTGAATTTGTTGGGTGCAACTCCCCTTCTTCTTCGGTGTACAACTTTCTTGCATGGAGGATAGTAGGAACCTCTTGTGGAGAGGCCTCTTCATCCGGTTTGGAGGTGATATGCATGGAGAAAGCAAGGAAGGAGCCAACTAGGGCATGGTTGGTGGACGTCCATGAGAAGGAAGCTTGTTGCCTTCATCCTTTGGTGAAATCTTGAAGCCCCTTAGTATTTCAAGAGGAAAACGTGGTGTGACAGGTCATGTTGGAGTCTTGAGGATGTGAGGGAGGCCAACTTCAAGAGCTTACTTCAAGGTGTTGGAGATTTAAAGGTATAACTTGGAGTGGGTTGACCAAAAACTAACATTATGTTTGCATATGTTGTGTCTTATCATTGTGTTTTGATGTTGTTTTTGTATTGCATATGTCTTTGCATGTTTAGGTTTATTTTTAGTAATATAATCTTCATTTTTATGTTGTAAAACTCTTAGTTCGTTTAATGAAACTTGCCTCTAAAAATGAATAATTTTCGTGTTGATATGTGAATACATGTAGTCAAGGTGTTCATTTACTGTAAAGACAAAACTTTCCTTGTGTTGTTTTCTTTGTAAATTGAGTTTTTCTCAATGTTTTTCATCAATTCTTAAGCCATTTTTGTAGAGAAATAAAAGATGATACTTTTTGTATACTTTTTTTAATTTTTCGAGCACGTTTGATTTCATTTTTCCATTTTATATGAAGAGTGTATTCTCAGTTCAAAATTACATTTTCGATCATTAGTTTTGTGGAAATGTCTGATGCGATTTCTCCCTCTATGCAGTATGTTTTTAAGATCTGTAAGGTTTATTAGATTGATTAGTCTACTTTCGTTCAACGGTGATTTCATAGATTTTTATGCAGAATTGATAAAGTTATCTAGTTTTTACTGTGAGTGCATGTTTTGCATTATTTCAAGATCGTTTTGTGCACCTTACTAGGGATTAATGTTATTTTCAATTGAGAATGATTTAGATTATAAAATCACCATTTCCTTTTAGATAACTTGAAACCCTTTCCAGTGCATATTTTTACATTATTTTTTAGTACCTATTTTGGGGGAAATCGTTGTTATAGGTAGAGATATTTTTTGTGATTTCGGAGAACAAGTTAGGAAGGGAGCGGATTTTTGTAGTTCTAGATTCTAGCCAAACAGAATCTTGCCCTACATTACTCCTTTCATAAAAGACGTTTTTCGTAGAGATTTTTAGTGTTTATTGATTCTATTTTATAAGAAATTTCGTGTAGATTACAGTCATGTAAATTTTGTATTTTTTTTAGAATGTATTTCGTTGGTTTTTGATTTTTTCTTTCAGAGGTCGCAGCAGTTTTGAATTCCTATTCGATTGCCAATTTTAGTGCTCAACGCCTAAGTGTTGCCTGCACTGCAAACTTTATGTAAAGTTGTTATGTCAATTTTCCATATTAGTAGTACGAGTCTTTGTTCAAAGCCCTATGATTTCGTAGGATTTCATGGAGTTTTGACCGAGTTATGATTTTTGCACCAAAGGTGCATTTTTGGAAAGTTTACAGAACGATTCTGCACCTTGTCAATAAATCCAACACTTCTAGATTTTTATAATGAGTTTCGTCTCTGAAATTACAAAAATTAAGCCCAACTTCTAACTCTTCTTACATCCAACATAGACATTGAAAAATCCAGAGAAGATATTGGTTGGAAAGATCCTCGAGTTATCTTCGAAATGGAAGTAATTTCATAGAATAAATCATTATAAAAATCTAGAAGTGTTGGATTTACTGACAGGGCGCAGAACCATTCTGTAAACGTTCCAAAAATGCACCTTTGGTGCAAAAATCATAACTTAGTCAAATCTCCATGAAATCCTGCGAAATCAGAGGGCTTTGAACAAAGACTCGTAATACTAATATGGAAAATTGACAGAATAGCTTTCCATAAAGTTTGCAGTGCAGGAAACACTCAGGTGTCGAGCATTGAAACTGGCAGTCGAACAGGAATTCAAAACTGCTGCGACCTCTGAAAGAAAAAATCAAAAACCAACGAAATACATTCTAAAAAAATACAAAATTTACATGACTATAATCTACACGAAATTTATTACAAAATAGAATCAAGAAACACTAAAAAACTCTACGAAAAATGTCTTTTATGAAAGGAGAAATGTAGGGCAGGATTATGTTTGGCTAGAATCCAGAACTACAGAAATCCACTCCCTTCCTAACTTGTTTTCCAAAATCATAGAAAATATCTCTAATTATAATAACGATTTCTCCCAAAATAGGCATTGAAAAAACATGTAAAAATATGCACTGGAAAGGGTTTCAAGTTATCTAAAAGGACATGGTGATTTTACACTCTAAATCATCTTCAATTGAAAATAACATTAAGCCCTAGTAAGGTGCGCAAAATGATCTTGAAATAATGCAAAACGTGCACTCATAGTAAAAACTCAAGAACTTTATCAATTCTTCATGAAAATCTATGAAATTACCGTTAAACGAAAGTAGACTGATTAATCTAATAAACCAAATTTACAGATCTTAAAAAAATACTGCACAGAGGGAGAAATCGCATCAGACATTTCTGCAAAACTACTGATCAAAAATGTGATTTTGGATTGAGAATACACTCTTCATATAAAATGGAAAAATCAAACCAAATGTGCTCAAAAAATTAAACAAAGTATACAGAAAGAATCTTCTTTTATTTCTCTACAAAAACGGCTTAAGAATTGATGAAAAAAATTGAGAAAAACTCGATTTACAAAGAAAAGAACACAAAGAAAGTTCTATCTTTACAGTAAACGAACACCTTGACTACATGTATTCACATATCTACATGAAAATCATTCATTTTTAGAGGCAAATTTCATTAAACGAACTAAGAGTTTTACAACATAAAAATGAAGATTATACTACTAAAAATAAACCTAAACATGCAAAGACATATGCAATACAAAAACAACATCAAAACACAATGATAAGACACAACATATGCAAACATAATGTTAGTTTTTGGTCAACCCACTCCAAGTTATACCTTTGAATCTCCAACACCTTGAAGTAAGCTCCTGAAGTTGGCCTCCCTCACATCCTCAAGACTCCAACATGACCTGTCACACCACGTTTTCCTCTTGAAATACTAAGGGGCTTCAAGATTTCACCAAAGGATGAAGGCAACAAGCTTCCTTCTCATGGACGTCCACCAACCATGCCCTAGTTGGCTCCTTCCTTGCTTTCTCCATGCATATCACCTCCAAACCGGATGAAGAGGCCTCTCCACAAGAGGTTCCTACTATCCTCCATGCAAGAAAGTTGTACACCGAAGAAGGGGAGTTGCACCCAACAAATTCACCTTCTATGCACCCACGTCCTTCCTTGGAGCTTCCACAAACACACCTCCCTTAGGTCCAACTTGCTCTCTCCACGCACCACCAAAATCAGCAACACCAGAGAGGAAGTGACTTGCTTCCAAGGAGCTTTAGCCACCGGTAATCCAAGGAGAAGAAGGAGCCACGTTTTTGCTTGGAGAGGAGAAGACAAAACCTAGTTTTGGGTTGTCCTTCCCTTTAAATAAACTTGGTAGTTGATCTCTTCCTTGGTAAATCCAACGGTTGAGATTCATCCATCTTATTTCCTTTAGATAACCTTTAAAATTTAAGCAAACAAATTAAAATATAACAAGAAGGAAACATCTAAGACATCTAAGTAAATAATCACTATTCATTCCCATGATCATTAAGTCAATAATCAACAAAAGGGCTAAGTTGTGCAAATTTAAGTCATTAAATCCCATAATCATGCATACTCATGTAAATTCCTATGTGATGATATTTCAATTATAATCGTGCATTATTTAACATTTAAGTCATAAGAAGCACAAATAATATCACATAAAAATACACAATTTTACTCCTTACAAATACCCCCACACTTAAGTCTTGCTAGTCCCTAGCAAGTATTCAAGTATATAAACTAGGAAATGATTAGAATGACAATTACTAGAAGCTTTTATTCAAATACAAAACAAAACAAAAGGAAAATCCTAACTAGCACTCCTTTTCGTAGACATAACGACTACATTTAGCATATGTAGTAAGCCATTAAACCCCTAGGCTGCCTTAGTGGCAGAGTTTTGTCTCTAGAGGGTTTTCAATGGATACACCCACAAAGTCCAAATCAAAATAAAAAGAAAACACAACTAAAAGTAATCAAAAGATAAGTAAATAAGATACACAACAAAACAAAGTCATAGATCAAACTCGAATGAGAAATTATTAATCTCAATGGTGCTATTAAGGTCAATAGGCATAATGGTGGCTCAGTAGAAAAGAAACCTCACTAGTTCTTTAGATTCCAATAAGCCCATATTAGAGTGTAAGAAGAGTCACCTTATCAAAAGGACCATCTACCTCGATACAATAAGAATCTCACCCTCATTACACATAAGAGCATATAATGCACATGACTATGAAAATGCAGTAATAACCAAATAATAGGTAGTGACTACAACTCCCTCTCTTCTGTTGAGAAATGTTGGAAAATGTCTAGTACAAGTTACAAAGGTACCAACTACATAGCATGCCAAACACCCATATACATAGAAGAAGGGAAAGCTAAAAATTGAAGAAAGTTAGCTACTTTCTTTCTTCCCATATGATCTTTAAGCTTCCTTTTCAACGTTACTTTCTTCTTCTTTCTTTCATTCTTTTTTCATTTTCTCTCTCTCTCTCTCTCTCTCTTTTTTATTTTTTATTTTTTAGAACCTTGATTCCCAACAAAACTTGCTTAGCATGCTAGTAATGATAACCTTGGTACTTTCTTAGGCATATCCTTCAAAATCTCATAAAATTTTGGGAGGATCCTAAATAAAAATCTCACCTTAAGGTTACATAATATGCAAACCTTTTTGTGGTGGCACTCTGCTTGGGATCACTCAAATAGGTGCATCAAACAAGGCATTAATCCTAGTGATAAAGAAGACTTCACTCAAGGCACAACTAACATGAGACTCATCTTTCTCTAAAGAACATAACAATAGATCCACACTTTAGGTTCTAGAGTCCACTCAAAAAGAAATGGGGCTAAACCCATAAATCCTAATAGCATTTCTTGAGTTTCAAAATCTCATCACTTGGGTCTAATCAAAACACAATGTAAGAACAATAACAACAAAAATAATAAGAAAAACACATGAAAATTCACTAACATCACAAAAAATAATGAGAATAATCTACATGCAGATTATTCTCACTAACATCCTAATAGCATTTCTTGAGTTTCAAATGAAATTGATCAAGTTATAAGAAACAAAGCTAGATTAGTTGCACAAGGGTATACATAGGAAGAAGGATTAGATTATGATGAAACATTTGCTCCTGTGGCTAGGTTAGAAAGTATTAGAATATTATTGGCCTATGCTTGTTATATGGATTTTAAATTATATCAAATGGATGTAAAGAGTGCATTTCTAAATGGTTTAATTAATGAAGAAGTCTATGTAAAACAACCACCTTGATTTGAAGATATTAAAATTCCTGACTTTGTGTATAAATTGAAGAAAGCCTTATATGGTTTGAAGCAAGCACCTAGATCATGGTATGAAAGATTATCTACTTTTTTAATAGAACAAGGTTATATCATGGGAAAGTAGATCATACTCTATTTATCAAAAGAGATGATAAATGTCAGATTGTTGTTCAAATATATGTGGATGATATAATCTTTGGAGCAACCTCTAATAAACTGATAAAAATATTTTCTAAAGAGATGACTAGTCAATTTGAAATGAGTATGATAGGAGAACTTTCATATTTTCTAGGACTTCAAATTAAGCAAATGGATAAAGGTATATTTTTAAATCAGGAAAAATATGCAGATGAAATGCTTAAGAAATTTAATTTTAATGATACAAGGATTCGAGAAACTCCTATCAGTACTTCTTTAAAGTTAGATATTGATGACATAGGAAAATCAATAGATCAAAGAAAATACAGAAGTATGATTGGTTCTTTACTTTATTTGACTGCTAATAGACCTGATATTATGTTTGCTGTGTGTGCTTATGCTAGATTTCAATCTAATATTAAAGAATCACACTCAATTGTAGTTAAAAGAATATTTAGATATATACAAGGAACTAAAAATTTCAAACTATATTATTCTAAGGATAATTCAATAGATCTTATAGGATATACTGATGCTGATTATGTAGGATCTAAATCTGATAGAAAAAGTACTAGTGGCACATGTCAATTATTGGGAAATAATTTGATGTCATGGTTTAGTAAAAGCAAAACTATGTAGCACTTTCAACTATAGAAGCTGAATATGTTGCTGTTGCACTGTGTTGCACTTAGATTCTGTGGATAAGGAAAACTTTAGAAGAGTTTAGATTATCTTATGATACAACTGAGATTTATTGTGATAGTAGTTCTGCAATAAATCTTTCCAAAAATCCTGTATTACATTCTAAAGCAAAGCATATAGAGGTTAGACATCATTTTCTAAGAGATAAAGTAATTAAAGGAAAAATTAAATTAGGATTTGTATCTAGTAAAAATCAATTAGCTGATATATTTACAAAACCTCTAGACGAAAATACATTTTGCAACATAAGACTAAATTTGGGTATTTGTAGGCTATGTGATGTGTAAAATGCTTAAACTCCACAAAAAGATAAATATTATTGATGATGTTGTTCACCTCATAGATATTATATACTTATCATAAATATCTAAGTAATATCTAAACTACTACTTAAGATACTATGTATTTATTGTAAAATCATAGTAGTATCTTATTGATTTTAAGTAGTTTATCAATTTTAACGGTTTTCACGATTTTAAGTGGAAGTGTAAATGAAAAACATTAAATACTTCTAAAATTCTGAAATTTTAATTAAATGTTTTCTTTGAATCAATGAAAGTGCATATGATCATGCATAAATTTGACTTGATTGATTAAACTTGTAGAATAATTTATATGTAAATCATCTTAAATTGTTAATCAAAAGTATGAGCTTATTGAAACTTATTTATATTTTCAGTAAAATCATAGAAGTAAAAATTGTATGAGATTTGTGTTTTATTACATCTGTATTAATGGAATACATATATACTATGATTAAAATGAAAAGTGCTTACAAAGTGAAAATCTTTGAGAGTTTATTGATCGATTTGATCATGAGCCTTTTGTACTTGAGTAGATAGGTATGTAAGGATTGTTATCTTGAAAAAGGATTCTTTAAATCTGGCAACCTAAGGTCCTGATCAGATTTGGGATTGTTGACTGAAAGCTCATTACATGGGTACATTAGAAAGCTCGTGTATGATTCAAGTTTTTCAAACTAACTTTTAAAGAAAATTATCAATATTTACTGTTTTGAAAAGGAAAAAGTTATTTCATGAACTATCGATATCTTTGAATCAAATATAGTTTCTACTAATATGACTGCTGATTTATTGAATCAATATTAATACTTGTTTGGCGTTTTAGTTAACTTTTGTTTTTATGCTTATATCAATAATTACCTTTAGAAGCAAACTAACAACCTTTCACACAAATTAGCTATTAATTCCAATTTATGTTTTAATTGCAAGTGCACAGTGTATATTGTATTTTGTGTGCAAGTACAGGTCGATCCCATAGGGAATAGTTAGACTAAAAATTGTGTACTGTTTTGATTTTTATATTGGAATTTATGTGTTTAGTAAACACTCCGTTGAATTACAGTTAACACAACGGACCTAGTTCGCGAAGTTATGGCTAACTCAACGAACTCACCTCGTGGACTTAAGTTAACTCCACGAGTCTAACAATACTATTAATTATAGAGGAATTCGGCCAACCATTGGGCGATTCCACAGATTGTATATAACATCAATTAAGCTCTTTGATGCTAGCTAAGATTAGATTTATCATTAAGCAACGCTAACATTCAGATATTTCAAATAGTAACCATTGAAATCTTTAAGTATCTGGAACGAATCAATTTCAGTAAACTGTAAAACTATTACCTATTTTCTGAATCAATTAAACATAAAGTATTCACAATATGAACAACACTAACATTAATCACAATACAAAACAAACAATACAACACTTACATACAAACTGTAAACATAAATAAGTAGTTGTTTTTGGTGTTTTTGTTTTTAATGTGTTCCTAAAGATGAATGAAAGGTGAAATGTAAAGATCTCTATCGATAGTAAAAACTTCCGTCACTACATGCGACGTGATTACACCACTGAAAATTTAATCACTTACAATCCTGTCTCCTCTCCCTATAGAATTGTGGGTCCAGAATTGCAAGATGATCTCCTCCTCAACATACTAGCATCAACCCGAAACCAAGGCTAGAAGCTTTACGATCTCCTAAGATATGAACTAGTGCTTGGTGAAAATGGTTTCCCTTCTCGCAATGTGATCACTCCTCACAGTGGTTGTCAGGCACTATGTTTGGCTCAGAATCCACCCGACATCAGGCAAGTATCCTCACAAACCTCCAATGGTTGGTGATGGTGGTGTTGGTGTGGAGCTTCAGGGAACTTTCGACGCTGTCTACAGTTAGCATGATTCTCCAACACACCTTGCGCATACTTTTTTTGCATCTTTTATATTTCTTACAGTAGTAACTGCTCCCGCTTAATTGATCGGTTAGATTTCCTTCCCTCATATCAACAATGGTGATTTCTTCTTCCTTCCACGAGTGAATTCCTACGTGATACGTGTAATCGTGGTCTTTCTTCCATATTCAGATACTCATAGCTGATTGAACTACGATTAAATGACTTTCATATAAATCCATCTCTAATCTTAGTCATTTTTGTAGCTTGTAGTCCATGAAAGTATTTTTCTCTAATATAGTCTTTGATTTCTTTTGATACACAACACATTCTACACAAATCTTTAGCTGACATGTTACTCAATATTTCCTTTAGTGCATCCAATGGTAATTTCATCAATTCTATCTGTTGTGATTCTATATAACATAAATACAAATTTAACAGAGACAAAATTAACATAGCTACTTCACACCCTCGTGGAGTTAGGTTATAACTCAATGGACTAAGTTCGTTGAGTTAAGTAATAACTCTACGATATTACTAACTATAATTAAACTTATATTTTTTTTTCTTTTTATATTTTTCTACTTACTATATTATACATAGTTACCTCTATTATACTGCTTCATTCAGCTACCCTCCTAGAAGAGATATCAATTTCATTAACAGTTCTATTAACAAGGTTAGGTATTGCTTGCATTGGCAATCCTCTAGTAGGTCTAACTTCCATTGATTCCTTTTGTGTAGGTGATACATTTCTATTCATATTTTGATTTTGCATTGCAACATTCCCAAATACAAGATCTAAATGATTGTTTAGTTGTTGGATTATCTTTTCTAATTTCTCTATTCTAGATCCTTGTTCAATTAATGCTTCATAACTTATATTATTGTTATTTATATTTTCTCCTCCCTGAAAATTGTTGTTTCTCCAAGATAAATTCGGGTGATTTCTCCAATTAGGGTTATAAGAACTTCCAAAGTTATCTTTCTGGTTTCTAGCATAGATAATATCTAAATCATTAACGTTTGCATTCTTTTCTGCTAGTTTTTGATTTAATGATAACTCTTCTATTTTCTTTGTTAATTCAGTTAATTTGACTTCAAGCATAGTGCTTGAATCTATTTTATGCATTCCCCTAGGCAATATTCTTTTATCTACAATAGCTTTAGCTGAGTTTTCCCACTATGCAGTTCTTTTTGCAAAGTTTCTAAATATGTCCATGCTTCTTCACTACAGAGTTTTAAAAATCCATTCTAACAAGTAGATTCTAATAAAAATTTTGTTGAAACATCTATGCCTTCATAAATTATACCTATTAATTGTGCTTTACTCATTGCATGATGTGGACATTGAGACAATAAATCTTTAAATCTTTCAAAATATTTCTAGAATGATTCTCCTTGTTTTTAGCTACACATTAATATTTCCTTTTTCTTTTTAATTGTTTGATGTGTTAGATAATATTTTTCTAGGAAAACAGTGTAAAATTTAGTCTATGTAAAAATTGAATCAGGCGATAGAGTATATAACCATCTCTTATCTATGTCTTTTAAAGCAAAAGGGATATATCTAAGTTTAATAACATCTATACTCATGTTTGACATTTTCATCATTTGACAAACTTCGTTAAATTCTCTAAGGAAATAATAGGCATCTTCTCTTTCTAATCCATGAAAATGTGGTAATTGACTAATATAATTAGATTTCAGTTCAAACCTATCCCCCTCAAAGTTTGGTAATCGAATGCATGAAGGTTCATCAACTAATTCAGGATACAGAATTTCTCCTAATGGTTTTTCTACTAGAGCAGCCATATCTTCGTTCTCTTTTAAAGAAATGTTAGCTACACCCTTAAGGATTTCGTTAAAGTCCAATTCAGAAAATTTTTCAGTACATCTCTATGTTGAATAATCCTGTGTAGGTGTTCTTACTAATCGTTTAGTGCTAGGAGAACGAATCCATGTGCTCATAAACTCTTAATATAAAGTAAAATAGCAGAAGATTAATTACATACCAGTCTGAAGCTTTATACTCAGTAAATAATTATTGACGGATGAAGTTGAATCAGCTACTTCTCCTTCTAGTTCCCCAATGAATTTCCTTTTCTTTCACAGGTGCTGGTAACTCGTAAATAACATTCTATTCTATATTTATAATGCACACCCATAAAGCAAATGAATCTCGTTGCAAGAATGTGTCTTGTAACGTGTAGTGTGGTTCCTATTTTTATGGATATGTGTGTCACTTCTAATTTCAAATTTCAGTAACTACTAAACCTATGAAGTTTCGTTCATGGCTAAAAGAATAATCGTTTAGCTTAATCCACGAACTAACCTCGTTGAGTTACAAATAACTCAATAGACTAGTTTCGACTACTGTTGCTAACTCCACGGACTAACTTCGTTGAGTTACAGATAACTCAACGGAGTAATCTTATATTATATTATTAACCTCATGGAGTTAAGGTTAACTCAACGAACTTACTTCGTTGAGTTAACACTAGGCAGTTTTCTAAAACTTACTCCTCGTATTAACTTCTATGTTTTTTCTCTCCTACATTTTTCCAACTTAAATAAAATTAAATACATGTCATTAATGTAGCATTCTAATTAAAACTCATTTACATCTGAACATTATATAAATATTTAACTTGTAGTTCATTTCATGTTATGTAGAATTTATATTTTACTTTGCAGCATGCAGATATTTTCAATCATTAATCAATTATCTTTCATTTAATTCTATCATTCAGCAAATTGTAAATCTTTTAAACAATCTTGCATAATGTTCCACAAATTATATATTATTCAAAATAATTCATCCATTACATCATTCTCAAACACAAATGCAAAAACATCTGAAAAACATACATTCATTTATATGAATAGTATACATTACAATCAGTCAGATATTTTTCATACAAATATATACAATTACAAGTAGACGAACAATACAATTTTAATCTTTTCTCCTAAGTTCATCTACTTCCTTCTAGAGCTTTTCTACTTGTTGCTCTAATTGGTTAATCCTTTCTACAGCTCCTGTAATTCCTTTAGAAGGTTCAGTAATCTCTATAGCTACATAATTTTTGTATTCTTTCACTCAAATGGTTCTTAATTTGATCCTTTTAGATGCCCATTTTATGAAATCAATACAGTCCACCATCAGTAGTGGAATCAGATCTCCATAAAATAATTTCTTCTTTACTACTTTCAGCTTGGAGATGAAAATTGCAGACCAATTTATCTGAATTCTGTTCACAACTACATATGTGGCCCATTTGACAAATTGACTTAGTTCTATATCATGGCATTGTCGTTGGTAGACATTCTTAATTAGAATGTTCGCTATCATGTGTGCTTTAGAATTTAGCTGCTTCAGTCTATTTAATAATGGCACACTAGGATTGATAGCTAAACAATCCTTTATTGCTTGCTTTGTCCACTCGACTACAGTTGTGCTTTCCAGAATTTCCAGTCCTTCATTCTTCAATCCTAAAATGATGTGGAGAAGCTCTGGTGTTATCTGTACATCAACTTCCTCCACGTTGGAAATTAATCCTTCTTCTCCTTCTCTTAAGTTTCCATAAAAGCAGGGCACTAGATTTTCATATACTACATGCCCTCTTTTTTGAGAAATATATTGCAGTAGACCTTGGAATTCAAATAAATCTTTGATTTCTTACATTCCGTCCTAATTTACTAGTCTACTGTAAATGATATCTGTTTAGAATGAAAAAGTGAATATTATTAATGGTTAAATGATGGTTAATTACATAATATTTAGCTTATCATATGAGAATTAAGACATTATGTTAAAATTGCACTATTATATGCTTTAATTAGAATTACTGCTTAATTTTGGGGAATTAATGTTAATTTAGTACATTTCTGAACTGTCGGTAAGTTGCAGACTGTGAAATTCTTAAGTATCTGAATTTTCTGATATTTTAGACAGTTAATAACATACTGACCATATTTCAGATAGTTATGTTTAACTGACCAAACATGTCGGATAGTTATGTTTAAATTGCCAAATAGTTATGTTTTGAAAGAATATTTTATTATTTCTTGAAGTACACGTGTCGAAACCATAATGCATGACTTAAGTGAACTTTCGGTGAGTTATTTATAACTATCCGAAATTGCTGTTGGGCATCGGACAATTATATGTGTAACTCTCCGAAATCTCTTTTTTATTTATAAAATAGCTGAGGACACGTGTCATGTTCTAGTAAAGTGACTTAAGTGGATTTTCGGTGAGTTATCTCTAACTATCCGAAATGCATCTGAGCATCAGATAGTTAGCTTTGTAGCTCTCCGAAATGTTATTTTATGATTAAATTGCTACTGACACGTGTCAAGATTTGGTAGATTTATTTAAGTTATATATCAGTGAGTTATTTGTAACTATCCGAAATGCATCTGGGCATCGGATAGTTAAGTTTATAACTATCCGAAATGCATTTGGGCATTAGATAGTTAAGTTTATAAGTATCCGAAATGCACCTGAGCATCAGATAGTTAAATTTATGCACGTGTTTTATAGTTAAATCAACGAAGAAAGTCCGTTGAGTTATTTGTAACTCCACAGACTATTTATTTTCTAATATGCTACTATAGCGGTTGTAGAAACAGGACAGTTGGAAGAAAAACCACGACTGCACGTATTGCATAGGGAGAAGAAAGCATCGCCGTTGATATGAATGAAGGAAATCCAACCGACCATTCAAGCAGAAGTAGTTACTACTGAAGAAATATAAAAGAAAAGAAGAAAAAGAAGTAAAGTGTGTGATCGATGGACGGCCAGTGTATACAGAGGAGGAGCACCGAGCTTTCTAAAGACAGTATCGACAATTCTCTGAAGTACCACACCAACCATCGGAGGTTTGTGAGGATACTTTCTTGATGTCGGGTTGATTCCAAGCCAAACACAGTGCTTGACAACCATTGTGAGGAGTGATCGCGTCGCCGGAAGGGAAGCCATTTTCACCAAGCGCTGACTCATATTTCAGGAGATCGTAAAGCTTTTAGCCTTGGCTTCGGGTTGATGCCTGTATGCTGAAGAGGAGATCATCTTGCAATTATGGACTCGCGATTCTATAGGGAGAGGAGACAGAATTGTAAGTGGTTTAATTTTTAGTGGTGTAATTGCGTTGCAAGTAGTGTCGGAAGTATTTATTGTCAAGTGAGATTACTTTACATTTCACCTTTCGCCCATTTCCATGTTCATATTAAAACAAAAATACAAAAACAATTTATCTATGTTTGTATGTTGTATTTGAGTGTTGTATTGTTTGTGTTGTATCGTGATTAATGTTATTTTTGTTAGTGTTGTGATTGTTTTATGTTGTTTTAGTTTTACAGTTTACTGAAATTGGTTCATTCAAAAGAGTTAAAGATTTTAATGGTTACTATTTGAATTATCTGAATGTTAATATTGCTTAATGATAAATCCAATGTTAACTAACATTAAAGAGCTTAATTGATGTTATTTACAATCTGTGGAATCGCCCAATGGTTGGCCGAATTCCTTTGTAAATAGCAATATTAAAATGAAAAGGCAGGCTCGTGGAGTTAACTTAAGTCCACGAGGTTAGTCCGTTGAGTTAACAGTAATTCAACGGAGGGCTTATTGAAGATATAAATTTGATTGTTAACAAACGAACAGTTCTCAAATTCTTCAGCAATTCCCTGTGGGATCGACTTGTACTTGCACACTGATACAATAGACACTATGCACTTGCAGTTAAAGTACAAATTGGAATTAATATCTAAATTATATTAAAGGTTGTTTGTTTACTTCTAAAATAAAGAATAGGCATAAAGATAAATTAACTAAGTAAAAATAGAAGTAACAAATCCAAGTTTTTCTAGTATAGTGCTAGGAAAATACAAACAAGTTTTATGGTGCCGTTGCCGGGGAATTGAATTGAATTGAAATTGAATATAATAGAATTGAATAGATATAAGCAATTGTTAGAGCTGTTTCATTTTAATAGCTAGAGTTGTGTGTTTTCTTCTGTAATTGAGAATATGGCATATGCTTATGCTCAAAGATTTCTGAAACCTGTAATTAGCATATGTGAATTCTACAATTCTGAAGGACACGACATTTTTGACTATTTGAAACTGAGACATTTACAAATGGTTAGATCCATGAACAACAAATGAATTATCCTTAGTATAATAGATCCGAGTATGAGAATCCTATAGTTTACCAAACTGATGGTCAGTATAGAATGTGTAATATGTTGAGAGACACTGAAGTTTGAGATAGGTATGACAGACTGGAGCGTAGTATAAAGCAAAATCTAGACAAGCTAGAAAACTTTATGTGTCAGCAACAAGAAGTCAACCAATTAAATTATAAGGAAGCATATTCAGAACTAAAAAGGTTATAATTTACAAAACTGAAAAAACCATAATGAAAATTGATCAAAAATTGAATGCAATGAAATTGGATGATCTGGAAAGAAAATTAAAAGCATTAGACGAATATACAATGAAAATACAAGTTATGCAGCAAGACAATGAAAATTATAATGTTATAAACTTGCGTAATTTGCAAAATACACAGCCAACAGAAAATATTAATGCAAGGGAATTTAAAAAATGCACTTTAAAACTAAAAACAATTGAGATCATAATCACAAAAATGATATACAAAAACATCATGAGAGTAACGAAAATCTGGAAGATGTATGTGTAACATTAAGATCTGGAACTGATATACCACCAAGAACTCAAAATGAAAATGATATGAAGGTGGATAAGAGTAAAAATCAAAATGATAATGAAAATGTAATAGCTGAAAATCTAGAAATCACTAAAGAACAATCTAAATTTGCTAATGAAGCTAAAAATGATCAAACAAATCAACTGAAAGAAAAAGAATCTTTGAAATCACAATCTTTAGCACCCTATCCTGAAAGATTACAACAAACAATACCTGAAAAATAAGAAAAAATCAGAGAAATTTTTGAAAAAGTACAAGTTAACATTCCTTTGTTAGATCTATTGCAGAAAATGCCACCTTATGCTAAATTTTTGAAGGATTGGTGTACTAAGAAAAGGGAGCGAAAAGTTCTTAGAAATGTCTTTTTAGCTGAGCAAAGTAGTTCCCTATTTCTGCCACAAATTCCTAAAAAGATATCTGATCCTGGAATCCCTGTTATATCATGCACCATAGGAAATACCATTCTAGAAAGAACCTTAATAGACTTAGGTGTAGGTATAAATGTTATGCCAAGTGATATATTTGCATCCTTAGGATTAGAAGGCTTAACTCCTACTAGTACGGTTATTCAATTGGCTAATAGAAGTATAAGATATCCTAGAGGAAAAATAGAGAATGTCTTAATTAAAATCAAAAACTTTATATATCCTATTGATATTGTAATTTTGGATTTCCAACAAATTAAGCATAAAAATAGTAATACATCTTTAATTTTGAGAAGGCCATTTTTAGCAACATCAAGGGCTATTATAAATTGTAAAATTGGAGTAATGAAGTTAGCATATGGTAATGAGAATACATAATTAAATATGTTCAAACTAGAAAGGTTTGAGTTAGAAATGTCCTTACTTACCATAAACTTTTTAGAGGATGAAGGAGATATGTTAGATGATGTGATTCAAGAAGAATTAAATAGGCAAATCAATTCTAAAACTTTAGAGGAAAGTGAAAGCATAAATATAGAAGGAGGTCTAGAAGAAATTAATTTAGAAAATGATGATGTTCAATTAGGAGCTCTAGCTTTTGATGGGCAACATTTAGAATTAAAACCTTTACCTCTTGAATTAACCTATATATTTCTGGAAGATAAATGAACCTGTCCAATCATTATTGCTTCAGATTTAAAAGAGGATCAAATAGCTAAATTAAAAGATGTAGTAAAAAGTTATAAAGAAGCAATAGGATGGACTATGACTAATATAAAAGGGTTAAGTTCAACTTTATGCTGTCACCACATATATTTAGAAGAGAATGCTAAACCTGTTAGAATTCCTGAGAGGAGATTAAGTCCAAATCTTAAAGAAGTAGTCAGGAAGGAAATAGTGAAATGGTTAGATAATGACATAATTTATCTGATTTCTGATAGCTCATGGGTTAGTCCAATTCATGTAGTTCCCAAGAAATCAGGATTAACAGTTATTAGGAATGAAAGTCAAGACTTGATACCTACTAGAATTCAATCAGGTTGGAGAGTATGTATAGACTATAGAAAGCTGAATGCTGTGACTAGGAAAGATCATTTTCCCTTACCTTTTATAGATCAAATGCTAGAAAGATTAGCAGGGCAAGAATATTTTTGTTTCCTAGACGGGTATTCAGGGTATAATCAAATTCTAGTAGCATTAGAGGATCAAGAGAAAACAACTTTCACCTGTCCTAATGGAACTTATGCTTTTAAGAGAATGCCATTCGGATTATGCAATGCACTAGCTACTTTTCAAAGGTGTATGCAGGGCATATTTACTGGAATGACTGAAGATTTTTTAGAAATATTTATGGATGATTTTATTGTATATGGCAATTCATATGAAGTATGTTTAAAAAATTTAGACTTAATATTAAAACGCTGTGTGGAAAAAAATCTAGTTTTAAATTGGCAAAAATGTCACTTCATGGTAAAACAAGGAATAGTCTTAGGGCATGTTGTTTCTAAGAAAGGGTTGGAAGTAGATAAAGCTAAAATAGAAGTAATTTCTAATCTACCAGAACCTAAATCAGTAAAAGATATTAGATCATTTCTAGGACATGTTGGTTTTTATCGAAGATTTATTAAAGACTTTAGCAAGATAGCTAGACCTTTAACTAATCTATTAAAAGATGTTCCATTTAACTTTGATAAAAATTGCAAGGAAGTATTTTTCAGACTTAAGACTAGCTTAATTTCAACTCCTATAATTCAAGCACCTGATTGGAGCCATCCATTTGAATTAATGTGCAATGCATCTGATTTTGCTGTAGGAGCAGTGTTGGGACAGAAGATAGAAAAATCTCCTAGAGTGATTCATTATGCAAGCAAAACCTTAAATGATGCTCAAGTTAATTACACAACTACTAAAAAAGAATTATTAGCTGTTGTGTTTGCCTTAGAAAAGTTTAGAACATATCTGATTGGAGCTAAAGTAATAGTATACATGGATCATTCAGCTCTAAAACATCTAATAAAGAAAAAAGAAACTAAACCTAGATTGATCCGATGAATATTATTATTGCAAGAATTTGATCTAGAAATTAAAGATTAAAAAGGTTGTGAGAATGTAGTAGCAGATCATTTATTAAGATTACAAATAGAAAAATCAAATATTGAAATTAAGGATAATTTTCTTGATGAACAATTAATGACCATCAACACAATACCTTGGTATGTAGACATAGTTAATTACTTAGTTACTAGTCTAATACCTAAGGATTGGAATAGAAACTAAAAATTCTGCAATGTGGGTTTTATTGGCCAACACTATTCAAAGATGCTCATAAATATTGCTTAAGTTGTTTAAGATGTCAACAAATAGGACGAATATCAAAGAGGAATATGATGCCTCTTAATCCTATTGTTGAGGTTGAAATCTTTGATGTGTGGGGAATAGATTTTATGGGTCCATTTCCTATGTCTAATCAATTTAATTACATATTGTTGGGGGTGGATTATGTATCTAAATGGATAGAAGCTATTCCTACAAAAACTAATGATAACAAAGTGGTAATACAATTTATAAGAACAAATATATTTGCCAGATTTGGAATACCTAAAGCTATTATCAGTGATAGAGGAACTCATTTCTGTAATAGAAGTTTTGAAGCCTTAATGAAGAAATATGGAGTAAACCACAAAATTGCAACATCATATCATCCACAAACAAGTGGACAAGTAGAAAGTGCAAACAAACAAATTAAATTAATCTTGGAAAAAGTAGTAAATCCTACTAGAACAGATTGGGCTAATAGATTGATAGATGCACTTTGGGCTTATAGAACTACTTATAAAACGAGCTTAGGTATGTCACCTTTTAGGCTAGTATATGGAAAAAGTTGTCATTTACGTGATGAAGTAGAACATAAAGCTTATTGGGCATTAAAAACTCTGAACACTAATTTAAATCAAGCTGCTGAAAATAGGAAAATGCAACTAATTGAATTAGAAGAATTTAGAAATGAAGCTTATTCGAAGACTGTAAGAGAAAAAGAGAAAATTAAATTCTAGCATGATAGAAAAATTATTCCTAAAAGCTTTGAAATAGGACAAGAAGTATATCTTTATATGGCTAGACTCCAAAACCATCCAGGAAAATTAAGATCTAGATGGGCAGGACCTTACATAGTTCGAAATGTTTATCCTTATGGAGCTATTGAAATTGAAAATCCTAAAAATCAGAATATATTTAAAGTAAATGGACAAAGACTTAAACCTATTCTGAAAACACCAAAAAGCTCGTTTGGAATTATAGAAGAAGTCAGAGTAGAGGACTACTCGAGTTTTACTTAGTAAGAAATCAGTTTTTATGTTTATATATATATATATTAAAAAAAATAATAATAATAATAATAATAACATTAAAAATATATATAAAACATAAAAATAGTTGCAGTTCAACCGACTGGATCCATCGGTATGACCGGAAAATTAAAAAATATTTAGGTCTGACCGAAGCGTAGCATCGGTATGACCGGAACATTAAAAAAAATATTAGTTTTACCGAAACATAGTACCGGTTAAACCGGAAAAAAAAAAAAATTGTATATTAATTTTCAGAAAAAATATTGGTTTTACCGAAACATAGTATCGGTTCAACCGAAAGAAAAATAAAAAAATAAAAAATATTTAGGTCTGACCGAAGCATAGTATCGGTTAAACCTGTAAAAAAAACAGAAAAACTAATATTGAGTTACGCTTCACTCAACAAGCATACTCCGTTAAGTCTTGAGTTAGTCAACGAGCTTATTCTGTTGAGTTACCTGTAACACAACGGAGTACTGTAGCTAAGACCGTGGATAAAATAGTAATAGTTGGTTCAGGAAATGACCCGATTACCTGCCTAAACTTAGTGCTTATTTAAACTAAAACCTAGGGTTTTGGGGGCATTATCCGGCAAATCATTTAGAATCTAGAACAGTAGAAATCAAAGCGATTCCGTGTTGTTGTGTAACTCCACGATGAGGAAGATGACGCCTGAATTCTGGGAAGATGCAGTGGACACTGCATAGTTTCTGAAGGAATTTGAAGAATGACACATGCGGCAAAAGATCCGGAATACAACAAGAGAGAAAGAGCTACAAAAGGTAGAATCAGAACTCTTTAACTTGAGAAAAGTTTTGGTTGAGTTAGAAATACAGATACCACAAATAATGGAGACACGAATTAGAGTGGCAACTGAAATTGCAGTAAGTAAAGAAAGAAAGATCCGGCCAAACAATGAAGTAGCCCTAGAGTTAATTCAACGTAAAACTAGATTGTGGTTTAAGAAACGCATTGCTAGTCATGCAAGATGGGCAATATGGGAGCAGCAACGAGCAAGAGAATAGGAGGAACCATCTGCTAAAATACTTGTTCCTGAGGAACAGCAGTCAGGACCTCTAGTTCGGCCAACAGAGCCATTGCCACGAGTTGCATTTGCTTCGCCGAGAACTGAAGAAGAAGAGAAAGAATTTACTAGCTTGGTCAAGACAGCAAGGGACCAAGGTGATACTCAAGAGATAGCTACGGCTAAGGCACATATTTTATATGATGCCATTAAGAAAAAAAGGATTGAAGAAAGGATAAGGGCCCAATACAAAATAAAAGTTGAATAGTATCAGGCAGCAACTAAATCAAGTGCTGCAAGAGAGGCTGGTCCTTTGAGACCAGCAGTTATGAAAAGAGTTAAACAAGAAGAGCTAGTACTTGTGGCTCGAAAGCCTGTAGAGCCTACTTTTGTAGATTTAATTTCAGAAGAAGAAGAGGAAGAACGGGCACAACTAATCAGAAAAAAGAAAGGAAAAGAAAAAGTGCTTGAATATGAGGAAATTAAATCTGAAGTACCAATTTTTATAGGACCTGTGGAGAAAATTTTTATTAACCTGCTATCCGATTCTAAGGAGCAGTAGGAGCTACAGCAGCAAGAGCAAAGAAAAGAAAAAAATCAGGCTGAAATTAGTTTGCAGCCTGTACAAGAAGAAAGAACAGAAATTAGGGTAGAAATTGAATTGCCCGTGACTCCATCCCAATCTGTTACAGAATCAGAAAGAACAGTAACAGAATAGATTGGTAGTTAGGAGGAAGAAGATAGAGTAGAAAATGAAGAGGCTGAAAGAAGCCATTTGGACAAAAATAATTTTACAGATTCCACTGAAGAGCAAGAAACTCTTCAGCAATTTATGGAGAGAATTCAAGACAGAATGGAGAGTTTTGCCGGCTCACCACCACAGACAAAAGCAAAAGCAAAAATTCAAGCTAAATATAATAGTGAATGTTCAAATGCAGCCTATGATAGAGGAAGAGCAAGTACAAACCCCTCTAGAACAACAGTCACCTTCCTGTCCCGACTGAAACAATAATTTTGAATGAAGTACATTTTTTTAGTTAGGAAGCTTATACCAAATACCAAGAAATAAGGGGTTACGACATTATTTACAGTAGACTAGTAAATTGGGATGGAATGTAAGAAATCAAAGATTTATTTGAATTCCAAGGTCTACTGCAATTCATTTCTCAAGAAAGAGGGCATGCAGTTTATGAGAATTTAGTGCCCTGTTTTAATGCAAATTTAAGAGAAAGAGAAGGAGGATTAATTTCCAACGTGGAGGAAGCTGATGTACAGATAACACCAGAGCTTCTCCACAATATTTTTGGTTTAAAGAATGAAGGTATAAAAATTTTGGAAGATACAACTGCAGTCGAGTGGGCAGAACAGCAAATTAAGGATTGCTTAGCTATCAATCCTGGTGTGCCTTTATTAAACAGATTGAAGCATTTAAATGGTAAAACACACATGGTAGCTAACATTTTGATTAAAAATGTCTACCAATGACAGGGCCATGACATAGAATTAAGTCAATTTCTCAAATGGGCCACATATGCAGTTGTAAACAAGATTCAAATAAATTGGTCTGTAGTTTTTATCTCCAAGCTGAAAACAGTGAAGAAGAAATTATTTTATGGAGATTTGATTCCACTGCTGATGGTGGACTATATTGATTTCACGAAATGGACATAAAAAAGGATCAGATCTAGAACCATTTCAGTGAAAGAATATAGAAATTTTGTAGCTGTAGAACTAGTTGTACCTTCTGGAGGAATTACGGGAGTAGTAGAAAGGATTAATCAATTAGAGCTTCAATTAGAAACACTCCAGAAGGAAGTAGATGAACTTAGGCATAGAGATTAAATTTTATTGATTCGTCTACTTGTGTAAAATTATATGATGTACTTGTAATGTAATTGATTCATATTAAAGAATGTAAATTTTTCAGATGCAATTTTCATACGTGTTTTGGATGTGAAAATGAATGGAATGTATTGACTGTTATATATATTTTGTGGAATATTATGAATGAATGTTTAACAGATTTATAATTTGCTGAATGACAGGATAAATGCTTAAAAATTTCTGCATGTTGTAAGGTAAAATGTAAATTCTACATAACATAAAATGACATGCAAGTTAAATCTTTATATAATGTTCAAATTTAAATGAATTTTAATTAGAATGATGCATTAATGACATAGATTTAACTTTATTTCAATTAGCAGAATAAACAAAGAAAAGAACAGAGAGGAACTTACGAGAGTAAAACTTAGAAGTTGCTAAGTGTTAACTCAACAAAGTAAGTTCATTGAGTTAAACATAACTCCACGAGGTCAATAATATAATATAAGGTCACTCCGTTGAGTTATCTGTAACTCAACGAAGTTAGTCCGTGGAGTTAGCAATAGTAACCGATTGTGTTTAATTGAGTTATCTGTAACTCAACGAGGTTAGTTCATGGATTAAGCAGAACAGTTATTCTTTTAACCACGAACGAAACCTTGTCGGTTTAGCGGTTACCAAAATTTGAAATTAGTAGTGGTACACGTACCCATAAAAACAGGAACCACGATGCACGTTACAACACACATTCCTGCAACGAGATTTATTCACTTTATGGATGTGCAGTATATATATAAAACAAAATGTTATTTATGAGTTACCAGTTGTTTTAAAAGAAAGGAGAATGCGTTGGAGGAATTGGAAGGAGAAGTAGCTGATTCAACTTCATCCGACAACAAATATTTATTGAATGGAAAGCTTCAGACTGGTATGTAATTAATCTTCTGCTATTTATTTATGAGCACATGGACCCATTCTCTAAGCACTAAATAATTAGTAAGAACACCTACCTAGGAATTTTCATTGCAGAGGAGTACTAAAAAATTTTCTGAACTGAACTTTAATGAAATTCTTTAGGGTGTAACTAACCTTTCTTTAAAAGAGAATGCAGAAATGACTGCTCTAGTAGAAAAACCATTAGGAGAGATTCTATATCCTAAATTAGTTGATGAACCTTCTTGTATTCGATTGCCAAACTTTGAGGGAGATAGGTTTGAATTGAAATCTAATTATATTAATCAATTGCCACATTTTCATGGATTAGAAAGAGAAGATGCCTATTATTTCCTTAGAGAATTTAATGAAATTTGTCAAATGATGAAAATGCCGAACATGAGTATAGATGCTATTAAACTTAGATATATCCCTTTTTCTTTAAAAGACACAGCTAAGAGATGGTTATATACTTTGTCGCCTGATTCAATTTCTACATGGACAAAATTTTGCTCTATTTTTTTGGAAAAATATTATCCAACACATCAAACGATTAAAAAGAAAAAAGAAATATTAATGTGTAGCCAAAAACAGGGTGAATCATTCTAGAAATTTTTTGAAAGATTTACTGACTCAATGTCCGCATCATGCAATGAGTAAAGCACAATTAATAGGTATAATTTATGAAGGCAAAGATGTTTCAACAAAATCTTTAATAGAATCTACTTATCAAAATGGATTTTTAAAGTTATGTAGTGAAGAAGCATGGGCATATTTAGAAAACTTTGCAAAAAGAACTGCATAGTGGGAAAACTCGGTTGAAGCTATTGTAGATAAAAAAATATTGCCAAGAAGAATGCATGAAATAGATTCAAGTACTATGCTTGAGGTGAAATTAAATGAATTAACAAAGAAAATAGAAGAGCTATCATTAAATCAAAGGCTAGCAGAAAAGAATGCAAACATAAATGATTTAGATATTATTTATGCTAGAAACCAGAGAGATAACTTAGGAAATTCTTATAATCCTAATTGGAAAAATCACCCGAATCTATCTTAGAGAAACAACAATTTCTAGGGAGGAGAAAATATAAATGAGAAGAACATAAGTTATGAAGCATTAATTGAACAATGATCTAGAATAGAGAAATTAGAAAAGATAATCCAACAATTAAACAATCGTCTAGATTTTGTATTTGGAAATGCTGCAATTCAAAATCAGAATAGAAATATACCACTTAGATAGAAGGAACCAATGGAAGGTAGACCTACTAGAGGATTGCCAATACAAGCAATACCTAATACTGTCAATAGAACTGTTAATGAAATTGATACCTCTTCTGGGAGGATAGTTGAATGAAGCAACATATCTGAAGCAACTATCTGTATGTATATATGTTTTTATTTTTAGTTAATAGTATCGTAGAGTTAGTCCTTAACTCAACGAACTTAGTTCGTTAAGTTATTCCTTAACTCCACGAGGGTGTGCAGTAGTTATGTTAATTTTTGTCTCTGCTAAATTTTTGTTTGTGTTATACAGAATCGACAAATGGAATTGATGCAATTACCGTTGGATACACTAAGGGAAGTACTGAGTAATTTATCAGCTAAAGATATGTGTAGGCTATGTTGTGTATCAAAGGAAATTAAAGACTATATTGAAGAAAAATATTTTCAGGGACTACAAGCTGCATAAATGACTAAGATTAGAGATGGATTTATATGGAGGTCATTTAATCATAGTTCAAATACCCATGAATATCTAGCTATGGAAGAAACTACTAGAATTCCACCCAATACATTAGAAGGAATAAATCATATTATGGGGATAGATGAAGGATTAATCATATATAGGACGAGACCAAGGTATGCAAGTTTATTATTACCTAATATTTTGATAAGAAATCCTATAACAGGAGAAGAATGGAATATAGGAAGACCTAATAGATTTGAAGTACCAATTCTAAATTGTGGATGGGCTTTGATTTTTTCTAATAAAAATTCTGCAATTACTGAAAAATTATATTATTGGAGACCTACAGGAAATTGGGGTGAAGATTTACGCTTAAGTGTGTATAACTTTCTGAATAGATCTTGGAATGAAAATATTATGATATATCTGGGACGGAATCATTAATTAACCAAACACATGTCATACTTGATAGATATATATATCTAGTCACAAATATATCAATAGCATTTGGATCTGATTTATACATAGTGACCATAGACAGTTATGATGAAAATATAGAAATTTTACCTATACCGAGAGAAATAGCTAAACCACCATCTGCAGAATTTAATAAAATTCAAATAGGAATGTGGTATAATGAAGATGATGATCCTACTTTATGTTTGATAAGATGGTGGGATGAACTGATGAAATTTCAAATATGGATTATGAAAGACATAAATGAATGGAAGTGGGAAGAGGAGTATATTGAAATAGATGTAGAAATAGAAACTGCTACATTGCCCTGGTATCAAAAAGCATCCCTTTCTGCATTTCATATCATTAATGGTAATACATTTGTATTTGGAATTTATAATATATTACACGTTTACAAATTAACAAGGAATAAGAACTGCATTAAAATAGAATTAATAGCAAGAAGAACTATGCCTAAAAAGTTTGCTTGGACTGATACATTTATTCCATTTGTTCCTACTTTTCAATCATGTTCTTAAGTTGTGATTTTGTGTGTTTAATGTTGTGTGTATTCTACGTTATGTTTAAAAAAAAAAAAAATTAAAATTTTCATGTTTATTTTATAAATAAAAAGAAATTAAACAAAATATCAATCTAGTTTGTTGGTATCTGTTTTGGGAAACCAACTGGCTTGCTTGTGAGCCACCAAAGGCATAGGAGCCTGGGTTCCACACAAGACACTGATTTATTAATATCTGTTAAGTGTTATTTTATTTTATATTTTGTTTTTATCTGTGAATGAAAAGTTTTTCAGAATCAAAAATCAGAATATGCAGAAGGAGATACAAACGGAACAAGGTATGTAACCAATTACTTATCTTGAATTTTAAATCAAACAAAACTGTATTCATGCTTGCTACAATTACTGTACTTATTATCAAATCTTTTACATTGAGGACAATGCAAAATGTAGGTATGGGGGGAGGTAATTAAAGTAACAGCCATGCAAGTTTGTTAATTAAAGGAATTAAAATGGTACTGCAAAGTTGTGGTAATTGAAACTTTTTATGAACTTGCTGTAACTATCCGATAATTGAGACTGTAAAATTTATATAAACTGTAACTGCTTGAATGTTATATTTAGAAGGCTATATAAGATGCTATAGAATTTACTATTTATGCAAATTCAGATATAGTATCTTATGTTTTTTCTAAATTTCATGAGTTTAACAGTTTCACGATTTTAAAATGAAATCAGAATGCTTAATGAAAAATTAGTAAATTATTTGAAGTCCTAAAAGAGTTGAGATGTGAATTCTAGATTAAATAAAACAAATATGATGAAAGATACATTTAATTTGACTGATTGAACTTGTAGAATGATTTATGTGTAGATCTTATTAAACTACAAAAAAAGTATGAGCTTATTGTTATGGATTCATATTTTCAGTAAATGATAGAAACAGGACTATATGAGATTATTGATTACTACATTTGTATTAATGAAATACATACATTTACAGTATGTGATTAATGTTTTGTTTTGTGTTTGTAGTTTGATTGAAAAAAAAAAAAAAAAAAACATATACTGTTTTGAAAAGATACAAGTGTTTTGTGAAATACAGATATCTTTTGAATTGAGTATATTTTCTGTTATCTAGAATTGCTGTAATGTGAATCTAGAATTGACTTTTGAAGTTGTTTAAGGGAGATACAATTCTTTATTTTACTTGTCTTAATCATATTGAATTGGATTGTCCTTTGATTCGTATGTTGTTGAAATTTCTTCTAGAAATCTTATTGGAAAATTCAGGATAACAGATGATGAAAAGAAGAACAGACGATAATATAATTAACACCTATGTGATGATGATATACTTTGAATGTAATTTACATATATTCTAAGTATATTTGCAGGTTGATTACTGAAACATACAGAATATATTTTTATGCTAAACAAAAGAAAAAAAGAAAGAGGAAGAAGTAATTCTAGCACTTTTTGAAAGACCAATTAATTAGATCTTAGTTTGCTAAGGGACTAGCAAAATTTAGGTATGGGGGAAGTGTTTAGAATGAAAAAGTGCATATTATTAACGGTTAAATAATGGTTAATTGCATAATATTTAGCATATCATATGAGAATTAAGCCATTATGTTATAATTGCACTGTTATATGCTTTAATTAGAATTACTGCTTAATTTTGGGAAATTAATGTTAATTTAGTATATTTCTGAATTGTCGGTAAGTTGCAGACTGTGAAATTCTTAAATATCCAAATTTTCTTATATTTGAGACAGTTAATAACATACCGACCATATTTCGGACAGTTATGTTTAACAGACTGAACATGTCGGATAGTTATGTTTAAATTGCCGAACAGTTATGTTTTGAAAAAATATTTTATTATTTCTTGAAGTACACGTGTCGAAACCATAATGCATGACTTAAGTGAACTTTTAGTGAGTTATCTATAACTATTCGAAATTGCTGTTGGGCATCGGACAATTATATGTGTAACTCTCCGAAATCTCTTTCTTATTTATAAAATAGCTGAGGACACATGTCATGTTCTAGTAAAGTGACTTAAGTAGATTTTTGGTGAGTTATCACTAACTATCCGAAATGCATCTGAGCAATAGATAGTTAGCTCTGTAACTCTCCGAAATGTTATTTTATGATTAAACTATTGCTGACACGTGTCGAGATCTAGTAGATTTATTTAAGTTATATATCGGTGAGTTATCTGTAACTATCCGAAATGCTTCTAGGCATCGGATAGTTAAGTTTATAACTATCCGAAATACATCTAGGCATCGGATAGTTAAGTTTATAAGTATCTGAAATGCACTTGAGCATCAGATAGTTAAATTTATGCACGTGTTTTATACTTAAATCAACGAAAAAAGTACGTTGAGTTATCTGTAACTCCATGGATTATTTATTTTCTAATATGCCATTGTAGCGGTTGCAGAAACAGGACAATTGGAAGAAAAACCACGACTGCACGTATTGCATAGGGAGAAGAAAGCATCGTCGTTGATATGAATGAAGGAAATCCAATCGACCATTCAAGCAGAAGTAGTTACTATTGAAGAAATATAAAAGAAAAGAAGAAAAAGAAGTAAAGTGTGTAATCGATGGACGGTCAGTGTATACAGAGGAGGAGCACCGAGCTTTCTATAGACAGTATCGGCGATTCTCCGAAGTACCACACCAACCATCATTACCACCACCACAATCACCAACCATCGGAGGTCTGTGAGGATACTTTCTTGATGTCGAGTCGATTCCGAGCAAAACATGGTGCCTGACAACCACTGTAAGGAGTGATCGCGTCGCAGGAAGGGAAGCCATTTTCACCAAGCGTCGACTCATATTTCAGGAGATCGTAAAGCTTTTAGCCTTGGCTTCGAGTTGATGCTTGTATGCTGAAGAGGAGATCATCTTGCAATTATGGACTCGCGATTCTATAGGGAGAGGAGACAGAATTGTAAGTGGTTTAATTTTCAGTGGTGTAATTGCATTGCAAGTAGTGTCAGAATTATTTACTGTCAAGTGAGATTACTTTACATTTCACCTTGCCCATTTCCATGTTCATATTAAAACAAAAATACAAAAACAATTTATCTATGTTTGTATGTTGTATTTGAGTGTTGTATTGTTTGTGTTGTATCGTGATTAATGTTATTTTTGTTAGTGTTGTGATTGTTTTATGTTGTTTTAGTTTTACAGTTTACTGAAATTGGTTCGTTCAAAAGACTTAAAGATTTTAATGGTTACTATTTGAATTATCTGAATGCTAGTATTGCTTAATGATAAATCCAATGTTAACTAACATTAAAAAGCTTAATTGATGTTATTTACAATTTGTGGAATCGCCCAATGGTTGGACGAATTCCTTTGTAAATAGCAGTATTAAAAAGAAAAGGTAGGCTCATGGAGTTAACTTAAGTCCACGAGGTTAGTCCGTTGAGTTAACAGTAATTCAACAGAGGACTTATTGAAGATATAAATTTGATTGTTAACAAACGAACAGTTCTCAAATTCTTCAGCAATTCCCTATGGGATTGACCTGTACTTGCATACTAATACAATAGACACTATGCACTTGCAGTTAAAGTACAAATTGGAATTAATATCTAAATTGTATTAAAGGTTGTTTGTTTACTTCTAAAAGAAAGAATAGGCATAAAGATAAATTAACTAAGTAAAAACAGAAGTAATAAATCCAAGTTTTTCTGGTGTAGTGCTGGGAAAACACAAACAATACCATAACCCCAAATCTCTTGGTATTTGTCATAAGCTTCCTGACTCCAGAAATGTACTTCATTTAAAACTGTTGCTTTAGAAGGATCAGGAATGTGCATTTATTGCTTTAGAGGGGTTTGTTCTTGAATTTCCTCTTCCAAATGCTAAACTTGTACTTGTTGAAGTTGCTCCATAGATTCCTGAATATTTGCTTCTGCTTCTGTCTGTGGTGGTGAGCCAGTAGAACTGTCCACTCTATCTTGAATACAGTCCAAAATTTGTTGAAGAGTTCTTTGCTCTTCAATGGAATCTGTCGAGTCATCTCTTTCCATATATACTTGTTCAACTTCTTATTCATTTTCTTCTTTTTCTTCTTCCTCATGACTACCAATCGACAATGTCACTGTTCTTTCTGATTCTGTGGTAGATTGGGATGGAGTTACAGGCAAATCAGCTTCTGCCCTAATTTCTGTTTCTTCTATTTGTATAGGCTACAGATTAATTTTAGCCTGATTTTCTTCTTCTCTTTGCTCTTGTTGCTGTTGTTGCTCCTGCTCATCCTTAGAATCGGATAACAGGCTTACAACATTTGGCTCTACTAGCCCTACTGATATTAAACTTTCAGATTTAATCTCCTCTTGATATTCAAGCACTATCTCTTTTCCTTTCCTTCTTTTGATTAATTGTGTCTGGTCTTCTTCTTCTTCCTCTAAGATTAAGTCTACAAAAATGGGCTCTGTAGGCCTTTGAGCCATAGGGACTGGCTCTTCCTATTTAATTTTTTCTATAATTGTTGGTCTCGTAGGACCAGCTTCAGCTTCTTTTGTAGTAAATCTAGTAGTGGCTTCTTGATGTTGTTCAACTTTAATTTTATATTAGGCTTTTAACTTTTCTGCAGCCCTCCTCTTGTAAAGTGCATCAAACACTAGGTGTGCTTTAGTAGATGCCAAATCTTCTAGTTCTCCTTGGTTTTTCCCAACTCAAACTAGTTCTTCAAATTCTCTTAATTCTTCTTCAATGGAAGGCCCCATAACTACCACCCTTTCTAGTGGTTTAGGAGGTGGAATTGAAGGTCCTAGCTGCTGTTCCTCAAGGACAAGTCTTTTAGCAATCGGCTCCTCTAGTTCTTTAGTTGCCTCTTCTTCATTTTCTTTCCTTTGTTGCTCCCAGATTGCCCATTGAGCCCGTCTACCCATGCATCTTTTAAACCAAAGGCGGGACTTACGTTGGATTAGTTCTAGGGCAACTTCGTTATTTGGCCTAATTTTTCTCACTTTACTTACAACGATTTTTGTTGCAACTTTGATTCTGTTAGGACCTGAGTATTTTGATAATGCAAAAACCTATGTGAGGAAACATATTGTATTTCAAAGATAAGTTAGTGCAGCAAAAGATCAGAAGGTAGACAAACAAGTTGTAGTTAATTCCAGAATGTGCTGCTATAAAGCTATAGAAAATTAGACAGTTCCAGGCTTATGTATCCGAAAGAAAGTTAATCTTCGGTGAGTTACAGACTTAAGTATCCGAAGAGTTAATTTAAAGTAGCAGCAACACTATTAGACAGTTAGTAGAATAACTATCCGAAATCATAAAGCCTTCGGAGAGTTGTGAAAGGTAGTTGGTTGAATGATTAGAAAGTTAAGGAGTTAACTATCCGAAAGCTCAAGGAAAATCGAAAAGTTTGAAAGGCTAACAATCTAAAACTTAAGTCATTCAATTAACCACGTGTAGAAATCCAGAACAGAAGCTTAAAAGACTTTTCGGAGAGTTAGAAAGATAAATATCTGAAATTTGAAGGATTTCAGTGAGTTACAGGTATAACCATCCAAAACTTAAGTTATCCTATTACGCATGTGTAGAATTAAAGAGATAGCAGTCGGAAGCTTAAAAGAAAAATTAGAGAGTTACTGTTGTTAACTATCCAGAAGTCAAGAGTTTTTCAGTAAGTTAAAACTACAAGTCTTCGATCACTTGACACCTCACGTGAGCAACTTAAAATCCTTACGTGACACAGACAACAGGATGTATGTAAAGGTTTGGTAAGTTATAGATGCTCTTCGGTGAGTTATTCATATAACCATCCGAAAATCAAAGGAAATCGGAAGGTTACTTACTGAACATCAGACAGAACGGTAACTTACCATATTTAGGTCTAATTATTTAGCAAGTACTACAGAATACATCTGTTAGAAGAAAAATATGATCATTATACCTTTTGGTATAAATATGAGAAGTTTAAGAGAAGAACAGATAGAGAAAATGATCATACATTTTACAGTGATCTACACAAAATTCTAGATACACTCTTAACTCTACAATTGTCAAGTTTACTCTTAAAGATTCACTGCAAAAAAGCTCTGTGTACCAAAACTCTGATAGAAAAGTTTAAAGCTATTGGTTCGTGAGTTTCAACCTGAAAACTCATTGTTGGTTGAGAGCTTCAACTTGAAAGCTCGAAAGAAAGGTTGGTTATTGAGTTTATACTTGAAAGCTTTAAGTGTTGGTTCTTGCTTCAACCTGAAAGCAAGTGTTGTAAGTATTTGACTACTTAGTGAAGCCCAAGTGTATCTTGGGGGTGGACTAGCCAAGTTGGTGAACCACCTAAAATTTGCTGTGTTATTTTCTTACTGGTTTGTTTACATTTAATTCATTTAATCTTACTATTTTGTAGAATCAATCGATTCTAAGTGAAAAGAATTAAAACTTGCACACCTTCACCATTCACCCCCCCTTTGGTGAGCCTATCGATCCTAACAATTGGTATCAGAGCTTGGCTAATCTGTTATAAGATTTAACCATCTGGATTTATAGCTCAATTTGTTGAGGGACAAAACATCCACAGACCTCCTCTATTTGATGGTTCTAACTATAATTATTGGAAGAATAGAATGGAGTGTTTCTTGAGGAGTTCTGATGTAAAACTCTGGAAGATTGTTGTTCTTGGAACTACACTTCCAACTAGTGATGTTATGAACTAGTCTAAGGAGGATGAGAGAATCATCTAGTTGGATGCTAGAGGGATGAATACCATATATTGTGCACTAACTACTGAACAATATAACAAAGTATCTACTTGTAAGTCTGCACATGAGGCTTGGAAAATCTTTCAAATTACTCATGAAGGTACAAGCCAAGTAAAAGATACTAAAATCAGCATTCTGTTAAGAAAATTAGAACTGTTTAAAATGGATGATAATGAAAACATAACTGAAATGTTTTCAAGATTTACTGAAATTATTAATAGTCTGAAAGGCTTGGGAAAGGAATTTTCTTCTCATGAACTGGTTCAGAAGATCCTAAGAAGCTTAACTATTGAGTGGAAACAAAATCTACATCTATCCAAGATTCCAAGGATCTCAATAATTACATGGTTGAAGAACTGTTGGGCAATCTTCTAGCCCACGAAGTTCAAATGAAGGACTGGAAAGAGTAAGAGGGAGCTGTTGAAAAGAAAGCTGAGAAGAAAAAGGAAATAGCATTTCCTTCAACAGAAGAAGCTTAGATGATGATGAGATCATGTTGCTGGCAAGGAACTTCAGAAAGTTCATGAAGAAAAAGAATAAGACTAGCTCCTCCAAAAGAACTGTCTCTACTTATTTTAAATGCAAAAGGCAAGGACACATACAGACCTTCTGTCCATTTCAGACAGAAGAGGATCAGGCAGATAAGAAGAAGAGATGGAAGGACAAAAGGAAGATGGCACTCAATGCTACATGGGATGACAGTAGCTCATCAAGTAGTTCATCTAATTCTGAAGATGAAGTTGCAACAAATATGTGCTTTGTAGCTCAAGAGGTATGTTCCACTTCTTCTTCTAGCTCAGAAGATGAGCATGATGAAATAGATATTAATAGTCTTTTGTCTACTATAGATAATCTCTATGTTAAATGTAGAGAATTTAAGAAAGAAATTAAAAGGTTGAATAATTGCTTAGAAGATTCTTTTGTTGAATTAGAAATAGTTGTAGTTGATAATAGAAATCTGAAATCTAACTTGGATAAATATAGTTGTAATAACTGTAAATTGAAAGAAGAAAATAAAAACTTATTAACTACAATATCTGATATGAAAAACACCTTATGTAAATTCACTCAAGGTCAAAAAGGACTAAATAAAATTATAGGATCTCAACGACCTAATGGAAGTAAATATGGCCTAGGGTATGCGACACCACAAGAAGTACCTTATTGTGGTGGAATGATTTGATCATATAGAGATGGCACCACTGTGCTTGCCATCAAAAGAAGATCAGGTCATATGTGGCTGCCAAGAGGCAATAGATTTAATGTTTTAAGGACTAACACTACTGGACCCAAGAAGATTTGGGTACCAAAAGCCTTAATTTCAGCATAAATTGCAGGATAACAAGGAGCTCCAAGCACGTACAACAAAATGGATTGTGGACAGTAGATGCTCAAAGCACATGACAGGTAAGAAAAGATTTCTTGATTATGTTCAAAGTTTAAATTCAGGATCTGTTAAATTTGAAAATAATGAAAAGTGTAAAATTATTGCTATAGGAAATATCACATCAGAAAATGGCATAATTGAGAATGTCTTGCGTGTCAATGGATTAAAACAAAACTTATTAAGTGTAGGACAATTATGTGATAAAGGTTATATAGTTTCCTTTACCGTTGAAAATTGTTACATTATTGATCCAACAACAAATGAAATAAAATTTACTGGTATTAGAAATTGTTCTATTTATACATTAATATTTCCATGTGAAAATATTGCAAGCAATTCCTGTTTGGTAGTGTTCGTGTTTTCCCAGCACTACACTAGAAAAACTTGGATTTGTTACTTCTATTTTTACTTAGTTAATTTATCTTTATGCCTATTCTTTCTTTTAGAAGTAAACAAACAACCTTTAATACAATTTAGATATTCATTCCAATTTGTACTTTAACTGCAAGTGCACAGTGTCTATTGTATTAGTGTGCAAGTACAGGTCGATCCCATAGGGAATTGCTGACGAATTGAAGAAATGTTTGATTGTGAACAATTCAAATTTATATTCAATAAGCACTCCGTTGAGTTATGGATAACTCAACAGACTATCCTCGTGGACTTAAGTTAACTCCACGAGCCTGTCTCTTCTTTATAATACTGCTATTTACAGAGGAATTCGGCCAACCATTGGGCGATTCCACAGATTGTAAATAACATCAATTAAGCTTTTTAATGCTAGTTAACATTGGATTTATCATTATGCAATACTAACATTCAAATGATTCAAACAGTAACCATTAAAATCTTTAAGTTGTTTTGTACGAACCAATTTCAGTAAACTGTAAAATTAAAACTAACATAAAACAATCATAAAACTGATACAGATAACATTAATCACGATACAACACAAACAATACAACACTCAAATACAACATACAAACAAAGATAAATTGTTTTTGGTATTTTTGTTTTGATGAAATGGGCGAAAGGTGAAATGTAAAGTAATCTCACTTGACAGTAAATACTTCCGACACTACTTGTAACGCGATTACACCATTGAAAATTTAACTACTTACAATTCTATCTCCTCTCCCTATAGAATCGCAAGTCTAGAAAAGCAAGATGATCTCCTCTTCAGCATACATGCATCAACTCGAAGCCAAGGCTAAAAGCTTTACGATCTCCTGAAATATGAGTCGGCGCTTGGTGAAAATGTCTTCCCTTCCCGCGACGCGATCACTCCTCACAGTGGTTGTCAGGCACTGTGTTTGGCTCGGAATCGACCCGACATCAGGCAAGTATCCTCACAGACCTCCGATGATTGGTGATTATGGTGGTGATACGATGGTTAGTGTGATACTTCGGAGAATCGCCGATACTGTCTGTAGAAAGCTCGGTGCTCCTCCTTTGTATACACTGGCCGTCCATCGATCACACCTTTTTTTTTCTTCTTTTCTTTTATATTTCTTCAGTAGTAACTGCTTCTGCTTGAATGGTCGGTTGGATTTCCTTCCTTCAGATCAACGGCGATGATTTCTTTCTCCCTACGCGATTGAATTCCTGCGTGATACGTGCAAACGTGGTTTTTCCTTCCAATTCCTACAACTGCTACAGTGGCATATTAGAAAATATATATAGTCCATGGAGTTACAGATAACTCAACGGACTTCCTTTGTTGATTTAACTATAAAACACGTGCAAAAATAACAACTTAAGTTTATAACGCTAACCTAACACGTTGCTTTAGTGTATTTTCATGTAACTCAACACGTGTAGTTATACTAACTTAACGAGTTACAACGTAAGTAAATCTACCAGCTCTCAACATGTGTCAGCAGTAATTTAAACATAAAATAACATTTCAGAGAGTTACAAGTATAACTATCTGATGCTTAGATGCATTTTCAGATACTTAAGAATTTCACACCCTACAATTTACCGACAGTTCATAAATGTACTAAATTAACATTAATTCCCCAAAATTAAGCAGATTCTTCAATTAAAGCATATAATAGTGCAATTATAACATAATGGCTTAATTCTCATATGATAAGCTAAATATTATGCAATTAACCATCATTTAACCGTTAATAATATGCACTTTTTCATTCTAAACACTTCCTCCATACCTAAATTTTTCTAGTCCCTTAGCAAACTAAGATCTAATTAATTGGTCTTTCAAAAAGTGCTAGAATTAATTCTTCCCCTTTTTTTTTTTCTTCTGTTCAACATAAACATATAATTTGTATGTTTCAGTAATCAACCTGCAAAGATATTTAAAATATATGTAAATTACATACAAAGTATATCATCTTCATATAAGTGTTAATTATATTATCGTTTGTTCTTCTTTTCATCATCTGTAATCCTGAATTTTCCAATAAATTTTCTAGAAGAAATTTCAACAACATACAAATTAAAGTACAATCCAATTCAATCTGATTAAGACAAGTAGAATAAAGAATTGTATTTCCATTAAACAACTTCAAAAGTCAATTCCAGATTCATATTTCAACAATTCTAGATAACAGAAAATATACTCGATTCATAAGATATTTGTATTTCACAAAACATTTGTATCTTTTCAGAACAGTATATGTTTTTTCTTTTCCTTTTTTTTTTTTTTTTTTGTACTTTAAAAGTTAATTTGACAAGCTTGAATCATATAAGAGCTTTCTAATGTACCCATGTAACGAGCTTTCAGTCAACAATCCCAGATCTGATCAAGATCTTAGGTTGCCAGATTTTCAGAGTCATTTTTCAGGTCAACAATCCTTACATACCTATCTGCTCAAGTACAAAAGGCTCTTGATCAAACAAGTCAATAAACTCTCAAGGTTTTTTTTTTTTTCTAAAAATAAATACACACACAAAGCAAAGCATTAATCACATACTGTATATGCACGTATTTCATTAATACAGATGCAGTAAAACACCAATCTCATATAATCCTGCTTCTATCATTTACTAAAAATATAAATCCATAGCAATAAGCTCATACTTTATCTATAGTTTAATAAGATCTACATATAAATCATTCTACAAGTTCAATCAGTCAAAGTAAATGTATCTTTCATCATATGTGTTTCATTTAATCTAGAATTCACATCTCAGCTCCTTCAGGACTTCAGATAATTTTCTGATTAAGCATTAAATATTCTGATTTCATTTTAAAATCGTAAAACTGTTAAACTCATGAAATTCAGAAAAATCATAAGATACTATATCTAGATTTACATAAATAATAAATTCTATAGCATCTTCTATAGCCTTCTAAATATAACATTCAAGCAGTTTATAAAAATTTTACAGTCTCAATTATCGGATAGTTACAGCAAGTTCATAAAAATTTTCAATTTCCTCAAAACTTTGTAGTACCATTTTAATTCCTTTAATTAACAAACTTACATGGCTGTTACTTTAATTACCTCCCCCCTATACCTACATTTTGCATTGTCCTCAATGTAAAAGATTTGACAATAAGTACAGTAATTGTAGCAAACATGAATAAAGTTTTGTTTGATTTAAAATTCAGGATAAGTAATTGGTTACATACCTTGTTCCATTTGTATCTATTTCTGCATATTCCTATTTTTGATTCTGAAAAACTTTTCATTCCTAGATAAACACAGAATATAAAATAAAATAACATTTAACAGATATTAATAAATCAGTGTCTTGTGTGGAACCCAGACTCTTATGCCTTTGGTGGCTCACAAGCAAGCTAGTTGGTTTTCCAGAACAGATACCAACAAACTGGATTGATATTTTGGTTTGTTTGTTTTTTTTGTTTTTTGTTTTTTATAAAATGAACATGAAAAACTTCAAAATTCTTTTCTTTTCTTTTTTCTAAAAAATAAATGCAGAATACACAACATTAAACACACAAAATCACAGCTTAAGAACATGATTGAAAAGTAGAAACAAATGGAATAAATGTATTAGTCCAAGCAAACTTTTTAGGCATAGTTCTTCTTGCTATTAATTCTATTTTAATGCAGTTCTTGTTTCTTTTTAATTTGTAAACATGCAATATATTATAAATTCCAAATACGAGTGTATTACCATTAATGATATGTAATGTAGAAAGGGATCCTTTCTGGTTCCAAGGTAATGTAGCAGTTTCTATTTCTACATCTATTTCAATATACTCCTCTTTCCACTTCCATTCATTCATGTCTTCCATAATCCATATTTGAAATTTCATCAGTTCATCCCACCATCTTATCAGACATAAAGTAGGATCATCTTCTTCATTATACCATGTTCCTATTTGAATTTCATTAAATTTTTCAGATGGTGGTTTAGCTATTTCACTCGGTATAGGTAAAATTTCTATATAATCATCATAACTGTCTATGCTCACTATGTATACATCAGATCTATATGCTATTAATATCTCCGTGACTAAATATATATAACCATCAAGTATGACATGTGTTTGGTTAATTAATGATTTCTGTCCTAGATATATTATAATGTTTTCATTCCAAGATCTGTTCAGAAAATTATACACACTTAAGCGTAAATCTTCACCCCAATTTCCTATAGGTCTCCAATAATATAATTTTTATCAGAAAATATTAAAGCTAACCCACAATTTTCAGTTGGTGCTTCAAATATATTAGGTCCTCCTATATTACATTCTTCTCCTGTTATAGGATTTCTTATCAAAATCTCAGGTAATGATAAACTTGCATACCTTGGTCTCGTCTTGTATATGATTAATCATTCATCTATCCCCATAATATGACTCATTCCTTCTAATGCATTGGGTGGAATTCCAGTAGTTTCTTCCATAACAAGATATTCATGGGTATTTGAACTATGATTAAATGATCTCCATATGAATCCATCTCTAATCTTAGTCATTTTTGCAGCTTGTAGTCTCTGAAAATATTTTTCTTCAATATAGTCTTTAATTTCCTTTGATACACAACACAGCTAGCACAGATCTTTAACTAACAAGTTACTTAGTATTTCCCTTTGTGCATCCAACGATAATTGCATTAATTCCATTTGTCGATTCTGTAAAATAAAAACAAAAATTTAGCAGAGACAAAAAATTAACATAACTACTGCACACCCTCGTGGAGTTAAGGCATAACTCAACAGACTAAGCTCGTTGAGTTAAAAATTAACTCTACAATACTATTAACTTAAAATAAAAATAAAAACATATATACATACAGATAGTTGCTTCAGATATGCTGTTTCATTCAGCTACCCTCCTAGAAGAGGTATCAATTTCATTAACCGTTCTATTGACAGGATTAGGTATAGCTTGTATTGGCAATCCTCCAGTAGGTCTAACTTCCATTGGTTCCTTCTGTCTAAGTGATATATTTCTATTCTGATTTTGATTTGCAGCATTTCCAAATATAAATTCTAGACGATTGTTTACTTGTTGGATGATCTTTTCTAATTTCTCTATTCTAGCTCCTTGTTCAATTAATACTTCATAACTTATGTTCTTCTCATTTATATTTTCTCCTCCCTGGAAATTGTTGTTTCTCCAAGATAAATTCGGGTGATTTCTCCAATTAGGATTATAAAAATTTCCCAAGTTATCTCTCTGGTTTCTAGCATAAATAATATCTAAGTCATTTATGTTTGTATTCTTTTCTACTAGCTTTTGATTTAATGATAACTCTTCTATTTTCTTTGTTAATTCATTTAATTTCACCTCAAGCATAGTATTGGAATCTATTTCATGCATTCCTCTTGGCAATAATCTTTTATCTACAATAGCTTTAGCCGAATTTTCCCACTGTGTAGTTCTTTTTGCAAAATTTTCTAAATATGCCCATGCTTCTTCACTACATAATTTTAAAAATCCATTTTGACAAGTAGATTCTAATAAAGATTTCATTGAAACATCTATGCCTTCATAAATTATGCCTATTAATTGTGCTTTACTCATTGCATGATGTGGACATTGAGTCAGTAAATCTTTAAATCTTTCAAAATATTTCCAGAATGATTCACCCTATTTTTGGCTACACATTAATATTTCTTTCTTCTTTTTAATCGTTTGATGTGTTGGATAGTATTTTTCCAGAAAAATAGAGCAAAATTCAGTCCATGTAGAAATTGAATCAAGCGACAGAGTATATAACCATCTCTTAGCTGTATCTTTTAAAGCAAAAGGGATATATCTAAGTTTAATAGCATCTATACTCATGTTCGGCATTCTCATCATTTGACAAACTTCGTTAAATTCTCTAAGGAAATAATAGGCATCCTCTCTTTCTAATCCATGAAAATGTGGCAATTGACTAATATAATTAGATTTCAGTTCAAACCTATCTCCCTCAAAGTTTGGCAATCGAATACATGAAGGTTCATCAATTAATTCAAGATACAGAATCTCTCCTAATGGTTTTTCTACTAGAGCAGCCATCTCTACGTTCTCTTTTAAAGAAAGGTTAGCTACACCCTAAAGAATTTCGTTAAAGTTCAGTTCAGAAAGTTTTTCAGTACTCCTCTGCAATGAAAATTCTTGGGTAGGTGTTCTTACTAATTGTTTAGTGCTTAGAGAACGAGTCCATGTGCTCATAAATAAATAGTAGAAGATTAATTACATACCAGTCTGAAGCTTTCCATTCTATAAATATTTGTTGTCGGATGAAGGTTGAATCAGCTGCTTCTCCTTCTAGTTCCTCCAACGCTTTCTCCTTTCTCTTAAAAGTGCTGGTAACTCGTAAATAACATTCTGTTTCATATATATACTGCACATCCATAAAGTGAATAAATCTCGTTGCAAGAACGTGTCTTGCAACGTGCATCGTGGTTCCTGTTTTTATGGGTACGTGTACCACTACTAATTTCAAATTTTGGTAACTACTAAACCGACGAAGTTTCGTTTGTGGTTAAAAGAATAACTATTCTGCTTAATCCACGAACTAACCTCGTTGAGTTACAGATTACTCAACAGAACATAGTCGGTTATTGTTGCTAACTCCACGGACTAACTTCGTTGAGTTACAAATAACTCAACGGAGTGACCTTATATTATATTACTGACCTCGTGGAGTTACGGTTAACTCAACGGACTTACTTCGTTGAGTTAACACTTGGCAACATCTAAGTTTCACTCTCGTAAGTTTTCTATTCAATTTTTTTTCTTTGTCATTCTGCTAACTGTATTAAAGTTAAATCTATGTCATTAATGCCTCATTTTGATTAAAATATATTTAAATCTGAACATTATATAAAGATTTAACTTACAGGTCATTTTATGTTATGCAGAATTTACATTTTACCTTATAACCTGTAGAAATTTTTAAGCAGTTATCCTGTCATTCAGCAAATTGTAAATCTGTTACATATTCATAAAGTTCCACAAATTACATAATATTCAATAAATTCCATTCATTTCACATCCAAATACGTATGAAAATTGCATTTGAAAAATTATATTCATTAATATGAATCAATTACATTACAAGTACATCATACAATTTCATACAATTTTACACAAGTAGACGAACAATACAATTTAATCTTTATGCCTAAGTTCATCTACTTCCTTCTAGAGTTTTTCTAATTGCTGCTCTAATTGATTTATCCTCTCTACTGCTCCTGCAATTTCTCTAGAAGGTACAGCTAATTCTGCAGCTACAAAATTTTGTATTCTTTCACTGAAATGGTTCTAGATCTGATCCTTTTTGATGTCCATTTAGTGAAATCAATACAATCCACCATCAATAGTGGAATCAAATCTCCATAAAATAATTTCTTCTTCACTGTTTTCAGCTTGGAGATAAAAACTGCAGACCAATTTATTTAGATCTTATTTACAACTGCATACGTGGCCCATTTGACAAATTGACTTAATTCTATGTCATGGCCCTATCGTTGATAGACATTCTTAATTAGAATGTTAGCTACCATGTATGCTTTACCATTTAAATGCTTCAATCTATTTAATAATGGCACACCAGGATTGATAGCTAAACAATCCTTAATTTGCTGCTCAGTCCATTCAACTGCAGTTGTATCTTCCAAAATTTTTGTTCCTTCATTCTTTAAACCAAATATGTTGTGGAGAAGCTCTGGTGTTATCTGTACATCAGCTTCCTCCACGTTTGAAATTAATCCTCCTTCTCCTTCTCTTAAATTTGCATAGAAACAGGGCACTAAATTCTCATATACTGCATGCCCTCTTTCTTGAGATATAAATTGCAGTAGACCTTGGAATACAAATAGATCTTTGATTTCTTGCATTCCATCCCAATTTACTAGTCTACTGTAAATAATATCGTAACCCCTTATTTCTTGGTATTTGGTATAAGCTTCCTGACTACAAAAATGTACTTCATTCAAAATTGTTGTTTTAGTCGGGTCAGGAAGGTGACTTTGTTGCTCTAGAGGGGTTTGCTCTTGCTCTTCCTCCAACATAGGCTGCATTTGGACATTCTCTTCAGATTCTTGAATTTTTGCTTTTGCTTCTATCTGTGGTGGTGAGCCGGCAAAACTCTCCACTCTGTCTTGAATTCTTTCCATAATTTGCTGAAGAGTTTCTTGCTCTTTAGTGGAATCTGTGAAATTATTTTTGTCCAAATGGCTTCTTTCAGCCTCTTCATTTTCTACTCTTTCTTCTTCCTCCTGACTACCAATCTGTTCTGTTACTGTTCTTTCTGATTCTGTAACAGATTGGGATGGAGTCACGGGCAATTCAATTTCTGCCCTTATTTCTGTTTCTTCTTGTACAGGCTGCAAACTAATTTCAGCCTGATTTTTTTCTTTTCTTTGCTCCTCCTACTCCTCCTCAGATTCGGATAGTAGGTTAATAAAAATTTGCTCCACAGGCCCTGCAAAAATTGGTACTTCAGATTTAATTTCTTCATATTCAGGCACTTTTTCTTTTTCTTTCTTTTTTCTGATTAGTTGTGCCTATTCTTCCTCTTCATCTTCTGAAATTAAATCTACAAAAATAGGCTCTGCAGGCTTTCGAACCACAGGTACTGGCTCTTCTTGTTTAATTCTTCCAATAATTGCTGGTCTCGAAGGACCAGCTTCAGCTTCTTTTGCAGCATATCTAACAACAGTTTTGACAGTAGCTTCTTGATGCTGTTCCACTTTAATTTTATATTGGGCTTTCAACTTTTCTGCAGCCCTCTTTTTGTACAGTGCATCAAACACCAGGTGTGCTTTAGCCACTACCAAATCTTCTAATTCTCCTTGGTTTTTTCCAACTTGAACCAGTTCTGCAAATTCTCTTATTTCTTCTTCAGTCAAAGGCCCCATCATTTCTGCTCGTGCCAATGGCTTAAATGGTGGAACTAAAGGTCCATACTGCTGCTCCTCAGGAACAGGTCTTTCAGCAGTTGGTTCCTCCCGTTCTTCAGTTGCCTCTTCATTTTCTTTCCTTTCTTGCTCCTAGATTGCCCATTTAGCTTGTCTACAAATTCGTCTTTTGAACCAGAGTCGGGACTTACGCTGGATTAATTCTAGGGCAACTTCATTACTTGGCCTTATTTGTCTTTCCTTGCTTATAGCTATTTCTGTTGCTATTCTGATTCGTGTTTCCATTATTTGAGGTATTTGTATACCCATATCTACTAAATCTCTTCTAAACTTGAAAAGTTCTGATTCTACCTTTTGTAGCTCTTTCTCTCTTGTCGTATTTCTAATCTTCTGCCGCGTGTGCCACTCTTCTGATTCCTTCAGAAATTCTAATGTATCAACATCTTCCCAGAATTCAGGCGTCATCTTCCTCATCGTGGAGTTACACAACAGCACAGAATCGCTCTGATTTCTACTGTTCTAGATTCTAAATGATTTGCCGGATAATGCCCCCAAAACCCTAGGTTTTAGTTTAAATAAGCACTAAGTTTAGGCGGGTAATCAGGTCATTTCCTGAACCAACTATTACTATTTTATCCGCGGTCTTAGCTACAGTACTCCGTTGTGTTACAGGTAACTCAATGGAATAAGCTCGTTGACTAACTCAAGACTTAACGGAGTATGCTCGTTGAGTTAAGCGTAACTGAACGGACTCCCCGTACAAGCAATTATAATAATAAAAATATTACAGAGAATAGTTTTTCTGTTTTTTTTTTACAGGTTTAACCGATACTATGCTTCGGTCAGACCTAAATAATTTTTATTTTTTTATTTTTCTTTCGGTTGAACCAATACTATGTTTCGGTAAAACCAATATTTTTTCTGAAAATTAATATACAATTTTTTTTTTTCCGATTTAACCGATACTATGTTTCGGTAAAACCAATATTTTTTTTAATGTTCCGGTCATACCGATGTCACGCTTCGGTCAGACCTAAATATTTTTTAATTTTCCGGTCATACCGATGGATCCAATCGGTTGAACCACAACCATTTTTATGTTTTATATATATTTTTAATGTTTTTTATTTATTTATTATTTATTTATATATATATATATATATAAACATAAAAACTGATTTATTACTAAGTAAAACTCGAGTAGTCCTCTACTCTGACTTCTTCTATAATTCCAAACGAGCTTTTTGGTGTTTTCAGAATAGGTTTAAGTCTTTGTCCATTTACTTTAAATATATTCTGATTTTTAGGATTTTCAATTTCAATAGCTCCATAAGGATAAACATTTCGAACTATGTAAGGTCCTGCCCATCTAGATCTTAATTTTCTTGGATGGTTATGGAGTCTAGCCATATAAAGATATACTTCTTGTCCTATTTCAAAGCTTTTAAGAATAATTTTTCTATCATGCCAGAATTTAATTTTCTCTTTTTCTCTTACAATCTTCAAATAAGCTTCATTTCTAAATTCTTCTAATTCAATTAGTTGCATTTTCCTATTTTTAGCAGCTTGATTTAAATTAGTGTTCAGAGTTTTTAATGCCCAATAAGCTTTATGTTCTATTTCAGTAGGTAAATGACAACTTTTTCCGTATACTAGCCTAAAAGGTGACATACCTAAGCTCGTTTTATAAGCAGTTCTATAAGCCCAAACTGCATCTATCAATCTATTAGCCCAATCTGTTCTAGTAGGATTTACTACTTTTTCCAAGATTAATTTAATTTATTTGTTTGCACTTTCTACTTGTCCACTTGTTTGCGGATGATATGATGTTGCAATTTTGTGGTTTACTCCATATTTCTTCATTAAGGCTTCAAAACTTCTATTACAGAAATGAGTTCCTCTATCATTGATAATAGCTTTAGGTATTCCAAATCTGGCAAATATATTTGTTCTTATAAATTGTATTACCACTTTGTTATCGTTAGTTTTTGTAGGAATAGCTTCTATCCATTTAGATACATAATCCACCCCCAACAATATGTAATTAAATTGATTAGACATAGGAAATGGACCCATAAAATCTATTCCCCACACATCAAAGATTTCAACCTCAACAATAGGATTAAGAGGCATCATATTCCTCTTTGATATTCATCCTATTTGTTGACATCTTAAACAACTTAAGCAATATTTATGAGCATCTTTGAATAGTGTTGGCCAATAAAACCCACATTGCAGAATTTTTGCAGCAGTTTTCCCTGAACCAAAATGTCCTCCACAAGCTTGGTCATGACAGAAAGACAATATGCTCGAATATTCAGTTTCTGGAACACACCTCCTTAAAACAAGATCAGGACATTTCTTAAATAAGTAAGGGTCTTCCCAATAGTAATATTTTACTCTTGAGAAAAACAATTTCTTATCCTGTCTATTCCAATCCTTAGGTGTTAAACCAGTAACTAAGTAATTAACTATGTCTACATACCAAGGCATTGTGTTGATGGTCATTAATTGTTCATCAGGAAAATTATCCTTAATTTCAATATTTGATTTTTCTATTTGTAATCTTGATAAATGATCTGCTACTACATTCTCACAACCTTTTTTATCTTTAATTTCTAGATCGAATTCTTGCAATAATAATATCCATCAGATCAATCTAGGTTTAGTTTCTTTTTTCTTTATTAGATGTTTTAGAGTTGAATGATCCGTGTATACTATTACTTTAGCTCTAATCAAATATGATCTAAACTTTTCTAAAGCAAACACAATAGCTAATAATTCTTTTTCAGTAGTTGTGTAATTAAGTTGAGCATCATTTAAGGTTTTGCTTGCATAATGAATCACTCTAGGAGATTTTTCTATCTTCTGTCCTAACACTGCTCCTACAGCAAAATCAGAAGCATCGCACATTAATTCAAATGGATAGTTCCAATTAGGTGTTTGAATTATAGGAGTTGAAATTAAGCTAGTCCTAAGTCTGAAAAATGCTTCCTTGCAATTTTTATCAAAGTTAAATAGAACATCTTTTAATAGATTAGTTAAAGGTCTTGCTATCTTGCTAAAGTCTTTAATAAATCTTCGATAAAAACTAGCATGTCCTAGAAATGATCTAATATCTTTTACTGATTTAGGTTCTGGTAGATTAGAAATTACTTCTATTTTAGCTTTATCTACTTCCAACCCTTTTTTAGAAACAACATGCCCTAAGACTATTCCTTGTTTAACCATGAAGTGACATTTTTCCCAATTTAAAACTAGATTTTTTTCCACACAGCGTTTTAATATTTGGTCTAAATTGCTTAAACACACTTCATATGAGTTGCCATATATAGTAAAATCATCCATAAATATTTCTAAAAATTCATTAGTCATTCTAGTAAATATGCCCTGCACACACCTTTAAAAGGTAGCTGGTGCATTGCATAATCCGAATGACATTCTTTTAAAAGCATAAGTTCCATTAGGATAGGTGAAAGTTGTTTTCTCTTGATCCTCTAATGCTATTGGAATTTGATTATACCTTGAATACTCGTCTAGGAAACAAAAATATTCTTGCCCTGCTAATCTTTCCAACATTTGATCTATAAAAGGTAAGGGAAAATGATCTTTCCTAGTCATAGCATTCAGCTTTCTATAGTCTATACATACTCTCCAGCCTGATTGAATTCTAGTAGGTATCAAGTCTTGACTTTCATTCCTAATAACTGTTAATCCTGATTTCTTGGGAACTACATGGATTGGACTAACCCACGAGCTATCAGAAATCAGATATATTATATCATTATCTAACCATTTAACTATTTCCTTCCTGACTACTTCCTTAAGGTTTGGATTTAATCTCCTCTCAAGAATTCTAACAGGTTTAGCATTCTCTTCTAAATATATGTGGTGACAGCATAAAGTTGAACTTAACCCTTTTATATCAGTCATAGTCCATCCTATTGCTTCTTTATAACTTTTTACTACATCTTTTAATTTAGCTATTTGATCCTCTTTCAAATCTGAAGCAATAATGATTAGACAAGTCCGTTTATCTTCCAGAAATATATAGGTTAATTCAGGAGGTAAATGTTTTAATTCTAAATGCTGCCCATCAAAAGCTAGAGCTCCTAATTGAACATCATCATTTTGTAAATTAATTTCTTCCTGATCTCCTTCTATATTTATGCTTTCACTTTCTTCTAAAGTTTTAGAATTGATTTGCCTATTTAATTCTTCTTGAATCACATCATCTAACATATCTCCTTCATCCTCTAAAAAGTCTATGGTATGTAAGGACATTTCTAACTCCTCAAACCTTTCTGGTTTGAAAATATTTAATTGAGTATCCTCATTACCATATGCTAACTTCATTACTCCAGTTTTACAATTTATAACAGCCCCTGATGTTGCTAAAAATGGCCTTCCCAAAATTAAAGATGTATCACTATTTTTATGCTTAATTTGTTGGGAATCCAAAATTACAATATCAATAGGATATATAAAATTCTTGATTTTAATTAAGACATCCTCTATTTTTCCTCTAGGGTATCTTATACTTTTATTAGCTAATTGAATAACCGTACTAGTAGGAGTTAAGCCTTCTAATCCTAAGGATGCAAATATATCACTTGGCATAACATTTATACCTGCACCTAAGTCTATTAAGGTTCTTTCTAGAATGGTATTTCCTATGGTGCATGATATAACAGGGATTCCAGGATCAGATAACTTTTTAGGAATTTGTGGCAGAAATAGGTAACTACTTTGCTCAGCTAAAAAGACCTTTCTAAGAACTTTTCGCTCTCTTTTCTTAGTTCACCAATCCTTCAGAAATTTAGCACAAGGTGGCATATTCTGCAATAGATCTAATAAAGGAATGTTAACTTGTACTTTTTCAAAAATTTCTCTGATTTTTTCTTGTTTTTCAAGAATTGTTTGTTGTAATCTTTTAGGATAGGGTGCTAAAGATTTTGATTTCAAAGACACTTTTTCTTTCAGTTGATTTGTTTGATCATTTTTAGCTTCAATTGCAGATTCAGATTGTTCTTCAGTGATTTCTAGATTTTCAGTTATTACATTTTCATTATCATTTTGATTTTTACTCTTGTCTGCATTCATATCATTTTCATTTCGAGTTCTTGGTGGTATATCAGTTCCAGATCTTAATGTTACACATACATCTTTTAGATTTTTGTTACTTTCATGATGTTTTTATATATCATTTTCGTGATTATGATCTTCAATTGTTTTTAGTTTTAAAGTGCATTCTTTAAATTCTCTTACATTTGTGTTTTCTGTTTGTTGTATATTTTGCAAGTTGTGCAGGTTTATAACATTATAATTTTCATTGTCCTGTTGCAAAACTTGTATTTTCATTGCATTTTTGTCTAATGCTTTTAATTTTGTTTCCAGATCATCTAATTTCATTGCATTCAATTTTTGATCAATTTTCTTTATGGCTTTTTCAGTTTCGTAAATTATATCCTGTTTAGGTTCTGAATATGCCTCCTTATAGTTTCATTGGTTGACTTCTTGTTGTTGACACACAAAGTATTCCAGTTTGTCTAGATTTTGCTCTATACTATGCTCCAATCTGTCATAGCTATCCCAAACTTCAATGTCTCTCATCATATTACACATTCTATACTGACCATCAGTTGGGTAAACTATAGGATTCTCATACTCGGCTCTATTATATTAAGGATAATTCATTTGTTGTTCATGGGATCTATCAATCTGTAAATGTCTCAATTTCAAATAATCAGAAATGTTGTGTCCTTCAGAATTGCAAAATTCACATATGCTAATTAAAGGTTTCAGAAATCTTTGAGCATAAGCATATGCCATATTCTCAATTACAGAAGAAAACACACAACTCTGACTATTAAAATGAAACAGCTCTAACAGTTGCTTATATCAATTCAATTCAGTTCAATTCAATTCAATTCAGTTCAGTTCAGTTCAATTCAATTCAATTCCCCGGCAACGGCGCCATAAAACTTGTTCGTGTTTTCCCAACACTACACTAGAAAAACTTGGATTTGTTACTTCTATTTTTACTTAGTTAATTTATCTTTATGCCTATTCTTTCTTTTAGAAGTAAACAAACAACCTTTAATACAATTTAGATATTCATTCCAATTTGTACTTTAACTGTAAGTGCACAGTGTCTATTGTATCAGTGTGCAAGTACAAGTCGATCCCATAGGGAATTGCTGACGAATTTAAGAAATGTTTGATTGTGAACAATTCAAATTTATATTCAATAAGCACTCCGTTGAGTTACAGTTAACTCAACAGACTAAGTTCGTTGAGTTATGGATAACTCAACGGACTATCCTCGTGGACTTAAGTTAACTCCACAAGCCTGTCTCTTCTTTATAATACTGCTATTTACAGAGGAATTCGGCCAACCATTGGGCGATTCCACAGATTGTAAATAACATCAATTAAGCTTTTTAATGCTAGTTAACATTGGATTTATCATTATGCAATACTAACATTCAGATGATTCAAACAGTAACCATTAAAATCTTTAAGTTGTTTTGTACGAACCAATTTCAGTAAACTGTAAAATTAAAACTAATATAAAACAATCATAAAACTGATATAGATAACATTAATCACGATACAACACAAACAATACAACATACAAACAAAGATAAATTATTTTTGGTATTTTTGTTTTGATGAAATGGGCGAAAGGTGAAATGTAAAGTAATCTCACTTGACAATAAATACTTCCAACACTACTTGCAACGCGATTACACCACTGAAAATTTAACCACTTACAATTCTGTCTCCTCTCCCTATAGAATTGTGAGTCTAGAATAGCAAGATGATCTCCTCTTCAGCATATAGGCATCAACCCGAAGCCAAGGCTAAAAGCTTTACGATCTCCTAAAATATGAGTCGGCGCTTGGTGAAAATGTCTTTCCTTCCCGCGACGCGATCACTCCTCATAGTGGTTGTCAGGCACTGTGTTTGGCTCGGAATCGACCCGACATCAGGCAAGTATCCTCACAGACCTCTAATGATTGGTGATTATGGTGGTGATACGATGGTTGGTGTGATACTTCGGAGAATCACTGATACTGTCTGCAGAAAGCTCGGTGCTCCTCCTTTGTATACACTAGTCGTCCATCGATCACACCTTTCTTTTCTTCTTTTCTTTTATATTTCTTCAGTAGTAACTGCTTCTACTTGAATGGTCGGTTGGATTTCCTTCCTTCAGATCAACGGCGATGATTTCTTTCTCCCTACACGATTGAATTCCTACGTGATACGTGCAAACGTGGTTTTTCCTTCCAATTGTCTGTTCCTACAATCACTACAGTGCCTTATTAGAAAATATATATAGTCCGTGGAGTTACAGATAACTTAACGGACTTACTTCGTTGATTTAACTATAAAACACGTGCAAAAATAACAACTTAAGTTTATAACGCTAACCTAACGCGTTGCCTTAGTGTATTTTCATGTAACTCAATGCGTGCAGTTATACTAACTTAATGAGTTATAACGTAAGTAAATCTACCAGCTCTCAACACGTGTCAGCAGCAGTTTAAACATAAAATAACATTTCGGAGTGTTACAGGTATAACTATCCGATGCTCAGATGCATTTTCGGATACTTAAGAATTTCACAGCCTGCAATTTACCGACAGTTCATAAATGTACTAAATTAACATTAATTCCCCAAAATTAAGCAGATTCTTCAATTAAAGCATATAACTGTGCAATTATAACATAATGGCTTAATTCTCATATGATAAGCTAAATATTATGCAATTAACCATCATTTAACCGTTAATAATATGCACTTTTTCATTCTAAACAGGTAGCATCTAGTGAAGATGATTGGTTGTGGCATAAAAGACTTGGTCACATTATTATGAAGACTCTTAGAAAATTATCCAAGGGTGATCTTGTGAGGGGATTGCCTAAACTTACATTCAAGAAAGGCAAGGTGTGTAGTGACTATATGCTAGGAAAGCAAAAGAGAACCTCACTCCATAGCAAACATGAAATTTCAACCAAAAGGCCATTAGAACTTTTACATCAGGATCTGTTTGGCCCAACTCAATTATCAAGCCTTGGAGGTCGAAAATATACTCTTGTTATTGTAGATGATTTTTCTAGATTAACTTGGGTAATATTTTTAACTCAAAAATGAGACATATAGTGAGTTCTGAAATTTTTGCATTAGAATTCAAAACTAGAAGGAACTAATAGTAAAGAAAATCAGAAGTGATCATGGAGGAGAATTTGAAAATCATGAGTTCGAAAATTTGTGCAATTCATTTGGAATTTTGCATGAATTCTCTTGCCCTAGAACTCTAGCTCAAAATGGAGTAGTAGAAAGGAAGAATAGGACATTGCAAGAAATGGCTAGAACTATGTTAAATGCCACTAATCTGCCAAAATTTCTCTAGGCTGAAGCTATAGGTACAGCTTGTCATATCTCTAATAGAACTCACATCAGACCTTTGATGAATAAGACACCTTTTGAAATCTGGTTTGATAAGACTCCAAATGTTGGTTACTTTAAGACATTTGGTTGCAAATGCTTTGTATTAAACATTGAAAATGCTAAAGACAAGTTTGATGCAAAATCCGAACCTGCCATACTTGTTGGATACTCATCTAGAAGCAAAGCTTACAGAGTATATGTTGCTAAAGACAGAAGAGTAGAGAATAGTATAAATGTTCAATTTCATGAAGATTTGATACAGAATTTCAAGAATCTAAAGATTGAAAGTGACGGTGAAAATGAATATTTGGAGAAAGGAAATTGCAAGCAGAAACTCAAATCCTAAGCTTTAGTTTAGAATCAATACAGTTGGAAGTTCAAATCTGATCACCCCATGGAACAAATAATTGGAAATTTAACCAAAGGGGTACAAACGAGAAGCAAAGCACAAGATATTTGCAATTTCTGTGCATTTGTATCAGAAATAGAGCCAAAATCAGTAGATGAAGCCTGTAAGGATATTTACTGGACAATGGCTATGTAGGAAGAATTAAATTAATTCCAGAAAAACAATGTTTGGAATTTAATGGAAAAACCTGCAGGAAAATCCATCATTGGAACTAAATAGATTTTCAGAAACAAATTAGATGAAGAAGGAAACATACTTAGAAATAAAGCTTGACTAGTTGCACAGGGTTATAATCAGCAAGAAGGTATTGACTATGAAGAAACTTTTGCACCTGTAGCTAGAATAGAAGCTATCAGAATGTTGTTTGCCTTTGCAAGTAGTATAGGAATAAAATTGTTTCAGATGGATGTGAAAAGTGCTTTTTTGAATGGAGAAATTTAGAAAGAAGTGTTTGTTAAACAACCTCTCGGATTTGAAGATGAAATCAAGCCAGATCATGTCTTCAAATTAAACAAAGCTTTATATGGTCTGAAACAGGCACCTAAGGCATGGTATGAGAAATTGAAAAAATTCTTAACTTAAAATGACTTCTCTATAGGCAAAGTGGACAACACTTTGTTTATCAAAACTGTTGATTTGCACATTTTGATCATACAGATATATGTTGATGATATAGTTTTTGGAGCTACATTAGAAAAACTCTATCATGGATTTCAAAATTTGATGAAAAATAAATTTGAAATGAGCATGATGGGAGAATTGAAGTTTTTCTTAGGTTTACAAATCCATCAAGTACGAAATGGCATCTTTATCAACCAAGAGAAATACTGCAAAGAGATGTTAAAGAAATTTGGCTATGAAAACATTAAATCTGCAAATACTCCAACGAGTTCAAGTACCAAACTAGAAATCGATGACTCAAGTGTTGTAGTAGATCAAAAGAAATATAGAGGCATGATTGGATCTCTATTGTATCTTTCAGCAAGTAGGCCAGATATCATGTTCAGTGTATGCTTGTGTACTAGATTTCAAGCATCACCAAAGGAATCTCATCTAAAATCTGTAAAAAGAATTTTCAAATATCTACAAGGTACTAAAGATTTCAGATTATACTACTCAGCTAACAGCAGCCTAACTTTAATAGACTATAGTGATGTAGATTATGCAGGCAGCAAATCTGATAGAAAGAGCACTAGTGGCACCTACCAACTACTTGGAAATTCATTAATCTCCTAGTTTAGTAGGAAATAAAACTGTATTGCATTATCTACTACTGAAGCCGAATATATTGCAGCAGGTCTATGTTGTGTCAAATTCTTTGGATGCAGTAGACTTTAGCAGATTACAGACTAAAAATTCAGAATACAATCATATTTTGTGATAACAGCAATGCAATTAGTTTATTTAAGAATACAAAACTTCATTCCAAAGCTAAGCATATCGAGATCAGACATCATTTTTTGAGAGATCATGTGGAAAAAGGGAACATCTCACTCAAGTTTGTGCCAACAGAAAATCAACTTTTAATCATATTAGAAGAAATCTAGGCATATGTTCATTATAAGATCTTTAAATGCTTTTATTTATTATTCCTCAAGCTCACCATATGGGAGTTTGCTTTCTGCTAACATGTACTCGTGCAGGACATATTAGATATTAGTTTTATAGTTTTATAGATATCAATCACCTTTTTATATAATGACAAAAAGGGAGAGAAGAATATGGAAATTAGAGAAGAATATGGAAACTTACAGTATTTCCAACACAAACAGAAGGAGAAGTATTAAAAAGGGGGAAGAAATACTCAACACACAGATAGGGGGAGAAGACTGCACACAGTCAGGGGGAGGAATCTCACCACTATAGTATATTCATTGTAAATCCTTGCTTTACTTAGTTTTTGTGTGACTGAATGTATAGAAATAATCTAGGGAGTGAAATACATGTAAATAAATGTGAAGGATTTTGTCATTATCAAAAAGGGGGAGATTGTTAGGACCCAAGTATTTTAATAATGCAAAAACCTATGTGAGGAAACATATTGTATTTCAGAGATAAGTCAGTGCAGCAAAAGATTAGAAGGTAGACAAATAAGTTGTAGTTAATTCCAAAATGTGTTGCTATAAAGCTATAGAAAATTAGACAGTTCCAGGCTTATGTATCTGAAAGAAAGTTGTTATTATGTGTCTTGAATTAGTTTGTTACACATAGGGGTAGTTTTGTCCTTAGCCACTTGGGGGTACACAAATGTTATAAATAGACCCCCAACGTGTGCTTAGAGTGAAGTTGAATCTTGTATCCCTTTGTGATCACCTAGAGAATCATTCAATTGAGCTCCATCCGTGGACATACCCAATTGGGGATCCACGTTAGACCTTGGTGTTTTTGCATTTGCTTCACACGTTTTTCCCATTTGTCTTCTTCTTTCTTCTCCACGAGTCCAAGCTTCTCCCTTTCCGCACTTCTCTTCGCATAACAAGTGGTATCAGAGCGAAGCTTGAGGAGTTGGCCGTGGATTAGTCTTGAAAGAAGAAAAGAAAGATCTTGGCCAATGCACGAGTCGACGACCACGCCCGCGCCCAACGCCTGACGCCCGCGCCTAACGCCCGCGCCCAACGCCCGACGCTTGCACCCAACGCCCACGCCCAACGCCCGCGCCCGACTCTCGCCGCCCGTGCCCAACACACACATTCGCTTGTGTTCTTGCCCGCACGATCGTCTGCGTCTCTGCCCGCGCCAACGTCCGCACACATTCGCTTGCATTCTTGCCCACGCAATCGTCCACGTCTCCGCCCGCATTCTTGCCTGCGTCTCCGCCCATATTCACTCGTGTTCTTGCCCACGCGATTGTCCACGTCTCTGCCCACGCCAGCACCCGCGTGTATTCGCCCGCGTCTTCGTCTATGCCAACGCCCGCACGCAACCGCTCGCGTCCTCTCCTGACGCTAGCGCCTGCGTGCATTCATCTACGTCGTTGCCTACGCCAGCGCCTGTGTGTGATTGCTCGCATTCCGCTCGACGCCAGCATTCACGTATCAATGCTTGCGTTCTTTGTTCGATGCCAGCGCTTGCAGTTTGCTCACGCGATCTTTGCTCGCGACCTATGTTCGTGACAAAGCATCCGTGGTTGGAATTCTTGTTCAACGCCTGCAATCTTGAATCTGACAACGTGCACTTGGTCATCTGTCGTTTCCACGTTGGTGAAACGAGTAGTAAGAATTCCTATCATAACTTTTGAAGTTTGTTGTTGTGATTTTGTGGAATTCTTTTTCGGCCTTTTTTTGGGTAGATCAAGTGTGGCCAGTTCTTTGAATTCTTTACCAGTTCTTTAGAATTCTTTAGCAGTTCTTTGGAATTCTTAAGCAGTTCTTTGGAATTCTTTGAAGTTCTTTGTGAATTTTGAGACAATACGTGTGATCTTGGCTCATCTTTGTTTGCTTGGGATTCTTTGCGAGTGATCTTTTGAATTTGGTAGCTACATTTGTTAGTTGGGATATTTTGAATGAAAGATTCATCCGCAGCTTTGGGATAGCAAATTTTGTGCTTATTTGTTGTCCGAATTATTTGGTATTTGCTTGCTGTGTTTGTGTTGTTCTACTGTCATGGCATCTTCAACATTGAAAGTTGAAAAGTTCAACGGCAAGAACAACTTTAGTTTGTGGCAGATTAAGATGAAAGAACTTTTGAAACAGTACGGTATTTGGACTCCCTTAAATGTGGAGACAACCCTAGATAAGAAGTCTGCCAAATTTGAACAGCAAGAGGAGAAGGCACATTCGACTATTCTGCTATGTTTATCAGATGAGATAATCATTGAAGTAGCAGATGAAAATACAGCTTTGGGTCTTTGGAATAAGTTAGAATCTCTGTATATGACTAAGTCTCTTACGAATAAGCTGTTGTTGAAGCAAAGACTGTTCTCTCTAAGAATGAAGGAAGGTACACCATTGAAGCAACATTTGGATCAGCTCAACACCATTCTCATGGAGTTGAGGAACATTGGTGTTACTATGGAAGATGAGGATGTTGCTCTCATCTTATTGGTATCTCTCCCTCTCTCCTTTGAGAATTTTGTGCAATCTTTTGTGGTTGGCAAAGATTCTATTACTTTGGAGGTAAGATCGAGTCTTCATTCTTGAGAATTGAGACATTTGGCTACACATGGTAGCAATGATGCTAGCGGATCAGGTTTGATAGTGCATCATTTAGAGTCTAGAGGACGGCAGAGTAGAAGAGACAATAGGCACAGAGGTAGAAGTAAGTCTAGAGGTAGAATTTCCAAGGACACTTGCAATTATTGCAAGGAAAATGGGCATTGAAAGGTAAACTGCCCTAAATTGAAGATTAAGGGAAATGCAACAGTCGCCGAAAATGGAGACTCAAGGTCTGACTGTGATTTCTCCCTTACTGTATGCTGTAGTGTCTACTCCAATCAGAGTTGGATTATGGATTCTGGTGCATCACATCATGACTCCCAACAAAGAATATTTCCATACATATGAGGAGGTAGATGGTGGACAGGTCACTTTAGTAGATAATGATGTTTGTGATAGAACAGGTTTTGGATCTGTCAGATTCAAGATGCATGATGGGACGATCAAAGTCATGGAGAATGTTTGGCATGTGCCAAGGTTGGGCAAGAGCCTTATTTCACTAATAGCTCTTGATCAGAAAAGTTTCAATTTTTCAGGTGGAGGAGGTAAACTTCACATTTTGAAAGGTTCCCTAGTAGTAATGAAGGGAATCAAGGATGGACCTTTATACATTCTTCAGGGCAAACCTATCATTGGATCGGTAGCTACGACAATAAGTGATCAATAGTCTATGTCAGCTATTTGGTATTCCAGGTTAGGACATTTGGGCCTAAAGGGAATGTAGAAGCTCAGTACGTTTGGCAGGTTAGATGGTCATATCTTTACAGATATTGATTTATGCAGGCATTGTATCTATGGGAAACAGAAACGTGTTTCCTTTGGAAGAGCAGAGCATTCTACCAAGGGAAAGCTGGATTATGTCCATGCAGATTATTGGGGACCATCTCAACAACTCTCTTTAGCAGGTTCTAAGTATTTTCTCTCCATTGTTGATGACTTTAGTCATATGACTTGGGTTTTCGTTATGAAACATAAGAGTGAAGCCTTCAAGAACTTTAAACAATGGAAGGCTATTGTTGAAAACCAAGTAGGGAGGAAAGTAAAATACTTGAGAACAGATAATGGTTTAGAATTTTGCTCAAATGAATTTGACATTTTTTGCATAGATGCAGGCATAACTAGGCATTATACTGTTAGGGGAACTCCACAACAGAATGGAGTTGCAGAACGTCTTAATAGGACGTTGTTGGAGAGAGCTAGGTATATGCTCTCTCATGCTAGGCTGGAAAAATGTTTTTGGGTTGAAGTTGTTAACACAGCCTCCTATTTGGTGAACAGGTCGCCATCCAATGCAATTGGCGACAAGATCCCTTATGAAGTATGGATGGATAAAGTGGCTAACTATTCCAAATTGAAAGTATTTGGATGTCCTACATATTACCATGTTAATCATGGTAAATTGGAGTCACGTGCCAAGGAAGGCATATTTGTGGGATATGGAATGGGAGTAAAAGGATATAGGATATATGATAAAGAAACAAGAAATGTCATTCATAGTAGGGATGTTACCTTTGATGAGGTTTCTTTGATGCACAAGAAAGAAAACCCAACTATTTTGAATCCACTTAGTACTCCTAAGCAGGTGGAGCTTGATTTGAATCAATCGTTGATAAAGAAAACCCAACTATTTTGAATCCACTTAGTACTCCTAAGCAAGTGGAGCTTGATTTAAATCAATCGTTGATATCTGATCAGTCTGTTTCTGTTGATACAGATCAACGTTTGATTTTAAAAGAAGATCGAGGAGATGAATTTGTTGAGGAAACACGTTCAAAGTGTGTTGCTAGAGATCGTCCTAGGAGGGATGTTCACCCTCCATAGAGGTATGGCTACAATAATATGGTCGCTTTTGCCCTACAGGTAGCTGGTGAGGTGGAGGATGTTGACCCACCTAGTTTTGATGCTACCGTTAGTGGACTAGAAGTCGTACATTGGTTGGGAGCTATGCAAGAAGAACTACAATCTTTGCATAAGAATAGGACTTGGGAGTTGGTAAAACGTCCCAAGGACAAGAATATTGTTGGTTGCAAATGGGTATTCAAAAGGAAATCAGGAACATAGGGCAACCTTGGAATACAATATAAGGCAAGATTGGTAGCAAAAGGGTTTTCACAGAAGGAGGGTGTGGACTTCAATGAAGTCTTTGCTCCAGTAGTTAGACACACCTCCATTTGAGTCCTTTTGACAATTGTTGCAGTAAAGGATTTAGAACTTGAACAGATGGATGTGAAAATAGCTTTCTTGCATGGTGATTTAGATGAGGACATCTAGATGGAACAGCCAACAGGTTTTGTAGAAAGAGGTAGATCAAACCTCGTTTGTAAGTTGCAGAAATCTTTGTATGGGCTGAAACAGTCTCCCAAGTAGTGGTATAAAAGATTTGATTCTTTTATCACTGATGTTGGTTTTGTTAGAAGTAGTTTTGATTCATGTGTCTATATTAAACAAATTAAAGAAGAATTTGTTTACTTGCTCTTGTATGTGGATGACATTTTGATTGCAACCAAAGATGTCAATGAAATATAGGTTTTGAAAGATACATTGAAATCTGAATTTGCAATGAAGGATTTAGGACTAGTAAGTAAAATCCTTGGGATGGAGATTTATCATGATAGGAACATTGGAAGATTATTTCTCCATCATCACAGTTATGTTCTGAAGATTTTGAGCAGGTTTGGCATGGCTTCAAGCAAGGCCATCGGAACGCCCTATGATAGGAACCTGCGATTATCAGTTGCTATGGAACCTCAAACGCAATCTGAAAAAGAGTGTATGAAGAAAGTTCCATATTCACAGGTAGTTGGCAGTCTTATGTATGCCATGGTTTGTACTCGTCCAGATCTTGCTTACCCTCTTAGTGTTGTAAGTAGGTTTATGTCAAATCCAAGGAAGCGTCATTAGCAGGCCGTGAAAAGGATCTTTAGATACTTGAAGGGCACGTCTGATGTAGGACTGATTTATGGTGTTAAACATAACTGTAGTGTAGCTGGATATTCTGATTTAGATTTTGCAGGTGATGTTGATCAGCGTAGATCCTTAATAGGAAATGTCTTCACATTGGCAGATTCCATTATTAGTTGGAAATCTACTCTACAGCCTACTGTATCCTTATCCACCATAGAAGCTGAGTATATGGCGATGACAGAAGCTGCAAAAGAAGGAATTTGGCTGAAGGGGTTACTTGGAGACTTTAGTCTGCGATATGATAAAGCAGAAATTTTCTGTGACAGTCTAAGTGCCATCAGCTTAACGAAGGACAATGTGTTTCATGACAGGACAAAGCACATTGATGTTCGTTATCACTTTCTTAGAACAGAAGATCGCGTGAAGATTTTGAAGATCAACACACATGACAATCTAGCCGATATGTTTACAAAAGGCGTTCTTGAAAGCAAGTTTAAGCATTGCTTAGACTTACTTAATGTGTTTGCTTATAGTTGACCCTTTGGGTCTTTTGAAGATGGAAATTTGTTTGGTTTTAGGTGGAGTTTGTAAATTCAAGGCAAGGTGGAGATTATTATTATGTGTCTTGAATTAGTTTGTTACACATAGGAGTAGTTTTGTCCTTAGCCACTTGGGGGTACACAAATGTTATAAATAGACCCCCAACGTGTGCTTAGAGTGAAGTTGAATCTTGTATCCCTTTGTGATCACCTAGAGAATCATTCAGTTGAGCTCCATCCGTCGACATACCCAATTGGGGAACCACGCTAAACCTTGGTGTTTTTGCATTTGCTTCACACGTTTTTCCCATTTGTCTTCTTCTTTCTTCTCCACGAGTCCAAGCTTCTCCCTTTCCACACTTCTCTTCGCATAACAAAAGTTAATCTTCGGTGAGTTACAGACTTAAGTATCTGAAGAGTTAATTTAAAGCAGCAGCAACACTGTCAGACAGTTAGTAGAAAACTATCCAAAATCATAAAGCCTTTAGAGAGTTGTGAAAGGCAATTGGTTGAATGATCGGAAAGTTAAGGAGTTAACTATTTGAAAGCTCAAGGAAAATCAGAAAGTTAAAAATGCTAACTATCCGAAACTTAAGTCGTTCAATTAACCACATGTAGAAATCCAAAACAGAAGCTTAAAAGACTTTTTAGAGAGTTAGAAAGATAACTATTTGAAATTTAAAGGATTTCGGTGAGTTACAGGTATAACCATCTGGAACTTAAGTTATCCTATTACGCATGTGTAGAATTAAAGAGATAGGAGTCGGAAGCTTAAAAGAAAAATCAGAGAGTTATTATAGTTAACTATTCGGAAGTCAAGAGTTTTTCGATAAGTTAGAACTACAAGTCTCTAATCACTTGACACCTCACATGAGCAACTTAAAATCCTCACATGACATAGATAACAGGATGTAAGTAAAGGTTCGGTAAGTTATAGACGCTTTTCGATGAGTTATTCATATAACCATCTGAAAATCAAAGGAAATCGGAAGGTTACTTACTAAACATCAGACAGAATGGTAACTTACCATATTTAGGTCTAATTATTTAGCAAGTACTGTAGAATACATCCGTTGGAAGAAAAATATGATCATTATAACTCCATATTTCTTCATTAAGGCTTCAAAACTTCTATTACAGAAATGAGTTCTTTTATCACTGATAATAGCTTTAGGTATTCCAAATTTGGCAATTATATTGGTTCTTATAAATTATATTACCACTTTGTTGTCATTAGTTTTTGTAGGAATAGCTTCTATCCATTTAGACTCATAATCCACCTTGAACAATATATAATTAAATTGATTAGACGTAGGAAATAGACCCATGAAATCTATTCCCCACATATCAAAGATTTCAACCTCAACAATAGGATTAAAAGGCAGCATATTCCTCTTTGATATTCTTCCTATTTGTTGACATCTTAAATAACTTAAGCAGTATTTATGAGCATCTTTGAATAGTGTTGGCCAATAAAATCCATATTGCAGAATTTTAGTAGCAGTTTTCCCTGAATCAAAATGCCCTCCACATGCTTGATCGCGGCAGAAAGACAATATGCTTTGATATTCAATTTCTGGAACACACCTCCTTAAAACCAGATCAGGACATTTCTTAAACAAGTATGGGTTTTCCCAATAGTAATATTTTACTCTTGAAAAGAACAATTTCTTATCTTGTCTATTCCAATCTTTAGGTGTTAAACTAGTAACTAAGTAATTAACTATGTCTACATACCAAGGCATTGTATTGATGGTCATTAATTGTTCATCAGGAAAATTATCCTTAATTTCAATATTTGATTTTTCTATTTGTAATCTTGATAAATGATCTGCTACTACATTCTCACAACCTTTTTTATCTTTAATCTCTAGATCAAATTCTTGTAATAATAATATCCACCAAATCAATCTAGGTTTAGTCTCTTTCTTTGCTATTAGGTGTTTTAAAGCTGAGTGATCTGTGTATACTATCACTTTAACTCCAATCAGATATGATCTAAACTTTTCTAAGGCAAACACTACTGCTAACAGCTCTTTTTCAGTAGTTGTATAATTAACTTGAGCATCATTTAAGGTTTTACTCGCATAATGAATCACTCTAGGAGAATTTCCTATCTTCTGCCCTAGCACTACTTCTACAGCAAAATCAGATGCATCGCACATTAATTCAAATGGATGGCTCCAATCAGGTGCTTGAATTATAGGAGTTGAAATTAAGCTAGTTTTAAGCTTAAAAAATGCTTCTTTGCAATTTTTATCAAAGTTAAATGGGACATCTTTTAATAGATTAGTTAAAGGTCTAGCTATTTTGCTAAAATCTTTAATAAATCTTCTATAAAATCCAGTATGTCCTAGAAATGATCTAATGTCTTTTACTGATTTAGGTTCTGGTAGATTAGAAATTACTACTATTTTAGCTTTATCTACTTCCAACCCTTTCTTTGAAATAACATGCCCCAAGACTATTCCTTGTTTAAGCATGAAGTGACATTTTTCCCAATTTAGAACTAGACTTTTTTCCACACAGCATTTTAATACTCGGTCTAAATTGTTTAAACACACTTCATATGAAGTTCCATAAATAGTAAAATCATCCATAAATATTTCTAAAAAATCTTCAGTCATTCTAGTGAATATGCCTTGCATACACCTTTGAAATGTGGCTAGTGCATTGCATAGTTCGAATGGCATAGTTCGAATGACATTCTCTTAAAAGCATAAGTTCCATTAGGACAAGTGAAGGTTATTTTCTCTTGATCCTCTAATGCTACAGGGATTTGGTTATATCTTGAATACCCATCTAGTAAACAAAAATATCATTGCCTTGCTAATTTCTCTAGCATTTGATCTATAAAAGGTAAGGGAAAATGATCTTTCCTAGTCACCACACTCTCCAGCCTGATTGAATTCTAATAGATATCAAGTCTTGACTTTCATTTGTAATAACTGTTAATCCTGATTTCTTGGGAACTACATGGATTGGACTAACCCATGAGCTACCAGAAATCGGATAAATTATATCATTATCTAACCATTTCACTATTTCCTTCCTGACTACTTCTTTAAGATTTGGATTTAATCTTCTCTCAAGAATTCTAACAGGTCTAGCATTCTCTTCTAAATATATGTGGTGGTAGCATAAAGGTGCACTTAACCCTTTTATATCATTCATAGTACATCCTATTGCTTCTTTATAAGTTTTTACTACATCTTTTAATTTAGCAATTTGATCCTCTTTTAAATCTGAAGCAATAATGATTAGACATGTTTGTTTTTCTTCTAGAAATATATAGGTTAATTCAGGAGGTAAATGTTTTAATTCTAAATGTTACCCATCAAAAGCTAGGGCTCCTAATTGAATATCAAAATTGTAGGATCATCTGTATCACAATAGGGGGGGTGAATTGTGTCTTTAGTAATTAAATACTAGTGGATAAAATAAGAGCACAAAACACTCGTAAATGAAATTCTATTCTTTTATTTCAAGACAGAATTTACAATATCTTTTCAGCTCAATTCCCATCTTGACGGTTTTGATATAGTAATGTTTGATATACAATTCAAATAGGAAAACAAAGCTCTTATTCAAAACTAATTTTGAATTGTATATAACCTGATCTTTATGCACACAACTTCTTTCTTTCTCTTTGCTAACTTCTGTATCTCTTCTTCTCCAGTTGTTGAATTTCCAAACTTCTTACGTTTGCAGCTCCTTTTCTGAAATTGCTTGGAATTTCGAACTTCTTCTAATGTTGGAGAATTTTTTAGAATATGAATATTCAAACTTAACCTTTCAGTTAGGGATCTGAATTGAATATTTAGACTTGGTTTTTGAGATTGGAATCCTCTATTGTAATGTAGTTTGTACTCTCTATTAGTAGTCAAACTCTGTTGTCTTTCACGTTCAGCATGTTCATCCACTTGATCCACAATCCATAATCCATAATCTACGTACTAATTTTCTCTTTAATCCAAATTACTTTCTATTTTAATTTCCACTTTCTCCACTAACAATTTGAATTTCCACGATCTCCACTTCGTAGATTCACCGAAGCTTTATCTTCTAAGTCTTCGATTTAGTCGAACAGTTATCCTTTAAGTCCTGTAAAAACTCAAACATTTATCCTTTAACTCTTCGAGTTTTTGCACCTGCAAAATACGTGACTAAACAAAGAAACTTATCTGTTCGTTAGTCCTTTTATAAAACTCGAACAGTTATCTATCCATGGGTATAAAAACTCGAACAATTATCTAACTATTAGATTTTTCATTACCGAACGCACATGGAAAACACGTGACAACTTAAAACATTAAAAACACACGTGCAGATAACTTAACTATACGAGTTTTTAACATAAAGTATTCGACAAAAATGAAACGTTAACTATCCGAAAGTTTAACTATCCGAAACGTTAACTATCTGAAAGTTTAACTATTGCAAATCAAACTCTTCAGAAATCTTTAATTTATTCGACATAAAAATGAAACTTTCCGATAATCTGTTAACTATTATATTTAGAGAAATATACTTAGAGAATGTTATGTAGACTTATTTAAATACATTAATAAAACATATATCATCAAAATTAAAAATCCTAACAATCTCCCCCTTTTTGATGATGTCAAAACCTAATAAGTCACATAATTTATATCTCCCCCTTTTTGGCATTATAAAAAAGTAAACAAACTATTTGCTCCCCCTTTAGGAAGTTAAGCAAGTTAAATGTAAGGAAGGAAATCTTACTAAGTATATATTAATCAAAACGATAGTTTCAAACATACATAGGATTTTTGGATTAAGCATAAACTATCTAATATCATAAACTGTGAAAAATAATCACGTAACATTAAAATCAGTAAACAGTTTACATAATAGTTTTGGTGACAAATTACAAAAAATAAATCATATAATACATAATTTGTATAATCACAAGCCTCTTTGTCTTCGAAAAATATCAACCAAAGTATCTAAAATTTTCTTTGCAATTTATGTACTAACTCTATTTATCTGATCAAGTAATGCTTGATCTAAATCATTTTGAGAACCTTGTGATGGTTGCTGTAAAAATTCAGTATGTATGTCTATATCTATACCTGTATGTATTTCTGTATGTATACCTTGTTGTATATCTGTATGTTACTGTGTTTCTATAAATTGTGTGGATTGTTGCTGTTGTGGCTATGACTGTGTTTGCCGATCCTGTTGTTGTTGTTGTTTGAAGACAGGTGTATCTGCTTCTTGGTATTTTTGGAGTTCCTTTGCAGAGAAAGATCTTGACTTTAATCTTTTCTACGGCCAAGGTGTAATATCTATTTGACTTGCCACAATTCTCAAAATCGTATCACCATAAAATAATTTACTCTGCAAATTTAAGATATGAGAAATAAAAATATCATACCAGTTCACCTGTATATGGTTTATTAATGCATATGTAGCATAAATACAACATCTGCCAACTTTTTCCCCATGACCAAACCTCTGAAACAATGTAGCATGCAATATTTTTGCAATAAAACGTGCTTGGCCATTTAAGTCATTTAGTAATCTCAATGGTTTGTTGGTAGTTGGATCTTTGGCTAAACTTGTACTGTCCCATCCCAATCGATGTTTTCTTTTTGATAATTTAACTCCTTCATTTTTCAGACCAAGTACCTGATAAAGTAAATCTAGAGTTAAATATATGTCATTGTCTTGTATATTAGAAATAGGAATACCTTCTTCCACTATTAAGTTTGAGTAAAAACAACTGATAAGTTCGGGTATAGCAAGATGGTCTAGCTATTGTAGAAGTAGAGTCAACAAGCCTTGAAATTCAAATAGTTCTCGTATGTGTGCCATCCCTTCAAACTTAACTGGTCTTGAATATAAAACTGTAAAAGTTTTATATGTCTGAAATTTGTCATAACAGGAACTATTTCTGAACCATAATAGTGTATTTTCATCTAAACTTTGTTCAGGATTAGGTATTTTCCTGTCATGATATTCTGATTTGGGACTTGTTTCAATATTATCAGCAACATCTATATTTTCAGATCTTTCAGAACTGGTGGAATTGCCATCAAAACTAGTATAAATGTCTGAAATATCTGTTATTGTCATATCAATAATCTGCTGAATTTCTTCTATTTTTTCTTCTAGAAATATTTCAGTAACAACAGTCTCTGTAGCAATCTGTATATCAGCAACATGTATATCTATATTTGATCTATTTAACTATCTCTATATGAAAGAATGCTCTATATCTGTCTGTGGAATAGAATCATCCTGTATTTCTGAAATTTGTATACATGAGACATTGGTAGTATCATATTCTATTTGTAACTGTGTATGTTGTTGATGATATACATTTATCAACAAGTATACTATATATTGTAACAGACATAACCATATATGTAAAGTGTAGTATAAGCAACTGTACCAAAATTCAAAAGTCTCTGTTTGAGATATAGTAAGAGGAAGAATATCTGTACATTCCTCTTCAAATGAAATATCTTCAAAATTCATAAACTCAGTGTCTATGTTATCAAAAATATCATCAAATTGGATATCATCTATATATGTATCATCAAAATTTCCTACATTTTCTCTTTCCGTAGGAAAAGAATGTGTGCTTGCAGCATTGTGTGAAAAATTGTCCATTGTATTAAAAGATACATTATGCACTAATGTGACACAATACCTTAGAGTGTATGCTTGTAAGCCAATATTTGTCACATCTGCTGGGATTCTTGACAAAAATGTCTGTCTAGCTTCTGCAATGGAACATAGTTTTCCATTTTTCACTAATTCTTCTTTTTCCTGCAATATGCTTTGTACACCTGCAGTTAGTCTAAAATATTCAATTGTCTTTTTCTTTTTTCGACTATATGTCTGTAGTGTTTCATGTTGTTCAGGAGGTGCTAAAATTGTCTTAATTTCTCCTATTAAAGGCACCTAGGGTCTTGATGGTCCTTCACCATGATGCCTAGGTGGTAATAATGGAATATAGAGTTTTAAGCTCTCCACCTCTACCATTTTGAGTTGATAAACTCTTTGTCCTTCACTTCGAAGGCCCATTTTGCTAATGGCAGTTTTCTGTTCATCTATATATAGTTTAATATCATCTAAAATAGTTGAGGGAAAATCATGTTGGGAATACAAGGATTGTAATTACCTGTTTGCATTTTCGATCATTGGTCCTCACTTCTTTCCATAATAAGTGATAGACTGTACCGATGTCTCTAGTACATGTCCAGAACTTACAACCGCAAGGTTAGGTTGTAAATGTCTTTTCCATAAATACAATGCAAAAAGTTTAGTCTGTTTTAGTCTAAACTATGTTTTAGCATAATTTCGAATAAATTTCCAACAAAATTTTTCTCATCTTGCACAACTTTTCTTATTTCATGTAGTATTTCATTTGAAAAAGTGTACCTTGAATAGATGTCGTTGATTTCATTCTGCATTTTCTGAAGTTCCAACTCTCTTTTCTGCACTTTTGTCATTCTACCACATCCTCTTCCACGTCCTGACATTATCAATTAATCTTCGCTTTGCACTGTAGAACTTAGTGGAAGTAAAGATTGTGAAGCTAGGGTTTTACCAAGGTAGAAACATGAAAGGTTGTTAGTAAAACATTTATAACTCTTCGAGTTTATAAGTGGATAAACAGATTCAATCATTGAAATCATAAATATAAGATCTGTTATTAATAAATAACTCGAGTGCTTGCAATAACTATACAAGTTTTACAACCAACAATTGCAGAATACTTAGCGTAACTGTTCATATAAAGAAAATAACTTCAGGCTAAGTGAAAAGTGAGAAAACTCGAAGACTTATGATAACTGTTTGAGTTTCTCGAAGGAATAGGTGTGAAAAGTCAAAGACTTAAACATAACTATTCGAGTTTCAACTGAGACATTATAAAGCAGTGAAATTCAACACGTGCATAATTTGAACTTAAGGTGTTCAGAAAGTTTCAGAGACTTATAAACCTAACTATCCAATGCTCAGGTGCATTTCAGAGAGTTACAGATAACCTTCCGAAAGATAACTTAAGTCAATCTTCCAGATCACGACACGTGTACTTAAGCAGTTTTATAATAAAGAGATGTTTTGAACAATTACAAATCTAACTTTCCGATGCCCAGACACATTTCGGAGAGTTACAGATAACTTACCGAAAATCTACTTAAGTCATACATTATGATTTCGACACGTGTACTTTAGGAAATAATAAAATAGTCTATTGAACGGTTTAAAATGCAACTGTCCAATACTTGCAATATAACTTGTCGAAACAACAGAGAATTCAGATACTTAAGAATTAAAACACCTGCAAGTCACCGACAGTTCAAAAATGTACTTAATTAAAGTGTATTTCCTGAAATTATGCAGATTCTTTCATGAAAACATATAATAGTTCATAAGAGATGAATTATTATATGAGAAATTGCTCCCCATACATAAATGTAGTGTAAAGAATCTATGGCGTACTTAATGTGGGTTGCCAAGCCCTAAGTAGATTTGGCTTTAAAAGGTCAAATAGCTTACTTAAAGAGGATGCTAAGTCGTAAATAGATTTGAGTCTCTCCTTTTTCTTTTTTCTTTTTTAAAAAAAATTTAATTTGAATTAAATACAGAAATAAGTAATAGAGTTAACAATTTAGACTTTTTGGCTTTTATCTTATTCAGTTTACAAAAGATAATTCATAAAGATATACCTTCAGAACCCTAAAAAGAATTCAATAATGAGTACACAAACTTAAGACAATAAATATCGTACATTATGTGTAAAGAGTAGATAATAACAAAGATTATATGCACATATTATGACAGGATTGTTATAACACCTTGAAAGATAAATTAAGCTTGAGTACATTGCCCCCTTTTTTTTCATTTTTTTTTAATTATATTCATATATATATTTTATGTATTACCTCCCACAATATCATCTTTTTACGTGATCACAATCCCTTGCTTAGGGGAAAGATAACCAGTTACTCAATGACAAGTGAGAACAGGTAATAAATTTTTTTTTTTATTGTTAAATATATTCTGAATTACTTGCAAAATGAGTTTTCAATCAGCACATCCCAAACCAGTTGGTTTAAGTGACTAGGGTTTAAGATCCCCCAATGGACTTAATTACTCAAGTAATTACAGACAAAAACAAACAAAAAATAAAACAAGACAATAAGTTAAATTAGAGGCAACCGCAAGACTTAATTTTTCTAATAGAATGTTAATAACTTTCCTTTAATAAAAAGTACATACTTTCTATGTATTTCCCTATTAAAATCTCTGTAATAGCATATACATAAGTAACAAAAATATAGTTGGCACTAATATTGAATCAATTTAACTATCCTTAAGTAATCTTTTCTGAATTTTTCTTAAATAAATTGACTTCAATAAAAATCAGAATTTTGTAAATTCTTAACTACCAGAAAACTATAATTCAAAAATCGATATTTTGTTTTGTTTTGTCTTGTTAAAGATAAAGACATTAAATTCTAAAACTACCTTATAACAAACCAAAATACAATGAACATGACCATTTAAATATCAGATAACCTATAGATACCAAGTTCTAATTGTAATTTTGAGAAAGTATTTTCATCTAAGGGTTTTGTAAATAGATCTGCTAATTGTTCTATGGTAAGAACAAAATTTAATACTATTTTTCCTTTTATAACATTATCCCTTAGAAAATGATGTCGAACTTCTATATGTTTTGCTCGTGAATGTAACACAGGATTTTTAGATAAACTTATTGCAGAACTACTATCACAGAAAATCTTAGTTGGTTCATAGTCTAAATTAAAATCTTTTAAGGTTTGTCTGATCCACAAGATTTGAGCACAGCAAAGTGTAGCAGCTATATATTCAGCTTCAGTTGAAGATAATGCTACACAATTTTGCTTTTTGCTGAACCATAACACTAAAGAATTACCTAACAATTGACAAGTGCCACTGGTGCTTTTTCTTTCAGACTTACATCCTACGAAATCAACATCACTATAACCTACTAAGTTTAAAGAACTGTGTTTAAAGTAAAATAGTCCAAAATTGATGGTTCCTAATAGATATTTAAAAATTCGTTTAACAGCAAGTAGGTGTGATTCCTTAGGATTAGATTGATATCTAGCACAAGTACACACACTAAACATAATATCTTGTCAGCTAGCTGTTAAATAGAGTAATGAACCAATCATACTTCTATATTATTTTACATCTACAGTTTTTCTAGAGTCATCTTTATCCAACTTGGTGATAGTACTCATTGGTGTATTCTTTGTTTTAGTGTTGTCTAAACCAAACCTCTTTAATAAATCTTGAGTATATTTTTCTTGTGAAATAAAAGTACCCTCATCTAATTGCTTAATTTGTAAGCCAAGGAAAAATGATAGTTCACCCATCATACTCATTTCAAATTGATTAGTCATGTCTTTCGAAAAAGACTCAACTAATTTATCATTTGTTGCTCCAAATATGATGTCATCTACATAGATTTGAACTACTAATATATCTTTTTCGATCTTCTTGATAAAAGGAGTGTGATCTACCTTTCCCATAGCATACCCTTTTTCCATAAGAAATTGAGATAATCTTTCATACCAAGACCTAGGAGCTTATTTAAGGCCATATAGTGCCTTCTTAAGCTTGTAAACATACTCAAGATGTTTTGAATCTTCAAAACCTGGAGGTTATTTTTGTAGGATCGTATGGCTACACAAGAGGGGGGTGAATTGTGTATTTTTAATATTTTCTAAAATATAATTGAAACTTTAAATCTCAAAAACAAGTCGAGACAGTGTTTTCATAAAATCATTTTTATTCAAGGTTTCAATTACAATATACAATTCAATTCTCCTCAAAAATTGTAGATGCAATTATATCTCGATACCATGTATCATCTAAACAATTTCATAAATACAAATAAAGAAAACTAATTTGCGGAATTTAAAACATTTCTCTTTGTTTGAGACCTTTCTTCTTCTTCTTTCTTCTTCAGCAATTCTTTAGTGACGAATATTTTGTCTTTCTCTACTTCACCGAATTTGCTTTCTTATGATACTTCAAATCTTCAGTGACGAAAATCTTACCTTTTTATGCTTCACTGAATTTTCTTCCACTTGAGAGATTTTGCCCGAGAAGGTGTTTTGGATCCCTGAAAAAGATTTTTCTTTTGGTGTGCAGGGATGGTTTGATCCTTGAAAAGATTTTTCTTTTTGTGTGCAAGGATGGTTTGATCAACGAGAACTGTATGCCTTCTATATTGTATCTTCATTTCAAGCATATCCTCCACGTTTAATCACTACTAGTTTTCCACTTCTCCACGTCTTTTCTTTTTCCTTCATCGAAACACACACTTTCCAACCCACGTTTATATTTCGAATTTCCTTTAATCATCAGTCTTGGATCTCTGAAAAATTTCCTGCAAAATAAACTTTCTTTTCCAAAAGTTTTTCATTAGTGTAATAAGAAGTCGTTACTTTAATGTTAACTAAATGAGTAACACAAGTATATATAAATAACTTAACGTTTCTAACTTAACGAGTTCACCATATGCCATTTCACGTGACAAGTACTATAGCTAACTCAACAAACTAAGTCCGTGGTGTTATGCTATCTCAACGAACCAGCTAAACTTTTCTTTCGGAAGGTTAAATGATAACTCACCGAAAAGAGTTTAAGTTTCGGATAGTTACGGATGTAAGTCACTGAAAAACTCTTTATATGATAAAACTAGTGAGACACGTGCCAAGACCTGAAAACATGACTTAAGTTACCTTTCGGATAGTTACAACTGTAAGTCTCCGAAAAGCTTTAACTCACCGATTCAGTAATAAACAAATGTTTTTATAATAAGAATTTTACCACGTGCAAAAATAACAACTTAAGTTTATAACGCTAACCTAAGGCGTTGCCTTAGTGTTCAATATAGCAACTCAACGCGTTTAGTTATGTTAACTTAACGAGTTAAACATGTGCACCTCACGTGATACAATACAACATTCGTAACTTATAATTTCACCACGTGTATAACACTAACTTAACGAGTTCGTCTCTTCTTTTACTCACTAACTTAACGAGTTATCACGTGACCTATTTCAACCTTTAAGCCTCTAACTTAACGAGTTCTCACATGACCTCTATACAAACAAAACTCTAACTTAACGAGTTGTCTAAACGTTCATTGTTCATGATACATAAGATATAACTTTAAAACATATCATGCTTTTCAATAAAACCACACGTTAACTTAACGTTTAGCTAAATGAGAAATTAATGCAACGAAACGACTAGTTATTAACTTTAGATCCAATACAGACAAGTATTTATATCAGTAAGCTTTTTCTGTATTAATTGACGATTTTAATTTCTTTTCACAAGCAATAGTAATTGAGGAAATATGATTATTTTTGTAGGATCGTATGGCTGCACAAGAGGGGGGTGAATTGTGTATCTTTAATATTTTCTGAAATATAATTGAAACTTTAAAACTCAAAAACAAGTCGAGACAGTGTTTTCATAAAATCATTTTTATTCAAGGTTTCAATTACAATATACAATTCAATTCTCCTCAAAAATTGTAGATGCAATTATATCTCGATACCATGTATCATCTAAACAATTTCATAAATACAAATAAAGAAAACTAATTTACGAAATTTAAAACATTTCTCCTTGTTTGAGATCTTTCTTCTTCTTCTTTCTTCTTCAGCAATTCTTCAGTGACGAATATCTTGTCTTTCTCTGCTTCACCGAATTTGCTTTCTCATGATACTTCAAATCTTCAGTGACGAAAATCTTACCTTTTTATGCTTCACTGAATTTTCTTCCACTTGAGAGATTTTGCCCGAGAAGATGTTTTTGATCCCTGAAAAAGATTTTTCTTTTGGTGTGCAAGGATGGTTTGATCAACGAGAACTGTATGCCTTTTATATTGTATCTTCATTTCATGCATATCCTCCACGTTTAATCACTACCAGTTTGCCACTTCTCCACGTCTTTTCTTTTTCCTTCATCGAAACACACACGTTCCATCCCACGTTTATATTTCGAATTTCCTTTAATCATCAGTCTTGGATCTCTGAAAAATTTCCTGCAAAATAAACTTTCTTGTCAAAAAGTTTTTCATTAGTGTAATAAGAAGTCGTTACTTTAATGTTAACTAAACGAGTAACACAAGTATATATATATAACTTAACATTTCTAACTTAACGAGTTCACCATGTGCCATTTCACGTGACAAGTACTATAGCTAACTCAACGAACTAAGTCCGTGGTGTTATGCTATCTCAACGAACCAGCTTAAACTTTATTTCGAAAGGTTAAACGATAACTCACCGAAAAGAGTTTAAGTTTCGGATAGTTACGGATGTAAGTCACTGAAAAACTCTTTATATGATAAAACTAGTGAGACACGTGCCAAGACCTGAAAACATGACTTAAGTTACCTTTCGGATAGTTACAACGGTAAGTCTCTGAAAAGCTTTAACTCATCGATTCAGTAATAAACAAATATTTTTAAAATAAGAATTTTACCACGTGCAACAATAACAACTTAAGTTTATAACGCTAACCTAACGCGTTGCCTTAGTGTTCAATATAGCAACTCAACACGTTTAGTTATGTTAACTTAACGAGTTAAACATGTGCACCTCACGTGATACAATACAACATTCGTAACTTATAATTTCACCACGTGTATAACACTAACTTAACGAGTTCGTCTCTTCTTTTACTCACTAACTTAACGAGTTATCACGTGACCTATTTCAACCTTTAAGCCTCTAACTTAACGAGTTCTCACATGACCTCTATACAAACAAAACTCTAACTTAACGAGTTGTCTAAACGTGCATTGTTCATGATACAGAAGATATAACTTTAAAACATATCATGCTTTTCAATAAAACCACACGTTAACTTAACGTTTAGCTAAATGAGAAATTAATGCAACGAAACGACTAGTTATTAACTTCAGATCCAATACAGACAAGTATTTATATCAGTAAGCTTTTTCTGTATTAATTGATGATTTTAATTTCTTTTCACAAGCAATAGTAATTGAGCAAATATGATTATTTTTGTAGGATCGTATGGCTACACAAGAGGGAGGTGAATTGTGTATCTTTAATATTTTCTGAAATATAATTGAAACTTTAAAACTCAAAAACAAGTCGAGACATTGTTTTCATAAGATCATTTTTATTCAAGGTTTCAATAACAATATACAATTCAATTCTCCTCAGAAATTGTAGATGCAATTATATTTCGATACCATGTATCATCTAAACAATTTCATAACAACAAACAAAGAAAACTAATTTGCGGAATTTAAAACTTTTCTCCCTGTTTGAGATCTTTCTTCTTCTTCTTTTTCTTCTTCAGCAATTCTTCAATGACGAATATCTTGTCTTTTCATGCTTCACCGAATTTGCTTTCTTCTGATACTTCAAATCTTTAGTGATGAAAATCTTACCTTTTTGTGCTTCACTGAACTTTCTTCCACTTGAGAGATTTTCCCCAAGAAGAGGTGTTTTTGATCCCTGAAAAAGATTTTTCTTTTAGTGTGTAGGGATGGTTTGATCCTTGAAAAGATTTTTCATTTTGTGTGCAAGGATAAATTGATCAACAAAAATTCTATGCCTTTTATACTGTATCTTCATTTCATGCATATCCTTCACATTTAACCACTACCAGTTTTCCACTTCTCCACGTCTTTTCTTTTTCCTTCATCGAAACAGCCACGTTCTAACCCACGTTTATATTTAGAATTTTCTTTAATCATCAGTCTTGAATCTCTGAAAAATTTCCTGCAAAATAAACTTTCTCGTCCAAAAGTTTTTCATCAGTGTAATAAGAAGTCGTTACTTTAATGTTAACTAAACGAGTAACACAAGTATATATATAATTTAATGTTTCTAACTTAACGAGTTCACCATGTGCTATTTCACGTGACAAGTATTGTAGCTAACTCAATGAACTAAGTCTATGGTGTTATGCTATCTCAATGAACCATCTCCGTTGTGTTATGATAATTCAACGAACCAGTAATAAACAAATATTTTTATAATAAGAATTTTACCACGTGCAAAAATAACAACTTAAGTTTATAACGCTAACCTAACGCGTTGCCTTAGTGTTCAATATAGCAACTCAACACGTTTAGTTATGTTAACTTAACGAGTTAAACATGTGCACCTCACATGATACAATACAACATTCGTAACTTATAATTTCACCACGTGTATAACACTAACTTAACGAGTTCGTCTCTTCTTTTACTCATTAACTTAATGAGTTATCACGTGACCTATTTTAACCTTTAAGCCTCTAACTTAATGAGTTCTCACATGACCTCTATACAAAAAAAACTCTAACTTAATGAGTTGTCTAAACGTGCACTGTTCATGATACAGAAGATATAACATTAAAACATATCATACTTTTCAATAAAAATACATTTTAACTTAACGTTTAGCTAAATGAGAAATTAATGCAACGAAACGACTAGTTATTAACTTCAAATCCAATACAAACAAGTATTTATATTAGTAAGCTTTTTTTGTATTAATTGATGATTTTAATTTCTTTTCACAAGCAATAGTAATTGAGCAAATATGATTATTTTCATTCAGCACACATCATCAAAACAAAAATACTCAACAATTTTCATTCAGCACACATCATCAAAACAAAACTACTCAACAATCTCCCCCTTTTTGATGATGACAAAACCATATTAAATCAATTATGAAATATGCTTAACTCAACAAAGCACCTTCGTTGGGTTAACTTTTAATTCAACAAACTTGTTTGTTGACTTAAGTTCACTTAAGCTTATTTCTATTGTTTGTGTAAATTTTACCTCTCAAAACTAAAACTCTCAGATGTCAATAATTATATAAGTATCAGTTTTCTAATTATCATCTGTCAGATTACAATAACCATTTAAATAGCATCTCCTTTTGTAATATATATATGCAATTAAGATCATAATCATCTTTTTGTAATATTTCTCCCCCTTTTTGTCATTAATCAAAAAGATAATTACAGAGAATATATATGTATATATAAGAGATATAATTACAACAACTCTTTCTATAAACAAGAATAATAATTGAAGACATTTACAAAAAAATGTATTGTTCAATCAAATCAAACAAGTAATACAAACATTACATTTTGTATTCAGAAACAAACAAAAATAGTTATCGACCCCTCCTAAGTATATCACTTATAGCATTACATATTTTATCTCCTAGATGTCTAATATCATTTCTGATGTCGTTAAGCACTACATCTAAGTCAGGAGGTAGCTGGGTTTGCTGTTCTACTTGAACTGAATAACTTTGTTGTTGTTGTATATGGTCTGTATTAGGTTGTTGTTGTTGTTGTCATTGAGGTTTATGCATGGCCTGGAATTTTTGCAAATCTTTGACACTATATGCTCTCATGTCGTTAGTTTCAGAGGGCCAGTCAGATAAAGTCAATTGGCTTGCAAGGATTCTACATACAGCATCACCATAAAATAACTTTGAACTCATATGCTGTAGTTAAGACATAAAAACATCAAACCAATTTAATTGAATTCTATTCAGCAGGCCACAAGTTGCATATAAACCGCTTCTGCTGACTTCCAAGTTGTGTCCAACTCTTTGAATTAAAATTTGCATGCAATATATTTGCAATAAATCTTGCCTCTGCATTCAGATTTTCCATTAATCTCATTTCAGAATATACATCTAGAATTTTTGATAAAGACTGAATGTTCCATTCCAGTTGTCTTATTATGTCAAATCTGTTGGTAACAACAACACCTTCATTCTTTAATCCTAAAACTTCAAAAATTAACTCAGGAGACAATATAAACTCTTGTTCATTTATTTGAGTTTTCAGAAAATTTCCATTCTTGTCCAGATTGCTATAAAAAGCTGCAATAAGCTCTGTGTATTGCTTCCATTTCGTTCCTACTGGCAAGAATTTAATGAGGCCTTGAAACTCAAACAGATCTCTTATTTCCATCAAATTTCTGAATTTTATTGGATGAGCATGCAGAACCTTACATGTAATCAGATTATTGTATTTTTGTAATGCTTCTTTAGATCTAAAATGAATTGCATTACCTTGAATTTTTAGTATTGTACACAAAGAATGTGATACCTGAAGCCGTGATTCAGAGTTTAATTCGTCTTCAAGAACCTCTTCTTCAAAATGAATGTCATGTTGTTCCTCTTCCAAAATACTATCTTGAAGCTGCTCAAGTAAGCTTGATTCTTCAGCTTCAATAGTGTTAGGAACATTGTCAATATGCTCGACATTCATCTGTTCAGTCTCTATAAAATGTTCAGAGTACAATTTTTCCACAAATTCTACAACCGGTGTATCTGTTTGTAATTGGTCATTTTGTTCAACAGATAATTCCACTGATTCATGCTATGAATTCTCAAACTCTGCTTCTATAGATTCCGTAGAAGGCTGGTTAACTTTTAGCTCTTCTGGAGTCTTAACAATTTCAATATCTGCTACTCTAGACAATTCAGCCTTTGAACTAGTTACTGCCTCAACATTGTCAATTATATCTACAATAACTTGTTCAATGTTAGATGCCTGATGCTCTGATTTGTCAATTTCTGCATCATCAGGACTTGTACTAATAGAAAAACTTGAGCACATATTTGACTTGGATTTCTTCTCAAGTTTTCTAGCAAGGGAAAATAAAGTCTCATTATCTTCATCAGTTTCAGTGTGTTCGGAACTGATGAGTTTATCAGATGCACAATAAGGTACAATGTCTAGACATACATTGTCCTTTGGAAATAAATTTTCATCTGATTTTCCTTTTTCAATAGACTTTGTTTCCTTAGACATAATTTTTCTGACTTTCCTTCTTCTATAATATTTTTGTTTCTCCCTTTCAAGTATTGCTGTTTTCTTTTCAAATTGCTCCATAAAAGTTTTCTGATTTAATTCTTCTAAGGCACTTTCTATTGCAACGGCCTTTCGAAGACTATCAACTTTTGTTTTGTCTACAGCAATATCTAATTCTACTTGTTTTGAATATAAAGGAGTAGGGATAGCTGATTCATGCTCTTCCTCAAATGCATGTAGTCTTGTACCGTTTATAGGAGTTTAAGGAGTTCTATTTGATGAATCTACACCTTTTTCCAAATATTTTGCATACTGTTCCAAAAATGCAATCTCAGCACATTTCATTTTGTATTCTCTATCATATTTACTTCGAATACCCATGTATGTAATACTCGCATCAGTATGTTGAAGTTCTTGTCTAACTTCATCTAATATATCCTTAGAAAAGAAGTAATCTCTATAAAGTTCTTCTAACCTTTTGTCCACTCGAAATATTTTCTTGAACCAAGTACGTGGAACTTCATCATTCTCTATATCTTTTCCTTTTGCATCTCTTCTATTTTTGCCTTTACCTCTGCCACGACCTTTGTAGAACTTGGAGACCATCATCGTAGGTTGTAACAGCAACAAGCGGGAAAGATTTTCTTGATAAAGTTTACAAATAACCTAAGTCCCCGTGTAATAAGAGTTTAAATAGGGTTTTTAGGCGTATAACCCAACGTGAAGAGAAGTCGGGTTTAGAAATTAAATAAATATTGAATAAAATTTATTCAATCAAGGTACTCGAAATATTCAAGTATAACTCGTTGAGTTAACCAACCTAACGAGTAAAACGCTGTCTAGAGGCAATTTTACACGTTACCTTATCTAACATAACGTCTAGTTAGTACACCAATTTTCGGATGCTTCCAACTGAAACGTTCCGAAAACAACACACATGCTAAACTTAACATTATCTTGAGAACATTGTAAACTATTTGAACATTTTGTCCTTTGAATCTAAAATAGTTTATTCATCTTTTTAACTTATTTCTTCAAGATTTTAAGAGGACATTAATTCAGATTAACTAAGATTTGTATTCTAAATTATATTAGTCTATTTTCGACATTGTTAATCCTCCCCCTACAAATATACTTTAAATATATTCAATCAAAATACAAAATATACTTGTAGTGACAATAGATGTTAAGTATAACTATACTTTTACATTTTCTTTTCAAAGACTTCCGTTATCCTGACATTATCAAAAATGATTTCCAGAATCAATTCCTACTGTATATGAATCAAAACACAACTTTGAACTCAATTTGATTAATTCAAGGAGAATAAAAGAATGTATCTCAAATAAACGTTTTCAAAAGTACTAATGTTGATTCAATGAATCAGTAGTCATATTGGTATAAACTATATGCGATTCAAAGATATCTGTAATTAATGAAACAACTTTTTCTTTTCAAAAACAGTAAATATTGATAATTTTCTTTAAAAGTTAGTTTGAAAAGCTTGAATCATACAAGAGCTTTCTAATGTACCCGTGTAATGAGCTTTCAGTCAACAATCCCAGATCTGATCAGGACCTTAGGTCGCCAGATTTAAAGAATCATTTTTCAGGACAACATTCCTTACATACCTATCTGCTTAAGTACAAAAGGCTCGTGATCAAACTGATCAATAAACTCTCAAAGATTTTTACTTTGTAAGCACTTTTCATTTTAAGCACATTATATATGTATTCCATTAATACAGATGCAATAAAACAAAAATCTCATACAATTTTTACTTTTATGATTATACTAAGAATATGAATCAGTTTCAATAAACTTATACTTTTGATTAACAGTTTAAGATGAGTTACATATAACTTATTCTACAAGTTTAATCAATTAAGTCAAATTTATACATGATCATATACATTTTCCTTGATTCAAAGAAAACATTTAATCAAAATATCAGAATGTCAAAAGTATTTAATGTTTTTCATTTACACTTCCACTTAAAATCGTAAAAACTATTAAAATTGATAAACTACTTAAAATCAATAAGATACTACTATGATTTTACAATAAATACATAGTATCTTAAGCAGCAGTTTAGATATTACTTTAGATATTTATAATAAGTATATAATATCTATGAGGTGAACAACATCATCAATAATATTTATCTTTTTATGTGGAGTTTAAGCATTTTACACATCATATAGCCTACAAATACCTAAATTTAATCTAATGTTGCATAATGTATTTTTGTCTAAAGGTTTTGTAAATATATCAGCTAATTGATTTTTACTAGACACAAATTCTAATTTAATTTTTCCTTTAATTACGTTATCTCTTAGAAAATGATGTCTAACCTCTATATGCTTTGCTCTTGAATGTAATACAAGATTTTTAGAAAGATTTATTGCAAAACTACTATCACAATAAATCTCAGTTGTATCATAAGATAATCCAAAATCTTATAAAGTTTGCCTTATCCACAGAATCTGAGTGCAACATAGTGCAGCAGCAACATATTCAGCTTCTGTAGTAGAAAGTGCTACACAGTTTTGCTTTTTACTAAACCATGACACCAAATTATTTCCCAATAATTGACATGTGCCACTGTACTCTTTCTATCAGATTTAGATCCTACATAATCAGCATTAGTATATCCTATAAGATCTATTGAACTATCCTTAGAATAATATAGTCTGAAATTTTTAGTTCCTTGTATATATCTAAATATTCTTTTAACTACAATTAAGTGTGATTCTTTAGGATTAGATTGAAATCTAGCACAAACACACACAGCAAACATAATATCAGGTCTACTAGCAGTCAAATAAAGTAAAGAACCAATCATACTTCTGTATTTTCTTTGATCTATAGATTTTCCTATGTCATCAATATCTAACTTTAAAGTAGTATTCATAGGAGTTCCTCGAATCCTTGTATCATTAAAATTAAATTTCTTAAGCATTTCATCTACATATTTTTCCTGATTTAAAAATATACCTTTATCCATTTGCTTAATTTGAAGTCCTAGAAAATATGAAACTTCTCCTATCATACTCATTTCAAACTGATTAGTCATCTCTTCAAAGAATATTTCTATCAACTTATTAGAGATTGCTCCAAAGATTATATCATCCACGTATATTTGAACAACAATCTGATCTTTACCATCTCTCTTAATAAATAGAGTATGATCCACTTTTCCCATGATATAGCCTTTTTCTATTAAAAAAGTAGACAATCTTTCATACCATGATCTAGGTGCTTGCTTCAAACCATATAAGGCTTTCTTCAATTTATACACGAAGTCAGGATTTTTAATATCTTCAAATCCAGGTGGTTGTTTTACATAGACTTCTTCATTAATTAAATCATTTAGAAATGTACTCTTTACATCCATTTGATATAATTTAAAATCCATATAACAAGCATAGGCCAATAATATTCTAATACTTTCTAACCTAGCCACAGGAGCAAGTGTTTCATCATAATCTAATCCTTCTTCCTATGTATACCCTTATGCAACTAATCTAGCTTTATACCTTATAATTTGACCAGTTTCGTTAGGTTTATTTCTAAAGATCCACTTTGTACCTATTATGGACTGATTTTCTAGTGGAGAGACTAATTCCCTTACATCATTTCTGATGAATTGATTTAGTTCTTCTTGCATTGCCACTATCCAATTTTCATCAGATAATGCTTCTTGTATATTCCTTGGTTCCACCATAAAAACAAACATACACATACTATTTAAATTTACTGAAGCTCTAGTTTTAACTCCCTCATTAATATTACCAATGACTTGAGTAATGAGATGTGACGAAGAATAACGCCAATTTCTTTGATTTTCCTCAATATTCTCATCAACATCTGAAAGTCCATCACTTTCATCTTTAGTTTGATCATTTAAGTTCATATTTTTGATATTTTCAGATAAATCATCAATTTCTCTATTGATCTCTAACTCATTTGGAAAATTGATCATATCATCATTATCAGCTTTAGATTGAGATTCTCTACGAGAATTTTCATTGAAGCTTACATGGAGGGTTTTTTCAATAGTCCTAGAAGTCTTGTTATATACTCTATAGGCTTTACTTCTAGTAGAGTAACCTACAAAAATTCCTTCATCCAATTTGGCTTGAAATTTATCCCTTTTATCCTTAGTATTAAGAATAAAACACTTGCAGTCAAATGGTTTCATATAGGAAATTTTTGGAACCCTATTAAACATAATTTCGAATGGAGTTTTATTAACATAAGGTCTTAAATGACTTCTGTTAATAACATAACAAGCTGTATTTACTGCTTCAACCCAAAGATTTTGAGGTAACTTATGTTCATTCAACATAGTTCTGGCCATTTCTTGAAGTGATCTATTTTTTCTCTCAACAACACCATTTTGACACGGTGCTCTTGGAAAAGAAAATATGTGATCAATGTCATGCTCATTACAATAGTTATCCATTTGATCATTATCAAATTCAGTTCCATGATCACTCCTAAGTTTTTGAATAGAGACACTTTGCGCATTTTGAACAAAATTGCAAAACATTTTAAATTTTTCAAAAACTTCTGTCTTAGATGCTAGAAAATATACCCAAGTGTATCTAGAGAAGTCATCTACTAAAACAAATACATACCGTTTACCACCAAGACTCATGATTCTTGTTGGTCCAAATAGATCCATATGTATAAGTTCTAAGACTCTCTTACTTGAAATATCAGTTTTGGATTTAAAACAGTTTTTGTGAAGTTTACCTAACTCACATGCATCACACATAAAGTTCTTTGAGTATTTAATCTTTGGTAAACCTCTCACTAAATGTTTTCTAGATAGTTTATGTAACAGTTTCATATTTATATGCCCAATCCTTCTATGCCATAGATATGCATCACTAGTTTCAGCTAGCAAACATGAATTTAATTCAACTACACCAGAAGGTAAAGATAAAATACATATAGAACCTTTTCTTTTAGCAATAAACTTAATTTCATCTGTATTTTTATCAATTATTTTGCATACATTATCTTCAAACACTACATAATATCCATTTTCAGTTAGTTTTATGACACTCAGCAAATTAAATCCTAGGTTTTCTACACATGGTACATTCGAAATAACACAAGTAGGAGTTTTTTGAACATTGCCCATACCTATGATTTTATCTTTCCTTTTATTTCCAAATGTTACACTTCCTTTCATGGTATTTGCAAAATTTTGTAATAGACTTTTTTGTCCGATCATGTGACTTGACGCTCTACTGACCAAAATCCATTTTGATGTTGTTTCCTCCTACAACACAAATTAAGAAAAACTTTTCTTGGTACCCAATGTTGTTGAGGACCAAGTTCATTAAACGCATATTTCTTCTTTTTGTTTAAAAATAGTTTAACATTATCATTTATATTCTTATTAGTTGTAAGTATTATTGATTTATCATTAGCTTCATACTCACATATAGCATTATTGTTTTTGCAATCATTCTTTTTGTTTTCAGATGTAGTATAATCAAGACCAAACTTATTTTTATCAGATGTTAATTTATTTTGGTCATGCTTATACATTTTAGTAAGTTCATACCAAGATTTTGTACTTGTATTAACATTTTCCATACATACAAAATCTTTTTCTGCACAAGAATTTTTTGTTTTATCACATGCAGAATGAGTAATTGGTCTAATACTAGTGTATTGAATTACATGCTCAGGTTTCTGAATTTTCAATTAACTACAATTGTCTGAAATTTTAGAAACATTAGAAATTGAATTTCCAGAACAAGAAACAAGATTTTTAGAAACATTTATAGTCATGTTAGAAGTACAATTTGACAAATCACATTGATTTATATTATTACTGCATGATTCATCCCTTGAAGTACCTACTTCTACATATTTATTACCTTGTTTCATAATAAAAGGAATTTTAGTCTTAGATTTACTTGAACTGCAACTAATAAATCCTTTATTGGCTTGAGATTCAGGATATTCAGGATAATCAAATCCTAAGCCAAATTTATAAGACACCGCAGGGGTACTAGTTAGTTTGTCTAACTTAGTTTGACTTAAATTCCATTTCTCAATGGTAGAATTTAAATCTTGCTTTCTCAATTTTAATTTTTCTATCTCTAATTCAAGTTCATTTATATTGTTTCTCAACATTTCATTTTCAGATTCTATCTTTAATTATTTAGCATTTATATTCTGTATTTGTTCATGCAAGATACATTCATTAAATCTAAATTTTTGCAAATCTCTAGCATGATTTTCATTATCACATTTAAACTTTTCTAAAGTAGTAGATAGGAAACAATTTTCTTCTTCCATAATGGATGAAGATTTTCTAATATTCTTATTTTCTAGTTTACATACTTTAAGTTTTTGTAATAATGCATGATAAGCACATAATAATTCATCAAAGTTGAAATCTGAATGACTTTCATGATCAGATATTACCTTAGACTCATCTGCCATGAAGCACACATGAGCAACGTCTTCTAACTCTTGTTCTCCTTCTGAATGTGAAGATTTTGATGTTGATTCCTCATATTCTGACTCTTCAGACGTGTCATCTCAAGTGACCTTCAAAGCCTTTTTCTTGTAGAACTTTTTTTGAGTTTTCCGAGCCGTCTTCTTCTGATTTGTCCTACTTTGCTTTTCATTTTTCCTCATAGGACAATCTGGAGAAAGATGTCCAGGTTTCTTACAGTTGTAACATACTTTCTGGATGAAGAATTCTTGTCATTCAATGATTTTCACGTTGAGGGTTTATCATTTTTGTTCCTTTGCTGTTTCCTAGTTTTCCATGATTTCTTGAATTTCCTAGTTAGCAAAATCAAATCCTTGTCAGAATCAGTAGATATATCAGAATCTGAATTAATTTCGAAGGCTATTTCTTTCTTCATTTTTAATTTGTTGTGACTCAGTGATTCATTTAATTGAACTTCATAAGTTGTTAAATTTCCTATAAGTTCATTCATAGTATAAATATTTAAATCTCGTGATTCCTCAATTGATGTTACTTTCTGAGACCATTTAGAACTTAGGGATCTGAGAATTTTCCTCACCAAATCCTTCTGTTCAAAATTCTTTCCTAAACATTTTAAAGAGTTTATAATATCAAGAAATCTGGAAAACATCTCAGAAATATTTTCGTCTTCATGCATCTTAAAGAGTTCATACTTATGAATCAACATGTTTATTTTGGTCTCTTTAACTTGAGAAGTACCTTCATGTGAAACTTCTAATGCATGTCATACCTCATAAGTAGATTTATATGCCGACACTTTACTGAACTGTTCATAACTCAATGCACAAAATAAAATATTTAAGCCCTTAGCATTCAGAGTTTCATTTTCTTTTTCAGTAATTGTCTAAGTATTATAAGGAGTAGTTAACGGAGTATATGGTTTAGAAATCATGAACCACAACTTATGATCTTTACTTTGAAGAAAAACAGTCATCCTATATTTCCAATATTCAAAATGTATTCCATCAAATAAAGGAGAACGATTAAGATTTTGGCCTTCATATAAAGAAAAATTACCATTTCCAGTAGCCATTTTACCTTAGATTTTTCAACCTATTTGATTTTAAACAGTCTAAAAACTTTAAAACAACTTGAGCCTTAAATCAAGAAAGTTAAACGTATGCTTAGATATTAATTTCTGTTTAGAAACAAGGATGGTAGAATAAGCAATGATATTAAATAAGTTGGTATCGATTTTATATCATAAATTATTAACCAAAGCTCTAATACCACTTGTAGGATCATATGGCTACACAAGAGGGGGGTGAATTGTGTATCTTTAATATTTTCTGAAATATAATTGAAACTTTAAAACTCAAAAACAAGTCGAGACATTGTTTTCATAAAATCATTTTTATTCAAGGTTTCAATTACAATATACAATTCAATTCTCCTCAGAAATTGTAGATACAATTATATTTCGATACCATGTATCATCTAAACAATTTCATAACTACAAACAGAGAAAACTAATTTGCAGAATTTAAAACTTTTCTCCCTGTTTGAGATCTTTCTTCTTCTTTTTCCTCTTCAGCAATTCTTCAGTGACAAATATCTTGTCTTTTCCTGCTTCACCGAATTTGCTTTCTTCTGGTACTTCAAATCTTCAGTGACGAAAATCTTATCTTTTTGTGCTTCACTGAACTTTCTTCCACTTGAGAGATTTTCCCCGAGAAGAGGTGTTTTTGATCCCTGAAAAAGATTTTTCTTTTGGTGTGCAGGGATGGTTTGATCCTTGAAAAGATTTTTCGTTTTGTGTGCAAGGATAAATTGATCAACGAGAATTCTATGCCTTTTATACTGTATCTTCATTTCATGCATATCCTTCACGTTTAACCACTACCAGTTTTCCACTTCTCCACGTCTTTTCTTTTTCCTTCATCGAAACACACACGTTCTAACCCAAGTTTATATTTCGAATTTTCTTTAATCATCAATCTTGGATCTCTGAAAAATTACCTGCAAAATAAACTTTCTCGTCCAAAAGTTTTTCATCAGTGTAATAAGAAGTCGTTACTTTAATGTTAACTAAACGAGTAACACAAGTATATATATAACTTAACGTTTCTAACTTAACGAGTTCATCATGTGCTATTTCACGTGACAAGTATTATAGCTAACTCAACGAACTAAGTCTGTGGTGTTATGCTATCTCAACGAACCATCTCCGTTGTGTTATGATAACTCAACGAACCAGTAATAAACAAATGTTTTTATAATAAGAATTTTACCACGTGCAAAAATAACAACTTAAGTTTATAATGCTAACTTAACGCGATGCCTTAGTGTTCAATATAGCAACTCAACACGTTTAGTTATGTTAACTTAACGAGTTAAACATGTGCACCTCACGTGATACAATACAACATTCGTAACTTATAATTTCACCACGTGTATAACACTAACTTAACGAGTTCGTCTCTTCTTTTACTCACTAACTTAACAAGTTATCACGTGACCTATTTTAACCTTTAAGCCTCTAACTTAACGAGTTCTCACGTGACCTCTATACAAACAAAACTCTAACTTAACGAGTTGTCTAAACATGCACTGTTCATGATACGAAAGATATAACATTAAAACATATCATACTTTTCAATAAAAACACACGTTAACTTAACGTTTAGCTAAATGAGAAATTAATGTAACGAAACGACTAGTTATTAACTTCAGATCCAATACAAACAAGTATTTATATTAGTAAGCTTTTTCTGTATTAATTGATGATTTTAATTTCTTTTCACAAGCAATAGTAGTTGAGCAAATATGATTATTTTCATTCAGCACACATCATCAAAACAAAAATACTCAACAATTTTCATTCAGCACACATCATCAAAACAAAACTACTCAACAATCTCCCCCTTTTTGATGATGACAAAACCATATTAAATCAATTATGAAATATGCTTAACTCAACAAAGCACCTTCGTTGGGTTAACTTTTAATTCAACAAACTTGTTTGTTGACTTAAGTTCACTTAAGCTTATTTCTATTGTTTGTGTAAATTTTACCTCTCAGAACTAAAACTCTCAGATATCAATAATTATATACGTATCAATTTTCTAGTTATCATTTGTCAGATTACAATGACCATTCAATAGCATCTCCTTTTATAATATATATATGTAATTAAGATCATAATCATCTTTTTATAATATTTCTCCCCCTTTTGTCATTAATCAAAAAGATAATTACAAAGAATATATAAACATATATAAGAGAATTACAACAACAATTTTTGTAAACAAGAATAATAATTCAACACATTTACAGAAAAATGTATTGTTCAATGAATCAAACAAGTAATACAAACATTACATTTTGTATTTAGAGACAAACAAAAACAGTTATCGACCCCTCCTAAGTATATCACTTATAGCATTACATATTTTATCTCCTAGATGCCTAATATGATTTCTAATGTCCTTAAGCATTGCATTTAAGTTAGGAGGTAGCTGGGTTTGCTGTTCTGCTTGAACTGAATAACTTTGTTATTGTTGTTGTATATGGTTTGTATCAGGTTGTTGTTGTTGTTGTCATTGTGGTTTATGCATGGCCTGTAATTTTTGCAAATCTTTGACATTAAATGCTCTCATGCTTTTAGTTTCAGATGGCCAGTCGGATAAAGTCAATTGGCTTGCAAGGATTCTACATACAACATCACCATAAAATAACTTTGAACTCATATGTTGTAGTTGAGACATAAATACATCAAACCAATTTTTTTGAATTCTATTCAGCAGGCCATAAGTTGCATATAAACAGCTTCTGTTGACTTCCAAATTGTGTCCAACTCTTTGAAATAAATTTGCAATAAACCTTGCCTCTACATTCAGATTTTCCATTAATCTCATTTCAGAATATACATCTGGAATTTTTGATAAAGATTGAATGTTCCATTCTAGTTGTCTTATCATGTCAAATCTGTTGGTAACAACAACACCTTCATTCTTTAATCCTAAAACTTCAAAAATTAACTCAGGAGACAATAGAAACTCCTGTTCATTTATTTGAGTTTTCAGAAAATTTCCATTCTTGACCAGATTGCTATAAAAGCTACAATAAGCTCTGTGTATTGCTTCCATTTCGTTCCTACTGGTAAGAATTTAATGAGGCCTTGAAACTCAAACAGATCTCTTATTTCCATCAAATTTTTGAATTTAATTGGACGAGCATGTAGAATCTGACATGTAATCAGATTATTGTATTTCTGCAATGCTTCTTCAGTTCTAAAATGAATTGCATTACCTTGAATTTGTAATATTGTACACAAAGAAGGTGATACCTGAAGCCGTGATTCAGAGTTTAATTCATCTTCAGGAACCTCTTCTTCAAAATGAATGTCATGTTGTTCCTCTTCCAAAATATTATCTTGAAGCTGCTCAGGTAAGCTTGATTCTTCAGCTTCAATAGTGTTAGGAACATTGTCAATATGCTCAACATTCATCTTTTCAGTCTCTATAGAATGTTCAGAGTTCAATTTTTCCACAAATTCTACAGCCGGTGTATCTGTCTGTAATTGTTCATTTTGTTCAACAATATCTGATTCTACTTGTTTTGAATATAAAGGAGTAGGGATAGCTGATTCATGCTCTTCCTCGAATGCATGTAGTCTTGTACCATTTATAGGAGTTCTATTTGATGAACCTACACCTTTTTCCAAATATTTTGCATATTGTTCCAAAAATGCAATCTCAGCACATTTCATTCTGTATTCTCTATCAAATTTACTATGAATACCCATGTATGTAATATTTGCATCAGTATGTTGAAGTTCTTGTCTAACTTCATTTAGTATACCTTTAGGAAAGAAGTAATCTTTATAAATTTCAGCTAACCTTCTATCCACTCAAAGTATTTTCTTGAACCAAGTACGTGGAACTTCATCATTCTCTATTTCTTTTCCTTTTGCATCTCTTCTGCTTTTGTCTTTTCCTCTGCCACAACCTTTGTAGAACTTGGAGTCCATCGTCGCAGGTTGTAACAGCAACAAGCGGGAAAGATTTTCTTGACAAAGTTTACAAATAACCTAAGTGCCCGTGTAATAAGTGTTTAAATATGGATTTTAGGCGTATAACTCAACGTGAAGAGAAGTCAGGTTTAGAAATTAAATAAATATTGAATAAAGTTTATTCAATCAAAGTACCCGAAATATTCAAGTATAACTCGTTGAGTTAACTAACCTAACGAGTAAAACGCTGTCTAGAGGCATTTTTACACGCTACCTTATCTAACATAACGTCTAGTTAGTACACTTAAACAATTTTCGGATGCTTCCAATTGAAACGTTCCGAAAACAACACACATGCTAAACTTAACATTATCTTGAGAACATTGTAAACTATTTGAACATTTTGTCTTTTGAATCTAAAATAGTTTATTTGTTTTTTTTTTAAAATTAGTTCATCAAGATTTTAGGAGGACATTAATTCAGATTAACTAAGATTTGTATTCTAAATTATATTAATCTGTTTTCGACATTGTTAATGCTCCCCCTACAAATATACTTCAAATATATTCAATCAACATACAAAATATACTTGTAGTGACAATAGATGTTTAGTATAACTATACTTTTAAATTTTCTTTTCAGAAACTTCTGTTATCCTGAGATCATCAAAAATAATTTCCAGAATCAATTCCTACTGTATATGAATCAAAACACAACTTTGAACTCAATGTGATTAATTCAAGGAGAATAAAAGAATGTATCTCAAATAAACGTTTTCAAAAGTACTAATATTGATTCAATAAATCAGTAGTTATATTGGTAGAAACTATATGCGATTCAAAGATATCTATAATTAATGAAACAACTTTTTCTTTTCAAAACAGTAAATATTGATAATTTTCTTTAAAAGTTAGTTTGAAAAGCTTGAATCATACAAGAGCTTTCTAATGTACCCGTGTAATGAGCTTTCAGTCAACAATCCCAGATCTGATCAGGACCTTAGGTTGCCAGATTTAAAGAATCCTTTTTTAGGACAACAATCCTTACATACCTATCTACTCAAGTACAAAAGGCTCGTGATCAAACTAATCAATAAACTCTTAAAGATTTTCACTTTGTAAGCACTTTTCATTTTAAGCACAGTATATATGTATTCCATTAATACAGATGCAATAAAAACACAAATCTCATACAATTTTTACTTCTATGATTGTACTGAGAATATGAATCAGTTTCAATAAGCTTATACTTTCGATTAACAGTTTAAGATGAGTGACATATAACTTATTCTACAAGTTTATTCAATTAAGTCAAATTTATGCATGATCATATGCATTTTCCTTGATTCAAAGAAAACATTTAATCAAAATTTCAGAATGTCAAAAGTATTTAATGTTTTTCAATTACATTTCCACTTAAAATCGTAAAAACCATTAAAATTGATAAACTACTTAAAATCAATAAGATACTACTATGATTTTATAATAAATACATAGTATCTTAAGTAGCAGTTTAGATATTACTTTAGATATTTATAATAAGTATATAATATCTATGAGGTGAACAACATCATCAATAATATTTATCTTTTTATGTGGGGTTTAAGCATTTTACACATCACATAGCCTACAAATACCTAAATTTAATCTAATGTTGCAGAATGTATTTTCGTCTAGAGGTTTTGTAAATATATCAGCTAATTGATTTTTACTAGACACAAATTCTAATTTAATTTTTCCTTTAATTACGTTATCTCTTAGAAAATGATGTCTAACCTCTATATGCTTTGCTCTTGAATGTAATACAGGATTTTTGAAAAGATTTATTGTAGAACTACTATCACAGTAAATCTTAGTTGTATCATAAGATAATCCAAATTCTTATAAAGTTTGCCTTATCCACAGAATCTGAGTGCAACACAGTGCAGCAGCAACATATTCAGCTTCTATAGTAGAAAGTGCTACACAGTTTTGCTTTTTACTAAACCATGACACCAAATTATTTCTCAATAATTGACATGTGCCACTGGTACTCTTTCTATCAGATTTAGATCCTTCATAATAAGCATTAGTATATCCTATAAGATCTATTGAACTATCCTTAGAATAATACAGTCCGAAATTTTTAGTTCCTTGTATATATCTAAATATTCTTTTAACTGCTATTAAGTGTGATTCTTTAGGATTAGATTGAAATCTAGCACAAACACACACAGCAAACATAATATCAGGTCTACTAGCAATCAAATAAAGTAAAGAACCAATCATACTTCTGTATTTTCTTTGATCTATAGATTTTCCTATGTCATCAATATCTAACTTTAAAGTAGTACTCATAGGAGTTCCTCGAATCCTTCTATCATTAAAATTAAATTTCTTAAGCATTTCATCTACATATTTTTCCTGATTTAAAAATATACCTTTATCCATTTGCTTAATTTGAAGTCTTAGAAAATATGAAAGTTCTCCTATCATACTCATTTCAAACTGATTAGTCATCTCTTCAGAGAATATTTCTATCAACTTATCAGAGGTTGCTCCAAAGATTATATCATCCACATATATTTGAACAACAATCTTATCTTTACCATCTCTCTTAATAAATAGAGTATGATCCACTTTTCCCATGATATAGCCTTTTTCTATTAAAAAAGTAGACAATCTTTCATACCATGATCTAGGTGCTTGCTTCAAACCATATAAGGCTTTCTTCAATTTATACACAAAGTCAAGATTTTTAATATCTTCAAATCCAAGTGGTTATTTTACATAGACTTCTTCATTAATTAAACCATTTAGAAATGCACTCTTTACATCCATTTGATATAATTTAAAATCCATACAACAAGCATAGGCCAATAATATTCTAATACTTTCTAACCTAGCCACAGGAGCAAATGTTTCATCATAATCTAATCCTTCTTCCTATGTATACCCTTGTGCAACTAATCTAGCTTTATTCCTTATAATTTGACCAATTTCGTTAGTTTTGTTTCTAAAGATCCACTTTGTACCTATTATGGACTGATTTTCTAGTAGAGAGATTAATTCCCATACATCATTTCTGGTGAATTGATTTAGTTCTTCTTGCATTGCCACTATCTAATTTTCATCAGATAATGCTTCTTGTATATTCCTTGGTTCCACCATAGAAACAAACATACACATACTATTTAAATTTACTAAAGCTCTAGTTTTAACTCTCTCATTAATAATACCAATGACTTAAGTAATGAGATGTGATGAAGAATAACACCAATTTCTCTGATTTTCCTCAATATTCTCAACAACATCTAAAAGTCCATCACTTTCATCATTAGTTTGATCATTTAAGTTCATATTTTTGATTTTCTTAGATAAATCATCAATCTCTCTATTGATCTCTAATTCATTTGGAAAATTGATCATATCATCATTATCAGCGTTAGATTGAGATTCTCTAAGAGAATTTTCATTGAAGCTTACATGGAGGGTTTCTTCAATAGTCATAGAAGTCTTGTTATATACTCTTAGTCTTTACTTCTAGTAGAGTAACCTACAAAAATTTCTTCATCCGATTTGGCTTGAAATTTATCCCTTTTATCCTTAGTATTAAGAATAAAACACTTGTAGCCAAATAGTTTCATATAGGAAATTTTTGGAACCCTATTGAACATAATTTCAAAAGGAGTTTTATTAACATGAGGTCTTAAATCACTTCTGTTAATAACATAACAAGCTGTATTTACTACTTCATCCCAAAGATTTTGAGGTAACTTATGTTCATTCAACATAGTTCTGGCCATTTCTTGAAGTGATCTATTCTTTCTCTCAACAACACCATTTTGACACGGTGCTCTTGGAAAAGAAAATATGTGATCAATGTCATGCTCATTACAATAGTTATCCATTTGATCATTATCAAATTCAGTTCCATGATCACTCCTAAGTTTTTGAATAGAGACACTCTACTCATTTTGAACAAAATTGCAAAACATTTTAAATTTTTCAAAAACTTCTGTCTTAGATGCTAGAAAATATACCCAAGTGTATCTAGAGAAGTCATCTACTAAAACAAATACATACCGTTTACCACCAAGACTCATGATTCTTGTTGGTCTAAATAGATCGATATGTATAAGTTCTAAGACTCTCTTGCTTGAAATATCAGTTTTGGATTTAAAATAGTTTTTGTGAAGTTTACCTAACTCACATGCATCACACATAAAGTTCTTTGAGTATTTAATCTTTGGTAAACCTCTCACTAAATGTTTTCTAGATAGTTTATGTAACAGTTTCATATTTATATGCCCAATCCTTCTATGCCATAGATATGCATCACTAGTTTCAGCTAGCGAACATGAATTTAAATCAACTGCACTAGAAGGTAAAGATAAAATACATACAGAACCTTTTCTTTTAGCAATAAACTTAATTTCATCTATATTTTTATCAATTATTTTGCATACATTATCTTCAAACACTACATAATATCCATTTTCAGTTAGTTTTATGACACTCACCAAATTAAATCCTAGGTTTTCTACATATAGTACATTCGAAATAACACAAGTAGGAGTTATTTGAACATTGCCCATACCTATGATTTTATCTTTCCTTTTGTTTCCAAATGTTACACTTCCTTTCATGGTATTTGTAAAATTTTGTAAAAGACTTTTCTGTCTGGTCATGTGACTCGACGCTCCACTGTCCAAGATCCATTTTGATGTTGTTTCCTCCTACAACACAAATTAAGAAAAACTTTTTCTTGGTACCCAATGTTGTTGAGGATCAAGTTCATTAAACACATATTTCTTCTTTTTATTTAAAAATAGTTTAACATTATCATTTATATTCTTATTAGTTGTAAGTACTATTGATTTATCATTAGCTTCATACTCACATATAACATTATTGCTTTTACAATCATTCTTTTTGTTTTCAGATGTAGTATAATGAAGACCAAACAGATTTTTATCAGATGTTAATTTATTTTGGTCATGCTTATACAATTCAGTAAGTTCATACCAAGATTTTGTACTTGTATTGACATTTTCCGTACATACAAAATCTTTTTCTGCACAAGAATTTTTAGTTTTATCACATGTAGAATGAGTAATTGGTCTAATACCAGTGTATTGAATTACATGCTCAGGTTTCTGAATTTTTAGTTTACTACAATTATCTGAAATTTTAGAAACATTAGAAACTGAATTTCTAGAACAAGAAACAAGATTTTTAGAAACATTTATAGTCATGTTAGAAGTACAATTTGACAAATCACATTGATTTATATTATTACTACATTATTCGTCCTTCGAAGTACCTACTTCTACATATTTATTACTTTGTTTCATAATAAAAGGAATTTTAGTCTTAGATTTACTTGAACTGCAACTAATAAATCCTTTATTGGCTTGAGATTCAGGATATTCAGGATAATCAAATCCTAAGCCAAATTTATAAGACACCGTAGGGTTACTAGTTAGTTTGTCTAACTTAGTTTGACTTAAATTCCATTTCTCAATGGTGAAATTTAAATCTCTCTCTCTCAGTTTTAATTTATCTATCTCTAATTCAAGTTCATTTATATTGTTTCTCAACATTTCATTTTCAGATTCTATCTTTAATTTTTCAGCATTTATATTCTGTATTTGTTCATGCAAGATACATTCATTAAATCTAAATTTTTGCAAATCTCTAGCATGATTTTCATTATCACATTTAAACTTTTCTAATGTAGTGGAGAGGAAACAATTTTCTTCTTCCATAATGGATGAAGATTTTCTAATATTCTTATTTTCCAGTTTACATACTTTATGTTTTTGTAGTAATGCATGATAAGCACATAATAATTCATCAAAGTTGAAATCTGAATGACTTTCAGGATCAGATGTTACCTTAGACTCATCTGCCATGAAGCACACATGAGCAACGTCTTCTAACTCTTGTTCTCCTTCTGAATGTGAAGATTTTGATGTTGATTCCTCAGATTCAAACTCTTCAGACGTGTCATCCCAAGTGACCTTCAAAGCCTTTTTCTTGTAAAACTTTTTCTAAGTTTTCTAAGCCGTCTTCTTCTGATTTGTCCTACTTTGCTTTTCATTTTTCCTCATAGGACAATCTAGAGAAAGATGTCCAGGTTTCTTACAGTTGTAACATACATACTTTCTAGATGAAGAATTCTTGTCATTCAGTGATTTTGACGTTGAGGGTTTATCATTTTTGTTCTTTTGTTGTTTCCTAGCTTTCCATGCTTTCTTGAATTTCCTAGTCAGCAAAATCAAATCCTCATCAGAATCAGTAGATATATCAGAATCTGAATTAATTTCGAAGGCTATTTCTCTCTTCATTTTTAGTTTGTTGTGACTCAGTGATTCATTTAATTGAACTTCATAAGCTGTTAAATTTCCTATAAGTTCATTCATAGTATAAACATTTAAATCTCGTGATTCTTCAATTAATGTTACTTTCTGAGACCATTTAGAACTTAGGGATCTAAGAATTTTCCTCACCAAATCCTTCTGTTCAAAATTCTTTCCCAAACATTTTAAAGAGTTTATGATATCAAGAAATCTGGAAAACATCTCAGAAATATTTTCATCTTCATGCATCTTAAAGAGTTCATACTTATGAATCAACATGTTTATTTTGGTCTCTTTAACTTGAGAAGTACCTTCATGTGAAACTTCTAATGCATGCCACACCTCATAAGCAGATTTATATGCCGACACTTTACTGAACTGTTCATAACTCAATGCACAAAATAAAATATTTAAGCCCTTAGCATTTAGAGTTTCATTTTCTTTTTCTGTAATTGTCCAAGTATTATAAGGAGTAGTTAACAGAGTATATGGTTTAGAAATCATGAACCACAACTTATGATCTATACTTTGAAGAAAAGTAGTCATCCTATATTTCCAATATTCAAAATGTATTCCATCAAATAAAGGAAGACGATTAAGATTTTGGCCTTCATATAAAGAAAAATTACCATTTCCAGTAGCCATCTTACCTTAGATTTTTCAACCTATTTGATTTTAAACAATCTAAAAGCTTTAAAACAACTTGAGCCTTAAATCAAGAAAGTTAAATGTATACTCAGATATTAATTTCTGTTTAAAAACAAGGAAGGTAAAATAAGCAATGATATTAAATAAGTTGGTATAGATTTTATATCAAAGATTATTAATAAAGCTCTGATACCACTTGTAGGATCGTATGGCTACACAAGAGGGGGGTGAATTATGTATTTTTAATATTTTCTGAAATATAATTGAAACTTTAAATCTCAAAAACAAGTCGAGACAATGTTTTCATAAAATCATTTTTATTCAAGGTTTCAATTACAATATACAATTCAATTGTCCTTAGAAATTGTAGATGCAATTATATCTCGATACCATGTATCATCTAAACAATTTCATAACTACAAACAGAGAAAACTAATTTACGGAATTTAAAACATTTCTCCCTGTTTGAGATATTTCTTCTTCTTCTTTCTTCTTCAGCAATTCTTCAGTAACGAATATCTTGTCTTTCTCTACTTCACCAAATTTGCTTTCTTATGATACTTCAAATCTTCAGTGACGAAAATCTTACCTTTTTATGCTTCACTGAATTTTCTTCCACTTGAGAGATTTTGCCCGAGAAGGTGTTTTTGATCCCTGAAAAAGATTTTTCTTTTGGTGTGCATGGATGGTTTAATCCTTGAAAGGATTTTTCTTTTTATGAGCAAGGATGGTTTGATCAACGAGAACTCTATGCCTTTTATACTGTATCTTCATTTCATGCATATCCTCCACGTTTAATCACTACTAGTTTTCCACTTCTCCACGTCTTTCTTTTTCCTTCATCGAAACACACGCATTCCAACCCACATTTATATTTCGAATTTCCTTTAATCATCAGTCCTACATCTCTGAAAAATTTCCTACAAAATAAACTTTCTCGTCCAAAAGTTTTTCATTAGTGTAATAAGAAGTCATTACTTTAATGTTAACTAAACGAGTAACACAAGTATATATATATAACTTAACGTTTCTAACTTAACGAGTTCACCATGTGCCATTTCACGTGACAAGTACTGTAGCTAACTCAACGAACTAAGTCCGTGGTGTTATGCTATCTCAATGAACCATCTACGTTGTGTTATGATAACTCAGCGAACCAGCTTAACCTTTCTTTCAGAAGGTTAAACAATAACTCACCGAAAACAGTTTAAGTTTCGGATAGTTACGGATGTAAGTCACCAAAAAACTCTTTATAATATAAAACTAGTGAGACACGTGTCAAGACCTGAAAACATGACTTAAGTTACCTTTCGGATAGTTACGACTATAAGTCTCTAAAAAAACTTTAACTCACCAATTCAGTAATAAACAAATGTTTTTATAATAAGAATTTTACCACGTGCAAAAATAACAACTTAAGTTTGTAACGCTAACCTAACGCGTTGCCTTAGTGTTCAATATAGCAACTCAATGCGTTTAATTATGTTAACTTAACGAGTTAAACATGTGCACCTCACGTGATACAATACAACATTCGTAACTTATAATTTCACCACGTGTATAACACTAACTTAACGAGTTCGTCTCTTCTTTTACTCACTAACTTAACAAGTTATCACGTGACCTATTTTAACCTTTAAGCCTCTAACTTAACGAGTTCTCACGTGACCTCTATACAAACAAAACTCTAACTTAACGAGTTGTCTAAACGTGCACTGTTCATGATACAGTAGATATAACTTTAAAACATATCATGCTTTTCAATAAAACCACACGTTAACTTAACGTTTAGCTAAATGAGAAATTAATGCAACGAAATGACTAGTTATTAACTTCAGATCCAATACAGACAAGTATTTATATCAGTAAGCTTTTTCTATATTAATTGATGATTTTAATTTCTTTTCACAAGCAATAGTAATTGAGGAAATATGATTATTTTCATTCAGCATACATCATCAAAACAAAAATACTCAACAGTTTTACATACACTTCTTCTTTTATATATCCATTTAAAAAAACAGTCTTAACATCCATATGATATAATTTGAAATCCATATAATAAGCATAAGCTAACAAAATTCGTATTGATTCTAGTCTAGCAACAGGAGCAAATGTTTCATCATATTCAATGTCTTCCTCTTGCTTGTAACCTTGAGCAACTAATCTAACTTTATTTTTAACTATATGTCCATCTTGATCTACTTTGTTTCTAAAAACCCACCTTGTTCCTATTATGGACTGATTTTCAAGTGGTGGAACTAGATCCCATACCTCATTTCTTATAAATTGATTTAGCTCATCTTGCATAGCTAAATACCAAAATTCATCTTCAATTTTCTTAGGTTCTAGCAAAGAAACAAATGAATAAGCACCACAGATGTTGACTACTGATGACCGAGTCCTAACTCCTTGATTAGGATTGCCTATTATCTGATCAATACGATGAGATGAAGCATAACGCTAATTTCTATATTGTTCCACATTTTCTATAGGTATGACATTATTTTCTTCTAAATTTTCATCATTCAAACTTAGATTTCTTATTCCGTTAGATAATCTATCAATTTCTCTGTCAACATCATTTGGTACTATTTCTGAATCAAAATTTTCAGCATGTCTAACATCCAAATGAGAATTTTCATGAAATTTTACATGTAGGGTTTCCTCAATGGTTTTTGTTGATTTGTTATAAACTCTATATGCTTGAAGTGATCTGTTTTTACGTTCCACTATTCCATTTTGTGAAGGAGCTCTTGGAAATGAGTACCTATGATCTATGCCTAATTCTTCACAAAAGGTGTCCATTTGATCATTATCAAATTCTGTACCATGATCACTCCTAAGTTTTTGAATTTTAACATTTTGCTCATTCTGAACTTTATTATAGAATATTTTAAATATTTCAAAAACTTCAGTTTTATTAGCTAGAAAATAGACCCAAGTGAATCTAGAATAGTCATCAACTAGTACAAAAGCATAATGTTTACCTCCTAGACTGGTTGTTCTAGTAGGTCCAAATAAATCCATATGCACTAGTTCTAATACTCTTTTACTTGTTATTTCATTTAAACTTTTAAAGGATGTTTTATGTAATTTACCTAGTTGACATGCATCACACATAAACTCTTCCGAGTACTTAATACTAGGTAAACCTCTAACTAGATTCTTTTTAGACAGCTTTTGTAATAATTTTAAGTTTGAGTGTCCTAGCCTTCTATGCCATAAAATGACTTCATCCGATTTTGCAATTAAGCAAGCATTGTCTTTAATAATATCAGAAGGCAAATTTAGAATACAAACGGATCCTTTCTTGTATGCAGTGAATAAAATTTCGTTTGTAGACATGTCCATAATTTTATAGGAATCTTTTTCAAAAATTACTCTGTAAATCTTCATTAAAATAGGAACACTCAATAAATTAAAACCTAAGTTTTCCACTAATAAGACATCATTTATAAAGCATTTCTCAGTTACCTGAACCTTGCCAGACCCAAGGATATTTGTTTTACGTTTATTTCCAAAGGTAACTTGTCCGTTCTTGGTCTTTGTTATTTCTATAAGTAATTGTATATCTCCAGTCATGTGGCTGGATGCTCCACTGTCCATTATCCATTTTGATTTGTGTACCTCACTGGATTTTGCCATAAAGCATACATTTGCTAGATTTTCTTCTAAATCTGATGTTGATGAGGATTCGTTATCTGATGTTGAATCTTTTGTTTCTTCACTTTGTGAAGCTGAAGAGTCATCCCATGTCACTTTAAGCGCCCTTCTCTTTCTGAATTTCTTATTCCTGAAATTCCTCCTTGAATTCTTCTTATCTTTGTTGAGAGGACAATCAGTTTGAAAGTGACCTGGCCTGTTGCACTTGTAGCATATACTTTTGTCTTTCGTGAATGACTTCTTCTCCATATCTCCAGATGTCTTTACTGACCTGAAGTTCTTATATTTCTTCAATAGATTTCTAAATTTTCTGGTCAACAATAGTAAATCATCGTTAGAATCACTAGTGACTTCTGAGACTTTATCAACCTCAAAAGCCAGATCCCTTCTAGGATTTTTTCCTTTTGGATCTAAATGTTGTACTTCATAGGCTGTCAAATTTCCTATGAGATCATCAAGAGTATATGTATTTAAGTCTTTAGACTCTTCAATAGATGTTGCCTTTTGAGCCCAAATTTTAGTTAAAGATCTAAGGATCTTTCTTACCAAGTCTTTTTCCTCAAATTTCTTGCCTAAAGATTTTAATGAATTTACAATCTCAAGAAAACGGGAAAACATGTTAGAGATACATTTATTTTTGTGCATTTTAAAAAGCTCATATTTATGTACTAACATATTGATCTTAGATTCCTTGACTTGATTAGTACCTTCGTTGGCAACTTCTAAAGCATGCCATATCTCATATGCAGTTTGATATGCAGAAACTTTATTAAATTGATCATGAGATAAAGCACAAAACAAGATGTTTAAACCTTTAGCATTCAATGTCATTCGCTCCTTTTCATCAAAAGTCCAAGTATCATAGGGAGTCGTAACTAACACTATAGGATTGCTAATTATATGCCATAATTTGAAATCAATTGATTGAAAGAATACTTTCATCCTATATTTCCAGTAGCCATAATTACTACCTTCGAACATAGGAGGATGATTAGTGGTCTGTCCTTCAGTCATAACTAAGATTTCAGAATTATCCATTTTAAATAGATGATCCGAAGTAAATGACAGGAAAAACCGATTCCTAAATAGAGAAATGAAGGCTTTTAATTATGATAATAATGAATGCTTTGATACTAGTTGTAGGATCGTCTATATCACAAGAGGGGGGTGAATTGTGTCTTTAGTAATTAAATACTAGCGGATAAAACAAGAGCACAAAACACTTGTAAATGAAATTCTATTCTTTTATTTCAAGACAAAATTTACAATATCTTTTCAGCGCAATTCCCTTCTTGATGGTTTTGATACAGTAATGTTCGATATACAATTCAAATAGGAAAACAAAGCTCTTATTCAAAACTAATTTTGAATTGTATATAACCTGATCTTTATGTAGACAGCTTCTTTCTTTCTCTTTGCTCAACTTTTGTATCTCTTCTTTTCCAGTTGTCGAATTTCCAGACTTCTTACGTTTGCAGCTCCTTTTCTGAAATTGCTTGGAATTTCAAACTTCTTCTAATGTTGGAGAATTTTTCAGAATATGAATATTCAAACTTAACTTTTCAGTTAGGGATTCGGATTGAATATTCAGACTTGGTTTTTGAGATTAGGATCCTCTATTGTAATGTAGTTCATACTCTCTATTAGTAGTCCAACTCTGTTGTCTTTTACGTTCAGCATGTTCATCCACTTGATCCACAATCCATAATCCATAATCCACGTACTAATTTTCTCTTTAATCCAAATTACTTTCTATTTTAATTTCCACTTTCTCCACTAACAATTTGAATTTCCACGATCTCCACTTCATAGATTTACTGAAGCTTTATCTTCCTGGAGTCTTGTAGAATATCTTCTAAGTCTTCGATTTAGTCGAACAGTTATCCTTTAAGTCCTGTAAAAACTCAAACATTTATCTTTTAACTCTTCAAGTTTTTGCACCTGCAAAACACATGACTAAACAAAGAAACTTATCTATTCATTAGTCCTTTTATAAAACTCGAACAATTATCTAACTATTCGATTTTTCATTACCGAACGCACATGGAAAACACGTGACAACTTAAAACATTAAAAACACACGTGCAGATAACTTAATTATATGAGTTTTTAACATAAAGCATTCGACAAAAATGAAATGTTAACTATCCAAAAGTTTAACTATCTGAAACGTTAACTATCCGAAAGTTTAACTATTGCAAATCTAACTCTTCGGAAATCTTTAATTTATCCGACATAAAAATGAAACTTTCTGATAATCTGTTAACTATTATACTTAGAGGAATATACTTAGAGAATGTTATGTAGACTTATTTAAATACGTTAATAAAACATATATCATCAAAATTAAAAAGCCTAACAAACGTTTTTCAAATTAATTTCTTTCTACTCTCCTTCTATATTTATGCTTTCACTTTCTTCTAAAGTTTTAGAATTGAGTTGCTTGTTTAATTCTTCTTGAATCACATCATCTAGCATATCTCTTTCATCCTCTAAAAAGTCTACAGTATGTAAGGACATTTCTAACTCTTCAAACTTTTGTGGTTTAAAAATGTTTAACTGAGTATCCTCATTACCATATGCTAACTTCATTACTCTAGTTTTGCAATTAATAACAACCCCTGATGTTGCTAAAAATGGTCTTCCTAGAATTAAAGATGTATCATGATTTTTATGCTTAATTTGTTGGGAATCCAAAATTACAATATCAATAGGATATATGAAGTTTTTAATTTTAATTAAGAGATCCTCTATTTTTCCTCTAGGGTATCTTATACTTCTATTAGCTAATTGAATAACAATCCTAGTAGGAGTTAAGCCTTATAATCCTAAGGATGCAAATATATCACTTGGCATAACATTTATACCTACACCAAGGTCTATTAAGGTTCTTTCTAGAATAGTATTTCCTTTGGTGCATGATATAATAGGAATTCTAGGATCAGATAACTTTTTAGGCATTTGTGGCAGAAATAGGGAACTACTTTGCTTAGCTAAAAAGACTTTCCTTAAAACTTTTCGCTCTCTTTTCTTAGTACACCAATCCTTAAGAAATCTAGCACGAGGTGGCTATTTGGCTTGTTAACTTTTGTTTGTAACTTATTAATTTGTCTTTATGCTCATCAGTAATTCTTTTTTTTAGAAGTAAACAAACAATCTTTCACACAAATTAGATATTAATTCCAATTTGTATTTTAACTACAAGTGCATAGTGTATATTGTATTTGTGTGCAAGTACAAGTCGATCCCACAAGGAATTGAGCAAGATTTGTGTACTGTTCCGTTTTTAATAATGAAATTTATATATTCAGTAAGCACTCCGTTGAGTTGTAGCTAACTCAACGAACTAACCTCGTGGAATTGAATTAACTCAACAAAGCTATCTATCCAGTTTAATACTACTATTTACAGAGGAATTCAGCCAACCATTGGGCGGTTCCATAGATTGTAAATAACATCAATTAAGCTCTTTAATGCTAGTTAATATAAGATTTATCATTCAGCAGCACTAACATTCAGATATTTCAAACAGTAACTATTAAAATCTTTAAGTATCAAGAACGATTCAATTTCAATAAATTGTAAAACTATTTTCTATTTTCTAAATCAAACAAACATGAAACATTCTCAACACTAACAATGATAACATTAATCACAATACAAAACAAACAATACAACACTCAAATACTAACTATAAACACAGATAAGTTGTTTTTGGTATTTTTGTTTTGATATGATCATGAAAATGGGAAAAAGGTGAAATGTAAAAGTAATCTCTATTGACAGTAAAAAAACTTCTATCACTACATGCGACGTGATAACACCATTCAAAATTTAACCACTTACAATTTTGTCTCCTCTCCCTATAGAATCGCAAGTCCAGAATTGCAAGTTGATCTCCTCTTCAGCATACTGGCATCAACTCGAAACCAAGGCTAGAAGCTTTACAATCTCCTGAGATATGAGTTGGTGCTTGGTGAAAATGGCTTCCCTTCCCACAATGCGATCACTCCTCACAGTGGTTGTCAGGCACTATGTTTGGCTCGGAATCGACCCGACATCAGGAAAGTATCCTCACAGACCTCCGATAGTTGGTGATTATGGTTACGGTGGTGATGGTAGTGTGGAACTTTAGGGAATTTCTATCGTTGCCTGTAGTTAGTGTAGTCCTCCTCCTCTGCACACACACTAACCACACACACTTCTTCATTTTTTTCTCCTTTTCTTTTATATTTCTTAGTAGTAACTGCTTCTACTTTGATGATTGGTTGGATTTCCTTCATCCATATCAATGATGGTGATTTCTTCTTCCTTCCACAAGCAATTTCCTATGTGATACGTGCAATCATGGTTTTCCTCCGAATGTCCTGTTCCTATAACTGCTATAGTGGCATATTAGAAAATAAATGGTCTGTGGAGTTATAGATAACTCAACGGACTTACTTCGTTAATTTAACTATAAAACACGTGCACTAAAGAAATAAGTTGCTAACCTAACGCATTACCTTAGTGTGTATTCATGTAACTCAACGCGTACAGTTATGCTAACTTAACGAGTTATACATGTGCATCTCACGTGATATACTAAAGCATTTAAATTCAACACGTGCATAATTCTAACGTAACAAGTTCAAATATTTTGGACACTTACGAACCTAACTATCCGATGCTCAGATGCATTTCGGATAGTTAACAGATAACTTACCGAAAATCCACTTAAGTCATGCATTGTAGTTTCAACATATGTAATCCAAGAAATAATAAAATATTCTTTAAGTATTTAAAACATAACTGTCTGATACATTAAACATAACTCTCCGAAATAACAAAAAATTTGAATACTAAAGAATTTCACAACTTGCAATTTACCGCCAGTTCATAAATGTACTAAATTAATGCTAATTTCTTGGAATTATGCAGATTCTTTCATTAAAGCATATAATAGTGCAATTATAACATAATGGCTTAATTTTCATATGATAAGCTAAATATTATGCAATTAACCATCATTTAATCATTAATATTATGCACTTTTTCATTCTAAATAGTGGCATTTTCTACAATAAGTCTAACAAAGGAATGTTAACTTGTACTTTTTCAAATATTTCTCTAATTTTTTCTTGTTTTTCGAGAAATGTTTGTTGTAATCTTTCAAGATAGGGTGCTAATGATTGCGATTTAAAAGATTCTGTTTCTTTCATTTGATTTGTTTCATTATATGTTTTAATCTCATCTTCAAATTTAGATCTTTCTTCAATGATTTCTATATTTTCAAATATTACATTTTCATTATCTTTTTGATTTTTGTTCTTATCCACCTTCACATTATTTTCTTTTTGAATTCTTGGTGGTATATCAATTCCAGATCTTAATGTTATACATACATCTTCCAGATTTTCGTTACTTTCTTGATGTTCTTGTATATCATTTTCATGATTATGATCTTCATCTGTTTTTAGTTTTAAATTGCATTCTTTAAATTCTGTTGCATTGGTGTTTTCTTTTGTTTGTATGTCTTGCAAATTATGCAAATCTGTAACATTAAAGTTTTCATTTATGTTGTCCTATTGCATAACTTGTAATTTCATTGTATATTCGTCCAATGCTTTTAGTTTTCTTTCCAGATCATCTAATCTCATTGCATTCAATTTTTGATCAATTTTCATTATGGTTTTTTCAGTTTCGTAAATGATATCAATTTTAGGTTCTGAATATGCTTCCCTATAGTTTAATTGGTTGACTTCTTGTTGTTGACACATAAATTGTTCCAGTTTATCCATGTTTTGCTCTAAGCTACGCTCCAGTCTATCATACCTATCCCAAACTTCCTGATCTCTCAACATATTACACATTCTCAGCTGACCATTAGTTAGGTAAACCAAAGGATTCTCACACTCAACTCTATTATAGTGAAGATAATTCATTTGTTGTTCATGTGATCTAACCATTTGCAATCGTTTCAGTTTCAAACAATCAGAAATGTCATGACCTTCCAAATTGCAGAATTCACATATGCTAACTACAAGTTTCAGAAATCTTTGAGCATAAGCATATGCCATATTCTCAATTAGATAAGAAAACACACACACTCCTCTTGCTATTAAAACAAAACAACACTCACAGTGGCTTAGCTTATCAAACTCTATTCCCTGGCAACGGCGCTAGAAAACTTGTTTGGCGTTTTAATTAACTTCTATTTTTATGCTTATATCAATAATTACCTTTAGAAACAAACTAACAACCTTTCACACGAATTAGCTATTAATTCCAATTTTGGTTTTAACTGCAAGTGCATAGTGTATATTGTATTTGTATGCAAGTATAGGTCAATCTCATAGGGAATAGTTAGACTAAAAATTGTGTACTATTGGAATTTGTGTTCAGTAAACACTCCGTTGAATTACAGTTAACACAACGGACCTAGTTCGTGGAGTTATGGCTAACTCAACGAACTCACCTCGTGGACTTAAGTTAACTCCACGAGTCTAACAATATTGTTAATTACAAAGGAATTTAGCCAACTATTGGGTGATTCCACAAATTATAAATAACATCAATTAAGCTCTTTAATACTAGCCAAGATTAGATTTATCATTAAGCAACGCTAACATTCAGATATTTCAAATAGTAACCATTGAAATCTTTAAGTATTGGAACGAATTAATTTCAGTAAACTGTAAAACTATTACCTATTTTCTGAATCAATCAAACATAAAACATTCACAATACGAACAACACTAACATTAATCACAATACAACACTTACATACAAACTGCAAACACAAATAAGTAGTTGTTTTTGGTGTTTTTGTTTTTAATGTATTCCTAAAGATGAATGAAAGGTGAAATGTAAAAATCTCTATCAATGGTAAAAACTTTCGTCACTACATGCGATGCGATTACACCACTAAAAAATTTAATCACTTACAATCCTGTCTCCTCTCCCTATAGAATCGTGAGTCCAGAATTGCAAGATGATCTCCTCCTCAGCATATTAGCATCAACCCAAAACCAAGGCCAGAAGCTTTACGATCTCCTAAGATATGAACCGGTGCTTGGAGAAAATGGCTTCCCTTCCCGCGACGCGATCACTCCTCACAGTGGTTGTTAGGCACTGTGTTTGGTTCAGAATCAACCCGACATCAAGCAAGTATCCTCACAGACCTCCGATGGTTGGTGATGGTGATGGTGGTGTTGGTGTTGGTGTGGAGCTTCAGGGAACTTCCGACGTTGCCTACAGTTAGCGTAGTTCTCCAACACACCTTGCACATACTTTTTCTACATTTTTTATATTTTTTACAATAGTAACTGCTCCCGCTTAATTGATCGGTTAGATTTCCTTCCCTTATATCAACAATAGTGATTTCTTCTTCCTTCCACGAGTGAATTCCTGTGTGATACGTGTAATCGTGGTCTTTCTTCGAATGTCCTGCTTCTACAACTGCTATAATGGCATATTAGAAAATATATGGTCCGTGGAGTTACAGATAACTCAACGGACTTACTTCGTTGATTTAACTATAAAACACGTGAAATAAAGAAATAAGCTGCTAACATAACGCGTTACCTTAGTGTGTATTCATGTAACTCAACGCATATAGTTATGCTAACTTAACGAGTTAAACATGTGCATCTCACGTGATATAGTAAAGCATTTAAATTCAACATGTGCATAAATCTAACTTAACGATTCAGATATTTTGGATACTTACTAACCTAACTATCTGATGCCCAGATGCATTTTGGATAGTTACAGATAACCTTCTGAAAGATAACTTAAGTCAATCTTCCAAATCATAACATGTGTCCTTAAGCAATTTTATAATAAAGAGATATTTCAGACATTTACAAATCTAACTATCCGATGCCTAGATGCATTTCAGATAGTTAACAGATAACTTACCGAAAATCCACTTAAGTCAATGTATTCAGGTGTCAACACGTGTAAATTAGGAAATAAAATATTCTTTAAAACATAACTATCTGGTAAATTTAATATAACTCCCTGAAATAATAGAAAATTTGGATACTTAAGAATTTCACAGCCTCTAATTTACTGACAGTTCAAAATCATACAAAATTAACATTAATTCCCTGAAATTATGCAGATTCTTTCATTAAAGCATATAATAGTGCAATTATAACATCATGGCTTAATTCTCATATGATAAACTAAAATTATGCAATTAACCATCATTTAACCGTTAATATTATGCACTTTTTCATTCTGAACAATACTTTTGAAAACGTTTATTTGAGATACATTCTTTTATTCTCCTTGAATTAATCATATTGAGTTCAAAGTTGTGTTTTGATTCATATACAATAGGAATTGATTCTAGCAATCATTTTTGATGAATTCAGGATAACGGAAGTTTCTGAAAGAAAATTTAAAGTATAGTTATACTTAACATTTATGTTATACAAGTATATTTTGTATGTTATTGAATATATTTGAAGTATATTTGTAGGGGGAGGATTAATAATGTCCAAAATAGATTAATATAATTTAGAATACAAATCTTGGTTAATATGAATTTAAGTCATCTTAAGATCTTGATGAAATAATTTAAAAAGACAAACAAACTATTTTAGATTCATAAGAAAGGAATATTAGAATAGTTTACAATGTTCTCAAGATAATGTTAAGTGTAGCATGTGTGTTGTCTTCGAAAGGTTTCAGTAGAAAACATCCAAATCTTGTTTGTTTTTAGTAAGTGTACTAACTGAATGTTATGTTATATAAGGTAACGTGTAAAACTGCCTCTAGACAGCGTTTTACTTGTTAGGTTAGTTAACTCAATGAGTTATACTTGAATATTTCGAGTACCTTGATTGAATAAACTATATTCAATATTCTTTTATATCCAAACCCGACTTCTCTACATGTTGTGTTATCCGCCTAAAACCCTATTTAAACACTTATTACACGGGCACTTAGGTTATTCGTAAACTTTGTCTAAAAATCTTTCCTGCTTGTTGCTGTTACAACCTGCAATGATGGTCTCCAAGTTCTACAAAGGTCGTGGCAAAGGAAAAGGCAAAAGCAGAGGAGATGAAAAAGGAAAAGAAATAGATACTGATGAACTTCCACGTGCTTGGTTTAAGAAAATACTTCGAGTGGACAAAATGTTAGCACAAATTTACAGTGAATACTTCTTTCCTCAAGGTATACTAGATGAAGTTAGACAAGAGCTTCCAAATACTGATGCAAGTATTACATACATGGGTATTCGAAGTAAATATGATAGAGAATACAGAATGAAATGTGCTGAGATTGCATTTCTCGAACAGTATGCACAATATATAGAAAAGGTGTAGGTTCATCAAATAGAATTCCTCAATCTCCTCTGAGTGGTACACGACTACATGCATTTGAGGAAGAACATGAATCTGCTATACCTACTCCTTTGTATTCAAAAGAAGTAGAATCAAATATTGCTATAGATAAAAGAAAAGTTCAAGAACTTCGAAAGGCCATTGCAATAGAAAGTGCCTTAGAAGAATTAAAGCAGAAAACTTTTATGGAACAATTTCAAAAGAAAACAACAATACTAGAAGAGGAGAAACAAAACTGTTATAGAAGAAGAAAAATTAGAAAAATTATGTCTAAGGAAACAAAATCTGTTGGAAAAGGAAAATCGTATGAGCATTTATTTCCAAAGGACAATGTATGTCTAGACATTGTACCTTATAGTGCATCTGATAAACTCATCAGTTCCGAGCATACTGAAACTAATGAAGATAATGAGACTTTATTTTCCCTTGCTAGAAAACTTATCAAGAAATCCAAGTCAAATATGAGCTCAAGTTTTCTATTAGTACAAGTCCTGATGATACAACAATTGAAAAATTAGAGCAACAGGCATATGACATTGAACAAGTTATTGTAGATATAATTGACAATGTTTAGGTAGTAACTAGTTCACAGGCTGAATTGTCTAGAGTAGCAGATATTGAAAAAGTTAAGACTCCAGAAGAGCTTAATGTCAACTAGCCTTCTTCAGAATCTATAAAAGCAAAGTTTGAGAATTCACAACATGTATCAATGGAGATATCTATTGAACAATTACAAACAGATACACCGGTTGTAGAATTTGTGGAAACATTGAACTCTGATCATTCTATAGAGATTGAACAAATGAATGTTGAGCATAATGAAGATGTTCCTTACACTGTTGAAGCTGAAGAATTAAGTGTACATATGCAGTTTCAAGAAAATATGTTCACAGAGGAACAACATGACATTCATTTTGAAGAAGTTCCTGGAGATGAATTAAAATCAAAGCTTCAGGTATCACCTTCTTTATGTACAGTATTACAAATTCAAGGTAATTCAATTTATTTTAGATCTAAGGAAGCAGTGTAGAAATACAATAATCTGATTACATGTCAGATTCTACATGCTCGACCAATAAAATTCAGAAATTTGATGGCAATAAGAGATCTATTTGAGTATCAAGGCCTCATTCAATTCTTGCCAGTTGGAACGAAATTGAAGCAATACAAAGAGCTTATTGCAACTTTTTATAGCAATCTGGTTAAGAATGAAAACATATTGAAAACTCAAATAAATAAATAGGAGTTAATATTGTCTCCTGAATTAATTTTTGAAGTTTTGGGATTAAAGAATGAAGGTGTTGTTGTTACAAACAGATTAGACAACTGGAATGGAACATTCAGTCTTTATCAAAAATTCCAGATGTATATACTAAAATGAGATTAATGGAAAATTTAAATGCAGAGGCAAGGTTTATTGCAAATATATTACATGCCGATTTATTTCAAAGAGTCGGACACAATATGGAAGTCAATAGAAGCTATTTATATGCAACTTATGGTCTGCTGAATAGAATTCAAATCAATTGGTTTAATGTTTTTACTTCTCAACTACAGCATATGAGTTCAAAGTTATTTTATGGTGATGTTGTATGTAGACTCCTTGCAAGCCAATTGAATTTATCTAATTGGCCCTCTGAAACTAATGGCATGAGAGCTTTTAGTGTAAAAGATTTGCAATGATTCCAAGTCGTACATCAACCTCAACAACAACAACAACCGACAGATTGTACAGAACAACAACAGCCAAGTTATTCAGTTCAAGTAGAACAACAACCCTAGCTACCTCCTGACCTAGATGATGTGCCTAACGACATCAGAAATGATATTAGGCATCTAGGAGATAAAATATGTAATGCTATAAGTGATATACTTAGGAGGAATAGATAACTGCATGTTTGCTTGTATCTGAATACAAAATGTAATGTTTGTATTCATTGTTTGATTCATTGAACAATACATTTTTCTGTAAATGTTTACAATTCTTATTTTTGTTTACAGAAAGGCTTGTTGAAAATATGTCTTCTGCTATATATACTATGTAATCATTTTTGATTAATGACAAAAAGGGGGAGAGTTATTATAAATTCAAGAGAAAAAGATCATTATGATTTTAATTGCATATATTATAAAGGGAAATGATATTTATATGGTTATTGTAATCTAACAGATGATAATATAATCTAAAAGAAAAATTATATGATTATTAAATTATATAATGAAAAGGGGAGAAATGATACTTATGTAATTATTGACATCTGAAAGTTTTATTTCTGAGAGGTAAAATTTTACACAAACAATAGAAATAAGCTTAAGTGAACTTAAGTCAACAAACTTGTTTGTTGAATTAAAAGTTAACCCAACAAAGGTACTTTGTTGAGTTAAATATATTTCATAATTGATTTAATATGGTTTGTCATCATCAAAAAGGGGGAGATTGTTGAGTATTTTATTTTGATGATGTGTGCTGAATGAAAATAATCATATTTGCTTAATTACTATTGCTTGTGAAAGGAAATTAAGTACATCAATTAATACAGAAAAAGCTTACTGATATAAATACTTGTCTGTATTGGATCTGAAATTATACTAAGTTAATAACTAGTTGTTTCGTTGCATTAATTTCTCATTTAACTAAGCGTTAAGTTAACGTGTGTTTTTATTGAAAAACATGATATATTTTAAAGTTATATCTTCTATATCATGTACAGTGCACGTTTAGACAACTCGTTAAGTTAGAGTGTTATTTGTATAGAGTTCACATGAGAACTCGTTAAGTTAGAGGCTTAAATGTTAAAATAGGTCATGTGAGAACTCGTTAAGTTAGAGGCTTAAAGGTTAAAATAGGTCACGTGAGAACTTGTTAAGTTAGTGAGTAAAAGAAGAGACGAACTCATTAAGTAAGTGTTGTACACGTGGTGAAATTATAAGTTACGAATGCTATATTGTATCACGTGAGGTGCACATGTTTAACTCGTTAAGTTAACATTACTAAACGCGTTGAGTTGCTATATTGAACACTAAGGCAATGCATTAAGTTAGCGTTATAAAACTTAAGTTGCTATTTTTGCACGTGGTAAAATTCTTATTATAAAAACATTTGTTTATTACTAGTTTGTTGAGTTATTTGTAACACAACAGAGATGGTTCGTTGAGTTATCGTAACACCATAGATATGGTTCATTGAGTTAGCATAACACCACAAACTTAGTTCATTGAATTAGCTATAGTACTTGTCACGTGAGTTGGCACATGAGGAACTTGTTAAGTTAGAAAAGTTAAGTTACACATCTACTTGTTTACTTGTTTAGTTAACATTAAAGTAAGGACTTCTTATTACACTTGATGAAAAATTTTGGATGAGAAAGGTTATTTTCCAGGAAATTTTTCAGAGATCCAGGATTGATGATTAAAGAAAATTCAAAAGGTAAACGTGGGTCAGAATGTGTGTATTTCAATGAAGGAAAAAGAAAAGACGTAAAGAAGTGGAAGACTGATAGTGATTAAACGTGGAGGATATGCATGAAATGAAAATATAGTATAAAAGGCATAGAATTCTCATTGATCAGTTATCCTTACACACAAAATGAAAAATCTTTTCAGGGATCAAAAACACCTTTCATGGAAAAAGCTCTCAGATGGAAGAAAATTCAGTGAAGTAGAAAAGGTCAGATTTATGTCGCTGAAGATTTGAAGTATTAGATATCAAAAAATTCAATGAAGCAAAAAAAGGTAATATTTATGTCACTGAAGATTTGAAGTATCAGAAGAAAGCAAATTTGGTGAAGTAGAGAAAGATTAGATATTCGTCACTAAAGAATTGCTGAAGAAGAAAGAGAAGAAGAAGAAAGATCTCAAATAGGGAGAAATGTTTTAAATTCCGTAAATTAGTTTTCTCTGTTTGCAGTTATGAAATTGTATAGATGAAACCTGGTATCGATATAATTGCATCTACAATTTCTGAGGAGAATTGAATTGTATATTGTAATTGAAACCTTGAATAAAAATGATTTTATGAAAACAGTGTCTTGACTTGTTTTTGAGTTTTAAAGTTTCAATTATGATCGAAAATGTTGAAAAACACAATTCAACCCCTCTTGTGTAGCCATACGATCCTACATTATCATTGTTAGTATTGTGAATATTATATGTTTATTTGATTCAAAAAATAGAAAATAGTTTTATTGTTTACTGAAATTGATTCGTTCCAGATACTTAAAGATTTTAATGGTTACTGTTTGAAATATCTAAATGTTAGTGTTGCTTAATGATAAATCTAATATTAACTAACATTAAAGAGCTTAATTAATGTTATTTACATTCTATAGAACCGCCCAATGGTTAGCCGAATTCCTCTATAAATATTAGTATTTAACTAGAAAGGTAGGCTCATGGAGTTAACTTAAGTCCACGAGGTCAGTCTGTTGAGTTAGCCATAACTCCATGAACTAGGTCCGTTGTGTTAACTGTAATATAAACTCTAGTATAAAAATCGAAACAATATACAATTCTTACTCAATCTTTGTGTGATCGACCTGTACTTGCACACAAATACAATATACACTATGCACTTGCAGTTAAAAATACAAATTGAAATTAATATCTAATTTGTGTGAAAGGTTGTTTGTTTACTTCTAAAGGTAATTATTTATATAAGCATAAAAACAAATTAAACAAGTTTAAGATTTAACTTAACAACCCCAAAACATTGAAAAACATAATTCACCCCCCTCTTGTGTAGCCATTCGATCCTACAACTACATCTCACATCCTTTTTTATTTTTAATTTCTAGATCAAATTCTTGTAGTAACAATATCCACCGAATCAACCTAGGTTTAGTCTCTTTCTTTGCTATTAGGTCTTTTAAAGCTAAATGATTTGTGTATACTATCACTTTAGCTCCAATCAAATATGATCTAAACTTTTCTAAGGCAAACACAACAACTAATAGTTCTTTCTCAATGGTTGTATAATTAACTTGAGCATCATTTAAAGTTTTGCTTGCATAATGAATCACTCTAGGAGATTTTTCTATCTTCTATCCTATCTTCTGTCCTAGCACTACTCCTATAGTAAAATTAGATGCATTGCACATTAATTCAAATGGATGGCTCCAATTAGGTGCTTGTATTATAGGAGTTGAAATTAAGCTAGTTTTAAGCTTGAAAAATGCTTCTTTGCAATTCTTATCAAAGTTAAATGGAACATCTTTCAATAGATTTGTTAAAGGTTTAGCTATTTTGCTAAAATCTTTAATAAATCTCCTATAAAATCCTACATGTCCTAGAAATGATCTAATATCTTTTATTGATTTAGGTTCTGGTAGATTAAAAATTACTTTTATTTTAGCTTTATCTACTTCCAGCCTTTTCATTGAAACAACATGTTCCAAGACTATTCCTTGTTTAACCATGAAGTGACATTCTTCCCAATTTAGAACCAGATTTTTTTCCACACAACATTTTAATACTCAATCTAAATTGTTTAAACACACTTCATTTGAAGTTCCATATACAATAAAATCATCCATAAATATTTCTAAAATATCTTCAATCATTCTAGTGAATATGCCCTGCATATACCTTTGAAAGGTAGCTAGTGCATTACATAATCCGAATGGCATCCTCTTAAAAGCATAAGTTCCATTAGGACATGTGAAAGTTGTTTTCTCTTGATCCTCTAATGCTACTAGAACTTGGTTATATCCTAAATACCCATCTAGGAAACAAAATATTCTTGCCCTACTAATTTCTCTAGCATTTGATCTATAAAATGTAAGGGAAAATGATCTTTCCTAGTCACAACATTCAACTTTCTATAGTCTATACACACTCTCCAACCTGATTGAATTCTAGTAGGTATCTAGTCCTAACTTTCATTCCTAATAATTGTTAATTGTGATTTCTTAGGAACTACATAGAATGGACTAACCCATGAGCTATCAGAAATCGGATAAATTATGTCATTATCTAACCATTTCACTATTTCCTTCCTAACTACTTCTTTAAGGTTTGGATTTAATCTCTTCCTAGGAATTTTGACTAGCTTAGCATTCTCTTCTAAATATATATGGTGACAGTATAAAGTTGCACTTAACCCTTTTATATCAATCATAGTCCATCCTATTGCCTCTTTATAAGTTTTTACTATATCTTTTAATTTAGAAATTTGATCCTCTTTTAAATTTGATGCAATAATAATTAGACATATTCATTTTTCTTCAAGAAATATATAGGTTAATTTAGGAGGTAAAGGTTTTAAATCTAAATGTTGACCATTAGAAGCTAGAGCTCCTAATCTAATATTTTCATCTTCAATATTAAACTCTTCTTGATCTTCTTCTACATCTATACTTTCACTTACTTCTAAAGTTTCAGAATCTAATTGCCTATTTAATTCTTCTTGAATCACATCATCTAGTATATCTCCTTCATCCTTTAAAAAGTCTATAGTATGTAAGGACATTTCTAACTTCTCAAACTTTTCTTGTTTGAAACTGTTTAATTGGGTATCCTCATTACCATACGCTAATTTCACCACTCCAGTTTTACAATTTATAACAACCCCTAATGTTACAAAAAATGGCCTTCCCAGAATTAAAAATGTATCATGATTTTGATGCTTAATTTGTTGGGAATCCAAAATCACAATATCAATAGGATATATGAAGTTTTTGATTTTAATTAAGACATCTTCTATTTTTCCTCTAAGGTATCTTATACTTCTATCTGCTAATTGAATGACAATCCTAGTAGGGATTAAGCTTTCTAATCCTAAGGTTGCAAATATATCACTAGGCATAACATTTATACCTTCACCTAGGTCCATTAAGGTTCTTTCCAAAATGGTATTTCCTATGATGCATGATATAACAGGGATTCTTGAATTAGATAACTTTTTAGGAATTTGTGGTAGAAATAGAGAACTATTTTGCTCAACTAAAAAGACTTTCCTTAAAACTTTTCGCTCTCTTTTCTTAGTATACCAATTCTTAAGAAATTTACCACAAGGTGGCATTTTCTACAATAAGTCTAACAAAGGAATGTTAACTTGTACTTTTTCAAAAATTTCTTTAATTTTTTCTTGTTTTGCAGGAAATGTTTGTTGTAATCTTTTAAGATAGGGTGCTAATGATGGTGACTTACAAAATTCTTTTTCTTTCTTTTCATTCTTTTGATCATTTTTAGTCTCATTTTCAGATTCAAAGTTTTCTTCATTAATTTCTAAGTTTTCAGATATTACTTGTTCATTATCATTTTGAATTTTGTTCTTACTTAGCTCCACTTTGCTTTCTTTTTGAATTCTTGGTGGTATATCAATTCTGGTTTTTAATGTTATACATACATCTTCCTGATTTTCATTACTTTCATGATGTTCTTGTATTTCATTTTCTTGATTTTGATTTTCTATTGTTTCCAATTTTAAATTACATCTTTTAACTACTATTTCATTGGCATTTTATTTTATCTGCATGTCTTGCAAATTATGCATATCTTCAACATTAAAATTTTCATTTTTCTTTACTTGTAATTTCATTGTTAATTTATCCAATGCTTTTAGCTTTCTTTCTAGATCATCTAGTCTCATTGCATTTAATTTTTGATCAATTTTCATTATGGTTTTTTTTGTTCCATATATGATATCGATTTTAGGTTCTGAGTATTCTTCCCTATAATTTAATTGATTGACTTCTTGTTGCTAATACATGTATTGTTTCAATTTGTCCATGTTTTGCTCTAAACTATGCTCAAGTCTATCATACCTATCCCAAACTTCCTTGTCTCTCAACATATTACTTGTTCTAAATTGATCATTAGTTGGATAAAATATAGGATTCTCATACTCAACTCTATTATATTGAATATAATTCATTTGTTATTCATGTGATCTAACCATCTACAATCATCTTAGTTTCAAACAATCAGAAATGTTGTGACCTTTCAAATTGCAAAATTCGCATATGCTAACTACAGGTTTCAAAAATCTTTGAGCATAAGCATACGCCATATTCTCAATTATATAATAAAACTACACAACACTCCCTCTACTATTAAAATAAAACAGCACTCATAGTTGCTTAGCTTCTCAATCCCCGACAACAGCATTAGAAAAACTTGTTTAGATTGGAAGAAGTAAATCTTCTTTTGTTCAATTACTTTTAAATGTATATTTATAAGTTGTGTTAAAAGTAAACAAATAATTTTCACAAATTAGATATTAAATCTAATTTGTTCTTAACTACAAGTGCATAATGTATATTGTATTTGTGTGCAAGTATAGGTCGATCCATAGAGATTGAGTAAGAATTGTGTACTATTTCGATTTTTATATTGGAGTTTATATGTGTTCAGTTAAGCACTTTATTGAGTTATAGTTAACTCAATGGACTTAGTTTGTGGAGTTATAGTTAACTCAACGGACTAACCTCATAGACTTAAGTTAACTCTACGAGCATACCTCTCTAGTTAAATACTACTATTCACAAAGGAATTCAGCCAACCATTAGGTGGTTCCACAGAATGTAAATAACATCAATTAAGCTTTTTAATGTTAGTTAATCTAAGATTTATCATTAAGCAATACTAACATTCAGATATTTCAAACAGTAACCATTAAGATTTCTTAAGTATTCTAGACGAATCCATTTCAGTAAATAATAAAACTATTTTCTATTTTCTGAATCAAACAAACATAAAACTATTAAGGCAAGACATGTAACGTTAAAGCACAAGTTTTACATTTATATTAATCGCAAGCGCATGATGCCTATTGTAATAAGCATGTGCAAGTACGGGTCATCCCATAAGGAGTTTGTCTTAATTAAACCTATTGAATTGATTATTCAATAAAATATTCCCTTCATTAAATTCATCATGAAAATTATAATTACATGTTATTATGTCGAGAATTACAAAAATACACTAAAGAATCCAAATAAGCCCAAAAATCCATTAAGCTCCTAAAGCTAAACCCTAGAAACTCAAGAAAATTCAATGAGTCTCAACCCTAAAATCATAGAAATTAAGCCCAACTTCTAACTCTTGCCACTTCCAACCTAGACATTGAAAAATCCAAAGAAAATATGTGTTGGAAAGGTCATCGAATTATCTTTGAAATGGTTGACACTGTCAGATTTAGAAAAAGGGCACAGAACCATCTATAAACTTTCTAGAAATGCGCCTACGGTGCAAAAACCATATCTTGGTCAATACTCCATGAAATACTACAAAATCACATTGCTTTGAAGCTAGACTCGGAGTACTAATAGGGAAAATTAATAGAACAACTTTCCAAAAAGTATGTAGCGTAGGCACCATGAAGGCGTCAAGCACAAAATCTAGTACTCGACCAGAAATTCAAAATCGTTGCAACCTCAGAAAGGAAAAATTGAAAACCATACCAAAACTCATCTAAAAATTCAAGTAAAGGCAAAGATGGAAACTAGACTTGAAAGTGTACAAAAATGCATCAAAAAATGATCAAAAAGACCATGGAAATCTTGAGTTATAAGTAAAACAAACTGACCTAAAATCTGTACACTAATTCTGGCCAAATAAATAATCTGCACACAAGCATTCACCCGAACTTTGTATCTACACTACATACATTTACATATATATAAGGGAAACCAACATTCAAGTCATTAAATCATTGATTCAACTACTGAAATATAAAGTTTAACATATGAGTTACACTACAATACCATCAAATAACATGATAACAACACAAGAACACATGAACACAAATGAAACATATTACCTATGCACACCAACATAACATGAATAGAAAAGTATGCATAGGGATCTCTCCTTCTCTCCATTTTACCTTGAAGAATGGTTTCTCTTCAAACAAGTTGCTCCAAGGTTGGTCAAACCCACTCCAATGGCCATGTCTTCTCCAAGTTCTCACCACTTGGAGGTCACTTTGGAGGGAGCCTTCCCTAGCTTGCAAGAGGAAACTTCTCAGCTGTCCACCTCCTTCAAGCTCCTAAGATAGTTCTCTTTCTCCTCAACCTATTGCTGAAGATGCTCCTTTACACCACCCAAGTGCAACATCCAAGCCTTCCCAAGGTTGCCGCCTAGCTCCAAGCCACCAACACCCAAGAAGGGCCGCCAATAGAGCTTTCAAGGCATGCTTCAACTATGGAGAGGGATGGAACACCACCTTGGAGGGAGGGATGCTGCTAAAAATGCAGCCACCTTGCTATTAGAAGAGGAGGTGCTCTTGGAGGACGAGAATGGCTAGAGTTGGAGTGAGAAAATGAGAGATACCCCTCTCTTGGCCACCTAAGGTCTTTAAATAGAGGTGGCTTTTGGTCTTCTTGTAGATCCAATGGCTGAAATTGATTCCATCCCTCTTCCTCCATCCAATGGTTATGATCATCCCTATTTAACATTTAATCCTTACAACCAAGATATACATGTAAATATCTTAAACATTCATTCATATAAGCTAAAGAGAATAAAGCCTCCATGAGATATAAATGCCATAAATATTACATGTTCATTCCACATTTTCTGTCATAACAAGACATTCTTTATAAAATATAGGAAATTGATAATGAATTCTCTTACAACTAAGTTCATGTATTTTATTTCATATTATGATGATTTTACTTTTGAAGGCACCTATGAAATTAGCAATTGAAAAGATACATGTGTGCACTAAAATGTGTGACATGTGATTCACTTATAAGATGCAATATTGACACATGGGTTATTTGACTTAGCATTAATTCCATTAAAGATAGATTTATGCATTATTTCATTTTTAACTCTTAAAACATGCATGGTCTAAAAAATGCTTTTTGTGCAATTTAATATTAAAGTCGTGTAATGTGCACTTGAAATCCCTACAATGCATGCTTTAACATATAATAAACCCCACAAATCTATGCTTTACAAAAACATTCACAATACTGATAATGATAACATTAATCATGATACAAAACAAACAATACAACACATTAATACTAAATGTAAACACAGATAATTAGTTGTTTTTGGTATTTTTGCTTTGATATATTCCTAAAGATGAGCAAAATGTGAAATGTAAAAATCTCTATCAACAGTAAGAACTTCTGTCACTACATGCGATGCGATTACACCACTGAAAATTTAATCATTTGCAATATTGCCTCCTCTCCCTATAGAATTACGAACCAAGACTTGTAAGTTGATCTCCTCTTCAGTATACTAGCATCAACTTGAAACCAAGGCTAGAAGTTTTACGATCTCTTGAGATATGAGTCCATGCTTGGTGAAAATGGCTTCTCTTCCTGCAATGTGATTACTCCTCATAGTGGTTGTTAGTCACCGTGTTTGGCTCGGAATCGACCTAACATCTAGAAAGTATCCTCACAAACCTCCGATAGTTAGTGATTTTGGTGATATTGTGGAGCTTTAGGGAACTTCTGATGCTTCTAATGGGATCGAATGGCACACTAGAGGGGGGTGAATAGTGTCCTAATCAAATTTATTTTGCTTTTAAATTTTTGGAAGCTATTAACATTAATGAACCCTAATTAATTAATTAATTAAAAAATGCAAAGTAGAAAGTAAATGACACAAAGGATTTTATAGTGGTTCCCCAAACTTGGTAATCCACTCCTCAAGACCACAACCTCAAGAATTCCACTAAATGCTTTTAAGGCTAAGCACAAACCTTAAACAAGTTGCTTTTGCAAGCTAAGCAATAACCTTACAGATGTTTTTATAGCTTGAACAAAAACCTCACACAAAGCACCAACTTTGTGTACTCAAGACCCCAATCTTGAGCAAGTGAAGTATCACACTTCACTATCTTCACCAAGGCCCCAACCTTGTGAAGGTATACTCACAACACCCTTGTGAATTAGGGTTTTCAAAACAAATGAGAAAACAGCTTAATTGCAAGAGTCATAGACTCAAAATGATTAAAACACACAACACAAAGACAACTCCTATGGGGAGTCATTTGATGAAGGTCTAGGAGAAATCTTGATTGATCTGCAAGCTTTAATCTTCAGTGCTTTGATGCAAACAAATCTTCAGAGTGTTTGCAGGATTGCTAAAAAACCAATTTCTCCTTCTGTGCTGAAAATCTATGTGTTCTCTATCTTTTCTATTTTCTACAAATCCCTTTCTATTCTTCCTTCGAAATTTGCATATATGGAAAGGATTTTGAAAATGGTTAGATTCCTTGTGCAGAAATCCATTTCCAGCAATGTTTAATCATAGTTAGTTTGAGATATGCAATCAAGAGATATCTTGCCAAAATAGTTAGTCAATAAATAGCAGTTGCAAATTCTGTAAAAATAAAATCTTCAGAGGTTTTTAGAAAATCGAAGACTTAGAAGGATAACCTACCGAAACTCAAAAACATTTCGGATAGATAGAGCTAACATTTCGAAAGGCCACTTAAGTCATGCATTTAGATTAAAACATGTGTCCTTCTAAAACAGTAGCATAAAACATTTAAAAATAAACTATCCGATGTAGAAAACATGTTTTGGATACTTACAAAACATAACTCTCTGATTCTTAAGAAATTTTGGATAGTTACATTCGTAACCTTCCGAAAAGTCACTTAAGTAGAAATAACATTAAAATTAACTATTCGAAGATTAAAACAGATTTCAGATACTTACTAAAGGTAACTCTCTAATTTTTAAGGGTTTTCGAATAGTTACAACGTAACCTTCCGAAAAGCCAATTAAGTCATGCGATAAGGGCATGACACATGTCCTTCGGAAGAAAGTAACCGAAAATACATTAAATCAGAAAATAGCTAACTATCCAGAACTTAAAAACTTAACCATCTAAAACCAAAGGCATTTTAGATACTTAGAAATAAAACCATCTAAACAAAGAAGAGTTTAACTCACCGAAGAGAAATTCTTTTCAGATAGTTATAGAAATAACTCTCCGAACAACCAAAAAAAAGAGTTAACTATCCGATTTACCTATTTTGTGTAGTGACTTGCAGTGTAACTCTCCGATCAACCACTTGACAGAAATGAAAACCTTCTGAAATCTATTTTCAAAAGATTTCTAAATATATAGCAATTAGATAATTTCAATTTCAATAGTATGACTGCAAAAATTATTTTAGGAATATTAAACACATGTTTTACATCATCAAAATTAACTTATAAAAGAATGAACTAGCAATCTCCCCCTTTTTGATGATGACAAAACTATAAACATATACATTCTCCCCCTTTGTCGGAATTAAAAAGTGAAGAAAATATTGAAGGAGACAGCATACAAGTCAAAAATGTGATTTTCATTGAATTTTGAAAAAGATAAGTACATGAGTAAACAAAATAAATGAAAACAAAATACAAAGCTAATGATCAGTTGATCGTTTATGTTGAGTATTTTTGTTTTGATGATGCGTGCTGAATGAAAATAATCATATTTACTTAATTACTATTGCTTGTGAAAAGAAATTAAAATCATCAATTAATACATAAAAAGCTTACTAATATAAATACTGGTCTGTATTGGATCTGAAGTTAATAACTAGTCATTTCGTTGCATTAATTTCTCATTTAGCTAAACGTTAAGTTAACGTGTGTTTTTATTAAAAAACATGATATGTTTTAATATTATATCTTCTGTATCATGAACAGTGCACGTTTAGATAACTCGTTAAGTTAGAGTTTTGTTTATATAGAGGTCACGTGAGAACTCGTTAAGTTAGAGGCTTAAAGGTTAGAATAGGTCACGTGATAACTTGTTAAGTTAGTGAGTAAAAGAAGAGACGAACTCGTTAAGTTAGTGTTATACACGTGGTGAAATTATAAGTTACGAATGTTGTATTGTATCATGTGAGGTGCACATGTTTAACTCGTTAAGTTAACATAACTAAACGCGTTGAGTTGCTATATTGAACACTAAGGCAACGCGTTAGGTTAGTGTTATAAACTTAAGTTGTTATTTTTGCACATGGTAAAATTCTTATTATAAAAACATTTGTTTATTACTGGTTCATTGAGTTATCATAACACAATGGAAATGGTTCGTTGAGTTATCATAACACAACGGAGATGGTTCGTTGAGATAGCATAACACCACGGACATAGTTCGTTGAGTTAGCTACAGTACTTGTCACGTGAAATGGCACTTGAGGAACTCGTTAAGTTAGAAACGTTAAGTTATATATATACTTGTGTTACTCGTTCAGTTAACATTAAAGTAACGACTTCTTATTACACTGATGAAAAACTTTTGGACGAGAAAGTCTACTTTGCAGGAAATTTTTCAGAGATCCAGGACTGATGATTAAAGAAAATTCGAAATATAAACGTAGGTTAGAACGTGTGTGTTTCGATGAAGGAAAAAGAAAAGACGTGAAGAAGTGGAAAACTAGTGGTGGTTAAACGTGAAGGATATCCATGAAATGAAGATACAGTATAAAAGGCATAGAATTCTCGTTGATCAATTAATCATGGCACACAAAACGAAAAATCTTTTCAAGGATCAAACCATCCCTGCACACCAAAAGAAAAATCTTTTTTAGGGATCAAAAACACCTCTTCTCAGGGAAAATCTCTCAAGTGGAAGAAAGTTCAGTGAAGCATAAAAAGGTAAGATTTTCGTCACTGAAGATTTGAAGTATCAGAAGAAAGCAAATTCGGTCAAGCATGAAAAGACAAGATATTTGTCACTGAAGAATTGCTGAAGAAGAAAAAGAAGACGAAGAAAGATCTCAAACAGGGAGAAAAGTTTTAAATTCTGTAAATTAGTTTTCTCTGTTTGTAGTTATGAAATTGTTTAGATAATACATGGTATCGAAATATAATTGCATCTACAATTTCTAAGGAGAATTGAATTGTATATTGTAATTGAAACCTTGAATAAAAATGATTTTATGAAAACAATGTCTCGACTTGATTTTGAGTTTTAAAGTTTCAATTATATTTCAGAAAATATTAAAGATACACAATTCACCCCCCTCTTGTGTAGCCATACGATCCTACAAGTGGTATCAAAGCATTGTTAATAATCTCTGATATAAAATCGATACCAACTTATTTAATATCATTGCTTATTCTACCTTTCTTGTTTTTAAACAGAAATTAATATTTGAGCATACGTTTAACTTTCTTGATTTAAGGCTCAAATTGTTTTAAAGTTTTTAGACTATTTAAAATCAAATAGGTTGAAAAATCTAAGGTAAAATGGCTACTGGAAATGGTAATTTTTCTTTATATGAAGGCCAAAATCTTAATCGTCCTCCTTTATTTAATGGAATACATTTTGAATATTGGAAATATAGGATGACTGTTTTTCTTCAAAGTATAGATCATAAGTTGTGGTTCATGATTTCTAAACCATATACTCCGTTAACTACTCCTTATAATACTTGGATAATTACTGAAAAAGAAAATGAAACTCTGAATGCTAAGGGCTTAAATATTTTATTTTGTGCATTGAGTTATGAACAGTTCAGTAAAGTGTCGGCATATAAATCTGCTTATGAGGTGTGGCATGCATTAGAAGTTTCACATGATGGTACTTCTCAAGTTAAAGAGACAAAAATAAACATGTTGATTCATAAGTATGAACTCTTTAAGATGCATGAAGACAAAAATATTTCTGAGATGTTTTCCAAATTTCTTGATATCATAAACTCTTTAAAATGTTTAGGAAAGAATTTTGAATAGAAGGATTTGGTGAGGAAAATTCTCAGATCCCTAAGTTCTAAATGGTCTCAGAAAGTAACATCAATTGAGGAATCACGAGATTTAAATGTTTATACTATGAATGAACTTATAGGAAATTTAACAGCTTATGAAGTTCAATTAAATGAATCACTGAGTCACAACAAACTAAAAATGAAGAAAGAAATAGCCTTCGAAATTAATTCAGATTCTGATATATCTACTGATTCTGACGAGGATTTGATTTTGCTGATTAGGAAATTCAAGACAGCATGGAAAGCTAGGAAATAGCAAATGAACAAAAATGATAAACCCTCAACGTCAAAATCATTGAATGACAAGAATTCTTCATCCAGAAAGTATGTATGTTACAACTGTAAGAAACCTGGACATCTTTCTCTAGATTGTCCTATGAGGAAAAATGAAAAGCAAAGTAGGACAAATCAGAAGAAGACGGCTCAGAAAACTCAGAAAAAGTTTTACAACAAAAAGGCTTTGAAGGTCACTTGGGATGACACGTCTGAAGAGTCTGAATCTGAGGAATCAGCATCAAAATCTTCACATTCAGAAGGACAACAAGAGTTAGAAGACGTTGCTCATGTGTGCTTCATGGCAGATGAGTTTGAGGTAATATCTGATCTTGAAAGTCATTCAGATTTCAACTTTGATGAATTATTATGTGCTTATCATAATAAATGATTTCCAATATTCATGATATAGGATGACTATTTTTCTTCAAGGGATGAATCATGCAGTAATAATATAAATCAAGGTGATTTGTCAAATTGTAATTATAACATGACTATAAATGTTTCTAAAAATCTTGTTTCTTGTTCTAGAAATTAAGTTTCTAATGTTTCTAAAATTTCAGACAATCGTAGTAAACTGAAAATTCAGAAACCTGAGCATGTAATTCAATACACTAGTATTAGACCAATTACTCATTCTGCATGTGATAAAACAAAAAATTCTTGTGCAGAAAAAGATTTTGTATGTACGGAAAGTGTAAATACAAGTATAAAATCTTGGTATGAACTTACAAAAATGTATAAGCATGACCAAAATAAATTAACATCTAATAAAAATATGTTTGGTCTTGATTATACTACATCTGAAAACAAAAAGAATGATTGCAAAAGCAATAATGCTATATGTGAGTATGAAGCTAATGATAAATCAATAGTACTTACAACTAATAAGAATGTAAATGATAATGTTAAACTATTTTTAAACAAAAAGAAGAAATATGCGTTTAATGAACTTGGTCCTCAACAACATTGGGTACCAAGAAAAAGGTTTTCTTAATTTGTGTTGCAGGAGGAAACAACATCAAAATGGATCTTGGACAGTGGAGTGTCAAGTCACATGATCGGACAAAAAAGTCTATTACAAAATTTTACAAATACCATGAAAGGAAGTGTAACATTTGGAAACAAAAGCAAAGATAAAATCATAGGTATGGGCAATGTTCAAATAACTCCTACTTGTGTTATTTCGAATGTACTATATGTAGAAAACCTGGGATTTAATTTGCTGAGTGTCATAAAACTAACTGAAAATGGATATTATGTAGTGTTTGAAGATAATGTATGCAAAATAATTGATAAAAATACAGATGAAATTAAGTTTATTGCTAAAAGAAAAGGTTTTGTATGTATTTCATCTTTACCTTCTGGTGCAGTTGATTTAAATTCATGTTTGCTAGCTGAAACTAGTGATGCATATCTATGGCATAGAATGATTGGGCATATAAATATGAGACTGTTACATAAACTATCTAGAAAACATTTAGTGAGAGGTTTACCAAAGATTAAATACTCAAAGAACTTTATGTGTGATGCATGTGAGTTAGGTAAACTTCACAAAAACTCTTTTAAATCCAAAACTGATATTTCAAGCAAGAGAGTCTTAGAACTTATACATATGGATCTATTTGGACCAACAAGAATCATGAGTCTTGGTGGTAAACGGTATGTATTTGTTTTAGTAGATGACTTCTCTAGATACACTTAGGTATATTTTCTAGCATCTAAGATAGAAGTTTTTGAAAAATTTAAAATGTTTTGCAATTTTTTTCAAAAACTTATGAGTGATCATGGAACTGAATTTGATAATGATCAAATGGATAACTATTGTAATGAGCATGGCATTGATCATAGATTTTCTTTTCCAAGAGCAGTGTGTCAAAATGGTGTTGTTGAGAGAAAGAATAGATCACTTCAAGAAATGGCCAGAACTATGTTGAATGAACATAAGTTACCTCAAAATCTTTGGGCTGAAGCAGTAAATACAGCTTGTTATGTTATTAACAGAAGTCATTTAAGACCTCATGTTAATAAAACTCCTTTTGAAATTATGTTTAATAGGGTTCCAAAAATTTCCTATATGAAACCATTTGGCTGCAAGTGTTTTATTCTTAATACTAAGGATAAAAGGGATAAATTTCAAGCCAAATCGGATGAAGAAATTTTTGTAGGTTACTCTACTAGAAGTAAAGCCTATAGAGTATATAACAAGACTTCTAGGACTATTGAAGAAACCCTCCATGTAAGCTTCAATGAAAATTCTCTTAGAGAATCTCAATCTAAAGCTGATAATGATGATATGATCAATTTTCCAAATGAGTTAGAGATCAATAGAGAGATTGATGATTTATCTGAGAAAATCAAAAATATGAACTTAAATGATCAAACTAATGATGAAAGTGATGGACTTTCAGATGTTGATGAGAATATTGAGGAAAATCAGAGAAATTGGCGTTATTCTTCATCACATCCCATTACTCAAGTCATTGGTAATATTAATGAGGGAGTTAAAACTAGAGCTTCAGTAAATTTAAATAGTATGTGTATGTTTGTTTCTATGGTGGAACCAAGGAATATACAAGAAGCATTATCTGATGAAAATTGGATAGTGGCAATGCAAGAAGAACTAAATCAATTCATCAGAAATGATGTATGGGAATTAGTCTCTCCACCAGAAAATCAGTCCATAATAGGTACAAAGTGGATCTTTAGAAACAAAACTAACGAAACTGGTCAAATTATAAGGAACAAAGCTAGATTAGTTGCACAAGGGTATACATAGGAAGAAGGATTAGATTATGATGAAACATTTGCTCCTGTGGCTAGGTTAGAAAGTATTAGAATATTATTGGCCTATGCTTGTTATATGGATTTTAAATTATATCAAATGGATGTAAAGAGTGCATTTCTAAATGGTTTAATTAATGAAGAAGTCTATGTAAAACAACCACCTGGATTTGAAGATATTAAAAATCCTAACTTTGTGTATAAATTGAAGAAAGCCTTATATGGTTTGAAGCAAGCACCTAGATCATGATATGAAAGATTGTCTACTTTTTTTAGAAAAAGGCTATATCATAAGAAAAGTGGATCATACTCTATTTATTAAGAGAGATGGTAAAGATCAGATTGTTGTTCAAATATATGTGGATGATATAATCTTTGGAGTAACCTTTGATAAGTTGATAGAAATATTCTCTGAAGAGATGACTAATCAGTTTGAAATGAGTATGATAGGAGAACTTTCATATTTTCTAGGACTTCAAATTAAGCAAATGGATAAAGGTATATTTTTAAATCAGGAAAAATATGCAAATGAAATGCTTAAGAAATTTAATTTTAATGATACAAGGATTCGAGGAACTCCTATGAGTTCTACTTTAAAGTTAGATATTGATGACATAGGAAAATCTATAGATCAAAGAAAATACAAAAGTATGATTGGTTCTTTACTTTTTTTGACTACTAGTAGACCTGATATTATGTTTGCTATGTGTGTTTGTGCTAGATTTCAATCTAATCCTAACGAATCACACTTAATTGCAGTTAAAAGAATATTTAGATATATACAAGGAACTAAAAATTTCGGACTGTATTATTCTAAGGATAGTTCAATAGATCTTATAGGATATACTGATGCTGATTATGCAGGATCTAAATCTGATAGAAAGAGTACCAGTGGCACATGTCAATTATTGGGAAATAATTTGGTGTCATGGTTTAGTAAAAAGCAAAACTATGTAGCACTTTCTACTACAAAAGCTGAATATGTTGCTGCTGCACTGTGTTGCACTCAGATTTTGTGGATAAGGCAAACTTTAGAAGATTTTGGATTATCTTATGATACAACTAAGATTTATTGTGACAGTAGTTCTGCAATAAATCTTTCCAAAAATCTTGTATTACATTCAAGAGCAAAGCATATAGAGGTTAGACATCATTTTCTAAGATATAACGTAATTAAAGGAAAAATTAAATTAGAATTTGTGTCTAGTAAAAATCAATTAGTTGATATATTTACAAAACCTCTAGATGAAAATACATTCTGCAACATTAGATTAAATTTAGGTATTTGTAGGCTATGTGATGTGTAAAATGCTTAAACTCCACATAAAAAGATAAATATTATTGATGATGTTGTTCACCTCATAGATATTATATACTTATTATAAATATCTAAAGTAATATCTAAACTGCTGCTTAAGATACTATGTATTTATTGTAAAATCATAGTAGTATCTTATTGATTTTAAGTAGTTTATCAATTTTAATGGTTTTTACGATTTTAAGTGGAAGTGTAAATGAAAAACATTAAATACTTCAGACATTCTGAAATTTTGATTAAATGTTTTCTTTGAATCAAGGAAAATGCATATGATCATGCATAAATTTGACTTAGTTGATTAAACTTGTAGAATAAGTTATATGTAACTTATCTTAAACTATTAATCAAAAGTATAAGCTTATCGAAATTGATTCATATTTTCAGTACAATCATAGAAGTAAAAAGTGTATGAGATTTGTGTTTTATTGCATCTGTATTAATGGAATACATATATACTATGCTTAAAATGAAAAGTGCTTACAAAGTGAAAATCTTTGAGAGTTTATTGATCAGTTTGATCACGAGCCTTTTGTACTTGAGCAGATAGGTATGTAAGGATTGTTGTCCTGAAAAAGGATTCTTTAGATCTGGCAACCTAAGGTCCTGATCAGATCTAGGATTGTTGACTGAAAGCTCATTACACGGGTACATTAGAAAGCTCTTGTATGATTCAAGCTTTTCAAACTAACTTTTAAAGAAAATTATCAATATTTACTGTTTTGAAAAGAAAAAGTTGTTTCATTAATTACAGATATCTTTGAATCGCATATAGTTTATACCAATATGACTACTGATTTATTGAATCAAAATTAGTACTTTTGAAAATGTTTATTTGAGATACATTCTTTTATTCTCCTTGAATTAATCGAATTGAGTTCAAAGTTGTGTTTTGATTCATATACAGTAGGAATTGATTCTGGAAATCATTTTTGTTGATGTCAGGATAACAGAAGTCTCTGAAAATAAAATGTAAAAGTATAGTTATACTTAACATCTATTGTCACTACAAGTATATTTTGTATTTTGATTGAATATATTTAAAGTATATTTGTAGGGGGAGCATTAACAATGTCAAAAACAGATTAATATAATTTAAAATACAAATCTTAGTTAATCTGAATTAATGTCCTCTTAAAATCTTGATGAAATAATTTAAAAAGACAAATAAACTATTCTAGATTCAAAAGACAAAATGTTCAAATAGTTTACAATGTTCTCAAGATAATGTTAAGTTTAACATGTGTGTTGTTTTCGGAAGGTTTTAGTTGGAAGCATATGAAACTTGTTTAAGTGTACTAACTAGACGTTATATTAGATAAGGTAACGTGTAAAACTGCCTCTAAACAGCGTTTTACACATTAGGTTAGTTAACTCAATGAGTTATACTTGAATATTTCAGGTACCTTGATTGAATAAACTTTATTCAATATTTATTTAATTTCTAAACCCGACTTATCTTCACGTTGAGTTATACGCCTAAAAACCCTATTTAAACACTTATAACACGGGGACTTAGGTTATTTGTAAACTTTGTCAAGAAAATCTTTCCCGCTTGTTGTTGTTACTACCTACGACGATGGTCTCTAAGTTCTACAAAGGTCGTGGCAGAGGAAAAGGCAAAAGCAGAAGAGATGCAAAAGGAAAAGAAATAGAGAATGATGAAGTTCCACGTACTTGGTTCAAGAAAATATTTCGAGTGGACAAAAGGTTAGAAGAACTTTATAGAGATTACTTGTTTTCTTAGGATATATTAGATGAAGTTAGACAAGAACTTCAACATACTGATGCAAGTATTACATACATGGGTATTCGAAGTAAATATGATAGAGAATACAGAATGAAAGGTGCTGAGATTGCATTTTTGGAACAGTATGCAAAATATTTGGAAAAAGGTGTAGGTTCATCAAATAGAACTCCTCAAACTCCTATAAACGGTACAAGACTACATGCATTTGAGGAAGAGTATGAATCAACTATCCCTACTCCTTTATATTCAAAACAAGTAGAATCAGATATTGCTGTAGACAAAACAAAAGTTGATAGTCTTCGAAAGGCTGTTGCAATAGAAAGTGCCTTAGAAGAATTAAAGCAGAAAACTTTTATGGAGCAATTTGAAAAGAAAAAAGCAATACTTGAAAAGGAGAAATAGAAATGTTATAGAAGAAGGAAAGTCAGAAAAATTATGTCTAAGGAAACAAAGTCTATTGAAAAAGGAAAATCAGATGAAAATTTATTTTCAAAGGACAATGTATGTCTAGACATTGTACCCTATTGTGCATCTAATAAACTCATCAGTTCCGAACACACTGAAACTGATGAAGATAATGAGACTTTATTTTCCCTTGCTAGAAAACTTGAGAAGAAATCCAAGTCAAATATAAGCTCAAGTTTTTCTATTAGTACAAGTCCTGATGATGCAGAAATTGACAAATCAGAGCATCAGGCACTTGACATTGAACAAGTTATTGCAGATATAATTGACAATGTTGAGGTAGTAACTAGTTCAAAGGCTGAATTGTCTGGAGTAGCAGATATTGAAATTGTTAAGACTCTAGAAGAGCTAAAAGTTAACCAGCCTTCTATAGAATCTATAAAAGCAGAGTCTGAGAATTCACAGCATGAAACAATGGAAATATTTGTTGAACAAAATGAACAATTACAAACAGATACACCGGTTGTAAAATTTGTGGAAAAATTGTACTCTGAACATTCTATAGAGACTGAACAAATGAATGTTGAGCATATTGACAATGTTCCTAACACTGTTGAAGCTGAAGAATCAAGCTTACCTGAGCAACTTCAAGATAATATTTTGGAAGAGGAACAACATAACATTCATTTTGAAGAAGAGGTTCCTGAAGATGAATTAAACTCTGAATCACGACTTCAGGTATCACCTTCTTTGTGTACAATATTAAAAATTCAAGGTAATGCAATTCATTTTAGATCTGAAGAAGCATTGCAGAAATACAATAATCTGATTACATGTCAGATTCTGCATGCTCGTCCAATAAAATTCAGAAATTTGATGGAAATAAGAGATCTGTTTGAGTTTCAAGGCCTCATTAAATTCTTGCCAATAGGAACAAGATGGAAGCAATACATAGAGCTTATTGCAGCTTTTTATAGCAATCTGGTCAAGAATGGAAATTTTCTGAAAACTCAAATAAATGAACAGGAGTTTATATTGTCTCTTGAGTTAATTTTTGAAGTTTTAGGATTAAAGAATGAAGGTGTTGTTGTTACCAACATATTTGACATAATAAGACAACTAGAATGGAACATTCAGTCTTTATCAAAAATTCTAGATGTATATTCTGAAATGAGATTAATGGAAAATCTGAATGCAGAGGCAAGGTTTATTGCAAATATATTGCATGCAAATTTATTTCAGAGAGTTGGACACAATATAGAAGTCAGCAGAAGTTGTTTATATGCAACTTATAGCTTGCTGAATAGAATTCAAATCAATTGGTTTGATGTTTTCACTTCTCAACTACAGCATATGAGTTCAAAGTTATTTTATGGTGATGTTGTATTTAGACTCATTGCAAGCCAATTGAATTTATCCAACTGGCCCTCTGAAACTAAAGGCATGAGAGCATTTAGTGTCAAAGATTTGCAAAAATTCCAGGCCATGCATACACCTCAACGACAACAACAACAACAACAACCTGATACAGACCATATACAACAACAACAACAACAACAAAGTTATTCAGTTCAAGCAGAACAGCAAACCCAGCTACCTCCTGACTTAGATGCAGTGCTTAACGACATCAGAAATGATATTAGGCATCTAGGAGATAAAATATGTAATGCTATAAGTGATATACTTAGGAGGGGTCGCTAACTATTTTTGTTTGTTTCTGAATACAAAATGTAATGTTTGTATTACTTGTTTGATTCATTGAACAATACATTTTTCTGTAAATGTGTTCAATTATTATTCTTGTTTACAGAAATTGTTGTTGTAGTTCTCTTATATATGTATATATATTCTTTGTAATTATCTTTTTAATTAATAACAAAAAGGGGGAGAAATATTATAAAAAGATGATTATGATCTTAATTGCATATATATATATATTATAAAAGGAGATGCTATTGAATGGTTATTGTAATCTGACAGATGATAATTAGAAAACTGATACATATATAATTATTGACATCTGAGAGTTTTAGTTCTGAGAGGTAAAATTTACACAAACAATAGAAATAAGCTTAAGTGAACTTAAGTCAACAAACAAGTTTGTTGAATTAAAAGTTAACCTAACGAAGGTGCTTTGTTGAGTTATACATATTTCATAATTGATTTAATATGGTTTTGTCATCATCAAAAAGGGGGAGATTGTTGAGTATTTTTGTTTTGATGATGTGTGCTGAATGAAAATAATCATATTTGTTCAATTACTATTGCTTGTGAAAAGAAATTAAAATCATCAATTAATACAGAAAAAGCTTACTGATATAAATACTTGTCTGTATTGGATCTGAAGTTAATAACTAGTCGTTTCGTTGCATTAATTTCTCATTTAGCTAAACGTTAAGTTAACGTGTGTTTTTATTGAAAAGCATGATATGTTTTAATGTTATATCTTCTGTATCATGAACCGTGCACGTTTAGACAACTCGTTAAGTTAGAGTTTTGTTTGTATAGAGGTCACATGAGAACTCGTTAAGTTAGAGGCTTAAAGGTTAAAATAGGTCACGTGATAACTCGTTAAGTTAGTGAGTAAAAGAAGAGACGAACTCGTTAAGTTAGTGTTATACACGTGGTGAAATTATAAGTTACGAATGTTGTATTGTATCACGTGAGGTGCACATGTTTAACTCGTTAAGTTAACATAACTAAACGCGTTGAGTTGCTATTGAACACTAAGGAAACGCGTTAGGTTAGTGTTATAAACTTAAGTTGTTATTTTTGCACGTGGTAAAATTCTTATTATAAAAACATTTGTTTATTACTGGTTCGTTGAGTTATCATAACACAACGGAAATGGTTCGTTGAGTTATCATAACACAACGGAGATGGTTTGTTGAGATAGCATAACACCACGGACATAGTTCGTTGAGTTAGCTACAGTACTTGTCACGTGAAATGGCACATGAGGAACTCGTTATGTTAGAAACGTTAAGTTATATATATACTTGTGTTACTCGTTTAGTTAACATTAAAGTAACAACTTCTTATTACACTGATGAAAAACTTTTGGAGGAGAAAGTTTATTTTGTAGGAAATTTTTCAGAGATTCAGGATTGATGATTAAAGAAAATTCGAAATATAAATGTGGGTTAGAACGTGTGTGTTTCGATGAAGGAAAAAGAAAAGACGTGGAGAAGTGGAAAATTGGTGGTGGTTAAACGTGAAGGATATGCATGAAATGAAGATACAGTATAAAAGGCATAGAATTCTCATAGATCAATTAATCCTTGCACACAAAACGAAAAATCTTTTCAAGGATCAAACCATCCCTGCACACCAAAAGTAAAATCTTTTTCAAGGATCAAAAATACCTCTTCTCGGGGAAAATCTCTCAAGTAGAAGAAAGTTCAATGAAGCATAAAAAGGTAAGATTTTCGTCACTGAAGATTTGAAGTATCAGAAGAAAGCAAATTCGGTGAAGCATGAAAAGACAAGATATTCGTCACTGAAGAATTGCTGAAGAAGAAAAAGAAGAAGAAGAAAGATCTCAAACAGGGAGAAAAGTTTTAAATTCCGCAAATTAGTTTTCTCTGTTTGTAGTTATGAAATTGTTTAGATGATACATGGTATCGAAATATAATTGCATCTACAATTTCTGAGGAGAATTGAATTGTATAATGTAATTGAAAACTTGAATAAAAATGATTTTATGAAAACAATGTCTCAACTTGTTTTTGAGTTTTAAAGTTTCAATTATATTTCAGAAAATATTAAAGATACACAATTCACCCCCCTCTTGTGTAGCCATACGATCCTACAGTTTATGTAATAGTTCTTGAATTAAAGCATCATTCTCTCTCAAAAGTTGTTTTAAATGAGCTACTTGATCCAAAAGCATTCGATTATGCTGAAGCAGAATCTCATTTTGTTGTAAGAGGGTGACAGAATTGTTAGGATCGGGTGTTGCCATCTATGCTAAAACCCCAAGGTGTTAGCAAAGGCTCCTCAACATCCTATTAAAAGTTCTTAGCACCTAGCCGTGTGTTGTTCAAGTGTAACCTAGGCATTTGGTCCTCAACTTTCAATCATGCCACTTGTCACAGGACAATGTGAGGCATCTCCTCAACGCAGGCAATTGTTAGGACACATGCCACCAAGAAACACATGTTGGGCACCCAACAATCCCCCCCAACACGTGTACACACAACATGCATCTGCTAAGACTCAAACCCGTGACCCCTCACTCTAATACCACTTGTTAGGATCGGGTGCTACCATCTATGCTAAAACCCCAAGGTGTTAGCAAAGACTCCTCAACATCTTGTTAAAGGTTCTTAGCACCCAGTCATGTGTTATTCAAGTGTGACCTAGGCATTTGGTCCCTAGCTTTCAATCATGCCACTTGTCACGGGACAGCGTGAGGCATCTCCTCAACGTAGGCGATTATTAGGACACATGCCACCAAGAAATGTGTGTTGGGCACTCAACAAGAACTGTCAATTGTAGGAGTTGGATTTTCCTAAGGAGGTGGAGGTGGTACACGAGGAGGAGGAGGAGGACTTTGATGTGTAGATGGTTGAAAAAGAGTAGGCACCTCTATAGGATCTGTAGGATCGTATGGCTACACAAGAGGGGGGTGAATTGTGTTTTTCAATATTTTCGAATATAATTGAAACTTTAAAACTCAAAAACAAGTCAAGACAATGTTTTCATAAAATTATTTTTATTCAATGTTTCAATTACAATATACAATTCAATTCTCCTCAGAAATTGTAGATGTAATTATATATCGATACCATGTTTCATCTATACAATTTCATAACTACAAACATAGAAAACTAATTTGCGGAATTTAAAACATTTCTCCTTGTTTGAGATCTTTCTTCTTCTTCTTCTTTCTTCTTCAGCAATTCTTCAATGACGAATATCTTGTCTTTTTATGCTTCATCGAATTTGCTTTCTTCTGATACTTCAAATCTTCAGTGACGAAAATCTTACCTTTTTATGCTTCACTGAATTTTCTTCTACTTGAGAGATTTTCCCCGAAGAGGTGTTTTTGATCCCTGAAAATATTTTTCTTTTGGTGTGCAGGGATACTTTGATCCTTGAAAGGATTTTTCGTTTTGTGTGCAAGGATGGTTTGATCAACGAGAACTCTACACCTTTTATACTGTATCTTCATTTCATGCATATCCTCCACGTTTAATCACTACCAATTTTCCACTTCTCCACGTTTTTTCTTTTTCCTTCATCGAAACACACACATTCTGACCCACGTTTATATTTCGAATTTTCTTTAATCATCAGTTTTGGATCTCTGAAAAATTTCCTGCAAAATAAACTTTCTTGTCCAAAAATTTTTCATCATTGTAATAAGAAGTCTTTACTTTAATGTTAACTAAATGAGTAACACAAGTAGATATTAACTTAACATTTCTAACTTAACGAGTTCCTCATGTGCCATTTCACGTGACAAGTATTGTAGCTAACTCAACAAACTATCTTCGTGGTGTTACGCTAACTCAACGAACCATCTCTGTTGTGTTACGATAACTCAATGAACTAGTAATATACAAATGTTTTTATATTAAGAATTTTACCACGTGCAAAAATAACAACTTAAGTTTATAACGCTAACCTAACACGTTGCCGTAGTGTTCAATATAGCAACTCAACGCGTTTAGTTATGCTAACTTAACAAGTTAAACATGTGCACCTCACATGATACAATATAACATTCATAACTTATAATTTCACCACGTGTATAATACTAACTTAACGAGTTCATCTCTTCTTTTACTCACTAACTTAACAAGTTCTCACGTGACCTATTTTAACCTTTAAGCCTCTAACTTAAGGAGTTCTCACGTGACCTCTATACAAATAACACTCTAACTTAACGAGTTGTCTTAACGTGCACTATTCATGATACAGAAGATATAACTTTAAAACATACCATGCTTTTCAATAAAAACACACGTTAACTTAACATTTAGTTAAATGAGAAATTAATGCAATGAAACGACTAGTTATTAACTTATCATAATTTCAAATCCAATACAGACAAGTATTTATGTAAGTAAGCTTTTTCTGTATTAATTGATGATTTTCATTTCTTTTCACAAGCAATAGTAATTGAGCAAATATGATTATTTTCATTCAGCACACATCATCAAAACAAAATACTCAACAATCTCCCTCTTTTTGATGATGACAAAACCATATTAAATCAATTATGAAATATGTTTAACTCAACAAAGCACCTTCGTTGGGTTAACTTTTCATTCAACAAACAAGTTTGTTGACTTAAGTTGACTTAAGCTTATTTCTATTGTTTGTGTAAATTTCACCTCTCAGAACTAAAACTTTTAGATGTCAATAATTATATAAGTATCAGTTTTCTAATTATCATCTGTCAGATTACAATAACCATTCAATAGCATCTCTCTTTATAATATATGCAATTAAAATCATACTCATCTTTTTATAATATTTCTCCCCCTTTTTGTCATTAATTAAAAATATAATTACAGAGAATATATATATATAGTAAGAGATATATTTACAACAACTCTTTCTGTAAACAATAATAAGAATTGAATACATTTACAAAAATAAATGTATTGTTCAATGAATCAAACAAGGAATACAAACATTACATTTTGTATTTAGAAACAAACAAAAACAGTTATCAACCCCTCCTAAGTATATCACTTATAGCATTACATATTTTATCTCCTAGATACCTAATATCATTTCTGATGTCGTTAAGTACTACATCTAAGTCAGGAGGTATTTGGGTTTGATGTTCTGCTTGAACTAAATAACTTTGTTGTTGTTGTATATGATCTATACAATCAGGTTGTTGTTGTTGTTGTCGTTAAGGTTTATGCATGAGCTAGAATCGTTGCAAATCTTTTACACTAAATGCTCTCATGCCTTTAGTTTTAGAGGGCCAGTCGGATAAATTCAATTGGCTTGCAATGAGTCTACATACAGCATCACCATAAAATAACTTTAAACTCATATGCTGTAGTTGAGAAGTGAAAATATCAAACCAATTGATTTGAATTCTATTCAGCAGGCCATAAGTTGCATATAAACAACTTTTGCTGACTTCCAAATTGTGTCCAACTCTCTGAAATAAATTTGCATGCAATATATTTGCAATGAACCTTGCCTCTACATTTAGATTTTTCATTAATCTCATTTTAGAATATACATCTGGAATTTTTGATAAAGACTGAATGTTCCATTCCAGTTGTCTAATCATGTCAAATCTGTTTGTAACAACAACGCCTTCATTCTTTAATCCCAAAACTTCAAAAATTAACTTAGAAGACAATGTGAACTCCTGTTGATTTATTTGAGTTTTCAGTATATTGTCATTCTTGACCAGATTGCTATAAAAAGCTGCAATAAACTCTTTGTATTGCTTCCATTTCGTTCCAATTGGCAAGAATTGAATGAGGCCTTGAAACTCAAATAGATCTCTTATTTCCATCAAATTTCTGAATTTTATTGGACGAGCATGCAGAATCTGACATGTAATCAAATTATTGTATTTCTGCAATGCTTCTTCAGATCTAAAATGAATTGAATTACCTTGAATTTGTAATACTGTACACAAAGAAGGTGATACCTGAAGTCGTGATTCAGAGTTTATTTCATCTTTAGGAATCTCTTCTGCAAAATGAATGTCATTTTGTTCCTCTGTCAAAATATTATCTTGAAGCTGCTCAAGTAAGCTTGATTCTTCAACTTCAATAGTGTAAGGAACATTTTCAATATGCTCAATATTCATCTGTTCAGTCTCTATAGAATCTTCAGAGTTCAATTTTTCCATAAATTCTACAACTGGTGTATCTGTCTGTAATTGTTCATTTTGTTCAACAGATATTTCCATTAATACATGTTGTGAATTCTCAGACTCTGCTTCTATAGATTCTAAAGAAGGCTAGTTAACTTTTAGCTCTTCTGGAGTCTTAACATTTTCAATATCTACTACTCTAGACACTTCAACCTGTGAACTAGTTACTGCCTCAACATTTTCAAATATATCTACAATAACTTGTTCAATGTCAGGTGCCTGATGCTCTGATTTTTCAATTTCTGCATCATCAGGACTTGTACTAATAGAAAAACTTGAGCTCATATTTGACTTGTATTTCTTCTCAAGCTTTCTAGTAAGGGAAAATAAAGTCTCATTATCTTCATTAGTTTCAGTATGTTTGGAACTGATGAGTTTATCAGATGCACAATAAGGTACAATGTCTAGACATACATTGTCTTTTGGAAATAAATTTTCATTTGATTTTCCTTTTTCAATAGACTTTGTTTCCTTAGACATAATTTTTTTGATTTTCCTTCTACTATAACATTTCTGTTTCTCCTCTTTAAGTATTGCTGTTTTCTTTTCAAATTGCTCCATAAAAGTTTTCTGCTTTAGTTCTTCAAAGGCACTTTCTATTGCTATAGCCTTTCGAAGACTTTCAACTTTTCTTTTATCAACAGCAATATTTGATTCTAATTGTTTTGAATATAAAGGGGTAGGGATAGCTGATTCATGCTCTTCCTCAAATGGTTGTAGTCTTGTACCGTTTATTGGTATTTGAGGAGTTCTAGTTGAAGAACCTACACCTTTTTCCAAATATTTTGCATACTATTCCAAAAATGCAATCTCAACACATTTCATTCGGTATTCTCTATCATATTTACTTCAAATTCTCATGTAGGTAATATTTGCATTAGTATGTTGAAGTTCTTGTCTAACTTCATCTAGTATTTCTTCAGAAAAGAAGTAATCTCTATAAATTTCTGCTAACCTCTTGTACACTCAAAATATTTTCTTGAACCAAGTGCATGGAACTTCATCATTTTCTATTTCTTTTCCTTTTGCATCTCTTCTACTTTTTCCTTTTCCTCTGCCACGACCTTTGTAGAAGTTGGAGACCATCGTCGCAAGTTGTAACAGCAACAAGCGGGAAATAGTTTCTTGACAAAGTTTACAAATAACCTAAGTGCCCGTGTAATAAGTGCTTAAATAGGGTTTTAGGCGAATAACTCAATGTGAAGAGAAGTCGGGTTTAGATATTAAATAAATATTGAATAAAGTTTATTCAATCAAGGTACCCGAAATATTCAAGTATAACTCGTTGAGTTAACTAACCTAACGATTAAAACGCTGTCTAGAGGCATTTTAACACGTTACCTTATCTAACATAACGTCTAGTTAGTACACTTAAAACAATTTTTGGATGCTTCCAACTGAAACGTTCCGAACACATCACAATAGCTATACCTTATTATTTTCTTGAGAACATTGTGAACTATTCTAATATTCCTATCCTTTGTAAGGAAATTTATTGTATTTAGAATTAAAGCACGAAAATCCCAAATTTTACATTTATAAACCGCAAGCACATGGTACCTATTATATTAAGCATATGCAAGAGCAGGTCGATCCACAAGAAGCTTGTCTTAAACGAATTCAAGGAAATAAACGCTTAGCAAAATATTCACATCACTAAAACCATGATAAAAACTTTAATTACATATTAATAGGTAAGAATTATATAAATATGATAAAGAGTTCAAGTATCGTCATAAATCCAATAAGCTCCCAAGGTTAAACCTTAGGAAACTCAAGAAAATTAATGAGTTTCATCTCTGAAATTACAGAAATTAAGCCCAACTTCTAACTCTCCTTACATCCAACCTAGACATTGAAAAATCCATAGAAAATATTGATTGGAAAGATCCTCGAGTTATCTTCGAAATGGCAGTAATTTCATAGACTAAATCATTATAAAAGTCTAGAAGTATTGGTTTTACTGACAGGGCGCAGAACCGTTCTGTAAACTTTCCAGAAACGCACCTTTGGTAAAAAAATCATAACTCGGTCAAAACTCCATGAAATCTGGCGAAATTAGAGGGCTTTGAGCAAAGACTCGTACTACTAATATTGAAAATTGATAGAACATCTTTCCATAAAGTTTTCAGTGTAGGAAACACTCAGGCGTCGAGCACTGAAACTGGCAGCCGAATAGGAATTCAAAACTGCTGCGACCTCTGATAGAAAAAATCAAAAACCAACGAAATACATTCTAAAAAAATACAAACTTTACATGAATATAATCTACACGAAATTTCTTACAAAATAGAATCATGAAACACTAAAAAACTCTACCAAAAGAGTATTTTATGAAAGGAGAAATGTAGGGCAGGATTCTGTTTGGCTAGAATCCGAAACTACAAAAATCCACTCCCTTCCTAACTTGTTCTCCAAAATCACAGAAAATATCTCTACTTATAATAACGATTTCTCCCAACATAGGAATTGAAAATCATGTAAAAATATGCACTGTAAAGGGTTTCAAGTTATCTAAAAGGACACGGTGATTTTACAGTCTAAATCATCTTCAATTGAAAATAATATTAAGCCCTATTAAGGTGCGCAAAATGATCTTGAAATAATGCAAAACGCGCACTCACAGTAAAAACTCGAGAACTTTATCAATTCTTCATAAACATCTATGAAATCACTGCTGAACGAAAGTAGACTTATCAATATAATAACACCAATTTACAGATCTTAAAAAAATACTGAACAGAGGGAGAAATCGCATCAGACATTTCCACAAAACTACTGATCGAAAATGTGATTTCGGACTGAGAATACACTCTTTGTATAAAATAGAAAAATCAAACCAAAAATGCTAGAAAAATTAAAAAAAGTATACAGAAAGAATCATCTTTTATTTCTCTACAAGAACAGATTAAGAATCGATGAAAAAAATTGAGAAAAACTCAATTTACAAAGAAAACAACACAAGGAAAGTTCTATCTTTACAGTAAACGAACACCTTGACTACATGTATTCACATATCTACACGAAAATCATTCATTTTCAGAGGCAAGTTTCATTAAACGAACTAAGAGTTTTACAACATAAAAATGAAGATTATACTACTAAAAATAAACCTAAACATGCAAAGACATATGCAATACACAAATAACATCAAACACAATGATAAGACACAACATATGCAAACATAATGTTAGTTTTTGGTTAACCCACTCCAAGTTATACCTTTAAATCTCCAACACCTTGAAGTAAGCTCCTGAAGTTGGCCTCCCTCACATCCTCAAGACTCCAACATGGCCTGTCACACCACGTTTTCCTCTTGAAATACTAAGGAGCTTCAAGATTTCACCAAAGGATGAAGGCAACAAACTTCCTTCTCATGGACGTCCACCAACCATGCCCTAGTTGGCTCCTTCCTTGCTTTCTCCACTCATATCACCTCCAAACCGGATGAAGAGGCCTCTCCACAAGAGGTTCCTACTATCCTCCACGCAAGAAAGTTGTACACCGAAGAAGAAGGGGAGTTGCACCCAACAAAATCACCTTCTACGCATCCACGTCTTTCCTTGGAGCTTCCACGAACATGCCTCCCTTAGGTCCAACTTGCTCTCTCCACACACCACCGAAATCAGCAACACCGGAGAGGAAGTGACTTGCTTCCAAGGAGCTTTGGCCGCCGGTAATCCAAGGAGAAGAAGGAGCCACGTTTTTGCTTGGAGAGGAGAAGACAAAACCTAGTTTTGGGTTGTCCTTCCCTTTAAATAGACTTGGTAGTTGATCTCTTCCTTGGTAGATCCAACGGTTGAGATTCATCCATCTTATTTCCTTTAGATAACCTTTAAAACTTAAGCAAACAAATTAAAGTATAACAAGAAGAAAACATCTAAGTAAATAATCACTATTCATTCTCATGATCATTAAGTCAATAATCAACAAAAGGGCTAAGTTGTGCAAATTTAAGTCATTAAATCCCATAATCATGCATAAACATGTAAATGCCTATGTGATGATATTTCAATTATAATCATGCATTATTTAACATTTAAGTCATAAGAAGCACAAATAATATCACATAAAAATGCACAATTTTACTCCTTACAAATACCCCCACACTTAAGTCTTGCTAGTCCCTAGCAAGTATTCAAGTATATAAACTAGGAAATGATTAGAATGACAATTACTAGAAGCTTTTATTCAAATACAAAACAAAACCAAAGGGAAATCCTAACTAGCGCTCCTTTTCGTAGGCGTAACGACTACATTTAGCATATGTAGTAAGTCGTTAAATCCCTAGGCTACCCTAGTGGCAGAGTTTTGTCCCCAGAGGGTTTTCAATAGATACACCCACAAAGTCCAAATCAAAATAAAAAGAAAACACAACTAAAAACAATCAAAAGACAAGTAAATAAGATACACAACAAAACAAAGACAAAGATCAGACTCGAATGAGAAATTATTAAGCTCAATGGTGCTATTAAGGTCAATAGGCATAATGGTGGCTCAGTAGAAAAGAAACATCACTAGTTCTTTAGATTCCAATAAGCCCATATTAGAGTGTAAGAAGAGTCACTTTATCAAAAGGACCATCTGCCTTGATACAATAAGAATCTCACCCTCACTACACATAAGAACATATAATGCACATGACTATGAATATGTAGTAATAACCAAATAATAGGTAGTGACTACAACTCCCTCTCTTCTGTTGAGAAATGTTGGAAAATGTCTAGTACAAGTTACAAAGGTACCAACTACATAGCATGCCAAACACCCATATGCATAAAAGAAGGGAAAGTTAAATATTGAAGAAAGTTAGCTACTTTCTTTCTTCCCATATGATCTTTAAGCTCCCTTTTCAACGTTACTTGCTTCTTCTTTCTTTCTTTCTTTCTTTTTTTCATTTTTGTTTTTTTTGTTTTTTTCTTTTCATGACCTTGATTCCCAACAAAACTTGCTTAGCATGCTAATGATAACCTTGGTGTTTTTCTTAAGCATATCCTTCAAAATCTCATAAAAGTTTGGGAGGATCCTAAAAAAATCTTACCTTAAGGTTACATAATATGCAAACCTCTTTGTGGTAGCACTCAACTTGGGATCACTCAAATAAGTGCATCAAACAAGGCATTAATCCTAGTGATAAAGAAGACTTCACTCAAGGCACAACTAACATGAGATTCATCTTTCTCTAAAGAACATAACAATAGGTCCACACTTTAGGTTCTAGAGTCCACTCAAAAAGTAATGGGGCTCAACCCATAAATCCTAATAGCATTTCTTGAGTTTCAAAATCTCATCACTTGGGTCTAATCAAAACACAATGTAAGAACAATAACAACAAAAATAACAAGAAAAACACATGAAAATTCACTAACATCACAAAAAATATATGAAAACACAATAAAAATAATGAGAATAATCTACATGCCACCCCCCCACACTTAAATGATGCATTGTCCTCAATGAATCTATTATGACACTTAAGTATGGAAATGTTATGCATGTAGATGATCTATTATTACACTGAACAAATAAGAAGTAAAAGGCAAGGTAAGCAAACAGGTGTCTCTTCAAGATGTGCAAATATAAGCATAAAGCATATAAAGTTTCATTCCTAAAGACATGCAATGGAGATTGCGTAGTATATCCATAGAAAAATGTATACTATAAAATTCATGCAAATGCAATAGAGAGTAGAGAGATGTAGCATTGCGTACCTTGCTCTTGGACACACAAAGGAAACTACAAAACTAACAAACAAATCAAAATTAAAGAAAATAGAATACAAAGCATATGAAATAAAGACATATAAAGTAGAAATTTTTATTTTATTTTTTTATTTTTTATTTTTACACTACCACTTGTGAGAATAAAATCAAGAAGTACTCCCCCCCCCCCATGATTGGTTCTAGGGTTGGGCACAGGCTGACTAGGCAATGATTGCCTATCCGTGGATGGTGTAGAGGTGGGTAACAACTGTGCAAGTTGGGATTCTATATGTTGAATTGCAAGTGAATGCTCAGTTAGAACAGGTGTTTATCTTTAGCATCGTTTGGATGCCTTTTTCCATTTCAATTAATCTCTTCTCCAAATCCATAATAGAAGGCTGGGGAGGGGCTGGCAAAGCTGGTAAAGCTTGGGTAGGGGCGTGCCAGGTGGCTAGATTGTGATGTTCCAACTCCTAATCCAATTGATGGCCCACCACCCCTATGATTATCTTGTGTCTTCCAAGAGAAGTTTGGGTGGTTTCTCCAATTTGGGTTGTAATATTGAGAGTTATAACCTCCTCGAAAATTTTGCATAGCACAGACTGGCTCAGTTTGCCCATAAATCACAAGACATTGATCAATACTATGATTATCAAGGCCACACCCCTCACAATGAATCTCAGAAATGTTGACAATGGGATCCTTCTTCTTATGAAGATTTAGAACTTCTTGCATTTGTTCCTCTAGCTTAGTCATTTTAGAACTCATTCGAGCTTCTAAGGCTGTTAGGGGCTCCACAACATGAACCCCTCTACTCAATGCAGCACCTATACTCCTATCTCCTAATGATGTAGGAGATGGTTCTTCCCATTGGATAGTTTGTTCCGCTAAATGCTCATATGCCTCCCAAGCTTCGTCTTCATTAAATTGCAGAAACTTCCCAGAGTACATGGATTCCAATAACTATTTCAAAGAAGCATTCAATCCTTCATATAAAATAGTACATTTCTTTGCTTTTTCGATGCCATGATTAGGACATCTTGCTAATAAGGTTCTAAAACGCTCAAAGAATCTCCAAAAGGTCTCATCAGTTTTCTATTTAAAACTAAGTATGGAATTCTTTAATTGAATAGTGTAGTGGATGGGGTTATACTTTTTGAGAAAAGCCACACAGAATTCTGCCCAAGAGTTTATAGAAGATGGTGCAAGACTATTCATCCAACACTTGGCATCATCTTTAAGTGCAAATAGTATGAATCTTAATCGTGCAGCATCCATGGGTACGTCAGGGATGTGCACTAGTCTACAAACTTCATTGAATTCTTGCAAAAACAAATAAACGTCCTCATTTTCTCGGCCTAAGAATCTTGGCAATTGACTTATATAATTGGAGTGTAACTCAAATTTCTGACCTTCAATATGAGGTAGAACTAAGCAAGATGATTGGTCAACTTGGGGTGGATAATAAATATCTGCTAAAGGCCTAAGTCCCCTTTGGTTGGCCATTTCTACAATTGGTGGGTCTAAGTCCTCTACCCTAACTAGTCTATTTGCCCTTGTCTGTCTCCAATGACTATCCAATGTAACAAATAACTAAAGTAATATGAAGTGCAACAAAAGTGTAAATAGGAAAAGCATACCAATTATATGTTGTCTTCAAGTCCTGCTAAGAAAAACACATTAGAATGGGTAGTGCTCTATTGAATAGTTTCAAAGAAAAGAATTACTGATATAACAAGAATGGTAGAAGTTACAACATAAACAATTAATATAAGATAAAAACTAAACAACTCAATAAGTATAAACTAACAAGGCAAAAATAAGTATGTAAATAAATAAATATATTAACACTACCCTAACCATAGATGGGTTCCAACAAATCTCGCTCTATAGAAGGTCGTCCCATCTTCTGGTTCAGAAACAGCTTTAGGCGGTGGCCATTGACTTTAAATTCATCCTTTGTTTTTGGGTTTTCTATATCCACCACTCCATGAGGGTACATCTTCTTCACAATATAGGGGCCACTCCATCTTGATCTAAATTTCCTAGGGAAAATGTGGAGTCTAGAGTTATAAAGTAGCACTTGCTGGCCCAGCTGAAATTCCTTCCTCAAAATCTTCTTATCATGGAATATTTTGGCCTTTTCTTTAGCTATTCTAGAATTCTCATAAGCCTCGTTCCTTAATTCTTCTAATTCCATGATCTGTAGGTTTCTTGCTTGTTTAATTGCATGCTCATCCAAGTTGAGTTTCTTAATTGCCCACATAGCTTTATGTTCTAACTCAACTGGCAAATGGCATGTTTTACCATAAACAGCTCTAAATGGCAACATTCCCAAGACACTCTTGTAGGCAGTTCTATATGCCCATAAAGCTTCGTCTAATTTTTCCGCCCAATCCTTCTTATTTGGTCCTATTATTTTCTCGAGAATTTGCTTATTTGCATTCTCCACTTGACCATTAGTCTAAGGGTGATACGGGGTTGCCATTTTATGCGTTATTCCATATTTCTTCATTAGAGCCTCAAAACTCTTACTATTGAAATGAGTTCCCTGATCATTGATTATTGCTCGTGGAGTGCCGAAGCGAGAGAAAATGTGAAACCTAATAAAATTAATCACTACTTTAGTATCACAAGATTTAGTGGGGATGGCCTCTATCCACCTAGATACATAATCAATAGCCAATAAGATATACAAATAGCCTCTAGAATACGGAAAAGGACCCATAAAGTCTATTCCCCACAAATCAAAAATCTCAACTTCAATTACTAGCGTGAGTGGCATCATATATTTCCTTCCTATCTTGCCCACTCTTTGACATGATTCACAAGTTTTGCAGTGATTAAAGGCATCCTTAAAAATTGTTGGCCAAAAGAAGCCGCATTGAAGGACCTTGGCTACTGTTTTCCCTGAGCTCAAATGACCTCCTCCAGGTTGGTCATGGCAAAAATTTAGCACACTTGCAATCTCCGAGTCAGGTATACATCTCCGTACTATTAGATCCAGACAGTTTTTAAACAAATATGGGTCATCCCAATAAAAATCTCTAACTCGAAATAAAAATTTCTTTTTCTCCCTAGATGACCAATGAGGGGGTATTAACCCAATAGCTAAATAGTTGACTATATCTGCATACCAAGGGCTAGGGTTAATGGCAAATACTTGTTCATCAGGGAAAGAATCATTGATATGTGGGCCTACAGGTGGTGAAGTAAGGCGGGACAAATGATCAGCGACCACATTTTCACATCCCTTTTTATCCTTAATTTCAATGTCAAACTCTTGTAGTAATAAAATCCACCTAATTAACCTAGACTTGGCATCCTTCTTTGCTAACAAATATTTAATAGCAGAATGGTCAGTGCAAATTACAATATGAGACCCAATAAGGTAAGATCTAAACTTTTCTAAAGTAAAAACCACAGCCAGGAACTCCTTCTCAGTAATAGTGTAATTCAATTGAGCATCGGTCAATGTCTTGCTAGCATAATATATTACCCGTGGTAAATTATCTAGTCTTTGTCCAAGTACAGCTCCTAATGCATAATCTAAAGCATCAATCATAAGTTCAAATGGTTCATTCCAATCTGGGGAATGCACTATAGGTGCTGTCGTTAAATCTCTCTTCAATTGCTTGAAGGCATCATGACAAAGTTCAAAAAACTCAAAAGGGTGATCCTTCACAAGCAATGAAGTCAATGGATAGGCAATTTTACTAAAGTCCTTAATAAATCTACGGTAAAATCCAGCATGACCGAGAAAAGCTCTAATATCTCTCATAGACTTTGGAGTTGGAAGATTAGCAATCAAATCAACTTTTGCTTTGTCTACTTCCAAGCCCCTCTTTGATACAATATGACCAAGTACAACACCTTGTTGTACCATGAAATGACATTTTTCCCAATTTAGTACAAGGTCATATTCTATACACCGTTGAAGTACCAACTCTAAGTGATGTAGACATTCCTTAAAAGAGGACCCTGATATGGAAAGATCATCTATAAATATGTCTAAGAATCTTCCAATCATATCAGAAAAAATACCTGTCATGTACCTTTGAAAGGTTGCAGGTGCATTGCATAGCTCAAATGATATTTGTCGAAAAGCAAAAGTTCCAAAGGGACAAGTAAATGTCGTTTTATCTTGGTCCTTTAGTGCAATAGGGATCTGATTGTAGCCTGAATAACCATCTAAAAAATAATAAAACTCTTGCCCTACTAATTTCTCTAACATCTGATCTATAAAGGGCAAGGGGAAGTGATCTTTCCAAGTGGCTACATTCAATTTCCTATAATCGATGCAAACTCTCCACCCTGTCTGCACTCACGTTGGTACTAGTTCATTATGGCTGTTCTCTACTACAGTTATTCCAAATTTCTTTGAGACCACTTGGACTGGTGAAACCCAAATACTATCTGAAATAGCAAAAATAATTCCATGATCTAGCCACTTTTGAAGTTCTTTCCTTACTACACTCATATTGGGCTTAAGTCTTCTTTGTGGATCTCTAGAAGGTCGAATCTCCTCATTTACTCGGATCCTATGTTGGCATATAGCAGGACTCACCCCCTTAATATCTGCTATTGTCCAACCAATAGCTTCCTTATTTCTTCTTAGAACCTCAAGTAATTCCTCTTCTTGCTCTAATGCTAGAGTAAAAGCAATGATCATAGGAAGAGTTTCACCTTCCCCTAAGTAAACATACTTAAGCTCTTGGCGTAAAGGTTTAAGTTCTAACTCTAGAGGTTCCACAATTGATGGTTTCTTAATTGGTCGAGGTTCAAATAAAGTATAATCCAATGGTGCTACATAGTTCACTACATTGATTTTTGCTTCATTACTATCTTCCAATGATTCATCTATGTCAACAACATCATATATCTCTTGCACATTTACACACTCTTCTTCACATTCAACATCAATTTCCTCAAAAACATTTACAAGTTTAACTTCATAATTCTCATCTAGGTGCTCCTCATTTTGATTATTTCGTTCAAAAATATTCAACTCCACCCTTAAATCTCCATAAGAGATTTGCATGGACCCATTCCTACAACCAATATAAGCATTGGTTGTTGCCAAGAAAGGTCGCCCCAAAATTAATGAAGTATTTCTCTTAGTGGGCTGGCCGACAGGATGACTCTCTAGTACTAGAAAATCAATTGGGTAAATAAAGTCTTGAACTTTAATTAAGATATTTTCTATTACACCTAAAGGGGTTCTAACCGAATGATCCGCTAATTAGATAACCATCCTAGTAGGTTTAATTTCTTTAAGTCCTAAATCCATGTAGACACTAGAAGACATAACATTGATGGCTGCCCCTAAGTCTATTAAGGCTTTATCAAAACAAGTGTTCCCCATGACACAAGATATAGTAGGGGTTCTAAGGTCACCATATTTCTTTGGGGTATAATCAAAGAAATGAGAACTACAAATTTCTGTTAGAAAAACTTTCCTTTGCACTGTTCATGATATAGAAGATATAACTTTAAAACATATCATGCTTTTCAATAAAAACATACGTTAACTTAACGTTTAGTTAAATGAGATATTAATGCAACGAAACGACTAGTTATTAACTTAGCATAATTTTAGATCCAATATAGACAAGTATTTATGTCAGTAAGATTTTTCTATATTAATTGATGATTTTCATTTCTTTTCACAAGCAATAGTAATTGAGCAAATATGATTATTTTCATTTAGCACACATCATCAAAACAAAATACTCAACAGGATCTATAGAAGACATTCTCTAAAGATCTTTTAACTGCAATGTTCTTCTTTTAATCAGTTTGAGAGGTTTGCTGACAAGTCAACATATCTGGCCATTAGATTGTAAATGAAGTCTCCATAAAAGAAAAAACTTTGCAGATGAGATATCTGAGCAATAATTATTTTTTCCCAATTAACTTTTATACCAGCCATCATAGCATAAGTGGCTTGGTAAACTTTTCCTTCCAGTTCATCTACATGACCTTGTTTTTGAATATAGAGCAAGACAGAATGGTGGCAATCATCCAAGCCAAACCATGAAGATTTGCTTGCTTAACCAATTTAAAATGTTTATTAGGAAATTTTCCAATCAATTTATTCATTTCATTTTCCTGCCAACCTAGTTCTAATGAAGAGAGGAAAAGATTTATACCAGTAGACGATATTCCAAAAAAATTCTCCAAAAATTTTTCATCAATCCTTATTATTTGGTTGAGCAAGTGTAATAGGAAATAATAGGGAAAAATCTCAAGATTAGAGTAGAAAATGGGAATTAGGTCTTCAAAAACTGATAATCCAGATGAAGTAGAAATAAGACTTAAAAGCCCTTGATGATTGAGCAAACTATGAATTGTATCAATTCCTTGAAAATTGACAGGTCTGCTGTAAACAATTTCCATGTCCTTGTATTTATTGTAGAATAGATTCCTAGTTGTAGTAGATCTGAAATGATATTCATCTGCAGAGATTGCTAAAGAAGAATGTGATTGTACCTCTGGATCTTCATCTAGTATAGGGTTTACAGGTGGTGGAGGTGGAGGTGTGGACTCTTCTTTATTTTTGAAAACATTATCTACAAATCTAGGATGAGAAGAGAGGGTTTTCTTTCTTCTCCTAGAGTAGGTAAACTGAGGTTTAATAGCATCTATTGAAGGAACTTGAGAAGCAGTCAGTAGAGACTAAGAAGGTGTAGAAATCATACGAGTTGGACCAAGAGCAATTTGGTATAGAGTACCAATACTGATTTCAAGGATTGTAGGATAAGTTCTCCCAACTACATGCCTAAAATCAACCCCTTTCTTAGGCAGAAAAAATTCAAGTTCAGCCACTAATTTCTTCTTATGTGCCATGTTAGAAAAATCATGGTAGCAGGTAGTTTCTAAGGGCTCTTGAATTTTTATGCTAGGTTGCTTACTGAGTCTATTTAGTAAAACTTGATTTCTCCTTCATAGTAATGTAGCTTGTAATTGTAGGGCTATATGTAATGCACATTTCTTAGAAGCCCTAGTATTCACAGAAGTGCTCAAAAATTGACTAACATAAGCCTCATAAATTGATTTAAATTGAGGTTCTAAGGAATTAACTTTAGTAATAAATATTCTTCATCATCTAAGGAAGAATCCTTAGAAACCCTAGTAGTAAAAGAAGGTGTCAGACTACTCTGTGATAAACGTGTAGACTTGGTCTTCTGTTTCTTATTGTCATTTGAAGTGTTGGTTGATGCTCTTTTCGAGGCTCGCTTTTTAGTTTTCAATGTCTTCCTATTATTGTTAGATGAACGTACTGAATGAAATTTTCTAAGAACAAAGAGTTGTTTTTTCAAATAGAGTAAGCAAGTGACAATGTTTGAAGTGCCATAGACTAATTCAATATCCTCAACTTCTTCTTCGATAGAAAGAATCAATTGAACTCTTCCAAGAGAGAGATCTGCCATATCTATTTGAAGTTTTTGTTCCATGATTTGAATATGTTGTTCTTGTTCTTGCTAAGAAAGGCCAAAAAAACGTCCAGACTTAGCTATTCAAGAAGATTGGAGATGGTGCAAAAAATAGAGCAAACAAAGGGTTTGAGTATCAGAAGGTTGAGACAAAGTGAGAAGATAACCCTCCCAAACCACATAAAATATCAAAAAGTTCTAGAAATTGGTGAGTTAGAGTCCTAACTTACCGAAAGAAAAGAATTTTTGGATAGTTATAGGGCTAATTGTTCGAAAAGAACTAAAGGAATAGACTAATTCTCTGATGACTACAGATACTCTTCCAAGTAAACTAATTTCTCCCCCTAGATATGTGCCAACCAAATTAAGATAATAGAGATGAAAATAGAGAAAATCAGGAAAATAAAAAAAAATTAGAAACTCCCCCTATTTAAATGAAAAAAATGAACAAATAAGAAAATGGTGTTTTGTTTCTTTTTTTTTTTTTAAATTTTTCTATTGAGGTGCTATAGAATAGAAAGAACATTAAGGATATATATATATATATAAATATATTGAAGTCTTTTTAATTGTTAAATTTTTCATGTGTATTATGTTTTTATTTTTGTGAAGATTACTAAAGAAGTCAAGTCTCCACAATATGGTTAAATTGCACACTTCACTTAGCATAAAGACTTGATCCTATGGTTCACCTTATTAACCTTAATAACTAGTTTTCATAAACTGCAATGCTATAACTTAATGTTTTAGAATAAAAAAACTCAAAATTATTTAATATGCTCTCTCCAGCCAATTTGAAAAATCCATGAAGCAACCCTAAGGTATATTCTCCCTTAACAATGTCTGTTATGTAGATAACTAAGAGAAAAAGAAGAAACTTGGAGAAATATGTATTTGTTAGTACTACATAGCCATAATTTGGGTTTTTCATCCCCTTTTGTTTTTTTTTTGTAGTTGGTCGCTCTTTGCAACTAACATTCCATTTTTTTTAAAATTTGGAAAACATGTTGACAGTATTGAAAATAAAAGAGTGTAGAAAGTTAAAAACATTTGGACAAAGTTAGGTTAAATATCTTGTGTCTTATTGCTTCCAACCACTTTTCCTTGTTTTTCACCCTAACATATTAAATTCCTCTAAATTTTCCAATCATGTAACATTCAATCTAGCAAAGAGGAATACAATGACTGAATTAATAAGGTAACTTGGCTATTTTTCAGATTTAGATCTCCATTCTAAGTGTTATGTGAGCATTATTCTATTTGTGCTTTAGCCTTCAGTAATTTTTTTTTTAATTTTGAAAAATATTTTGAAAGAGGAAAATAAGTAAACAAAAGTAACAATTTAGTAATTATTCTCAAAAAATAGCTAAATTAAAGTAAATCATCAAAATAACTCAATATGAAACAATAATAGAAATAAGATGGTGTAAAATTCATTTTGAATGCAGAAGATAAAAGATAGAAGGTAATGTTTAGAAATCATTAAGGCAACATATTCCTAAATCTCTTCTCAATTTAATGAACTATTTTTCTTCAAGAGGCTTTGTGAAAGTATCTACCAACTACTCATGAGTAGAAACAAAATTCAACTCAATATTATCCTTCATAACATTATCTCTCAAAAAATGGTGTCTTATCTCAATATGTTTTGCCCGAGAGTGTAGCACAGGATTCTTTGACAAACTAATTGCACTATTACTATCACAATTAATAGGAGTTTTTCCATATATAATTTCATAATCTTTCATAGTTTGTTTCATCTAGAGAATTTGTGCACAACATAGGACAACAACATATTCAGCTTTAGTAGTTGATAAAGCAATACAATTCTACTTCTTACTAAACCATGAAATTAATGAACTACCAAACAGTTGGCAAGTTCTACTATTACTCTTTCTATTAGAGTTGTATCCAGCATAATCAACATCACTATATCCAATTAGATCCAAGCTACTATCCTTGAAATACATTAAACCAAAATTTGAAGTTCCTTGTAGGTATTTCATTATCCTTTTCATTGTAGATAGGTGATATTCTTTTGGTTGAGCTTGAAAACAAGCACAAGTACAAACACTGAACATGATATCAGGTCTAGAAGCTGTTAAATAAAGAAGGGAACCTATCATTCCTCTATATTTTGTAATATCAACAATTGGTCCAGATTCATCTTTATCCAATTTAATTAATGAACTCATAGGAGTACCTAAGGACTTGCAATTACTCATTCCAAATTTTTCTAAAAGTTGCTTTATATATTATTTTTGATACACAAAAATTCCTTTCTCAACTTGTTTAATCTGCAATCCTAAAAAGAATGTCAGCTCACTCATTAAACTCATCTCAAACTGATTCTTCATCTGTTATGCAAACTTATTATTTAAAACCTCATTAGTTGCTCCAAAATGATATCATCAACATAAATTTGAACAACTAGCAGACCTAGATAATTTTTCTTAAAGAATAAGGTATTATCAACCTTACCAATAGAAAAACCATTATCTAATAGAAAAGATTTCAGCCTATCATACCAAGCTCTCGAAGTTTGTTTCAAACCATACAGGGCCTTCTTCAGTTTGAAAACATGCTCAAGATAATCTACATCTGCAAAACCAGGTGGTTGCCTAACATATACTTCCTCTTTAATTAAACCATTTAGAAATGCACTTTTGACATCCATTTGATATAGTTTAAAATTCATATGAGCAGCAAAAACCAAAAATATTCTAATTGATTCTAATCTAGCTATAGGAGCAAAAGTTTCTTCAAAATCTATTCCCTCCTGCTAATTATACCTTTGGCTACTAATCTAGCCTTATTTATAATTACATGCCCCAATTCATCAGATTTATTCTTCAATACCCATTTAGTGCCTATAATTGAATGATCTTGGGGTTTAGGAACTAAATCTCATACTTTATTTCTTCTAAACTGATTAAGTTCTTCCTACATGACACTAATCTAAAATTCGTCATGGAATGCCTCATCAATATTCTTAGGTTCTATTTTAGATAGAAATGCATAACACACGAATACATTGATATTAGATCTTGTTTGTACACCTTTTGAAATATAACTAATAATAAACTCCTTAGGGTGTTGAGGCAAAAATTTATGAGACATAGAGTTATCATTTCTTTCTTGACCCATGGTACTAGATTCTTCAATATTTAATTCATCACATTCATCTTCAAAAGTACCAATAATTTCTCTTGAATTACTACATTGATTCTTCAATAGCTAAGGAAATTTTGTTATAAACTCTATAAGCCTTGCTTCTTGAAGAATATCCCAAAAATATACCTTCATCATATTCTGCTTCAAATTTATCTTTATTCTCCTTTGTATTCAGAATAAAACATTTAGATCCAAAAGCTTTAAAATAATGAACTTTAGGAATTCTTCCCATCCATAGTACAAAAGGAGTCTTCTCTAATTCTCTTCTTACAAAAAAGGATACAAATAAAATTTTTGAAAAGGATTCCTGTAAAATTATAGACATGCATACAAATGAAATTTTATTTACTACATATAAGAAATGATCCATTTGTATTATGAACTTGCCTTCTGATATTATTAAAGATGATGCTTGCTTAATTGTAAAATTGGATGAAGTTATTTGATGGTATATAAGGCTAGGACACTTAAACTTAAAATTATTACAAAAATTGTCTAAAAAGAATCTAGTTAAAGGTTTACCTAGTATTAATTTCTCAAAAGAGGTTATGTGTGATGCATGTTGTTTTGGGATTTGTTAACTTCTGTTTTTACTTGTTTAATTTGTCTTTATACTTATATCAATAATTACTTTTAGAAGTAAACTAACAACCTTTCACATAAATTAGATATTAATTCCAATTTGTATTTTAACTGCAACTGCACAATGTATATTGTATTTGTGTGCAAGTACAGGTCGATCCACAAAGATTTGAGTAAGAATTGTGTATTGTCCCGATTTTTATATTGGAGTTTATGTGTGTTCAGTTAAGCACTTCGTTGAGTTACGGTTAACACAACGGACCTAGTTTGTTGAGTTATGGATAACTCAACGGACTAACTTCATAGACTTAAGTTAACTCCACGAGCCTATCTTTCTAGTTTAATACTGTTATTTACAGAGGAATTCGACCAACCATTGGGCGGTTCCATAGATTGTAAATAACATCATTTAAGCTCTTTAATGCTAGTTAAGATTAGATTTATCATTAAGCAACACTAACATTCAAATATTTCAAACAGTAACCATTAAAATCTTTAAGTATCTGGAACAAATCAATTTCAGTAAATTGTAAAACTATTATCTATTTTCGGAATAAAACAAACATAAAACATTCACAATACTAACAATGATAACATTAATCACGATACAAAACAAACAATACAACACTTTAATACTAAATGTAAACACAGATAAGTTGTTGTTTTTGGTATTTTTGTTTTGATATGTTCCTGAAGATGAATGAAAAGGTGAAATGTAAAAATCTCTATCGATAGTAAAAACTTATGTCACTACATGCGATGCGATTACACCACTGAAAACTTAATCACTTACAATCTTGTCTCCTCTCCCTATAAAATCACGAGTCCAAAATTATAAGATGATCTCCTCTTCAACATATTGGCATCAACCCGAAACCAAGGCTAGAAGCTTTACGATCTCTTGAGATATGAGTCGGTGCTTGGTGAAAATGGCTTCCCTTCCCACGACGCGATCACTCCTCACAATGGTTGTCAGACATCGTGTTTGGCTCGGAATCGACCTGACATCAAAAAAGTATCCTCAGAGACCTTTGATGGTTGGCGATTATGGTGGTGGTGTGGAGCTTTAGGGAACTTTTGACGCTGCTTGTAGTTAGCGTGGTTCTCCACACTCCTTTTTCACACACTTTTTCTTTGTCTTTTATATTTCTTACAGTAGTAACTGCTCCTACTTAAATGATCGGTTGAATTTCCTTCATTCATATCAACGATGGTGATTTCTTCTTCCTTCCACAAGTGAATACCTACGTGATATGTGCAATCGTGGTTTTCCTTCGAATGTCTTGTTTTTGTAACCGCTACAGTGGCATATTAGAAAATATATGGTCCGTGGAGTTACAGATAACTCAACGGACTTCGTTGATTTAACTATAAAGCACGTGCAATAAAGAAATAAGCTGCTAACATAACGCATTACCTTAGTATACATTCATGTAGCTCAACATGTATAGTTATGCTAACTTAACGAGTCAAACATGTGCATCTCACGTGATATACTAAAATATTTAAATTTAACACGTGCATAATTCTAACTTAACAAGTTCAGATATTTTGGATACTTACGAACCTAACTATTTGATGCCCAGATGCATTTCAGATAGTTAATAGATAACTTACCAAAAATCACTTAAGTCATGCATTAAGGTTTCAACACATGTACTCTAGGAAATAATAAAATTTCTTTTAAAACATACTATCCAGTACATGCAATATAACTCTCCGAAATAATAGAAAATTTGGATACTTAAAAATTTCATAGCCTGCAATCCACCGACAGTTCAGAAATGTACTAAATTAACATTAATACCCTGAAATTATGTAGATTCTTTCATTAAAGCATATAATAGTGCAATTATAACATAATGGCTTAATTCTTATATGATAAGCTAAATATTATGCAATTAACCATCATTTAACCCTTAATATTATGCACTTTTTCATTCTAAACACTTCCCCCATACTTAAATTTTGCTAGTCCCTTAGCAAACTAAGATCTAACAAGTTGGTCTTTCAAAAGTACTAGAATTAATTCTTTCTTTTGTTCTTCTTCAAAATAATAAATTAGATTACTATATAGATATTCTGTATTTTTCAGTAATCTATTTTAACTTTGTTTTCTCCTCTTAAACCTGTAAATATATTTAAAACATATGTAAATTACATACAAAATATATTAGCATCACATAGGTGTTAATTATATTATCATTTTTTCTTCTTTTCAACATCTGTCATCTTGAATTTTCCAATATGATTTCCAAAATAAATTTTGACAACATACGAATCAAAACACAATCCAATTCAATATGATTAAGACAAGTAGAATAAAGAATTGTATCTCATATAAACAACTTCAAAAGTCTATTCTAGATTCATACTTCAGTAATCTTAGATAACAAAAAATATATTCGATTCAAAAGATATCTGTATTTCACAAAACACTTATATCTTTTCAAAACAGTATATGCATATTTGTACTTTAAAAGTTAATTTGACAAGCTTGAATCATACAAGAGCTTTCTAATGTACCCATGTATTGAGCTTTCAATCAACAATCCCAAATCTAATCAGGACCTTAGGTTGCTAGATTTAAAGAGTTCTTTTCAGGTAAATAATCCCTACATACCATTCTGCTCAAGTACAAAAGGCTCGTGATCAAACAAGTCAATAAACTCTCAAAGTTTTTCTCTTTTCTTTTCTTTTTTTTTCTTCTTTTTTTATCTTCTCTTTTTTTCTTTTTTCTTTTTCAAAACAAACAAAATATATACATATTTCATTAAAATAGATGCAATAAAACACAAATCTCTATTATTTACTAAAAATATGAATCCATATCAATAAGCTTATACTTTTTCTATAGTTTAATAAGATTTACACATAAATCATTCTACAAGTTTAATCAATCAAATTAAATGTATACTTGATCATATGCATCTCATTTAATCTAAAATCAACATTTCAGCTCTTCCAGGATTTCAAATAATTTACTAAGTTTGAGTTAAGCATTCTAATTTTTGTAAAATCGTGAAACTGTTAAACTCATAAAATTCAGCAAAAACATAAAATACTATATCTAAATTTGTATGAATAGTAAAATTCTGTAGCATCTTATATAGGATTATAAATATAATATTCAAGTAGTTACAGTTCCTAAAATTTTACAATCTCAATTATCGGACAGTTACAGCAAATTCATAAAAATTTTCATTTTCCATAGAACTTTGCAGTACCATTCTAATTCCTTTAATTAACAAAATTACATAGCTGTTACTTTAATTACCTCCCCCCCATACCTACATTTTGCATTGTCCTCAATGTAAAAGATTTTACAATAAATACAATAATTGTAGCAGACATGAATATTGTTTCGTTGACTTAGCACCTAACTCAACGAACTTAATTCATTGAGTTAATGAATAACTCTACAAACTGAGTTTAAATGTAAATTCAGGATAAGTAATCAATTACATACCTTGTTCTTTTGTATCTCCTTCCATATCTTTTGATTTTTGATTCAGAAAACTTTTCATTCATAAATAAAAGCAGAATATATAACAAAATAAAAAAACAAAAATTGCTAATTCAATGTCTTGTGTGGAACCCAGGCTCCTATGCCTTTAGTGGCTCACAAGTAAGCCAGTTGGTTTCCTAGAACAGATACCAACAAGCTAGATTGATATTTTATTTCTTTTTCTTTCTTTCTTATAAAAAAAAATAAAACTAAAATTTTTTTTTCTTTTTTTTTTTTAAAAATAAATGCAAAATACACACAACATTAAAAGCACAGAATCACAATTTAAGAACATGATTGAAAAGTAGTTACAAATGGAATAAACGTGTCAGTCCATGCAAACTTTTTAGGCATAATTATTCTTGCTATTAATTTTGTTTTAATGCAGTTTGCTTTCCTTTTTATCTTGTAAACTTGTAGTATGTTATCAATACTAAATATAAGTATATTTCCATTAATGAAATGAAATGCAGAAAGGGATCCTCTTCTATTCCAAGATAATGTAGCTGTTTCTATTTCTATATCTATTTCAACATATTCCTCTTCACACTTCCATTCATTTAGGTCTTTTATAATTCATATTTGAAATTTCCTCAATTCATCCCACCATCTTATTAGACATAAAGTAGGATCATCATATTCATTATACCACATTCCTAATTGAATTTTATCATATTCTAAAGACGGTGGTTTAGCTATATCACTCGGTATAGGTAATATTTCTATAAAATCATCATAACTGTCTATGCTTACTATGTATAAATCAGATTTAAATGCAACTTATATATTTGTGACTAGATATATATATCCATCAAGTATGACATGCATGTTGTTAATTAAAGTTTTCTGTCCTAGATATATCATAGTATTTTCAATCCAAGATCTATTCAGAAAATTATACACACTTAAGCATAAATCTTCATCCCAATTTCCAGTTGGTCTCCAATAATATAATTTTTTAGGAATGGCCAAATTTTTATCAGAAAATGTTAAAGTTGACCCATAATTTTCAGTTGGTACTTCATATCTATTAGGCCTTCCTATATTCCATTCTTCTTTAGTGATAGGATTTCTAATCAAAATGTCAAGTAACAGAATTGCATACCTTGGTTTGGTTCTGTAAATAATTAATCCTTCATCCATCCCCATAATATGATCTATTCCTTCTAATGTATTGGGTGGAATTCTAGCAGTTTCTTCCATATTCAGATATTCATAGCTGATTGAACTACGATTAAATGACTTCCATAAAAATCCATCTCTAATCTTAGTCATTTTTGTAGCTTGTTGTCCATGAAAATATTTTTCTCTAATACAGTCTTTAATTTCTTTTGATACACAACACAATCTACATAGATCTTTAGTTGATAGGTTACTTAGTACTTCCCTATATGCATCTAGTGATAATTTCATCAATTCCATCTGTTGTGATTCTGTATAATATAAACAAAAATTTAATGAAGACAAAATTAACATAGCTACTTACACACCCTCATGGAGTTAGGTCATAAATCAATGGACTAAGTTCATTGAGTTAAGTAATAACTCTACGATACTACTAACTATAATTAAACTTACATTTTTTTTCTTTTTATATTTTTCTACTTACTATATTATACATAGTTACTTCAGTTATACTACTTCATTCAGCTACCCTCCCAGAGGAGGTATTGTTTTCATTAACAATTCTATTGACAAGGTTAGGTATTACTTGCATTGGCAATCCTCCAATAGGTCTAACTTCCATTAATTCCTTCTGTCCAAGGGGAATATTTCTACTCATATTTTGATTTTGAATTGCAGCATTTCCAAATACAAGATCTAAACGATTGTTTAATTGTTGGATTATCTTTTCTAATTTCTCTATTCTAGATCCTTGTTCAATTAATGCTTCATAACTTATATTTTTGTCATTTATATTTTCTCCTCCTTGGAAATTGTTGTTTCTCCAAGATAAATTCGGGTGATTTCTCCAATTAGGGTTATAAGAATTTCCAAAGTTATCTTTCTGGTTTCTAGCATAAATAATATCTAAATCATTAACGTTTACATTCTTTTTTGCTAGCTTTTGATTTAATGATAACTCTTCTATTTTCTTTGTTAATTCAATTAATTTAACTTCAAGCATAGTACTTGAATCTATTTCATGCATTCCCCTTGGTAATATTCTTTTATCTATAATAGCTTCAACCGAGTTTTCCCACTATGCACTTCTTTTTGCAAAGTTCTCTAAATATGCCCATGCTTCTTCACTACACAATTTTAAAAATCCATTCTGACAAGTAGATTCTAATAAAGATTTCGTTGAAACATCTATGCCTTCATAAATTATACCTATTAATTGTGCTTTACTCATTGCATGATATGGACATTGAGTCAGAAATCTTTAAATCTTTCAAAATATTTCCAGAATGATTCTTCCTATTTTTGGCTACACATTAATATTTCCTTTTTCTTTTTAATCGTTTGATGTGTTGGATAATATTTTTCTAGAAAAACAGAGCAAAATTCAATCCATGTAGAAATTGATTCAGGCGACAAAGTATACAACTATCTCTTAGCTATGTCTTTTAAAGAAAAATTGATATATCTAAGTTTAATAGCATCTATACTCATGTTCAGCATTTTCATCATTTAACAAACTTCGTTAAATTCTCTAAGGAAATAATAGGCATCTTCTATTTCTAATTCATGAAAATGTGAAAATTGACTAATATAATTAGATTTCAATTCAAACATATCTCCCTCAAAGTTTGGTAATCGAATGCATGAAGGTTCATCAACTAATTCAAGATACAAAATTTTCCCTAAGGGTTTTTCTACTAGTGTAGCTATATTGTTAGGAATTTTGTTTTGATGATATATGCTTTATTAAAGTTTTTAAATAAGTCTAAATAATATTCTCTAAGTATAATAGTTAATAGATTATCGAAAAGTTTCATTTTTATGTCGGATACGTTAAGTTTTCCAAAGGGTTAGATTTTTGATAGTTAAACTTTCAGATAATTAACATTTTGTTTTTGTCGAATTGTTTATGTTAAAAACTCGTATAGTTAAGTTATCTACACGTGTGTTTTTAATGTTTTAAGTTGTCACGTGTTTTCCATGTGCGTTCGTTAATGAAAATCAAATAGTTAGATAACTGTTTGAGTTTTTATACGCATGGATAGATAAGTCTTTGAGTTTTATAAAATGACTAACAAATAGATAAGTTTGCTATGTTTAGTTGTGTTTTGCAAGTGCAAAAACTCAAAGAGTTACATAGAAGTATTCGAGTTTTTACAAGACTTAAAGGATAAGTGTTCAACTAAATCGAAGACTTAGAAGATATTCTACAAGACTCTAGGAAGATAAAGTCTCGGTGAATCTACGAGTGGAGATCATGGAAATTCAAAATGATAGTGGAGAAAGTGGAACTCAAAAAGATAGTAATTTGGATTAAAGAAAAAATTAGTACGTGGATTATAGATTGTGGATTAAGTGGATGAACATACTAAACGTGAAAACATAGTTCGACTACTAATAGAGAGTACGAGCTACATTACAACAAGAGGATCCCAATCTTGGAAACCAAGTCTGAATATTCAATTTGTATCCCTAACGGAAAAGTTAAGTTTGAATATTCATATTCTGAAAAATTCTCCAACATCAGAAGAGGTTCGAAATTCCAAGCTATTACGAATTTTGTTTTGATGATATATGGTTTTTGGAAAAATAAAATGACTAACTTTTTGAAATCCATGGATGTGAAGGTATGGAGAACAGTGGTTCGTGGTATACAGCTTCCAGATGTTCCTGAAGACATGTGGAATGATGAAGATGAGAAGAAAATTCAAATAGATGCAAGAGGAATGAATGCACTAACTTGTGCAATCACTGCTGATATATACAACAAGATTTTTTCCTGTTCTACTGCACATGAAGCTTGGCGTGCATTAGAAATTACTTATGAGGGAACAAATGAAGTAAAGGATACAAAAATCAATATCCTACTAAGGAAATATGAAATGTTTAAAATGAAAGAGAATGAGAGTATCACTGATCTCATATCTCATTTCATTGAGATCATAAATGGACTAAAGAATCTCATGAAAGAATTTCCCATGAAAGAACAAGTTATCAAAGTCTTGAGAAGCCTGAATAAAGATTGGAAAGCTAAGGCTACTTCCCTACAAGATTCAAAGGATATGAGGACTTTTACTCTTGAAGATCTCACTAGCAATTTGTTAGCCTATGAGACTCAACTGAAAGATTGGAAAGAAGAGGAAGGAGAATCCTCAACGAAAGTTGAAAAGAAAAAAGAGCTGGCACTGAAAGCTCAACATCCATCTAAGGAGTCTGTTAATGAGTTTCCAGAAGAATTGGCCTGTGTTATCAGAAAATTCTAGAAGAAAGGAAAAAGTCATGGTAAAGGGAAGCAATCTACTACAAAATGCTTCAACTGCAATAGATATGGGCATTTTCAGAGTCAATGCACATATCAAAAGAAGGATGAAAGAAAGAATTTTGACAAGAAGAAATCGCATGGAAAACAAAAATTTCATCAAAGAATATTTAATCAAGGAAGGAAGAAAGCATTCCAAGTTACTTGGGATGATTCTACAAAATCTGAAGCATCTGAGGGTACTAGTACTAATGGTACACAGACTGAGTCTGAGTCTAGAGAGCTAGCCAATGTCTGCTTTATGGCTAACACTAATGAGGTACATCCTGATTCTAATATAGCTGAGGAAATTATTTTTGATAATGATTCTGATGTATCTAATATAAATAAAGATGATTATAATGAATTATTGGAAGAACAGAAAAATGTTAGTTTGGAAAATTCTATGTAAAAAAGGAAATTATCAAATAGTAATAAAACTACTGCTAAGTTAGAAAAGGAAATTGCAGCATTAAAAACTGAAAATTCTACATTGAAGAAGAATAAATTTGTTGCTGATAGTTCTAATATGCATGATAAAATTTCTGAACTTGAAAAATATAATTCAAAACTTATTAAAGATCTGAAGGATAAATTTTTAGAAAACAAAAGGCTACAAGATGAATTTGAAAAATTGAATGAAAAATTTAAAAATCAATATGTAGAAAAATCTAGTTCTAATTCTGATATAGAAAAATTAGAACAAGAAATTGGTAGACTGAAATTTAAACTAGGAGCATTTACCAAAGGAGATAAGAAACTAACGAATATTATTAATAGTTATAAAGTCTTTGGTGATAGAACTGGTATAGATTTCAACTATGAACCACCAAAAACATATGCTTCTATTAACTTTTCAAATAACTATAAAATGGATTATGGAAATGGCTATTTGAAAACAATTAATAAAGAGAAAGTTATCTATGTGTTAAAAAGAAATACTATTAATCGAAATAACACATAGATTTCAAAACATAATAGATTTCAAATATTCTCCATTGACAAAAATGGACCCAAGAAAATATGGGTTCCAAAGGATGTGATTATGACTGTCCTTGTAGGTCAAAACTAAAAGATCACGATGGGTGATGGACAATGGTGCTTCAAAGCATATGACTGGAGATAAATTTGTCCTAAAAGACTTGAAGATGATGAATGGAGGAAATGTCAGATTTGGTAATGATTAGAAAGCTAAGATTATTGGTATCGAATCTATTTATGTAAATGATAAAATGGTTATAGATAATGTCTTACTAGTTGAAAATTTAGAACATAATTTAATTAGTATTACTCAGTTAGAAGATAAAGGTTATATGGTTTTGTTTAAATCTAAGAAATGCCTTGTTATTGATGAAAACTCTAATGAAGTTAAATTTACTACTCATAGAAGAAATGATGTATGCTTTCTAAATTTACTTGCTAATGTTTCTTCAACTGATTCCTGTTTAATTGCAAATAATTTAGACAATGCATGGTTATGACATCGTAGACTAGGTCATATTCATATGAAGCAGCTAGATAAGTTAGCTAAGAAGAACCTAGTAGATGGTTTACCAAATTTAAAATTTAAAAAGGATAAAATTTGTGATGCATGTGAATTGGGAAAATAGAAGAAGAGTTCTTTTAAATCAGGAAAGCAAATTATATCAAGAAGAATTTTGGAATTAATTCACATGGATTTATTTAGCCCTACTAGAACAAAAAGTTTAGGTGGTAAGAGGTATGTATTTGTTCTAGTTGATGATTTTTCAAGATATAATCGGGTAATATTTCTTAGACATAAGAGTGAAGTATTTGAGGAGTTTAAAATATTTCTGAATTTGGTTCAAAATGAAAAGCAATTGTAAGTTTAGGAAATTAAGAGTGATCAAGGAGGTGAATTTGAAAATGAAAATACGGAAAAACTTTGCCAAGATCTAGGAATAGAACATAGATTTGCCTTTCCTAGAGTCCTTTCTCAGAATGGAGTTGTAGAGAGAAAGAATAGATCTCTTCAAGAAATGGCTAGAACTATGCTGAATGAAAACAAGGTTGCTTATTATTTTTGGGCTGAGGTAGTTAGTACTACATGCTATATTTTAAATAGAGTAACCGTAAGAAGAGATTTCAATAAGACTCCTTTTGAACTATGGATGGGAAGAATTCCTAAAGTTCATTATTTTAAAGCTTTTGGATCTAAATGTTTTATTCTGAATACAAAGGAGAATAAAGATAAATTTGAAGCAAAATCTAATGAAGGAATATTTTTGGGATATTCTTTTAGAAGTAAAGCATATAGAATTTATAACAAAATTTCTTTGGCTGTGGAAGAATCTATACATGTAAATTTTGATGAAGAGCCAAGTAATGTTTCAAAAGAAATTATTGATACTTCAGATTATGATTGTGATGAACCAAATACAGGGGAATCTAGTGCCATGGGTCAAGAAAGAAATGATAATCCTTTTACTCATAAATTTTTGCCTCTAACACCTTAGGGAGTTTATTATTGGTGATATTTCTAAAGGTGTGCAAACAAGATCTAGGATTAATGTTTCTAGGTGTTATGCATTTCTATCTATAATAGAACCTAAAAACAATGATGAGGTATTAAATGATGAATTTTGGATTAGTGCCATGCAGGAAGAACTTAATCAATTTAGAAGAAATAAAGTTTGGGACTTAGTTCCTAAACCTCTAGATCATTCAATTATTGGCACTAAATGGATATTTAAGAATAAATCTAATGAATCAGGACAAGTAATTAGAAATAAGGCTAGACTAGTAGCTAAAGGGTATAACCAACAGGAGGGAATAGATTTTGAAGAAACCTTTGCACTTGTAGCTAGATTAGAATCTATTAGAATTTTTCTAGCTTTTGCTGCACATATGAATTTTAAACTATATCAAATGGATGTTAAAAGTGCATTTTTAAATGGTTTCATTAAAGAAGAAGTTTTTGTTAGGCAACCACCTAGTTTTGCTGATGTTGATTTTCCTAAGTATGTTTACAAACTGAAGAAGGCTTTGTATGGGTTGAAACAAGCTCCAAGAGCATGATATGATAGGCTAAAATCTTTTCTGTTAGATAATGGTTTTTTTATTGGTAAGGTTGACAATACCTTGTTCTTTAAGAAAAATCATCTAGGTTTGTTAGTTGTTTAGATTTATGTAGATGATATCATTTTTGGAGCAACTAATGAGATCTTAAGTAATAAGTTTGCAGATTAGATGAAAAATCAGTTTGAGATGAGTTTAATGGGTGAGTTGACTTTCTTTCTGGGATTGCAGATTAAACAAGTTGAAAAAGGAATTTTTGTATATCAAGAGAAATATACAAAGCAACTTTTAGAAAAATTTGGAATGAGTAACTACAAGTCATCAGGCACTCCTATGAGTTCATCAATTAAATTAGATAAAGATGAATCTGGACTAGCTGTTGATATTACTAAATATAGAGGAATGATAGGTTCTCTTCTTTATTTAACTACATCCAGACCTGATATCATGTTCAGTGTTTGTGTCTGTGCTCGTTTTCAAGCTCAACCAAAAGAATCTCACCTATCTATAGTTAAAAGGATAATGAAATGCCTACAAGGAACTTCAAAGTTTGGTTTAATGTATTTCAAATATAGTAGTTTGGATTTAATTGGATACAGTGATGCTGATTATGCTAGATGCAAATCTGATAGAAAGAGTACTAGTGGAACTTGCCAACTATTTGGTAGTTCATTAATTTCATGGTTCAGTAAGAAGTAGAATTGTGTTGCCCTATCAACTACTGAAGTTGAATATGTTGCTGTTGCCCTATGTTGTGCACAAATTCTTTGGATAAAACAAACTATGAAAGATTATGGAATTACATTTGGAAAAACTCCTATTAATTGTGACAGCAATAGTGCAATAAGTTTGTCAAAGAACCTTGTGTTGCACTCTCAAGCAAAACATATTGAGATAAGACACCATTTTTTGAGAGATAATGTTATGAAGGATAACATTGAGCTGAATTTTGTTTCTACTCATAAGCAGTTGGCAGATATTTTCACTAAGCCTCTTGAAGAAAAATAGTTTATCAAATTGAGAAGAGATTTAGAAATATGCTACCTAAATGATTTTTAGCTTTACCTACTATCTTTTATCTTCTATTTCTTTTATATTTTCTTCACCATCTCATTTTCTATTATCTGTTTTGATTATATTGAGTTATTTTGATAATCTATTTTAGTTTAATCCTTATGTTGAGTTATTTCTTGAGCATACTTACAATTTTTTTTCAAACCTTAAAGCAACAACAAAACTGTCAACTATCTTCATGGGATTTTCTACTGAGTTTATAAGTTACAATGATTTATTACATCTATATTAAAATCAACTCAAGTTAATTCAACAAAATTACTAAAGGCTTCTACTCCACAAATAGAATAATGCCCACATGACACTTAGAATGGGGATCTAAATCCGAAAAATAGCAAAATTACCTTAATTAATTCAGTGATTGTATGCCTATTTGCTAGACTGAATGTTTCTTGATTAGAAAATTTAGAGGTGTTTAATATGTAAGGGTGAAAAACAAGGAAAAGTGGTTGGAAGCAATAAGACTCAAGATATTTAACCTACCCTTGTCCAAATGTTTTTAACTTTCTACACTTTCCCATTTTCAGTACTATCAAAGTGATTGCCATTATCAAAAAAAAAAAAAGGAATGTTGGTTGCAAAGAGCAACCAACACCAATATTGCTTAAATAAATAAATAAAAACCTCCGATTATGGCTATGTAGTACTAACAATTTCATAATTCTCCAAGATCTTCTTTATCTCTTAGTTAATTACGTAATAGACATGGTTAAGGGAAAATATACCTTGGGGTTGCTTCATAGAAATTTCAAACTGGCCGGAGAGAACATATTAAATGTATCTGAATTTTTCTATTCTAAAAACATTAAGTTCTAGCACTGAAGTTTATAAAACCTGATTTCTTTAAAGTTAATAAGGTGAACCATAGGATCAAGTCCTTATGCTAAGTGAAATGTGTTATTTATCTTAATGTGGAGCCTTGAATAATTCAGTAATTCTCCAATAATTAAAATCTAAATAATAATAAAAAAACAAAATATAAAAAATCAAAACATTATAACAATACAAATACCTCAACCAAAATATTTTTGATTTCTTTTATTCATATATTCAAGGGGAGTTTATTCTTTTTGATCTGTCTGATTTTCTCCATTTTAATTTTTTTAGTCAGCATATTTTTAGAGGGAGTTATTTTTTTACCTAAGGGTGTTGGCAGTCGTCGGAGAGTTAGTTTCTTTGTCTTAAGGGTTTTTCAGACAACTATGTTATAACTATCCGAAAACTTCTTAGTTTTCGGCAAGTTACTGTCTTGTGCCTTATTTCTTTTTCGGACAGTTATCTTATAACTATTTGAAAATTCTTTTCTTTCAATAAGTTAGGCCTCTAACTCACCAATCTCTAGAACTTTCCGATTTTTATATCTGCTTTCGGAGGGCTATCTTCTCATTTTGTCTTAACCTTCTGACTCTCAAATCCTTCGTTTGTTTCATCCCTTTTTCACGCCTTCTCCTTCATGGCTTCATCTGGTCATTTCTCTGCCCTCTCTCTGCAAGAGCAAGAATAGCAGATTCACAGAATGGAATAGGATCTCCAGACAGGTATGGAGACTCTTTCTCCTAAACAAGTTCAACAAATTATTTCTACCGAAGAAGAGGTTATAGATATTGAGTCAGTCTATGGCACTTCAGAAATAGTTACTTGGTTATTATGTTTGGAAAAACAGTTGTCTGTTCTTTGTAAATTTTGTCCTATTTCCACTGGTACTAAAAGTAGAAAACAGTTGAAAACCAAGAAGCATTCCTCAAGAAAATACATCAAAACTTCCACTAGTCATAAGAAACTGAAAACCTCTTCTACCCGTGATTCACAAAGCAGTAAAATAGATTGTGTTGATTCGAGGGTTTCTAAGGATTCTTCTTCGGATGATGAAGACATATTTACTGCCAAAGTGAACTCTTTAGAACCTCAATTTAAATCTGTTTATGAGGCTTATGTTAGCCAATTTTTGAATGCTTCTAAGGATTCTAGAGCATCTAAAAAAATGAGCACTGCATATGACCCTACATTTACAAGATACTCTAGTTAGGAGGAGAACTCAAGCATTATTGCATAAACTCAGTGAGCAACCAGGAATTAAGATTTAACACAAGGTCTTAAATGACTTCTGTTAATAACATAACAAGCTGTATTCACTACTTTAGTCCAAAGATTTTGAGGTAACTTATGTTCATTCAACATAATTCTGGCCATTTCCTGAAGTGATCTATTCTTTCTCTCAACAACACCATTTTGAGACGGTGCTCTTGGAAAAGAAAAACTATGATCAATGTCATGATCTATACAATAATTATCAAATTTAGTACCATAATCACTCCTAAGTTTTTGAACAGAGACACTTTGTTCATTTTAAACAAAATTACAAAATATTTTAAATTTTTCAAAAACTTCTGTCTTAGATGCTAGAAAATATACCCAAGTGTATCTAGAGAAGTCATCTACTAAAACAAATACATACCATTTACCACCAAGACTCATGATTCTTGTTGGTCCAAATAGATTCATATGTATAAGTTCTAAGACTCTCTTGCTTGAAATATCAGTTTTGGATTTAAAAGAGTTTTTATGAAGTTTACCTAACTCACATGCATCACACATAAAGTCCTTTGAGTATTTAATCTTTGGTAAACCACTCATTAAATGTTTTCTAGATAGTTTATGTAACAGTTTCATATTAATATGCCTAATCCTTCTATGCCATAGATATGCATCACTAGTTTTAGCTAGCAAACATGAATTTAAATCAACTGCACCAGAAGGTAAAGATAAAATACACACAAAACCTTTTCTTTTAGCAATAAACTTAATTTCATCTGTATTTTTATCAATAATTTTGCATACATTATCTTTAAACACCACATAATATCCATTTTCAATTAGTTTTATAACACTCAGCAAATTAAATCCTAGGTTTTCTACATATAGTACATTTGAAATAACACAAGTCGAAGTTATTTGAACATTACCCATACCTATGATTTTATCTTTACTTTTGTTTGCAAATGTTACACTTCCATTCATGGTATTTGTAAAATTTTGTAGTAGACTTTTCTGTCTAGTCATGTGACTTGACGCTCCACTGTCCAAGATCCATTTTGATGTTGTTTCCTCCTGCAAAACAAATTAAGAAAAACTTTTTCTTGGTACCCAATGTTGTTGAGGACCAAGTTCATTAAACGCATATTTCTTCTTTTTGTTTAAAAATAGTTTAACATTATCATTTACATTCTTATTAGTTGTAAGTACTATAGACTTATTTTTAACATCATACTTACTTATAGCATTATTGCTCTTATAATCATTCTTTTTGTTTTTAGGTGTAGTATAATCAAGACCAAACCAATTTTTATAATATGTTAATTTATTTTGGTCACACTCATACATTCAATGAGTTCATACCAAGATTTTGTACTAGTATTTGAATTTTTAGTACATACAAAATCTTTTTCTGCACATAAACTTTCAGATAAAGAACATGTAGAATGAGTAATTGGTCTAACACTAGTGTTTTGAATTACATGCTCGGGTTTCTGAATTTCCAATTCACTACAATTGTCTAAAATTTTAGAAACATTAGTAATTGAATTTCTAAAACAAGAAACAAGATTTTTAGAAACATTTATAATCATGTTAGAAGTACATTTTGACAAATCACATTGATTTATATTATTACTACATGATTCATCCCTTGGAGTACCTACTTCTACATATTTATTACCTTGTTTCATGATAAAAGGAATTTTAGTCTTAGATTTACTTGAACTGCAACTAACAAATCCTTTATTGGCTTGAGATTCAGGATATTCAGGATAATCAAATCCTAAGCCAAATTTATATGACACTGTAGGGGTACTGGTTAGTTTGTCTAACTTAGTTTGACTTAAATTCCATTTCTTAATGTTAGAATTTAAATCTAGCTCTCTCAGTTTTAATTTATCTATCTCTAATTCAAGTTCATTTATATTGTTTCTCAACATTTCATTTTTAGATTCTATCTTTAATTTTTCAGCATTTGTATTTTGTATTTGTTCATGCAAGACACATTCATTAAATCTAAATTTATGCAAATCTCTAGCATGATTTTCATTATCACATTTAAACTTTTCTAAAGTAATAGACAAGAAACAATTTTCTTCTTCCACAATGAATAAAGAGTTTCTAATATTCTTATTTTCTAGTTTACAAACTTTAAGTTTTTGTAATAATGCATGATAAGCACATAATAATTCATCAAAGTTAAAATCTGAATGACTTTCAGGATCAGATATTACCTCAGACTCATCTGCCATGAAGCACACATTAGCAACATCTTCTAACTCTTGTTCTCCTTTTGAATGTGAAGATTTTGATGATGATTCCTTAGATTCAGACTCTTCAGACGTGTAATCCCAAGTGACCTTCAAAGCCTTTTTCTTGTAAAACTTTTTCTGAGTTTTCTAAGTCGTCTTCTTCTGATTTGTCCTACTTTGCTTTTCATTTTTCCTTATAGGACAATCTGGAGAAAGATGTCCAGGTTTCTTGTAGTTGTAACATACATACTTTCTGGATGAAGAATTCTTGTCATTTAGTGATTTTGACGTTGAGGGTTTATCATTCTTATTCCTTTGTTGTTTCCTAGCTTTCCATGCTTTTTTGAATTTCCTAGTCAGCAAAATCAAATCCTCGTCAGAATCAGTAGATATATCAGAATCTGAATTAATTTCAAAGGCTATTTCTTTCTTCATTTTTAGTTTGTTGTGACTCAGTGATTCATTTAATTGAACTTCATAAGCTATTAAGTTTCCTATAAGTTCATTCATGGTATAAACATTTAAATCTCGTGATTCCTCAATTGATGTTACTTTCTAAGACCATTTAGAACTTAGGGATTTGAGAATTTTCCTCACCAAATCCTTTTGTTCAAAATTCTTTCCTAAGCATTTTAAAGAGTTTATGATATCAAGAAATTTGGAAAACATCATAGAAATACTTTCGTCTTCATGCATCTTAAAGAGTTCATACTTATGAATCAACATGTTTATTTTAGTCTCTTTAACTTGAGAAGTACCTTCATGTGAAACTTCTAATGCATGCCACACCTCATAAGCAGATTTATATGCTGACACTTTACTAAACTATTCATAACTCAATGCACAAAATAAAATATTTAAGCCCTTAGCATTCAGAGTTTCATTTTCTTTTTCAATAATTGTCCAAGAATTATAAGGGGTAGATAACGGAGTATATGGTTTAGAAATCATGAACCACAACTTATGATCTATACTTTGAAGAAAAATAGTCATCCTATAATTCCAATATTCAAAATGTATTCCATCAAATAAAGGAGGACGATTAAGATTTTGGCCTTCATATAAAGAAAAATTACCATTTTCAGTAGCCATCTTACCTTAGATTTTTCAACCTATTTGATTTTAAACAGTCTAAAAACTTTAAAACAACTTGAGCCTTAAATCAAGAAAGTTAAACATATACTCAAATATTAATTTTTGTTTAAAAACAAGGAAGGTAAAATAAGCAATGATATTAAATAAGTTGGTATCGATTTTATATTAAAGATTATTAACAAAGCTCTAATACCACTTGTATGATCGTATGACTACACAAGAGCGGGGTGAATTGTGTTTTTCAATATTTTTGAATATAATTGAAACTTTAAAACTCAAAAACAAGTCAAGACACTATTTTCATAAAATCATTTTTATTCAAGGTTTCAATTACAATATACAATTCAATTCTCCTCAGAAATTGTAGATGCAATTATATATCGATACCATGTTTCATCTATACAATTTCATAACTACAAACAGAAAAAACTAATTTACGAAATTTAAAACATTTCTCCCTATTTGAGATATTTCTTCTTCTTCTTTTTTCTTCTTTAGCAATTCTTTAGTGACGAATATCTTGTCCTTTTATGCTTCACCGAATTTGCTTTCTTCTGATACTTCAAATCTTCAGTGACGAAAATCTTACCTTTTTATGCTTCACTGAATTTTCTTCCACCTGAGAGATTTTCCCCGAAGAGGTGTTTTTGATCCCTGAAAAGATTTTTCTTTTGGTGTGCAGGGATAGTTTGATCCTTGAAAAGATTTTTCGTTTTGTGTGCAAGGATAGTTTGATCAACGAGAACTCTTTGCCTTTTATACTGTATCTTCATTTCATGCATATCCTCCATGTTTAATCACTACCAGTTTTTCACTTCTACACGTCTTTTCTTTTTCCTTTATCGAAACACACATGTTCTAACCCACGTTTATATTTTGAATTTTCTTTAATCATCAGTCTTGGATCTCTGAAAAATTTCCTGCAAAATAAACTTTCTCGTCCAAAAATTTTTCATTAGTGTAATAAGAAGTCGTTACTTTAATGTTAATTAAACGAGTAACACAAGTAGATATTAACTTAACGTTTCTAACTTAACGAGTTGCTCATGTGCCATTTCACGTGACAAGTACTGTAGCTAACTCAACAAACTATCTTCGTTGTGTTACGATAACTCAACGAACCAATAATATACAAATGTTTTTATATTAAGAATTTTACCACGTGCAAAAATAACAACTTAAGTTTATAACGCTAACCTAACGCGTTGCCTTAGTGTTCAATATAGCAACTCAACGCGTTTAGTTATGCTAACTTAACGAGTTAAACATGTGCACCTCATGTGATACAATATAACATTCGTAACTTATAATTTCACCACATGTATAACACTAACTTAACGAGTTCCTCTCTTCTTTTACTCACTAACTTAACGAGTTCTCACGTGACCTATTTTAACATTTAAGCCTCTAACTTAACGAGTTCTCACGTAACCTCTATACAAATAATACTCTAACTTAACGAGTTGTCTTAACATGCACTGTTCATGATACAAAAGATATAACTTTAAAACATATCATGCTTTTCAATAAAAACACACGTTAACTAAACGTTTAGTTAAATGATAAATTAATGTAATGAAACGACTAGTTATTAACTTAGTATAATTTCAAATCCAATACAGACAAGTATTTATGTCAGTAATCTTTTTCTGTATTAATTGATGATTTTCATTTCTTTTCACAATCAATAGTAATTGAGCAAATATGATTATTTTCATTCAGCACACATCATCAAAAAAAAATACTCAACAATAAGACTCATCTCAAATTCATTCTTCATTAAGATTTGAAAATCATGACATAGTTTCTCATGTGTAGCACCAAAAATAATATCATCCACGTAGATCTGAATAATCAACATATGAGAACTTTCTGATTTGATAAATAAAGTGTTGTCTGCAGTTCCTTTGTTAAACTGATTCTCAAGAAGGAAACTCTTTAGTTTATCATACCGTGCACGTGGTGCTTGCTTCAAACCATAAAGAGCTTTATTCAGTTTGTATACATGGTTTGGTCTTTCTTCATCTTCAAAACCTGGTGGTTGTTCTACATATACTTCTTCTTGCAGAATACCATTAAGAAATGCACTTTTAACATCCATCTGATAAAGCTTGATTTTCATACTGCTTGCAAAGGCAAGCAACATTCTAATTGCTTCAAGTCTTGCAACAGGTGAAAAAGTTTCTTCATAGTTAATTCCTTCCTACTAGTTGTATCCCTGAGCAACAAGTCTAGCTTTATTTCTGATAATACTACCATTATTATCAAGTTTGTTCTTAAACACCCATCTAGTTCCAATAATTGATTTTTCGATGGGCATTTCAATTAAATTCCAGACTTCATTTTTCTTGAACTAATTTAGTTCCTCTTGCATGGCCATAATCCAATATTCATCATTGTAGGCTTCTTCAACTATTGAAGGTTCAATTTCAGACACAAAAGCACAATAATTACAAATATTTTGAATTTTGCTTCTTGTTTGAACACCTTGATTTATATTCCCAATAATTTTTCCAATATGATGTCTAGACTTTGTCTTCCATGCTTTTTCTATCACAGTAGCTGCAAGCAGTATTGAACTATCCTTTTTCTGAGGAATTTTCTGATTTATTGATTCACGTTCACTTTCACTATCTATTTTTAGCTTCTTCAATTTTCCTACTTTGTCTTCATCAAATGATGCATTCATTGACTCTTCTACTCTTCTTTCATGTTCAAAATAGACCCTATAAGCCTTGCTTCTCAAAGAGTATCTAACAAGTAGAGTAGGATCAGACTTTGCATCAAATTTGTCCTTTTGATCCCTAGTATTAAGCACAAAACATCTTGATCCAAAGACTTTGAAGTATCCAACATTTGGTGTTTTACCATACCATAATTCAAAGGGTGTCTTATGTAGGATAGGCCTAAGATGAGTTCTGTTTATGGAGTAACATGTAGTATTTACAGCTTTAGCCCATAAAGACTTTGGTAGATTAGATGCATTAAGAATTGTCCTTGTCATTTCTTGTATTGATCTATTTTTTCTTTCTACAACTCCATTCTGTGCAGAAGTTCTTGGACATGAAAATTCATGCAGTATGCCAAAGGAATTGCATAATTCTTCAAATTCAAAATTTTCAAATTCACCTCCATGATCACTTCTGATTCTCTTCACAGTCGATTCTTTTTCATTTTGAATTCTAATACAGAGATGTTTAAATTCATAGTAGACTTCATTCTTGTGTGTTAAGAAAATAACCCAAGTGAATCTTGTATAATCATCAACTACCACTAAGGTATATTTTCTTCCTCCTAAACTAGCTGTCTGTGTAGGACCAAACAGGTCCATATGCAGTAGATCTAAAGGCTGACTTGTGGCAATGTCTTCAATACTCTTGTGTACTGATTTCTTTTGTTTTCCAATTGCACAGTCACTACATAATTTATCTCTCTTGAATTTGAGTTTAAGCACACCTCTAACAAGATCATGTTTGGTCAATTTTCTTAGGAGTCTCATGTTCGCATGATTTAATCTTTTATGCCATAACCATTCATCTTCATTAGAAGTAACTAAACATGTATCACTAGATATATTATCAAATGGAAATTCCAATGCATAAATTGAATTATCCCTATGTCCAATAAACATGATTTCATGTGTATCTTGTTGTAATATAAAACAGTTTTCAACAGTAAAAAGTATATTGTAACCTTTATCACATAATTGACCTACACTTAGTAGATTTTGTTTTAAACCATTTACATGTAACACATTCTCTATTTTTCCATTTTTAGATGCAACATTTCCTACAGTAGTAATTCTACATTTTTCATTATTACCAAACTTAATAGATCCTGAATTTATTGATTTAATAGATTGTAGAAATTTTTTCTTACCTATCATATGCTTTGAGCATCCACTATCAATAATCCACTTGGACGTCCTGCAAATCATGTTGAAATTAAGACTTTTGGTACCCATATTTTCTTGGGTCCATCAGTGTTAGTCCTTTGTATATTGAACATGTTGCCTTTTGGTAGCCATATAGAAGTAGATATCTTCTTAATGACAAAAACAGTTGTGCCATCTCTGTAACATCTAATTTTTCCACCATAGTAGGGAGTTTCTTGTGCATACCCTAGGCCAAATTTACTTATTCCTATTCTTTAGGATCCTATGATTTTGTTTAAACTGTTTTCACCTTTAGTAAATTTACATACAATTTTCTTTAAATCAGTAACTTCAGATAACAGATTCTTATTTTCTTCTTTCAGATCAAAATTTTTACAACTATAACTATCTATTTTAGTTTTTAATTCCCTATTATCAACTAGGGCTTTTTCTAATTCAACAAAGACATCTTCTAGATAGGAATTTAAACTCTTTACTTCTTTTTTATAATTCTTACATTTTACATATAAGTTATCTACTATACAGAGAAGACTATCTATATCTACATCATCATTTTCCTTTTCTAAGCAATAAGGAGATGTAGAACATACCTCTTGTGCAGCAAAGCACACGTTTGCAGATGCCTCTTCATTTGAGTCTGATGAGCTTCTGGATGAACTACTATCATCCCATGTGGCTTTCAAAGCCATCTTCTTTTTATTCTTCTTCTTCCATTTTTGTTTGTCCTCCTCCTATTGGAAAGGACAATAAAGTTGAATGTGTCCCAGTTTTTTGCACTTATACCATGTAGGGAATTTTGATCTTGAGGAGCTGACTTTGCCTCATTGTCTCATCATTTTTCTAAAGTTTCTAGCCAACAGTAATACTTCATCCTCATCCAAGCTTGATTGGTCTTCTATTGAGGGAAAGACTAGTTCTTTCTTTTTCTCAGCCTTTCTTTCAGTGGCTCCTTCTTCTTCTTTCCATTCCTTCATCTGAACTTCATTGGCCAAAAGATTTCCCAACAGATCTTCAACTGAATAGTTGTTCAAATCCTTTGAATCTTGTATGGAAGTAGACTTCTGCTTTCATTCGACTATCAAGCTTCTTAAGATCTTCTGTACCTGTTCACGATTAGAGAAACACCTTCCAAGGCCTCTTAGTTCATTTAAAATTTTTGTGAATCTAGAAAACATTTCAGTAATACTTTCTTTATTAAGCATTTTGAATAATTCATATTTTCTTAACAAAATGCTAATCTTTTAATCTTTTACTTGGCTGGTTCCTTCATATGTGATTTGAAGAGTTTTCCAAGCCTCATGAGAAGATTTACAAGCAGATATTTTGTTATATTGTTCACTAGTCACTGCACAGTAGATTGAGTTTAGCCCACGAGCATCTATTTGGATGATTCTTTCATCCTCCTCAGACTAGTCACTTTCATGACTAATTGGGAGTGGTGTACCATGTATAACCATTCTCTAGAGTTTTACATCAGTACTCTTGAGAAAATACTCCATCCTATTTTTCCAATAGCTATAATTGCTACCATCAAATAGGGGAGGTCGATGAATATTCTGACCCTCTGTAGTGTGAAAAGTCATGATCTTAGATGGTTAAATCTATTAATGAGATCAACCTTGCTTAGATATCAATTGTTAGGACCTTATGGCTTACTAGAGGGGGGGGTGAATGGTAATAATTTGTTTCTTAGCTATTTAATGACAGATTGATATAGAAAAATAACAAGCACACGATAACAAGAATACACATAGAGATTTTAGGTGGTTCACCACTAACGGCTAGTCCACCCCCAAGGGATACTTGGGCTTCACTAAACTTTCACAAACTTACAATCACTTACTTTAAGGTTAAAGCAAGAACCAACCATTCACTTGAGCTTTTTGGTCGTAGCTCCAACCAATCTTTCTCTGAAGTTTTTGATCTATGTATTTCAGTAAAACACTTGCTTGAAAGTATCAGAGTTGAGTGCGTGATGAGCTTCTAAAATTGAATCTGTAAATGCTGAAGATGATTTGATCTCTAAGGCTTTCTTCTGTTGTGCTTGGTGTAAATATGTATATAAGCAAAAGCTAAGCTAATTCTGTTGTCTGTAGCTTGTATATATACTAAACCTATGTAACAATCATATATTTCTTCCAACGGATGTATTCTGCTGTACTTGGTAAGATTTCAGTCCCAAATATGGTAAGTTACCGTTCAGGAAGATATTTCAAGATATCCTTTCGATTTTCTCAAACTTTCGGATAGTTAGCTATGTAACTCTCCGAAGGATGTTTGTAATTCATTGAAAAATAACTTAAGTCTTTCTACCATGTAGGATTTTAGATCATACAATGAGAGCTGTCATTCAATCAAATACTTGTAGCTATAACTTACCAAACTGTTATTTAACTGTCGAATAGTTAGCTACAGTAACCCTCCAAAATCCTTCGTTAAGTTTCCAACTACTTTATCTAATTCAGCACGTGCATAATAGATTGACTTAAGTTTCGGATGGTTATTCCTGTAACTCACCGAAACTCTTCAAGATTTCAGATAGTTAGCTCCAGTAACTTTCTGATTCTTCTTTAAAACTTTTGTTTGGATTTCTTATTAGAACCCGAGTATTTTGATAATGCAAAACCTATGTGAGGAAACATATTGTATTTCAATTAAGTCAATACAACTTTAGATCAGAAGGCAGATAGAACAAATTCCAAACAGACGAACAGATGGAGAATGTTCCAGATGATACTACCTTAAGTTACAGGAAAATCAGACAGTTATAGGTCCAAGTATCCAAAGAGTAAAATAGCAGCAAGTCCATCGGACAGTTAGAAGGATAACTATCCGATTTTACAAAGTCTTCGAAGAGTTATTTAATTAGACAGTTAAGTTAGTTGAATGATCGAAGAGTTATGGAGTTAACTATCCGAAAGAAAAAGGAAAATCAGAAAGTTAGAAAGGCTAACTATCCGAAACTTAAGTCATTCAATTAACCACGTGTAGAAATACAAAATAGAATCTTAAAGGACTTTTTCGGAGAGTTAGATAACTATCCGAGTTTTCTTTCGGAGAGTTAGATAACTATTCGAGTTTTTTGAAGAGTTACAAGTATAACTTTTTGAAACTTAAGTCATCTTATTATGCACGTGCAGAATGGAGAAGCCGACAATTGAAAGCTTAAAAGGGAAAATCGGAGAGTTAGATAACTATCCGAATTTTCAAAGGGAGTTTCGGTAAGTTATAGTTTAACTATCCGAAACTTAAGTTATTGAAATTGCCACGTGCAAAATTCCAGAAAGAATATCATTTAAGTTTTCGAAGAGTTAGAAAGATAACTATCCGAAATCTCAAGAGAGTTTCGGTGAGTTACGGTTTAACCATCCGAAACTTAAGTTAGTGAATTTCTCACGTGTAGAATTCCAAACAGATGTTCAAATGGTTTTTTGGAGAGTTAGAAAGATAACTATCTGAAAAGTGGGAAGGTTTCAGTGAGTTAAATTATTAACTATCTGAAACTTAAGTTATGATTTTATGCACGTGCAGATTTGAAGGGACAACTACCAAAGACTTAAATGAAAGTTCAGAGAGTTACAGTAGTTAACTATCCAAAAGTCAAGAGCTCTTTTCGGTAAGTTAAATGCAAGACTTCGAACACTTGACTTTACACATGAGCAACTTAAAATCCTCACGTGACTCAAATAACAGAATATGAGTGATGAATCGGTAAGTTATGGATGCTTTTCAATAAGTTATTTTTATAACCATCTAAAAGCCTGAGATTTTTGAAAGGTTACTTACTGAACATCAGACAAAACAGTAACTTACCATATTTAGGTCTGATTATTTACCAAGTACAGCAGAATACATCCGTTGAAAGAAAAATATGATCATTATACCTTTGGTATAAATATGAGTTTAAGAGAGGAAAAGGCAAAGATAACGTATATACCGCATATAGTGAGCTACACTCCAATTCCAATTACACTTAAGTTTGCAAACAATGAAGTATATTCTAAAGAACTACTACAGAAAAAGCTCTGTGCGCCAAAACTCTAATTGAAAGACTCAAGTTGTTGGTTCGTGGCTTCAACCTGAAAGCTACATTTAGTTGTTGGTTTGAGTTTCGACCTGAAAACTCTAGAGGTTGGCTTACTGAAGTTTTTATCGGAAAACTTCTGTGTTGTTGGTTTTTGCTTTGACCTGAAAGCAAGTGTGTAAGTGTTGAAACACTTAGTGAAGCCTAAGTGAATCTTGGGGGTGGACTAGCCAAGTTGGTGAACCACCTAAAATTTGCTGTGTGTTATCTTTCTTTACTGCTTTGTATTCGTTTAGTTTCATCTTATTTCATTTCTGTTGAATCATTCGATTAAACAATCAAAAGAATATAAGAATTACACACATTCACCATTCACCCCCCCTCTGGTGAGTCTACCGATCCTAACAATTGGTATCAGAGCCAGGTTAATCCTTCATAAGATTTAACCATCTAGATTTATGGCTCAATTTGTTGAGGGACAAAACATCCACAGACCTCCTCTATTTGATGGTTCCAATTATAACTATTGGAAGAATAGAATGGAGTGCTTCTTTAGGAGTTCTGATGTTAAACTCTAGAAGATTGTTATTCTTGGAACTACACTTCCAACTAGTGATGTTATGAACTGGTTTGAGGAGGATGAGAAACTCATCCAGTTAGATGCTAAAGGGTTGAATGCCATTTATTGTGCACTAACTGCTAATCAATTGTACAATCGTATGGCTACACAAGAGGAGGGGTGAATTGTGTATCTTTAATATTTTCAGAAATATAATTGAAACTTTAAAACTCAAAAACAAGTCGAGACATTGTTTTCATAAAATCATTTTTATTCAAGGTTTCAATTACAATATACAATTCAATTCTCCTCAGAAATTGTAGATGCAAATATATTTCGATACCATGTATCATCTAAACAATTTCATAACTACAAACAGAGAAAACTAATTTGCGGAATTTAAAACTTTTCTCCCTGTTTGAGATCTTTCTTCTTCTTCTTTTTCTTCTTCAGCAATTCTTTAGTGACGAATATCTTGTCTTTTCATGCTTCACCGAATTTGCTTTCTTCTGATACTTCAAATCTTCAGTGATGAAAATCTTACCTTTTTGTGCTTCATTGAACTTTCTTCCACTTGAGAGATTTTCCTCGAGAAGAGGTGTTTTTGATCCTTGAAAAAGATTTTTCTTTTGGTGTGCAAGGATGGTTTGATCCTTGAAAAGATTTTTCGTTTTGTGTGTAAGGATAAATTGATCAACGAGAATTCTATGCCTTTTATACTGTATCTTCATTTCATGCATATCCTTCACGTTTAACCACTACCAGTTTTCCACTTCTCCACGTCTTTTCTTTTTCCTTCATCGAAACACACACGTTCTAACCCATGTTTATATTTCGAATTTTCTTTAATCATCAGTCTTGGATCTCTGAAAAATTTCCTTTAAAATAAACTTTCTCGTCCAAAAGTTTTTCATTAGTATAATAAGAAGTCGTTACTTTAATGTTAACTAAACGAGTAACACAAGTATATATATAACTTAACGAGTTCACCATGTGCTATTTCACGTGACAAGTACTGTAGCTAACTCAACGAACTAAGTCCGTGGTGTTATGCTATCTCAATGAACCATCTCCGTTGTGTTATGATAACTCAACGAACTAGTAATAAACAAATGTTTTTATAATAAGAATTTTACCATGTGCAAAAATAACAACTTAAGTTTATAACGCTAACCTAACGCATTGCCTTAGTGTTCAATATAGCAACTCAACGCATTTAGTTATGTTAACTTAACGAGTTAAACATATACACCTCACGTGATACAATACAACATTCGTAACTTATAATTTCACCACGTGTATAACACTAACTTAACGAGTTCGTCTCTTCTTTTACTCACTAACTTAACGAGTTATCACGTGACCTATTTTAACCTTTAAGCCTCTAACTTAACGAGTTCTCACGTGACCTCTATACAAACAAAACTCTAACTTAACGAGTTGTCTAAACGTACACTATTCATGATACAGAAGATATAACATTAAAACATATCATGCTTTTCAATAAAAACACACGTTAACTTAACATTTAGCTAAATGAGAAATTAATGCAACGAAACGACTAATTATTAACTTCAGATCCAATACAGACAAGTATTTATATCAGTAAGCTTTTTCTGTATTAATTGATGATTTTAATTTCTTTTCACAAGAAATAGTAATTGAGCAAATATGATTATTTTCATTCGGCACACATCATCAAAACAAAAATACTCAACATCAATATAATAAAGTATCTGCATGTAAGTCTGCTCATGAGGCTTGGAAAATCCTTCAAGTTACTCACGAAGGTACAAGCCAAGTTAAGGATACAAAAATCAGTATCTTATTGAGAAAACTAGAACTGTTTAAAATGAATGATAATGAAAACATAACTAAAATGTTTTCAAGATTTACTGAAATCATTAACAGTTTGAAAGGCTTGGGAAAGGAATTCTCTTCACGTGAATAGGTACAGAAGATCCTGAGGAGCTTAACTGTTGAGTGGAAACAGAAGTCCACATCTATTCAAGATTTCAAGGATCTCAACAACTACACAGTTGAAGAACTATTGGGCAATCTTCTAGCCCACGAAGTTCAGATGAAGGACTGGAAAGAGCAAGAAGGAGTTGTTGAAAACAAAGCTGAAAAGAAAAAGGAAATAGCATTTCCATCTACAGAAGAAGCTCCAAGCTCAGACAATGATGAGATCATGTTGCTGGCAAGGAACTTCAAAAAGTTCATGAGGAAAAAGAATAAGCCCAGCTCCTCTAAAAGAACTGTCTCTACATGTTTCAAATGTAAAAGGCAAGGGCACATACAGACCTTCTGTCCATTTCAGATAGAAGAGGATCAAGGAGATAAGAAGAAGAGATTGAAGGACAAAAAGAAGATGGCTCTCAAAGCTACGTGGGATGACAGTAGCTCTCCAAGCTGTTCATTAGATTCTGAAGATGAAGCTGTAGCCAATGTGTGTTTTGCAGCACAAGAGGTATGCTCTTCTTCCTCTAGTTCAGAAAATGAGCATGATGATTTAGACATAAATAGTCTTCTGTCTACTGTAGATAATTTATATGTGAAGTGTAGAGAATTTAAGAAAGAAATTAAAAGGTTAAATCACTGTTTAGAAAATTCATTTATTGAATTAGAATCAACTATAGTTGAAAATTGAAATCTAAAATCAAATTTAGATAAGTATAGTTGTGTTAACTGTGAATTAAAAGAAGAAAATAAAAATCTATTAACTACTATATCAGATTTGAAAGATACCATATGTAAATTTACTCAAGGTCAAAAATGATTAAATAAAATAATAGGATCTCAACTATCAAATGGGAATAAATATGGCTTAGGGTATGCTACACCACAGGAAATACCTTATTGTGGTGGAGTAATTCGATCTTATAGAGATGACACCATTGTGTTTGCCATCAAACGAAGATCAGGTCATATGTGGCTACCAAGAGGCAATAGATTTAATGTTTTAAGAACTAACTCTACTGGACCCAAGAAGATTTGGGTACCAAAAGCTTTAATTTCAGTATGATTTGTAGGGTGACAAGGAGTTTCAAGCACATTCAACTAAATGGATCGTGGACAGTGGATGCTCAAAGCACATGACAAGTAAGAAAAGTTTTCTTGACTCTATTAAAAACTTAAGTTCAAGATCTGTTAAGTTTAGAAATAATGAAAAGTGTAAAATAACTACAATAGGAAATATTACATCTGAAAATGGTATAATTGAGAATGTCTTGCATGTAAATGGATTAAAACAAAATTTGTTAAGTGTAGGACAATTATGTGATAAAGGTTATACTGTTTCTTTTAATGCTGAAAATTGCTACATTATTGATCCAGCCACGAATGATACAAAATTTACTAGTATTAGAAATTGCTCAATATATACATTAAACTTTCCATGTGAAAATTCTGCAAGCAATTCTTGTTTGGTAGCAACTGGTGAAGATGATTGGGTGTGGCATAGAAGACTTGGCCACATCAATATGAAGAATATCAGAAAGCTATCCATGGGTGATCTTGTTAGTGGTCTACCTAAACTCACTTTTAAGAAAGATAGAGTATGTAGTGAGTGTATGCTAGGGAAGTAGAAGAGAACTGTTCTTCACAGCAAAAATGTTTTTACCACCAAAAGGCCATTGGAACTACTACATCTAGATTTGTTTGGTCCCTCTCAAGTATCAAGTCTTGGAGGTCGAAAATATACCTTTATTGTTGTTGATGATTTCTCTAGATTAACTTGGATAATATTTTTGACACAAAAATGAAACTTCCAATGAGTTCAAGAATTTTTGCATAAGAGTTCAGAATCAGAAGGAACTAATAGTAAAGAAAATCAGAAGTGATCATGGAGGAGAATTTGAAAACTATGATTTTGAAAATCTTTGCAATTCATTCGAAATTCTGCATGAATTCTCCTATCCTAGAACTCCTGCTCAAAATAGAGTTGTGGAAAGGAAAAATAGGACACTACAAGAAATGGCTAGAACTATGTTAAATGCCACGGATCTACCTAAATTTCTCTAGGCAGAAGCTATAGGAACAACTTGTCACATTTCCAACAGAACTCACATTAGATCTATGTTGAATAAGACACCATTTGAAATTTGGTTTAATAAGACTCCAAATATTGGCTATTTTAAGACACTTAGATGCAAATGCTTTTTCTCAAATACAGGAAATGCTAAAGACAAGTTTGATGCAAAGTCTGAACTAGCCTTACTTGTTGGTTACTCCTCTAGAAGCAAAGCTTACAAGGTATATTTTGCTAAAGATAAAAGAGTAGTGGAAAGTATAAATGTTCAGTTTGATGAAGATATGATCTAGAATTTCAAAAATTTGGAGATTAAAAATGATAGTGAAAATGAATACTTTGAAGATGATAACTACAAGTAGAAACTCATTTCACAAGTGTCAGATCAGAATCTCATCAATAGGTATCAAAATCATAACAGTTGGAAGTTCAAATCTGATCATCCTGAGGAACAAATTATTGGAAATATATATAAAGGGGTACAAACTAGAAGCAAAGCACAAGATATCTGCAATTTTTATGCATTTGTGTTAGAAATAGAGCCAAAATCAGTAGATGAAGCATGTAAGGATACCTACTGGACAATGGCTATGCAGGAAGAATTAAATCAGTTTCAGAAAAACAATGTTTGGGAACTAGTAGAAAAACTTGTAGGAAAATCCATCATTGGAACTAAATGGATTTTCAAAAACAAATTAGATGAAGAAGGTAACATTCTCAGAAATAAAGCTCGATTAGTTGCACAAGGCTACAATCAGTAGGAAGGTATTGACTATGAAGAAACTTTTGCTCCTGTAGCCAGGATTGAAGCTATCAGAATGTTGCTTGCTTTTGCAAATAATATGAAGATAAGATTGTTTCAGATGGATGTGAAAAGTGTCTTCTTAAATGGAGAAATTTAGGAAGAAGTATTTGTTAAACAACCTCCTGGATTTGAAGATGAATTCAAGCCAGATCATGTCTACAAACTAAGAAAGGCTCTATATGGTCTGAAACAGGCACCCAAAGCTTGGTATGAGAAATTGAAAAAGTTTTTAACTGAAAACAATTTTTCTATAGGCAAAGTAGACAACACTTTGTTTATCAAAACTTTTGATTTGCATATTTTGATTGTACAGATATATGTTGATGATATAGTCTTTGGAGCCACATTAGAAGATCTCTGTCATGAATTTCAGAATTTGATGAAAAATAAATTCGAAATGAGCATTATGGGAGAATTGAAGTTTTTCTTGGGATTACAGATTCATCAAGTGCATAATGGCATTTTTGTCAACCAAGAAAAATACTGCAAAGAGATGTTGAAGAAATTTGGTTATGAAAACATCAAATCTGCAAATACTCCAATGAGTTCAAGCATTAAACTGGAAATGGATGATTCAAGTGTTGTAGTAGATCAAAAGCAATATAGAGGTATGATTGGATCCTTGTTATACCTTTTAGCTAGTAGGCCAGATATTATGTTTAGTGTATGCTTGTATGCTAGATTTCAAGCATCACCAAAGGAATCACACTTGAAATCAGTCAAAAGGATTTTCAAATATCTACAAAGAACAAAAGATTTCGGACTATTCTACTCAACTGATAGTAATTTGATTTTAATAGGCTATAGTGATGTAGATTATGCAGGTAGCAGATCTGACAGAAAAAGCACTAGTGGTACTTGTCAATTACTTGGAAATTCTTTAATCTCCTGGTTCAGTAGCAAACAAAATTGTATAACTTTATCTACTACTGAAGCCGAGTATATTACAGCAGGATTGTGCTGTGCTCAAATCCTTTAGATGCAGCAAACTCTAGCAGATTACAAACTGAAAATTCAAAATTCAATCATCTTTTGTGATAACAGCAGTGCAATCAGTCTATCTAAGAATACAGTACTTCATTCCAGAGCCAAGCATATCGAGATCAGACATCACTTTTTGAGAGATCATGTAGAAAAAGGGAACATCTCACTTAAGTTTGTGCCAACAGAAATTCAACTTGCAGATATTTTTACCAAACCTTTAAATGAATCAACTTTTAATCATATTAGAAGAAATCTAGGCATATATTCTTTACTAGACCTTTAAATATTTTTTCCTCAAGCTCACCATATGGGAGATTATTTTTTGCTAACTTACTCGTGTAGGATATATTCAATATCATTTTTACAGTTCTCACTTTTTTATATAATGACAAAAAGGGGGAGAAGAATTTGGAAATTTGTGAAGTATATGGTCACTTACAGTATTTCCAGCAAGAACTGAAAAAGAATTATTAAAAGGTGAAGAAAAACTCAACACACAGATAGGGGGAGAAGACAGCACAAAGTCAGGGGGAGGAATCCCTCCACGTTAGTTTAGTCTTGATAAATTCCTGTTTTATTTAGTTCTCTATGTGACTGAATGTATAGAAATACACTAGGGAGTGAAATACATGTAAATAAATGTAAAGGTTTTTGTCATTATCAAAAAGGGGGAGATTGTTAGAACTCAAGTATTTTGATAATGCAAAACCTATGTGAGGAAACATATTGTATTTCAGTTAAGTCAGTGCAGCTTTAGATCAAAAGGCAGATAGAACAAATTCCAAACAAACGAATAGATGGAAAAGGTTCCAGATGATACTGCCTTAAAGTTACAGGAAAATCAGACAGTTATAGGTCCAAGTATCTAAAGAGTAAAACAGTAGCAAGTCCATTGGACAGTTAGAAGGATAACTATCCGATTTTACAAAGTCTTCGGAGAGTTATTTAATTAGACAGTTAAGTTGGTTGAATGATCGGAGAGTTATGGAGTTAACTATCCAAAAGAAAAAGGAAAATCGAAAAGTTAGAAAGGCTAACTATCCGAAACTTAAGTAATTCAATTAACCATGTGCAGAAATAGAAAACAGAATCTTAAAGGACTTTTTCGAAGAGTTAGATAACTATCCGAGTTTTCTTTTGGAGAGTTAGATAACTATTCAAGTTTTTCGGAGAGTTACAGGTATAACTTTCCGGAACTTAAGTTATCTTATTATGCACGTGCAGAATGGAGAAGCCGACAGTTGAAAGCTTAAAAGGGAAAATCGGAGAGTTAGATAACTATCTGAATTTTCAAAGAGAGTTTCGGTAAGTTATAGTTTAACTATTCGAAACTTAAGTTATTGAAATTGCCACGTGTAGAATTCCAGAAAGAAGATCATTTAAGTTTTCAAAGAGTTAGAAAGATAACTATCCGAAATCTCAAAAGAGTTTCGGTGAGTTACGATTTAACCATCTGAAACTTAAGTTAGTGAATTTCTCACATGTAGAATTCTAGACAGATGTTCAAATGGTTTTTCGAAGAGTTAGAAAGATAACTATCTGAAAAGTGGGAAGGTTTCGGTGAGTTAAATTATTAACTATCCGAAACTTAAGTTATGATTTTATGCACGTGTAGATTTGAAGGGACAGCTATTGGAGACTTAAATGAAAGTTCAAAGAGTTACAGTAGTTAACTATCCGAAAGTCAGGAGCTCTTTTCGGTAAGTTAAATACAAGACTTCGAACACTTGACTTTACACGTGAGCAACTTAAAATCCTCACGTGACTCAGATAACAGAATATGAGTGATGAATCGGTAAGTTATGGATGCTTTTTGGTAAGTTATTTTTATAACCATCCGAAAGCCTGAGATTTTTGGAAGGTTACTTACTGAACATCAGGACAGAACGGTAACTTACCATATTTAGGTCTGATTATTCACCAAGTACAGTAGAATACATCCGTTGAAAGAAAAATATGATCGTTTTACCTTTGGTATAAATATTAGTTTAAGAGAGGAAAAGATAGAGATAACATATATACCACATACAGTGAGCTACACTCCAATTCCAATTACACTCAAGTCTACAAACAATGAAGCATATTCTAAAGAACTACTGTAGAAAAAGCTCTATGCACCAAAACTCTGATTGAAAGACTCAAGCTGTTGGTTCATGGCTTCAACCTGAAAGCTACATTCAGTTGTTGGTTTGAGTTTCGACCTGAAATCTCTAGAGGTTGGTTTACTGAAGTTTTTACCTCAAAACTTCTGTGTTGGTTTTTGCTTTGACCTGAAAGCAAGTGTGTAAGTGTTGAAACACTTAGTGAGGCCCAAGTGAATCTTGGGGGTGGACTAGCCAAGTTGGTGAACCACCTAAAATTTGCTATGTGTTATCTTTCTTTACTGCTTTGTGTTCATTTAGTTTCATCTTATTTCATTTTTGTTGAATCATTCGATTCAACAATCAAAAGAATATAAAAATAACACACATTCACCATTCACCCCCCCTCTGGTGAGTCTACCAATCCTAACATTTCTACACGTAGGAAATTCAATGACTTAAGTTTCAGATGGTTATTCCTGTAACTCACCAAAACTCTTCAAGGTTTCAGATAGCTAGTAACTTTCCGATTCTTCATACATCCATCTTTCTAACTCTTTGAAAGCCTTCTAACTGTTGGATACTTAATCTTCTAACTATCCAATAGTATTATTACTACTTTATACTGCCTTTCGGATACTTAGACTATTTACTCACCGAAAATATTTCTCTTTCGGATAGTTAAGCCTAGTAACCTTCCAAAATCATTTTTATCACTTGCAACATTCTTTGAACTGTCTGTATCAACTTCTGCTCTCTTGTTGACTATTAAGCCTGAGAAATACAATTCAAATTCTCACATTGATTTTTGCATTACCGAAATCTAGAGGTCCTTTCATATTTGACTTATTAGGTTTTGACATCATCAAAAGGGGGAGATTGTTAGGAATTTTGTTTTGATGATATGTGATTTATTAAAGTTTTTAAATAAGTCTAAATAATATTCTCTAAGTATAATTGTCACGTAATTAAATGTTAACAGGTTATCTGAAAGTTTTATTTTTATTTCGGATAGTTAACTTTCAGATAATTAAAGTTTTTGAATAGTTAGATTTTCAATAGTTAACCTTTCAAATAGTTAACATTTAGATTTAGTCGAATAGTTATGTTAAAAACTCATATAATTAAGTTATCTACATGTGTGTTTTTAATGTTTTAAGTTGTCACGTGTTTTCCATGTGCGTTCGATAATGAAAATTGAATAGTTAGATAACTGTTCGAGTTTTTATACACATGGATAGATAACTATTCGAGTTTTATAAAATGACTAACGAATAGATAAGTTTGCTATGTTTAGTCACGTGTTTTGCAGGTACAAAAACTCGAAGAGTTACAGATAAGTGTTCGAGTTTTTACAGGACTTAAAGGATAAGTGTTCAACTAAATCGAAGAGTTAGAAGATATTCTACAAGACTCCAGGAAGATAAAGTTTCAATGAATCTACGAGTGGAGATCATGGAAATTCAAAATGATAGTGGAGAAAGTGGAAATTCAAATAGATAGTAATTTGGATTAAAGAAAAAATTAGTATGTGGATTATAGATTAAGTGGATGAACATGCTGAACGTGAAGACATAGTTCGACTACTAATAGAGAGTACGAGCTACATTACAATTAAGGATCCCAATCTCAAAAAAAAAAAACCAAGTCTAAATATTCAATCCGGATCCCTAACTGAAAAGTTAAGTTTGAATATTCATATCTAAAAAAATTCTCCAACATCAGAAGAATTTCGAAATTCCAAGCAATTTAAGAAAAGGAGCTACAAATGCAAGAAGTCTGGAAATTCAACAACTAGAGAAGAAGAGATATAGAAGCTAAGCAAAAAGAAGGAAAGGAGTTGTGTGCATAAAGATTAGGTTTTATACAATTCGAAATTAGTTTTGAATAAGAACTTCATTTTTCTATTTGAATTGTATATCGGACATTACTATATCAAAACCGTTAAGAGGGGAATTGAGTTGAAAAGATATTGTAAATTCTGTCTTTAAAGTTTATAAAGAATAGAATTTCATTTACGAGTGTTTTGTGCTCTTGTTTTATCCACTGGTAATTTAATTACTAAAGACACAATTCACCCCCCTCTTGTGATACAACAATCCTACAATGGCCTTGTCGTTGGTAGACATTCTTAATTAAAATGTTAGCTATCATGTGTGCTTTACCATTTAAGTGCTTTAGTCTATTTAACAATGGTACACTAGGATTGATAGCTAAACAATCCCTTATTATTTGCTCTATCTACTCGACTACAGTTGTGCTTTCTAGAATTTCTAGTCCTTCATTCTTTAGTCCTAAAATGTTGTGGAGAAGCTCTGGTGTTATCTGTACATCAGCTTGCTCCATGTTGGAAATTAATCCACTTTCTCCTTCTCTTAAATTTGCATAGAAGTAGGGCACTAGATTCTCATATACTGCATGCCCTCTCTCTTGAGAAATAAACTACAATAGACCTTGGAACTCAAATAAATCCTTAATTTCTTGCATCCTATCCTAATTTATTGGTCTACTGTAAATGATATCATAACCCCTAATCTCTTGATACTTATTATATACTTCCTGACTCCAAAAGTGTACTTCATTTAAAACTATTGCTTTAGTCAGGTCAGGAATGTGAATTTGTTGCTCTAGAGCGGTTTGTTCTTGAACTTCCTCTTCCATGTACTGAACTTGAATTTGCTAAAAATGCTTTGAAGATTCCTGCATTTTTGCTTCTACTTCTATCTATGGTGGAGAGTTGACAGAACTCTCCACTCTATCTTGAATTCTTCCCAAAATTTGTTGAAGAGTTTCTTGCTCTTCTATGGAATCTATCGAGTCATATCTTTCCATATGTACTTGTTCAACTTCTTGTTTAGTTTCTTCTTTTTCTTCTCCCTCTTGACTACCAATCTGCATTGTCACTATTCTTTCTAATTCTATGGTAGATTGGGATGGAGTTACGAGCAAATCAGCTTCTGCCCTAATTTCTGTTTCTTCTATTCGTATAGGCTGTAGATTAGTTTCAGCCTGATTTTCTTCTTCTCTTTGCTCTTGCTGCTACTACTGCTGCTCCTACTCATCCTCAAAATCGGATAGCAGGTTTACAAAAATCAACTCTATAAGCTCTACTGATATTTGCATTTCAAATTTAATCTCTTCTTGATATTCAGGCACTATCTCTTTTCCTTTTCTTTTTCTGATTAATTGTGTCTGGACTTCCTCTTCTTCTTCTGAGATTAAATCTACAAAAATGTGCTCTGCAGGCCTTTGAGTCACAAGTATTGGCTCTTCTTGTTCAACTTTTTCTATAATTGCTGGTCTCGAAGGACCAGCTTCAGCTCCTCTTGCAATAGGTCTAGCAGTGGCTTCTCAATGTTGTTCTACTTTAATTTTGTATTGGGCCTTCAACTTTTCTGCAACCCTCTTTTTGCACCATGCATCGAACACTAGATGTGCTATAGCTACTGCCAACTCTTCTGGTTCTCCTTAGTCTTTTCCAATTTGAACCAGTTCTTGAAATTCTCTTAACTCTTCCTCAGTAGAAGGCCCCAAAATTGCTGCTCTTTCTAACGACCTTAGTGGTGGAACTGAAGATCTAGGCTGCTGTTCCTCAAGGATAAGTCTTTTAGCAGTCGACTCCTCTTGTTCTTCATTTTCTTTCCTTTGTTGCTCCCAAATTGCCTACTAAGCCCGTCTACCTATGCATCTTTTGAACTAGAGTCGAGACTTACATTAGATCAATTTTAGGGCAACTTCGTTATTTGGTCTGATTTTTCTCTCTTTGTTTACAACAACTTCCGTTACTACTCTGATTCTAGTTTCCATAATCTAAGGTATTTTTATTCCTAAATCAACTAACATTTTCCTCCAGTAGAAAAGGTCAGATTTTACCTTTTAAGGTTCTTTTTCCCTCATCGTATTTTTGATCTTCTACCTTGTGTGCCATTCTTCCGAATCTTTAAGAAATTCTAAAGTGTCCACTGCATCCTCCCAGAACTTGGGTGTCATCTTTGCCATCATGGAGTTATGCAACGGAACGGAATCGCTCTAATTTCTACTAGTCTAAGTTCTAAATGATTCTATAGATAATGCCCCCAAACCCTAAGTTTAGTATAAATAAGCCCTAAGTTTAGGCAGGTAATCGGGTCATTTCCCACGCAAACTTTCGCTCTCTCATTTACCTCTCCGTGGAATTATGATTAACTCCACGAACTAAATCTGTGGACTTAACTACAGTACTTCGTTGAGTTATAGTTAACTCAATGAGGTAAATTCGTTAACTTATCCTAGACTCAACGGAGTAAGTTCGTTGAGTTAAGCATAACTCAACGGACTTCTCGTAAAGTTATATTTAATAAAAATACATATAATAATAATTTTTACTTCGGTCAATATCGAAGAATTTTCGGTCTAACCGACTCTTAATTAATTAATTTTAGAATTTTTCAGTCAAACTGTTATATTCCTCGATTGAATTGAAATTAAATATTTTCTTTTTTTCTATCGATTGAACTGATACTATGCTTTGGTAAAATCGACATTTTTTACTAAATATAATATATATATTTTTTTATGTTTTTGTGTTTTGGTCAAACCGATGGATCCTATCAGTTCAACTGCAATAATTTTTTTTTTTTATATGTTTTAGTAAAACAAATAATTTCTTTCAGTTGAACCGTGACTATATTAAATAAGGTTTTTTTTTATATATATATACTTAGAAAATTTCTTACTAAGTAAAGCTCTAGTAGTCCTCTACTCTTACTTCTTCTATAATTCTAAAAGAACTTTTTGGTATTTTCAAAATAGGTCTCAGTCTTTGTCCATTTACTTTAAATATATTCTGATTTTTAGGATTTTCAATTTCAATAGCTCCATAGGGATAAATATTTCAAACTATGTAAGGTCCTACCCATCTAGATCTTAATTTTCCTAGATGATTATAGAGTCTAGTCATGTAAAGATATATTTCTTGTCTTATTTCAAAGGTTTTTGGAATAATTTTCTTGTTAGGCTAGAACTTCATTTTCTCTTTTTCTCTTATAGTTTTTGAATAAGCTTCATTCCTAAATTCTTCTAATTCAATCAATTGCATTTTCCTATTTTTAGCAACATGATTTAAATTAGTGTTTAGAGTTTTTAATGCCCAATAAGCTTTATGTTCAATTTCAACTAGTAAATGACAACTTTTTCCATATACTAGCCTAAAAGGTGACATACCTAAGCTTGTCTTATAAGCAATTCTATAAGCCCAAAGTGCATCTATCAATCTATTAGCCCAATCTGTTCTAGTAGGATTCACTACTTTTTCTAAGATTAACTTAATTTGTTTGTTTACACTTTCTACTTGTCCACTTGTTTGTAGATGACATGATGTTGCAATTTTGTGATTTACTCCATATTTCTTCATTAAGGCTTCAAAACTTCTATTACATAAATGAGTTCCTTTATCACTGATAATAGATTTAGGTATTCCAAATCTAGTAATTATATTAGTTCTTATAAAATGTATTACCACTTTGTTGTCATTAGTTTTTGTAGGAATAGCTTCTATCTATTTAGATACAAAATCCACCCCCAACAATATATAATTAAATTGATTAGACATAGGAAATGGACCCATAAAATCTATTCCCCACACATCAAAGATTTCAACCTCAACAATAGGATTAAGAGGCAACATATTCCTCTTTGATATTCTTCCTATTTGTTGACATCTTAAACAACTTAAGCAATATTTATGAGCATCTTTGAATAGTGTTGACCAATAAAAACCACATTGTAGAATTTTGGCAGTAGTTTTCTCTGAACCAAAATGCCCTCCACATACTTGGTCATGGCAGAAAGACAATATGCTTTGATATTCAGTTTCTAGAATACACCTTCTGAAAACTAGATCAGGACATTTCTTAAATAAGTATGGGTCTTCCCAATAGTAATATTTTACTCTTGAAAAGAACAATTTCTTATACTATCTATTCCAATCCTTAGGTGTTACACTAGTAACTAAGTAATTAACTATGTTTGTATACCAAGGCATTATGTTGATGGTCATTAGTTGTTCATCAGGAAAATTATACTTAATTACAATATTTGATTTTTCTATTTGTAATATTGATAAATGATCTGCTACTACATTCTCACAACCTTTTTTATCTTTAATTTCCAGATCAAATTCTTGTAATAATAATATCCACTGGATCAATCTAGGTTTAGTCTCTTTCTTTCCTATTAGGTGTTTTAAAGCTGAATGATCCGTGTATACTATCACTTTAACTCTAATCAGATATGATCTAAATTTTTTTGTTGAGTATTTTGTTTTGATGATGTGTGCTGAATGAAAATAATCATATTTGCTCAATTACTATTGCTTGTGAAAAGAAATTAAAATCATCAATTAATACAGAAAAAGGTTACTGATATAAATATTTGTCTGTATTGGATCTGAAGTTAATAACTAGTCGTTTCATTATAAAGGGAGATGATATTTAAATGGTTATTGTAATCTGATAGATGATAATTAGAAAATTGATACTTATATAATTATTGACATCTGAGAGTTTAAGTTCTGAGAAGTAAAATTTACACAAACAATAGAAATAAACTTAAGTCAACAAACAAGTTTATTGAATTAAAAGTTAACCCAACGAAGGTGCTTTGTTGAGTTAAACATATTTCATAATTAATTTAATATGGTTTTGTCATCATCAAAAAGGGGGAGATTGTTGAGTATTTTGTTTTGATGATGTGTGCTGAATGAAAATAATCATATTTGCTCAATTACTATTGCTTGTGAAAAGAAATTAAAATCATCAATTAATATAGAAAAAGGTTACTGATATTGTAGGATCGTATGGCTACACAAGAGGGGGTGATTTGTGTATTTTTAATATTTTCTGAAATATAATTGAAACTTTAAAACTCAAAAACAAGTCGAGACATTGTTTTCATAAAATCATTTTTATTCAAGGTTTCAATTACAATATACAATTCAATTCTCCTCAGAAATTGTAGATGCAATTATATTTCGATATCATATATCATCTAAATAATTTCATAACTACTAACAGAGAAAACTAATTTGCAGAATTTAAAACATTTCTCCCTGTTTGAGATCTTTCTTCTTCTTCTTTTTCTTCTTCAACAATTCTTTAGTGACAAATATCTTGTCTTTCTCTGCTTCATCGAATTTGCTTTCTTCTAATACTTTAAATCTTCAGTGATATAAATAATACATTTTTCTGCTTCACTGAATTTTCTTCCACTTGAGAGATTTTCCCCGAAGAGGTGTTTTTGATCCTTGAAAAAGATTTTTCTTTTGGTGAGCAGGGATGGTTTGATCCTTGAAAAGATTTTTCGTTTTGTGTGCAAGGATGGTTTGATCAACGAGAATTCTATGCCTTTTATACTGTATCTTCATTTCATGCATATCTTTCACGTTTAACCACTACCAGTTTTCCACTTCTCCATGTCTTTTCTTTTTCCTTCATCGAAACACACACGTTCTAACCTACGTTTATATTTCGAATTTTCTTTAATCATCAGTCCTAGATCTTTGAAAAATTTCCTGCAAAATAAACTTTCTCGTCCAAAAACCTTTCATCAGTGTAATAAGAAGTCGATACTTTAATGTTAACTAAACGAGTAACACAAGTATATATATATAACTTAACGTTTCTAACTTAATGAGTTCCTCATGTGCCAATTCACGTGACAAGTACTGTAGATAACTCAACAAACCAGCTTAACCTTTCTTTCGGAAGGTTAAACGATAACTCACCGAAAACAGTTTAAGTTTCGGATAGTTACGGATGTAAGTCATCGAAAAACTCTTTATATTATAAAACTAGTGAGACACGTGTCAAGACCTGAAAACATGACTTAAGTTACCTTTCGGATAGTTTATGGTAAAAAGAGTTTTTCGGTGACTTACAATCGTAACTATCCGAAACTTAAACTATTTTCAGTGAGTTATCGTTTAACCTTCCGAAAGAAAGGTTAAGCTAGTTCGTTGAGTTATCTACAGTACTAGTCACATGAATTAGCACATGAGGAACTCGTTAAGTTAGAAACGTTAAGTTATATATATACTTGTATTACTCGTTTAGTTAACATTAAAGTAACGACTTCTTATTACACTAATGAAAAATTTTTGGACAAGAAAGTTTATTTTGCAGAAATTTTTCAGAGATCCAAGACTAGTGATTAAAGAAAATTTGAAATGTAAACATGGGTCAGAACGTGTGTATTTCGATGAAGGAAAAAGAAAAGACGTGGAGAAGTGGAAAGCTGGTAGTGATTAAACGTGGAGGATAGGCATGAAATGAAGATACAGTATAAAAGGCATAGAGTTCTCGTTGATCAAACTATCCTTGCACACAAAACGAAAAATCTTTTCAAAGATCAAACTATCCCTACACATCAAAAGAAAAATCTTTTTAAGGGATCAAAAACACTCTTCGGGGAAAATCTCTTAGGTAGAAGAAAATTCAGTGAAGCAGAAAAAGGTATTATTTATGTCATTGAAGATTTAAAGTATCAAAAGAAAGCAAATTCAATGAAGGAGAGAAAGACAAGATATTCGTCATTGAAAAATTGCTGAAGAAGAAAAAGAAAGATCTCAAATAGGGAGAAATATTTTAAATTCCGCAAATTAGTTTTCTTTATTTGTAGTTATGAAATTGTTTAGATGATACATGGTATCGAGATATAGTTGCATCTACAATTTCTAAGGAGAATTGAATTGTATATTGTAATTGAAACCTTGAATAAAAATGATTTTATGAAAACAATGTCTCGACTTGTTTTGGAATTTTAAAGTTTCAATTATATTTCAGAAAATATTGAAAAACACAATTCACCCCCCTCTTGTGTAGCCATACGATCCTACATTTTCTAAGGCAAACACAACAGCTAACAGCTCTTTTTCAGTAGTTGTATAATTAACCTGAGCATCATTTAAGGTTTTGCTTGCATAATGAATCACTCTAGGAGATTTTTCTATCTTCTATCCTAGCACTGCTTCTACAGCAAAATCAGATGCATCGTACATTAATTCAAATGGATGGCTCCAATCAGGTGCTTGTATTATAGGAGTTGAAATTAAGCTAGTTTTAAGCTTGAAAAATGCTTCTTTGCAATTTTTATCAAAGTTAAATAGGACATCTTTTAATAGATTAGTTAAAGGTCTAGCTATTTTGCTAAAATCTTTAATAAATCTTCTATAAAATCTAGCATGTCCTAGAAATGATCTAATATCTTTTACTAATTTAAGTTCTGGTAGATTAGAAATTACTTCTATTTTAGCTTTATCTACTTCCAACCCTTTCTTTGAAACAACATGTCCCAAGACTATTCCTTGTTTAACCATGAAATGACATTTTTCCCAATTTAGAACCAGACCTTTTTCCACATAGTGCTTTAATATTTGGTCTAAATTGTTTAAACACACTTCATATGAAGTTCCATAAATAGTAAAATCATCCATAAATATTTCTAAAAAATCTTTAGTCATTCCAGTGAATATGCCCTGCATATACCTTTGAAAGGTGGCTGATGCATTGCATAATATGAATGGCATTCTCTTAAAAGTATAAGTTCCATTAGGACAGGTGAAAGTTGTTTTCTCTTGATCCTCTAATGCTACTAGAACTTGGTTATATCCTGAATACCCGTCTGGGAAACAAAAATATTCTTGCCTTGCTAATCTCTCTAGCATTTGATCTATAAAAGGTAAGGGAAAATGATCTTTCCTAGTTACAGCATTCAACTTTCTATAATCTATACACACTCTCCAGCCTGATTGAATTCTAGTAGGTATCAAGTCCTGACTTTCATTCCTAATAACTGTTAATCCTAATTTCTTGGGAACTACATGGATTAGACTAACCCATGAGCCATCAGAAATTGGATAAATTATGTCATTATCTAACCATTTCACTATTTCCTTCCTAACTACTTCTTTAAGGTTTGGATTTAATCTCCTCTCAGGAATTCGAACTAGTTTAGCATTCTCTTCTAAATATATGTAGTGACAGCATAAAGTTGCACTTAGCCCTTTTATATCAGTCATAGTCCATCTTATTGCTTCTTTATAAGTTTTTACTACTTTTAATTTAGCAATTTGATCTTTTTTTAAATCTGAAGCAATAATGATTGGACATGTTCGTTTTTCTTCCAAAAATATATAGGTTAATTCAAGAGGTAAAGGTTTTAATTCTAAATGTTGCCCATCAGAAGCTAAAACTCCTAATTGAACATCATCATTTCCTATATTAATCTCTTCCTGATCTCCTTTTACATTTATGCTTTCACTTTCTTCTAAGTTTTTAGAATTGAGTTGTCTATTTAATTCTTCTTGAATCACATCATCTAGTATATCTCCTTCATCCTCTAAAAAGTTTATAGTATGTAAGAACATTTCTAACCCTTCAAACTTTTTTGGTTTAAAAATGTTTAATTGGGTATCCTCATTGCCATATGTTAACTTCATTATTCCAGTTTTACAATTTATAATAGCCCTTGATGTTGCTAAGAATGGTCTTCCCAAAATTAAAGATGTATCGTGATTTTCATGCTTAATTTGTTGGGAATCCAAAATTACAATATCAATAGGATATATGAAATTTTTGATTTTAATTAAGACATCCTCTATTTTTCCTCTAGGGTATCTTATACTTCTATCAGCTAATTGAATAATAGTCTTAGTAGGAGTTAAGCCTTCTAATCCTAAGGATGCAAATATATCATTTGGCATAACATTTGTACCTGCACCTAGGTCTATTAAGGTTCTTTCTAAAATGGTATTTCCTATGGTACATGATATAACAGGAATTCCAAGATCAAATAACTTTTTAGGAATTTATGGCAGAAATAGGGAACTACTTTGCTCAGTTAAAATGACTTTCCTTAAAATTTTTCCCTTTCTTTTCTTAGTACACCAATCCTTAAGAAATTTAGCACAATGTGACATTTTCTGCAATAAGTCTAACAAAGGAATGTTAACTTGTACTTTTTCAAAAATTTCTCTAATTTTTTCTTATTTTTCAGGAAATGTTTGTTGTAATCTTTCAGGATAAGGTGCTAATGATTGTGATTTAAAAGATTCTTTTTCTTTCATTTGATTTGTTCGATCATTTTTAGTCTCATTTTCAGATTCAGATATTTCTTCATTGATTTCTAAGTTTTCAGATATTACATTCTCATTATCATTTTAATTTTTGCTCTTATCCACCTTCATATTACTTTCTTTTTGAATTCTTGGTGGTATATTAGTTCCAAATCTTAATGTTATACATACATCTTCCAGATTTTCGTTACTTTCATGATATTCTTGTATATCATTTTCATGATTATGATCTTCAATTGTTTTTAGTTTTAAATTGCATTCTTTAAATTCTATTGCATTTGTATTTTCTTTTGTTTGTATGTCTTGCAAATTATGCAAATCTGTAACATTAAAGTTTTCATTTGTGTTGTCCTATTGCATGACTTGTAATTTCATTGTAAATTCATCCAATGCTTTTATTTTTCTTTCCAGATTATTTAATCTCATTACATTCAATTTTTGATCAATTTTCATTATGATTTTTTCAGTTTCGTAAATGATATCAATTTTAGGTTTTGAATATTCTTCTCTATAGTTTAATTGGTTGACTTCATGTTGCTGACACATATATTGTTCCAGTTTGTCCATGTTTCACTCTAAGCTACGCTCTAGTCTGTCATACCTATCCCAAACTTCTTTGTCTCTCAACATATTACACATTCTAAACTGACCATTAGTTGGGTAAACCATAGGATTCTCATACTCAGATCTATTATATTGAAGATAATTCATTTGTTGTTCATGTGATCTAACCATCTGTAATCATCTCAATTTCAAACAATCAGAAATGTCGTGACCTTCCAAATTGCAGAATTCACATATGCTAACTACAGGTTTCAGAAATCTTTGAGCATAAGCATATGTCATATTCTCAATTATAGAAGAAAACACACACACTCCTCTTGCTATTAAAACAAAGCAACACTCACAATTGCTTAGCTTCTCAATCTCCCTGGCAATGGCGCTAGAAAACTTGTTTTAGGGTTTGTTAACTTCTATTTTTACTTGTTTAATTTGTCTTTATGCTTATATCAATAATTACTTTTAAAAGTAAATTAACAACCTTTCACACAAATTAGATATTAATTCCAATTTGTATTTTAACTACAAGTGCATAGTGTATATTGTATTTGTGTGCAAGTATAGGTCGATCCATAGAGATTTAAGTAAAAATTATGTACTGTCTCGATTTTTATATTGGAGTTTATGTGTGTTCAGTTAAGCACTCTGTTGAGTTATAGTTAACACAACAGACCTAGTTCGTTGAGTTATGGATAACTCAACAGACTAACCTTGTGGACTTAAGTTAACTTCGCAAGCCTATCTTTCCAGTTTAATACTACTATTTATAGAGGAATTCGGCCAACCATTGGGCGGTTCCACAGATTGTAAATAACATCAATTAAGCTCTTTAATGCTAGTTAAGATTAGATTTATCATTAAGGAACACTAACATTCAGATATTTAAAATAGTAACCATTAAAATCTTTAAGTATCTAGAACGAATCAATTTCAGTAAACTATAAAACTATTATCTATTTTTGGAATCAAACAAACATAAAACATTCACAATACTAATAATGATAACATTAATCACGATACAAAACAAGCAATACAACACTTTAATACTAAATGTAAACACAGATAAGTTGTTGTTTTTGGTATTTTTGTTTTGATATGTTCCTGAAGATGAATGAAAAGGTGAAAGGTAAAAATCTCTATCAACAGTAAAAACTTCCATCACTACATGCGACGCGATTACACCACTGAAAACTTAATCACTTACAATCATGTCTCCTCTCCCTATAGAATCGCAAGTCCAAAATTGTAAGATGATCTCCTCTTCAGCATACTAGCATCAACCCAAAACCAATGCTAGAAGCTTTACGATCTCCTGAGATATGAGTTGGTGCTTGGTGAAAATGGCTTCCCTTCCTACGATGCGATCACTCCTCATAGTGGTTGTTAAGCACCATGTTTGGCTTGGAATCTGTTGAGTATTTTTGTTTTGATGATGTGTGCTGAATGAAAATAATCATATTTGCTCAATTACTATTGCTTGTGAAAAGAAATTAAAATCATCAATTAATACAGAAAAAGCTTACTAATATAAATACTTGTCTGTATTGGATCTGAAGTTAATAACTAGTCGTTTCGATGCATTAATTTCTCATTTAGCTAAACGTTAAGTTAACGTGTGTTTTTATTGAAAAGCATGATATGTTTTAATGTTATATCTTCTATATCATGAACAGTGCACGTTTAGACAACTCGTTAAGTTAGAGGCTTAAAGGTTAAAATAGGTCACGTGATAACTCGTTAAGTTAGTGAGTAAAAGAAGAGACGAACTCGTTAAGTTAGTGTTATACACGTGGTGAAATTATAAGTTACGAATGTTGTATTGTATCACGTGAGGTGCACATGTTTAACTCGTTAAGTTAACATAACTAAACGCGTTGAGTTGCTATATTAAACACTAAGGCAACGCGTTAGGTTAGTGTTATAAAATTAAGTTGTTATTTTTGCACGTAGTAAAATTCTTATTATAAAAACATTTGTTTATTACTGGTTCGTTGAGTTATCATAACACAACGGAAATAGTTCGTTGAGTTATCATAACACAACGGAGATGGTTCGTTGAGATAGCATAACACCACGGACATAGTTCGTTGAGTTAGCTAGAGTACTTGTCACGTGAAATGGCACATGAGGAACTTGTTAAGTTAGAAACGTTAAGTTATATATATACTTGTGTTACTCATTTAGTTAACATTAAAGTAACGACTTCTTATTACACTGATGAAAAACTTTTGGATGAGAAAGTTTATTTTGTTAGGCAATTTTTCAGAGATCCAGGACTGATGATTAAAGAAAATTCGAAATATAAACGTCGGTTAGAACGTGTGTGTTTCGATGAAGGAAAAAGAAAAGACATGGAGAAGTGGAAAACTGGTGGTGGTTAAACGTGAAGGATATGCATGAAATGAAGATACAGTATAAAAGGCATAGAATTCTCGTTGATCAAATAATCCTTGCACACAAAACGAAAAATCTTTTCAAGGATCAAACCATCCCTGCACACCAAAAGAAAAATCTTTTTCAGGGATCAAAAACACCTCTTCTCGGGGAAAATCTCTCAAGTGGAAGAAAGTTCAATGAAGCATAAAAAGGTAAGATTTTCATCACTGAAGATTTGAAGTATCAGAAGAAAGCAAATTCGGTGAAGCATGAAAAGACAAGATATTCGTCACTGAAGAATTGCTGAAGAAGAAAAAGAAGACGAAGAAAGATTTCAAACAGGGAGAAAAGTTTTAAATTCCGCAAATTAGTTTTCTCTGTTTGTAGTTATAAAATTGTTTAGATGATACATGGTATCGAAATATAATTGCATCTACAATTTTTGAGGAGAATTGAATTGTATATTGTAATTGAAACCTTGAATAAGAATGATTTTATGAAAACAATGTCTCGACTTGTTTTTGAGTTTTAAAGTTTCAATTATATTTCAGAAAATATTAAAGATACACAATTCACCCCCTTCTTGTGTAGCCATATGATCCTACAAGTGGTATCAAAGCATTGTTAATAATCTTTGATATAAATTGATACCAACTTATTTAATATCATTGCTTATTCTACCTTTCTTGTTTTTAAATAGAAATAAATATCTGAGCAGACGTTTAACTTTCTTGATTTAAGGCTCAAATTGTTTTAAAGTTTTTAGACTGTTTAAAATCAAATAGGTTGAAAAATCTAAGGTAAAATGGCTACTGGAAATGGTAATTTTTCTTTATATGAAGGCCAAAATCTTAATCGTCCTCTTTTATTTGATGGAATACATTTTGAATATTGGAAATATAGGATGACTGTTTCTCTTCAAAGTATAGATCATAAGTTGTGGTTCATGATTTCTAAACCATATACTCCATTAACTACTCCTTATAATATTTGGACAATTACTGAAAAAGAAAATGAAACTCTAAATGCTAAGGGCTTAAATATTTTATTTTGTGCATTGAGTTATGAACAGTTCAGTAAAGTGTCGGCATATAAATCTACTTATGAGGTGTGGCATACATTAGAAGTTTCACATGAAGGTACTTCTCAAGTTAAAGAGACAAAAATAAACATGTTGATTCATAAGTATGAACTCTTTAAGATGCATAAAGACGAAAATATTTTTGAGATGTTTTCCAGATTTTGTTGATATCATAAACTATTTAAAATGTTTAGGAAAGAATTTTGAACAGAAGGATTTGGTGAGGAAAATTCTCAGATCCCTAAGTTCTAAATGGTCTCAGAAAGTAACATCAATTGAGGAATCACGAGATTTAAATGTTTATACTATGAATGAACTTATAGGAAATTTAACAGCTTATGAAGTTCAATTAAATGAATCACTGAGTCACAACAAACTAAAAATGAACAAAGAAATAGCCTTCGAAATTAATTCAGATTCTGATATATCTACTGATTCTGACGAGGATTTGATTTTGCTGACTAGGAAATTCAAGAAAACATGGAAAGCTAGGAAACAGCAAATGAACAAAAATGATAAACCCTCAATGTCAAAATCATTGAATGACAAGAATTCTTCATCCAGAAAGTATGTATATTACAACTGTAAGAAACCTAGACATCTTTCTCCAGATTGTCCTATGAGGAAAACTGAAAAGCAAAGTAGGACAAATCAGAAGAAGACGGCTCAAAAAACTCAGAAAAAGTTTTACAAGAAAAAGGCTTTGAAGGTCACTTGGGATGACACATCTGAAGAGTCTGAATCTGAGGAATCAGCATCAAAATCTTCACATTCAGAAGGAGAACATGAGTTAGAAGACGTTGCTCATGTGTGCTTCATGGCAGATGAGTCTGAGGTAATATCTGATCCTGAAAGTCATTCAGATTTCAACTTTGATGAATTATTATGTGCTTATCATGCATTATTACAAAAACTTAAAGTATGTAAACTGGAAAATGAGAATATTAGAAAATCTTCATCCATTATGGAAGAAGAAAATTGTTTCCTGTCTACTACTTTAGAAAAGTTTAAATGTGATAATGAAAATCATGCTAGAGATTTGCAAAAATTTAGATTTAATGAATGTATCTTGCATGAACAAATACATAATATAAATGCTGAAAAATTAAAGATAGAATCTGAAAATGAAATGTTGAGAAACAATATAAATGAACTTGAATTAGAGATAGAAAAATTAAAACTGAGAGAGCAAGATTTAAGTCAAACTAAGTTAGACAAACTAACTAGTACCCCTGTAGTGTCTTATAAATTTGGCTTAGGATTTGATTATCCTGAATATCCTGAATCTCAAGCCAATAAAGGATTTATTAGTTGCAGTTCAAGTAAATCTAAGACTAAAATTCCTTTTATTATGAAACAAGGTAATAAATATGTAGAAGTAGGTACTTCAAGGGATGAATCATGTAGTAATAATATAAATCAATGTGATTTGTCAAATTGTACTTCTAACATGACTATAAATGTTTCTAAAAGTCTTGTTTCTTGTTCTGGAAATTCAGTTTCTAATGTTTCTAAAATTTCAGACAATCGTAGTAAGTTGAAAATTCAGAAACCTGAGCATGTAATTCAATACACTAGTATTAGACCAATTACTCATTCTACATGTGATAAAACAAAAAATTCTTGTGCAGAAAAAGATTTTGTATGTACGGAAAGTGTTAATACAAGTACAAAATCTTGGTATGAACTTACAGAAATGTATAAGCATGACCAAAATAAATTAACATCTGATAAAAATATGTTTGGTCTTGATTATACTACATCTGAAAACAAAAAGAATGATTGCAAAAGCAATAATGCTATATGTGAGTATGAAGCTAATGATAAATCAATAGTACTTACAACTAATAAGAATATAAATGATAATGTTAAACTATTTTTAAACAAAAAGAAGAAATATGTGTTTAATGAACTTGGTCCTCAACAACATTGGGTACTAAGAAAAAGTTTTTCTTAATTTGTGTTGCAGGAGGAAACAACATCAAAATGGACCTTGGACAGTGGACCGTCAAGTCACATGACCGGACAAAAAAGTCTATTACAAAATTTTACAAATACCATGAAAGGAAGTGTAACATTTGGAAACAAAAGCAAAGATAAAATCATAGGTATGGGCAATGTTCAAAAAACTCCTACTTGTGTTATTTCGAATGTACTATATGTAGAAAACCTAGGATTTAATTTACTGAGTGTCATAAAACTAACTGAAAATGGATATTATGTAGTGTTTGAAGATAATGTATGCAAAATAATTGATAAAAATACAGATGAAATTAAGTTTATTGCTAAAAGAAAAGGTTCTGTATGTATTTTATCTTTACCTTCTAGTGCAGTTGATTTAAATTCATGTTTGCTAGCTGAAACTAGTGATGCATATCTATGGCATAGAAGGATTGGGCATATAAATATGAGACTGTTACATAAACTATCTAGAAAACATTTAGTGAGAGGTTTACCAAAGATTAAATACTCAAAGAACTTTATGTGTGATGCATGTGAGTTAGGTAAACTTCACAAAAACTCTTTTAAATCCAAAATTGATATTTCAAGCAAGAGAGTCTTAGAACTTATACATATGGATCTATTTGGACCAACAAGAACCATGAGTCTTGGTGGTAAACGGTATGTATTTGTTTTAGTAGATGACTTCTCTAGATACACTTGGGTATATTTTCTAGCATCTAAGACAGAAGTTTTTGAAAAATTTAAAATGTTTTGCAATTTTGTTCAAAATGAGCAAAGTGTCTCTATTAAAAAACTTAGGAGTGATCATGGAACTGAATTTGATAATGATCAAATGGATAACTATTGTAATGAGCATGGCATTGATCACAGATTTTCTTTTCCAAGAGCACCGTGTCAAAATGGTGTTGTTGAGAGGAAAGAATAGATCACTTCAAGAAATGACCAGAACTATGTTGAATGAACATAAGTTACCTCAAAATCTTTGGGCTGAAGCAGTAAATACAGCTTGTTATGTTATTAACAGAAGTCATTTAAGACCTCATGTTAATAAAACTCCTTTTGAAATTATGTTTAATAGGGTTCCAAAAATTTCCTATATGAAACCATTTGGCTGCAAGTATTTTATTATTAATACTAAGGATAAAAGGGATAAATTTCAAGCCAAATCGGATGAAGGAATTTTTGTAGGTTACTCTACTAGAAGTAAAGCCTATAGAGTATATAACAAGACTTCTAGGACTATTGAAGAAACCCTCCATGTAAGCTTCAATGAAAATTCTCTTAGAGAATTTCAATCTAAAGCTGATAATGATGATATGATCAATTTTCCAAATGAGTTAGAGATCAATAGAGAAATTGATGATTTATCTGAGAAAATCAAAAATATGAACTTAAATGATCAAACTAATGATGAAAGTGATGGACTTTCAGATGTTGATGAGAATATTGAGGAAAATCAGAGAAATTGGTGTTATTCTTCATCACATCCCATTACTCAAGTCGTTGGTAATATTAACGAGGGAGTTAAAACTAGAGCTTCAGTAAATTTAAATAGTATGTGTATGTTTGTTTCTACGATGGAACCAAGGAATATACAAGAAGCATTATTAGATGAAAATTGGATAGTGGCAATGCAAGAAGAACTAAATCAATTCATCAGAAATGATGTATGGGAATTAGTCTCTCCACCAGAAAATCAGTCAATAATAGGTACAAAGTGGATCTTTAGAAACAAAACTAACGAAACTGGTCAAATTATAAGGAATAAAGCTAGATTAGTTGCACAAGGGTATACACAGGAAGAAGGATTAGATTATGATGAAACATTTGCTCCTGTGGCTAGGTTAGAAAGTATTAGAATATTATTGGCCTATGCTTGTTATATGGATTTTAAATTATATCAAATGGATGTAAAGAGTGCATTTCTAAATGGTTTAATTAATGAAGAAGTCTATGTAAAACAACCACCTGGATTTGAAGATATTAAAAATTTTGACTTTGTGTATAAATTGAAGAAAGCCTTATATGGTTTGAAGCAAGCACCTAGATCATGGTATGAAAGATTGTCTACTTTTTTAATAGAAAAAAGGCTATATCATGGGAAAAGTTGATCATACTCTATTTATTAAGAGAGAAGGTAAAGATCAGATTGTTGTTCAAATATACGTGGATGATATATTCTTTGGAGCAACCTCTGATAAGTTGATAGAAATATTCTCTGAAGAGATGACTAATCAGTTTGAAATGAGTATAATAAGAGAACTTTCATATTTTCTAGGACTTCAAATTAAGCAAATGGATAAAGGTATATTTTTAAATTAGGAAAAATATGCAGATGAAATGCTTAAGAAATTTAATTTTAATGATACAAGGATTTGAGGAACTCCTATGAGTAGTACTTTAAAGTTAGATATTGATGACATAGGAAAATCTGTAGATCAAAGAAAATACAGAAGTATGATTGGTTCTTTACTTTATTTGACTGCTAGTAGACCTGATATTATGTTTGCTGTGTGTGTTTGTGCTAGATTTCAATCTAATCCTAAAGAATCACACTTAATTGCAATTAAAAGAATATTTAGATATATACAAGGAACTAAAAATTTCGGACTGTATTATTTTAAGGATAGTTCAATAGATCTTATAGGATATACTGATGCTGATTATGCAGGATCTAAATCTGATAGAAAGAGTACTAGTGGCACATGTCAATTATTGGGAAATAATTTGGTGTAATGGTTTAGTAAAAAGCAAAACTGTGTAGCACTTTCTACTACAGAAGCTGAATATGTTGCTGCTGCACTGTGTTGCACTCAGATTCTGTGGATAAGGCAAACTTTAGATGATTTTGGATTATCTTATGTTACAACTGAGATTTATTGTGACAGTAGTTCTGCAATAAATCTTTCCAAAAATCCTGTATTACATTCAAGAGCAAAGCATATAGAGGTTAGACATCATTTTCTAAGAGATAACGTAATTAAAGGAAAAATTAAATTAGAATTTGTGTCTAGTAAAAATCAATTAGCTGATATATTTACAAAACCTCTAGACGAAAATACATTCTACAACATTAGATTAAATTTAGGTATTTGTAGGCTATGTGATGTGTAAAATGCTTATACTCTACATAAAAAGATAAATATTATTGATGATGTTGTTCACCTCATAGATATTATATACTTATTATAAATATCTAAAGTAATATCTAAACTACTGCTTAAGATACTATGTATTTATTGTAAAATCATAGTAGTATCTTATTGATTTTAAGTAGTTTATCAATTTTAATGGTTTTTACGCTTTTAAGTGGAAGTGTAAATGAAAAACATTAAATACTTCTGACATTCTGAAATTTTGATTAAATGTTTTCTTTGAATCAAGGAAAATGCATACGATCATGCATAAATTTGACTTAATTGATTAAACTTGTAGAATAAGTTATATGTAACTTATCTTAAACTGTTAATCAAAAGTATAAGCTTATTGAAACTAATTCATATTCTCAGTACAATCATAGAAGTAAAAATTGTATGAGATTTGTGTTTTATTGCATATGTATTAATGGAATACATATATACTGCGCTTAAAATGAAAAGTGCTTACAAAGTGAAAATCTTTGAGAGTTTATTGATCAGTTTGATCACGAGCCTTTTGTACTTGAGCAGATAGGTATGTAAGGATTGTTGTCTTGAAAAATGATTCTTTAAATCTGGCAACCTATGGTCCTAATCAGATCTGGGATTGTTGACTGAAAGCTCATTACACGAGTACATTAGAAAGCTCTTGTATGATTCAAGCTTTTCAAACTAACTTTTAAAGAAAATTATCAATATTTACTGTTTTGAAAAGAAAAAGTTGTTTCATTAATTACAGATATCTTTGAATCGCATATAGTTTATACCAATATGACTACTGATTTATTGAATCAACATTAGTACTTTTGAAAACGTTTATTTGAGATACATTCTTTTATTCTCCTTGAATTAATCGAATTGAGTTCAAAGTTGTGTTTTGATTCATATACAGTAGGAATTGATTCTGGAAATCATTTTTGATGATGTCAAGATAACGGAAGTCTCTGAAAAGAAAATGTAAAAGTATAGTTATGCTTAACATCTATTGTCACTACAAGTATATTTTGTATTTTGATTGAATATATTTGAAGTATATTTGTAGGGGGAGCATTAACAATGTCAAAAACAGATTAATATAATTTAAAATACAAATCTTAGTTAATTTGAATTAATGTCCTCTTAAAATCTTGATGAAATAATTTAAAAAGACAAATAAACTATTCTAGATTCAAAAGACAAAATGTTCAAATAGTTTACAATGTTCTTAAGATAATGTTAAGTTTAGCATGTGTGTTGTTTTCGAAAGGTTTTAGTTGGAAGCATCCTAAACTTGTTTAAGTGTACTAACTAGACGTTATATTAGATAAGGTAACGTGTAAAACTGCCTCTAGACAGCGTTTTACTCGTTAGGTTAGTTAACTCAACGAGTTATACTTGAATATTTCGGGTACCTTGATTGAATAAACTTTATTCAATATTTATTTAATTTCTAAACCCGACTTATCTTCACGTTGAGTTATACGCCTAAAAACCCTATTTAAACACTTATAACACGGGGACTTAGGTTATTTGTAAACTTTGTCAAGAAAATCTTTCCCGCTTGTTGCTGTTACAACCTACGACGATGGTCTCCAAGTTCTACAAAGGTCATGGCAGAGGAAAAGGTAAAAGCAGAAGAGATGCAAAAGGAAAAGAAATAGAGAATGATGAAGTTCCACGTACTTGGTTCAAGAAAATATTTCGAGTGGACAAAAGGTTAGAAGAACTTTATAGAGATTACTTCTTTTCTAAGGATATATTAGATGAAGTTAGACAAGAACTTCAATATACTCATGCAAGTATTACATACATGGGTATTCGAAGTAAATATGATAGAGAATACAGAATGAAATGTGTTGAGATTGCATTTTTGGAACAGTATGCAAAATATTTGGAAAAAGGTGTAGGTTCATCAAATAGAACTCCTCAAACTCCTATAAACGGTACAAGACTACATGCATTTGAGGAAGAGTATGAATCAGCTATCCCTACTCCTTTATATTCAAAACAAGTAGAATCAGATATTGTTGTAGACAAAACAAAAGTTGATAGTCTTTGAAAGGCTGTTGCAATAGAAAGTGCCTTAGAAGAATTAAAGCAGAAAACTTTTATGGAGCAATTTGAAAAGAAAACAGCAATACTTGAAAAGGACAAACAGAAATGTTATAGAAGAAGGAAAGTCAGAAAAATTATGTCTAAGGAAACAAAGTCTATTGAAAAAGGAAAATCGGATGAAAATTTATTTTCAAATGACAATGTATGTCTAGACATTATACCTTATTGTGCATCTAATAAACTCATCAGTTCCGAACACACTGAAATTGATGAAGATAATGAGACTTTATTTTCCCTAGCTAGAAAACTTGAGAAGAAATCCAAGTCAAATATAAGCTCAAGTTTTTCTATTAGTACAAGTCCTAATGATGCAGAAATTGACAAATCCGAGCATCAGGCACTTGACATTGAACAAGTTATTGCAGATATAATTGACAATGTTGAGGCAATAACTAGTTCAAAGGCTGAATTGTCTGGAGTAGCAGATATTGAAATTGTTAAGACTCTAGAAGAGCTAAAAGTTAACTAGCCTTCTATAGAATCTATAGAAGCAGAGTCTGAGAATTCACAGCATGAATCAATGGAAATATCTGTTGAACAAAATGAACAATTACAGATAGATACACCGGTTGTAGAATTTGTGGAAAAATTGTACTCTGAACATTCTATAGAGACTAAACAGATGAATGTTGAGCATATTGACAATGTTCCTAACACTGTTGAAGTTGAAGAATCAAGCTTACCTGAGCAGCTTCAAGATAATATTTTGGAAGAGGAACAACATGACATTCATTTTGAAGAAGAGGTTCCTGAAGATGAATTAAACTCTGAATCACGGCTTCAGGTATCACCTTCTTTGTGTACAATATTAAAAATTCAAGGTAATGCAATTCATTTTAGATCTGAAGAAGCATTGCAGAAATACAATAATCTGATTACATGTCAGATTCTGCATGCTCGTCCAATAAAATTCAAAAATTTGATGGAAATAAGAGATCTGTTTGAGTTTCAAGGCCTCATTAAATTCTTGCCAGTAGGAACGAGATGGAAGCAATACACAAAGCTTATTGCAGCTTTTTATAGCAATCTGGTCAAGAATGGAAATTTTTTGAAAACTCAAATAAATGAACAGGAGTTTCTATTGTCTCCTGAGTTAATTTTTGAAGTTCTAGGATTAAAGAATGAAGGTGTTGTTGTTACCAACAGATTTGACATAACAAGACAACTAGAATGGAACATTCAGTCTTTATCAAAAATTCCAGATGTATATTCTGAAATGAGATTAATGGAAAATCTGAATGCAAAGGCAAGGTTTATTGCAAATATATTGCATGCAAATTTATTTCAGAGAGTTGGACACAATATGGAAGTCAGTAGAAGTTGTTTATATGCAACTTATAGCTTGCTGAATAGAATTCAAATCAATTGGTTTGATGTTTTCACTTCTCAACTACAGCATATGAGTTCAAAGTTATTTTATGGTGATGCTGTATGTAGACTCATTGCAAGCCAATTGAATTTATCCGACTGGCCCTCTGAAACTAAAGGCATGAGAGCATTTAGTGTCATAGATTTGCAAAAATTCCAGGCCATGCATACACCTCAACGACAACAACAACAACAACCTGATACAGACCATATACAACAACAACAACAAAGTTATTCAGTTCAAGCAGAACAGCAAACCTAGCTACCTATTGACTTAGATGCAGTGCTTAACGACATCAGAAATGATATTAGGCATCTAGGAGATAAAATATGTAATGCTATAAGTGATATACTTAGGAGGGGTCGCTAACTGTTTTTGTTTGTTTCTGAATACAAAATGTAATGTTTGTATTACTTGTTTGATTCATTGAACAATACATTTTTCTGTAAATGTGTTCAATTATTATTCTTGTTTACAGAAATTGTTGTTGTAATTCTCTTATATATGTATATATATTCTTTGTAATTATCTTTTTGATTAATGACAAAAAGGGCGAGAAATATTATAAAAAGATGATTATGATCTTAATTGCATATATATATATATTATAAAAGGAGATGCTATTGAATGGTTATTGTAATCTGACAGATGATAATTAGAAAACTGATACTTATATAATTATTGGCATTTGAGAGTTTTAGTTTTGAAAGGTAAAATTTACACAAACAATAGAAATAAGCTTAAGTGAACTTAAGTCAACAAACAAGTTTGTTGAATTAAAAGTTAACCCAACGAAGGTGCTTTGTTGAGTTATACATATTTCATAATTGATTTAATATGGTTTTGTCATCATCAAAAAGGGAGAGATTGTTGAGTATTTTTGTTTCGATGATGTGTGCTGAATGAAAATAATCATATTTGCTCAATTACTATTGCTTATGAAAAGAAATTAAAATCATCAATTAATACAGAAAAAGCTTACTGATATAAATACTTGTCTGTATTGGATCTGAAGTTAATAACTAGTCGTTTCGTTGCATTAATTTCTCATTTAGCTAAATGTTAAGTTAACGTGTGTTTTTATTGAAAAGCATGATATGTTTTAATGTTATATCTTCTGTATCATGAACAGTGCACGTTTAGACAACTCGTTAAGTTAGAGGCTTAAAGGTTAAAATAGGTCACGTGATAACTCGTTAAGTTAGTGAGTAAAAGAAGAGATGAACTCGTTAAGTTAGTGTTATACACGTGGTGAAATTATAAGTTACGAATGTTGTATTGTATCACGTGAGGTGCACATGTTTAACTCGTTAAGTTAACATAACTAAACGCGTTGAGTTGCTATATTGAACACTAAGGCAACGCGTTAGGTTAGTGTTATAAACTTAAGTTGTTATTTTTGCACGTGGTAAAATTCTTATTATAAAAACATTTGTTTATTACTGGTTCGTTGAGTTATCATAACACAACGGAAATGGTTCGTTGAGTTATCATAACACAACGGAGATGGTTCGTTGAGATAGCATAACACCACGGACATAGTTCGTTGAGTTAGCTACAGTACTTGTCACGTAAAATGGCACATGAGGAACTCGTTAATTTAGGAACGTTAAGTTATATATATACTTGTGTTACTCGTTTAGTTAACATTAAAGTAACGACTTCTTATTACACTGATGAAAAACTTTTGGACGAGAAAGTTTATTTTGCAGGAAATTTTTCAGAGATCTAGGACTGATGATTAAAGAAAATTCAAAATATAAACGTGGGTTAGAACGTGTGTGTTTCGATGAAGGAAAAATAAAAGACATGGAGAAGTGGAAAATTGGTGGTGGTTAAACGTGAAGGATTTGCATGAAATGAAGATACAGTATAAAAGGCATAGAATTCTCGTTGATCAATTAATCCTTGCACACAAAACGAAAAATCTTTTCAAGTATCAAACCACCACTGCACACCGAAAGAAAAATCTTTTTCAGGGATCAAAAACACCTCTTCTCGGGGAAAATCTCTCAAGTGAAAGAAAGTTCAGTGAAGGATAAAAAGGTAAGATTTTTGTCACTGAAGATTTGAAGTATCAGAAGAAAGTAAATTCGATGAAGCATGAAAAGACAAGATATTCGTCACTGAAGAATTGCTGAAGAAGAAAAAGAAGACGAAGAAAGATCTCAAACAGGGAGAAAAGTTTTAAATTCCACAAATTAGTTTTCTCTGTTTGTAGTTTTGAAATTGTTTAGATGATACATGGTATCGAAATATAATTGCATCTACAATTTCTGAGGAGAATTGAATTGTATATTGTAATTGAAACCTTGAATAAAAATGATTTTATGAAAATAATGTCTCGACTTGCTTTTGAGTTTTAAAGTTTCAATTATATTTTAGAAAATATTAAAGATACACAATTCACCCCCCTCTTGTGTAGCCATACGATCCTACAGAATCAACCCAACATCAAAAGTATCCTCATAGACCTCCGATGGTTGGTGATTATGGTGGTGGTGTGGAGCTTCAGGGAACTTCCGACGCTGCCTACAGTTAGCACGGTTCTCCACACTCCTTTTTCACACACTTTTTCTTCGTCTTTTATATTTCTTATAGTAGTAACTGCTCCTGCTTAAATGATTGGTTGGATTTCTTTCATTCATATCAACGATGGTGATTTCTTCTTCCTTCCATGAGTGAATTCCTGCGTGATACCTGCAATCATGGTTTTCCTTCGAATGCCCTATTTTTGTAACCACTATAGTGGCATATTAGAAAATATATGGTCTGTGGAGTTACAGATAACTCAACGGACTTATTTCGTTGATTTAACTATAAAACATGTATAATAAATAAATAAGCTACTAACATAACATGTTACCTTAATGTGCATTCATGTAACTCAATGTGTACAGTTATGCTAACTTAACGAGTTAAACATGTGCATCTCATGTGATATACTAAAGCATTTAAATTCAACACGTGCATTATTCTAACTTAACAAGTTCAGATATTTCGGATACTTACGAACCTAACTATCCGATGCCCAGATGCATTTTAGATAGTTAATATATAACTTACTGAAAATCACTTAAGCCATGCATTAAAGTTTCAACACGTGTACTCCAGGAAATAATAAAATTTCTTTTAAAACATACTATCCAGTACATGCAATATAACTCTTCGAAATAACAGAAAATTCGGATACTTAAGAATTTCACAGCCTACAATCCACCGATAGTTCAGAAATGTACTAAATTAACATTAATTCCCTAAAATTATGTAGATTCTTTCATTAAAGCATATAACAGTGCAATTATAACATAATGGCTTAATTCTTATATGATAAGTTAAATATTATGCAATTAACCATCATTTAACCCTTAATATTATGTACTTTTTCATTCTAAACACATGTCAATTAGGTAAATTACATAAAACATCCTTTAAAAGTTTAAATGAAATAACAAGCAAAAGAGTATTAGAACTAGTGCATATGGATTTATTTAGACCTACTAGGACAACCAGTCTAGAAGGTAAACATTATGCTTTTGTACTAGTTGATGATTAATCTAGGTTTACATGGGTTTATTTTCTAGCTAATAAAATTGAAGTTTTTGAAATATTTAACATATTTTGTAATAAAGTTCAAAATGAGCAAAATGTTAAAATTCAAAAACTTAGAAGTGATCATGGTACAAAATTTGATAATGATCAAATGAACACCTTTTGTGAAGAATTAGGCATTGATCATAAGTACTCATTTCCAAGAGCTCCTTCACAAAATGGGATAGTAGAACGTAAAAACAGATTACTTTAGGAAATGTCCAAAACCATGTTAAATGAAAATAAGTCACCCCTATTTCTCTAGGCAAAAGCAGTTCATACATGTTATGTTATAAATAGGATACATTTAAGACCCATTTTGGATAAAACTCCTTATAAGATACAGTATAATAAGGTTCCCAAAATAAATTATTTAAAACTCTTTGGTTGCAAGTGTTTCATTTTGAACACTAAGGAACGTAAAGATAAATTTAGAGCCAAATCAGATGAGGGTATTTTTGTTGGTTATTCCATTAGAAGTAAGACATATAGAGTATATAATAAATCAACAAAAACCATTGAGGAAACCCTACATGTGAAATTTCATGAAAATTCTCATTTGGATTTTAGACATGCTGAAAATATTGATTCAAAAATTCTCCTAGAAATGGTATCAAATGATGTTGATAGAGAAATTGAGAGACTATTTAACAAACTAAGAAATATAAACTTAAATGATGAAGATTTGAAAGAAAATAATGTCATGCCTATAGTAAATGTGGAACAACATAGAAATTGGCATTATGCTTCATCTCATCCTACTGATCAGATAATAGGCAATCCTAATCAAGTTGTTAGGATTAGGTCATCAGTAGTCAACATTTGTAGTGCTTATTCATTTGTTTCATTACTAGAACTGAAGAAAGTTGAAGATGAATTTTGGTATTTAGCTATGCAAGATGAGTTAAATCAATTTATAAGAAATGAGGTATGAGATCTAGTTCTACCCCTTGAAAATCAGTCTGTAATAGGAACAAGGTAGGTATTTAGAAACAAAGTAGATCAAGATGGACATATAGTTAAAAATAAAGCTAGGTTAGTTGCTTAAGGTTACAAGCAAGAGGAAGGAATTGACTATGATGAAACATTTGCTCCTATTGTTAGACTAGAATCAATATGAATTATGTTAGCATATGCTTGTTACATGAATTTCAAATTATATCAAATGGATATTAAGACTGTTTTTTAAATGGATATATAAAAGAAGAAGTTTATGTAAAACAATCTCCAAGTTTTGAAGATTCAAAACATCCTGAGTATGTTTACAAGCTTAAAAAGGCACTATATGACCTTAAATAAGCCCCTAGGTCTTGGTGTGAGAGATTATCTAAATTTCTTATAGAAAAAGGGTATTCTATGGGAAAGGGTGATCACACTCTTTTTATCAAGAAGGTCGAAAAAAATATATTGGTACTTCAAATCTATGTAGATGACATTATATTTGGAGCAACAAATGAAAAATTAGTTGAGTCTTTTTCGAATGACATGACTAATCAATTTGAAATGAGTATGATGGGTGAACTATCATTTTTTCTAGGCTTACAAATTAAGTAGTTAGAACAAGGTACTTTTATTTCACAAGAAAAATATACTCGAGATTTATTAAAGAGGTTTGGATTAGACAACACTAAAACAAAAAATACACCAATGAGTACTGCTTAGAATGAAAAAGTGCATAATATTAATGGTTAAATGATGGTTAATTGCATAATATTTAGCTTATCATATGAGAATTAAGCCATTATGTTATAATTACACTATTATATGCTTTAATGAAAGAATTTACATAATTTTAGGGAATTAATGTTAATTAAGTATATTTCTGAACTATCGGTGAGTTACATGTTTTTAATTCCTAAGTATTCAAATTTTCTGTTATTTTGGAGAATTACATTTCATGTACCAGACAGTTATGTTTTAAATGCTTAAAGAATATTTAATTATTTCTTAGAGTACACGTGTTGAGACCTTAATGCATGACTTAAGTGAATGTTTAGTAAGTTATCTAGTAACTATCCAAAATGTGTCTAAGCATCGAATAGTTGGGTTTGTAAGTATCCAAAATATCTAAACTTGTTAAGTTAGAATTATGCACGTGTTGAATTTAAATGTTTTATTATGTCACGTGAGCTGCACATGTATAACTCGTTAAGTTAGCATAACTATACGCGTTGAGTTACTTAAATATACACTAAGTTAACACGTTGTGTTAGTGTTATAGGCTTATAAGTTATTTCTTTATTACACATGTGTTTTAGTTAAATCAACGAAGTAAGTCCATTGAGTTACACTAACTCCACAGACCATTTATTTTCTAACATGCCACTATAGTAGTTACAGAAACAGGAAATTTGAAGGAAAGCCATGATTGCACGTATCACGTAGGAATTCACTCAAGGAATGAAGAAGAAATCACCATCGTTGATATGAATGAAGGAAATTCAACCGATCATTTAAGCAGAAACAATTACTATTGAAAGAAATATAAAAGACGAAGAAAAACTATGGAGAGAGGTGTGGAGAACCATGCTAACTACAGAAAGCGTCAGAAGTTCCTTAAGCATCTAGTGAAGATGATTGGTTGTGGCATAAAAGACTTGGTCACATTAGTATGAAGACTCTTAGAAAATTATCTAAGGGTGATCTTGTCAAGGGATTGCCTAAACTTACATTCAAGAAAAACAGGGTATGTAGTGACTGTATGCTAGGAAAGCAAAAGAGAACCTCACTCCATAGCAAACATGAAATTTCAACCAAAAAGCCATTAGAACTTTTACATCTAGATCTGTTTGGCCCAACTCAATTATCAAGCCTTGGAGGTCGAAAATATACTCTTGTTATTATAGATGATTTTTCTAGATTAACCTAGGTAATATTTTTAACTCATAAAAATGAGACATGCAGTGAGTTCCAAAATTTTTGCATTAGAATTCAAAACCAGAAGGAACTGATAGTAAAGAAAATCAGAAGTGATCATGGAGGAGAATTTGAAAATCATGAGTTCGAAAATTTGTGCAATTCATTTGGAATTTTGCATGAATTCTCCTGTCCTAGAACTCCAGCTCAAAATGGAGTAGTGGAAAGGAAGAATAGGACATTGCAAGAAATGGCTAGAACTATGTTAAATGCCACTAATCTGCCAAATTTTCTCTAGGCTGAAGCAATAGGTACAGCCTGTCATATCTTCAATAAAACTCACATCAGACCTATGATGAATAAGACACCTTTTGAAATCTGGTTTGATAAGACTCCAAATGTTGGTTACTTTAAGACATTTGATTGCAAATGTTTTATATTAAACATTGGAAATGCTAAAGACAAGTTTGATGCAAAATCTGAACCTACCATACTTGTTGGATACTCATCCAGAAGCAAAGCTTACAGAGTATATGTTGCTAAAGACAAAAGAGTAGAGGAAAGCATAAATGTTCAATTTGATGAAGATTTGATACAGAATTTCAAGAATTTGAAGATTAATAGTGATAGTGAAAATGAATATTTGAAGAAAGGAAATTGCAAGCATAAACTCAAATCCCAAGCTTTAGATCAGAATCAACATAGTTGGAAGTTCAAATCTGATCACCCCATGGAACAAATAATTGGAAATTTAACCAAAGGGGTACAAACGAGAAGCAAAGCACAAGATATTTGCAATTTCTATGCATTTGTGTCAGAAATAGAGCCAAAATCAGTAGATGAAGCTTGTAAGGATATTTACTAGACAATGGCTATGTAGGAAGAATTAAATCAATTCCAGAAAAATAATGTCTGCAATTTAGTGGAAAAACCTGTAAGAAAATCCATCATTGAAACTAAATGGATTTTCAGAAACAAATTAGATGAAGAATGAAACATACTTAGAAATAAAGCTCGACTAGTTGCACAGGGCTATAATCAGCAAGAAAGTATTGACTATGAAGAAACTTTTGCACCTGTAGCCAGAATAGAAGCTATCAGAATGTTGCTTGCCTTTGCAAGCAGTATGAGAATAAAATTGTTTCAGATGGATGTGAAAAGTGTCTTTTTGAATGGAGAAATTCAGGAAGAAGTGTTTGTTAAACAACCTCCCAGATTTGAAGATGAAATCAAGCCTGATCATGTTTTTAAATTAAACAAAGCTTTATATGGTCTGAAACAGGCACCTAGGGCATGGTATGAGAAACTAAAAAAATTCTTAACTGAAAATGACTTCTCTATAAGCAAAGTGGACAGCACTTTGTTTATCAAAGCTGTTGATTTGCACATTTTGATCGTATAGATATATATTGATGATATAGTTTTTGGAGCTACATTAGAAAAACTCTGTCATGGATTTCAAAATTTGATGAAAAATAAATTTGAAATGAGCATAATGAGAGAATTGAAGTTTTTCTTAGGTTTACAAATCCATCAAGTACGAAATGACATCTTTATCAACTAAGAGAAATACTACAAAGAGATGTTAAAGAAATTTGGCTATGAAAACATTAAATCTGCAAATACTCCAATGAGTTCAAGTAGAAAACTAGAAATCGATGACTCAAGTATTATAGTAGATCAAAAGAAATATAGAGGCATGATTGGATCTCTATTGTATCTTTCAGCAAGTAAGCCAGATATCATGTTCAATGTATGCTTGTGTGTTAAATTTCAAGCATTACCAAAGGAATCTCATCTGAAATCAGTAAAAAGAATTTTCAAATATCTACAAGATACTAAAGATTTCAGATTATACTACTTAGCTGACAGCAGCCTAATGTTATCAGGCTATAGTGATGTAGATTATGCAGGTAGCAGATCTGACAGAAAGAGCACTAGTGACATATGCCAACTACTTGGAAATTCTTTAATCTCCTAGTTCAGTAGGAAACAAAACTGTATTGCATTATCTACTATTGAAGTTGAATATATTGCAGCAAGTCTATGTTGTGCTCAAATTCTTTGGATGCAGCAAACTTTATCAGACTACAGACTGAAAATTCAGAATACAATCATATTTTGTGATAACAGTAGTGCAATTAGTTTATCTAAGAATACAGTACTTCATTCCAGAGCCAAGCACATCAAGATCAGACATCATTTTTTGAGAGATCATGTGGAAAAATGGAACATCTCACTCAAGTTTGTGCCAACAGAAAATCAACATGCAGATATTTTCACCAAACCTTTAAATGAATCAACTTTTAATCATATTAGAAGAAATCTAGGCATATGTTCATTACAAGATCTTTAAATACTTTTATTTATTATTCCTCAAGCTCACCATATGGGAGCTTGCTTTCTGCTAACATGTACTCATGCAGGACATATTAGATATCAATTTTACAATATTATAGATATCAATCACCTTTTTATATAATGACAAAAAGGGGGAGAAGACAGCACACAGTCAGGGGGAGAAATCTCACCACTACAGTATATTCATTGTAAATCCTTGTTTTACTTAGTTTTTGTGTAACTGAATGTATAGAAATAATCTAAGGAGTGAAATACATGTAAATAAATGTAAAGTATTTTGTCATTATCAAAAAGGGGGAGATTGTTAGGACTCGAGTATTTTGATAATGCAAAAACCTATGTTAGGAATCATATTGTATTTCACAGATAAGTCAATGTAGCAAAAGATCAGAAGGCAAACAAACAAGTTGCAGTTAATTCCAGAATGTGTTGCTATAAAGCTATAGAAAATCGAACAGTTCCAAGCTTATGTATCTGAAAGAAAGTTAATCTTTGGTGAGTTATAGACTTAAGTATCCGAAGAGTTAACTTAAAGAAGCAGCAACACTGTCGGACAGTTAGAAGAATAACTATCTGAAATCATAAAGCCTTTAGAGAGTTGTGAAAGGTAGTTGGTTGAATGATCGGAAAGTTAAGGAGTTAACTATCCGAAAGCTCAAGGAAAATCGGAAAGTTAGAAAGGCTAACTATCTGAAACTTAAGTCATTTAATTAATCACGTGTAGAAATCCAGAACCAAAGCTTAAAAGACTTTTCGGAGAGTTAGAGAGATAACTATCCGAAATTTGAAGGATTTTGGTGAGTTACAGGTATAACCATCTAGAACTTAAGTTATCTTATTACACATGTGCAGAATTAAAGAGACAACAGTCAAAAGCTTAAAAGAAAAATCGGAGAGTTACTGTAGTTAACTATTTGGAAGTCAAGAGTTTTTTGGTAAGTTAAAACTACAAGTCTCCGATCACTTGACAGCTCACGTGAGCAACTTAAAATCCTCACGTGACATAGACAACAAGATGTAAGTGAAGGTTCGGTAAGTTATAGACACTCTTCGGTGAGTTATTCATATAACCATCCGAAAATCAAAGGAAATCGGAAGGTTACTTACTAAACATCAGACAAAACGATAACTTACCATATTTAGGTCTAATTATTTAGTAAGTACTACAGAATACATTCGTTGGAAGAAAAATATGATTGTTATACCTTTTGGTATAAATATGAGAAGTTTAAGAGAAGAACAGATAAAGAAAACGATCATACATTTTACAGTGAGCTACACAAAATTCCAGATACACTCTCAACTCTACAATTGTCAAGTTTACTCTTAAAGATTCACTGCAGAAAAGCTTCGTGTGCTAAAACTCTGATAGAAAAGTTTAAAGCTATTGGTTCGTGAGTTTCAACCTGAAAACTCATTGTTGGTTGAGAGCTTCAACTTGAAAGCTCGAAAGAAAGGTTGGTTATTGAGCTTATACTTGAAAGCTCTAAGTGTTGGTTCTTGCTTCAACCTGAAAGCAAGTGTTGTAAGTATTTGACTACTTAGTGAAGCCCAAGTGTATCTTGAGGGTGGACTAGCCAAGTTGGTGAACCACCTAAAATTTGCTGTGTGTTATCTTCTTACTGGTTTATTTACATTTAATTCATTTAATCTCACTGTTTTGTAAAATCAATCGATTCTAAGTGAAAAGAATTAAAACTTACACACCTTCACCATTCACCCCTCCTCTAGTGAGCCTATCAATCCTAACAATACATACAAATTTCTTACAACAACAACCACAAGCTCTACATTCAGATTTAGATGAAATAGTAATTGATCAAATAAACAGAGTAAGTATAGAAATTGCATAGAAAATTTCAAATACTCTACTGGAATTGTGTAAACATAATATGTTGTTAGAAGAGTTTCATAACTCTTCAATTGCTAGTCACTTAGGATATGAAAAAAGTACTCAAAGAATAAAAGCCAATATCAATGGGAGAAGATGGAGAAAAGATTTGAAAGAACAAATTAGAGAATGTGAAAAATGCCAACAAATCAAATATGACATGCCACTAGCAAGTTTATTACAACCTTTAGTAATTCCAAAACACAACTAGATAGATATTGACATGGATTTTATAGTACTACCAGTCTCTAAAGGTAAAACTATAATGATGATAGTTGTCGATTCACAAAATATGTTCATTTTATCCTTTTGAAACACTCATATACAGCTAAGGAAGTTGCACTACTTTTGTTGAGAATGTTGTTAAACTACATGGAATTTCAAAGACTATTGCTTGTGATAGAGACTCGATTTTTACTAGCACCTTTGGAAATTATGCACCTATAAGGAACCTAGTTATATATGTCATTAGCCTATGATCCTCAAATAGATGGCTAAACTGAAATTTTAAATAGAACTCTGTAAACTTATCTAAGGTGTTTCGCTTTTTGACCAACTAATTGGTTATATTGGTTACCTTGGATGAAATACTAGTATAATAGAACTAAACATAATTCTGCGGATATTAACACCATTTGAAGCCTTATATGGAATTCTTCCACCTACACCATTTTCATATATCCCACAAACAACCAAGGCAGCTGCGGTAGATGAAGAATTAAAGAGTTGAGAAGAAAATCTAAGAAAACTGCCGAATAACTTGAATAAAGCCTATCAACGTATGAAAATGTTAGCAGATCGATGCTGACGTGAAGAACAGTACAACGTGAGACATTCGGTGTACCTCAAATTTCAGCCATATAGACAACAATCAGCATCAACACGTGCAGTCCAGAAATTATCACTCAAATACCATGTCCCTTTTGAAGTTCTTGAGTGAGTGGAACCGGTAACTTATTGACTAAAGTTGGCACCAGAATCCAAAATTCACCCAGTATTTCATATCTCTCAGCTTGTAGGACCAACAGACACAATTGTTCACCTTTCCACTCCAATTCAACATCCGCAAGCAATTAAGAGGGCTTGGAGAGTACTAGATCGCCGAATGGCTAAAGAAAGAAATAAAGCAGTTACAAAGGAACTAATTCAATGAGAGAATGAAGATGAGCTATCGGGTATGTGGGAAGATTATAATTTCATGTTCACCAAATATCCCAACCTGGAGGACCAGGTTTCTCCAACGATGCGGCAAATGTGATTTTTATGTAAGGCTAAAATTGTGTAATATTTACCAAGGTAACTTATGTATGTAGCATATATGCGTGAGAATGTCGATTGTAAAAATAAGATAGTAAAATATAAAGATAAGCATGGCTTGCTAGTCGGTAAAAGAAAGACATGTAACATAAAGATCGTAGATGTAAAAAGAATTTTCATTATGAATTAGAAAATACAGCAAGTTTGTTTCTTGCTTGGAGAGACTACATCTCTAACTGTAGCACCCGCCCAGTTTACCTGACTGTTCATGCGTTCGATTTCCTTCCACTATTGAGCGCGTAATAGTCTGCCAGTATCAGCGACGCGGGTTTCGCCAACAGCATCCTTGCACAACAGCAATTCAGGTAAGCTAATGTTGTTCAATTATTTTCATGCGCCATGATTCCTTCATTATGGATGTCGCCCATTCTTCTTACCAGTCTTTTACAGTAGGATATGAAGCATTTTACTCTTCTTTTATTTCTCTCTTCAATCATGTAATTTTGCTCGCATCGAATGCATCATTTATATCTCGCTACGTGTACTCCTACACTCGGGTCTCACGTTATCAAAGATCCATTTGTTTATATCCACTAATTTGTGTTTTCACGATTGCCATATTCAGGTTTATTCATCCTCGAACATACCCATGACTTCACATCCATGTGCCCTCCATAGACAAACCATTCACTCATCGTGCATAAATCATTTTCATTCTCAACAATAATGTCATTTACACGCAATACACCACCATTTTTGTATTATGCGTGTATTAATAATATTACACACATGTTCTATCACCTATGCACCATCATCATGCCATCTCCATCCTTGTTCACATTCTTTACATGTTGCAACAATCATCTTCATATCAATTACATATCATATGCATGTTCATTCACATTATTTGCATGTAACAAGAATGTTTATTCACATTATTTGCATGTAACAAGAATGTTTGTATTATTTACATATCATACACACGCTCATTGACATCATTTGCGTGTTAAGCATCGTAACATTATTTGCATGTCGTTTCTATGTTCATTCACATTACTTGCAGGTAGGAATAACCATCTAAACATTATTTTATGTCATTTATTAAACATTTCATGCATGCATTTTAATTTCTACAACTTTAAATCATAATCATACCTTTTTTGACACTTATTAAGCATTTTATGCATGAATTTTAATTTCTGCAATTTTAAATTGTAATCATACATTATCTTACGTCATTCATTAAGAATTTCATGCATGCGTTTTGATTTCTACATTTTGAATGAGAATCATACATTATTTTATGTCATTTATTAAGCATTTCATGCAAGCATTTGAATTTCAGAATCTTTAATCATAGTCATGCAGTATTTTACATCATTTATTGAGCATTTCATGCATGCATTTTAATTTCAGCATTTTGAACAATAGTCGTGCATTATTTTATATCATTTATTAAGCATTTCATCTATGCATTTTAATTCCTCCAATTTTAAATCTAATCATACTTTTTATGTCATTTATTAAGCATTTCATTCATGCATTTTAATTCCTGCAATTTTAAATCATAATCATAACTTTTTTATGTCATTTCATGCATTCATTTTAATTCTTACAATTTTAAATCATAATTACACTTTTGTCATTTATTAAGCATTTCATGCGTGCATTTTAGTTCTGTAATTTTAAATCATAATCATGCATTAGTCTATATCATGTGTTAAGCATTTCATGCATGCATTTTAATTTCTGCAATTTCATAATCGTACATTATTTTATATAATGTGTTAAGCATTTCATCCACACTCCCAAGCATTTTAGTTCCAGCAAACGATACAAGTTTAATCATGCATTTCATCCATCATTTTAATTCTAGCAGCAATACAAGATTAATCATGCATATCATGTATTTCCATCATTTCATATCATGCTTCATGTCATTCATTTCGTCCGTAAATCACGCCATTCCAATTTCTGTAGCTATGTATATATTTTAGTCATGCGTCATTTCATGCCAAAATCATACATATAAATCACTCTCACGTACATTTCTAATTGATGCCTTAAGACATGCATCACTTCATATCCAAATCATGCTTATTTAAAATCCCATCAAACTATTTTTCATATAGTCATACATAATTAAAGTCTTTCCATATAGTCATTTAATAAGATCATACCCTATAAATCATACATGTCATCACATTTATTTTTCTTATTCATGCATAAATCATATCTACTTATTTCCATTTGTGCAATTTCATTTTGATTCTTATTTTCAGATGAAGTCATATTATTTCATAATCATACTAATTCTTCATGCATCTTGTATCATGCATGCCTCTAATCAAGCCTTTTTAATGTTACATTATTGCTTTACTTTATCTTGTTTGTCCTATATTTATTTAACCACATGTGTACCATGGTTAGGTTGCACTTGAGAACACTTAAAATATTTTCTTTCATGCCTACGCATGAATCATTGTGCAACTTTTCCCTCCTTTTAGTCCTTATAAATCTTTTCTTCTTATCTCTTCATATTACTTTCATCTTATTTCATCTTATTCATATCATTTCTTTCTTTTCACACTTAAGCTTACACTTAATAAGCACTTAACCCTAGAATTGCATATGCACTAACATCTTTAGAAACCTAGCATCCAACCTACTAGGGATAACTAAGAAATCAAGTAATTCAAGTGTGTCAAATGCCTAATATTAGAAAAAACTTTCTCATGAAGTTTTAATGAAACAAAAGTTAACGATATATTTAGATATAAATTATGTATTAAATAGAAACTTAGAATATATTTTGTACTATTATTGAAAACAACCTACCAACTACATAACTAGTGTACCATTCTTAGTTGAACAATAACTTGTTTAAGTTACTAGAACAGTATTTCAACCTATCATTCTCATAAATGATATATCATTTCTAAATAAACAATAATTAGACAAAGTTACTGAATCAATATCCAACATACCCTTGAGACCAATGACATATTGTTTTTTGATAAATAATGATTAGCTAAAATCTCTAAATTAGAAAACCATGCATTATTATGAGAAAGTGGCATACCATTCTATCATCTACAACCTAAGATGAACAAATGACATACTAATGACTTGATATCATTTTCTATAACAAGTGATGCAAGTACTAATAAATGAGGTAATAGTTTGGATGAATGGTAAACCATTTGTTCTTGAAAAGGTTGAGATAGGACAAATGACATATTGATGAATATACTAGTATACCATTTTCTATAGCAAGTTAAATAGATTCTGAAAAATGGAAGGTTTGAACTTTCCATGTACATGCCAATACTTTGACGACTCTATAGAAGTTTGAAAAATGATACATCAATAGATGAAACAATATACCATTTTATATAAGAAATATGCAAAACAAAAGATCCAAACTTTTCTTATACATGCCGACTAAGAGATAGTTGTACAAAAATTCAACAAAAAAAAAATCCCATTAGTGTACATAATAGCACATTGATTCTACAAAGATTCTAAGAGATACACTTTTCATGTTTTGAAACCCTAAGCTCTACATTATGTATACAAGTAATTCTACGTTAAGAGAAGTGACACATCCATATGCTTTCACTCTAACATCATTCAAGGCATTCAATCAATACATTTTAGGAATCCTAAGGAAAAGAAATTAAAGAAAATTTGTTGTTGTGTTTAAGTTCTACATCAAGTACAATCAAAGGTGTTGAAAAGCTTTTGAAAAGGTTCATTCCCACATGGATTCATCCAAGACAACACAAAAGGGGAAGTAGTTCTTGTGATTTGTGAGATTTTTTTATTGTATTTGTATATAAAAATTTTTGATTTATTTTTCTCTTAGGCTAAAACATTCCTAAAACCTATCTCACTAGGTTCTAGTGAGAAACATACTAGGGTTGATGTAGACACCTTGAATTTGAGGAGAAACTCCTAATTTTAAGAGGACAAGCTTGACAATATTGGTTAAGATGGTAGAGGCTAGTGTTAAACCTTGAGATAACATGGTTGGTTAAGGCATTCAACTTTGAACATTTAGAGAGAGTTAAGTATTGAGTTTGGGAAATGCATTAGATATAAAGGATAGGTGTTGAACCTATAAAAACACTAAATTTAGTAAAAACCACAAAGTTGAGAGTTTGTGAAATATATGTACCTGATTTGAAGAATCATTATAAAAATTTTCTATTTCTTTGGTTATAATTTACACTTTCAAATCTTTATTATTTATTTGAATATATTTTATTTATAGTTTCCGCACCAAACATTTTATTTATAAAATATTTAATCAAATTATTTTATTGAATTATTTTAATTATTTAAAATTTACCATTCACCTACATTTAGTAAATCATAGTTCATAGATCACAACCTTACATTATTCAAAAGTTACATATCTTTGTATTTAGGTTTTTCCCAATTTACCCATAAAAATTAGAGTAGATGATGACTTTTTTTAACTCTTTGTAAAAGAGAGAATAGTAGTAATAAAGTCATGCCCTATAAAAATAGTATTATAAATGAATAAATTACTTGGAAGTTGATATGGCTCGAATCCCTCTTTAGTGAGTTTGTGATAACAATCTAAGACCCAATACCTATGCATTGTAATAACCAAGGTAATGATACATGTTACAAAGAACTAAACATTTTTTAAGTGGATCATGTAGATTGAGATGCACTTTCATTATATACGAGATTTGGTAGGTTGCAAATATCTTCACCAAGGGATTAGCTCACAATGTGTTTGAGTTACTTTAAATAGGGCATGATAGATATATACGCTCTATTTGTGTGGGGTACCATTGGTTCGTTAAATGAATATCCATTTAGTTATTATGCATTTATATGTAATCTCTTCACATTAGTAATATAATTCTTTTTTTTCTCTTCATAATATCACTCTTTACACATGTATTTTTCAAATACAACATAATTCATATTCATAATCTCTCACTTAATTACACAACTCATTCCTAAACACCATTTATCAATCTCATTTGTCAAATCCTTTAACTCAACGTAACCTTCATAGTTGTTTACCTTTATTTTCATCTTTAACAATATCAAAAATTCTTACCTAGCTATGCAATGTTATATATGCTAAAACACTACAAGGTTTGAATCTCAACTAAATCAAATTGATTTGGGAATAAATAAACTATACGTATGAAAACTATTAAAACTACTTAAAATGCATTTTTCAATGAAATATTTTTGTAAACAACTCTTCATTTAATTTCTCTTGTGAGAATAACGACTATCTTTTCAAATTCTTATATTTATTTTCATTTATTTCCTATCCATGTATTTCATCTTTATTATTTGGAGAACATAAACCAATACCAATTTTTTCAATATTTTCTATTTTCCAATATTTAATATTCATAGGTGTACATGATATTAATGGTTTACCAAGTAAACCTTTGATCATGACCCATGACCAACAAATTCATAATCATTAATTGTTGTAATTCAATAATTTTCCGAATGGGATTAGGTTATCCTCTTCCCCGATTGTTAATGTGATTGTAACCTTGTCCATGACAACCTCTACCATGACCACGTTTCTTACCACAACCATAATCTTGATAAGATTTAAGATTTGGAGTTTAGCTGTTAGGTTGAGCTACAAGAGCAAAATTTGCATATGCAATTCTTGTTTTAAGCTAATCTGAAGATCGTACAAGTCATGGAATGAGACTTTTGGGCACATGAATTCAATCTTCTTGAAGCCTTGGCCAAGGCAATTGATGATAAATTCAATAAGATCCATATCAAAGATTGGGTCACCGATGGAGGCAAGACTATCTACCACACCTTCGGCATGAAGAAGAAAGTAGACCATGCTAACCTAACCTAACGTGATTTGACCGTGTCATTAACTAGTCTGACATGATTTTTTAAACCGTGTTGGACTGTTCGCAGGTGAAACCAAGACGTGCTAGCATGGCTTAATGTAAGCACGTAGGCTAATATGGGCTAATTGAGCTTTTTTCAAATTTGGATACCTAACCTATTTCAAATACTTGTTTTGGCACAACCCAATAAATCCAACACTGTCAAACCATGTTATAAATGGACACGATACAAATTAAACTAGGCTATGAGCCATGTCTAAGATGTTTTCTTTCACCCATGGCACAACACAGCTTAACACGAATAACAGCTAGGTGTGAAGTCCAACAAGTCGTGTCAGCATTGCATGGTCCTTTGAGACCTATAAGTGTAAAACTTTCTTTAACATCCATCCAAAGTTGATCACGAAGGGTTCAAATGTGAATGCAAGAGAAAATGATTGGAGGCGAGCCTATGCTAAGCAATTGCCAAGCTTCTCACACAGTAGTACAAGAGAAAATGATGATGGTCTAGATTGTAGGGGACATGCTCACACTTATCCAAGAAAGGACCAAGCTGTCAACTTTCTAGAACAGGGAAAAGTCCTTGTCTTAAAAATCTCCTATAAGTTCGTGAATGGCAAGAAGATGAAGAAAACGTTGCTTCCAACAAAAATATTATTGTTTGTCTATAAGTGTATGAAAGAGTGTACCTATGTTGAAGGTGGTAGGCAGCTTCTCCTCATCAGTGGCAGCAGTACTGGTGCTGTCGGTGTTAAAATTTTTTGACACTGAGCAAGCTCTCAAGATCAAAGGTATTTGATACCGTGAAAGAGGTAGACACAAAGGAGAAGAAACAGAGGCAGAAGGCAAACGAAGAACCTTGGAAGAATGATTACATAAAAGCATACAATGCAAATATACAGGGAGAGGATAGTAGGAATAGTTACAACAAACGCTAAGACAGTTAATGAACTGTTACTTTCTGTTATACTTACATCCCACCCGCCTAGACGTCCACCTACCCCTTTTCCTCCCTCTTTTCCTTTTTGCCTCTTATCTGAGGTTAGTATTAACTGAATCTGTGTTTTGTGGAGAAACAAAGGTGTTTTCTCACATCTCTGTAAACCAGATCCTTACTTTCATGTTTCCTTATGCAGTAGTTATCACTCTTATCAGTGGTGAGTTGTCATTGAAGACGGCGGCCTACCAACACTTCTTCCGATGACTCTATCAACAGCTGGCTTACATAAAGTTATTTAGTCCATTGTTGGGAGTGTTGCTTAGCATTGATCCTATGCTCCTCTCCATAGATATTGTAACGGGATGGTGAATCTTGTATGATCTTCCTAATTGAATGGAATGGATACTTTCCCGTCAAAACAGAAAAACATCGATAGAAAAATGTGATCGGCATAAATAATCAGCCCTTATTTTCTAATCCCACAGTACAACAATCTTGTAATCTCAACCATACCCTTCACTGTGTGCAACATATACGAATGCATTTGACGTCATGTTGCCTGCCTAGTTTACAACATTCATGGTTGGATATTTGATAAAGCTACGAGAATCAATTTACAACCCAAATGGAAAATTTCAGGTAACAAAGAAAAAGGCTCACCATTACTGCACAAATTGGATGTGTAACGGTTCAACTGTGAATTCCAAGAAGATCATGTATGGCCTAGCTCTTCCATCAGTGTTCTGAATTGGACACCCTCTTCCTCAGTTTGCACCACAAACCATTTTTTGTATGGATCGTTGCCCCTGTGACGAGTTCTACTGCCTCAGGCGAGCCTTTTAACTCAATGTCGAACTTTTGCAGCAGCATGGATAAAGCTATGGTGGACTCCATGAGCGCAAACTGATCCCCAACACACTTGCGAGGCCCCCCACCGAATGGTAAAAATGCAAAATCTGACACTATCTGTTTTCAAATGCCAAGCACATCAGTTGGAGGATGATAACAGCCTTTTGGAAATCTACAGGTGATTTGGTGAAAGGAGTACCTCATTTGGATATAGTGCCCCAGGACTCCTAGCAGGATCATAACCTGCCCATCCTTCAATCCCATCACTTTTCTTTGGGTTCAAGAATCTTTCTGGTTCAAATTCGTGTGGGCGATCCCAATAATATGGTGACCTATGGAGATTATAAACCTGGAAATGCACATGAGAATAGAATGAAAACTCATTCCTGTGGTACAAAAACAATAATAAATAAATATCACCATAGTGGAAAAATGAGTCATAAATTTCCTCTATCCCTTCAGCTAAAGATCAAATAGCCAGAAATTAAGGCAGAAGGACATCAAATGGGGCAGATATGCCAATAAACTAAGACCATATTATAGATTTCTATATTTTTACGATCATTAAACAATTTTTATAAAATAATGAAATCACACAGATATAACATACTGATACAGGAAATTAAGAAAGAATATTCCTGACATGTATGTATTATGAATTTATGATAATATGAGTATCATTAATAATTAAATATCAAGGTACCTATGTGTTATCTTATTAAGCTAATCACCAAACAGATTTCACATCAATTGAGTGCACTCAATGTTATAATTTTTCTTGGGTGTGCCTATAATACTTACCATAATTTTTTGTGGAGACTAGGAGTTTTAAAACTCAACCATCATTTAAATACATGCATGATGAAATTTAAAATTGTAAATAAAATAATTGTAACTACCATGACACAGTTACACTGGGCAAGGGTATTTCATGGGCACCATAGAATTTTTTATTTTCCGAGATCACTGTTTGTTATGTAGCTTTCAGTTGGTAACCATAAGCATTAAAATTTAAACAGAAGTTTCAAATAAGGATGATACAAGTGATGTATCTATGTTTCATAATTTCCTAGCAGGAAGCTCCATGTATGTGATGTCCACATGCCTACAAATGTCAAAACACTTGCATTGTAGCACTACCACCTTACTGATGATATCCATATCCTTATTGACGGTGACATACAACTAATATTAACCAACAGTAATATTTTCTTAATGAATGAAAATGATAATATCATAATTACTTTTTCCACCAATGTTGTCTTTTATTTTGATTACATGGACAATGCAAAATCCACCTTGGTTATCTTGATTCACTCAAAAGAAAAACAAACTAGAAGAAATCAGTCCACCTTCCAAGGTGGACTACTTTCTTTGTAGGATCTGATCTGGATCATGGTAACTAGTTCCTTAGTGGGATCTGACCTGGATTATGGTGAAATAGTTCCTTAGTGGGATCTGATCAGGATCATGCAGGACCCTCATATAATGCTGCTGATCAGGAGTTTTCTATTGTCCTACAATAAAAATGAAAAACCGTCCATTTTTCAAATCAGGAGAAGGCACAATCCTTTTGGATTTCTCGATATCATATCCCTTTTACACAGAAAATTGTGAAATCTAGGTTCGTATATATGCAATTTCAATATTTTAGTTGGTGTACAGTCAAAGAAACTCTTGTTTTCGAAATTACAAACAAATATATAGTATAATGAATGATTGAATAAACAAAAATCAAACAAATTCCATATTTAGTTTCTTTCAGTAGCAATATTATTGCAAGAAAAACACAATTAACACTGCAATATAACACAAGGAACTATAAGGAATTACTCTACCCACAGAAAGAAATATGTCAGTTCCAGCAGGGATTGAAAATCCATCTTCAGGACCCTTGTACCCTCCTGTTCAATCATGCAGCATATAGAATATTGTAATTTATGATTAGAGAGAACAGCATAAGTGGTAGCAAATGACTACAAAAGCAAGAGTAGATTACACTCAAATATACTTGCAATGGAAAATCTATAAAAAAATCACAAGTTTAATGTTGGACACTATTCTTGTATGTTATAGTATTGTTTGAGTGTATTAATGTATTAGGGTTAAATATCATGTGTGGGTTTAATCTTATTGATTAAGGTATATTCTTCTTTATGCAGTCCTCATATATAAAGACTCTTATGTTTGTTAATAAATCTATCCCCTTCTATCTATTTTGTGCATTCTCATATGATATTAGAGCGTAGTTTTTAAAAGTTAAAAACTTGTAAGAAATCTTGGTGAGGAGAAGGAAAACCCTAACCACTGCTCTCCTCCCAACTACCTCCACCATCAATCCCTACGTAGGTCACTTCCACCAACACCACTAGTCTCTCTCCACCCATTCAAGTCATCATTGACACATCCTCCTCCTTTGTTCAGTGTCATCAACAACCACACCTAGCCTTCTCAACATCACCAAAAGCTATACATTCATCCCCCCTCTCACTGCTACATTGTCTCCTACAACAGTCCAATCATTGATGTCCTATCCCCCATCATAGCGCATACCATTGTTGCTTCCTATACATCCATCACCATTGCCAAGATCTCACAGCCCCTCTCCTGCCATCATCACAAACTCTCACCCCTTCCTTTCCCCTTGGCCACTGCTCCTCCCCAGCAGAAAAGAAGAGTCAATCAAGAAACCAACAAAAGAAAACCCTAGATTCAATGCCTGCTCCCACTATCATCATTTGCTGTATAGCCACTCCAACACTTTCCATGCACTTACCAACAAGCTTGAGGTTTATCAACCCCTAACAACCAATATCAACAAGCTAATCAGTCAACTATAGCCTAGATTCATGCACAATACTCAAGAGTGACACAATACCCTAAACCCCAATTCAAGGTCTGATTACTAATCAGTCAACTATGGCCACTAATGGTCATGGTCATGGTATAGATAGAGGTCAAGGACATTGTGGATGATAGCCTTGTGATCAACTACTCTAGCCTCTAAAGACGACTCTTAGATAATAGACTCTAATGCATCCTCTCATATGTCAGGTACATGAGATTTGTCTAGTTGTCTTTCCCAATTATTCAATGTAACCTTTGTTTCTACTGCAAATAGATGAACCTACTCTATTTCTAGAGGAGTTGTCCAAGCCTCTTCCCAAATTACACTTGATCAAGTTCTTTACATACTTGATTTTTTGAACAATTTGTTGTCTATCAAAATTATCATTGTGTGATAGATATTTAGTGATTTATTCATATATACTTGTTTAAGTGGGTAAATGAATTTGTTATCTAGGATTCATTCCCACACACACATATATATATATTGTATACTCCCTCACCACTAATGAAAGTTAATTTGGGTTTTTCTACCTTAATCACATGGTATTAGAGCCTAAGCTAAACTAATCGAGAGGGGAAGAGGCTACTAAGCTTCTAGTTACCGCAGCAAGTGGAAGTGGAGCTAGGAAGGAGGGAGAGGGATCCCAACTTGACCATTATTGTTACTACCACTGTTGTGATTGAAAGTTGAAACCCACCACCACAACTCTATAAATTAAAACAAGATGAGAGGAAGAGGAGGAGAGCAAATCTTTCTAGAAAATAATAATCAAATAATTAATTGCAACATTAATTTGACTGGACTATAAAAAAATCTAGAAAATATTAATAGTTTCCTATGGGCATAAACACGGCCAATCTACCATCAAGGAGAAAACATATTGAAGTCAATTATCATTACGTTTGAAATAGCTAAGTTTCAAATTGAAAATATTAAAACAAAACATATTGAAATAGATTATCAGTACATTTGAAATACAGTGATGAATAGAATCATTTCCACAGTATACACTCACTCCTCCAAACAAGCCAAGCTAAGCATGATTAACATCTATGCTCTAACTTGAAGGAGAGTATTAAAGTTTTTGTTAAAGTATATAAATATATGAGGGTTAGGTATTGTATGTAAGTTTAGTTCTACATTACTTAAATTATAATTTTCTTTATGTAACCTTTATATATAGAGACTTTTATATTTATTAATGGATCAATCCACTTCTATCTATTTCTAGTATTCTCACACCGTAAATTTATAACCATCAAATTCAAGTAAATCTATACAAGATGAATTCAAGTTAGAAACCAAGAATTTAAGTTTGTCAATTTGACCTATTGTGCAAATTAAGAGCAAATCATTCATGCCAAAGTTACATTGAAAAAAAGTCATGTGAAGCAGTGTCCAACTTTGACAATTAATACCATTTAGAGATTCATAGCTAGATACAATAGCAATAAACCTCTCAAATACAATGATATGAATAAATAATCTAAAATGGAGAAAAATATACCAGGCAATTTATCAGATTTGAGAGAACGACGAATGAGTAGAGGGGGCTGAGGATACAAACGAAGAGTCTCTACAATAATAAGCCTTATGAACCTGCAAGAGAAAGAAAGTCACACCAAAAACTAGTCATTTTAACTTCTGCATTCATGTAGAAAAGGGTGGGACATATATAGTAAGAAAGTGGATGAAATAGAAATTTAGACTGTCAAAAGTAAATACCTAACATAAATGCACAAAAAGTTCTCATACTATGTCATTAAATGAAAAAAGTTGAAATTTGCTTGCGACCATTTAATTTTATTCTACAATATGATTTATCGCATGTGATAACATCATGATTTTAGATAAAGGAAGCAACTCAAATAATGTCCAAATTTCCTGGAGAAAAAGTATATACAAATTACATGAAACATACTTAAATCATCATGATCTATGAATCATTCACCAGTATTGATAAATTTGAACACTTAGACTCACTGGTTTTTATCATGTAAAACTTAAGCATGAAATGCATCAACTCCAGTATCTGGAATGTCTAGAATAAATAAAGACAAAGTGAATGTTAGTTTTAAAGTTTGGGGAAACAAAGTATTATTTGTTTTGGAGATAGTTCTCATATATAGAGAGGCACACATATAAGCATCTACATCTGCACCCAGATACAGTTTTGTATTCATCCATTAAGATGTAAAAGATTGGCAATGCTGGACACACTACTGCTGCCCTGAACAGTGACTAGCAAAGATTTTAAGTACTAGAAGAAACTACCAAAAAATAGCCAAAAGAAAGGAAAACAAAAGAAAGAACAGAAACTAGTTCAAGTTCAACCAAACATAACTTCTGCAAATCCAAAACGACGAAGTGCACATCTTTAATTGGTTCTCAGACTACGAACCTTATTAAATGCTCTTAGAGCAATGCGGACACCCTAACACTATTGAAATTATATTAGTGAAAAGAAGAGGTGGAAGAGGAGAAAAGGGAAGAAGATGAAGCCAGAAGATGAGGAAGACTAACTTCCAGCCCCACCGTCATCTCTCTCTCTTTTTATTTCTTCATAAAACAGTACATAATAGAATAGGGTTACAACAAATACAGAAATGACAATTTACCCTTAACACTCTCCCTTAAAATAGAGTAAATATGTTGTTGTCTAGTGGGTGCTAAAAGATTAATTTTCATTCATGTATGGAAGTACATATATATATACACCATGATTAAATGGATTCATAAATAGATCCACCCAATAATCACCCTATAACCACACTCCTCCTCAAGTTGAAAGATATATATTAATTATACCCAGCTTGTTACAAATATGCTCAAAAACATTTAAGGGTAACCCTTTGATTAACTGTAAGATCGTATGGCTACATAAGAAGGGAGTGAATTGTATTTTTCAATATTTTCGATTATAATTGAAACTTTAAAACTCAAAAACAAGTCGAGACATTGTTTTCATAAAATCATTTTTATTCAAGGTTTCAATTACAATATACAATTCAATTCTCCTCAGAAATTGTAGATGCAATTATATATCGATACCATATTTCATCTATACAATTTCATAACTACAAATAGAGAAAACTAATTTACAGAATTTAAAATATTTCTCCTTATTTGATATCTTTCTTCTTCTTCTCATTCTTATTTAGCAATTCTTCAGTGATGAATATCTAGTCTTTCTCTGCTTTACCAAATTTGCTTTATTCTGATACTTCAAATATTCAATGACATAAATCTGACTTTTTCTGCTTCACTGAATTTTTTTTCATCTGATACTTCAAATCTTCAGTGACATATATTTCACCTTTTTCTGCTTCACTGAATTTTCTTCCACTTAATACTTCAAATCTTCAGTGATATAAATCTAACCTTTCTATTTCACTGAATTTTCTTTCATCTGAGAGCTTTTCCCCAAAGAGGTGTTTTTGATATCTAAAAAGATTTTTTATTTGGTGTGCAAAGATAACTAATCAACGAGAATTCTGTCTTTTATACTGTATCTTTATTTCATGCATATCCTCCACGTTTAATCACTATCAGTCTTCCACTTCTTCACGTCTTTTCTTTTTCCTTCATCGAAATACACACGTTCTGACCCACGTTTACATTTCAAATTTTCTTTAATCATCAATTCTGAATCTCTGAAAAATTTCCTACAAAATAAACTTTCTCATCCAAAATATTTCATCAAGTGTAATAAGAAGTCGTTACTTTAATGTTAACTAAACAAGTAAAACAAGTAGATATAAAACTTAACATTTCTAACTTAACGAGTTCCTCATATGCCAACTCACGTGACAAGTACTGTAACTAACTTAACGAACTAAATCTGTGGTATTACGCTAACTCAATGAACCATTTCTGTGGTGTTATGATAACTCAACGAACCATCTCCATTATATTACAGATAACTCAACGAACCAGTAATAAACAAATATTTTTATAATAAGAATTTTACCATGTGCAAAAATAACAACTTAAGTTTTATAACGCTAACCTAACGCGTTGTCTTAGTATTCAATATAGCAACTCAATGCGTTTAGTTATATTAACTTAATGAGTTAAACATGTGCACCTCACGTGATACAATATAACATTCGTAAAGAAACTTTTGGACCACATGAGATAGTTGTAGTCATTTAATCAAACCGCGATGCTAGACAGCTACCAAACACCGTAGTCCCAAGGATATGATCTCAAAGTCAACCCTCTATAGAGACCAAGTTGTCCTCCATGATAATCCCAACAAACCAACTTCTCCACAGCCCAAGCCACCCCCGTCCCCAATCCTCCCTACCTTTTCTCACCTTTCACTACTCCTCGACCAAGTCTTAGGGTTAGCGGAACCGGTGTGGCTCCACCTTTCCCTACGATGCGTAGTCTTCGAGAGAACCACCCACAAATGCCTTTGTTCTTCTCGTTGGCCACTACACCACCACTCCCGCCTTTCGATCCCAGCCAAGTGGAGGTGGCAATGGTAGGTGCTGGAAATTGGTTGGCTACCTTGGACATATTGGATCGTAAGGTGGCATTGGATGCAAATGGGAGTTGAAGGTTCCTTGTGGGTGCAACTGAGTTGATCACCGTGACACAGGAAGCTGGTAGTGGGCAAGAACCAGCTAAACAAGAAGTTAGCAGGGTTGAGGAAACCACGGCACGTCCACGTGTGCACGCATGGCAGAGAGAGAACTGACTGCAGCAAGCACCAACACGCACACAATAGACATATGTGACAGACCAAAAGTCGTAGAGAAAACCATAGTAGACGTAGCAAACAATAGGGGGGCGGGATTCAGCAGCCGCCCTTCTACAGTGGAGACTTCGCCCTATGCGCATCAACGAAGGATGCCCTCGCATTTCAACGCATTCGTAGGGAGGATGCTAGAATGGGGGCTAGGAAGAAGCCCTCAGTACGGCGACAGTGGTGATGACATCGACGACAACGACGGTAGCGGCAGTGGTGGAGAAAAACCTAGCTCTAATACCATGTTGTCTAATGGGTGCTAAAAGATTAGTTTTCATTCATGTATGGAAGTACATATATATATATACACCATGATTAAATGGATCCATAAATGGATCCACCCAATAATCACCCTATAACCACATATGTCAATCATGTCTAGCTTATTACATAAATATTTAAAGATTCCTACACCAAATCCCTTTGTGAAGATATCTACAATTTCTTCTAAAGACCTTATGTAAGGAGTGGAAATTACTCCTCTAATTATCAAGTCACAAACATAATGACAGTCCACTTCAATGTATTTAATTCTCTTGTAAAACATAGTATTCAAAGCAATAAATATAACAACTTAATTGTCATAATACATTTTCATAGGTAATTCTACTTGCAACTTCAATTCTATTAAGAGATTCTTAATTTATATTAATTCACTTGTAGTTTGAGATATGAATCTGTACTCCACTTCAACACTTTATTTAAAGATAACATTCTGTTAAGAGATTCTTCAAGTCACAAGATTACCTCTCACATATGTGTAGTAGTCAAAGGTAGACTTGTGATATACTTTATCACTAGCATACCTTAAGTCTGAATATATTTCCAATAAGTCTTCTAATACCTGTTAAAATCCTCTAATAGATCTATTGTATCATCCCAAAAATGTGGAGTTTGTTCTATAAGAGTATTTTTAGGCTTACAACCTAAAAGTCTAATTTCTTGCAAGATGTCTAGAGAATACATCCTTTGAGTTAAGAGTATATTTCCTTTTGAATATGTAAATTCGATTCCCAAAAAATAACATGGTTTCCCAAGATCTTTATCAATAAAGTATGTCTTCAAATATTGCTTTGCTTCAACTATACTTTTAGAATCACCCCTTATCACAAGGATGTTATCAACATATATTGCAATAATAATTGTGCCTACCTTAGTGGTCTTCAGAAAGTTGGAGTGATGAGAAATGTAGCTTTAGAAACCTCCTTGTGTAACAATCTAACTAAACTTTTAAAACTAGGTTCTTAGGCTTTGTTTTAACCCATAGATAGCTTTCTTGAGATGATATACAACACTCTCTCCCTAAACAAAATACCCTAGAAGTTGCTTTATGAGGATATACACTTATAAATCACTATATAGAAAGGTATTCTTGACATCTAACTAATAAAGTTCCCACTTAATTAATGGCAATAGAAAGTAGAATTCAAATGGAATTCATTTGAGCAACAAGAGAAAAAGTCTTTGTATAATCAATATCATATAAGTAAAATCTTATGCAACCAGTCAAGTTTTGTACTTGTCGACTATATTATCAAGACAATACTTAACAATGTAGACCCAACAATAACCAACAATTTGAATACCGATAGGGCAACAAGTTCCCATGTAACTTATGCCCAAAGAGTGGAAATTTCCTTATTCATGGATGTCTTCCAAGGAGGAACATGTAAAGTCACATTTGCATTCTTGGGTCTAGACTTAAATGAAAGAGATAGGGCAAAGGTGTGAAATGTAGAGTCAAGGTAGTGGTAGAAGATAAATTTTGAAAGTAGGTGAGAAGTACAAGTACGTTTACCTTTACAAAAGGCAATAAGTACCTTAGAAGACTCTGGTGAATTAAAAGAACCTACATTAGAAAAACATGAAGAGTGTAGCTCAATGTGTACATCTTGTCTTCAATGATATACTTGTAAGGGAGGTGACATTGACTACTACTCATTGGAAGACAATGTCAAATTGTCAATGATTGTGATCATATTAGTGGACATAGACAAGGGAATAAAACTAGGATGAGACTCCTAACGTTAAGGAAAATAATAATAAACTGACTCAAAAAGGTAACATTAGTTGGCACAAAATATCGACATATTAAGGGATGATAATACTAATATCCCTTCTGAGTCTAAGAATATCCCACAAAGATGCATTTAAAAAATCGAAGAACAAGTTTATCAAGACCAAGAATCAAATCATAAACAAAAGTATACAACCAAACACTTTTAGTGTGAGAGAAAATAATTCGACATTAAAAGAGAGGTGTCTCAAAGGAATTTTTCCCCCTAAAGGAGAAGACAACATACAATTGATCAAATAAGTAGCTATAAGAATAACATCAAGCCACAAGTAGCTAAGAACCTTCATATACATCATTAATGTGCAAGCAACATCAAAAAAATGTCAATGTTTATGTTTCATAATATCATTTTTCATAGAAGTGAGTACAATTATTCTGTTGAGTAACTCTCAAAGATGCACAATAAGATTGCATGTCGAATTGAGTAAATTACAAGGCATTATCAATACAAAAAAATTTTAAAACACAGAAAAAATATTCTTAATTTCATTAAAATAAAGTTTGATAACATTTGGGACATTTTGATAGTCTTTCAACAAATAAACCCAAGACATTCTAAAAAAATCATCAACAAACATGATATAATGGTGGTAGTTGCTAATATAGAAAACTCTAGTAGAACCTCAAATATCATAATAATCAAGATTAAAAGAACTTTGACTTAACATAAGATGTAATTGACAAAAAGTAGCACTATGATGTTTACCTAACTAACAAGACTTATAATCAAAACTCGAAATAAAAACTCATAGCATGTCTGTTGAAGTTTATTATAAGAGAGATGTTCAAGCCAATAATGCCACAATATAGAAGGTTTAGTTCTTGACACTAGATGCCCCACTCCTCGAGGAATGTCATCTCAAACCAAAATGTACATACCTTACTTTGTCTTATGGGCCAAATTAATTCTCCTCCCCATCCATAAGTCTTAAAAGACACAATGAAAGAGAAAAAAAGTTAAATACAAACAAAGCACACTCAAGGAATATGTCAGAGGTAACTTGGACTACTCTCTCTTTGGAGATGGAATAACTTGGACCATAGCTGACTCATCTGCTGAAAAAGGAATGAAAGTGGAAGAAGATGGCATAGTACCTTTGAATATGTGGTCTAAAGATCTAGCAAACTATCACTACTCAACACCTAATTACAGACTAGCCCTACCACATCTGAATTGGAATTATTGAGACAAGCTGCAACAAGAAGTTCATCCTGATATCTCCGATTTTGTTGAATGTCAATCATGATGCATTGGTATAACTTAAGTTCATCAACAAAAGCACAAAAGATGGCAAAATGTTTCTGCACTGTTCAACTACCTTAGCACCCAATAAATATCTATTCATAGATGTCAAATGCTCAAACTGATATTCTTTTCATTGTCATAAGTAAGCTGTAAGGTAACCCAGATTTTCTTAGCAGGCTCAAGCAATGCAACACTACAAGATACTTCAAGTTCTATACTATTGAGCACCCAAGATATTACTATTGCAACAACTATATACCATTCCTCATAGCTGGAATGCTTATCCAGTGCAGCCTAAGTTATATGTTGAATGCATCAGTGAACTACCAAAAATTTCCTAAAATTCTGTGCCCACTAAATATAATTTTTTCCATTAAGTTTTTGTGATTTTCAACTCAAATTTTTGGTAAAACTATCTATTGACTTCATATCCAACTAACGGCATTTATCACCACCCCAAAAGGAAGGACAAGCCTTGTAAATACTATTCTACAACCTTTACAGATCCATTTAGATGAGGGCTGATGTACTCTCTAGAGGAAGGCCAATGATGCTCCTAGGGCTGTCTGGAGATAGAAAACAAGGAGTTCAGAGGAAGAGGAAGTGATTCTCTACATGAACTAACTCATCGAAGGACCTCTGTTTGACAAGAGTCCCTAGAACCAAACCAACGGCCTAGTAGACTGATGTCTATCAGCTTGACAACAGAGGAAACAATTGTGCACACAAAACGAACATCAACAACACTGGAACAATGAATAGCATGCACAAATGACAAGAAACAGGCCTCCTACTCTAATACCAAGTGAAAAGAAGAGGTGGAAGAGGAGAAAAGGGAAGAAGATGAAAACAGAAGATGAAGAAGACTAACTTCCAACCCCGCCATCATCTCTCTCTTTTTATTTCTTCTTAAAGCAATACATAATAGAGTAGGGTTACACAACAGATATAGAAATGATAATTTTACCCTTTACCCTTAACAGTATTATTTCACTTGATTGAAGTGAACAATCAGATTGTACAATGCAAAAGGGCCAGAACTGTAGATGCCTTGTGGTTAGGACCTTTTTTTTCTTTTTATTATGGTTGCTAGTTGGTACGGCACAAAAGCCATCCAATAATACTACCAACATTCCTCGAGTAGGGAGAAAGGAAGGTCAAAGGCTTGGACAACCTCTCAGATCCAAGAAACTGTGATCACCCAGTAACAACTAAATGACACAAAAAATAAGAGGTATGAGGTTCTGATGCTTAGAACAAAATCCAAATCAAACAAATACATCAAAATCCAAGAATGAATTAATTGCAGTCTAAATATTCATTTTGTGTGTATGTATGATGAGATATATTTTTGACAAGTACTCGCATCATACCAATATTTTTTCTTTCAGAGTTTAGAAGAAAGAAAAGTTGCACAATCCATTAATATTTGTAGACAAATGTAACAACATGATATGTACAATGCCATGCTTACTCTAATTTTTTAAGGCATTCCACAGTAATTTTCCCTTGACCAAGAACACGATCCACCTCTTCCTGAGCCTTTTTCATTTTGGACGAATTCTGTGTCATATTGACAACAATAGCAATGACTGCAGTAATGATTACATTTTTGAAGAACTATAATTTTTATTTTGATAGTGGGCCTGATTATGAACCAGCCACCATTAAATGGATACACAATTTACAAACCTGGGAAAGTAGGAAAATGGCCCATGTAAGAACAGCTGCAGTTGTTTCATGTCCAGCAATAAGCATAGTCATGAGATCATCCCTCAGCTGTTGTCACGCAGGTACTTTCAGTGTCAAAAAAAACACCAAAAAGCAATAAAAAAGCATGTAGATTCAAATGCTTTTATATTGATAACAATATCAAGGATGACAACCTGATGGTCATCAACATTAGCCCCCCGCACATCAACAAGAAACTTCAGTATACTTGCATCCTGCAAATTGTCCGCCTTCAAATTCAGTCCAAAACTGTTGATTAGAATATGGAGTTATGGACAAAGAAATGCCAAACACACCTTTAAGTTTTTATAATCTCTTTGTTGTAGTTTTTCAACATCTGTTTCCTGAAATAAGATGAAAACATCAAATTAGCATTCATTATGATTTATGAATTGTGATCAAGTATAAATAACAGTAGGGTTCAGAACAATGTATTATCAGACAATATAACCGTAAAGGGCATCAGCAATGTACGTGAATATAAAGAGGCAAATCTCTTCAATCATTTTTCTTAAATTCCAGTAAAGAATGACTAAAGAAATTGAGCTTGGGAGAAATTAATGGAAGAAACTAGCTACAGGAAACATACTCCCAAAACTCGCATGAAATATCAGAAGCCAGAATCGAAAATTTTCTTACCTGTCTAGTCTTTTTTGCATTTTGGATTAGTCCATCAAGACAGTCATTGATAACAGTTAGATCATTGTGGAACTTCCTCTGCCTAGGGACTATCCATCGTGACAAGGGAAGTTTCCAGTAGGGAATATAAAAAGTGGATCTATGTTCAGCTTCAAATAAAGTACCATACACTGCCTGTTTAACATTTAAAATAAATGAACAAAACAATCTTTAGTGAGTATCCAATTTTTCAAAAACTCAAACATGCTATTTTTTGTTTTATTTACAAAGAAACTGATGTACATATCACATATTGAAGTCATTCAAGCCAATGTGGTCCTGCAAAACATCTACGTATAGACATAAAATGACCAATAAACACTTAATTATGAGAAAGCATTTTGTTAGAGTAAATAGTCTATAATCATATGTTTTGTGGTTATTGAGTAATTGGATGTCCATTTACTAAGGATCTCTAATTAACCTTATATCATTTGTCATTGAGTTAATCATAATTTCTACCCTAATCTCCACATGGAACCAAAGCCCAAGAAGAAAACCTAGCTACAGCAACCCACCACCACCACCCCACCTCAAGTGTTGCTGCCACCACACATCTATAAACCTAGCAGCACAAGAAATCCTAACACCCACCACTCAAAACTCTTACCAACAAATATATCTTCCCACCACCACCACCCCACCTCAAGTGTTGCTGCCACCACACATCTATAAACCTGCCAGCACAAGAAATCCTAACACCCACCACTCAAAACTCTTACCAACAAATATATCTTCCCACCACCAACCCAAACCCTAGTTTTCTCCCTTAGACACCAGACAAAAACCTTAAATGCAACTTGGGGATCCCTTCCTCTGCCATTGGTGACCGACAATAAGCCTTTTCTTGCCCTAGGAGTAGATCGAACATCGCTCTTTCTATGTGTGGTTGATTCTGGTAATGTGTTAGGCAAGCACAGATATTTTTCAAACTTGTGCCTCTGGGTTGTTGTCATTGCTTAGATGGTTTGTGTTGTGTTGTTTTGCCTAGATCTTCATGCATAACACAGTTTTTGACATATATAACACCTGATCAGACTGCTTCTAAAAGATGAGATGATGTCTCATGAATCATTGATCAAGAATGAGTGTTACATAAGAAAAATTAAATTGAAAGAGTTACACGTTGTTATAGGCTCACAGTTTTGAGACCTTCACTACTATTCACTACAAGCAAAAGCATGCCACTCATTTTCCCTACACTCTCAAAGCATTCCTTCCAAACCTAGAGTTTTGTTTCAACATACTTGCATCAACATTAGAGAGAGTTTCTCAAAGGAGATTTAGTGCAGCAAGTATAAAGCAAATCTAGGAAGCTTAACTCATCAAGCTATGGAAAGGACTCCCCAAGCTACAAGGAAACTCTGGATTGTGTAGAGTTAGCTCTACAATGAGTAAAGGTAAGGCTTGGCAAATTTACCAAATAAATTGTAATGAGAGAGTCTTGGCCCATAACAACAACAAATTAGTGTAGACTTAAGCATAAGACTAGAAGAATAGGCATAGTCCAAGTCATGGGAGAACTAATATATATTTCATTATTTCTCTTCTCTACATCTGGTTTGTTGGAGTAATTATTGTAATGGGTAAATGGATCTTGTAACGAGCTTGAACTTGGTATCAGAGCAGGTCCTGCGCTCGTCGTCGCCGTTCGTCCATCGTGGTCCAATCCGCATCCCACCGCGCACGACCACCATGCCTCCGGGCGTGGTTCGTCTGTCTCTGCCGCCGTACGTTAGTCCTGCGCGCGACGTCCCACAGCCGTTCTGTCTGTGTCTGTCGCTACCACTAATGAACCGCGGGATTTTGCAGCCAGACGCATCGCTGACGTTCCGTAGGATTCTACGAAGCAAGCGGACAAGCTTCGTCATTCACCCCCTTCTAGTGAGCCATACGATCCTAACATCTACATCAACTTACTATTAGTTTGAAACATAACTTTATATTCAACTTCAACATTTGACTTAACAACAACATTCTATTTTTTACTTATCCAAGTGATCAAATTACACATCCAACAAAGGTACAATATCTAGAAGTGGATCTTCTATCAACATGATCACTTGCATACCCTAAATCTAAGAAAGTAGCAACATTCAAATGTCCATTGTTCAAGTAAATCAACCTTTTACCTAAGTGGTTTTTGATATATGCCACAACACAAAGTACTATTCCAATGAACCATTCTAGGCTCATTCATAAACTAACCTACGAGGCCTACAACAAATACAACAAATGTTATATCTGATCAAATAACAATAAGATAAATAAGTTTGCCAATCAATCTATGGTATCGACCAACATCACCAAATATCTTTGAATTAGTATCCCAAAAAAGAGGGTTGGGATCAATTAGAGTCTATTTTGATTTGCATCTCAAGAGACTTGTTTCCTTGAATAATTCAAGTGCATATTTTCTTTAAGGTAGAGTCATTTTACCTTTAGCATAAGTAAACTCAATTTCTAAGAAATATCTTGATTTTTCTATATCTCTTATCACAAAGTGTTTGACAAGAAAGGCCTTGGTGGCATTAATGTCCACAATATCATCACTTGTCAGAAGTATGTTATCAACATATACTACAAGAATAATTTAACCAGTAAGACACTTTCTAATGAATATAATAATTATCCATTATATACTTCTTAAAATCATGAGACACCATGACAAAGTTAAGTTTGGCAAACCATGTATGTGGACTTTACTTAAGTCCATAAATAACCTTGTGGAGACAATAGACTTGATTCTTCTCTTGAGCAATGTGCAAGAGAATACAAGAAATCAATTGTAGGTCAAAATAGCTCTATCACCCATGTCCTTCTTCCTCTTTATTTATTTAAGAAATACAATACATAAGAGGATAAATAGATCCTTAATCAAATCCAAACACACCATTACAATATTTTCACACTTCCCCTCAAGTTAGAAGATATATATTTGTCATTTCCAACTTGTTACAAATATAATCAAATACATTACAATTTAATCCTTTCGTAAGAATGTCAATAAATTCTTCAAAAGAAGGTGTGTACAAGGTACAAATGATTCCTTTTACTACTAAGGTTTTAGATGTAATGACAATCAATCTCAATGGATTTGGTGTGCTCGTGAAAGATTTTATTCTAGGCAATATAGATGATTGTTTAATTATCACAATATATAGGCATAAGCACCTGAATATTTACTCCAAACTCCTAAAGAAGAGATCGAAGCCACATCATTTCGCAACTAATCTCTCTCATTGCTCGGTATTCTAATTCAACACTAAAACAAGAGACAATGTTTTATTTTTTACTTCATCAAGTAACAAGATTACCTCCAACATATATAAGATATTCTGAAGTGGACTTTCTATCTCCCTTATCATCTACAAAGCCAAAGTCAAAAAAATCCTCTACCCTCAAATGGTCGTTATTCTGATGTATAAGACTCTTTCCAAGAGTGTCTTTAATATAAGCTAGAACTTTTTGTACCTCTATCCAATGAACCTGTCAAGGTTTATGTACAAACTGACTAAGTACTCTCACAACATAAGCAATATCAAGTCTTGTAATAGTAAGATAAATGAGTTTTCCAACCAGCCTTCAATATTGAGCAGGGTCTTCCAAAGCCTTGGAAGTCTTATTCCAAAAAAATAGATTGTAGTCAATCGATGTGTCTTCTAGTTTGAAACCTAAGCACCCCACCTCTATTAAAAGGTCCAACATATACTTACATTGGGACAATATCTTGTCTTTGGAGCAAGCAAACTCAATGCCCAAAAAGTACCCTAGAATCCTTAAATCTTTAGTCTAGAATGTTTTGGCTAAATGCTCCTTTGTTACAACAATCTCTTCAATATCATTACTTGTAAAAATAATATCATCCACATACACAATAAAGATGACATACCCTCGAGTTGATTGTCATATAAAAATAGAGTGGTCTATAGCACATCACTCGAAGGCTCCACTTAACATGACTTAGCTAAATTTGTCAAACCATGTCTGTGGACTCTACTTTAGACTATAAAATGTCTTTTTTAATCTACATACCCAAGACTCCCCTTGAGCAATATATATCTCGATGGTTGCTTCATGTAGACCTCCTTAGAAAAGTCACCATATAAAAACACATTCTTGACATCCAGCTGATGCAACAACTATTGTTGATTGACCACCAAAGAGAATAAAATCTGAATAGAATTGTGTCGAGCAATGGGAGAGAAATTCTTTATATAATCAATATCATACTTCTGAGTAAAACCTCTAACAACAAAACAAGTCTTGTATCTTTTAACAAACCCATTTGGTTTGTACTTAATAGTGAAAACTCACTTGTACGAAACTATATTAATATCTACAAGATAGGAAACTAAGTCCCACATGTCATGAGACTGCCAAACATTCATCTCAATATTCATAGTTTTTTCTAGTGTGGTAGTTGTAACGTATCCTGATATGTCCCTAGAATAGATTTAGAGGAGATAGCTATAATAAAAACATGATAGGAAGAAGTCAAATGATCATAGAAAACAAAATAAGAAATAAGATGTTTAGTGTAGGTACAGGTACCTTTCTGAAGGACAATAAATAGATCATTAGAATTGTCAATGGATGGATCTACATCAAGGGATTCAATTGGAGGCTCTTAAGGAATCACAAGAGTACTTCTTTGTCAATGATACACCTGTAGGGGAGGAGCAACAACCTTATGATCATCACCACCTATTTTCTCATTAATATCATTTAGAAGGTCATCAGTAGAAGGAATAGGGGTAAGAAGAGGGATGGAAGGGGTAGGAGGAGACTCCATAGAGAAATAGGCTTGATCCTCTAAAAAGGTAACATCAACCAAAGTGTAATAACATTTGGTGGAAGGGTGATAGCAATGATACTCCTTTTGAGTTTTAGAATAGTCCACAAAGACACATTTTATTGTCTAAGCATCAAATTTGTCTAATCCAAGTCTAAGATCCTAAACATAGGTAACACAATCAAAAACATGTGAAGTCAACTCAAATAATTCTCAATCAGGGTAAAGTCAATGGATGGGAATTTTACCTCCAAGAGGAGTAAAAGGTATTCTATTAACTAAATATGCAGTTGTAAGAACTACATTAAATTATAAATACTTAGAAATATACATCTAAATTAAAAGCATTCTAGTAATATCTAATAGATTACAATGTTTCCTCTCAGCCACTGCATTTTGCTAAGACATATGAGGATAAGAAGTTTGGTGAAGAGTTCCATAAGAAGCACAAAATTTTTGAAAGATAGTATCAACAAATTCTAACACATTATCAATATGCAAACACTTGGGAGTGTAATAAAATTAAGTTTTACTTTCAGCAAAAAAATGTTCAATAACATTCATAATATTTTTTCGATCCCTCAAGAAATACACCTAATAAGCTCTAAAATAATTATCAACAAAAACAAGGTAATAACAATATTCATTGACAGAAGTAACACAACCAATGAACAAAATTGAACATAGCCCTACTATTAGTGAGTTGGACATGGGAGAAGGTGGACCAACTATGTTTCTCTAACTAACATGACTCACAAGTAAATTTAAGAATAGAGACCCATGGTAAGGCTTGTCGAAACTTATGAAGGGATGGATGACCTAACTGATAATGTCATAAAAGAGAAGATTCAATAACAGATGACAACAAGGCTACAAGTCCATGAGGAGGTATGTCATGAATTAGAATATATTCTCTAGTGCTCTGCTTATGGTCCAAATCAATTCTCGTACCTGTCTACAGATCTTGAAATATATAGTGAAAAGGGAATGTCACATAACAAGATAAGTAGATTGTAATAGCACTAATAGATAATAGGTTAATAGAAAGTTGTAGAATATATAAGGTATTCTTTAGTCAGATTCTGGAGGTGACCTAAATGGTGCCACTACCAAAAATCCAACAAGATTGGTCATTGGCAATGGTGACTCTATAGAGGTTAGGTAGCTATTTGAGACTAAAAAAAAAGGTTGAACAACCTATCATATGTTGTGATTCTTCAAAATTGACTATCCATAGACTTTCACCCTTAGCTACCACAATCATTCTCACACCTGAGATAGATGTTAAAGTAGTTGTGGTAGTGAAGTCAAAAATCTGTAACTGCATAAACCTCTTATAGTCTACTTATGAGATAATCACTAATGGTTACTTGAAAATAGATGTAGATGCTCCAATGGAACTAGAGGACTCAATTGTAGCACATGCTCAAATTGGTTTATTATATTTCTTCCAACATTTTTCAAGACGATGATTTGTCTTACCACAATGAGTACAGGGAACTCTCCCTCTACTTGAACTAGAACTAGTGTGATTTACCTTCCTATTGCCTTGACTACAAATAGTCAAAGTTGAAGTCTCTTGTACAACGGAGTTGCCCATCTTGGAGATGCAAAGAACATAGGTAAAGGCAGTTCCTAATTTTGGAATAGTATCACTACCAAGCAATTGTCCCCTAACTTGGGAGGCCAAGTCAAAGGAGAGACTAGACAAAAAGGTAGCTACCTAAAGATCATTTTTATACTGGCATAAGAAAATTGGATTTGAAATAATAGACTGATAGGAGTTAAGCTCCTCAAATAATAAGCGCATGCTACCATAATATTTCTGAATAGTCTGATTAGTCATCTATAAAGTGAAAATTTACTTATAGGTTTTATAAGCATGCAAGATATTTTTTCTTCAACATACATCAGCTTTAAAGTATTTCAAATGGCATTGGTCGAACGTAACATCATGACCCCTTGAGCTATACTAGATTTCATATTATTCTCCAACCAAGTGATCATGATAGAATCATCTACAAACCAATCCTTATAGGTTGCATCTTTTACATTAAGTAGTTGATTGATTAGGTGGTTGCTCTTCCTGTATGCTGCAACAAATGTGAAAATACTCTTTGCCCACATGTGATAATTTCGGTCATTTAACTTTACAATTGTGCTAGTCAATGGCTTGAATGTCAATTCCCTTGAAGTCATCAAAAAAAGGAAGAGAAACACCCCAAACAAACTTGCCATTCAACCTCTGTTAACAAGAAAACAGACTTGTCATTCAAACCTTTACCAACGAGTTCAAATCCTGTCGATCACACCTTCAACATTAAGTCCAACAAACTAAGTGGTTGATAGCAACCAAAAGCCCTACCTTGGATTCTAGGAACTCCCTCTCACATGAGGGAGCACAGATGATTCAATAGTCATCTTCCTATATACATCGGCAAACTAGCATGCCTACTCGTTTATGCATTTACAAGCTGGATGCAAACTAAGAACCAACTAGCGAACTACTTAAAGGACATGGACACCAACGAAAGATGCTCAAGGAGGAATACATGGAGGAAGAGAATGAACCCTAAATTCCCTTACTATACTCTAATACCATGTGCAAGAGAATACAAGAAATCAATTAAAGGTCAGAATGGCTCTACTGCCCATCTCCTTCTTCCTCTCTATTTATTTTAGAAATACAAAACATAAAAGGATAAATGGATCCTTAATCAAATCTAGACACACCATTACAATATTTCCACAAGCAATGTATCCAAGAGGTTGCTCCATGTAGATCTCTTCTTGAAGATTATCATAAAAAATAGCATTCTACACATCAAGTTGAAAAAGAGACCAAGATTTGTAAATAGCCAATGAGAGAAGAATCTTAATAGAACTAAGGTAAGCAACTAGAGAAAATGTCTCAAAATAATCTATGTCATGAGTTTAAGTAAATTTACAAGCAATAAGTTGAGCTTTGTAGCATTCAATGAATTCATTGAGCTTGTATTTAATGGTAAAGACCCAACAATAACTAATAACAAGAGTATCTATAGATTGGAAAACTAGTTGCCAGGTCTTTTAAGTTAAAGTTTGCATTTCAACATCCATAGTCTTCTTCCAAGTTGAAAGGATAAATGTCTTCTTATAATTCTTAGGTATAGATTCAAAGGTAAAGGCAAAACGTTTGAAGTTAAAAATAGAATAGGTTGTGTAGGAATGACTACCTTTACATAGGGAAATAGGCAAGTTAAGGTGGACTTGATTTGTAACTATAGAAGAGGATTGTACAACAAAAGAAGTGGGAGTCTCAAGATAGTGTCATCAATAATAAACTTGTAGTGGTAATAACTATGGAGAAACATCAAACCTCATAGAGGACCTATCAAGAACAATAGAAGGGTCAATAAAAGACAACAAAAAGGAGAGAACTCAACAATGGATGAAAAATATGAGATGCCTTCTTGAAAAATCACATCAATAGAAACAAGATAGTGACGAATGTGAAAGTGATAATAATAATACCCCTTTTAAGTGCAAGAATATCTAATAAAAATACACTTGATAAACCAAAGAGAGTTTATCAAACCTTCAAGAGAGTTTTTGTTAGTGTTATATGGATCTTAATGTTATATGAATTCTTATATGGATCCATCTTTTGTATATAAATACCTGCATCTACCTTAATGATAGTAACATTTTTACCCTTACGTTTCTAACATGGTATCAGAGCCTTGATTCGCCGGCCGCTCCCCCCCCCCTCCGTAGAAGTCCTACTGTGGTTTGCCCCCCTGCGGCGGAAGCTCTACCACCTGTGCTGCAGTCTGGAGGTCTACGAGTCTCCATTAGATGGACTTGCCTAGTTCAATCAACCGTCACTTCTTAAGGTGGTGATGTGATAAGCTGCCAACAAATTGGTGGTTGTGAAGTTGCTGGAGACGGTTGTTTCAATTCGTTGAATCTTGTTTGATTCTTTAAGTTCTTGGTTATGATGGCCTTTTGAAACTCTTTTATCCGACCTATTGCTAGACCCTCTGTGAAGCTCAATGACTTGAACTATCATAGTTGGTCTTTAAGTTTTCTCACCTTTGTGACAGCACAAAGGAAAAGCAAGCACTTGACTTAACCCTCCATTGATATCAAGGATCCCGGGTACGATGATTGGTTTGCTGATGATGCCATGGTGATTACTTGGCTAGAAAACAATATAGAACCTGCCATGGCCAAGGGAGTGATGATGCTCCGACCGGCCAAACTCATTTGTGACACATTAAAGCAAATGTATGTAAAAAAGCGAAATATCCTAAAAGTTTATGATATGTATGAACAGATTTTCAACTTGAAAATGAGTAATCAATCGATTCAAGAATACTATGAGACTATTCGATCTTTATTTGAGGAACTAAATGTGCTACAGCCTCTTACTACTGACTTTGGTTACGTTACAGAGGTATAAGAATGACTTGCAGGTGGTTGCTTTCCTATCTAGTCTGCCTCAGGAGTTAGTGTCCTAGGTGCGTGGACGTTTCTTGGGAGGAGACATTACACCTGATTTGGGAACTGCATTTGCACGGGTGTTGCGTATCTCCATAGTTAGAAACATGACAACTCCTACTGGTCAGGATAGTTCAGCGTTGGCTGTTAGAGGGGCTCAAGGGAGACAGAGTGTCTAGCAGTTCCCTATGACTACAGGAAGACGTAGGGTCCTTTGTACTCATTGTGGGAAGATCAATCATAGGTCTGAAAAATGTTGGGAAAAGTTTGGTAAGCCTACTTGGGTGAAGAATGTGATTGAGGTGCATGATACTCCTAGTAGAGGAGGAGGCAACTTCGGAGAAGTGATAGTGGTTATTTCTCAGCAAGAGTATGAGAGGTTGAAGTAAACCCAAGACTCTAATTCTTTGGCAGTTGCATCCTTAGCTTCCACTTCTAGCATGGCTGTGCGTACTAACGAGATACAACCTTAGATTGTCGATTCAGATGCATCTCAGCACATGACAGGTTGTCCTACTCTCTTTTCTCGCCTCAAGAAAATGCCCACCTTACAGAGTGTTACCGTGGTTGATGGTCGTTCATGTCCTATTTCTGGAAGCGGCACAATTGATGTCACTCCAGATATATGGCTTGAGAATACCTTACTTGTTTCCAATCTCTCTGTTAAGATGTTATCTATTAGTGCTATAACTGTTCAGCTATCCTGTTTTGTGACATTCTTTTACTTTCATTATATCTTTCAGGATCTGTGGACGAAGAGGAGAATTGGTTTAGGCTATAGGCGGGGCACTAGGGAGTATGTTCTCGGCTACGATACACCTTCTAGCGGTCTTACAGTCTCACTATCTTCTGCCACCATCTCCTTTCTCTTATGGCATAGGCGTCTTAGTCACCCGTCTATTCACAAACTTCATCAAGCGCTACCATGGATAGATGTTTCTGAGTTTGTCTATGAGTCGTGTGAATTGGGCAAACATAGTCGGTCCCTCTCTCATCGTGTGTCCCTCACCAAGAGTCAAGCTATGTTTGATCTAGTTCACTGTGATGTGTGGGGTCCTAGCCATGTTACCTCTTCTAGTGGGTACCGGTATTATCTTGTATTAGTTGATGATTTTTCCAAAATTTGTTGGGTGTATCTGTTAAAAGATAGAAAAAATATTGTGGTTTCTGTTGAAAATTTTGTGAATGAAATTAATACCCAGTTCTCTATTATCTTAAAGTATCTTAGAATTGATAACGTTCTTGAGTTTGTGAGTACTCAATTTCAACACATTTGTACTTCTCGTGGAATTATTCATCAAACGACGTATCCTCACACCTCTCGACAGAATGAGGTGGCGGAGAGAAAACACCGTTATTTGTTGGATATTACTAGAACTCTTCTTCTTTACATGAGTGTTCCGAAATCCTTTTGAGCGAATGCAGTCCTCACTACTGCTTACTTAGTGAATAAGATGCCATCTTCCCCTCTTGAGGGAGAGATTCCTCTACATCGCCTTTATCTTGAGGGTGAACTTTTTTCTCTCACCCCTAGGGTGTTCGGGTGTATAGCTTTTGTTCAAGATCTAAGACCTGATCTTGATAAACTTGATGCAAGAGCTCTTAAATGTGTCTTTATGGGATATTCTAGAACTCAAAAAGGGTATGGTGTTTTCACCCTCCTACAAGAAGGTATTACACCTCCTTTAATGTCTCTTTTTTTGAAGACCAACCTTATTTTACACAAAGGATTGATACTTTCATTGATCAGTCCCCCCTCGAGGTTCTGGACCCTTATTCCACTCCTTGTGAGTCTGATGAGCCTGTGATTCCTACCACACTTAAGACTCCTAGTGAGGGTGCCCAAAATGAAGAGAGTGAAGTAAGGCCACTACAAGTGTATCAAAGGAGGCAACAAACTCAAGTTCAACTTATGGCTCCACCAAGCACTTCTTCAACTGTAGATCTTCCCACTACCGTTGCTGATCTACCTATTGCCCTTCGAAAAGGCACACGTTCATGTACACAGCATCTCATTACTCAATTTGTTTCCTATGAGCATCTTACCCTTTCTTGTCGAACCTTTGTCTTGTCTGTAATGCTTGAGAATACTCCCAAGACATACCAAAAAGTTTTGTAATGTCCTACTTGGAAGCAAACCATGGATCAGGAGATGGAAGCCTTGTGGTCTCGTGGCACTTGGGAACTAGTTTCTCAGCCTGTTGATACCAACTTAATCTCTTGCAAGTGGGTTTTCACTGTAAAGTTTAGACCAGATGGGAAGGTAGAAAGATATAAGGTTCGGCTTGTTACTAAAGGATTTACTCAAGAGTATGGGGTAGACTATGCAGAAACATTTTCTCTTGTGGCTCGATTGAACTCAATCAAGGTGTTATTATCAATAGTGATCAACCAAGGATGGGAACTTCACCAACTAGATGTAAAGAATGTTTTTCTATATGGCGATCTAGCTAAGGAAGTATATATGGCCCAACCTCCTAGGTATATTTCACAGGGTGAACAGGTGGTTTGCAAATTAAAGAAGGTAATTTATGACCTTAAGCAAAGTCCACGTGCTTGGTTTGAGAAGTTGAGCAATGTCCTTTTCTCTGGTGGCTTTAGAAGGTGCACAATGGATCATTCAATATTTATTCGCAAGTCTAATAGGGGGTATATCATCCTTGCTATATATGTTGATGACATCCTTCTTACTGGAGATGATTATGTAGGGATCAAGAGGACCAAGGATCACCTAGCCAAAGTTTTCGAAATCAAGGATCTGGGGCGACCCAAATACTTTCTAGGTGTGGAGTTTACATACTCCAAAGACAAGATGGTGTTATCTCAATGAAAGTATGTTTTAGATTTGTTGGTAGAAACTGACACCTTAGGGTGCAAACCTACATCTATTTCAATTGAACAAAATCCCCCCTTTTGGGACACGTCTATTGAGGAATTTTCTAATCCCAACAGGTACAGATGCCTTGTTGGGAAACTGATTTATATTATTGTTACTAGGTCAGACATTGCATACACTGTGAAGTTACTTAGTCAGTTTATGCATCAGCCTAGAGTTGTGCATTAAAAAGGAGTTCAAAGAGTTTTAACATATATTAAAGGAACTCCAGAAAAATGATTGGTGTATCAAAAACAGGGGTATCTAGAAGTTGAAGCATTCTCTGATGTTGACTTTGCAGGTAACAAGAGCGACAGGAAATCCACTTCAGGTTACTTAACAAGGAAACTTAGTAACTTGGCGCAATAAGAAACAAAGTGTCATATTTTGCTCTAATGCAGAAGCTAAGTACAGGGTAATGAGACTTATAAGGTGTGAAATAGTTTGGCTTAGATCATTGTTGAATGAGCTTGGGGTAATGGTCAAAGTACCAATGGTGATGTACTGCGATAATCAGGCTACAATTCACATAGCCAAGAATGAGACCTTTCATGAGCGTACCAAGTACATTGAGGTCGATTGCCACTACATCAGAGATCTAGTTACTAAAGGCGTTATCAGTACTCCTCACATTTCATCTAGTAAAGAACAAGCTGACATCTTGACTAAGGCTTTAAGTCGTAGGTCCTTTCACTCAATGTGTGGCAAACTAGGATTAGCTGATCTATACTCTCCAGCTTGAGGAAGAGTGTTAGTGTTATATGAATCTTAGTGTTATATGGATCATTATATGGATCCATCTCTTGTATATAAATACCTGCATCTACCTTAATGATAGTAACATTTTTACTTTTACGTTTCTAATAGTTTTTAACAAAGATTGTACACCCAAAAATATTAGGAGGTAGAGGAAAGAACTTCTTACCAAGTGAAAGGCATTGTAAAGGAATAAAACCTCTTAAGGAAGAAGAAAGAATACAGTTGATCAAGTAGAAAGTTGTACCAATAGTATCTAACCATAAGTATTTAGACACATTCATCTTAATCAAAAGTGTGCAAATAACATCTAAAATTTGACAATGCTTGTGTTCAATGACATCGTTTTATTGAGAAATATGTGTACAAAATGAATTATACATGGCATAGTTGGCAACTTTCACATTCAAAGGATCCTTGTGATGGTGATGTTCCTTCATCTATGCAACAACAAATGTTTTGAAGGTGGAAGCCCAATGGTGATAATTAATATCATTTAGCTTAACTCTTGTGACAATAAGTTTTGTAAGCTAATGGTCTATTGAAGCTTGAGAAGATGAGTTCATTATAGTCGACAAAATGAAAGAGGGTTGACTGATAGGCAATGATGATAGGAAAGCACCAACTATTTGTTGGGTGTCGACCCACAGAACCCAATTGTCACATAAAGGTGATGACTCAAATAAATAAACATAGGAATAGTATTCTCAATGTTGGAAGGGTGTGTGGTAGACAGTGACACCAATCAAAATGCTAATGCTTTGATGCCAAGTAAAAAGAAATAAGATGATAGAAAAGATTGATATTTCATTAACAAAGCATAGGACCTCTTATATAAAGGCTACAAGAATTAATACAACATAACAATAGCAATGTAGGACTAAACACACCTAATAACTCTAACACATGAGGAACACCAAGGGTCATACATGCTTAATTACATCCATTATATCTAACAATATATACATAGGGTCCTTATCTATTATGTCCTAAAGCTAAATAGCTCCAAGCTTTTTTTTTTCATTTTGATTTTAGTTAAAACATGTTTTGAGTTGTAGTCATTAAGTTGTAAGTGGCAATTTACAATCACAATTTTTTTTCAAAATTTTTTACTACTTAAAACTATTTTTTACAATTTTTACTTACTTTTAATGCAATTGTTATCCCTTATAAAATAAAAAGTTGTAAAAAATAACTATAAGTTGTAAAGAATTTGTAGTTATAACATATAGCTCACACATACATCTTAACAATTATAGCCCAAAACAATATTATTTTTAAACTAAATTCAAACAAAAATTGCTAGTTAACTCCAAAATATAACAAAAAAATCTTGTATATATATATGCACACATATACAAACACGTGTATATTTGCATATGTGTGTTAAGCATGACTAACATATTCACAAAGGGTTTAAAGGTTGAGACTTTTAGATTTAATATACCAAGCTAGGTATGATAGACATATATCTCTAGTTTAAGGAAGAATATTAGAATTATTTTATATATTAGACTTTTGTTAGTATATCAGTTATTAAATATCATGTAGCATTAAGATAACTACTACACCCTATTTATTTGTCCTCTCTTGTCATTAGTTTTACGAAAATTTTTCTCGATTAATTTTAATAATGTCAAACTTAATGACAAATATAAAATTGTTTATATAAATTAAGTTTATTGTAAGACATAAACAATGAAAAATGAAGTAAGCATAAGCAAGGTGAACGATTAAAGAAGACCATCAAAGAAGATCAATAGATGAAAATCAAGCAAAAAAGGGACTCTGGACATGTCATTATTTATATAATAGCTTTTACCATTATTGATGTATCTTGCATTATCAATTCCTAAGGTGAATATTTAAATCCCCAAAAATCTCTCACATGCAAAGATCTTCATATAGAACACATACATGCAATTAGAAAAATCCTCATATAAAATGCTTAAAGTATATGCATAAAATTAGAAAATCAATTTGAAGTGGCATAAAGAAGAGTCTAATTTAGTACCCTTTCTACTAAAAAAATGTCCTCAATCATTTTCTTGTAAACAGTTAGTGGGCCAAGAGTGCAACTTGACTTAAAACAAAAACAGCATACTAATTTTAAGCATGGTATGTTGTTTTCTAGAACAAATGTGTAACTGCTCTTTGAAATAAAAATGGCATATTGATTTTGTTAAGAGCATCAGGTCATCTAGGAGTGGCATATAGATTTTATTACAAAGTGCCAAATCATCTAGAAGTGCCATATCAATTCATCTAATAGTATGCTGATCCATTTGACCTTTAGACTCAATGGCATACCAATTTACTAGTCATTATAAGAAATTTTTAACCATTATATGTGCACTTCCAAGCCACCAATCACAATATATATATATACCTTCATTGTCCACTAATTTTAAAAGAACAAATAATAGCAAAAATCACTATACTCTTTCTTGTGTTTCATTCTTATTCCTAGATAATAAGATTCATTTTTCCACCCTTCTACAAAGTATCAATTACATCTTAAAGTGTAAAAGATCAAAAGGCTACAAAAGAGGGAAGCGAATTATGTTTTCCAACATTTTCAAATATAATCAAAACTTCAAAATTAAAACAATTTGAAATACTATTTTATTCAATATTTTATATTTAATGTTTCAATTACAATTTACAATTCAACTTTTCTCAGAAATTTTAGATATAATAATATAACGATATAATGCTTCATTTAATCAATTTCATAATTATAAACAAAGAAAATCAATTTACGAAATTAAAAATATTTCTTCCTGTTTGAGATTTTCCTTTTCTTCTTTTTCTCCTGCAAATCTTTAGTGATAAATATCTGACATTCTCTTTTTTACCAAAATTGTTAAATTTTCTCCCTTCTAAAAGTTTTTCTCTTGAGAAATGTCTCTGTAAATATATTTCTTTTGATGTGTAAGACTCTCTTGATCGACAAAAATTCTATACCTTATATAATCAATTTTCATTGCAAACATATATTTCACGTCTATCTACAATCAATATCCACTCTTCACGTTTTCTATTTTAATTTCAAATTCAAATTTTGAAATACACACGTTCTCATCTATGATTTTCTTTAGAAGTATCTTGAATTATTAATCCTAAATTCTTTAAAAAAATTTCTACAAAATAAACTTTCTCGTCCAAAATTTTTCATCAAGTGTAATAACAAGTCGTTGTATTAGTATTAACTAAACACATAAAATAAAATAGACTTATAACTCAACGCATCTAACTCAACAAGTTCAACATACATGTGATATGCTTCATTGAGTAAAGTGATAACTCAACGAACTAACTCTGTTGTATTACTAATAACTCAACAAACAAGTATATATAAATGTTTAAACAATAACATATTTATCACATACAAAAATAATAAATTTATAACGCTAACCTAATGTATTACTTTAGTGTTCAATTTAGCAACTCAACGCATGTAGTTATGCTAACTTAACGAGTTAAGCATGTGCAACTAATATTTGTAAACTTTAAATTCAACACATTCATAATGCTAAATTAACGAGTTCGTTCATAAAACTTAATATTTTATTCATTAACTTAAAGAATTCTCACATAACCTCTTTTAATCTTTAAACTTATAACTCAATGAGTTCTCACATGACCTTTTTACAAAAAGAATGCTAACTTAACGAGTTGTTTCACATGCACTGTACATGATACATAAATATACAATAACAAATATATCATATTTTACAATAAAAACACACATTAATCTAATGTTTAGTTATATGAAAAGTTAGTATAACTTAACGACTAGTTATATAACTTAACATAATTTCAGATCCATTACAGACAAGTATATAAAAACTTTTTCTGTATTAATCGATGTTTTTAATTTAATTTCACAAACAATAAAATTAATTAATTAAATATGATTATTTACATTTTACACACATTATCAAAATATAATACTTAATATAAAACCTTATTAAGGATTAGTTGTATACATCCAAAGAGAAAGCTTCATCAAAGGGGATATAGAGCTACAAAGGTGGTAAGTTTAGTAATTTATCTTACTAAGACGTGGTAAGAGCTCCTCAAGTTGTAAAGAAGAAATGTTTAATAGATTTGCCAAGGAAATTTATAAATGGCAAGTGTTAGCTCAAACAATATTAAATTAATATAAGGCTCAAACAATAGGCTTAAGAAATGGACCTATCCCAAGTTTTAGATGAACTACTATAAACTTTTTTATGCAATTCTCATTGTCTCCTATTTCTTTACATAGATTAGTTTACCACAACTTTATGTAGTACTTGTTCTTTAAATTTCATTGCAAATCATTCAAGTATTTGTTAATTCATTAAATATTATTGGAAATTCACTATTTACCTTCTTTTAGTGAAGTCAATTGATCTTATCAATTAATATTAGTGATTAATCACATCATAATCTTCCACCTTCACAATAACTAAAAAGTATATTCAAGTAGTCATAAATGTCAATACAAACCTTAATTATTGGAGATTCTTTAGTCACAGAGCCAAAATCATAATTAAATACTCCAATTCCAACGATGTCAAGTGCTAGACTAGAAAACTCCACTTCAAGATCCAACTCAATTTCTTTTTGCATGTAGTTATCATTTTCAAATTTCTTCTCAAACTTTGATACTGTTCTCTCAGAACATTCAGTAAAAGTGTTAACCATCACTTCCAGAAACAAAGCATGGAAACTAGGAGCAACAACTGCAAAGGACAAGAGCCATAAAAGCAAGTTGGTGAAATTTAGTACCTCTCAAGTAATGATAGCGTAAATGAAGATTTAAAGTAAAAAAAAAGGAAGACATTACTGCAAAATGAAGAGTTCCTTCTAATGCAAAGTTACTAACACATACATAAATTACACACTATTTCTGTAGGTAAATTCTTGTAAGTTGTACCACAAGTACAAGATGTATGACTTCCATAGATAAATTGATAAAATATCTAAGAAGCCCATAACAGCAACAAAAACACAAACAAGTTCAATAAAAAAAAATATATGCAGCATCTTAATTTTATTTCCCTCTAGAAGCATTACTACACATACGCTCCAAAATACCTGCAAAATTTTTAATTAAAGTTGAATAAAGATTGATGTTTTACATCCATAAAAGCAAGTCAGCAAAATTTAGTACACATCCCAAGTAATGATAGCATGAATGAAGATGTAAAGTAAAACAAAAAGGATGACGTTAATGCAAGGATGAAGAGTTCCATCTAATACAAAGTCACTAACAAATACATAAATTGCACTCTACTTCTGCAAGTAAATTCTTGTAAGTTCCATTAACAAATTGATAGAAATAACTTAACGGCAAGAGAAACACAAACAAGTTAGATAAGAAACAAATATAGAGCATTACAATTGTATTTCCCTCTAAAAGCATTACTCTCCAAAATACTTGAAATTTTTTTAATTAAATTTTAATAAAGGTTGATGTTTTATGCTCACATAACAATTATATTTTCTTCAAAAGCATTATAGAATAATAAAATTATCAAACTATGACCTTTGTGACTTTTCTTTGACCCAAAAAATGGAAAATCACATGTTTATGGACATTTACTAAATCAAATACATGAAGCACAGCCATCCAATGAACAATCATTACCTCTTCACTGTGCTTAGAAACTTAGATCACAATACGGTGTCCAGAGTAGTCTTGGCTTCCATGAGAGGAAAGGTTTAATTCTCACATAGATTCTTACATGGATTTATTCTTATTGAAAATATTACATGTATTTTTTGCTATGTCCTAGACACCACCTTTCAAAAAGGTCTACCTCCCTCTCACAACCAACTTATAATCAAATGGGAGAGTAAAAAGGTTGTCTCGTTCTCATACAGATTCTTATCATCTTAAAACATGGAATTATTCTTAAGATACACGTTACATGAGGTTTTTTCACCAAGTCCTACGTGTTATCTTTCTATAAAAGGGATGGTTAGACAAATTTTCTACCTCTAGATCTTAACAGATTATTGAATGCTATTGGGCAGTTCATATGTCTTCATTTTGAGAAATTTGATTACTTTCCAATATAATGATAACTTGAAAAAAATATTGGACGGTAATGTCTAAAAACTTGCACTAGAAATCCATATTGGATGCCTTTTCACTGAGGATTCTGAACACTAGTATACCATGTACAATTATGAATATCGCTCAATTTCATCTTAATGATCTTTCATGAATCAATAATATTAAATATTGTTAAACCATAAGACCAAAGTAGTTTGCACTTTGTCAATTAGGATTATGATGTGATCAGTGGTCATAAATTTCAACAAAACTTCAATGATGGCCTTACAGAGCCAAGAATAGACGAGGGAAAAATACAGGGACTAAAATGCAATGGTAAAGAGATGCACATGGCAAAAATATTATACTTCCCAACCTTTTCTCCGCTGCTTCCAAGTTTCAAGATCTGCAGGTACAAGTCCTTTCCCCATAATTGGTTCTAAGATATCGGCAAGAACTCCCTGGTTAATAAGATGATGACTTTGGTGAAAAGAAAACAAAATCACACAGTGCCATGAGATAAGACTCTAGAAAAGTATAAATGCAAATGGCAAGTGCACCACTGTTTTGTGAATGGAAGTGCATTGAACTGATGCCAATGATTGAAAATATTGCACAGCAGTGAAATTACATTGAGGCATTAAATTATGCAGATCTGAGAAGTGAGATCTAACATGGTAAAAAAAATTTATGTATTCATCAAAAAAAGCCACACGTTTCATTACAATGTCTAAATATATAGCAGCATGAGACCTCTCCTTGGATCCATTCAACAAGTTTATCCACAATCAAACCAAAAGGAAAAGGGCATTTATCCTCTAAAACAATTAATTTTTCAAAAAATTGAATTGCAGTTGCATCATATTGATTGACTACAACGGTTTTAGAAAGCTGATCCCTTAAAAGGCAAATCACAATATTTTTCTATGAAGCCCCCACCAACTGTTTTCATAAATGATTGGATCTGAAGCAATCTGTCAACATATTGAAGCTTAGACAAATGCATTGAGGCTTGCATCACACCTAGAACATTTGAAGAATAAACCTTATAAAAAATCAAAAGATTTTAGAATTAGATGATAATAAATTAGGTCATTTAATCCTCATCTTTTTGTTATAACTTCTATTTTGCATTAGCACTAATGATTTAATGTAACTTTTATTTTTCTTGTAAACTACATATATTCTTATTGCTTTTTTGATCTTAGATAAAACTTGAAAAAATAGCCCCATAACTTTGGGAGAAGGGGTGCCTCCTCACAAAGGGAATTGTAGGGAATTATAGTGACTATGCTTAGGATGTAGCGATTTGGGACCTAACGAAACTGCACCTTAACGACAATGATCCTTGTTGAGGAGTCGACGATGGAGAATAGAAGAAGAAGAAGAGAGAGACACAAGATTTTTAATGATTCAACAATAGTCTACATCCATAGGTGCTGGTGCATTCTACAATCACACTATTGCGCCACTATTCCATAGTATACATGTTTAGGTTGCAACACGCCTATTTATAGGCACAAAACCCTAGAACACTTGACTAGATTCAATCTGGGTCGTTCAACTACAATCGTACCTTAGAGATAATCACCCAAAAAAACTTCCACTACAAACTAGGTCATTCAACCTGGTTGTCAGTACCATCCATCGATATGTCTCTCAAATCTACGAGCCATTAACTAGGTTGTCGAAGAGTGGTCTCAATAGTTGTATCTCCACATGCCTGACCTGACACTTCAGGCTTCTAGCTTCGGCCAGCTCTACTACTGACTTTAGACTCTCTCTTTGGCTTCCAAGTGTATCTTCCAATGAAAAGACCAATCTCCATCGTGCAACCACAACAATCTCCCATTTGGAGACTAGCATTCTGCCTCTTTTAAATCTCCCTGTCTAATCAATATTCAAGCATGTACCTACACCAGCACCAATCTCCAACATGTGTCGACATACCTTTGTCAACATGTTTGCAACATTCTTAGCTCTAGCTATCTTCTACAAAGTTAGGTTGTTCTGCTCTATCTCTTTCCTAATGAAGTGATATCTCATCCAAATGTGCTTTAATCTAGTGTAGAACTTTAGATTCTCAACTAAGTAGATAGCACTTTGACTTCGTAGTGTAGAACACCACCTGTGCCTCAGCTCTACCAGTAAGTTCTCTAGTCATATTTGCTCCTTAGCAACTTCTGCCATTCCAACTTACTCAACTTCTATAGTAGAGAGTGTCACGATACTCTATAGCTTTGATCTTCAGCTTACAGTAGCATCTCTTATGCAAAAGACATAACCTGAGGTGCTCCAGCTTCGCTCTAACTCTCCCCCTAGATCTATGTCACAGTATCCCATTAGATCAACTAATACTCTCCTAAAGCACAAACTTACATTTTGGAAATTCCTAAGATACCTGAGTATCCACTTGACTACCCTCCAATGCTTCCATTGGATTCGTCATATATTGTCCACTCCCACTACATGCACATGTCTAATCAAGTACATACCATAGTGTACATCAAACTCTCTACTACTGAAGCATACGGTACTTTGAACATCTCAATCACCTAGTCTTCAATTCTTGGTGACTATTCTTTCGATAACTTAAAGTGAGCTCCTAGAGACAACACTATTTTTCTCTCATCTGGAATGTTAAATTTTCTAAGTACCTTCTCAAGGTATTTCTCCTAGTTCAACCTTAAAGTTCCAAACTACCTATCTTGGAAGATCCTCATGCCAAGGATTTACTTTGCCTCTCCTAGATCCTTCATAAAGAATTTCTTAGACAGCTTTTTCTTCAGTTAATTTATTTATTCTATATTAGAACTTGTAATCAACATGTCATCTACGTAAATCAATAGAATGACATAACATTTGTTAACTCTCTAAATGTAACAACGATGATTTGTATCACATCTCTTAAAGTCTATAGTACATACGAAACTATCAAATCTCTTGTACCACTATTTAAGTGTCTACTTCAAGCCATACAAACTCCTTTGCAACTTGCATACTAGATTCCTCCTAATCCCCTATTCTTTATAGTATCTAATGAACTCATTGTTGTCATATTCTCCTCCATTGTCTAACTTAATGCACTTAACATTTCTCCCAATCTAATTTTCCACCTCTGTCTTCTACTTCTTAAAGACTTGAAAAACTTCTGACTTATTCTTAAGAAAGTAAACCCACACCTTCCTTATACAGTCATCTATAAAGGTAACATAGTAATGGGAGCCACCGATGGAACTAATGGGAGCCGATCCCCATACATCTGTATGGATCAACTCTAACTTCTATGACTTGAGCTCGTATACTGCTTTTAAGAAGCTTACCATCTTCTACTTACCTACTATGCAATTCTCTAAGCTAACATACTTCAACTTGGGGATTTTCCCATTTGACACCAGCATTTTTAGTCCCTTTTCACTTGTGTCCCATCTTGTAGCCAAAGCTCAAACTTGTCTGTGCTGCTCCCAAACAATAAGGTCTCCTCCACTTCATTAGAAGTCAAGTAGAGGGTTCCAATCCTATGTTTAGATGCCATTACACATGCACCCTTAACACCTTCCACTTTCTAGAACCAAATGCTATATGGTAACCTTTGTCCAACTAACTAATGAAAATAAGATTCTTGGCCAAGTCAAGAACATACATTACTTCTTGTAATTTTCATAGTCTTTATCTGGTTCTAATCTAAACCTCTCCTTTGCCCAATACATCTAGACAAGTTGTTTGCGATGTATACTTTCATTACTAGCGTTGCACAGTAATTGTGCAACAACTCCTTCCAGTAGGTGGTGTGGAACAACATTCTAGAATCCAAAACCCATGAGTCTAGCAAACTATCCACATAGCAAATCAAGGTGTCGTCAGAACTTTCTAAGAGAGCATTGACCTCTACACCCTTGGTTCCCTTTCCCTTGCTGTCCTTTTTAAGAGTCTTGCACTATGACTTGAAGTGTCTATATTATTTGTAATTCCAACACTTAATCTCGGAATGAGATTTGCTAGTTCCTCTACCTTGTTCACCCTTGTTCAACTTCTACCTCTATTCTCCACATTGAGAGTGGTTGTTGACTTGGAAAATGAACTACTAAAGCTCCTTCTCTAGATATCTTCGCTAAGGATCAAGTCGTTGATGTCGTTGAACTAGAGCTTTTTGTGACCCAACAAGCTGCTAATGTTGGTCACAACTACGTTCCAACTTTCAGGTAAAGAAGACAACAAGATCAATGCTCTAACTTCATCATCAAATACTATATCTATTGACTGCAACTACATCAATATGGTGTTGAACTCATTGACATGTTCTGTCACACTTCCACCCTCACGCATCTTCAGGTTGAACAATCGTTGCATGATATACACTTTATTCACTATAGAAATTTTTTCATACATGTTGGACAACGACTTCATCAATCTCTTCGTCACTTTTTTAGCCACATTAAACATCATGTTCCTAGCTAGTGACAATCATACCAAACTTAAAACTTTCTGATCCAACAGCTCTCTCTCTTCCTAATCCATCTTCTCGAGCTTTCTTCCTAAAAATGGTCAATGCAAATTGTTCTAGTACAACACATCCTCAATCTACACCCTCTAGAAACTAAAGTTTTTCCCATCAAACATGTCGATCTTCACCTCTCTATCGTCTATGATTTCAGTGTTCTAAACCTCACTCTAATATCAATTATAGTGATTTGGGACCTAACAGAATTGCACCTTAACAACGATGATCTTTATTGATGAGTTGACGATGGAGAATAGAAGAAAAGAGGAAGAAGAAGAAAAGAGAGACATAAGATTTTTCGTAGTTTAGCAACAGTCTACGTCTACAAGCGTTGTTGCATTCTGCAATCACACTATTATGACACTATTTTTAGGACTAATAGGCTTACCAAAGAGGGGGGCGAATGGAGATATACATTTTAATTCAAATATTTCTAAGTTATGTAGTTGAAGAATTTACAATTTATAAGAAACAGATAACTTAAAACAAGCATAGTAGAAATAAAAGAACACACAGAATTTTTAAGAGGTTCACCAAGTTAACTAGGCCACTCTCAAGGATTACTTGAGCTTCACTAAGTGTTTCAACACTTACACACTTGCCTTCAAGTAGAAACAAGAATCAACTACTTAAGCTTTCAGGTACAAGTTCCAACCAACCAATTACTTGAGTTTTCAAGTCAAAGCTCCAACCAATAATACTTGAAGTTTTCTAGTAAAAACTCTAACAAACCAACCAACTTGTCTTTTATTAGAATTTATACATGGAGAGCTTGAATCACTTCAAATTTGCCTTTTGCTAAATTCTGCACAATACTTGAAAAGTTGTAACATGAATAATTGTTCTCTTTTTGTTCCTGTAGAATTTGCTCTCTCAATATGTATATATCTATCTCTTTATTATAGGATGCTTTGGTTATTTATATCTGTAACTCCAACGGTTATATTATCTTTCAATGATATTAATCTACTATACTTTGATTCTTAACAGTCTTGTAGATAAAAAGTTACCATTTGATATCTTGTCAATAGTTTTTTGTCAATCTTCTTCTAGGTCATTAAGTTATTACTAACTTGAAATAACTTTATTTTCATACTACTGGTGAAAGTAAATAACATTCTAATTGTTTCAAGTCTAACCACTGATGCAAATGTTTCCTCATAGTCGATTCTTTTCTATTGGTTATAACCTTAAGCAATAAGTCTAACTTTGTTTCTAATTATATTTCCATCATTATCCTATTTGTTTCTGAAAACTCATTTAGTTCTAATAATTGATTTTCCAGTAGGTCTTTCAATTAATTCCCAAACATTATTCTTTTTAAATTGATTTAATTCTTCTTGCATGGCCATAATCCAATAGTCATCACTACAAACTTCTTCAATTGTTTTAGGCTCAAATTCTAATACAAAAGCATAATAATTACAAACATTCTGAATTTTGTTTTTTGTTTGAACACTTTGATTGATGTTTCCAATGATTTGTGCAATAGGATGACTAGGTTTGATGTTTCACATTTGTTCAGGTGAATTAATTGCAAAAGATGTGGCAATTTCCTTCTATGTTTCTGATTCATTGTCATTTTCACTGTCTATTTTCAACTGCTTTAACTTGCTTGTTAAATCTTCGTCAAAGGATACATCTATAGATTCTTCCACTCTTCTTTCTTTTTCAAAATAAACTCTATATGTTTTACTTCTAGATGAATGCCCAAACTTGTCAGAATTGCAAGATTCTGAATATTGCAAGATCAGATTTGACATCAAACTTGTCTTTTGATCTCTTGTATTTAGGACAGCATTTACAACCAAATGTTTTAACATATCTAATATTTGGTATTTTTTCATGTCATAATTCAAAAGTTGTCTTAAATAATATGGGTTTGAGATGAGTTCTGTTAATTATATGACAAGCTATACTAACATCTTTTGCCCATAAAAACTTTGGTAAATCTGATGCATTCAAAATTGTTCTAGCCATTTCCTGAACAGATCTATTTTTCCTTTCTACAATCCTATTTTAAGTTGAGGTCCTTAGACAAGAGAACTCATGTGATATTCTAAATGAATTACATGGTTTTTCAAACTCATTGTTTTCAAATTCTCCTCTATGATCACATCTAATCTTTTTTATAGTTGATTCTTTTTCATTTTGAATTTTAAGGCATAGACATTTGAATTCAATGCAAACTTCATTCTTATGTGTCAAAAATATAACTCAAGTGAATCTCATGAAGTCATCAATAATTACTAAGGTATATTTTCTTCCACCTAAGCTTACTATTTGTGTAGGACCAAATAAATCCAAATGCAATAATTCCAATGGCTGACTTGTGACAATATCATCTATGCTTTTATGTATTGATTTCTTCTATTTTTCAACCATGCAGTCACTACATACTCTATCTCTTTTAACAGATCTTCAACTAAATAATTGTTGAAATCCTTTAAATCTTGTATAGATGTTGACTTCTATTTCCATTCAATAGTCAAACTCCTCATAATCTTTTGTATCTATTCACGACTTGAGAATTTTTTTCCAATATCTCTTAGTCTATTTACAATTTTTGTAAACTTTGAAAACATGTCAATGATATTCTCACTACCAAGCATTCTAAATAGTTCATATTTTCTCAATAAAATAATAATTTTAGTGTCTTTACTTGAGTTGGTTCCTTCATAAGTAATTTGAAAGATCTTTAAACCTCATATGCAGACTTACATGCAAAAATTTTATTATATTGTTCAATAGTAAGTGCACAGTAAATTACATTCAATCTACGAGCATCTATCTAGATGATTTTCTCATCCTTTTCAATCTAGTCAACTTCATGACTAATTGGAAGTGGTGTACCACGTATAACCAATTTCTATGATTCTACATCTAAGTTCTTGAGAAAGCACTTCATCCTATTTTTCCAGTAGCTATAATTACTACCATTAAATAGAAGAAGTCGATGGATGTTCTGTCCCTCTATAGAGTGGAAAATCATGATCTCAAATGGTTAGATTTATATAACAAGATCAACCTGCTCTGATACCAATTATTAGGATCAATAGACTTACAAAATGGGGAGTGAATGAAGATATACGTTCTAATTCAAATATTTTTAAGTTATGTAGTTGAAGAATTCACAATTTATAAGAAATAGATAATTAAAAGCATGCACAACAGAAATAAAAAAACACATAGAATTTTTAAGTGGTTCATCAACTTAATTAGTCCACTCCCAAAGAACTTAAGCTTCACTAAGTACTTAAACACTTACACACTTACTTTTAGGTAAAAGCAAGAACTAATCACTCAAATTTTCAGGTAAAAATTCTAACCAACCAATCACTTGAACTTTCAAGTCAAAACTTCAACTAACAATACTTGAAATTTTTTGGTAAAAACTTTAACAAACAAACCAACTTGTCTTTTATCAAAATTTACACACGAAGAGCTTGAATCACTTTAGATTTGTCTTTTACTAAATTCTGCATAATGTTTGAAAAGTTATAACGTGAATAGTTGTTCTCTCTTTTTGTTCCTATAGAATTTGCTCTCTCAATATGTATATATCTATTTCTTTATTGTAGAATGCTCTGGTTATTTATATCTATAACTCCAACAATTATATTACCTTTCAATAATATTAATCTACTTACTTTGATTCTTGATAGTCTTGTAGATAGTAAATTACCATTTGATATCTTGTCAATAGCTTTCTATCAATATTCTTCTAGGTCATTAAGTTATTACTAACTTAACGAGTTATTCTTTCTTGACTTCTGTAAGTACACATTGAGTTATATTAACTCAACGAGTTCTGTCACATGAGTTTCTTTACTATACACCTAATGTCAATCCTTCATTATTTTCTTCTCAGGTCGTTTAAGTTATTGCTAACTTAACGAGTTCCTTTTCCTTTTTACTCGTTAACTTAACGAGTTATTTTTCCTTTTACTTGTTAACTTAATGAGTTGTGTATGTGAGATTTTGCTAACTTAACAAGTTGTGCATGTAACTTCTGTTCGATTTTTTAAATATTCGTTAAGTTACCTAACTCAATGAGTTCTTTCTTCTATTTTACACGTTGAGTTATCTAACTCAACAAGTTGCACTATCTTCCAATTTATAACTCAATGAGTTTTTCCATGTAATCTCTTAAGTTGCATGCACGTACTATCTGCTAACTCAATAAGTTGTTCTTCCTTTAAGCTTGTAACTTTACGAGTTATTCATTTTATATTTATACATTGAGTTATGATAACTCAATGAGTTGTTCCAAAATTCATTTAATTGTCTTCTACAATAACTATCTAGCTTGTTCAACTTCTAGTTGGCTTTGATGTTTCATCTGTACCTGTGAAATACATTCTTAATTCCTCACATAGATTTTGACATTATCAAAATACAGAGATCCTTTCAACTATTCTATAAGATACACGTTTAGGTTACAACACGTCTATTTATAGGTACAAAACCCTAGAACACTTGACTAGATTCAATCTAGGCCGTTCAGCAACAATCACACCTTAGAAATAACTACCCCAAAAACTTCCATTGCGAATCGAGTCATTCAACTCGGTTGCTGATACCATCCACTAGTATGTCTCTCGGATCTACAAGCCTTTGACTGGGTTGTCAAAGAGTGGTCTTAATAGCTATATCCTAACCTAATGCTCTGGGCTTTTGACTTCCAACTTTCTCTCTAGCTTCTAGGTGTATCTTTCGATGGAAAGGCCAGTCTCCACTATGCAACCAGAACATGGGCAACTATTTGCCAAAAACACAAGTCTACATAAAGGGATTTTATTTGGTAATACCATTCTTATTTTGCCATCAAAATAGAACTGATTCTTTTCATGTGGCACAAGAGTTTTATTCGGTTTTAATTCTAAAAGAAAGAGATAAATAAACTTCTAATGTAATAAGGTTCTAACCTAGGTTTGTTGAATTATTTCATCCTATTTTCCATGTACTTCAAGTTCCAATTGGCACTATAAATGATTGTCTTTGTTTATTAAAAGAAACTCCTAGAGAAGATCCTACCTAGAGATTTATTGATGGAATTTCTCCTCATTGAGATAAGAATAAATATTCTATGATAAAAAAGAAGTCTAAACACTTAAGGAAAAAAGACAACTTCCTATTATAAAAATGCTTTTCTAGAGACATGATTTCTGAAAAAGCACATCTAATTTACAGCATACCTTATCATAAGAAAAAGCATTTTCTCTAAGGATATGTTTTGCAACGATGGCATCTGATACAACAACAAATGATTTTGGTCCAAAAGCAAGCTTATATACTGAACCATGCTGCAATCATAATAAATAGCATGAGATTTGATACAAACTAGTAGATTAATTTAAGTACTAACTAAAAGTCTACAATGCATTACATGTTCCCAAATCCATGTTTACTTTAGGCAACATATACAGTAGCATATGCAAGGCATAAAATGAAATAAATAGCATAAATACAAGTCAACTACAACCATCAATTCTTTCATTTCACTATGTGATATTGACAAATAAGGTTGACAACATAAATCCTTTGTCTCCACTCTATGGGAAAAAAGATATAGTTTTAAATAATAAGTGGAAGTTAAAATGATTTCACTAACAAAGACAAGACCTCTACATATAAAGGCTACAAGGAAATAACAAATACAATACTAATAATGTGAGACTAAATCCATTATACACATGTAACCTTAATATATTAATATTCTTTAACATTTCCTCTCAAATTAAAACATCTAATTTGCAACAAACTTAATAACAACTCAACAAACTTAAATATAGTTGACAACAATAGATACTTAGACAAATATAAAAATTAGTTATTGTAACAGTAGTAGCAGTAAAAGGTAGTAGTAATTGCTATGGTAAAAGTAACAGCAACAGGAACAATCTAAGTCTAGGAAGAACCATATCGCAGTCAGTAATAGTTTAACCATCAAATAATATAACTCAAAGTAGTAAAACAAAGAAACAAATGTAATCTATGCTTAGGAAGTAAAGATAGGTAAAAAGATAAGATTTATACTCAGGATTTTCCTTTTTTGATTGATTTTTCCCTTTTACTTTCATAATTTTTTTTTACACACACTTACTTTTCATTGTACTTCCTCTCTCTCTCTCCCCTATCTTATTTCCTTTCCCTTCTCTTTCCTTTTATGCTTTCCTCTCTTCTCACTAATCACATGCTCTCTTTCTCTCCATCCTTCTTTTATCTTTTATATAAAGCATATCCATTTCACACCACTACCTTCCCCTTCTTCATTTCTTCGCCCCTTGAAAATTGTAATAGGATTGACTATGAAAAAGAGCACAATTATTTGGTGTAGGGGAAAGTTGGCAGCACAATGCAAGAGATGGCATTTCGTCTGGAAGCAACAACCCAATGTGAAAATGAGACAAGTGAGGGTATCAACAACACTAGATGGAGGAGCAATAAAGGTGGCTTGACAACACCAATCAAGAGGAGAGATGATAGCTTGGAGCCATGCCCTAGAGGTTGGATGCAAGAGGAGGTACACAAACAGCCTAGAAGCTTGAAATTAACAATAGATGTTAAGCTACTAATGATTGAAAGGGAAGCAACTAGGTTATACCTCCTCCTCTACATCTTTCTCTAAACAATTCTCAAAACATAGGTTCTAATACCATGTATGAAGAAAGATATAGGTAGAAGTTGAATGATTTTACTAATAAAAATATGACCTCTAATGTAGAGGCTACAAGGAAATGATAAATCTAATACTAACTATATGAGACTAAACCTACCACACATGTAACTCTAATACATTAATATACTTTAACATACTCTAATCATTTACTTGATTTCCTATAAGATTATGTACCTTTGAAACTTTTATCACTATTTTTAAACAAGTAATTTTTTGATCTTCCATTATCTTTCCAAGTAATTTATCAATTCTCCTTATTTATAGGTGCATTATAGGTCTACCGTGGCATGACTAAACTTTCAAAGATGATTGCTCTCATTTTATCCTTAATTGGTGCAACACTTGCTTTATTTCAAATGATTGAATTAGGAATTTGAACTATTTTTTCTTGTGATTTCATGAATAACAACTACAAAGTTACTTTAAGGGATGGCAAATGTGGTATTGACTTTACAACAATAAATAAAGAACTAATAGCAACAACAATCAATGTGTTAGTCCCCTACCTAGAGTTGGAACATGAATCCTTTGTCTCCATTATTTTTATCCAGCACTATAATTTCTTTTAGGTAATAAGATTATGTAAGTTTAAATATATTTTTATTATCAGAGACCAAGTAATTTTGGTTTCCTTTACCACTTTTTCGATTGGAAAAGTTAGAGGCATCCTACATAATGTTTTTTTTTTTGCTTCTACATGAGTTTAAGCATTGGATTGATTGATCTTACTGTAATCCAAATGAAAAAGAATAAAAAAATGTGCAAAACAAAGTCCAGTCCCCTACCAACACAATACATTAGTTCATCTACTTCATTGTGAAGGGTGATGTATTAAATTTAAAATTGGACAAAAACATTATTATTATAAAAAAACAATGTTCCTTTACCACTATTACTTCTATCCAAATTTATGACCTTCTGTCTTAATTATGGGAATACTTATAGGCCATCTTTGAATATGGACAAATCATTTAAGACAATTATCTCTCATTTTATCACTAATTCGCACTATTATTAATTGATTCCAAATAAATTCATTTCTTGATTTGTCTTAAAATATTACAACTTGCCTATCTTAACATTCTCTTGTCAGCTATTCATAATCTATGTATAAGAAATATAAAAGGTAATCAAAACTAAAGTACATCAAATATGTATCTTAAATTACAACTGTTTCTTTTTTCTGAAATACAACAAATATGTATCTCAAATTATTACTTCAAGAGGTAAGATTACTTGAAATACAAAACACTGAGTTTTCCTCCAATTTCTTTTGTGGCATGGGTAATTTTAGGGCTTTTTGTACAAATCAGTGCTTAATAGCTTACTTTTTATGACCATTGGCATCCTGCAAGCACAAACATTGCATATAATACAGATCTTTGTGCAGATTAAAACAGTAGAATGCAAATAACCCACATGAAATCAACAATGCATGTGAATTGTATTCATTTTGACTTTTGAGGCTAACAGAAAGAGGAATATTGAAATATGTATTCCATACTTTCTCCATTTGATTTGAATAACTGAAGAAAGTACCAATGGTTAAGGTTCAGTTAGAATAAACACCAAATATGCCAATAAATTATCATGTAAGGAATCATAACAAGCCACTAAAGACTAGGTGATGGGCTAAATACTCTACAACAGATAATGATGGCTTCCAGGTAATGACAACAAACACCACTGATATCAGATTGAATCAATCAGCATTGATTGATTCTAAATACTTGGTATCTGGGAATGAATATTGTCATTTTCCTATCAGCTAGCATAACAAGAAACTGAGAGACATGACATAAAGATGTGACACACCATGTTGAATTTTGATTTTTCTTAGAAGAAGTAAGAACACATTCTTCTAAATACTGATGCACAACTTCTGTAAAATACAATCAATAAATAAATTTAACGATGATGGATTTTTTAGCATTTTACTAGTTATGATTATATTATATTCCTGACTTTCAAAATAGAAGTTTCCTGAAAGGAATTAGATTATAAAAAGGGAAAGTGCTCTTATGGAGTCATAGGAAAATTATTCAACTTCATGCATTTGAGAATCCTTTGAAATGGAACAATTTTAAATAAAGAATGTAATGCGAGACATAAAGGAAGATGGCATATTAACAACCTCTAGGAACCAATCATATAGTGCAAAAAATAAAGGTCGTCCAAACAAATCAGAGACTGCACCCTCAGCAGTAGGCATTGATCCAAGTCTCCCCCCGCTCAAGATATTAGTGAGTAGATTGCTTGCATTGTCTAGAAGGTTTCCTTGAGTTTTTGATCCTTCAGTGCTTGACATTTTGCAACTGCATTGGGTCATTTTCATTAATTTAGTTATCCTCTTGTTTATTAAAATATTGACCAAAGTAATGCTTTTAATTAATAGCCAAGGATGGTGCAGAAAGTATGATTGGTTGTAGCATTAAGAGTAAAACGCTGGTTGAATAGCCATTAAATTGTGAGGACTTCTAAATGGATCGAGATAAATTTAAAAATCAGATTGTCCTTTATTACAACACATTAAGCAGTCCTTAGCATTATCAACATTTTCTTGCAATATATGAGATAAGCTGAGTTATTAAACATTGGCATTTATCTTAGTTCATGATATTTGTATGTTTTCCCTTTCTTGAAATGAAGGTACATAAACAGGGCATAGTTATTCATTGTTCAAACACAGTGAAACTCCTTTAGCCACTTTTGTAAATAGTGTATAAGAATGTTTCTGTAACATATCCATAAAGTAAAAGAATTGCAATTGAATAAAAAATGCAATAAGATCACAATTATCTGAGAAAAATTAAATAATAGTAGGGGTTTTCCGTAAAAAGGTTAGAATAAACCAGACTAAGACCAAAAATTTACATGTTACAAGCAATAATAACTATGTTTAGGACATTGAATAATGTGTATATGTTAAAGAACAAAAGAGGAAAAGCAACTCAAACTGCAAGACCAAGCAAGCACTAACTTGGCACAAGCATGAACTTTGTATGTCCATGTACACATTCGCAAGTTTCCAAGTCCTTCGTTCCTTGATGTTTGCTACTTGTAGATGTGATCACTACAGAATATATTCCGATCATGTAGGAGTGTACCAAAAATGTTGTTGGCAAGGATTATGGTAAAAACGGTTGTAATAATAAATTTATTAATATTTGAATCTTCCAATCTACAATAACAATTTCTTCAAAATTTTTCAAGGTTCTCATAACAATTTGGCCTTTTATAATGCATCATCATAAATGGATATTTCACAATCAAAGTGATATACGGTAAAGAAATACTTCCATAGCTCATAGGACCAGAAAAATGGTCAACCAGCTTTTCCGTACATATGCATCTCACTGAAATTGCAAAATCAGTCAAACTTGTCGGACAGTGATTCGGTCCATTCACCTTGATTCTGCAAAAGACAAGTACACACACTACATCTGTTGAAAATTTCACCCACCCGCCCAGGAAAATCGCCCCATTTGCTGTTCAACATACCACCGGCCTCTTCCTTGGGTCAGCCAAAACGAATGAATTAAGCTTGTGACTGACCAGCTAAATAGGTTGGTGCTTCACCAGCTTGAGAAAAACCAATTTCATAAAGAAAGCTAACCACCTCCCATCACCGTAGATCGCCATAAGCGACAACAATCATAATAAGAAGAAGACGCCACCAACAAAAACAGAAACCAACGACAACAAAGACCGGAAAGTGAGGACCTTATCTGGGAAGAGGACGGCTTGTGGGGGGCGAAGAAGCGCAATCTCGACGTACCCACATCGGAAGGAAGCCTTCTTTTGACGGAGCATTCGTTCAGACGCGCTGGGAATGAAGGAAGGTGGAGTGAAGAAGCGGCCATTGCGCGTCACTTGGTGGTGGTAACGGTTTGGTGCACTAACTCGTCATCTGTCACAGATAAGGTGTGAAATATTTCTGGCATGTATCGTAGCCAGTGCATTACCCATCCTTCCCCAAACCATAGCCGACGGTGGGAAAGTTTGGATAAAATGCAGTTAACCGTAGAAAACTGAAGTTTACCTTGTTTGTGAAGTTTTGGATGTAATTTTTTTATGTTTAGGTGCCTTCAGAAAATTAAGAATTTATTTTCAACGTAACCCTTATATCTAAACTTTCAAACTCATCTTCATTTGAAAGTAACCCTCGCACGCTCGACGCCATTTCCTTCTTGACTTTGTCTACATATCACTCTTCTATTTTTACATCTAACGTTTAAACATGTAGGAGATAAAATCTATAATGCTAATATATTTAAAAAGAATAGATAATTATTTATTTACTTGTATCTGAATACAAAATATAATATTTATATTTATTATTTTATTTATTGAACAATACATTTTTATGTAAATATTTATAATTTTTATTATTGTTTACAGAAAATTTTGTTGTAAATATGTCTCTTACTTTACATATTGTGTAATCATCTTTTTGATTAATGACAAAAAATAAGAAAAATGTTAAATGTTAAAAATTTAAAAGAATAAGATGATTATGATATTAATTGCATATATTATAAAGGTAGATAATATTTAAGTGGTTATGACAGATGATAATGTAATCTGAAAGATACTTATGTAATTATTAACATCTGAAAGTTTTATTTCTAAGAGGTGAAATTTACACAAATAATAGAAATAAGCTTAAGTAAACTTAAGTCAACAAATTTGTTTGTTGAATTAAAAGTTAACCTAACGAAGGTGTTGTGTTGAGTTAAATATATTTCATAATTGATTTAATATGATTTTGTCATCATCAAAAAGAGGGAGATTGTTGAGTATTTTGTTTTAACGATGTGTGCTGAATGAAAGTAATCATATTTACTCAATTACTATTGCTTGTGAAAAGAAATTAAAAACATCAATTAATACAGAAAAAGTTTACTGATATAAATACTTGTATGTATTGGATCTGAAATTATACTAAGTTAATAACTACTCGTTTCATTGTATTAATTTCTCATTTAACTAAACGTTAAGTTAACATGTGTTTTTATTGAAAATCATGATATGTTTTAAAGTTATATCTTCTGTATCATGAATAGTGCACGTTTAGACAACTCGTTAAGTTAGAGTATTATTTGTATAGAGATCACGTGAGAACTCGTTAAGTTAAAAGCTTAAAGGTTAAAATAGGTCACGTGAGAATTCATTAAGTTAGTGAGTAAAAGAAGAGACAAACTCGTTAAGTTAGTATTTTCCATGTGCGTGCGGTAATGAAAATTAAAGAGTTAGATAACTATTCGAGTTTTTATACGCATGGATAGATAACTGTTCGAGTTTTATAAAATGACTAACAAACACATGGTGAATTAAAAGTTACGAATGTTATATTGTATCACATGAGGTGCACATGTTTAACTCGTTAAGTTAACATAACTAAACACGTTAAGTTGCTATATTGAACACTAAGGCAACACGTTAGGTTAGTGTTATAAAACTTAAGTTGTTATTTTTGCACGTGATAAAATTCTTATTATAAAAACATTTGTATATTATTGGTTCATTGAGTTATCGTAACACCACAGAGATTATTCGTTGAGTTAGCGTAACACCACAAACTTAGTTCGTTGAGTTAGCTACAGTACTTGTCACATGAGTTGGCACATGAGGAACTTGTTAAGTTAGAAACGTTAAGTTATATATCTACTTGTTTTACTCGTTTAGTTAACATTAAAGTAACGACTTCTTATTACACTTGATGAAAGATTTTAGACGAGAAAGTTTATTTTACAGGAAATTTTTCAAAAATCCAGGATTGATGATTAAAGAAAATTCGAAATGTAAACGTGGGTTAGAACGTGTGTATTTCGATGAAGGAAAAAGAAAAGACGTGAAAAAGTGGAAAACTAGTAGTGATTAAACATGGAGGATATGCATGAAATGAATATACAGTAAAAAAGGCATAGAATTCTTGTTGAACAAACTATCCCTACACATCAAATGAAAAATCTTTTCAGGGATCAAAAACACCTCTTCGAAGAAAAGCTCTTAGGTGGAAGAAAATTCAATGAAGCAGAAAAAGGTAAGATATATGTCACTAAAGATTTGAAGTATCAGATAGAAGAAAATTCAGTGAAGCAGAAAAAAGTAAAATATATGTCATTGAAGATTTGAAGTATTAGATGGAAGAAAATTCAGTGAAGCAGAAAAAGGTGAGATATATGTCACTGAAGATTTGAAGTATTAGAGGGAAGAAATTTCAGTGAAGCAAAAAAGGTCAGATTTATGTCATTGAAGATTTAAAGTATCAAAAGAAAACAAATTTGGTGAAGTAGAGAAAGACTAGATATTCGTCACTGAAGAATTGTTGAAGAAGAAAGAGAAGAAGAAGAAGAAAGATCTCAAATAGGGAGAAATGTTTTAAATTCTGTAAATTAGTTTTCTCTGTTTGTAGTTATGAAATTGTATAGATAAAATATGGTATCGATATATAATTGCATCTACAATTTCTAAGGAGAATTGAATTGTATATTGTAATTGAAACCTTAAATAAAAATGATTTTATGAGAATAGTGTCTCGACTTGTTTTTGAGTTTTAAAGTTTCAATTATAATCGAATATGTTGAAAAACATAATTCACCCCCCTCTTGTGTAACCATACAATCCTATAGGAATGAAGAAGAAATCACCATCGTTGATATGAATGAAGGAAATCCAACTGATCATTTAAGCAGAAGCAATTACTATTGAAAGAAATATAAAAGAAGAGGAGAAAGATGAAGGTGTGTAGGTGGAGAACAACGCTAACTGTAGGAAGCGTCGGAAGTTCCCTAAAGTTCCACACCACCACCAAAATCACTAACCATCGGAGGTCTATGAGGATACTTTCCGGATGTCGGGTCAATTCCAAGCCAAACACGATGACTGACAACCATTGTGAGGAGTGATCGCGTTACAGGAAGGGAAGCCATTTTCACCAAGCACCGACTCATATCTCAAGAGATCGTAAAACTTCTAGCCTTGGTTTCGGGTTGATGCTAATATGTTGAAGAGGAGATCATCTTACGATTCTTGATTCGCGATTCTATAGGGAGATGAGGCAAGATTATAAGTGATTAAGTTTTCAGTGGTGTAATCACGTCGCATGTAGTGATAGAAGTTTTTACTGTCGATAAAGATTTTTACATTTCACCCTTTGCTCATCTTTAGAAACATATCAAAATAAAAATACCAAAAACAACAAATTATCTATGTTTACATTTAGTATTAAAGTGTTATATTGTTTGTTTTGTATCGTGCTTAATGTTATCATTGTCAGTATTGTGAATGTTTTATGTTTATTTGATTTAGAAAATAGAAAATAGTTTTATTGTTTACTAAAATTGATTTGTCCCAAATACTTAAAGATTTTAATGGTTACTATTTGAAATATTTGAATGTTAGTATTGCTTAATGACAAATCTAATATTAATTAACATTAAAGAGATTAATTGATGTTATTTACATTCTGTAGAACCACCCAATGGTTGGCCGCATTTCTTTGTAAATAACAATATTTAACTGGAAAAATAGTCTCATGGAGTTAACTTAAGTCCACGAGGTTAGTCCGTTGAGTTAACTGTAACTCAACGGAGTGCTTAATTGAACACATATAAACTTCAATTTAAAGAGAAATAGTATGCAATTCTTACTCAATCTCTATGGGATCAACTTATACTTGTACACAAATATAATATACACTGTGCACTTGTAGTTAAAATACAAATTGGACTTAATATCATTTCTGATGTCGTTAAGCACATCATTTAGGTCAGGAGGTATTTAAGGTTGTTGTTCTTCTTGAACTGAATAACTTAGTTGTTGTGGTCGAATTTGTTCTATACAATCTATTGGTTGTTGTGGTTGATGCATGGTCTGAAATTTTTGCAAATCTTTTACACTAAAAACTCTCATGCCTTTAGTTTTAGAGGGCTAGTCAGATAAATTCAATTAGCTTGCAAGGAGTCTACATACATCATCACTAAAAAATAATTTTGAACTCATATGCTGTAGTTGAGAAGTAAAAACATCAAACCAATTGATTTTAATTCTATTCAGCAAACCATAAGTTGCATATAAACAGCTTCTACTGACTTCCATATTGTGTCTCACTCTCTAAAATAAATTGGCATGCAATATATTTGTAATAAATTTTGCATCTGCATTCAGATTTTCCATGAGTCTCATTTTAGTATATACATCTGGAATTTTTGATAAAGACTGAATGTTCCATTCCAGTTGTCTAATCATGTCAAATTTGTTTGTAATAACAACACCTTCCTTCTTTAATCCCAAAACTTCAAAAATTAATTCAGAAGACAATATGAACTCTTATTTATTTATTTGAGTTTTCAATATATTTTCATTCTTGACCAAATTGCTATAAAAAGCTGCAATAAGCTCTTTGTATTGCTTCCATTTCGTTCCAATTGGCAAGAATTGAATGCGGCCTTGATACTCAAATAGATCTCTTATATCAATCAAATTTCTAAATTTTATTGGTTGAGCATGCAGAATCTGACATGTAATCAGATTATTGTATTTCTACATTGCTTCCTTAGATCTAAAATGAATTGAATTACCTTGAATTTGTAATATTGTACACAAAGAAGGTGATACCTGAAGCCTTGATTCAGAGTTTAGGCTCTGATACCAACTTCTTCTTCAAAATGAATGTCATGTTGTTCCTTTGTGAAAATATTTTCTTGAAGCTGCGTATGTAAGCTTGATTCTTTAGCTTCAATAGTGTAAGGAACATTTTCAATATGCTCTACATTCATTGGTTCAATCTCTATAGAATGATCAGAGTTTAATTTTTTCACAAATTCTACAACTGGTGTATCTATCTGTAATTGTTCATTTTATTCAATAGATATCTCCATTGATACATACTGTGAATTCTCAAACTCTGCTTCTATAGATTCTAAAGAAGGCTGGTTGACATTTAGCTCTTCTAGAGTCTTAACTTTTTCAATATCCGCTACTCTAAACAATTTAGCTTGTGAACTAGTTACTGCCTTAACATTGTCAATTATATCTGCAATAACTTGTTCAATGTCAATTGCCTGATGCTCTGATTTTTCAATTTCTGCATCATTAGGACTTAAACTAATAGAAAAACTTGAGCTCATATTTGACTTAGATTTCTTCTTAAATTTTCTAGCAAGGGAAAATAAAGTCTCATTATCTTCATCAATTTCAGTATGCTCGGAATTGATGAGTTTATCAGATGCACTATAAGGTATAATGTCTAGACATACATTATCCTTTGGAAATAAATGCTCATCTGATTTTCCTTTTTCAGTAGACTTTGTTTCCTTAGACATAATTTTTCTGATTTTTCTTCTTCCATAACACTTTTGTTTCTCCTCTTCAAGTATTGCTGTTTTCTTTTCAAATTGCTCCATAAAAGTTTTCTACTTTAATTCTTCCAAGGCACTTTCTATTACAACTACCTTTCAAAGTTCTTCAACTTTTCTTTTATCTACAACAATATTTGATTCTACTTCTTTTGAATACAAAGGAGTAGGTATAGCAGATTCATGTTCTTCCTCAAATGCATGTAGTCGTGTACCACTCAGAGGAGTTTGAGGAATTCTATTTGATGAACCTACACCTTTTTCCATATATTTTGCATACTGTTCGAGAAATGCAATCTCAACACATTTTATACGGTATTCTCTATCATATTTACTTCGAATCCCCGTGTATGTAATACTAGCATTAGTATTATGAAGCTCTAATCTAACTTCATTCAGTATACCTTTAGGAAAGAAGTATTCACTATAAAGTTTTGCTAACATTTTGTCCACTTGAAGTATTTTCTTAAACCAAGTTCATGGAACTTCATCAGTATCTATTTCTTTTTCTTTTGCATCCCCTTTGCTTTTGCCTTTTCCTTTGCCACAACCTTTGTAGAACTTGGAAACCATCGTCGTAGGTTGTAACAGCAACAAGCGGGAAAGATTTTCAAACAAAGGTTTATGAATAACCTAAGTGCCCGTGTAATAAGTGTTTAAATAGGGTTTTAGGTGAATAACTCAACGTATATAGAAGTCAGGTTTGGATTTTAAATGAATATTGAATAAAGTTTATTCAATTAAGGTACCCGAAATATTCAAGTATAACTCATTGAGTTAACTAACCTAACGAGTAAAATGCTGTCTAGAGGCAGTTTTACACGTTACCTTACATAACATAACATTCAATTAGTACACTTTACTAAAACCAAGTTTTGGATGTTTTCAATTGAAACCTTTCGAAGACAACACACATGCTACACTTAACATTATCTTGAGAACATTGTAAACTATTTTAACATTCTCTTCTTATGAATCTAAAATAGTTTGTTTGTCTTTTAAATTGTTTCATCAAGATCTTAAGGAATCTAAACTCAGATTAACCAAGATTTGTATTCTGAATTATATTAATATGTTTTGGACATTGTTAATCCTCCCCCTACAAATATACTTCAAATATATTCAATAACATACAAAATATACTTGTATAACAATAGATGTTAAGCATAACTATACTTTTAAATTTTCTTTTCAGAAACTTCCATTATCCTGAATTCATCAAGAATGATTTCTAGAATCAAGTCCTATTGTATATGAATCAAAACATAACTTTAAACTTAATATGATTAATTCAAGGAGAATAAAAGAATGTATTTCAAATAAATGTTTTCAAAAGTACTAATATTGGTTCAATAAATCAGTAGTTATATTGGTAGAAGCCATATTCGATTCAAAGATATCTGTAATTAATGAAACAATTTTTTTTTTTTTTAAACAATAAATATTGATAATTTTCTTTAAAAGTTAGTTTGAAAAGCTTGAATCATACAAGAGCTTTCTAATGTACCCATGTAATGAGCTTTCAAACAATAATCCCAGATCTGATCAAGACCTTAGGTTGCCAAATTTAAAGAATCCTTTTTTAGGACAACAATCTTTACATACCTATCTACCCAAGTACAAAAGGCTCATGATCAAATTGATCAATAAACTCTCAAAGATTTTCACTTTGTAAGCAATTTTCATTTTAAGCATAGTATATATGTATTCCATTAATACAGATGCAATAAAACACAAATCTCATACAATTTTTACTTCTATGATTTTACTAAAAATATGAATCAGTTTCAATAAGCTCATACTTTTGATTAACAGTTTAAGATGATTTACATATAAATTATTATACAAGTTTAATCAATCAAGTCAAATTCATGCATGATCATAAGCACTTTCGTTGATTCAAAGAAAACACTTAATCAAAATTTCAAAATTTCAGAAATATTTAATGTTTTTCATTTACACTTCCACTTAAAATTGATAAACTACGTAAAATCAATAAGATACTACTATGATTTTACAATAAATACATAGTATCTTATGCAGCAATTTAGATATTACTTAGATATTTATGATAAGTATATAATATCTATGAGGTGAACAACATCATCAACAATATTTATCTTTTTGTGGAGTTTAAGCATTTTACACATCACATAGCCTACAAATACCTAAATTTAATCTTATGTTACAGAATGTATTTTCGTCTAGAGGTTTTGTAAATATATCAGCTAATTGATTTTACTAGACACAAATCCTAATTTAATTTTTTCTTTAATTGCATTATCTCTTAGAAAATGATGTCTAACTTCTATATGCTTTGCTCTAGAATGTAATACAGGATTTTTGGAAAGATTTATTGCAAAACTACTGTCACAATAAATCTCAGTTGTATCATAAGATAATCCAAAGTCTTCTAAAGTTTGCCTTATCCACAGAATCTAAGTGCAACATAGTGCAGCAGCAACATATTTAGCTTCTATAGTAAAAAGTGCTACATAATTTTGCTTTTTACTAAACCATGACACCAAATTATTTCCCAATAATTGACATGTGCCACTGGTACTCTTTCTATCAGATTTAGATCCTACGTAATCAGCATCAGTATATCCTATAAGATCTATTGAACTATCCTTAGAATAATACAGTCTGAAATTTTTAGTTCCTTGTATATATCTAAATATTCTTTTAACTACAATTGATTGTGAGTCTGAAATCTAGCACAAGCACACATAGCAAACATAATATCAGGTCTACTAGCAGTCAAATAAAGTAAAGAACCAATCATACTTCTGTATTTTCTTTGATCTATTGATTTTCCTATATCATCAATATCTAACTTTAAAGAAGTACTCATAGGAGTTTCTCGAATCTTTGTATCATTAAAATTAAATTTCTTAAGCATTTCATTTGCATATTTTTCCTGATTTAAAAATATACCTTTATCCATTTGCTTAATTTGAAGTCCTAGAAAATATGAAAGTTCTCCTATCATACTCATTTCAAACTGACTAGTCATCTCTTCAGAAAATATTTTTATCAGTTTATCAGAGAGGTTGCTCTAAAGATTATATCATCCACATATATTTGAACAACAATCTGATCTTTACCATCTCTCTTGATAAATAGAGTATGATCCACTTTTCCCATGATATAACCTTGTTCTATTAAAAAAGTAGATAACCTTTCATACTATGATCTAGGTGTTTGCTTCAAACCATATAAGGCTTTCTTCAATTTATACACAAAGCCAAGATTTTTAGAAATGCACTCTTTACATCCATTTGATATAATTTAAAATCCATATAACAAGCATAGGCCAATAATATTCTAATACTTTCTAACCTAGCCATAGGAGTAAATGTTTCATCATAATCTAGTCCTTCTTCCTATGCATACCCTTGTGCAACTAATCTAGCTTTGTTTTTTATAACTTGACCAGTCTCATTAGTTTTGTTTCTAAAGATCCACTTTGTACCTATCATGGACTCATTTTCTGATGGAGAGACTAATTCCCAAACATCATTTCTAATGAATTGATTTAGTTCTTCTTGCATTGCCACTATCCAATTTTCATCAGATAATGCTTCTTCTTTATTTCTTGGTTCTACTATAGAAACAAACATACACATACTACTTAAATTTACTGAAGTTCTAGTTTTAACTCCCTCATTAATATTACCAATGACTTGAGTAATGGGATGTGATGAAGAATAACGCCAATTTCTCTGATTTTCCTCAATATTCTCATCAACATCTGAAGGTCCATTACTTTCATCATTAGTTTGATCATTTAAGTTCATATTTTTGATTTTCTCAGATAAATCTTCAATCTCTCTATTGATCTCTAACTCTTTTGGGAAATTGATCATATCATCATTATCAACTTTAAATTGAGATTCTGTAAAAGAATTTTCATTGAAACTTACATGGAGGGTTTCTTCAATAGTTATAGAAGTCTTGTTATATGCTCTATAGGCTTTACTTCTAGTAGAGTAACCTACAAAAAGTCCTTCATCCACTTTGGCTTGAAATTTATCCCTTTTATCTTTAGTATTAAGAATAAACACTTGCACCCAAATGGTTTCATATAGGAAATTTTTGGAACCCTATTAAACATAATTTCAAAAGGAGTTTTATTAACACGAGGTCTTAAGTGACTTCTATTAATAACATAACAAGTTGTATTCATTGCTTCAGCCCAAAGATTTTAAGGTAAATTATGTTCATTCAACATAGTTTTGGCCATTTCCTAAAGTGATCTATTTTTTCTCTCAACAACATCATTTTGAGATAGTGCTCTTGGAAAAGAAAATCTGTGATCAATGTCATGATCTTTACAATAATTATCCATTTGATCATTATCAAATTCAGTACCATAATCACTCCTAAGTTTTTGAACAGAGACACTTTGTTCATTTTAAACAAGATTGCAAAACATTTTAAACTTTTCAAAAACTTTTGTCTTAGATACTAGAAAATATACCCAAGTGTCTCTAGAGAAGTCATCTACTAAAACAAATACATACCGTTTACCACCAAGACACATGATTCTTGTTGGTCCAAATAGATCCATATGTATAAGTTCTAAGACTCTCTTGCTTAATATATCATTTTTGGATTTAAAAGAGTTTTTGTGAAGTTTACCTAACTCACATGCATCACACATAAAGTCCTTTGAGTATCTAATCTTTGGTAAACCTCTCACTAAATGTTTTCTAGACAGTTTATGTAATAGTTTCATATTTATATGTCTGATCCTTCTATGCCACAAATATGCATCACTAGTTTCAGCTAGTAAACATGAATTTAAATCAATTGCATAACAGAATGTAATATCTAGATTTCAACATCAACAAATAAGAATATATGAATATATATCAATAACAACACCTGTTTTGATGATTTTCAAATGAAAATAACAAAGATTCACGGATTCACAAAGGAACATACAAATAAAAATGAATCTGTTTTCTACTTTTACCCTATTACAATGAAAACTAAGAACATAAATAACTACCTACGTGAAACATGATAAAATGTGATACATCTGAAGCCAAAGAAGAGGGGAAAGTGGAGAAACGATTTGTGGAATCTCACAAATGAAGAAAAGAACCCTTGTAGAGGTAGACGTCCCTCCTCCAATATGTGGAATGAAGGCTTTCATGTTGGAGATGATTTATGGAATGAAGATGATGAGATCCGAGTTGAAGAGAGGTGGTGGAATGACCAGCGTTCTCCTTCATTGCTTCAAGATATTGAGCTCCAAGAGGGGGTGACGGCTAGTGGTGTTGGAGGTGGAAAACAAAAACTCCAAGAGAGAAGACCTAGACGTGCATCACTCTCTTTTATATAGAGTTTCCAAGTTTGGAGATCCATCTTTGATTCAACGATTGGGATTAAATCCCACTTGATTTTCTTTCTCCAATCTTCGATTTCCATGATCTTCTATTGAATTATAAACTTTTCATAACAATAAATACATCAAAGTATGAAATCATCCATAAAATTCATAAATGATGCATGTTTGAAATAATTTCCTACTTTTAACTATATAAAATAGGGATTAGTTCTTATTGGTTAAATAATGAAATAAATGCATAATATGACTTTAATAAATCTCATGTAAATCTATTTAACCAATAAGATCCTATAAAAATATGCAACATTTTAATCCAAACAGTCTTCCACTTCTTCACATCTTTTCTTTTTCCTTCATCGAAATACACACATTCTGACCCATGTTTACATTTCGAATTTTCTTTAATCATCAATCTTGGATCTCTGAAAAATTTCCTGCAAAATAAACTTTCTCATCCAAAATCTTTCATCAAGTGTAATAAGAAGTCTTTACTTTAATGTTAACTAAACAAGTAAAACAATTAGATATATAACTTAACGTTTCTAACTTAACGAGTTCCTCATGTGCCAACTCACGTGACAAGTACTGTAGCTAACTCAACGAACTAAGTCCATGGTGTTACGCTAACTCAACGAACCATCTCCATGATGTTACGATAACTCAACGAACCAATAATAAACAAATGTTTTTATAATAAGAATTTTACCACGTGCAAAAATAACAACTTAAGTTTTATAACGCTAGCCTAATGTGTTGCCTTAGTGTTCAATATAGCAACTCAACGCGTTTAGTTATATTAACTTAACGAGTTAAACATGTGCACCTCACGTGATACAATATAACATTCGTAACTTTTAATTCACCACGTGTCTGTTAGTCATTTTATAAAACTCGAATAGTTATCTATCCATGCGTATAAAAACTCGAACAGTTATCTATCCATGCATATAAAAACTCGAACAGTTATCTAACTCTTCGATTTTCATTACCGCACGTACATGGAAAACACTAACTTAACGAGTTCGTCTCTTCTTTTACTCACTAACTTAATGAGTTCTCACGTGACCTATTTTAACCTTTAAGCCTCTAACTTAACGAGTTCTCATGTGATCTCTATACAAATAATACTCTAACTTAACGAGTTGTCTAAACGTGCACTGTTCATGATATAGAAGATATAACTTTAAAACATATCATGTTTTTCAATAAAAACACATGTTAACTTAACGTTTAGTTAAATGGGAAATTAATGCAATGAAACGAGTAGTTATTAATTTAGTATAATTTCAGATCCAATACAGACAAGTATTTATATCAATAAACTTTTTCTGTATTAATTGATGTTTTTAATTTCTTTTCACAAGCAATAGTAATTGAGCAAATATGATTACTTTCATTCAGCATACATCATCAAAACAAAATACTAAATAATTCCACAAGTGAATTCTTGCGTGATACGTGCAATCGTGGTTTTCCTTCATATTTCCTATTTCTACAACTACTATAGTGGCATGTTAGAAAATAAATGGTCCATGGAGTTAGTGTAACTCAACGAACTTACTTCGTTGATTTAATTATAAAACACATGCAATAAAGAAATAACTTATAACACTAACACAACACATTACCTTAGTGTATATTCAAGTAACTCAACATGTATAGTTATGCTAACTTAACGAGTTAAACATGTGTAGCTCACCTGACATAATAAAGCATTGAAATTCAACATGTGCACAAATCTAACTTAACGAGTTCAGATATACAACTGACAATTTTTACTCACTAACTCAACGAGTTCTCACGTAATCTTTTTACACCTTTAAACATGTAACTCAATGAGTTGTTACTGTGCACCTATACATGATATAAATATATACAAATAAAATAGATCATGCTTAATACTATAAAACCACACTTAAATTAGGTTTTCAGATCACGACACGTGTACTCCAAGAAATAATAAAGAATTCTTTAAGCGTTTAAAACATAAATGTCCGGTACATTAAATATAACTCTCTAAAATAACAAAAAATTCAGAGACTTAGGAATTAAAAAGCTTGTAATTCATCGATAGTTCAGAAATGCACTTAATTAATGTTAATTCCCTAAAATTATGTAGATTCTTTCATTAAAGCATATAATAGTGCAATTATAACATAATGGCTTAATTTTCATTTGATAAGCTAAATATTATCCAATTAACCATCATTTAACCCTTAATATTATGCACTTTTTCATTCTAAACACTTCCCCCATACTTAAATTTTGCTAGTCCCTTAGCAAACTACTAAGATCTAACTAGTTGGTTTTTCTAAAGTGCTAGAACTAATTCTTTATTTTTTTCTTTAGAATAAATAGATTAGATTAATGTAAAGATATTTTGTATTTTTCAGTAATCTAATTTAACATTGTTTTTTCCTCCTCAATCTACAAATATATTTAAACACATGTAAATTACATACAAAATTTATTAGCATCACATAGGTGGTAATTATATTATCATTTTTTCTTTTCAACATCTGTTATCTTGAATTTTCCAATATGATTTCCAGAATAAATTTCAACTACATACGAATCAAAACACAATCCAACTGAATATGATTAAAACAAGAACAATAATGAATTGTATCTCAAATAAATAATTTCAAAAGTCTAATTCTAGATTCATACTTCAGCAATCTTAGATAACAGAAAATATACTTGATTCAAAAGATATCTGTATTTTACAAAACACTTTTATCTTTTAAGAACAGTATATGCATATTTTTACTTTAAAAGTTAATTTGAAAAGCTTGAATTATACAAAAGTTGTCTAGTGTACCCATGTATCGAGCTTTCAGTCAACAATCCCATATTTGATCAGGATCTTAGGTTGACAGATTTAAAGAGTCCTTTTTCAGGTCAACAATCCTTGCATACCTATCTACTCAAGTACAAAAGACTCGTGATCAAACAAATTAATAAACTCTCAAAGTTTTTCTCTTTTTTCCTTTTTTTTCTTTATAACATAGTATATGTATTTCATTCATACAGATGGAATAAAACACAAATCTCATATAATCCTACTTCTATAATTTACTAAAAACATGAATTCATATCAATAAACTCATACTTTTTCTATAGTTTAATAAGATTTACACATAAATCATTCTACAAGTTTAATTAATTAAATTAAATGTATCCGTGATCATATGCATCTCATTTAATCCAAAAATCAACATTTAAGCTCTTTTAGGATTTCAGATCATTTCTTGAGTTTCAATTAAGCATTTTGATTTTTTTAAAATTGTGAAACCATTAAACTCATAAAATTCAGCAAAAACATAAGATACTATATCCAGATTTGTATTAATAGTAAAATTTGTAGCATCTTATATACGATTCTAAATATAACATTCAAGCAGTTATAGTGTTGTTTTTTTTTTTAACACTTTCAATTATCAGATAGTTATAGGGTATTTCAGTTAATTATAGCAAAAATTTTCAATTTCAGTTTCCATAGAAATTTGCAGCACCATCGTAGTTCCTCTAATTAACAAGATTACTTAGATTTAATCTAATTACCTCTCACCCATACCTATATTTTGCATTGTCCTCAATATAAAAGATTTTATAGTAAATACAGTAAATGTTAGCAGGCATGAATATTGTTTCGTTGACTTAGCACCTAACTCAATGAACTTAATTTGTTGAGTTAATGAATAACTCCACGAATTGAGTTTGAATGTAAATTCAGGATAAGTAATCAATTACATACCTTGTTCTTGTATATCTCCTTCAATATCTTTTGACTTTTGATTTTGAAAAACTTTTCATTCACACATAAAAGTAGAATATATAACAAAATAACAACTTAACAACAAAATATAAATTACTAAATCAGTGTCTTGTGTGGAACCCAGGCTCTTATGTCTTTGGTGGCTCACAAGCAAGCTAGTTGGTTTCCCAGAATAGATACTAACAAACTAGATTGATATTTTGTTTTTTTTTTTTTTATAAAAATAAATGTATAATACACAACCTTAAAAGTACAAATCATAGTTTAAGAATATGATTGAAAAGTAGTGACAAATAGAATAAACGTGTCAGTCCAAGCAAACTTTTTAGGCATAATTCTTCTTACTATTAATTCTATTTTAATGCAGTCTGCTTTCCTTTTTAACTTGTAAACTTCTAGTATGTTATCAATACTAAATATAAGTGTATTACCATTAATAAATTGAAATGCAAAAAGGGATCATTTCTATTCCAAGATAATGTAGTTGTTTCTATTTCTACAGATATTTCAATATATTCCTCTTCCCATTTCCATTCATTTAGGTCTTTCATAATCCATATTTGAAATTTCATCAGTTCATCCCGCCATCTTAATAGACATAAAGTAGGATCATCATATTCATTATACCACATTCCTAATTGAATTTTATCATGTTCTATAGATGGTGGTTCAGCTATATCACACGGTATAGACAATATTTTTATAAAGTCATCATCATAACTGTCTATGATTACTATGTATAAATCAGATCTAAATACAACTGATATATCTGTGACGAGATATATATAACCATCAAGTATGACATGTATGTTGTTAATTAATGCTCTCTGTCCTAGATATATCATAGTATTTTCAGTTCAAGATCTATTCAGAAAATTATACACACCTAAACATAAATCCTCATCCCAATTTCTAGTTGGTCTTTAGTAATACAATTTTTCAAGAATGGTCGAATTTTGATCAGAAAATGTTAAAGCTGACCCACAATTTTTAGTTGGTATTTCAAATCTATTAGGCCTTCCTATATTTCATTCTTCTCTAGTGATAGGATTTCTAATCAAAATATCGGATAACATAATTACATACCTTGGTTTAGTTTTATAAATAATTAATCCTTCATCTATCCCCATAATATGATCTATTCCTTCTAATGTATTGGGTGGAATTCCAGTAGTTTCTTCCATATTCAGATATTCATAAGTGATTGAACTACGATTAAATGACTTCCACAAAAATCCATCTCTAATATTAATCATTTTTGTAGCTTGTAGTCCATGAAAATACTTTTCTCTGACACATTCTTTAATTTCCTTTCACACAACACAATCTACATAGATCTTTAGTTGATAAGTTATTTAGTACTTCCCTTAGTGCATCCAATGGCAATTTCATCAATTCCATGTGTTGTGGTTCTATATAACATAAACAAAATTTAGCAGAGATAAAATTAACATAGCTACTTACTTATCCTCGTGGAGTTAGGTCATAACTTAACAGACTAAGTTTGTTGAATTAAGTAATAACTCTACAATATTACTAACTACAATTAAACTTACATTTTTTTTTTCTTTTTATATTTTTCTACTTACTATATTATATATAGTTGCTTCAGTTATACTACTTCATTCAGCTTCCCTCCCAAAGGAGGTATCAATTTCATTAACAGTTCTTTTGATAGGGTGCTTGCATTGGAAATCCTCTAGTAGAAGATTGCAAGAGAACGAGTCCATGTGTTCATAAACACTTAACATAAAGTAAAATTGCAGAAGATTAATTACATAACACTTTGATGCTTTGTTTTTGTTGAGTATTTTTGTTTTGATGATGTGTGTTGAATGAAAATAATCATATTTGCTCAATTACTATTGCTTGTGAAAAGAAATTAAAATCATAAATTAATACAGAAAAAGCTTACTGATATAAATACTTGTCTGTATTGGATTTGAAGTTAATAACTAGTCGTTTCGTTGCATTAATTTCTCATTTAGCTAAATGTTAAGTTAACGTGTGTTTTTATTGAAAAACATGATATATTTTAATGTTATATCTTTTGTATCATGAACAGTGCACGTTTAGACAACTCGTTAAGTTAGAGTTTTGTTTGTATAGAGGTCACATGAGAACTCGTTAAGTTAGAGGCTTAAAGGTTAAAATAGGTCACGTGATAACTCGTTAAGTTAGTGAGTAAAAGAAGAGACGAACTCGTTAAGTTAGTGTTATACATGTGGTGAAATTATAAGTTATGAATGTTGTATTATATCACGTGAGGTGCACATGTTTAACTCGTTAAGTTAACATAACTAAACGCATTGAGTTGCTATATTGAATACTAAGGCAACACGTTAGGTTAGTGTTATAAACTTAAGTTGTTATTTTTGCACGTGGTAAAATTCTTATTTTAAAAACATTGTTTATTACTGGTTCATTGAGTTATCATAACACAACGGAGATGGTTCGTTGAGATAGCATAACACCACAGACTTAGTTCGTTGAGTTAGCTATAGTACTTGTCACGTGAAATAGCACATGGTGAACTCGTTAAGTTAGAAACATTAAGTTATATATATATACTTGTGTTACTCGTTTAGTTAACATTAAAGTAACGACTTCTTATTACACTGATGAAAAACTTTTGGATGAGAAAGTTTATTTTGCAGGAAATTTTTCAAAGATCCAAGACTGATGATTAAAGGAAATTCGAAATATAAACGTGGGTTAGAACATGTGTGTTTCGATGAAGGAAAAAGAAAAGACGTGGAGAAGTGGAAAACTAGTAGTGGTTAAACGTGAAGGATATGCATGAAATGAAGATACAATATAAAAGGCATAGAATTCTCATTGATCAATTTATCCTTGCACACCAAAAAGAAAAATCTTTTCAAGAATCAAACCATCCTTGCACACCAAAAGAAAAATCTTTTTCAGGGATCAAAAACACCTCTTTGGGAAAAATCTCTCAAGTGGAAGAAAGTTCAGTGAAGTATAAAAAGGTAAAATTTTCGTCATTGAAGATTTGAAGTATCAGAAGAAATCAAATTCAGTGAAGCATGAAAAGACAAGATATTCGTCATTGAAGAATTGCTGAAGAAGAAAAAGAAGAAGGAGAAAGATCTCAAACAGGGAGAAAAGTTTTAAATTCCGTAAATTAGTTTTCTCTGTTTGTAATTATCAAATTGTTTAGATGATACATGGTATCAAAATATAATTGCATCTACAATTTCTGAGGAGAATTAAATTGTATATTGTAATTGAAACCTTGAATAAAAATGATTTTATAAAAACAATGTCTCGACTTGTTTTTGAGTTTTAAAGTTTCAATTATATTTAAGAAAATATTAAAAATACACAATTCACCCCCTCTTGTGTAGCCATACGATCCTACAAGTAGTATTAGAGCTTTGTTAATAATCTTTGATATAAAATCGATACCAACTTATTTAATATCATTGCTTATTCTACCTTCCTTGTTTTTAAATGGAAATTAATATCTGAGCGTACGTTTAACTCTATTGATTTAAGGCTCAAGTTGTTTTAAAATTTTTAGACTGTTTAAAATCAAATAGGTTGAAAAATCTAAGGTAAAATGGCTACTGGAAATGGTAATTTTCCTTTATATGAAGGCCAAAATCTTAATCGTCCTCCTTTATTTGATGAAATACATTTTGAATATTAGAAATATAGGATGACTGTTTTTCTTGAAAGTATAGATCATAAATTGTGATTCATGATTTCTAAACCATATACTCTGTTAACTACTCCTTATAATACTTGGACAATTACTGAAAAAGAAAATGAAACTCTGAATGCTAAGGGCTTAAATATTTTATTTTGTACATTGAGTTATGAACAGTTCAGTAAAGTGTCGGCATATAAATCTGCTTATGAGGTGTGGCATGCATTAGAAGTTTCACATGAAGGTACTTCTCAAGTTAAAGAGACAAAAATAAACATGTTGATTCATAAGTATGAACTCTTTAATCTGCATGAAGACGAAAATATTTCTGAGATGTTTTCCAGATTTCTTGATATCATAAACTCTTTAAAATGTTTAGGAAAGAATTTTGAACAGAAGGATTTGGTGAGGAAAATTCTTAGATCTCTAAGTTCTAAATGGTCTCAGAAAGTAACATCAATTAAGGAATCACAAGATTTCAATGTTTATACTATGAATGAACTTATAGGAAATTTAACAGCTTATGAAGTTCAATTAAATGAATCACTAAGTCACAACAAACTAAAAATGAAGAAAGAAATAGCCTTCGAAATTAATTCAGATTCTAAGATATCTACTGATTCTGACGAGGATTTGATTTTGCTGACTAGGAAATTCAAGAAAGCATGGAAAGCTAGAAAGCAGCAAAGGAACAAAAATGATAAACTCTCAACGTCAAAATCATTGAATGACAAGAATTCTTCATCCAGAAAGTATATATGTTACAACTGTAAGAAACCTGGACATCTTTCTCCAGATTGTCCTATGAGGAAAAATGAAAAGCAAAGTAGGACAAATCAAAAGAAGACGGCTTAGAAAACTCAGAAAAAGTTTTACAAGAAAAAGGCTTTGAAGGTCACTTGGGATGACACGTCTGAAGTGTCTGAATCTGAGGAATTAGCATCAAAATCTTCACATTCAGAAGGAGAACAAGAGTTAGAAGACGTTGCTCATGTGTGCTTCATGGCAGATGAGTCTAAGGAGGAAATAACATCAAAATGGATCTTGGGCAGTAGAGCGTCAAGTCACATGACCGGACAAAAAAAGTCTATTACAAAATTTTACAAATACCATGAAAGGAAGTATAACATTTGGAAACAAAAGCAAAGATAAAATCATAGGTATGGGCAATGTTCAAATAACTCCTACTTGTGTTATTCCCAATGTACTATATGTAGAAAACCTAGGATTTAATTTGCTAAGTGTCATAAAACTAACTGAAAATGGATATTATGTAGTGTTTGAAGATAATGTATGCAAAATAATTGATAAAAATACCGATGAAATTAAGTTTATTGCTAAAAGAAAAGGTTCTGTATGTATTTTATCTTTACCTTCTGGTGTAGTTGATTTAAATTTATGTTTGCTAGCTGAAACTAATGATGCATATCTATGGCATAGAAGGATTGGGCACATAAATATGAGACTGTTACATAAACTATCTAGAAAACATTTAGTAAGAGGTTTATCAAAGATTAAATACTCAAAGAACTTTATGTGTGATGCATGTGAGTTAGGTAAACTTCACAAAAACTCTTTTAAATCCAAAACTGATATTTCAAGCAAGAGAGTCTTAGAACTTATACATATGGATCTATTTGGACCAACAAGAATCATGAGTCTTGGTGGTAAACAATATGTATTTGTTTTAGTAGATGATTTCTCTAGATACACTTGGGTATATTGTCTAGCATCTAAGACAGAAGTTTTTGAAAAATTTAAAATGTTTTGCAATTTTGTTCAAAATGAGCAAAGTGTCTCTATTCAAAAACTTAGGAGTGATCATGGAACTGAATTTGATAATGATCAAATGGATAACTATTGTAATGAGCATGACATTGATCACAGATTTTCTTTTCCAAGAGCACCGTGTCAAAATGGTGTTGTTGAGAGAAAGAATAGATCACTTCAAGAAATGGCTAGAACTATGTTGAATGAACATAAGTTACCTCAAAATCTTTGGGCTGAAGTAGTAAATACAGCTTGTTATGTTATTAACAGAAGTCATTTAAGACCTCATGTTAATAAAACTCCTTTTGAAATTATGTTTAATAGGGTTCCAAAAATTTCCTATATGAAACCATTTGGCTGCAAGTGTTTTATTCTTAATACTAAGGATAAAAGGGATAAATTTCAAGCCAAATCGGATGAAGGAATTTTTGTAGGTTACTCTACTAGAAGTAAAGCCTATAGAGTATATAACAAGACTTCTAGGACTATTGAAGAAACCCTCCATGTAAGCTTCAACGAAAATTCTCTTAGAGAATCTCAATCTAAAGTTGATAATGATGATATGATCAATTTTCCAAATGAGTTAGAGATCAATAAAGAGATTGATGATTTATCTGAAAAAATCAAAAATATGAACTTAAATGATCAAACTAATGATGAAAGTGATGGACTTTCAGTTGTTGATGAGAATATTGTGGAAAATTAGAGAAATTGGCATTATTCTTCATCACATCCCATTACTCAAGTCATTGGTAATATTAATAAGGGAGTTAAAACTAGAGCTTCAATAAATTTAAATAGTATGTGTATGTTTGTTTCTATGGTGAAACCAAGGAATATAGAAGAAGCATTATTTGATGAAAATTGGATAGTGGCAATGCAAGAAGAACTAAATCAATTCATTAGAAATGATGTATGGGAATTAGTTTCTCCACCAGAAAATCAGTCCATAATAGGTACAAAGTGGATCTTTAGAAACAAAACTAACGAAACTGGTCAAATTATAAGGAATAAAGCTAGATTAGTTGCACAATGGTATACACAGGAAGAAGGATTAGATTATGATGAAACATTTGCTCCTGTGGCTAGGTTAGAAAGTATTAGAATATTATTGGCCTATGCTTGTTATATGGATTTTAAATTATATCAAATGGATGTAAAGAGTGCATTTCTAAATGGTTTAATTAATGAAGAAGTCTATGTAAAACAACCACCTGGATTTGAAGATATTAAAAATCCTGATTTTGTGTATAAATTGAAGAAAACCTTATATGGTTTGAAGCAAACACCTAGATCATGGTATGAAAGATTGTCTACTTTTTTAATATAAAAATGCTATATCATGGGAAAAGTGGATCATACTCTATTTATTAAGAGAGATGGTAAAGATCAGATTGTTGTTCAAATATACGTGGATGATATAATCTTTGGAGCAACCTCTGATAAGTTGATAGAAATATTCTCTAAAGAGATGACTAATCAGTTTGAAATGAGTATGATAGGAGAACTTTCATATTTTCTAGGACTTCAAATTAAGCAAATGGATAAAGGTATATTTTTAAATCAGGAAAAATATGTAGATGAAATGCTTAAGAAATTTAATTTTAATAATACAAGGATTTGAGGAACTCCTATGAGTACTACTTTAAAGTTAGATATTGATGACATAGGAAAATCTATAGATCAAAGAAAATACAGAAGTATGATTGGTTCTTTACTTTATTTGACTGCTAGTAGACCTGATATTATGTTTGCTGTGTGTGTTTGTGCTAGATTTCAATCTAATCCTAAAGAATCACACTTAATTGCAGTTAAAAGAATATTTAGATATATACAAGGAACTAAAAATTTCAGACTGTATTATTCTAAGGATAGTTCAATAGATCTTATAGGATATACTGATGCTGATTATGTAGGATCTAAATCTGATAGAAAGAGTACCAGAGGCACATGTCAATTATTGGGAAATAATTTGGTGTCATGGTTTAGTAAAAAGCAAAACTGTGTAGCACTTTCTACTACAGAAGTTAAATATGTTGCTGCTGCACTGTGTTGCACTTAGATTCTGTGGATAAGTTAAACTTTAGAAGATTTTGGATTATCTTATGATACAACTGAGATTTATTGTGACAGTAGTTCTGCAATAAATCTTTCTAAAAATCCTGTATTACATTCAAGAGCAAAACATATATAGGTTAGACATCATTTTCTAAGAGATAACGTAACTAAAGGAAAAATTAAATTAGAATTTGTGTCTAGTAAAAATCAATTAGCTGATATATTTACAAAACCTCTAGACGAAAATACATTCTGCAACATTAGATTAAATTTAGGTATTTGTAGGCTATGTAATGTGTAAAATGCTTAAATTCCACATAAAAAGATAAATATTATTGATGATGTTGTTCACCTCATAGATATTATATACTTATTATAAATATCTAAAGTAATATCTAAACTGCTGCTTAAGATACTATGTATTTATTGTAAAATCATAGTAGTATCTTATTGATTTTTAAGTAGTTTATCAATTTTAATAGTTTTTACGATTTTAAGTGGAAGTGTAAATGAAAAACATTAAATACTTCTGACATTCTGAAATTTTGATTAAATGTTTTCTTTGAATCAAGGAAAATGCATATGATCATGCATAAATTTGACTTAATTGATTAAACTTGTAGAATAAGTTATATGTAACTCATCTTAAACTGTTAATCAAAAGTATAAGTTTATTGAAATTGATTCATATTCTCAATGCAATCATAGAAGTAAAAATTGTATGAGATTTGTGTTTTATTGCATCTGTATTAAATGGAATTCATATATTATGCTTAAAATGAAAAGTGTTTACAAAGTAAAAATCTTTGAGAGTTTATTGATCAGTTTGATCATAAGCCTTTTGTACTTGAGCAGATAGGTATGTAAGGATTGTTGTTCTGAAAAATGATTCTTTAAATCTGGCAACCTAAGGTCCTGATCAGATCTGAGATTGTTGACTGAAAGCTCATTACACAGGTACATTAGAAAGCTCTTGTATGATTCAAGCTTTTCAAACTAACTTTTAAAGAAAATTATCAATATTTACTGTTTTGAAAAGAAAAAGTTGTTTCATTAATTACAAATATCTTTGAATCGCATATAGTTTATACCAATATGACTACTGATTTATTGAATCAACATTAGTACTTTTGAAAACGTTTATTTGAGATACATTCTTTTATTCTTTTATTTGAGTTTAAAGTTGTGTTTTGATTCATATACAGTAGGAATTGATTCTGGAAATCATTTTTGATGATGTCAGGATAACGGAAGTCTCTGAAAAGAAAATGTAAAAGTATAGTTATACTTAACATCTATTGTCACTACAAGTATATTTTGTATTTTGATTGAATATATTTGAAGTATATTTGTAGGGGGAGGATTAACAATGTCAAAAATAGATTAATATAATTTAGAATACAAATCTTAGTTAATCTGAATTAATGTCCTCTTAAAATCTTGATGAAATAATTTAAAAAGACAAATAAACTATTTTAGATTCAAAAGACAAAATGTTCAAATAGTTTACAATGTTCTCAAGATAATGTTAAGTTTAGCATGTGTGTTGTTTTCGGAAGATTTCAGTTGGAAGCATCCGAAACTTGTTTGTGTACTAACTAGACGTTATGTTAGATAAGGTAACATGTAAAACTGCCTCTAGACAGCGTTTACTCGTTAGGTTGGTTAACTCAACGAGTTATACTTGAATATTTCAGGTACCTTGATTGAATAAACTTCAATATTTATTTAATTTCTAAACCCGACTTCTCTTCATGTTGAGTTATACTCCTAAAAACCCTATTTAAACACTTATTACACGGGGACTTAGGTTATTTGTAAACCTTGTCAAGAAAATTTTTCCCGCTTGTTACTGTTACAACCTGCGATGATGGTCTCCAAGTTCTACAAAGGTCGTGGCAGAGGAAAAGGCAAAAGTAGAAGAGACGCAAAAGGAAAAGAAATAGAGAATGATGAAGTTCCACGTACTTGGTTCAAGAAAATATTTTGAGTGGACAAAATGTTAGCAAAACTTTATAGAGATTACTTCTTTCCTTAGGGAATATTAGATGAAGTTAGACAAGAACTTCAACATACTGATGCAAATATTACATACATGGGTATTCGTAGTAAATTTGATAGAGAATACAAAATGAAATGTGCTGAGATTGCATTTTTGGAACAGTATGCAAAATACTTGGAAAAAGGTGTAGGTTCATCAAATAGAACTCCTCAAACTCCTATAAATGGTACAAGACTACATGCATTTGAGGAAGAGCATGAATCAGCTATCTCTACTCCTTTATATTCAAAACAAGTAGAATCAGATATTGCTGTAGACAAAACAAAAGTTGACAGTCTTCGAAAGGCCGTTTCAATAGAAAGTGCCTTAGAAGAATTAAAGTAGAAAACTTTTATGAGCAATTTGAAAAGAAAACAGCAATACTTGAAAAGGAGAAACAAGTATGTTATAGAAGAAAGAAAGTCAGAAAAATTATGTCTAAGGAAACAAAGTCTATTGAAAAAGGAAAATTAGATGAAAATTTATTTCCAAAGGACAATGTATGTCTAGACATTGTACCTTATTGTGCATCTAATAAACTCATTAGTTCTAAACACACTGAAACTGATGATGATAATGAGACTTTATTTTCCCTTGTTAGAAAACTTGAGAAGAAATCCAAGTCAAAAATGAGCTCAAGTTTTTCTATTAGTACAAGTCCTGATGATGCAGAAATTGACAAATCAGAGCATCAGGCACCTGACATTGAACAAGTTATTGCAAATATAATTGACAATGTTGAAGCAATAACTAGTTCAAAGGCTGAATTATCTGGAGTAGCAGATATTGAAATTGTTAAGACTCCAGAAGAGCTAAAAGTTAACCAGCCTTCTACGGAATCTAAAGCAGAGTCTGAGAATTCACAACATGATTCAATGGAATTATCTGTTGAACAAAATGAACAATTACATACAGATACACCGGTTGTAGAATTTGTGGAAAAATTGTACTCTGAACATTCTATAAAGACTGAACAGATGAATGTTGAGCATATTGACAATGTTCCTAACATTGTTGAAGCTAAAGAATAAAGCTTACCTGAGCAGCTTCAAGATAATATTTTGGAAGAGGAACAACATGACATTCATTTTGCAGAAGAGGTTCCTGAAGATGAATTAAACTCTGAATCACGGCTTCAGGTATCACCTTCTTTGTGTACAATATTAAAAATTCAAGGTAATGCAATTCATTTTAGATTTGAAGAAGCATTGCAGATATACAATAATCTGATTACATGTCAGATTCTGCATGCTCGTCCAATAAAATTCAGAAATTTGATGGAAATAAGAGATCTGTTTGAGTTTCAAGGCCTCATTAAATTCTTGCCAATAGGAACGAAATGGAAGCAATACACAAAGCTTATTGGAGCTTTTTATAGCAATCTGGTCAATAGTGGAAATTTTCTGAAAACTCAAATAAATGAATAGGAGTTTATGTTGTCTCCTGAGTTAATTTTTGAAGTTTTAGGATTAAAGAATGAAGGTGTTGTTGTTACCAACAGATTTGACATAATAAGACAACTGGAATGGAACATTTAGTCTTTATCAAAAATTTCAGATGTATATTCTGAAATGAGATTAATGGAAAATCTGAATGCAGAGGCAAGATTTATTGCAATTATATTGCATGCAAATTTATTTCAGAGAGTTGGACACAATTTGGAAGTCAGCAGAAGCTGTTTATTTGCAACTTATGGCCTGCTGAATAGACTTCAAATAAATTGGTTTGATGTTTTTATGTCTCAACTACAGCATATGAGTTCAAAGTTATTTTATGGTGATGCTGTATGTAGAATCCTTGCAAGCCAATTGACTTTATCTGACTAACCCTCTGAAACTAAAGGCATGAGAGCATTTAGTGTCAAAGATTTGCAAAAATTCTAGATCATGCATACACCTCAACGACAACAACAACAACAACAACCTGATACAGACCATATACAACAACAACAACAACAAAGTTACTCAGTTCAAGTAGAATAGCAAACCCAGCTACCTCCTGACTTAGATGTAGTGCTTAACGACATCAGAAATGATATTAGGCATCTAGGAGATAAAATATGTAATGCTATAAGTGATATACTTAGGAGGGGACGATAACTGTTTTTTGTTTGTTTCTGAATACAAAGTGTAATGTTTGTATTACTTGTTTGATTTGATTGAACAATACATTTTTCTGTAAATGTCTTTAATTATTATTCTTGTTTACAGAAAGAGTTGTTGTAATTATATCTCACATATATATATATATATATATTCTCTATAATTATATTTTTGATTAATGACAAAAAGGGGGAGAAATATTATAAAAAGATGATTATGATCTTAATTGCATATATATATTATAAAAGGAGATGCTATTTAAATGGTTATTGTAATCTGACAGATGATAATTAGAAAACTGATACTTATATAATTATTGACATTTGAGAGTTTTAGTTCTGAGAGGTAAAATTTACACAAACAATAGAAATAAGCTTAAGTGAACTTAAGTTAACAAACAAGTTTGTTGAATTAAAAGTTAACCCAACGAAGGTGCTTTGTTGATTTAATATGGTTTTGTCATCATCAAAAAGGGGGAGATTGTTGAGTATTTTTATTTTGATGATGTGTGCTGAATGAAAATAATCATATTTGCTCAATTACTATTGCTTGTGAAAAGAAATTAAAATCATCAATTAATATAGAAAAAGCTTACTGATATAAATACTTGTCTGTATTGGATCTGAAGTTAATAACTAGTTATTTTGTTGCATTAATTTCTCATTTAGCTAAACGTTAAGTTAACGTGTATTTTTATTGAAAAACATGATATGTTTTAATGTTATATCTTCTGTATCATGAACAGTGCACGTTTAGACAACTCGTTAAGTTAGAGTTTTGTTTGTATAGAGGTCACGTGAGAACTCGTTAAGTTAGAGGCTTAAAGGTTAAAATAGGTCACATGATAACTCGTTAAGTTAGTGAGTAAAAGAAGAGACGAACTCGTTAAGTTAGTGTTATACACGTGGTGAAATTATAAGTTACGAGTGTTGTATTGTATCATGTGAGATGCACATGTTTAACTCGTTAAGTTAACATAACTAAACGCGTTGAGTTGCTATATTGAACACTAAGGCAACGTATTAGGTTAGTGTTATAAACTTAAGTTGTTATTTTTGCACGTGGTAAAATTCTTATTTTAAAAACATTTGTTTATTACTGGTTCGTTGAGTTATCATAACACAACGGAGATGATTCGTTGAGATAGCATAACACCACAGACTTAGTTCGTTGAGTTAGCTACAGTACTTGTCACGAGAAATAGCACATAGTGAACTCGTTAAGGTAGAAACGTTAAGTTATATATATATACTTGTGTTACTCGTTTAGTTAACATTAAAGTAACGACTTCTTATTACACTGATGAAAAGTTTTTGGACGAGAAAGTTTATTTTTTGGAAATTTTTTAGAGATCCAGGACTGATGATTAAAGAAAATTCGAAATTTAAACATGGGTTAGAACGTGTGTGTTTTGATGAAGGAAAAAGAAAAGACGTGGAGAAGTGGAAAACTGGTAGTGGTTAAACGTGAAGGATATGCATGAAATGAATATACAATATAAAAGGCATAGAATTCTCGTTGATCAATTTATCCTTGCACACCAAAAAGAAAAATCTTTTCAAGGATCAAACCATCCCTGCACACCAAAAGAAAAATCTTTTTCAGGGATCGAAAACACCTCTTCGGGAAAAATCTCTCAAGTGGAAGAAAGTTCAGTGAAGCATAAAAAGGTAAGATTTTTGTCACTGAAGATTTGAAGTATCAGAAGAAAGAAAATTCAGTGAAGCATGAAAAGACATGATATTTGTCACTGAAGAATTACTGAAGAAGTAAAAGAAGAAGAAGAATGATCTCAAACAGGGAGAAAAGTTTTAAATTCCGCAAATTAGTTTTCTCTGTTTGTAGTTATGAAATTGTTTAGATGATACATGGTATCGAAATATAATTGCATCTACAATTTCTGAGGAGAATTGAATTGTATATTGTAATTGAAACCTTGAATAAAAATGATTTTATAAAAATAATGTCTCGACTTATTTTTGAGTTTTAAAGTTTCAATTATATTTAAGAAAATATTAAAAATACACAATTCACCCCCCTCTTGTGTAGCCATATGATCCTACAGTTTTCAGTAAATAGTTGTTGGCGAATGAAGTTGAATCAACTACTTCTCCTTCCAGTTCCCTAACGAATTTTCTTTTCTCTACTTAAGTGCTAGTAACTTGTAAATAACATTCTGTTCTATATTTATAATGCACGACCATAAAACAAATGAATCTTGTTGAAAGAACGTATCTTGTAATGTGTAGTATGGTTCCTATTTTTATGGATACGTGTTCCACTTATAATTTTTAAATTTCAATAACCGCTAAACCCACGATGTTTTGTTCATGGCTTGAAGAATAACCGTTCAGCTTAATCCATGAACTAACCTCATTGCCTATTTGCTAACTCCACAGGCTAACTTTGTTGAGTTACAAATAACTCAACGGAGTGACCTTATATTTTATTATTGACCTCGTGGAGTTAACATTAACTCAACGGATTTACTTCGTTGAGTTAACACTTAGCAAATTTTTCTAAAACTTACTTAATCTCCATAATATAATTTCTTCTTTACTGCTCTCAGTTTGGAGATAAAAACTTTGTACCAATTAATTTGAATTCTGTTCACAACTGCATATGTGGCCCACTTGACAAATTGACTAAGTTCAATGTCATGGCCTTGTCGTTGGTAGACATTTTTAATCAAAATGTTAGCTACCATGTGTGCTTTACCATTTAAGTACTTCAATCTATTTAATAGTGGTACACCAAAATTGATAGCTAAATAGCCTTTCATTTCCTGTTATGTCCACTCGACTGTAGTTGTGCTCTCTAGAATTTCTATTCTTTCATTCCTTAATCCAAAAATATTGTAAAGAAGCTCTACTGTTATCAGTACATCAGCTTGCTCCACGTTGGAAATTAAACTTCTTTCTTTCTCTTTCAAGTTTGCATAAAAGCAAGACACTAAATTTTCGTATATTGCATGCCCTTTTTGCTAAGAAATAAAGTTCAGTAGGCCTTGGAATTCGAATAATTCTTTAATTTCCTCCATTCTAGTCCAATCTACTAGTCTACTGTAAATAATATCATACCCCTTTATCTCTTGATATTTGTTGTATGCTTCTTGACTCCAAAAATATACCTCATTCAAAATAGTAGATTTAGACGAGTAAGGAATTTGAATTTGTTGCTCTAAAGGGGTTTGTTCTTGAATTCCTTCTTCAAAATGCTGCACTTGTGTTTGTTGGAAATGATCTGGAGATTCCTACAATTCAGCTCCTCTTTCTGTTTGTGGTGGAGAGCTGGTAGAACTCTCCACTCTTCTTCTTGTACTCTTTCAAAAATTTGCTGAAGAGTCTCTCCCTCTTCAGTGGAATTTGTCGAGTCATTTCCTTCTTGTTCAGTATGTACTTGTTCAGCTTCTTTTTCTTTTTCCTCCTGACTACTAATATGCATTGTCATTGTTCTTTCTGATTTTGTGGTAGGTTGGGATGGAGTCACGGGCATAGTATATTCTACCCTAACTGTTTCTTCTATTTGTATAGGTTGCAGACTAATTTCAGCTTGTTTTCCTTTTCCTCTTTGCTCTTGTTGCTGCTGCTCCTGCTCCTCCTTGGATTCGGATAGCAGATTAACAAAAATGGGCTCTTTAGGCCCTACTAATATTATAGGCTCAAGTTTAATCTTTGCTTGAGCTTCAAGCACTATCTCTTTTACTTTATTTTTTTTAAATAACTATGTCTAATCTTCCTCTTCCTTCTCTAAGATTAAGTCTACAAAACTGAGCTCTACAGGCCCTCGAGCCACAAGTACTAGCTCTTCCAGTTTTACTATTTCTATAATTACTAGTCTCGAAGGACTAGCTTCAGTTTCTCTTGTAGCCATTGATCTAGCTGCTTTTTGATATTGTTCAACTTTAATTTTATACTGGGCCTTCAACTTTTCTTCAGCTTGCTTTTTCTTTATAGTATCATACATAATATGTGCCTTGGCCATAGCCATTTCTTCATTATCTCCTTGATATTTTGCTACTTTGACCAAGATAGCAAACTCCTTGTCTTCTTCTTTAGTTCTCGGCCAAGCAAATGTTTCTTGTGGTACTGGTTCTGTTGGTGGAACTGAAGGTTCTGCTTGTTCTACTATTGCAGCTTGTTGTTGCTATTGTTGTCGCCTAATTACACCCCTTGCACAACCAACAATTTCTCAGAAAAACTATAATCTAGACTTGCGTCAGATCAACTCTAGGGCAACCTCATTATTTGGTCTAATTTTTCTCTCTATTTATAGCCACATTTGTTGCTACTTTAATTCTCGTTTCTACTATTTGAGGTATTCTAATATCTAAATCAACCAAAACTTTTATCCAATAGAAAATATCAGATTCTACCTTTTCTAGTTCTTTCTCCCGTGTCGTCTTCCTGATCTTTTGTCGTGTATGCCATTCCTCTAACTCTTTGAGAAATCTTGTAGTGTCAACTGTTTCCCAAAATTCAGGCGTCATCTTGTCTTTGTGGCATTATGGAATAGAAAGAAATCGCTTTGCCTTCTACTATTCTAAGTTCTAAATGATTCTGTAGATAATGCCCCTCCCAAATCCAAAGTTTTAGTATAAATAAACCCTAAGTTTTTGGCAGGTAATCAGGTCATTTTCCCGCGCAAACTCTCGCTATCTCACTCACTTCTCCATGGAATTACGGCAAACTTTACAGACTAAGATCGTGGACTTAACTATAATACTCCATTGAGTTATAGTTAAATCAATGGAGTAAGTTCGTCAACTTATCCTAAACTCAACAGAGTAAGTTCATTGAGTTAAGCGTAACTAAACGAACTTCCTATAAAGTTATAACTAATAAAAATACTTATAATAATAATTTTAATTCAGTCAAAACCAAAGAATTTTCGGTCTAACTGACTCTTAATTTTTCAACATTTTAAAATTTCAATCAAACCGTTATATTTCCTCGATTGAACTGAAATTAAATCTTTTTCTTTTTTTTTTCTTTCCTACCAATTGAACCGATACCATGCTTCGGTAAAACTGACATTTTTACTAAATATAATATATATATACTTGTATTCTTATGTTTCAGTCAAATCGATGGATCCTTTCGGTGTGACTGTAATAGTTTTTTTCTTTTAATATATGTTTCGGTAAAATCGATAATTTCTTTCGGTTGAACCGTGACTATATTTAAAATATGTTTTTTTTTTAAAATTAAGTAATATTTATTTCTTACGTAATAAAGCTCGAGTAATCCTCTACTCTTACTTCTTCTATAATTTCAAAGAAACTTTTTGGAATTTTCAGAATAGGTCTAAGTCTTTGTCCATTTACTTTAAATATATTCTGATTTTTAGGATTTTCAATTTCAATAGCTCCATAAGGATAAATATTTCGAATTATATAAAGTCCTATGCATCTAGATCTTAATTTTCCTAGATGGTTATGAAGTCTAGTCATGTAAAGATATACTTCTTGTCCTATTTCAAAAGTTTTTGGAATAATTTTCTTATCTTGCTAGAACTTCATTTTCTCTTTTTCTTTTACAATTTTCGAATAAGCTTCATTCCTAAATTTTTCTAATTTAATCAATTACATTTTTCTATTTTTAGCAGCTTGATTTAAATTAGTGTTCAGAGTTTTTAATGCCCAATAAGCTTTATGTTCGATTTCAGCTAGTAAATGACAACTTTTTCCATATACTAGTCTAAAAGGTGACATACCTAAACTTGTCTTATAGGTAGTTCTATAAGCCCAAAGTGCATCTATTAATCTATTAGCCCAATCTGTTCTAGTAGGATTTACTACTTTTTCTAAGATTAACTTAATTTGTTTGTTTGCACTTTCTACTTGTCCACTTGTTTGCGTATAATATGATGTTGCAATTTTATGATTTACTCCATAGTTCTTCATTAAGGCTTCAAAACTTCTATTACAGAAATGAGTTCCTCTATCACTAAAAATAGCTTTAGGTATTCCAAATCTAACAATTATATTAGTTCTTATAAAATGTATTACCACTTTGTTGTCATTAGTTTTTGTAGGAATAGTTTCTATCCATTTAGATACATAATCCACTCCTAACAATATATAATTAAATTGATTAGATATAGCAAATGGACCCATAAAATCTATTCCTCACACATCAAAGATTTCAACTTCAATAATAAGGTTCAGAGGCATCATATTCTTCTTTGATATTCTTCTTATTTGTTGACATCTTAAACAACTTAAGCAATATTTATGAGCATCTTTGAATAGTGTTGGCTAATAGAATCCACATTGTAGAATTTTGGCAGCAGTTTTCCCTGAACCAAAATGTCCTCTACATACTTGGTCATGATAGAAAGACAATATGCTCTAATATTCAGTTTATGGAACACACCTCCTTAAAACCAGATCAAGACATTTCTTAAATAAGTATGGGTCTTCCCAATAGTAATATTTTACTCTTGAAAAGAACAATTTCTTATCTTGTCTATTCCAATCTTTAGGTGTTAAACCAATAACTAAGTAATTAACTGTCTACATACTAAGGTGTAGGATCGTCTGTATCACAAGAGGGGAGGTGAATTGTCTCCTTAGTAATTAAAATACCAGTAGATAAAACAAGAGCACAAAACACTCGTAAATGAAATTCTATTCTTTATTTAAAGATAGAATTTACAATATCTTTTCAGCTCAATTCCCTTCTTGAAGGTTTTGATACAGTAATGTTCGATATACAATTCAAATAGAAAAATGAAGTTCTTATTCAAAACTAATTTCGAATTGTATAAAACCTGATCTTTATGCACACAGCTTCTTTCCTTCTCTTTGCTTAGCTTCTATATCTCTTCTTCTCTAGTTGTCAAATTTCCAGACTACTTGTGTTTGCAACTCCTTTTCTAAAATTGCTTGGTATTTCGAACTTCTTCTGATGTTAGAGAATTTTTCAAAATATGAATATTCAAACTTAACTTTTCAGTTAGGGATCTAGATTGAATATTCAGACTTGGTTTTTGAGATTGGGATCCTCTATTGTAATGTAGCTCGTACTCTCTATTAGTAGTCGAACTATGTCTTTACATTGGGCATGTTCATTCATTTAATCCATAATTCACATACTAATTTTTTCTTTAATCTAAATTATTATCTTTTTGAGTTTCCACTTTCTCCACTATCATTTTGAATTTCCACGATCTCCACTCGTAGAATCACCGAGACTTTATCTTCCTGGAGTCTTGTAGAATATCTTCTAAGTCTTCGATTTAGTCAAACACTTATCCTTTAAGTCTTGTAAAAACTCAAATACTTATCTTTAACTCTTCGAGTTTCTGCACCTACAAAATACGTGACTAAACATAGCAAACTTATCTGTTTGTTAGTCATTTTATAAAACTCGAAGACTTATCTATCTATGCGTATAAAAACTCGAACAATTATCTAACTATTCGATTTTCATTATCGAACGCACATGGAAAACACGTGACAACTTAAACATTAAAAACACATGTGCAGATAACTTAACTATTCGAGTTTTTTTAACATAAACTATTCGATAAAAATGAAACGTTAACTATTCGAAAGTTTAACTATCAAAAATCTAACTCTTCGGAAAACTTTAACTTATTTGACATAAAAAATGAAACTTTTCGATAATCTGTTAACTATTATACTTAGAGAATATTATTTAGACTTATTTAAAAACTTTAATAAAGCATATATCATCAAAACAAAATTCCTAACAATCTCCTCCTTTTTGATGATGTTAAAACCTAATAAGTCAAATAATCTATATCTTCTCCCCCTTTTTGGCGTTATAAAAAGTAAATAAAATGTAAGGAAGAAAAATATTCTAAGTACATATCGTTCAAAAAGATATTTTTAAACATGCATAACTTTCGTGGATTAAGCATAAACTGTTTAAATATAAACTATGAAAAATAATCACGTGAGCATTAAATGTAGTAAACAGTTTACATAATATTTTTGATTACAAATTACAATAAATAAATCATGTAATACATAATTTGTATAATCGCAAGCCTCTTTGTCTTCAAAAAATACTGATTAGAGTATCTGAAATTTGCTTTGCAATTTCTGTACTTACTCTGTTTATCTGATCAATTACTGCTTGATCTAAATCATTTTGTGAAACTTATGATGGTTGCTGTAAAAATTCAATATGTTAGTATTTATACCTGTATTTGTATCTGTATGTATACCTGTATTTATATCTGTATATTGTTGTTGTTCTGAAAATTGTGTTGATTGTTGTTGTTGTGACTATGTTTGCCTATTCTGTTGTTGTTGTTGTTGAATTACAAGTGTATCTACTTCCTGATATTTTTGTAGTTCCTTTGCAGAGAAAGATCTTGACTTTAATCTTTTCTATGGCCAAGGTGTAATATCTATTTGACTTGCCACAACTCTCAAAATCGTATCACCATAAAATAATTTACTCTACAAATATAAGATATGAGAAACAAAAATATCATACTAGTTCACCTATATATGGTTAATTAATGCATATGTAGCATCAAGACAACATCTACCAACTTCTACACCATGACCAAACCTCTGAAACAATGAAGCATGCAGTATTTTTGCAATAAAACGTGCTTGGCTATTTAAATCATTTAGTAATCTCATTGGTTTGTTGGTAGTTGGATCTTTGCCTAAACTTTTAATGTCCCATCCTAATTGATAAACATGTTTTCTTTCTGATAATTTAACTCCTTCATTTTTCAGACCAAGTACTTGATAAAGTAAATCTGGAGTTAAATATATGTCATTGTCTTGTATATTGGAAACAGGAATACCTTCTTCCACTATTAAGTTTGACTAAAAACAACTAATAAGTTCTAGTATAACAAGATGGTCTAGCTATTGTGGAAGTAGAGTCAACAAGCCTTGAAATTCAAACATTTCTTGTATATGTGCCATCCCTTCAAACTTAACTAGTCTTGAGTATAAAACTGTAAAAGTTTTATATGTTTGAAATTTTTCATAACAGGAATTATTTTTGAACCATAATAATGTATTTTTGTCTAAACTCTGTTCAATATTAGGTATATTCCTATGATGATTTTCTAATCTGGGACTTGTTTCAACATTATCAGTAGACTCTAAATTTTCAGATCTTTTAGAACTAGTGGAATTTCCATCAAAGCTAGTATAAATATCTAAAATATCTAGTATTGTCGTATCAATAACCTGCTGAAATTCCTTTGTTTGATCTTCTTGAAACATATTAGTAGCAATAGTCTCTATATTAATCTGTCTATCAGCAACATTTTGTTAGGGCAAGTATTACAGGTGTGGAGTATGCCACAAGTAGTCTAGGTTCAATCGAAAGCTTGTTAGCAGTAAGTATCCGGCAGTTATATATTTTCGGTAGGTTACAAACCTAAGTATTTGGAAATAAAAGTTAAGTCGGAGGCTTTGAGTTAACTATCCGAAAGTCAGAAGATTTCGGAGAGTTAAGTTGTAACTATCCAAAATGACTTAAAGGACACTTAAGTGGATCTTCGTATAGTTAAGAAGCCAAGTATCCGAAAAGCAGTGACTTAAGTGGATCTTCGGATAGTTAGGCAGTAACTATCCGAAGTTCATGAGTTTTTCAGAGAGTTATTGGAAGAACCTTCCGAAATGCCTAAAAAGACACTTAAGTGAGTTTTCGGATAATTAAGGTATAACTATCTGAAAGACATGAAGTTTTTGGTGAGTTATTAGCATAACCTTCCGAAAGGACAAAGAGAGAAAAGTAAGTGACTTTTCAGACAGTTAAGTCTGTAACTGTTCGAAATACAGAATCTCTCGGACAGTTAACCTGGTACTATACCGCCCGTTCAGAAAGAATATTCTCTTCGGATAGTTAAGTCTGTAACTATCTGAAATGTTGCAGATTTCAGAGAGTTAAGAAGATAAGGCTCCGAAATTAATAGCCTCTTCTTCGAAGCATTGTTTCTCTATAGTAATGGCTTGTATGTAATTAAAGGTTTATAAACCCTAAGTTGGGTAGTATATAAACCTTTATGATGTTGTAAAACATTGCGGTTGATTGTGCCGAAGCTCATAAGGAAACCTCAACTCTCCGTGGACGTAGGCTGTTGCTGAACCACGTAAATCCTATTTCTTCTTTGTATTATTTCTTCTCTTACTCTTCACTCCTAGCATCGGTGAGTTTAGAGCTGAGTGTTTCAGTATCGTGTCATAGAAGGTTAACTAAATGATTCGTTAAGAAATCAACAACTGGTATCAGAGCCAAAGGTTCCTTAGTTTAACAGAATGACAGACGATAGAAAGCTCAAGATCGAGAAGTTTGATGGAAAAGATTTCGGATACTAGAGGTCTCAGATCGAAGACTGTTTGTATCAGAAGGATCTTCCTCAACCGTTGTTCGGAAGAAAACCAAAGAAGATGGATCAGGAAGAGTAGGAGTTATTGGACAAAAAAGCTTTAGGTCTCGTCAGGTTGTCACTAGCAAGAAACATTCATTCAAACGTCGCCAAGGAGAAAACGACAGCTGACTTGATGAAAGCTTTGTCTAATATGTATGAGAAGCCTTCAACCGTCAATAAGGTATTTCTCATGCGTAGATTATTTAATCTGAAAATGCATGAATGTGGAAATGTAACTAACCACGTTAATGAGTTAAATACTATTTTGAATCAACTGCACTCGGTAGATATAGTATTTGATGATGAAGTCTGGGCCTTGATTTTATTATCCTCATTACCAGAAAGTTGGTCTCCTGTCGTGATTGGTGTAAGTAGTTCACTAGGTCATGAGAAGCTCAAGATGAGTGACATCCGAGATTTAATTTTGAGTGAGAACATTCGCAGGAAAAGTGAATTGTTAGCTTCAACTTTTGCCCTTAGTGTTGAAACTAGAGGGAGAAGTAAATCAAAATAATTTAAATCCAAAGGAAGGTCAAAGTCCAGAGGTACCAGTAAAATGAGAGCAGATATCAAATGCTGGAACTATAATCAATGGGGGCACTTCAAGTCATAGTGTAAGGCTCCCAAGAAAGATAGTAGAGGGAAGGAATCAGAAGGAGCAGTTGCAAATGTTGTCTCCTACGATTCAGATGATGCCCTAGTATGCTGTGTTGATAGTTCAATTGACTCATGGGTACTGGACAGGAGCTTCTTTCCACACTACATACAGGAAGGATTTGTTGCATAGTTATCATGTAACTCTTGTGAAAAAGGTGTACCTAGCTAACAACATAAGTCTGGATGTGTTGGGAATTGGAGAGGTACACATTAAAACAAAGCAAGGGATATGGAAATTGCAAGAAGTAAGATATGTTCCAAATCTTGCAAAGCAATTAATTTCCATAAGTTCCCTGGACAATGATGGTTATCAGATTACCTTTGGTGCAGGCAAATGGAAGGTAATCAAAGGTGCAAGGATTATTGCCTTAGGATAGAGGACAAACACCTTATATTTAACATCGGATCAAGATGACTCCATTGCAGTAGTCAATGATATTGAAGACACTGACTTATGGCATAAAAGATTGGGACACCTTACTGAGAATGGACTGAAAGTTTTAGTGGCAGATGGGAAAATCCCTAAGCTGAAGAATGTCAATTTAGGGATATGTGAGGACTGCATTGAGGGAAAGCAGAAGAAAGTCAACTTTTCCAGGAATCCTGTAGGATCGTATGGCTACACAAGAGGGGGGTGAATTGTGTATCTTTAATATTTTCTGAAATATAATTGAAACTTTAAATCTCAAAAACAAGTCGAGACATTGTTTTCATAAAATCATTTTTATTCAAGGTTTCAATTACAATATACAATTCAATTCTCCTTAGAAATTGTAGATGCAATTATATTTCGATACCATGTATCATCTAAACAATTTCATAATTACAAACAAAGAAAACTAATTTGCGGAATTTAAAACTTTTCTCCTTGTTTGAGATCTTTCTTCTTCTTCTTTTTCTTCTTCAGCAATTCTTCAGTGACGAATATCTTGTCTTTTCAAGCTTCACCGAATTTGCTTTCTTCTGATACTTTAAATCTTCAGTGACGAAAATCTTACCTTTTTATGCTTCACTGAACTTTCTTCCACTTGAGAGATATTTCCCGAGAAGGTGTTTTTGATCCCCGAAAAAGATTTTTCTTTTGGTGTGCAGTGATGGTTTGATCCTTGAAAAGATTTTTCTTTTTGTGTGCAAGGATTAATTGATCAACGAGAATTCTATGCCTTTTATACTGTATCTTCATTTCATGCAGATCCTTCACGTTTAACCACTACCAGTTTTCCACTTCTCCACGTCTTTCCTTTTTCCTTCATCGAAACACACACGTTCTAACCCACGTTTATATTTCAAATTTCCTTTAATCATCAGTCTTGGATCTCTGAAAAATTTCCTACAAAATAAACTTTCTCGTCCAAAAGTTTTTCATCAGTGTAATAAGAAGTTGTTACTTTAATGTTAACTAAACAAGTAACACAAGTATATATATAACTTAACGTTTCTAACTTAACGAGTTCCTCATGTGCTATTTCACGTGACAAGTACTATAGCTAACTCAACGAACTAAGTTCGTGGTGTTATGTTATCTCAACGAACCATCTCCGTTGTGTTATGATAAATCAACGAACCATTTCCGTTGTGTTATGATAATTCAACGAACCAGTAATAAACAAATGTTTTTATAATAAGAATTTTACCACGTGCAAAAAATAACAACTTAAGTTTATAACGCTAACCTAACGCGTTGCCTTAGTGTTCAATATAGCAACTCAATGCGTTTAGTTATGTTAACTTAACAAGTTAAACATGTGCACCTCACGTGATACAATACGACATTCGTAACTTATAATTTCACCACGTGTATAACACTAACTTAACGAGTTCGTCTCTTCTTTTACTCACTAACTTAACGACTTATCATGTGACCTATTTTAATCTTTAAGTCTCTAACTTAACGAGTTCTCACGTGACCTCTATACAAACAAAACTCTAACTTAACGAGTTGTCTAAACGTGCATTGTTCATGATACAGAAGATATAACATTAAAACATATCATGCTTTTCAATAAAAATACACGTTAACTTAACGTTTAGCTAAATGAGAAATTAATGCAACGAAACGACTAGTTATTAACTTCAGATCCAATACAGACAAGTATTTATATCAGTAAGTTTTTTCTATATTAATTGATGATTTTAATTTCTTTTCACAAGCAATAGTAATTAAGCAAATATGATTATTTTCATTCAGCACACATCATCAAAATAAAAATACTCAACAATCTCCCCCTTTTTGATGATGACAAAACCATATTAAATCAATTGTGAAATATGTTTAACTCAACAAAGCACCTTCGTTGGGTTAACTTTTAATTCAACAAACTTGTTTGTTGACTTAAGTTCACTTAAGCTTATTTCTATTGTTTGTGTAAATTTTACCTCTCAAAACTAAAACTCTCAAATGTCAATAATTATATAAGTATCAGTTTTCTAATTATCATCTGTCAGATTACAATAACCATTCAATAGCATCTCCTTTTATAATATATATATATATGCAATTAAGATCATAATCATCTTTTTATAATATTTCTCCCCCTTTTTGTCATTAATCAAAAAGATAATTACAGAGAATATATATATGTATATAAGAGAATTACAATAACGATTTCTGTAAACAAGAATAATAATTGAACACATTTATAGAAAAATGTATTGTTCAATGAATCAAACAAGTAATACAAACATTACATTTTGTATTCTCAATTTCTCAATTTCTACATCATTAGGACTTGTACTAATAGAAAAACTTGAGCTCATATTTGACTTGGATTTCTTCTCAAGTTTTCTAGCAAGGGAAAATAAAGTCTCATTATCTTCATCAGTTTCAGTGTGTTCGGAACTAATGAGTTTATCAGATGCACAATAAGGTACAATGTCTAGACATACATTGTCCTTTGGAAATAAATTTTCATCTAATTTTCCTTTTTCAAAATACTTTGTTTCCTTAGACATAATTTTTCTAACTTTCCTTCTTCTATAACATTTCTGTTTCTCCTTTTCAAGTATTACTGTTTTCTTTTCAAATTGCTCCATAAAAGTTTTCTGCTTTAATTCTTCTAAGGCACTTTTTATTGCAACGGCCTTTCGAAGACTGTCAACTTTTGTTTTGTCTACAGCAATAGCTGATTCTACTTGTTTTGAATATAAAAGAGTAGGGATAGCTGATTCATGCTCTTCCTCAAATGCATGTAGTCTTGTACCATTTATAGGAGTTTGAGGAGTTCTATTTGATGAACCTACACCATTTTCCAAATATTTTGCATACTGTTCCAAAAATGCAATCTCAGCACATTTCATTCTGTATTCTCTATCATATTTACTTTGAATATCCATGTATGTAATACTTGCATCAATATGTTGAAATTCTTGTCTAACTTCATCTAATATCTCCTGAGAAAAGAAGTAATCTCTATAAAGTTCTTCTAACCTTTTGTCCACTCGAAATATTTTCTTGAACCAAGTATGTGGAACTTCTTCATTCTCTATTTCTTTTCCTTTCGCATCTCTTCTGCTTTTGCCTTTTCCTCTGCCACGACCTTTGTAGAACTTGGAGACCATCATCGTAGGTTGTAATAGCAACAAGCGGGAAAGATTTTCTTGACAAAGTTTACAAATAACCTAAGTCCCCATGTTATAAGTGTTTAAATAGGGTTTTTAGGCGTATAACTCAACGTGAAGATAAGTCGGGTTAGAAATAAAATAAATATTGAATAAAGCTTATTCAATCAAAGTACCCGAAATATTCAAGTATAACTCGTTGAGTTAACTAACCTAACAAGTAAAATGCTATCTAGAGGCAGTTTTACACGTTACCTTATCTAACATAACGTCTAGTTAGTACACTTAAAACAATTTTCGGATGCTTCCAATTGAAACGTTCCAAAAACAACACACATGCTAAAACTTAACATTATCTTGAGAACATAGTAAACTATTTGAACATTTTGTCCTTTCAATCTAAAATAGTTTATTTGTCTTTTTACATTATTTCATCAAGATTTTAAGAGGACATTAATTCAGATTAACTAAAATTTCTATTTTAAATTATATTAATCTATTTTTGACATTGTTAATGCTCCCCCTACAAATATACTTCAAATATAGTCAATGAAAATACAAAATATACTTGTAGTGACAATAGATGTTAAGTATAACTATACTTTTACATTTTCTTTTCAGAGACTTCCGTTATCCTGACATTATCAAAAATGATTTCCAAAATCAATTCCTATTTTATATGAATCAAAACACAACTTTGAACTCAATTCGATTAATTCAAGGAGAATAAAAGAATGTATCTCAAATAAACGTTTTCAAAAGTACTAATGTTGATTCAATAAATCAGTAGTCATATTGGTATAAACTATATGCGATTCAAAGATATATGTAATTAATAAAACAACTTTTTCTTTTCAAAACAGTAAATATTGATAATTTTCTTTAAAAGTTAGTTTGAAAAGCTTGAATCATACAAGAGCTTTCTAATGTACTTGTGTAATGAGCTTTCAGTCAACAATCTCAGATCTGATCAGGACCTTAGGTTGCCAGATTTAAAGAATCCTTTTTCAGGACAACAATCCTTACATACCTATCTGCTCAAGTACAAAAGGCTCGTGATCAAACTGATCAATAAACTCTCAAAGATTTTTACTTTGTAAGCACTTTTCATTTTAAGCACAATATATATGTATTCCATTAATACAGATGCAATAAAACACAAATCTCATACAATTTTTACTTCTATGATTATACTGAGAATATGAATTAGTTTCAATAAGCTTATACTTTTGATTAACAGTTTAAGATGAGTTACATATAACTTATTCTACAAGTTTAATCAATTAAGTCAAATTTATGCATGATCATATGCATTTTCCTTGATTCAAAGAAAACATTTAATCAAAATTTTAGAATGTCAGAAGTATTTAATGTTTTTCATTTACACTTCCACTTAAAATCGTAAAAACTATTAAAATTGATAAACTACTTAAAATTAGTAAGATACTACTATGATTTTACAATAAATACATAGTATCTTAAGCAGCAGTTTAGATATTACTTTAGATATTTATAATAAGTTTATAATATCTATGAGGTGAACAAAATCATCAATAATATTTATCTTTTTATGTGGAGTTTAAGCATTTTACACATCACATAGCCTACAAATACCTAAATTTAATCTAATGTTGCAAAATGTATTTTCGTCTAGAGGTTTTGTAAATATATCAGCTAATTGATTTTTACTAGACACAAATTCTAATTTAATTTTTCCTTTAATTATGTTATCTCTTAGAAAATGATGTCTAACCTCTATATGTTTTGCTCTTGAATGTAATACAGGATTTTTAGAAAGATTTATTGCAGAACTACTGTCACAATAAATCTCAGTTGTATCATAAGATAATCCAAAATCTTCTAAAGTTTGCCATATCCACAGAATCTGAGTGCAACACAGTGTAGCAGCAACATATTCAGCTTCTGTAGTAGAAAGTGCTACACAGTTTTGCTTTTTACTAAACCATGACACCAAATTATTTCCCAATAATTGACATGTGCCACTGGTACTCTTTCTATCAGATTTAGATCCTGCATAATCAGCATCAGTATATCCTATAAGATCTATTGAACTATCCTTAGAATAATACAGTTCGAAATTTTTAGTTCCTTGTATATATCTAAATATTCTTTTAACTGCAATTAAGTGTGATTCTTTAGGATTAGATTGAAATCTAGCACAAACACACACAGCAAACATAATATCAGGTCTACTAGCAGTCAAATAAAGTAAAGAACCAATCATACTTCTATATTTTCTTTGATCTATAGATTTTCCTATGTCATCAATATCTAACTTTAAAGTAGTACTCATAGGAGTTCCTCGAATCCTTGTATCAATAAAATTAAATTTCTTAAGCATTTCATCTGCATATTTTTCCTGATTTAAAAATATACCTTTATCCATTTGCTTAATTTGAAGTCCTAGAAAATATGAAAGTTCTCCTATCATACTCATTTCAAACTGATTAGTCATCTCTTCAGAGAATATTTCTATCAACTTATCAGAGGTTGCTCCAAAGATTATATCATCCACGTATATTTGAACAACAATCTGATCTTTACTATCTATCTTAATAAATAGAGTATGATCCACTTTTCCCATGATATAGCCTTTTCTATTAAAAAAGTAGACAATCTTTCATACCATGATCTAGGTGCTTGCTTCAAACCATATAAGGCTTTCTTCAATTTATACACAAAGTTAGGATTTTTAATATCTTCAAATCCAGGTGGTTGTTTTACATAGACTTCTTCATTAATTAAACCATTTAGAAATGCACTCTTTACATTCATTTGATATAATTTAAAATCCATATAACAAGCATAGGCCAATAATATTCTAATACTTTCTAACCTAGCCACAGGAGCAAATGTTTCATCATAATCTAATCCTTCTTCCTGTGTATACCCTTGCGCAACTAATTTAGCTTTATTCCTTATAATTTGACTAGTTTCGTTATTTTCTTTTCTAAAGATCCACTTTGTATCTATTATGGACTGATTTTCTGGTGGAGAAACTAATTCCCATACATCATTTCTAATGAATTGATTTAGTTCTTCTTACATTGCCACTATCCAATTTTCATCAAATAATGCTTCTTCTATATTCCTTGGTTCCACCATAGAAACAAACATACACATACTATTTAAATTTATTGAAGCTCTAGTTTTAACTCCCTCATTAATATCACCAATGACTTGAGTAATGGGATGCGATGAAGAATAACGCCAATTTCTCTAATTTTCCTCAATATTCTCATCAACATCTGAAAGTCCATCACTTTCATCATTAGTTTGATCATTTAAGTTCATATTTTTGATTTTCTCAAATAAATCATCAATCTCTCTATTGATCTCTAACTCATTTGGAAAATTGATCATATCATCATTATCAGCTTTAGATTGAGATTCTCTAAGAGAATTTTCTTGAAGCTTACATGGAGGGTTTCTTTAATGGTCCTAGAAGTCTTGTTATATACTCTATAGGCTTTACTTCTAGTAGAGTAACCTACAAAAATTCCTTCATCCGATTTGGCTTGAAATTTATCCCTTTTATCCTTAGTATTAAGAATAAAACACTTGCAGCCAAATGGTTTCATATAGGAAATTTTTGGAACCCTATTAAACATAATTTCAAAAGGAATTTTATTAACATGAGGTCTTAAATGACTTCTGTTAATAACATAACAAGCTGTATTTACTGCTTCAGCCCAAAGATTTTGAGGTAACTTATGTTCATTCAACATAGTTCTGGCCATTTCTTGAAGTGATCTATTCTTTCTCTCAACAACACCATTTTGACACGGTGCTCTTGGAAAAGAAAATCTGTGATCAATGCCATGCTCATTACAATAGTTATCCATTTGATCATTATCAAATTCAGTTCCATGATCACTCTTAAGTTTTTGAATAGAGACACTTTGCTCATTTTGAACAAAATTGCAAAACATTTTAAATTTTTCAAAAACTTCTGTCTTAGGTGCTAGAAAATATATCCAAGTGTATCTAGAGAAGTCATCTACTAAAACAAATACATACCGTTTACCACCAAGACTCATGATTCTTGTTGGTCCAAATAGATCCATATGTATAAGTTCTAAGACTCTCTTGCTTGAAATATCAGTTTTGGATTTAAAAGAGTTTTTGTGAAGTTTACCTAACTCACATGCATCACACATAAAGTTCTTTGAGTATTTAATCACTAAATGTTTTCTAGATAGTTTATGTAACAGTCTCATATTTATATGCCCAATCCTTCTATGCCATAGATATGCATCACTAGTTTCAGCTAGCAAACATGAATTTAAATCAACTGCACCAGAAGGTAAAGATAAAATACATACAGAACCTTTTCTTTTAGCAATAAACTTAATTTCATCTATATTTTTATCAATTATTTTGCATACATTATCTTCAAACACTACATAACATTCATTTTCAATTAGTTTTATGACACTCAGCAAATTAAATCCTAGGTTTTCTACATATAGTACATTCGAAATAACACAAGTAGGAGTTATTTGAACATTGCCCATACCTATGATTTTATCTTTGCTTTTGTTTCCAAATGTTACACTTCCTTTCATGGTATTTGTAAAATTTTGTAATAGACTTTTTTGTCCGGTCATGTGACTCGACGCTCCAATGTCCAAGATTCATTTTGATGTTGTTTCCTCCTGCAACACAAATTAAGAAATACTTTTTCTTGGTACCCAATGTTGTTGAGGACCAAGTTCATTAAACGCATATTTCTTATTTTTGTTTAAAAATAGTTTAACATTATCATTTATATTCTTATTAGTTGTAAGTACTATTGATTTATCATTAGCTTCATACTCACATATAGCATAATTGCTTTTGCAATTATTCTTTTTGTTTTTAGATGTAGTATAATCAAGACCAAACATATTTTTATCAATTGTTAATTTATTTTGGTCATGCTTATACATTTCAGTAAGTTCATACCAAGATTTTGTACTTGTATTAAAATTTTCCGTACATAAAAAATCTTTTTCTACACAAGAATTTTTTGTTTTATCACATGCAGAATGAGTAATTGGTCTAATACTAGTGTATTGAATTACATGCTCAGGTTTCTGAATTTTCAGTTTACTACAATTGTCTGAAATTTTAGAAACATTAGAAACTGAATTTCCAGAACAAGAAATAAGATTTTTAGAAACATTTATAGTCATGTTAGAAGTACAATTTGACAAATCACATTGATTTATATTATTACTGCATGATTCATCCCTTGAAGTACCTAATTCTACATATTTATTACCTTGTTTCATAATAAAAGGAATTTTAGTCTTAGATTTACTTGAAATGCAACTGATAAATCTTTTATTGGCTTGAGATTCAGGATATTCAGGATAATCAAATCCTAAGCCAAATTTATAAGACACCGCATGGGTACCAGTTAGTTTGACTTAAATTCCATTTCTCAAAGGTAGAATTTAAATCTTGCTCTCTCAGTTTTAATTTTTCTATCTCTAATTCAAGTTCATTTATATTGTTTCTTAACATTTCATTTTCAAATTCTATCTTTAATTTTTTAGCATTTATATTCTATATTTGTTCATGCAAGATACATTCATTAAATCTAAATTTTTGCAAATCTCTAGCATGATTTTCATTATCACATTTAAACTTTTCTAAAGTAGTAGACAGGAAACAATTTTCTTCTTCCATAATAGATGAAGATTTTCAAATATTCTTATTTTCCAGTTTACATACTTTAAGTTTTTGTAATAATGCATGGTAAGCACATAATAATTCATCAAAGTTGAAATCTGAATGACTTTCAGGATCAGATATTACCTCAAACTCATCTGCCATGAAACACACATGAGCAACATCTTCTAACTCTTGTTTTCCTTCTGAATGTGAAGATTTTGATGCTGATTCCTCAGATTCAGACTCTTTAGACGTGTCATCCCAAGTGACCTTCAAAGCCTTTTTCTTGTAAAACTTTCTTTGAGTTTTCTGAGCCGTCTTCTTCTGATTTGTCCTACTTTGTTTTTCATTTTTCCTCATAGGACAATTTGGAGAAAGATGTCCAGGTTTCTTACAGTTGTAACATACATACTTTCTAGATGAAGAATTCTTGTCATTCAATGATTTTGATGTTAAGGGTTTATCATTTTTGTTCCTTTGCTGTTTCCTAGCTTTCCATGCTTTCTTGAATTTCCTAGTCAGCAGAATCAAATCCTCGTCAAAATCAGTAGATATATTAGAATCTGAATTAATTTTGAAGGCTATTTCTTTCTTCATTTTTAGTTTGTTGTGACTCAATGATTCATTTAATTGAACTTCATAAGCTGTTAAATTTCCTATAAGTTCATTCATAGTATAAACATTTAAATCTCGTGATTCCTCAATTGATGTTACTTTCTGAGACCATTTAGAACTTAGGGATCTGAGAATTTTCCTCACCAAATTCTTCTGTTCAAAATTCTTTCTTAAACATTTTAAGGAGTTTATGATATCAAGAAATCTAGAAAACATCTCAGAAATATTTTCGTCTTCATGCATCTTAAAGAGTTCATACTTATGAATCAATATGTTTATTTTTGTCTCTTTAACTTGAGAAGTACCTTCATGTGAAACTTCTAATGCATGCCACACCTCATAAGCAGATTTATATGCCGACATTTTACAGAATTGTTCATAACTCAATGCATAAAATAAAATATTTAAGCCCTTAACATTCAGAGTTTCATTTTCTTTTTCAGTAATTGTCGAAGTATTATAAGGAGTAGTTAACAGAGTATATGGTTTAGAAATCATGAACCACAATTTATGATCTATACTTTGAAGAAAAACAGTCATCCTATATTTCCAATATTCAAAATGTATTCCATCAAATAAAGGAGGACGATTAAGATTTTGGCCTTCATATAAAGAAAAATTACCATTTCCAGTAGCCATTTTACCTTAGATTTTTCAACCTATTTGATTTTAAACAGTCTAAAAACTTTAAAACAACTTGAGCCTTAAATCAAGAAAGTTAAACGTATGCTCAGATATTAATTTCTGTTTAAAAACAAGGAAGGTAGAATAAGCAATGATATTAAATAAATTGGTATCGATTTTATATCAAAGATTATTAACAAAGCTTTAATACCACTTGTAGGATCGTATGGCTACACAAGAGGGGGGTGAATTGTGTATCTTTAATATTTTCTGAAATATAATTGAAACTTTAAATCTCAAAAATAAGTTGTGACATTGTTTTTATAAAATCATTTTTATTCAAGGTTTCAATTACAATATATAATTTAATTCTCAGAAATTGTAGATGCAATTATATTTCGATACCATGTATCATCTAAACAATTTCATAACTACAAACTGGGAAAACTAATTTGCGGAATTTAAAACTTTTCTCCCTGTTTGAGATCTTTCTTATTCTTTTTCTTCTTCAGCAATTCTTTAGTGACAAATATCTTGTCTTTTCATGCTTCACCGAATTTGCTTTCTTTTGATACTTTAAATCTTCAGTGACGAAAATCTTACCTTTTTATGCTTCACTGAACTTTCTTCCACTTGAGAGATATTCCCCGAGAAGGTGTTTTTGATCCCTGAAAAAGATTTTTCTTTTGGCGTGCAGGGATGGTTTGATCCTTGAAAAGATTTTTCTTTTTGTGTGCAAGGATTAATTGATCAACGAGAATTCTATGCCTTTTATACTGTATCTTCATTTCATGCATATCCTTCACGTTTAACCACTACCAGTTTTCCAGTTCTCCACGTCTTTCCTTTTTCCTTCATCGAAACACACACATTCTAAACCATGTTTATATTTCGAATTTCCTTTAATCATTAGTCCTGGATCTCTGAAAAATTTCCTGCAAAATAAACTTTCTCGTCCAAAAGTTTTTCATCAATATAATAAGAAGCCGTTACTTTAATGTTAACTAAACGAGTAACACAAGTATATATATAACTTAACGTTTCTAACTTAACGAGTTCCTCATGTGCTATTTCATGTGACAAGTACTGTAGCTAACTCAACGAACTAAGTCCGTGGTGTTATGCTATCTCAACGAACCATCTCCGTTGTGTTATGATAACTCAACGAACCATTTCTGTTGTGTTATGAAAATTCAACGAACCAGTAATAAACAAATGTTTTTATAATAAGAATTTTACCACGTGCAAAAAATAATAACTTAAGTTTATAACGCTAACCTAACGCATTGCCTTAGTGTTCAATATAGCAACTCAACGCGTTTAGTTATGTTAACTTAACGAGTTAAACATGTGCACCTCACGTGATACAATACAACATTCGTAACTTATAATTTCACCACGTGTATAGCACTAACTTAACGAGTTCGTCTCTTCTTTTAGTCACTAACTTAACGAGTTATCACGTGACCTATTTTAACCTTTTAGCCTTTAACTTAACGAGTTCTCATGTGACCTCAATACAAACAAAACTCTAACTTAACGAGTTGTCTAAACGTGCACTATTCATGATACAGAAGATATAACATTAAAACATATCATGCTTTTCAATAAAAACACACGTTAACTTAACGTTTAGCTAAATGAGAAATTAATGCAATGAAACGACTAGTTATTAACTTCAGATCCAATACAGACAAGTATTTATATTAGTAAGCTTTTTCTGTATTAATTGATGATTTTAATTTCTTTTCACAAGCAATAGTAATTGAGCAAATATGATTATTTTCATTCAGCACACATCATCAAAACAAAAATACTCAACAAATATCTCATGACCTGATATATCTCATGTAGTGGGAGTGGTTAGTAGATATATGGCAGAACCAGGAGTTGAGCATTGGTCTATGGCACTGTGGATACTCAGATATCTCAGATATTTCCTAGATGTAGATCTAAATTTCAAGAAATGACCAGTTGAATTGATTGGCTATTGTGATGCTAATTTAGGAAGAGAGTTGGACAAAAGTAGGGGTACTTCAGGTTATATTTTTGCATAGGAAGTACTGCAATTAGCTGGAGATCCAAGTTGCAAAGTATTGTTGCACTCTCGACCACAGAAGCTGAATATGTTGCAGTAGCAAAGGTAGCTAAAGAAAGAATCTGGCTAGAGAATGTACTAGCCGAATTAGAGCACAAACAGAATAGAAGCATTCTATTTTGTGACAATCAAAGTGCAATTTATTTAGTTGAGAATCCAAAGTTCCATTCAAGGTCTAAACATATGAGAATGAGATTTCATTTCATAGAGGAAGAGATAGAGCAGAATAGGGTAGATTTTCAGAAGATTGCTGGATCTGAAAATGCAGTAGATATGCTAACCAAAGTTCTGAATCTGCAGAAATTAAGGCTCTGTATGGCCTTAATTGGTCTCTTGAAAAACTGAAAAGTAGAAGGGGATGAAGAGTTGATGATTATTAGAGCAGCAATTGCAATAATCTGTAAGCCAAGTGTAGAGATTGATTTTTCTTTCGATCATTGTGACAAACTCCAAGTGGGAGATTGTTAGGGCAAGTATTATAGGTGTGGAGTATGCCACAAGTAGTCCAGGTTCAATCGGAAGCTTATTAGCAGTAAGTATCCGACAGTTATATATTTTCGGTAGTTTACAGACCTAAGTATCTAGAAATAAAAGTTAAGTCGGAGGCTTTGACTTAACTATCCGAAAGTTAGAAGATTTCGGAGAGTTAAGTTGTAACTATCCGAAATGACTTAAAGGACACTTAAGTGGATCTTCGGATAGTTAAAAAGCCAAGTATCCGAAAAGCAATGACTTAAGTGGATCTTCGGATAGTTAGGCAGTAACTATCCGAAGTTCATGAGTTTTTTGGAGGGTTATCGGTAGAACCTTCCAAAATGCCTAAAAAGACACTTAAGTGAGTTTTTGGATAGTTAAGGTATAACTATCCAAAAGACATGTAGTTTTCGATGAGTTATCAACATAACCTTCTGAAAGGACAGAGAGAGAAAAGTAAGTGACTTTTTAGACAATTAAGTCTGTAATTGTCTAAAATACAGAATCTCTCGGACAGTTAACCTAGTACTGTACCGCCCGTTTAGAAAGAATATTCTCTTTGGATAGTTAAGTCTGTAACTATCCGAAATGTTGCAGATTTCGAAGAGTTAAGAAGATAAGGCTCCAAAATTAATAGCCTCTTCTCCGAAGCATTGTTTCTCTACTGTAATGGCTTGTATATAATTAAAGGTATATAAGCCCTAAGTTGGGTAGTATATAAACCTTTATGATGTTGTAAAACATTGCGGTTGATTGTGCTAAAGCTCATAAGGAACCCTCAACTCTCCGTGGACGTAAGCTATTACTGAACCATGTAAATCCTGTTTCTTCTCTATATTATTTCTTCTCTTACTCTTCACTCCTAGCATCAGTGAGTTTAGAGCTGAGTGTTTCAGTATCGTGTCATAGAAGGTTAACTGAACGATTCGTTAAGAAATTAACAGCTACTGTGCTCTAATACCACTTGTTAGGATCGGGTGCTACCATCTATGCTAAAACCCCGAGGTGTTAGCAAAGGCTCCTCAACATCCTGTTAAAGGTTCTTAGCACCCAACCACATGCTGTTCAAGTGTGACCTAGGCATTTGGTCTCCAGCTTTCAATCATGCCACATGTCACGGGACAACGTGAGGCATCTCTCAACGCAAGCAATTGTTAAGACACACGCCAACCAGTACGTGTGTTGGACACCCAACAATCACCCCCCCCAGCACACGTACACGCAATATGCGTCTGTTGGGACTCGAACCCGCGACCCCTTGCTCTGATACCACTTGTTAGGATCGGGTGCTACCATCTATGCTAAAACCCCGAGGTGTTAGCAAAGGCTCCTCAACATCCTGTTAAAGGTTCTTAGCACCCAGCTGCGTGCTGTTCAAGTGTGACCTAGGCGTTTGGTCTTTAGCTTTCAATCATGCCACATGTCACGGGACAGCGTGAGGCATCTCTCAACGCAAGCAATTGTTAGGATACATGCCAACCAGTACGTGTGCTGGACACCCAACACATTTATGTCTATGATTGATCTATACAACAACTGTCTTTGTAGGAAAGAATGTTCTATAATAGATTCATTCTGTATTTCTGAAATTTCTATACTTGAGACATTGGCAATGTAATATTCAATTTGTAACTATGTAGGTTGTTGATTATATACATTTATCAACAAGTATATTATATACTGTAACAGACATAACCATATGTATAAACTATAGTATAAGCAACTATACCAAAAATCAAAAGTGTCTATTCGAGATACAGTCAGAGGAAGAATATCTGTACATTCCTCTTTAGATGAAATATCTTCAACATTCATAGACTTAGTGTCTATATATCAAAAATATCATCAAAATTGATATCATCTGTATATGTATCATTAAAATTTCCTACATGTTCTCTTTTCGTAGGAAAAGAATGTGTGCTTGTAGCATGACGTGAAAAACTGTCCATTGTATTAAAAGATACATTATGCACTAATGTGACACAATACCTTAAAGTGTATACGTGTAATCCAATATTTGTCACATTTACTGGGATTCCTAACACAAACGTTTATCCAGCTTTTGCAATGGAACATAGTTTTCCATTTTTCAATGATTCTTCTCTTTGCTGCAATATTCCTTATACACCTGTAGTCAGTCCAAAATATTCTAATGTCTTCTTCTTTTTCCGACTATATGCCTATAGTGTTTCTGGTTGTTCAGGAGGTTCTAAAATTTTCTTAATTTCTCTTGTTAAAGGCACCTGTGGTCTTGATGGTCCTTTACCATGATGCCTAGGTTGTAATAATGGAATATAGAGTTTTAAGCTCTCAACCTCTGCCAATTTTAGTTGATAAACTTTTTGTCCTTCACTTTAAAGGCCCATTTTCCAAATGGCAGTTTTCTGTTTATCAATATATTGTTGAATGTCATCTAAAACAGCCGAGGGAAAATAATGTTGGGAATGCAAAGATTCTAATTCCCTATTGGCATTTTCTATCATTGGTCCCCATTTCTTTCCATAGTTAGTGATAGACTATACCGATTTTTCAAGTACATGTCTAGAACTGATATTGGTCCCCATTTCTTTTAAAGTTCATTTCCATAGTTGTAATGTGGAAAGTTCAGTCTGTTTTAGTCTAAACTATGTTTCAACATAATTGTGAATAAACTTCCAACAGAAATTTTTCTCATCTTGAATAGCTTTTCTAATTTCATGTAGTATTTCATTTGTAAAAGTGTACCTTGAGTAGATGTCGTTGATTTCACTTTGTATTTTTTGAAGTTCTAGCTCTCTTTTCTACACTTTTGTCATTCTACCACGTCCTCTTCCATGTCTTGACATTGTCGATTAATCTTCGCTGTGCACTGTAGAACTTAGTGGAAGTAAAGATTGTGAAACTAGCATTTTACCAAGGTAGAAACACGAAAGGTTGTCAGTAAAACATTTATAACTCTTCGAGTTTATAAACGGATAAACGGATTCAATCATTGAAATCATAAATATAAGATCCGTTACTGATAAATAACTCGAGTGCTTACAATAATTGTACGAGTTTTACAACCAACAAAAGCAGAATACTTAGCGTAATTGTTCATGTAAAGAAAATAACTGCGGGTTAAGTGAAAAGTAAGAAAACTCGAAGACTTATGATAACTATTTGAGTTTTGTGAGCAGTAAAACATATAACTATACGACAAACAAGAATAGTTATTATCAGAGATTAAGTCTTTCAGAAAAATATAAGAATATTAAATTAACTGTTCGAGTTTCTCAGATTGATAGGTGTGAAAGTCGAAGAGTTAAACATAACTATTCGAGTTTCAACTAAGACATAATAAAGCAATGAAATTCAACACGTGTATAATTCTAACTTAAGGAGTTCAGATATTTTCGTATACTTATAAACCTAACTATTCGATGCTTAAATGCATTTCGGAGAGTTACCAAATAACTTACCGAACATTCACTTAAGATATGCATTTAGGCTTTGACACGTGTACTTTAGGAAATAATAAAATATTCTATTGATCATTTAAAATATAACTATCCAATATATACAATATAGTCTTCCGAAATCACAGAAAATTCAGATACTTAAGAATTAAAAAAACCTGTATTTCACTAACAGTTCAGAAATGTACTAAATTAATGTTAATTTCCTGAAATTATGTAGATTCTTTCATGAAAAAATATAATAGTTCATAATAGTTGAATTATTATATGAGAAATTGCTCCCCCTACATAAATGTAGTCTAAAGAATCTATGACGTACTTAAACTGGGTTGCCAAGTCCTAAATAATTTGACTTTAAAAGGTCAAATAACTTACTTAAGTTGGTTACTAAGTCTTAAATAGATTTGAGTCTCTCTATTTGTTTTTTTTTTTAAATATTAATTAAATACAGAAATAAGTAGTAGATTTAACAATTTAGACTTTCTAGCTTTTATCTTATTTAGTTTATAAAAGATAATTCATAGAGATATACCTTCAGGAACTTAAAAGAATTCAATAATGAGTACACGAACTTAAGAAAATAAATATCGTACATTATGTGTAAAAAATAGATAATAACAAGGAAAAATAACAAAGATTATATGCATAGATTATGACAAGATTGTTATAACACCTTGAAAATAAATTAAGCTTGAGTACATTGCCCACTTTTTTTTTGTTTATATTCATATATATATATATATTTTATGTATTATCTCCCACAATATCATCTTTTTATGTGATCACAATCCTTTACTTAGGGGAAAGATAACCAGTTATTCAATGACAAGTGAGAATAGGTAAAAAAAAAAAATTTTAATTTTTTTTTTAATATAATTTGAATTACTTGCAAAATGAGTTTTCAATCAACACATCCCAAACCAGTTGGTTTAAGTGACTAGGGTTTAAGATCCCCTAACGAACTTAATTACTCAAGTAATTGTAGACAAAAAAGAAATAAAACAAGATAGTAAATTAAATTAGAGGCAACCGCAAGAATTAATTTTTCTAACAGAATGTTAATAACTTTCCTTTAATAAAAAGTACATACTTTCTATGTATTTTCTTGTTAAAATCTCTATAATAGCATATACATAAGTAACAAAAATACAGTTGGCACTCACATTGAATCAATTTAACTTTCCTTAAGTAATCTTTTCTGAATTTTTCTTAAATAAATTGACTTCAATAAAGATCAGAATTTCATAAATTCTTAACTACTAGAAAACTGTAATTCGAAAATAGATATTTTGTTTTGTTTTTTTTTTAATAATAAAGAAATTAAATTCTAAAACTACCTTTTTAACAAACCAAAATGCAATGAACAGGACAACTTAAACATCAGATAACCTACAGATACCAAGTTCTAATCGTAATTTTGAAAAGGTATTTCATCTAAGGGTTTTGTAAATAGATTTGCTAATTGTTCTGTGGTAGGAACAAAATTTAATACTATTTTTCCTTTTATAACATTATCCCTTAGAAAATGATGTCGAACTTCTATATGTTTAGCTCGTGAATGTAAGACAGGATTTTTAGACAAACATATTGCTGAACTACTATCACGGAAAATCTTAGTTGGTTCATAGTCTAAATTAAAATCTTTTAAAGTTTGTCTGATCCACAGGATTTGAGCACAACAAAGTGCAGTGGCTATGTATTCAGCTTCAGTTGTAGATAATCTTACACAATTTTGCTTTTTGCTAAACCATGACACTAAAGAATTTCCTAATAATTGACAAGTGCCACTAGTGCTTTTTCTTTCAGACTTACATTCTGCAAAATCGGCATCACTATAACCTACTAAATTTAAAGAATTGTGTTTAAAGTAAAATAGTTTGAAATTGATGGTTCCTAATAGATATTTAAAAATTCGTTTAACAGCAAGTAGGTGTGATTCCTTAGGATTAGATTGATATCTAGCACAAGTACACACACTAAACATAATATCTGGTCGGCTAGCTGTTAAATAAAGTAATGAACCAATCATACTTCTATATTGTTTTGCATCTACAGTTTTTCCAAAGTCATCTTTATCCAACTTGGTGATAGTACTCATTGGTGTATTCTTTGTTTTAGTGTTGTCTAAACCAAACCTCTTTAATAAATCTTGAGTATATTTTTCCTGTGAAATAAAAGTACCTTAATCTAATTACTTAATTTGTAAGCCTAGAAAAAATGATAGTTCACCCATCATACTCATTTCAAATTGATTAGTCATGTCTTTCGGAAAGGACTCAACTAATTTATCATTTGTTGCTCCAAATATGATATCATCTACATAGATTTGAACTACTAATATATCTTTTTCAATTTTCTTGATAAAAAGAGTGTGATCTGCCTTTCCCATGGAATACCCTTTTTCAATAAGAAATTTAGATAATCTCTCATACCAAGACCTAGGGGCTTGTTTAAGGTCATATAGTGCCTTCTTAAGCTTATAAACATACTCAAGATGTTTTGAATCTTCAAAACCTGGAGGTTGTTTTACATACACTTCTTCTTTTATATATCCATTTAAAAAGGCAGTCTTAACATCCATTTGATATAATTTGAAATCCATATAACAAGCATAAGCTAACAAAATTCGTATTGATTCTAGTCTAGCAATAGGAGCAAATGTTTCATCATAGTCAATTCTTTCCTCTTGCTTGTAACCTTGAACAACTAATCTAGCTTTATTTTTAACTATATATCCATCTTGATCTACTTTGTTTCTAAATACCTACCTTGTTCCTATTATGGACTGATTTTCAAGTGGTGGAACTAGATCTCATACCTTATTTCTTATAAATTGATTTAGCTCATCTTGCATAGCTAAATACCAAAATTCATCTTCTAAGGCATCTTCAATTTTCTTAGGTTCTAGTAAAGATACAAATGAATAAACACTACAAATGTTGACTACTGATGACCTAGTCCTAACTCCTTGATTAGGATCACCTATTATCTGATCAATATGATGAGATGAAGCATAACGCCAATTTCTATGTTGTTCCATATTTTCTATAGGTATGACATTATTTTCTTCTAAATTTTCATCATTTAAGTTTATATTTCTTATTCTGTCAAATAATCTCTCAATTTCTTTGTCAACATCATTTGATACCATTTCTGGGAGAATTTTTGAATCAAAGTTTTTAGCATGTCTAACATCCAAATGAGAATTTTCATGAAATTTCATATGTAGGGTTTCCTCAATGGTTTTTGTTGATTTGTTAAAAACTCTATATCCCTTACTTCTAATGGAATAACCAACAAAAATACCTTCATTTGATTTGGCTTTAAATTTTTCTCTTCGTTCCTTAGTGTTTAAAATAAAACACTTACAGCTAAAGAGTTTTAATTAACTTATTTTGGGAACTCTATTATACCATATCTCATAAGGAGTGTTATCTAAAATTGGTTTTAGATGTACTCTATTTATAATATAGCATGTTGTATGAACTACTTCTGCCTAGAGAGATAGGGGTAACTTATTCTCATTTAACATGGTTCTGGACTTTACTTGAAGTAATTTGTTTTTACGTTCTACTATCCTATTTTGTGAAGGAGCTCTTGGAAATGAGTACATATGATCTATGCCTAATTCTTCACAAAAGGTGTCCATTTGATCATTATCAAATTCTGTACCACGATCACTCCTAAGTTTTTGAATTTTAACATTTTGCTCATTCTGAACTTTATAACAGAATATCTTAAATATTTCAAAAACTTCAGTTTTATTAGCTAGAAAATAGACCCAAGTAAATCTAGAATAGTCATCAACTAGTACAAAAGCATAATGTTTACCTCCTAGACTAGTTGTCCTAATAGGTCCAAATAAATCCATATGCACTAGTTCTAATACTCTTTTGCTTGTTATTTCATTTAAACTTTTAAAGGATGTTTTATGTAATTTACCTAGTTGACATGCATCACACATAAACTCTTTTGAGTACTTAATACTAGGTAAATCTCTAACTAGATTCTTTTTAGACAGCTTTTGTAATAATTTTAAGTTTGAGTGTCCTAGCCTTCTATGCCATAAAATAACTTCATCTGATTTTGTAATTAAGCAAGCATTGTCTTTAATAATATTAGAAGGAAAATTCAGAATACAAACGGTTCCTTTCTTGTATGTAGTGAATAAAATTTCGTTTGTAGATATGTCCATAATTTTACAGGAATCTTTTTCAAAAATTACTCTGTAAAACTTCATTAAAATAGGAACACTCAATAAATTAAAACCTAAGTTTTCCACTAATAAGACATCATTTATAAAGCATTTCTCAATTACCTGAACCTTGCCAGACCCAAGGATATTTGTTTTGCTTTTATATCCAAAGGTAACTTGTTCGTTCTTGGTCTTTGTTATTTCTGTAAGTAATCATATATCTCCAGTCATGTGGTTGGATGCTCCATTGTCCATTATCCATTTTGATTTGTGTACCTACAAAATAGTCAAGAAGAGATTTTATCTCTTGGAACCCATTTTTGAGTGGGTCCAAGAATTTTAGAGAGAGTTATATCAAAATAATCAATATTTTTAAACTTCAACTTATCTATTTTCTGATAATTATTCTTGCGTTTATTTCTCTTAGTGTTATAATCATCAGAACATTTATCTCTATGTAAACAAAAGTTGAAATTATTTGATTGCTGATTCCAATATCTGATATTTTTTAAATATAAAAAAAACTGATCAAAAATATTAAGATTCTCTAATGTCTTAGCTTCATCTGTATTTTTATCAATTATTTTGCATATATTATCTTCAAACACTACATAATATCCATTTTCAATTAGTTTTATGACACTTAGCAAATTAAATCCTAGGTTTTCTACATATAGACATTCAAAATAACACAAGTTGGAGTTATTTGAACATTGCTCATACCTATGATTTTATCTTTGCTTTTGTTTCCAAATGTTACACTTCCTTTCATGGTATTTGTAAAATTTTGTAGTAGACTTTTCTATCCGATCATGTGACTTGACGCTCCACTACCCATGATCCATTTTGATGTTGTTTCCTCCTATGACACAAATTAAGAGAAACTTTTTCTTGATACACAATGTTGTTGAGGACCAAGTTTATTAAACACATATTTCATCTTTTTGTTTAAAAATAGTTTAACATTATCAGTTATATTTTTATTAGTTGTAAGTACTATTGATTTTTCATTAGCTGTATACTCACATATAGCATTATTGCTTTTATAATCATTCTTTTTATTTTCAGATGTAGTATAACCAAGACCAAACTGATTTTTATCAGATGTTAATTTATTTTGGTCATGCTCATACATTTCAGTAAGTTCATACCAAGATTTTGTACTTGTATTTGAATTTTCAGTGCATACAAAATCTTTTTCTGCACACAAATTTTTAGATTTATCACATGCAGAATGAGTAATTGGTCTAATACTAGTGTATTGAATTACTTGCTTAGGTTTCTAAATTTTCAGTTTACTACAATTGTTTGAACTTTTAGAAACATTAAAAACTGAATTTCTAGAACAAGAAACAAGATTTTTAGAAACATTAATAGTCATGTTAGAAGTACAATTTGACAAATCACATTGATTTATATTATTACTGCATGATTCATCCCTTGAAGTACCTACTTCTACATATTTATTACCTTGTTTCATAATAAAAGGAATTTTAGTCTTAGATTTACTTGAACTGCAACTAATAAATCCTTTATTGGCTTGAGATTCAGGATATTTAGGATAATCAAATCCTAAGCCAAATTTATAAGACACCGCAGGGGTACTAGTTAGTTTGTCTAACTTAGTTTGACTTAAATTTCATTTCTTAATGGTAGAATTTAAATCTAGCTCTCTCAGTTTTAATTTATCTATCTCTAATTCAAGTTCATTTATATTGTTTCTCAACATTTCATTTTCAGATTCTATCTTTAATTTTTCAGCATTTATATTCTATATTTGTTCATGCAAGATACATTCATTAAATCTAAATTTTTGCAAATCTCTAGCATGGTTGTCATTATCACATTTAAACTTTTCTAAAGTAGTAGACAGGAAACAATTTTCTTCTTCCATAATGGATGAAGATTTTCTAATATTCTTATTTTCTAGTTTACATACTTTAAGTTTTTGTAATAATGCATGATAAGCACATAATAATTCATCAAAGTTGAAATCTGAATGACTTTCAAGATCAGATATTACCTCAGACTCATCTGCCATGAAGCACACATGAGCAACATCTTCTAACTCTTGTTCTCCTTTTGAATGTGAAGATTTTGATGATAAATCCTCAGATTTAGACTCTTCAGACGTATCATCCCAAGTGACCTTCAAAGCCTTTTTCTTGTAAAACTTTTTCTGAGTTTTCTGAGCCGTCTTCTTCTGATTTGTCCTACTTTGCTTTTCATTTTTCCTCATAGGACAGTTTGGAGAAAGATGTCCAGGTTTCTTACAGTTGTAACATAAATACTTTTTGGATGAAGAATTCTTGTCATTCAATGATTTTGACGTTGAGGGTTTATCATTTTTGTTCCTTTGCTGTTTCCTAGCTTTCCATGCTTTCTTGAATTTCCTAGTCAGCAAAATCAAATCCTCGTTAGAATTAGTAGATATATCAGAATTTGAATTAATTTCGAAGGTTATTTCTTTCTTCATTTTTAGTTTGTTGTTACTCAGTGATTCATTTAATTGAACTTCATAAGCTGTTAAATTTCCTATAAGTTTATTCATAGTATAAACATTTAAATCTCGTGATTCCTCAATTGATGTTACTTTCTGAGACCATTTAGAACTTAGGGATCTGAGAATTTTCCTCACCAAATCCTTCTGTTCAAAATTCTTTCCTAAGCATTTTAAAGAGTTTATGATATCAAGAAATCTGGAAAACATCTCAGAAATACTTTCATCTTCATGCATCTTAAAGAGTTCATACTTATGAATCAACATGTTTATTTTTGTCTCTTTAACTTGAGAAGTACCTTCATGTGAAACTTCTAATGCATTCCACACCTCATAAGCAGATTTATATGTCGACACTTTACTGAATTGTTCATAACTCAATGCACAAAATAAAATATTTAAGCCCTTAGCATTCAGAGTTTCATTTTCTTTTTCAGTAATTGTCCAATATTATAAGGGGTAGTTAACGGAGTATATGGTTTAGAAATCATGAACCACAACTTATGATCTATACTTTGAAGAAAAATAGTCATCCTATATTTCCAATATTCAAAATGTATTCCATCAAATAAAGGAGGACGATTAAGATTTTGGCCTTCATATAAAGAAAAATTACCATTTCCAATAGCCATCTTACCTTAGATTTTTCAACCTATTTGATTTTAAATAGTCTAAAAACTTTAAAACAACTTGAGCCTTAAATCAAGAAAGTTAAACGTATGCTTAGATATTAATTTCTGTTTAAAAACAAGGAAAGTAGAATAGGCAATGATATTAAATAAGTTGGTATCGATTTTATATCAAAGATTATTAACATAGCTCTGATACCACTTGTAGGATCGTATGACTACACAAGAGGGGGTGAATTGTGTATTTTTAATATTTTCTGAAATATAATTAAAACTTTAAAACTCAAAAACAAGTCGAGACATTATTTTCATAAAATCATTTTTATTCAAGGTTTCAATTACAATATACAATTCAATTCTCCTCAGAAATTGTAGATGCAATTATATCTCGATACCATTTATCATCTAAACAATTTCATAACTACAAACAGAGAAAACTAATTTGTAGAATTTAAAACATTTCTCCCTATTTGAGATCTTTCTTCTTCTTCTTTTTCTTCTTCAACAATTCTTCAGTGACGAATATCTTGTCTTTCTTTACTTCACCAAATTTGCTTTCTTCTGATACTTTAAATATTCAGTGACATAAATAATACCTTTTTCTACTTCACTGAATTTTCTTCCACTTGAGAGATTTTCCTGAAGAGGTGTTTTTGATCCTTGAAAAAAAATTTTCTTTTGGTGTGTAGGGATTGTTTGATCCTTGAAAAGATTTTTCTTTTTGAGTGCAAGGATTATTTGATCAACGAGAACTCTATGCCTTTTATACTGTATCTTCATTTCATGCATATCCTTCACGTTTAACCACTACCAGTTTTCCACTTCTTCACATCTTTTCTTTTTCCTTCATCGAAACACACACGTTTTGACCCACGTTTACATTTCGAATTTTCTTTAATCATCAGTCCTGAATATCTGAAAAATTTCCTACAAAATAAACTTTCTCGTTCAAAATCTTTCATCAAGCGTAATAAGAAGTCGTTACTTTAATATTAACTAAACGAGTAACACAAGTATATATATATAACTTAGCGTTTCTAACTTAATGAGTTCCTCATGTGCCATTTCACGTGACAAGTACTATAGCTAACTTAACGAACTAAGTCTGTGGTGTTATGCTAACTCAACGAACCAGCTTAACCTTTCTTTCGGAAGGTTAAACGATAACTCACCGAAAACAGTTTAAGTTTCGGATAGTTATGGTTGTAAGTCTCCGAAAAACTCTTTTTACGATAAAACTAGTGAGACGTGTCAATACTTGAAAACATGACTTAAGTTACCATTCGGATAGTTACGACTGTAAGTCTCCGAAAAAACTTTAACTCACCGATTCAGTAATAAACAAATGTTTTTATAATAAGAATTTTACCACGTGCAAAAATAACAACTTAAGTTTATAACACTAACCTAACGCGTTGCCTTAGTGTTCAATATAGCAACTCAACGCATTTAGATATGCTAACTTAACGAGTTAAACATGTGCACCTTACGTGATACAATACAACATTTGTAACTTATAATTTTACCACGTGTATAACACTAACTTAACGAGTTCATCTCTTCTTTTACTCACTAACTTAACGAGTTCTCACGTGACCTATTTAAACCTTTAAGCCTCTAACTTAACGAGTTCTCACGTGACCTCTATACAAACAAAACTCTAACTTAACAAGTTGTCTAAAACGTGCACTGTTCATGATATAGAAGATATAACTTTAAAACATATCATGCTTTTCAATAAAAACACACGTTAACTTAACGTTTAGTTAAATGAGAAATTAATGCAACAAAACGACTAGTTATTAACTTTAGATCCAATACAGACAAGTATTTATATCAGTAATGTTTTTCTATATTAATTGATGATTTTAATTTCTTTTCACGAGCAATATTAATTGAGCAAATATGATTATTTTCATTCAACACACATCATCAAAACAAAATACTCAACACATTTTAATACTTGGTTTAAATTATTTAAACATACTTCATTTGAAGTTCCATATACACTAAAATCATTCATAAATATTTCTAAAAAATCTTCAGTCATTCTAGTGAATATGTCCTACATACACATTTGAAAGGTAGCTAGTGCATTGCATAATCTAAATGGCATCCTCTTAAAAGCAAAAGTTCCATTAGGACATGTGAAAGTTGTTTTATCTTGATCCTTTAATGCTACTGGAACTTAGTTATATCCTGAATAACCGTCTAGGAAACAAAAATATTCTTGCCCTACTAATTTCTCTAGCATTTGAACTATAAAAGGTAAGGGAAAAAGATATTTCCTAGTCACAGCATTCAGCTTTGTATGGTCTATATACACTCTCCAGCCTAATTAAATTCTAGTAGGTATCAAGTCCTAACTTTCATTCCTAATAACTATTAATCCTAATTTCTTGGGAACTACATGGATTGAACTAACCCATGGGCTATTAGAAATCGGATAAATTATGTCATTATCTAACCATTTCACTATTTCCTTCTTGACTACTTCTTTAAGGTTTGGATTTAATCTCCTCTCAGGAATTCTAACAGGTTTAGCATTCTCTTCTAAATATATATGGTGACAACATATAGTTACACTTAACCCTTTTATATTAATCATAGTCCATGCTATTGCTTTTTTATAAGTTTTTACTACATCTTTTAATTTAGAAATTTGATCTTCTTTTAAATCTAAAGCAATAATGATTGGACATGTTCATTTTTCTTCTAGAAATATATAGGTTAATTCAGGAGGTAAAGGTTTTAAATCTTAGTGTTTACCATTAGAAGCTAGAGCTCTTAATTGAACATTTTCATCTTCACTATTAAACTCTTCTTGATCTCCTTCCACATCTATGCTTTCACTTACTTCTAATGTTTCAGAATCTAGTTACCTATTTAATTCTTCTTGAATCACATCATCTAGCATATCTCCTTCATCCTCTAAAAGGTCTATAGTATGTAAGGACATTTTTAACTCCTCAAACTTTTCTAGTTTGAAAATGTTTAATTGAGTATCCTCACTACCATATGCAAACTTTATCACTCCAGTTTTACAATTCATAACAACCCCTAATGTTGCTAACAATGGTCTTCCCAGAATTAAAGATGTATCATGATTCTGATGCTTAATTTGTTGGAAATCCAAAATCACAATATCAATAGGATAAATGAAGTTATTGATTTTAATTAGGATATCTTCTATTTTTCCTTTAGGGTATCTTATACTTCTAATAGCTAATTGAATGACAGCCCTAGTAGGGATTAAGCCTTCTAATCCTAAGGATGCAAATATATCACTAGGCATAACATTTATACCTGCACCTAGGTTTATTAAGGTTCTTTCTAGAATGGTATTTCCTATGGTGTATGATATAATAGGGATTCTAGGATTAGATAACTTTTTAGGAATTTGTGGCAGAAATAGGGAACTACTTTGCTCAGCTAAAAAGACTTTCCTTAAAACTTTTTGCTCTCTTTTCTTAGTACACCAATCCTTAAGAAATTTAGTACAAGGTGACATTTTCTATAATAAGTCTAACAAAGGAATGTTAACTTATGCTTTTTTAAAAATTTCTCTAATTTTTTCTTGTTTTTTAGAAAATGTTTGTTGTAATCTTTCAAGATAGGGTGCTAATGATTGTGATTTACAAGATTCTTTTTCTTTCATTTGATCATTTTTAATCTCATTTTCAGATTTAGATTTTTCTTCATTGATTTCTACATTTTCAAATATTACATTTTCATTATCATTTTGAATTTTGTTCTTATCCACCTTCACATTACTTTCTTTTTGACTTCTTGGTGGTATATCAATTCCAGATGTTAAGGTTATACATACATCTTTTAGATTTTCATTACTTTCATGATGTTCTTATATTTCGTTTTCATGATTTTGATCTTCAATTGTTTTCAATTTTAAATTACATGCTTTAAATTCTATTACATTGGTATTTTCTTTTGTCTATATGTCTTGCAAATTATGCACATCTGTAACATTAAAGTTTTCATTTGTGTTTTCCTATTGCATAACTTGTAATTTCATTGTAAATTCATCTAATGCTTTTAATTTTCTTTCTAGATCATCTAGTCTCATTGCATTCAATTTTTGATCAATTTTCATTATGGTTTTTTCAGTTTTGTATATGATATCAATTTTTGGTTCTGAATATTCTTCCCTATAATTTAATTGGTTGACTTCTTGTTATTGATACATGTATTGTTTCAGTTTGTCCATGTTTTGCTTTAAGCTACGCTCCAGTCTGTCATACCTATCCCAAACTTCCTTGTCTCTCAACATATTACACGTTCTAAACTGACCATTATTTGGGTAAACTATAGGATTCTCATACTTAGTTCTATTATATTGAATATAATTCATTTGTTGTTCATGTGATCTAAACATCTATAATCATCTCAGTTTCAAACAATCAAAGATGTCATGACCTTCCAAATTGCAAAATTCACATATGCTAACTACAAGATTCAAAAATCCTTGAGCATAAGCATATGCCATATTCTCAATTATCAAATAAAACATACAACACTCCTTTTGCTATTAAAACAAAACAGTACTCACAGTTGCTTAGCTTTTCAATCCTTGGCAATGGCACTAGAAAAACTTGTTTGGGGTTGTTAAGTTAAATCATAAACTTGTTTGATTTTGTTTTTATGCTTATATTAATAAATTCTTTTAGAAGTAAACAAACAACCTTTCACACAAATTAGATAATGAGTCCAATTTGTATTTTAACTACAAGTGCACAGTGTATATTGTATTTGTGTGCAAGTACAGGTCGATCCCATAGAGATTGAGTAAGAATTGCATACTATTTCTCTTTAAATTGAAGTTTATATGTGTTCAGTTAAGCACTCTATTGAGTTACAGTTAACTCAATGGACTAACCTCATGGACTTAAGTTAACTCCACAAGCCTATCTTTCTAGTTAAATACTATTATTTACATAGGAATGCGACCAACCATTGGGCAGTTCCATAGAATGTAAATAACATCAACTAAGCTCTTTAATGTTAGTTAATATTAGATTTGTCATTAAGCAACACTAACATTCAAATATTTCAAACAGTAATCATTAAAATCTCTAAGTATCTGGGACAAATTAATTTCAGTAAACAATAAAACTATTTTTTATTTTCTAAATCAAATAAACATAAAATATTCACAATACTGACAATGATAACATTAGATATTACATCTAATTTGTAATTAATTGCAAGTGCATAGTGTCTATTGCATAAATGTGCAAGTACATGTTGATCTCATAGAGACTGAGTAAAAATTTTGTACTATTTTGATTTTTACAACTAGAGGTTTATGTGTGTTGAATTACGCACTTTGTTGACTTACTGCTAACTCAATAAACTTAGTTTGTTGAGTTATAGTTAACTCAACGGACTATCCTCGTAGACTTAAGTTAACTCCACAAGCCTTACTAGTAACTTTCAATTAAATTTGCTATTCAGAGAGGAATTCGGTCATCCATTAAGTGATTCCATAAAATGTAAATAACATCAATTAAGCTTTTAATGTTAGTTTATACAATATTTATCATTAATAAACAATGACATTCAGATATTTCAAACAATAACCATATTAATCAGAATTTCAAAATTGAATACAAACTAGTTTTAGTAATCAGTAAGTCGATTTTCTATTTTCTGAAATGAAATAAACTTAAAACATTCAACAATATTGACAATACTAACATTATCGACAATACTAAACAAATGATACCATTAGAACCCTTGTGTTTTAATAATGCAAACATCCATGTTAGAAGCTTATGTATTTAACAAGTTGGAGGATGAACAGATACAGATGAAAGAGTCAAAGCAAATTGCAGCCAAATAGACTAGACGATTACTGCACAAAAAATCCAAAAGATATCAAGTTATAAGTAGTTCATTCAAAGCTAAAAGATAAAGTCAAGAAGTTCGGTTAGTTCTTAGCTTAAATATCCGGAATAAGTGGACTTTTGGAAGGTTAACAAACTAAGTATCCGAAAGGTAGTTTAAAGTAGTAGGAATTCTTTCGGAGAGTTAGAAGGGTAACTATCTAAAATCAAAAGTCCTTCGGAAAGTTAGTATGATAGTTGTTCGAATGATTGAAAGGTTAAGAAGTTAACCTTCTGATCATTCTATTGAGTATTTTGTTTTGATGATGTATGCTAAATGAATGTAATCATATTTACTCAATTACTATTGTTTGTGAAAGAAAATTAAGAACATCAATTAATACAGAAAAAGTTTAATGATATAAATACTTATTTGTGATAGATATGAAATTATGCTAAGTTAAATAACTAGTCATTAAGTTATACTAAATTTTCATTTAACTAAATGTTAAGTTAACGTGTGTTTTTTTGAAAAGCATGATATGTTTTAAAGTTATATTTATGTATCATGTATAGTGCACGTTAAGACAACTTGTTGAGTTAGTGCTTTATTTGTAAAAAGTTCACGTGAGAACTCGTTAAGTTATAGGCTTAAAGGTTAAAATAGGTCATGTGAGAACTCGTAGAATTATAGGCTTAAAGGTTAAAATAGGTCACATGAGAACTCGTTGAGTTAGTGAACAAAATGTTAAAGTGAAGAGACGAACTTGTTAAGTTAGTATTATGCATATGGTAGTTTACAAATGTTATATTATATCACGTGAGTTGCACAAGTTTAACTCATTAAGTTAACATAACTACACATGTTAAGTTGCTATACTGAACACTAAGGTAATACGTTAGGTTAGTATTATAAACTTACAGTTATTATTATTACACATGGTAAATACCTTATTATTTAAAATATTTATTTATTACTGGATAGTTAAGTTATCAAAGGGTATTTCAGAGACCTACAACTGTAACTATCCGAAACTCAAACTCATTTCAGAGAGTTAGCATCTAACCTTCCAAAAGATAACTTAAGTCATGTTTCTAGGTCACGACATGTCTCACTAGTTTTCATGGTAAAAGGGTATTTCAAATACTTTGAAAACTTAACTATCCGATACTTAAACACTTTTTGGTAAGTTAGCATCTAACCTTCCAAATGACAAGTTAAGTTGTTTCGTTGAGTTAACGTAACACTTTGAACTTAGTTTGTTGAGTTAGCTACAATAAATGTCACATGAATTGGCACATGATGAACTCGTTAAGTTATAAATCTACTTATTTTACTCATTTAGTTAACATTAACATAACAATTTGTTATTACATTTGATGAAAATTTTGGACGAGAAAGTTTATTTTGTAGGAAATTTTTTAGAGATCTAGGATTGATGATTAAAGAAAATTCGAGAGGAAAACATGAATCAGAACATGTGTATTTCGATGAAGGAAAAAGAGAAGACATAAAGAGTGGAAAACGGATTGTGGTTAAATGTGGAAGATATGCATGAAATAGAAATACAGTATAAAAGGCATAGAATTCTTGTTGATTAATTATCCCTGCACACTAAATGAAAAATATTTTTAGGGATCAAAACACCTCTCTAGGGAAAAGCTCTCAAATAGAAGAAAATTCGGTGAAGAAGAGAAAGTCAGATATATGTCACTTAAGAATTGAAGAATCAAAAGAAAGCAAATTCGGTGAAGAAGAGAAAGTCAGATATTAATCACTGAAGATTTGCAAAAGAAGAAGAAGAAGAAGAAAAATCTCAAACAAGGAGAAATATTTTAAATTCTACAAATTAGTTTTCTTTGTTTGTAGTTATAAAATTGATTAGATGAAACATGGTATCATTATATAATTGCATTTACAATTTCTAAGGAGAATTGAATTATATATTGTAATTGAAACCTTGAATAAAATGATTTGATTAAAATAGTGTCTCGACTTGTTTTTAATTTTGAAGTTTCAATTATAAATGAAAATGTTGAAAAACATAATTCACCCCCCTCTTGTGTAGTCATTCGATCCTACAATGGTATCAGAGCTAGTTAATAATCTTTGATATAAAATAGATACCAACTGAATTAATATCAAAGCTTGTTCTACCTTCCTTGTTTTTAAATAGAAATTAATATCTAAGCATAAGTTTATCTTTGTTGATTTTAGGCTCAAGTTGTTTTTGAAAGTTTAAACTGTTTAAACTCTTATAGGTTGAAAAATCTAAGGTTAGATGGCTACTAGAAATGGTAACTTTTCTTTGTATGAAGGCCAAAATCTTAACCATCCTCCTTTATTTGATGGAATACATTTTGAATATTGGAAATATAGGATGACAATCTTTCTTCAAAGTATGGATCACTAGTTGTGATTCATGATTTCTAAACCATATAATTTGTTAACTACTCCTTATAATACTTGGACAATTACTAAAAAAAAAATGAAACTCTAAATGCAAAAGACTTAAATATCTTATTTTGTGCATTGAGTTATGAACAGTTAAGTAAAGTGTTAGCATATAAATCTGCTTATGAGGTGTGGCATGCATTAAAAGTTTCATATGAAGGTACTTCTCAAGTTAAAGAGACTAAGATTAATATGCTAATTCATAATGTTGAGTATTTTGTTTTAATGATGTGTGCTGAATGAAAATAATCATATTTGCTCAATTACTATTGCTTGTGAAAAGAAATTAAAATCATCAATTAATACAAAAAAAGCTTACTGATATAAATAATTGTCTGTATTGGATCTGAAATTATACTAAGTTAATAACTAGTCGTTTCGTTGCATTAATTTCTCATTTAACTAAATATTAAGTTAACGTATGTTTTTATTGAAAAACATGATATGTTTTAAAGTTATATTTTCTATATCATGAACAGTGCATGTTTAAACAACTCATTAAGTTAGAGTTTTGTTCGTATAGAGATCACGTGAGAACTCGTTAAGTTAGAGGCTTAAAGGTTAAAATAGGTCACGTGAGAACTCGTTAAGTTAATGAGTAAAAGAATAGACGAACTCGTTAAGTTAGTGTTGGACACATGGTGAAATAATAAGTTACGAATGTTATATTGTATTATGTGAGGTGCACATGTTTAACTCGTTAAGTTAACATAACTAAATGCATTGAGTTGCTATATTGAACACTAAGGCAACGCGCTAAGTTAGTGTTAGAAAACTTAAGTTGTTATTTTTGCACGTGGTAAAATTCTTATTATAAAAATATTTGTTTATTACTAGTTCGTTGAGTTATCTGTAACACAACGGAGATGGTTTGTTGAGTTAGCATAACACCACGGAGATAGTTCGTTGAGTTAGTTACAATACTTATCATGTGAGTTGGCACATGAGGAACTTGTTAAGTTAGAAATGTTAAGTTATATATATACTTGTGTTACTCGTTTAGTTAATATTAAAGTAACAACTTATTATACTTGATGAAAAATTTTGGAAGAGAGTTTATTTTGCAAGAAATTTTTCAGAGATCTAGGATTGATAATTAAAGAAAATTCGAAATGTAAACGCATGCAGAACATGTGTATTTCGATGAAGGAAAAAGAAAAGACGTGAAGAAGTGGAAGACTGATAGTGATTAAATGTGGAGGATATTTCTAAAAAATCTTTAGTCATTCTAGTGAATATGCCCTACATACACCTTTGAAAGGTGGCTAGTGCATTACATAATCTGAATGGCATTCTCTTAAAAGCATAAGTTCCATTAGCACAAATTTACAGTGAATATTTCTTTCCTCAAGGTATACTAGATGAAGTTAGACAAGAGCTTCAAAATACTAATGCAAATATTACATATATGGGTATTCAAAGTAAATATGATAGAGAATACAGAATGAAATGTGCTGAAATTACATTTTTAGAATAGTATGCAAAATATTTAGAAAAAGGTGTAGGTACATCAAGAAGAATTCCTCAAATACCTATAAATGGTACAAGATTATATGCATTTGAGGAAGAACATGAATTAGCTATCCCTACTCCTTTGTATTCAAAACAAGTAGAATCAAATATTACTGTAGATAAAACAAAAGTTGACAATCTTCGAAAGGCTATAGCAATAGAAAGTGCTTTTGAAGAATTAAAGCAAAAAACTTTTATAGAGCAATTTGAAAAGAAAACAGCAATACTTGAAGAGGAGAAACATAAATTTTATAGAAGAAGGAAAATCAAAAAAATTATGTCTAAGGAAACAAAGTCTGTTGAAAAAGGAAAATTGGATGAGCATTTATTTCCAAAGGATAATGTATGTCTAGACATTGTACCTTATAGTGCATCTGATAAACTCATCAGTTCTGAGCATACTGAAACAAGTTGATAATGAGACTTTCTATTAGATTTGCATCTAGCATAATCAGCATCATTGCATCCAATTAGATCCAAGCTACTATCCTTGAAATACAGTAAACCAAAATTTAAAGTTCCTTGTAGGTATTTCATTATCCTTTTGACTGTAGATAGGTGAGATTCTTTTGGTTGAACTTGAAAATGAGCACAGGCACAAACATTGAACATGATATCAAGTCTAGAAATTGTTAAATAAAGAAGGGAAGCTATCATTCCTCTATATTTTGTAATATCAACAGTTGGTCCAAATTCATCTTTATCCAATTTAATTGATGAACTCATAGGTGTGCTTAAGGACTTGCAATTACTCATTCCAAATTTTTCTAAAATTTGCTTTGTATATTTTTCTTGATACACAAAAATTCCTTTCTAAACTTGTTTAATTTGCAATCCTAAAAAGAATGTCAACTCACCCATTAAACTAATCTCAAATTGATTCTTCATTTGTTTTGCAAACTTATTACTTAAATCCTCATTAGTTGCTCCAAAAATGATATCATCAACATAAATCTAAACAACTAGCAGACCTAGATAAATTTTCGTAAAAAATAAGGTATTATCAACCTTACCAATAGAAAAACCTATTAGGAACGTATGGCTTCACTAGAGGAGAGGTGAATGGTGATCAGTGAGTAATTAAAACTTTTTACTAACTTTTTTAACTAATTTGATTAGTCAGTTTGCACAAGTACTAAACAAAAATACCAAACATGCATAGCGGAAATAAAAGTAAGAAACACAAGGGAATTTTAGGTGGTTCACCAACTTGGCTAGTCCACCCCCAAGGGTCACTTGGGCTTCACTAAGTGTCTCAACACTTACACACTTGCTTTCAGATCGAAGCAAGAATCAACCATATAGAAGTTTTTAGGTATAAACTCTAGAAAACCAACACTTAGAAGTTTTCAGGTATAAACTCTAGAAAACCAACCTCTTGAGTTTTTAGGTCGAAACTCAAACCAACAAACGAATGAAGCTTTAAGGTTGAAGCCACGAACCAAATGATCATTCTTGGATCAGACTTTCAACACATGGAGAGCTTTTAAGAATCTTCTTGTAAATCCAGCTTTCAATTGATTCTTTGTTGAATTGAATTTGAGCTTTCTTCTATATCAGTAATTGATCTGCAATGTATACTGTATTTCTATATGTAATTGTATCTGTAATCTCACATCTCAGCTCTTACCGAATACTAAATGATCTGACTATATATATGCTTGAATATCCAACGATCATATTTTCTCCTCAACAGATTTATTCTACTGTACTTGCTAAATAATCAGGCCTAAATATGGTAAGTTACCGTTTTATCTGATGTTCAGTAAGTAACCTTCTGATTTCCTTTAACTTTTGGATGGTTATATGAATAACTCACCAAAGAGCGTCCATAACTTACCGATTCTTTACTTATATCCTGTTATCTGTGTTATGTGAGGATTTTAAGTTGCTCACATGAAAAGTCAAGTGTTCGGAGACTTGTATTTTAACTCACTGAAAAGAGCTCCTGACTTTCGGATAGTTAACTACCGTAACTCTCTGAAATTTCTTTTTAGTCTCCGACTGTTGTCTCTTCAATTCTACACATGGGAAATTCAATGACTTAAGTTTCAGATAGTTAAACTGTAACTCACTTAAACTCTCTTGAAATTTCGGATAGTTATCTAACTCTCCGATTTTTCCTTTTAAGCTTTTAACTACCAGCTTCTCCATTCTGCATGTGCGTAATATGATGTCTTAAGTTCCAGAAAGTTATACCTATAACTCACCGAAAAAACTCGAATAGTTATCTAACTCTCCGAAAAGAAAACTCGGATAGTTATCTAACTCTCCGAAAATTCCTTTAAGCTTCCAGATAGTTAACTCCTTAACTATTCGATCATTTAGTCCTTCTTAACTGTCCGATTATTTAACTCTTCGAAGGCTTTATAAATTCGGATAGTTATCCTTCTAACTATCTGATAGTCTTGCTACTACTGCTATAAACTTGCTCTTTAGATACTTTGATTTGTAACTGTTCGATTTTCTGTAGCAGCATATTCTGGGATTAACTGCAACTTGTTTGCTGCTAAGAATTGTCTGCCTTCTAATCTTTTGCTGCACTGACTTATCTGTGAAATACAATATATTTCCTCACATAGGTTTTGCATTATCAAAATACTCGGGTTCTAACAATCTCCCCCTTTTTGATAATGACAAAATCCTTTACATTAAATTACATGTATTTCACTCCCTAGATTGTTGTTATACATTCAGTCACACAGAAACTAAGTAAAGCAAAGATTTGCAATGAATATAATGCAATAAAGTTAAATTCTCCCCCTGTCTATGTGTTGGGAATGCTCCCCTTGCCTTCTATGTAATTTTCTATATTCTTCTCCCCCTTTTTGTCATTAGATAAAAGGACTTCCACAATTTTCTTTTGCAGAATTTTCTTCTCCCCCTTTTTTGTCATTAAATTTGTATCCAATTTTCTGATTTCTATGATCCTGTCTGATATCAACTTGATAAAGGAATCAAATGCATCAATATCTTTGAATACTAATTTTGATTTTCCATCAAATGTTGACTGTTGGTGTGTGGATCTCAAATGTTGAGATATTTTCATCAATGTAGTTTATTTTCTTCTTTTCCTTTGATGTTGTGCTGCTTTTCTTCTTTCTTATTCGAGCACAGTATCAATTGAAGTGTCAATTTCTTCAAACCTTGTCTGATGCCAGTTGTTGACATTCTAACTTCTGAGAAGTCAGTAATTGCTCTCCTGATTTTTGATATTTCTTCCTTTGTCTCGTTTAATTACTACATCATCTATAAAAACTGGAAATAGTGAAATGCCAATAGTTAATGTAGCAATTTATAAATATGCAGTTAATATTTGTAATTTCTGCCACATGCTCTCCCCCTATTTGTATGGAGGTTCTCTGATTTATAATAGCAAGCTATAGGCTCTCCCCCTATATGCATGCCCTCTTTATACACTTTTATTTTGCACTGAAGTAACATTCTGAATTCCCTTCATATAGTAGGCTCTCCCCCTACTTATGTGTTTTTCCTTGTAAACAAAGTTGTTGCACCTATTCTGCAAAATGAATGTCATATGATACCAATTGAACTAAATACCAATTGTTAATCAAAAACATCATAAATAATTTTCAATCAATTAGCTTCTGACTCCAATTCATTTATCTTCTCTTGGATCTTTGTTTCAAGTAGTTCTTCTATTTGCAGAAGATAATTTGAAGACTGTAATCTGTCTACTGCAGATTTTGGTTGTCCTTTGATGAATCTGATTTCCCTACGTTTGTAGTCATTCAACTTGGCTCGTGCAAGCCTTGTTTCCTTTAAAGAATATGATTCAATCATTGATGCTACTTTTGATGCCAATTGTTAATTTCAGAATATCATAACTGATTGCCTTCTGATTACCAATTGTTTAGCTTCTTAAACTCTCTCTTCAATAGATTCCTTCAAAACATATGCAGAGAGTAATTTGTGACTGTAGTCTAGCTGTTGCAGATTTTGCTCTCCTTGAGCATCAAGATTTTAGACACAATTTCCACTCAATCTAAGTGAGCACTTTCTACCAATTTATGGTGCCTCTTGCAATACCAATTAGTTACTCTCATAACAGATTTTCAAATTTTTCAGCCTTCTCTAATTGATCTTACCATTGATTTGCAAAAAGTAATTTGACACTGTAAATTAGCTACTCCCACTAACTGATATAATCCTACAATTCAAATAGCAGTAGATTTTGGTACCTATATTTTCTTGGGTCTATATGTGTTAGTCTTGACAATATTTAGTTTATTGCCTTTTGGCAGCCACATTGATCCAAATCTTCTTTCAATGACAAACACTATTGTACCATCTCTGTAAGATTGGATAACACCACCACAGTAGGATATTTCCTGTGGAGTAGCATACCCTAGGCCAAATCTATTTGAGCCATGTCTTTGTGAACCAATGATTTGATCTAATCTTTTCTGTCCATTGGTAAATTTATGCACAATATTTTTTAGATCAGTGATTTCAGATTTTAATTTTTCATTTTCATTTATCAATTCATCATTATTGCATTTTGTATCTTCAGCATGCAAATTTTCAAGTTCAGTAGTTAACTCAACGGACTTAGTTCATGGAGTTATGGTTAACTTAACGAACTTAATTCATGGAGTTATGGTTAACTCAACGGACTAACCTCATGGGCTTAAGTTAACTTCACGAGCTTGCAGATGATGCCCCCAAATCCTAAGTTTTAGTATAAATAAGCCCTAAGTTTAGGCAGGTAATCGAGTCATTTTCCTATGCAAACTCTCACTCTCTCACTTACCTCTCCGTGGAATTACGGTTAACTCCACAGACTAAGTCTATGGATTTAACTACAGTACTCCATTGAGTTATGGTTTACTCAACGGGGTAAGCTCGCTAACTTATCTTAGACTCAACGGAGTAAGTTCATTGAGTTAAGTGTAACTCAACGGACTTCCCATAAAGTTATATCTAATAAAAATACTTATATTAATAATATTTACTTCTATCAAGACCAAAGAATTTCCAATCGAATCGACTCTGAATTTTTCAACATTTTAGAACTTTTTAAACTCTTAGTCAAACCGTTTTATATTCTTAGTTGAACTGAAATTAATTACTCTCTTTTTTACCGATTGAACCGATACTTTGCTTCGGTAAAACCGACATTTTTACTTAATATAATATATAGATTTTTTATGTTTTTATGTTTCGATCAAACCGATAGATCTTGTCGGTTGAACTGCAACAATTTTTTTTCTTTTAATATATGTTTTAGTAAAACCAATAATTTCTTTCGGTTGAACCGTGACTATGTTTAAATAAGGTTTTTTTTCTTTACTAAAATACTTAGAAAATTTCTTACTAAGTAAAACTCGAGTAGTCTTCTACTCTTACTTCTTCTATAATTCCAAAGGAACTTTTTGGTATTCTTAAAATAGGTCTAAGTCTTTGTCCATTTACTTTAAATATATTTTGACTTTTAGGATTTTCAATTTCAATGGCTTCATAGGGATAAATATTTTGAATTATGTAAGGCCCTACCCATCTAGATCTTAATTTTCCTAGATGGTTATGGAGTCTAGTCATGTAAAGATATACTTCTTGTCCTTTTCAAAGGTTTTTGGAATAATTTTCTAGTCATGCTAGAACTTCATTTTCTCTTTTTCTCTTACAGTCTTCGAATAAGCTTCATTCCTAAATTCTTCTAGTTCAATCAATTACATTTTCCTGTCTTCAGCAGCTTGATTTAAATTAGTGTTTAGAGTTTTTAATGCCTAATAAGCTTTATGTTCAATTTCAGCTAGTAAATGACAACTTTTTCCATATACTAGCCTATAAGGTGACATACCTAAGCTTGTGTTATAAGCAGTTCTATAAGCTCAAAGTGCATCTATTAATCTATTAGCCCAATCTTTTCTAGTAGGATTTACTACTTTTCCTAAGATTAACTTAATTTGTTTGTTTACACTTTCTACTTGTCCACTTGTTTGCGGATGATATGATGTTGCAATTTTGTGGTTTACTCCATATTTCTTCATTAAGGCTTCAAAACTTCTATTACAGAAATGAGTTCCTCTATCACTGATAATAGCTTTAGGTATTCCAAATCTAGCAATTATATTAGTTCTTATAAAATGTATTACCACTTTGTTGTCATTAGTTTTTGTAGGAATAGCTTTTATCCATTTAGATACATAATCCACCCCCAACAATATATAATTAAATTGATTAGACATAGGAAATAGAGCCATAAAGTATATTCCCCACACATCAAAGATTTCAATCTCAACAATAAGATTAAGAGGCATCATATTCCTTTTTGATATTTTTCCTATTTGTTGACATCTTAAACAACTTAAGCAATATTTATGAGCATCTTTGAATAATGTTGGCCAATAAAAACCACATTGTAGAATTTTGGCAGCAGTTTTCCCTGAACCAAAATGCTCTCCACATGCTTGGTCATGGAAGAAAGACAATATGCTCTAATATTCAGTTTCTGGAACACACCTCCTTAAAACTAGATCAGGACATTTCTTAAATAAGTATGGGTCTTCCTAATAATAATATTTTACTCTTGAAAAGAACAATTTCTTATCCTATCTATTCCAATCCTTAGGTGTTAAACTAGTAACCAAGTAATTAACTATGTCTGCATACCAAGGCATTGTGTTCATGGTCATTAATTGTTCATTAGGAAAATTATCCTTAATTTTAATATTTGATTTTTCTATTTGTAATCTTGATAAATGATCTACTACTATTTTCTCACAACCTTTTTTATCTTTAATTTCTAGATCAAATTCTTGTAATAATAATATCCATCGGAACAATCTAGGTTTAGTCTCTTTCTTTGCCATTAGATGTTTTAAAGCTAAATGATCCATGTATACTATCACTTTAGCTCCAATCAGATATGATCTAAACATTTCTAAGGCAAACACAATAGCTAACAACTCTTTTTCAGTAGTTGTATAATTAACTTGAGCATCATTTAAGGTTTTACTTGCATAATGAATTACTCTAGGAGATTTTTATATCTTCTGTCCCAACATTGCTCCTACAGCAAAATCAAATGCATCGCACATTAATTCAAATGGATGGCTCCAATCAGGTGCTTGTATTATATGAGTTGAAATTAAGCTTGTTTTAAGCTTGAAAAATGCTTCTTTGCAATTTTTATCAAAGTTAAATGGGACATCTTTTAATAGATTAGTTAAAGGTCTAGCTATTTTGCTAAAATCTTTAATAAATCTTCTATAAAATCTAGCATGTCCTAGAAATGATCTAATATCTTTTACTGATTTAGGTTCTGGTAGATTAGAAATTACTTCTATTTTAGCTTTATCTACTTCCAACCATTTCTTTGAAACAACATGTCCCAAGACTATTCCTTGTTTAACCATGAAGTGACATTTTTCCCAATTTAGAACCAGACTTTTTTCCTCACAGTATTTTAATACTTTGTCTAAATTGTTTAAACACACTTCATATGAAGTTCCATAAATAGTAAAATCATCCATAAATATTTCTAAAAAATCTTCAGTCATTCTAGTGAATATGCCCTACATACACCTTTGAAAGGTGGCTAGTGCATTACATAATCTGAATGGCATTCTCTTAAAAGCATAAGTTCCATTAGGACAAGTGAAAGTTGTTTTGTCTTGATCCTCTAATGCTACTAAAACTTGGTTATATCCTAAATACCCATCTAGGAAACAAAAATATTCTTGCCCTACTAATTTCTCTAACATTTGATCTATAAAAGGTAAGGGAAAATGATCTTTCCTAGTCACAGCATTCAACTTTCTATAGTCTATACACACTCTCTAGCCTGATTGAATTCTAGTAGGTATCAAGTCTTGACTTTCATTCCTAATAACTGTTAATCTTGATTTCTTGGGAACTACATGGATTGGGCTAACCCATGAGCTATCAAAAATCAGATATATTATGTCATTATCTCACCATTTCACTATTTCCTTCCTAACTGCTTCTTTAAGGTTTAGATTTAATCTCCTCTCAAGAATTCTAACTGGTTTAGCATTCTCTTCTAAATATATGTGGTGACAGCATAAAGTTGCACTTAACCCTTTTATATCAATCATAGTCCATCCTATTGCTTCTTTATAAGTTTTTACTACATCTTTTAATTTAGCAATTTGATCCTCTTTTAAATCTGAAGCAATAATGATTGGGCATGTTCGTTTTTCTTCCAAAAATATATAGGTTAATTCATGAGGTAAAGGTTTTAAATCTAAATGTTGTCCATCAGAAGCTAAAGCTCCTAATTGAACATTTTCATTTTCTATATTAATTTCTTCTTGATCTCCTTCTACATTTATGCTTTCAGTTTCTCCTAAATTTTCAGAATTTAGTTGCTTATTTAATTCTTCTTGAATCACATCATCTAGCATATCTCTTTCATCCTCTAAAAAGTCTATAGTATGTAAGGACATATCTAACTCCTCAAACTTTTCTGATTTGAAAATGTTTAATTGAGTATCCTCATTACCATATGCTAACTTCATTACTTCAGTTTTACAATTTATAATAGCCCCTGATGTTGCTAAGAATGGTCTTGCCAAAATTAAAGATGTGTTATGATTTTGATGCTTAATTTGTTGAGAATCCAAAATTACAATATCAATAGGATATATGAAGTTTTTGATTTTAATTAAAACATCCTCTATTTTTCCTCTAGGGTATCTTATACTTCTATCAGCTAATTGAATAACAGTCCTAGTAGAGATTAAGCCTTCTAATACTAAGGATGCAAATATATCACTAGGCATAACATTTATACCTGCACCTAGGTCTATTAAGATTCTTTCTAGAATGGTATTTCCTATGATGCATGATATAACAAAAATTCCAGGATCAAATAACTTTTTAGGAATTTGTGGCAGAAATAGGGAACTACTTTGCTTAGCTAAAAGGACTTTCCTTAAAACTTTTCGGTCTCTTTTCTTAGTACACCAATCCTTAAGAAATTTAGCATAAGGTGACATTTTCTGCAATAAGTCTAACAAAGGAATGTTAACTTGCACTTTTTCAAAAATTTCTCTAATTTTTTCTTGTTTTTCTAGAAATGTTTGTTGTAATCTTTCAAGATAGGGTGCTAATGATTGTGATTTAAAAGATTCTTTTTCTTTCATTTCATTTGTTTGATCATTTTTAGTCTCATTTTCAGATTTAGATTTTTCTTTATTGATTTTTATGTTTTCAAATATTATATGTTCATTATTATTTTGATTTTTGTTCTTATCCACCTTCTCATTACTTTCTTGTTTAATTCTTAGTGGTATATCAGTTCCAGATCTTAATGTTATACATACATCTTCCAGATTTTCATTACTTTCATGATGTTTTTGTATTTCATTTTCATGCTTATGATCTAACCATCTGCAATCGTCTCAATTTCAAACAATTAGAGATGTCGTGACCTTCCAAATTGCAGAATTCACATATGCTAACTATAGGTTTTAGAAATCTTTGAGCATAAGCATATGTCATATTATCAATTATAGAATAAAACACACAACACTCGTCTTGCTATTAAAACAAAACAGCACTCACAGTTGCTTAGCTTCTCAATCCCCAGCAACAGCGCCAGAAAACTTGTCTTGATGTGAAAGGTTAAATTAGAAAACTTGTATTGGTTTGTCATTATGCCTTTATCAATGATTACTTTTAGAAGTAAACAAACAACCTTTCACATAAATTAGATATTAATTCCAATTTGTATTTTAATTGCAAGTGCACAATGTATATTGTATTTGTGTGCAAGTACAGGTCGATCCCATAGAGATTGAGTAAGAATTGTGTACTGTTTTGATTTTTGTATTAGAGTTTATGTGTTCAGTTAAGCACTTCATTGAGTTACAGTTAATACAACGGACTTAATTCGTTGAATTATGGATAACTCAACGGATTGATCTTGTGGACTTTAGTTAACTCCACGGGTCTAATTTTTCTAATTGAATATTGTTATTTACAAAGGAATTTGGCTAACCATTGGGCAGTTCCATAGATTGTAAATAACATCAATTAAGCTCTTCAATGTTAGTTAACATTAGATTTATCATTAAGCAATACAAACATTTAGATATTTCAAATAGTAACCATTAAAATCTTGAAGTATTTGGAACAAATCAATTTTAGTAAACTATAAAACTATTTTCTATTTTTTGAATCAAACAAACATAAAACATTCACAATACTGACAATGATAACATTAATCACGATACAAAACAAACAATACAACAATTTAATACTAAACGTAAACACAGATAATTTGTTGTTTTTGGTATTTTTGTTTTTATATGTTTCGGAAGATGAATGAAAGGTGAAATGTAAAAATCTCTATTGACAATAAAAACTTTTGTCACTACATGCAACGTGATTACACTACTAAAAACTTAATCACTTACAATCCTGCCTCCTCTCCTTATAGAATCGCAAATCTAGAATTGTAAGATGATCTCCTCTTCAACATATTGGCATCAACCCGAAACTAAGGCTAGAATCTTTACATTCTCCTAAGATATGAGTCAGTGCTTGGTGAAAATTGCTTCCCTTCCTGCGACACGATCACTCCTCACAGTGGTTGTCAAGCACCATGTTTGGCTCGGAATCGACCCGACATTAGGAAAGTATCCTCACAGACCTCCGATGGTTGGTGATTATGGTGGTGGTGTGGAGCTTCAGGGAACTTCCGACGCTTCCTGCAGTTAGCATGGTCCTCCACCTCTACACACACACCCTTCTTCGTCTTTCTCTTCTTCTTTTATATTTCTTTCTATAGTAACTACTTCTACTTAAATGATCAGTTGGATTTCCTTCATTTATATCAACGATGGTGATTTCTTCTTCATTCCATGAGTGAATTCCTACGTGATACGTGCAATTGTGGTTTTTATTCGAATGTCCTGTTTCTGCAACTACTACAGTGGCATATTAGAAAATATATGGTCCGTGGAGTTATAGATAACTCAATAGACTTACTTCGTTGATTTAACTATAAAACACGTGTAATAAAGAAATAAGCTACTAACATAACGCATTACCTTAATGTGTATTCATGTAACTCAACGCATATAGTTATACTAACTTAACGAGTTAAACATGTGCATCTCACGTGACATAATAAAGCATTTAAATTCAACATGTGCATAATTCTAACTTAACGAGTTCAAATATTTCGGATACTTACAATCTTAACTATTTGATGCCCAGATGCATTTTAGATAGTTAGCAGATAACTCATTGACAATCCACTTAAGTCATGCATTAAGGTTTTAACACGTGTATTCTAGGAAATAATAAAATATTCGATTAAAACATAACTGTCCGGTACATTAAACATAACTCTCCGAAATAATAGAAAATTTAGATACTTAAGAATTTCACAGCCTGTAATTTACCGACAGTTCAAAAATGTACTTAATTAACATTATTTCCCTGAAATTATGCAGATTCATTCCTTAAAACATATAACAGTGCAATTATAACATAATGGCTTAATTCTCATATGATAAGCTAAATATTATGCAATTAACTATCATTTAACCCTTAATATTATGCACTTTACATTCTAAATATGGGTCAACTTTAACATTTTCTGATAAAAATTCAACCATTCTTGAAAAATTGTATTACTAGAGACCAATTGGAAATTGGGATGAGGATCTATGTTTAAGTGTGTATAATTTTCTGAATAGATCTTGGACTGAAAATACTGTGATATATTTAGGACAGAAAGCATTAATTAACAATATACATGTTATACTTGATGGATATATATATCTAGTCACAAATATATTAGTTGCATTTAGATCTAATTTATACATAGTGAGCATAGATAGTTATGATGATGACTTTATAGAAATATTGCCTATACCTAATGATATAGCTGAACCACCATCTATAGAACATGATAAAATTCAATTAGGAGTGTGGTATAATGAATATGATGATCCTACTTTATGTTTAGTAAGATGGTGGGATGAATTGATGAAATTTCGAATAAAGATTATGAAAGACTTAAATGAATGGAAGTGGGAAGAGGAATATATTGAAATAGATGTAGAAATAGAAACAACTACATTATCTTGGAACAGGAAATGATCCCTTTCTGCATTTCAATTCATTAATGGTAATACACTTATATTTAGTATTGATAACATAGTGCAAGTTTACAAGTTAAAGAGGAGAACAGACTACATTAAAACGGAATTAATAGCAAGAAGAATTATGCCTAAAAGGTTTGCTTGGACTGACGCGTTCATTCCATTTGTCACTACTTTTCAATCATATTCTTAAATTGTGATTTTGTAATTTTAATGTTGTCTGTATTTTGCATTTATTTTTGAAAGAAAAAAAAATAGAAAGCCAACTTTTAGTTTTTGTTTTATTTATTTTTAGAAAAAAAAACACAAAATATTAATCCAGTTTGTTGGTATCTATTATGGGAAACCAATTGGCTTGCTTGTAAGCCACCAAAGGTATAGGAGTTTGGGTTCCACTCAAGACACTGATTTAACACTTTGTATTTTGTTGTTAAGTTGTTATTTTGTTATATATTTTGCTTTTATTTGCGAATGAAAAGTTTTTTAGAATCAAAAGTTTTTTAGAATCAAAAGTTGGAAGATAATAAAGGAGATACAAAGAACAAGGTATGTAATTGATTGCTTATCCTGAATTTACATTTAAACACAGTTCATGGAGTTATTCATTAACTCAACGAACTTAGTTCGTTGAGTTAGGTGCTAAGTTAACGAAACAATATTTATGTCTGCTAACATTTACTATATTTACTATAAAATCTTTTATATTGAGGACAATGCAAAATATAGGTATGAGGGGGAGGTAATTAGATTAAAATCTAGGTAATCTTGTTAATTAGAGGAATTAGGATTGTGTTGCAAATTTCTATGGAAATTGAAAAAATTTTTTATGAATTTGTTGTAACTAACCAAAATTTCCTATAACTATTCGATAATTGAAATTGTAAACTTTTTTAAGAACTATAATTACTTGAATGTTATATTTAAAATCTTAATTTTAAGAACTATTCTGAAAAGATAAAAGTGTTTTGTGAAAATACAGAAATCTTTTGAATCAAGTATATTTTCTATTATTTATGATTACTGAAGTATGAATCTAAATTAGACTTTTGAAGTTGTTTATTTGAGATACAATTCATTATTCTACTTGTTTTAATCATATTGAGTTAAATTGTGTTTTGATTCGTATGTAATTGAAATTTATTCTGGAAATCATATTGAGAAATTTAGGATAACAGATGTTTGAAAAAAATGATAATATAATTACCACCTATATGATGCTAGTATATTTTGTATGTAATTTACATATGTTTCAAAATATATTTGTAGGTTGGAGAGGAGAAAACAATGTTAAATTAGATTACTGAATTAATACAGAATATCTTTATATTAATATAATCTATGTATTCTGAAGATACAAAATGAAGAATTAGTTCTAGCACTTTAGAAAGACCGACTAGTTAGATCTTAGTAGTTTGCTAAGGGACTAGCAAAAGTTAAGTATGGGGGAAGTATTTAGAAGGAAAAAGTGCATAATATTAACGATTAAATAATAGTTAATTGCATAATATTTAGCTTATCATATAAGAATTAAGTCATTATGTTATAATTACACTATTATATGCCTTAATGAAAGAATCTGCATAATTTTAGGGAATTAGTGTTAATTAAGTACATTTCTACACTATTAGTGAGTTACAAGCTTTAAAATTCTTAAGTATCCAAATTGTCTATTATTTCGGAGAGTTACATTTCATGTACCAGATAGTTATGTTTTAAACACTTAAAGAATATTTTATTATTTCCTAGAGTATACTTGTTGTAACCTTAATACATGACTTAAGTGGATTTTCAGTAAGTTAGGTGCTAACTATCCGAAATGCGTTTGAGCATCGAATTGTTAGGTTTGCAAGTATCTGAAATATCTTTTATCATAAAACTGACTGAGGACACGTGTCGTGATATGGAAACTTAACTTAAGTTATCTTTCAGAAGGTTAGATGCTAACTATTCGAAATGCATATAAGTTTCGGATACTTATAGTTGTAACTATCCGAAATATCTAAACTCATTAAGTTAGAATTATGCACGTGTTGAAATTAAATACTTTATTATGTCATGTGAGCTGCACATGTTTAACTCGTTAAGTTAGCATAACTATATGCCTTGGGTTAGTTGAATATACATTAAGGTAACACGTTGTGTTAGTGTTATAAACATATAAGTTGCTTTATTGCACGTGTTTTATAGTTAAATCAACGAAGAAAGTCTATTGAGTTACACTAACTCCATAGACCAATTATTTTCTAATATGCCACTGTATCAGATGTAGAAATAGAAAATTCGAAGGGAAGCCATGATTGCACATATCATGTAGGAATTAACTTGTGGAATGAAGAAGAAATCACCATCATTGATATGAATGAAGAAAATCCAACTGATCATTTAAGTAGAAGCAGTTACTATTGAAAGAAATATAAAAGAAAAGGAGAAAGATGAAGAAAAGTGTGGAGTCTAGGTGGAGAACCACGCTAACTACAAGAAGCGTCAGAAGTTCCTTGAAGCTCCACAACACCACCAAAATCACCAACTATTGGAGGTTTGTGAGGATACTTTTCGGATGTCAGGTCGATTTTGAGCCAAACACGATGACTAACAACCATTATGATGAGTGATCGCATCATAGGAAGGGAAGTCATTTTCACCAAACACCGACTCATATCTCAGGAGATCGTAAAGCTTTTAGCCTTGGTTTTGGGTTGATGCCAGTATACTGAAGAGGAGATCAACTTACAAGTCTTAGATTGCGATTCTATAGGGAGAGGAGGCAAGATTGTAAGTGATTAAGTTTTCAGTGGTGTAATTGCATCGCATGTAGTGACAAAAGTTCCTACTGTTGATAGAGATTTTTACATTTCACCTTTCACTCATCTTTAGGAACATATCAAAACAAAAATATCAAAAAAAAAAATTAATTATCTGTATTTACATTTAGTATTAAAGTATTGTATTGTTTGTTTTGTATAGTGATTAATGTTATCATTGTCAATAATGTGAATGTTTTATGTTTATTTGATTCAGAAAATAGAAAATAGTTTTATTGTTTACTGAAATTGATTCGTACAAAATACTAAAAATCTTAATTATTATTGTTTGGAATATCTAAATGTTAATGTTGTTTAATGACAAATCTCATATTAACTAACATTAAAAAGCTTAATTGATGTTATACACATTCTGTGGAATCACCCAATGGATGACCTAATTCCTCTGTGAATAGTAATATTTAACTAGAAAGGTAGGCTCGTGGAGTTAACTTAAGTTTACGAGGTTAGTCCATTGAGTTAATCGTAACTCTACGAACTAAGTCTGTTGAGTTTGTAGGATCTTCTGTATCACAAGAGGGGGGGTGAATTGTGTCTTTAGTAATTAAATACTAGCAGGTAAAACAAGAGCACAAAACACTCGTAAATGAAATTCTATTCTTTTATTTCAAGACAGAATTTACAATATCTTTTCAACTCAATTCCCTTCTTGACGGTTTTGATACAGTAATGTTCGATATACAATTCAAATGGGAAAACAAAGCTCTTATTCAAAACTAATTTTGAATTGTATAAAACCTAATCTTTATGCACACAGCTTCTTTCTTTCTCTTTACTCAACTTCTGTATCTCTTCTTCTCTAGTTATTGAATTTTCAGACTTCTTGCGTTCGCAGCTCCTTTTCTGAAATTGCTAGGAATTTCAAACTTCTTCTGATGTTGGAGAATTTTTCAGAATATGAATATTTAAACTTAACTTTTCAGTGAGGGATCCAAATTGAATATTCAGACTTGGTTTTTGAGATTGGGATCCCTTGTTGTAATGTAGCTCGTACTCTCTATTTGTAGTCAAACTTTATTGTCTTTCACATTCAGCATGTTCATCCACTTAATCCACAATCCATAATCCATAATCCACGTACTAATTTTTTCTTTAATCCAAATTACTATCTTTTTGAGTTTCCACTTTCTCCACAATCATTTTGAATTTCTATGATCTCCACTCGTAGATATATCGAGACTTTTATCTTCCTGGAGTCTTGTAGAATATCTTCTAAGTCTTCAATTTAGTCAAACACTTATCCTTTAAGTCTTGTAAAAACTCGAACACTTATCTGTAACTCTTCGAGTTTTTGCACCTACAAAACACGTGACTAAACAAGGAAACTTATCTATTCGTTAGTCCTTTTATAAAACTCGAACAGTTATCTAACTATTCGATTTTTCATTACCGAATGCACATGGAAAACACGTGACAACTTAAAACATTAAAAACACATGTGCAGATAACTTAACTATATGAGTTTTTAACATAATGTATTCGACAAAAATGAAACGTTAACTATCCGAAAGTTTAACTATTGCAATTCTAACTCTTCGAAAATCTTTAATTTATCCGACATAAAAATGAAACTTTCCGATAATCTGTTAACTAGTATACTTAGAGAAATATACTTAGAGAATATTATGTAGACTTATTTAAAAATGTTAATAAAACATATATCATCAAAATTAAATACCTAACAATCTCCCCCTTTTTGATGATGTCAAAACCTAATAAGTCACATAATTTATATACTAGTTGTAGGATCATCTGTATCACAAGAGGGGGGGTGAATTGTGTCTTTAGTAATTAAATACTAGCAGATAAAACAAGAGCACAAAACACTCGTAAATGAAATTCTATTCTTTTATTTCAAGACAGAATTTACAATATCTTTTCAACTCAATTCCCTTCTTGACGGTTTTGATATAGTAATGTTCAATATACAATTCAAATAGGAAAATAAAACTCTTATTCAAAACTAATTTTGAATTGTATAAAACCTGATCTTTATGCACGCAGCTTCTTTGTTTCTCTTTACTTAGCTTCTGTATCTCTTCTTCTCTAGTTGTCAAATTTCCAGACTTCTTGCGTTTGCAGCTCCTTTTCTGAAATTGCTAGGAATTTCGAACTTCTTCTGATGTTGGAGAATTTTTCAGAATATGAATATTCAAACTTAACTTTCAGTAAGAGATCCAGATTGAATATTCAGACTTGGTTTTTGAGATTGGGATCCTTTGTTGTAATGTAGCTCGTACTCTCTATTTGTCATCGAACTCTATTGTCTTTCACGTTCAACATGTTCATCCACTTAATCCACAATCCATAATCCACGTACTAATTTTTTCTTTAATCCAAATTACTATCTTCTTGAGTTTCCACTTTCTCCACAATCATTTTGAATTTCCACGATCTCCACTCGTAGATATATCGAGACTTTTATCTTCTTGGAGTCTTATAGAATATCTTCTAAGTCTTCGATTTAGTCGAACACTTATCCTTTAAGTCCTGTAAAAACTCGAACACTTATCTGTAACTCTTCGAGTTTTTGCACCTGCAAAACACATGACTAAACAAGGAAACTTATCTATTTGTTAGTCCTTTTATAAAACTTGAACAGTTATCTATCCATGCGTATAAAAACTCGAACAGTTATCTAACTATTCGATTTTTCATTACCGAACGCACATGGAAAATACGTGACAACTTAAAACATTAAAAACACACGTGTAGATAACTTAACTATACGAGTTTTTAATATAAAGTATTCGACAAAAATGAAACATTAACTATCCGAAAGTTTAACGATTGCAAATCTAATCTAACTCTTCGGAAATCTTTAATTTATCCGACATAAAAATGAAACTTTCTGATAATCTATTAACTAGTATACTTAGAGAAATATACTTAGAGAATATTATGTAGACTTATTTAAAAACCTTAATAAAGCATATATCATCAAAATTAAATACCTAACAGAGTTAACTGTAACTCAACGAAGTGCTTAACTGAACACATATATACTCCAATATAAAAATCGAAATAGTACACAATTCTTACTCAATCTCTATGGGATCAACCTATACTTGCACACATATATAATATACACTGTGCAATTGCAATTAAAAATACAAATTGGACTTAATATCTAATTTGTGCGAAATATTGTTTGCTTACTTATAAAAGAATTTATTAATATAAGCATAAAAACAAATCAAACAACCCAAACAAGTTTTTTGGCACCATTGTTGGGGAAACAATCAAGTTTTTTGGCATCGCTGAATAGACAAGTTTTCTAATTTAACTTTTCACACCAAACAACTTCATTCCTAAATTCTTCTAACTCAATCAATTACATTTTTCTATTTTCAGCAGCTTGGTTTAAATTAGTGTTTAGAGTTTTTAATGCCCAACAAGCTTTATGTTCAATTTCAGTTGGTAAATGGCAACTTTTTTCATAAACTATCCTAAAAGGTAACATACCTAAGCTTGTTTTATAAGCAGTTCTATAAGCTCAAAGTGCATCTATTAATCTATCAGCCCAATCTTTCCTAGTAAGATTTACTACTTTTTCTAAGATTAACTTAATTTGTTTGTTTGCACTTTCTACTTGTCCACTTGTTTGCTTGCGGATGATATGATGTTGCTATTTTGTGATTTACTCCATATTTCTTCATTAAGGCTTCAAAACTTCTATTATAGAAATGAACTCCTCTATCACTAATAATAGCTTTAGGTATTCCAAATCTAGTAATTATATTAGTTTTGATAAAATGTATTACCACTTTATTGTCATTAGTTTTTGTAGGAATAACTTCTATCCATTTAGATACATAATTCACCCCCAACAATATATAATTAAATTGATTAGACATAGGAAATGGACCTATAAAATCTATTCCCCACACATCAAAGATTTCAACTTCAACAATAGGATTTAGAGACATCATATTCCTCTTTGATATCCGTCCTACTTGTTGACATCTTAAACAACTTAAGCAGTATTTATGAGCATCTTTGAATAGTGTTGGTCAATGAAAACCACATTGCAGAATTTTAGCAGTAGTTTTCCCTGAACTAAAATGTCCTCCACATGCTCGATCATGGTAGAAAGATAATATATTCTGATATTCAGTTTCTGGAACACACCTCCTTAAAACCAGATCAAGACATTTCTTAAATAAGTATGGGTCTTTGTTTGGGGTTGTTAAGTTAAATCTTAAACTTGTTTAATTTGTTTTTATGCTTATATCAATAATTATTTTAGAAGTAAACAAACAACCTTTCACACAAATTAGATATTAATTCCAATTTGTATTTTTAATTGCAAGTGCACAGTGTATATTGTATTTGTGTGCAAGTACAAGTCGATCCCATAGAGATTGAGTAAGAATTGTGTACTGTTTCGATTTTTATATTGGAGTTTATATGTGTTCAGTTAAGCACTCCATTGAGTTATAGTTAACACAACGGACTTAGTTCGTGGAGTTATGGTTAACTCAACGGACTAACCTCATGGACTTAAGTTAACTCCACAAGCCTATTTTTCTAGTTAAATACTGCTATTTATAAAGGAATTTGGCCAACCATTGGGTGGTTCCACAGAATGTAAATAACATCAATTAAGCTCTTTAATGTTAGTTAATATTAGATTTATCATTAAGCAACACTAACATTCAGATATTTCAAACAGTAACCATTAAAATCTTTAAGTATCTGGAATGAATCAATTTCAGTAAACAATAAAACTATTTTCTATTTTCTGAATCAAACAAACGTAAAACATTCACAATATTGACAATGATAACATTAATCACGATACAAAACAGACAATACAACACTTTAATACTAAATGTAAACACAGATAATTGGTTGTTTTTGGTATTTTTGTTTTAATATGTTCCTAAAGATGAGCGAAAGGTGAAATGTAAAAATCTCTATCGATTGTAAAAACTTCTGTCACTACATGCGACGTGATTACACCACTAAAAACTTAATCACTTACAATCTTGCCTCCTCTCCCTATGGAATCACGAATCAAGAATTGTAAGATGACCTCCTCTTCAGCATACTGGTATCAACCTGAAACCAAGGCTAGAAGCTTTACGATCTCCTGAGATATAAGTCGGTGCTTGGTGAAAATGGCTTCCCTTCTTGCAACGTGATCACTCTTCACAGTGGTTGTTAGTCACCGTGTTTGGCTTGGAATCAACCCAACATCAGGAAAGTATCCTCACAAACCTCTGATGGTTGGTGATTTTAGTGATGGTGTGGAGCTTTAGGGAACTTCCGACACTTCTTGTAGTTAGCATGGTTCTCCACCTCTACACACACACTTTCTTCGTCTTTTTCCTCTTCTTTTATATTTCTTTCTATAGTAACTACTTCTACTTAGATGCTCGGTTGGATTTCCTTCATTCATATCAACGATGGTGATTTCTTCTTCTTTCCACGAGTGAATTCCTACGTGATACGTGCAATTATGGTTTTCCTTCGAATTTCCTATTTCTACAACTACTACAGTGGCATATTAGAAAATAAATGGTCCATGGAGTTACATAAAACTCAACAGACTTACTTCGTTGATTTAACTATAAAACACGTGCAACAAAGAAATAACTTATAAGCTTACTAACACAATGTGTTACCTTAGTGTATATTCAATTAACTCAACGCATATAGTTATGCTAACTTAACGAGTTATACAGGTGTAGTTCACGAGATATACTAAAGCATTTAATTTTAACACGTGCATAATTCTAACTTAACGAGTTCAGATATTTCGAATACTTATGAACCTAACTATCCGATGCTTAGATGTATTTTGGGTAGTTACCAGATAACTTACCGAACATTCACTTAAGTCATGCATTAAGGTTATTGTTAGAACCTGAGTATTTTGATAATGCAAAACCTATGTGAGGAAACATATTGTATTTCACAATTAAGTCAGTGTAGCATTAGATCAGAAGGCAGATAGATCAAATCCCAAGTAGACGAACAGATGGAGAAGGTTCCAGATGATACTACTTTCAAGTTACAGGAAAATCGGGCAGTTACAGGTCCATGTATCTGAAGAGTAAAACAGTAGCAAGTCCATCGGACAGTTAGAAGGATAACTATCCGATTTTACAAAGCCTTCGGAGAGTTAAATGATCGGACAGTTAAGAAGAATTGAATGATCGGATAGTTAAGGAGATAACTACCTAGAAGCTTAAAGGACTTTTCGGAGAGTTACAGGTATAACTATCCAAAAGTTAAGTCATTCAATTAATCACGTGTAGAAAAACAGAACAGAAGCTTAAAGGACTTGTTGGAGAGTTAGATAACTATCCGAGTTTTCTTTTCGTAGAGTTAGATAACTATTCAAGTTTTTTGGTGAGTTACAGGTATAACTATCTGAAACTTAAGTTATTCTTTTATGCATGTGCAGATTTGAAGGGACAGCTGTCGAAGACTTAAATGAAAGTTCGAAGAGTTACAGTAGTTAACTATCCGAAAGTCAGGAGCTCTTTTTGGTAAGTTAATTACAAAACTCCGAACACTTGACATTACACATGAGCAACTTAAAATCCCCACGTGACTTAGATAACAGAATATGAGTGATGAATCGGTAAGTTATGGATGCTTTTCTGTAAGTTACTTTTATAACCATCCGAAAGCCTGAGATTTTTGGAAGGTTACTTATTGATATCAGATAGAACGGTAACTTACCATATTTAGGTCCGATTATTTACCAAGTACAGCAGAATACATCGGTTGAAAGAAAAATATGATCGTTATACCTTTGGTATAAATATGAGGAGTTTAAGAGAGGAATAGATATAGAGAACGTATATACCACATACAGTGAGCTACACTCTAATTCCAATTACACTGAAGTCTGCAAACAATGAAGCATATTCTAAAGATCTACTGTAGAAAAAGCTCTATGCGCCAAAACTCTGATTGAAAGACTTAAGCTGTTGGTTCGTGGCTTCAACCTGAAAGCTACGTTCAGTTGTTGGTTTGAGTTTCGACCTGAAAACTCTAGAGGTTGGTTTACTGAAGTTTATACTTGAAAACTTCTGTGTTATTGGTTCTTGCTTTGACCTGAAAGCAAGTGTGTAAGTGTTGAAACACTTAGTGAAGCCCAAGTGAATCTTGGAGGTGGACTAGCCAAGTTGGTGAACCACCTAAAACTTGCTGTGTGTTATCTTTCTTTACTGCTTTGCATTCGTTTAGTTTCATCTCATTTCATTTCTGTTGAATCATTTGATTCAACATTCAAAAGAATATAAAAAATTACACACATTCACCATTCACCCCCCCTCTGGTGAGTCTACTGATCCTAACAATTGGTATCAGAGCTTGGTTAATCCTTCATATGATTTAACCATCTGGATTTATGGCTCAATTTGCTGAGGGACAAAACATCCACAAACCTCCTCTATTCGATGGTTCCAATTATAACTATTGGAAGTATAGAATGGAGTGCTTCCTTAGGAGTTCAGATGTTTAACTTTGGAAGATTATTGTTCTTGGAACTACACTTCCAACCAGTGATGTTATGAACTAGTCTGAGGAGGATGAGAAAATCATCTAGTTGGATGCTAGAGGGCTGAATGCCATTTATTGTGCACTAACTACTGATCAATATAATAAAGTATCTGCATGTAAGTCTGCTCATGAGGCTTAAAAAATCCTTCAAGTTACTCATGAAAGTACAAGCCAAGTTAAGGATACAAAAATCAGTATTCTTTTGAGAAAATTAGAACTATTTAAAATGAATGATAATGAAAACATAACTGAAATGTTTTCTAGATTTACTGAAATCATTAACAATCTAAAAGGCTTGGGAAATGAGTTCTCTTCACGTGAACAGGTACAAAAGATCTTGAGGAGCTTAACTGTTGAGTGGAAACAGAAGTCCACATCTATTCAAGATTCCAAGGATCTTAACAATTACACAGTTGAAGAACTGTTGGGCAATCTTTTGGCCCACGAAGATCAGATGAAGGACTGGAAAGAGCAAGAAGGAGCTGTTGAAAAGAAAGCTGAAAAGAAAAAGGAAATAGCATTTCCATCTACAGAAGAAGCTCCAAGCTCAGATGATGATGAGATCATGTTGCTGGCAAGGAACTTCAGAAAGTTCATGAAGAAAAAGAATAAGCCCAACTACTCTAAAAGAACTGTTCCTACATGTTTCAAATGTAAAAGGCAAGGGCACATACAGACCTTCTGTCCATTTCAGACAGAAGAGGATCAAGGAGATAAGAAGAAGAGATTGAAGGACAAAAAGAAGATGGCTCTCAAAGCTACGTGGGATGACAGTAGCACTTCAAGCTGTTCATCAGATTCTAAGGATGAAGTTGTAGCCAACGTGTGTTTTGTAGCACAAGAGGTATGCTCTTCTTCCTCTAGTTCAGAAAATGAGCATGATGATTTAGACATAAACAGTCTTCTATCTACTTTAGATAATTTATATGTGAAGTGTAGAGAATTTAAGAAAGAAATTAAAAGGTTAAATCATTGCTTAGAAAATTCATTTGTTGAATTAGAATCAACTATAGTTGAAAATAGAAATTTGAAATCAAATTTAGATAAGTATAGTTGTGTTAAGTGTGAATTAAAAGAAGAAAATAAAAATCTATTAACCACTATATCAGATTTGAAAGATACCATATGTAAATTTACTCAAGGTAAAAAATGATTAAATAAAATAATAGGATCTCAATGATCTAATGGGAATAAATATGGCCTAGGATATGCTACACCATAGGAAATACCTTATTGTGGTGGAGTGATTCGATCTTATAGAGATGGCACCACTATGTTTGCCATCAAACGAAGATCAAGTCATATGTGGCTGCCAAGAGGCAATAGATTTAATGTTTTAAGGACTAACTCTATTGGACCCAAGAAGATTTGGGTACCAAAAGCTTTAATTTCAGTATGATTTGCGGGGTGACAAGGAGTTTTAAGTACGTTCAACTAAATGGATCGTGGATAGTAGATACTTAAAGCACATGACAGGTAAGAAAAGTTTTCTTGACTTTGTTAAAAACTTAAGTTCAGGATCTGTTAAGTTTGGAAATAATGAAAAGTGTAAAATAACTGCAATAGGAAATATTACATCTGAAAATGGTATAATTGAGAATGTCTTGCATGTAAATGGATTAAAACAAAATTTGTTAAGTGTAGGACAATTATGTGATAAAGGTTATACTGTTTCTTTTAATGCTGAAAATTGCTACATTATTGATCTAGCCACAAATGATACAAAATTTACTGGTAATAGAAATTGCTCAATATATACATTAAACTTTCCATGTGAAAATTCTGCAAGCAATTCCTGTTTGGTAGCAACTGGTGAAGATGATTGGGTGTGGCATAGAAGACTTGGTCACATCAGTATGAAGAATATCAGAAAGCTTTCCACGGGTGATCTTGTTAGGGGTCTGCCTAAACTCACTTTTAAGAAAGATAGAGTGTGCAGTGAGTGTATGCTAGGGAAGCAGAAGAGAACTGCTCTTCACAGCAAAAATGTTATTGCCACCAAAAGGCCATTGGAACTGCTACATCTAGATTTGTTTGGTCCTTCTCAAGTATCAAGTCTTGGGAGTCAAAAATATACCTTTGTTATTGTTGATGATTTCTCCAGATTAACTTGGGTAATATTTTTGACACATAAAAATGAGCCTTGCAATGAGTTCAGGAATTTTTGCATAAGAGTTTAGAATCAAAAGGAACTAACAGTGAAGAAAATTAGAAGTAATCATGGAGGAGAATTTGAAAACTATGAATTTGAAAACCTTTGCAATTCATTTGGAATTCTGCATGAATTCTCCTGTCCTAGAACTCATACTCAAAATAGAGTTGTGGAAAGGAAAAATAGGACATTACAAGAAATGACTAGAACTATGTTAAATGCCACGGATCTACCTAAATTTCTTTGGGCAAAAACTGTAGGAACAACTTGTCACATTTCCAACAGAACTCACATTAGATCCATGTTAAATAAGACACCTTTTGAAATTTGGTTTGATAAAACTCCAAATATTGGCTATTTTAAGACATTTGGATGCAAATGTTTTGTCTTAAATACAGGAAATGCTAAAGACAAGTTTGATGCAAAGTCTAAACCTGGCATACTTGTTGGTTACTCCTCTAGAAGCAAAGCTTACAGAGTACATTTTGCTGAAGATAGAAGAGTGGAGGAAAGTATAAATGTTCAGTTTGATGAAGATCTGATCTAGAATTTCAAAAAGTTGAAGATTAAAAATGATAGTGAAAATGAAGACTTTGAAGATGATAACTGCAAGCAGAAACTCAATTCACAAGTGTCAGACCAGAATCTCAACAATAGATATCAGAATCATAACAATTGGAAGTTTAGATCTGATCATCCTGAGAAACAAATTATTGGAAATATATCTAAAGGGGTACAAACTAGAAGCAAAGCACAAGATATCTTCAATTTTTATGCATTTGTGTTAGAAATAGAGCCAAAATTAGTAGATGAAGCATGTAAGGATACCTACTGGACAATGGCTATGCAGGAAGAATTAAATTAGTTCCAAAAAAATAATGTTTGGGAACTAGTAGAAAAACCTATAGGAAAATCCATCATTGGAACTAAATGGATTTTCAAAAACAAATTAGATGAAGAAGGTAACATTCTCAGAAATAAAGCTCAATTAGTTGCACAAAGTTACAATCAGCAGGAAGGTATTGACTATGAAGAAATTTTTGCTCCTGTAGCCAGGATTGAAGCTATTAGAATGTTGCTTGCTTTTGCAAGTAGTATGAAGATAAGATTGTTTCAGATGGATGTGAAAAGTGCCTTCTTAAATGGAGAAATTCAGGAAGAAGTGTTTGTTAAACAACCTCCTGGATTTGAAGATGAATTCAAGCCAGATCATGTCTATAAATTAAGAAAGGCTCTATATGGTCTGAAACAGGCACCTAGAGCTTGGTATGAGAAATTGAAAAAGTTTTTAACTAAAAACAATTTTTCTATAGGCAAAGTGGACAGCACTTTGTTTATCAAAACTTTTGATGCACATATTTTGATTGTACAGATATATGTTGATGATATAGTCTTTGGAGCCACTTTAGAAGATCTCTGTCATGAATTTCAGAATTTGATGAAAAATAAATTCGAAATGAGCATGATGGGAGAATTGAAGTTTTTCTTGGGATTACAAATTCATCAAGTGCATAATGGCATTTTTGTCAACCAAGAAAAATACTGCAAAGAGATGTTGAAGAAATTTGGTTATGAAAACATCAAACCTGCAAATACTCCAATGAGTTCAAGCATTAAATTGGAAATGGATGATTAAAGTGTTGTAGTAGATCAAAAGCAATATAGAGGTATGATTGGATCCCTGCTATACCTTTCAGCTAGTAGGCCAGATATTATGTTTAGTGTATGCTTGTGTGCTAGATTTCAAGTATCACCAAAGGAATCGCACTTGAAATCAGTGAAAAGGATTTTCAGATATCTACAAGGAACAAAAGATTTTGGACTATTCTACTCAGCTGATAGTAATTTGTTTTTAACATGCTATAGTGATGCAGATTATGCAGGCAGCAGATTTGATAGAAAAAGCACTAGTGGTACTTGTCAATTACTTGGAAATTCTTTAATCTCCTAGTTCAGTAGGAAACAAAATTGCATAGCTTTATCTACTACTGAAGCCAAATGTATTACAGCAGGATTGTGTTGTGCTCAAATCCTTTGGATGCAGCAAACTCTAGCAGATTACAGACTGAAAAATCATAATTCAATCATTTTTTGTGATAACAGTAGTGCAATCAGTCTATCTAAGAATATAGTACTTCATTCCAAAGCCAAGCATATCGAGATCAAACATCACTTTCTAAGAGATCATGTGGAAAAAGGGAACATCTCACTTAAGTTTGTGCCAACAGAAAATCAACTTACAGATATTTTCACCAAACCTTTAAATGAATCAATTTTTAATCATATTAGAAGAAATCTAGGCATATGTTCTTTACAAGATCTTTAAATAATTTTTCTTCATCAAGCTCACCATATGGGAGCTTGTTTTCTGCTAACTTCTACTCGTGTAGGATATATTCAATATTAGTTTTGTTGTCCTCACCTTTTTATATAATGACAAAAAGGGGGAGAAGAATTTGGAAATTAGTGAAGTATATGGTCACTTACAATATTTCCAGCAAGAATTGAAAGAGAATTATTAAAAGGTGAAGAAAAACTCAGCACACAGATAGGGGGAGAAGAAAACACAAAGTCAAGGGGAGGAATCCCTCCACGTCAGTATTGTCTTGATAAAATCCTGTTCTATTTAGTTCTCTGTGTGACTGAATGTATAGGAATACACTAGGGAGTGAAATACATGTAAATATTTGTAAAGATTTTTGTCATTATCAAAAAGGGGGAGATTGTTAGAACCCAAGTATTTTGATAATGCAAAACCTATGTGAGGAAACATATTGTATTTCACAGTTAAGTCAGTGCAGCGTTAGATCGAAGGCAGATAGATCAAATCCCAAGTAGACGAACAGATGGAGAAGGTTCCAGATGATACTACTTTCAAGTTACAAGAAAATCAGATAGTTACAGGTCCATGTATCCGAAGAGTAAAACAATAGCAAGTCCATCAGACAATTAGAAGGATAATTATCCGATTTTACAAAGCCTTCGAAGAGTTAAATGATCAAACAATTAAGAAGAATTGAATGATCAGATAGTTAAGGAGATAACTATCCGAAAGCTTAAAGGACTTTTCAGAGAGTTACAGGTATAACTATCCGAAAGTTAAGTCATTCAATTAATCACGTGTAGAAAAATAGAATGGAAGCTTAAAGGACTTGTCGGAGAGTTAGATAACTATCCGAGTTTTCTTTTCGTAGAGTTAGATAACTATTCGAGTTTTTCGGTGAGTTACAGGTATAACTATCCAAAAGTTAAGTCATTCAATTAATCACGTGTAGAAATATAGAACGGAAGCTTAAAGGACTTGTCGGAGAGTTAGATAACTATCCAAGTTTTCTTTTCAGAGAGTTAGATAACTATTCGAGTTTTTCGGTGAGTTACAGTTTAACTATCCGAAACTTAAGTCAGTGAATTTCCCACGTGCAGAATTCCAATCAGATGCTCAAATGGGTTTTCAGAGAGTTAGAAAGATAACTATCTGAATAATGGGAAAAGTTTCTGTGAGTTACATTCTTAACTATCTGAAACTTAAGTTATTCTTTTATGCACGTGCAGATTTGAAGGGATAGCTGTTGGAGACTTAAATGAAAGTTCGAAGAGTTACAATAGTTAACTATCCGAAAGTCAGGAGCTCTTTTCGGTAAGTTAATTATAAGACTCCGAACACTTGACATTACACGTGAGCAACTTAAAATCCTCACGTGACTCAGATAACAGAATATGAGTGATGAATCGGTAAGTTATGGATACTTTTCGGTAAGTTATTTTTATAACCATCCGAAAGCCTAAGATTTTTGGAAAGTTACTTACTAAACATCAAACAGAATGGTAACTTACCATATTTAGGTCTGATTATTTACTAAGTACAGCAGAATACATCCGTTGAAAGAAAAATATGATCATTATACCTTTGGTATAAATATGAGGAGTTTAAGAGAGGAATAGATACAGAGAACGTATATACCACATACAGTGAGCTACACTCCAATTCCAATTACACTCAAGTCTGCAAATAGTGAAGCATATTCTAAAGATCTACTGCAGAAAAAGCTCTGTGCGCCAAAACTCTAATTGAAAGACTTAAGTTGTTGGTTCGTGGCTTCAACCTGAAAGCTACATTCAGTTGTTGGTTTGAGTTTCGACCTGAAAACTCTAGAGGTTGGTTTACTGAAGTTTATACCTGAAAACTTCTGTGTTGTTGGTTCTTGCTTTGACCTGAAAGCAAGTGTGTAAGTGTTGAAACACTTAGTGAAGCCCAAGTGAATCTTGGGGGTGGACTAGCCAAGTTGGTGAACCACCTAAAACTTGCTGTGTGTTATCTTTCTTTACTACTTTGCATTCGTTTAGTTTCATCTCATTTCATTTCTGTTGAATCATTTGATTCAACATTCAAAAGAATATAAAAAATTACACACATTCACCATTCACCCCTCCTCTGGTGAGTCTAATGATCCTAACAATAACACGTGTACTCCAAGAAATAATAAAATATTCTTTAAGCATTTAAAACATAGTTGTCTGGTACACATAATATAACTCTCCGAAATAATAGGATATTCAAAGACATAAGAATTTCAAAGCGTATAACTTACTAACAGTTCAGAAAAGTACTTAATTAATGTTAATTTCCTGAAATTATGTAGATTCTTCATTAAAGCATATAACAGTGCAATTATAACATAATGGCTTAATTCTCATATGATAAGCTAAATATTATGCAATTAACCATCATTTAACCGTTAATATTATATACTTTTTCATTCTAAACACTTCCCCCATACTTAAATTTTGCTAGTCCCTTAGCAAACTAAGATCTAACTAGTTGGTCTCTCTAAAGTTGCTAGAATTAATTCTTCATTTTGTATCTTCAAAATACATAAATTAGATTACTATATAGATATTCTGTATTTTTCAGTAATATATTTTTAACATTGTTTTCTCCTCTTCAACCTGCAAATATATTTAAAACATATGTAAATTACATACAAAATATATTAGCATCACATAGGTGGTAATTATATTATCATTTTTCTCTTCTTTTGAACATCTATTATCCTGAATTTTCTAATATGATTTCTAGAATAAATTTCAACTACATATGAATCAAAACACAATCCAATTCAATATGATTAAAATAAGTAGAATAATGAATTGTATCTCAAATAAACAACTTCAAAAGTCTATTCTAGATTCATACTTCAATAATCTTAGATAATAGAAAATATACTTGATTCAAAAGAATTTCAAAGCTTGTAACTTACCGACAATTCAGAAATGTACTTAATTAATGTTAATTTCTTGAATTTATGCAGATTCTTCATTAAATCATATAACAGTGCAATTATAACATAATAGCTTAATTCTCATATGATAAGCTAAATATTATGCAATTAACCATCATTTAACTGTTAATATTATGCATCTTTTCATTCTAAACAGTCTTCCCAATAGTAATATTTTACTCTTGAAAAGAACAATTTCTTATCTTGTCTATTCCAATCTTTAGGTGCTAAACTAGTAACAAAGTAATTAATTATGTCTGCATACTAAGGCATTGTGTTTATGGTCATTAATTGTTCATCAAGAAAATTATCCTTAATTTCAATGTTTGATTTTTCTATTTGTAATCTTGATAGATGGTCTGCTACTACATTCTCACATCCTTTTTTATCTTTAATTTCTAAATCAAATTCTTGCAATAACAATATCCAATGGATCAACCTAGGTTTAGTCTCTTTCTTTGATAGTAGGTGTTTTAAAGTTGAATGATCTTTGTATACTATCACTTTAGCTCTAATTAAATATGATCTAAACTTTTCTAAGGCAAACACAACAGCTAATAATTCTTTTTCAGTAGTTGTATAATTAACTTACGCATCATTTAAAGTTTTGCTTGCATAATGAATCACTCTAGTAGATTTTTCTATCTTCGGTCTCAATACTGTTCCTAAAGAAAAATCAGATGCATCGCACATTAATGCAAATGGATCGCTCCAATTAGGTGCTTGTATTATAGGAGTTGAAATTAAGCTAATTTTAAGCTTGAAAAATGCTTCTTTACAATTCTTATCAAAGTTAAATGGAACATCTTTCAATAGATTAGTTAAAAGTTTAGCTATTTTGCTAAAATCTTTAATAAATCTCCTATAAAATCCTACATGTCTTAGAAATGATCTAATATCTTTTATTGATTTAGGTTCTGGTAGATTAGAAATTACTTCTATTTTAGCTCTATCTACTTCCAGCCTTTTCTTTGAAACATGTCCCAAGACTATTCCTTATTTAGCCATGAGGTGACATTTCTCCTAATTTAGAACTAGATTTTTTTACACAACATTTTAATACTCGGTCTAAATTATTTAAACACACTTCATTTGAAGTTTCATATATAGTAAAATCATCCATAAATATTTTAAAAAAATCTTCAATCATTCTAGTGAATATGCCCTACATATACCTTTGAAAGGTAACTAGTGCATTGCATAATCTGAATGGCATCCTCTTAAAAGCATAAGTTCCATTAGGACATGTGAAAGTTGTTTTCTCTTGATCCTCTAATGTTACTAGAACTTGGTTATATCCTGAATACCTGTTTAGGAAACAAAAATATTCTTGCCCTGCTAATTTCTCTAGCATTTGATCTATAAAAGGTAAAGAAAAATGATATTTCCTAGTCACAACATTTAGCTTTCTATAATCTATACACACTCTCCAACCTAATTGAATTCTAGTAGGTATCAAGTCCTGACTTTCATACCTAATAACTCTTAATCCTGATTTCTTGGGGACAACATAGATTGCACTAACCCATGATGTTTAGAATGAAAAAGTGCATAATATTAATGGTTAAATAATGGTTAATTGCATAATATTTAGCTTATCATATGAGAATTAAGTCATTATGTTGTAATTGCACGATTATATGCTTTAATGAAAAAATCTACATAATTTCAGGGAATTAGTGTTAATTAAGTACATTTCTACACTATTAGTGAGTTACAGGCTTTGTAATTCTTAAGTATCTAAATAGTTTGTTATTTCGGAGAGTTACATTTTATGTACCGAACAGTTATGTTTTAAATGCTTAATAGAATGCTTTATTATTTTTTGGAGTACACATGTTGTAAACTTAATTTATGATTTAAAGTGAATTTTTGGTAAGTTAGATGCTAACTATTTGAAATGCGTCTGAGTATCGAATAGTTAAGTTTGCAAGTATCTGAAATATCTTTTTATCATAAAACTTATTGAGGACACGTGTCGTGATCTAAAAACCTGATTTAAGTGTGGTTTTATAGTATTAAGCATGATCTATTTTATTTACATATATTTATATCATGTACAAGTGCAGAGTAACAACTCGTTGAGTTAGTGTTCTTTTTGTTGAAAGATCACGTGCCAACTTGTTGAGTTACAGGTTCAAAGTTATAAAAAGATCACATGAGAACTTGTTGAGTTAGTGAGTAAAAACTGTAAGTTGTTTATCTGAACTCGTTAAGTTAGAATTATGCATGTGTTGAAATTAAATGTTTTATTATGTCACGTGAGTTGCACATGTTTAACTCATTAAGTTAGCATAACTATACGCATTGAGTTACTTGAATATACACTAAGGTAATGCATTGTGTTAAGGTTATAAACTTATAAGTTATTTCTTTATTGCACGTGTTTTATAGTTAAGTCAATGAAGTCTGTTGAGTTACACTAACTCTATAGACCAGTTATTTTCTAACATGCCACTATAGTAGTTGTAGAAACAAGAAATACGAAGGAAAACCATGATTGCACGTATCACGTAGGAATTAACTCGTGGAATGAATAAGAAATTACCATCGTAGATACGAATGAAGGCAATCCAACCAATCATTTAAGTAGAAGCAAGTTACTACTAAAATAAATATAAAAGAAGAGGAGAAAGATGAAGAAAAGTGTGGAGTGTGAGTGGAGAACCGTGCTAACTGTAGGAAGCATCGGAAGTTCCCTAAAGCTCCACAACACCACCAAAATCACCAACCATTTGAGGTCTGTGAGGATACTTTCCAAATGTCAGATTGATTCCGAGCCAAACGTAGTGATTGACAACCACTGTGGGAAGTGATCACGTCGTAGGAAGGGAAGTCATTTTCACTAAGCACCGACTCATATCTTAGGAGATCATAAAGCTTCTAGCCTTGGTTTCAAGTTGATGCCAGTATACTAAAGAGGAGATCAACTTACAAGTCTTGGTTTGCGATTCTATAGGGAGAGGAGGCAAGACTATAAGTGATTAAATTTTCAGTGGTGTAATCACGTCGCATGTAGTGATGGAAGGTTTTACTATCGATAGAGATTTTTACATTTCACCTTTCACTCATCTTCATGAACATATCAAAACAAAAATACCAAAAACAATTAATTATTTGTGTTTACATTTAGTATTAAAGTGTTGTATTGTTTGTTTTGTATCGTGATTAATGTTATTATTGTCAATACTGTGAATGTTTTATGTTTGTTTGATTCAGAAAATAGAAAATAGTTTTATTGTTTACTGAAATTGATTCGTACAGAATACTAAAAATCTTAATGGTTATTGTTTGAAATATCTGAATGTTAGTATTGTTTAATGACAAATCTCATATTAACTAACATTAAAAAGCTTAATTAATGTTATTTACATTCTGTAGAATAGTTCAATGGATGGCCTAATTCCTTTGTAAGTAGTAGTATTTAATTGGAAAGATAGGCTCGTGGAGTTACCTTAAGTCTACGAGGTTAGTCCATTGAGTTAACCGTAACTCCACGAACTAAGTTTGTTGAGTTAATTGTAACTCAACGAAGTGCTTAACTAAACACATATAAACTCTAGTATAAAAATCGAAATACTACATAATTCTTACTCAATCTCTGTGGGATCGACCTGTACTTGCACACAAATACAATATACACTGTGCACTTGTAGTTAAAAATACAAATTGGACTTAATATCTAATATGTGTGAAAAGTTGTTTGTTTACTTTTAAAAGAATTTATTAATATAAGCATAAAAACAAATCAAACAACCCAAACAAGTTTTCTTGCACTATTGTCGGGGAAACAATCAAGTTTTTTGGCATCGCCGAATAGACAAGTTTTCTGATTTAACTTTTCACACCAAATACTTGAGCTATCAGAAATTGAATAAATTATGTCATTATCTAACCATTTCACTATTTCCTTCCTGACTACTTCTTCAAGGTTTGGATTTAATCTCCTTTCAAGAATTCTAACTGGTTTAGCATTCTCTTCTAAATATATGTGGTGATAGCATTGCACTTAACCCTTCTATATCAGCCATGGTCCATCTTATTGCCTCTTTATAAGTTTTTACTTCATCTTTTAATTTAGAAATTTGATCCTCTTTTAAATCTGATGCAATAATAATTGGACATGTTTGTTTTTCTCCCAGAAATATATAGGTTAATTCAGGAGGTAAATGTTTTAAATCTAAATGTTGACCATTAGAAGCTAAAGCTCCTAATCAAACATTTTCATCTTCTATATTAACCTTTTCTTGATCTCCTTCTAAACCTATGCTTTCACTTACTTCTAAAGTTTCAAATCTAATTGCCTATTTAATTCTTCTTGAATCACGTCATCTAGCATATCTCCTTCATTCTCTAAAAAGTCTATAGTATATAAGGACATTTCTTATTGGATTTAAATCTGATCGTTTAGTCAACTCACTATAGCAAGATTTTGAAAAGCTCACCTCTAAACTCATCGAAACTAGAAGTGAGAGAAAGAGGAAGAAAGAACAATGAAAATACAGGATTTACGTGGTTTTGATTGTCCTAAGCCAAATTTATAAGACACCGTAGGGGTACTAGTTAGTTTGTCTAACTTAGTTTGACTTAAATTCCATTTCTCAATGGTACAATTTAAATCTAGCTCTCTCAGTTTTAATTTATCTATCTCTAATTCAAGTTCATTTATATTATTTCTCAACATTTCATTTTCAGATTCTATCTTTAATTTTTCAGCATTTATATTCTGTATTTGTTCATGCAAGATACATTCATTAAATCTAATTTTTTGCAAATCTCTAGCATGATTGTCATTATCACATTTAAACTTTTCTAAAGTAGTAGACAGGAAACAATTTTCTTCTTCCATAATAGATGAAGATTTTCTAATATTCTTATTTTCCAGTTTACATACTTTAAGTTTTTGTAATAATGCATGATAAGCACATAATAATTCATCAAAGTTGAAATCTGAATGACTTTTAGGATCAGATATTACCTCAGACTCATCTGCCATGAAGCACACATGAGTAACGTCTACTAACTCTTGTTCTCCTTCTGAATGTGAAGATTTTGATGCTAATTCTTCAGATTCAGACTCTTCAGACGTGTCATCCCAAGTGACCTTCAAAGCCTTTTTCTTGTAAAACTTTTTCTGAGTTTTCTGAGCCGTCTTCTTCTGATTTGTCCTACTTTGCTTTTCTTTTTTCCTCATAGGATAGTCTGGAGAAAGATGTCCAGGTTTCTTACAATTGTAACATACATACTTTCTAGATGAAGAATTCTTGTCATTCAATGATTTTGACGTTGAGGGTTTATCATTTTTGTTCCTTTGCTGTTTCCTAGCTTTCCATGCTTTCTTGAATTTCCTAGTCAGCAAAATCAAATCATCGTTAGAATCAGTAGATATATCAGAATCTGAATTAATTTCGTAGGCTATTTCTTTCTTCATTTTTAGTTTGTTGTGACTTAGTGATTCATTTAATTGAACTTCATAAGCTGTTAAGTTACCTATAAGTTTATTCATAGTATAAACCTTTAAATCTCGTGATTCCTCAATTGATGTTACTTTCTGAGACCATTTAGAACTTAGGGATCTAAGAATTTTCCTCACTAAATCCTTCTGTTCAAAATTCTTTCCTAAACATTTTAAAGAGTTTATGATATCAAGAAATCTAGAAAACATCTCAGAAATATTTTCATCTTCATGCATCTTGAAGAGTTCATACTTATGAATCAACATGTTTATTTTAGTCTCTTTAACTTGAGAAGTACCTTCATGTGAAACTTCTAATGCATGCCACACCTCATAAGCAGATTTATATGCCGACTCTTTACTGAACTGTTCATAACTCAATGCATAAAATAAAATATTTAAGCCCTTAGCATTTAGAGTTTCATTTTCTTTTTCAGTAATTGTCCAAGTATTATAAGGAGTAGTTAACAGAGTATATGGTTTAGAAATCATGAACCACAACTTATGATCTATACTTTGAAGAAAAACAGTCATCCTATATTTCCAATATTCAAAATGTATTCCATCAAATAAAGGAGGACGATTAAGATTTTGGCCTTCATATAAACAAAAATTACCATTTCTAGTAGCCATCTTACCTTAGATTTTTCAACCTATTTGATTTTAAATAGTCTAAAAACTTTAAAACAACTTGAGCCTTAAATCAAGAAAGTTAAACGTATGCTTAGATATTAATTTCTATTTAAAAACAAGGAAGGTAGAATAAGCAATGATATTAAATAATTTGGTATCGATTTTATATCAAAGATTATTAACAAAGCTCTGATACCACTTGTAGGATCGTATAGCTACACAAGAGGGGGGTGAATTGTGTATTTTTAATATTTTCTGAAATATAATTGAAACTTTAAAACTTAAAAACAAGTCGAGACATTGTTTTCATAAAATCATTTTTATTCAAGGTTTCAATTACAATATACAATTCAATTCTCCTCAGAAATTGTAGATGCAATTATATCTCGATACCATGTATCATCTAAACAATTTCATAACTACAAATAGAGAAAACTAATTTACGGAATTTAAAACATTTCTCCCTGTTTGAGATCTTTCTTCTTCTTCTTTTTCTTCTTCAGCAATTCTTTAGTGACGAATATCTTGTCTTTCTCTGCTTCACCGAATTTGCTTTCTTTTGATACTTTAAATCTTTAGCGACATAAATAATACCTTTTTTTGCTTCACTGAATTTTCTTCCACTTGATACTTCAAATCTTCAGCGACATAAATCTGACCTTTTCTGCTTCACTGAACTTTATTCCACTTGAGAGATTTTCCCCGAGAAGGTGTTTTTGATCCCTGAAAGAGATTTTTCTTTTGGTGTGTAGGGATAATTTGATCCTTGAAAAGATTTTTCATTTTGTGTGCAAGGATGGCTTGATCAACGAGAATTCTATGCCTTTTATATTGTATCTTCATTTCATGCATATCCTTCACGTATAACCACTACCAGTTTTCCACTTCTCCACGTCTTTTCTTTTTCCTTCATTGAAACACACATGTTCTAACCCATGTTTATATTTCGAATTTTCTTTAATCGTCTGTCCTGGATCTCTGAAAAATTTCCTGCAAAATAAACTTTCTCGTCCAAAGAATTTTCCATCAAGTGTAATACGAAGTCGTTACTTTAATGTTAACTAAACGAGTAACACAAGTATATATATATAACTTAACGTTTCTAACTTAACGAGTTCCTCATGTGCCATTTCACATGACAAGTATTGTAGCTAACTCAATGAACTAAGTCTGTGGTGTTATGCTAACTCAACGAACCAGCTTAACCTTTCTTTCGAAATGTTAAATGATAACTCACCGAAAATAGTTTAAGTTCCGGATAATTACGATTGTAAGTCGCCGAAAAACTCTTTATAACATAAAACTAGTGACACACGTATCAAGACCTGAAAATATGACTTAAGTTATCTTTCGGATAGTTACGACTGTAAGTCTCCGAAAAAGCTTTAACTCATCGATTCAGTCATAAACAAATGTTTTTATAATAAGAATTTTACCACGTGTAGAAAATAACAACTTAAGTTTATAACGCTAACCTAACGCGTTGCCTTAGTGTTCAATATAGCAACTCAACACGTTTAGTTATGTTAACTTAATGAGTTAAACATGTGCACCTCACGTGATACAATACAACATTCGTAACTTATAATTTCACCACATGTATAACACTAACTTAACGAGTTCGTCTCTTCTTTTACTCACTAACTTAACGAGTTATCACGCAACCTATTTTAACCTTTAAGCCTCTAACTTAACGTGTTCTCACGTGACCTCTATATAAACAAAACTCTAACTTAACGAGTTGTCTAAACGTGCACTGTTTATGATACAGAAGATATAACTTTAAAACATATCATGTTTTTCAATAAAAACACACGTTAACTTAACATTTAGTTAAATGAGAAATTAATGCAACGAAATGACTAGTTATTAACTTTAGATCTAATACAGACAAGTATTTATGCCAGTAAGCTTTTTTTGTATTAATTGATGATTTTAATTTCTTTTCACAAGCAATAGTAATTTAGCAAATATGATTATATTCATTCAGCGCACATCATCAAAACAAAATACTCAACATACTAACTTAATGAGTTTGTCTCTTCTTTTACTCACTAACTTAACGAGTTCTCATGTGACCTATTTTAACCTTTAAGCCTCTAACTTAACGAGTTCTCACGTGATCTCTATACAAATAACACTCTAACTTAACGAGTTGTCTAAACGTGCACTGTTCATGATACAGAAGATATAACTTTAAAACATATCATGCTTTTCAATAAAAATACACGTCAACTTAACGTTTAGTTAAATGAGAAATTAATGCAAGAAACGACTAGTTATTAACTTAGTATAATTTCAGATCCAATACAGACAAGTATTTATATCAGTAAGCTTTTTCTATATTAATTGATGTTTTTAATTTCTTTTCACAAGCAATAGTAATTGAGCAAATATGATTACTTTCATTCAGCACACATCATCAAAACAAAATACTCAACAATTTTGTAGCTTAGATCTCCAACTTATTGCAGTACTTCCTATGTAGAAAACATAGCTTGAAGTACTTCTACTTTTATCCAACTCTCTTCTCAAATCAGCATCAAAGTAGCTAATCAATTCAACTAGTCCCTTTTTGAAGTTCAGATCTACATCTAGGGAATATTTGAGATATCTAAGTATCCATAGTACAACAGACCAATGCTCAGCTCCTAGATCTATCATATATCTACTGACCACTCCCACTACATGAGATATATCAAGTGTTGTGCATATCATGGCATACATTAAACTTTCCATTATTGAAGCATATGGTATTCTAGACATTTTTGTCCTTTCTTCTTCAGTCTTAGCTGATTGATCTTTAGACAACTTGAAATGGGGTCCAAGATGGAGTTCAGTTTTCCTCTCATTTGAGATATTAAATCTCCTAAGTACCTTTTAAGTACTTCTTTTGATTTAATCTCAATGTGTCTGCCATTCTATCTTGGATGATTCTCAAACCCAAGATTTGCTTGGCTTCTCCCATATTCTTCATGTCAAATTCTTTTGATAGTTGTCTCTTTAATTGCTTAATTTGTTCCATACTTGAACAAGCAATTAACATATCATATACATAAATCAGTAGAACAATGAAGCAATTATTAAATAGTTTTATGTAGCAGCAATAGTCTATATCGCATCTTTTGAAGCCTAGGGTATAGATAAAGGTATCAAATTTCTTGTACCATTGTCTTGGTGCTTGCTTCAAACCATCTAAACTTTTCATCAATCTACATATTATCTTTCTTTTCTTGCCAGTTATTGCAAATCCTTCTAGCTGCATCATGTAGAGTTCTTCCTACAAATCTCCATGTAGGAATGCTATCTTTACATCCATTTGCTCCAAGAACAAATTTTCTACAGTAGCAATGCTTAAGACTATTCTTATAGTATTCATCTTCACAACTAGAGAGAATACTTCAGTATAGTCTATATCTTGAATTTGCTGAAAACCCTTGACTACAAGTCTGGCTTTATATTTCTTGCTGTCATCTAGTTGTTCCTTCGTCTTGAACACTCACTTGTTTCTTAGGATTTTCTTTCCTTCTGGCAATGAAGTTAGCTCCCAAGTTTTATTCTTCTCTAGGGATTTCATTTCTTCTTTCATTGCTAACTCCCATTTATGTGCATCACTTGCACAGATTGCTTCTTGATATGTTTCAGGTTCACCATCATTCGTTAGCAATAAATAATTAAATGATAGTACATACCTTTCTGGTTGTCTAGAAACCCTTCTAGATCTTCTAAGTTGTCTGGTGACAACTTCATCTTCTTGATCATCTAGATGTTTTTGTTGTTTAGCCTCTAGAAGCTGAATTTCTTCTACAGGTTCTTTCTAAAGTTGTTCAACATCATTATCTAGATTGATCACAATAGTACTTTCAGACTGAAGCTCTGATTGCCTTTCGTCTACACTTTCTCTATGCTTGTACATCTTAGATTCAATAAAGGTGACATCTTTTGCACGAATTATTTTCTTGGTTTCTTCTACCCAAAATCTGTAACCAAAATAATCCTTACCATAGCTAATGAAATAACACTTCTGTGATTTTGAATCCAACTTGTCTCTTTTGTCACTATTCAAGTGGACAAATGACTTAGATCCAAAGACTTTTAAGTGAGCATAGTTGACATCTTTCCCAGTCCACAATTCTTTAGGGTTTTTGAGCCCCATTGGGATAGATAGTCCTCTATTTATTAGATAGATAGCTGTATTGACAACTTCTACCCAGAATGTCTTGGGAAAACCTGCATGTAGCCTCATGCCTATTCATTCAAGGTCATGTTCATCCTTTCAACAACTCCATTTTGTTGTGGAGTTCCAGCTACAATCCTCTACCTTCTAATCCCTTGCTCCTCATAGTAAACTTTGAATTTATGGCTATCATATTCTCCTCCATTATCTAACCTGATGGATTTGATTTTTCTTCCACTCTGATTTTCCACTTCTACCTTCCATTTTTTGAAGACTTGGAAAACTACAAACTTCTGTTTCAAAAAATAAATCTATACCTTCCTGGTATTATCATCAATGAAGGTGATATAATAGAGAGCACCTCCTAAAGAACTAATAGGGGTAGGCCCCTAGACATCCGTGTGAACCAGCTCCAATTTCTGTGACTTTGGATCATGAGGAGTCTTGGCAAAGCTAACTTTCTTTTGCTTTCCCACAATGCAGTCCTCACATATCCCTAAATTGACATTCTTCAACTTAGGGATTTTCCCTTTTGCCACTAAAACCTTCAGTCCATTCTCACTAAGGTGTTCTAGTCTTTTATGCCATAAGTCAATGTCTTCAGTATCACTAACTACTGTAATAGTGTCATCTTGATCTGATGTCAAATATAAGGTACCAGTCCTCTATCCTGAGGCAACGATTCTTGCACCTTTGGTTACCGTCCATTTGCTTGCACCAAAGGCAATCTGGTAACCATCATTATCTAGGGAACTTATGGAAATTAATTGCTTTGCAAGATTAGGAACATATCTGACTTCCTGCAATTTCCATATCCCTTATTTTGTTTTAACGTGTACCTCTCCTTTTCCCAACACATCCAAGCTTGTGTTGTTAGCTAGGTACACTTTCTTCACAGGAATTGCACGATAATTGTGCAACAAATCTTTCCTGTAGGTAGTGTGGAATGAAGCTCCTAAGTCCAGTACCCATGAGTCAATGGAACTATCCACATAGCGTACTAGGGCATCACCTAAATCATAGGAGATAACATTTGCACATGTTCCTTCTGATTCCTTCACTTTACTGTCTTTCTTAGGAGCCTTACACTATGACTTGAAGTGCTCCCATTGATTATAGTTCCAACATTTAATATCTGATCTCACCTTACTAGTACCTCTAGACTTTGACCTTCCATTGGATTTAAATTTTTTTGATTTACTTCTCCCTCTACTTTCAACACTAAGAGCAGAAGTTGAAGCTGACAATTCACTTTTCTTGCGAATGTCCTCACTCAAAATTAAATCCCGGATGCCACTCATTTTGAGCTTTTCATGACCTAATGAACTACTTACACTAGTCACAATAGGAGACCAACATTTTGGTAACGAGGATAATAAAATCAAGGCCTTAACTTCATCATCAAATACTATATCTACTGAATGCAATTGATTCAAAATAGTATTTAACTCATTAGCGTGGCCTGTAATATTTACACTTTCATGCATTTTCAGATTGAATAATCTACGTGTAGGATCATATGGCTACACAAGAGGGGGGTGAATTGTGTATCTTTAATATTTTCTGAAATATAATTGAACCTTTAAATCTCAAAAACAAGTCGAGACATTGTTTTCATAAAATCATTTTTATTCAAGGTTTCAATTACAATATACAATTCAATTCTCCTCAGAAATTGTAGATGCAATTATATTTCGATACCATGTATCATCTAAACAATTTCATAACTACAAATAGAGAAAACTAATTTGCGGAATTTAAAACTTTTCTCCCTGTTTGAGATCTTTCTTCTTCTTCTTTTTCTTCTTCAGCAATTCTTTAGTGACGAATATCTTGTCTTTTCATGCTTCATCGAATTTGCTTTCTTCTGATACTTCAAATCTTCAATGACGAAAATCTTACCCTTTTATGCTTCACTGAACTTTCTTCCACTTGACAGATTTTCCCAAAGAGGTGTTTTTGATCCCTGAAAAAGATTTTTCTTTTGGTGTGCAGGGATGGTTTGATCCTTGAAAAGATTTTTCATTTTGTGTGCAAGGATAAATTGATCAACGAGAATTCTATGCCTTTTATATTGTATCTTCATTTCATGCATATCCTTCACGTTTAACCACAACCAGTTTTCCACTTCTCCACGTCTTTTCTTTTTCCTTCATCGAAACACACACGTTCTAACCCACATTTATATTTCGAATTTCCTTTAATCATTAGTCTTGGATCTCTGAAAAATTTCCTACAAAATAAACTTTCTCGTCCAAAAGTTTTTCATCAGTGTAATAAGAAGTCGTTACTTTAATGTTAACTAAACGAGTAACACAAGTATATATATAACTTAACGTTTCTAACTTAACGAGTTCCTCATGTGCCATTTCACGTGACAAGTACTATAGCTAACTCAACGAACTAAGTCTGTGGTGTTATGCTATCTCAACGAACCATCTCCATTGTGTTATGATAACTCAACGAACCATTTCCGTTGTGTTATGATAACTCAACGAACTAGTAATAAACAAATGTTTTTATAATAAGAATTTTACCACGTGCAAAAATAATAACTTAAGTTTATAACGCTAACCTAACGTGCTACCTTAGTGTTCAATATAGCAACTCAACGCGTTTAGTTATGTTAACTTAGCGAGTTAAACATGTGCACCTCACGTGATACAATACAACATTCATAACTTATAATTTCACCACGTGTATAACACTAACTTAACGTGTTCGTCTCTTCTTTTACTCACTAACTTAATGAGTTATCACGTGACCTATTTTAACCTTTAAGCCTCTAACTTAATGAGTTCTCACGTGACCTCTATACAAACAAAACTCTAACTTAACGAGTTGTCTAAACATGCACTATTCATGATACAGAAGATATAACATTAAAACATATCATGCTTTTCAATAAAAACACACGTTAACTTAACGTTTAGCTAAATGAGAAATTAATGCAACGAAACGACTAGTTATTAACTTCAGATCCAATACAGACAAGTATTTATATCAGTAAGCTTTTTCTGTATTAATTGATGATTTTAATTTCTTTTCACAAGCAATAGTAATTGAGCAAATATAATTATTTTCATTCAACACACATCATCAAAACAAAAATACTCAACAATCTCCCCCTTTTTGATGATGACAAAACCATATTAAATCAATTATGAAATATGTTTAACTCAACAAAGCACCTTCGTTGGGTTAACTTTTAATTCAACAAACTTGTTTGTTGACTTAAGTTCATTTAAGCTTATTCCTATTGTTTGTGTAAATTTTACCTCTCAGAACTAAAACTCTCAGATGTCAATAATTATATAAGTATCAGTTTTCTAATTATCATCTGTCAAATTACAATAACCATTTAAATAGCATCTCCTTTTATAATATATATATGCAATTAAGATCATAATCATCTTTTTATAATATTTCTCCCCCTTTTTGTCATTAATCAAAAAGATAATTACAGAGAATATATATATGTATATAAGAGAATTACAACAACGATTTCTGTAAACAAGAATAATAATTGAACACATTTACAGAAAAATGTATTGTTCAATGAATCAAACAAGTAATATTTATCAACTTTAGATTTAGATTCTCTAAAAGAATTTTCATTGAAACTTACATGGAGGGTTTCTTCAATAGTCCTAGAAGTCTTGTTATATACTCTATAGGCTTTACTTCTAGTAGAGTAACCTACAAAAATTCCTTCATCCAATTTGGCTTGAAATTTATCCTTGTTATCCTTAGTATTAAGAATAAAACACTTGTAGCCAAATGGTTTCATATAGGAAATTTTTGGAACCCTATTAAACATAATTTCAAAAGGAGTTTTATTAACATGAGGTCATAAGTGACTTCTGTTAATAACATAACAAGCTGCATTCACTACTTCAGCCCAAAGATTTTGAGGTAACTTATGTTCATTCAACATAATTCTGGTCATTTCTAGAAGTGATCTATTCTTTCTCTCAACAACACCATTTTGAGATGGTGCTCTTGGAAAAGAAAATATGTGATCAATGTCATGCTCATTACAATAATTATCCATTTGATCATTATCAAATTCTGTACAATGATCACTCCTACGTTTTTGAACAAAGACAATTTGTTCATTTTGAACAAAATTGCAAAACATTTTTAACTTTTCAAAAACTTCTGTCTTAGATGCTAGAAAATATACCCAAGTGTATCTAGAGAAGTCATCCACTAAAACAAATACATACCGTTTACCACCAAGACTCATGATTCTTGTTGGTCCAAATATATCCATATGTATAAGTTCTAAGATTCTCTTGCTTGAAATATCAGTTTTGGATTTAAAAGAGTTTTTGTGAAGTTTACCTAACTCACATGCATCACACATAAAGTTCTTTGAGTATTTAATCTTTGGTAAACCTCTCACTAAATGTTTTCTAGATAGTTTATGTAACAGTTTCATATTTATATGCCCTATCCTTCTATGCCACAGATATGCATCACTAGTTTCAACTAGCAAACATGAATTTAAATCAACTACACTAGAAGGTAAAGATAAAATACATACAGAACCTTTTCTTTTAGCAATAAACTTAATTTCATCTGTATTTTTATCAATAATTTTGCATACATTATCTTCAAACACTACATAATATCCATTCTCAGTTAGTTTTATAACACTCAGCAAATTAAATCCTAGGTTTTCTACATATAGTACATTTGAAATAACACAAGTCAGAGTTATTTGAACATTGCCCATACCTATGATTTTATCTTTGCTTTTGTTTCCAAATGTTACACTTCCTTTCATGGTATTTGTAAAATTTTGTAGTAGACTTTTCTATCCAGTCATGTGACTTGATGCTACACTGTCCAAGATCCATTTTGATGTTGTTTCCTCTTGCAAAAAAAATTAAGAAAAACTTTTTCTTGGTACCCAATGTTGTTGAGGACCAAGTTCATTAAATGCATATTTCTTCTTTTTGTTTAAAAACAATTTAACATTTTCATTTACATTCTTATTAGTTGTAAGTACTATTGACTTATCATTAGTATCATACTTACTTATTGCATTATTGCTCTTATAATCATTCTTTTTGTTTTCAGATGTAGTATAACCAAGACCAAATCGATTTTTATCAGATGTTAATTTATTTTGGTCATGCTCATACATTTCAGTAAGTTCATACCAAGATTTTGTACATGTATTTGAATTTTCAATACATACAAAATCTTTTTTTGCACAAGAATTTTTAGATTTCTCACATGCAGAATGAGTAATTGGTCTAATACCAATGTTTTGAATTACATGCTCAAGTTTCTGAATTTTCAGTTTACTACAATTGTCTGAAATTTTCGAAACATTAGAAACTGAATTTCCAGAACAAAAAACAAGATTTTTAGAAACATTAATAGTCATGTTAGAAGTACATTTAGACAAATCACATTGATTTATATTATTACTATATGATTCATCCCTTGAAATACCTACTTCTACATATTTATTACCTTGTACCATGATAAAAGGAATTTTAGTCTTAGATTTACTTGAACTGCAACTAATAAATCCTTTATTGGCTTGAGATTCAGGATATTCAAGATAATCAAATCCTAAGCCAAATTTATATGACACCGCAGGGGTACTAGTTAGTTTGTCTAACTTAGTTTGACTTAAATTCCATTTCTCAATGGTAGAATTTAAATCTAACTCTCTCATTTTTAATTTATCAATCTCTAATTCGAGATCATTTATATTTTTTCTGAACACTTCATTTTTAGATTCTATCTTTAATTTTTTAGCATTTATATTCTGTATTTGTTCATGCACGACACATTCATTAAATCTAAATTTATGCAAATCTCTAGCATGATTTTCATTATCACATTTAAACTTTTCTAAAGTAGTAGACATGAAACAATTTTCTTCTTCCACAATGGATAAAGAGTTTCTAATATTCTTATTTTCTAGTTTACAAACTTTAAGTTTTTGTAATAATGCATGATAAGCACATAATAATTCATCAAAGTTAAAATATGAATAACTTTCAAGATCAGATATTACCTTAGACTCATCTACCATGAAGCACACATGAGCAACATCTTCTAACTCTGGTTCTCCTTCTGAATGTGAAGATTTTGATAATGATTCCTCAGATTCAGACTCTTCAAACGTGTCATCCAAAGTGACATTCAAAGCCTTTTTCTTGTAAAACTTTTTCTGAGTTTTCTGAGCCGTCTTCTTCTGATTTGTCTTACTATGCTTTTCATTTTTCCTTATGGGGGGGTTTGTGCCTACTCGGATTTTTAACAAAGGAAAGAAATGAAAGTAAAGAAAGTATGTAAGTAGTTTGTGTAGATTTGGAAACTTGAGAATGTTTGTTAACTTTCCCAAATATAAAAGGAAAAATTTTCCTTGATTTTGGAGACTCTCCCCTTTGAAATCAAGGAATCCCCGACCGCCCGAATGCCCTGATTTCGTCTGCTCGAAGCTCGCCAAGTGCGTGATTCCTGTCGACCTTTCGAAGCTCGCTGACCGCTCGAAGGCCGTCGACTGCTCGAAGCTCGCCAACTGCTCGAAAGCTCGCAAACCGCTTGAAGCTCGCCAATTGCTCAAAAGCTCGCGAACTGCTTAAAGCTCGCCGACTGCTCGAAAGCTCCTAGACCGCTCGAAGCTCGCAGACCCCTCGAAGCTCGCTGACTGCTCAAAAGCTCACCGACCGCTCGAATGCCTTGATTTCGTCTACTCGAAGCTCGCCAGTTGCGTGATTCCCGCCGATCGTTCGAAGCTCGTCGACCGCTCGAAGCTCGTCGACTGCTCGAAAGCTCGTGGACCACTTGAAGCTCGCCGACTACTCGAAAGCTCTTGGACCGCTCGAAGGTCGCGGACCATTGGAAGCTCGCCGACCACTCGAAAGCTCGCCGACTGCTCAAAGCTCGACGACCGCTTGAAGCTCACTGACCGCTTGAAGCTCGCAGACCGCTCGAAGCTCGCCGACTGCTCGAAAGCTCACCGACCGCTCCAAGCTTGCCGACCGCTCGAAAGCTCACCGACCGCTTGAAGCTCATCAACCGCTCCAAAGCTCGCCGACTGCTCCAAGCTCGTCGATTGCTCGAAGCTCACCAACCGCTCGAAGGTAATAATTTCATGAATTTTTTGCATAGTTTATTTCTTGCAGCCAGAAGAATACTAACAAATATTATTACCTGTGCATGTCGGCGAGCCACTATTCCTGGTTTACTACGTTCAAAATTTCATTTTTGTCGTTACAAGAACAAATAGGTAGGGACGTACGTTGGAAACTAATAGGGGTAGACGTAGAGCTTTCCGAGCAAACACTCTTATCTTATCTACCAAAATTTAAATTGAGTAACTTTTTATTTCATCCATTCATCACCTCTAATAATTTCTGTTGTTTGCGGTGGAACTTATTTTGTATCAGTCGTCTGAACTTATTTACAAGGTAACATTTGTGACATGTATTTTGTTAATAAGAGTTAGAAGTTCATATCATGTTTATATGGTTAGTGGAGATTAATGAGAAGAGGAAAATTGAGAAAACAAGAAGCAAGATCTTTTGCAAGAACTAAGGTTGTTGAAGATTTAGGATTTTGTTAATATGACTCAATATTTTCTGTTGTGATCAATATGAGTCAATTTGCATTAATGAGGTCCTACATTATTTGGATTTTGCTCTAGACAAGGAGGGACTACGTTGGCCTTGCATTAGCAACAAAGCATGCCTGGACCTAAGCAATCTTAGTGTAGGCTATGTGTTAATTCTTGAATATCTTTTGCTACTGTTCTTACTTCATTTGCTTCCCTTTTCATGATATCCAACTTATTTCTTTAGTTATATTTTGATTACAAATCCAACAAAAAAAAGTATGAAATTCTTATGTATGCCATTTCATGTGTTATGAATGACTAGTAACTTATTTAAGTTATTCATTCTTATCCATTTTTAATGCATATTGTCATTGAATGAATAATAACTTATTTAATTTTTATGTTAATGATTGATGTTGTCATTGTCATCCATATTTCAATGATGTATTTTTCATTTATATATATGTTTTGCAAATTAGATATGGCTACTACAGATAATACAGTACCAAGTAGACAAAGATCTTATACTAATTGGAATGCAAAAGCAGATGCCACATTTTTGGGTATATTAGAAGATGTTTTAAATGAAGGGAATGGAAAAACACATAATGGAAAAGTTAAAGTTGAAACATGGAACAAGTTAATAGAGAAGTACAATAATGACACAAATGCAAGTACCACAAAGAAAAATGTTGACAATCGAATTAAAACATGGCAACAAATGTATCGTAACTACACAAAAATTATGTCTCAAAGTGGTTGGGGATGGAATTACATATAAGGTCATACTGATATTTCAGATGAAGTTTGGAATGAATTTATTAAGGTAATATTTTTGAATGTGTTAATATAATTTGTACGTTCTGTATATACTAACATATTTTTAATCTTGCAGAAACACCCAGATTGTGCCCCCCTCAAAGGTAAACCATGTCCTATTTATGATCAACTGCAATTGTTATTTGAAAGTAATATGGCTACAGGGAATGTCAGTAGAGACCCTAAAACAATTACTCAGAATGAAGGAGACATACCTATGAATGAACCAAATGAAATGACACCTCCACCAAATCATTTTCAATACTTCACACCACCAAGTGATAGTCCAATGGATACAGATGGTACCCAACTTCAATCTCCAATGTCTTCATCAAGAAGGTTCAATGAGGTGAAAAAGGGAAAATGTCCAAGACCACATCTAGAGTCAGCACAACTAATGGCATCTTCATTTAAAGAAGCTACATCTGCTATTATGTCATTATGTGAAAAAGAAGAGGATAAAGTTAAAGCTCGACAAGAATATTATGATAATGTAACAAACATATAGAAAGAACAACTTCAGATCTAGAAAGAAGAACTTCAGATCCAGAAACAACAAGTTAAAGTGCAAGAGCAAATGCTACATTTCAAATGCTACATTTCAAAGTGAAACAAGGAAGTCTTATAGCACAAGCTATAGAAGCATTATTGCAAATTGAAAGTCTTACCAACAGTGAGAAATTCAAAGCAATGACTTTATTGGAAAGAAAAGAACTAGTAGAGCAAATTCTTAGCATCCCAACAGATATGAGGGTAGAATGGATTAAGTATCACAACTTATGAATGTACTTTTCTATTGTTGAGTAATGTTGATGGATGTGATGAACTTTATTATTGTGGTGAATAATGTGTAATGTTGAATTTTAGACAATGATGATGACTATTGATTTTCATATGTGAATGCTTTATTGCTTAATATTTTATATAAATCTTGTTATGTGAAATAAATGTTTTTATTATTGTTGAAGATTCTTATATATTTTTAGGAAAATGTGTACTAATTTCATTACTTCTTGTAGGTAATAATTATCATGAATGGTATGGATGGTTTGGAATTGTTAAAGAATATGCTTGAGGAAGAAGAGGAAGAAGTGGAAAGACGACGAACGTTACTTCTTTCACTATGGAACTTCCTTGCAGGTGTTGCATGTATGTCAAGTACATTGACTAATATTACACATCGCATTTATAGTAGAGAAGGGCATGACTATATTAGAAGGTTATTAGATCCATTATTACCACATCAAGCATATAATTGTCGAAAAATATATAGAATGAGTCAACATGTATTTTTTGACTTCTGTAATTTGTTACGAAGAGAAGGTGGCATGGGAAATACAAGCAATGTTAGTGTCGAAGAGAAGTTTGCAATCTTTCTTGTCACTATTGGTCAAAACCAACGATATGGAGTAACAAGGGAGTGCTTCTCTCGGTCTTCATGGACTGTTAGTACATACTTCAATGAAGTACTTAATGCAATTTTGAACTTGCATAAACAACTTCTTGCAATGCCTCCAACATCAACTCTAAGTAGAATACTGAATGATTCAAATGTGTATCCCTATTTTGAGGTAAATATATATTTTCATATGAAATTGATTTGTATATTATTTTTTTCACATTTTCTTATTCATATGTTAACAGAATTGCATTGGTGCTATTGATGGAACACATATTAAGGCAACTATTTATGGATGACAAACAGCAAGATTTAGAAATAGAAAAGGAGAGTTAAGTCAAAATGTTATGGCCGCATGTAATTTTGATATGGAATTTACATATATTCTTAGTGGCTGGGAAGGATCAGCTTCTGACGCAAGAATCCTTCAAGATGTCGTCACAAGACATCATCCATTCAAGGTTCCACCAGGTATAAAATGACATTATTGAATATATATTTTTTATTTACACTAATTTTTAATTATATACAGGAAAGTTTTACTTGGTTGATGCTGGTTATCCTAATCGACCTGAATTTATTTGTCCATATCAAGGAGTGAGATATCATCTATCTAAATATGAAAATAATAGAGTTCTAGAAAATGTAGTCGAAAACTTCAATTACAGACATTCACAATTAAGATCAATGATTGAGTGATCATTTGGAGTTGTTAAACATCGTTTTGCAATCTTACGACGACATATGCCGTATCCTTATGATACACAAATGAAGATTGTGATGGCTTGCTTCCTATTACATAATTTTATACGTAAAGCTGATAGAGTAGTTTTATTAGAAGATCTAGAAGATGAGTTAGCTGAATTTGATCTAGAAAATGAAGAAATTGGAATTACTGAAGATGAGCTTTCACAGATAGATAGTACATTAGAAATGACACAAGAACGAAGAAAACAAATAGTAGATGAAATGCGTGGCAACATGAAGACTACCATGTGGGATGGACGTGACTTTTAAATTATTTCATATGTAACTTTGTCAAATTGTTATGTTACAATATTTGAATATTTGTATGTTGACAATTTATATTTATGTTGTGAATTTTATTTATATATTGGATGTTAGTTAACAATTTTGAAAAGTAATTGTTTGTGATATGTTATGTTCAAATAGGTAACACACAATACAACTTTTGTTCAATTTGTTCAAATTGATATTATTAATAATTATAAATAAGAATACTTAATATTTTTTCTTAAAATATAAGTTTTCTTTTTCTTTTATTTTTTTTCCGGTCAAACCATTAGACCATCTTCATTGCGATTGGCAAAATTTTCTTCATTTTTATTTTTCTTCGGTTCAACACTCCGACTAATTGAAGTGTTTTTTGTTTTTTCCTTCAGTCAAACCAAAGTCTGAACTTCGGTCTAACCGAAGTTTTTAAGTTTTTTAATTTTTTCCGGTTAGACCAAATTTTTTCCTTCGGTCCGACCGAAGTTTTATAGTTTTTTTACTTTTTTTTCGGTTAGACCGAATTTTTTTCTTCGGTCCGACCGAAGTTTTATAGTTTTTTTACTTTTTTTTCGGTTAGATCGAATTTTTTCCTTCGATCCAACCGAAGTTTTTTATTTTTTTTCAGTTAGATCGAATTTTTTCCTTCAGTCCAACCGAAGTTAAATAATTTTTTTCAGTTTGATCGAGCTTCGGTCCGACCGAATTTTTTTTTCTTTTATTTATTTTTTCAGTCTGACTAACTGAAACTTTTTTATTTTTTTATATTTTTCTTCAGTCAGACCGAAGCTCAGTCTTCGATCGAACATAAGTTTTTCAGTTTTTTATTTTTTTCGATCAAACCAAATCTCAACTTCGGTCCAATTGAAGTTTTTGATTTTTTATATTTATTTTTTTGATTTTAAATTAAAATAAAAAGAAAAAAATTTACAACATTTTTGACAGTCAATTCATCATTCAAACACATTATTTTATTTATAAATACATTTATTAATTTTCAATTGTTAATTTTTTATATTTATTTTTTTAATTTTAAATTAAAATAAAAATAAAAAAATTTACAACATTTTCGATAATCAATTCATCATTCAAACACATTATTTTATTTATAAATACATTTATTAATTTTCAATTATTAATTTTTTATATTTATTTTTTTGATTTTAAATTAAAATAAATAAATAAAATTTACAACGTTTCCGATAATCAATTCATCATTCAAACACATTATTTTATTTATAAATACATTTATTAATTTTCAATTGTTACATCAAGTTATACGTTTAAACAAGTTTGTATTACATTTATTAATTTTTTAACAAGTTTTACTTTAACATTTATTAATTTTGTATACATCAACTTTTATGTTTACATTTATTAATGTATATAAGAGAGGTATCATATTCTATTTTCTATTTTTTATTTTCCATTAGATTTCAACCAGACCCAAATTGGCCCACGGGCCAGCCTAGGCCCGACCTGAATCGACCCACAAACCAGCCCAGCCTGGCCGAATAATATATTTATGTTAGTTAACAATTTCGAAAAGTAATTGGTTGTGATATACTATGTTCAAATAGGTAATACACAATACAACTTTTGTTCAATTTGTTTATGATATTATTAATAAATAAATATTTTTGTTTTTGAAATTTTTTCTTAAAATGTAAGTATTATGATGTGAAGAAATAGAGTAAATTATAATTAATTATTAGAATTCTTGGATTAAAAAAGTATATTTCAATTCTGAACATTCCATCTAGCACAAACCCCACTATGGGAATCTTAACTTTCCTAAGTTTCTGAGACGTGCACAAACAGTCATTCATTTCTCAAGAATCTGGACTTTTTAATTCACATGAATCTGAACTTTCCATTTCCTTCATTTCTGAACTTTCCAACATGCACAAACACCCCCTATAGGACAATCTAGAGAAGGATGTCTAGGTTTCTTACAGTTGTAACATACATACTTTCTAGATGAAGAGTTTTTGTTATTTAGTGATTTTGACGTTTAAGGTTTGTCATCTTTATTCCTTTGCTGGTTCCTAGCTTTCCATGCTTTCTTGAATTTTCTAGTCAGCAAAATCAAATCATTGCTAGAATCAATAGATATATCAGAATCTGAATTAATTTCGAAGGCTATTTCTTTCTTCATTTTTAGTTTGTTTTGACTCAGTGATTCATTTAATTTAACTTCATAAGTAGTTAAGTTTCTTATAAGTTTATTCATGGTATAAACATTTAAATCTCATGATTCCTCAATTGATGTTACTTTCTGAGACCATTTTAAACTTAGGGATCTGAGAATTTTCCTCACCAAGTCCTTATGTTCAAAATTCTTTCCTATGCATTTTAAAGAGTTTATGATATCAAGAAATCTGGAAAACATCTCAGAAATACTTTTGTCTTCATGCATCTTAAAGAGTTCATACTTATGAATCAACATGTTTATCTTAGTCTCTTTAACTTGAGAAGTGCCTTCATGTGAAACTTCTAATGCATGACACACCTCATAAGTAGATTTATATGCCGACACTTTACTAAACTGTTCATAACTCAATACACAAAATAAAATAGTTAAGCCCTTAGCATTCAGAGTTTCATTTTCATTTTCAGTAATTGTCCAAGTATTATAAGGGGTAGATAACAAAGTATATGATTTAGAAATCATAAATCACAACTTATGATCTATACTTTGAATAAAAACCATCATACTATATTTCCAATATTCAAAATGTATTCCATCAAATAAAGGAGGACAATTAAGATTTTGGCCTTCATATAAACAAAAATTACCATTTCCAGTAGCCATCTTACATTAGATTTTTCAACCTATTTGATTTTAAATAGTCTAAAATTTTAAAACAACTTGAGCCTTAAATCAAGAAAGTTAAACGTATGCTCAGTTATTAATTTCTATTTAAAAACAAGGAAGGTAGAATAAGCAATGATATTAAATAAGTTGGTATCGATTTTATATCAAAGATTATTAACAAAGCTCTTATACTACTTGTAGGATCGTATGACTACACAAGAGGGGGGTGAATTGTGTTTTTCAATATTTTCAAATATAATTGAAACTTTAAAACTCAAAAAAAGTCGAGACACTATTTTCATAAAATCATTTTTATTCAAGGTTTCAATTACAATATATAATTCAATTCTCCTCAGAAATTGTAGATGCAATTATATATCGATACCATATTTCATCTATACAATTTCATAACTACAAATAGAGAAAACTAATATACGAAATTTAAAACATTTCTCCTTGTTTGAGATTTTTCTTCTTCTTCTTCTCTTTCTTCTTTAGCAATTCTTCAGTGACGAATATCTTGTCTTTCTCTGCTTCACCGAATTTACTTTCTTCTAATACTTTAAATCTTTAGTGACATAAATCTGACCTTTTTTACTTCACTGAATTTTCTTCCATTTGATACTTCAAATCTTCAGTGACATATATCTTACCTTTTTTTGCTTCATTGAACTTTCTTCCACCTGAGAGTTTTTCCCTGAAGAGGTGTTTTTGATCCTTGAAAAGGTTTTTCTTTTGGTGTACAGGGATAACTGATCAACGAGAATTCTATGCCTTTTATACTGTATCTTCATTTCATGCATATCATCCACGTTTAATCACTATCAGTCTTCAACTTCTTCACGTCTTTTCTTTTTCCTTCATTGAAATACACACGTTCTAACCCACGTTTACATTTCGAATTTTTTTTAATTATCAATCCTAAATCTCTGAAAAATTTCCTACAAAATAAACTTTCTCTTCCAAAATTTTTCATCAAGTATAATAAGAAGTCATTACTTTAATGTTAACTAAACGAGTAATACAAGTATATATATAACTTAACGTTTCTAACTTAATGAGTTCGTCATGTGCCTAACTCACATGACAAGTACTGTAGTTAACTCAACGAACTATCTCCATGGTGTTACGCTAACTCAACGAACTATCTCTGTTGTGTTACAATAACTCAAGGAACCATCTCCATTGTGTTACAGATAACTCAACGAACTAGTAATAAACAAATGTTTTTATAATAAGAATTTTACCACGTGCAAAAATAACAACTTAAGTTTATAACGCTAACCTAATGCGTTGCCTTAGTGTTCAATATAGCAACTCAACGCGTTTAGTTATGTTAACTTAATAAATTAAACATGTGCACCTCACGTGGTATAATATAACATTTGTAACTTATAATTTCACCATGTGTACAACACTAACTTAACGAGTTCGTCTCTTCTTTTACTCACTAACTCAACGAGTTCTCACGTGACCTATTTTAACCTTTAAGCCTCTAACTTAACGAGTTCTCACATGATCTCTATACGAACAAAACTCTAACTTAACAAGTTGTCTAAACATGCACTGTTTATGATATAGAAAATATAACTTTAAAACATATCATGCTTTTCAATAAAAACACACGTTAACTTAACGTTTAGTTAAATGAGAAATTAATGCAACGAAACGACTAGTTATAAACTTAGTATAATTTCAGATCCAATACAAACAAGTATTTATATCAGTAAGCTTTTTCTGTATTAATTGATGTACTTAATTTCCTTTCACAAGCAATAGTAATTGAGCAAATATGATTATTTTTCATTGAGCATACATTATCAAAACAAAATACTCAACACTAGCTGAAACTAGTGATGCATATCTTTGGCATAGAAGGATCAGGCATATAAATATGAAACTGTTACATAAACTGTCTAGAAAAAATTTAGTTAGAGGTTTACAAAAAATTAAATACTCAAAGGATTTCATATGTGATGCATGTGAGTTAGGTAAACTTCATAAAAACTCTTTTAAATCCAAAACAGATATATCAAGCAAGAGAGTCTTAGAACTTGTACATATGGATTCATTTGGACCAACAAGAATTATGAGTCTTGGTGGTAAACAGTATGTGTTTGTTTTAGTAGATGACTTCTCTAGATACACTTGGGTATATTTTCTAGCAACTAAGACAAAAGTTTTTGAAACATTTAAAATGTATTGCAATCTTGTTCAAAATGAACAAAGTGTCTCTGTTTAAAAACTTAGGAGTGATCATGATACTGAATTTGAAAATGATCAAATGGATAATTACTATAGAGATCATCACACTGATCACAAATATTCTTTTCCAAGAGCACCGTCTTAGAATGGTGTTGTTGAGAGAAAGAATCGATTACTTCAGGAAATGGCCAGAACTATGTTAAATGAACATAATTTACCATAAAATTTTTGGGCTAAAGCAGTAAATATAGCTTGTTATATTATTAACAGAAGTCACTTAAGACCTCTTGTTAATAAAACTCCTTTTGAAATTATGTTTGATAGGGTTCCAAAAATTTCCTATATGAAACTATTTAGGTATAAGTGTTTTATTCTTAACACTAAGGATAAAAGGGATAAATTTCAAGCCAAAGCAGATGAAGGATTTTTTGTAAGTTACTCTACTAGAAGTAAAGCCTATAGAGTTTATAATAAAACTTCTAGAACCATTGAAGAAACCCTTCATGTAAGCTTCAATGAAAATTCTTTTAGAAAATGTCAATCTAGAGTTGATAATGATGATATGATCAATTTCCCAAAAGAATTAGAGATCAATAGAGAGATTGAAGATTTATCTGAGAAAATTAAAAATATGAACTTAAATGATCAAACTAATGATGAAAGTGATATCTTCAGATGTTGGTGAGAATATTGAGGAGAAACATAGAAATTGGCGTTATTCTTCATCACATCCCATTACTCAAGTCATTGGTAATATTAATGAGGGAGTTAAAACTAGAGCTTTAGTAAATTTAAATAGTATGTGTATGTTTGTTTCTAGGGTGGAACCAAAAAATATAGAAGAAGCATTATCTGATGAAAATTGGATAGTGGCAATGCAAGAAGAACTAAATCAATTCATCAGAAATGATGTTTGGGAATTAGTCTCTCCACTAGAAAATTAGTCCATAATAGGTACAAAGTGGATCTTTAGAAGCAAAACTAATAAGACTGGTCAAGTTAATAGACTATTTGTACGAGGGTATACATAGGAAGAAAGACTTGATTATGAAAAACATTTGCTCCTGTGGCTAGGTTAGAAAGTATTAGAATATTATTGACCTATGTTTGCTATATGGATTTTAAACTATATCAAATGGATGTTAAGAGTGCATTTCTAAATGGTTTAATTAATGAAGAAGTTTATGTGAAACAACTACCTGGATTTGAAGATATTACAAATCCTGACTATGTGTATAAATTGAAGAAAGCCTTATATGGTTTGAAGCAAGCACCTAGATTGTGGTATGAAAGATTATCTACTTTCTAATAGAACAAGGTTATGTCATGGGAAAAGTAGACCGTACTCTTTTATCAAGAAAGATGATAAAGATCAGATTGTTGTTCAAATACATGTGGATGATATAATCTTTGGAGTAACTTCGGATAAACTGATAAAAATATTTTCTAAAGAGATAACTAGTTAGTTTGAGATGAGTATGATAGGAGAACTTTCATATTTTCTAGGACTTCAAATTAAGCAAATGGATAAAGGTATATTTTTAAATCAGGAAAAATATGCAGTTGAATATTTAGATATATACAAGGAACTAAAAATTTCAGACTGTATTATTCTAAGGATAGTTCAATAGATCTTATAGGATATACTGATGCTGATTATGCAAGATCTAAATCTGATAGAAAAATTACCAATGGCACATGTCAATTATTGGGAAATAATTTGGTGTCATGGTTTAGTAAAAAGCAAAACTGTGTAGCACTTTCAACCACTGAAGCTGAATATGTTGCTACTACAGTGTGTTGCACTCAGATTCTATGGATAAGGCAAACTTTAGAAGACTTTGGATTATCTTATGATAAAACTGAGATTTATTGTGACAGTAGTTCTACAATAAATCTTTCAAAAACCTTGTATTACATTCTAGAGCAAAATATATAAAGGTTAGACATCATTTTCTAAGAGATAACGTAATTAAAGGAAAAATTAAATTAGGATTTGTGTCTTGTAAAAATCAATTAGCTGATATATTTAGAAAACCTCTAGATGAAAATACATTCTGCAACATAAGATTAAATTTAGGTATTTGTAGGCTATGTGATGTGTAAAATGCTTAAACTCCACAAAAGATAAATATTGTTGATGATGTTGTTTTCCTCATAGATATTATATACTTATCATAAATATCTAAGGAATATCTAAACTGCTACATGACATACTATGTATTTACAATAAAATTATTATAGTATCTTATTGATTTTACTTATCTTTCCAAGTTTAATGTTTTTTTTTATTTTTAAGTGGAAATGTCATGAAATACATTTTCCAAGAGATAACGTAATTAAAGGAAAAATTAAAATAGGATTTGTGTCTTGTAAAAATCAATTACCTAATATATTTACAAAACCTCTAAATGAAAATACATTCTACAACATAAGATTAAATTTAGGTATTTGTAGTCTATGTGATGTGTAAAATGCTTAAACTCCACAAAAGATAAATATTGTTGATGATGTTGTTTTCCTCATAGATATTATATACTTATCATAAATATCTAAGTAATATCTAAACTACTACATGACATATTATGTATTTACAATAAAATTATTATAGTATCTTATTGATTTTACTTATCTTTCCAAGTTTAATGTTTTTTTTATTTTTAAGTAGAAATGTCATGAAAAACATTAAATTCCTCTGAAATCCTGAAATTTTGATTAAATGTTTTCTGTGGATCAATGAGAGTGTATATGATCATGCATGAGTTTTACTTGATTGATTAAACTTGTAGAATAATTTATATGTAAATCCTATTAAACTACTACTTAAAAGTATAAGCTTATTGAAATTGATTCATATTTTCAGTAAAATCATAGAAGTAAAAATTGTATGAGATTTGTGTTTTATCGCATCTATATTAATGAAATACATATATATACTGTGCTTAAAATAAAAAGTGCTTACAAAGTGAAAATCTTTGAGAGTTTATTGATCAGTTTAATCATGAGCCTCTTGTACTTGAGCAGATAGGTATGTAAGGATTGTTGTCCTGAAAAAGGATTATTTAAATCTGGCAACCTAAGGTCCTAATCAGATCTGGGATTGTTGACTGAAAGCTCATTACACAGGTACATTAGAAAGTTCTTGTATGATTCAAGTTTTTCAAACTAACTTTTAAAGAAAATTATCAATATTTACTGTTTTGAAAAGATAAAAGTTATTTCATTAATTACGGATATCTTTGAATCGAATATGGTTTCTACCAATATGATTGTTAATTTGTTGAATCAAAATTAGTACTTTTGAAAGTGTTTATTTGAGAGACATTCCTTTATTCTGCTTGAGTTAATCAAATTAAGTTTAAAGTTATGTTTTGATTCATATACGGTTGGAGTTGATTCTGGAAATCATTCTTGATGAATTTAGGATAACGGAAGTTTCTGAAAGGAAAATTTAAAGTATAGTTATAAGTAACACCTACTTTATACAAGTATATTTTGTATGTTATTGAATATATTTGAAGTATATTTGTAGGGGGAGGAATTACAATGTCAAAATTAGATTAATATCATTCAAAATATAGATCTTAGTTAATTTGAGTTTAGTCCTCTTAAGATCTTGATGAAACAATTTAATAGACAAACAAACTATTTTAGGTTCATAAAAAGAATATTAGAATTGTTTACAAGGTTCTCAAGATAATGGTCAGTTAAGTTACTTCTAGCTTGTATGTTGTTTTTGGAAGCTTTCAGTTGAAAATATCTGAATTTTTGTTAAGTATACTAATTAGACGTTATGTTATGTAAGGTAACATGTAAAATTGCCTCTAGACAGCGTTTTACTCGTTAGGTTAGGTAACTCAACGAGTTATGTTTAAATGTTTTGAGTATCTCGATTGAATAAACTTTATTCAATATTCATTTAAAAATGCAAGCCCGACTAATAGACTCGTTAAGTTATTCTATAGAAACCCTATTTAAACACTTATTACATGGGAACTTAGGTTATCTTGTAAACATCTTTCTAAAAATCTTTCCCGCTTGTTCTTGTTACAACTTGCAACAATGTTTTCTGGAAATTGAAGCAAAAAGAGATTGTTTCTATGGAAACAAATATTGTTGAAAAAGAACAATCAGATGAGATTTTATTTCCTAAAGGCAATGTATGTCTAAACATTGTACCTTTCAGTGCATCTGATAAACTCATCAGTTCAAAACACACTGAAAGTAATGATGATGATGAGACTTTATTTTCTTTGTCTAGAAAACTTGAAAAGAAATCAAAGAAACAAATTAGTTCAAGTTTTTCTATAGTTTCAAGTCCTAATGATAAGGAAATTGAACAATCAAAGCATCAGGCAACTGATATTGAACAAGTTATTGCAAATGCACTTGAAAATATTGAGGCAGTAACTAGTTCAGAGGCTAGATTGTCTTGAATAGCAACTATTGAAAAAGATAAGACTCCAAAAGAGCTTAATGTAGATCAGGCTACTTTAGAATCTATAGAACTAGAGTTTGAGAATTCACAGCATGTATTAATGGAAATATCTGTTGTAGAAACTGAAGAATTACAGATAAATACATAGGCTGTTGAATTTTTGGAAAATTTGAACTCTGAATTTTCTATAGAAACTGAACAAATGGATGTAATGGATATTGCAAATGTTCCTCACTCTGTTGAAGTTGAAGAATCAAGCTTACCTGAGCAGCTTCAAGAAAATATTTTGATAGAGGAACACAATGACATTCATTTTGAAGAAGACGTTCCTAAAGATGAATTAAATTCTGAATCAAGGCTTCAGGTATCAACTTCTTTGTATAGAACAATAAACATTCAAGGAAATTCAATTTACTTTAAATCTGAGGAAGCATTATAGAAATACAATAATTTGATTTCATGTCAAATTCTACATGCTCTACCAATAAAGTTTAGAAATTTAATGGAAATAAGAGATTTATTTGAGTTTCAAGGCTTAATGCAATTCTTGCCAGTTGGAACAAAATGAAAGCAATACAAAGAGCTTATTGCAGCTTTTTATAGCAACCTGGTCAAGAATGACAATATATTGACAACTCACATAAATCAATAGGAGTTCACATTATCTCTTGAATTGATTTTTGAAGTTTTAGGATTGAAGAATGAAGGTGTTGTTGTTACTAACAGATTTGACATGGTTAGATAGTTGGAATAGAACATATAGTCTTTATCACATATTCCAAATGTATATTCAGAAATGAGATTAATGGAAAATCTGAATGCAGAGGCAAGGTTTATTGCAAATATTCTACATGTCAATTTATTTCTAAGAGTCGGACATAATCTAGAAGTCAGCAGAAGTTGTTTATATGCAACTTATGGCCTCCTTAATAGAATTCAAATCAATTGGTTTGATGTTTTCATTTCTTAACTACTTCATATGAGTTCAAAGTTATTTTTTGGTGATGCTGTATGTAGACTTCTTGCAAACCAATTAACTTTATTCGACTAGCCCTCTGAAACTAAAGGCATGAGAGCCTTCAATATTAAAGATTTGCAAAAATATCAGTCTATGCATCAACAATAGCAACAACAACAACCTGACTTAACAAAAAAGCAACCACAACAGGAAAACTTTTCAGATCAAGTACAACAACATCTAGATCTACCTCCTACCTTAGATGCAATGTTGAATGATATCTGAAATGATTTTAGGCATCTAGGAGATAAAATTTGTTCTACTATTACAAATATTATTAGGAGGAATAGATAAATGTATTGTCATTTGTCTGTTTGCTTGTATCTGAATACAACATGTACTATTTGTATTTATTGTTTGATTATTTGAACAATACATTTTACTGTAAATGATTTCATTCTTATTAATGTTTACAGAAAGTTGAGTTGTATATACTTGTCTCTCGGATTTTTTTTGCTATGTAATCATCTTTTTGATTAATGACAAAAAGGGGGAGATGATTATGTGTTTAAATTGCATATATATTCAAAAATGGGGAGATGATTATGTTGGAATATTCTGTTTGAGAAGTTTTATTCCTGAGAGATGTTTTTCACTCAAACAATAAATAGAATCTTAAGTGAACTTAAGTCAATAAAATTGTTTGTTGAATTAAAACTTAATCCAAGGAAGGTGCTTCGTTGAGTTAAACATATTTTCATAATTATTTTAATATGATTTTTGTCATCATCAAAAAAGAGGAGATTGTTGAGTATTTTTTTTTGATGATGTATGCTAAATGAATATAATCATATTCACTCAATTACTATTGTTTGTGAAAGTAAATTAAGAACATCAATTAATACAGAAAATGTTTACTGGTATAAATACTTGTCTATAATGGATCTGAAATTATACTAAGTTAAATAACTAGTCGTTATGTTATACTAACTTTTCATTTAACTAAAAGGTAAGTTAACGTGTGTTTTTATTGCAAAGCATGATATGTTGTAAAGTTATATTTTCTATATCATGAACAGTGCACATTTAGACAACTTGTTAAGTTAGTGAGTTATTTGTATAAAGGTCACGTGAGAACTCGTTGAGTTATAGGCTTAAAGGTTAAAATAGGTCACATGAGAACTTGTTAAGTTAGTGAGTAAAAGAGCAGACGAACTCGTTAAGTTAGTATTATACATGTGGTGAAATTAAGGTCTACGAATGTTATAGTGTATCACGTGAATTGCACATGTTTAACTTGTTAAGTTAACATAACTACACACATTGAGTTGATATATTGAACACTAAGGCAACATGTTAGGCTAGCGTTATAAACTTAAAGTTATTTTATTGCACATGGTATATATGTCATTGTAAAAATATTAGTTTATTACTGATTCGTTTAGTTATTAGTAACACAACGAAATTGGTTTGTTGAGTTAACTATAACACCATAAAGCTGGTTCGTTGAGTTAGCATAACACCACAAACTTAATTCGTTGAGTTAGCTACATTACTTGTCACGTGATTTGGCACATGATGAACCGTTGAGTTAAATACGTTAAGTTATAAATCTACTTGTATTACTCGTTTAGTTAACATTAACATAACAACTTCTTATTACACTTGATGAAAAATTTTGGACAAGAAAGTCTATTTTGTAGGAAATTTTTTAGAGATCTAGGATTGATGATTAAAGAAAATTCAAAAAGAAAATGTAGGTCAAAATGTGTGTATTTTGATGAAGGAAAAACAAAAGACATGAAGAGTGGAAAACTAATAGTGATTAAACGTGGAGGATATGCATGAAGTGAATATATAGTATAAAAGGTATAGAATTCTCGTTGATCAATTATCCTTGCACACCAAATGAAATATCTTTTTAAAGATCAAAAACACCTTTTCAGGGAAAAGCTCTCAGATGGAAGGAAATTCAATGAAGTAGAAAAGTCAGATTTATGTCACTGAAGATCTGAAGTATCAGAAGAAAACAAATTCAGTGAAGTAGAAAAAGTCAGATATTTGTCACTAAAGAATTGTAAAAGAAGAAGAAGAAAAAAAAAAATCTCAAATAGGGAGAAATGTTTTAAATTCTGCAAATTAGTTTTCTATATTTGTAGTTATGAAATTGATTAGATGAAACATGGTATCATTATATAATTGCATCTACAATTTCAGAGGAGAATTGAATTGTATATTTTAATTGAAATATTGAATAAAATGATTTGATTAAAATAGTGTCTCGACTTGTTTTTATATTTGAAGTTTCAATTATAATTGAAAATGTAGAAAAACACAATTCACCCCTCTCTTGTGTAGCCATTCGATCCTACAGAGAATTAGAACTAGAATTTTTACGGGATGAATGTTTGGGATGATTGTAGTGTAGCTCATATCCTTTATTTATAGTAGTGGAACTATAACTTCACATTCAGCATGTTCATCCACTTAATCCATAATCTATAATCTCATGTACTAATTTAAATTATCTATGATCTCCACTGTTATTTTGAATTTCCGCTATCTTCACTATTATTTCAAATTTCCACTATCTTCACTATTATTTTGAATTTCCATGATTTTCTATCATAGAACAATCGACAATTCTTCTTCCTAGAGAGTTGTAGAATATCTTCTAAGTCACTGCTTTAGTCGAACACTTATCCTTTAAGACTTATAAAAACTCAAACACTTATCTGTAACTCTTCGAGTTCTTCCACCTGCAAAACTTATCTATTCATTACTCACTTTATAAAACTAGAATAATTATCCTTCCATGCAAATAAAAACTCAAACAGTTATCTAACTCTTCAACTTTTCATTACTGAATGGACATGAAAAACACAAGAAAACTTAAAACATTAAAAACACACATGCAAATAACCTAACTATATGAGTTTTTTTAACATAACTCTTCGACTAATTAGAAATGTTAAAACTATCTAAAAGTTTAACTATTCAATACTTTAACAATCCGAAAATTAAGTGAAACTTTCCGAAAACTAAAACTCATTAATGTCTAATTATGTGACTATTATACTTAAACTTATTTATAGACTTTAGTAAAATATTCATCATCAAAATAAAATTCCTAACAATCTCCCCCTTTTTGATGATGATAAAACCTAATAAGTCAAAATAATATTTCTCCCCCTTTTTGGCATTATAAAAAGCACTAATATCATGTAAGGAAGAAAATACCTAAGTATATGAATTCAAAAAGAATGCTAACCTGCATAAATAAACATGGATAAAAATGTGCAAATATGAAAATGAAATATGCAATTATTTATACATTGTTGGCAACAAATTACAATAAATGTTTTCATTTAATCCAAAATTTGTTTTATTCTATCACAACCCTCTTTGTTTTCTAAAAATATCTAACAGAGTTTCTAAAATTTTCTATGCTATTTCTATACTAACTTTATTTATTTGATCAATTGTATCTTGATCTAAATCTTGTTAGAACCCAAGTATTTTGATAATGCAAAAACCTATGAGAGGAAACCAAATTGTATTTCACAGATATGATAGCTCAGCAAAAGATCAGAAAGTAGACGAACAAATAGAGAAAGTTCTAGAAGATACTGCTATAGAGCTATAAGAAAATCAAACAGTTATAGGTCTAAGTATCCAAAGAGCTAGTTTAAAACAGTAGCAATACCATCGGACAGTTAGAAGAATAACTATCCGAAAGTATAAAGCCTTTGGAGAGTTATGAAAGGTAGTTGGTTGAATGATCGGAGAGTTAAGGAGTTAACTATACGAAAGCAAAAGGAAAATCGGAAAGTTAGAAAGGCTAACTATCCGAAACTTAAGTCATTCAATTAACCACGTGTAGAAATTTAAAACAGAAGCTTAAAGGATTTTTTGGTGAGTTAGGAAGATAACTATCTGACTTTTTCAGTGAGTTACAGGTATAACTTTCCAGAACTTAAGTTATCCTATTACGCACGTGCAGAATGGAGAAGACGATAGTTAAAAGCTTAAAAGGAAAAATCAGAGAGTTAGATAACTATCCGAAATTTCAAGAGAGTTTCAGTGAGTTATAGTTTAACTATCCGAAACTTAAGTCATTGAATTTCCCATGTGCAGAAATGAGAAGATAGCTATCAGAAGCTTAAAAGGAAAAATCTGAGAGTTACTGTAGCTAACTATCCAATAGCCAGGAGAATTTCGGTGAGTTACAACTGCAAGTATCCGAACTTTAAGTACTTCACGTGTATGACTTAAAACTCACGTGACAAATAAACTTAAGTGGATTTTCGGTGAGTTAAGATCATCCTTCAGAGAGTTACATTGCTAACTATCCAAAAGTTTGAGAAGATCGGAAGGTTATCTTGAGATACCTTTCTAAACGGTAACTTACCATATTTGGATCTGCAAACTCAACAAGTACAACAGAATAAATCCGTTGAGGAGAAAATATGATCGTTGGTAGTTCAAGCATAAATACAGATAGATCATTCAATATTCAGTAGAGCTATGAAGTGAGAATATAGATACAATCACATATAGAGATACAGTATACATTGCAGATCTATTATTGTTACAGAAGAAAGGCTCAATTCAGATTGACTACAACATAGAATCGATTGAAAGCTGGATTTTACAAGAAGATTATTAAAGCTCTCCATGTGCTGAAAGTCTGATCCAAGAAGGATCATTTGGTTCGTGGCTTCAACCTTAAAGCTTCATTTAGTGTTGGTTTGAGTTTTGACCTAAAAACTCAAAAGGTTGGTTTATTGAAATTTATACTTGAAAACTTCTGTATGGTTGGTTAGAGCTTCAACCAGGAAGCTCAAGTGAATGGTTGGTTCTTACTTAAACCCTAAAGCAAGTGTATGTAAGTGTTGAGACACTTAGTGAAGCCCAAGTGATCCTTGGGGGTGGACTAGCCGAGTTAGTGAACCACCTAAAATTTCCTTGTGTTTCTTACTTTATTTCCATTGTGCATGATATTTATATCTATTTATTACTTGTGCAAACTGATTAATCAAATTAGTTAGTAAAGTCAAAAATAGTCTTAAATTCACACTATTCACCATTCACCCTCCCTCTAGTGAAGCCATACGTTCCCAACAAATCTATGGTATGGAGTTATGAAGGTTGTTGTATTTATTCTGTATGTTGTTGTACCATATGCTATCTTTATTGATGTGATTGTTCTATTTGTTGTTGTTGTTGATCTTGCTGCTATTATTGCTCTTGAAAATGTTCTTGTTGTCTATGCCTAATTTCAGGTGTATTTGTTTCCTAGTATTTATGCAATTCTTTAGTAGAGAAAGACCTTGATTTTATCTTTTTCTATGGCCAAGATATAATATCTATTTGACTTGCCACAATTCTCAAAATTTCATCACCAAAAAATAATTTACTCTACAAATTTTAAATATGATAAATAAAAACATCATACCAGTTCACTTGAATATGATTAATTAAAGCATATTTTGCATAAAGACAACATCTCCCAACTTCAACTCCATGACCAAACTTTTGAAAAATCAAAGAATGCAATATCTTTGCAATATATCAAGCTTGACCATTTAAATCATTCAACAATCTTAATTCACTATTGGTAGTTGGATTCTTTGCTAATTGTTTAATGTCCCACCCTAACTAATAGACTTGTTTTCTTTCTGATATTTTAACTCCATTTTTCAATCCAAGTATTTGATAAACTAGTTATAGAGTTAAATGTATGTCAAATTCTTGTATATTGGAAACAAGAATATCTTCTTCAATTGTTAAGTTTGAATAGAAACAACTTACAATTTCTGGTAGCAAAAGATGGCTTGGTTGTTGTGGAATTAGTGTCAATAAGCCTTGAAACTGAAACATTTCTCTAATGTTTGCCATCCCTTCAAACTTAACTAGCTGAGCATATAAAACTATAGATGTTTTATAAGTTTGAAACTTATCATAATAGGATCCATTTCTGAACTATAATAGTATATTTTCTTCTAAATTATGTTCAAGATTAGGAATTTTCTTATCATGTGCTTTTGACCTGGGACTTATTTCATCAATAGCTATATTTTCAGATCTTTCAAAACTAGATGAATTTCTGTCAAACTCAATATAAGCATCTGAAATATCTGCAATTGTTGTATCAATAATACTTTGAGCTTCATCTGTTTGAATGCCTTCAAACATATCAGCAACTACCATTTGTGTATCATTATTAACAATCTTTGTATGAATATGTGTATCAACAACAAGTATTTCTATAAAACTATGACTTTGTGGTATTTATATAGTAGTTCTGAACAACTATCTCCTTATTGAAAAATATTCTATATCAATTTCTGGTATAGAAATATTTTGTATACCTATAACTTCAGTACTTGAGATTTCAACAAAATTATATCCTCTCTTTTTTTATGTTTAGTCACCTCCCAAATATCACCTTTTTACATGATCACAATCCCTTACTCAATGATAACCAGTTACTCAATGATAAGTGAGAATGGGCAACTCCTTTTTTTTATGTATAATCTAAATTACTTATATAATGAGTTTTCAATCAGCACATCCTAAACTAGTTGGTTTAAGTGACTAGGGTTTAAGATCTCCTAACATACTTAATTACTCAAGTAATTTCAAAGAAAAAAAAAATTAAAACAGTAAATAAATGAGAGGCAACCTCAAGACTCAATTTTTCTAATAGGATGTTAATAACTTTTCTTTAATAAATTGAACATACTTTCTATGGGTTTTCTAGTTAAAATCTCTATGAAGGTATATACATAATTAACAAAATATTGTTGGTACTCACATTGAATTAATTTAACTTTCCTTAAGTAACATTTTTTGAATATGTCTTAAGTAAATTGATTTCAATAAAAATCAGAATTTCAAAAATTCTTAACTACCAATAAACATTGATTACAAAGCAGATATTTTGAGTTTTTCTTAGTATATAAAGAAATTAAAATTCTAAACTCCTTTTAATAAATCAAAATATTATGTAATTGATAAAACAATTAAACATCAGATAACCTACAAATACCAAGTTCTAATTGTAATTTTGAAAAAGTATTTCATCTAAGGGTTTAGTAAATAAATCAAGTAATTATTCTATTGTTGGAAAAAAAACTTAATTCTATATTTTTTTTTATCACATTATCCCTCAGAAAATGATGTCGAATTTTTGTGTTTAGCTCTTAAATGTAAAATAGAATTTTTAGACAAACTTATTATAGAACAATTTATCATAGAAAATCTTGGTTGATTTATAGGTTAAGTTGAAATCTTTTAACATTTATTTGATCCACAAAATTTGAGTACAGCAAAGTGCAGTACCTATATATTCATCTTCTATTGTGAATAATACTACACAATTTTGCTTTTTGCTAAACCATGACACTAAGGAATTTCCTAATAATTGACAAGTGTCACTAGTGCCTTTTCTTTTAAACTTACATCCTACGAAATTAGCATTACTATAACCTATTAAAATTAAAGAACTATGTTTAAAGTAAAACAATCCAAAATAGATGGTTCCTAATAGATATTTAAAAATTCTTTTAACAAGTAGGTGTGACTCTTTAGGACAATATTAATATCTAGCACAAGTCCACACACTAAACATAATATCTGGACAACTAGTTGTTAAATAAAGTAATGAACCAATCATTTTTCTATATTGTTTTATTTCTACAAATTTTCTAGAGTCATCTTTATCCAACTTAGTGATAGTACTCATTGGTGTATTTTTCATTTTAGTATTGTCTAGTCCAAACCTCTTTAATAAATCTTGAGTATATTTTTCTTATGAGATAAAAACTCTTTTTTCTAACTACTTAATTTGTATACCTAGAAAAAATGATAGTTCACCCATCATACTCATTTCAAATTGATTAGTCATGTCATTCGCAAAAGACTCAACTAATTTTTCATTTGTTACACCAAATATAATGTCATCTATGTAGACTTGAACTACCAATATATCATTTTTAACTTACTTGATAAAGAGGGTATGATCTACCTTTCCCACAAAATACACTTTTTCCATAAGAAATTTAGATAACCTCTCATACCAAAACCTAGGTGCTTGCTTAAGGTAATACAACGCCTTTTTAAGCTTGTAAACATACTCAGGATGTTTTGAATCTACAAAACCTAGAGGTTGTTTTACATATACTTCTTTTATATAATCATTTAAAAAACCAGTCTTAACATCTATTTAATATAATTTAAAATTCATATAACAAGCAAATGCCAATAAAATTCATATTGATTCTAGTCTAGCAACAGGAGCAAATATTTCATCATAATCAATTTCTTCCTCTTACTTGTAACCTTGTGTTTAGTTGTGAAAAGTTAAATTAGAACTTGTCTATTAAGAGAATTTGTTTGTGCAAATATTAATAAATTCTTTTAAGGTAAATAAACAACTTTTCACACAAATTAGATATTAAGTCTAATTTGTATTTTAACTGCAAGTGCACAATGTATATTGTATTTGCGTGCAAGTACAGGTCGATCTCACAGAGATTAAGTAAGAATTGTGTACTATTTTGATTTTTTCTACTAGAGTTTAGATGTGTTCAATTAAGCTCCTCTTCATTGATTTACAGTTAACTCAACAGACTTAGTTCGTGAAGTTATAGTTAACTCAACGAACTATCCTTGTGGACTTAAGTTAACTCCACGAGCCTACCTAGTAACCTCTACTTAAATGCTACTATTCATAAACGAATTTGGCCATTCATTAGGCAGTTCCACAGAATCTAAATAACATTAATTAAGCTTTGTAATGTTAGTTAATTTGAGATTTATCATTAATCAACACTAACATTCAAATATTTCAAATAGTAACCATTAAGATTTTTCAATATTCTGTACGAATCATTTTCAGTAATCTATAAAACTATTTTCTATTTTCTAAATCAAACAAACATTCACAAACATTAACAATGATAACATTAATCACGATACAAAACAAACAATACAATACATTAATACTAAATGTAAATACAGATAATTAGTTTTTTGGTATTTTTGTTTTGATATGTTCCTGAAGATGAACTAAAGGTGAAAAGTAAAAATCTCTATCAATAGAAAGAACTTCTGTCACTACATGCGATGCGATTACACCACTGAAAACTTAATCACTTACAATCTTGCCTCCTCTCCCTATAGAATCGCGAACCAAGACTTGTAAGTTGATCTCCTCTTCAGTATATTGGCATCAACCCGAAACCAAGGATAGAAGCTTTACGATCTCCTTAGATATGAGTCGTGCTTGGTGAAATTGGCTTCCCTTCCTACAACGTGATCACTCCTCACAATGGTTGTAAGTCACTGTGTTTGGCTTGGAATCAACCTAACATCTAGAAAGTATCCTCATAGACCTTTGATGGTTGGTGATTTTGGTGGTGTTGTAGAGCTTCAGGGAACTTCCAACGCTTCCTGTAGTTAGCACGATCATCCACCTTCACACACCCTTCACTTCGTCTTTCTCCTTTTCTTTTATATTTCTTTCAGTAATAACTGCTTTTACCTAAATGATCGGTTGGATTTCCTTCATTCATATCAACGATGGTGATTTCTTCTTCATTCCACGAGTTATTTCCTACATGATACATGCAATCGTGGTTTTCCTTCGAATTTCCAGTTTCTGCAATTGCTATAGTGCCATGTTAGAAAATAAGTGATCCGTGGAGTTAGTGTAACTCAATAAATTTACTTCGTTGACTTACCTATAAAACACGTGCAATAAAGAAATAACTTATAAGCTTATAGCACTAACACAACACGTTACCTTAGTATATATTTAAGTAACTCAATGCGTATAGTTATACTAACTTAACGAGTTAAACATATGTAGCTCACGTGACAAAATAAAACATTTAAATTCAACACATGCATAATTCTAACTTAACGAGTTCAGATATTTTGAATAGTTACAACTATAAGTATCTGAAACTTATATGCATTTTAGATAGTTAGCACCTAACCTTTCAAAAGATAACTTAAGTTAAGTTTCTAGATCGCAACACGTGTCCTCAGTCAATTTTATGATAAAAAGGTATTTTAAATACTTGCAAACCTAACTATCCGATGCTTAGACGCATTTCGGATAACTAACATCTAACTTACCAAAAATCCACTTAAGTCATGTATTAAGGTTACAACACATGTACTTCAAGAAATAATAAAATATTCTTCAAGCATTTAAAACATAACTATCTAGTACATGAAATGTAACTCTCCGAAATAACAGACATTTCGAATACTTAAGAATTACAAAGCCTATAACTCACTAACAGTGTAGAAATGCACTTAATTAACACTAATTCCCTGAAATTATGTAGATTCTTTCATTAAGGCATATAATCATGCAATTATAACATAATGGCTTAATTCTCATATAATAAGCTAAATATTATGTAATTAACCATTATTTAACCATTATTATTATGCACTTTTTCATTCTAAATACTTTCCCCATACTTAACTTTTGCTAGTCCCTTAGCAAACTCATATGATCTAGTTAATAGGTCTTTCTAAAGTGCTAAAACTATTTCCTCATTTTGTATCTTCAGAATACAAAGATTATATTAATATAAAGATATTCTGTACAATTCAATAATCTAATTTAACATTGTTTTTCTTCTCCAACCTGCAAATATATTTCAAACATATGTAAATTGCATACAAAATATATTAGCATCTCATAGGTGGTAGTTATATTATCAAATTTGTTTTTTCAAACATCTGTTATCCTAAATTTTCCAATATGATTTCCAAAATAAATTTCAACTGCATATGAATCAAAATACAATTCAACTCATTATGATTAAAATAAGAAGAATAATGAATTGTATCTCAAATAAACAACTTCAAAAGTCTAATTATAAATTCATACTTCAATAATCATAAATAATAAAGAATATACTCGACTCGAAAGATATTTGTATCTTTACAAAACACTTTTATCTTTTCAGAACAGTATATGCATATTTTTACTTTAAAAGTTAATTTGAAAAGTTTGAATCATACAAGAGCTTTCTAGTGTATCTATGTATCGAGCTTTCAATCAACAATCCCAAATATGATCAAGATCTTAGGTTGCCAGATTTAAAGAGACCTTTTTCAAGTCAATAATCCTTACATACCTATCTGTTCAAGTACAAAAGACTCATGATCAAACAAATTAATAAACTCTCAAAGTTTTTCTCTTTTTTTCCTCTCTTTTTTCTTTTTCAACACAGTATATATATGTATTTCATTAATACAGATGTAATAAAACACAAATCTCATATAATCCTACTTCTACAATCTACTGAAAATTATGAATCCATATCAATAAGCTCATACTTTTTCTATAGTTTAATAAGATTTACACATAAATCATTCTACAAGTTTAATCAATCAAATTAAATGTATCCTTGATCATATGCATTTCATTTAATCCAAAAATCAACACTTTAGCTCTTTTAGGATTTCAAAAATTTCCTGAGTTTCAGTTAAGCATTCTGATTTGTTTTTAAAATCATGAAACTGTTAAACTCATAAAATTCAGTAAAAACATAATATACTATATCCAGATTTGTATTAATAGTAAAATTTTATAGCATCTTATATAAGATTCTAAATATAACATTCAGGTAGTTATAGTTCTTCAAAAAAAAAAAAAAAAAAAATTTTATAGTTACAATTATCGGAAGGTTTCAAATAAGTTTTAGAAAGCTATAGGAAATTTCAAAAAGTTACAGCAAAGTTCATAAAAAAATTTCAATTTCCATAGAAATTTACAGCATAATTCTAATTCCTCTGTTTAACAAAATTACTTAAATTTTAATCTAATTCTAATTACCTCCCCCCCATACCTACATTTTGCATTGTCCTCAATGTAAAAGATTTATAATAAATACAGTAGATGTTAGCAGACATGAATATTGTTTCGTTAACTTAGTACCTAACTCAACAAACTTAATTCGTTGAGTTAATGAATAACTCTACGAACTATGCTTGAATGTAAATTCAAGATAAGTAATCAATTACATGCCTTGTTCTTTTGTATCTTCATTAATATCTTTTGACTTTTGATTCCGAAAAACTTTTCATTCACAAATAAAAGTAAAAAATATATAACAAAATAACAACTAACAACAAAACATAAATTGTTAAATCAGTGTCTTGTGTGGAACCTAGGCTCCCATGCCTTTGGTGGCTCACAAGCAAGCTAGTTGGTTTCTTAGAACAGATACCAACAAATGGGATTGATATTTTGTTTTTTCCTTTTTCTTGTACGATTAATAAAATAGAAACAAAAAGTTTACTTTTTTTCTAAAAAATAAATGCAAAATACACACAACATTAAAAATACAAAATCACAATTTAAGAACATTATTGAAAAGTAGTGACAAATGGAATAAACATGTTAGTCCATTCTGACAAGTAGATTCTAATAAAGATTTAGTTGAAACATCTATGCCTTCATAAATTATACTGATTAATTGTGCTTTACTCATTGCATGATGTGGACATTGAGTCAATAAATCTTTAAATTGTTCAAAATATTTTCAGAATGATTCTCCTTATTTTTGGCTACACATTAATATTTCCTTTTTCTTTTTAATTGTTTGATGTGTTGGATAATATTTTTCTAGAAAAATAGAGTAAAATTCAATCCATGTAGAAATTGAATTAGGCGACAAAGTATATAATCATCTCTTAGTTGTGTCTTTTAAAGCAAAAGAAATATATCTAAGTTTAATAGCATCAATACTCATGTTTGGCATTTTCATCATTTGATAGACTTCATTAAATTCTCTAAGGAAATAATAGGCATCTTCTCTTTCTAATCCATGAAAGTATGGCAATTGACTAATATAATTAGATTTCAGTTCAAACATATCTCCCTCAAAGTTTGGCAATTGAATATATGAAAGTTCATCAACTAGTTCAGGATACAAAATTTTCCTTAATGATTTTTCTATTGGAGCAGCCATATCTTCATTCTCCTTTAAAGAAAGGTTAGCTACACCCCTAAGGATTTCATTAGGGTCCAATTTAGAAAATATTTCAATACGCTTCTGTATTGAATAATCCTATGTAGGTATTCTTACTAATTGTTTAGTGCTAGGAGAACGAGTCCATGTGCTCATAAACTCTTACATAAATAAAATTGTAGAAGATTAATTATATACTAGTCTGAAGCTTTGTTTCAATAAATAGTTGTTGACGGATGAAGTTGAATCAATTGTTTCTCCTTCTAGTTTCCCAACGAATTCTCTTTCCTCTTCTCAATTGCTAGTAACTAGAAAATAATATTTTGTTCTATATTTATAATGCACATCCATAATGCAAATGAATCTCGTTACAAGAACGTATCTTGTAACGTGTAGTATGGTTCCTATTTTTATGGATATATATTCCACTTCTCATTTCAAATTTTAGTAACCACTAAACCCATGAAGTTTCGTTCATGAAGAAAAGAATAACTGTTAAGCTAACTCCACGAACTAACCTCATTAAGTTACAGCTAACTCAATGGCCTATCTTCGTCTTCTATTTGCTAACTCCATGGATTAACTTCATTGAGTTACAAATAACTCAACGAAGTGACCTTATATTTTATTTTTGACTTCGTGAAGTTAAGGTTAACTCTACAAACTAACTTCATTAAGTTAACACTTAGCAAATTTTCCTAAAAAAACTTGCTTCTCATCTTAACTTCTATATTTTTTTTTCATGCATTTTATCAACTTAAGTAAAGTTAAATACATTACATTAATGCAATGTTCCAATTTAAATTCATTTAAATCTGAACATTATATGCATATTTAACTTACAATTCATTTCCTGTTATGCAGAAATTAAATTTTACTTTTCAATGTGTAGATATCTTCAAACATTATCAAATCATCGTGCATTTAACCACGTCATTCATAAAATTTTAAAACTTTGTCCTTCAAAGCTTAAAATAAGTCTTCAATATAGTTCTCAATTAAATCATTCATTCACAATCACACATATTCAGAAACATTTGAAGTTCAAACATTAATATATATATTGTTTATAGTACATTCAGTCATATATTTTTTTTTTTCAATACAAGTAGATGAATAATACATTTAATCCTTCTTCCTTAGTTCATCTACTTCCTTTTGGAGCTATTCTAGTTGTTGTTCTAGTTGAATAATTCATTCTACAACTACTGTAAATTTTCTAGAAGGTACAACAATCCTAGTAGCAGTAGTTGCAACATTATAATTTCTATACTCCTTCACAGAAATGGTTCTAGATCTTATCTTCTTGGATGTCCATTTCGTGAAGTCTATTCCTTCCACCATTAGTATTGGTATCAAGTCCCCATAAAATAGTTTCTTCTTTGTAGATTTGATCTTTAATAGGAAGACTTGACACCAATTAACTTGAATTTTATTTACAACTGCATACGTGACCCATTTGACAAATTGACTCATTCTATATCATGGTCATGCCTCTGATAGATAGTTTTTACTAAAATGTTTGCCACCATATGTTCCCTTCCATTTAAATACTTTAGTCTATTCAATAGTGGCACACTAGGGTCGATGGCCAAACATTCCTTGATTTCTTGGTCTGTCCATTCAATTGTAGTTGTATCTTCAAGAATTTCAATTCCCTCATTTTTCAGTCCAAAAATGTTGTGGAGAAGCTTAGGTGTTATCTGAATATTAACTTCCTCCACATTTGAGATTAATTTTCCTTCTTCTTCCCTTAGGTTTGCATAAAAATTGGGCACTAAATTTTCATAAACTACATGCCCTTTTGCTTTTGGAATAAATTGCAGTAGGCATTGGAATTCAAATAATTCTTTAACATTATCCATTCTAGTCCAATCTACTAGCCTACTATAAATTATATTGTACCCCTTTATTTCTTGATACTTATCATAAGCTTCCTAACTCTAGAAATGAATTTCATTCAGAATAGTTGCTTCAGACAGGTTAGGAATTTGGATTTGTTGCTCCATTGGTGTTTGTTCCTGAATTTCTTCTTCAATTTGCTGAGCTTGTTGTTATATTTGTTGTTGAAGATAATTTAGAGATTCCTGCCTTTAGCTCTAAATTGTGGTGTAGAGCCTATAGAACTTTCCACACTTCTCTCTTGTATTTTCTCCATAAGTTGCTAAAAAGTATCATTCTCTTCAATGGAATCTGTCAAATATTTCTCTTTGTTCAGCTTCCTGCTTAGCTTTTTCCTTTTCTTTTTCCTCCTCACTACCAATCTGCATTGTTACTATTCTTTCTTATTCATTGGCAGATTGGGATGGAGTCTCAGGCATAGCATTTTCTACCCTAACTTCAATTTCCAATTCTTCAAGCTACAAACAAATTTTAGCCTGTTTTTCTTCTCTTCTTTGCTCCTACTCTTGATCTTCTTCTTCTTTTGATAGCAAATCTACAAAAATGGGCTCTTTATGTCCAACTATAGATATTACAGGCTCAGATTTAATTTCTTCTTGAGCCTTAGTCATTATTTCTTTTCCTTTTCTTCTTCTTAACAGTTGTGTCTGCTCTTCTTCTTCTTCTTCTTCTTCAAATAACAAATCAACAAAAAGAGGCTCTTTAGGCACTCGAGCCACAAGTTCTGGTTCTTCTTGTTTTACTACTTCCTCTATATTTATTGATCTCGAAGGACCAACTTCAACTTCTCTTGCAATTGGTGTTGCTGATGCTGTTGTAATCTAACTTTTATTTTTGCTTGTACTCTTTCTTGGATCCTTCTCCTCTGGATTCCATCAAATAGAATAAGTGCTTTAACTCTTGCTAAGGCTTCATAAGCACTTTTGTCTTTGCAAAGTTTAATTAACTCTTCTAATTCTTTTTCCTCCTCCTTAGATCCTAGACCTACCATTACAACTTTTTCTCCTTGTTGTGGTTGGTATGAAGGTTTCGGCTATTGCTCTTCTACTGCAAACACTTCTGTTTGCCCTCTTAGTTGTTGTTGATGTGAAGGTTCTGGTTGTTGCTCTTGTTCTTCAAATATTACAACCTGTTCTTGTTCTTATTGAATAGTCGCTTCTACAGCTATCTTTCTAATAAACCATAGTTGTGATTTCCTTCTTATGAGTTCTAGAGCAACTTCATTGTTTGGCCTGATTTTACTTTTTCTATTGATGGTTGTTTCTATAGCTACACATATTCTTGTTTCCATTATTGTAGGTGTTAGGTATTTAATTTTGATGATATATGCTTTATTAACGTTTTTAAATAAGTCTACATAATATTCTCTAAGTATACTAGTTAACAAATTATCGGAAAGTTTCATTTTTATGTCAGATAAATTAAAGATTTCCGAAGAGTTAGATTTGCAATAGTTAAACTTTCGGATAGTTAACGTTTCATTTTTGTCGAATACTTTATATTAAAAACTCATATAGTTAAGTTATCTGCACGTGTGTTTTTAATGTTTTAAGTTGTCACGTGTTTTCCATGTGCATTCGGTAATGAAAAATTGAATAGTTAGATAATTGTTCGAGTTTTTATACGCATGGATAGATAACTGTTCAAGTTTTATAAAAGAACTAACGAATAGATAAGTTTCCTTGTTTAGTCATGTGTTTTGTAGGTGCAAAAACTCGAAGAGTTACAAATAAGTGTTCAAGTTTTTACAGGACTTAAAAGATAAGTGTTCGACTAAATCGAAGACTTAGAAGATATTCTACAAGACTCCAGGAAGATAAAAGTCTCGATATATCTACGAGTAGAAATCATGGAAATTCAAAATGATTATAGAGAAAGTGGAAACTCAAAAAGAAAGTAATTTGGATTAAAGAGAAAATTAGTACGTGGATTATAGATTAAGTGGATGAACATGCTAAACGTGAAAGACAACAGAGTTCGACTACAAATAGAGAGTATGAACTACATTACAACAGGGGATCCCAATCTCAAAAACCAAGTCTAAATTTTCAATCTGGATCCCTAACTGAAAAGTTAAGTTTGAATATTCATATTCTGAAAAATTCTCCAACATTAGAAGAAGTTTGAAATTCCAAGCAATTTCAGAAAAGGAGCTGCAAACGCAAGAAGTCTGGAAATTCGACAATTGGAGAAGAAGAGATATAGAAGCTAAGCAAAGAGAAAAAAAGAAGCTGTGTGCATAAAGATCAGGTTTTATACAATTCAAAATTAGTTTTGAATAAGAGCTTTGTTTTCCTATTTGAATTGTATATCGAACATTACTGTATCAAAACCGTCAAGAAGGAAATTGAGCTGAAAAGATATTGTAAATTTTGTCTTGAAATAAAAGAATAGAATTTCATTTACGAGTATTTTGTGCTCTTGTTTTATCCGCTAGTATTTAATTACTAAAGACATAATTCACCCCCCCTCTTATAATACATACGATCCTACAACTGGTATCAGAGCTATTTTTCACTTATTTTTGTCAGATTTACTACGCTTTGCTATAATTGGTATCAGAGCATTATTATCATAATTAAGAGCTTTTATTTCTCTATTTAGGAATCGATTTTTCCTATCATTTTCTTAGGATTATCTATTTAAAATGGATAATACTGAAATCTTAGTTATGACTGAAGGACAGACCACTAATTGTCCTCCTATGTTCGAAGGTAGCAATTATGGCTACTGGAAATATAGGATAAAAGTATTCTTTCAGTCAATCGATTTCAAATTATGACATATAATTAGCAATCCTATAGTGTTAGTTACGACTCCATATGATACTCGGACTTTTGATGAAAAGGAGTGAATGACACTGAATGCTAAAGGTTTAAACATCTTGTTTTGTGCTTTATCTCATGATCAATTTAATAAAGTTTCTGCATATCAAACTGCATATGAGATATGGCATGCATTAGAAGTTGCCAACGAAGGTACTAACCAGGTCAAGGAATCTAAGATTAATATGTTAGTACATAAATATGAGCTTTTTAAAATGCACGAAAATGAATGTATCTCTGACATGTTTTCCCGTTTTCTTGAGATTGTAAATTCATTAAAATCTTTAGGCAAGAAATTTGAGGAAAAAGACTTGGTAAGAAAGATCCTTAAATTTTTAACTAAAATTTGGGCTCAAAAGACAACATCTATTGAAGAGTCCAAAGACTTAAATACATATACTCTCGATGATCTCATAGGAAATTTGAAAGCCTATGAAGTATAACATTTAGATCCAAAAGGGAAAAATCCTAGAAGGGATTTGGCTTTTGAGGCTGATAAATCTTAGAAGTCACTAGTGATTCTAACGATGATTTACTGTTGTTGACCAGAAAATTTAGAAATCTGTTGAAGAAACGTAGGAACTTCAGGTCAACAAAGACATCTTAAGATATGGAGAAGAAGTCATTCACGAAAGACAAAATCATATGCTACAAGTGCAATAGACCGGGTCACTTTCAAACTGATTGTCTACTCAACAAAGATAAGAAGAATTCGAGGAGGAATTTTAGGAGTAAGAAATTTAGAAAGAGAATGGCACTTAAAGTGACATGGGATGACTCTTCAGCTTCACAAAGTGAAAAAACAAAGGATTCAACATTAGACAATGAATCCTCATCAACATCATATTTAGAAGAAAATCTGGCAAATGTATGCTTCATGGCAAAATCCAATGAGGTATCCTTTGATCAAAATGCTAACTTTGATAGTTTTGATGGATTACTTGTTGAATGCAATAGACTGGCCAAAAAATATAAGAAAGTAAACATAGAAGGAAAGAACACTAGGAAAATGCTAAATAAATCTAAAAATAAGGTTGATTTTCTGAACTCTACATTGAATAAATTTAAAGAAGAAAATTAAAGGCATGCATAGGAAATTTTAAAGTTTACTGCAATAGAAACAAAATTGCATGCTAGTTGTGAAAATTTAATTACTAATAAGAAGAAAATGATTTGTGAAATTGAAAAACTAGAACTGACTATTACTGATTTAAATTCAGAAATTGATATGCTAAAAATTAAGATTTGCGATCAAAAGGCTATATTAAGTAAATGGAATAATAGTCAAACTATAACAAATGAACTTAGTAGTAAAATATCAAATATAGAAAAACATGGTATTGGTTTACACGATGCATCTTCTGAAAATTATATATTGCATGATGGTACTGCTAAAAATAATGTCTTTATTTCCAATACTAAGAATAGTAAGAGAAAAACTATTCTGTGTGTAATTAAAAAGGGAGAAAAATATGTGCAAGTTGATAAAATGTAGCATATAAATGATAGCACATGATGCAAGAATGTCAAAAGAAATTTTCAGAAAAATCAAGCTAAGTCATTTGAGAATCTTAATATTCTTGATCAATTTTCTTCATATTTAAAGAATATCGGATATTGGAAATCAAATAATGTTAGAAATGAAAATTCCAACTCTGGTTTACATAGAGATAAATGTTCTGATAATTATAACACTAAGAGAAAGAAACGAAAAAATAATTATCAGAAAATAGATAAGTTGAAGTCTAAAAATATGGATTATTTTCATATGACTCTCTCTAAAATTCTTGGACCCACTCAAAAATGGGTTCCAAGAGATAAAATCTCTTTTTGACTATTTTGTAGGTACACAAATCAAAATGGATAATAGATAGTGGAGCATCTAACCACATAACTAGAGATATACGATTACTTACAGAAATAACAAAGACCAAGAATGGACAAGTTACCATTGGAAATAAAAGCAAAACAAATATCCTTGGGTCTGGCAAGGTTCAGGTAACTAAGAAATGCTTTATAAATGATGTCTTATTAGTGGAAAACTTAGGTTTTAATTTATTGAGTGTTCCTGTTTTAATGAAGTTTTATAGAGTAATTTTTGAAAAAGATTCCTGTAAAATTATGGACATGTCTACAAACGAAATTTTATTCACTACATACAAGAAAGGATCCGTTTGTATTCTGAATTTGCCTTCTGATATTATTAAAGACAATGCTTGCTTAATTGCAAAAACAGATGAAGTTATTTTATGGCATAGAAGGCTAGGACACTCAAATTTAAAATTATTACAAAAGCTGTCTAAAAAGAATCTAGTTAGAGGTTTACCTAGTATTAAGTACTCGAAAGAGTTTATGTGTGATGCATGTCAACTAGGTAAATTACATAAAACATCCTTTAAAAGTTTAAATGAAATAACAAGCAAAAGAGTATTAGAACTAGTGCATATGGATTTATTTGGACCTACTAGGACAACCAGTCTAGGAGGTAAACATTATGTTTTTGTACTAGTTGATGACTATTCTCGATTTACTTGGGTCTATTTTCTAGCTAATAAAACTGAAGTCTTTGAAATATTTAAGATATTCTGTAATAAAGTTCAGAATGAGCAAAATGTTAGAATTCAAAAACTTAGAAGTGATCATGGTACAAAATTTGATAATGATCAAATGGACACCTTTTGTGAAGAATTAGACATAGATCATAGGTACTTATTTCCAAGAGCTCCTTCACAAAATGAGATAGTAGAACGTAAAAATAGATCACTTCAGGAAATGTCCAGAACCATGTTAAATGAGAATAAGTTACCCCTATTTCTCTAGGCAGAAGCAGTTCATACAGCATGCTTTGTTATAAATAGAGTACATCTAAGACCAATTTTATATAAAACTCCTTATGAGATATGGTATAATAGGGTTCCCAAAATAAGTTATTTAAAACCCTTTGGTTGTAAGTGTTTTCTTTTAAACACTAAGGAACGAAGAGACAAATTTAAAGCCAAATCATATGAAGGTATTTTTGTTGGTTATTACATTAGAAGTAAAGCATATAGAGTTTATAATAAATCAACAAAAACCATTGAGGAAACTCTACATGTAAAATTTCATAAAAATTCTCATTTGGATGTTAGACATGCTGAAAACTTTGATACAGAAATTCTGCCAGAAATGGCATCAAATGATGTTGACAGAGAAATTGAGAGATTATCTAACAGAATAAGAAATATAAACTTAAATGATGAAAATATAGAAGAAAATAATGTCATACCTATAGAAAATATGAAACAACATAGAAATTGGCATTATGCTTCATCTCATCCTACCGATCAGATAATAGGCAAACCTAATCAAGGAGTTAGGACTAGGTCATTAGTAGTCAACATCTATGGTGCTTATTCATTTGTTTCTTTACTAGAACCTAAGAAAATTGAAGATGCCTTAGACGATGAATTTTGGTATTTAGCTATGCAGGATGAGCTAAATCAATTTATAAGAAATGAGGTATGGGATTTTGTTCCACCACTTGAAAATCAGTCCATAATTGGAACAAGGTGGGTATTTAGAAACAAAGTAGATCAAGATGGACATATAGTTAAAAATAAAGCTAGATTAGTTGATCAAGGTTACAAGCAAGAGGAAGGAATTGACTATGATGAAACATTTGCTCCTGTTGCTAGACTAGAATCAATACGAATTTTGTTAGCTTATGCTTGTTATATGGATTTCAAATTATATCAAATGGATGTTAAGACTGCTTTTTTAAATGGATATATAAAAGAAGAAGTGTATGTAAAAAAACCTCCAAGTTTTGAAGATTCAAAACATCCTAAGTATGTTTATAAGCTTAAGAAGGCACTATATGGCCTTAAACAAGCTCCTATATCTTGGTACGAGAGATTATCTAAATTCCTTATGAAAAAAGGGTATTCTATGGGAAAGGCAAATCACACTCTTTTTATCATGAAGATCGAAAAAGATATATTGGCAGTTCAAATCTATGTAGATGACATCATATTTGGAGCAACAAATGATAAATTAGTTGAGTCCTTTTCGAAAGACATGACTAATCAATTTGAAATGAGTATGATGGGTGAACTATCATTTTTTCTAGGCTTACAAATTAAGCAATTAGATTAGGGTACTTTTATTTCATAAGAAAAATATACTCAAGATTTATTAAAGAGGTTTGGTTTAGACAACACTAAAACAAAGAATACACCAATGAGTACTATCACCAAGTTGGATAAAGATGACTCTAGAAAAACTGTAGATGTAAAACAATATAGAAGTATGATTGGTTCATTACTTTATTTAACAGCTAGTTGACCAGATATTATGTATAGTGTGTGTACTTGTGCTAGATATCAATCTAATCCTAAGGAATCACACCTACTTGCTGTTAAACGAATTTTTAAATATCTATTAGGAACCATCAATTTCGGATTGTTTTACTTTAAACATAGTTCTTTAAACTTAGTAGGTTATAGTGATGCTGATTTTGCAGGATGTAAGTCTGAAAGAAAAAACATCAGTGGCACTTGTCAATTATTAGGAAATTCTTTAGTGTCATGGTTTAGCAAAAAACAAATTTGTGTAGCATTATCTACAACTGAAGCTGAATATATAGCTGCTGCACTTTGCTATGCTCAAATCCTGTGGATCAAACAAACTTTAAAAGATTTTAATTTAGACTATGAACCAACTAAGATTTTCTGTGATAGTTCTGCAATAAGTTTATCTAAAAATCCTGTCTTACATTTACGAGCAAAACATATAGAAGTTCGACATCATTTTCTAAGGGATAATGTTATAAAAGGAAAAATAATATTAAATTTTGTTCCTACCACAGAATAATTAGCAGAACTATTTACAAAACCCTTAGATGAAAATACTTTTTCAAAATTACGATAAGAACTTGGTATCTATAGGTTATCTGATATTTAAATGGTTCTGTTCATTGCTTTTTGGTTTGTTATAAAGGTAGTTTTAGAATTTAATGTCTTTATTATTAAAAAAAAAAAAACAAAATATCTATTTTTGAATTATAGTTTTCTAGTAGTTAAGAATTTATGAAATTCTAATTTTTATTGAAGTCAATTTATTTAAGAAAAATTCAAAAAAGATTACTTAAGGAAAGTTAAATTGATTCAATGTGAGTGCCAACTATATTTTTATTACTTATGTATATGCTATTACAGAGATTTTAACAAAAAAATACATAGAAAGTATATGCTTTTTAATAAAGGAAAGTTATTAACATTCTGTTAGAAAAATTAAGTCTAGTAGTTGCCTCTAATTTAATTTACTGTCTTGTTTTATTTTTTATTTGTTTTTTGTCTGCAATTACTTGAGTAATTAAGTCCGTTGGAGGATCTTAAACCCTAGTCACTTAAACCAACTGGTTTGGGATGTGCTGACTGAAAACTCATTTTGCAAGTAATTCAGATTATATTTAAAATAAAAAAAAATTACCTATTCTCACTTGTCATTGAGTAACTGATTATCTTTCCCCCAAGTAAGGGATTGTGATCACGTAAAAAGATGATATTGTAGGAGGTAATACATAAAATATATATATGAATATAAACAAAAAAAAGGGGGCAATGTACTCAAGTTTCATTTATCTTTCAAGGTGTTGTAACAATCCTGCCATAATCTGTGCATATAATCCTTGTTATTTTTTGTTATTATCTACTCTTTACATATAATGTACGATATTTATTGTCTTAAGTTTGTGTACTCATTATTGAATTCTTTTAAGTTTCTGAAGGTATATCTTTATGAATTATCTTTTGTAAATTGAATAAGATAAAAGCCAGAAAGTCTAAATTGTTAACTCTACTACTTATTTCTATATTTCATTCAAATTAAAAAAAAAAAAAAGAGACTCAAATCTATTTAAGGCTTAGCATCCTTTTTAAGTAAGCTATTTGACCTTTTAATGCCAAATCTACTAAGGTCTTGGCAACCCAGTTTAAGTACGCCATAGATTCTTTACACTACATTTATGTAGGGGGCAATTTCTCGTATAATAATTCATCTCTTATGAACTATTATATGTTTTTATGAAAGAATCTGCATAATTTCAGGAAATACACTTTAATTAAGTACATTTTTGAATTGTCGATGACTTGCAGGTTTTTTAATTCTTAAGTATCTGAATTTTCTATTGTTTCAGCAAGTTATATTGCAAGTATCGAATAGTTGTGTTTTAAAACGTTTAATAGACTATTTTATTATTTCATAAAGTACACGCGTCGAAACCATAATGCATGACTTAAGTAGATTTTTAGTAAGTTATCTGTAACTCTCCGAAATAAGTCTAGACATCGGAAAGTTAGATTTGTGACTACCTGAAACATCTCTTTATTATAAAATTGCTTAAGTACACGTGTTGTGATCTGGACGATTGACTTAAGTTGTCTTTCGGAAGGTTATCTGTAACTCTCCAAAATGCACCTGAGCATCGGATAGTTAGGTTTATAAGTCTCCGAAACTTTCTGAACACCTTAAGTTCAAATTATGCACGTGTTGAATTTCATTACTTTATAATGTCTTAGTTGAAACTCGAATAGTTATGTTTAACTCTTCGACTTTCACACCTATCCATTCGAGAAACTCGAACAATTAACTTAATATTATTATATTTTTTGAAAGACTTAATCTCTGACAATAACTATTCATGTTTGTCATATATTTATGTGCTTTACTACTCACAAAACTCGAATAATTATCATAAGTCTTCGAGTTTTCTCACTTTTCACTTAGCCAGAAGTTATTTTCTTTGCACGAACAGTTACGCTAAGTATTCTGCTTTTGTTGGTTGTAAAACTCATATAGTTATTGTAAGTACTCGAGTTATTTATTAGTAACGGATCTTATATTTATGATTTCAATGATTGAATCCGTTTATCCGTTTATAAACTCAAAGAGTTATAAATGTTTTACTAACAACCTTTCATGTTTCTACCTTAGTAAAACCCTAGCTTTGTAATCTTCACTTCCACTAAGTTCTATAGTGCACAACGAAGCTTAATCGACAATGTCAGGACGTGGAAGAGGATGTTGTAGAATGACAAAAGTGCAGAAAAGAGAGCTGGAACTTCAGAAAATGTAGAATGAAATCAACGACATCTATTCAAGGTACACTTTTACAAATGAAATACTACATGAAATTAAAAAAGCTATTCAAGATGAGAAAAATTTCTGTTGGAAGTTTATTCGCAATTATGCTGAAACACAGTTTAGACTAAAACAGACTAAACTTTCTGCATTACAACTTTGGAAACGAACTTTACAACCTAACCTTGCGGTTGTTACAAGTTCTTGACAGATACTTGAAAAATCGATACAGTCTATCACTTATTATGGAAAGAAATTAGGGCCAATGATCGAAAATGCAAATAGGGAATTACAATCCTTGTATTCCCAACATTATTTTCCCCCAACTGTTTTAGATGATATTAAACAGTATATAGATGAATAGAAAACTACCATTAGCAAAATGGACCTTCGAAGTGAAGGACAAAGAGTTTATCAACTTAAAATGGCAGAGGTTGAGAGCTTAAAACTCTATATTCCATTATTACAACCTAGGCATCATGGTGAAGGACCATCAAGACCCCAAGTGCCTTTAATAGGAGAAATTAAGACAATTTTAGAACCTCCTGAACAACCTAAAACACTACAGACATATAGTCAAAAAAAGAAAAAGATAATTGAATATTTTGGACTAACTACAGGTATACAAGGAATATTGCAACAAAAAGAAGAATCAGTGAAAAATGGAAAACTATGCTCCATTGCAGAAGCTGGACAGACATTTTTGTCAGAAATACTAATAGATGTGACAAATATTAGCTTACAAGCATATACTCTAAGGTATTGTGTCACATTAGTGCATAATGTATCTTTTCATACAATGGATAGTTTTTTACACAATGCTACAAGCACACATTCTTTTCCTACGGAAAGAGAGCATGTAGGCAATTTTGATGATACATATACAGATGATATCAATTTTGATGATATTTTTGATGATATAGACACTGAGTCTATGAATATAGAAGATATTTCATCTGAAGAGGAATGTATAGATATTCTTCCTCTAACTATATCACGAATAGAAAATTTTGATTTTTGGTATAGTTGCTTATACTACAGTTTATACATATGGTTATGTCTGTTACAGTATATAATATACTTGTTGATAAATGTATATAATCAACAACATACATAGTTACAGATTGAATATCACACTGCCTATGTCTCAAGAATAGAAATTTCAGAAATACAGGATGATTCTATTATACAGACAGATATAGAACATTCTTTCATACAGAGACAGTTGTTGTATAGATCAATTATAGACATACATGTTGCTGATAGACAGATTGATACAGATACTGTTGCTATTGAAATGTTTCCAGAAGAACAAATAGAAGAATTTCAGAAGATTATTGATACGACAATAACAAATATTTCAAACATTTATACTAGTTTTGATGGAAATTCCACCAGTTCTGAAAGATTTGAAAATATAGATGCTGCTGATAATATTGAAACAAGTCCTAGATCAGAACATCATGATAGGAAAATACCTAATCCTGAACAGAGTTTAGATGAAAATACACTATTATGGTTCAGAAATAGTTCCTGTTATGACAAATTTCAAACATATAAAACTTTTACAGTTTTATATTCAAGACCAGTTAAGTTTGAAGGGATGGCACATATACAAGAAATGTTTGAATTTCAAGGCTTGTTGACTCTACTTCCACAACAGCCAGGCCATCTTGTTATACCCAAACTTATCAGCTATTTTTACTCAAACTTAACAATGGAAGACGGTATTCCTATTTCCAATATACAAGAAAATGACATATTTAACTCCCGATTTACTTTATCAAGTACTTGGTCTGAAAAATGAAGGAGTTAAATTATCAGAAAGAAAATAGGTTTATCATTTGGGATGGGACATTCAAACTTTAGCCAAAGATCCAACTGCCAACAAACCATTGAGATTACTAAATGACTTAAATGGCCAAACACATTTTATTGCAAAAATATTGCATGCTACATTGTTTCAGAGGTTTGGTCATGGGGCAGAAGTTGGCAGATGTTGTCTTTATGCTACATATGCATTAATAAACCATATACAGGTGAACTGGTATGATATTTTTGTTTCTCATATCTTACATTTGCAGAGTAAATTATTTTATGGTGATACGATTTTGAGAATTGTGGCAAGTCAAACAGATATTACACCTTGGCCACAAAAAAGATTAAAATCAAGATCTTTCTCTACAAAGGAACTCCAAAAATACCAGGAAGCATAGACACCTGTCCTCAAACAACAACAACAACAGGATCGGCAAACTCAGTCCCAACAGCAACAGCAACAATCCACACAATTTTTAGAACTTCAGCAACATACAGATATACACCAAGATATACATACAGATATACAACAAGGTATACATACAGATACACATACAGGTATAGATATAGACATTCATACTGAATTTTTACAACAACCATCACAAGTTTCTCAAAATGATTTAGATCAAGCATTACATGATCAGATAAACAAAGTTAGTACAGAAATTGCAAAGAAAATTTCAAATACTCTGATTGACATTTTTTGAAGACATAGAGGCTTGTGATAATACAAATTATGTATTACATGATTTATTTCTTGTAATTTGTAACCAAAAATATTATTTCAACTATTTACTGAATTTAATGTTATGTGATTATTTTTCACAGTTTATGCTTAATCCATAAATTTTATGTATGTTTGAAACTATCGTTCTGATTAATATATACTTAGTAAGGTTTCCTTCCTTACATTTAACTTGCTTAACTTCTTAAAGGGGGAGAAAATACTTTGTTTAGTCTTTTATAATGCCAAAAAAGGGGAGATAAATTATGTGACTGATTAGGTTTTGACATCATAAAAAGGGGGAGATTGTAATGTATTTAATTTTGATGATATATGCTTTATTAACGTTTTTAAATAAGTCTACATAATATTCTCTAAGTATATTTCTCTAAGTATACTAGTTAACAGATTATCGAAAAGTTTCATTTTTATGTCGGATAAATTAAAGATTTTCGAAGAGTTAGATTTGCAATAGTTAAACTATCGGATAGTTAACGTTTCATTTTTGTCGAATACTTTATATTAAAAACTCGTATAGTTAAGTTATCTACACGTGTGTTTTTAACGTTTTAAGTTGTCACGTGTTTTCCATATGCGTTCGGTAATGAAAAATCGAATAGTTAGATAACTGTTCGAGTTTTTATACGTATGGATAGATAACTGTTCGAGTTTTATAAAAGGACTAATGAACAGATAAGTTTCCTTGTTTAGTCACGTGTTTTGCAGGTGCAAAAACTCGAAGAGTTACAGATAAGTGTTCGAGTTTTTACAGGACTTAAAGGATAAGTGTTCGACTAAATCGAAGACTTAGAAGATATTCTACAAGACTCCAGGAAGATAAAAGTCTTAATATATCTACGAGTGGAGATCGAGGAAATTCAAAATGATTGTACAGAAAGTGGAAACTCAAAAAGAAAGTAATTTAGATTAAAGAGAAAATTAGTACGTAGATTATGGATTAAGTGGATGAACATGCTAAATGTGAAAGACAATAGAGTTCGACTACAAATAGAGAGTACGAACTACATTACAATAGGGGATCCCAATCTCAAAAACCAAGTCTGAATATTCAATCTGGATCCTTAACTGAAAAGTTAAGTTTGAATATTCATATTCTGAAAAATTCTCCAACATCAAAAGAAGTTCGAAATTTCAAGCAATTTCAGAAAAGGAGCTGCAAATGCAAGAAGTCTGGAAATTCGACAACTGGAGAAGAAGAGATATAGAAGCTGAGCAAAGAGAAAAAAAGAAGCTGTGTGCATAAAGATCAGGTTTTATACAATTCAAAATTAGTTTTGAATAAGAGCTTTATTTTCCTATTTGAATTGTATATCGAACATTACTATATCAAAACCGTCAAGAAGGGAATTGAGTTGAAAAGATATTGTAAATTCTATCTTGAAATAAAAGAATAGAATTTCATTTACGAGTGTTTTGTGCTCTTGTTTTATCTACTAGTATTTAATTACTAAAGACACAATTCACCCCCCTCTTGTGATACAAACGATCCTACAGCAAGTATTCTAATATTTAAATCTACAAGCCTTCTTGTAAAAAAGAAGAGATCATCCTCTACCTTTTCTAATTGCTTCTCTCTGATGGTATTTCTAATCTTCTACCTTGAATGTCATTCCTCTTATTGTCTGAGGAATTCTAAAGTGTTGATTTGATCCCAAAAGTTTTGCTCCATCTCAGTCTTCATTCTGTTACTGAACAGAACGGAACGGCTCTGATCTTTACTGTTCTAAGTTCTAAATGATTTCTACGGATAATGCCCCCAAACCCTAAGTTTTTGGCAGGTAATCAAGTCATTTCCCACGCAATCTATCACTACTAACATGTACTACTCCGTGAAGTTACGATTAACTCCGCGAACTTAGTTCGTGGACTTACCTTAAGCACTCTGTTGAGTTATAGTTAACTCAATGGAGTAAGTTCATTAACTTATCCTAGATTGAATAGAGTAAGTTTATTGAGTAAAGCTTAACTCAAGGGACCTCTAGTAAAGATATAACTAATAAAAATAATTATAATAATAATTTTTAATTCAGTCAAGACCGAAGAATCTCCAGCCTGACCAACTCTTAATTTTACTATTTCCTTAACTTCAATTAGACCGTTATACTTCCTCGGTTGAACTGAAATTACACTCTCTTTTTTTATATTCGGTTGAATCGATACCATGTTTCGATCAAACTAATACTTTTACTTAATATGATATATATATATATATTTAGTTTTGGTCAAACCGACGGATCCTTTTGGTGTGACCATAACACAGCTTTTCTTTTAATTTCCTACTTCAATAAAATTGATAATTTCTTTCGGTTAGACCATTACTATATTAAAATATAAATTTTATTATTATTATTATAATATATTTTAACATATATTCTTTTACTTAAGCGGACTCGAGTAGTCCTTTACTCTTACTTCTTCTATAATTCCAAAGTAACTTTTTGGAAATTTCAGAATAGGTCTAAGTCTTTGTCCATTTACTTTAAATATATTCTCATTCTTAGGATTTTTAATTTCAATAGCTCCATAGGAATAAATATTTCAAACTATATAAGGTCCTGCCCATCAAGATCTTAATTTTCCTAGATGGTTATGAAGTCTAGTCATGTAAAGATATACTTCTTGTCATATTTCAAAAGTTTTTGAAATAATTTTCTTATCATGCCAAAACTTTATTTTCTCTTTTTCTTTTATAGTTTTCGAATAAGCTTCATTTCTAAATTATTCTAACTTAATCAATTGCATTTTTCTGTTTTAAGCAGCTTGATTTAAATTAGTGTTTAGAGTTTTTAATGCCCAATAAGCTTTATGTTCAATTTTAGTTGGTAAATGGTAACTTTTTCCATATACTATCCTAAAAGGTGACATACCTAAGCATGTTTTATAAGTAGTTCTAGAAGCTCAAAGTGCATCTATTAATCTATTAGCCTAATCTTTTCTAGTAAGATTTACTACTTTTTCTATGATTAACTTAATCTTTTCTAGTAGGAGTGGAAATTAAGTTAGTTTTAAGCTTGAAAAATGCTTCTTTGCAATTCTTATCAAAGTTAAATGGAACATCTTTTAATAGATCAGTTAAAGGTCTAGCTATTTTGCTAAAATCTTTAATGAATCTCCTATAAAATCCTACATGTCCTAGAAATGATTTAATATCTTTTATTGATTTAGGTTCTAGTAGATTAGAAATTACTTCTATCTTTGCTTTATCTACTTCCAGCCCTTTCATTGAAACAACGTGTCCCAAGACTATTCCTTGTTTAACCATGAAGTGACATTTTTCCCAATTTAGAACTAGATTCTTTTCCACATAGCGTTTTAATACTTGGCCTAAATTGTTTACACACACTTCATATGAAGTTCCATATATGTTGAGTATTTTGTTTTGATGATGTGTGCTGAATGAAAAATAATCATATTTGCTCAATTACTATTGCTTGTGAAAAGAAATTAAAATCATCAATTAATACAGAAAAAACTTACTAATATAAATACTTGTCTGTATTGGATCTGAAATTATACTAAGTTAATAACTAGTCGTTTCATTGCATTAATTTCTCATTTAACAAAACGTTAAATTAACGTGTGTTTTTATTGAAAGCCTGATATGTTTTAAAGTTATATTTTCTGTATCATGAATAGTGCACGTTTAGACAACACGTTAAGTTAGAGTTTTGTTTGTATAGAGATCACGTGAGAACTCGTTAAGTTAGAGGCTTAAAGGTTAAAATAAGTCACGCGAGAACTCGTTAAGTTAGTGAGTAAAAGAAGAGACGAACTCATTAAATTAGTGTTATACACGTGGTGAAATTATAAGTTATGAATGTTATATTGTATCACGTGAGGTGCACATGTTTAACTCATTAAATTAACATAACTAAACGCGTTGAGTTGCTATATTGAACACTAAGGCAACGTGTTAGGTTAGTGTTATAAAAACTTAAGTTGTTATTTTTTGCATGTGGTAAAATTCTTATTATAAAAACATTTGTTTATTACTGGTTCGTTGAGTTATCATAACACAATGGAGATAGTTCGTTGAATTAGCGTAACACCATAGAGATAGTTCATTGAGTTAGCTACATTACTTGTCACGTGAGTTGGCACATGAGGAACTCGTTAAGTTAGAAACGTTAAGTTATATATATATTTATGTTACTCATTTAGTTAACATTAAAGTAACGACTTCTTATTATACTTGATGAAAAATTTTGGAAGAGAAAGTTTATTTTCTAGGAAATTTTTCAAAGATCCAGGATTGATAATTAAAGAAAATTCAAAATGTAAACGTAGGTCAGAACGTGTGTATTTCGATGAAGGAAAAAGAAAAGACGTGAAGAAGTGGAAAACTGGTAGTGATTAAACGTGGATGATATGCATGGAATAAAGATATAGTATAAAAGGCATAGAATTTTCGTTGATCAGTTATCCCTGCACACCAAAAAAAAAATCTTTTTAGGGATCAAAAACACCTCTTCGGGGAAAAGCTCTCAAGTGGAAGACAAATTCAGTGATGCATAAAAAGGTAAGATATTTGTCACTAAAGATTTGAAGTATCAAGTGGAAGACAAATTCAGTGAAGCATAAAAAGGTAACATATTTGTCACTGAAGATTTGAAGTATCAAATGGAAGAAAATTCAGTGAAGTAGAAAGGTTAGATTTACGTCACTGAAGATTTAAAGTTTCAGAAGAAAGAAAATTTGGTGAAGCAGAAAAAGACAAGATATTCGTCACTAAAGAATTGCTGAAGAAGAAGAAAGATCTCAAACAGGGAGAATTGTTTTTAAATTCTGTAAATTAGTTTTCTCTGTTTGTAGTTATGAAATTGTATAGATGAAACATGGTATCGATATATAATTGCATCTACAATTTCTGAGGAGAATTAAATTGTATATTGTAATTGAAACCTTGAATAAAAATGATTTTATGAAAATAGTGTCTCGACTTGTTTTTGAGTTTTAAAGTTTTAATTATATTCAAAAATATTGAAAAACACAATTCACCCCCCTCTTGTGCAGCCATACGATCCTACAATATAAATAAAATCATCCATAAATATTTCTAAAAAATCTTCAGTCATTCTAGTGAATATGCCCTACATACACCTTTGAAAGGTGGCTGGTGCATTGCATAATCAGAATGGCATAATCTTAAAAGCATAAGTTTCATTAAGACATGTGAAAGTTGTTTTCTCTTAATTCTCTAATGCTACTAGAACTTGGTTATATCTTGAATACCCATCTAGGAAATGAAAATATTTTTGCCCTATTAATTTCTCTAACATTTGATCTGTAAAAGGTAAGGGAAAATGATCTTTCCGAGTCACATTGTTAGGACCTAATCGCTTACCAGAGGAGGGGTGAATGGTAAGATTTAATGATTTTTGAGAGATTTCAGAATTTTACAATGAACGACTTGTTGTCAATTAAATTTAGCAAGCATAAAATGATTTTTCTAGTGAAAACACAACTTAAAAAGAGATAATGTACACAGAGATTTTAGGTGGTTCTCCACTAACGGCTAGTCCACCTCCAAGGGATACTTAGGCTTCACTAATCTTTCAAGACTTACAAACACTTGCTTTAAGGTCAAAGCAAGAACCAACCAATCGAACTGAGCTTTTTGGTCGTAGCTCCAACCAACCTATCTTTGAAGTTTTCAATTGGCACACTTCAATAAACCACTAGCTTAAGGAAATCAGAGTTTATTTGCGTGTAGAGCTCTAGACTTGAGATTGTATTTGTTGAATATTTGATCTTGAATATGTTCTGCTGTATCTCTAGAGCTTGGTGTATGGATATGTATTTTCAAAAAGCTGTCTAACTCTCTTATTTGCTGTTTATATTTATAACTTCAAGCATAACGATCACATTCACTTGTAACAAATGTATTTTGTTGTACTTACTAAAATGGCAGGTCCAAATATGGTAAGTTACTGTTTAGGAAGGTGTTTCAAGATAACCTTCCGATTTCCTTTGACTTTTGGATGGTTAGCTGTATAACTCTCCGAAGGATCTCCATAACTTACCAAAAATCCATTTAAGTCCTTTTGTTTGTCTTAAGTTCGGATACTTGCACTTGTAACTTACCGAATCATTTTTAATTATTGGATAGTTAGCTACAATAACTCTCCGATTTCCTTCAAAGCTTCTGATTGTAGTTATCTTATTTCAGTACGTGCATAAAAGGATGGCTTAAGTTTTAGATAGTTCATTCTATAACTTTTTGAAACATCCTATTTTTCATATTTTCCTAACATTCTAAAAGTCTTTTAAACTTCCGACTGGATTTTTACACATGCGTATTTCAATAACTTAATTTTCAGATAGTTAGATCTGTAACTTTCTGAAACTTCTCAATTTTTAGGTAGTTAGCTCTTCTAACTTACCGAAAGTCCTTTCAAGCCTTTTTATCTAACATTTTGAAGACCTCTTATTTTCGGATAGTTATCCTTGTAACTTTCCAAAGAACTTGCTTGTTGCCTTTAAGTGGTCTTTTAGATACTTAAACATTTAACCTTTCAAAAATCTGCTTCTTCCAAATACTTAGACTGATAACTGTCTCATCCTTCTGATTTCATTTGTTAGCTTTGAATGATCTTTTTGTGATTGACTTTAGCTGCTTATCTATTGATCTATGAAATACAAAAGATTATTCCTCACATTGATTTTTGCATTATCAAAATCTAGAGGTCCTTTCAATCTCCCCCTTTTTGATAATGGTAAAAACCTTACAATATTTTACATGTATTTCTCTCTTTATATAGCTATACAAATAAACTCACAAAGAAGGAATAAGATATTGAGTTTGAGTTTGCCCCCCCTATTTTAGTGCAACCTACTGAAATAATATCATATATTTTTCTCCCCCTATTTTGCCATTTGACAAAAGGAATTTTGTAACTAGCTTTGTAGAGTAATTATAGCTGGACAATTTGTGGCTATCCTAAAATTGGCTAAGGTACTACAAGAGAAAATGTTAGTAGAACAAGCTCTTGGTTGTGAGCTTGTAGAGTAAATAATCACTAAGTTAAAAATCATACAAAGAACAAATCCCTAAATTTCGTCTAATATGTTTAAATGCAGATTTAGATAATGGTTTAGTGAAGATATCTGCTAATTGTTCTTTAGTAGAGACATTCTAAAGAAATATGACCTTTCTCAACATGGTCTCTTAGAAAGTGGTGCCTAATCTCAATATGTTTTACTCTTGAGTGTAAAATTGTATTTTTTGAGAGATTTATGACACTGCTACTGTCATAGTAAATAATTGTATTCTAAAAATTAAGTTTATAATCTACTAGTGTTTGTTGCATCCATAGAATCTAAGCACAGTGTTGAGTATTTTTGTTTTGATGATGTGTGCTGAATGAAAATAATCATATTTGCTCAATTACTATTGCTTGTGAAAAGAAATTAAAATCATCAATTAATACAGAAAATGCTTACTGATATAAATACTTGTCTATATTGGATCTGAAGTTAATAACTAGTCGTTTCGTTGCATTAATTTCTCATTTAGCTAAACGTTAAGTTAACGTGTGTTTTTATTGAAAAGCATGATATGTTTTAATGTTATATCTTCTGTATCATGAACAGTGCACGTTTAGACAACTCGTTAAGTTAGAGTTTTGTTTGTATAGAGGTCACATTAGAACTCGTTAAGTTAGAGGCGTAAAGGTTAAAATAGGTCACGTGATAATTCGTTAAGTTAGTGAGTAAAAGAAGAGACGAACTCGTTAAGTTAGTGTTATACACGTGATGAAATTATAAGTTACGAATGTTGTATTGTATCACATGAGGTGCACATGTTTAACCCGTTAAGTTAACATAACTAAACGCGTTGAGTTGCTATATTGAACACTAAGGCAACGCGTTAGGTTAGCGTTATAAACTTAAGTTGTTATTTTTGCACGTGGTAAAATTCTTATTATAAAAACATTTGTTTATTACTGATTCATTGAGTTATCTTAACACAACGGAAATGGTTCGTTGAGTTATCATAACACAACGGAGATGGTTCATTGAGATAGCATAACACCACGGACTTAGTTCATTGAGTTAGCTACAGTACTTGTCACGTGAAATAGCACATAAGGAACTCGTTAAGTTAGAAACATTAAGTTATATATATACTTATGTTACTCGTTTAGTTAACATTAAAGTAACGACTTCTTATTACACTGATGAAAAACTTTTAGACGAGAAAGTTTATTTTGTAGGAAATTTTTTAGAGATCCAAGACTGATGATTAAAGGAAATTCGAAATATAAACGTGGGTCAGAACGTGTGTGTTTCGATGAAGGAAAAAGGAAAGACATGGAGAAGTGGAAAACTGGTAGTGGTTAAACGTGAAGGATATGCATGAAATGAAGATACAGTATAAAAGGCATAAAATTCTCGTTGATCAAACCATCCTTGCACACAAAACAAACAAATCTTTTCAATGATCAAACCATCCTTGCGCACCAAAAGAAAAATCTTTTTCAGGGATCAAAAACACCTCTTCGGGAAAATCTCTCAAGTGGAAGAAAGTTCAGTGAAGCATAAAAAGGTAAGATTTTCGTCATTGAAGATTTGAAGTATCAAAAGAAAGTAAATTCAGTGAAGCATGAAAAGACAAGATATTCGTCACTAAAGAATTGCTGAAGAAGAAAAAGAAGAAGAAGAAAGATCTCAAACAGGGAGAAAAGTTTTAAATTCCGCAAATTAGTTTTCTCTGTTTGTAGTTATGAAATTGTTTAGATGATACATGGTATCGAAATATAATTGCATCTACAATTTCTGAGGAGAATTGAATTGTATATTGTAATTGAAACCATGAATAAAAATGATTTTATGAAAATAATGTCTCGACTTGTTTTTGAGTTTTAAAGTTTCAATTATATTTCAGAAAATATTAAAAATACACAATTCACCCCCCTCTTGTGTAGCCATACGATCCTACACACAGCATAAACCTGCTGCAATATATTCTACTTTAGTGGTAGATAAAGTTATGGAGTTTTGTTTTCTGCTAAACCACGATACTAAGGAGTGACCAAGCAGTTGACAAGTGCCACTTGTGCTTTTCCTATTTGACTTGCATCTTGCATAATCTACATTACTATAACAATTTAACATTAATGGATTTTAAGAGAAGTAAAATAAACCAAAATCATTTGTACCTTGTAAGTACTTAAAGATTCATTTAACTACTTTTAAATGTGATGCTTTGGGAGAGGCTTGATATCTTGCACATGCACATACACTAAACATTATGTCTAGTCTACTAACTGTTAAATACAGAAGTGATCCAATCATGCCTCTGTATTTCTTTTGATCTACAAAAGTACCAAAAATATCTTTATCAAGTTTTTCATTTGAGTTCATGGGTGTGTGAGCCTCTTTGGATTTATCTATGCCAAATTTTAGGAGAATCTCTTTGCAAAATTTTTCTTGATTCAGAAAAATGTCATGTTGTAATTGATGAATTTGTAATCCTAGGAAGAATTTTAATTCTCCCATAAGACTCATTTCAAATTCATTTTGCATTAAAATCTAAAAGTCATGACATAATTTCTCATTTGTTGCACCAAAGATAATATCATCAACATAAATATGAATGGTCAACATGTGAGAATTTTTTGATTTGATAAATAGGGTGTTATCTACAATTCCTATATTGAACTAATTCTCAAGAAGAAAACCCTTAAGTTTATCATACTATACATGTGGTGCTTACTTCAGACCATAAAGAGCCTTGTTCAATTTGTATACATGATTTAGTATATCTTCATCTTCAAAACCTGGTAGTTGTATTACATATACTTCTTTTTGTAAAATATCATTTAGGAATGCACTCCTAACATCCATTTGATAAAGTTTTATTTTCATACTACTTGCAAAGGCAAGCAACATTCTGATTACTTCAAGTCTTGTAACAGGTGAAAAGGTTTCTTCATAATCAATTCCTTCTTGTTGGTTGTACCCCTGAGCAACTAGTCTGGCTTTGTTTCTGATAATGTTGCCATCATTATCTAATTTATTTTTAAACATCCATTTAGTTCCAACAATTGATTTTTCAGTGGGTCTTTCAATTAAATTCCAGACTTCATTTTTCTTAAATTGATTCAGTTCCTCTTGCATGGCCATAATTCAGCATTCATCATTGCAAGTGTATTGATTTGTGAACTTCTATTTGTTAAACGACACCAAAAAACTTGTTTAATTTGCCTTTATGCTTATATCAATAATTACTTTTAGAAGTAAGCAAACAACCTTTCACACAAATTAGCTAGTAATTCCAATTTGTATTTTAACTGCAAGTGCACAGTGTCTATTGTATTAGTGTGCAAGTACAGGTCGATCCCAAAGGGAATTGCTTAAGAATTGAGAACTGTTCTGTTTTTAACAATCAAATTTATATATTCAATAAGCTCTCCGTTGAATTACAGTTAACTCAATGGACAAAGTTCGTTGAGTTATGGCCAACTCAACGGACTAACCTCGTGGACTTAAGTTAACTCCACGAGCATGCATTTACAATTTAATACTATTATTTACAGAGGAATTCGGCCAACCATTGAGTGGTTCCACAGATTGTAAATAACATCAATTAAGCTCTTTAATGTTAGTAAATACTAGATTTATCATTAGGCAATACTAATATTCAGATAATTCAAACAGTAACCATTAAAATCTTTAAGTCTTTTAAACGAACCAATTTCAGTAAACTGTAAAACTAAAACAAACATAAAACAATCACAACACTGACAAAGGTAACATTAATCACGATACAACGCAAACAATACAACACTCAAATACAAAATACAAACACAGATAAGTTGTTTTTGGTATTTTTGTTTTAATATGAACATGGAAATGGGCGAAAGGTAAAATGTAAAGTAATCTCAGTCGATAGTAAATACTTCTGTCACTACATATGATGCAATTACACCACTTAAAATTAAACCACTTACAATTCTGTCTCCTCTCCCTATAGAATCGCGAGTCCAAAATTGCAAGATAATCTCCTCTTCAGCATACAAGCATTAGCCCGAAGCCAAGGCTACAAGCTTTACGATCTCCTGAGATATGAGTCGACGCTTGGTGAAAATGGCTTCCCTTCCTGCGACGCGATCACTCCTCATAGTGGTTGTCAAGCACTATGTTTGGCTCGAAATCGACCCGACATCAGGAAAGTATCCTCACAGACCTCCGATGGTTGGTGATTATGGTGGTGGTGATGACGGTTGGTGTGGTACTTCAAAGAATTGCCGATGCTGCCTACAGAAAGCTCGGTGCTCCTTCTCCGTACACACTGGCCATACCCATCGATCACACACTCTTCTTTTTTCTTTTTTTCTTTTATATTTCTTCAGTGGTAACTACTTCTGCTTGAATGGTCGATTGGATTTCCTTCATTCATATCAACGACGATGATTTCTTCTCCCTACGCGATACGTGCGATCGTGGTTTTTCCTTCCAACTGTCCTGTTTCTACAACCGCTATAGTGGCATATTAGAAAATAAATAGTCTGTGGAGTTACACATAACTCAACGGACTTACCTCGTTGATTTAACTATAAAACACATGCATATATTTTACTATCTGATGCTCAGATGCATTTCGAATAGTTACAAACTTAACTATCCGATGCTCAAATGCATTTCGGATAGTTACAAACTTAACTATCCGATGCTCAGGTGCATTTCGGATAGTTACAAATAACTCACCGATATATAACTTAAGTAAATCTACCAGATCTCGACACGTGTCATCAACAATTTAATAATAAAAGAAACATTTCAGAGAGTGACAGGTCTAACTATCCAATGCTCAGATGCATTTCGGATAGTTATAGATAACTCATCGAAAATCCACTTAAGTCACTTTCCTAGAACATGATACGTGTCTATAGCTATTTTATAAATAAAAGGAGATTTCGGAGAGTTACACAAATAACTATCCGATGCCCAGCTACAATTTCGGATACTTATAGATAACTCACCGAAAGTTCACTTAAGTCATGCATTATGGTTTCGACATGTGTACTTCAGGAAATAATAAAGTATTCTTTTAAAACATAACTGTTCGGTATGTTAAACATAACTGTCCGATACATGTTTGGTATGTTAAACATAACTATCCGAAATATCAGAAAATTCGGATACTTAAGGATTTCACAGCCTGCAACTTACCGACAGTTCAGAAATATACTAAATTAACATTAATTTCCTGAAATTAAGCAGATTCTTTAATTAAAGCATATAACAGTGCAATTATGATATAATGGGTTAATTCTCATATGATAAGCTAAATATTATGCAATTAACTATCATTTAACCGTTAATAATATGCACTTTTTCATTCTAAACACTTCCCCCATACCTAAATTTTGCTAGTCCCTTAGCAAACTAAGATCTCATTAATTGGTCTTCCTAAAAGTGCTAGAATTAATTCTTCTCTTTTTTCTTCTGTTCAGCATAAGAACTAGTATATAGATATTCTGTATGTTTCAACAATCAACCTGCAAATATAAAAGCACCTAACTCAACAAATGAGTTTAAATCTAAATTTAGGATAAGTAATCAGCTATATACATTGTTTCATTTGTATCTCTTTCTGCATATTCTGATTTTTGATTCTGAAAAACTTTTCATTCACAGATAAAAGCAGAATATATAACAAAATAACATTTAATAGATATTTATAAATCATTGTCTTATGTGGAACCCAGGCTCCTATGCCTTTGGTGGCTCACAAGCAAGCCAGTTGGTTTCCCAGAACAAATACCAACAAACTGGTTTGATATTTTGTTTTTGTTTTCTTTTATACAATAAAATTAAAACTATATTTTTCTAAAAGTAAATGTAGAAAACATATAATAAATCATAACTTAAGAACATGATTGAAAAGTAGAAACAAATGGAATAAACGTGTCAGTCCAAGCAAACTTTTTAGGCATAATTCTTCTTGCTATTAATTCTGTTTTAATGCAGTTCTTGTTCCTTTTTAATTTGTAAACTTGCAATATATTATCAATGTTAAATACAAGTGTATTACCATTAATGAAACGAAATGCAGAAAGGGATCCTTTTCAATTCTAGGGTAATGTAGCAGTTTCTATTTCTACATCTATTTCAATATACTCCTCTTCCCACTTCCATTCATTTATGTCTTTCATAATCCATATTTGAAATTTCATCAATTCATCCCACCATCTTATCAAACATAATGTAGGATCATCATATTCATTATACCACATCCCTATTTGAATTTTATCAAATTCTGTAGATGGTGGTTTAGCTATTTCACTCGGTATAGGTAATATTTCTATAAATTCATCATCATAACTATCTATGCTTACTATGTATAAATCAGATCTAAATGCAGTTGATATATCTATGACTAGATATATATATCCATCAAGTATGACATGCATGCTGTTAATTAATGATTTCTGTCCTAGATATATCATAGTATTTTCAGTCCAAGATCTATTCAGAAAATTATACACACTTAAGCAAAAATCTTCATCCCAATTTCCTATAGGTCTCTAATAATATAATTTTTCAGGAATGGTCGAATTTTTATCACAAAATATTAAAGCCGACCCACAATTTACAGTTGGTACTTCATATCTATTAGGTCTTCCTATATTCCATTCTTCTCTTGTTATAGGATTTCTTATCAAAATATTAGGTAATAGACTTGCATACCTTGGTCTGGTTCTGTATATGATTAATCATTCATCCATCCCCATAATATGATCTATTCCTTCTAATGTATTGGGTGGAATTCCAATAGTTTCTTCCATATTCAGATATTCATGGGTAATTGAACTACGATTAAATGACTTCCATATGAATCCATCTCTAATCTTAGTCATTTTTGCAACTTGTAGTCCCTGAAAATATTTTTCTTCAATATAGTCTTTAATTTCCTTTGATACACAACACAGTCTGCACAGATCTTTAGCTAACAAGTTACTTAGTACTTCCCTTAGTACATCCAACGGTAATTGCATCATTTCCATTTATTGATTTTGTATAACACAAACAAAAATTTAGCAAAGACAAAAATTAACATACTACTACACACCCTCGTGGAGTTAAGGCATAACTCAACAGACTAAGTTCGTTGAGTTAAGGACTAACTCTACGATACTATTAACTATAAACTTATATATATATAGCTACTTCAGTTATACTGCTTCATTCAGTTATCCTCCCAGAAGAGGTATCAATTTCATTAACAATTCTATTGATAGGGTTAGGTACTGCTTGCATTGGCAATCCTCCAGTAGGTCTAACTTCTATTGATTCCTTTTGTCTAAGTGGTATATTTCTATTCTGATTTTGAATTGCAGCATTTCCAAATACAAAATCCAAACAATTGTTTAATTGTTGGATTATCTTTTCTAATTTCTCTATTCTAGATCCTTGTTCAAGTAATGCTTCATAACTTATATTCTTCTCATTTACATTTTCTCCTCCTTGGAAATTGTTTCTCCAAGACAAATTCGGGTGATTTCTCCAATTAGGATTATAAGAATTTCCAAAGTTATCTTTCTAATTTCGAGAATAAATAATATCTAGATCATTAATGTTTGCATTCTTTTCTGCTAGCTTTTGATTTAATGATAACTCTTCTATTTTCTTTGTTAATTCAGTTAATTTCACCTCAAGCATAGTACTTGAATCTATTTCATGCATTCCACTTAGCAATATTCTTTTATCTACAATAGCTTCAGCCAAGTTTTCCCACTGTGTAGTTCTTTTTGCAAAGTTTTCTAAATATGCCCATGCTTCTTCATTACATAGTTTTAAAAATCCATTTTGACAAGTAGATTCTAATAAAGATTTCGTTGAAACATCTATGCCTTCATAAATTATACCTATTAATTATGTTTTACTCATTGCATGATGTAGACATTGAGTCAGTAAATCTTTAAATCTTTCAAAATATTTCCAGAATGATTCACCTTGTTTTTGGCTACACATTAATATTTCCTTTTTCTTTTTAATCATTTGATGTGTTGGATAATATTTTTCCAGAAAAACAAAGCAAAATTCAGTCCATGTAGAAATTGAATCAAGCGACAGAGTATATAACCATCTCTTAGTTGTGTCTTTTAAAGCAAAAGGGATATATCTAAGTTTAATAGCATCTATACTCATGTTCGACATTTTCATCATTTGACAAACTTCGTTAAATTCTCTAAGGAAATAATAGGCATCCTCTCTTTCTAAACCATGAAAATGTGGCAATTGACTAATATAATTAGATTTCAATTCAAACCTATCTCCCTCAAAGTTTGGCAATAGAATACATGAAGGTTCATCAACTAATTCCAGATACAAAATTTCTCCCAATGGTTTTTCTACTGGAACAGCCATCTCTACGCTCTCTTTTAAAGAAAGGTTAGCTACACCCCAAAGGATTTCGTTAAAGTTCAATTCAGAAAATGTTTTAGTGTGCCTCTGTGTTGAATATCCTTGGGTAGGTGTTCTTACTAATCAATTAGTGCTCAGAGAACGAGTCTATGTGCTCATAAATAAATAGCAGAAGATTAATTACATACCAGTCTAAAGCTTTCCATTCAGTAAATACCAGTCAAATCAGTTGCTTCTCCTTCCAGCTCCTCCAATGCTTTTCTCCTTTCTTTTAAAAGTGATGGTAACTCGTAAATAACATTATGTTTTATATATATAATGCACATCCATAAAGTGAATAAATCTCATTGCAAGAACGTGTCTTGCAACATGCATCGTGATTCCTATTTTTATGGGTACATGTACCACTATTAATTTCAAATTTTGGTAACCGCTAAATCGACGAAGTTTCATTCGTGGTTAAAAGAATAATTGTTCTGCTTAATCCATGAACTAACCTCGTTGAGTTATAGATAACTCAACGGACAAATGTCGGTTACTGTTGCTAACTCCACGGACTAACTTCGTTGAGTTACAGATAACCTTGGAATTCAAATAATTCTTTGATTTCTTGCATTCCATCCCAATTTACTGGTCTACTGTATATAACATCATAACCCCTAATCTCTTGGTATTTATGATAAACTTCTTGACTCCAAAAATGTACTTCATTCAAAACTGTTGTTCTAGAGGGGTTTGTTCTTGATCTTCCTCTACCATATGCTGCACTTGAACATGTTCTACAGATTCTGAAACTTTTGCTTCTACTTTTGTCTATGGTGGTAAGCCGGTAGAACTCTCCACTCTGTCTTGAATTCTTTCCATAAATTGCTAAAGAGTTTCTAGCTCTTCAGTGGAATCTGTAAAGTCATTTTGTCCAAATGGCTTCATTCAGCTTCTTCTTCATTTTCTGTTCTTTCTTCTTCCTCCTAACTACCAATCTGCTCTGTCACTATTCTTTCTGATTCTGTGGCAAATTGGGATGGATTCACGGGTACTTCAGTTTCTGCCCTAATTTCTGTTTCTTCTTCTTTTATAGGCTGCAGACTAATTTCAGCCTATTTTTCTTCTTTTCTTTGCTCCTACTGCTGCTGCTCCTGCTCCTCCTTAGAGTTGGATAGCAGGTTTACAAAAATTGGCTCTACAAACCCTTTTGATATTGGTGCTTCAAATTTAATCTCTTTTTGACATTCAGGCACTATCTCTTTTCCTTTCCTTTCTGTGATTAATTGTGTCTGGTCTTCCTCTTCCTCTTTTGAGATTAAATCTAAAAACAAAGGCTCTGCACGCCTTTGAGCCACAGGTACTGGCTCTTCCTGTTTAATTCTTTCAATATTTGCTAGTCTCGAGGGACCAGCTTCAGCTTCTTTTGTAGCAAATCTGACGGCAATTTTGGCAATAGCTTCTTGATGCTATTCCACTTTAATTTTATATTGGGCTGGCAATTTTTCTGCAGCCCTCCTCTTGCATAGTGCATCAAACACCAGATGTGCTTTGGCTACTACTAAATCTTCTGGTTCTCTTTATTTTTTTCCAACTTGAACCAGCCCTTGAAATTCTTTTAATTCTTCTTCAGTCGAAGGCCCTAACATTTCTGCTCGTGTCAATAGCTTAAATGGTGGAACTGAAGGTCCTGGCTGCTGTTCCTCAAGAACAGGTCTTTCAGCAGCCGGCTCCTCTTGTTCTTCCTCAGCTTGTTGCTACCGCCTTATTACACCCCTTGCACGACCAACAATGCACTTTTTGAACCATAATTTGGCTTTGCGCTGGATTAACTCTAGGGCTACTTCGTTATTCGGCCTAATTTTTCTTTCTTTGCTTAAAGCAATTTATGTTGCTACTTTGATTTTCGTTTCTACTATTTGGGGTATTTGTATATCCAAATCAACCAAAAATTTCCTCAAGTAGAAGAGTTCTGATTCTACCTTTTGTAGCTCTCTTTTTCTTGTCGTGTTCTTGATCTTCTGCCACGTGTGCCATTCCTCTAACTCTTTCAGAAACTGTGCTGTGTCCACTGCATCTTCCCAGAACTTGGGTGTCATCTTCCTCATCGTGGAGTTACACAACAGCACGTAATCGCTCTGATCTTTATTGTTCTAAATTCTAAATGGTTTGCCAAATAATGCCCCCAAAACCCTAAGTTTTAGTTTAAATAAGCCCTTAGTTTAGGCAGGTAATCGGGTCATTTCCCGAACCAACTATTGTTCTCTCATCCGCGGTCTTAGCTACAATACTTCATTGAGTTACAGTTAACTCAACGGAATAAGCTCGTTGACTAACTCAAGACTCAACGGAGTAAGCTCGTTGAGTTATGCTAACTCAACGAACTTCCCGTATAGGCAAAGATAAAAATAAAAAAAATACTTAAGATAATAGTTTTTTTGTTTTAATCGGTTTAACCAATACTATGTTTCGATCAGACCTAATTTTTTTTCCAGTTGAATCGATACTATGTTTCAGTTAAACCCAAAAAAATTTTACTGAAAATTAATATAGATATTTTTATGTTCCGGTCATACCGATGGATTCGGTCGGTTGAACTTCAACGATTTTTATATTTTATAAAAAAAAAAAATTATATAAAATAAAAACTGATTTCTTACTAAGTAAAGCTCGAGTAGTTCTCTACTCTGACTTCTTCTATAATTCCAAAGGAGCTTTTTGGTAGTTTCAAAATAGGTCTAAGTCTTTGTCTATTTACTTTAAATATATTCTGATTTTTAGGATTTTCAATCTCAATAGCTCAATAAAGATAAATATTTCGAACTATGTAAGGTCCTGCCCATCTAGATCTTAATTTTCTTGGATGATTATGGAGTCTAGCCATGTAAAGATATACTTCTTGTTTTATTTCAAAGCTTTTTGGAATAATTTTCCTATCATGCCAGAATTTCATTTTCTCTTTTTCTCTTACAGTCCCCGAATAAGCTTCATTTCTAAATTCTTCTAATTCAATTAGTTGCATTTTTCTATTTTCAGAAGCTTGATTTAAATTAGTATTCAGAATTTTTAATGCCTAATAAGCTTTATGTTCAATTTCAACAGGTAAATAACAACTTTTTCCATATACTAGTCTAAAAGGTGACATACCTAAACTTGTCTTATAAGCAGTTCTATAAGCCCAAAGTGCATCTATCAATCTATTAGCCCAATCGGTTCTCGTAGGATTTACTACTTTTTCTAAGATTAACTTAATTTGTTTGTTAGCACTTTCTACTTGTCCACTTGTTTGCGGATGATATGATGTTGCAATTTTGTGGTTTACTCCATATTTTTTCATTAAGACTTCAAAACTTCTATTACAGAAATGAGTTCCTCTATCACTCATAATAGCTTTAGGTATTCCAAATCTAGCAAATATATTGGTTCTTATAAATTGTATTACCACTTTGTTGTCATTAGTTTTTGTAGGAATAGCTTATATCCATTTAGATACATAATACACCCCCAACAATATGTAATTAAATTGATTAGACATAGGAAATGGACTCATAAAATCTATTCCCCACACATCAAAGATTTCAACCTCAACAATAGGATTAAGAGGCATCATATTCCTCTTTGATATTCTTCCTATTTGTTGACATCTTAAACAAGTTAAGCAATATTTATGAGCATCTTTGAATAGTGTTAGCCAATAAAATCCAAATTGCAGAATTTTGGCAGCAGTTTTCCCTGAACCAAAATGTCCTCCACAAGCTTGATCATGACAGAAAGACAATATGCTTGGATATTCAGTTTCTGGAACACATCTCCTTAAAACCAGATCAGGACATTTCTTAAATAAGTATGGGTCTTCCCAATGGTAATATTTTACTCTTGAGAAAAGTAATTTCTTATCCTGTCTATTCCAATCCTTAAGTGTTAAACCAATAACTAAATAATTAACTATGTCTGCATACTAAGGTATTGTATTGATGGTCATTAATTGTTCATCAAAAAAATTATCCTTAATTTCAATATTTGATTTTTCTATTTGTAATCTTGATAAATGATCTACTACTACATTCTCACATCCTTTTTTATCTTTAATTTCTAGATCAAATTCTTGTAATAATAATATCCATCGGATCAATCTAGGCTTAGTTTCTTCTTTTTTTATTAGATGTTTTAAAGATGCATGATCCATGTATACTATTATTTTAGCTCCAATCAGATATGATCTAAACTTTTCTAAGGCAAACACAATAGCTAATAGTTCTTTTTTAGTAGTTGTGTAATTAACTTGAGCATTATTTAAGGTTTTGCTTGCATAATGAATCACTTTAGGAGATTTTTCTATCTTCTATCCCAACTCTGCTCCTACAGCAAAATCAGATGCATCTCACATTAATTCAAATGGATGGCTCCAATCAAATGCTTAAATTATAGGAGTTGAAATTAAGTTAGTTTTAAGTCTGAAAAATGCTTCCTTGCAATTTTTATCAAAGTTGAATAGGACATCTTTTAATAGATTAGTTAAAGGTCTAGCTATTTTGCTAAAGTCTTTAATAAATCTTCTATAAAAACCAGCATGTCCTAGAAATGATCTAATATCTTTTACTGATTTAGGTTCTGGTAGAATAGAAATTACTTCTATTTTAGCTTTATCTACTTCCAACCCTTTCCTTGAAACAACATGACCTAAGACTATTCCTTATTTAACCATAAAGTGACATTTTTCCTAATTTAGACCAAACTTTTTTCCACATAGCGTTTTAATACTTGGTCTAAATTGTTTAAACACACTTCATACGAAGTTCCATAAGTAGTAAAATCATTCAAAAATATTTCTAAAAAATCTTCAATCATTTCAGTGAATATGCCCTGCATACACCTTTGAAAGGTGGCTGGTGCATTGCATAATCCGAATAGCATTCTCTTAAAAGCATAAGTTTCATTAGGACAGGTGAAAGTTGTTTTCTTTTGATCCTCTAATACTACTAGAACTTGGTTATATCCTGAATACCTGTCTAGTAAACAAAAATATTATTTCCCTGCTAATTTCTCTAGCATTTGATCTATGAAAGGTAAAGGAAAATGATATTTCCTAGTCACAGCATTCAGCTTTCTATAGTCTATACACACTCTCCAACCTAATTGAATTCTAGTAGGTATCAAGTCCTAACTTTCATTCTTAATAATTGTAAATCCTAATTTCTTGGGAACTACATGGATTGGACTAACCCATGAGCTATTAGAAATCAGATAAATTATGTCATTATCTTACCATTTCACTATTTCCTTCTTGACTACTTCTTTAAGGTTTGGATTTAATCTCCTTTCAGGAATTCTAACTGGTTTAGCATTCTCTTCTAAATATATGTGGTGACAGCATAAAGTTGAACTTAACCCTTTTATATCAGTCATAGTCCATCCTATTGCTTCTTTATAACTTTTTACTACATCTTTTAATTTAACTATTTGATCCTCTTTTAAATCTGAAGTAATAATGATTGGATAGGTTCGTTTCTCTTCCAGAAATATATAGGTTAATTCAGGAGGTAAATGTTTTAATTCTAAATGTTGCCCATTAGAAGCAAGAGCTCCTAATTGAACATCATCATTTTCTAAATTAATTTTTTCCAAATCTCCTTCTATATTTATGCTTTCACTTTCCTTTAAAGTTTTAGAATTGATTTGCCTATTTAATTCTTCTTGAATCACATCATCTAACATATCTCCTTCATCCTCTAAAAAGTCTATGGTATGTAAGGACATTTCTAATTCCTCAAACCTTTCTAGTTTGAAAATATTTAATTGAGTATCCTCATTACCATATGCTAACTTCATTTCTCCAATTTTACAATTTATAACAGCCCCTGATGTTGCTAAAAATGGCCTTCCCAAAATTAAAGATGTATCACTATTTCTATGCTTAATTTGTTGGGAATCCAAAATTACAATATCAATAAGATATATAAAGTTTTTGATTTTAATTAAGACATCCTCTATTTTTCCTCTAGGGTATCTTATACTTCTATCAGCTAATTGAATAACCATACTAGTAGGAGTTAAGCCTTCTAATCCTAAGGATTCAAATTCTTGTAGGATCGTATGGCTACATAAGAGGGGGGTGAATTGTGTATTTTTAATATTTTCTGAAATATAATTGAAACTTTAAAACTCAAAAACAAGTTGAGACATTGTTTTCATAAAATCATTTTTATTCAAGGTTTCAATTACAATATACAATTCAATTCTCCTCAGAAATTGTAAATGCAATTATATTTCAATATCATGTATCATCTAAACAATTTCATAACTACAAATAGAGAAAACTAATTTGCGGAATTTAAAACTTTTCTCCCTGTTTGAGATCTTTCTTCTTCTTCTTTTTCTTCTTCAGCAATTCTTCAGTGACGAATATCTTGTCTTTTCATGCTTCACCGAATTTGCTTTCTTCTGATACTTCAAATCTTCAGTGACGAAAATCTTCCTTTTTATGCTTCACTGAACTTTCTTCCACTTGAGAGATTTTCCCCGAGAAAGTGTTTTTGATCCCTGAAAAAGATTTTTCTTTTGGTGTGCAGGGATGGTTTGATACTTGAAAAGATTTTTCATTTTGTATGCAAGGATTAATTGATCAACGAGAATTCTATGCCTTTTATACTGTATCTTCATTTCATGCATATCTTTCACGTTTAACCACTACCAGTTTTCCACTTCTCCACGTCTTTTCTTTTTCCTTCATTGAAACACACACGTTCTACCCCACGTTTATATTTCGAATTTCCTTTAATCATCAGTCTTGGATCTCTGAAAAATTTCCTGCAAAATAAACTTTCTCGTCCAAAAGTTTTTCATCAATGTAATAAGAAGTCGTTACTTTAATGTTAACTAAACGAGTAACACAAGTATATATATAACTTAACGTTTCTAACTTAATGAGTTCCTCATATGCCATTTCACGTGACAAGTACTGTAGCTAACTCAACGAACTAAGTCTGTGGTGTTACACTACCTCAACGAACCATCTCCGTTGTGTTATGATAACTCAACGAACCATCTCCGTTGTGTTATGATAACTCAACGAACCAGTAATAAACAAATGTTTTTATAATAAGAATTTTACCACGTGCAAAAATAACAACTTAAGTTTATAACGCTAACCTAACGTGTTGCCTTAGTGTTCAATATAGCAACTCAACACGTTTAGTTATGTTAACTTAACGAGTTAAACATGTGCACCTCACATGATACAATACAACATTCGTAACTTATAATTTCACCACGTGTATAACACTAACTTAACGAGTTCGTCTCTTCTTTTACTCACTAACTTAACGAGTTATCACGTAACCTATTTTAACCTTAAGCCTCTAACTTAACGAGTTCTCACGTGACCTCTATACAAACAAAACTCTAACTTAATGAGTTGTCTAAACGTGCACTGTTCATGATACAGAAGATATAACAATAAAACATATCATGCTTTTCAATAAAAACACACGTTAACTTAACGTTTAGCTAAATGAGAAATTAATGCAACGAAATGACTAGATATTAACTTCAGATCCAATACAGACAAGTATTTATATCAGTAAGCTTTTTCTGTATTAATTGATGATTTTAATTTCTTTTCACAAGCAATAGTAATTGAGCAAGTATGATTATTTTCATTCAGCACACATCATCAAAACAAAAATACTCAACACAAATATATCACTTGGCATAACATTTATACCTACACCTAAGTCTATTAAGGTTCTTTCTAGAATGGTATTTCCTATGGTGCATGATATAACAGGGATTCCAGGATCAGAAAACTTTTTAGGAATTTGTGGCAGAAATAGGGTACTACTTTGCTCAGCTAAGAAGACCTTTCTAAGAACTTTTCGCTCTCTTTTCTTAGTACACAAATCCTTCAGAAATTTAGCACAAGGTGGCATTTTCTGCAATAGATCTAACAAAGGAATGTTAACTTGTACTTTTTCAAAAATTTCTTTAATTTTTTCTTGCTTTTCAAGTATTGTTTGTTGTAATCTTTCAAGATAGGGTGCTAAGGATTGTGATTTAAAAGATTCTTTTTCTTTCAGTTGATTTGTTTGATCATTTTTATCTTCATTAGTAAATTCAGATTGTTCTTTAGTGATTTCTAGATTTTCAGCTATTACATTTTCATTTTCATTTTCATTTTTACTCTTATCCACCTTCATATCATTTTCATTTTGAGTTCTTGGTGGTATATCAGTTCTAGATCTTAATGTTACACAAACATCTTCCAGATTTTCGTTACTCTCATGATGTTTTTGTATATCATTTTCGTGATTATGATCTTCAATTGTTTTTAGTTTTAAAGTGCATTCTTTAAATTCTCTTGCATTAGTATTTTCTATTTGCTGTATATTTTGCAAATTATGCAGATCTATAACATTATAATTTTCATTATCTTGTTGCATAACTTGTATTTTCATTGTATATTCGTCTAATGCTTTTAATTTTCTTTCCAGATCATCTAATCTCATTGCATTCAATTTTTGATCAATTTTCATTATGGTTTTTTCAGTTTCGTAAATTATATCCATATTAGGTTCTGAATATGCTTCCTTATAGTTTAATTGGTTGACTTCTTGTTGCTGACACATAAAGTATTCTAGTTTGTCCAGGTTTTGCTCTATACTATGCTCTAGTCTGTCATACCTATCCCAAACTTCCGTGTCTCTCAACATATTACACATTCTATACTGTCCATCAGTTGGGTAAACTATAGGATTCTCATACTCAACTCTATTATATTGAGGATAATTCATTTGTTGTTCATGGGATCTAACCATCTACAAACGTCTTAGTTTCAAACAGTCAGAAATGTCGTGACCTTTAGAATTGCAGAATTCACATATGCTAACTACAGGTTTCAGAAATCTTTGAGCATAAGCATATGCCATATTCTCAATTACAGAAGAAAACACACAACTCTGGCTATTAAAACGAAACAACTCTAATAGTTGCTTATATTAATTCCCCGGCAACGGTGCCATAAAACTTGTTCGCTTGGCTAGCACAACACCAGAAAACTTGTTTGGATCTCCAGCAACGCACTAGAAAAACTTGGATTTGTTAACTTCTATTTTTACTTAGTTAATTTATCTTTATGTCTATTCCTTTTTTAGAAGTAACTTCTATTCTCAAACAACATTTCACACAAATTAAATTTTAATTCAAATTTGTGTTTTAACTGCAAGTGTACAGTGTCTATTGTATTAGTGTGCAAGTGCAGGTCGATCCCAAAGGGAATTGCTTAAGAATTGAGAACTGTTCCATTTTTAACAATCAAATTTATATATTCAATAAGCTCTCCGTTGAATTACAGTTAACTCAACAAACAAAGTTCGTTGAGTTATGGCTAACTCAACGGACTAACCTCGTGGACTTAAGTTAACTCCACAAGCCTGCATTTCCTATTTAATACTGCTATTTACAGAGGAATTCTGCCAACCTTTGTGCGGTTCCACAGATTGTAAATAACATCAATTAAGCTCTTTAATGTTAGTAAATATTGGATTTATCATTAGGCAATACTAACATTTAGATAATTCAAACAGTAACCATTAAAATCTTTAAATCTTTTAAACGAACCAATTTCAGTAAACTGTAAAACTAAAACAAACATAAAACAATCACAACACTAACAAAGATAACATTAATCACGATACAACACTCAAATACAAAATACAAACACAGATAAGTTGTTTTTGGTATTTTTGTTTTAATATGAACATGGAAATGGGCGAAAGGTAAAATGTAAAGTAATCTCAGTCGATAGTAAATACTTCATCACTACATGCAACGCGATTACACCATTGAAAATTAAGCCACTTACAACTCTGTCTCTTCTCCCTATAGAATTGCAAGTCTAGAATTGCAAGATAATCTCCTCTTCAACATACAAGCATCAACCCGAAGCCAAGGCTAGAAGCTTTACGATCTCTTGAGATATGAGTCGGCGCTTGGTGAAAATGGCTTCCTTTCCCGCGACACGATCACTCCTCACAGTGGTTGTCAGGCACTGTGTTTGGCTCAGAATCGACCCAACATCAAGAAAGTATCCTCACAAACCTCCGATGGTTGGTGATTATGGTGGTGGTGATGACGGTTGGTGTTGTACTTTAGAGAATTGCCGATGCTGCCTGCAAAAAGCTCGGTGCTCCTCCTCTGTACACACTAGCCATACCCATCGATCACACACTCTTCTTTTTTCTTTTTTCTTTTACATTTCTTTAGTGGTAAATGCTTCTGCTTGAATGGTCGGTTGGATTACCTTCATTCATATCAACGACATTGATTTCTTCTCCCTATGCGATACGTGCGATCATGGTTTTTCCATCCAATTGTCCTGTTTCTGCAACCGCTATAGTGGTATATTAGAAAATAAATAGTCCATGGAGTTACACATAACTCAACGGACTTACCTCGTTGATTTAACTATAAAACACATGCATAAATTTTACTATCCAATGCTCAGATGCATTTCGGATAGTTACAAACTTAACTATCCGATGCTCAGATGCATTTCGGATAGTTACAAACTTAACTATCCGATGCTTAGGTGCATTTCGAATAGTTACAAAAAACTCACCGATATATAACTTAAGTAAAACTACCAGATCTCGACACGTGTCATTAGTAGTTTAATAATAAAAGAAACATTTCGGAGAGTTATAGGTCTAACAATCCGATGCTCAGATGCATTTCGGATAGTTATAGATAACTCACCGAAAATCCACTTAAGTCACTTTCCTAGAACATGATACGTGTCCACAGCTATTTTATAAATAAAAGGAGATTTCAGAGAGTTACACAAATAACTATCCGATGCCCAACTACAATTTCGGAAACTTATAGATAACTCACCGAAAGTTCACTTAAGTCATGCATTATGGTTTCGACACGTGTACTTCAGGAAATAATAAAGTATTTTTTTAAAACATAACTGTTCGGTATGTTAAACATAACTGTCCGATACATGTTCGATATATTAAACATAACTATCCGAAATATCAGAAAATTCGGATACTTAAGGATTTCACAGCCTACAACTTACCGACAGTTCAGAAATGTACCAAATTAACATTAATTCCCCGAAATTAAGCAGATTCTTTAATTAAAACATATAACAGTGCAATTATGATATAATGGGTTAATTCTCATATGATAAGCTAAATATTATGCAATTAACCATCATTTAACCGTTAATAATATGCATTTTTTCATTCTAAACAGTAATCACTCTATTGAGTTACAGTTAATACAACAGACTTAGTTCGTTGAGTTATGGCTAACTCAATGGACTAACCTAGTGGACTTAAGTTAACTCCACAAGCCTATCTTTCCAGTTAAATACTGCTATTTACAGAGGAATTCGGCCAACCATTGGGCGGTTCCACAGAACGTAAATAACATCAATTAAGTTCTTTAATGTTAGTTAATATTAGATTTGTCACTAAGCAATACTAACATTCAGATATTTCAAATAGTAACCATTAAAATCTTTAAATATCTGGAATGAATCAATTTCAATAAACAATAAAACTATTTTCTATTTTCTAAATCAAACAAACATAAAACATTCACAATACTGACAATGATAACATTAATCATGATACAAAACAAACAATACAACACATTAATACTAAATGTAAACATAGATAATTTGTTGTTTTTGGTATTTTTGTTTTGATATGTTCTTGAAGATGAATGAAAGGTGAAATGTAAAAATCTCTATTGATAGTAAAAACTTCCGTCACTACATGCGACGCAATTACACTACTAAAAACTTAATCACTTATAATCTTGCCTCCTCTCCCTATAGAATCGCGAATCCAAAATTGTAAGATCATCTCCTCTTCAGCATATTGGCATCAACCCGAAAGCAAGGCTAGAAGCTTTACAATCTCTTGAGATATGAGTTGGTGCTTGGTGAAAATGGCTTCCCTTCCTGTGACGTGATCACTCCTCACAGTGGTTGTCAGTCACCGTGTTTAGCTTGGAATCGACCCAACATCAAGAAAATATCCTCACAGACCTCCGATGGTTGGTGATTTCGGTGGTGGTGTGGAGCATCAGGGAACTTCCGACGCTTCCTATAGTTAGCGCGGTTCTCCACCTCTATACACACACTTTCTTCATCTTTTTTTCTTCTTTTATATTTCTTTCAATAATAACTGCTTCTGCTTAAATGATCGATTGGATTTCCTTCATTCATATCAACAATGGTGATTTCTTCTTCATTCCACAAGTGAATTCCTACATGCTGTGCAATCGTGGTTTTCCTTCGAATGTCCTGTTTCTACAACTGCTACAGTGGCATATTAGAAAATAAATGGTCCGTGGAGTTACAGATAACTCAACGGACTTACTTCGTTCATTTAACTATAAAACACGTGCAATAAAGAAATAACTCATAAGCTTACTAACATAACACGTTACCCTAATGTATATTCAAGTAACTCAACACGTATAGTTATGCTAACTTAACGAGTTGTACATGTGCAGCTCACGTGATATAATAAAGCATTTTAATTCAACACGTGCGTAATCTAACTTAACGAGTTGTTACTGTACCTTTTACATCTTTAAGCCTTTAACTCAACGAGTTGTTACTGTGTACTTGAATATTCTTTTAGCGTTTAAACCATAACTGTTTAGTACTTTAAATATAACTCTCCGAAATAACAGAAAATTTGGATACTTAAGAATTTCATAGCCTACAATTCACTGACAGTTCAAAAATATACTTAATTAACATTAATTTCCTGAAATTATGTAGATTCCTTCATTAAAGCATATAATAGTGCAATTATAACATAATGGCTTAATTCTCATATGATAAGCTAAATATTATGTAATTAACCATCATTTAATCGTTAATATTATGCACGTTTTCATTCTAAACACTTCTCCCATACTTAAATTTTTCCAGTCCCTTAGCAAACTAAGATCTAACTAGTTGGTCTTTCTAAAGTTGCTAGAATTAATTCTTCATTTTGTTTCTTTAGAATACATAAATTAGATCACTATATATAGATATTCTGTATTTTTCCGTAATTTGTTTTAACATTGTTTTCTCCTCTTCAACCTGCAAATATATTTAAAACATATGTAAATTACATACAAAATATATTAGCATCACATAGGTGTTAATTATATTATCATTTTTTCTTCTTTTCAAACATCTGTTATCCTGAATTTTCCAATATGATTTCCAGAATAAATTTCAACTACATATGAATCAAAACACAATACAATTCAATATGATTAAAACAAGTACAATAATGAATTGTATCTCAAATAAACAACTTCAAAAGTCTAATCTAGATTCATACTTCAACAGTCTTAGATAACAAAAAATATACTTGATTCAAAATATTTCTGTATTTCACAAAATACTTTTCTCTTTTCAAAATAGTATATGCATATTTGTACTTTAAAAGTTAATTTGAAAAGCTTGAATCATACAAGAGCTTTCTAGTGTACCCATGTATCAAGCTTTCAGTCAACAATCCCAAATCTGATCAGGATCTTAGGTTGCCAGATTTAAAGAGTCCTTTTTCAGGTCAACAATCCTTGCATACCTATCTACTCAAGTATAAAAGGCTTGTGATCAAATAAGTCAATAAACTCTCAAAGTTTTTCTCTCTTTTTTTCTTTTTCTTTTCAACACAGTATATGTACGTATTTCATTAATACAGAAGCAATAAAACACAAATCTCGTATAGTCCTACTTCTATTATTTACTGAAAATATGAATCTATATCAATAAGCTCATACTTTTTCTATAGTTTAATAAGATTTACACATAAATCATTATACAAGTTTAATCACTCAAATTAAATGTATCCTTGATCATATGCATCTCATTTAATCCAAAAATCAACATTTTAGCTCTTTTAGGATTTCAGATAATTTACTGAATTTCAGTTAAGCATTTTGATTTCTTTTTAAAATCGTGAAATTGTTAAATTCATAAAATTCAGCAAAAACATAAGATACTATATCTAGATTTGTATGAATAGTAAAATTTTGTAGCGTCTTATATAAGATTCTCAATATAACATTCAAGCAATTACAGTTCTTAAAAATTTTACAGTCTCAATTATTGGATAGTTACAACAAATTCATAAAAAAAAATTTCAATTTCCATAGAACTTTACAACACCATTCTAATTCCTCTAATTAACAAAATTACTTGGATTTTAATCTAATTACCTCCCCCCCCCATACCTACATTTTGCATTGTCCTCAATGTAAAAGATTTTACAGTAAATACAGTAAATGTTAGTAGGCATGAATATTGTTTCGTTGACTTAGCACCTAACTCAACGAATTTAATTCGTTGAGTTAATAAATAACTCCCTGAATTGAGTTTAAATCTAAATTCAAGATAAGTAATCAATTACATACCTTGTTCTTTTGTATCTCTTTCCATATCTTCTGATTTTTTATTCTGAAAAACTTTCCATTCACAAATAAAAGCAGAATATATAACAAAATAACAAAACATAAATTGTTAATTCAATGTCTTGTGTGGAACCTAGTCTCCCATGCCTTTGGTGGTTCACAAGCAAGCTAGTTGGTTTTCTAAAACAGATACCAACAAACTAGATTGATATTTTGTTTTTCTTTTCTTTTTCTTTTTATAAAATAAAACTAAAACTAAAATTTTTCTTTCTTCTATTTTTTTTTCTAAAAATAACTACAGATTACACACAACATTAAAAGCACAAAATCACAGTTTAAGAACATGATTGAAAAGTAATAACAAACGGAATAAACGTGTTAGTTCAAGCAAACTTTTTAGGCATAATTCTTCTTGCTATTAATTCTGTTTTAATGCAGTCTACTTTCTTTTTTAACTTGTAAACTTGGAGTATGTTATCAATACTAAATATAAGTGTATTACCATTAATGAAACGAAATGCAAAAAGGGATCTTCTTCTTTTCCAAGATAATGTAGCTGTTTCTATTTCTACATCTATTTCAATATATTCCTCTTCCCACTTCCATTCATTTAGGTCTTTTATAATCCATATTTGAAATTTCATCAATTCATCCCACCATCTTATCAGACATAAAGTAAGATCATTATATTCATTATACCACATTCCTAATTGAATTTTATCATATTCTGTAGACGATGGTTTAGCTATATCACTAGGTATAGGCAATATTTCTATAAAGTCATCATCATAACTGTCTATGTTTACTATGTATAAATCAGATCTAAATGCAACTGATATATCTGTGACTAGATATATATATCCATCAAGTATGACATGTATGTTGTTAATTAATGTTTTCTGTCCTAGATATATCATAGTATTTCCAGTCCAAGATCTATTCAGAAAAACATACACACTTAAGCATAAATCTTCATCCCAATTTCTAGTTGGTCTCTAGTAATACAAATGGTCGAATTTTTATCAGAAAATGTTAAAGCTGACCCACAATTTTCAATTGGTACTTTAAATCTATTAGGCCTTCCTATATTCCATTCTTCTCTAGTGATAGGATTTCTAATCAAAATATCGGGTAATAGAATTGCATACCTTGGTTTGGTTCTGTAAATAATTAATCATTCATCTATCCCCATAATATGATCTATTCCTTCTAGTGTATCGGGTGGAATTCCAGCATTTTCTTCCATATTCAAATATTCATAGCTGATTGAACTACGATTAAATGACTTCCATAAAAATCCATCTCTAATCTTAGTCATTTTTGCAGCTTGTAGTCCATGAAAATATTTTTCTCCGACATAGTCTTTGATTTCCTTTGATACACAACACAATCCGCACAGATCTTTAGCTGACAGGTTACTTAGTACTTCCCTCAGTGCATCTAGTGGTAATTTCATCTATTGTGATTTTGTAAAACATAACCAAAAATTTAACAGAGACAAAATCAACATAGCTACTTACTTACCCTCATGGAGTTAGGTCATAACTCAATAGACTAAGTTCATTGAATTAAGTAATAACTCTACGATATTACTAACTACAATTAAACTTACATTTTTTTTCTTTTTATATTTTTCTACTTACTATATTATACATTGTTACTTTAATTATACTGTTCATTCAGCTTCCCTCCTATAGGAGGTATCAATTTCATTAACAGTTCTGTTGATAGGGTTAGGTACTACTTGCATTCGCAATCCTTCAGTAGGTCTAACTTCTATTGATTCCTTCTGTCTAGGGGGTATATTTCTATACATATTTTGATTTTGAATGACAACATTTCCAAATACAAGATCTAGATGATTGTTTAATTATTGAATTATCTTTTCTAACTTCTCTATTCTAGATCCTTGTTCAATTAATGCTTCATAATTTATATTTTCTCCTCCTTGGAAATTGTTATTTCTCCAAGATAGATTCGGGTGATTTCTCCAATTAGGGTTATAAGAATTTCCAAAGTTATCTTTCTAGTTTCTAGCATAAATAATATCTAAATCATTAATGTTTGCATTCTTTTCTGCTAGCTTTTGATTTAATGATAACTCTTCTATTTTCTTTGTTAACTCAGTTAATTTAACTTCAAGCATAGTGCTTGAATCTATTTCATGCATTCCCCTTGACAATATTCTTTTATCTGTAATAGCCTTAGCTGAGTTTTCGCACTATACAGTTCTTTTTGCAAAGTTTTCTAAGTATGCCTATGCTTCTTCACTATACAGTTTTAAAAATCCATTTTGACAAGTAGATTCTAACAAAGATTTCGTTGAAACATCTATGCCTTCATAAATTATACCTATTAATTGTGCTTTACTCCTTGCATGATGTGGACATTGAGTTAGTAAATCTTTAAATCTCTCAAAATATTTCCAAAATGATTCTCCCTATTTTTGGCTACACATTAATATTTCCTTTTTCTTTTTAATCGTTTGATGTGTTGGATAATATTTTTCCAAAAAAATAGGGAAAAATTCAGTCCATCTAGAAATTGAATCAAGCGACAGAGTATATAACCATCTCTTAGCTGTGTCTTTTAAAGCAAACGAGATATATCTAAGTTTAATAGCATCAATACTCATGTTTGGCATTTTCATCATTTGACAAACTTTGTTAAATTCTCTAAGGAAATAATAGGCATCTTCTCTTTCTAATCTATGAAAGTGTGGAAATTGATTAATATAATTAGATTTCAGTTCAAACCTATCTCCCTCAAAGTTTGGAAATCGAATACATGAAGGTTCGTCAACTAGTTCAGGATACAGAATTTCCCCTAATGGTTTTTCTACTAAAGTAGTCATATCTTCGTTATCTTTTAAAGAAAGGTTAGCTACACCCCTAAGGATTTCGTTAAAGTCCAATTTAGAAAATATTTTAGTACGCCTCTGTGTTGAATAATCCTGTGTAGGTGTTCTTACTATTCGTTTAGTGCTAGGAGAACGAATCCATGTGCTCATAAACTCTTAATATAAAGTAAAATAGCAGAAGATTAATTACATACCAGTCTGAAGCTTTGTTTTCAATAAATAGTTGTTGATGGATGAAGTTGAATCAACTGCTTCTCCTTCTAGTTCCCCAACGAATTTTCTTTTCTTTCAAAAGTGCTGGTAACTCGTAAATAACATTCTATTCTATATTTATAATGAACATCCATAAAGCAAATGAATCTCGTTGCAAGAACGTGTCTTGTAACGTGTAGTATGATTCCTATTTTTATGAATACGTGTTTCACTTCTAATTTTAAATTTCAGTAACCACTAAACCCACAAAGTTTCGTTTATGGCTAAAAGAATAACTGTTTAGCTTAATCTACGAACTAACCTCGTTGAGTTATAGTTAACTCAACGGACTAGCTTTGGTTACTATTTTGCTAACTCCACGGACTAACCTTGTTGAGTTATAGTTAACTCAACGGAGTGACCTTATATTTTATTATTGACCTCGTAGAGTTAAGGTTAACTCAATGGAATAATTCCATTGAGTTAACACTTAGCAAATTTTTCTAAAACTTACTCCTCGTATTAACTTCTATATATATATATATTTTTCTCTACATTTTGTCAACTTAAATAAAGTTAAATACATGTCATTAATGCAGTATTTTAAATAAAACTCATTTAAATCTAAACATTATATGCATATTTAACTTACAATTCATTTCCTGTTATGTAGAATTTACATTTTACTTTTCAACATGCAGATATATTCAAGCATTAACCAATTATCATGTATTTAACCATGTCATTCATAAAATCTTTTAAACAGTCTTGCACATCTTTAAACAGTTATATAATATTCAATATAGTTCATCAATTCTATCATTCATTCTCAAACACACATGCAAAAACATTTGAAAAACATTCATTTATATATATATATAGTTATATTTACATTCAGTCAAATATTTTTCAGTACAAATATAAGTAGACGAACAATACAATTAGTCCTTTCTCCTAAGTTCATCTACTTCCTTCTAGAGTTTTTCTAGTTATTGCTCTAATTGATTTATTCGATCCACAACTCCAACAATGTCCCCAGAAGGTACAAGTACTTCAGCAGTTGCAACATTGTAGTTTCTGTATTCCTTCACTGAAATGGCTCTTGATTTTATCCTTTTAGATGTTCATTTCATAAAGTCAATACAATCCACCATCAATATAGGTATCAAATCTCCATAAAATAATTTCTTCTTTGCAGATTTTATCTTGGACAAGAAGACTTAACACTAGTTAATTTAGATTCTATTCACAATTGCATATGTGGCCCACTTGACAAATTGACTTAGTTCAATGTCATGGTCTTATCGTTGGTAGACATTTTAATCAAAATGTTAGCTACCATGTGTGCTTTACCATTTAAGTGCTTCAGTTTATTGTTGAGGTTTTTGTTGTCCCCAAAATAAGATCTTAAAACTCACAAAGGGACCAAAATGATAAAACATTAAATTCAAAACTCATTTTAAAATAACTACAAGCGCACGGTGCAATTGTAATATACTCCAGCGAGTACGGGTTGAATCCACAAGGATTTGGCTTTTACAAAATATTTCCAAGGAGCCCAAAACAAGGATTAGAAAATATGATCAAAGTTTGATTCAAAATACTTTTTACACATGATTCATTCATCCTTACATAAGAATATTATGCTATAAATTCTGGCTGAAAACACAGGATTTTACATCAATTCCTTCGTACTTCCACTTCATCCTATTGTTTATAAAATCACATAAAAATTACAGATCGAAACATCTATGGATCAAATAGAAAGTTGAATTGATTTCATTAAAAAATATTAAGTACAACTCTGCAAACACCCATATTAACACAGACATGCATTCAATAGTTTAACAATACAGAATTGCAGATGGTAACTAAAACTACCATAACTTTCTCAATACTTGATGAAATTTCCCGAAATCAAAGGGATTTTACAGATAACCTCTTGACCTAAACACTCATGAAAATTCATGCAAATATTTATTTCATAACCCCTTCAAATTCATTTCACAAAACACAGCAAAATCTGGATTCCAACAGAAAAACAGAGCAGTTGCACATCCATTAAATAAAATCGATAACTCATCTGAAACATCTCTGAAAAATTCTTTAAAACTCATGACTGCAACCTACTCTTCGAGAGCTTGTCTGGGCATCCAAAAAACGTGAAAGACTGATATCGAAAACCCTCTGAACATTCACATCAAAATTGTAAAATAGTAAATCCGAGAACATTTGTCATTTTTTCACTTACAACATTAAGATCTACGCTACCACCATGGTATTTTATTGAATCACCTTAAAATAACTTGAAGTAAAGAATAGACACATCTAACACACATGTATTTACACATTTACAAATATACAAATGGGGCTAATCATCAGATTAGTAATATCATACATAAACAAAAAGAACTATGTACATTCATTCACACATTCACAAGATTCAACCAAAATTTACTTTCATTCATTGAAACTAAACATAATATGCTACTAAAATTAAAGTTCTATGATTAAACTACAATGTAACATTACAACTACATCTAAAACTACAACTACAACATCTAAAAACTATTATTAACCTACTGAAATTACAACAAACACAACTTATACTAAGAAATGAAAACCTAGAGAGCTCAACCACTTCAATCCTTTTTTCCTTAAAGTCCAAGCTTGTTTTGGAGAAGAATGCTGCAAGAGATTTGCTCCTAGCCGTCCTCTTAGCCAAGAAATTCGTGACTGTCACTACACGAGTTCTCTTCCGAAAGCGGGAGGTCTTCAAGCAACACCAAACACCAAGAACAAGGAGTCATCCACCTCAAGTCCACAACCCTTGCCTTTCTTCTACAATGAGTGATCCACAGAAGAAGGGAGACAGTTGCACGGCTGGAAATGTACTCCACACAACACCCACAAGGTCTGGAAAGAGTGCCCTAGCCGTCCTCCTACCAGCAACCACCAAGAGAGGAGAAGAAGAGGTTGGCCGAACCTTGCACCTTCCTTCTTGGAGCTTCACGAGAGGGGGGAGAACACCAACTTCCACGAGGGCTTGAGGTAGTGTTGGGGGTTGACGACTTGCAGGAATGAGAAGGTTAGCCCAACGAGAGAGAGAACTGGAATGTTGGCCTTGCCCCTCCTTTTATAGAGGCTCCAAGTGGTGGAGCTTGATCTCCATCCTTGATCTTCAATCCAAGGGCCAAAATTCCTCCTAACTTGATTTGCTTTATTTTTCTTATTCTTCAACCTTTAAAACTTAAACAAATACATCAAAACACTAAAGAAATAAGATAAGATATATTTCTAAACATGAATACTTCAAAAGGGCCAAAAATCACATTTTTCATTGAATTTCAGAAATACCCATGTACTTATTTAAATAATTAATCCTAAGTGCTAAAGTAAATTTAATCTACTTAATAAAATGCAATTGTATTGCCACCAAGATGTAAATGTGTTTTCATGAAATGCTAAATAACAAATAGAGTCTCATTTATGCATTACTTTCTTCATTTAAGCCCATAACCACATTATTTGCCCAAGATGCATTATAACTTAAATCTTCAATAAACACTTATGAGTATATGACTTTAAACATCTAAAATGCATCACTTAACTATATAAAATTTGCATAAATTATGACTCTACAAAACCCCCAAGCCTAAATTATGCTAGTCCCTAGCATAACTAGCTAGAAGTCTAAAAGATAAACACAATTGACATGGTGGCATACTTATTTAAAAACAAAAACTAACTACTAACAATAGAAATCCTAACTCACTTTCGTAGGAATCGCAGCTGCATTTAGCTTATGCAACAAGCCATTTAACCCCTAGGTCACCCTAGTGGCGGAGTGTTGTCTCCGGAGGGTTTGTAGAAGACATACCCACAAAGTCTAAATCAAAACAAATGAAAACAAAACCATAGTAAAACCATGTAAAATCCACACGTAACACATTAAAACACTAAAAAGAGAATACACAAACATGAAACAAGAGAGAGATTAAAGCTCAAGTGAAAGGTTGCTAGGCTCAATTACCGCTATCAAGGTCTTAGGGCACTGGTGGTGGCTCAAAAAGAAAAGATAACTCACAAGTTCTTTAAATTCCAACAAGTCAATACTAACATGCTCAAGGAGTCACCTGTCCACTAGGACCATTTGCCTTGCATCAAGAAGATTCTCACCCTCACTACACATAAGAGAATATAAAGCACACGATAATGGACAAGTTCAATAGTCACAAAATAGTAGGTAGTGATTCCTTCCTTCCTATAAGAACTATTGGAAAATGTCTAGTCCAAGTCGACAAGGTACCACACTTGATATGCCAAACCCCCCAACACTCAAGAAAGGAAAAATTACTAACAAAAGGAAAACTTTATTCACTCCCCACACCATTCTCACTACCCTTTGGACTACAAACCAACCTATTTACTTTATTGCTTTCTTTCCTTCTTCTTCTTCTTTTCTTATTTTTCTCTCTCTTTTTTTTTCTTTTTTTTTCAAATCACACTTTTTTTTTTCTTTTTTTTCTTTTAACCATAAACTAACTAATTTCATAATGATATACTCCTTATTTCTCCAACTACTTACCTCAACACCATTCTTAGCATACCAAGTGTGATAACCTTGAAAATTGTCCTAAACACAACCTTCAAATTCTCATGAAAGTTTGGGCTGATCCAAATTATCTCACCTCAAGGTTATAGAATTACCCATTATTATGGTGGCACTCGGCTTAGGATCACTCAAAAATGCGTGCAAAAGAAACAAGGCATTAATCCAAGTAACTAAGAAGACTCAACTAAAAACACATCAGCATGAAACTCATCTTCCTTTAAAGAACTCATAATAGGTCCATGCATATGGCTCTAGAGATACCACTCAAAAGTAAATGGGGAATAATCCATTAATCTTAATAGCAACTCTTGAGTTTTCGCAACCTCAACTACTTGAGTTTTCGCAACCTCAACTACTTGAGTTTCAATCAAAAACAGAAAATTACAAAAAAAATTTAAACACCACATAAAAACAACAAAACTCATACTAATAACGTGAAAATGATAACAAAATAAATATACTATCATAGATTATCGTCAAATGCCTCCCCCCATGCTTAGCTTATGTATTGTCCTCAATGTAAAGAGATAACTAAGCTAAGTTGAAAGCATGCAGACGATAAAGACAAACATAAAACACATTTTACAAGTCAAGAAATTTTCCCCCCCATGCCTATCATGAACTTCATATGCACATTCAAAATAATAGAATGTCATTTGCAAAACTCATATAAGAAGTGATAAGCATGCAAATGGAACAAGAGTATAACATGAAAAGCATACATGCATGAAAAAGAATAAGTATAAGGGGTGCGTACCTGGCTTGTTCATAGAAAAGAAACAAACACTACAAAACTAACACACATATCAAATAGGAATTTAACAAATAAAAGCATATATAAGATAATTATGTATAGAAATAAAATACATATACAATCAAGATGGAGGGGCACTCAAGCTTGCATTCGTGTGTCCTCCAAACTAGTTACTACCACTAGCATTTCGTGGGTTCGGTGCCGGCTGACTTGGCAAAGATCCACGCTCCCAGTTTCCAACAGATAAACGTTCTAACTGAGCCTCAATTCCTTTGATTGCTTGAGAGTGCTCCGCTAGCATTGGTCTCATCTTAGTTAATAAAGTTTGAATCCCTTCCTCCATTTTTGTCATTTTACATTCCATATCAACATTAATGTTTGACTGCATGTTCGGTGTAGGAAGGGCAAGAACTTGCAGTTGGGGCTGCCGACTCGAACTGGCTCCGAAATGATGTTGCTCCAGTACATTTTCTCTCAAATAATCTTGGTTCCTCCAACTAAAATTAGGATGGTTTCTCCATCCAGGGTTATAATATTGGTTGTTCCTCATTTCAGACCCCATAGCTTGTACATCCTCATAAGGTTGTAATTCTTCAATTTTTTTCAGAGCAGCTTGTAATCTTGCTTCCATGCTAGTAATGTTGTCGATCGTGTGAAGTCCTCGAGCAGGTGTAGACCTATCAAAAGTCTTGTCTGAGGATGTCTCCCATTGCATTGTGCGGTTGGCAAGCTCTTGCAAAAATTCCCAAGCAACATTCTCTCTTAATTGACAAAAACCACCAGGAGTCATGTACTCTAACATGGTTCTTGATTGCATGTTCAAACCTTCATAGATAGCTTGGGTCTGCCTTGCCCTGTCAACTTCATGGTTTGGGCATCTAACTAACAAATTCATAAAGTGCTCCATATATCGCTAGAAAGACTCATATGGCTTTTGTTGAATACTTAAAATAGCGTTCTTGAGCTAGATGGTGCGATATAGAGGATGATATTTCTTTAGAAAGACCCTACAGAATTCTTCCCAAGAGTGGATTGAGTTAGGAGGTAAACTATACATCCACCTCTTAGCATCCTCCTTAAGTGCAAAGGAAATAAATCTTAGCTTTATTGCATCTACAGGTACATCCGGCAAATGAATTAGCATGCACATCTCATTAAATTCATGTAGAAACAGGTAGGCATCTTCTCTCTCCAACCCTAAAAACTTGGGCAATTAATGGATGTAGTTTGAGTGTAACTCAAACTTTTGTCCTTCCACATTTGGAAGCACAAAACAAGATGGTTGGTCAAATTGTGGAGGATACCACACATCGGCTAGCACTCTTCCCTGGTCTTCCATTTGATGTAGTGGTGGAGGGTTAACAGGTTCTATAAGATGTTCACAACGCTCTAACCTATTTGCTTCAGTTCTCCTCCACACTCCTCGATGCATGCACAATGCAAAACTACTACAAGTAAGAACAGCAAGTAAAATAGCTTAGTTTAGATTTTATTGGGTTCTCATAGTTGCTAGTAGTCGTACCACCCTGAAATACCAAGTAGTTATAAGATAAATTACAAGAAGAATAATTATAAACAATAACATTGTAACAACTATAAACAAACATGCATAAAAGAATAACTAATGAAAAAGAAAGAAAAAAAGTAAATACACATTACAAAATATAGATACTTACAAAGAAGAAAAGAATGACTAACTACTATATTCTACTTCACACAAATCTACACTACTTGCTTCCCATAAATCTGCCTTATTGAGAAACAGTTTGAGATGTTGGTCATTAACCTTCATCACTCGCCCATCTTTAAGATGTTCAATATCCACTACTCCATAAGAGTATACTCTCTTTACAACAAACGGGCCATTCCACCTAGATTTTAACTTTCCTAGAAAAAGGTGGAGTCTAGAGTTATATAGCAAAACTTGTTGGCCCTGCTGAAACTCTTTTCTTAAAATTCTTTTATCATGAAAATTTTTTACTCTTTCCTTAGAAATCTTAGCATTTTCATATGCTTCATTCCTTAACTCTTCTAGCTCATTCAATTCAAATTTCCTTTTATCTCCAACTGCCTTAAAATCTAAATTCAGCTTCTTAATGGCCCACATGGCCGTATGTTCCAACTATATTGGTAAATGACACGCTTTTCCATATTTAGCTCTATAAGGAGACATACCCAAACTAGTCTTAAATGTTGTACGGTATGCCCACAGAACATCATTCACTTTATCAACCCAATCTTTTCTTGTAGCACTTACTAGTTTCTCTAGAATCTGCTTAATTAACCTATTTGTATTTTCAACTTGCCCATTAGTTTGAGGATGATAAGGTGTGGCAAGTTTATGAGTCACTCCATTCTTTCTCAATAGGTTCTCAAAACTTCTATTGCAAAAGTGTGTGCCATTATCACTGACTATAGCTTTGGGCACTCCAAATCTTGAAAATATATTTGATTTTACAAAGGCACATACTTCTTTGTTGCTGTTACATCTTGTGGGGATTGCCTCTATCCATTTGGTCACGTAATCCACTGCTACTAGAATATACAAATAGCCTCTTGAGTTTGGAAACGGATCCATAAAATCGATACCCCATAAATCAAAAGCATCAATCGCAATAATGGGGTTCAAAGGCATCATATCTCTTCTCCCCATTTTTCCAGCTTTTTGACATGCTATGCAATGCTTACAATACTTAAAAGCATCCTTATGCAGAGTTGGCTAAAAGAAACCACACTGCAATACCTTGGCAGCTGTCTTTGCAGGACTAAAATGCCCTCCCCTAGGTTGATAATGACAGAAAGAGAGAACACTAAACACTTCAGAATCTAGGATGCACCTTCTCACAATTAGATCCAAACATGCTTTAAAAAGGTGCGGGTCATCCCAATAATAATCTTTACATTTCAATAAAAATATCTTCCTATCAACAGAAGACCAATGGGGTGGTATTCTCTTTGTAACCAAATAATTTGCTATATCTACATACCAAGGTTCAACACTAATAGATAATACCTGCTCATCTGGAAAAACATCACTGATGGGTATCTCAGAAAAATCTCCAATAGATAGCCTTGATAGATGGTCAGCAACTACATTTTCACAACCCCTTTTATCCTTAATTACCAAATCAAATTCTTGTAACAATAAGATCCATCTCATAAGTCGGGGTTTTGCAACTTGTTTTTCCAACAAATACTTCAAGGCACTATGATCAGTATAGACAATAGTGTGTGAGCCAACCAAATAAGGTCTAAATTTCTCCAAGGAAAACACTATTACTAAAAATTCCTTCTCTATTACCGTATAATTTTTCTAGGCATCATTCAATGTTCTACTTGCATAATAGATAACTCTGGGAAGCTTATCAATCTTTTGCCCAAGAACTGCGCCTATAGCATAATCAAAAGCATTACACATCAGCTCAAAAGGATGGGACCAATCAAGTGCATGAACAACAGGAGTTGAGGATAGAGCCTCTTTCAACTTAACAAATGCTTTTTCACAATCTATAGAAAAATCAAATTTGGTGTCCTTTGCTAACAATCTACTTAATGGTTGAGCAATCTTACTGAAATCCTTAATAAATCTTCGATAAGATCCAGCATGGCCAAGAAATACTCTCACATCTCTAACAGTCTTAGGTGTAGTCAGGTTTGCTATTAAATCCAATTTTGCTTTATCCACCTCTAATCCTTTACCAGAAACTATGTGCCCTAAAACAATTCCTCGTTTTACCATAAAGTGGCACTTTTCCCAATTTAGCACTAAATCTTTCTCTATACATCTCTCCAAAACCATTCTCAAATTTTCCAAGCATGATTCAAGGGAAGATCCCGATACTGAGAAATCATCCATGAATACTTCCAAGAATCTCTCAATCATATCTGAGAAAATACCCATCATACAATGTTGAAATGTTGCAGGTGCATTGCACAATCCAAAAGGCATACGTCGGAATGCAAAAGTTCCAAAAGGACAAGTAAATGTTGTCTTTTCTTGGTCCTCTAAAGCAACATGAATTTGGTTGTGTTGAGTATTTTTGTTTTGATGATGTGTACTGAATGAATATAATCATATTTGCTCAATTACTATTGCTTGTGAAAAGAAATTAAAATCATCAATTAATACAGAAAAAGCTTACTGATATAAATACTTGTCTATATTGGATCTGAAGTTAATAACTAGTAGTTTCGTTGCATTAATTTCTCATTTAGCTAAACGTTAAGTTAACATGTGTTTTTATTGAAAAGCATGATATGTTTTAAAGTTATATCTTCTGTATCATGAACAGTGCACGTTTAGACAACTCAGTTAAGTTAGAGTTTTGTTTGTATAGAGGTTACGTGAGAACTCGTTAAGTTAAAGGCTTAAAGGTTAAAATAGGTCACATGATAACTTGTTAAGTTAGCGAGTAAAAGAAGAGACGAACTCGTTAAGTTAGTGTTATACACGTGGTGAAATTATAAGTTACGAATGTTATATTGTATCACGTGAGGTGCACATGTTTAACTCGTTAAGTTAACATAACTAAACGCATTGAGTTGCTATATTGAACACTAAGGCAACACGTTAGGTTAGCGTTATAAACTTAAGTTGTTATTTTTGCAGGTGGTAAAATTCTTATTATAAAAATATTTGTTTATTACTGAATCGGTGAGTTAAAGTTTTTTCATAGACTTACAGTCGTAACTATCCGAAAGGTAACTTAAGTCATGTTTTCAGGTCTTGACACGTGTCTCACTAGTTTTATAATATAAAGAGTTTTTCGGTGACTTACATCTGTAATTATCCGAAACTTAAACTATTTTTGATGAGTTATCATTTAACCTTCTGAAAGAAAGGTTAAGTTGGTTCGTTGAGTTAGCATAACACCACAGACTTAGTTCGTTGAGTTAGGTACAGTACTTGTCACGTGAAATGGCACATAAGGAACTCGTTAAGTTAGAAACGTTAAGTTACATATATATACTTGTGTTACTCGTTTAGTTAACATTAAAGTAATGACTTCTTATTACACTGATGAAAAATTTTTGGACGAGAAAGTTTATTTTTCAAGAAATTTTTTAGAGATCTAGGACTAATGATTAAAGAAAATTCGAAATATAAACGTGGGTTAGAACGTATGTGTTTCGATGAAGGAAAAAGAAAAGACGTGGAGAAGTGGAAAACTGGTAGTGGTTAAACATGAAGGATATGCATGAAATGAAGATATAGTATAAAAGGCATAGAATTCTTGTTGATCAAACTATCCTTGCACACAAAACGAAAAATCTTTTCAAGGATCAAACCATCCCTGCACACCAAAAGAAAAATCTTTTTCAGGGATCAAAAACACCTCTTCGGGCAAAATCTCTCAAGTGGAAGAAAATTCAGTGAAGCATAAAAAGGTAAGATTTTCGTCACTGAAGATTTGAAGTATTAGAAGAAAGCAAATTCGGTGAAGCATAAAAAGACAAGATATTCGTCACTGAAGAATTGCTGAAGAAGAAAGAAGAAGAAGAAGAAGAAAGATCTCAAACAAGGAGAAATGTTTTAAGTTCCCCAAATTAGTTTTCTCTGTTTGTAGTTATGAAATTGTATAGATGAAACATGGTATCGAAATATAATTGCATCTACAATTTCTGAAGAGAATTGAATTATATAGTGTAATTCAAATCTTGAATAAAAATGATTTTATGAAAACAATGTCTCAACTTGTTTTTGAGTTTTAAAGTTTCAATTATATTTCAGAAAATATTAAAAATACACAATTCACCCCACTCTTGTGTAGTCATACGATCCTACAAGTGGTATCAGAGCTTTGTTAATAATCTTTGATATAAAATCAATATCAACTTATTTAATATCATTGCTTATTCTACCTTCTTTGTTTTTAAATAGAAATTAATATCTGAGCATCTATTTAACTTTCTTGATTTAAGGCTCAAGTTGTTTTAAAGTTTTAGACTGTTTAAAATCAAATAGGTTGAAAAATCTAAGATAAGATGGCTACTAGAAATGGTAATTTTTCTTTATATGAAGGCTAAAATCTTAATCATCCTCCTCTATTTGATGGAATACATTTTGAATATTGGAAATATAGGATGACTGTTTTTCTTCAAAGTATAGATCATAAGTTGTGGTTCATAATTTCTAAACCATATACTCCGTTAACTACTCCTTATAATACTTGGACAATTACTGAAAAAGAAAATGAAACTCTAAATGCTAAGAGCTTAAATATTCTATTTTGTGCATTGAGTTATGAACAGTTCAGTAAAGTGTCCGCATATAAATCTGCTTATGATGTGTGGCATGCATTAGAAGTTTCACATGAAGGTACTTCTCAAGTTAAAGAGACTAAAATAAACATGTTGATTCATAAGTATGAACTCTTTAAGATGAATGAAGACGAAAATATTTCCGAGATGTTTTCCAAATTTCTTGATGTCATAAACTCTTTAAAATATTTAGGAAAGAATTTTGAACAGAAGGATTTGGTGAGGAAAATTCTCAAATCCCTAAGTTCTAAATGGTCTCAGAAAGTAACATCAATTGAGGAATCACGAGATTTAAATGTATATACTATGAATGAACTTATAGGAAACTTAACAGCTTATGAAGTTCAATTAAATGAATCACTGAGTCAAAATAAACTAAAAATGAAGAAAGAAATAGCCTTCAAAATTAATTCAGATTCTGATATATCTACTAATTCTGACGAGGATTTGATTTTGCTGACTAAGAAATTCAAGAAAGCATGGAAAGCTAGGAAACAGCAAAGGAACAAAAATGATAAACCCTCAATGTCAAAATCACTGAATGACAAGAATTCTTCATCTAGAAAGTATGTATGTTACAACTGTAAGACACCTGGACATCTTTCTCTAGATTGTCCTATGAAGAAAAATGAAAAGCAAAGTAGGACAAATCAAAAGAAGACGGCTTAGAAAACTCAGAAAAAGTTTTACAAGAAAAAGGCTTTGAAGGTCACTTGGGATGACATGTCTGAAGAGTCTGAATCTGAAGAATCAACATCAAAATTTTCACACTCAGAAGGAGAACAAGAGTTAGAAGACGTTGCTCATGTGTGCTTCATGGCAGATGAGTCTGAGGTAATATCTGATCCTGAAAGTCATTCAGATTTCAACTTTGATGAATTATTATGTGCTTATCATGCATTATTACAAAAACTTAAAGTATGTAAACTGAAAAATAAGAATATTAGAAAATCTTCATCCATTATGGAAGAAGAAAATTGTTTCTTGTCCACTACTTTAGAAAAGTTTAAATGTGATAATGAAAATCATGCTAGAGATTTGCAAAAATTTAGATATAATGAATGTATCTTGCATGAACAAGTACAGAATATAAATGCTAAAAAATTAAAAATAGAATCTGAAAATGAAATGTTGAGAAATAATATAAATGAACTTGAATTAGAGATAGATAAATTAAAATTGAGAGAGCAAGATTTAAATTCTACCATTGAGGAATGGAATTTAAGTCAAACTAAGTTAGACAAACTAACTAGTACCCCTACGGTGTCTTATAAATTTGGCTTAGGATTTGATTATCCTAAATATCTTGAATCTCAAGCTAATAAAGGATTTATTAGTTGAAGTTCAAGTAAATCTAAGACTAAAATTCCTTTTATTATGAAACAAGGTAATAAATATGTAGAAGTAGGTACTTCAAGGGATGAATCATGTGGTAATAATATAAATCAATGTGATTTGTCAAATTGTACTTCTAGCATGACTATAAATGTTTCTAAAAATCTTGTTTCTTGTTTTGGAAATTCAGTTTCTAATGTTTCTAAAATTTCAGACAATTGTAGTAAATTGAAAAGTCAGAAACCTGAGCATGTAATTCAATACACTGGTATTAGACCAATTACTCATTTTGCATGTGAGAAAACTAAAAATTCTTGTGCAAAAAAAGATTTTGTATATACGGAAAATGTTAATACAAGTACAAAATCTTGGTATGAACTTACTGAAATGTATGAGCATGACCAAAATAAATTAAAATCTGATAAAAATCTGTTTGGTCTTGATTATACTACATCTGAAAACAAAAAGAATGATTGTAAAAGCAATAATGCTATATGTGAGTATGAAGTTAATGATAAATCAATAGTACTTACAACTAATAAGAATATAAATGATAATGTTAAACTATTTTTAAACAAAAAGAAGAAATATGAGTTTAATGAACTTGGTCCTCAACAACATTGGGTACCAAGAAAAAGTTTTTCTTAATTTGTGTTGCAAGAGGAAACAACATTAAAATGGATATTGGACAGTGGAGCATCAAGTCACATGACCGGACATAAAACTCTATTACAAAATTTTACAAATACCATGAAAGGAAGTGTAACATTTGGAAACAAAAGCAAAGATAAAATCATAGGTATGGGCAATGTTCAAATAACTCCTACTTGTATTATTTTGAATGTACTATATGTAGAAAACCTAGGATTTAATTTGCTGAGTGTCATAAAACTAACTGAAAATGGATATTATGTAGTGTTTGAAGATAATGTATGCAAAATAATTGATAAAAATACAGATGAAATTAAGTTTATTTCTAAAAGAAAAGGTTCTGTATGTATTTTATCTTTACCTTCTGGTGTAGTTGATTTAAATTCATGTTTGCTAGCTGAAACTAGTAATGCATATCTATGGCATAGAAGGATTGGGCATATAAATATGAAACTGTTACATAAACTATCTAGAAAACATTTAGTGAGAGGTTTACCAAAGATTAAATACTCAAAGGACTTTATGTGTGATGCATGTGAGTTAGGTAAACTTCATAAAAACTCTTTTAAATCCAAAACTGATATTTCAAGCAAGAGAGTCTTAGAACTTATACATATGGATCTATTTGGACCATCAAGAATCATGAGTCTTGGTGGTAAATGGTATGTATTTGTTTTAGTAGATGACTTCTCTAGATACACTTGGGTATATTTTCTAGCATCTAAGACAGAAGTTTTTGAAAAATTTAAAATATTTTGCAATTTTGTTCAAAATGAGTAGAGTGTCTCTATTCAAAAACTTAGGAGTGATCATGGAACTGAATTTGATAATGATCAAATGGATAACTATTGTAATGAGCATGGCATTGATTACAGATTTTCTTTTCCAAGAGCACCGTGTCAAAATGGTGTTGTTGAGAGAAAGAATAGATCACTTCAAGAAATGGCCAGAACTATGTTGAATGAGCATAAGTTACCTCAAAATCTTTGGGCTGAAGCAGTAAATACAGCTTGTTATGTTATTAACAGAAGTCATTTAAGACCTCATGTTAATAAAACTCCTTTTGAAATTATGTTTAATAGGGTTCCAAAAATTTCCTATATGAAACCATTTAGCTATAAGTGTTTTATTCTAAATACTAAGGATAAAAGGGATAAATTTCAAGCCAAATCGGATGAAGGAATTTTTGTAGGTTACTCTACTAGAAGTAAAGCCTATAGAGTATATAACAAGACTTCTAGGACTATTGAAGAAACCCTCCATGTAAGCTTCAATGAAAATTCCTTTAGAGAATCTCAATCTAAAGTTGATAATGATGATTTGATCAATCTTCCAAAAGAGTTAGAGATCAATAGAGAGATTGATGATTTATCTGAGAAAATCAAAAATATGAACTTAAATGATCAAACTAATGATGAAAGTGATGTACCTTTAGATGTTGATGAGAATATTGAGGACAATCAAAGAAATTGGCGTTATTCTTCATCACATCCCATTACTCAAGTCATTAATTTAGATATTAATTCCAATTTGTACTTTAACTTCAAGTGCACAGTGTCTATTGTATCAGTGTGCAAGTACAGGTTGATCCCACAAGGAATTGCTGACAAATTTAAGAAATGTTTGATTGTGAACAATTCAAATATATATTCAATAAGCACTCCGTTGAGTTACAGTTAACTTAACGGACTAAGTTCGTTGAGTTATGGCTAACTCAACGGACTATCCTCGTGGACTTAAGTTAACTCCACGTGCCTGTCTCTTCTTTATAATACTGCTATTTACAGAGGAATTTGGCCAACCATTGGGCGATTCCACAGATTGTAAATAACATCAATTAAGCTTTTTAATGCTAGTTAACATTGGATTTATCATTAAGCAATACTAACATTCAGATGATTCAAACAGTAACCATTAAAATCATTAAGTTTTTTTGTACGAACCAATTTCAGTAAACTGTAAAATTAAAACTAACATAAAACAATCATAAAACTGATACAGATAACATTAATCATGATACAACACAAACAATACAACACTCAAATACAACATACAAACAAAGATAAATTATTTTTGGTATTTTTGTTTTGATGTGAACATGGAAATGGGCGAAAGGTGAAATGTAAAGTAATCTCACTTGACAGTAAATACTTCCGACACTACTTGTAATGTGATTACACCACTGAAAATTAAACCACTTACAATTCTGTCTCCTCTCCCTATAGAATCGCGAGTCTAGAATTGCAAGATGATCTCCTCTTCAGCATACAGGCATCAACCCGAAGCCAAGGCTAAAAGCTTTACGATCTCCTGAAATATGAGTCGGCGCTTGGTGAAAATGGCTTCCCTTCCCGCGACACGATCACTCCTCACAGTGGTTGTCAAGTACTGTGTTTGGCTCGGAATCAACCCGACATCAGGCAAGTATCCTCACAGACCTCCGATGATTGGTGATTATGGTGGTGATAACGATGGTTGGTGTGATACTTCGAAGAATCACCGATACTATCTGCAGAAAGTTCGGTGCTCCTCCTCTGTATACACTGGTCGTCCATCGATCACACTTTCTTCTTTTTTTCTTCTTTTCTTTTATATTTCTTCAGTAGTAACTGCTTCTGCTTGAATGATCGGTTGGATTTCCTTCCTTTAGATCAACGGCGATGCTTCCTTCTACATGCGCGATTGAATTCCTGCGTGATACATATAAATGTGGTTTTTCCTTCCAATTGTATGTTCTTGCAACCGCTATAGTGGCATTTTGGAAAATAACTATAAAATACATGCAATAAAGAAATAAGCCGCTAACCTAACGCATTACCTTAGTGTATATTCATGTAACTCAACGCGTACAGTTATGCTAACTTAACGAGTTAAACATGTACATCTCACGTGATATTCTAAAGCATTTAAATTCAACAAGTGCATAAAATACATGCAATAAAGAAATAAGCCGCTAACATAACGTGTTACCTTAGTGTATATTCATGTAACTCAACGCGTATAGTTATGCTAACTTAACGAGTTATAACTTAAGTAAATCTACCAACTCTCGACACGTGTCAACAGCAGTTTAAACATAAAATAACATTTCGGAGAGTTACAGGTATAACTATCCGATGCTTAGATGCATTTTCGGATACTTAAGAATTTCATAGCCTACAACTTACCGACAGTTCATAAATGTACTAAATTAACATTAATTCCCCAAAATTAAGTAGATTTTTCAATTAAAGCATATAACAGTGCAATTATAACATAATGGCTTAATTCTCATATGATAAGCTAAATATTATGCAATTAACCATCATTTAACCATTAATAATATGCACTTTTTCATTCTAAACAGTATGTAAGGATTGTTGTCCTGAAAAAGGATTCTTTAAATCTGGCAACCTAAGGTCCTAATCAGATCTGGGATTGTTGACTAAAAGCTCATTACACGGGTACATTAGAAAGCTCTTGTATGATTCAAGCTTTTAAACTTAACTTTTAAAGAAAATTATCAATATTCACTATTTTGAAAAAATAAAAAATAAAAAATTATTTCATTAAATACAGATATCTTTGAATCGCATATAATTTCTACCAATATGACTACTAATTTATTGAATCAACATTAGTACTATTGAAAACGTTTATTTGAGATACATTCTTTTATTCTCCTTGAATTAATCACATTGAGTTCAAAGTTGTGTTTTGATTCATATACAGTAGGAATTGATTTTGGAAATCATTTTTGATGATATCAGAATAACGAAAGTCTTTGAAAAGAAAATTTAAAAGTATAGATATACTTAACATCTATTGTCACTACAAGTATATTTTGTATTTTGATTGAATATATTTGAAGTATATTTGTAGGGGGAGGATTAACAATGTTGAAAATAGATTAATATATTTTAGAATACAAATCTTAGTTAATCTAAATTAATGTCCTCTTAAAATCTTGATGAAATAATTTAAAAAGACAAATAAACTATTTTAGATTCAAAGGACAAAATGTTCAAATAGTTTACAATGTTCTCAAGATAATGTTAAGTTTAGCATGTGTGTTGTTTTCGAAACGTTTCAGTTGGAAGCATCTGAAACTTGTTTAAGTGTACTAACTAGATGTTATATTAGATAAGGTAACGTGTAAAATTGCCTCTAGAAAGCATTTTACTCGTTAGGTTAGTTAACTCAACGAGTTATACTTGAATATTTCGGGTACTTTGATTGAATAAGCTTTATTCAATATTTATTTAATTTCTAAACCCGACTTCTCTTCACATTGAGTTATACGCCTAAAAAAAAAAAAAACCTATTTAAACACTTATTACACAGGCACTTAGGTTATTTGTAAACTTTGTCAAGAAAATCTTTCCCACTTGTTGCTGCTACAACCTGCGATGATGGTCTCCAAGTTTTACAAAGGTCGTGGTAGAGGAAAAGGCAAAAGCAAAGGAGATGCACAAGGAAAAGAAATAGAAAATGATGAAGTTCCACGTACTTGGTTCAAGAAAATCTTTTAAGTGGACAAAAGGTTAGCAGAAATTTATAGTGAATATTTCTTTCCTAAAGGTATACTAAATGAAGTTAGACAAGAACTCCAAAATATTGATGCTAGTATTATATACATGGGGATTCGAAGTAAATTTGATAGAGAATACAGAATGAAATGTGCTGAGATTGCATTTTTGGAACAATATGCAAAATATTTGGAAAAAGGTGTAGGTTCAACAAATAGAACTCCTCAAACTCCTATAAACGGTACAAGACTACATGCATTTAAGGAAGAGCACGAATTAGCTATCCCTACTCCTTTATATTCAAAACAAGTAGAATCAGATATTGCTATAGACAAAACAAAAGTTGACAGTCTTCGAAAGGCCATTGCAATAGAAAGTGCCTTAGAAGAATTAAAGCAGAACACTTTTATGGAGCAATTTGAAAAGAAAACAGCAATACTTGAAGAGGAGAAACAGAAATGTTATAGTAGAAGGAAAGTCAGAAAAATTATGTCTAAGGAAACAAAGTCTATTGAAAAAGGAAAATCAGATGAAAATTTATTTCCAACGGACAATGTATGTCTAGACATTGTACCATATTGTGCATTTGATAAACTCATCAGTTCCGAACACACTGAAACTAATGAAGATAATGAGACTTTATTTTCCCTTGCTAGAAAGCTTGAGAAGAAATACAAGTCAAATATGAGCTCAAGTTTTTCTATTAGTACAAGTCCTGATGATGTAGAAATTGACAAATCAGAGCATCAGGCACCTGACATTGAACAAGTTATTGCAGATATAATTGATAATGTTGAGGCAGTAACTAGTTCACAGGCTAAATTGTTTAGAGTAGCAGATATTGAAAATGTTACGACTTCAGAAAAGCTAAAAGTTAACCAGCCTTCTTTAGAATCTATAGAAGCAGAGTCTAAGAATTCACAACATGAATCAATGGAAATATCTATTGAACAGAATGAACAATTACAGACAGATACACCGGCTGTAGAATTTGTGGAAAAATTGAACTCTGAACATTCTATAGAGACTAAACAGATGAATGTTGAACATATTGACAATGTTCCTAACTCTGTTGAAGCTGAAGAATCAAGCTTACCTGAGCAGCTTCAAGATAATATTTTGGAAGAGGAACAACATGACATTCATTTTGAAGAAGAGGTTCTTGAAGATGAATTAAACTCTGAATCACGGCTTCAGGTATCACCTTCTTTGTGTACAATATTATAAATTCAAGGTAATACAATTCATTTTAGATCTGAATAAGCATTGCAGAAATACAATAATCTAATTACATGTCAGATTCTACATGCTCGTCCAATAAAGTTCAAAAATTTGATGGAAATGAGAGATCTATTTGAGTTTCAAGGCCTTATTAAATTCTTGCTAGTAGGAACAAAATGGAAGCAATACACAGAGCTTATTGCAGCTTTTTATAGCAATCTGGTCAAGAATGGAAATTTTCTGAAAACTCAAATAAATCAATAGGAGTTTATTTTGTCTCTTGAATTAATTTTTGAAGTTTTGAGATTAAAGAATGAAGGTGTTGTTGTTACAAACAGATTTAACATGATTAGACAACTAGAATGGAACATTCAGTCTTTATCAAAAATTCCAGATGTATATTCTGAAATGAGATTAATGGAAAATTTGAATGCAGAGGCAAGGTTTATTGCAAATATATTGCATGCAAATTTATTTCAGAGAGTTGGACACAATTTGGAAGTCAGCAGAAGCTGTTTATATGCAACTTATGGCCTACTGAATAGAATTCAAATAAATTGGTTTGATGTTTTTATGTCTCAACTACAACATATGAGTTCAAAGTTATTTTATAGTAATGTTGTATGTAGAATCCTTGCAAGCCAATTGACTTTATCCGACTGGCCCTTTGAAACTAAAGGCATGAGAGCATTTAGTGTTAAAGATTTGCAAAAATTCCAGGCCATGCCTAAACCTCAACGACAACAACAACAATAACCTGATATAGACCATATACAACAGCAACAACAAAGTTATTCAGTTCAAGCAGAACAGCAAACCTAGCTACCTCCTGACTTAGATGTAGTGCTTAACGACATCAGAAATGATATTAGGCATCTAGGAGATAAAATATGTAATGCTATAAGTGATATACTTAGGAGGGGTCGATAACTGTTTTTGTTTGTTTCTGAACACAAAATGTAATGTTTGTATTACTTGTTTAATTCATTGAACAATACATTTTTCTGTAAAAATGTTCAATTATTATTCTTGTTTACAGAAAGAGTTGTTGTAATTCTCTTATATATATATATATATTCTTTGTAATTATCTTTTTGATTAATGACAAAAAGGGGGAGAAATATTATAAAAAGATGATTATGATCTTAATTACATATATATATTATAAAATGAGATGTTATTTAAATGGTTATTGTAATCTGACAAATGATAATTAGAAAACTAATACTTATATAATTATTGACATCTGAGAGTTTTAGTTCTGAGAGGTAAAATTTACACAAACAATAAAAATAAGCTTAAGTGAACTTAAGTGAACAAACAAGTTTGTTGAATTAAAAGTTAACCCAATGAAGGTGCTTTGTTGAGTTAAACATATTTCATAATTGATTTAATATGGTTTTATCATCATCAAAAAGGGGGAGATTGTTGAGTATTTTTGTTTTGATGATGTGTGCTGAATGAATATAATCATATTTGCTCAATTACTATTGCTTGTGAAAAGAAATTAAAATCATCAATTAATACAGAAAAAGCTTACTGATATAAATACTTGTCTATATTGGATCTGAAGTTAATAACTAGTTGTTTCGTTGCATTAATTTCTCATTTAGCTAAACGTTAAGTTAACGTGTGTTTTTATTGAAAAGCATGATATGTTTTAAAGTTATATCTTCTGTATCATGAACAGTGCACGTTTAGACAACTCAGTTAAGTTAGAGTTTTGTTTGTATAGAGGTCACGTGAGAACTCGTTAAGTTAAAGGCTTAAAGGTTAAAATAAGTCACATGATAACTCCTTAAGTTAGTGAGTAAAAGAAGAGATGAACTCGTTAAGTTAGTGTTATACACGTGGTGAAATTATAAGTTACGAATGTTATATTGTATCACGTGAGGTGCACATGTTTAACTCGTTAAGTTAACATAACTAAACGCGTTGAGTTGCTATATTGAACACTAAGACAACGCGTTAGGTTAGCGTTATAAACTTTTGTTATTTTTGCAGGTGGTAAAATTCTTATTATAAAAACATTTGTTTATTACTGAATTGGTGAGTTAAAGTTTTTTCGGAGACTTAGGGGGGGTTTGTGCACTCGGAATCTGACGGAATTGAAAATTTTTTCCGTCAGATTCCGAGTCATGAGGTGTTTGTGCATTTTGGAATTCAAATTCCCAAGGAATTTGAATTCCAATCATGTGTAAAGGTTGGGAAAATGAATTCCCAACCTAAAAGGTCAGAATTCATTTTCCAAAAGATCGCTCGACGCTTACCCTCCCCTGTTGAAGTATATATTGTTAATATTTTTTATTTAATTAATTATTTTAATATTTGTTTATTAAAAATAAAAATATTAATTATTTTATTATTATTAATATTATTTAATTTTATAATATTAAAATCATAAATATTATTTAATTCAATTATTATTATTATTTTATTTATTATATTATATTATTTAATATATAATATCAAATTTTCAAAAACCATATAATTTTCCTAACTTTCTGTGGCTAACACAAACGAAGTCTTAAAAGTCATTTATGGCTAAAAAATGTTTAGAATTATATTTTTTTATAATCAAAGTATTTCAATAATTATTTATTATTTACTTTCATTTATTCACTTCATAATAATTATATTTTTATAAAAGTTATTTATTATTACATTACAAGGAATATAAAATTTATAATTAACCTTTTGTTGTTTTAAACATGTATTATAACTAAAAAGTTATCAATTTTTGTAATTTTTGATTTATTTTATATAATGATAAATGATATATAAACATTTATTTTAATAATATATTCATTTATTAATGTCAACAATTCATTAATAAATTAATTACATTTTCACTAATTATTTTAAGTCAATACTTAATTTTATTAAAAATCAATTTTATTCAATTCCCTCCAATTCTGTCATGTGCACAAACACCTGGAATTCAATTTCCGTCAAATTCCTGAACGTGCACAAACACCTAGATTTTGAATTCTTTCCGTCAAATTCTGTAGAATTCAAATTCCGTTAGAATTCAAATTCTGCGAAATTCAAATTCCAGGTGCACAAACCCCCCCTTATAGTCATAACTATCCGAAAGGTAACTTAAGTCATGTTTTCAGGTCTTGACATGTATCTCACTAGTTTTATAATATAAAGAGTTTTTCGGTGACTTACATCTGTAACTATTCGAAACTTAAACTATTTTCAATGAGTTATCGTTTAACCTTCTGAAAGAAAGGTTAAGCTGTTTCGTTGAGTTAGCATAACACCATGGACTTAGTTCGTTGAGTTAGCTATAGTACTTGTCACATGAAATGGCACATGAGTAACTCATTAAGTTATATATATATACTTGTGTTACTCGTTTAGTTGATATTAAAGTAACGACTTCTTATTACACTGATGAAAAATTTTTGGACGAGAAAGTTTATTTTGCAGGAAATTTTTCAGAGATCCAAGACTGATGATTAAAGAAAATTCGAAATATAAATGTGAGTTAGAACGTGTGTGTTTCGATGAAGGAAAAAGAAAAGACGTGGAGAAGTGGAAAACTGGTAGTGGTTAAACGTGAAGGATATGCATGAAATGAAGATACAGTATAAAAGGCATAGAATTCTCGTTGATCAAACTATCCTTGCACATAAAATGAAAAATCTTTTTAAGGATCAAACCATCTCTACACACCAAAAGAAAAATCTTTTTCAAGGATCAAAAACACCTCTTTGGGCAAAATCTCTCAAGTGGAAGAAAATTCAATGAAGCATAAAAAGGTAAGATTTTCGTCACTGAAGATTTGAAGTATCAGAAGAAAGCAAATTTGGTGAAGCATAAAAAGACAAGATATTCATCACTGAAGAATTGCTGAAGAATAAAGAAGAAGAAGAAAGATCTCAAGCAGGGAGAAATGTTTTAAATTCCGTAAATTAGTTTTCTCTGTTTGTAGTTATGAAATTGTATAGATGAAACATGATATCGAAATATAATTGCATCTACAATTTCTGAGGAGAATTGAATTGTATAGTGTAATTGAAATCTTGAATAAAAATGATTTTATGAAAACAATGTCTCGACTTGTTTTTGAGTTTTAAAGTTTCAATTATATTTCAGAAAATATTAAAAATACACAATTCACCCCCCTCTTGTGTAGCCATACGATCCTATAGGTTGTAACCAGAATAACCATCTAAAAAGCAATAAAATTCTTGCCCTACTAATTTCTCCAACATTTGATCCATAAAGGGCAATGGAAAATGATCCTTACGGGTGGCATTGTTCAATTTCCTATAATCAATGCATACTCTCCACCTGGTCTGCATTCTGGTGGGAACCAACTCATCATTAGCATTTCTAGCCACTATAATACCAGATTTCTTGGGAACAACCTGAATAGGGCTGACCCAAGGACTATCAGAAATTGGGTAGATGATATCATGATCTAACCATTTTAAAATTTTTTTTCTTACTACCTCCTTAATATTTACATTTAGTCTTCTTTAAGGTTGCCTAGATGGAGCATAACTAGGATCTAAATGAATTCTATGAGTACAAATAGAAGGGCTTATTCCTTTAATATCCTCCATAGTCCATCCAATAGCTCTTCTATTTTCCTTAAGCACTTCAACTAATTGAGCTTCTTGATCCCTAGTCAGATGGGCAGAAATAATAACAGGCCACTTCTCACATTCTCCCAAGAATACGTACTTGAGATCTGCAAGTAGCGGTTTCAATTCTATTTGAGCTTGCCCTTCCAGCTCAACTTCATTTGATTCAGCCACTTCCACTTGGTTAGCTTCATTGATCTCCATGAAAGTGTCATCTTCGAAATCACTTGATACCGAAAAATAGTCTTCATCATTTTCAATATTAAGGTTGGCTTCATCCTCTTCAAAAGAATCTCTAACTTCTTCAAACACGTCAACCAAGTTAACTTCAAATTCTTCCTCTAATTGATCTTGCATGCTACTTTCCACATTAAAAACATTTAATTGCGACTTCTAATCTCCACACATGATCTATATAAAACCTTCCCTACAACCAATGTAAGCATCAATTGTTGCTAAAAAGGGTCGACCTAAAATTAATGAGGCACTATTCTTAAGGTCTATAATGGGACGGTTTTCTATAACTATGAAGTCTATAGGGTATATAAAATCTTGAACCTTAATTAGGAGGTCTTCCACTATTCCAAGAGGTGTCCTAAAAGATCTATCAGCTAGGTGGATTACTATTCTTGTTGGTTGCAAGCAGTTTAACCGTAGTTCTTCATAAATGCTAGAAGGCATAACATTCACTACGACTCCTAGGTCTAATAAAGCTCCCTCAAAAGTAGTTTTTCCTATAATACATGAAATAGTAGGAGTCCCAGGATCACTATACTTTCTAGGAATATAATCATAAAAATAAGAACTGCTTGCTTTCGCTAAGTTTACACTCTTAGGTATCTTCCTAGCTCTCTTCTTAGTACACAGATCTTTTAAGAACTTAGCATGTGAGGGAACTTGTTGAATTAATTCCAATAAAGGTATGTTCACTCTCACTTGCTCAAAGGTTTCTCTAACCTTATCTAATTTGTCTCCTCCTGATTCGACTCTAAGTCTAGTGGGGTAAGGAGCACTAGTAGAAGATTCTAATGGAGCATCGACTACTTGCTTACCCTTATCACTTCTAAAGATAACTATAGGATCTTTAGAAATTTCTACTCTAGATGGATTGCAGCAAGGCTCTAGAGGACTTATGGATAGAGGAATTTCACCACTAGTCCTACTCACTTCCTTACCTGACCTTAAAGTAACAAATGCATCCATTTGTTTTCCAAGGTCATCACATGTTGCATCCACATCAATTGGATCAGCATGAAAAACACTCTCACTATAACTACTAACAGATTTCTCTTTAGCAATGCTGTCCATAATTGCATTAAATTTATCTATATCTTCACTTAGATCTATACTAGATGCATGATAAGAATTTTCAGATTTACTAGTAGATGCATATGCATGATTAGGTAAATCATGGTGAATATATGAATCATATTTCATGCATGGAAGATGATTACTTTCATATTCTAATACATTACATGGCATGCTAGAATTTTGTTCATGAAGCATATCATTTGGGCATTCACTAGTAACATGATCACTTGCAAAACAAGAAAAGCATGATGGCATAAAATCATTTTCATCATAGCCATAATATTCAACCTAGCTTGACCAATCATCCATGGCAAATAAGCTGTAATTCAGATACAAAGAAAATAAAGATTCAACAACTAAGTTAATCTTTACTAGCCTTTGTTTTTAATTTTTCTCACTCTTCAAGTGATTCAATATTAGTCAGATCTGCATAAAGTAGCAACCAAGTAAGTAACTTTAATCCATTTAAATAAAAGAATGACTACACAATGAAAGAATAAATAATAATTAAATGAAGAAAATTAAAGAATAATGCAATATAATTACAAGATTACCTATACAACAATTTCCCAATTCATTCTAGATTAACTAATGAATCTACTTTCAAATTGAAATTGCATGCTAGTCTAACTTTGAAAAATCATAACTTTTTGCATACAACTCCGAATTAAGCATACAAATACTCTACAGAAACATCTTAAACTAAAATTTACAGGAAAAATATAGACAAAATTTGTAGCAAGTCTTGCAAACAGCAGAATTTAATTTCCCGGTTACAAGTTTGCATTTCAGAATAATTACAAATACTATACACTTAAACTTTCGTATAGAAGGTATGTCCTATTGACTACTGATTTTAAATCATCACATGTTATGGACAAAACCTATCTGAATATGAAGTAATAGTATGGTAGATCAAGAATTTACATTACAAACAAAACAAATTGAACTACACATTAAAATAAGTAAATACACAAAACATAAAAGAATATACACAACAAACAATCATCACTTTTCAAAAATCCTTTGAAAGCACCAAAGAAATTGGGTAAAAACATAACCAAATCCCTGGCAATGGCGCCAAAAACTTGTTGAGATTTTTGTTGTCTCCAAAATAAGATCTTAAAACTCATAAAGGGACCAAAATGATAAAACATTAAACTCAAAACTCATTTTAAAATAACTACAAGCGCACGGTGCAATTGTAATATACTCCAGCAAGGACGGGTTGAATCCACAAGGATTTGGCTTTTACAAAATATTTCCAAGGAGCCCAAAACAGGGATTAGAAAATATGAACATCTAAAAACTATTATTAACCTACTAAAATTACAACAAACACAACTTATACTAAGAAATGAAAACCTAGAGAGCTTAACCACTTCAATCCTTTTTACCTTAAAGTCCAAGCTTGTTTTGGAGAAGAATGCTGCAAGAGATTTGCTCCTAGCTATCCTCCTAGCCAAGAAATTCGGGGCTGTCACTACACGAGTTCTCTTCCAAAAGTGGGAGGTCTTCAAGTAACACCAAGAACAAGGAGTCATCCACCTCAAGTCCACAACCCTTGCCTTTCTTCTACAAGGAGTGATCCACGAAAGAAGGGAGATAGTTGCACTGCTGGAAATGTACTCCACACAATACCCACAAGGTCTGGAAAGAGTGCCCTAGTCGTCCTCCTACCAGCAACCACCAAGAGAGGAGAAGAAGATGTTGGCCGAACCTTGCACCTTCCTTCTTGGAGCTTCATGAGAGGGGGAGAACATCACCTTCCACGAGGGCTTGAGGGAGTGTTGAGGGCTGACGACTTGCAGGAATGAGAAGGTTAGCCCAACGAGAGAGAGAGCTGGAATGTTGGCCTTGCCCCTCCTTTTATAGAGGCTCCAAGTGGTGGAGCTTGATCTCCATCCTTGATCTTCAATCCAAGGGCCAAAATTCCTCCTAACTTGATTTGCTTTATTTTTCTTATTCTTCAACCTTTAAAACTTAAACAAATACATCAAAACACTAAAGAAATAAGATAAGATATATTCCTAAACATGGATACTTCAAAAGGGCCAAAAATCACATTTTTCATTGAATTCCAGAAGTACCCATGTACTTATTTAAATAATTGATCCTAAGTGCTAAAGTAAATTTAATCTACTCAATAAAATGCAATTGTATTGCCACCAAGATGTAAATGTGTTTTCATGAAATGCTAAATAACAAATAGAGTCTCATTTATGCATTACTTTCTTCATTTAAGCCCATAACGACATTATTTGCCTAAGATGCATTATAACTTAAATCTTCATTAAACACTTATGAGTATATGACTTTAAACATCTAAAATGCATCACTTAACTATATAAAATATGCATAAATTATGACTCTACATCTATTTAATAATGGCAGACCAAGATTGATAGTTAAACTGTCCTTGATTTCTTATTTTGTCCACTCAATGGCAGTTGTGCTTTCCAAAAAAAATTTCCCTTCATTTTTCAATCCTAAAATGTTGTAGAGAAGCTCTAGTGTTATCTATACATCAGCTTGTTCCATGTTGGAAATTAATTGTCCTTCTTCTTCTCTTAAATTTGCATAGAAACAGGGCACTGGATTTTTGTATACTATATGTCCTTTCTGTTGAGAAATAAATTGTAATAGACCCTGGAACTCAAATAATTCTTTGATTTCCTACATACCATCTCAGTTTACTAATCTACTGTAAATAATATCATAACCCCTAATCTTTTGATATTTATTATATGCTTCCTAACTCCAAAAGTGTACTTCATTTAAAATCGTTGCTTCAATTAGGTGAAGAATTTGAATTTGTTGCTCTAGAGGGGTTTGTTCTTGAATTTCCTCTTCCATGTGCTAAGCTTGACTTTGTTGGAAATGATCCGGAGATTTCAGCCTTTTTGCTTCTATTTCTGTCTATGGTGGTGAGCCAGCAGAACTCTCCACTCTATCTTGAATTCTTTCAAAAATTTGTTGAAGAGTCTTTCCCTCTTTAGTGGAATCTGTCAAGTCATTTCCTTCCTGTTCAATATGCTCTTGTTCAACTTCTTGTTCAGTTTCTTCTCTTTCTTCTTCCTCCTCACTACCAATCTGCATTGTCACTGTTCTTTCTAATTCTATAGCAGATTGGGATGGAGTCATGGGCAAATCAACTTCTACCCTAATTTCAGTATCTTCTGTTTGTATAGGCTGTAGATTAGTTTCAGCCTATTTTTCTTCTTCTCTTTGCTCTTGCTGTTGCTGCTCCTGCTCATCCTCAGATTCGGATAGCAGGTTTACAAAAATGGGCTCTACAGGCCCTACTGATATTTGCATTTTAGATTTAATCTCTTCTTGAGGTTTAGATACTATCTCTTTTCCTTTCCTTCTTCTAATTAGCTGTGTCTGATCTTCCTCTTCCTCCTTTGAGATTAAATCTACAAAAATGGGCTCTACAGGTCCTCGAACCACAAGTACTGGCTCTTCCTATTTTACTCTTTCTATAACTACTGGTCTCGAAGCACCAACTTCAGCTTCTTTGGCCGCCATTAATCTAGCTGCTTCTTGATGCTACTCTACTTTAATTTTGTACTAGGCCCTCAACTTTTCTTCGACCCTTCTTTTCTTTATGGCATCATACAGTATATGTGTCTTGGCCATAGCCATTTCTTCATCATCTCCTTAGTCCTTTGCTGTTTTGACCAACCTAACAAACTCTTTATCTTCTTCTTCAATTCTCGACTAAACAAATGTTACTCGTGGTAATGGCACTATTGGCGGAACTAAAGGTCCTGACTGCTGTTCCTTAGAGACAAGTCTTTCAGCAGTTGGTTCCTCTTGTTCTTTAGTTGCATATTCTTCATTTCCTTTCCTTTGTTGTTCCCAGATTGCCCACTAGGCATGTCCACCAATGCGTCTTTTGAACCATAGTCGGGACTTACATTGGATCAATTCTAGGACAACTTCATTATTTGGTCTGATTTTTCTCTCTCTATTTAATGCAACTTCTATAGCTACTTTGATTCTTGTTTCCATAATCTGAGGTATTTTTATGCCTAAATCTACTAAAACTTCCTTCCAGTAGAAAATGTCAGATTCTACCTTTTGTAGTTCTTTTTCCTATGTTGTATTTCTAATCTTCTGCCTCGTATGTCATTCTTCAGATTCTTTGAGAAACCTTGTCATCTCAACTACTTCCAAAACTCTGGCGTCATCTTTCTCATCGTGGAGTAATGGAACGAAACAGAATCGCTCTGATCTCTATTGTTCTAAATTCTAAATGAGTTTGTGGATAATGCCCCCAAATCCTAAGTTTTAATATAAATAAACCCTAAGTTTTAGGTGGGTAATCAGGTCATTTTCCCGTGCAAACTCTCGCTCTCTCATTTACCTCTCCATGAAGTTACAGTTAACTCCACGAACTAAGTCTGCGGACTTAACTACAGTACTCTATTGAATTATAGTTAACTCAATAGGGTAAGTTTGTTAACTTATCCTAAACTCAACAAAATAAGTTCATGGAATTAAGTGTAACTCAATGGACTTTTCGTAAAGTTATAACTAATAAAAATACTTATAATAATAGTTTTTACTTCAGTCAAAACTAAAGAATTTCCGGTCTAACCAACTCTTAATTTTTTTAACATTTTAAAATTTTCGATCAAACCGTTATATTCCTCGATTAAACCAAAATTAAATACTTTTTTTTTCTTCTATTAGTTAAACTGATACTATGCTTCAGTAAAACCGACATTTTTACTTAATATAATATATAGATTTTTTTATGTTTTTGTTTATGTTTTGGTTAGACCGATGGATCCTATCGGTTGAACCGCAATGATTTTTTTCTTTTAATATATGTTTTGGAAAAACCGATAATTCCTTTCGATTGAACCGTGACTATGTTTAAATAAGTTTTTTTTTAAATAAATAAATAACACACACTTAAATAATAATTTTTTACTAAGTAAAGCTCGAGTAGTCCTCTACTCTTACTTCTTCTATAATTTCAAAGGAACTTTTTGGTATTTTCAGAATAGGTCTAAGTCTTTGTCCATTTACTTTAAATATATTCTGATTTTTAGGATTTTCAATTTCAATAACTCCATAGGAATAAATATTTCGAATTATATAAGGTACTGCCCATTAAGATCTTAATTTTCCTAGATGGTTATGGAGTCTAGTCATGTAAAGATATACTTCTTGTCCTACTTCAAAAGTTTTTGGAATAATTTTCTTGTCATGCTAGAACTTCATTTTCTCTTTTTCTCTTACAATCTTCGAATAAGCTTCATTCATAAATTCTTATAATTTAATCAATTGTAATTTCCTATTTTCAGCAGCTTGATTTAAATTAATGTTCAGAGTTTTTAATGCCCAATAAGCTTTATGTTCAATTTCAGCTGGTAAATGACAACTTTTTCCATATACTAGCCTAAAAGGTGACATGCCTAAGCTTGTCTTATAAGCAGTTCTATAAACCCAAAGTGCATCTATTAATCTATTAGCCCAATATGTTCTAGTAAGATTTACTACTTTTTCTAAGATTAACTTAATTTGTTTGTTTGCACTTTCTAGTTGTCCACTTGTTTGCAGATGATATGATGTTGCAATTTTGTGATTTACTCCATATTTCTTCATTAAGTCTTCAAAACTTCTATTACAGAAATGAGTTCCTTTATCACTAATAATAGCTTTCGGTATTCCAAATCTAGCAATTATATTAGTTTTTATAAAATGTATTACCACTTTGTTGTCATTAGTTTTTGTAGGAATAACTTTTATCCATTTAGATACATAATCCACTCCCAACAATATATAATTAAATTGATTAGACAGAAAATGGGCCCATAAAATCTTTTCCCCACACATCAAAGATTTCAACCTCAACAATAGGATTGAGAGGCATCATATTCCTCTTGGATATTCTTCCTATTTATTGACATCTTAAATAACTTAAGTAGTATTTATGAGCATCTTTGAATAGTGTTGGCCAATAAAATCCACATTGCAGAATTTTGGTAGTAGTTTTCCCAGAACCAAAATGCCCTCCACATGCTTGGTTATGGCAGAACGACAATATGCTCCGATATTCAGTTTTTGGAACACACCTCATTAAAACTAGATCAAGACATTTCTTAAATAAGTATGGGTCTTCCCAATAGTAAAATTTTACTCTTGAAAATAACAATTTCTTATCCTGTCTATTCTAATCTTTAGGTGTTAAACCAATAACTAAGTAATTAACTATGTCTGCATACCAAGGCATTGTGTTGATGGTCATTAATTGTTCATTAGGAAAATTATCCTTAATTTCAATATTTGATTTTTCTATTTGTAACCTTGATAAATGATCTGCTACTACATTCTCACAACTTTTTTTATCTTTAATTTCTAGATCAAATTCTTGTAATAATAATATCCATCGGATCAATCTAGGTTTAGTCTCTTTCTTTGCTATTAGGTGTTTTAAAGCTGAATGATCCATGTATACTATCACTTTAGCTCCAATTAGATATGATCTAAACTTTTCTAAAGCAAACACAACGGCTAACAACTCTTTTTCAGTAGTTGTATAATTAACTTGAGCATCATTCAAAGTTTTACTTGCATAATGAATCACTCTAAGAGATTTTTCTATCTTCTGTCCCAACACTACTCCTATAGCAAAATCAAATGCGTCGCACATTAATTCAAATGGATGGCTCCAATCAGGTACTTGTATTATAGGAATTGAAATTAAGCTAGTTTTAAGCTTGAAAAATGCTTCTTTGCAATTTTTATCAAAGTTAAATGGGACGTCTTTTAATAGATTAGTTAAAGGTCTAGCTATTTTGCTAAAATCTTTAATAAATCTTCTATAAAATCCAGTATGTCCTAGAAATGATCTAATAACTTTTACTGATTTAGGTTCTAGTAGATTAGAAATTACTTCTATTTTAGCTTTATCTACTTCCAACCTTTTCTTTGAAACAACATGACCTAAGACTATTCCTTGTTTAACCATGAAGTGACATTTTTCCTAATTTAGAACCAAACTTTTTCCACACAGCATTTTAATACTTGGTCTAAATTGTTTAAACACACTTCATATGAAGTTCCATAAATAGTAAAATCATCCATAAATATTTCTAAAAAATCTTCAGCCATTTCAGTGAATATGCCCTGCATACACCTTTGAAAGGTGGCTAGTGCATTGCATAATCTGAATGACATTCTCTTAAAAGCATAAGTTTCATTAGGATAGGTGAAAGTTATTTTCTTTTGATCCTCTAATGCTACTAGAACCTGGTTATATCCTGAATACCCGTCTAGGAAACAAAAATATTATTTCCCTACTAATTTCTCTAGCATTTGATCTATGAAAGGTAAGGGAAAATGATATTTCCTAGTCACAACATTTAGCTTTCTATAGTCTATACACACTCTCCAACCTGATTGAATTCTAGTAGGTATCAAGTACTAACTTTCATTCTTAATAATTGTTAATCCTAATTTCTTGGGAACTACATGGATTGGACTAACCCATGAGCTATTAGAAATCGGATAAATTATGTCATTATCTAACCATTTCACTATTTCCTTCTTGACTACTTCTTTAAAGTTTGGATTTAATCTCTTTTCAGGAATTCTAACTGGTTTAGCATTCTCTTCTAAATATATGTGGTGATAGTATAAAGTTGCACTTAACCCTTTTATATCAGTCATAGTCTATCCTATTGCCTCTTTATAAGTTTTTACTACATCTTTTAATTTAGAAATTTGATCCTCTTTTAAATCTAAAGCAATAATGATTAGACATGTTCGTTTTTCTTCCAAAAATATATAGGTTAATTCAGGAGGTAAATGTTTTAAATCTAAATGTTGCCCATCAGAAGCTAGAGCTCCTAATTGAACATCATCATTTTTTATATTAATCTCTTCTTGATCTCCTTCTACATTTATGCTTTCACTTTCTTCTAAAGTTTTAGAATTTAGTTGCCTATTTAATTCTTCTTGAATCACATCATCTAGTATATTTCCTTCATCCTCTAAAAAGTCTATAGTATGTAAGGACATTTCTAACTCCTCAAACTTTTCTAGTTTGAAAAATATTTAATTGAGTATCCTCGTTACCATATGCTAACTTCATTACTCTAGTTTCACAATTTATAACAGCCCTTGATGTTGCTAAGAATGGTCTTCCCAAAATTAAAGATGTGTCATGATTCTAATGCTCAATTTGTTGAAAATCCAAAATTATAATATCAATAGGATATATGAAATTTTTGATTTTAATTATGCATAAATTGAATTATCTCTATATCTAGTAAATTTAATCTCAAGAGTATCTTGCTGTAATATAAAACAGTTCTTACTAGTAAATAGTAGATTACAACCTTTGTCACATAATTGACCTACACTAAACAGATTTTGTTTATAACCATTTACATGCAAGACATTTTCTATTTTTCCATTTTTAGATGAAACATTTCCTATAGTAGTAATTCTACATTTTTCATTATTACCAAACTTAACTGACCTGAATTTATGGACTTAATAAATTCCAAAAATCTTTTCTTACTGTCATATGCTTTGAGCATCCACTATCAATGATCCACTTTGACGTTTAAGCTTCCTTGTCCTTGCAATCCTACAAATTATATTGAAATTAAGACTTTTGGTACCCATATTTTCTTGGGTCCACCAATGTTAGTCCTTAGCATACTAAATTTGTTACCACTTGGCAACTATATATTAGTAGATCTTCTTTTAATGACAAAAACAGTTGTGTCGTCTCTGTAAGATCTAATTTTTTCACCACAATAGGGAGTTTTCTATGGTACAATATACCCTAGGCCAAATTTACTTGTTCCTGTTCTTTGAGATCCTATGATTTTATTTAAGCTATTTTCACCTTTAGTGAACTTACATACAATGTTTTTCAAATCAGTAATTTCAGATAACAAATTTTTGTTTTCTTCTTTTAAATCAAAGTTTTTACAACTATAGTTATCAAGTTTTGTTTTTAATTCCCTATTATCAACCAAGGATTTTTCTAATTTAGCAAATGCATCCTCTAGACAAGAATTCATATCCTTAATTTATTTCTTATAGTTTTTACATTTTACATATAAATTATCTATTATTTAGAGAAGACTATTTACATCTAAATCATTATTTTCATTTTCTAAACAATAAGGGGATGTAGAGCATACCTCTAGTGCAACAAAGCACATGTTTGTAGAGGCATCTTCTTCTGAATCTAATGAGTTGCTATCATCCCATGTGGCTTTCAAGGCCATTTTCTTCCTATTCTTCTTCTTCCATTTTTATTTGTCATCTTCCTGCTAAATAGGACAGTAGAGTTGGATGTGTCACAATTTTTTGCACTTGTAACATGCAAGGACTTTTGATCTTAGGAGCTGGCTTTACCTCCTTGTCTCATCATTTTTCTAAAATTCCTGGCCAACAATAAAAGTTCATCTTCATCCGAGCTTGGTTGTTCTTCTATTGAGGGAAAAGCTAGTTCTTTCTTTTTCTTAGCCTTTCTTTTAGTGACTCCCTCTTCTTGCTTCCATTCCTTCATCTAAACTTCATGAGCAAGAAGATTTCCCAAGAGATCTTCTACTAAATAATTGTTCAGATCATTTGAATCTTATATAGAAGTAGACTTTTATTTCCATTCAATTGTCAGGCTTCTTAGAATCTCTGTACCTACTCACAATTAGAAAATTCCCTTTCAATGCCTCTTAGTTCATTCACAATTTTAGTGAACCTTGAAAACATATCAATAATATTTTCTTTCTCAAGCATTTTGAATAATTCATACTTTCTTAACAAAATATTGATTTTAGTATCTTTCACTTGGCTGGTTCCTTCATATGTAATTTGAAAGGTCTTCCAAGCCTCATGAGAAGACTTACATGTAGATATTTTATTATACTGTTCACTAATTAGTGCACAATAAATAGAGTTTAGCACACAAGCATCCATCTAGATGATTCTTTCATCCTCCTTAGTCTAGTCTTTTTCATGATTGATTGGAAGTGGTGTACCATGTACAACCATCCTTCAAGGTTTCACATTAGTGCTCCTAAGAAAACACCCCATCCTATTTTTCCAATAGCTATAATTGCTACCATCAAAGAGGGGAGGTCGATGGATATTCTGTCCCTCTATAGTGTGGAAAGCCATGATCTCAAATGGTTAAATCTATTAATGAAATCAACTTTACTCTGATACCAATTGTTACGACCTGATAGCTTACCATAGGGGGGGTGAATGGTAAGATTTAATGATTTTTGAGAGATTTTAGGATTTTACAATGAATGACTTGTTATTAGTAAAATTTTGCAAGTATAAAATGATTTTTCTAGTGCAAACACAAATTAAAAAGAGATAATGCACACAGAGATTTTAGGTGGTTCACCACCAACAGCTAGTCCACCCCCAAGGGATACTTGAGCTTCACTAATCTTTCAAGACTTATAAACACTTGCTTTAAGGTCAAAGCAAGAACCAACCAATCGAATTGAGCTTTTTGGTTGTAGCTCCAACCAACCTATCTTTGAAGTTTTCAGTTGGAACACTTCAGTAAACCACTAGCTTGAGAAGATCAAAGTTTATTTGCGTGAAGAGCTCTAGACTTGAGATTGTATTTGCTAAAGATTTGATCTTGAATATATTATGTTGTATATATGGAGCTTGCTATATGGATATGTATTTCCAAAAAGTTGTCTAACTCTCTTGTTTGTTGTTTATATTTATAACTTCAAGCATAACGATCATATTCAGTTCTAACAGATATATTCTGCTGTACTTACTAAAATGGCAAGTCCAAATATGGTAAGTTACCATTTAGGAAGGTGTTTGTTCAGTGTGAAAATCTATTTGACTTGTTTTTATGCTTATATTAATAAATTCTTTTAGAAGTAAACAAACAACTTTTCACATAAATTAGATATCAAGTCCAATTTGTATTTTAACTACAAATGCATAGTGTATATTGTATTTGTGTGCAAGTACAGGTCGATCCCATAGAGATTGAGTAAGAATTGTGTACTATTTTTATTTTTATATTAGAATTTATATGTATTCAATTAAGCACTTCGTTGAGTTACAGTTAACTCAATGGACTTAATTCGTAGAGTTATGGTTAACTCAACAGACTAACCTCATAGACTTAAGTTAACTACACGAGCCTACCTTTCTAGTTAAATACTATTATTCACTAAGGAATTTGGCCAACCATTGGGCGGTTCCATAGAATGTAAATAACATCAATTAAGCTTTTTAATGTTAGTTAATTTAAGATTTGTCATTAAGGAACACTAACATTCAGATATTTCAAATAGTAACTATTAAGATTTTTAGTATTCTACATGAATCAAGTTCAGTAAACAATAAAACTATAAACATAAAACATTCACATTACTAACAATGATAACATTAATCACAGTACAATACTTTAATACTAAATGTAAATACAAATAATTAGTTTTTTTTGGTATTTTTGTTTTGATATGTTTCTGAAGATGAACAAAAGGTGAAATGTAAAAATCTCTATCGATAGTAAAAACTTCCGTCACTACATGCGACACGATTACACCACTGAAAACTTAATCACTTACAATCTTGCCTCCTCTCCCTATAGAATTGTAAACCAAGAATTGTAAGTTGATCTCCTCTTTAACATACTAGCATCAACCCAAAACTAAGGATAGAAGCTTTACGATCTCTTGAGATGTGAGTCGATGCTTGGTGAAAATGACTTCCCTTTCTACGACATGATCACTCCTCACAATGGTTGTTAGTCACTGTGTTTGGCTCGAAATTGACCCGACATCCAAAAAGTATCCTCACAGACCTCCGATGGTTGATGATTTTGGTGGTGTTGTAGAGCTTTAGGGAACTTCCAACACTTCCTGTAGTTAGCGCGGTTCTCCACCTACTCTCATAGTTTTTTCTCCTCTTCTTTTATATTTCTTCTAGTAGTAACTATTTCTACTTAAATGAACGGTTGGATTTCCTTCATTCATATCATCAATGGTGGTTTCTTCTTCATTCCACAAGTGAATTCCTACATGATACGTGCAATCATGGTTTTCCTTTGAATTTCCTGTTTCTGCAACTACTATAATGGCATGTTAGAAAATAAATGGTCTGTGGAGTTAGTGTAACTCAATGAACTTACTTCGTTGATTTAATTATAAACATGTGCAATAAAGAAATAACTTATAAGCTTATAACACTAACACAATGCATTACCTTAGTGTATATTTAAGTAACTCAATGCGTATAGTTATGCTAACTTAACGAGTTAAACATGTGTAGCTCACGTGGTATAATAAAGCATTTAAATTCAACACATGCATAATTCTAACTTAACAAGTTCAGATATACAACTTACAGTTTTTACTTGCTAACTCAACGAATTCTTACATGACCTTTTTACATCTTTAAACCTGTAACTTAATGAGTTGGCACGTGATCTTTCCACAACAAGAACACTAACTCAATGAGTTGTTACTATGCACTTGTACATGATATAAATATGTGCAAATAAAATACATCATGCTTAATACTATAAAACCACACTTAAATCAGGTTTTCAAATCACGACACATGTACTTAGTAAGTTTTATGATAAAAAGATATTTTGGATACTTGCAAACCTAACTATCCGATGCTCAGACACATTTCGGATAGTTAGCAGATAACTTACCGAAAATCCACTTAATCATGCATTAATGTTATAGCACGCGTACTCTAGGAAATAATAAAATATTCTTTAAGTGTTTAAAGCATAACTGTCCGATATATGAAATGTAACTTTCCGAAATAACAGAAAATTCAAATACTTAAGAATTTCAAAGCCTGTAACTCCCCGGTAGTTCAGAAATGTACTTAATTAACATTAATTTCTTGAAATTATGTAGATTCTTTCATTAAGGCATATAATAGTGCAATTATGACATAATGGCTTAATTCTCATATGATAAGCTAAATATTATGCAATTAACCATCATTTAATCGTTAATATCATGCACTTTTTCATTCTAAACACTTCCCCCATACTTAACTTTTGTTAGTCCCTTAGCAAGCTACTAAGATCTAACTAGTTGGTCTTTCTAAAGTGCTAGAACTAATTCTTCATTTTGTATCTTCAAAATACAAAGATTAGATTAATGTAAAGATATTCTGTATTAATTCAGTAATCTAAATTAACATTGTTTTCTCCTCTCCAACTTGTAAATATATTTAAACATATGTAAATTACATACAAAATATACTAGCATCACATAGGAGGTAATTATATTATCATTTTTTTTCAAACGTTTGTTATCCTGAATTTCCCAATATGATTTTCAGAATAAATTTCAACTACATACGAATCAAAACACAATCCAACTCAATATGATTAAAACAAGAAGAATAATGAATTGTATCTCAAATAAACAACTTCAAAAGTCTAATCTAGATTCATAATTTAGTAATCATAAATAACAGAAAATATACTTGATTCAAAAGATTTCTGTATTTTCACAAAACACTTTTATCTTTTCAGAACAGTATATGTATATTTTTACTTTAAAAGTTAATTTGAAAAGCTTGAATCATATAAGAGCTTTCTAGTGTACTCATGTATCAAGCTTTCAGTCAATAATCCTAGATCTGATCAGGATCTTAGGTTGCTAGATTTAAAAAGTCCTTTTTCAGGTCAACAATCCTTACATACATATCTGCTTAAGTACAAAAGGCTTATAATTAAACAAATCATAAGTTCTCAAAGTTTGTCTCTTTTTTCTCCTCTTTTTCCTTTTCAACACAATATATATAAATATTTCATTAATACAGATGCAATAAAACACAAACCTCATATAATCTTACTTCTATAATTTACTAAAAACATGAATCCATATCAATAAGCTCATACTTTTTTTGTAGTTTAATAAGATTTACATATAAATCATTCTACAAGTTTAATCAATCAAATTAAATGTATCCTTGATCATATGTATTTCATTTAATCCAAAAATCAACATTTTAGCTCTTTTAGGATTTTAGATCATTTCCTGAATTACAGTTAAGCATTCTAATTTCTTTAAAATCGTGAAACTATTAAACTCATAAAATTCAGTAAAGACATAAGATACTATATCTCGATTTGGATTAAGAGTAAAATTTGTAGCATCTTATATAAGATTCTAAATATAACATTCAAGTAGTTACAATTCTTAAAAATTTTACAATTTCAATTATCGAATAGTTATAGGAAATTTCAGTTAGTTACAGCAAATTCATAAAAAAAAACTTCAATTTCCACAAAAATTTGTAGCACAATCCTAGTTCCTCTAATTAACAAGGTTACTTGGATTTTAATCTAATTACCTCCCCCCCATACCTACATTTTGCATTGTCCTCATTGTAAAAGATTTTACAGTAAATACAGAAAATGTCAGTAGGCATGAATATTGTTTCGTTGACTTAGCAGCACCTAACTCAACAAACCTAATTCGTTGAGTTAATGAATAACTCCATGAACTATGTTTAAATGTAAATTCAGGCTAAGTATTAATTACATACCATATTCTTTGTATTTCCTTCAATATCTCTCGGCTTTTAATTCTGAAAAATTTTCATTCACAAATAAAAGCAAAATATATAACAAAATAACAAAACATAAATTGTTAAATCAATGTCTTATGTGGAACCTAGACTCCTATGCCTTTGGTAGCTCACAAGCAAGCTAGTTGGTTTCCTAAAACAGATACCAACAAACTGGATTGATATTTTGTTTTTCTTTTTTTTTTCTTCAAAATAAATGCAGAGTACACACGACATTAAAAGTACAAAATCACAATTTAAGAACATAATTGAAAAGTAGTGACAAATGGAATAAACGCGTTAGTTCAAGCAAACTTTTTAGGCATAATTCTTCTTGCTATTAATTCCATTTTAATGTAGTCTGCTCTCCTCTTTAACTTGTAAACTTGCAATATGTTATCAATACTAAATATAAGTGTATTACCATTAATGAATTGAAATGCAAAAAGGGATCCTTTTTGTTCCAAGATAATGTAGTTGTTTCTATTTCTACATATATTTCAATATATTCCTCTTCCCACTTCCATTCATTTAGGTCTTGCATAATCCATATTTGAAATTTCATCAATTCATCCCACCATCTTACTAAACATAAAGTAGGATCATCATATTCATTATATCATACTCCTAATTGAATTTTATTGTGTTCTATAGATGGTGATTTAGCTATATCACTAGGTACAGGCAATATTTCTATAAAGTCATCATTATAACTATCTATACTTACTATGTATAAATTAGATCTAAATACAACTGATATATCTGTGACTAGATATATATATCCATCAAATATGAAATGTATGTTGTTAATTAATGCTTTCTATCCTAGATATATCATAGTATTTTCAGTCCAAGATCTAGTTAGAAAATTATACACACTTAAGCATAAATCCTCATCCCAATTTCCAATTAGTCTTCAATAATATAATTTTTCAAGAATGGTCAAATTTTTATCACAAATGTTAAAGCTGACCCACAATTTTTAGTTGGTACTTCAAATCTATTAGGTCTTCCTATATTCAATTCTTCTCTAGTAATAGGATTTCTAATCAAAATATCGGGTAACAGAATTGCATACCTTAGTTTGGTTCTGTAAATAATCTATTAGGTCTTCCTATATTCAATTTTTATTTGTTTGCACTTTCTACTTGTCCACTTGTTTACGAATGATATAATGTTGCAATTTTGTGATTTACTCCATATTTCTTCATTAAGGCTTCAAAACTTCTATTACAAAAATGAGTTCCTCTATCACTAATAATAACTTTAGGTATTCCAAATCTAGTAATTATATTAGTTCTTATAAAATGTATTACCACTTTGTTGTCATGAGTTTTTGTAGGAATAGCTTCTATCCATTAGATACATAATCTACCCCCAACAATATATAATTAAATTGATTAGACATAGGAAATGGACTTAAAAAATCTATTCCCCACACATCAAAGATTTCAACTTCAACAATAGGATTCAGAGGCATCATATTTCTCTTTGATATCCTTTCTATTTGTTGACATCTTAAACAACTTAAAGTATTTATGAGCATCTTTGAATAGTGTTGGCTAATAGAATTCACATTGCAGAATTTTGGCAGCAGTTTTCCCTAAACCAAAATGTCCTCCACATGCTTGGTCATCGCAAAAAGACAATAGGATTAAAAATTACTTCTATTTTAGCTTTATCTACTTCCAACTCTTTCTTTGAAACAACATGTCCCAAGACTATTCCTTGTTTAACCATGAAGTGACATTTTTCCCAATTTAGAACTAGATTTTTTTTCCACACAGCATTTTAATACTTGGTCTAAATTATTTAAACACACTTCACATGAAGTTCCATATACAGTAAAATCATCTATAAATATTTTTAAAAATTCTTTAGTCATTCTAGTGAATATGCCCTACATACACATTTGATAGGTAGCTGGTGCATTATATAATCTGAATGACATCCTCTTAAAAGCATAAGTTCCATTAGGACATATGAAAGTTTTTTTTCTCTTGATCCTCTAATGCTACTAGAACTTAGTTATATCCTGAATAACCGTCTAGGAAACAAAAATATTCTTGCCTTGTTAATTTTTCTAGCATTTGGTCTATAAAAGGTAAAGGAAAATAATCTTTCCTAGTCACAACATTCAACTTTCTATAATCTATACACACTCTCTAACTTGATTGGATTCTAGTAGGTATCAAGTCCTGACTTTCATTTCTGTTAACTATTAATTCTGATTTCTTGGGAACTACATGGATTAGACTAACCCATGAGTTATCAAAAATTAGATAAATTATGTCATTATCTAACCATTTCACTATTTCCTTTCTAACTACTATATGAGTTTTTTTAACATAATTCTTCAACTAACTAGAAACATTAAAATTATCTGAAAGTTTAACTATTCAAAACTTTAACTATTCGAAAATTTTAACTATTTGAAACTTAAGTGAAACTTTTCGAAAATTAAAACTTGTTAACGTCTAATTATGTAACTATTATACTTAAACTTATTTAGACTTATTTATAGACTTTAGTAAAATATTTATTATTAAAATAAAATTCTTAACAAAATTTATAGTACTAACTATAGAAATGAATTAACATTTAAAAGCACTTGATGTCATTAGTAACTAGCTTGATCGATATTGTACCAATTAAAATAGTAAATAATTATCCAATTCATAACTAGCTTGTCTAAATAAATTTTTCTATAATTTACAAATTTATACAGTAGGTGTATCAAAAGACTCCACTTATAAATTGATAAGGAAAGAGTAAAACAAAAAACCTAGATGTGATCTGCAAAAGGAATAGACACAAAAGAAAAAAAAGGTGTTTGGCTCTAGAAATTGAAAAGAAATCTCTATTTTCAAATAGGAGTGGAGAAAGTAATAGGACTAATCGACCTAGTCCAGTGTGAAAATTAAAAGTTATGAATTGCATATGTTTCGGTGAAAATGGAAAAAATAGAATGGTTATTGCATTAATTTAGTTAGATTTTCAATTTTGATTAATGGTAATCTCAATTCTCAAAGTATTTTTTGAATATGGTGGAGGTCTTCAATATGGTGTTGTATTGTCACTAGCAAGTGAAGTCTTCAATCAACAATACTCCATTTCTATTCATAACATAAAAACTGAAGGTTTTCTACTTGAGAGGTAACTGAGGTATGATGTTCTTACAATATGTTGACTACACCAATATTTTTATGGAAGCAAACCACGACTTCGTGAATCTAGATGGGTACTTGGCTTTTTCAAGGTAATATTTGTCTTCAAATTCATTTTTCAAAAATTGACAATATGAGTGGTTATACATGAAGAATGAGTCATTTCTGGCTTGTGTGGTTTGCTAGGGTGTAAGTTTGTACCTTTCTTATTTTCCTATCTAGCACTTACTTAGGACCTTCAATAACAAAATCCAAGGGCGAGTGCTGGATTGTTAAGAAGTTTGAAACTGACATTTTAAGATGGAATGGAAGACTCCTATCTTGGGATGGGTCGTAGATGGGCATTACTTGGAAGAGACGACTGAAGGAGTAGAAAAAGAGAACGGTAGTGAACTCGAGTAGGAAACGACGCAACCAGCAATTGACCTCATTATGAGTGGACGCACAAGCATGAATAGGCCAATGGCAACAACGATTGTAAATGGACACAAAGATCAGTAGCAATGGTGACTACGAGTGAACATACAAACGAATGCAAACATTTCGATGGTGTGAGCAGACTAGTGGTGATGATGATTGCGAGTGGACAGACACATGAACTAATGGTGATGGCAATTGTGAGTGGATGCACAAACGGACAAGATGTTTCAGTGATGCCAGTAAACTAGTGGACACACAAACACATGGGAGGAGGAAGATGATGAGTGGTGGAGGCAGGCTTCGTTGTAGAGGAAGACAGTGAGTGGCCCAAATTCCTTAACAAGGGTTTCTAACTAAGGGTCTGTTAGTGCATGACGGAAAATTCTGACGAAAAGGAAAAGGAAAATTCTGACAGAAAGGAAATGGAAAATTTGTAACGGAAAGGAAAAAGAAAATTCTGAGAGGGGTTTAGTGTAGGATGGAAAATTTTGATGGAAATTCTGACAAAAGTTTATTACAACTAATATTCAAAAAATACAAATACATCTTAATTGAAATATTACAATACGAAATAATATCATTCAGTTCTTCCATCCTACATTGCCATCATCATATCTTCTCGCATCTTATCTGCCATTTCTTTTCTTTGTTCTTGAGTCATTCGAACCTGGGTATTGCTTTCTATATGTATCTCTCCCATTGGTTGTATGTCATCAATAATATTTAACTCTTCCAACTCATCTAGCAAGTCCTCAAGTAAATCTTTCTTATCAGTCTTACGAATAAAATTATGAAGCAAAAAACATGCGATGACAATCTTTACTTGTGTTTCATATGGATATGGCATTTGACCAGGTAATATTGAGAATCGATGTTTCACAACTCCAAATGTACGCTTAATGACTGTTCTCAGTTGTGAATGTCTGTAGTTGAAATTTTCTACAGCATTACGAGGAACTCTATCATTAACATAATCAGATAGATGGTATCTTACACCTCGATATGGACAAATATATTCTGGTCGATTTGGATATCCAACATCAACTAAGTAAAACTTACCTGTATAAAAAAAATATTAGTATGGTGATGTCTTCATAACTTGTAGAAGTGGAAAACACATTTACCTGGTGGAACTTGAAAACCATTAGGTCTAGTAACTGCATCTTGGAGAATACGAGCATCAGTAGTTGATCCTTCCCAACCAGCTAAAATATATGTAAATTCCATATCAAAATTACATGCTGCCATTACATTTTGAGATAATTCACCTTTCCTGTTCCTAAATCTTGCTGTTTCTTGTCCATAAATAGTTGCTTTGATATGTGTACCATCAATAGCTCCAATACAATCCTATAAACATGCATTTTTATTTTGATATTGACTAAAATAACATTAAAGATAAGGAAACACCAAAGGTGTGGAAATGTACCTTAAAATATGGGTACACATTTGAGTCTTAACGAATTCGACTTGGTGTTTCAGATGAAGGTCTTGCTAGAAGAACATGATTTTGTCGTAATACAGCATTCAAGACTTCATTAAAGTATTTACTAACTGTCCAACTTGATCGACTAAATCGTTCTGTAGTTACTCCATACCTTTGATTTTGCCCAACTGTCACAAGGAACATGGCAAACTTCTCTTCTACACTGATATTGTTGGTATCTTTCAAAACTTCTTCCCTCCTCATTAATTTACAAAAACCCTTGAAAACACTTTGACTCATTCTATAAATCTTTCGATAATTGTAAACTTGATGTGGTAAAGAAGGATCTAGTAATCTTCTTATATAATCTGCACATTCTTTACTATAAATACGACTTGTACTTGAAAACAAAGTTGAGGTACTTGCAATCCCTGCTAAAATATTCCAAAAAGTAAGTAAACGTCTTCGCCTTCTTCTAGCATGTTCTTCCTCTTCTTCAAATAACATCAATGTGTTATTTACTAGTTCGTCAAAATCCTCTTCAAAATTCATCGTCACCTACAAAATTTCATGTCCAAACATATTACAAGGTTGTAATACAAATAAACATATTACATGAAATCATTCCACAATTAATAGAACATAATAAAATATGATAAACAAACATCAATAATAATATCATTCCACATTTCCTTGTCCAAACAAAAAGTAGTTACATCATACATCTAATACAAAAAAAAACATGTAAATCATCTTTAGTCTTCCATCTTTTCTAAGTGAAACTTCAACCATCATTGTCGCATTTCTTTTGGAATTGATAGAAATATTTTACTGATTTCTTGCTTTTGAAATAATTGAGTAGCTTTATATCGATTAGTCATAGATAGATCTTCAATCTCAAATATTGAAGCAATAGTTTCATCTAAAAAAGACTCAGACTTCTTTTGCCATGCAAACATTTCCTTCTTCCATGCAAACATTTCCTTCTTACATACAAACATCTCCTTTTGTATGTGAACCATCTCTCTCATTTGTTCATTACGTACCTCGCCATTAACAGTATCTTGTTCACACAAAGTAAGAAAAGCTCGTGACGTATCTTTCAAACTTTCTGCTATCATTTGTTGAGATTCTGCATGAGGGCGTGCTCGCCTCCCCTTTTTCCTCTACTCCAATGGAACATGTGCACTTCCTCCTGAACTAGGAGGTATGTCAGAATCGAGGTCCATTCCATCTTGTGTAATGTCTGGAGTAAATGTATTTGGAACTTGAGTGTTTGGTACAATGTCTACTTCTTCTGCCTGTCTAGACATATTTCCACTAGCCATAGTACCTTCAAAAATGAGTTGTAATTGTTCATAAATCAAACATGGTTTTCCCTTGCAGCTTTCAGACTCTGGATATGCCTACATAAAATTACAATATATATTAAGAAAAATTCAATACAATTGGGATAATCTTAAAGTATGTAAATAAAAATCTTACCTTAATAAACTCCTTCCATATCTCTTCATCTATGTCAGTATACCCTTGTATGAAATTCCATCCCCATCCACTTTGATTTGCAATTTTTGAGTAGTTACGATAAATTTGTCTCCATGTCTTTAAGCGACTTTTCACATTCTTCTTTGTAATACATGCATTCCTTCTATTATTGTATTTTTCAACTACTTCATCCCAAGTACTCCCTTTTATCTTTTCATCTTGGGTTTTTTTGTTTCCCTCATTTAATACTTCTAACAAAATATCTAAAAAGAATGCATCCGCATCAGCATTCCAAGTCATATAAGTTCATCCTCCATTACTCCGTCCTCTATCAGGAGTACTCATTTACTACATAAGATCAAATATTAATTAACTGCTCCAACAGAAGATTATGAGATTTGCAAAAACATAATATATTTTGTCAATCTACTCAATATTTGAAAATGAAAGCAAAATAATAACCTTTGGAGCATTTGATGCAATGATCCTATAGTTTTAAAAGAGGATGACTTGCTCAACCATATTGCAAAGAAGAATATGATATCAATAAAATGTAATACATAAACAAGTGTTAGTTAATCAATAATAACGTATCCTATAGTAATATGATAAATGACAAAATAAGACAATCATAGATAAGCAAAGAATAGATAATTCTGTACTTAACTAACACTAGACCATGACAAAATAAGACAATCATAGATAAGCAAAGAATTAATGTTTTTTCCTCCGTGACAATCATAGATAAACAGTTTTAGTAATTCTGTACTTAACTTGCTGGCGTGGCTGATTCAGTATTGTTCTAGGTAAGTCCATGGCAAAACATCTTTAGGTAAGTTTCCATAGAAGTTATTATTGAGCTTATTTCTGAAACTGATGATGGTATTATAACTAGATAAATGTTCCTGATTGTGAATCCACTATCAGGACAGGTACATAACTATTTAAAACATGTTCTTTGCTGAAAGTAGAAGATAGCAGGAAATAAAAGTTCAATATCAACAGCAAACAGGATAGCAATATCTGGACACTATCTCAATCAAGACTAGCATCTGAATGGACGTCTAAGAGATTTAAACCTAAAACTGCTGTTATGTCTTACTTTGGAGAGATAAAAAAATCATGATTCACAATTGAGGATAGGCTAAATAAGCTTTTTCTTTTTTTGGATATTATGTTATACTTTTTTTCTGTCATAATGCAAGTAAACAAAACCCTTGTTTTTATCTTTATTTACCTAGAATCCCTAGTTTTTTAGTTGCATGGTCAATCCTTCGGATAACTTATGACATGTAAGCAAAATCTGTTGAGTGCTAAAAATTCACAAATGGTAACATTGAATGCCATCCATTTCATATCATGCAAAATGTATACTTCAATTTCTTATTTTGTTATTTTTCATAACTTATGACCTAAGCAAAATGTCATAACTTATGACCTCTTTCAATTTTGAAAAAACATTAACCACTATACTCACCAGTAAGAGGAAATGCACACAGGGAAGACAACAGGGGATCGACACAGAGAAGAAGGGGCTAGGAGGCTGCACGAGTCGATCGCAGGCCAGAGGGAGCGGGGACTAGCGCGGAGAGGAGTCCAGAGCGTTTGTCGGGCACGAGACCGGGCCACTATCGGTGCAGGCGCGACAAGGAGAGAAGCTTTACGAGGGTTCGATCGCGAGGACGACGTTTTAGGGGAAATGCACACGGCGAATTCGTGGGCAAACGTCGCGAAGTAAGAAAAGCTTCGCCCCTTATCAAAAAAATTTTCCGCTAGAAAAGGCGAAACCGGAAAACTCAGTTACTGGAATAGATTGGGCAATGCATCGAACCTGGTAAGAACGGACCGATGATGTAGAGGATGTGATGGGCGGTGGTCGGGGTCCAACGCGAGCGAGGAAGACGACAGGGGATTGACACGGAGAAGAAGGCGCTAGGGGGCTGCACGAGCCGATCACAGGCCAGAGGGAGCGGGGACCAGCGCGGAGAGGAGTCCAGAGCAGGTGTGAGACCGGGCCACTACCGGCGCAGGCACGAGAAGGAGAGAAGCTTTCAGGGGAAATGCATACGGCGAATCCGCAGGCGAACGTCGTGAGAAGTCTCGGTCGAGGGTTTCGCGAGAGAGGGAGAAAAATTTTCTGAACGGGGGCGATCGAAAATTTTCTGACGGTAAAGGAAATTTTTGGATTTTATACAACGGTAAAATCAGACTTTCCTTTCTGTCAAGTGTAATGCACATTAACAGCATTCTGACGGAATTCAATAATTTTCCTTTCCGTCAGCTGAATTCCGTCAGACACTAACCCCCCCCCTAAGCAGGTGAGTGAGGAGTACAACATTGTGCAATGGAAACAATAAGCAACGGAGTTAGGTGAGCGAGGGTCAACGAACAATTGTATTTTATTAATTTTATATTTTGTTACTTTCTATTACATTTCTTAATATGTACAAATACCTATATTTCTATTAATTTTTTGTAATTTTATTTTCTATCATTTTTTATGACTTTTTGAATCTTTCTTTTTATTTTTTATTTAGATATACAAATAGACCCTTAGTGTAGCTGAATTCAACATTAGCATCGAGAGAGACACATTCTTATACAGGTAAAAAGTAGAGAAATGGATAATGATAGAAAGTAAATCCTAAAAATGTAGGTATTTTTTATACTTGAAATTGAAAGAAATTAATTTTGTTACATTCCCAAGTATAAATATTGGTAAGGACAAAAAGTTTTCATCTCTCCTTTGGAGATTTTTGAAAATTCCCATCTTTCTCGCTAGTTTCCTTTTACCTGTGTCTAATTGTTTATTTTTTGTTCATTCTTATCGTAACCTCTCTTTCCACTTCCGCAGATCTCAACCATTGTGCTCCACCAATGTCAACTTTTCATTGCCTCCCCTACCTCATCGTCGTCCTTGTTCTTTCGTAATCTTGTGATGCTACTCCTTATTACGTCCTTGACCATCTTCCACACCTCCCTCTCTAACTTCTTCACCGCTCTCCTTGATTGTGTCTTCAAGCTCCTTTGGGACTGCCTCTCCTTATTACTCCTCATTGCATGCTTATCATACCTAATACTCATACACCTCTGCTTCTTGACGAAGTAATACATAATAGTGGAAAGGTTAATCGAGAAATGTAAGTTTTCCTCTCAAAGGAAAAGTCAATCAAGAAATATGAGTTTTCCTCTTAATGCATAGGCAAGGGTGTTACTAGAATCTAAACTTATATTATATTCGAAATAAATATTTTAAGAAAATATATTTGTTTTAGGTATAATAATATTCATCATTAATAAATTTTAAATTAAGATGAATATTTATATGTGTATGTATTTACATCATCATCATTATCATAATGTATTAGTTTTATTATTGATCAATTTTAAATTAATACAACTAAATTATAAGATAAATACTTAAAATAATATAAACATTGTCATGTAATATAACTTTTTAATAAAATAAAAAACAATAACCTGTCGTTTTTACCCCAAAGGCTGTAGGCTGCGGTGGTTTCCGTATTTTGCTCTGGGCGGCGGCAGAAGCAGCCGGGATGGATACGACGGGAAGAGTGGTGGTGGAGAAGGTGATGGGGAAGTCAACGGCAACCCGTTGCTTCTCCAAGTATCCGCTTAAGCTCATCCTACCCAACAAGGTTGGCCAAGCCCCTCTTCTCTCCTCTCCTTTTTTTCACCTGCTCATTTTTCCTCATTTGCTTGTTCCCAGGTGGGCCCTTCCAGAACCGACGCTGTTTGGATCTACAGCCTTTCCTACGGCGGCGGAATCGTCTCGGTGAATTCCTTCTCCCCGCTTTGCGGAAATTATATGCTTTTCTGGGGACCAGAGTAGTGGGTATTCACAAAGAATATTGGCTCATTTTTCAGGGTGACAGTGTAAGCTGCAGCATTGTCGTGGAAGATGATTGCACTGCTGCGTTTACAACCCAGGCTTCCACCAAGGTTTGGACGCGTAACTGGATCAGGGCTGGAAGTGGAAAATTTAATCCTAAGTGTTTTCTAAGAATTTTGAAATTTTTTCGTCTTCCAGATTTACAAGTCATTAAACTCAAGGTCTTCTGAGCAAGTGCTGGAGGTTTGGACCTTTTTCCTTGGGCCATTTGAAACTGTTACGCAGTCTCTTGGAACATGATTTATTTTCGAGATGAAATTGGTTTCTTTCCGTCGTCATTTGCTAATTCACTTCCTTTTTTCGTGTTTTTTTGCTTCCAATTCTGAGTCACGTTTGAGTCATCAAATTTTTTTTACACGTTAAGTCTTAGTGGCAAGACAGACGAGATGGCACAAGAATGCAGTGTCGATGATTTCTGTATTACTAATATTTATAGAGTTACATGATTCTCTCGATGGAATAATCTTGAGTGAGGTTGTTATAACAAAATAACACTTGGATAAGGTTATTACACTAGACATATAGATGCTATAATGGGATATTTTGGAAATACATGGAATTGATACATTAATAGCCTCCCACAAGCGCAGCTAAGTGGACAGCAAGCTTGTCCCAATGTTTAAGAAATTTTAGGTGTTTGAGAGCTTTCGTCAAAGTATCAACTACTTGATCATCAGAGCATATATAATGCACGTCAAGGAGCTTTGCTTGTTCCTGTTCAAAAAATATGATAATCGATGTCTATATGTTTTGTGTGAGAGTGAAAAATGGGATTTGTGTAAGAAATGTGGCATTGATGTTGTCACACCAAATAATTGGTGTTTGTGTTTAAGAGATTTGGAGTTCTTGAAGTAACATCAATAGCCAAGAAATTTCACAGTTCTAGCCAGGCTTCCATATATTAGTGATTGAATGAGCCATTGTTGGTTACTTGTAGGAGCATCATGAAATGATATTTTTGCCCATGAAGATGCAATAACCACTATGAGACTGTTGATCATCTATGAATGCCACCCAGTTTAAGTCTGCAATATCAAACTTAGATGGCTAGGTGAATTATATTCCATATTTATCTTTGCTTTTAAAGTAACATAATAATCATTTTACAACAGTGAGATGTTGATTGGTGGGAGAAGACATGAATTGAGCCACATGATTAACTGAGAATGCCATGTCTAGATGGGCTATTGTTGAGTATTGTAAAGCTCCAACTAAGTTATGGTAAGGTGTGCCATCAACAAGTGGATTGCCACTAGTCTTGTTGAGTTTGAGTGACAAGTTCATCGTTGTGGCATAAGGCTTCATGTTCTCTAGGTTGTATTGCTTGAGAATATCAGCAAGATATTTGCTTTATGAGAGGTGAATTCCATGTGGTAACTATTTGAGTTTAATGCCCAAAAAGTAGTGAAGAGAACCTAGGTCCCTAGTAGCAAAGCTGGATAAGAGTTTGTCAATGAGTGATTGAATTGCTGCAAAAGAATTAGTAAGGATAATGTTATTTACATACACCATGAAGAAGAGGGTTGTGTCACTAGTATGAAAGTAAAATAAAGACCTATCAGATTTGGATTCCTTGAAGCCATAAGTAAGCAAGAGTAGCTGTTGCCCATTGTACCATGCATGTAATGCTTGTTTGAGCCTGTAAGTGATTTATGCAGCTTGCATATGTAGTTGGAAAATTTTTGTTCTGAAAATTGGGTGCTACTTTCACATACATTTCTTCCTTTAGGCACCTATTAAGAAAAGTGTTTGAGATATCTAATTGACACATGGTCCATCTACAATATTAGGTGTAGCTTATGATAGTGCAGATTGTGGTGGGCTTAACTACTAGACTAATCAATATATGTGTCAATGGGAAAGAGGTGTCATTTGTCACTGGAATATCAACAAGTTTAACATCAAGTAAACTTGAATATCATAAGCAGTCAAAATATCTTTGATAAATAAGGTTTTGAAATGTAGTCCAAAGTAAGATTAACATGACAATAGTAAGAAAGGAAACTTCATTTAATCGTATGCCCAAGAAGACAAATTTATCATGAGGACAGTAACACTATCCTGATTTGGTATGGTGAAAAGTTTCCTTGCACCTTTTCAACCATATTGATCTTTGTGACCCTAACTTCATATTTAGAAATGTTTTTTTTTTCACATTTGCCTTTTTGAATTTCAACATTGCAATACTTCATAGTGGATCACTTTCTTCAACATCGTCTTTTTCAAACACTTCCATACATTGAGCAATTTGAATTGAGGGGTGAGTACTCCACTGCAGGGATTGAATGAAATTTCCTACTGCATTGATTTGTTCAATGACAACTTTTTGTAACTTCCTTCTGATATGACTTGTAGGCTTTTTATTGGTGGATACATTTGTTGTAGATGATTGCTTTTTTCTAGGTTGACTATTGCAATTCTCGTGTACAATGCATCCTCATTGGTGATAGGGCTTTCAGAGTTGAAGTTATTAACCTATAGTTTATAGCATGGATTTGCTAACGACCATAGAGTGAAGCAATGTTGTCCAATTATAATACTACTGTTAAACAATTTTGCCAAATGATCTGCAAATTTTATTTATCCATAATGAAATTTCTTGCAATTTGGCTCACATTGCAATAACAACAAACACTTCCATTCAACTCAACAAATGTATGTAATGTAAATGAAAGAAAAGTTGATGGACATCATGGGTAATATTTAAAAAACCTAAAAATTCACATGTGTAACATACAAACTTGAAATTTTAACACCATTGATCATTTGCTCTTTCCCAAGTATTGATTACAGGATTCTAACCAATTTGGGTTTGTGCCCGTAATGTCTTCTATATTTGGCAATTTTTACAAAGTTTGTCCAATTTGTTTTTTAATTGTACATGTGTTCTTCGATAATTGATCCATTCTATTAAAGTTTTCTTAAGTAACTCATAACCCTTATTGGTTAGGTGAGATCTAGGCTTGTGTCTTATATTAGCTAATTCAATACAGATGTTTAAAAATTTACATACAAATCATCTTCCCACTTTACTCTTCCTGGTGCCATGACTGATTTTCCTTGTGTAGAATGGGGTGAAGCCTTTTGTCTTACCTGTGATGACTTCAAATTATTGTTGAAATGGGTGACATTTGTTGGAGGAGTTTGTTTGTCATGTTCAGTCAACAAATCCATAAATGTCCTCTTATTGTACATATTCCTGAAAAGGTAAAATAACATACAACATTTGAAGCATAAAAAAGAAGAACATGTTTACATTAATCCATGAATAATATAAAAATAAATATAACATTGATAATGAGAGGGAGATGAGAGGCACACCAAGTTATTAACATGACCTCCAACAATTAAGAAATATGCCTACAACATGTGTTATGGGCTGCTGTTACAATAAAAGGTAGTGCAGTTTTATAAATGGCACATTACAACATGATAAGATAAGAAGTACATTTGATGAACTTAAATAATTTCCACAACAATGTTTCTCCACAATACACTTCTTTATTACACTCACAACATCTTTCTTCAACTAAATTTCAAGATTTATAGAGCATTATCTAATCCCGAATTTGGTCTCAAACTTGCCCTATGTGAATGTCATCCTTAATGATGAGATTGACATGTATTACATTGACAAGGACATTATCTTTAGGTGAATTTTCATGATTGATGTCGTCATCTTCTTTTTTTAAGACTTGTTGATTTATTTCATGCATTTCATCTATAATGAAGTTGTAAAGTATTATGCAAGTTATATTCACATGTTAATTAAGATGATGTATCATTGGATCCAATGAGCTTGAGTGACAAATTCAGGCTGGATCTGTTACACGTGGGTAGATTTGGGTGTTTAGGTTGGTTTTCAACATAGATCATCTGATGGTTGATATTGGTTTGAGTTGCTAGATCTATTTGTGACCCTTGGATTGGGGTGGAAAGATTAATGATGGGTTGATCTTGGCTGTTAGGTAGGATTCAAATGATTTGATTTGGTTCGTTGATCTTAAATCTAATCTGATTCATTAGATCTTAGGTTGATCAAACCTCAGCCATTAGATTTAGGCGACTAAAACAAGGTTGATGAAATCTAAGCTATTGGATTGGACCTAGGTGGTTTGATCTTAGTTGTTTATCTTAGATAAAACCTCCACCATTGGATAAAAAGTATATCAATTCTCTATTATTAAATGAGATTTGGATAGTTTGATCTAAACCATTGGATTGATAGATGAGATGATGCAATCTAGACCATCGGATTGGATCAGATCCATACGGATGGATATGGACCATTGGATCAACTCTAAAAATAAAGAAATAAAATGATGACATGGCATCCATGTGGCGATGCCTGATTGGTTAAAAATGTTCATAATCCTAAAATAACTCACTAATGAGAAGATGTCATATGGTGGTGATGTGACACCACATGACGATAATGGGGCTCACCTATATGGCAATGGCATGGCACACATGTGGTAGCCATGAGATGAATCCACCACCGTGTGTTCTCTTATTATGGGATGAGAAAAGCTAATGTGGATCAACCAACTAATGAGAAATTGCCATGTGGTGATGACATGACATACTATGTGTCGATGACATGGCACGATATGTGGCAATAACATGGTGGATGATGTTATTAACCAAAAATGAGGTTTTAAGTGCATTTAGTGAGACTTGAATTTATGACTTATAGGTTCAAAGGAGAATGACTTATCTATGGGTTATCAAACATAATTATTTATTTACCCTATATACTTCATAATGGGGCTATTCAAGCCCAACCAAAGGGTGATAAGTTTTTAGACTCAAATGCTAGATGAGTCTTTTAGACTCCAACAAAGGTGAGTATGAATTCTAAGGTCCAAAGGGAGACATTTATGAATTGTGGGGTGTCCAAGGGAAATTACGAGTCACAAGGTCCACACACAAGGTTAATGGATCATGAGACTTGCATTTGGGCTTTTTGGGCCTGAATGAAAGGGAATTGACCCTTAGGCTTGAAAAGAGACAAACATGGGTTTATGGACCTAGATGAGGGGTAAGATGGGCCTTGAGGCATAAAAGAGAAGATACTAGGTTGTAGGGAAGCCTAAAAGTGAGACTGTCAACATCATGAACTGATATTTTCATCTTATCTTCATTGGACTTTCATATCCAAATTTTCCTCCTTAGATCCTCTCCTCCACCTTTGATTTCTCATTAGAGTTGATCATCTAATTGGTAATAATGCTAATGACAATAAATAAGTAATAATATCACAATATTTTAAAAATTAACCAACAGACCTTTTGGGCCTCTTGGGATTATTTTGATGGTTGGCCTACCATTTTCTTTTCCCTAAGTAAATAGTAAAAATGAAACAACCCATAAAACAAACAATAAATAATAAGAGAGAAACATATAACAACAGCATACACTAATAATAAGACTTAAGCAAAATTAATCTCATTTAGTTGTACATGGAATTTCATGAGCATTTATGCATGTCATGCATCCTTTGGATGTCTTAAGTAATGTGAAATATTTTAGTGTTGAGATGCTTCTTTTGGTATGCTTCCCCTTTTATGTGTCTTAAAATAACCTTAGACCTCCATAATTACATGAGGAACTTAGATTAAACATGTAAAATCAACCTTTTAATTATGTAGCATCTAAATCATGACATGCATCCTTGTCTTTAGATTAGGACATACCCCTTACACATCCATCTTTAAACTGTTCTCGATTCAACCACACTTGGAATTTGCATTTTTGGCTTAATTAGCCATAGACATCCAACATTGCATAAACATCATGTTAAGTCTTAACCTAGAAACATGCCATTAAATAAAATATTAGGGTCATCACATCATGCTACCTTAAATCAAGCTGCCAATTAGTCCATGCACACCAAAATTATGCATCTACAATATTAATCCATTTCACATTATTCATGACATGTTTAGTCATTAGCATTTTACTTCATAATTTAATCTAGCTTCTTTTGAATTGCTTGCCTCATAAATAACTTAGCTACTTACATACCATAGATATGGCACATAAGCATTTAGATTTTTTCCATCATATTCTCACTTGAATGGGAGATGGGTACACCCCTATTCTCTCCTCTTCTAGTCTTTATAGGTTTTTTCTCCTATTTTAATATTTTCCCTCTTGTCCCACTTCTTCCCATATGGACCACATGGTTCCATTTTTCTTATCTCCTCTGTTTTTTATACTTAGGCTCATCCATTTGCACCCTCTTAGTTCTAAGTAAACACACATTTAAACATCTAAGACTCATATAGTTTACTAGGATAACTTGAGAGATTGAGTAATCAGATGTGCAAGATACTTAACACTTTCTTCATACGTACCTAAAGTACTTACCTGAACTTTTGTTTTGTAAGACCATAACTTAAAATTTTTGGAGTTACTTCACTTCATGTATTGGCATATAAATTTTTCCTAATTTATCATAATAATTAAACTAGATGGTCACTCTAATATTCTCCTCTTTTCATAGAAGTGCAGTGGGGTTAGGAGGGCAGATCTTTCGCTCTCTTTGCTGCATTTCTGAGGTTACAGTCACAATAATGCAATGCCGGTGATTTCTGTATTACTAATATTGATAGAATTAATGATTCTCTCAATGGAATAATCCAGAGGGAGTCTACTGCAACAAATTGACGCTTGGATGGTATAATGGAATATTCTGGAACTACATGGAATTGATACATTAATATGGCAAACATCACTATTGAGTAAAAGAACAGTTGATCTTTTATACATATTAGGTGAAGATAGAAATTTTTTTGGCTTGTTTTTTCTTCTGTTTCAGCCTGTCATTTTCTGATTTGATTATGCATGAAACTTTATTCTTCAAAATCAATTGTTCTTCTGCAACTTTTTCTTTGTGCAGTAGGCCAAGGTTGGGAAAAATGCATTTTTGGCCATTGTTCCCGATCATGTTACATGTTTTGCTGCTGCAAGGTATTCACAGAGGCAGGTATTCACAGTCGCCCCTGACTCAAGTTTGCTAGTTGTTGACTGGTTCACTAGTGGTCGCCTTGAAAATGGAGAAAAATGGAGCTTTGAAGTTTACAAGACTACCAATAACATTTTTATGGATAATGGACAACCACTGTTTCTTGATTCGGTAATCACAAGTTTTCCATTACACTCACTATTTCAATTGGAGGATGGTTGATTGTTGTTGCAATGATTTGACTTTTGAACTATATGTGCTTTTCTGCAGGTGAATTGTGTATGATAGGAAAGAAATGTGCACATCATTATAATGAAATATGTTAATCTTATGTTGGATAACATGCAAATTTTCAATATATGCTGATCATAGTCCTGTCTAGCATAAATAGAGGATGTTTGGGCGATGATCATTTCATTGTCATGAGATGCTAAGTTAGTAAATAATAATACATTAATTCATGTCATGTTAGTAAAACACAAACATTTCAGTATGGATTTGTTAATTTATGTTTAGGAAGTATGATATTTGCTACAGATTTACAAATTTATGAATGATATGAGTCACATAAATGTGTCTCTTTTTCCTCTTTCTATCTTCAAGCCTCTGATATGCGAGTGTTTAACCTTTGTTGTCAGTTGTCACTTCCTTTCTCTTTTGACCAATGGCCAACTGGCATCATGGTTGTTGTCAACTTGCCCCTCCTCCCTAATGTTTCTGCGTTGTAGACCTGATCCTCTACCATTCCTCTCACATGTACACCCTGATTTTGCAGTGCTGCGTCATCTTTACCTCCCTCAGTACCTAACAGTTGCCATTGCCATCCTCTCCACCTTGTCCCACTGTTGTTAACCCCACTTGCAGATCACCGTCCATCTCCTTTCTTTTTCTATTTTTATCCTTTTTATGTAGTAAGTGTTTTCTCTTCTAGCACTTAATGTTGTATTACCTCTCTATTCTGGTTAGGGTTTCCCTTCCTTCTTTTTAGGAGTTTCCTCTCTGTAGTTAATAAGGTGAACATTTGCAATCCTCCAACATGCACAAAATATGCTTCATGTAATTAATTCTTGTAGGTGATGAGCAATTAGAGTCTGATCTTGATGGCAAAACTTGCACTAACTCGTGCTTCTCTCTGATGCTTCTTTGGGTATCATTCATTGTCATCATCAATTGATCTCCTCTTCTTCAAAGTTGATTTTTTGTCTTTAATGGGTTTTTAGTGATCATTGAAGCATTTGATCTTGTGATGACCTTACTAATGTCTTTGTTCATCATTAATTTTAATTTTGGTACTTAATGTTTATCTTCTACATGTTCTATTACTTTTTTGGTTGTGATTGTTCTTTGTTCTCTCATGATATGTTCACGTGTTTTTATTGGAGACTTTGTCATGAGTTATCTCTGTAGTTAGCTAGCAACTTAATGAAACTTATCACCATTGATTACCATGATCTTCCAAAAAAAGCAAACCACACTCTTATAAGTAAATTATAAAAAAAGTCTAGCACAGAAATCTTGGCCCTACTTGTTCTATGTTATATGTTGAACCAGAGAAATTGTTTTAGTTCCAATCAAGCTTGATCTGCACATTGCCAAACTATGATATGTGAATATCAATTTCAGACTTCGAGTTTCATATTCTTTGAAGAAACAAGGACTACTGAAAAATATTACATTAATACAGGCAGTTGAATATGTAAAAGCAAATTATTTAGGCTTACCTATTGTATTCACGTTGTACCCACTTGTTCTTGTCATGGAGCTTGTGCGTCATTCAAAGAAGGATGCTTCACATAAAATATCTGCTTTGTAGATGTGAAATGAGATGGAGGAAAAATGAGATATTGTTCCTTTTGATTAAGGATAATGATTACATTATATAGACAATGAGAAATGGACCTAAGAGTAAATGGAAATCCATTTACCCATTTTCCCTTGCACTAGGTCACCAACACTTAAGATACAAAATTTAATCTTGACTCTCACACTTATTCTCAAGTTGGAGTATATATATTTATCATGCCCACCTTGTCATATAAAATGGAAGAGGAGGGGGGGGGGGGGAGTGGAGGCCTGAGAGGAGAGAGGCCTGGATGCCCTGGAAGTGCTTGCTAGACAGGGAGAGAAATGGTATTGGAAGGACCATATGAGAGGGGCTTGAAGCCCCTTGTTACCATTGCTTCCTGTTCCTGTGGTGGCTAGATGGTGGAAGATGGGAGTGGAGCTGGCAGTAGGAGGAGGCTTGGAGACCCTAAAATTGCTGACAGAAAGGTGGTGCTCCGTGGTTGACATTGATGGAAAAAGAGGAAATGGTGGTGGAGATTGCTAGAGGTGGTGGTGGTGGGTGGTAGCTGGCCTTTGTCAAAAGAGAAGAAAGCTAAGGTTCTGGTATCATGTAAAATGTGATGGAGGAAAAATGAGATCTTGCTTTCTTTGTTTAAGGATAATGAGTACATTATACAGGCAATGAGAAATGGACCTAAGAGTCAATGGATATCAATTTACCCATTTGTCATTACATTAGCTCACCAATACTTAGACACAAAAATAACTCTTGACTCTTGCAGTAGAATATCTACTTACTACCTAAATTTTGAGAACTTATTCTCTACCCCGCAAATCCTTTTTGAAGGAAAAGTAAGAACCTTCATTCAAATGAGTTGCCCTAGAAAATGTTTAACCATATCTGTAATAAGTTCCTAAATTTTTTTCTGCACAAGAAGATGAAAAATCTAATTTTTCATCAATTTATTTCATTTTCTATTAAAGCTGCATGTTGTACTTAGCATTTAAATGAAGGATTCAAATATATCAGAATTATAACTTTTTTTGATGTGCATTGTGTTCTTGTATAGATCACCTCCATTTCAAATATATTCTTCTTACCAATGCTTTTATGTCTTTTCTCATCCATCATTTTTAGAAGGAACAAGTGTAGCTTAGAAAAACAGTAACACCATGAAAATCTTTTTCATCTGGTTGGAGTAAGGGAAGTTCTGGCGTCTTGTTCAAAGAGCCAAACTTGATTGAGGATATCTAAACATCGTTCCCAGTATATTACAGATAAAATTCTCTCTTTCTTTTATGTGGACTTCTTGCTGGATTAGGTTTTTCTAAGGCATTGTTTGCCCAAGGAATGATCCTAATAGGTTTGGATAAATGACTCCCAAAGAGATATCAATAGGTTTGGGTAAAAGACTCCCAAAGAGACAATTAATAGGGAAAACCATTACAATGAGAGATTGTGATTACACATCGGCCATTTTAGTGAGGAAGCAAAGCTGACTTTGAGAAGATAATTGAATCCTAAGAAATCACCTAGGATTGGAGGGAGTTTTGTGCATTGGTTTGCTTTTTCTAATCAAATACTAAATTACATTTTATTCCAATTATACATGTATGGGCAACAGATGAAGGTGTGTACATTGAATATTATTTTTCTTGGGCATGCTATAATGAAAGCCAGCAACCATTTCCTGTGACCATGGAATACAACATTATCTCAGAGTGCTTTTTTTATAAGCACGGGAATCCACATTTTGAAGTACAAGACTTAATTTGAGATATGATTTGATGTGCTTTTCTAGTTGCTGGTCTGTAGTTGTTTTTGGCAAAATAAGATCAAGGCTATCACACGTTAAGTTCTCATATGATAAAAGGATAATCTGCTTCGATGCGATAATCTTCACAAAATTAAATTTGTTTTCATGTGCTGCAGTTAATACTGGAACAAGGCTCCACTATCAGCATTGCAGAAAGCATGCACAACTATCAAGTTATTGCAGTGGTCATATTTTTTGGGTACGTTCTTCATAATAATTTCGATAATTGAATACATATTTTGGTGCTCTACAGTACCATGTGTCATAATTCTATAATTTCTTCTATCTGGCTGTCATTTCATGATTTTTTTTGCATATGTTTTTGTGGGTTCTATATTAGTTTCTTGAATAAATTTCTTTTCTCAGCCAGTCATAGTTCTCCTCTCTCCATGACAATGATTTCGTTTGTGTACAATTTTCTTGACTGTCTTTTTTGTGCTTAATTTTCTTATCTTATTAGGTTTTTCCTAAGCCAACAAGTTCTCATTATATATATGTGTGATATATGATTAGACCAAAACTCAAGTGTGTTCAAGTTCGAGTTGAAGATCAAGTGAAGAAAATGATGGCTGCATACTATCTTTCTCCTAGAAAGGCATCCAGATGCCATCTGAAATCAAAACAAGAAACTCCGCACAGCCATCCATCGCCATCCATGAAGAAAAGATCGCCATCCTTGGTTGCATCATGCAGTGTTTTTGGTACCAAGGTATGCTAATGACGTACATTGATCTAGCTGTCAACTTTATTGTCCATATATAGATTTACTCTTATTTGTGTTTGTTCATGGAACTCAAATAATTTGGTGGTCTATTTAATTATAAAAAGGAAACAGGGCTGGTTGTTAGAATTGCAGCGTCAACGACAGAATCAGTGTATGATTTTTTACGCGAGCACTTGGCAAGCATAGAGCCAATTCTAGGTGTAGCACCATATTCCTGATTTCAAAGAGAGATCATCATGTGAGTACGTTTAAGGCACGTAGAGCTGGAAAGGTGCTCTTACTTTCAGTGCGCAGCAAATATTTTAACAGTTAAATTTCTTTTCCATCTCTTTATCTAAACACATATATGATAACAATGGAACGGCAAAATGATAACTGTTTCTTTTACCTTTTTCTGTAGCTGTAATGATGGTCAACTTTTAGGTGCAGATATTTCAAAAGCAAAGAATTAATCTTATAAACATGAGAGAAAAGATTAATGCTGCAGGTATTTCAATTTTGAAAAATTTGGACCATTCACTAAATTTTAATTACATAATCCAGTCCTACATTGGTTATTCTCGTTTTGCAATTGACCTTGCGTTATTTTGTATTATTGAAGGAAGCAGTGTTTGTTAATAATTTTGTGTTCCAAATTTTCCTTTTTAAAAGAAAATAAGTAAATAACATGGTGGTGACTAGAATGGGAATTTGTGACCCTTACTACACAGCTTTATTATTATTATTATTATTATTTTATTTTGACGGAAACCACACGGTTTTGATGTTGGCTTATTGCATTTGCAAACTGCATGGCTGCTTATTATATCATTTTCTACGTTATATTCCTCCCGTTGTGGTTCCATCCTTGCACCCTACGCATGACTTTTTGCATTTTCTGGAATGTTTGGACTTTGTAAGATTTATCGAAAAGAATTGTTGGGTTGTTTTGGATCACTTGGTCAAAATCTCTGATATTTTTTCTAATCTATTCTTTGCCTTGCGCTCTCTTAATTCATACATTTGAGAGTACTACCATCCAACACCCTGAGCTTGATTTCTCTTTTTCATGTGTTATTCTGCTGTTACTCAGAACAGTATGTTGGTATAAACCTGATGAATATACTCTGCTGTGTCTCTGCCTTTTAATAGGGAATATGCTGCCATGGTATCAAAGAAGTGTTTTCTGTCAAGTTGGTTGAAAGACATGCATGACTTGTAAACAATTTTGTTCTTACATGAAGAATGATTTAATATAAATAAAGCTGTGGTGAAAATCTAAGAAGTAAATATTAGAAACTCCACTTTGGACTTAATAATTAGTATCAAATCTCTCTTCACTTGTGTGTTTCTTTGACCCTTTTTTTCTTTTTCTTTTTTATCCTTTACCTCAAATTAGGATTCTTAAATAATTAAATCACATAAAATATTTAATTAAAATACTTAATGTTGTCATTAGAAATAATATATTCAATTAAAATATCATAATCACTTAATCAATCAATTCAATATATATATAAAATAATATATATATATATTTAAAGTATCCGTTGAATTGAAATGAAATCGATTCAACTAATTTAAAAACATCTTAAAAAAATACCAATTTATTGAGATTTTAGTTCAATCAAGTAATACTTTCAATCAATTCGAGATATATATAAAATAATATATATATATATTTAAAGTATTGGTTGACTTGAAATGAAATCGGTTCAATTAATTCAAAAACATCTTAAAAAAATATCAATTAATTGAGATTTCGGTCAACCAATTAAATATATATCGATTAAATTGAGTGATACTTTCAATCAATTCAAGATATATATAAAATAATGTATATATATTTAAACCATTGGTTGAATCGAAATGAAATCGATTCAACCAATTCAAAAATATCATAAAAAAATACAAATTTATTTAGTCATCCATTCAATTGATTAAAATATATATATATATATATATATATATATATATATATATATATATATATATATATATATATAACATAAATTATCGATTGAATCAAAAGATCATAGATTCAATCATTTCCAATATTAATAATTTATAATCTTTCGTTGAACCAATATATTTATGGTTCAATCGTTCTCCAAGAAATAAATATGTAAATAATAATAATATATTAGTAAATATTTTATTTTTCTTTTCAACCAAGACATTCCTAGTTTGGTCAAAAAAGTTAGGTAAATATACATACATATATATTAAAATAATAATGGTAAACAATGGATTAATAATGATATAACATCTTTAAATTATTTTTTTTAAAATTATAAGTACACAAAATAAAATAAATATAATTATATAAAAAATTTAAGAAAAAGAGAGAATAATATTAGAAATATATATATATTCAAGAATTAATAATAATAATAATAATATTAAATTAAAATTACAAAAAAAAAATTAGGATTTAGATTTTTAATGCTTATCTTTTATGGACCTTTTGCATTTTGATGATTGTTATTCTATATTGAGCCACTATATTTCCTAATGTACGATATTTTTACATTTAATGTACATAATTATATTTGAACATGAAATAAATTAATATTATTTTTAATTCATTAATATTATTTTTATTTTTAAATATTAAATTACAGATTGATGGATCAATTACACAAATTTAGGTAGTGTTTTATAATTTATTTCATTGTTTTTTTAATTTCTGAACATTCTGGTGTGCACTAAAATCTCATGAGAATTGTAACTTTCTGGTAGGTACACTAAACTCCTACGAGAATTCTGACATTTCATTTCCTTTCCTTCTGAACTTTCCATTTCTTTTTCGTCTAAACTTTTCGATGTGTACTAACAGGCATTTAGAGAAAAATCTTCTTTAAATACAATATCTCTTCATATATATACATTGATTTTCAAGAAAGAAATATATTGCTTGTAAGATACCAAAAGAAAAAGTGTATCGGGAATATATATCGTGAATTTCACTTTCAATCTTTTTCACTTTTATCTCTTTCTATGTTTCGATGAGTCTACCACATCCTCTTTTGTGTCCTAACATGATCTTAATCTTTACAATGCATTGTGCTAAGGAACTTAGTAGAAGCAAGATTTATAATCTAGGGTTACAACGGTAGAAACACGAAAGATTGTTAATAAAACTTGTAACTCTTCGAGTCTTTAATCGGGTATTTGGATTCAACTTTAAATTCATAAGTATGTAAAATCTGAATGAAACAAATAAAATGTACAAGTAACTTGAAATGTTATGATAACTATACGAGTTTTCAACTTAGTAAACACAAGACTTAGCATAACTTACTATTTTTCTTTAGAAGCTAAGTAAAGAGATAAACTAAGAAACTTAAAGATTTAAGATAACTATACAAGTTTTTTCAATCAATAAAGCTTATAACTATACAACAAATTAAAATAGTTATCGTCAATTTTATCACCAACAGGTTGAAGTACTAAATTAATAATAAAAATTTTCTTCACTTGGTAATTGTTTGAGTTTCTTTGATAGATATGTTAAAAGGTCGAAACTTAAGTATAACTATTCAAGTTTTCTATGAAAGTAATTAATTAATAAAACAAAAGAAACTTGAGTATAAATATAATTGTATGAGTTTGTAGCAAAGTAAAAGCATAACAGACTGACAAACTTGGATGGTTATTTATATCTTAACTTTATTACTAGAGTTTTTTTTAAAAAAAATGGTAGATATTTGAATGATACTTAAATCACTTCCCCCTACTTTAATGCGTCATTTAAAAATCAAGGTGTACTTTAAATGGGTTGCCAAGCCTCATAAAATTATTTAGTAATATAAGTATATTTTGGTTGACTTAAGTGGGTTGCCAAATCCATTAAAATTATTTAGTCATTTAAGTATATTTTGTTTCTCTTTCTTTTTGTTTTTCATTAAAGATTATACAGTAATGAACATAAGTTAAAAAGGTAGACTCTTTAAATCTAATTTTAACTAGTTTGCCAAAAAAATATCCATAGAGATATACTTTTGGATAGATTAAAAATTTCTTCAATGAGTACTCAACATAGCAAAATAAATATGATACTTTATGTGTAAATGATAGATAAGAACTAAAATTCACATGAATTATGTATATAGTTTATGGTAGAATTACCATAACATCTATTAATCGAATTAAATTTGAGTACATTGTCTCTTTTTTTTCTTCAATATATCTAGTTATTTCTTACAATATCATCTTTTTATATAATCACAATCCTTTATTTAAGAGAAAGATAATTGATTACTTAATGACAAGTGAGAATGAGTAATTGTTCTATTTTTATTTTTGAAACCAATAATCTTAGTTAGTTATATAATGAGTTTGCAGTCAACACATCCCAAATCAATTAATTTAAGTGATTAAGATTCAAGATTTCTCAACAGACTTAATAATTTAAGTAATTTTAGATTATGATCTAAAAGAATTTTTTTTTTCAAAAAAATAGTAAATGAGAGAAAGTCAACCTCAAGACTCAATTTCTCTAATAGAATGTTAAAAACTTTTCTTTAATAAACTAAACATATTTTTTATGTGTTTTTTAGTTAAAATCTTCATTAAAGCATATACGTAAGTATAAAAATAGTATTAGTACTTATATTAGAATCAATTAATCTTTCCTTAAGTAAACTTTTTTGAACAATTTTCTTAGGCAAACTAGTTTCAATTAAACTAGAAATTTAAACTCTTAACTTCAAATTTTAGAACTATAATATAATGAAAACCTAAACTAGTTTTAACAAACTAATAAGTGAGTAATAGACATAATATTTAAACATCAGATAACTTACAAATATCAAGTTCTAATCTCAATTTTGAAAATGTATTTTCATCTAAAGGTTTTGTGAATAAATCAACTAATTATTTTGTTGTAGGAATAAAATTTAATTCTATATTTCCTTTTATCACATTATCCCTTAGAAAGTAATGTCTAATTTCAATATATTTAACTCTTGAATGTAAAATAGGATTTTTCGATAAACTTATAATAGAACTACTATTATAGAAAATCTTTGTGGGTTTATAAGTTAAATTAAAATCTTTTAAGGTTTGTCTAATCTACAAGATTTGAGCATAATAAAGTGCAGTAGCTACATATTCAACTTCCATTATAGATAAGACTACACAATTTTACTTTTTGTTAAATCAAGACATTAAAAAATTTCCTAATAATTGACAAGTGTCACTAGTATATTTTCTTTTAGACTTACATCTTATGAAATCAGCATCACTATATCTCACTAATTTTATGGAACTATGTTTAAAATAGAACAATCCAACATTTTTGGTTTCTAGTAGATATTTAAAAATTCTCTTAACAACAAATAGGTGTGACTCCTTAAGATTAGATTGATATCTAACATAAGTACACACACTAAACATGATGTCTAGTCGAGTAGTTGTCAAGTAAAGTAATGAACTAATCATATATCTATATTATTTTATATTTACAATTTTTCCATAGTCATCATTATCTAACTTAGTGATAGTACTCATTAGTGTATTTTTAAGTTTAGCATTGTTGAAACCAAATCTATTTAATAAATTTCGAGTATATTTTTATTGTGAAATAAAAATCCTTTTATCTAATTACTTAATTTACAAATCTAAAAAGAATGATAGTTCACCCATCATACTCATTTCAAATTGATTAATCATGTCATTCGAAAAAGATTCAATTAATTTTTCATTTGTTGCTTCAAATATGATGTCAACTACATAAATTTGAATTACCAAAATTTCATTTTTAGTTTTCTTGATAAAGAGGATATGATTTGCCTTTCCCATAAAATACCATTTTTCCATATGAAATTTAGATAACCTTTTATATCAAGACTTAGGTACTTGCTTAAGGTCATATAATGTCTTTTTAAGCTTTCAAATATATTCAAGATGTTTTGAATCTTCAAAACTTGGAGGTTGTTTACATAAATTTCTTTAATATAATCATTTAGAAAAATAGTTTTAACATTCATCTGATATAACTTAAAATTCATATAACAAGTAAAAGCTAACAAAATTCGTATAAACTCTAGTCTAGCAATAGAGTAAATGTTTCATTATAATCAATTTCTTTTTCTTGCTTATAACCTTGAGGAACTAATCTAGCTTTATGTTTAGAATGAAATTGTACATAATATTAGTCATTAATGAATGATTAATTACATAATATTTAACTTATCATATAAGAATTAAGTTATTATATCATAATTGAAGAATATGCATAATTTCTTGGAATTAAACGTTAATTATCATTTCTAAACGATTAAAAACCTAGTTTATATGTAGTTTTATAGTATTAAATATGATATGCTTTATTTTTTACATATTTGTATCATATACAATGTACAGTAACAACTCGTTGAGTTATAGGTTTAAAAGGTAAAAAGATCACGTGAAAACTCGTTAAATTAGTGAGCAAAATTGTAAGTTGTATATCTAAACTCGTTAAGTTAATATTATGCACGTGTTGAATTTAAAATTTACTAATGTTATTGTTAGAAGTTATGTCATTTTATGTTATATAGATCTTTGTATATATGGATCTTTAAAGATTCATTTAATGCTGTACATATACCTCCTCCTAACCTAATAATAGATCATTCCATTTTTCTCTTCCAACTTCTTCACTTGGTATCAGAGCGATCGGGAACTGAAGACCTCAGTCGTTCTGCATGGTTGTCCCCTTTGAAGACACTCGCGTGGTCGACCAACAGACTCTGTTCAAGTGTCGACGTATACTAGGGTTGCGGCCAAGGTTGTCTTTCCCGAGCCCTAATCTCCGCCAAATGTTGAGATAACGGCGCACGGATGGTAGCGCGAGCTTGTCAACCATGCGGTGGCAAATGGTTGACGCATTACCAGTCTGCCTGTTCTAGTAGGCGCGGTCGTCATCTAGCTTCGACGATAAGATGCACGAGGCTCAGTCACAGACTCTAGGGTCGCCACTCATGCTTTGAGTTTCAGATACTCATGTTGACTACTCTAGATTTCTCATGTGTGCACGTTTATCTCCGGAGCTTCGTAGTTGCATTTTTGATACCGTTCAAGTGTCTTCAACATGCTCGGACTACTGCATAACTCGTAGGGCTTGCTGCAACTGGAGAAGATGATGAGGGCGACCTCAGTGTCGTAGAGCACAGAGAACTCGTAGGCCTTCTTGAGCAGTCCATTCCTTCTTTTGGTGAAGGTGACTTGCTTGTTGATCCTTCTTTCTGCCTAGCTATGTTGTTTTTAATCTCCTGATCTATTAAACAGAAAATAGAGTGCGGCAGGTTCTTTACGCTATTTTAATTTGTTGGACGGTCACAGTTATAAAAGTCTTTGTTGTCTGACTTTTGAGTGGTTATTTATGTTTCGGTGATCTCTAAATAAAAAAAAAAAAAAAAATCTGTCTTGGATAGTCCTGTCCAAGTCTTTGTCCGCCTTTAGTGTTTTAGATCGTTGAGATTAGTGTTGATCTATATGGCTGCTTTAGGTAGTTCTTCGACTCCACTTCTTGTCAAACAATTTATGGGTGTGCCTGAACGTTTAAATGGCTCTAATTATATGCTATGGTCATAAAGTTTTGAAATTATTGTCATAGGTTATCAGTAGGAACATCATCTACATTCACCACCTTCGGATGCAAAAGATACTGGTTACTAAGATTGGTATGCAGATGATGCTGCAATCATTTCTTGGATGCTATCAAGTATGGAACCTTCTGTTGCTCGTGGAGTTTCCATGCTTAGACCAGCACGTGAGATATAGATTATATTAAAACGCATGTATGGACATGAGAAGAATGTCTCAAAAATCTTCCAGTTATATGATGACTTGTTTCATCTTAGACAAGGGGAGAAGTCTTGCCAAGAACATTATAGCATCTTCAGGGGTCTGATCAATGAGTTGAATGTGTATCAGCCACCTACCATAGATATCTCTACATTCCTTTGATATAGAGAAGAGCTTGACGTCACCTTTTATTTAGCCAGTTTGAACCTAGAAGTGTCATCTCAGCTACATGGTCCTATTCTAGGTGCAGATACTATGCTTGATCTTCATGAGACTTTTGCCAAGGCTTTACGGATCTCTACTTCTTCGTCCATAGTCTCTCCTGTTACAGATTAGACTGCACTTATGACTCCTAATGTAAAAGGGGGGAATCATGGTGCTAGGAGGCGTGAAGAACGCCTATGTACCAAATGTTAATGGTGTGGAAGGCAAGGACATCGTTCTGATAGGTGTTGGGATAAATTCCCACATCTCAAGCTCGCACAGGCTTATATTGCATCTTCTTCTGGATGGAACATAGGAAATGAGACATCTAAGCCTACCATTACTATTTCTCAAGCTGCCTACAATCGTCTTATTCAGTCTCAGGAAACCATGTCTTCACAGGCCATGAGTGCATAGGCTACTATCTCTCATCATCCATCAGGTACTTCTCCTGCTCAATCTGCTTCATCTAATACTTCTTGGATTATAGACTCAGGTGCCTTATCAAACCTATTAGGTACTTCTACACTTTTCGAACGCCTAATATCAATGCCAAACAAATCTTCTATTACCATAGCTGATGGTCGTTCATGCTCTGTATTTGCATATGGAGATATTCAAGTCTCCACTCAGATTAGACTGAGCAATGTCCTTTATGTTCCTGATTTTTCATTTAATTTATTATCCATTAGTGCCATTACCGTTCAATTATCATGCAAAGTCACTTTCTATCCTTTTCATTGTACTTTTCAGGACTTGCAGACAGGTCGGAGGATTGGTTTGGGGCATAAACAGTCAAATGGAGCATATATGTTAGTCTGTGATTGTATTCCTCGTGGATTAATTGCGTGCATGTCCAGTACAGATTCCTCCTACACTTGGCACTATCGCCTTGGGCACCCATCTCTAGAGAAGCTCCGACAAGCTCTCCCCTGGATATCCATTACCTCTTTTGATTGTGAGTCCTGTCAGTTGGGTAAGCACACACGTGCTACCTTCTCGCGTCTTAGTCTATCGTCGTCTTTAAACAAGTTTGATCTAGTACATTGTGATATTTGGGGTCCTAGTTGTGTTTCTTCTGTCTAAGGACACAAGTACTACATTGTTTTTGTTGATGATTATTCTCGTGTGTCTTGGGTCTACTTATTAAAAGATCGTCAAAGTGTTGTAAATGTTTTTCAACAATTTCTAAATGAAATTCAAAACCAATTTGATGTTTGCCCCAAAATTGTGCGCATTGATAATGCTCTTAAATTTATGCAACACTCTTTTCAATCTATTTGTTCATCTTCTGGTATTCAACATCAAACTACCTGCCCCTATACATCTCAACAAAATGGAGTTGCAGAATGCAAGCATCATCACATTTTGGATGTAGCTCAGACACTCATGTGTATTACCACTGTTCCTAAATATCTTTGGTCTGATGCCATCCTCACTGCCACCTATCTCATTAATCGGATGCCTTCCACCCCTCTAGGGAGAGCAATTCCCCTTCATCAGCTTTATTCAGATAAAGAATTGTTTTCTATCCCTCCTAAGGTGTTTGGTTGTATTGCTTTTGTTCAGGATCTCTCCCCTTCTCTTGATAAACTCTCTTGATAAACTCTCTCCTCGAGCATTTAAATGTGTTTTTGTTGGTTATTCTCGTACTCAGAAGGGATATCGGTTGTATCATCTTTCTACAAAGAAGTATTATACTACCATGGATGTCACCTTTTTTGAGTCTCACCATTTCTTTGTTGGCTCCACCCCTTCTGAGTCGTCATCTTCTTATTTGGAACCTCTCCTTGCTATTCCTACTTCTACTATGTTACAAGAATCTGATCAAGGATAGTCACACACTTATCGACCTTTACAAGTTTACAATCGCAGACCACAGTTGTCTCCACCTGCTATTGGTGCTACCCCTACCCCCTCTACACTTGAATGTGAGTATTCCATCTCCGATGATGATGGTCTTTTACCTATTGCCCTTCGCAAAGGCACAAGATCTTGTACCTTACATCCTATATCTCATTTTGTCTCTTATAAAAACCTTAACCCTGTTTTTTGTGACTTTGCACTTGCCATTTCCTCTAAGTCTATACCTAGGAATGCATCTGAAGCTATGTAGGTACCTCATTGGAAGAAAGCCATGGATGAGGAGATGGATGCCCTGCTTTCTCGTGGCACTTGGGAGCTGATTCTCCATCCTGAACGAGCCAATATAGTGTCTTGCCGGTGGGTTTTTACCATCAAACGGAAGGTTGATGGCACCATCAAGCAATACAAGGCTCGCTTGGTTGCTCGTGGTTTCTCTCAGGAGTATGGAGTGGATTATGCTGAAACCTTTTCGCCTGTTGCTCGGTTGGATTCTATTCAGGTTCTTCTTTCCATGGCTATCAATCAGTCATGGACTCTTACTCAGCTTGATGTCAAGAATGCTTTTCTCTATGGTGATTTGGAAGAACAGGTATTTATGGAACAACCTCCTGGCTATGTTGTTCAGGGGGAGCCTATAGTGTGTTCTCTTCACAAAGCTATTTATGGTCTCAAACAAAGTCCCAAAGCTTGGTTTGAGAAGTTTAGTAGGGTGATGTGGATTGGAGGTTTCGCAAACTATCGTGTAGATAATTCTTTTCATCAAACATACCTCTAGTGGTATTATTATTCTTGCAGTTTATGTTGATGATATGCTCCTAACTGGGAGTAATCAAGCTGGCATTGAAGATACCAAATGTTTCCTACGATAACACTTTACAACCAAAGATATGGGCACTCCTAGGTACTTCCTAGGCATTGAATTTGCCTACTCTAAGGAACAACTCTCTTTGTCTCAAAGGAAGTATGCACTTGACCTCCTGAAAGAAACAGGGCTTGAGGGGTGTAAACCTGAAAGCACCCTAATTGAGCTCAATCATGCCTTGTGGGATGACATGACTCCATTATATGGGCAACCAGAATAGTACAGGAGACTTGTTGGGAAGCTTATATATCTAACTATCACTAGACCAGATATATCATATGTTGTCCACCTTCTGAGTCAATTTATGCATGCTCCTCGTGATGCTCGTTGGAAAGGGGTCATCAGGGTACTTTCTTATATCAAAGGAAAATTTGGACGTAGACTACTTTATCAAAAACATGGACATCTACAGATTCAAGGTTTTTTTGATGCAGGATATGCTGGTGATAAACATGACAGAAAATCAACATTAGACTATCTATCCTTCATTGGAAGGAACTTGGTTACTTGGCGTAGTAAAAAACAAAATGTAATCTCCAAGTCAAGTGTAGAAGTTGAGTACCGCGCTATGTCCAATGCCACCTCTGAACTCATTTGGTTGAAGGCATTGGCTTAAGAACTACAAATCGAGTCAACTAGACCTATGCCGCTTTACTGTGATAATCAAGCTACCATTCATATTGCCAACAATCCCACTTTTCATGAGAGAACAAAGCATGTAGAGGTTGATTGTCATTTCATTAGGGACAATGTTCAAAAATAAGTCATCACTATGTCGTTCATTCACTCCAAAGATCAGTTGGCGGATGTCCTAACAAAGGCTCTTAGCAATAAGACTTTAGAACAATTTTGTAACAAGCTGAACCTTATCGATATTTATGTTGCTCAGCTTGAAGGGGAGTGTTAGAAGTTATGCCATTTTATGTTATATGGATCTTTAAAGATCTATTTAATGCTGTACATATACCTCCTCCTAACCTAATAATAGATCATTCCATTTTTCTCTTCCAACTTCTTCACTGTTATATTATATCATATGAGTTGCATATATTTAACTCGTTAAGTTAACATAATTACACATATTGTGTTGCTTAATTAAATACTAAGGTAACGTGTTATGTAAGCATTATAAACTTATAAGTTATTTTTTTATTGCATGTGATACATATATTATTGTTTATATATGTGAGTTCGTTGAGTTAAGTTTAATTCAATAAGGTCGGTCTGTCAAGTTACATTAACTTTACAGATCAGTTATTTTTTAATATTCGACTGTGAGCAGTTGTAAGAAATTTGAAAAAAATCATATTGCACTAATCATGCTATGATCTAAATTGTAGAATGAAGAAGTAATTACTATCATTGATGTGAATGAAGAAAAATCAACTAGTCATTTAGGTGTAAGAAGTTAATACCGAAGAGAGGGGGGAAGAACCACACTAACTGCAGAAAGTGTCGGATGCACATGATAGATTTCTCCAAGTATTACGCACTTTGTCCTGTAGAAATTCTCAACTAGTTGAAGGTATCTTAAGTGGCTTTATTCACCAACTCAATTGAGATTAACTCCGAAGTTCTTACAGGAGTAGGTGCTTAGTAATAGGTGTAAATGCACCTTGAAACTTATAGTTAGTGTTAGAAGTTATGTTATATTATGTTATATGGATCTTTGTGTAAATGGATCTTTAGAAGTTATGTTATATTATGTTATATGGATCTTTGTGTAAATGGATCTTTAAAGATCCATTTACTGCTGTACATATATCTACCTCCTAACCTAATAATACAAGATTCTATTCCTACACTCTCTCGATCTCTCTTCCAACTTCTTCACTTGGTATCAGAGTAAGTGGTAACTGAAGACCTAGGTTGTATTGCATGGTCCTCTCCACTGGAACGTAGTACTCATACTGGAGCTCGAGGAGAAGCCCTAGGCACGTGGAGCTTTCGCGATCGATGGAGTGTTGGCTGGCCCGCTAGTGCGCGAGTGCTATCGTCAATCACCTCCCTATGTGTAGGAGGTTGTTCAATCAATGTGGGAGTGTCATCCGTTAATAGATTGTGTGTCGTCCGTTAACAAAGTCGCTCGGAGGTCTTGATGACCACGCCTAACCAGATCTAGAATCGACCTCCGATCGAATCTTCGGACTCATTCATCCTCTGCTACTGCTGATATACTGACGACATCACAACACCTTGTTGTGGATCCTCCAAAATTGGGGGTAGATTCTACGGAGCATTGAGTGTCTTGTTAAGAGCCAAGAGTCGACTGGTCCTTCTGTCTCGCGTATGCTGTCATGTAGTTGAACGTTGAGAAGAGACCTCCCCAGGTAGGGAAGCTTCCTAACTAGATTGTGTGTCTTTCAAAAAAAAAAAAAAAATCCTGCCTTGGATAGTCCTATCCTAGTCTTTGTCTGCCTCTAGTGTTTCAGATTGTTGAGATCAGTGTTGGTCTCTATGGCTGCTTCAGGTAGTTCTTCGACTCCACTTCTCGTTAGACAATTTATGGGTGTGCCCGAATGCTTAAATGGCTCCAATTATATGCTATCGCCACAAAGTTTTGAAATTATTGTCATAGGCTATCGGCAGGAGCATCATCTACATTCACCACCTCTAGATGTAAAAGATACTGGTTACCAAGATTGGTATGTAGATGACATTGCAATCATTTCTTAGATGCTATCAAGTATGGAACCTTCTATTGCTCGTGGAGTTTCCATGCTTAGACCAGCACGTGAGATATAGATTACATTAAAACGTATGTATGGACATGAGAAGAATGTCTCAAAAATCTTCCAACTATATGATGACTTGTTTCATCTTAGACAGGGGGAGAAGTCTTGCCAAGAACATTATAGTATCTTCAGGGGTCTGATCAATGAGTTGAATGTGTATCAGCCACCTACCATAGATATCTCTATAATCCTTCGATATAGAGAAGAGCTTGCCGTCACCTTTTATTTAGCCAGTTTGAACCCAGAAGTGTCATCTCAGCTTCGTAGTCCTGTTCTAGGTGCAAATACTATGCCTGATCTTCATGAGACTTTTGCCAAGGCCTTACGGATCTCTACTTCTTCGTCTATAGTCTCTCCTGTTACAGATTAGACTACACTTGTGGCTCCTAATGTCAAAGGGGGGAATCGTGGTACTAGGAGGCGTGAAGAACGCCCACGTACCAAATGTCAATGGTGTGGAAGGCAAGGACATCGTTTTGATAGGTGTTGGGATAAATTCCCACATCTCAAGCCTACACAGGCTCATATTACATCTTCCTCTAGACGGAACACAGGAAATGAGACATCTGAGCCCACCATTACTATTTCTCAAGTTGCCTACAATCGTCTTGTTCAATCTTAGGGAACCATGTCTTCACAGGCCATGAGTGCACAAGCTATTATTTCTCATCATCCATCAGGTACTTCTGCTTAATCTGTTTCATCTGATACTTCTTGGATTATAGACTCAGGTGCCTCATCACACCTATCAGGTACTTCTACCCTTTTCGAGCGCCTAATATCAATGCCAAACAAATCCTTTGTTACCATAGTTGATGGCTGTTCATGCTCTATATTTGCATATGGAGATATTCAAGCCTCCACTCAGATTAGACTGAGCAATGTCCTTTATGTTCTTGAATTTTCATTTAATTTATTATCCATTAGTGCCATTACCATTCAATTATCATGCAAAGTCACTTTCTATACTTTTCATTGTACTTTTCAAGACTTGTAGACGGGTCAGAGGATTGGTTTGGGGCATAAGCAGTCAAATGGAGCATATATGTTGGTCTGTGATTGTATTCCTCGTGGATTAATTGCATGCATGTCAAGTACAAATTCCTCCTACACTTGGCACTATCGCCTTGGGCACCCATCTCTAGAGAAGCTCCGACAAGCTCTTCCCTAGATATCCATTACTTCTTTTGATTGTGAGTCTTGTCAGTTGGGTAAGTACACATGTGCTACCTTCTCACGTCTTAGTCTGTCGTTGTCTTTAAACAAGTTTGATTTAGTACATTGTGATATTTGGGGTCCTAGTCGTGTTCCTTCTGTCCAAGGACACAAGTACTACATTGTTTTTGTTGATTATTCTCGTGTGTCTTGGGTCTACTTGTTAAAAGATCGTCAAAGTGTTGTAAATGTTTTTTAGCAATTTCTAAATGAAATTCAAAACCAGTTTGATGTTTGCCTTAAAATTGTGCGCATTGATAATGCTCTTGAATTTATGCAAAACTCCTTTCAATCTATTTTTTCATCTTCTGGTATTCAACATCAAACTACCTGCCCCTATACATCCCAACAAAATTGAGTTGCAGAACGCAAGCATCGTCACATTTTGGATGTAGCTCGTGTTAGGACCTTAAGGCTTACTAGAGGGGGGGTGAATGGTAATAATTCGTTTCTTAATCTTTTAGAAGTAGTTTAATGTAAAGAGATAGCAATCACACAATAAAAGAATTCACACAAAGATTTTTAGGTGGTTCACCACTAACGGCTAGTCCACCCCCAAGGGATACTTGGGCTTCACTAAACTCTTGCAAACTTACAATCACTTGCTTTAAGGTTTAAGCAAGAACCAACCAACCATTCACTTGAGCTTCCTTGTCGAAACTTCAATCAATCCTTTCTCTGAAGTTTTGATTCGTGTACTTCAGTAACACTAGCTTGTGAGCAACAGAGTTGAGTGCGTGATGAGCTTCTAAAATTCAGTCTGTAAACGTTGAAGATGATTTGATCTCTAAAGCTTTTCTTCTATTGAGCTTGGTGTAAGTATGTATATGAGCAAAAGTTGAGCTAAATCTGTTGTCTGTATGTTGTATATATACCAAACATGTGCAACGATTATATTTTCTTCCAACGTATGTATTCTATTGTACTTGATTAGACTTCAATCCCAAATACGATAAGTTACCATTCAGAAAGTTATTTCAAGATGTCCTTTCGATTTTCTTAACCTTTTGGATAGTTAGCTGTGTAACTCTCCGAAGAATATCTGTAACTCACTGAAAGATCACTTAAACCTTTTTGCCATGTAGGATTCCAGAATATATACTGCGAGCTATCATTCAATCGAATACTTGAGCTGTCATTTAATCAGATACTTATAACTGTAATTTATCGAACAATTATTTAACTATCGGATAGTTGGCTATAGTAACCCTCTGTTAACTTTCCGATTGCTTTAATTCAATACGTGCATAAAAGATTGACTTAAGTTTCGGATGGTTATCCCTGTAACTCATCGAAACGCTTCTAGATTTCGAATATTTATCTTTCTAACTCTCTGAAAACTTATTTGAGCTTCTCTTTGGAATTCTACACGTGGGAAATTCAATGACTTAAGTTTTGGATAGTTAAACTGTAACTCACCGAAACTCTCTTGAATGTTCGAATAGTTATTTTTCTAACTCTCTGAAATCTTATATGAACTTCTGTCTGGAATTCTATACGTGGGAAATTCAGTGACTTAAGTTTCAGATAGTTAAACTGTAATTCATCGAAACTCTCTTTGAGATTTCGGATAGTTATCTAACTCTTTGATTTTTCCTTTAAGTTTTTGACTACCGACTTCTCCATTTTGCACGTGCGTAATAGGATGACTTAAGTTCTGGAAAGTTATACCTGTAACTCATCGAAAAACTTGAATAGTTATCTAACTCTCTGAAAAGAAAACTCGGATAGTTATCTAACTCTTCGACAAGTCCTTTAAGCTTCCGTTCTGTATTTCTGATCTTTTTGCTGTACTGACTAAACCTGATAAATACAATTCAAAACCTTACATTGATTTTTGCATTATCAAAATCTAGAGGTCCTTTAAATCTCCCACTTTTTGATAATGGCAAAAACCATACAATGTATTACATGTATTTCTCTCCCTATATATCTATACAATAAAAACACACGAGGAATATAGAGATATTTCTCCCCCTACTTTATATTAGTTTTCCACTTCTCCACGTCTTTTCTTTTTACTTCATCAAAACACACACGTTCTAACCCACGTTTATATTTCGAATTTTCTTTAATCATCAGTCCTGGAAAATTTTCTGAAAATAGACTTTCTCGTCCAAAAATTTTTCATTAATAAGAAGTCGTTACTTTAATGTTAACTAAACGAGTAACACAAGTATATATATATAACTTAACGTTTCTTAACTTAACAAGTTCATCATGTGCCATTTCACGTGACAAGTATTGTAGCTAAACGAACTAAGTCCGTGGTGTTATGCTAACTCAACGAACCAGCTTAACCTTTCTTTCGGAAGGTTAAACGATAACTCACCGAAAAGAGTTTAAGTTTTGGATAGTTACGACTGTAAGTCACCGAAAAACTCTTTATATTATAAAACTAGTGAGACACGTATCAAGACCTGAAAACATGACTTAAGTTACCTTTCAGATAGTTACGACTGTAAGTCTCCGAAAAAACTTTAACTCACCGATTCAGTAATAAACAAATGTTTTTATAATAAGAATTTTACCACGTGCAAAAATAACAACTTAAGTTTATAACGCTAACCTAACGCGTTGCCTTAGTGTTCAATATAGCAACTCAACGTGTTTAGTTATGTTAACTTAACGAGTTAAGCATGTGTACCTCACGTGATACAATACGACATTCGTAACTTATAATTTCACCACGTGTATAACATTAACTTAACGAGTTCGTCTCTTCTTTTACTCACTAACTTAACGAGTTATCACATGATCACTATACAAACAAAACTCTAACTTAACGAGTTGTCTAAACGTGCACTGCTCATGATACAGAAAATATAACATTAAAACATATCATGCTTTTCAATAAAAACACACGTTAACTTAACGTTTATTTAAATGAGAAATTAATGCAACGAAATGACTAGTTATTAACTTCAGATCCAATACAGACAAGTATTTATATTAGTAAGCTTTTTCTGTATTAATTGATGATTTTAATTTCTTTTCACAAGCAATAGTAATTGAGCAAATATGATTATTTTCATTCAGCACACATCATCAAAACAAAAATACTCAACAATCTCCCCCTTTTTGATGATGACAAAATCATATTAAATCAATTATGAAATATGTTTAACTCAACAAAGTACCTTCATTGGGTTAACTTTTAATTCAATAAACTTGTTTGTTGACTTAAGTTCACTTAATCTTATTTCTATTGTTTGTGTAAATTTTACCTCTCAGACCTAAAACTCTAAGATGTCAATAATTATATAAGTATCAGTTTTCTAATTATCATCTGTCAGATTACAATAACCATTTAAATAGCATCTCCTTTTATAATATATATATGCAATTAAGATCATAATCATCTTTTTATAATATTTCTCTCTCTTTTTGTGATTAATCAAAAAGATAATTACAAAGAATATATATATATATAATAGATATAATTACAACAACTCTTTCTGTAAACAAGAATAATAATTGAACACATTTACAGAGAAATGTATTGTTCAATCAATCAAACAAGTAATACAAACATTACATTTTGTATTCAGATACAAACAAAAACAATTATCAACCATTCCTAAGTATATCACTTATAGCATTACATATTTTATCTCCTAGATGCCTAATATCATTTTTGATGTCGTTAAGCACTGCATCTAAGTCAGGAGGTAACTGGGTTTGTTATTCTCCTTGAACTGAATAATTTTGTTGTTGTTGTTGTATATGGTTTGTATCAGGTTGTTGTTGTTGTCGTCGAGGTTTATGCATGGCTTGGAATTTTTGCAAATCTTTGACACTAAATGCTCTCATGTCTTTAGTTTTAGAGGGTCAGTCGAATAAAGTCAATTGGCTTGCAAGGATTCTACATACAACATCACTTTGAACTCATATGTTGTAGTTGAGACATAAAAACATCAAACCAATTTATTTGAATTCTATTCAGCAGGCTATAAATTGCATATAAACAGCTTCTGCTCTTCCAAATTGTGTCCAACTCTCTGAAATAAATTTGCATGCAATATATTTGCAATAAACCTTGCCTCTGCATTCAGATTTTCCATTAATCTCATTTCAGAATATACATCTGGAATTTTTGATAAAGACTGAATGTTCCATTCCAGTTGTCTTATTATGTCAAATCTGTTGGTAACAACACCTTCATTCTTTAATCCTAAAACTTCAAAAATTAACTCAAGAGACAACATAAACTCCTGTTCATTTATTTGAGTTTTCAAAAAATTTCCATTCTTGACCAGATTGCTATAAAAAGCTGCAATAAGCTCTGTGTATTGCTTTCATTTCGTTCCTACTGGCAAGAATTTAATGAGGCCTTGAAACTCAAACATATCTCTTATTTCCATCAAATTTCTAAATTTTATTGGATGAGCATGCAGAATCTGACATGTAATCAGATTATTGTATTTTTACAATGCTTCTTCAGATCTAAAATGAATTGCATTACCTTGAATTTTTAATATTGTACACAAAGAATGTGATACCTGAAGTCGTGATTCAAAGTTTAATTCATCTTCAGGAACCTCTTCTTCAAAATGAATGTCATGTTGTTCCTCTTCCAAAATATTATCTTGAAGTTGCTCAGGTAAGTTTGATTCTTCAGCTTCAACAGTGTTAGGAACATTGTCAATATGCTCAACATTCATCTGTTCAGTCTCTATAGAATGTTCAGAGTACAATTTTTCCACAAATTCTACAGCCGGTGTATCTGTCTGTAATTGTTCATTTTGTTCAACAGATAATTCCATTGATTCATGCTGTGAATTCTCAGACTCTGCTTCTATAGATTCCATAGAAGGCTGGTTAACTTTTAGCTCTTCTAGAGTCTTAACAATTTCAATATCTGCTACTCCAGACAATTCAGCCTTTGAACTAGTTACTGCTTCAACATTGTCAATTATATTTGCAATAACTTGTTCAATGTCAGGTGCCTGATGCTCTGATTTGTCAATTTATGCATCATCAGGACTTGTACTAATAGAAAAACTTGAGCTCATATTTGACTTGGATTTCTTCTCAAGTTTTCTAGCAAGGGAAAAGAAAGTCTCATTATCTTCATCAATTTCAGTGTGTTCGGAACTGATGAGTTTATCAGATGCACAATAAGGTACAATGTCTAGACATACATTGTCCTTTGGAAATAAATTTTCATCTGATTTTCCTTTTTCAATAGACTTTGTTTCCTTAGACATAATTTTTCTGACTTTCCTTCGTTTATAACATTTCTGTTTCTCCTTTTCAAGTATTGTTGTTTTCTTTTCAAATTGCTCCATAAAAGTTTTCTGCTTTAATTCTTCTAAGACACTTTCTATTGCAACGGCCTTTCGAAGACTATTAACTTTTGTTTTGTCTACAACAATATCTGATTCTACTTGTTTTGAATATAAAAGAGTAGGGATAGCTGATTCATGCTCTTCCTCAAATGCATGTAGTATTGTACCGTTTATAGGAGTTTGAGGAGTTCTATTTGATGAACCTACACCTTTTTTCAAATATTTTGCATATTGTTCTAAAAATGCAATCTCACCACATTTCATTCTGTATTCTCTATCAAATTTACTACGAATACCCATGTATGTAATATTTGCATCAGTATGTCGAAGTTCTTGTCTAACTTCATCTAATATTCCCTAAGGAAAGAAGTAATTTCTATAAATTTCTGCTAATCTTTTGTCCACTCGAAATATTTTCTTGAACCAAGTACGTGGAACTTCATCATTCTCTATTTTTTTTCCTTTTGCATCTCTTCTACTTTTACCTTTTCCTTTGCCACGACCTTTGTAGAACTTGGAGACTATCGTCGTAGGTTGTAACAGCAACAAGCAGGAAAGATTTTCTTGACAAAGTTTACAAATAACCTAAGTCCTCGTGTAATAAGTGTTTAAATAGGGTTTTTAGGCGTATAACTCAACGTGAAGAGAAGTCGGGTTTAGAAATTAAATAAATATTGAATAAAGTTTATTCAATCAAGGTACTCGAAATATTCAAGTATAACTCGTTGAGTTAACCAACCTAACGAGTAAAACGCTGTCTAGAGGCAGTTTTACACGTTACCTTATCTAACATAACGTTTAGTTAGTACACAACAATTTTCGAATGCTTCCAATTGAAACGTTCTGAAAACAACACACATGCTAAACTTAACATTATCTTGAGAACATTGTAAACTATTTGAACATTTTGTCCTTTGAATCTAAAATAGTTTATTTGTCTTTTTAAATTATTTCATCAAGATTTTAAGAGGACATTAATTTAGATTAACTAAAATTTGTATTCTAAATTATATTAATCTGTTTTCGACATTGTTAATCCTCATCCTACAAATATACTTTAAATATATTCAATCAAAATACAAAATATACTTGTATTGACAATAAATGTTAAGTATAATTATACTTTTACATTTTCTTTTCAAATACTTCCGTTATCCTAACATCATCAAAAATGATTTCTAGAATCAATTCCTACTGTATATGAATCAAAACACAACTTTGAATTCAATGCGATTAATTCAAGGAGAATAAAAGAATGTATCTCAAATAAACGTTTTCAAAAGTACTAATGTTGATTCAATCAATCAGTAGTCATATTGGTATAAACTATATGAGATTCAAAGATATTTGTAATTAATGAAACAATTTTTTCTTTTCAAAACATTAAATATTGATAATTTTATTTAAAAGTTAGTTTGAAAAGCTTGAATCATACAAGAGCTTTCTAATGTACCCGTGTAATGAGCTTTCAGTCAATAATCCCAGATTTGATCAGGACCTTAGGTTGCCAGATTTAAAGAATCCTTTTTCAGGACAACAATCCTTACATACCTATCTACTCAAGTACAAAAGGCTCGTGATCAAACTGATCGATAAACTCTCAAAGATTTTTACTTTGTAAGCACTTTTCATTTTAAGCATAGTATATATGTATTCCATTAATACAGATGCAATAAAACACAAATCTCATACAATTTTTACTTCTATGATTGTACTGAGAATATGAATCAGTTTCAATAAGTTTCAATAAGCTTATACTTTTGATTAACAGTTTAAGATGAGCTACATATAACTTATTCTACAAGTTTAATCAATTAAGTCAAATTTATGCATGATCATATGCATTTTACTTGATTCAAAGAAAACATTTAATCAAAATTTCAGAATGTCAGAAGTATTTAATGTTTTTCATTTACACTTCCACTTAAAATCGTAAAAACCATTAAAATTAATAAACTACTTAAAATCAATAAGATACTACTATGATTTTACAGTAAATACATAGTATCTTAAGCAGCAGTTTAGATATTACTTTAGATATTTTATAATAAGTATATAATATCTATGAGGTGAACAACATCATCAATAATATTTATTTTTTTATGTGGAGTTTAAGCATTTTACACATCACATAGCCTACAAATACCTAAATTTAATCTAATGTTGTATAATGTATTTTTGTCTAGAGGTTTTGTAAATATATCAGCTAATTGATTTTTACTAGACACAAATTCTAATTTAATTTTTCTTTTAATTATGTTATCTCTTAGAAAATGATGTCTAACCTCTATATGTTTTGCTCTTGAATGTAATACAGGATTTTTAGAAAGATTTATTGCATAACTACTGTCACAATAAATCTTAGTTGTATCATAAGATAATCCAAAATCTTCTAAAGTTTGCCTTATCCCTAGAATCTGAGTGCAATACAGTGCAGCAGCAACATATTCAGCTTCTGTAGTAGAAAGTGCTACACAGTTTTGCTTTTTACTAAACCATGACACCAAATTATTTCTCAATAATTGACATGTGCCACTGGTACTCTTTCTATCAGATTTAGATTCTGCATAATCAGCATTAGTATATCCTATAAGATCTATTGAACTATCCTTAGAATAATACAGTCCGAAATTTTTAATTCCTTGTATATATCTAAATATTCTTTTAACTGCAATTAAGTGTGATTCCTTAGGATTAGATTGAAATCTAGCACAAACACACACATCAAACATAATATCAGGTCTACTAGCAGTCAAATAAAGTAAAGAACCAATCATACTTCTGTATTTTCTTTGATCTATAGATTTTCTTATGTCATCAATATCTAACTTTAAAGTAGTACTTATAAGAGTTCCTCGAATCATTGTATCATTAAAATTAAATTTCTTAAGCATTTCATCTACATATTTTTCCTGATTTAAAAATATAACTTTATCCATTTGTTTAATTTGAAGTCCTAGAAAATATGAAAGTTCTCCTATCATACTCATTTCAAACTGATTAGTCATCTCTTCAGAGAATATTTCTATCAACTTATCAGAGGTTGCTCCAAAGATTATATCATCCACGTATATTTGAACAACAATCTGATCTTTACCATCTCTCTTAATAAATAGAGTATGATCCACTTTTCCCATGATATAGCCTTTTTCTATTAAAAAAGTAGACAATCTTTCATACCATGATCTAGGTGCTTGCTTCAAACCATATAAGGCTTTCTTCAATTTATACACAAAGTCAGGATTTTTAATATCTTCAAATTCAGGTGGTTGTTTTACATAAACTTCTTCATTAATTAAACCATTTAGAAATGCACTCTTTACATCCATTTGATATAATTTAATATCCATATAACAAGCATAGGCCAATAATATTCTAATACTTTCTAACCTAGCCACAGGAGCAAATGTTTCATCATAATCTAATCCTTCTTCCTGTGTATACCCTTGTGCAACTAATCTAGCTTTATTCCTTATAACTTGACCATTTTCATTAGTTTTGTTTCTAAATATCCACTTTGTACCTATTATGGACTGATTTTCTGGTGGAGAGACTAATTCCCATACATCATTTCTGATGAATTGGTTTAGTTCTTCTTGCATTGCCACTATCTAATTTTCATCAGATAATGCTTCTTGTGCATTCCTTGGTTCCATCATAAAAATAAACATACACATACTATTTAAATTTACTGAAGCTTTAGTTTTAACTCCCTCATTAATATCACCAATGACTTGAGTAATGGGATGTGATGAAGAATAATGCCAATTTCTCTGATTTTCCTCAACATTCTCATCAACATCTGAAAGTCCACTTCCATCATTAGTTTGATCACTTAAGTTCATATTTTTTATTTTCTCAGATAAATCATCAATCTCTAACTCTTTTGGAAGATTGATCAAATCATCATTATCAACTTTAGATTGAGATTATCTAAGAGAATTTTCATTAAAGCTTACGTGGAGGGTTTCTTCAATAGTCCTAGAAGTCTTGTTATATACTCTATAGGCTTTACTTCTAGTAGAGTAACCTACAAAAATTCCTTCATCCGATTTGGCTTGAAATTTATCCCTTTTATCCTTAGTATTAAGAATAAAACACTTGTAGCCAAATGGTTTCATATAGGAAATTTTTGGAACCCTATTAAACATAATTTCAAAAGGAGTTTTATTAACATGAGGTCTTAAATGACTTCTGTCAATAACATAACAAGCTGTATTTACTGCTTCAGCCTAAAGATTTTGAGGTAACTTATGTTTATTCAACATAGTTCTGGCCATTTCTTGAAGTGATCTATTCTTTCTCTCAACAACACCATTTTGACACGGTGCTCTTGGAAAAGAAAATCTGTGATCAATGCCATGCTCATTACAATAGTTATCCATTTGATCATTATCAAATTCAGTTCCATGATCACTCTTAAGTTTTTGAATAGAGACACTCTGCTCATTTTGAACAAAATTGCAAAACATTTTAAATTTTTCAAAAACTTCTGTCTTAGATGCTAGAAAATATACCCAAGTGTATCTAGAGAAGTCATCTACTAAAACAAATACATATCGTTTACCACCAAGACTCATGATTCTTGTTGGTCCAAATAGATCCATATGTATAAGTTCTAAGACTCTCTTGCTTGAAATATCAGTTTTGGATTTAAAAGAGTTTTTATGAAGTTTACCTAACTCACTTGCATCACACAAAGTCCTTTGAGTATTTAATCTTTGGTAAACCTCTCACTAAATGTTTTCTAGATAGTTTATGTAACAGTGTCATATTTATATGCCCAATCCTTCTATGCCATAGATATGCATCACTAGTTTCAACTAGCAAACATGAATTCAAATCAACTGCACCCGAAGGTAAAGATAAAATACATACAGAACCTTTTCTTTTAGCAATAAACTTAATTTCATCTGTATTTTTATCAATTATTTTGCATACATTATCTTAAAACACTACATAATATCCATTTTCAGTTAGTTTTATAACACTCAGCAAATTAAATCCTAGGTTTTCTACATATAGTACATTCGAAATAACACAAGTAGGAGTTATTTGAACATTGGCCATACCTATGATTTTATCTTTGCTTTTGTTTCCAAATGTTACACTTCCTTTCATGGTATTTGTAAAATTTTGTAATAGACTTTTCTGTCCGATCATGTGACTTGACGCTCCACTATCCAAGATCTATTTTGATGTTGTTTCCTCCTGCAACACAAATTAAGAAAAACTTTTTCTTGGTACCCAATGTTGTTGAGGACCAAGTTCATTAAACGCATATTTTTTCTTTTTGTTTAAAAATAGTTTAACATTATCATTTATATTCTTATTAGTTGTAAGTAATATTGATTTATCATTAGCTTCATACTCACATATAGCATTATTGCTTTTGCAATCATTCTTTTTGTTTTCAGATGTAGTATAATCAATACCAAACATATTTTTATCAGATGTTAATTTATTTTGGTCATGCTTATACAATTCTGTAAATTCATACCAAGATTTTGTACTTGTATTAACACTTTCCGTACATACAAAATCTTTTTCTACACAAGAATTTTTAGTTTTATCACATGCAGAATGAGTAATTGGTCTAATACCAGTGTATTGAATTACATGTTCAGGTTTCTGAATTTTTAGTTTACTACAATTGTCTGAAATTTTAGAAACATTAGAAACTGAATTTCCAGAACAAGAAATAAGATTTTTAGAAACATTTATATTCATGTTAGAAGTACAATTTGACAAATCACATTGATTTATATTATTACTGCATGATTCATCCCTTGAAGTATCGACTTCTACATATTTATTACCTTGTTTCATAATAAAAGGAATTTTAGTCTTAGATTTACTTGAATTACAACTAATAAATCCTTTATTGGCTTGAGATTCAGGATAATCAAATCTTAAGCCAAATTTATAAGACATCGTAGGGGTATTAGTTAGTTTGTCTAACTTAGTTTGACTTAAATTCCATTTCTCAAAGGTAGAATTTAAATCTTGCTCTCTTAGTTTTAATTTTTCTATCTCTAATTCAAGTTCATTTATATTGTTTCTCAACATTTCATTTTCAGATTCTATCTTTAATTTTTTAGCATTTATATTCTGTATTTGTTCATGCAAGATACATTCATTAAATCTAAATTTTTGCAAATCTCTAGCATGATTTTCATTATCACATTTAAACTTTTCTAAAGTAGTAGAGAGGAAACAATTTTCTTCTTCCATAATCGATGAAGATTTTCTAATATTCTTATTTTCCAGTTTACATACTTTAAGTTTTTGTAATAATGCATGATAAGCTCATAATAATTCATCAAAGTTGAAATCTAAATGACTTTCAGGATCAGATATTACCTCAGACTCATCTGTCATGAAGCACACATGAGCAACGTCTTCTAACTCTTGTTCTCCTTCTGAATGTGAAGATTTTGATGCTGATTCCTCAGATTCAGACTCTTCAGACGTGTCATCCCAAGTGACCTTCAAAGCCTTTTTCTTGTAAAACTTTTTCTGAGTTTTCTGAGCCGTCTTCTTCTGATTTGTCCTACTTTGCTTTTCATTTTTCCTTATAGGACAATCTAGAGAAAGATGTCCAGGTTTCTTACAGTTGTAACATACATACTTTCTGGATGAAGAATTCTTGTCAATCAATGATTTTGACGTTGAGGGTTTATCATTTTTGTTCCTTTGCTGTTTCCTAGCTTTCCATGCTTTCTTGAATTTCCTAATCAACAAAATCAAATCCTCGTCAGAATCAGTAGATATATCAGAATCTGAATTAATTTCGAAGGTTATTTCTTTCTTCATTTTTAGTTTGTTGTGACTCAGTGATTCATTTAATTGAACTTCATAAGCTGTTAAATTTCCTATAAGTTCATTCATAGTATAAACATTTAAATCTCGTGATTCCTCAATTGATGTTACTTTCTGAGACCATTTAGAACTTAGAGATCTGAGAATTTTCCTCACCAAATCCTTCTGTTCAAAGTTCTTTCCTAAACATTTTAAAGAGTTTATGATATCAAGAAATCTGGAAAACATCTTAGAAATATTTTCGTCTTCATGCATCTTAAAGAGTTCATACTTATGAATCAATATGTTTATTTTTGTCTCTTTAACTTGAGAAGTACATTCATGTGAAACTTTTAATGCATGTCACACCTCATAAGCAGATTTATATGCCGACACTTTACTGAACTGTTCATAACTCAATGCACAAAATAAAATATTTAAGCCCTTAGCATTCAGAGTTTCATTTTCTTTTTCAGTAATTGTCCAAGTATTATAAGGAGTAGTTAACAGAGTATATGGTTTAGAAATCATGAACCACAATTTATGATCTATACTTTGAATAAAAACAATCATCCTATATTTCTAATATTCAAAATGTATTCCATCAAATAAAGGAGTACGATTAAGATTTTAGCCTTCATATAAAGAACAATTACCATTTCTGGTAGCCATTTTACCTTAGATTTTTCAACCTATTTGATTTTAAACAGTCTAAAAACTTTAAAACAACTTGAGCCTTAAATCAATAGAGTTAAACGTATGCTCAGATATTAATTTCTGTTTAAAAACAAGGAAGGTAGAATAAGCAATGATATTAAATAAGTTGGTATCAATTTTATATCAAAGATTATTCACAAAGCTCTGATACCACTTGTAGGATCGTATGGCTACATAAGAGGGGAGTGAATTGTGTATTTTTAATATTTTCTGAAATATAATTAAAACTTTAAAACTCAAAAACAAGTCGAGACATTATTTTCATAAAATCATTTTTATTCAAGGTTTCAATTACAATATATAATTCAATTCTCCTCATAAATTGTAGATGCAATTATATTTCGATACCATGTATCATCTAAACAATTTCATAACTACAAATAGAGAAAACTAATTTACGGAATTTAAAACTTTTCTCCTTGTTTGATATCTTTCTTCTTCTTCTTTTTCTTCTTCAGCAATTCTTTAGTGACAAATATCTTGTCTTTTCGTGCTTCACCGAATTTGCTTTCTTCTGATACTTTAAATCTTTAGTGACAAAAATCTTACCTTTTTATGCTTCACTGAACTTTCTTCCACTTGAGAGATTTTTCCCGAAGAGGTGTTTTTGATCCTTGAAAAAAAATTTTCTTTTGGTGTGCAGGGATGGTTTGATCTTTGAAAAGATTTTTCGTTTTGTGTGCAAGGATAATTTGATCAACAAGAACTCTATGCCTTTTATACTGTATCTTCATTTCATGCATATACTTCACGTTTAAGCACTACTAGTTTTCCACTTCTCCACGTCTTTTCTTTTTCCTTCATCGAAACACACGCTCTAACCCACGTTTATATTTTGAATTTTCTTTAATCATCAGTCTTAGATCTTTGAAAAATTTCTTGAAAATAAAATTTCTCGTCTAAAAATTTTTCATCAGTGTAATAAGAAGTCGTTACTTTAATGTTAACTAAACGAGTAACACAAGTATATATATATAACTTAACGTTTCTTAACTTAACGAGTTCACCATGTGTCATTTCACGTGACAAGTACTATAGCTAACTCAACGAACTAAGTCCGTGATGTTATGCTAACTCAACGAACCAGCTTAACCTTTATTTCGGAAGGTTAAACGATAACTCACCGAAAAGAGTTTAAGTTTCGGATAGTTACGACTGTAAGTCATCGAAAAACTCTTTATATTATAAAACTAGTGAGACACGTGTCAAGACTTGAAAACATGACTTAAGTTACCTTTCAGATAGTTACGACTATAAGTCTTCGAAAAAACTTTAACTCACCGATTTAGTAATAAACAAATGTTTTTATAATAAGAATTTTACCACGTGCAAAAATAACAACTTAAGTTTGTAATGCTAACCTAACGCGTTGCATTAATGTTCAATATAGCAACTCAACGCGTTTAGTTATGTTAACTTAACGAGTTAAACATGTGCACCTCACGTGATACAATACAACATTCGTAACTTATAATTTCACCACGTGTATAACACTAACTTAACGAGTTCGTCTTTTCTTTTACTCACTAACTTAATGAGTTATCACGTGACCACTATACAAACAAAACTCTAACTTAACGAGTTGTCTAAACGTGCACTGTTCATGATACAGAAAATATAACATTAAAACATATCATGCTTTTTAATAGAAACACACGTTAACTTAACGTTTAGCTAAATGAGAAATTAATGCAACGAAACGACTAGTTATTAACTTCAGATCCAATACAGACAAGTATTTATATCAGTAAGCTTTTTCTGTATTAATTGATGATTTTAATTTCTTTTCACAAGTAATAGTAATTGAGCAAATATGATTATTTTCATTCAGCACACATCATCAAAACAAAAATACTCAACAGAAATTATAAATCATATAAAGAACAAATCCCTAAATTTCGTCTAATATGATTAAATGCAGCTTCAGATAATGGTTTAGTGAAGATATTTGCAAGTTGTTCTTTAGTAGAGACATTCTAAGGAAATATGATCTTTTTCAACATGGTCTCTTAAAAAGTGGTGTCTAATCTTGATATGTTTTGCTCTAGAGTGTAGAACTGTATTTTTGGAGAGATTGATGGCACTGCTACTATCACAGTAAATAATGGTATTCTGAAAATTTAGCTTATAATCTGCTAGAGTTTGTTGCATCCATAAGATCTTTGCACAACATAGGTCTGCTACCATATATTCAGCTTCAGTGGTGGATAGAGTTATAGAGTTTTGTTTCCTGTTGAACCAAGAAACTAGTGAATGACCAGGCAACTGACATGTTCCACTGGTGCTTTTTCGATCTGATTTGCATCCTGCATAATCTGCATCATTGTATCCTACTAATATCAATTGATTTTGTGAAGAATAAAATAATTGATTTTGTGAAGAATAAAATAAGCCAAAGTCTTTGGTACCTTGTAGATATTTAAATATACGTTTAACTGCTTTTAAGTGTGATGCTTTTGGAGAGGCTTGATATCTTGCACAAGCACAAACACTAAACATTATATCTGGTCTACTGGCTGTTAGATACAGAAGTGATCCAATCTTGCCTCTGTATTTCTTTTGATCTATTGGAATGCCAGAAATGTCCTTATCAAGTTTTTCATTTGAATTCATGGGAGTACCTGTTGCTTTGGATTTATCCATACCAAATTTGAAGAGAATCTCTTTGCAAAAAATTTCTTGATTCAGGAAAATGCCATGCTGAAGTTGATGAATTTGTAATTCTAGAAAGAATTTTAATTCTCCCATAAGACTCATCTCAAATTCATTATTCATTAAGATTTGAAAATCATGACATAGTTTCTCATGTGTGGCACCAAAAATGATATTATCCACGTAGATTTGAATAATCAGCATATGAGAACTTTCAGATTTGATGAATAAGGTGTTGTCTGCAGTTCCTATGTTAAACTGATTCTCAAGAAGGAAACTCTTCAGTTTATCATACCATACACGTGGTGCTTGCTTCAAACCATAGAGAGCTTTATTCAGTTTGTATACATGGTTTGGATTTTCTTCATCTTCAAAACCTAGTGGCTGTTCTACATATACTTCTTCTTGTAGAATGCCATTAAGAAATGCACTTTTAACATTTATCTGATAAAGCTTGATTTTCATACTACTTGCAAAGACAAGTAACATTCTAATTGCTTCAAGTCTTGCAACAGGTGCAAAAGTTTCTTCATAGTTGATTCCTTCCTATTGGTTGTATCCTTGAGTAACAAGTTTAGCTTTATTTCTGATAATACTATCATTATTATCAAGTTTGTTCTTAAACATCCATTTAGTACCAATAATTGATTTTTCGATGGGCCTTTCAATCAAGTTCTAGACTTCATTTTTCTTGAACTGATTTAGTTCGTCTTGCATAGCCATGATCCAGTATTCATCATTGCAGGTATCTTCAACTGTTGAAGGTTCAAGTTCAGACACAAAAGCACAATAATTACAAATATTTTGAATTTTACTTCTTGTTTGAACACCTTGATTTATATTCCCAATAATTTGTCCAATGGGATGTTCAGACTTTGTCTTCCATGTTTTTTCTGTCTCAGTAGGTGTAGGCAGTGTTGAACTATCCTTTTTCTGAGGAATTTTCTGATTTATTAATTCACTTTCACTGTCTATTGTTAGCCTCTTCAATTTTCCTACCATGTCTTCATCAAAGAATATGTTTACTAACTCTTCTACTCTTCTTTCATGTTCAAAATAGACCCTATAGGCCTTACTTCTTGAAGACTATCCAACAAGTAGAGTAGGATCAGATTTTACATCAAATTTGTGCTTTTGATCCTTAGTATTAAGCACAAAACATCTTGATCCAAAGAGCTTAAAATATCCAACATTTGGTATTTTACCATACCATAGTTCAAAATGTGTCTTATGTAAGATAGGTCTAAGGTGAGTTTTGTTTATAGAATAACATGCAGTATTTACAACTTCAGCCTATAGAGACTTTGGTAGATCAGATGCATTAAGAATTGTCCTTACCATTTCTTGTACTGATCTATTCTTCCTCTCTACAACTCCATTCTAAGCAGGAGTTCTTGGACATGAGAATTCATGCAGTATGCCAAAAGAATTGCATAATTCTTTAAATTCTGAATTTTCAAATTCACCTCCATGATCACTTCTGATCTTCTTCACGGTTGATTCTTTTTCATTTTGAATTCTAATACAGAGATGTTTGAATTCATCACAGGCTTCATTCTTGTGTGTTAAGAAAATAACCCAAGTGAATCTTGTATAATCATCAACTACCACTAAGGTATATTTTCTTCCTCCTAAACTAGCTGTCTGTGTAAGACCAAATAGGTCCATATGCAATAGATCCAATGGTTGACGTGTGGCAATGTCTTCAATACTCTTGTGTGTTTATTTCTTTTGTTTTCCAGTTGTACAGTCACTACATAATTTATCTCTCTTGAATTTGAGCTTAGGCACACCTCTAACAAGATTATGTTTGGTCAATTTTCTTATAAGTCTCATGTTTGCATGATTTAATCTTTTATGCCATAACCATTTATCTTCATTAGAAGCAACTAAGCATGCATCACTAGATATAATATCACATGAAAATTTCAAAGTATAAATTGAATTATTTCTATATCCAGTAAATTTAATTTCATGTGTATCCTCTTGTAATATAAAACAGTTTTCTACAGTAAAAATTATATTGTAACCTTTGTCACATAATTGACCTACACTTAGCAGATTTTGTTTTAAACTAATTTACAAGTAAGACATTTTCTATTTTTCCATTTTCAGATGCAACATTTCCTATGGCAGTAATTCTACATTTTTCATTGTTACCAAACTTAACAGATCCTGAATTTATTAATTTAATAGATTCCAGAAGTCTTTTCTTACCTGTTATATGCTTTGAGCAACCACTATTAATGATCCACTTGGACGTTTGAGCTTTCTTGTCCATGCAATCCTGCAAGTCATGTTGAAATTAAGACTTTTGGTACCCATATCTTCTTGGGTCCATCACTATTAGTCCTCTGTATGCTAAACCTGTTGCCTTTTGGTAGCCATATAGACGTAAATCTCTTCTTAATGACAAACACAGTTGTGCCATCTTTGTAAGATCTAATTTTTCCACCATAGTAAGGGGTTTCTTGTGGTACAACATACCCTAGGCTAAATTTAATTCTTCTTATTCTTTGAGATCCTATGATTTTGTTTAAACTATTTTCACCCTTAGTAAATTTACATACAGTTTTCTTTAAATTAGTAACTTCAGATAACAAATTTTTATTTTCTTCTTTCAGATCATAATTTTTACAACTATAGCTATCCATTTTAGTTTTTAATTCCCTATTATCAACTAGGGATTTTTCTAGTTCAGCAAAAACATCTTCTAGATAGGAATTTAAACTCTTTAATTCTTTCTTGTACTTCTTACATTTTACATATAAGTTATCTACTGTACAGAGAAGACTATCTATGTCTACATCATCATTTTCTTTTTCTGAGCAATAGGGAGATGTAGAGCATACCTCTTGTGCAGCAAAGCACACGTTTGCAGATGCCTCCTCATCTGAGTTTGATGAGCTGCTGGATGAACTACTGTCATCCCAAGTGGCTTTCAAGGCCATTTTCTTCTTATTCTTCCTTTTCCATTTCTGCTTGTCCTCCTATTGAAAAGGACAGTAAAGTTGAATGTGTCCTAGTTTCTTGCACTTGTAGCATGTAGGGACTTTTGGTTTTGAGTTGGCTTTGCCTCCTTGTCTCATCATCCTTTTGAAGTTCTTGGGCAGCAGTAACACTTCATCCTCATCCGAGCTTAGTTGATCTTCTATTGAGGGAAAAACTAGTTCTTTCTTTTTCTCTGCTTTTCTTTCAGTGACTCCTTTCCATTCCTTCATTTGGACTTCATGGGCTAGAAGGTTTCCCAACAGATCTTCAACTAAATAGTTATTTAGATGAATCCTGTATGGAAGTAGACTTCTGCTTCCATTCGACTGTTAGGCTCCTTAGGATCTTTTGTACCTGTTCACGATTAGAAAAACTCCTCCTAAGGCCTCTTAGTTAATTCACAATTTCTATGGATCTAGAAAACATTTCAGTGATACTTTTTTTTCAAGCATTTTGAATAATTCATATTTTCTTAACAAAATGCTGATTTTAGTATCTTTAACTTGGATGGTTCATTCATATGTAATTTGAAGGATCTTCCAAGCTTCATGAGAGAATTTACAAGCAAATATTTTATTATACTATTCACTAGTTAGTGCACAGTAAATGGAATTAAGCCCACGAGCATCCATCTAGATGATTCTTTCATACTCTTCAGTCTAGTCACTTTCATGACTAATTGGAGTTGGTGTACCATGTACAATCATTCTCCAAAGTTTCACATCTGTACTCCTGAGAAAGTACTCCATACTATTTTTCCAGTAGCTATAATTGCTACCATCAAAGAGGAGAGGTCGATGGATATTCTAACCCTCTACAGTGTGGAAAGCCATGATCTTAGATGGTTAAATCTATTAACGAGATCAACATTGCTCTGATACCAATTGTTAAGACCTTAAGGCTTACTAGAGGGGGGTGAATGGTAATAATTCATTTCTTAACCTTTTAGAAGTAGTTTAATGTAAAGAGATAACAAGCACACGATAAAAGAATTCACACATAGATTTTTAGGTGGTTCACCACTAACGGCTAGTCCACCCTCAAGGGATACTTGGGCTTCACTAAACTCTTGCAAACTTACAATCACTTGCTTTAAGGTTTAAGCAAGAACCAACCAACCATTCACTTGAGCTTCCTTGTCAAAGCTTCAATCAATCCTTTCTCTGAAGTTTTGATCCGTGTACTTCAGTAAACACTAGCTTGTGAGCAACAGAGTTGAGTGCGTGATGAGCTTCTGAAATTCAGTCTGTAAATGTTGAAGATGATTTGATCTCTAAAGCTTTTCTTCTGTTGAGCTTGGTGTAAGTATGTATATGAGCAAAAGTTGAGTTAAATTCGTTGTCTGTATCTTGTATATATACCAAACATGTGTAACGATCATATTTTCTTCCAACGGATGTATTCTACTGTACTTGATTAGACTTCAGTCCCAAATATGGTAAGTTACCGTTCAGAAAGTTATTTTAAGATGTCCTTCCGATTTTCTTAACTTTTTGGATAATTAGCTGTGTAACTCTCCGAAGAATATCTGTAACTCACCGAAAGATCACTTAAACTTTTCTGCCATGTAGGATTACAGAATATATACTACGAGTTATCATTCAATCGGATACTTATAACTGTAACTTATCGGATAGTTGGCTACAGTAATCCTCCGTTAACTTTTCGATTGCTTTAATTCAGCACGTGTATAAAAGACTGACTTAAGTTTCGGATGGTTATCCGTGTAACTCATCAAAACGCTTTAGGATTTTGGATAATTATCTTTCTAACTCTCTGAAAACTTATTTGAGCTTCTCTCTGGAATTCTGCACGTGGGAAATTCAATGACTTAAGTTTTGGATAGTTAAACTGTAACTCACCGAAACTCTCTTGAATGTTCGGATAGTTATCTTTCTAACTCTCCAAAATCTTATATAAACTTCTGTCTGAAATTCTACATGTGGGAAATTCAGTGACTTAAGTTTCGGATAGTTAAATTGTAACTCATCAAAACTCTTTTTGAGATTTCAGATAGTTATCTAACTTTCCGATTTTTCCTTTAAGCTTTTGACTGCTGGCTTCTCCATTCTGCACGTGCGTAATAGGATGACTTAAGTTCCGAAAAGTTATACTTGTAACTCACCGAAAAACTCGAATAGTTATCTAACTCTCCGAAAAGAAAACTCGGATAGTTATCTAACTCTCTGATAAGTCCTTTAATCTTCCATTCTGTATTTCTGATCTTTTTGATATACTGACTAAACCTAATAAATACAATTCAAAACCTTACATTGATTTTTGCATTATCAAAATCTAGAGGTTATTTTAGCTTGGACACTCATGTGTACTATCACTATTCCTAAATATCTTTGGTTTGATGTCATCCTCACTGCCACCTATCTCATTAATCAGATTCCTTCCACTCTTCTAGGGGAGCAATTCCCCTTCATCAGCTCTATCTAAATAAGGAATTGTTTTCTATCCCTCCTAAGGTATTTGGTTGTGTTGCTTTTGTTCAGGATCTCTCTCCTTCTCTTGATAAACTCTCTCCTCGAGCTTTTAAATGTGTTTTTGTTGGTTATTCTCGAACTTAGAAGGGATATCGATTGTATCATCCTTCTAGAAAGAAGTATTATATTACCATGGATGTCACCTTCTTTGAGTCTCACCATTTCTTTGATGGCTCCACCCCTTCTGAGTCGTCATCTTTTCATTTGGAACCTCTCCTTGTTATTCCTACTTCTACTATGTTACAAGAATCTGATCAGGGACAGTCACATGCTCACTGACCTCTACGAGTTTACAGTCACAGACCACGTTTGTCTCCACCTGCTGCTGCTGCTACCCCTGCCCCTTACGCACCTGAATGTGACGATTCCATCTTCGATGATGATGGTCTTTTACCTATTGCCCTTCGCAAAGGCATAAGATCTTGTACCTTACATCTTATATCTCATTTTGTCTCTTATAAAAACCTTAACCTTGTTTTTCGTGACTTTGCACTTACCATTTCCTCTAAGTCTATACCTAGGAATGCATCTAAAGCTATGTAGGTACCTCACTGGAAGAAAGCCATGGATGAGGAGATGGATGCTCTGCTCTCTCGTGACACTTGGGAGATGATTCTCTGTCCTAAACGGGCCAATGTAGTGTCTTGTCGGTGGGTTTTTACCATCAAATGGAAGGTTGATGGCACCATTGAGCGATACAAGGCTCGCTTGGTTGCTCATGGTTTCTCTTAGGAGTATGGAGTGGATTATGCTGAAACCTTTTCGCCTGTTGCTCGGTTGGATTTTATTCGGGTTCTTCTTTCCATGACTGTCAATCAGTCATAAACTCTTACTTAGCTTGATGTTAAGAATGCTTTTCTCTATGGTGATTTGGAAGAATAGGTATTTATGGAACAACCTCCTGACTATGTTGTTCTAGGGGAGCCTACAGTGTGTTCTCTTCACAAAGCTATTTATGGTCTCAAACAAAGTCCTAAAGTTTGGTTTTAGAAGTTTAGTAGGGTGATGTGGACTAGAGGTTTCGCCAACTGTCATGTAGATCATTCTCTCTTCATCAAACATACCTCTAGTGGCATTATTATTCTTGCAGTTTATGTTTATGATATGCTCCTAACTAGGAGTGATCAAGCTGGCATTGAAGATACCAAACGTTTCCAACGATAGTACTTCGCAACCAAAGATATGGGCACTCTTAGGTACTTCCTAGGCATTGAATTTGCCTACTCTAAGGGACAACTCTCTTTGTCTCAAAGGAAGTATGCACTTGACCTCCTGAAAGAAATAGGGTTTGAGGGGTGTTGTTTAGAATGAAAAAGTGTATAATATTAACTGTTAAATGATGGTTAATTGCATAATATTTAGCTTATCATATGAGAATTAAGCTATTATGTTATAATTGCATTGTTATATGATTTAATGAAAGAATCTACTTAATTTCGGGGAATTAATGTTAATTTAGTACATTTCTAAATTGTTAGTAAATTGTAGGCTGTGAAATTCTTAAGTATCCGAATTTTTTGTTATTTCAGACAGTTATGTTTAACGTACCGAACAGTTATACTTAATGTACCGAAGAGTTATGTTTAAATTATTGAACACTTATGTTTTAAAAGAATATTTTATTATTTCCTGAAGTACACGTGTCGAAACCATAATGCATGACTTAAGTGGACTTTCAATGAGTTATCTCTAAGTATCCTAAATTGCAGCTGGGCATCAGATAATTATATGTATAACTCTCCGAAATCTCATTTCATTATAAAATAGCTGTGGACACGTGTCATGTTCTGGAAGAATGACTTAAGTAGATTTTCGGTGAGTTATCTCTAACTATCTGAAATGCATCTAGGCATCGGATAGTTAGACTTGTAACTCTCTAAAATATTTCTTTATTATAAAACTACTGATGACATGTGTCGTGATTTGGAAAATTGACTAAGTTATATATCAGTGAGTTATCTGTAACTATTCGAAATGCATCTGAGCATCAGATAGTTAAGTTTGTAACTATCCGAAATGCATCTGAGCATCAGATAGTTAAGTCTGTAACTATTCGTAATGCATCTAGGCATCGGATAGTTAAGTTTGTAAGTATCCGAAATACATCTGGGCATCAGATAGTTAAGTTTGTAAGTATCCGAAATGCACCTGAGCATCAGATAGTTAAATTTATGTACGTGTTTTATAGTTAAATCAACGAAGCAAGTTCGTTGAGTTATCTGTAACTCCACGGATCATTTATTTTCTAATATGTCACTGTAGCGGTTGTAGAAACAGGACAGTTGAAAGAAAAAAACCACGATCGCACGTATCACGTAGGAATTCACTCGTCGAAGGGAGAAGAAATCATCGTCGTTGATATGAATGAAGGAAATCCAACCGACCATTCAAGTAGACGCAGTTACCACTGAAGAAATATAAAAGAAAAGAAGAAAAAGAAGTAAAGGGTGTGTGATTGATGGGTGTGGCCAGTGTGTGCAAAGGAAGATCACCGTCGGTAATTCTCTGAAGTACCACACCAACCATCATCACCACCATCATAATCACCAACCATCGGAGGTCTGTGAGGATACTTTCCTGATGTCGGGTCAATTCCGAGCCAAACACAGTGCCTGACAACTACTATGAGGAGTGATCACAGGAAGGGAAGGGAAGCTATTTTCACCAAGCGTCGACTCATATCTCAGGAGATCGTAAAGCTTCTAGCATTGGCTTCGGGTTGATGCCTGTATGTTGAAGAGATCATTTTGCAATTATGAACTTGCAATTCTATAAAGAGAGGAGACAGAATTGTAAGTGGTTTAATTTTCAGTAGTGTAATCGCGTCACATGTAGTGACGGAAGTATTTACTGTTGAGTGAGATTACTTTACATTTCACCTTTCGCCCATTTTCATGCTCATATCAAAACAAAAATACCAAAAACAACCTATCTGTGTTTATATTTTGTATTTTAGTGTTGTATTGTTTGTTTTGTATCGTAATTAATGTTATATTTGTCATTGTTGTGATTGTTTTATATTTGTTTTAGTTTTATAATTTACTGAAATTGGTTTGTTCAAAAGACTTAAAGATTTTAATGATTATTGTTTGAATTATCTGAATGTTAGTATTGCCTAATGATAAATCCAGTGTTTACTAACATTAAAGAGCTTAATTGATATTATTTATAATTTGTGGAACCGCCCAATGGTTGGCCAAATTTCTCTGTAAATAGCAATACTAAATAGGAAAGGCAGACTCGTGGAATTAACTTAAGTCCACGAGGTTAGTTTGTTGAGTTAGCCATAACTCAACGAACTTAGTCCGTTGAGTTAACTATAACTCAACGGAGAGCTTATTGAATATATAAATTTGATTGTTAAAAACGGAATAGTTCGCAATTCTTAAACAATTTTCTGTGAGATCGATTTGTACTTGCACACTAATACAATAGACACTATGTACTTGTAGTTAAAATACAAATTGGAATTAATATCTAATTTATGTGAAAGTTTGTTTGTTTACTTCTAAAAAGGAATAGACATAAAGATAAATTAACTAAGTAAAAACAGAAGTTAACAAATCCAAGTTTTTCTGTTGTGTTGTTGGGTAACCAATCAAGTTTTTCTGGTGTCGTGTTGGAGATCCAAACAAGTTTTCTACCGTTGTTGTTGGGGAATTCATATAAGCAACTGCTAGAGCTGTTTTGTTTTAATAGCTAGAGTGTTGTGTGTTTTTTTCTGTAATTGAGAATATGGCATATGCTCAAAGATTTTTGAAACTTGTAGTTAGCATATTTGAATTCTGTAATTTTGAAGGTCATGACATTTCTGACTGTTTGAAACTGAGACGTTTGCAGATGGTTAGATCCCATGAACAACAAATGAATTATCCTCAATATAATAGAGTCGAGTATGAGAATCCTATAGTTTACCCAACTGATGGTCAGCATAGAATGTGTAATATGTTGAGAGATAGAAGTTTGGGATATGTATGACAGACTGGAGCGCAGTATAGAGCAAAACTTGGACAAACTAGAATACTTTATGTGTCAGCAACAAGAAATCAACCAATTAAACTATAAGGAATCATATTCAGAACTTAAAATAGATATAATTTACGAAACTGAAAAAATGATAATGAAAATTGATCAAAAATTGAATGTAATGAAATTATATGATCTGAAAATAAAACTAAAAGCATTGGATGAATATATAATGAAAATATAAGTTATGCAACATGATAATGAAAATTATAATGTTATAGATCTGCATAATTTGCAAAATACACAGCCAAAAGAAAATACTAATGCAAGAGAATTTAAAGAATGCACTTTAAAACTAAAAACAATTGAAGATCATAATCACGAAAATGATATACAAAAACATCACGAGAGTAACGAAAATCTGGAAGATGTATGTGTAACATTAAGATCTGGAACTGATATATCATAAAGAACTTAAAATGAAAATAATATGAAGGTGGATAAGAGTAAAAATCAAAATGATAATGAAAATGTAATAGCTGAAAATCTAGAAATCACTAAAGAACAATCTGAATCTGTTAATGAGGTTAAAAATGATCAAACAAATCAACTGAAATAAAAAGAATCTTTTAAATCACATTCTTTAGCACCTTATCCTAAAAGATTACAACAAACAATACTTGAAAAACAAGAAAAAATTAGAGAAATTTTTGAAAAAGTACAAGTTAACATTCCTTTGTTAGATCTATTGCAGAAAATGTCACCTTGTGTTAAATTTCTGAAGGATTGGTGTACTAAGAAAAGAGAGCAAAAAGTTCTTAGAAATGTCTTTTTAGCTGAGCAAAGTAGTTCCCTATTTCTACTACAAATTCCTAAAAAGTTATTTGATCCTAGAATTCTTGTTATATATCATGCACCATAGGAAATAACATTCTAGAAAGAACCTTAATAGACTTAGGTGCAGGTATAAATGTTATGCCAAGTGATATATTTGCATCCTTAGGATTAGAAGGCTTAACTCCTACTAGTACGGTTATTCAATCAGCTGATAGAAGTATAAAATATCCTAGAGGAAAAATAGAGGATGACTTAATTAAAATAAAAAACTTTATATATCTTATTGATATTGTAATTTTGGATTCTCAACAAATTAAGCATAAAAATAGTGATACATCTTTAATTTTGGGAATACCATTTTTAGCAACATCAGGAGATATTATAAATTGTAAAATTGAAGTAATGAAGTTAGCATATGGTAATGAGGATACTCAATTAAATATTTTCAAACCAGAAAGGTTTGAAGAGATAGAAATGTCCTTACATACCATAGACTTTTTAGAAGATGAAGTAGATATGTTAGATGATGTGATTCAAAAAGAATTAAATAGGCAAATCAATCCTAAAACTTTAGAGGAAAGTGAAAGCATAAATATAGAAGAAGATCTGGAAGAAATTAATTTAGAAAATGATGATGTTCAATTAGGATCTCTAGCTTCTAATGAGTAACATTTAAAATTAAAACATTTACCTCCTGAATTAACTTATATATTTCTGGAAGAGAAACGAACATGTCTAATCATTATTGCTTCAGATTTAAAAGAGGATCAAATAGCTAAATTAAAAGATGTAGTAAAAAATTATAAAGAAGTAATAGGATGGACTATAACTGATATAAAAGGGTTAAGTTCAACTTTATGCTGTCACCACATATATTTAGAAGAGAATGCTAAACCTGTTAGAATTCCTGAGAGGAGATTAAATCCAAACTTTAAAGTAGTCAGTAAGGAAATAGTGAAATGGTTAGATAATGACATAATTTATCCGATTTCTGATAGCTCATGGGTTAGCCCAATACATGTAGTTCCCAAGAAATCAGGATTAACAGTTATTAGGAATGAAAGTCAAGACTTGATACCTTCTAGAATTCAATTAGGTTGGAGAGTATGTATAGACTATAGAAAGCTGAATGCTGTGACTAGGAAAGATCATTTTCCCTTACCTTTTATATATCAAATACTGAAAAGATTAGCAGGAAAAAAATATTTTTGTTTCCTAGACGGGTATTTAGGTTATAATCAAATTCCAGTAGCATTAGAGGATCAAGAGAAAACAATTTTCACCTGTCCTAATGGAACTTATGCTTTTAAGAGGATGCCATTCAGATTATGCAATGCACTAGTTACCTTTCAAAGGTGTATGCAAGACATATTTACTGGAATGACTGAAGATTTCTTAGAAATATTTATGGATGATTTTACTGTATATGGCAACTCATATGAAGTTTGTTTAAAAAATTTAGACTAAATATTAAAACGCTATGGAAAAAAATCTAGTTTTAAATTGGGAAAAATGTCATTTCATGGTTAAATAAGGAATAGTCTTAGGGCATGTTTTTAAGAACGGGTTAGAAGTAGATAAAGCTAAAATAGAAGTAATTTCTAATCTACCAAAACCTAAATTAGTAAAAGATATTAGATCATTTCTAGGAAATGCTGGTTTTTATAGAAGATTTATTAAAGACTTTAGTAAGATAGCTAGACCTTTAACTAATCTATTAAAAGATGTCCCATTTAACTTTGATAAAAATTGCAAGGAAGTATTTTTCAGACTTAAAACTAGCTTAATTTCAACTCCTATAATTCAAGCACCTGATTGGAGCCATCCATTTGAATTAATGTGTGATGCATCTGATTTTGCTGTAGGAGCAGTGTTAGGACAGAAGATAGAAAAATCTCCTAGAGTGATTCATTATGCAAGCAAAACCTTAAATGATGCTCAAGTTAATTACACAACTACTGAATAAGAACTATTAGCTGTTGTGTTTGCCTTGGAAAAGTTTAGATCATATCTAATTGGAGCTAAAGTAATAGTATGCACGGATCATGCCGCTTTAAAACACCTAATAGCAAAAAAAGAGACTAAGCCTAGATTGATTCGATGGATATTATTATTACAAGAATTTGATCTAGAAATTAAAGATAGAAAATGTTGTGAGAATGTAGTAGTAGATCATTTATCAAGATTACAAATAGAAAAATCAAATATTGAAATTAAGGATAATTTTCCTAAGGAACAATTAATGAACATCAACACAATACATTGGTATGTAGACATAGTTAATTACTTAGTTACTGGTTTAACACCTAAGGATTGGAATAGACACGATAAGAAATTGTTTTTCTCAAGAGTAAAATATTACTATTGGAAATACCCATACTTATTTAAGAAATGTCCTGATCTGGTTTTAAGGAGGTGTGTTCCAGAAACTGAATATCAAAGCATATTGTCTTTCTGTCATGACCAAGCTTGTGGAGGGCATTTTGGTTCAGGGAAAACTATTGCAAAAATTCTACAATGTTGATTTTATTGGCCAACACTATTCAAAGATGCTCATAAATATTGTTTAAGTTGTTTAAGATGTCAACAAATAGGAAGAATATTAAAGAGGAATATGATGTCTCTTAATCCTATTGTTGAGGTTGAAATCTTTGATGTGTTGGGAATAGATTTTATGGGACTATTTCCTATGTCTAATCAATTTAATTACATATTGTTGGGGGTGAATTATGCATCTAAATGGATAGAAGTTATTCTTACAAAAACTAATGACAACAAAGTGGTAATACAATTTATAAGAACCAATATATTTACCAGATTTGGAATACCTAAAGCTATTATCAGTGATAGAGGAACTCATTTCTCTAATAGAAGTTTTGAAGCCTTAATGAAGAAATATGGAGTAAACCACAAAATTGCAACATCATATCATCTGCAAATAAGTAGACAAGTATAAAGTGCTAACAAACAAATTAAGTTAATCTTAGAAAAAGTAGTAAATCCTACTAGAACAGATTAGGCTAATAGATTGATAGATGCATTTTAGGCTTATAGAACTGCTTATAAGACAAACTTAGGTATGTCACATTTTAGGCTAGTATATGAAAAAATGTCATTTACTAGTTGAAATAGAATATAAAGCTTATTAGGCATTAAAAACTCTGAACACTAATTTAAATCAAGCTGTTGAAAATAGGAAAATGCAATTAATTGAATTAGAAGAATTTAGAAATAAAACTTATTCGAATACAGTAAGAGAAAAAGAGAAAATGAAATTCTGGTATGATAGGAAAATTATTCAAAAAACTTTAAAATAGGACAAGAATTATATCTTTACATGGCTAGACTTCATAACCATCTAGGAAAATTAAGATCTAGATGGGTAGGATCTTACATAGTTCGAAATATTTATCCCTATGGAGTTATTGAGATTGAAAATTCTAAAAATCAGAATATATTTAAAGTAAATGGACAAAGACTTAGGCCTATTCTGAAAATACCAAAAAGCTCCTTTGGAATTATAGAAGAAGTCAGAGTAGAGTACTACTCGAGCTTTACTTAGTAAGAAATCAGTTTTTATTTTATTTTCATAAAAAAAAGAAAAACTTCGTAGTAATTTTAAAAAATATTTTATAAAATATAAAAAATTGTTGTGGTTCAATCGATTGGATCCATCGATATGATCAGAACATAAAAATTTATATTAATTTTTAGTAAAAAAAAAAAAAACTTTTGGTTTTACCGAAACTTAGTATCGATTCAACCGAAGAAAAAAGTCGGTCTGACTTAAACATAGTATCGGTTAAACTGGTAAAAACCAAAAAAGAAAAAAAAAAAACTATTATCTTAAGTATTTTTTTTTATATATATCTGTCTATACGGGAGGTCCATTGAGTTACGCTTAACTCAACGAACTTACTCCGTTGTGTCTTAAGACGAGCTGACTCCGTTGAGTTAACTGTAAATCAACGGAGTACTGTAGTTAAATCCATGGACTTAGTTCGTGGATTTGTCCGTGATTCCACGGATGAGAGAGCGAGAGTTGGTTCGGGAAATGACCTGATTACCTACCTAAACTTAGGGCTTATTTAGACTAAAACATAGGGTTTTGGGGGCATTATCCGATAGATCAGTTAGAACTTAGAATAGAAAGATCAGAGCGATTTCGTGCCATTGTGTAATTCCACGATGTGGAAGATGACGCCCGAGTTCTGGGAAGATGTTGACACATCACAATTTCTGAAAGAGTTAGAGGAATGGCACACGCGACAGAAAATTTGGAATACGACAAGAGAAAAAGAGGTACAGAAGGTAGAATTCGAACTTTTCAACTTGAGAAGATTTTTAGTAAATTTGGGTATACAAATACCCCAGATAGTGGAAACAAGAATCAGAGTAGCAACAAAAATTGCTGTAAGTAAAGAGAGAAAAATCAGGCCAAACAACGAAGTAGCCCTAGAGCTAATTAAGCGCAAGGCAAGATTATGATTCAAAAAGTGCATTGCTGGTCGTGTAAGGAGTGCAATAAGGCGGTAGCAACAAGTAGAGGAAGAACAAGAAGAGACGACTGTTGAAAGACCTGTTTCTAAAGAACAGCAGCCAAGACCTTCAGTTCCACCATTCAGGCCATTGGCACGAGCAATAATGTTGGGGCCTTCAATTGAAGAGGAATTAAGAGAATTCCAAGGACTGGTTCAAGTTGGGAAAAACCAAGGAGAACTAGAAGATGTTGTAGTAGCTAAAGTACACCTGGTATTTGATGTACTTTGCAAGAAGAGGGCTGTAGAAAAATTGAGAAATTAGGGGAATTAGAAGGAGAAGCAGCTGAGTCGACTTCATCCGTTAACAAATATTTACTGAATGGAAAGCTTTAGACTGGTATGTAATTAATCTTCTGCTATTCTACTATTTTATTTATGAGCACTAAACGATTAGTAAGAACACCTACCCAAGAATATTCAACACAGAGGCGTACTGAAACATTTTCTGAACTAGACTTTAACGAAATCTTTTGGAATGTAGCTAACCTTTCTTTAAAAGATAACGTAGAGATGACTGCTCTAGTAGAAAAACCATTAGGAGAAATTCTGTATCCTGAATTAGTTGATGAACCTTTATATATTCGATTGCCAAACTTTGAGGGAGAGGTTTGAACTAAAATCTAATTATATTAGTCAATTGCCACATTTTCATGGATTAGAAAGAGAGGATGCTTATTATTTCCTTAGAGAATTTAACAAAGTTTGTCAAATGATAAAAATGATGAACATGAGTATAGATGCTATTAAACTTAGATATATCCCTTTTGCTTTAAAAGACACAGTTAAGAGATGGTTATATACTCTATCGCCTGATTCAATTTTTGCATGGACTAAATTTTGCTCTGTTCTTCTGGAAAAATATTATCCAACACATCATACGATTAAAAAGAAAAAAGAAATATTAATGTGTAGCCAAAAATAGAGTGAATCATTCTGGAAATATTTTGAAAGATTTACTGATTCAATGTCCACATCATGCAATGAGTAAAACACAATTAATAGGTATAATTTATAAAGGCATAAATGTTTCAATGAAATCTTTATTAGAATCTACTTGTCAAAATAGATTTCTATAACTATGTAGTGAAGAAGCATGAGCATATTTAGAAAACTTTGCAAAAAGAACTGCACAGTGGGAAAACTCGGCTGAAGTTATTGCAGATAAAAGAATATTGTCAAGAGGGATGCATGAAATAGATTCAAGTACTATGCTTGAAGTGAAATTAATTGAATTAACAAAGAAAATATAAGAGTTATCATTAAATCAAAACCTAGCAGAAAAGAATGCAAACATTAATGATCTAAATATTATTTATGCTAGAAACCAGAAAGATAACTTTGGAAATTCTTATAATCCTAATTGGAGAATTCACCCGAATTTATCTTGGAGAAACAACAATTTCTAGGGAGGAGAAAATATAAATGAGAAGAATATAGGTTATGAAGCATTACTTGAACAAGTTTCTAGAATAGAGAAATTAAAAAAGATAATCCAACAATTAAACAATCGTCTAGATTTTGTATTTGGAAATGCTGCAATTTAAAATCAAAATAGAAACATACCACTTAGACAGAAGGAATTAATCGAAGTTAAGACCCACTAGAGGATTGTCAATACAAGTAATACCTAACCCTGTCAATAGAACTGCTAATGAAATTGATACCTCTTTTGGGAGGATAGTTGAATGAAGCAGTATAATTGAAGTAACTATATATATATATATAAGTTTATTTATAGTTAATAGTATCGTAGAGTTAGTCCTTAACTCAATGATACCCTTAGTTCGTTGAGTTATGCCCTAACTCTACGAGGGTGTGTAGTAGTTATGTTAATTTTTGTCTCTACTAAAATTTTTGTTTGTGTTATACAAAATCAACAATTGGAATTGATGTAATCACTGTTGGATGCACTAAGGGAAGTACTAAGTAACTTGTCAGTTAAAGATCTGTGCAGATTGTGTTGTGTATTAAAGAAAATTAAAGACTGTGTTAGAGAAAAATATTTTTAGGGACTGCAAGCTGCAAAAATGACTAAGATTAGAGATGGATTCATATGGAAATCATTTAATCGTAGTTCAATTAGCCATGAATATCTGAATATGAAAGAAACTACTGGAATTCCACCCAATACATTAGAAGGAATAGATCATATTATGGGGATAGATGAATGATTAATTATATATAGGACCAAACTAAGGTATGCAATTCTATTACCTGATATTTTGATCAGAAATCCTATCACAAGAGAAGAATGGAATATAGGAAGACCTGATAGATATGAAGTACCAATTGAAAATTGTGAGTCGGCTTTAATATTTTCTGATAAAAATTCGACCATTCTTGAAAAATTATATTATTGGAGACCTACAGGAAATTGGGATGAAGATTTATGCTTGAGTGTGTATAATTTTTTAAATAGATCTTGGACTGAAAACACTATGATATATCTAGGACAGAAATCATTAATTAACAACATGCATGTCATACTTGATGGATATATATATCTAGTCACATATATATTAGTTGCATTTAGATCTGATTTATACATAGTAAGCATAAATAGTTATGACGAATATATAGAAATTTTGCCTATACCGAGAAAAATAGTTAAACCACCATCTACAGAATTTGATAAAATTCAAATAGGGATGTGGTATAATGAATATGATGATTCTACTTTATGTCTGATAAGATGGTGGGAAGAATTGATGAAATTTCAAATATGGATTATGAAAGACATAAATGAATGGAAGTGGGAAGAGGAATATATTGAAATAGATGTAGAAATAGAAACTGCTACATTATCTTGGAACCGAAAAGGATCCTTTTCTGCATTTCATTTCATTAATGGTAATACACTTGTATTTAGCATTGATAATATATTATAGGTTTACAAATTAAGAAGGAACATGAACTGCATTAAAACAGAATTAATAGAAAGAAGAATTATGCCTAAAAAGTTTATTTAGACTGACTAGTTTATTTTATTTATTTCTACTTTTCAATCATGTTCTTAAGTTGTGATTTTATGCTTTTAATGTTGTGTGTTTTCTGCATTTACTTTTAGAAAAATTTTAGTTTTAGTTTATTTTATAAAAATAAAAAAAACAAAAACAAAATATCAATCCAGTTTTCTAGTATCTGTTCTGGGAAACCAACTGGCTTGCTTGTGAGCCACCAAAGGCATAGGAGCCTGGGTTCCACACAAGACAATGATTTATAAATATCTGTTAAATGTTATTTTATTATATATTCTATTTTTATCTATGAATGAAAAGTTTTTTAGAATAAAAAATTAGAATATGTAGAAGGAGATACAAATGAAACAAGGTATGTAACTGATTACTTATCTTGAATTTAGATTTAAACCCATTCATTAAGTTAGGTTCTAAATCAACGAAACTGTATTCATGCCTACTACAATTACTGTATTTATTGTCAAATCTTTTACATTGAGGACAATGCAAAATGTAGGTATGGGGGGGAGGTAATTAAAGTAACAGCCATGTAAGTTTGTTAATTAAAGGAATTAAAATGGTATTGAAAAGTTTGTGGAAATTGAAATTTTTTTTTATGAACTTGCTGTAACTATTTGATAGTTGAGACTGTAAAATTTTTATAAATTGTAACTACTTGAATGTTATATTTAGAAGGCTATATAAGATGCTATAGAATTTACTATTTATGCAAATCTAGATATAGTATCTTATGTTTTTTTTCTGAATTTCATGAGTTTAACAGTTTCACGATTTTAAAATGAAATCAGAATATTTAATGAAAAATCAATAAATTATCTGAAGTCCTGAAAGAGTTTGAGATGTGAATTCTAGATTAAATGAAATACATATGATTAAAGATACATTTAATTTGACTGATTAAACTTGTAGAATGATTTATGTGTAGATCTTATTAAACTACAGAAAAAGTATAAGCTTATTGTTATGGATTCATATTTTCAGTAAATGATAGAAGTAGGATTATATGAGATTGGTGTTTTATTGTATCTGTATTAATTAAATACGTACATATATAGTATGTGATTAATGTTTTTTGTTTTAAAAAAAAAGAAGAAAAAACTTTGAGAGTTTATTGACTTCTTTGATCATGAGTCTTTGTACTTGAGTAGATAGGTATGTAAGGATTGTTGACCTGAAAAATGACTCTTGAAATCTGGTTACCTAAGATCCTGATCAGATCTGGGATTGTTGACTGAAAGCTCGTTACATAGGTACATTAGAAAGCTCTTGTATGATTCAAGCTTGTCAAATTAACTTTTAAAGTACAAAAATACATATACTATTCTAAAAAGATACAAGTGTTTTGTGAAATACAAATATCTTATGAATCGAGTATATTTTCTGTTATCTAGAATTGCTGAAATATGAATCTAGAATTAACTTTTGAAGTTGTTTTATGGAGATACAATTCTTTATTCTACTTGTCTTAATCAGATTGAATTGGATTGTACTTTAATTCGTATGTTGAAATTTCTTCTAGAAATCTTATTGGAAAATTTAGGATGACAGATGATGAAAAGAAGAACAAACGATAATATAATTAACACTTATGTGATGATGATATACTTTATATGTAATTTGCATATATTCTAAGTATATTTGCAGGTTGAAGAGGAGAAAATAATGTTAAAACAGATTACTGAAACATACAGAATATCTATATAATAATATAAGTTCTTATGTTGAATAGAAGAAAAAAGGAAGAGTTAATTCTAGCACTTTTAGAAAGACCCATTAATTAGATCTTAGTTTGCTAAGGGACTAGCAAAATTTAGGTATGGGGGGAGTGTTTAGAATGAAAAAGTGTATAATATTAACTGTTAAATGATGGTTAATTGCATAATATTTAGTTTATCATATGAGAATTAAGCTATTATGTTATAATTGCACTATTATATGCTTTAACGAAAGAATCTGCTTAATTTCAGGGAATTAATATTAATTTAGTACATTTTTGAATTGTCATTAAATTGTCGACTGTGAAATTCTTAAGTATCCGAATTTTCTGTTATTTTGGATAGTTATGTTTAACATACCGAACATGTACCGGATAGTTATGTTTAAATTACTGAACACTTATGTTTTAAAAGAATATTTTATTATTTCCTGAAGTACATGTGTCGAAATCATAATCATGACTTAAGTGGACTTTTGGTGAGTTATCTCTAAGTATCCGAAATTGCAGTTGGGCATCGATAGTTATGTGTAACTCTCCGAAATCTCCTTTTATTATAAAATAGCTGTGGAATAAAATAGCTGTGGACACATCATGTTCTAGAAGAATGACTTAAGTGGATTTTTGGTAAGTTATCTCTAACTATCTGAAATGTATCTCGGCATCGGATAGTTAGACTTGTAATTCTCTGAAATATTTCTTTATTATGAAACTATTGATGACACGTGTCGTGATCTGGAAGATTGACTTAAGTTATATATCGGTGAGTTATCTGTAACTATCTGAAATACATCTGAGCATCGGATAGTTAAGTTTGTAAATATCTGAAATGCATCTAGGCATTAGATAGTTAAGTTTGTAAGTATCTGAAATGCATGTTTGCATCGGATAGTTAAGTTTGTAAGTATCTGAAATGCACCTAAGCATCGGATAGTTAAATTTATGCACGTGTTTTATAGTTAAATCAACGAAGCAAATCTGTTGAGTTATCTGTAACTACACAGACCATTTATTTTCTAATATGTCACTGTAGCGGTTGTAGAAACAAGATAGTTGGAAGAAAAAAACTATGATCGCACGTATCACGTAGGAATTCATTCGTTGAAGGGAGAAGAAATCATCGTCGTTGATATGAATGAAGAAAATCTAACCGACCATTCAAGTAGAAGTAGTTACCACTGAATAAATATAAAAGAAAAGAAGAAAAAGAAGTAAAGGGTGTGTGATCGATGGGTGTGGCTAGTGTGTGCAGAGGAGGATCACTGTCGGCAATTCTCTAAAGTACCACACCAACCATCATCACTACCACCATAATCACCAACCATCGGAGGTTTGTGAGGATACTCTCCTGATGTCGGGTCGATTTTGAGCCAAACACAGTGCTTGACAATCACTGTAAGGAGTGATCGCGTCGCGGGAAGGAAAACTATTTTCACCAAGCGTCGACTCATATCTCAGGAGATCGTAAAGCTTCTAGCATTGGCTTTAGGTTGATGCCTGTATGCTGAAGTGGAGATCATTTTGCAATTCTGGACTCGAGATTCTATAAGGAGAGGAGACATAATTGTAAGTGGTTTAATTTTCAATGGTGTAATTGCGTCGCATGTAGTGACGGAAGTATTTACTGTCGACTGAGATTACTTTACATTTCACATTTCGCCTATTTCTATGCTCATATCAAAACAAAAATACCAAAAACAACTTATCTGTGTTTATATTTTGTATTTGAGTGTTGTATTGTTTGTTTTGTATCGTGATTAATGTTATATTTGTCAGTGTTGTGATTGTTTTATGTTTGTTTTAGTTTTACAGTTTATTGAAATTGGTTCGTTCAAAAGACTTAAAGATTTTAATGGTTATTGTTTGAATTATCTGAATGTTAGTATTGCCTAATGATAAATCCAGTGTTTACTAACATTAAAGAGCTTAATTGATGTTATTTACAATTTGTGGAACCGCCTAATGGTTAGCCGAATTCTTCTGTAAATAGTAGTATTAAATAGGAAAGACAGACTTGTGGAGTTAACTTAAGTCTATGAGGTTAGTCCGTTGAGTTAGCCATAACTCAACGAACTTAGTCCGTTGAGTTAACTGTAACTCAACAGAGAGCTTATTGAATATATAAATTTGATTGTTAAAAACGGAACAGTTCGCAATTCTTAAGCAATTCCTTATGGGATCGACCTATACTTGCACACTAATACAATAGACACTGTGCACTTGCAGTTAAAATACAAATTGGAATTAATATCTAATTTGTGTGAAAGGTTGCTTGTTTACTTCTAAAAAAGAATAGGCATAAAGATAAATTAACTAAGTAAAAACAGAAGTTAACAAATCCAAGTTTTTCTGACACGTTGCTGGGTAACCAATCAAGTTTTTCTAGTGCCGTGCTGGAGATTTAAACAGGTGTAAACCTAAGAGCACCCCAATTGAGTTCAATCATGCCTTGTGGGATGACACAACTCCATTATATGGGCAACCAGAACAGTACAGGAGACTTGTTGGGAAGCTTATATATCTAACTGTCACTAGATTAGATATATCATATGTTGTCCACCTTCTAAGCCAATTTATGCATGCTCCTCGTGATGTTCATTGGAAAGGGGTCATTAGGGTACTTTCTTATATCAAAGGAAAACCTGGACGTAGACTACTTTATAAAAAACATGGATATCTACAGATTCAAGGTTTTTTTGATTTAAAATATGCTAGTGATAAGCATGACAGAAAATCAACATCAAGCTATCTATCCTTCATTGGAGGGAACCTGGTTACTTGGCGTAGTAAAAAACAAAATGTAATCTCCAAGTCAAGTGCAAAAGTTGAGTACCGTGCTATGTCTAATGCCACCTCTGAACTCATTTGGTTGAAGGCATTGGCTCAAGAACTACAAATTGAGTCAAATGGACCTATCTCGCTTTACTGTGATAATCAAGATGTCATTCATATTGCCAACAATCCCACTTTTCATGAGAGAACAAAGCATGTAGAGGTTAATTGTCATTTCATTAGGGACAATGTTCAAAAGTAGGTCATCACTACACCGTTCATTCACTCTAAAAATCAGCTAGCGGATGTCCTAACAAAAGCTCTTAGCAATAGGACTTTAGAACAATTTTGTAACAAGCTGAACCTTACTGATATTTATGCCGCTCAGCTTAAGGGGGAGTGTTAGAAGTTATGTTATATTATGTTATATGGATCTTTAAAGATCCATTTAATGCTGTACATATATCTACCTCCTAACCTAATAATATAAGATTCTATTCCCACACTCTCGATCTCTTTTCCAACTTATTCACTGTTAGCATATGTGAATTCTATAATTTAGAAGTGTATGATATTAATTAATTATTTAAAGTTGAGATGGTTGTAGATAGCTAAATCAAATGAGCAATAGATGAATTATATCTAATATAGGATTGAATATGAAACACTTAGAATTTACCAAAGTAACAATCACTTCATGATGAGCAATATGTCTAGAAAAAAAGAAATTTGAGATTGGTATGATAAACTTGAATGTAGTTTAGAATAAAACCTAGACAAATTGGAAGAATATATGTATTATCAGTAAGAAGTCAACTAAGTCAATTATTAGGAAAATTATTTAGAACCTAAAATAGATATTGAGAAAATAATAAGGAAAATTATTCAAAAACTAAATGAAAATAGATTAGATGATTTGGAAAGAAAGTTAAATACACTTGATGAATGGACAATTAAATTAGAAGTCATGCAAGATCAACAAGCTAATATAAAGGAACAATTAGAATTTGAAAATGTGCATCAAGTACAAAATATAAAATAAGTGAAAGTACAAAAGAAGTACAAAATATAAAATAAGTGAAAGTACAAAAGAAGTAGGAATTGAGAAAATTAATCCACTTGCAAAAATGCAAGAAAACTATGAAATTTCTAAGAATATAGAAAATGTATATGTCACGTTGAGATCTGGAACTTATGTGTCACCTAGAATTCAAAAAAAAATGATGTACATATAAGTAAAAATAATCTTGAAAAAGAAAATGAACCTATAATATTTGAAGATGTAGTAACGAATGAAGAAAAATTTGAATCTAAAAGTAAAATTGTAAATGAACAAGAAAAAGAAAAGAATAAGATAGAATCTAAAGGAAATTTGAGACAAGAAAATAAATCATTTAAATCAAAGTATTAGCTCTATATTCTGAAAGATTAAAACAAACATTTCTTGAAAAATAAGAGAAAATTTAAGAATTATTTAAAAAAGTACAAGTTAACATTCCTTTATCAGACTTATTACAGAAAATACCATATTATGCTAAATTCCTTGGTGTATTAAGAAGAGAAAGGAAAATGTTGAAAAAAGTCTTTTTAGCATAGTAGAGTAATTTTTTATTTCTACCTTAGATTTCTAAAAAGTTATTTGACCTAGGAACACCTGTTATATCATGTACAATAGGTAATACAATTTTGGAAAGAACTTTAATAAACTTAGGTGTAGGTATAAATGTTATGTTAAGTGATATATTTTTATCCTTAGGATTAGAAGGTTTAAATCCTATTAGTACTATAATTCAATTAGTAAATGGAAGTATAAGATACCTTAGAGGAAAAATCAATGATGTCTTGATTAAAGTTAAGAACTTCATTTATTCTATAAATATTGTTGTTTTAGATTCTCAAAAGACTTTGAATCAGAATAATGATATATCTTTAATTTTGAGAAGTTCATTTCTAACAAGTTCAAGAGTAATTATAAACTGTAAAAGTAGAATAATGAAATTAACCTATGGTAATAAGGACACTTAATTAAATATTTTTAAATCAGAAGGAAATGAAGGTTTAGATATATTTGTGCATACTATAAACTTTTTAGAAGATGAAGGAGATGTGTTGGAAGATGTGATTCAAGAAGAATTAAATAGACAATTAAATACTAAAAAACTAGAAGAAATTGAATATAAATAAAGACTTAAGCATAGAAATTATAAGAAATCAAGAGGAATTAGATATCATGAATGAAAATGTTAAATTAGGAGCTTTGGCTGTAAATGATTAGCTTTTTGAATTAAAACCATTACCTTCTAAGTTAACCTATAGATTTATTGAAAAAGATCAGATGTGTCATATAATTATATCATCAGATTTAATAGAAGATCAAATTTTTGAATTAAAAAATGTAGTAAAGAAATATAAAAAGCAATAGATTGGACTATAACTAACATAAAGGGGTTAAGTCCAAATATATATCGACAACATATATATCTGGAAGAAAATGTTGAACCAATAAGAATTTCTGAACATAGATTAAATCCAAATCTAAAAGTAGTCAAGAAAAAAATTGTAAAATGGTTAGATAATGACATTATATATTTGATTTCTGACAGCTTATGGGTTAGTTTAACCCATGTGGTTTTAAAGAAATCAGGGTTAACTGTTATTAGGAATGAAAGTAAAGAATTGATCTCAATAAGAATCCAATCAGGTTAGAGTGTGTATTAATTATAAGAAGTTGAATGCAATGATTAAGAAAGATCACTTTTTTTACCATTTTTAGATCAAATGTTAGAAAAATTGGCAGGTCAGAAATATTTTTGTTTCTTAGATAGGTATTTAAGATATAATAAGTTCTAATAGCTAACAAGAGAAAATAACTTTCACGTGTTTTAGTGAAACTTATGTTTTTAAAAGAATATCATTTGGATTATGCAATGTACTAGCTATTTTTCAAATGTGTATGTAAGGTAATTTTACTGAAATGACTGAAGAATTTTTAGAAATATTTATGGATGACTTTACAGTATATGATAATTCATTTGAAGTATGTTTAAAGAACTTAAAACTAGTGTTGAGCCATTGTGTAGAGAAAAATTTGGTTTTGAATTAAGAAAAATGTCACTTTATGGTGAAACAAAGAATAGTCTTAAGGTATGTTGTTTTAATGAAAAAATTAAAAGTAGATAAAGTAAAAATAGAAGTTATTTCAAATTTACTAGAATCTAAAATAATAAAAAATATTAGAACATTTTTAGGACATGCAGGATTTTACAAGAGATTTATCAAAGATTTTAGTAAAATAGTTACATCGTTGATTAATTTGTTAAAAGATGTTTCTTTCAAACTTTGATGGAAAATGTAAGGAAGCTTTTTTTAAGTTTAAAATTAGCTTAATTACAACTGTTATAATACAAGTACCTAATTGTAATCACTTATTTGAGTTAATGTGTAATGCATTTGACTTTGCTGTAAGAGCTGTGCTAAGATAGATAATACAAAAATCCTTTAGAGTAATTCATTATGTAAGCAAAATCTTAAATGAAGCTTAGGTAAATTACACTACTGAAAAAGAGTTATTAGTTGTTATATTTACCTTGAAAAAATTTAGATCATATTTAATTGAAACTAAAGTAATAGTGTACATAGATCATTCAACTTTAAAACATTTAATAGTAAAAAAAGAAACTAAGCCTAGACTAATCCGGTAGATATTACATTGTGCACTTGCAGTAAATTAAACAAATAGATTTACTAGATTTAAATCTTGTTCAAGAGATTGCTTGTTTCCTTTTAAAACTAGTTTAAGTTGACAAGACATACCTCTCATGGTAAAAACATACCCTAAAGTGCTCTTAAGTTTGTCTAGATCTCCTCCTAGATCAGAATAAGAAAACCTATTAATTCAGTTGACCCCTTCCTATAACACAAATCGTACTTGGAGGTATTTTGTAGATATCGTAGTATACACTTTACAACATGCCAATGCTTTACACCTTGACTTGTCATGAATCTACTTATAACTTCCATTGCATGTGCTATGTCAGGCTAGGTGGAAGTCATGACATACATCAAACTTCCTATGATTGTTGCGTAGGGTACCTGGGACATTTATTCTTGGTCTGCCTCAATCTCTAGTGCCTGTTTCTTTAACAACTTGAAGTAGACTCTGAGCGGCAACTCCGTCTTTCGCTCATTTGTTATGTTGAACTGCTCTAGTACATTCTTCTGACTCAACCTCAATGTGTTGGCCTCCCTATCCTAAATGATCCTTATTCTGAAAATTTGCCTAGCTGTGCCTATGTCCTTCATGTCAAGCTTCTAGTGGAGTTGATCCTTCAGCTTTCGGATGTCCTTCATGCTTAAGCTAGTAATGAGCATGTCATTTACGTAGTTCAAAAGGATGACATAGAAATCCTTCAAATGTCTTACGTAACAACAATAGTCTATATTACATCTATTAAAACTTGTGGTATAGATGAAGCTATCAAATTTCTTGTACCACTACCTAGGTACTTGCTTCAAGTTATACAGACTTCTCTGTAATTTACAAACTAGATTTTCCTTTTTACCAGATTTTGCAAATCCTTTCGGCTGTCGCATATAAATCTCTGTCCAACTCATCATGAAGAAAAGTAGTTTTTACATCTATTTGTTCTAAGAACAAATCCTCAGCTACCACTAAGCTCAGGATAATCCTCACTATGGTCACCTTGACTATTGGAGAACACTTCTATGTAGTCAACGTCTTGGATTTATTGTTACCCCTTGACAACAAGTCTGGCCTTATACTTCTTACTATCATTCAATTGTTCCTTCAGTTGAAACACCCATTTGTTGCCAAGTACTTTCTTGCCTTCTGATAATGGAGTTAGCTTCTATATTTGATTCTACTATAGGGACTTCATTTCTTCCTTCATCGTTAACTCCCACTAATCTGTATTTTCATTATGTACTTCTTGGTATGTCCCTAACTGGTCATCATCTGTCAACAATAGGTAGTTGAAAGATAACATGAACTTGTCTAAAGGTTTGGAAATCCTCATGGATCTCCTTGGCTGAGGGCTAACCACTAACTCCTCTATCTCCTCCTAAGTTGGCTGATCTACCATTGACTTATCTTGAAAATCTCTAGTAGTCTCAACATTTGTCCTAACATTGTCTCTGGTTTCCAATTCTTTATCTACGAAAATTTGGTTCCTCCCACCTAGAATCCTGTCTTACTCTATCGGTGGTTTAGTGCGTCCACCAAAATCAGGTATTGATTGTAAGACCTTTCGTCCCAGAACTTTTGGAATCTGCATGTCTCCTACCAGCATTTGGGTGACTTCTCCTATATCTTGATTTTTTGCTACACTTCTGTGCTTATATAAATACTTCTCTTTGAATAGGGCATTTCTTGCTCGGACCACCTTCTTGGCTTCGTCATCCCAGAACCTGTAGGCAAGATAATTTTGTCTGTATCCTATGAAGTAGCACTTCTTGGATTTTGGGTTTAGTTTATCTCTCTTGTCTTCATTGACATGGACATAGGATAAACATCTGAACACCTTCAAGTGAAACAAGTTAACCTCCTCACTCTATAGGTCTTCCAATATTTGGAAGCTTAGGGGGACAGACAATCCCTGATTGATCAGGTAAGTTGTCATGCTAACGGCTTCTGCCCAAAATGATTTCAGAAAGTCAGCATATAGTCTCATGCACTTGGCTCTCTCATTTAGCATCAGTTCATTCTCTCAATAACCCTGTTCTACTATGGGATTCTAGGTATAGTCCAGACTCTCCTGATCCCTTCTAACTCGTAGAATTGTATGAATTCTCTATTATCGTATTTGCCATTATTGTCTGATTTGATGTACTTTATCTTCTTCTTTGTCTGGTTCTCCACTTTTGTCTTCCATCTTCTGAAAGCTTGAAGGACCTTTGACTTATGTTTGAGGAAGTACACCTAAACCTTCTGGGTGTTATCATCAATAAATGTGATGTAATACTAGGATTTGCCTATAGAATTGACGGGAGTTGGCCCCCACACATCTGTATGAATCAAGTTCAACTTACCCGATTTAGCTCATGCACTACCCTTGAAAAGCTAACACACTTCTACTTTCCCAAGATGCAGTTCTCACAACTTTCCAAGCTGACATCCTTCAACCTTGGAGTTCTACCGTCGGTTGCCATTATCTTCAACCATTTTTTGCTCCTGTGTCCTAGTGTACAGTGTCACTAGTAAAACTCTTCTGTGGCAATAACCACTACAGATGACTGGTCCTTCACTCCATTTGTCGTCAAATATAGGATTCTGATGCTCTAGTTGGAGACAACCACCTACACACCCTTGGCTACTTTCCACTTCCTAGTGCTAAACTCGACGTAGTGACCCTCCTAGTCGAGCTAGCTCACAAAAATCAGGTTCTTAGCTAAACTTAGGACATACCTTACATCTTGAAGTCTCCGCAGTCTTTGCTTCATTTGAATCCAGACTTCACCTCATTCTAGCACATTCAAACTCAAATTATTTTCCATATATACCTTCTGTACCTTCATTGCACAATAACTATGCAATAACTCCTTTTGATGTATCGTGTGGAAAGACGCCTTGGAGTCCATCACCCACGTGTCGACTGAATTGTCAACATAACAAATCAAGGTGTCTTTTGAACCATCTACTAGAGCATTTACACCTACTCCTTTATTGGTTTCCACCTTGTCTCTCTTGGGTTCTAGACACTACATCTAGAAGTGCCTTAACTTCTCGCAGTTCTAACACATCATATCTAGTCGACTTCTACTTCTGCCTTAATATTTTTGACGATTATTCTAGAAGCTTTGACCTTTGGACTAACTCTGCTCGTGGCTCTCCACATTGAGCACTGAGGTCGACGCCTCTTCATTGCTCTTTCAGTAGATGTCCTCATTTAATACTAAGTCGTTTATCTAGCTCATGTCTAATCTTCTATGTCTTAGTGTTTTACTCATGAAAGTCACTATTGTAGAGTAACTTGATGGTAGGCTTGACAACAATAAACGCTTGAACCTCGTCGTCGAACACAATCTTTACTGAATCTAGTTAAGTTAGTAACATGTTTAGCTTGTTCACGTGGTCGGCTGTTGGTGCACTTTCTCACATCTTTAGGTTGAAAAGACAACGCATAAGGAAAACCTTATTTGACGTCATCGACTTTTCGTAGGTGTTGGATAGGACTTCCATGATTCTGGTCATTGTCACCTCCTTGGCAACATTGAACAACATGTTCTTTGCTAGTGATAGTCATATCATGTTGAAAACTTTCAGGTCCAAAAGCTCTCACTTTTTTTGTTTCATCTTCTTCAATTTTCTTCTGGACAATAGTAGATAAAGATCTTTTTGGTATAGACAATCTTCTATCTACATTCTCCAAAAATTGAAATCTTTACCCTCGAACTTTTCGATGTACTTTCTCTAATCATCTTCTTGGATCTACGTATCTGGAATCCACTCTTTCTATTGTGCACATTGACTATGGAAGGGGTCACTTGCAACTTGGATCACCACTTCCTCTGCACCTACAATCTTCCACTGATGGTGTTCTTCGCCACACGTCTGCTTGGAACCTATGTTCTGATACCAATTATTGGGAATTGAGACTACAATAACTTTTGCTCTCTCTCCTCTATGTAGCCTTCTCCCTTATTCTCTGATGTCTTAAGTTAGAACTTGTCGGTAAAGGAACTACCTCTCTCGTTTGCTTTCTTGAAGAAACTCGCCCTCTGTCGGCTCACAATTGTTGGAAGATCAAGAAGAAAAGAAAGAAGAAGAAGAACACTCAAGATTTAATGTGGTTCAACAACTACTTACGTTTACAGGTGCCCTCAATTTTGAGATGCAAATAATAGCATACAAACTTATGTAGGTACATCTCTATTTATAGAGAAGGATGCAAACCCTAGTTACAACAATTACAAATATTACATTGGTCTTCTGTTACACAATTATCAGGTTCTTCTGGAAATTCCTTTACTACACTCATTAGACAGTTGAGTCGACCTTCTCAGACCAATCGGCCAAACTGTCAGATATTCGAATGACTTCTTTTGGATGTCGTGGTTGAGATCTCGACTTCCACCTTTGACTCCGATTGTCAACTTACAAATTGAAGGTTGACTCCATACATTTGCCTTAACAAGGGCTTCTATGCAAAAGCTCCTTTCTTCCACTAAAAGACATGGAGGATTGACCAAGAAGGGATCCCTCATTTGCTAGTGGCCAACGACCTCCTTTCCTAGGTTTCTTCTCCCTTTCTCAAGGTTAGCTACCCCTCTTCAAGAATAGAGGCTTAGATCGAGACATCCTTGGTGGTGGAGTTTAAAGCTCGTGGAGGAGGAGAAAACTTAGAGTCCTTGGATGTGTGGCTCTCTCTAAGCAAGCTTGGAGATGTGAAATCCATATGGAAAAGGAAGATTCAAGCTAGGGTTAGTCATCCTTGCCTTGGAGCTACCATCAAAGAGTCCACCTTCTTGGGAGGACGAGTTTTGGAAGGGTGATAGCCTTTTTCTTCCCTTTTTCAAGAACGTGCAACAATCCTCAGAGGTGGAGGACGTGTTCTAAGAACAGGGAAGAGCTTATAAGATAGGCCAATGAGGTGATCACCATGTACAAATGTGTTTTGTGTTGTTTTATGTTATTTTTGTGTTGTTTTTATGTGTTTCTTGTTGAATGTTTGTAAAAACTTCTCTAACATTAGTTAACCTTTTGTTTTTCTTAATGAAACTTCACTTTAAATGATGGAAATGATTTAGGTTCATATATATGTTGTGAATGGATGTGTAGTAGTTGTGAAAATATGTAAAAACTTTAACATTAGTTAACCTTTTGTTGTTCTTAATGAAACTTCACTTTAAATGATGGAAATGATTTAGGTTCATGTATATGTTGTGAATGGATGTGTAGTAGTGAAAATATGTAAAAACTTTAACAAGACTTTGTTTACCCGTGTACAGAAAGTAGAGTTAATTTCTTATGATCAGATCTTGAGATTTTCTTAGTATTTTTGGGCAATTCTTGAGTCATTTTCGTAGAGTAATAAAAGACACGTCTTTCTGTGGCAGTTTTGAATTTTTTTGTTTTTGTTGTAGTTGATTTCCTGATTTTTTAAGTGAAGTAAGCATCTGGCCCGAAATTGTATTTTTGGCCAGTAATTGGCAGAAAAGTTTAATGTGATTTTTCTCAATTTGAAGAATATTTTTGAGATCTGTAAATTGAGTTTATTAGACGAGAGAGACACGTTTCATTTGCTGGTTATTTCATCGAATTTCATGATGAATTGAGGAAGTTATTAAGTTTGTACTGAAGGTGCGCGTTCTATAAATTTTCCAGACTGATTTGCGCACCGCATTAGGGATTGATGGTATTTTCATTCTGAAATGAATTTCACCCTGAAATCACCACGATTTTGTAGATAATTGGAAATCCTTCCCAACGCATATTTTTATTTAATTTTTTAATGTCTAGAGTGGGAGGAATCAGAGTCAAAAGTTGGGTTTAATTCGGTGATTTCTGAAGAAGGAAGTCTTGCAATTGTTTTGAGTGATACATGTTAATGATTCTTTATAGGAATTTCTTTTTGCTTGGATGATCACCCCCAAATCCTCTTATGACCATACTTGAAGAAGGTCTTGAATGGTCTAAAAATTTCAGATCATATTCAAAGAGACATTCCAACGAAGGTAGGAGAGGAGGAGATGCGGTGAATATCCCTTTTAAACCCCAATGCATGATTTGTCAATGTACTGTTCATACCTAATCTAAGTTATTAGCTTTAATAGGTTTTTTAATGTAGTTTAAACCTAATTAAGAATCTAGATGAAATTGCATTCAAGATATAAAATTTGAAATTAACATTTTAATCAAATTTCTTGTAGATCAATCTACTTTATTACTATAAACATTGTATGTTGGCTGTAAAATTTAGATTTTTGTGTTTAATTGAACTAACAACTGATGACCTTACAAGATTTAGGGCTCGATCTTGACTAAGTTATTACAAGAAACCAATCAATCAAATTCTTTGGTGCATTCACTCATCAAACGTGAGCCTTGTGGACATTGCTGTAGTTGAAAAAGAAAGGACTTGTTTAAAATCCATCAGTAAGAAGTGGTCGTTGTTGTTGGAAGAAATTGTTAAGAGAGAAGAATCATGGTGTCAATGACATCAATCAGTCACTATCCGCTCCATTAATGTTGCAAAACTCTTCATGAGTCACCACATCACCCGTCATTTCTTTTTTCCTTCCTTTTTTTTTCTAAACGAGAAGAGCAGAGAATATAAAGGTGCACGTAGGCACATGAAAGGATGTTGAACGTGATAAATATGAAAATAACTTCTGGTCAAACAAAGGGACACCACAATTCTTTGACTTATGCATGACGCTGGGAACACCACTTAATTATAATTATGTCCCATGGTTTGGAGCCTCCCTAACTTCCTCATCTAAGTCAATGTCTATGTCACCCTCCATGATGGCGTCAATGTCTTGGATCTACATCACCTTTGTCTTCGTCGAGCTACTCGTTAGTTACTTTTCTATATGTCTGTGTTGGTGCGTTCATTTACAACTATTTCTTGATACATTCTGTATGTATACCTAGAATATTTACTTAGACTTTTTGATTGTAGGCTTTAGTATCATTCTTAGAATTATTTTACGTTTGCATATAAGTTGTTCTTAATTTACTTTTATAATTAAGTTAGATGGTGAGTCTAATTTTTCTCTTCTTTTCTCACTCTCTTTTTTTTTTTTTTTTTGTAGAAGTAAGAGTAAGTACTTAAGTGTAGTTTCTAAGTCTACAGGCAAAGGTAGATGTTCCTATATACCATATAAAATCCTATGATCCAGTCTTAGGATAGGTGTTCCTATAAAGAACACTTTAGTAAGTATTACATATAATAACTACATACAATGATCATCAAAGAATTAGTACTTGTCGATCTTCTAGCTTTGCTTTTGTTGTTTTAGCCTAAATGGTCTTCATGTATGCACCTGCAATTTTCCTATATGATCATAGTCTTTTGTTGTTCTAAATTTAATGATTTATTAATACAAAGAATTTGGCCCGTACAATTTAATATTTATCATTTAATTTTATATCATCAAAATTAATTGGAAAAGATTTCCTTAATAAGCATTAACTTGATATAGTCAAATTATGTCATTAACTAGTACAACATGGTATTTTAAACTATGTTAAATGATGATTCAGTGGAATTGCATGATGCCACATGATCCGATTTAAACGTATAGATCAACATGACAATATTTTTTCGAAATTAATATACTGCTTACATCAATGATATGCTAAAAATTAGATAAAATGTTTAAATCATGATTTCGGTATACTTAACTTCGTATTAGTGGTGTACCAAGGTGGCAACTAGGGATTGCCATGCCATGGTTGGATTTTTGGAACTCCTGCAACTGCGACAAATATGCTTGCCCAGTCGCTTGTTGGAATGGTTAGCTTTGCTCACCTCGTTGCCCGTTGGATTCGCAGCTCTGCTCACCCCATTGCGCATTGGACTTGATAGTTGTGCTCACCTTGTTGCCCCATTGGGTCGACAGCTTACTCGTTGCCCTTATGGATTGGCAACTTTGATTACCCCCATTGCCGTTGGACGGTGGAGGGTTTTGTGTTACTTCTAAAGTTAGGAATTGAAAATTTTTAAAAAATAAATTTTTATTTTTTTAATATTTATATTGTCTAGAAAAGTTGAAAATTTATTTTTAACTTTTTTAAGATATAGAAGAAAATTTATTTCTAACTTTTAGATCATCAAAGATTTAAAAATCAAGAAATACTAGAGATTCTTTAGTATATGCTAATATATAATGAATATCATTATAGTATTTAAATATTATATGATATATATATAAATATTTATAATTTGTATAAAGTAATATAGTATATATCAATATTTATAATTATAATTATAAAGTAATGTATTATAATTATAATCATATATTATTATAATCATATATTATAATTGTCATTATTTACATACCCTAAATACCTTCAAATCTTCTGCTCACTTTTTCATTTATCTTCATCTTTTGCTCACTTAAAACTCGAAGTCTTTTTCTACTTCTCAATTCTCTTGGAAGTATTTTCCGAATCTTTAATCTCTTTCACTTCCTTCTGAAGTAATCTCTACCAATTGATAGCAATTGTTAACAACAACTTTACCTTTGGATAATCAAGATTTTCCACAACTAATGGAATTTCTAGAAGTGACCTAGTTTATAGAAATTAACCATAACATCCACTACGACATTTTCATCAACTACAAAAAAAAGTCTTAAAGGAGAGTTGGGATGTAGTCTAAATTCACTACAAAGATGAAAATCATAGGTAATGACATAATAAATAAGAGGGTCAATTGCAACACGTATAATGTAAACTTTTTTTATAACTCTTTTAGTGACATTATATGACATTATGAAATTAGGGATGTTGTATGTTAGATTTATTAATAATTTATATATTAACTTTAATGATAATTCATATTTTGATGAATATATTTCACAAGTATATTATCTACAATATAAACATATAATTAGAAATACTACTAAATAGGGCATTATTAATTAGTTTACCTTTATTAGATAAAAACTAATTAATATCATGAGTTCTATCACTACTTACATATACTTAAATATTTGATATTTCAAAGAGTAGAACTAAAATAAGATATATTATTGTTCTTGTCCATTTTATAGATTACAATTGATTTAATAAAAGTGTTTCAACAAATATGGCAATATAAACAACACAAGTTTTATCTTTATCGTTAAGAGGGATGACATCCTAGAAACACATTCATGTTGAATGATTTTATTATAGAATTTTAGGATTTATAGGTTTTGATCTATTAATAAAGAAATTGATACATCAAAATCTTTACAACAATATTGTCATGTTTTTGACCTAACATGGTGTAAGATCGTTGTATCACAAGAGAGGGGTGAATTGTGTCTTTAGTAATTAAATTACTAGTGGATAAAATAAGAGTACAAAACACTCGTAAATAAAATTCTATTCTTTATAAACTTTAAAGAAAGAATTTACAATTTTTTTCCAGCTCAATTCCTTTCTTGTCGGTTTTGATACAGTAAGATCCAATATATAATTTAAATAGAAAAATGAAGTTCTTATTTTAAGCTAATTTCAAATTATATAAAACTTGATCTTTATGCACATAGCTCATTTTCCTTCTTTTTGCTCAACTTTTGTATCTCTTCTTCTCTAGTTGTTAAATTTTCAGACTTCTTGCGTTTGCAGCTTCTTTTTTTGAAATTGCTTAAAATTTCAAACTTCTTCTGATGTTGGAGAATTTTTTTGGATTTGATATTTGAGATTGAGATTGAATATTTAGACTTGGTCTTTCAGTTTGTAATTAGGGATTGAGATGATCGTAATGTAGCTCATACCCTCTATTTTTAGTAGTCGAACTTTGACTTCACGTTCAGCATGTTCATCCACTTAATCCGTAATTCATAATCCACATACTAATTTCGAATTCAAATTATCCACGATTTCCACTATGTCCATTATCATTTTGAAATTTCCACTTTCTCCACTATCATTTTGAAATTTTCACGATTTCCACTTGTAGATTCACCAAAACTTTATCTTCTTGGAGATTTGTAGAATATCTTCTAAGTCACCGCTTTAGTTGAACACTTATCCTTTAAGTTTTGTAAAAACTCAAACACTTATTTGTAATTGTTCGAGTTTTTGCACCTACAAAATACATGACTAAACAAAGAAAACTTATCTATTCATTAGTCATTTTATAAAACTTGAATAATTATCTATCTATGCATATAAAAACTCAAACAGTTATCTAACTCTTCGATTTTCATTACTAAGCGCACATGGAAAACACGTGACAACTTAAAATATTAAAAACACATGTGTAGATAACTTAACTATACAAGTTTTTTTAACATAACTCTTCGACTAAATCGAAATGTTAACTATTCGAAAGTTTAACTATTTGAAAATTTTAACTATTCGAAAACTTTAATTATCCGAAAATCTAAATGAAACTTTTCAATAACTTGTCAACATTTAATTACGTGACTATTATACTTAAAAAATATTATTTAAACTTATTTATAAACTTTAATAAAGTATTTATCATTAAAACAAAATTCCTAACACATGGTTAAATCTATTATTGCTCGCTACAAGCCATACTTGAGCTACAACCTTAACATTGTTGGAAAAGCACAACCCCCCAACACAAAGTAATGCTAGGTATGAATTTAAACGTGTCAAGTGCCAAGGTTGGCATTGGCACCTTTATTCACAACAACCTATATTTGAAAGCCCTATTCAATGCAAAATGTTTAGATCTAAGATTTTTTTTTATTCTACACTCAATCCATGATAATAGATTAAGGGGGGTTAGTGTTTGACAAAATTTAGCCAACAGAAAGGAAAATTGTTGAATTCCATCTGGTAGGTGTTAGTGTAACGTATTTATGAAGGAAAGGAATGTCTCAACATTCCCAAGTATAAAAGGGAAAAGTTTCCCTTACTACTAGGAGATTTTCGTTGTCCACCCTTTTGAAATCCCAAATTTCTTCTTGCGACCAATAGCAGATGATCATCCATGTGCATTCCAACCAACTTCCATTCATGCACATCTTTCGTCACTATTCTCCTAAGCATCTGTTCAGGCGTTGCTTCCTTTTGTGTGCATTCGTGGGAGCTTCCATCCATGAACATCTTTTGTTGCCATTCTCCCAAGCATCCATTCGGGTGTTGCTTACTTCTATGCACATTCCTAAGAGCTTCTATCTATGCGCATCTTCTATTATCGTTCTCTTAAGCATCTGCTCGAGCATTGCTTCCTTCCGTGTGCATTCTTGGGAGCATTCGTTTGTGCACATCTTCTGTCACCATTCTCTTGAGCATCCTTTTAGGTGTTTCTTCCTTTCGTCGCTAGGTTTTCCATGATTTCCCTGATCATATAAGTTCCTATAAGTCATTCATCCCCTTTTACATTTTTACACTTGCCTTAGATCATATAAAATCTTTTTCATTGTGTAAGTCTTCCTCCAACAATAATCTTTTTACTAAGCATGCTATTATTTGTCATACAATAGCACTTTGATTCGTTCATTCACCATTGTCTACTTGTTCTATGTTATTATTGTAGGATCGTTATATCACAAGAGGGGAGGTGAATTGTGTCTTTAGTAATTAAATTACCAACGGATAAAACAAGAGTACAAAACACTCGTAAATGAAATTTTATTCTTTATAAACTTTAAAGACAGAATTTACAATATCTTTTCAGCTCAATTCCCTTCTTGACGGTTTTGATACAGTAATGTCCGATATACAATTCAAATAGAAAAATGAAGTTCTTATTCAAAACTAATTTCAAATTGTATAAAACCTGATCTTTATGCACACAACTCCTTTCCTTCTTTTTGCTTAGCTTTTGTTTTTTTTTTTCTCTAGTTATCGAATTTCTAGACTTCTTATGTTTGCTGCTCCTTTTCTGAAATTGCTTAGAATTTCAAACTTCTTCTGATGTTGGAGAATTTTTTTAGATATGAATATTCAAACTTAACTTTTCAATTAGGGATTCAGATTGAATATTCAGACTTGGTTTTTGAGATTGAGATTCTTGTTTGTAATGTAGCTCGTACTCTCTATTAGTAGTCGAACTATGTCTTCACGTTCAACATGTTCATCCACTTAATCCATAATCAATAATCCATAATCCATGTACTAATTTTTTCTTTAATCCAAATTACTATCTTTTTAAGTTTCCACTATTTTTTCTTTAATCCAAATTACTATCTTTTTGAGTTTCCACTTTCTCCACTATCATTTTGAATTTCCATGATCTCCACTCGTAGATTCACTAAAACTTTATCTTCCTGGAGTCTTGTAGAATATCTTCTAACTCTTCGATTTAGTCGAACACTTATCCTTTAAGTCTTGTAAAAGCTTGAATACTTATCTGTAACTCTTCAAGTTTTTGTACCTACAAAACATGTGACTAAACATAACAAACTTATCTGTTCGTTAGTCATTTTATAAAACTCAAAGACTTATCTATCCATGCATATAAAAACTTGAACAGTTATCTAACTATTCGATTTTCATTACCGAACGTACATGGAAAATACGTGATAACTTAAAACATTAAAAACACACGTGCAGATAACTTTAATATACGAGTTTTTAACATAACTATTTGACAAAAATGAAAACGTTAACTATCCGAAAGTTTTAACTATCGAAATTCTAACTATTCGAAAACTTTAACTATCTGAAAGTTAACTATTCGAAATAAAAATGAAACTTTCTGATAACCTGCTAACATTTAATTACATGAGAATTATACTTAGAGAATATTATTTAGACTTATTTAAAAATTTTAATAAAGCATATATCATCAAAACAAAATTCTTAACAATCTCTCCCTTTTTGATGATGTCAAAGCCTAATAAGTCAAATAATCTATCTTCTCCCCCTTTTTGGCATTATAAAAAAGTAAATAAAATGTAAGTAAGAAAAACCTTGCTAAGTATATATTAATCAAAAAGATATTTTTAAACATGCATAACTTTCATGGATTAAGCATAAACTATTTAAACATAAACTGTGAAAAACAATCATATGAGTATTAAGTGTAGTAAACAGTTTACATAATATTTTTGGTAACAAATTACAATAAATAAATCATGTAATACATAATTTGTATAATCACAAGCCTCTTTATCTTCGAAAAATATTGATCAGAGTATCTGAAATTTGCCTTGCAATTTTTGTACTTACTCTGTTTATTTGATCAATTACTGCTTGATCTAAATCATTCTGTGAAACTTGTGATGGTTGCTATAAAAATTCAGTATGTATGTCTATATTTATACCTGTATGCGTATCTATATATATACCTGTATTTATATCTATATGTTGTTGTTGTTCTAAAAATTGTGTTGATTGTTGCTGTTGTTGTTGTGATTGAGTTTGTCGATCTTGTTGTTGTTATTGTCAAATTATAGGTGTATCTGCTTCCTGATATTTTTGTAGTTCCTTTGTAGAGAAAGATCTTGACTTTAATCTTTTCTATGGCCAAGGTGTAATATTTGTTTGACTTACCATAATTCTCAAAATCGTATCACCATAAAATAATTTACTCTACAAATGTAAGATATGAGAAACAAAAATATCATACCAGTTCACCTGTATATGGTTAATTAATGCATATGTACCATAAAGACAACATCTGCCAACTTATGCACCATGACCAACCTCTAAAAGAATGAAGCATGCAGTATTTTTGCAATAAAACGTGATTGGCCATTTAAATTATTTAGTAATCTCATTGGATTGTTGGTAGTTGGATCTTTGGCTAAACTTTTAATGTCCCATTCCAATTGTTAAATCTGTTTTCTTTTTGATAATTTAACTCCATTTTTCAAACGAAGTACTTGATAAAGTAAATCTAGAGTTAAATATATATCGTAGTCTTGTATATTGGAAATAGGAATACCTTCTTCCACTATTAAGTTTGAGTAAAAATAACTTATAATTTCTGGTATAACAAGATGGCTTGGCTATTGTGGAAGTAGAGTCAACAAGCCTTGAAATTCAAATATATCTCGTATATGTGCTATCTCTTCAAACTTAACTAGTCTTGAATATAAAACTATAAAAGTTCTATATGTCTAAAATTTTTCATAACATAAACTATTTCTGAACCATAATAATATATTTTTGTCTAAATTCTGTTTAGGATTAGGTATTTTCTTGTCATGATGTTTTGATCTGGGACTTGTTTCAACACTATCAGTAGGATCTAAATTTTCAGATCTTTCAGAACTAGTGGAATTTCCATCAAAGCTAGTATAAATGTCTAAAATATCTGGTATTGTTGTATCAATAATCTGCTAAAATTCCTCTATTTGATCTGCTTGAAACATATTAGTAGCAATAGTCTATGTATTAATCTGTCTATCAGCAACATTTATGTCTATGATTGATCTATACAACAATTGTCTCTGTAGGAAAGAATGTTCTATAATAGATTCATTCTGTATTTCTGAAATTTCTATATTGGAGACATTGGCAGTGTTATATTCTATTTGTAACTATATAGTTTGTTGATTATATACATTTATCAACAAATATACTATATACTATAACAGACATAACCACATGTATAAACTGTAGTATAAGCAACTATACCAAAATTCAAAAGTTTCTATCTGAGATACAGTAAGAGGAAGAATATCTGTACATTCCTCTTCAGATGAAATATCTTCAACATTCATAGACTCAGTATCTATATCATCAAAAATATCATCAAAATTGATATCATCTGTATATGTATCATTAAAATTTCCTACATGTTCTCTTTCCGTAGGAAAAGTATGTGTGCTTGCAGCATGATGTGAAAAACTGTCTATTGTATGAAAAGAAATATTATGCACTAATGTGACACAATACCTTAGAGTGTATGCATGCAATCCGATATTTGCCACATCTGTTGGGATTTCTGACACAAAAGTCTGTCCAGCTTCTGCAATGGAACACAGTTTTCCATTTTTCAATGATTCTTCTCTTTGCTGCAATATGTCTTGTATACCTGCAGCTAGTCCAAAATATTCTAATGTCTTCTTTTTCCAACTATATGTCTACAATGTTTCTGATTGTTCAAGAGGTTCTAAAATTTTCTTAATTTCTCCTATTAAAGGCACCTGTGGTCTTGATGGTCTTTCACCATGATGCCTAGGTTGTAATAATGGAATATAGAGTTTTAAGCTCTCAACCTCTGCCATTTTTAGTTGATAAACTTTTTGTCCTTCACTTCGAAGGCCCATTTTCCAAATGGCAGTTTTCTGTTCATCAATAAATTGTTGAATGTCGTCTAAAACAGCTAAGGGAAAATAATGTTGGGAATACAAAGATTCTAATTCCCTGTTGACATTTTCTATCATTAGTTCCTATTTCTTTCCATAATAAGTGATAGACTGTACTGATTTTTTAGGTACATGTCCAGAACTAGTAACAACCGTAGGGTTAGGTTGTAAAGTTTGTTTCCATAGTTGTAATGTGGAAAGTTTGGTCTGTTTTAGTCTAAACTATGTTTCAACATAATTGCGAATAAACTTCCAACATAAATTTTTCTCATCTTGAACAGCTTTTCTAATTTCATGTAATACTTCATTAGTAAAAGTATACCTTATGTAGATGTCGTTGATTTCATTTGCTATCTTCTGAAGTTCTAGCTCTCTTTTTTGTACTTTTGTCATTCTACCACATCCTCTTCCACGTCCTGACATTGTCGATTAATCTTCGCTATGCACTGTAGAACTTAGTGGAAGTAAAGATTGTGAAACTAGGATTTTACCAAGGTATAAACACGAGAGGTTGTTAGTAAAACATTTTTAACTTTTTGAGTTTATAAACGGATAAACAGATTCAATCATTGAAATCATAAATATAAGATCCGTTATTAATAAATAACTTGAATGCTTACAATAATTGTACGAGTTTTACAACCGACAAAAGCAGAATACTTAGCGTAACTATTCGTGTAAAGAAAATAACTTCGGGTTAAGTGAAAAGTGAGAAAACTCAAAGACTTATGATAACTATTTGAGTTTTGTGAGCAGTAAAGCACATAACTATACGACAAATGAGAATAGTTATTGTCATAGTTTAAGTCTTTCAGAAAAATATAAGAATATTAAGTTAACTATTCGAGTTTCTCAAATGGATAGGTGTAAAAGTTGAAGAGTTAAACATAACTGTTTGAGTTTCAACTTGAAACATAATAAAGCAATGAAATTCAACATGTGCAAAATTCTAACTTAAGGAGTTCAGATATTTTCGAATACTTATAAACCTAACTATCCGATGCTCAGATGCATTTCAAAGAGTTACCAGATAACTTACTGAACATTCACTTAAGATATGCATTTAGGCTTCAACACATGTACTTTAGGAAATAATAAAATATTCTTTTGATTGCTTAAAACATAATTGTCCGGTATATACAATATAGTCTTCCGAAATCACAGAAAATTCAGATAGTTAAGAACTAACAAGCTTGTATTTCACCGACAGTTTAGAAATGTACTTAATTATTGTGAATTTCATGAAATTATGTAGATTCTTTCATTAAAGCATATAATAGTTCATAATAGTTGAATTATTATATGAGAAATTGCTCCCCCTATATAAATGTAGTCTAAAGAATCTATGGCGTACTTAAACTGGGTTGCCAAGAAAATATCTTAAGTTGGTTACTAAGCCTTAATAGATTTGAGTCTCTCTATTTTTTTTAATTTTATATAAATTAAATATAAAAATAAGTAGTAGATTTAATAATTTAGACTTTCTAGCTTTTATCTTATTAAGTTTACAAAAGATAATTCATAGAGATATACCTTTAGGAACTTAAAAGAATTCAATAATGAGTACACGAACTTAAGAAAATAAATACAGTACATTATGTGTAAAGAGTAGATAATAACAAAGAAAAGTAACAAAGATTATATGCACAGTTATGGCAGGATTATTATAACACTTGGAAAATAAATTAAACTTGAGTACATTGCCCCTCCTTTTTTTTTTTTATATTCATATATATATATACTTTATGTATTACCTCTCACAATATCATCTTTTTGCGTGATCACAATCCCTTGCTTAGGGGAAAGATAATCAGTTACTCAATGACAAGTGAGAATAGGTACATAGCTAAATATCAAAATTCATAGCTAAATATCAAAATTCATCTTCTAAGGCGTCTTCAATTTTCTTAGGTTCTAGTAAAGAAACAAATGAATAAGCACCATAAATGTTGACTACTAATGACCTAGTCCTAACTCCTTGATTAGGATCGCCTATTATCTGATCAATAGGATGAGATGAAGCGTAACGCTAATTTCTATGTTGTTCCACATTTTCTATAGGTATGACATTATTTTCTTCTAAATTTTCATCATTTAAGTTTATATTTCTTATTCTGTCAAATAATCTCTTAATTTCTCTGTCAACATCATTTGGTACCATTTCTGGGAGAATTTCTGAATCAAAGTTTTCAACATGTCTAACATCCAAATGAGAATTTTCATGAAATTTCACATGTAGGGTTTCCTTAATGGTTTTTGTTTATTTGTTATAAACTCTATATGACTTACTTCTAATGGAATAACCAACAAAAATACCCTCATCTAATTTGACTCTAAATTTGTCTCTTCGTTCCTTAGTGTTTAAAATAAAACACTTACAGCCAAAGGGTTTTAAATAACTTATTTTGGAAACCTTGTTATACCATATCTCATAAGGAGTTTTATCTAAAATTGGTCTTAGATGTATTCTATTTATAACATAGCATGCTGTATGAACTGCTTCTGCCTAGAGAGATAGGGGTAACTTATTCTCATTTAACATGGTTCTGGACATTTCCTGAAGTGATCTGTTTTTATGTTCTACTATCCTATTTTGTGAAGGAGCTCTTGGAAATGAGTACCTATGATCTATGCCTAATTTTTCACAAAAGGTGTCCATTTGATCATTATCAAATTCTGTACCATGATCACTCCTAAGTTTTTGAATTTTAAAATTTTGCTCATTCTGAACTTTATTACAAAATATCTTAAATATTTCAAAACCTTCAGTTTTATTAGCTAGAAAATAGACCAAAGTAAATCTAGAATAGTCATCTAAAAGGATCAAATGGCACACTAGAGGGGGGGTGAATAGTGTCCTAATAAAGTTTATTTTGCTTTTAAAAAATTCAGAAGCTGTTGACACTAATGAACCCTGATTAATTGATTTTAGAATTAAAACTAGTAATGCAAAAAGTAAGGAACACAGAGATTTATAGTGGTTCCCCAAACTGGGTAGTCCACTACTCAAGGCCACAACCTCGAGAATTCCACTAAGTGCTTTTAAAGCTAAGCATAAACCTTAAACAAGTTGCTTTTATAGGCTAAGCAACAACCTTATAGATGTTTTTAAAGGCTGAACAAAAACCTCACACAAAGCACCAACTTTGTGTACTCAAGACCCCAATCTTGAGAAGGTGAAGTACCACACTTCGCTTTCTTCACCAAAGCTCCGACCTTGTGAAGGTATACTCACAACACCCTTGTGAGTGAAAGTTTTCAAGTAAATAAGAATACAATTTAAAATCAGGAGTCACTGACTCAAAATGAAAATGACAAACAACACTAGATCAACTCTTATGAAGAGTTGACACAAAAGCACTAAGGAGATTTCTTGATGGATCTACAGTTGATGATCTTCTGGACTTTGTTGCAGATGAATCTTCAAGGTGTTTGTAAAATTATTGAACAGACAAATTCTCCTTTCGAGTGTTGAAAAATTTTGTGTTTCTATTTCAGTTTTCTGCAAAATCCTTTTTATTTTTCCTTCAAGATTTGCATAAGTGGAAAGAATTCTGAAATGGTCAGATGCCTTATGTAGTAATTCATTTCCAACAACCTTCAATCATAATAAAGTTGAAATCTGCAATCAAAAGATATCTTGCCACAAAGATTAGTCAATTAATAATAGTTGTAGTTTCTGTAAAAGTAAAATCTTCGAAGGCTTTTAGAAAATCAGAGACTTAGAAAGATAACCTGCCAATACTCAAAAACATTTCGGATAGATAGAACTAACATTCCAAAAGACCACTTAAGTCATGTATTAAAAATGAAACACGTGTCCTTTAGAAACCATGTTATAAAATATTAAAAATAAACTATCCAATAGAGTGGACATGTTTCGAATACTTATAAAGATAACTCTCCGATCCTTAAGTCATTTTGGATAGTTACACAAGTAACCTTTCGAAAAGTCACTTAAGTCAGAAAATAAAAGAAAACTCAACCATCCGAAGCTTAAAACAGTTTTTGGATACTTATTGAAGATAACTCTCCGATTTTTAAGAGTTTTCGGATAGTTACATCGTAACCTTCCGAAAAGTCACTTAAGTCAAACGATGAGAGACTGACACGTGTATTTCAAAAGAAAGTAACCAAAAATATGTTAAAAACAAAGAAACAGCTAACTCTCCAGAATAAAAACCTTAACTATCCAAAATCAAAGGGATTTCGAAGACTTACCATAAAAAAAAATCATATCCAAACATAAGAAAACTTAACTCACCGAAGATAAATACTTTTCGGATAGTTACTAATATAACCATCCGAAAAGCTAGGAGAGAAAGACATAACCATCCGATTTGTTTGGTGACTTATAAAATAACTCTCTGATCAATACATTGTAGACAAAATAACCTGCCAAAATCTAATTTAAAAGATTTTAAGTATATAGTAGTTAGCCAAAATTCATTTGAGTAAAAAGACATCTAACACATGCCACAAATAATTAAACCACACGTTTTTCATCATCAAAATTAACTAATAAAATAAATGAACTAACAATCTCCCACTTTTTGATGATGACAAAACTGTAAACAGATATATTCTCCCCCTTTGTCAGAATTAAAAAGTGGAGACAATTAAATGAAGAATACTCAGAGATAAATAAAATGTAATTTTATTGATTCAAGAGTAAGAACAATAGGGATACATAAAAAATGAAAATTACATCAAAGGAAAAAAAATAAATAAATAAATTAAGGTGCAGTTGACTTTTTCTATAACAATTCTTGAATTAAGTTATCCCTCTCTCTCAAAAGTTGTTCTAAATGAGCCACTTGATCCAAAAGCATCTTATTATGCTAAAGTAGAAGCTCATTCTGTTTGAGGAGGGTCTCAGAACTGTCAACTGCTAAAAATGAAGTTGCTGGAGTTGGAGGAGGTGCTGTAAGAGGTGGAGTTTCTATAGAAGGAGGTACAGCAGGAGGTGGATGTTATGTAGAAGGAGAAGTTGAATTCTAATTTGCAAATGATTGAAAATGAGAGGGCAACTCAACCGGATCAGAAGATGATATTCTCTAAAGATCCTTAAGTTGTAATACTCTTCTTTTAATGGATTTCAGAGGCTTGCCTGATAAATCAATGTATCTAGCCATCAGATGATAAATAAAATCTCCATAGTACAGAAAACTTTATAGATGAGAAATCTGAGCAATAATAACTTTTGCCCAGTTAACCTTGATACCAGCCATTACAACATAAGTGGCTTGGTAGACTTTCCTTTCCAATTCATCTACATGACCAATCTTCTAAAATATGGAGGTAGATAGAATTGTAGTAATCATCCAGGCCAAACCATTTAGATGTGTAGTCTTTACTAACTTGAATTTTCTGTTAGAAGTTTTTCCAATCAATTTATTCATCTCGGATTCCTACCACCCAAACTCTAATGGAGAAAGAGCAATATTTATACCAGAAGATGGTATGCCAAACAAATCCCTAGCTATAGAGGATCTGAAATAATATATATCTATAGGGATGTTTGAAGAAAAATTGACTTCAACCACTAGATCTTCATCTACGGGAGGTTTTGCAGAAGGAGGAGGAGATTGAGGAGCAAAGACAAAACATGAATCTTCATACAATCCTTGTATCACTATTTGAGTGTGAGGTGAAGGAATTGGATGAGATTCGACATCAGATGAAGGAGGAGGAGGTGTGAATTCTTCTCTATGTATAAGCAAAGATTGAGCAAAGATTGAGCAAAACTTGGATGAGAAGAAAGGGTTTTCTATCTTCTCCTAGAGTAAGTAAATGAAGTAGATGGAAGGGGAGAGGAGACTATTAGGATTGATAGGCTCACTAGAAGGGGGGTGAATGGTGAACTTTCGAAGTTTTTAAAATTCTTTTGATGTTGACTCGAATGATTCAACAGAAATGTAATGAGATGAAACTAAGTGAGTGCAAAATAGTAGAGACAAGAAAGACACAGCAAATTTTTAAGTGGTTCACCAACTTAGCTAATCCACCCCCAAGATTCACTTGGGCTTCACTAAGTGATTCAACACTTACACACTTGCTTTTAGGTCAAAGCAAGAACCAACTACACAGAAGTTTTCAGGTAAAAACTTCAGTAAACCAACCTCTAGAGTTTTCAGGTCGAAACTCAAACCAACACTGTATGTAGCTTTCAGATTGAAGCCACGAACCAACAACTTTAAACCTTCAATCAAAGTTTTGGCGCAAGAGCTTTTTCTGTAGTAGATCTTTAGAATATGCTTCACTCTTTGCAGACTTGAGTGTTAATGGAATTCGAGTGTAGCTCACTGTATATCTCTCTAGTATATCCGTTGTCTGTATTTTTAATATATACTTGATATGTACAACGATCATATTTTCCTCCAACGGATATATTTTACTGTACTTGATTACGATCAAGTCCCAATACGACAAGTGACCGTTCAAAAAATCTTTCAAGATATCTTACCGATTTTCCTATTCTTTCGGATAGTTAGCTATGCAACTCTCCAAAGAGTAACTGTAACTCACCGAAAGATCACTTAACCTTTACTGCCAGGTAGGATTCCAGAATATTTAAATGTGAGCTATCATCCAATCAGATACTTATAACTATAACTCATCGAACAATTATATACTTGTCGGATAGTTTGACTCTATCAACTTTTTGATTACTTTAATTTAGCACGTACATAAAGGGCTGACTTAAGTTTCGGAAGGTTATCCCTGTAACTCACCGAAATGCTTTAGAATTTTGGATAGTTATTTTTCTAACTCTCTAAAAACTTATTTGAGCCACTTTCTGGAATTCTACACGTGGGAAATTCAATAACTTAAGTTTCGGATGGTTAAACTGTAACTCACCGAAACTCTTTTGAAATTTTGGATAGTTATCTTTCTAACTCTCCGAAAACCCATTTGAGCATCTGTTTGGAATTCTGCATGTGGGAAATTTATTGACTTAAGTTTCAGATAGTTAAACTGTAACTCACCGAAACTCTCTTGAAATTTCAAAAAGTTATCTTTCTAACTCTCCAAAAACATAAATGATCTTCTTTCTAGAATTCTACATGTGGCAATTTCAATAACTTAAGTTTCGGATAGTTAAACTGTACCTTACCGAAACTCTCTTTGAAATTTCAGATAGTTATTTAACTCTCTGATTTTCCCTTTTAAGCTTTCAACTACCGGCTTCTCCATTTTGCACGTGCGTAATAAAATGACTTAAGTTTCGGAAAGTTATGCCTATAACTTATCGAAAAACTCGAATAGTTAGCTAACTCTCCGAAAAGAAAACTCGGATAGTTATCTAACTCTCCGACAAGTCCTTTCATTCTGTATTTCTACATGTGGTTTATTGAATGACTTAACTTTCGGATAGTTATACCTGTAACTCTCTGAAATGTCTTTTAAGCTTCCGGATAGTTAACTCCTTAACTATCTGATCATTCAATTCCCTTAACTGTCTGATTAAATAACTCTCCAAAGGCTTTGTAAAATTTAGATAGTTATTCTTCTAACTATCCGATAGTCTTGAAACTATTTTACTCTTCGGATACTTGTACCTATAACTGTCTGATTTTGCTGTATCTTGAAAGTATTATCATCTGGAACCTTCTTGATCTGTTCATCTACTTAGAATTTGTTCTAACAGCCTTCTGATCTAATGCATTACAGACTTAACTATGAAATACAATATATTTCCTCACATAGGTTTTGCATTATCAAAATACTCGGGTTCTAACAATCTCCCCCTTTTTGATAATGACAAAAATCTTTACAATTATTTACATGTATTTCACTCCCTAGTGTATTTCTATATATTTAGTCACACAAAGAAACATAAAACAAGAATTTATCAAAACTATATTGACGAGGAGGGATTCCTCCCTTGACTTTGAGCAGACTTCTCCCCCTATCTGTGTGCTAAGTTTTTCTCTTTCAATTCTTGCTGGAAATACTGTAAGTGACTATATACTTGACAAATTTCCAAATTCTTCTCCCCCTTTTTGTCATTATATAAAAAGGTGAGGACTGTAAAACTGATTTTCTATAAAACTGATATTGACTGTAACCTGCATGAGTAGGTTAGCAGAAAAACAAGCTCCCATATTGTGAGCTTGATGAATAAAATATTTAAAGATCTTGTAAAGAACATATTCCTAGATTTCGTCTAATATGATTAAAAGTTGATTCATTTAAAGGTTTGGTGAAAATATCTACAAGTTGATTTTCTATTGGCACAAACTTAAGTGAAATGTTCCCTTTCTCCACATGATCTCTCAGAAAATGATGTCTAATCTCGATATGTTTAGCTTTGGAATGAAGTACTGTATTCTTAGATAGACTGATTGCACTACTGTTATCACAAAATATGATTGAATTCTAAATTTTCAGTTTGTAATCTGCTAGAGTTTGTTGCATCCAAAGGATTTGTGCACAACACAATCCAGCTGCAATATACTCGGCTTCAGTAGTAGATAAAGCTATACAATTTTGTTTCCTACTGAACCATGAGATTAAAGAACATCCAAGTAATTGACAAGTACCACTAGTGCTTTTTCTATCAGATCTACTGCCTGCATAATCTGCATCACTATAGCCTGTTAAAATCAAACTACTGTCAGTTGAGTAGAATAATCTGAAATCTTTTGTTCCTTGTAGATATCTGAAAATCCTTTTGACTGATTTCAAATGTAATACCTTTGGTGATGCTTGAAATCTAGCACATAAGCATACACTGAACATAATATCTGGCCTGCTGGCTGAAAGGTATAACAAGGATCCAATCATACCTCTATATTGCCTTTGATCCACTACAACACTTGAATCATCCATTTCCATTTTAATGCTTGAACTCATTGGAGTATTTGTGGATTTGATGTTTTCATAACCAAATTTCTTCAACATCTCTTTGTAGTATTTTTCTTGGTTGACAAAGATATCATTATGCACTTGATGAATCTGTAATCCCAAGAAAAACTTCAATTCTCCCATCATGCTCATTTCAAATTTATTTTTCATCAAATTCTGAAGTTCATGACAGAGATCTTCTGAAGTGGCTCTAAAGACTATATCATCAACATATATCTGTACAATCAACATGTGCACATCAAAAGTTTTGATAAACAAAGTGTTGTCCACTTTGCCTATAGAAAAATTGTTTTTAGTTAAAATTTTTTCAATTTCTCATACCAAGCTCTAGGTGCCTGTTTCAAACCATATAGAGCCTTTCTCAGTTTGTAGACATGATCTGGCTTGAGTTCATCTTCAAATCTAGGAGGTTGTTTAACAAACACTTCTTCTTGAATTTCTCCATTTAAGAAGGCACTTTTCACATCCATTTGAAACAATCTTATCTTCATACTACTTGCAAAGGCAAGCAACATTCTGATAGCTTCAATCCTAGCTATAGGAGCAAAAGTTTCTTCATAGTCAATACCTTCCTGCTGATTGTAGCCTTGTGCAACTAATCGAGCTTTATTTCTGAGAATGTTACATTCTTCATCTAATTTATTTTTGAAAATCTATTTAGTTCTAATGATGGATTTTCCTATAGGTTTTTCTATTAGTTCCCACACATTATTTTTCTGGAATTGATTTAATTCTTCCTGCATAGCCATTGTCCAGTAGGTATCCTTACAAGCTCCATCTACTGATTTTGGCTCCATTTCTAACACAAATGCACAAAAATTGCAGAAATCTTGTGCTTTACTTCTAGTTTGTACCCCTTTAGATATATTTCCAATAATTTGTTCCTCGAGATGATCAGATCTAAACTTCCAACTGTTATGATTTTGATATCTATGGTTGAGATTCTGGTCTAACACTTGTAAATTGGTATTTTGCTTGCTTTTATCATCTTCAAAGTATTCATTTTCACTATCATTATTAATCTTTAGCTTTTTGAAATTCTGTAATGGATCTTCATCAAACTGAACATTTGTACTTTCCTCCACTCTTCTATCTTCAGCAAAATATACTTTATAAGCTTTGCTTCTCGAGGAGTAACCAACAAGTATGGCAGGTTCAGACTTAGCATCAAACTTGTCTTTAGCATTTCCTATATTTAAGACAAAACATTTGCATCCAAATGTCTTAAAATAGCCAACATTTGGAGTTTTATCGAACCAAATTTCAAAGGGTGTCTTATTCAATATGGATCTAATGTGAGTTCTGTTGGAAATGTGACAAGCTGTTCCTACAGCTTCTGCCTAGAGAAACTTAGGTAGATCCGTGGCATTTAACATAGTTTAGCCATTTCTTGTAATGTCCTATTTTTCCTTTTCACAACTCCATTTTGAGCAGGAGTTCTAGGACAAGAGAATTCATGTAGAATTCCAAATGAATTGCAAAGGTTTTCAAATTCATAGTTTTCAAATTTACCTCTATGATCACTTCTAATTTTCTTCACTATTAGTTCCTTCTGATTCTAAACTCTTATGCAGAAATTCCTGAACTCATTGCAAGTTTCATTTTTATGTGTCAAAAATATCACCCAAGTTAATCTGGAGAAATCATCAACAATAACAAAGGTATATTTTCGACCTTCAAGACTTGATACTTGAGAAGGACTAAACAAATCTAGATGTAGCAGTTCTAATGGCCTTTTGGTGGAAACAACACTTTTGCTGTGAAGAGCAGTTCTCTTCTGCTTCCCTAGCATACACACACTGCACACTCTATCCTTCTTAAAAGTGAGTTTAGGCAGACCCCTAACAAGATCACCCGTTGATAGCTTTCTGATATTCTTCATACTAATGTGACCAAATCTTCTGTGCCACACCCAATCGTCTTCACCAGTTGCTACCAAACAGGAATTGTTTGCAGAATTTTCACATGGAAAGTTTAATGTATATATTGAGCAATTTCTAATACCAGTAAATTTTGTTTCATTTGTGGCAGGATCAATAATGTAGTAGTTTTTAGCATTAAAAGAAATAGTATAGCCTTTATCACATAATTGTCCTACACTTAACAAATTTTGTTTTAATCTATTTACATGTAAGACATTCTCAATTATACCATTTTCAGATGTAATATTTCCTATTGCAGTTATTTTACACTTTTCATTATTTCCAAACTTAGCAGATCTTGAACTTAAGTTTTTAACTAAGTCAAGAAAGCTTTTCTTACCTATCATGTGCTTTGAGCATCCACTATCCATAATCCATTTAGTTGAACGTGCTTGAAATTCCTTGTCACCCTACAAATCATACTGAAATTAAAGCTTTTGGTACCTAAATCTTCTTGGGTCCAATGGAGTTAGTCATTAAAACATTAAATCTATTGCCTCTTGGCAGCCACATATGACCTGATCTTCATTTGATGGCAAACACAATGGTGTCATCTCTATAAGATCGAATCACTCCACCACAATAAGGTATTTCCTATGGTGTAGCATACCCTAGGCCATATTTATTCCCATTTGATCGTTGAGATCCTATTATTTTATTTAATCTTTTTTGTCCTTGAGTGAATTTACATATAGTATCTTTCAAATCTGATATAGTAGTTAATAGATTTTTATTTTCATCTTTTAATCCATAGTTATCACAACTATACTTATCTAAATTTGATTTTAGATTTCTATTTTCAACTATAGTTGATTCTAATTCAGCAAATGAATTTTCTAAGCAATGATTTAATCTTTTAATTTCTTTCTTAAAATCTCTACATTTCACATATAAATTATCTACAATAAATAGAAGATTGTTTATGTCTAACTCATCATGCTCATTTTCTGAACTAGAGGAAGTAGAGCATACCTCTTGTGCTACAAAACAAGCATTGGTTGCTACTTCTTCTTTAGAATCTGATGAACAACTTGAAGAGCTACTGTCATTCCACGTAGCTTTGAGAGTCATCTTCTTTTTGTCCTTCAATCTCTTCTTCTTATCTCCTTGATCCTCTTCTGTCTGAAATGGACAGAAGGTCTGTATGCGCCCTTGCCTTTTACATTTGAAACATGTAGAGACCATTCTTTTAGAAGAGCTGGACTTATTCTTTTTCTTCATAAACTTTCTGAAGTTCCTTGCCAACAACATGATTTCATCATCATTTGAGCTTAGAGCTTCCTCTGTAGATGGAAATGTCATTTCCTTTTTCTTTTCAGCTTTCTTTTCAACAGCTCCTTCTTGCTCTTTCCAGTGCTTCATCTGAGCTTCGTGGGCTAGAAGATTGCCCAACAATTCTTCAACTATGTAATTGTTGAGATCCTTGGAATCTTGAATAGATGTGGACTTCTGTTTCCACTCAACAGTTAAGCTCCTCAAGAACTTCTGTACCTATTCACGTGAAGAGAACTCCTTTCCCAAGCCTTTCAGATTGTTAATGATTTCAGTAAATCTAGAAAACATCTCAGTTATGTTTTCATTATCATTCATTCTAAACAATTCTAGTTTTCTCAAAAGAATACTGATTTTTGTATCCTTAACTTGGCTTGTACCTTCATGAGTAACTTGAAGGATTTTCCAAGACTCATGAGCAGACTTACATGCAAATACCTTATTATATTGATCAGCAGTTAGTGCATAGTAAATGGCATTCAGCCCTCTAGCATCCAACTAGATGATTTTCTCATCCTCCTCAGACCAGTTCGAAATATCACTGGTTGGAAGTGTAGTTCCAAGAACAACAGTCTTCTAAAGTTTAACATCTGAACTCCTAAGGAAGTACTCCATTCTATTCTTCCAATAGTTATACTTGAAACCATCGAATAGAGGAGGTCTGTAGATGTTTTGTCCTTCAGCAAATTGAGCCATAAATCTAGATGGTTAAATCTTATGAAGGATTAACCTTGCTCTGATACCAATTGTTAAGATCGATAGGCTCACCAGAGGGGGGTGAATGGTGAATGTGTGGAGTTTTTAAAATTCTTTTGATGTTGACTTGAATGATTCAACAGAAATGTAATGAGATGAAACTAAGTGAGTGCAAATTTTTAGGTGGTTCACCAACTTGGCTAGTCCACCCCCAAGATTCACTTGAGCTTCACTAAGTGATTCAACACTTACACACTTGCTTTCAGGTCAAAGTAAGAACCAACTACACAGAAGTTTTCAGGTAAAAACTTCAGTAAACCAACCTTTAGAGTTTTCAGGTCGAAACTTAAACCAACACTATATGTAGCTTTCAGGTTGAAGCCACAAACCAACAACTTTAAACCTTCAATCAGAGTTTTGGTGCAAGAGCTTTTTCTGCAGTAGATCTTTAGAATATGCTTCACTGTTTGCAGACCTGAGTTTTTATGGAATTCGAGTGTAGCTCACTGTATATCTCTCTAGTATATCTATTGTCTGTATTTTTAATATATACTTGATATGTATAATGATCATATTTTCCTCCAACGGATGTATTCTACTGTACTTGATTAGGATCAAGTCCCAATACGACAAGTGACCGTTCAGAAAATCGTTTTAAGATATCTTACTGATTTTCCTGTTCTTTCGGATAGTTAGCTATGCAACTCTCCGAAGAGTAACTGTAACTCACCGAAAGATCACTTAACCTTTACTGCTAGGTAGGATTCCAGAATATTTAAATGTAAGCTGTCATCCAATCGGATACTTATAATTGTAACTCACTGAATAGTTATATACTTGTCGGATAGTTTGACTCTATCAACTTTCTGATTGCTTTAATTTAGCACATGCATAAAGGGCTGACTTAAGTTTCGGAAGGTTATCCTTGTAACTCACTAAAATGCTTCAGGATTTCAGATAGTTATTTTTCTAACTCTCCGAAAACTTATTTGAGCCACTCTTTGGAATTCTGCACGTGGGAAATTCAATGACTTAAGTTTCAAATGGTTAAACTGTAACTCACCGAAACTCTTTTGAAATTTTGGATAGTTATCTTTCTAACTCTCTGAAAACTCATTTGAGCATTTGTCTGGAATTCTGCACGAGGGAAATTTACTAACTTAAGTTTCAAATAGTTAAATTGTAACTCACCAAAACTCTCTTGAAATTTCGGATAGTTATCTTTCTAACTCTCCGAAAATTTAAATGATCTTCTTTCTGGAATTTTGCATGTGGCAATTTCAATAACTTAAGTTTCGAATAGTTAAACTATAACTTACCGAAACTCTCTTTGAAATTTCGGATAGTTATCTAACTCTCCGATTTTTCCATTTAAGCTTTCAACTACCGGCTTCTCCATTTTGCACGTGCGTAATAAAATGGCTTAAGTTCTGAAAAGTTATGCTTGTAACTTACTAAAAAACTCGAATAGTTATCTAACTCTCCGAAAAGAAAACTCGGATAGTTATCTAACTCTCCGACAAGTCCTTCCATTCTATATTTCTACACATGGTTTATTGAATGACTTAACTTTTGGATAGTTATACCTGTAACTCTCCGAAACGTCCTTTAAGCTTCTAGATAGTTAACTCCTTAACTATCCGATCATTCAATTCTTTTAACTGTTTGATTAAATAACTCTCCGAAGGCTTTGTAAAATTCGGATAGTTATTCTTCTAACTGTTCGATAGTCTTGAAACTGTTTTACTCTTCAGATACTTGAACTTGTAACTGTCTGATTTTGCTATATCTTGAAAGTATTATCATCTAGAACCTTCTTGATCTGTTCATCTACTTGGAATTTGTTCTAACAACCTTCTGATCTAATGTAGTACAGACTTAACTGTGAAATACAATATATTTCCTCACAGGTTTTGCATTATCAAAATACTTGGGTTCTAACAGAGACAACTGTAGGCAAAATTTGACTAGCTGAGGAGATCAAATGAGAAGGACCAGGAGCAATTTAGTGTAGAATTCCAATACATAACTTAGGAATTGGAGGATATGAATGGCCAGCCACATGCTTGAAATCAATTCCTTTCTAGGGCAAAAAGAATTCAAGTTCAGCCACTAATTTCTTCTTCTTTGACATATCAAAAAAATCATGAAGACAAGTAGGCTCTAGAATTTTAATTCCTGGTTGCTCACTAAGCTTATGCAATAAGGCTTGATTTCTCCTCTTGATTAGAGTATCTTGTAAATGTAGGGCCATATGTAGTGCACGTTTCTCAAATGCCCTAGTCTCCTCAGAAATATTCAAAAATTGGCTAACATAAGCCTCATAAACAGATTTAACTTGAGGTTCTAAGGAGTTCACTTTGGTAGTAAATATATCTTCATCATCCAAAGAAGAATCCTTAGAAACCTTAGAATCCACACAATCTGTTTTACTGCTTTGCGAAGCATGGGTAGAAGAGGTCTTCAATTTCTTATGACTAGTGGAAGTTTGGATGTATTTTCTCGAGGAAGACTTCTTGGTTTTCAACTGTTTTCTACTTTTAGCCCTAGTAATAATAGGACGAAATTTACGAAGAACAGACAACTATTTCTCCAAACATAATAACCGAGTAACTATTTTTGAAGTGCCATATACTGACTCAATATCTATAACCTCTTCTCTAACAAAAATAATTTGTTGAACTTGTTTAGGAGAAAGATATTCCATACCTGTCTAGAGATCTTGTTCCATTTTGTGAATCCGTTGTTCTTGCTCTTGCAGAGAGAGGGCAGAGAAACGACCAGATGAAGCAATGAAGGAGGAGATGCGAAAAAGGGATGAAGCAGACGAAGGATTTGAGAATCGAAAGGTTAAGACAGAGTGAGAATATAACCCTCCGAAAGCATATAAAATTTGGAAAATTCTAGAGATCAGTGAGTTAGAGCCCTAACTTACCGAAAGAAAAGAATTTTCGGATAGTTACAGGATAACTGTCCCAAAAAGAAATAAGGCACAAGACAGTAACTTACCGAAAACTAAGAAGTTTTCAGATAGTTACAACTTAATTGTCCAAAAAACCCTTAAGACAAAAAAACTAACTCTCTGATGACTGCTAACACCCAACCAAGTAAAGAAAATAACTCCCCCTAAAAATATGCTAACTAAAAAAAATCTTAAAATTGAGAGAATCAAGCATATCAAAAAGAATAAACTCCCCCTAATATATGAATAAAAGAAATCAAAAATATTTTGGTTAAGGTATTTGTATTCTTATAATGTTTTTATTTTATATATTTTGTTTTATTTTGTTTTGTTTTTTTTAAAATTTTATTTAAATTTTAATTGTTGGAGAATTATTGAATTATTCAAGGCTCCACATTAATATAAATAACACATTTCACTTAGCATAAGGACTTAATCCTATGGTTCACCTTATTAACCTTAAAGAAATAAGTTTTTATAAACTTTAGTGCTAGAACTTAATGTTTTTAGAATAGAAAAATTCAGATACATTTAATATGTTCTCTCCATCCAGTTTAAAATTTCCATGAAGCAACCCCAAGGTATATTTTCCCTTAACCATGTCTATTATGTAATTAACTAAGAGAAAAAGATCTTTGAGAATTATGAAACTATTAGTACTACATAGACATAATCAGAGAGTTTTTTTTTTTTTTAACAATATTGGTGTTGGTTGCTCTTTGCAACAAACATTCTCATTTTTTTTGTTTTTTTTTTATTTTGATAATGGCAAACACTTTGACAGTACTAAAAAAAATTTGAAGGTGTAGAAAGTTAAAAACATTTGGACAAGGTCAGGGTAAATATCTTGAGTCCTATTGCTTCCAACCACTTTTCCTTGTTTTTCACCCTTACATATTAAACACCTCTAAATTTTCTAATCAAGAAACATTTAGTCTAGCAAATAGGCATACAATCACTGAATTAATTAAGGTAACTTGGCTATTTTTCAGATTTAGGCCCACATTCTAAGTGTCATGTGGACATTATTCTATTTGTGGAGTAGAAGCCTTCAGTAATTTCGATGAATTAATTTGAGTTGATTTTAATATAGATGTAAGAAATCATTGTAACTTATAAACTCAATAGAAAATCCCATGAATATAGTTGACTGTTTTGTTGTTGTTTTAAGGTTTGAAAAAAAAAAATTGTAAATATTCTCAAGAAATAACTTAATATAAGGATTAAACTAAAATAGATTATCAAAATAACTTAATATAATCAAAACAGATAATAGAAAATGAGATGGTGAAGTAAATATAAAAGAAATAGAAGATAAAAGATAGTAGGTAAAGCTAAAAATCATTTAGGCAGCATATGCCTAAATCTCTTCTCAATTTGATAAACTGTTTTTCTTCAAGAGGCTTTGTAAAAATATCTACCAACTACTCATGAGTAAAAATAAAATTCAGCTCAATGTTATCCTTCATAACATTATCTCTCATAAAATGGTGTCTTATCTCAATATGTTTTACTTGAGAGTACAACATAGGGTTCTTTGACAAACTTATTGCACTATTATTGTCACAATTAATAGGAGTTTTTCCATATGTAATTCCATAATCTTTCATAGTTTGTTTCATTCAAAGAATTTGTGCACAACATAGGGATGCAGCAACATATTCAGCTTTAGTAGTCGATAGGGCAACAAAATTCTGCTTCTTATTGAACCATGAAATTAATGAACTGCCAAACAGAAATAGGAGTGCATCCAACATAATCAGCATCACTATATCCAATTAGATCCAAACTACTATCTTTGAAATACATTAAAGCAAAATTTGAAGTTCCTTGTAGGTATTTCATTATCCTTTTAACTGCAGATAGGTGAGATTCTTTTGGTTGAGCTTGAGAATGAGCACAGGCACAAACACTAAACATGATATCAGGTCTAGATGCAGTTAAATAAAGAAGAAAACCTATCATTCCTCTATATTTAGTAATATCAATAGGTGGTCCAGATTCATCTTTATCCAATTTAATTGATGAACTCATAGGAGTGCCTGATGACTTGCAGTTACTCATTCCAAATTTTTCTAAAAGTTGCTTTGTATATTTCTCTTGATATACAAAAATTCCTTTTTCAACTTGTTTAATCTGCAATCCCAAAAAGAATGTCAACTCACCCATTAAACTCATCTCAAACTGATTTTTCATCTGATCTGCAAACTTATTACTTAAAATCTCATTAGTTGCTCCAAAAATGATATCATCTACATAAATTTTAACAACTAACAAACCTAGATGATTTTTCTTAAAGAATAAGGTATTGTCAACCTTACTAATAGAAAAACCATTATCTAATAGAAAGGATTTCAGCCTATCATACCAAGCTCTCGGAGCTTGTTTCAACCCATACAAGGCCTTCTTCAGTTTGAAAACATACTTAGGAAAATTAGCATCAGCAAAACTAGGTGGTTGCCTATTTAGAATGAAAAAGTGCATATTATTAATGGTTAAATGATGGTTAATTGCATAATATTTAGCTTATCATATGAGAATTAAGCCATTATGTTATAATTGCACTATTATATGCTTTAATTAGAATTACTGCTTAATTTTGGGGAATTAATGTTAATTTAGTACATTTCTGAACTATCGGTAAGTTGCAAGTTGTGAAATCCTTAAGTATCTAAATTTTCTGATATTTCAGACAGTTATGTTTAACATACCGAGCATGTATCGGATAGTTATGTTTAAATTGCCGAACAGTTATGTTTTAAAAGAATAGTTTATTATTTCCTTAAGTACACGTGTCGAAACCATAATGCACGACTTATGTAAACTTTCGATGAGTTATCTATAACTATCTAAAATTGTAGCTGGGCATTGGATAATTATATGTGTAACTCTCCGAAATCTCCTTTTATTTATAAAATAGTTGTGGACACGTGTCATGTTCTGGGAAAGTGACTTAAGTGGATTTTCGGTGAGTTATCTCTAACTATCCGAAATGCATCTGAGCATCGGATAGTTAGACCTGTAACTCTCCAAAATGTTTCTTCTATTATTAAACTACTACTAACACGTATCAAGATCTAGTAGATTTACTTAAGTTATATATCGGTGAGTTATGTGTAACTATCCGAAATGCATTTGAGCATCGGATAGTTAAGTCTGTAACTATCCGAAATGCATCTAAGCATCAGATAGTTAAGTTTGTAACTATCCGAAATGCATCTAGGCATCGGATAGTTACGTTTATAAGTATTCGAAATGCACCTGAGCATCGGATAGTTAAATTTATGCACGTGTTTTATAGTTAAATCAACGAAGCAAGTCCGTTGAGTTATCTGTAACTCCACGGACTATTTATTTTCTAATATGCCACTGTAGTGGTTGCAGAAACAGGATAGTTGGAAGGAAAAACCACGATCGCACGTATCACACGTATCGCACAGGGAGAAGAAAGCATCATCGTTGAAATGAATGAAGGAAATCCAACCGACCATTCAAGCAGAAGCAGTTACCATTGAAGAAATATAAAAGAAAAGAAGAAAAAGAAGTAAATGTATGTGATCGATGGGTATGGCTAGTGTGCATAGAGGAGGAGCACTGAGCTTTCTGCAGACAGTATCGTCAATTCTCTAAAGTACCACACCATTACCACCACCAAAATTACCAATCATCAGAGGTCTGTAAGGATACTTTTCTGATGTCGGGTCGATTCCGAGCCAAACACAGTGTCTGACAACTACTGTGAGGAGTGATCACGTCGCGGGAAGGGAAGCTATTTTCACCAAGCGCCGACTCATATCTCAGGAGATCGTAAAGCTTCTAGCCTTGGTTTCGGGTTGATGCCTGTATGCTGAAGAGGAGATCATCTTGCAATTTTGGACTCGCGATTCTATAAGGAGAGGAGACAGAATTGTAAGTAGTTTAATTTTCAGTGATGTAATTGCGTCACATGTAGTAACGGAAGTATTTACTATCAACTGAGATTACTTTACATTTCACCTTTTGCCCATTTTCATGTTCATATTAAAACAAAAATACAAAAAACAATTTATCTGTGTTGTATTGTTTGTGTTGTATCGTGATTAATGTTATATTTGTCAGTGTTATAATTGTTTTATGTTTGTTTTAGTTTTACAGTTTACTGAAATGGGTTCGTTCAAAGGACTTAAAGATTTTAATGGTTATTGTTTGAATTATCTAAATGTTAGTATGCTTAATGATAAATCTAGTATTTACTAACATTAAAGAAATTAATTGATGTTATTTACAATCTGTGGAATCGCCCAATGGTTAGTCGAATTCCTTTGTAAATAGCAATTTTAAAAAGAAAAGGCAAGCTCGTGGAGTTAACTTAAGTCTACGAGGTTAGTCCGTTGAGTTAGCCATAACTCAACGAACTTTGTCCGTTGAGTTATCTGTAACTTAACGGAGGGCTTATTGAAGATATAAATTTGATTGTTAAAAACAGAACAGTTTTCAATTCTTAAACAATTCTCTATAGGATCAACCTGTACTTACACACTAATACAATAGACATTGTGCACTTGCAGTTAAAATACAAATTAGAATTAATATCTAATTTATGTGAAAGGTTAGTTCGTTGAGTTAGCCATAACTCAACAAACTTTGTCCGTTGAGTTATCTATAACTTAACAGAGGGCTTATTGAAAATATAAATTTGATTGTTAAAAACAAAACAGTTCTCAATTCTTAAATAATTCTCTATAGGATCAACCTGTACTTGCACACTAATACAATAGACACTATGCACTTGCAGTTAAAATACAAATTGGAATTAATATCTAATTTGTGTGAAAGGTTGTTTGTTTACTTCTAAAAAAGGAATAGGCATTAAGATAAATTAACTAAGTAAAAACAGAAGTTAACAAATCCAAATTTTTCTAATGCGTTGTTGGAGATCCAATCAGGTTTTTTGGTGTCGTGTTGGGTAACCAAACATTACCTAAGATAAACTTCTTCTTTAATGAAACCATTTAAAAATGCACTTTTAACATCCATTTGATATAGTTTAAAATTCATATGAGTAGTAAAAGCTAGAAATATTCTAATTGATTCTAATCTAGCTACAGGTGCAAAGGTTTCTTCAAAATCTATTCCTTCTTGTTGGTTATACCCTTGGGCTACTAGTCTAGCCTTATTTCTAATAACTTGTCCTAATTCATCAGATTTATTCTTAAATATCCATTTAGTGCCAATAATTGAATGATCTAAAGGTTTAGGAACTAAGTCCTAAACTTCATTTCTTCTAAATTGATTAAGTTCTCCCTGCATTGCACTAATCCAAAATTCATCATTTAATGCCTCATCAATGTTTTTAGGTTCTATTACAGATAGAAAAGCATAACACTCGGAAACATTAATCCTAGATCTTGTTTGCACACCTTTAGAAATATCACCAATAATAAACTCCTTAGGGTGTTGAGACAAAAATTTATGAGTCAAAGGATTATCATTTCTTTCTTGACCCAAGGTACTAGATTCCCCAATATTTAGTTCGTCACATTCATAATCTGAAGTATCAATAATTTCTTTTGAAGCATTACTTGGCTCTTCATCAAAATTTACATGCATAGATTCTTCCACAACTAAAGAAATTTTCTTTTAAATTCTATATGCTTTACTTCTTGAAGAATATCCCAAAAATATACCTTCATCAAATTTTGCTTCAAATTTATCTTTATTCTCCTATGTATTCAGAATAAAACATTTAGATCCAAAAGCTTTAAAATAATGAACTTTAGGAATTCTTCCCATCCATAGTTTAGGAGTCTTATTCATGTCTCTTCTTACAGTTACTCTATTTAAAATATAACATGCAGTACTAACTGCCTCAGCCTAAAAATAATAAGCAACCTTATTTTCATTTAGCATAGTTCTAGCCATTTCTTGAAGAGATCTATTCTTTCTCTCTACAACTCCATTCTAAGAAAGGGCTTTAGGAAAGGCAAATCTATGTTCTATTCCTAGATTTTGGCAAAGTTTTTCCATATTTTCATTTTCAAATTCCCCTCCATGATCACTCTTAATTTTCTGAACTTTCAATTGCTTTTCATTGTGAACCATATTCAGAAAAATTTTAAACTCCTCAAAGACTTCACACTTATGTCTAAGAAATATTACCCAAGTATATCTTGAAAAATCAACTAGAACAAATACATATCTCTTACCACCTAAACTTTCTATTCTAGTAGGGCCAAATAAATCCATATGAATTAATTCCAAAATTCTTCTTGATATAATTTGCTTTCCTGATTTAAAAGAACTCTTCTTCTATTTTCCCAATTCACATGCATCATAGATTTTATCCTTTTTAAATTTCAAATTTGGTGAACCATCTACTAATTTCTTCTTAGCTAACTTATCTAGCTGCTTCATATGAATATGACCTAGTCTACGATGTCATAACCATGCATTATCTAAATTATTTGCAATTAAATAGGAATCAGTGGTAGAAACATCATCAGGTAAATTTAGAAAACATACATCATTTCTTCTATGAGTAGTAAATTTAACTTCATTAGAATTTTCATCAATAACAAGGCATTTCTTAGATTTAAACAAAACCATATAGCCTTTATCTTCTAACTGAGTAATACTCATTAAATTATGCTCTAAATTTTCAACTAGTAAGACATTATCTATAACCATTTTATCATTTACATAAACAGATCTGATACCAATAATCTTACCTTTCTAATCATTATCAAATCTGACATTTCCTCCATTCATCATCTTCAGGTCTTTTAGGACAGATTTATCTCTAGTCATATGCTTTGAAGCACCACTGTACATCACTCATCGTGATCTTTTAGTTTTGACCTGCAAGGACAGTCATAATCACATCCTTTGGTACCCATATTTTCTTGGGTCTATTTTTGTTAGTGGAGAATATTTGAAATCTATTTTGTTTTGAAATCCATGTGTTATTTTGATTAACATTATTTCTTTTTAACACAGATAACTTTCTCTTTATTAATTGTTTTCAAATAGCCATTTCCATAATCTATTTTATAGCTGTTTGAAAAGTTAACAGAAACATATGTTTTTGGTGGTTCATAGTTGAAACCTATACTAGTTCTATCATCAAAGACTTTATAACTATTAATAATATTCGTCAGTTTCTTATCTCCTTTAGTAAATGCTCCTAGTTTAAATTTCAGTCTACCAATTTCTTGTTCTAATTTTTCTATATCAGTATTAGAACTAGAATTTTCATCACACCGATTTTAAGTTTTTCATTTAATTATTCAGATTCATCTTGTAGCCTTTTGTTTTCTAAAAATCTATCCTTTAGTTCTTTAATAAGTTTTGAATTATATTTTTCAAGTTCAGAAATTTTATCATGCATATCAGAACTATCAGCAACAAATTTATTTTTCTTTAATGTAGAATTTTCAGTTTTTAATGTAGTAATTTCCTTTTCTAACTTAGCAGCAATTTTATTACTATTCGATAATTTCCTTTTTAACATAGAATTTTCCAAACTAACATTTTTTAGTTCTTCCAATAATTCATTATAATCATCTTGATTTATATCAGATACATCAGAATCATTATCATAAATAATTTCCTTAGCTATATTAGAATTAGAATGTACCTCATTAGTGTTAGCCATAAAGCAGACATTAGCTAGCTCTTTAGACTCGAACTCAGTCTGTGTACCATCAGTACTAGTACCCTCATATGCTTCAGATTCTATAGAATCATCTCAAGTAACTTGGAATGCTTTCTTCTTTCCTTGATTAAATCTTCTCTAATGAAATTTCTGTTTTCCATGAGATTTCTTTTTGTCAAAATTCTTTCTTTCATCCTTCTTTTGATATGTGCATTGGCTCTGAAAATGCCCTTGTCTATTGTAGTTGAAGCATTTTATAGCAGATTGCTTCCCTTTATCATGACTTTTTCCTTTCTTCCAGAATTTTTTGTATTTTTTGATAATACAGGCCAATTCTTTTGGAAACTCATTAACAGACTCCTTAAATGGTTGTTGAGCCTTCAGTGCTAACTCTTTTTTCTTTTCAACTTTCGTTGAGGTTTCTCCTTCCTCTTCTTTCTAATCTTTTAGTTGAGTCTCATAGGCTAATAGATTGCTAGTGAGATCTTCAAGAGTAAAAGTCCTCATATCCTTTGAATCTTGTAGGGAGGTAGTCTTAGCTTTCCATTCTTTATTCAGGCTTCTCAAGACTTTGATAACTTGTTCTTTCATGGAAAATTCTTTCCCAAGATTCTTCAGTACATTTATGATTTCAATGAAACGAGATATGAGATCAGTAATACTCTCATTCTCTTTCATTTTGAACATCTCATACTTTCTTAGTAGGATACTGATTTTTGTATCCTTCACTTCATTTGTTCCCTCATAAGTAATTTCTAATGCATGCCAAGGTTCATGTGCAGTAGAACAAGCAGAAATCTTGTTGTATATATCAACAGTGATTGCACAAGTTAGTGCATTTATTCCTCTTGCATCCATTTGAATTTTCTTCTCATCTTCATCATTCCACATGTCTTCAGGAACATCTGGAAGTTGTATACCACGAACCACTATTCTCCATACCTTCACATCCATGGATTTCAAAAAGGTAGTCATTTTATTTTTCCAAAAACCATAGTTATTGCTATCAAACAGTGGAGGTCGGTGTACATGCTGACCCTCTGCCATTGATCTCAGATTGATTAAATCTATTACAGAGTTAACCAAGCTCTAATACCACTTGAAAGGATCGAATGGCACACTAGAGGGGGGTGAATAGTGTCCTAATAAAGTTTATTTTTCTTTTAAAAAATTCGAAAGCTGTTGACACTAATGAACCCTGATTAATTGATTTTAGAATTAAAACTAGTAATGCAAAAAGTAAGGAACACAAAGAGATTTATAATGATTCCCCAAACTGGGTAGTCCACTCCTCAAGGCCACAACCTTGATAATTCCACTAAGTGCTTTTAAGGCTAAGCACAAACCTTAAACAAGTTGCTTTTGCAGGCTAAGCAACAACCTTATAGATGTTTTTAAAGGCTGAACAAAAACCTCATACAAAGCACCAACTTTGTATACTCAAGACCTCAATCTTGAGCAAGTGAAGTACCATACTTCACTCTCTTCACCAAGGCCCCGACCTTGTGAGGGTATACTCACAACACCCTTCTGAGTGAAAGTTTTCAAGAAAATGAGAATACAATTTAAAACCAAGAGTCACTAACTCAAAATTTAAATGACACAACACTAGATCAACTCCTATGAAGAGTTGACATAGAAGCTTTGAGGAGATTTCTTGATGGATTTGCAGCTGATGATCTTCTAGACTTTGTTACAGACGAATCTTCAAGGTGTTTGTAAAATTATTGAACAGACAAATTCTCTTTTCGAGTGTTGAAAAATTCTATGTGTGTTTCTCTTTCAATTTTCTACAAAATCCTTTTTATTTTTCCTTCAAGATTTGCATAAGTGGAAAGAATTCTGAAATGGTTAGATGCCTTATGCAGTAATTCATTTCTAGCAACCTTCAATCATAATAAAGTTGAAATCTACAATCAAAAGATATCTTGCCACAAAGATTAGTCAATTAATAATAGTCGTAGTTTCTGTAAAATAAAATCTTCAGAGGCTTTTAGAAAATTGAAGACTTAGAAAGATAACCTACCGAAACTCAAAAATATTTCAGATAAATAGAACTAACATTCCGAAAGACCACTTAAGTCATGTATTAAAAATGAAACACGTGTCCTTCAGAAACTGCGTTATAAAATATTAAAAATAAACTATCCGATAGAGTGGACATGTTTCAGATACTTATAAAGATAACTCTCTGATCCTTAAGTCATTTCGGATAGTTACACAGGTAACCTTACGAAAAGTCACTTAAGTTAGAAAATAAAAGAAAACTCAACCATCCGAAGCTTAAAAGGTTTTCGGATACTTACTGAAGATAACTCTCCGATTCTTAAGAGTTTTCGGATAGTTACATCGTAACCTTTCGAAAAGTCACTTAAGTCAAGCGATGAGAGACTAACACGTGTCCTTCAAAAGAAAGTAATCGAAAATATATTAAAAACAAAGAAATAGCTAACTTTTCAGAATAAAAACCTTAACTATTCGAAACCAAAGGGATTTCAGAGACTTACCATAAAAAAAAATCATATCCGAACATAAGAAAACTTAACTCACCGAAGATAAATATTTTTCAGATAGTTACTAATATAATCGTCTGAAAAGCTAGGAGAGAAAGACATAACCATCCGATTTGTTCGATGACTTATAAAATAACTCTCCGATCAATACACTATAGACAAAATAACCTGCCGAAATCTAATTTAAAAGATTTTAAGTACATAGCAATTAGCGAAAATTCATTTGAGTAAAAAGACATCTAACACATAGCACAAATAATTAAACCACACGTTTTTCATCATCAAAACTAACTGATAAAATAAATAAACTAACATCATCAACTAGTACAAAAGCATAATGTTTACCTCCTAAACTGGTTGTCCTAGTAGGTCCAAATAAATCCATATGCACTAGTTCTAATACTCTTTGACTTGTTATTTCATTTAAACTTTTAAATGATGTTTTATGTAATTTACCTAGTTGACATGCATCACACATAAACTCTTTCGAGTACTTAATACTAGGTAAACCTCTAACTAGATTCTTTTTAGACAACTTTTGTAATAATTTTAAGTTTGAGTGTCCTAGCCTTCTATGCCATAAAATAACTTCATTCGATTTTGCAATTAAGCAAGCATTGTCTTTAGTAATATTAGAAGGCAAATTCAGAATACAAATGGATCATTTCTTGTATGTAGTGAATAAAATTTCGTTTGTAGACATGTCCATAATTTTACAAGAATCTTTTTCAAAAATTACTTTGTAAAACTTCATTAAAATAGGAACACTCAATAAATTAAAACCTAAGTTTTCCACTAATAAGACATCATTTATAAAGTATTTCTCAGTTACCTGAACCTTGTCAGACACAAGGATATTTGTTTTACTTTTATTTCCAAAGGTAACTTGTCTGTTCTTGGTCTTTGTTACTTCTGTAAGTAATCGTATATCTCTAGTCATGTGGCTAGATGCTCCACTGTCCATTATCCATTTTGATTTGTGTACCTCACTAGATTTTGCCATGAAGCATACATTTGCTAGATTTTCTTCTAAATCTGATGTTGATGAGGATTCATTGTTTGATGTTGAATCCTTTATTTCTTCACTTTGTGAAGTTGAAGAGTCATCTGATGTCACTTTAAGTGCCATTCTCTTTCTGAATTTTTTACTCTTAAAATTCCTCCTCGAATTCTTCTTATCTTTGTTGAGAGGACAATCAGTTTGAAAGTGACCTAGTCTGTTGCACTTGTAGCATATGATTTTGTCTTTCATGAATGACTTCTTCTCCATATCTCTAGATGTCTTTGCTGACTTGAAGTTCCTACGTTTCTTCAACAGATTTCTAAATTTTCTAGTCAACAACAGTAAATCATCGTTGAAATCACTAGTCACTTCTGAGATTTTATCAGCCTCAAAAGCCAGATCCCTTCTAAGATTTTTCCCTTTTGGATCTAAATGTTGTACTTCATAGGCTGTCAGATTTCCTATGAGATCATCGAGAGTATATGTAATTAAATCTTTGGACTCTTCAATAGATGTTGTCTTTTGAGTCCAGATTTTAGTTAAAGATCTAAGGATCTTTCTTACCAAGTCTTTTTCCTCAAATTTCTTGCCTAAAGATTTTAATGAATTTACAATCTCAAGAAAACGGGAAAACATGTTAGAGATACATTCATTTTCGTGCATTTTAAAGAGCTCATATTTAACTACTAACATATTAATCTTAGATTCCTTGACCTAGTTAGTACATTCGTTGGCAACTTCTAATGCATGTCATATCTCATATGCAGTTTGATATGTAGAGACTTTGTTAAATTGATCATGAGATAAAGCACAAAACAAGATGTTTAAACCTTTAGCATTCAATGTCATTTGCTCCTTTTCATCAAAAGTCCAAGTATCATATGGAGTCGTAACTAACACTATAGGATTGCTAATTATATGTCATAGTTTGAAATCAATTGACTAAAAGAATACTTTCATCCTATATTTCCAATAGCCATAATTGCTACCTTCGAACATAGGAGGACGATTAGTGGTTTGTCCTTCAGTCATAACTAAGATTTCAGTATTATCCATTTTAAATAGATGATCCTAAGTAAATGACTGGAAAAAATGATTTCTAACTAAAGAAATGAAAGCTTTTTAGATGCTTTGATACTAGATGTAGTAGAGTGTAGGCAATCTGACAATAATAAAAGCTCTGATACCAGTTGTAGGATTGTTGTATCACAAGAGGAGGGTGAATTGTATCTTTAGTAATTAAATTACCAGTGGATAAAACAAGAGCACAAAACACTTGTAAATGAAATTCTATTCTTTATAAACTTTAAAGATAGAATTTACAATATCTTTTCAGCTCAATTCCCTTCTTGACGATTTTGATATAGTAATGTCCAATATACAATTCAAATAGAAAAATGAAGTTCTTATTCAAAACTAATTTCGAATTGTATAAAACCTGATCTTTATGCACACAACTCATTTCCTTATTTTTGCTCAGCTTCTATATCTCTTCTTCTCTAGTTGTCGAATTTCCAAACTTCTTACGTTTGCTACTCCTTTTCTGAAATTGCTTGGAATTTTGAACTTCTTCTGATGTTGGAGAATTTTTCTAGATATGAATATTCAAATTTAACTTTTTAGTTAGGGATCCGAATTGAATATTCAAACTTGGTTTTTGAGATTAGGATCCTTATTTGTAATGTAGCTCGTACTCTCTATTAGTAGTCGAATTATGTCTTCACGTTCAGCATGTTCATCTACTTAATCCATAATCAATAATCCATAATCTATGTACTAATTTTTTCTTTAATCCAAATTACTATCTTTTTGAGTTTCCACTTTCTCCACTATCATTTTGAATTTCCACGATCTCCACTCATAGATTCACCGAAACTTTATCTTCCTAGAGTCTTGTAGAATATCTTCTAACTCTTCGATTTAGTCGAACACTTATCCTTTAAGTCCTGTAAAAACTCGAATACTTATCTATAACTCTGAGTTTTTGCACCTGCAAAACACATGACTAAACATAGCAAACTTATCTGTTCGTTAGTCATTTTATAAAACTCGAAGACTTATCTATCCATGTGTATAAAAACTCGAATAATTATCTAACTATTCGATTTTCATTACTAAACACACATGGAAAACATGTGATAACTTAAAACATTAAAAACACATGTGCAGATAACTTAACTATATGAGTTTTTAACATAACTGTTTGACAAAAATGAAAACGATAACTATCCGAAATTCTAACTATTTGAAAACTTTAACTATCTGAAAACTTTAGCTATCCGAAATAAAAATGAAACTTTCTGATAACCTGTTAACATTTAATTACGTGAGAATTATACTTAGAGAATATTATTTAGACTTATTTAAAAACTTTAATAAAGCATATATCATCAAAACAAAATTCCTAACAATTATCTATTAGCTTCTATTTCATACACTCTGATTCATTCATTCATCATTGTCTACTTGTAAACATGCTATTATCTGTTAGCTCCTATTTCTTGCAATATATTTAATGATTAAAGGTTATCATTGTTTGTTAAAGGTGCATGTCAACCATATAAACCCATTTTTAAAGATGATTTCCAAATGAGATTTCCAAATTCCATCTTTAAATTCATCTATTGGTTGTATAATATATGGTATGAAAAGATCACTATGTCTAAGCCAAGTTGTATCCTAACTTTTAGAAGATTATTGAATCCTTGAATCCAAATCATATTGCAACTAAATTTCTAATTGTATCAATGCTTCTTAGAGCACCACATAACTGAAACTAGATAGTTTGCATTCAACATATATGTAGGATCGTATGGCTATACAAGAGAGGGGTGAATTATGTTTTTCAATATTTTCGAATATAATTGAAACTTTAAAGTTCAAAAATAAGTTGAGGTATTGTTTTCATAAAATCATTTTTATTCAAGGTTTCAATTACAATATACAATTCAATTCTCCTCAGAAATTATAGATGTAATTTTATCTCGATACCATGTATCATCTAAACAATTTCATAACTACAAACAGAGAAAACTAATTTGCAGAATTTAAAACATTTCTCCCTGTTTGAGATCTTTCTTCTTATTCTTCTTCTTCTTTCTTCTTCAGCAATTCTTCAGTGACGAATATCTTGTCTTTTTATGCTTCACTGAATTTACTTTCTTTTGATACTTCAAATCTTTAGTGACGTAAATCTTACATTTTTATGCTTCACTAAATTTTCTTCCACCTGAGAGTTTTTCCCTAAAGAGGTGTTTTTGATCCCTGAAAAGATTTTTCATTTTGTATGCAGGGATAGTTTGATCCTTGAAAAGATTTTTCGTTTTGTATGCAAGGATAGTTTGATCCTTGAAAAGATTTTTCATTTTGTGTGCAAGGATAGTTTGATCAACGAGAATTCTATGCCTTTTATACTATATCTTCATTTCATGCATATCTTCCACGTTTAATCACTACCAGTTTTCCACTTCTCCACGTCTTTTCTTTTTCCTTCATCGAAATACACACGTTCTAACTTACATTTACATTTCGAATTTTCTTTAATCCTCAGTCTTGGATCTCTGAAAAATTTCCTGCAAAATAAACTTTCTCGTCCAAAATTTTTCATCAATATAATAAGAAGTCGTTACTTTAATGTTAACTAAACGAGTAACATAAGTATATATATATAACTTAACGAGTTCCTCATGTGCCAATTCACATGACTAGTACTGTAGCTAACTTAACGAACTAAGTACATGGTGTTACGATAACTCAACGAACCATCTCTGTTGTGTTACGATAACTTAATGAACTAGTAATATGAAAATGTTTTTATAATAAGAATTTTACCACGTGTAAAAAATAACAACTTAAGTTTATAACGCTAACCTAACGCGTTGCCTTAGTGTTCAATATAGAAACTCAACGCGTTTAGTTATGTTAACTTAACGAGTTAAACATGTGCACCTCACGTGATACAATATAACATTTGTAACTTATAATTTTACCATATTAACAAATTGTCGAAACTTTTACTCACTAACTTAACGAGTTATCTAAACTTTTACTCACTAACTTAACGAGTTCTCACGTGACCTTTAAGCCTCTAACTTAACGAGTTGTCTTAACATGCACTATATATGATACAGAAAATATAACTTTAAAATATATCATGCTTTTCAATAAAAACATACGTTAACTTAACGTTTAGTTAAATGAGAAATTAATACAAAGAAATGACTAGTTATTAACTTAGTATAATTTCAAATCTAACACAGACAAGTATTTATATCAGTAAACTTTTTCTGTATTAATTGATGATTTTAATTTCTTTTCACAAGCAACAGTAATTAAGCAAATATGATTATTTTCATTTAGCACACATCATCAAAACAAAATACTCAACAATATATGCACTATAACACTTCTTAGTGTTAATTTGGTTGAAATGGAACACTACATTGGATGCAATGTATGCTATTTCAATGTCTTTTTTATGTTCAATTTTCATTTCTTGGGTTTCTATGCCACATCAATGCTTTTGTGAAACATGTATTTATATTAACAATAACTCATTACTGATTATGCCATTATATTTATGATTTGTCGCTTCTTTATGTCTCTAATTATTGTGTAAGTTATTCTTCTTACTCATTAGTTTTCATCTCTTCTTGCTGGATATAGATACATTTATAAAGCATTTTGAAAAATATGGAGAGATAATAGATTTTGTTATAATGATTTAAGAGAAGATGATTTCCAAATGAGATTTCCATGGCTAAATACTATTATAAACCCAAATTCCCCAATTATGTAGTAAATTTGGTCTTTTTCACTTCCCCCAAACTTTACGGAGAGATAATAGATTTTGTTATTTGATTTTATGGACATGGTCAATGAATAGTGTTCATTTTTTTAATCTATTATTGCATGAAAATTTATTTAGATTAATGTATATTTATTGTTCCATGAAGAATGACACAATTTTATTTTTGAACACATTTGACATTTGTTTCTCTTATTATTTGTGTTCCATGAAAACTTATTTAAATTTACCTTTATTTTTCTACCGTGAATGAAGTTCAACTAATCCCTTTTTAAACTTTTTTGTTCTTTTTTAACCTAATCTTACCTATTTTATCCTAACAAGTCGATAAAATGATAGATATTACTTAATAACTCAACTGGTTAATCCATAGATAAATAAATAAGAAAATAAAAAAGTATACCCTTATCTTAGTTAATTAAAAGAATAACAAAAAAAAGAAATCTTTATATAATGTGAAATGTTATGGGTTTGAAATGTTACTCTGTTCAATAGATGCACATTAGTTATAAGAATCAATTAAACCTTTGTCGAACATCACTTAGAAGATTTGACCAATCCTTTTTGTAGAACTCTCACAAATTTCATTTTACATGACTTTTGTACCAACGATTAATGGTTTTACTTTGTTTTTACTTTTGCAATTCTCTTATATGATTTTGATAAAAATGTGAATGTAATGATTTTTGCAAATGCATATGAATATTATTATTATTGTGTTGTTATTCCATATGTTTTATTCTAGTTGTGGAAATCGTGCTTGTGTAGAAAATGAGTACTCTTGATAGGAAAAGGATAGGTAGAAGTTACATTAGTTGGAATACTGAAGTAGATGTATATTTCTTAGATATTTTAGTAGAAGTATTAAACGAAGGAAATAAGAAAACTCATGATGGAAAAATCAAAGGTAGCACTTGGGATGAAGTAATTGAAAAATACAATATTAGAAGAAACACAGGTATCACAAGGAAGAATGTAGAAAGTTGCTTAAAAACTTAGCGACAAATGTATCAGAATTACTCTAAAATTGTCAACCAAAGTGAATGGGGATGAAATTTCATCCAAGGCTACACTAACATTGATGATGAGATTTCGAATGAGTTCATTAAGGTTAATTTTTCAATCACTTATGACTTATAAAATATTATAATCTTTATCTTTTTTCATTTTGACTACAATTTTCTTTTTATAGGCACATCTAGAGTGTGAAAGCTACAAAGGCAAACCATGCTTGATATTTGAGCAATTGCAACAAATATTTGAAGGTAGTATGACCACTAGGAATATGGCTAAACAAATTGATGAGGTAGAGGTTGTATCAAACACACAAGATGTGGAATTGAACACTTTAAATACCACTTAAGAAACAATAGACATTGATTCTGATTTACCTCCTTCATTAGGAGGAAGTTCAAGGGTGACAATTGAGAAGAGGAAGAGACGAGCAAGACCTCATGCAATGTCCCATCAAATCATAGTAGATTCATTTAAAAATACATCAAAAGCCATTATACATATGTGTGAAATAGATCAACAAAGTCAAGCTACATGAAACAAACAATTTAAAGAGTTGGTTGATGCACAAAAAAAATTGGTTGAAGTATAAGAAAGGTTGGTTGAAGTATAAAGTAGGTTGGTTGATATTAAAGAAAAAATTGAAAACTATTTAGATCATGCTATTGCAACGTTACTTTAGATTGAAGGTCTTTTTACAAATGAACAATATGAAGCTATGGAGCTATTTCAAAAGCTAGAATTCTATAAAATGTTCTTAAGTTTACTAGTAGAAATGCGTTATGGATGGTTAAGGTTTAGGAAGTGAGCATGTGGTTACAATGGATGAAATGTTTGTTTTGTGCATAAATTCACTTTCTTTCCAATCTTGAACTTCTTGCGTTTATGAAGTGTTTTCGTGAATGTAATCTTTTATGGATGAAATCTTTTTGTGGAAGGTCATATATGGATGAAATGTAAAATGAATATTATATATTGAAATGTGAAATGACTTATCGTTATGAAATGTAAAATGCTTTTTATATTTTGAAACATCGAATGTCTTTTATTTTCTTAGAAATGTGAAACGTCTTTTATATATTGAAATGTGAAATGATAAATTCGTAATATTCTGGTTATCTTGTAGGTGAGGATGAATCTCAGTGACATGTTTACTACTATAGTTGATAATGTAATTTCATTCCTACTAGATGAAGAAGTGGATAGAAGAAGGTAACTATGTCTATTTACGTCATGGACAATTTTAGCAAAAATGGCAAGTACGTCACCTGTTTGTGCTTTCCCAATACTACACTAGAAAAACTTGGATTTGTTACTTCTGTTTTTACTTAATTTATCTTTATGCCTATTCTTTCTTTTAGAAGTAAACAAACAACCTTTAATACAATTTAGATATTAATTCTAATTTGTACTTTAACTGCAAGTGCACAATGTCTATTGTATCAGTGTGCAAGTATAGGTCGATCCCATAGGGGATTGCTGAAGAACTTGAGAACTATTCATTTGTTAATAATCAAATTTATATATTCAATAAGCTCTTCGTTGAATTACAGTTAACTCAACGGACAAAGTTCGTTGAGTTATGGCTAACTCAACGGACTAATCTCGTGGACTTAAGTTAACTCCACGAGCCTGTCTTTTCTTTTTAATATTGCTATTTATAGAGGAATTCGACCAACCATTGGGCGATTCCATAGATTGTAAATAACATCAATTATGCTCTTTAATATTAGTTAACATTGGATTTATCATTGAGTAATATTAACATTCAGATAATTCAAATAGTAACCATTAAAATCTTTAAGTCTTTTAAACAAACCAATTTCAATAAACTATAAAACTAAAACAACATAAAACAATCACAACACTGACAAAGATAACATTAATCACGATACAACACAAACAATATAACACTCAAATACAACATACAAACATAGATAAATTGTTTTTGGTATTTTTGTTTTAATATGGACATGGAAATGGGCGAAACGTGAAATGTAAAGTAATCTCACTTGACAGTAAATACTTCCGACACTACTTGCAACGCGATTACACCACTGAAAATTAAACCACATACAATCCTGTCTCCTCTCCCTATAGAATCGCGAGTCCAGAATTGCAAGATGATCACCTCTTCAACATATAGGCATCAACCCGAAGCCAAGGCTAAAAGCTTTACGATCTCCTGAGATATGAGTCGGCACTTGGTGAAAATGGCTTCCTTTCTCGCGATGCGATCGCTCCTCACAATGGTTGTCAAGCACTGTGTTTGGCTCGGAATCGACCCAACATCAAGAAAGTATTCTCACAGACCTCCGATGGTTGATGATTGTAGTGGTGGTAACGATAGTTGGTGTAGTACTTTGGAGAATTGCCGATATTACCTGCAGAAAGCTCGGTGCTCCTCCTCTATACACACTAGCCGTCCATCGATCACATACCCTTCTTTATTTCTTCTTTTCTTTTATATTTCTTCATTAGTAACTACTTTTTCTTGAATGGTCAGTTGGATTTCCTTCATTCGTATCAACAACAATGATTTCTTCTCTCTACGCGATACGTGCAAACGTGGTTTTTCTCTTCCAACTATCTATTCCTACAACCGCTACAGTGGCATATTAAAAAATACATAGTCTGTGGAGTTACAGATAACTCAACAGACTTTCTTCGTTGATTTAACTATAAAACACGTGCATAAATTTAACTATCTGATGCTTAAGTGCATTTCGGATACTTATAAATTTAACTATCCGATACTCAGATGCATTTCAGATAGTTACAGATAACTTACCAATATATAACTTAAGTAAATCTACTAGATCTCAACATGTGTCAATAGCAGTTTAATCATAAAATAACATTTTAGAGAGTTACAGAGCTAACTATCCGATGCTCAGATGCATTTCGGATAGTTAGAGATAACACACCGAAAATCCACTTAAGTCACTTTCCCAGAACATGACACGTGTCTTCAACTATTTTATAAATAAAAAGAGATTTTGAAGAGTTACACATATAACTGTCCGATACCCAATTGTAATTTCGGATAGTTATAGATAACTCACCGAAAGTTCACTTAAGTCATGCATTATGGTTTCGACACGTATACTTCAGGAAATAATAAAATATTCTTTCAAAACATAAATGTTCGACAATTTAAACATAACTATCCGACATGTTCGGTCTGTTAAACATAACTATCCAAAATATGTCCGGTATGTTAAACATAACTGTTCGAAATATTAGAAAATTCGGATACTTAAGAATTTCATAGCCTGCAACTTATCGACAGTTCAGAAATGTACTAAATTAATATTAATTCCCCAAAATTAAGCATTAATTCTAATTAAAGCATATAACAATGCAATTATAACATAATAGCTTAATTCTTATATGATAAGCTAAATATTATGTAATTAACCATCATTTAACCGTTAATAATATGCACTTTTTCATTCTAAACACTTCCCCCATACCTAAATTTTGCTAAATTTTAGAGTTTTTCTAATTGAAGCTCTAATTGATTAATCTTTTCTACTACTCCCGTAATTCCTCCAAAAGGTATAGCTAGTTCTGCAGCTACAAAATTTCTGTATTCTTTCACTGAAATGGTTCTAGATCTGATCCTTTTTTATGCCCATTTCGTGAAATCAATACAGTCCACCATTAGTAGTGGAATCAAATCTCCATAAAATAATTTCTTCTTCACTGTTTTCAGCTTGGAGATAAAAACTGCAGACCAATTTATTTGAATCTTATTTACAACTGCATATGTGGCCTATTTGACAAATTGACTTAATTCTATGTCATGGCCTTGTCGTTGGTAGACATTTTTAATCAGAATGTTAGCTACTATGTGTGCTTTACCATTTAAATGCTTCAATCTGTTTAATAAAGGCACACTAGGATTGATAGCTAAACAATCCTTAATTTTCTATTTTGTCCACTCGACTATAGTTGTATCTTCCAAAATTTTTAGTCCTTCATTCTTTAAACCAAAAATGTTGTGGAGAAGCTCTAGTGTTATCTGTACATCAGCTTCCTCCACGTTAGAAATTAATCTTCCTTCTCCTTCTCTTAAATTTGTATAAAAACAGGGCACTAAATTCTCATAAACTGCATGCCCTCTTTCTTGAGAAATGAATTGTAGTAGACCTTGGAATTCAAATAAATCTTTGATTTCTTGCATTCCATCCCAATTTACTGGTCTACTGTAAATAATGTCGTAACCCCTTATTTCTTGGTATTTAGTATAAGCTTCTTGACTACAAAAATGTACTTCATTCAAAATTGTTGTTTCAGTCGGGTCAGGAAGATGACTTTGTTGTTCCAAAGGGGTTTGCTCTTACTCTTCCTCTTCTATAGGCTGCATTTGAACATTTTCTACAGATTCCTGAATTTCTGTTTTTGTTTCTGTTTGTGGTGGTGAGCCGGTAGAACTCTCCACTCTATCTTGAATTCTCTCCATAAATTGCTGAAGAGTTTCTTGCTCTTCAGTGGAATCTATGAAATTATTTTTGTCCAAATGGCTTCTTTCAACCTCTTCATTTTCTGCTCTTTCTTCTTCCTCCTAATTACCAATCTGTTCTGTTATTGTTCTTTCTAATTTTGTAATAGATTGGGATGGAGTCACGGGCAATTCAGTTTCTGCCCTAATTTCTATTCTTTCTTCTTGTACAGGCTGTAGACTAATTTCAGCCTGATTTTCTTCTTTTCTTTGCTTCTACTATTGTAGCTCCTCCTCCTCCTCCTCAAAATCGGATAGTAGGTTAATAAAAATTTGCTCCATAGGCCCTGTAAAAATTGGTACTTCAGATTTAATTTCTTCATATTCAGGCACTTTTCTTTTCCTTTCTTTTTTCTGATTAGTTGTGCCTGCTCTTCCTCTTCATCTTCTGAAATTAAATCTACAAAAGTAGGCTTTGCAGGCCTTCGAGCCACAAGTACTAGCTCTTCCTGTTTAACTCTTTTTATAACTGCTAGTCTCGAAGGACCAGCCTCTCCTACAACACTTGATTTAGTTGTTGCTTGATATTGTTCAACTTTTATTTTGTATTAGGCCCTTATCCTTTCTTCAACCCTTTTTTTCTTAATGGCATCATATAAAATATGTGCCTTAACCATAGCTATCTCTTGAGTATCACCTTGGTCTCTTGCTATCTTGACCAAGCCAGCAAATTCTTTCTCTTCTTCTTCAGTTCTCAGCCAAGCAAATGCAACTCGTGGCAATGGCTCTATTAGTTGAACTAGAGGTCCTGACTGTTGTTCCTTAGGAACAGTCTTTCAGCAGTTGGTTCCTCTTGTTCTCTTGCTCGTTGCTACTCCCATATTGCCCATCTTGCATGACCAGCAATGCATTTCTTAAACCACAATCTGGTTTTACGTTGAATTAACTCTAGGGCTACTTCATTGTTTGGCCAGATCTTTCTTTCTTTACTTACTGCAATTTTAGTTGCCACTCTAATTCGTGTCTCCATTATCTGTGGTATCTGTATTTCTAACTCAACCAAAACTTTCCTCAAGTTAAAGAGTTCTGATTCTACCTTTTGTAGCTCTTTCTCTCTTATTGTATTCCAGATCTTTTGCCAAGTGTGTCATTCTTTAGATTCCTTCAAAAACTGTGCGGTGTCCACTGCCTCTTCCCAGAACTTGGGTGTCATCTTCCTCATCGTGGAGTTACACAACAGCATGGAATCTCTCTGATTTCTACTGTTCTAGATTCTAAATGATTTGCCGGATAATGCCTCCAAAACCCTAGGTTTTAGTTTAAATAAGCCCTATGTTTATGCGAGTAATTGGGTCATTTCCCGAACCAACTATTACTATTTTATCCGCAGTCTTAGCTATATTACTTCATTTAGTTATAGTTAACTCAACAGAATAAGCTCATTGACTAACTCAAGACTCAATAGAGTAAGCTCGTTGAGTTAAGCATAACTCAACGAACTCCCCATACAAACAGATATAATAATAAAAACACTACAAATAATAGTTTTTCTATTCTTTTACCGGTTTAACCAATACTATGTTTCGGTCAAACCTAATTTATTTTTTTCTCGGTTGAACTGATATTATGTTTCAGTAAAACCAATATTTTTTCTAAAAATTAATATACATATTTTTTATGTTCAGGTCATACCGATGGATCTAGTCAGTTGAACCACAACGATTTTTATATTTTATATTTATATTTTTTTTATATTATTTTATATATATATATATATATATATTATATATATATTTATAAACATAAAATTGATTTCTTACTAAGTAAAGCTTGAGTAGTCCTCCACTCTAACTTCTTCTATAATTCCAAAGGAGCTTTTTGGTGTTTTCAGAATAGGTTTCAGTCTTTGCCCATTTACTTTAAATATATTCTGATTTTTAGGATTTTCAATTTCAATAGCTCCATAAGGATAAATATTTCGAACTATGTAAGGTCCTGCCCATCTAGATTTTAATTTTCCTAGATGGTTATGGAGTCTAGCCATATAAAGATATACTTCTTGTCCTATTTCAAAGCTTTTTGGAATAATTTTTCTATCATGTCAGAATTTCATTTTTTCTTTTTCTCTTACGGTCTTCGAATAAGCTTCATTTCTAAATTCTTCTAATTTAATTAATTGCATTTTTCTATTTTCAGTAGCTTGATTTAAATTAGTGTTCAAAGTTTTTAATGCCCAATAAGCTTTATGTTCTATTTCAGCAGGTAAATGACAACTTTTTCCATATACTAGCCTAAAAGGTGACATACCTAAGCTCGTTTTATAAGCAATTCTATAAGCCCAAAGTGCATCTATCAATCTATTAGCCCAATCTGTTCTAGTAGGATTTACTACTTTTTCTAAGATTAATTTAATTTGTTTGTTTGCACTTTCTACTTGTCCACTTGTTTGCAGATGATATAATGTTGCAATTTTGTGGTTTAATCCATATTTCTTCATTAAGGCTTCAAAACTTCTATTACAGAAATGAGTTCCTCTATCATTGATAATAGCTTTAGGTATTCCAAATCTAGCAAATATATTTGTTCTTATAAATTGTATTACCACTTTGTTATCATTAATTTTTGTAGGAATAGTTTCTATCCATTTAGATACATAATCCACCCCCAACAATATGTAATTAAATTAATTAGACATAGGAAATGGACCCATAAAATCTATTCCCCACACATCAAAGATTTTAACCTCAATAATAGGATTAAGAGGCATCATATTCCTCTTTGATATTCTTCTTATTTGTTGACATCTTAAACAACTTAAGCAATATTTATGAGCATCTTTGAATAGTGTTGGCCAATAAAACCCACATTGTAGAATTTTTGCAGCAGTTTTCCTTGAACCAAAATGCCCTCCATAAGCTTGGTCATGATAGAAAGATAATATGCTCGGATATTCAGTTTCTGGAACACACCTCCTTAAAACCAGATCAGGACATTTCTTAAATAAGTATGGGTCTTCCCAATAGTAATATTTTACTCTTGAGAAAAACAATTTCTTATCCTGTCTATTTCAATCCTTAGGTGTTAGACTAGTAACTAAATAATTAACTATGTCTACATACCAAGGTATTGTGTTGATGGTCATTAATTGTTCATCAAGAAAATTATCCTTAATTTCAATATTTGATTTTTCTATTTGTAATCTTGATAAATGATCTGCTACTACATTCTCACAACCTTTTTTATCTTTAATTTCTAGATCAAATTCTTACAATAATAATATCCATCAGATAAATTTAGGTTTAGTTTCTTTTTTCTTTATTAGATGTTTTAGAGTTGAATGATCCATGTATACTATTACTTTAGCTCTAATCAGATATGATCTAAACTTTTCTAAAGCAAACACAACAGCTAATAATTCTTTTTCAGTAGTTGTGTAATTAACTTGAGCATCATTTAAGGTTTTGCTTGCATAATGAATCACTCTAGGAGTTTCTATCTTCTGTCCCAATACTACTCCTACAGTAAAATCAGAAGCATCGCACATTAATTCAAATGGATAGTTCCAATCAGGTGCTTGAATTATAGGAGTAGAAATTAAGCTAGTCTTAAGTCTGAAAAATACTTCCTTGCAATTTTTATCAAAGTTAAATGGAACATCTTTTAATAGATTAGTTAAAGGTCTAGATATCTTGCTAAAGTCTTTAAAAAATCTTCTATAAAAACCAACATGTCCTAGAAATGATCTAATATCTTTTATTGATTTAGGTTCTGGTAGATTAGAAATTACTTCTATTTTAGCTTTATCTACTTCCAACCCTTTCTTAGAAACAACATGCCCTAAGACTATTCCTTGTTTAACCATGAAGTGACATTTTCCCAATTTAAAACCAAATTTTTTTCCACACATCATTTTAATATTAAGTCTAAATTTTTTAAACAAACTTCATATGAGTTGCCATTTACAGTAAAATCATCCATAAATATTTCTAAAAAATCTTCAATCATTCTAGTAAATATGTCTTGCATACACCTTTGAAAAGTAGTTGGCGCATTGCATAATCCGAATGGCATTCTCTTAAAAGCATAAGTTCCATTAGAACAGGTGAAAGTTGTTTTCTCTTGATCCTCTAATGCTACTGGAATTTGATTATACCCTGAATACCTGTCTAGGAAATAAAAATATTTTTTCCCTACTAATCTTTCTAGCATTTGATCTATAAAAGGTAAGGGAAAATGATCTTTCCTAGTCACAGCATTCAACTTTCTATAGTCTATACATACTTTCTAGCCTAATTGAATTCTAGTAAGTATCAAGTCTTGACTTTCATTCCTAATAACTGTTAATCCTGATTTCTTGGGAACTACATGGATTGGACTAACCCACGAGCTATTAGAAATCGGATAAATTATGTCATTATCTAACAATTTAACTATTTCCTTCGTAACTACTTCTTTAAGGTTTGAATTTAATCTCCTCTCAGGAATTCTAACAAGTTTAGCATTCTCTTCTAAATATATGTGGTGACAGCATAAAGTTGAACTTAACCCTTTTATATTAGTCATAGTTCATCCTATTGCTTCTTTATAACTTTTTACTACATCTTTTAATTTAGCTATTTGATCCTCTTTTAAATCTGAAGCAATAATGATTGGACAGGTTCATTTCTCTTCCAGAAATATATAGGTTAATTCAGGAGGTAAAGGTTTTAATTCTAAATGTTGCCCATCAAAAGCTAGAGCTCCTAATTGAACATCATCATTTTCTAAATTAATTTCTTCTTGATCTTCTATATTTATGCTTTCACTTTCTTCTAAAATTTTAGAATTGATTTGCCTATTTAATTCTTCTTGAATCACATCATCTAACATATCTCATTCATCCTCTAATAAGTCTATGGTATGTAAGGACATTTCTAACTCCTCAAACCTTTCTAGTTTGAAAATATTTAATTGAGTATCCTCATTACTATATGCTAACTTCATTACTCTAGTCTTACAATTTATAACAACCCCTAATGTTGCTAAAAATGACCTTCCCAAAATTAAATATGTATCACTATTTTTATGCTTAATTTGTTAGGAATCCAGAATTACAATATCAATAGGATATATAAAATTTTTAATTATAATTAAGACATCTTCTATTTTTCCTCTAAGGTATCTTATACTTCTATCAGCTAATTGAATAACCGTACTAGTAAGAGTTAAGTCTTTTAATCCTAAAGATGTAAATATATCACTAGGCATAACATTTATACCTGCACCTAAGTCTATTAAGGTTCTTTCTAGAATGGTATTTCCTATGGTGCATGATATAACAGGGATTCCAAGATCAAATAACTTTTTAGGAATTTGTGGCAGAAATAGGGAACTACTTTGCTCAGCTAAAAAGACATTTCTAAGAACTTTTCGCTCTCTTTTCTTAGTACACCAATCCTTTAGAAATTTAGCATAAGGTGGCATTTTTTGCAATAGATCTAATAAAGGAATGTTAACTTGTACTTTTTCAAAAATTTCTCTAATTTTTTCTTATTTTTTAGGTATTGTTTGTTGTAATCTTTCAGGATAGGGTGCTAAAGATTTTGATTTTAAAGATTCTTTTTCTTTTAGTTGATTTGTTTGATCATTTTTAGCCTCATTAGCAGATTCAGATTGTTCTTTAGTGATTTCTAGATTTTTAGTTATTACATTTTCATTATCATTTTGATTTTTACTCTTATCCACTTTCATATCATTTTCATTTTGAGTTCTTGGTGGTATATCAGTTTCAGATCTTAATGTTACTCATACATCTTCCAGATTTTCGTTACTCTCATGATGTTTTTGTATATCATTTTCGTGATTATGATCTTCAATTGTTTTTAGTTTTAAAATGCATTCTTTAAATTCTCTTGCATTAGTATTTTCTGTTTGCTGTATATTTTGCAAATTATGTAGGTTTATAACATTATAATTTTCAATGTATATTCGTCTAATGCTTTCAATTTTCTTTCCAGATCATCTAATTTCATTGCATTCAATTTTTAATCAATTTTCATTATGATTTTTTCAGTTTCGTAAATTATATTCTTTTTAGGTTCTGAATATGCTTCCTTATAATTTAATTGGTTGACTTCTTGTTGCTGACATATAAAGTATTCTAGTTTGTCCAGATTTTACTCTATACTACGCTCTAGTCTGTCATACCTATCCCAAACTTCAGTGTCTCTCAACATATTACACATTCTATACTGACCATCAATTGGGTAAACTATAAGATTCTCATACTCAGATCTATTATACTAAGGATAATTCATTTGTTGTTCATGGGATCTAACCATCTGTAAACGTCTCAGTTCCAAATAGTTAGAAATGTCGTGTCCTTCAGAATTACAGAATTCACATATGCTAATTACAGGTTTCAGAAATCTTTAAGCATAAGCATATGCCATATTCTCAATTACAAAAGAAAACACACAACTCTGGCAATTAAAATGAAATAGCTCTAACAGTTGCTTATATTAATTCAATTCAATTCAATTCCCTAGCAACGACGGCATAAAACTTGTTTGTGTTTTCCTAGTACTACACCAGAAAAACTTGGATTTGTTACTTCTATTTTTACTTAGTTAATTTATCTTTATGCCTATTCTTTCTTTTAGAAGTAAACAAACAACATTTAATACAATTTAGATATTAATTCCAATTTGTACTTTAACTGCAAGTGCACAGTGTCTATTGTATCAGTGTGCAAGTACAGGTCGATCCCATAAGGAATTGCTGAAGAACTTAAGAATTGTTTGTTTGTTAATAATCAAATTTATATATTCAATAAGCTCTCTATTGAATTACAGTTAACTCAACGGACAAAGTTCGTTGAGTTATGGTTAACTCAACGGACTAACCTCGTGAACTTAAGTTAACTCCACGAGCCTATCTTTTCTTTTTAATACTGCTATTTACAGAGAAATTCAGCCAACCATTGGGCGATTCCACAAATTGTAAATAACATCAATTAAGCTCTTTAATGTTAGTTAACATTGGATTTATCATTAAGCAATACTAACATTCAGATAATTCAAACAGTAACCATTAAAATCTTTAAGTCTTTTAAACAAACCAATTTCAGTAAACTGTAAAACTAAAACAACATAAAACAATCACAACACTAACAAAGATAACATTAATCACGATACAACATAAACAATACAACACTCAAATACAACATATAAACATAGATAAATTGTTTTTGGTATTTTTGTTTTAATATGAACATGGAAATGGGCGAAAGGTGAAATGTAAAGTAATCTCACTTGACAGTAAATACTTCCGACACTACTTGCAACGCAATTACACCACTGAAAATTAAACCACATACAATCCTGTCTCCTCTCCCTATAGAATCGCGAGTCCAAAATTACAAGATGATCACCTCTTCAGCATACAAGCATCAACCCGAAGCCAATGCTAAAAGCTTTATGATCTCCTGAGATATGAGTCGGCGCTTGGTGAAAATGGCTTCCCTTCCCGCGATGCGATCACTCCTCATAGTGGTTGTCAAGCACTATGTTTGGCTCCGAATTGACCTGACATCAAGAAAGTATTCTCACAGACCTCCGATAGTTGATGATTGTGGTGGTGGTAACGATAGTTGGTGTGGTACTTTGGAGAATTACCGATACTGCCTGTAGAAAGCTCGTTGCTCTTCCTTTGTACACATTGGCCGTCCATCGATCACATACCCTTCTTTTTTTCTTCTTTTCTTTTATATTTCTTCAGTAGTAACTACTTCTGCTTGAATGGTCGGTTGAATTTCCTTCATTCGTATCAATGGCAATGATTTCTTCTCCCTACGCGATACATGCAAACATGGTTTTTCTCTTCCAACTGTTTGTTCCTGCAACCGCTATAATGGCATATTAGAAAATACATAGTCCGTGGAGTTACAGATAACTCAACGGACTTTCTTCGTTGATTTAACTATAAAACACGTGCATAAATTTAACTATCTGATGCTTAGGTGCATTTCGGATACTTATAAACTTAACTATTTGATGCTCAAATGCATTTCGGATAGTTACAGATAACTCACCGATATATAACTTAAGTAAATCTACCAGATCTCGACATGTGTCAGCAGTAGTTTAATCATAAAATAACATTTTGGAGAATTACAGAGCTAACTATCCGATGCTTAGATACATTTAGGATAGTTAGAGATAACTCACCGAAAATCCACTTAAGTCACTTTCCTAGAACATGACACGTGTCCTCAGCTATTTTATAAATAAAAAGAGATTTCGAAGAGTTACACATATAACTATTCGATGTCCAGCTACAATTTTGGATAGTTATAGATAACTCATCGAAAGTTCACTTAAGTCATGCATTATGGTTTCGACACGTGTACTTCAGGAAATAATAAAATATTCTTTCAAAACATAACTGTTCGGTAATTTAAACATAACTATCCAACATGTTCGGTCTGTTAAACATAACTATTCGAAATATGTCTAGTATGTTAAACATAATTATTCGAAATATGTCTAGTATGTTAAACATAACTGTCTGAAATATCAAAAAATTCAAATACTTAAGAATTTCACAGCCTACAACTTACCGATAGTTTAGAAATGTACTAAATTAACATTAATTCCCCAAAATTAAGCAGATTCTTCAATTAAAGCATATAACAGTGCAATTATAACATAATAGCTTAATTCTCATATGATAAGCTAAATATTATGCAATTAACCATCATTTAACTGTTAATAATATGCACTTTTTCATTCTCTACATCACCATTACTATATAATAATACAAGTCGTATATATAGTAAAGAAGGTGCAGATTACATCAAGAGATTACTAGATTCTTCTTAACCTCATCAAACTTACAATTATCGTAAAATTTATAGAATGAGTCAAAGTGTGTTTAAAAGTTTTTGTAATTTAATGAGAAATGAAGAAGTTATTGCTAATACCAATAACATTAGTGTAGAAGAGAAATTTGCCATGTTCCTTGTCACAATAAGGAAAATCAAATATATGGAGTAATAGTTGAGCGATTTAGTTGTTCAAGTTAGAGTATTAACAAATACTTTAATGAAGTATTAAATGTTATAATACGTCTACATCATATGCTTATAGCAAGACCTTCATCTTCAACACTAAGTCGAATTGCAAATGATGTAAATGTTTATCCTTATTTTAAGGTATGTATTCACTTTTGTAATGTCCTTCCTTTTTTATGTTATTTAAAATAAGATTAAATGATGTTTAATGTGTATAAGATTGCACTAAAGCTATTGATGATACTCATATCAAAGTAACTATCTTTGGACAAGAAATAGTTAGATTTAGAAATAGAAAAGGTGAATTGTCTCAAAATGTGATGATAGCATGTAATTTTGATATGAGATTTACAAATATTTTAGCTAGTTGGGAAGATCAGCAATTGATGCTTGTATCCTTCAAGATGCAATTACTAAACCTAATGGTTTCTAAGTTCCTCCAAGTAAATGCAATTAGTATATTTTCAAGTAATAAGTACATTATCATACTATTTTCTATTCTTATATAGGTAAGTTTTACTTGATAGATGTTGGATATCCTAATCGACCAGAGTATATTTGCCCATTTCGAGGTGTACGCTATCACTTATCTGATTATATTAATGACAGACTTCCTAGTAATGTTATAGAAAATTTTAACTACAGACATTCATAATTAAGAACAGTCATTGAGCGTACATTTAGAATTGTGAAACATCATTTTTCAATCTTACGATGTCAGATATCATATCCATATGAAACACAAATGAAGATTGTGATCGCATGTTTTTTACTTCACAATTTCATTCGAATGACTAATAAAGAAGATTTACTTGAAGATTTGTAAGATGAGTTAGAAGAATTAAATATTACTAATGATATACAACCAAGTGGAGAGGTACATATGAATGGACATTCACAAGTTAAAATGAGTCAAGAACAATGAAAAAAAATAGCTGATAAGATGCATGAAGATATGATGATGATAATATGGGATGGAAGGACTATTTAAGTCCATTTATATTATACCTTTAGATTATTTATTATATTGATGTTGTAATAAGTAGAATGCTTTGTATCTTTGGACTAGTCTTTACATTTAAATTGTGATACTTTGAATACTTTGTACCTTTAGAATAAAAAATTAATTAAATACTTACAATATCATAATGATAATATTTTTTTAACTAAAGTTTCAGATTAATGTATCGATTACACAATTTTAGGTAATGTTTACAATTTATTTCATTACTTTTTTAATTTCTGAACATTCTAGCATGTACTAAATTCTCATAAGAATTTTAACTTTCTGAACTTTCTGATAGGTATATTAAATCCTTACGAGAATTATGACATTTTATTTCTTTTCTTTTTAAATTTTTCATTTTCTTTTTATTTGTACTTTCCAATATGTACTAAAAGCATCCAATGTGATTCATATGATTTAGGTGGGTAGACTGATTGATGTACGCTACCCAAGGTTTCTTTTGGTCTCTCACCACGCATGAACCCATACAGCCTAAATATCTCAACATACATATCCACTCATCAATGGGGTCAATCAGCCATGCAATTGACATGGCAACCAAAATGGTTGATTTGGAAGTGCGTCTCACCCACGCATCCTATCCATTAATTGCCCCATGATGTCTTTTAGTAAATAATTAATGATGGATGAAGTGGGGTTTCGTTGACTTAAGTGCAAGCTCCCTCCTACCAATATATGTTTTTTCTTTTCTACATTTTTTTAAAATTGAAGTGTTAGATTAGGGCTAATTAAAATGGGCCCCTCCATCTTGCCATATAGTTAAGGTGCCCAGTCCCGTCGTCTTCCACTAAGTAGCCCGCATGGGAGTGCTGCATCCTGTACCTTCACCGCCCACCAGGAAGATGCTGAAAAATATTGTAATGGTCGCTCCGGTTATATGTATCCAAATAACAAATAAAAGAAATGATGATCCAACTCCTCCTTCGGAATTAAATTCTGGTGTTTCATTGGGTATAAAGAAAGAATTATGCTGATTTTGCAAGCTCGAAAATTCGACCTACAAATGCACACTCAACATGGACAGAATCTCTTTTACACGACCTCCTCTGACCTGTGCTTACGTCTCGTCGTCCTCTCTCATCGATCGGTGCTCGTGTCTCTTACCTCTCCTCCCCTCCTGCATGGCCTTTTCCTCCTACGTTGACTTCTGAGAGAACCGAAGATCCGGCGAGATTCCATGAAAAACCAAGAGAAAAAGTTGCCGAACGACCTGGAGTTTCACCGAAGAATCAGAGTTCGTAGGAGAGGGAAGAGTAAATATGAAATCCCTTTCCATTTACCATTCACCTGACAAGGGACGAACCAATAAATAAACAAATACTTATACAAGTCACAAACGGATCCGGATTTCATACTTAGTGACTGTTTGTGCACTTAAAATTTGAATTCCACAGAATTTGAATTCTAACGGAATTTGAATTCTACAGAATTTGATGGAAAGAATTCAAAATTTAGGTGTTTGTGCACATTTAGAAATTTGACAGAAATTGAAATTTAGGTGTTTGTGTACACGATAGAATTGAATAGAATTGATTTTTAATAAAGTTAAGTAATGAATTAAAATAATTAGTGAAAATGTAATTAATCAAGAAATGAATTAATTACATTAATAAATGAATATATTATTAAATTAAATGTTTATATATCATTTATCAATTAATTAAGTATATCATTATATAAAATAAATCAAAAATTACAAAAATTGATAACTTTTTAGTTATAATACATGTTTAAAACAACAAAAGGTTAATTATAAATTCTATATTCCTCATAATGTAATAATAAATAACTTTTTTAAAAATATAATTATTATGAAATAAATAAATGAAAGTAAATAATAAATAATTATTGAAATACTTTGATTATAAAAAAATATAATTCTGAACATTCTATTAGCCATAAATGACTTTTAAGATTTCATTTGTGTTAGCCACAGAAAGTTAGGAAAATTATATAGTTTTTGAAATTTTTATATTATATATTAAATAATATAATATAATAAATAAAATAATAATAATTAAATAAAATAATATTTATCATTTTAATATTATAAATTAAATAATATTAATAATAATAAAATAATTAATATTTTATTTTTAATAAAAATAATATTAAAATAATTAATTAAATAAAAAAATATTAACAATATATACTTAACAAGTGAGGGTGAGCATTGAGCAATCTTTTGGAAAATATTTTGAAATTTGAATTCTAAAATGCACAAACACCTCATGACTTAGAATCTGACGAAAAAATTTTTCAATTACGTCAGATTCCAAGTGCACAAACCCCTCCTTAGACCTTTCCTTCCTTCTTACGTTGCCCGCCTACGTCAACCTTCCCTTCTTAGTGATTAGTGGTACATTGTTTCGCATAAAGAATTAATTAAAATTATACATAAACGGATAAACCTTAATTATATATATACGCACACACATTAATGTCTAGATTAGTTTTAAATCATTTCAAATCCTAATGCATACGAACATTTTACAATCCATATGCATGTGAAATGTGAATCTGGAGAGTATACGTGGGAAATACACAAAGTCCTCGTCCTTTCCCTTCCAAGAGGTCAAAAATATCGACAACTAAAACTGTAATGACACCAAAAATTTGACGTTGACGACAATCATTCGAGCCAGGACAATGTATAGATATTATATTTTTTATGATTCAAGTTTGATAGAAGGTCGTTGTCAGCGTACATTGAAAGCTGCATGTCGAACGTAACAATTAACCTTGCAACAGATATGATTCAAATATAAAATATCCAAAAAGTGTTATTTGAGTTAAAAAAATATTTAATACAATAAGGAACGATCGTAGAATTTTAAAAAAAAAATTACAAGCAAACGAAGGTAACGAAATAATTTAAAATAAAATCTAAATTATTATTATTTTTTTTAAAAAAAAAACTTCTCCATCTTTGATACCGAGCTATTCAATTCAACTCGAATAAAACTTTTGGAAGGAAAGGTGACGGTCGCTGGGAAGGATTTTGCTTCGATGAGCCCGTCACGTGGTGCACCTCCATGTTTCTTTTTCCAGTAAAAAAATAATATTATACTTTTTTTTTTCTTTTTTCTTTCAACTGATTTTCAGGAAATTCGAATTCTCCATCTCATCATTATTACGTATACGATTTCGTGTTAAAAAAATAAAAAATATTCCCCAGTGCCAAGTGCATGTTGGTGCGTAGTACATGTACTACTGCCTTTTTTCGCAAGACACAGCATGTACTTCTGTCAAGAGAATACTTTTTTCAGAAAAAAAAAAAAAACCGTCAAGGCTCGACTAGTTGCCGGAAGTGTGGTCCCCATGCACATCACGCATTTTATGACTGCCCGCTTCGTTTGCCGGAGTCATGTCGTCAGCCGAGTTGTGGGATCGTGGAAAAGTTAGTTCGTTAATTTCTTTTAATGAATTTAAATTGAATATTTTTTAAACCTTATGAAAGAGGGAAAGATGGTCGAAACTTGTAGGCCGTTGGTTCATGCCACGTCACACGAAACTTGATAAAATTAAACCTTACGACGAGTGACCTGTTCTAAATTGTAAACCTTAAATTTTAAAACCGCTCGTCCGACGACCCACGGAATCAGAGGCTGCGCCCACGTTATCGCCGAGTTCGAAAAATCTCTAAATTTTCCGATTCAATCCAGAGTCCTTCCTACCAATTGAATCATTCGTTATTACGATGAACCCAACCCACTCAATAATCATGCACGTCATCTCCCCAAGCTTGCATGGACCATTGAATCGAAGCACCACGACTCCTGTCGCCCGGTTCAACCGCGAAGGACAGAGACATGAACTTGCATACTGCGGTGCTTTGAGAATCATTGTATCAATTAAATAATCGTGAATTTGAATATATAGATGATATTTTGTAAGAAAAAAGAGAAAAACTGCATTTCAGAGTCTATTTGCGTCCACCCGGATTTTAGGTAAGAAACATGACCGGTGTCGTCTGTTTCTCGCCCATCAACCAAACCATATCAGTCGCCTGTCTTACCCCACTTGAGATCATTTTCTTCCCATCGGTTGTAGTTGTTGGTAGCTATTGTTGTTTGCCTACCCTCCTCCGTTTTTCTTTTTCGAAATTTTGATAAAAAAGCGTCGACAATGAAATTTGAAAAGTATAAAATCTTACCAACTCAACTACACTTTCTTGTCTTTTTATTTTTTCTAATAATAATAATAATAGATTACTTTCGTTGAATATTTATCTTAAAATTAATTCACAATAAATAAATAAATAAGATATTTTGTTATAAGACTCAATTTAACTAAATTTTGATGGATGTAAAACTATTAATTTCAACACAGGTCCATGCTTGTAACTTTTTCTTTAATTTATAGGTATCTTATGAGCAATGTGCGTAAACTATATTTTTAATGTTATATTAAAAATTCATCTCAAAATTAATCGATGATAAGAGAGAAATATATCACATTATAAGATTTAAGTTCTACCATATCATTTTCCAACTTAAGATTTTTCATTCCAACAATTTTTAAGTCTCACTACTTTTGAATTAATTTCATTTTATTTTCTTTTTTATATCTATTTTTTAAGTGAGTCCAATGTCATTGTAAACCTTCACAGCCAAAAGTATCATAAATATTCATTTCGTCCTTAATTGAATTTAGCATTTGTGAATGGTGAAAATTATATTTGAAATAAATAGATGCCTTTTATCTGTTATTATTATTATTTTATGTGATAAATGAAAAACACAAAATATCATTTCCCTTGCTGGAAAAATCTTAAATAAGAAGGGAAAAGCTGGATCCCACGTCAATGCACATGAAAACCAAAAGAAATCCCAAAAACTTGGATAAATTATGGTAGCGAAAAACGCGTGAAAATTGTACACGAGGAAGTGATTTATATTATTGATTTGTATTTAAAACGTAAGTTTATTTCCATGTTGAGTAGCACAACTGATATTTTACTGTTTGGTGTAAATTGATTTGTGTTCCATTTTTAATGCCATAGGTATTTAGAAAATCGATCAAATGGCTGGTAGTATTTTTTAGTATGGGGGGTGTCCGTTTAATTTTGAGACGAAGTCATGACGATAATTAAATGTTTGTTATCTTTAATGTTTGCTGTAAAAAATAACTAACTTTTGAGGAAGGGGATACGTGCATATTTTTAAGTTTAAAATTTTTTCATGCATTCGAGTAAGGGAAATACGAGATTAAAGATATCTCTTATTTTTAATACTTTTAAAATTTTAACCTAAAATAAGGCATACTTGAAAAGGATTTTAATTTTAAAAAATAATGGTCGAAAATAACAAGAACCGATATTTGATTTAGTGAAATTATTTTACCATATATTATCATTAATCGTTTAATGCTAAAAAAGTGAAAAGTGGATGCTGAGTTGTGTCCGACAAACGGTACCCACCACACCTAATAAGCATATTTTTTTTAAAAAAAAAAATAAAGAGACATGCATACGAGATTCGAACACCGGACCAGCCGTTTCATCATATTTTATTATCCAGCAAGCAAGGGTATAAAGGTAAATTCATCGGCTTCTCCCGTAACTTCGCGTTCCAATTTCTCGGTGCAGTCGGGCTTCTTGTCACCCTGCTCTGTCAATCGCGCGTGGGGAGGTAGAATAATAGCACCTTCCTTCCTCCTCCCTCCTCCGTCCCACGTCGTCCTCCTCTTCTTCCTCCTCCTCCTCCATGGCGCCGACCGACCTACAGCTCGCGTCCCTACCTCGCCGTCACGACGGCGACGACCTCGAGGACGTGCGGCTGCTGGACGCCTACGATCGGGAGGAGAGGGGAGGGGACGGGGATGAAGGAAACGGCCCGAGGAGGACGGTCCAGGTCAAAGTCATCGGTATGACCTGCTCTGCTTGCTCTAGCGCCGTCGAGGGCGCTGTCTCGATGATGGAAGGGGTCGACACCGTCGCCGTTTCCCTGCTGCAGAACAGGGCGTCCGTTGTGTTTGATCCCAATTTCTGCAAGGTTCGTGTCGGACTTTGCTCCTGCCACTAGCGAAGTTCAGTTCTTTCTTTTGTTCTTTACGGGGTCGTTATGGACGTAGTTCCCTGCATTTTTCTTTTTATTTAATTGTGTTCTGTGACATAGTTGTAGTCGAGCTGACGTAGTGGGATCAAGACTCGGATTGCTGTTGTTGCTGGACTTTGTTACGTAGTTGCTTTTTCTGCGGTTTTCGATGTTCAGAGTGGGTTTTGTCGATCGGTTATTCGGGTGATTCGGAGTTTTGCATGTGATGTTCTTCGTGTTGGTGAATTTGAGGGATCTGTTCACTTCTGGAAGTACTATTCTGCCGTGTGGAGAGGTACTGGGAACTTCGGACTCCATCATTTCTACAAGCTCTATCTCGGGCCAATTTTCCAATATCATTTATTTTAATTACTTATATGAAGGGTAATCCTCCCCAGGATAGTTTCGGAAGTAGTCCTCCAGCAACAGTCAGTGGCCCCGCCTTTTTACCTGGCTGCCCGTGTTTTCTAGTTATTAAGGAATTCGACAGTGAAATTTCTGAATTCAATTTCTTCTAGAATTAATCAATTGTAAGTTAATTTGCAGAGTTTAGAGACTAAGTTACCAATGTCAGTCATTATTTTGAATACAACTGCTGTTGAACTTGGAGATGAAATTGTGAATGTGATTATAACCTGGGGTAATAATTTAGGTATATTAATATTACTTGGTTTTCTTTGCTAGTTGTCTTGTCATAGGTTATGTAAAACCATTCTTCGAAGCACCACTCAAATTTATCTAAGGCATCTCCAATTTTGTGAAGCCATTCTCTAATATGAGTTGAGTATTGGTGCATTAATAATGTTGCCTTATTGTGACTTGAAGGTTACATATTCAAATTTAGGAAACAACCTCTTCATTTATGGAGTTAAGAGGCTACATAAAATTGCAAACCTCGTGCATGAAGACTCTGCCAACATCTCACATTGTTGCAAACCTTGTGCATTGTATTTTTCTTTTTCTTTTTCTGACATGTGCTAAATGGTATCTTAAGTTTTTTGCGGGTATCAATGACCGGAAATTATCAATTATGTAAGATTATTTTTTGAATTTAATTAAAAAACAAAATTCAGTTAGTTTTTTAAATAAAATGGAAGTAGCATATCTAGAATTACATGGTGATTGCTCATTTATGATGTGAATGCTATAGAGATGTATTGGAGGCCTGGATGATTCAATGTTTCATGGCTTATCTTGCTTGCATTTCATTATGATCTATGGAAACGTCCTTCTCATTCGTCAAATTAACTCTGACCAATTTTCCAGTATTGACTTGCATACACATTTTTATAGAGTCTAAATGACCCTGTTGCAAATAACTGGAACTGCATCTCTGCAGGAGGAAGACATTAAAGAGGCTATCGAAGATGCAGGGTTTGAAGCTGAGATTTTGGTGGATTCTATTAATTCTCAGCTGAAGACTCAAAATACTCTTGTGGGCCAGTTCATAATTGGAGGTATGACTTGTGCAGCATGTGTGAACTCTGTTGAAGCTATCCTGAGAAAGATCCCAGGTGTAAAGCGTGCAGCTGTTGCCTTGGCAACTTCACAAGGGGAGATTGAGTACAGTCCTTCTATTGTTACCAAAGATGAAATAATTACTACAATTGAAGATGCTGGCTTTGATGCTGCATTTCTACAAAGCAGTGAACGTGACAAAAGTTTGCTAGCAATAGATGGACTATTTTGTGATGTAGATCAATGCGTTCTTGAAGAAATTCTGAATGACATAAAAGGTGTAAGAGAGTTTTCTATAAATAGAATTTCAGCGGAAGTTGAAGTTATATTTGATCCAGAAGTTATTGGTTTGAGATCTATCGTTGATGCTGTTGAGAAGAGAAGTGATGGCAAAGTCAAACTCAAAGTACATAATCCTTACAGCCATGCTTCTTCAAATGATGAAGAACAAGCTTCAAGATTGTTTCAACTTTTCACGTCCAGCCTACTTCTAACTGTAAGTGTTATATTCAAAAAAAAAAAAATCCAATTAGTGTTATGACATTTATGTTTCTAACATTTGTCATGCTGCTTTTAATGAAACAGATACCTGTTTTTCTCATCTGGGTAGTTTGCCCCCGAATACATTCTCTATCCTCATTTCTTCTTATGCGATGTGGACCATTTCCATTTGGTGATTGGTTGAGATGGATATTGGTCAGTATCATTCAGTTTTACATTGGGAAGCGATTTTATGTAGCAGCCTACCGAGCACTACGAAATGGGTCTACTAACATGGATGTTTTAGTTGTGTTGGGCACTTCAGCTGTATATGTTTACTCTGTCTGTGCACTCCTATATGGTGCTTTTAGTGGATTCTGGCCTCCAACTTATTTTGAAACTAGTGCCATGCTCATTACATTTGTGCTCTTTGGAAAATATTTAGAAGTTGTTGCCAAGGGAAAAACATCAGTTGCTATCAAGAAGCTGGTGGAACTTGCCCCAGCAACAGCTCTTTTGATTGTGAAAGATGCAGGTAACCATACCTGAACACAGCTTGCAGAAGGCACATACTTGAATATCTTAAACCTTTTTTTTATAGATTAACCTCATGTTTCCTTTTGGCTACTTTATGTCATCTTGCTTCTTGTCAGTATTGATATTTTGACCACAATAAAATAACTTGATTTTTGACATAATTTTTTGTTTAAATGCCGGCAACACTTTATCTGAACTCATCCTTTCATTGTTTTTATAGATGGCATTCAAGAAAGAGAAATAGATGCCCTGCTAATTCAGCCAGGTGATATTTTAAAGGTTCTACCTGGTTCGAAAGTTCCTGTTGATGGCATTGTTGTTTGGGGCGTAAGCTATGTTGATGAAAGTATGGTTACCGGTGAATCTGCACCTGTCCCAAAAGAGGTATCAGATTCAGTAATTGGGGGAACAATAAATTTACATGGTGTGCTTCATGTGCGTGCTATGAGAGTGGGTTCTAATACAGTTCTGAGCCAGATAATTGCTCTGGTAGAAACAGCCCAGATGTCTAAAGCTCCAATACAGAAGTTTGCTGATTTTGTAAGTTCTCTCTATTACCAGTAGAACTAGTGTATTGCTGCATAAAGTTATATCACCCCTCATTTTCTGACTTTCTTTTTACACTTATCACTTTAAAAAAGGATGGGTTGCAAAAGCTACAATATTAAAGCTGTGGCAGTCCCCTCTCTAGTGGTTCTCTCTATGATGGTTTCCATGCATAAGTGCACCATAACAAACCCAAAATTTCTCTATAATTGATGCCATTGGTAGTCCCCTTGACAAAGTTCGTTCTTTTTCTCAGTCTATGTACACCAAATTGCAAGTAGTATATGTCTCCCTTATCAAACGTTTCCAGCAAGCCAGCCTATGAAATTCCAAGTGAGCTTCCAAAATGTCTCCAAATTGCAGTCTATGTACACCAAATTGCAAGTAGTATATGTGTCCCTTATCAAACATTTCTGGCAAGCCAGCCTATGAAATTCCAAGCAAGCTTCCAAAATGGATCCAGAACTCTAGAGTCCAAGAAATGCCAAGTTGATCATTCAGGAACCTCCAGTCCACTCCATCATGTTTCTGTCGTCAAACATGTTAAAAATAGTTGACCCCATGAATTCATTAGCTTTTATACAATAATGACACCTACCAGCCCACCTTTGCAAAGCCACCATTTGTTGAGCATGACCTAGAGAAGTATTAGAAAAAGTAAGCTTGTTCTTTTGAAGATTAAAAGAGAGATGTACCAGTACATGACATTCAACCTAGGATACATGGCAATTCATATTGCATGTCCTTGTATACTTAAAGACTATTCAAAAATTATCAACTGCTGCTTTCAACCTCCATTTAACCTCTTTTTTCAATTTAATGCACAGGTTGCAAGCATTTTTGTACCAGTTGTCGTGGGGTTGTCATTTCTTACATTTATGGGATGGTAAGTCGGTGCTTATTATTAAAAATTTCCGAAAATGTTGCTTTTGTTGTAAGTCAGTACTCATTCACATTGTCAATCATTCTGACAGTTGCATGTATTGCTGTTTTCTATAGGTTCATATGTGGATTGTTTGGTGCATATCCAGAATCCTGGGCGGCAGAAAACAGCAATTGTTTTGTTTTATCTCTGATGTTTTCAATATCAGTTATTGTAATTGCATGTCCCTGTGCTCTTGGATTGGCTACACCGACTGCTGTCATGGTTGCTACTGGTGTTGGTGCTAATCATGGTATCTTGATAAAAGGAGGAGATGCTTTGGAAAGAGCTCAGCAAATTCGTCATGTGGTGTTTGACAAAACGGGAACTCTTACACAAGGCAAGGCTTCAGTTACCAATGCTAAAGTTTTCAATGGAATGGACATGGGAGATTTTATGACGCTCGTTGCTTCTGCTGAGGTAATTTATAGTTTATGTACATGGATATTAAATTTGAATATGGTGATTGAGTATTGTCCCGTTTTGCAGGCTTGTAGTGAACATCCACTTGCAAAAGCAATCGTAGACTATTCATATCACCATCACTTCTTCAAGGAGATTTCTGAAAAAGAAGAGAGACTAGCAAGAGAAGCAATGTTGTCTGCATGGCTTCTAGAAGCTTTAGACTTTTCTGCTTTGCCTGGGAAGGGTGTGAAGTGCTTGATAAATGGAAGAATTGTTTTGGTAAGTTGCTTAGCACTTTAATTTAAAGAACATATCTTGGCAGATCTTAGGGAATCCCATAATACTTATCATGTTTTGCTTCTTTTTCTGTTGGTGCATTACCACACTCGTATGTCATTAGAAGATACCTTGTAGTGGGGACTTATTTTAGAAGTACTTTGTAGTGAGAACCCATCCGCAACGGTTGGTACCGTTGTGGATTTTTTTTTTCCCTTTTAATGTTTTTTTTTTTTTTTCTTTCAGTTTTTCTTTTTTCTCTGTTTCCCTTGTTTAGAATATTTCAGTAATTTAGGTGCAGTTGTGTTTTTTTTAATTTAATTGCATTTTTTATTTTTTTCGTGGCCAAAAGGGCAATACAATTCAGAACATACCTTGGCAACATCTCAGGAAATCAACTAATGCTCACCACGTTTGATTTCTTGTTGTTCGTATCAGTCCCTTTTTCTTGCCATTAATTTTCATTTATGCAGAAATTTGTTATTGATGCTTTTGATATTTCTATTGATTGACAGGTTGGTAATCGACTGCTTTTGAACGAAAATGACGTTGGTGTACCTAAGGAAGCTGAAAATATCCTTATGGAGTTGGAGGAAAATGCCAAAACAGGCGTACTTGTGGCTTACGATGGTGCTCTTGTTGGAATATTGGGCCTAGCAGATCCTCTGAAAAGAGAAGCAGCTGTTGTTGTTGAAGGCCTCAAAAAAATGGGTATTGAACCCGTCATGGTTACTGGAGATAATTGGAGAACAGCACGTGCAGTTGCCAAGGAGGTGCGTATCCAATTCAAGAGTAGACCTTGGTTAAACATGATTCAGTTGATTTCTGTTCCTAGCTCTGAACTCATGATCCAGTTGGACGGACTTTCAGAGTGCGAGGTCTTCAATAATGCTGATAAATTTGCAACAACCACCGTGAGCTTGTTAATAAATTTCCATGATGATAACTAATGTTGGTTATGCCTTGTTTACATGCAGGTTGGGATTCAAAACGTAAGAGCAGAGGCGATGCCTGCGGAGAAGGCTGATGTAATTCACCTTCTCCAGAACGATGGTAGCATAGTTGCGATGGTTGGTGACGGCATCAATGACTCTCCTGCTCTTGCTGCAGCTGATGTTGGTATGGCAATTGGAGCAGGTACAGATATCGCCATTGAAGCAGCAAATTATGTGCTAATGAGGAACAACCTGGAGGATGTCATTACAGCGATAGACTTATCTAGAAAAACCTTTGCACGGATACGATGGAACTACTTCTTTGCCATGGCGTACAATGTGATTGCCATACCAGTTGCGGCTGGTGTCCTTTTTCCATTCACTGGGATAAAACTGCCACCATGGTTGGCTGCCGCATGCATGGCACTATCATCGGTTAGTGTTGTTTGCTCTTCTTTGATGTTGAGAAGATATAGAAAACCTCGACTGACGACCGTTCTTGAGATTACCGTGGAATAATGGTTTGCCATTCTTTCTAAAAGGTATGACACTAGAGTGGTGTGCCCGTCTACTGAATGTACAGAATGTGGTTGTAGATTTTCTTAGGGCTTACTCCACATGCGTCTAGGCCGAAGGTCCTGATCAGCTGGTAGAGTTGGTAGGTCCTCTAATGGGTCGGCTTCACGTATCATCTGGTAATTTCCTACGCATTGTAGCGATGCCATTGTTTCCTGCTATATATTATGCAATCCAAAAGCATGTGGTTGGCGATCCACCCTTGCATTGCATGTTTCAGCATCTTGAAGAGGTTGCAATCTTCTTGTAATCTTACGTATATCGGGATAAAATTGACAACTGGAGTCAAGCATCACGCATTATATATGGTCTCTTACGTGTTACCTTGGTAGAAAGAGTGATGATGGTCGCATGCATGCGCGGTGATACTTAATGTGTTGTTTGGAAATTAGGATCCGGACGTATATATTTTGGTATAGATGGTTGTACGTATTTCTTTGTATTAATTTATTTGTAAGTTATTCAAGAGAAAAATAATCCATTTAAAATCTCATCATCTGATGTGTATTAATTCAAGCGAGGAACCCAGGTCTAAGAACAAGAATCGGAGAAATGTATGGAGGCCATGTATTAATTTATAGGTTCTGATGGGTTCCATTCAAAACATATGGATCATGGACTTCAATTTTGGGCGGACCCTCATGCAAGCTCAGAGGAAGGAAGAAGCAATTAATGAGTGACGGTCGCATGGCAAGAATATATATATACATACAAGGTAAGAAAGTACGCATTTTATTCGGTGGCATATATGGGCATGCCATGGTCATATATATATATATATATACATATATAGGTGGTCTTTATTAGCGAGTAATGCTTTACGGATCACACAACAAATGTGGCGGATGCATGATCAGATATTCTGTCGAGGGAGATGTCAACAATGTGCAACGCAGTAGCAGATGGACCAAAGGCCGAAGCGCCTCGGCTTCTTACATACTCCTCCCATTTTCAGCCCTTCCATGGCGCATGCGTCCCGGCAGATGTGGGTCTTGCACGGCCCAAGGTATCTTCTGCTCATCTTCTCACACCGGTAGGCAGCTTCCGTCGTCGTCCCCATCTCTGTCATTAATTAGTTAATTTCAAATCATCGCAATTAATTAATGGTAGTACATATATACGTAACGTTGAATATCGATCAACGAAGCGAAAGAAATTTAATTAATTGCTGCGTGCGTGCGTACGTACGCACTGCTGGCATATATGGAGGTCGATCTTCAAAGGGAATGAATATTTCTTCTTACGTCTCCTAATTAATTTTACCTGAAGGCGGAAATATTAGAACCAGCAAGATGAAGAACACGGCGGCGGTCGCCATTGCACTCGATCGTCTTCTAGCTCCACGACTGTGAATCGAAAATTCCAAGGGAAATAAATGGAAGAGGATATGTGGTGTGGTGTGGTGGAAAATACGTGTGCATGTGTGCATAAATGCATACATGCTTGCCTTGCATGCAACTTGTGATATATATATATATAGTGGGCGGTTCCTGAATTCCAGGGTCTCGCTGTTTACCTATCTATCTATCTATCTATCTATATATATATATATATATATAGTGGGCGGTTCCTGAATTTCAGGGTCTCGCTGTTTACCTTTTTGTGCTCGTAATTAATAATATAATTCGTTACTTAAGTAAATCATAATATCTTATAATTAAATATAAATTACTTATAAAATTATTAAAGAATCCATTTTATAATTTAAGCTCATTTTTGCTATCTGAATTTAATTTCTTGTGATCAAATTCCAAAGCTTATATTCTGTGTGCGTACGTAATATAGCTATACAATAATTTTATCTATTTTTCTTTAATTCTTTAACTAATCTTTTCTTTACTTAAAAGGTTTTAACTTAACAGTTATTGATAACATGCGGCATGCACCCACATTCTATGTAAAAGTTAATTCTATAGTCATGAAAGTGAATTAACAGTAATTCATGTAATTTAATTACTTTACAATACACATATCATTATTACTCTTGGATTTGAATTGGTCGTGCATGAAAAGGGTCCCTAACCAATTAATGAATTAATTCATGTGCTAATTAATTAAATTAAAACTTGTTAGTCTTACTTACCTTGATTCTTAGCTGAGTCGATTAGCATTGTGTTGCTTCCTGGTTTTCGTGATTAAGATTAAAATCTTGACGACAACATTAATTTTAGTGACAACAAGATCAGAAACTGTCTTGTCAATATTCAAATTAAGCAAACGTTTCTTGGTTAACCTTCACTTAAAACGTCGCTTGGAATACTATTTTGCGAGTAGTAGTTTCTGGGCGTTGCTTTTTCTCAGAAATAGTGTTTTCCAACAGGTTATCTTAAATCATAAGCTTTGTTTACTTTTGATATGAAAAGTAAGCCCCCCCCCCCCTGCGTTGGAAAATATTCTTTCATTGATACAATACTTTTAATAATATTATTACATGCACTTCCTTTCCATTTGAATATATATTTCTTAATTTTTTGTTGTCATGTGATTAATTTTATTCGTTATGTATTGTATTAATAAAATTAATTGAAAAAAATAAATACTCTAAACTAGTTTTTAGATAGAAAATTAAAAGCCCTTTTTAAAGAAAACAATCAATGCTATGATTTTTGTGAAGACGAAAATGTTGATGTATAAGTTAGATCGATAAAGACATTTTAGTAAAGTCACCCTTTATATATAGTGTAGCAATATGTGATATACATGAGGTTATATATTGTTCTCAGGTTAGGGTACGTAGGAGAGTGCCATTTTCCTTTCTCTTCCTTATTCGATTCAAACATGATATTAATTGAACATGATATATATGTTCAACTCGTGAAGCTTGGAGTTCTTAGAGAGGTTCTTTTGCAAGTAATCAAAGGAAAGGGCTTTTCAACATAAATCTGAGCTTGCAAGCATCAAGAAATTAAGGAGATTGCAGCCGATAGTTGAGGTAGTAGCCTCAACATGATCAGGGAAAATTCCAACTTTTGAATCCTACAATGATAAATTTAGGTAAAATATATGTATATCTAAGAATAATTAAAAAGGTGTAAAACAAAGCAAAGAAAATCAATACCAAGATGTCAAGCAAACAAGGAACTCATAAAAAACAAGTTTAAGATGGAGAAAGGTCAAGAAGAATCAAGTCGTGCAAGGAGAGGATGAAGAAATAGTTTTAGTCTAAAATTATTGACGTAATTTTGTGTGTGTGCCTTTAAGCATAATTATAAATCTTCTTGGTATTTTCTTATGCTAGGCATATTATATAAGACATGTAGAATAGAGACATATGCTTCAATTGGATATTTAAAATTATCTATTCATACATATTGTTAAGTTTTTAAACTATTACAAAATAGGTATATCATTTCTATAAAACGGAATACTAATTTTTGAACCAAGAACGTAGTCACCTAACTTTGAACCCAAATTGACATACTAATTTTGATTTGACATACCTTTTTTTGGTACAATAACTACTCAAACTAAGTATGACATATCGATTATCAGTTTCAAAATATCATTTTGAAAGACATGCTTGCAGTTACTTAGAGAAGGAATAGTATACCATTATTGTAGAATGGCATATTGTTTGTTTCATTATGAACTAGAGATCAAATCGTTTGACATATTGATTTGATCTCCAATATATTAATTTAACTAATCGTTAAGAAAATGACATACTAAAATATAAATAGTACATTGAATCTATTGAAAATAGAAAGTGAATCTAATCATTGAACCTTTCATTCTTGAATAGAAAACTCCTATATAAGTATGTTCTAAGGCTAGTGTGTTTTTAAAGGCATTTCAAGGTTGCATAAATAATGCATTCAAGCTTCCAAGCATTGCATTCAAAAAGCTTTCAAAGGGGAGTTATAAGTTCTTCATTGGTCATAAGTGTTTTTACTTTAATTATGTATCTTAGCTTAGCAAGTTGTGGGGATCCACTAGTTGTAAGGAAGACTATGGGTTATGAGGTAGTGGACCTAGTAGATTTAACTAAGGGTACAATAGAGTATTAACTTATAATAGTTAAAGTTAAGGAAGATTAAGAGAAAGAAGAATACAAGAAGAAAGTCAAGAGAAAAGGTTGAAAGAGGCCATCTTCCCGTGATTGGAACATGGGTAGCCAAAATTTTATTTATAATGATAATATGATAGTTACAACCATATTAATAATATCATCGACATGGCTTGACATTTACCATATCTAGGATGTGCTGATTAAGGTCAGTGCATGATTCACTTTATGATGGGTGGAGGAATCACATTGTGGGTGGTGGAAATTTTACAACAATTTCTTCTCCAATGTCCCCACAAGTAGAACTTGGGAGAGATGACAAATTCATATTGGAAAAAATAGTAAGGAAAGAAGTTGTCCCAAGTGGCTTAGTAAGAAGATCAACTAGTTGAGAGGAAGATAGAGTAAAATTGTCTTATAACAATCATTGTCAAACTAAATCTCACATAAAATGAAAATCAATTTCAATGTGTTTGGTGCGAGCATGAAACACCAAATTAGCCATGAGGAAAGTGGCACCTTGGTTATCACATCTATGTATAGGTGCTTGAGTGAGGGGAAAACCTAATTCATCAAGAAAGGAGTGAAGCAAAACAAGCTTGGTGGTAGTGTCAGCTAGGGCATAATACTCTAATTCAATAGATGAGCAAGCCACAACATGTTGTTTATAAGAGGACCAAGGGATGAGATTCTTTCCAAGATAAATTAAATAGGCTCTAGTTGAGTGAGAATCACTAGGATTGGTGGCCCAATCAACATTGACATAGAAGTGGAGAATTGAAGGGCCACCAAAGAATAACTAAGTGATAAATTAGTGATACTTTTATCAGTTCAAGATCTTAATGTTATACATACATTTTCCAGATTTTCATTACTTTCACGATGTTCTTGTATTTCATTTTCATGATTTTGATTTTCTATTATTTCTACTTTTAAATTACATTCTTTAAATGCTATTTCATTGGTATTTTCTTTTGTCTGTATGTTTTGCAAATTATGCAAATCTTCAACATTAAAGTTTTCATTTGTATTCATTTTGCATAACTTGTAAATTTATTGTAAATTCATCTAGTGCTTTTAACTTTCTTTCCAAGTCATCTAGTCTCATTACATTCAATTTTTGATCAATTTTCATTATAGTTTTCTTAGTTTCATAGATGATATTGATTTTAGGTTCTGAATAATCTTCCCTATAATTTAGTTGGTTGACTTCTTGTTGCTGATACATGTATCGTTCCAGTTTGTCCAAGTTTTGCTCTAAATTACGCTTAAGTCTGTCATACTTATCCTAAACTTCCTTGTTTCTCAACATATTATTTGTTCTAAACTAACCATTAGTTGGGTAAACTATAGGATTCTCATACTTAGTTCTATTATATTGGATATAATTTATTTGTTGTTCATGAGATCTAACCATCTGCAATCATCTTAGTTTTAAACAATTAGCAATGTCATGCCTTCCTAGTTGTAGAATTCACATATGCTAATTACAGGTTTTAGAAATCTTTGGGCATAATAATATGCCATATTTTCAATTATATAAAAAAAACACAACACTCCCTCTGATATTAAAACAAAATAGCACTCATAGTTACTTAGCTTCTCAATCCCTAGTAATGGCACCAAAAAACTTGTTGATTGTGAAAAGTTAAATCAGAACTTGTCTATTCAGAGATCTTGTTTGATTTATTTTATGCATATATTAATAAATTATTTTAGGGTAAACAAACAACTTTTTACACAAATTAGATATTAAGTCCAATTTGTATTTTTAATTGCAAGTGCACAATGTATATTGTATTTGTATGCAATTATAGGTCGATCCCATAGAGATTGAGTAAGAATTATGTACTATTTTAATTTTTATACTAGAGTTTATATGTGTTTAATTAAGCTCTCTGTTGATTTATAGTTAACTCAACAGACTTAGTTCGTGGAGTTATAATTAACTCAACGGACTATCCTCATGGACTTAAGTTAACTCTATGAGCCTACTTAGTAACTTCTAGTTAAATGCTACTCTTTATAGAGGAATTTGACTATCCATTAGGTAGTTCCACAGAATGTAAATAATATCAATTAAGCCTTTTAATGTTAGTTAATTTGAGATTTATTATTAATCAATACTAACATTCAGATATTTCGAATAGTAACCATTAAGATTCTTTTAGCATTCTGTACGAATCAATTTCAGTAATCTATAAAACTATTTTCTATTTTCTGAATCAACTAAACATAAAACATTTACAATATTAGCAATGATAATATTAATCACGATACAAAGCAAACAATACAATACATAAATACTAAATGTAAATATAGATAATTAGTTTTTTGGTATTTTTGTTTTGATATGTTCTTGAAGTTGAATGAAAGGTGAAATGTAAAAATTCTCTATCGACAGTAAGAACTTTTGTCACTACATGCAACATGATTACACTACTAAAAACTTAATCACTTACAATCATGCCTCCTCTCGCTATAGAATCACGAACCAAGACTTGTAAGTTGATCTCCTTTTCAGTATATTGGCATCAACTCAAAACCAAGGTTAGAAGCTTTACGATCTCCTAAGATATGAGCCAATGCTTGGTGAAAATGACTTCCTTTCCTGCGATGCGATCACTCCTCACAATGGTTGTTAGTCACCATGTTTAGCTCAGAATCAACTCGACATTTAGAAAGTATACTCACAGACCTCCGATGGTTGGTGATTTTGGTGGTGTTGTGGAGCTTTAGGGAACTTCCGACATTTCCTGCAATTAGCGCAGTCCACCTTCACACACACTTTTTCTTCATCTTTCTCCTCTTCTTTTATATTTCTTTTAGTAGTAACTACTTCTGCCTAGATGATCGGTTGGATTTCCCTCATTTGTATTAACAATGGTGATTTCTTCTTCATTCTACGAGTTAATTCTTGTATGATACGTGTAATCGTGGTTTTCCTTCGAATTGCTTATTTCTACAACTGCTAATAGTGGCATGTTAGAAAATAACTGGTCCATGGAGTTAGTGTAACTCAACGGACTTACTTCGTTGACTTAACTATAAAACACGTGCAATAAAGAAATAACTTATAAGCTTATAACACTAACACAATGTGTTACCTTAGTGTATATTCAAGTAACTCAATGCGTATAGTTATGCTAACTTAATGAGTTAAACATGTGCAACTCATGTGACATAATAAAACATTTAAATTCACACGTGCGTAATTCTAACTTACGAATAAAAAGATATTTCGGATAGTTACATACTATAAGTATCCGATGCTTATATATATTTCGGATAGTTAGCACCTAACCTTCCGAAACATAACTTAAGTCAAGTTTCCAGATCATGACATGTGTCCTCAGTAATTCTTATGATAAAAAAAGTATTTCGGATACTTGCAAACCTAACTATCTGATGCTTAGACACATTTCGGATAGTTATCATCTAACTTACTGAAAATCCACTTAAGTCATGTATTAAGGTTACAACATGTGTCCTTTAAGAAATAATAAAATATTCTTTAAGCGTTCAAAACATAACTATCTAATACATGAAATGTAACTCTCCGAAATAACAAACATTTTGAATACTTAGGAATTACAAAGCCTATAACTCATCGATAGTTCAAAAATATACTTAATTAATACTAATTCCTTGAAATTATGCAGATTCTTTCATTAAGGTAAATAATAGTGCAATTATAACATAATGGTTTAATTCTCATATGATAAGCTAAATATTATGCAATTAATCATTATTTAACCGTTAATATTATGCACTTTTTCATTCTAAACATGGGCTTTCAACTTTTCTACAGCCCTTCCTTTCTGAAGTGCATCAAACACTAAATGTGCTTTTGCTACTATCATATCTTCTGATTCTTCTTGGCTTTTCCTAAATCGAACCAGTTCTTCAAATTCATTCAACTCTTCTTCAATAGGACCCATAATTGTCACCCTTTCTAGTGGTCTAGGTGGTGGAATTGAAGGTCTTGGTTGTTCTACTACTACAGCCAGCATTTCAACTTGCTCTCTCTATTGTTGTTGATATGAAGGTTCTAGATGTTGCTCTTGTTCTTCCTGATCTCTTCGTTGTTGTTCTTCTCGTTGCATTCTTGCATGTGCAACTATCTTCCTTATAAACCACAGTCTAGATTTGTGTCTAATAAGTTCTAGGGCAACTTCATTATTTAGTCTAATTTTTCTCTCTCTATTAATAGCAGTCTCAGTAGCTACTCATATTCTTGTTTCCATTAATGTAGGTATTTTGACATTCAAATCTACCAAAAATTTTGTAAAAAAGAAGAAGTCAAACTCTACCTTTTCTAACTACTTCTCTTTGGTAGTATTTTTGATTTTCCATCTTGAATGTCATTCCTCTAACTCTTTGAGAAATCTGGTAGTGTCAATCTGATCTTAGAAGTTTTATGCTATCTTGGTCTTCATTGTGTTACCGAATAGAACAGAATGACTCTGATATTTATTGTTCTAAGTTCTAAATGATTTTTGCGAATAATGTCCTTAAATCCTAAGTTTTAGTCTAAATAAACCCTAAGTTTTTGGTAGGTAAATAGATCATTTCCCACACAATCTATCACTACTAACACGTACTACTTTGTGGAGTTACGGTTAACTCTACGAACTAAATCCATGGACTTACCTTAAGTACTCCGTTGAGTTACAGTTAACTCCATGGAGTAAGTTCGTTAACTTATCCTAGACTCAACGAAGTAAGTTCGTTGAGTTAAGCTTAACTTAACGGACCTCCCGTATAGTTATAACTAATAATAATAATAATAATAATAATAATTTTTTATTTGGTCAACACCAAAGAATCTCTAGTCTGACTGACTCTTAATTTTACTATTTCTTAACTTCGATAAAACCTTTGTACTTCCTCGGTTGAACTGAAATTATACTTTTTTTTTTCTTTTTAAGATTCGGTTGAACTAATACTATGTTTTGGTCAAATCAACACTTTTATTAATATAATATATATATATATTTTTTTTTTTCTCGGTCAAATTGATGTATCCTTTCGGTGTGACCATTATAATATTTTTCTTTTAATATATGCTTCAGTAAAGTCGATGATTTCTTTCAATTAGACCATTACTATATTAAAATTAATCTTTTTTTTAAAGGTATATATTAATAGAAAATTTATTTAATAGAACTCTAGTAGTCCTCTACTCTTACTTCTTCTATAATTCCGAAGGAACTTTTTGGAAATTTCAGAATAGGTCTAAGTCTTTTTTTCATTTACTTTAAATATATTTTGATTCTTAGGATTTTTAATTTCAATAGCTCCATAGGAATAAATATTTTGAATTATATAAGGTTTTGTGCATCTAGATCTTAATTTTCCTAGATGGTTATGAAGTCTAGTCATGTAAATAAATACTTCTTTTCCTATTTCAAAAGTTTTTGGAATAATTTTCTTGTCATGCAAAAACTTCATTTTCTCCTTTTCTTTTATAGTTTTCAAATAAGCTTTATTCCTAAATTCTTCAAACTCAATTAATTACATTTTTCTATTTTCAATAGCTTGATTTAAATTAGTGTTTAAAGTTTTTAATACCCAATAAGCTTTATGTTCATTTTCAGCTGGTAAATGACAACTTTTTGCATATACTATCCTAAAAGGTAACATACCTAAGCTTGTTTAATAAGTAGTTCTATAAGCCCAAAGTGCATCTACTAATCTATTAGCCCAATCTTTTCTAGTAGGATTTACTACTTTTTCTAAGATTAACTTAATTTGTTTGTTTGCACTTTCTACTTGTCCACTTGTTTGCAAATGATATGATGTTGCTATTTTGTGATTTACTCCATATTTCTTCATTAAGGCTTTAAAACTTCTATTACAAAAATGAGTTCTTCTATCATTAATAATAGCTTTAGGTATTCCAAATCTAGCAATTATATTAGTTCTTATAAAATGTATTACCACTTTGTTGTCATTAGTTTTTGTAGGAATAGCTTCTATCCATTTAGATACATAATCCACCCCCAACAATATATAATTAAATTGATTCGACATAGGAAATGGACCCATAAAATCTATTCCCCACACATCAAAAATTTTAACCTCAACAATAGGATTGAGAGGCATCATATTCTGCTGAGTATTTTTGTTTTGATGATGTGTGCTGAATGAAAATAATCATATTTGCACAATTACTATTGCTTGTGAAAAGAAATTAAAATCATCAATTAATACAGAAAAAGCTTACTGATATAAATACTTGTCTGTATTGGATCTGTAGTTAATAACTAGTCGTTTCGTTGCATTAATTTCTCATTTAGCTAAATGTTAAGTTAACGTATGGTTTTATTGGAAAGCATGATATATTTTAAAGTTATATCTTCTATATCATGAATAGTGCACGTTTAGACAACTCGTTAAGTTAGAGTTTTGTTTGTATAGAGGTCACGTGAGAACTCGTTAAGTTAGAGGCTTAAAGCTTAAAATAGGTCACGTGATAACTCGTTAAGTTAGTGAGTAAAAGAAGAGACGAACTCGTTAAGTTAGTGTTATACACGTGGTGAAATTATAAGTTACGAATGTTGTATTGTATCACGTGAGGTGCACATGTTTAACTCGTTAATTTAACATAACTAAACGCATTGAGTTGCTATATTGAACACTAAGGCAACGTGTTAGGTTAGCGTTATAAACTTAAGTTGTTATTTTTGCACGTGGTAAAATTCTTTTTATAAAAACATTTGTTTATTACTGAATCAGTGAGTTAAAGTTTTTCGAAGACTTACAGTCGTAACTATTCGAAAGGTAACTTAAGTCATGTTTTCAGGTCTTGACATGTGTCTCACTAGTTTTATATTATAAAGAGTGTTTCGGTGACTTACATCCGTAATTATCCGAAACTTAAACTATTTTCGGTGAGTTATCGTTTAACTTTCCGAAAGAAAGGTTAAGCTGGTTCATTGAGTTATCATAACACAACGGAGATGGTTCGTTGAGATAGCATAGCACCACAGACTTAGTTCGTTGAGTTAGCTACAGTACTTGTCACGTGAAATGGCACATGAGGAACTCGTTAAGTTAGAAATGTTAAGTTAAATATATATACTTGTGTCACTCGTTTAGTTAACATTAAAGTAACAACTTCTTATTACATTGATGAAAATTTTTGGATGAGAAAGTTTATTTTGTAGGAAATTTTTCAAAGATCCAGGACTGATAATTAAAGAAAATTCGAAATATAAACGTGGATTGGAACGTATGTGTTTCGATGAAGGAAAAAGAAAAGACGTGGAGAAGTGGAAAACTGGTAGTGATTAAACGTGGAGGATATTGTAGGATCGTATGGCTACACAAGAGGGGGGTGAATTGTGTATTTTTAATATTTTCTGAAATATAATTGAAACTCTAAAACTCAAAAACAAGTCGAAACATTGTTTTCATAAAATCATTTTTATTCAAGGTTTCAATTACAATATACAATTCAATTCTCCTCAGAAATTGTAGATGCAATTATATTTCGATACCATGTATCATCTAAACAATTTCATAACTACAAATAGAGAAAATTAATTTGCAGAATTTAAAACTTTTCTCCCTGTTTGAGATCTTTCTTCTTCTTTTTCTTCTTCAGCAATTCTTCAATGACGAATATCTTGTCTTTTCATGCTTCACTGAATTTGCTTTCTTTTGATACTTCAAATCTTCAGTGACAAAAATCTTACCTTTTTATGCTTCACTGAACTTTCTTCCACTTGAGAGATTTTCCCCGAGAAGGTGTTTTTGATCCCTGAAAAATATTTTTCTTTTGGTGTGCAGGGATGGTTTGATCCTTGAAAAGATTTTTCGTTTTGTGTGCAAGGATGGCTTGATCAACGAGAATTCTATGCCTTTTATACTGTATCTTCATTTCATGCATATCCTTCACGTTTAACCACTACCAGTTTTCCACTTCTCCACATCTTTTCTTTTTCCTTCATCGAAACACACACGTTCTAACCCACGTTTATATTTCAAATTTTCTTTAATCATCAGTCTTGGATCTCTGAAAAATTTCCTACAAAATAAACTTTCTCGTCCAAAAGTTTTTCATCAATGTAATAAGAAGTCGTTACTTTAATGTTAACTAAACGAGTAACACAAGTATATATATATAACTTAACGTTTCTAACTTAACGAGTTCCTCATGTGCCATTTCACATGACAAGTACTGTAGCTAACTCAACGAACTAAGTCTGTGGTGTTATGCTATCTCAACGAACCATCTCCGTTGTGTTATGATAACTCAACGAACCATTTCCGTTGTGTTATGATAACTCAATGAACCAGTAATAAACAAATATTTCTATAATAAGAATTTTACCACGTGCAAAAATAACAACTTAAGTTTATAATGCTAACCTAACGCGTTGCCTTAATGTTCAATGTAGCAACTCAACGCGTTTAGTTATGTTAACTTAACGAGTTAAACATGTGCACCTCACGTGATACAATACAACATTCGTAACTTATAATTTCACCACGTGTATAACACTAACTTAACGAGTTCGTCTCTTCTTTTACTCACTAACTTAACGAGTTATCACGTGACCTATTTTAACCTTTAAGCCTCTAACTTAACGAGTTCTCACGTGACCTCTATACAAACAAAACTCTAACTTAACGAGTTGTCTAAACGTGCAATGTTCATGATACAGAAGATATAACATTAAAACATATCATGCTTTTCAATAAAAACACACGTTAACTTAACGTTTAGCTAAATGAGAAATTAATGCAACGAAACGACTAGATATTAACTTCAGATCCCATACAGACAAGTATTTATATCAGTAAGCTTTTTCTGTATTAATTGATGATTTTAATTTCTTTTCACAAGCAATAGTAATTGAGCAAATATGATTATTTTCATTCAGCACACATCATCAAAACAAAAATACTCAACAATCTCCCCCTTTTCGATGATGACAAAACCATATTAAATCAATTATGAAATATGTTTAACTCAACAAAGCACCTTCATTGGGTTAACTTTTAATTCAACAAACTTGTTTGTTGACTTAAGTTCACTTAAGCTTATTTCTATTGTTTGTGTAAATTTTACCTCTCAGAACTAAAACTCTTAGATGTCAATAATTATATAAGTATCAGTTTTCTAATTATCATCTGTCAGATTACAATAACCATTTAAATAGCATCTCCTTTTATAATATATATATGCAATTAAGATCATAATTATCTTTTTATAATATTTCTCCCCCGTTTTGTCATTAATCAAAAAGATAATTACAGAGAATATATATATGTATATAAGAGAATTACAACAACGATTTCTGTAAACAAGAATAATAATTGAATATATTTACAGAAAAATGTATTGTTCAATGAATCAAACAAGTAATACAAACATTACATTTTGTATTTAGAAACAAACAAAAACAGTTATCGACCCCTCCTAAGTATATCACTTATAGCATTACATATTTTATCTCCTAGATGCCTAATATCATTTCTGATGTCGTTAAGCACTACATCTAAGTCAGGAGGTAGCTGGGTTTGCTGTTCTGCTTGAACTGAATAACTTTGTTGTTGTTATTGTATATGGTCTGTATCAGGTTGTTGTTGTTGTTGTCGTTGAGGTTTATGCATGGCCTGGAATTTTTGCAAATCTTTGACACTAAATCCTCTCATGCCTTTAGTTTCAAAGGGCCAGTCGGATAAATTCAATTGGCTTGCAATGAGTCTACATACAGCATCACCATAAAATAACTTTGAACTCATATGCTGTAGTTGAGAAGTGAAAACATCAAACCAATTGATTTGAATTCTATTCAGCAAGCTATAAGTTGCATATAAACAACTTCTGCTGACTTCCATATTGTGTCCAACTCTCTGAAATAAATTTGCATGCAATATATTTGCAATAAATCTTGCCTCTACATTCAGATTTTCCATTAATCTCATTTCAAAATATACATCTGAAATTTTTGATAAAGACTGAATGTTCCATTCCAGTTGTCTTATGATGTCAAATCTATTGGTAACAACAACACCTTCATTCTTTAATCTTAAAACTTCAAAAATTAACTCAGGAGATAATATAAACTCATGTTCATTTATTTGAGTTTTCAGAAAATTTCCATTCTTGACCAGATTGCTATAAAAAGCTGCAATAAACTCTGTGAATTGTTTCCATTTCGTTCCTATTGGCAAGAATTTAATGAGGCCTTGAAACTCAAACAGATCTCTTATTTCCATCAAATTTCTAAATTTTATTGGACGAGCATGCAGAATCTGACATGTAATCAGATTATTGTATTTCTGCAATGCTTCTTCAGATCTAAAATAAATTGTATTACCTTGAATTTGTAATATTGTACACAAAGAAGGTGATACCTGAAGCCGTGATTCAGAGTTTAATTCATCTTCAGGAACCTCTTCTTCAAAATCAATGTCATGTTGTTCCTCTTCCAAAATATTATCTTGAAGCTGCTCAGGTAAGCTTGATTCTTCAGCTTCAACAGTGTTAGGAACATTGTCAATATGCTCAACATTCATCTATTTAGTTTCTATAGAATGTTTAGAGTACATTTTTCCACAAATTCTACAGCTAGTGTATCTGTCTGTAATTGTTTATTTTGTACAACAGATATTTCCATTGATTCATGCTGTAAATTCTCAGACTCTACTTCTATAGATTCTGTAGAAGGCTGGTTAACTTTTAGCTCTTCTAGAGTCTTAACATTTTCAATAACTACTACTCCAGACAATTCAGCCTTTGAACTAGTTACTGCCTTAACATTGTCAATTATATCTGCAATAACTTGTTCAATGTCAGGTGTCTGATGCTCTGATTTGTCAATTTCTGCATCATCAGGACTTGTACTAATAGAAAAACTTGAGCTCATATTTGACTTGGATTTCTTCTTAAGTTTTCTAGCAAGGGAAAATAAAATCTCATTATCTTCATCAGTTTCAGTGTGTTCGGAACTAATGAGTTTATCAGATGCAGAATAAGGTACAATGTCTAGACATACATTGTCCTTTGAAAATAAATTTTCATCTGATTTTTCTTTTTCAAAAGACTTTGTTTCCTTAGACATAATTTTTCTGACTTTCCTTCTTCTATAACATTTTTGTTTCTCCTTTTCAAGTATTGCTGTTTTCTTTTCAAATTGCTCCATAAAAGTTTTCTACTTTAATTCTTCTAAGGCACTTTCTATTGCATCGGCCTTTCGAAGACTGTCAACTTTTGTTTTGTCTACAGCAATATCTGATTCTACTTGTTCTGAATATAAAGGAGTAGGGATAGCTGATTCATGCTCTTCCTCAAATGCATGTAGTCTTGTACCGTTTATAGGAGTTTGAGGAGTTCTATTTGATGAACCTACACCTTTTTCCAAATATTTTGCATACTGTTCCAAAAATGTAATCTCAGCACATTTCATTCTGTATTCTCTATCAAATTTACTACGAATACCCATGTATGTAATATTTGCATCAGTATGTTGAAGTTCTTGTCTAACTTCATCTAATATTCCCTAAGGAAAGAAGTAATCTTTATAAAGTTCTTCTAACCTTTTGTCCACTCGAAATATTTTCTTGAACCAAGTACGTGGAACTTCATCATTCTCTATTTCTTTTCCTTTTGCATCTCTTCTACTTTAGCCTTTTCCTCTGCCACGACCTTTGTAGAACTTGGAGATCATCGTCGCAGGTTGTAACAGCAACAAGCGGGAATGATTTTCTTGACAAAGTTTACAAATAACCTAAGTCCCCGTGTAATAAGTGTTTAAATTGGGTTTTTAGGCGTATAACTCAACGTGAAGAGAAGTCGGGTTTAGAAATTAAATAAATATTGAATAAAGTTTATTCAATCAAGGTACTCGAAATATTCAAGTATAACTCGTTGAGTTAACCAACCTAATGAGTAAAACGCTGTCTAGAGGTAGTTTTACACGTTACCTTATCTAACATAATGTCTAGTTAGTACACTTAAAACAATTTTCAGATGCTTCCAACTGAAATGTTCCAAAAACAACACACATACTAAACTTAACATTATCTTGAGAACATTGTAAACTATTTGAACATTTTGTCCTTTGAATCTAAAATAGTTTATTTGTCTTTTTAAATTATTTCATCAAGATTTTAAGAGGACATTAATTCAGATTAACTAAGATTTGTATTCTAAATTATAATAATCTATTTTCGACATTGTTAATCCTCCCCCTACAAATATACTTCAAATATATTCAATCAAAATACAAAATATACTTGTAGTGACAATAGATGTTAAGTATAACTATACTTTTACATTTTCTTTTTAGAGACTTCCGTTATCCTGACATCATCAAAAATGATTTCCAAAATCAATTCCCACTGTATATGAATCAAAACACAAGTTTGAACTCAATTCGATTAATTCAAGGAGAATAAAAGAATGTATCTTAAATAAATGTTTTCAAAAGTACTAATGTTGATTCAATAAATCAGTAGTCATATTGGTATAAACTATATGTGATTCAAAGATATCTGTAACTAATGAAACAACTTTTTCTTTTCAAAACAGTAAATATTGATAATTTTCTTTAAAAGTTAGTTTGAAAAGCTTGAATCATACAAGAGCTTTCTTATGTACCCGTGTAATGAGCTTTCAATCAACAATCCCAGATCTGATCAGGACCTTAGTTTACCAGATTTAAAGAATCATTTTTCAGGACAACAATCCTTACATACCTATCTGCTCAAGTACAAAAGGCTCGTAATCAAACTGATCAATAAACTCTCAAAGATTTTTACTTTGTAAGCACTTTTCATTTTAAGTACAGTATATATGTATTCCATTAATACAGATGCAATAAAACACAAATCTCATACAATTTTTACTTCTATGATTATACTGAGAATATGAATCAGTTTCAATAAGCCTATACTTTTGATTAACAGTTTAAGATGAGTTACATATAACTTATTCTACAAGTTTAATCAATTAAGTCAAATTTATGCATGATCATATGCATTTTCCTTGATTCAAAGAAAACATTTAATCAAAATTTCAGAATGTCAGAAGTATTTAATGTTTTTCATTTACACTTCCACTTAAAATCGTAAAAACTATTAAAATTGATAAAGTACTTAAAATCAATAAGATACTACTATGATTTTACAGTAAATACATAGTATCTTAAGCAGCAGTTTAGATATTACTTTAGATATTTCTAATAAGTATATAATATCTATGAGGTGAACAACATCATCAATAATATTTATCTTTTTATGTGGAGTTTAAGCATTCTACACATCACATAACCTACAAATACCTAAATTTAATCTAATGTTGCATAATGTATTTTCGTCTAGAGGTTTTGTAAATATATCAGCTAATTGATTTTTACTAGACACAAATTCTAATTTAATTTTTCCTTTAATTATGTTATCTCTTAGAAAATGATGTCTAACCTCTATATGCTTTGCTCTTGAATGTAATACAAGATTTTTGGAAAGATTTATTGCAGAACTACTATCGCAATAAATCTCAGTTGTATCATAAGATAATCCAAAATCTTCTAAAGTTTGCCTTATCCATAGAATCTAAGTGCAACACAATGCAGCAGCAACATATTTAGCTTCTGTAGTAGAAAGTGCTACACAGTTTTGCTTTTTACTAAACCATGATACCAAATTATTTTCCAATAATTGACATGTGCCACTGGCACTCTTTCTATCAGATTTAGATCCTGCATAATCAGCATCAGTATATCCTATAAGATCTATTGAACTATCCTTAGAATAATACAATCCAAAATTTTGAGTTCCTTGTATATATCTAAATATTCTTTTAACTGTAATTAAGTGTGATTCTTTAGGATTAGATTGAAATCTAGCACAAACACACACAGCAAACATAATATCAGGTCTACTAGCAGTCAAATAAAGTAAAGAACCAATCATACTTCTGTATTTTCTTTGATCTATAGATTTTCCTATGTCATCAATATTTAACTTTAAAGTAGTACTCATAGGAGTTCCTCGAATCCTTGTATCATTAAAATTAAATTTCTTAAGCATTTCATCTGCATATTTTTCCTGATTTAAAAATATACCTTTATCCATTTGCTTAATTTGAAGTCCTAGAAAATATGAAAGTTCTCCTATCATACTCATTTCAAACTGATTAGTTATCTCTTCAGAGAATATTTCTATCAACTTATCAGAGGTTGCTCCAAAGATTATATCATCCACGTATATTTGAACAACAATCTGATCTTTATCATCTCTCTTAATAAATAGAGTATGATCCACTTTTCTCATGATATAGCCTTTTTCTATTAAAAAAGTAGACAATCTTTCATACCATGATCTAGGTGCTTGCTTCAAACTATATAAGACTTTCTTCAATTTATACACAAAGTCAGGATTTTTAATATCTTCAAATCCAGGTGGTTGTTTTACATAGACTTCTTCATTAATTAAACCATTTAGAAATGCACTCTTTACATCCATTTGATAAAATTTAAAATCCATATAACAAGCATAGGCCAATAATATTCTAATACAAGGAGCAAGGAATAGGCATTATCTGATGATAATTGGATAGTGGAAATGCAAGAAGAACTAAATCAATTCATCAGAAATGATGTATGGGAATTAGTCTCTTCATCAGAAAATTAGTCCATAATAGGTACAAAGTGGATCTTTAGAAACAAAACTAACGAAACTGGTCAAATTATAAGGAATAAAGCTAGATTACTTGCACAAGGGTATACACAGGAAGAAGGATTAGATTATGATGAAACATTTACTCCTGTGGCTAGGTTAGAAAGTATTAGAATATTATTGGCCTATGCTTGTTATATGGATTTTAAATTATATCAAATGGATGTAAAGAGTGCATTTGTAAATGGTTTAATTAATGAAGAAGTATATGTAAAACAACCACCTGGATTTGAAGATATTAAAAATCCTGACTTTATGTATAAATTGAAGAAAACCTTATATGGTTTGAAGCAAGCACCTAGATCATGGTATGAAAGATTGTCTACTTTTTTAATAGAAAAAGGCTATATCATGGGAAAAGTAGATCATACTCTATTTATTAAGAGAGATGGTAAAGATCAGATTGTTGTTCAAATATACGTGGATGATATAATCTTTGGAACAACCTCTGATAAGTTGATAGAAATATTCTCCAAAGAGATGACTAATCAGTTTGAAATGAGTATGATATGAGAACTTTCATATTTTCTAGGACTTCAAATTAAGCAAATAGATAAAGGTATATTTTTAAATCAGGAAAAATATGCAGATGAAATGCCTAAGAAAATTAATTTTAATGATGCAAGGATTCAAGGAACTCCTATGAGTACTACTTTAAAGTTAGATATTGATGACATAGGAAAATCTATAGATCAAAGAAAATACAGAAGTATGATTGGTTCTTTACTTTATTTGACTGCTAGTAGACCTGATATTATGTTTGCTGTGTGTGTTTGTGCTAGATTTCTATCCAATCCTAAAGAATCACACTTAATTGCAGTTAAAAGAATATTTAGATATATAGAAAGAACTAAAAATTTTGGACTTTATTATTCTAAGGATAGTTCAATAGATCTTATAGGATATACTGATGTTGATTATGTAGGATCTAAATCTGATAGAAAGAGTACCAGTGGCACATGTCAATTATTGGGAAATAATTTGGTGTCATGGTTTAGTAAAAAGCAAAACTGTGTAGCACTTTCTATTACAAAAGCTGAATATGTTGATGCTACACTATGTTGCACTCAGATTCTATGGATAAGGTAAACTTTAGAAGATTTTGGATTATCTTATGATACAATTGAGATTTAGTGTGACAATAGTTCTGCAATAAATCTTTCCAAAAATCCTGTATTACATTTAAGAGCAAAGCATATAGAGGTTAGACATCATTTTCTAAGAGATAATGTAATTAAAGGAAAAATTAAATTAGAATTTGTATCTAGTAAAAATCAATTAGCTGATATATTTACAAAACCTCTAGACGAAAATACATTATGCAACATTAGATTAAATTTAGCTATTTGTAGGCTATGTGATGTGTAAAATGCTTAAACTCCACATAAACAGATAAATATTATTGATGTTGTTCACTTCATAGATATTCTATACTTATTATAAATATCTAAAGTAATATCTAAATTGCTGCTTAAGATACTATGTATTTATTGTAAAATCATAGTAGTATCTTATTGATTTTAAGTAGTTTATCATTTTTAATGGTTTTTACGATTTTAAGTGGAAGTGTAAATGAAAAACATTAAATACTTTTGACATTTTGAAATTTTGATTAAATGTTTTCTTTGAATCAAGGAAAATGCATATGATCATGCATAAATTTGTCTTAATTGATTAAACTTGTAGAATAAGTTATATGTAATTCATCTTAAACTGTTAATCAAAAGTATAAGCTTATTGAAACTGATTCATATTCTCAGTACAATCATAGAGGTAAAAATTGTATGAGATTTGTGTTTTATTGCATCTGTATTAATGGAATACATATATACTGTGCTTAAAATGAAAAGTGCTTACAAAGTGAAAATCTTTGAGAGTTTATTGATCAGTTTGATCACGAGCCTTTTGTACTTGAGCAGATAGGTATGTAAGGATTGTTGTCCTGAAAAAAGATTCTTTAAATCTAGCAACCTAAGGTCCTGATCAGATATGGGATTGTTGACTGAAAGCTCATTACACGGGTACATTAGAAAGCTCTTGTATGATTCAAGCTTTTCAAACTAACTTTTAAAGAAAATTATCAATATTCACTATTTTGAAAAAAAAAAAAAAAATTTGTTTCATTAATTACAGATATCTTTGAATCGCATATAGTTTCTACCAATATGACTACTGATTTATTGAATCAACATTAGTACTTTTGAAAACGTTTATTTGAGATACATTCTTTTATTCTCCTTGAATTAATTACATTGAGTTCAAAGTTGTGTTTTGATTCATATACAATAGGAATTGATTCTGGAAATCATTTTTGATGATGTCAGGATAACGGAAGTCTCTAAAAAGAAAATTTAAAAGTATAGTTATACTTAACATCTATTGTCACTACAAGTATATTTTGTATGTTGATTGAATATATTTGAAGTATATTTGTAGTGGGAGCATTAACAATGTCAAAACAGATTAATATAATTTAGAATACAAATCTTAGTTAATATGAATTAATGTCCTCTTAATATCTTGATGAAATAATTTAAAAAGACAAATAAACTATTTTAGATTCAAAAGAAAAAATGTTCAAATAGTTTACAATGTTCTCAAGATAATGTTAAGTTTAGCATGTGTGTTGTTTTCGGAACGTTTCAGTTGGAAGCATTCAAAAATTGTTGTGTACTAACTAGATGTTATGTTAGATAAGGTAACGTGTAAAATTGCCTCTAGACAGCGTTTTACTCATTAGGTTAGTTAACTCAACGAGTTATACTTGAATATTTCAGGTACTTTGATTGAATAAACTTTATTGAATATTTATTTAATTTCTAAACCTGACTTCTATTCACGTTGAGTTATATGCCTAAAAACCCTATTTAAACACTTATTACACGGGCACTTAGGTTATTTGTAAACTTTGTCAAGAAAATCTTTCCCGCTTGTTGCTGTTACAACCTGCGACGATGATCTCCAAGTTCTACAAAGGTCGTGGCAGAGGAAAAGGTAAAAGCAGAAAAGATGCAAAAGAAAAATAAATAGAGAATGATGAAGTTCCACGTACTTGGTTCAAGAAAATACTTCGAGTGGATAGAAGGTTAATTGAAAGTTATAAAGATTACTTCTTTCCTCAAGGTATATTAGATGAAGTTAGACAAGAACTTCAAAATACTGATGCTAGTATTACGTACATGGGTATTCGTAGTAAATTTGATAGAGAATACAGAATGAAATGTGCTGAGATTGCATTTTTGGAACAGTATGCAAAATATTTGGAAAAAGGTGTAGATTCATCAAATAGAACTTCTCAAACTCCTATAAACAATACAAGACTACATGCATTTGAGGAAGAGTATGAATCAGCTATCCCTACTCCTTTATATTCAAAACAAGTAGAATCAGATATTGCTGTAGATAAAACAAAAGTTGACAGTCTTCGAAAGGCCGTTGCAATAGAAAGTGCCTTAGAAGAATTAAAGTAGAAAACTTTTATGGAGCAATTTGAAAAGAAAACAACAATACTTGGAAAAGAGAAACAGAAATGTTATAGAAGAAGGAAAGTCAGAAAAATTATGTCTAAGAAAACAAAGTCTATTGAAAAAGGAAAATCAGATGAAAATTTATTTCCAAAGGACAATGTATGTCTAGACATTGTACCTTATTGTGCATCTGATAAACTCATCAGTTCTGAGCATACTGACATTGATGAAGATAATGAGACTTTATTTTCCCTTGCTAGAAAGCTTGAGAAGAAATAGAAGTCAAATATGAGCTCAAGTTTTTCTATTAGTACAAGTCCTGATGATGCAGAAATTGACAAATCAAAGCATCAGGCACCTGACATTGAACAAGTTATTGCAGATATAATTGACAATGTTGAAGCAGTAACTAGTTCGCATGCTGAATTGTCTGGAGTAGCAGATATTGAAAATGTTAAGACTCTAGAAGAGCTAAAAGTTAACCAGCCTTCTACAAAATCTATAGAAGCAAAGTCTGAGAATTCACAACATGAATCAATGGAATTATCTGTTGAACAAAATGAACAATTACTGACAGATATACCGGCTGTAGAATTTGTGGAAAAATTGAACTCTGAACATTCTATAGAGACTGAATAGATGAATGTTGAGCATATTGACAATGTTCCTAACATTGTTGAAGCTGAAGAATCAAGCTTACCTAAGCAGTTTCAAGATAATATTTTGGAAGAGGAACAACATGACATTGATTTTGAAGAAGAGGTTCCTAAAGATGAATTAAACTCTGAATCACGGCTTCTAGTATCACCTTCTTTGTGTACAATATTAAACATTCAAGGTAATGCAATTCATTTTAGATCTGGAGAAGCATTGCAGAAATACAATAATCTGATTACATGTCAGATTCTGCATGCTCGTCCAATAAAATTCAGAAATTTGATGGAAATAAGAGATCTGTTTGAGTTTCAAGGTCTCATTAAATTTTTGCCAGTAGAAACGAAATGGAAGCAATACACAGAGCTTATTGCATCTTTTTATAGCAATCTAGTCAAGAATGAAAATTTTCTGAAAACTCAAATAAATGAACAGGAGTTTATATTGTCTCTTGAGTTAATTTTTGAAGTTTTAGGATTAAAGAATGAAGGTGTTGTTGTTACCAACAGATTTGACATGATAAGACAATTGGAATTGAACATTCAATCTTTATCAAAAATTCCAGATGTATATTTTGAAATGAGATTAATGAAAAATCTAAATGTAGAGGCAAGGTTTGTTGCAAATATATTGCATGCAAATTTATTTCAGAGAGTTGGACACAATTTGGAAGTCAGCAGAAGATGTTTATATGCAACTTATGACCTACTGAATAGAATTCAAATAAATTGGTTTGATGTATTTATGTCTCAACTACAGCATATGAGTTCAAAGTTATTTTATGGTGATGCTGTATGTAGAATCCTTGGAAGCCAATTGACTTTATCCGACTAGCCCTCTAGAACTAAAGGCATGAGAGCATTTAGTGTTGTTTGGGTTTTCCCAGCACTACACTAGAAAAACTTGGATTTGTTACTTCTATTTTTACTTAGTTAATTTATCTTTATGCCTATTCTTTCTTTTAGAAGTAAACAAACAACCTTTAATACAATTTAGATATTAATTCCAATTTGTACTTTAATTGCAAGTGCACAGTGTCTATTGTATCAGTGTGCAAGTACAGGTCGATCCCACAGGGAATTGCTGACGAATTTAAGAAATGTTTGATTGTGAACAATTCAAATTTATATTCAATAAGCACTCCGTTGAGTTACAGTTAACTCAACGGACTAAGTTCGTTGAGTTATGGCTAACTCAACGGACTATCCTCGTGGACTTAAGTTAACTCCACGAGCCTGTCTCTTTATAATACTGCTATTTACAGAAGAATTTGGCCAACCATTGGGCGATTCCACAGATTGTAAATAACATCAATTAAGCTTTTTAATGCTAGTTAACATTGGATTTATCATTAAGCAATACTAACATTCAGATGATTAAAACAGTAACCGTTAACATCTTTAAGTTTTTTGTACGAACCAATTTCAGTAAACTGTAAAATTAAAACTAACATAAAACAATCACAAAATTGATACAGATAACATTAATCACTATACAACACAAACAATACAACACTCAAATACAACATACAAACAAAGATAAATTGTTTTTGGTATTTTTGTTTTTGATGAAATGGGCGAAAGGTGAAATGTAAAGTAATCTCACTTGACAATAAATACTTCCGACACTACTTGCAACGCGATTACATAACCGAAAATTAAACCACTTACAATTCTGTCTCCTCTCCCTATAGAATCGCGAGTCCAGAATTGCAAGATGATCTCCTCTTTAGTATACAGGCATCAACCTGAAGCCAAGGCTAAAAGCTTTACGATCTCCTGAAATATGAGTCGGCGCTTGGTGAAAATGTCTTCCCTTCCCGCGACGCGATCACTCCTCACAGTGGTTGTCAGGCACTATGTTTGGCTCGAAATCGACTCGACATCAGGCAAGTATCCTCACAAACCTCCGATGATTGGAGATTATGGTGGTGATACGATGGTTGGTGTGATACTTCGGAGAATTACTGATACTGTCTGCAGAAAGCTCGGTGCTCCTCCTCTGTGTACACTAGCCGTCCATCGATCACACACACTTCTTCTTTTTTTCTTCTTTTCTTTTATATTTCTTCCGTGGTAACTGCTTCTACTTGAATGGTTAGTTGGATTTCCTTCCTTGAGATCAATGGCGTTGATTTCTTTCTCCCTGCGCGATTGAATTCCTGCGTGATACGTGCAAACGTGGTTTTTCCTTCCAACTATCTGTTCCTACAACCGCTACAGTGGTATTTTAGAAAATATATAGTCCGTGGAGTTACAGATAACTCAACGAACATTCTTCATTGATTTAACTATAAAACACGTGCAAAAAAATTACAACTTAAGTTTATAATGCTAACCTAATGTGTTGCCTTAATGTTCAACATAGTAACTCAACGCGTACAGTTATGCTAACTTAACGAGTTATAACTTAAGTAAATCTACTAGATCTCGACACGTGTACATCTGGAAATAAAATATTCTCTCTAAACATAACTGTTCGGCAATTTAAACATAACTATTCGAAATATCAGAAAATTCGGATACTTAAGAATTTCACAACCTGCAACTTATTGACAATTCATAAATGTACTAAATTAACATTAATTCCCCAAAATTAAGTAGATTCTTCAATTAAAGCATATAGTAGTGCAATTATAACATAATGGCTTAATTCTCATTTGATAAGCTAAATATTATGCAATTAACCATCATTTAACCGTTAATAATATGCACTTTTTCATTCTAAACACTTCCCCCATACCTAAATTTTGCTAGTCCCGTAGCAAACTAAGATCTAATTAATTGGTCTTTCAAAAAGTGCTAGAATTAATTCTTCCCCTTTTGTTTTTTTTTTCTTCTGTTCAGCATAAACATATATTCTGTATGTTTCAGTAATCAACCTGCAAAGATATTTAGAATATATGTAAATTACATACAAAGTATATCATCTTCATATAGGTGTTAATTATATTATCGTTTGTTCTTCTTTTCATCATTTGTAATCCTGAATTTTCCAATAAGTTTTCTAGAAGAAATTTCAACAACATACGAATCAAAGTGCAATCCAATTCAATCTGATTAAGACAAGTAGAATAAAGAATTGTATTTCCATTAAACAACTTCAAAAGTCAATTCCAGATTCATATTTCAGCAATTCTAGATAACAGAAAATATACTCGATTCATAAGATATTTGTATTTCACAAAACACTTGTATCTTTTCAGAACAGTATATGTTTTTTTCTTTTCTTTTTTTTTGTGTACTTTAAAAGTTAATTTGACAAGCTTTAATCATACAAGAGCTTTCTAATGTACCCATGTAACGAGCTTTCAGTCAACAATCCCAGATCTGATCAGGATCTTAGGATGCTAGATTTTCAGAGTCCTTTTTTAGGTCAACAATCCTTACATACCTATCTGCTCAAATACAAAAGGCTCGTGATCAAACAAGTCAATAAACTCTCAAAGTTTTTTTCTTTTCTTTTCTTTTCTTTTTTTCTTTTTCTTTTTTCTAAAAATAAATGCACACACAAAACAAAGCATTAATCACATACTGTCACACCCTTTTCTTTTTTCTTCTTTTCTTTTATATTTCTTCAATAGTAACTGCTTCTACTTGAATGGTCGATTGGATTTCCTTCATTCATATCAACGGCGACGCTTTCTTCTCCTTGCGCAATTGAATTCCTGCGTGATATGTGCAAACGTGGTTTTTCTCTTCCAACTATCTGTTTCTGCAACCGCTACAGTGGCATATTAGAAAATATAAAGAAATAAGCTACTAACATAACACGTTACCTTAGTGTAATATTCATGTAACTCAACGCGTACAGTTATGCTAACTTAACGAGTTAAACATGTGCATCTCACATGATATTCTAAAGCATTTAAATTCAACACGTGCATAAATTTAACAATCCGATGCTTAGGTGCATTTCAGATACTTATAAACTTAACTATCTGATACTCAGATGCATTTCAGATAGTTACAGCTAACTCACCGATATATAACTTAAGTAAATCTACCAGATCTCGACACGTGTCAGCAGCAGTTTAATCATAAAATAACATTTCGGAGAGTTACAGGTCTAACTATTCGATGCTCAGCTGCAATTTCAGATAGTTATAGATAACTCACCGAAAGTTCACTTAAGTCATTCATTATGGTTTTGACACATGTAATTCAGGAAATAATAAAATATTCTCTCAAAACATAACTGTTCGGCAATTTAAACATAACTATCCGATATATCAGAAAATTCAGATACTTAAGAATTTCACAGCCTACAACTTATCGACAGTTCATAAATGTACTAAATTAACATTAATTCCCCCAAATTAAGCAAATTCTTCAATTAAAGCATATAACAATGCAATTATAACATAATGGCTTAATTCTTATATGATAAGCTAAATATTATGCAATTAACCATCATTTAACCGTTAATAATATGCACTTTTTCATTCTAAACATTACTAGATTGCCTTTGGTGTAGGCAAATTGAAGGTAACCAAAGGTGCAAGAATCGTTGCCTAAGGATAAAGGACTAGCACCTTATATTTCACATCAGATCAAGATGACACTATTGCAGCAATCAATGATACTGAAGACACTGACTTATGGCATAAAAGACTAGGACACCTCAATGAAAATGGACTGAAGGTTTTAGTGGCAGAAGGGAAAATCCCTAAGCTGAAGAATGTCAATTTAGGGATATGTGAGGACTGCTATTTGGGTTTGTTAATTTCCTTTTTTAACCTAGTTAATTTATCTTTATGCTTATCAGTAATTCCTTTTTAGAAGTTGTTTGTATTTTCCCAGCACGACACCATAATATCTAATTAGATCTCCAATAACATACCAAAAAAACTTGTATTTGTTACTTCTGTTTTTACTTAGTTAATTTATCTTTATGCCTATTCTTTTTCTTTTAGAAGTAAACAAACAACCTTTAATACAATTTAGATATTAATTCTAATTTGTACTTTAACTGCAAGTGCACAGTGTCTATTGTATCAGTGTGCAAGTATAGGTCGATCCCACAAGGAATTGCTGAAGAATTTGAGAACTGTTCGTTTGTTAATAATCAAATTTATATATTCAATAAGCTCTCCGTTGAATTACAGTTAACTCAACGGACAAAGTTTGTTGAGTTATGGCTAACTCAACAGACTAACCTCGTGGACTTAAGTTAACTCCACGAGCATTTCTTTTCTTTTTAATACTACTATTTACAGAGGAATTCGGCCAACCATTGGGCGATTCCACAGATTGTAAATAACATCAATTAAGCTCTTTAATGTTAGTAAACACTAGATTTATCATTAAGCATAATAACATTCAGATAATTCAAACAGTAACCATTAAAATCTTTAAGTCTTTTGATCGAACCAATTTCAGTAAACTGTAAAACTAAAACTAACATAAAACAATCACAACACTGATAAATATAACATTAATCACGATACAACACTCAAATACAACATACAATAGCAGATAAGTTGTTTTTGGTATTTTTGGCTTAATATGAACATGGAAATGGGCAAAAGGTGAAATGTAAAGTAATCTCAATTGATAGTAAATACTTCCGTCACTACATAGGACGTGATTACACCACTGAAAATTAAACTACTTACAATCTTGTCTCCTCTCCCTATAGAATCGTGAGTCTAGAATTGCAAGATAATCTCCTCTTTAGCATACAAGCATCAACCCGAAGTCAAGGCTAGAAGCTTTTCGATCTCTTGAAATATGAGTCGGTGCTTGGTGAAAATGGCTTCCCTTCCCGCAACGCGATCACTCCTCATAGTGGTTGTCAGGCATCGTGTTTGACTCAGAATCGACCCGACATTTAGAAAGTATTCTCACAGACCTCCGATGGTTGGTGATTATGGTGGTGATGGTGGTGATAATGATGGTTGGTATAGTACTTTGGAGAATTGCCGATACTGCCTGCAGAAAGCTCGATGCTCCTCCTCTGTACACACTGGCCGTCCATCGATCACCCTCTTTTCTTCTTTTTCTTCTTTTCTTTTATATTTCTTCAGTTGTAACATCTTCTGCTTGAATGGTCGGTTGGATTTCCTTCATTCATATCAACGGCGATGATTTCTTCTCCCTTCGACGAGTGAATTCCTGCGTGATACGTGCGATCGTGGTTTTTCCTTCCAACTGTCCTGTTTCTGCAACCGCTATAGTGGCATATTAGAAAATAAATAGTCCATGGAGTTACAAATAACTCAACAGACTTACCGCGTTGATTTAACTATAAAAGACATGCATAAATTTAACTATTTGATGCTTAGGTGCATTTCAGATGCTTATAAATTTAACTATCTAATGCTCAAATGCATTTCAGATAGTTACAAATAACTCACCAATATATAACTTAAGTAAATCTACCAGATCTCGACACGTGTCAACAATAGTTTAATAATGAAATACACATTTCGGAGAGTTACAAGTCTAACTATCTAATGATTAGATGCATTTCAGATAGTTACACCTAACTCACCGAAAGTCCACTTAAGTCACTTTATCAGAACATGACACGTGTCCACAGCTATTTTATAAATTAAAAAAGATTTTGGAGAGTTACACATATAACTGTCTGATGCCCAGCTGCAATTTCAGATAGTTGTAAATAACTCACTGAAAGTTCACTTAAGTCATGCGTTATGGTTTCGACACGTGTACTTCTGGAAATAATAAAATATTCTTTTAAAGCATAACTGTTCGGCAATATAAACATAACTATTTGATACATGTTCAGTATGTTAAACATAACTGTCTGAAATATCAGAAAATTTGGATACTTAAGAATTTCACAACCTGCAACTTAACGACAGTTCAGAAATGTACTAAATTGACATTAATTCCCCAAAATTAAGCAGATTCTTTAATTAAAGCATATAACAGTGCAATTATAACATAATGGCTTAATTCTCATATGATAAGTTAAATATTATGCAATTAACCATCATTTAACCGTTAATAATATGCACTTTTTTATTCTAAACACCAACAAACAATCTTTCACACAAATTAAATATTAATTCCAATTTGTATTTTTAACTGCAAGTGCATAGTGTACATTGTATTTGTATGCAAGTACAGGTCTATCCCATAGAGAATTAAGGTAAAACTGTGTACTATTTCATTTTTAATAATGAAATTTATATATATTCAGTAAGCACTCCATTGAGTTATAGCTGACTCAATGGACTAACCTCGTGGAATTGCAATAACTCAATGAAGCTATCTATCTAGTTCAATACTGCTATTTACAGAGGAATTCGACCAACCATTGGGCGGTTTCACAGATTATAAATAACATTAATTAAGCTCTATAATGCTAGTTAATATTAGATTTATCATTCAACAATACTAACATTCAGATATTTTAAACAGTAACCATTAAAATCTTTAAGTATCAGGAACGATTCAATTCAGTAAACAGTAAAACTATTTTCTATTTTCTAAATTAAACAAACATGAAATATTCAAAACTTTGACAATGATAACATCAATCCCGATACAAAACAAACAATACAACACTCAATTACTAACTATAAACACAGATAAGTTGTTTTTGGTATTTTTGTTTTGATATGATCATGGAAATGGGCGAAAGGTGAAATGTAAAAGTAATCTCTATTAACAGTAAAAACTTTTGTCACTACATGCGACGCGATTACACCACTGAAAACTTAATCACTTACAATTCTGCCTCCTTTCCTTATAGAATCGCGAGTCCAGAATTACAAGATGATCTCCTATTCAGCATACTAGCATCAACCCGAAATCAAGGCTAGAAGCTTTACGATCTCCTGAAATATGAGTCGGTGCTTGGTGAAAACAGCTTCCCTTCCTGCGACGCGATTACTCCTCACAGTGGTTGTCAAGCACTATGTTTGGCTCAGAATCGACCCGACATCAAGAAAGTATCCTCACAGACCTCCGATGGTTGGTGATTATGGTGTGATGGTTGTGGTTGTGGTGGTTGGTGTGGTACTTCAGAGAACTTCCTATGCTGCCTGCAGATAGCTTGGTTTTTCCTCTTCTACACACACTAACCACCCTTTCTTCTTCTTTTCTCTTTTTCTTTTATATTTCTTTAGTGGTAACTGCTTCTGCTTAGATGATTGGTTGGATTTACTTCATTCATATCAACAATGGTGATTTCTTCTCCCTTCCACGAGTGAATTCCTGCGTGATACGTGCAATCATGGTTTTCCTTCGAATGTCCTGTTTTTGTAACCGCTATAGTGGCATATTAGAAAATAAATGGTCCGTGGAGTTACAGATAACTCAACAGACTTACTTCGTTGATTTAACTGTACCACATGTGCATCTCACGTGACATAATAAAACATTTAAATTCAACACGTGTATAAATCTAACTTAACGAGTTGTTATTGTTCACCTAAATATTCTTTTAGCGTTTAAAACATAACTATCCGGTACATGCAATATAACTCTCTGAAATAATAGAAAATTTGGATACTAAAGAACTAAAAACCAACAACTTACCGACAGTTTAGAAATGTATTAAATTAACACTAATTCCTTGAAATTATGTGGATTCTTTCATTAAAGCATATAACAGTGCAATTATAACATAATGGCTTAATTTTCATATGATAAGCTAAATATTATGCAATTAACCATCATTTAATTATTAATATTATGCACTTTTTCATTCTAAACAACTGCATTGAGAGAAAGTAGAAGAAAGTCAACTTTGCCAAGACTCCTCATGATCCAAAGTCACAAAAATTGGAGCTGGTTCACACGAATGTGTGGGGGCATGCCCCTATCAATTCTTTAGGAGGTGCTCTCTATTATGTCACCTTCATTGAGGATAGTACTAAGAAGATATGGATTTATTTTCTAAAATAGAAGTCTGAAGTTTTCTAAGTCTTCAAGAAATGGAAGGCAGAAGTGGAAAATCAAAGTGGAAGAAAAATCAAATTCATTAGATCAGATAATGGAGGAGAATATGATAGCTATGAATTCAAAGTCTATTGTGAGGAGTAAGGGATTAGAAGACAGAGGACTGTAGTTGGAACTCCACAACAAAATGGAGTTGCTGAAAGGATGAACAAGACCTTGAATGAATAGGCAAGATGCATGAGGCTACATGCAGGTTTTCCCAAGACATTCTAGGTAGAAGTTGTCAATACAGTTGTCTATCTAATAAATAGAGGACCATTTGTCCCAATAAGGCTAAAAAATCCTAAAGAATTGTGGACTGGGAAAGAGGTCAACTATGCTCACTTAAAAGTCTTTGGATCCAAGTCATTTGTCCACTTTAATAGTGACAAAAGAGATAAGTTGGATTCAAAATCACAAAAGTGTTATTTCATTGGCTATTATGGTAAGGATTATTTTGGTTATAGATTCTAGGTAGAAGAAACCAAGAAAATAATACGAGCAAAAGATGTCACCTTTATTGAATCCAAGATGTACAAGCACAGAGAAAGTGTAGATGAATAGTAGTCAGAGATTCAGTTTGAAAGTACTACTGAGATTAGTCTAAATAATAATGTTGAACAACTTTAGAAGGAACCTGTAAAAGAAATTCAACTTCCAAAGGCTGAACAACAAGAACATCTAGATGATCAAGAAGATGAAGTTGTCACCAGATAACTTAGAAAATTTGGAAGGGTTTCTAGACAACTAGAAAGGTATGAACCATCATTTAATTATCTATTGCTAATGAATGATGGTGAACCTGAAACATATCAAGAAGCAATTTGTGCAAGTGATGCACATAAATGGGAGTTAGCACTGAAAGAAGAAATAAAATCCCTAGAGAAGAATAAAACTTGGTAGCTAACTTCATTGCTAGAAGGAAAGCAAATCCTAGGAAACAAGTGGGTGTTCAGGATGAAAGAACAACTAGATGGCAGCAAGAAATATAAAGTCAAACTTGTAGTCAAGGGTTTTCAGCAAATTCAAGATATAGACTATACTGAAGTATTCTCTCCAGTTATGAAGATGAATACTATAAGAATAGTCTTAAGCTTTATTGCTGCAGAAAATTTGTTCTTGAAGCAAATGGATGTAAAACAGCATTCCTACATGGAGATTTGTAAGAAGAACTCTACATGATGCAGCTAGAAGGATTTGTAGTAACTGGCAAGAAAAGAAAGATAGTATGTAAATTGCTGAAAAGTTTGTATGGTTTGAAGCAAACACCAAGACAATGGTACAAGAAATTTGATACCTTTATCTATACCCTAAGCTTCAAAAGATGCGATACAGACTATTGTTGCTACATAAAATTGTTTAATAATTACTTCATTATTCTACTGATTTATGTAAATGATATGTTAATTGCTTGTTCAAGTATGGAACAGATTAAGCAATTAAAGAGACAACTATCAAAAGAATTTGACATGAAGGATACAAGAGAAGCCAAGCAAATCTTAGGTATGAGAATCATCTGAGATAGAATGGCAAGCACATTGAGATTAAATCAAAAGAAGTACTTAGAAAAGGTACGTAGGAGATTTAACATCTCAAATGAGAGGAAAATTGAACTTCCTCTCGGACCCCATTTCAAGTTGTCTAAAGATCAGTTAGCTAAAACTAAAGAAGAAATGACAAAAATGTCTAAAATACCATATGCTTCAGTAGTGGGAAGTTTAATGTATGTCATGATATGCACAAGACCTGATGTATCTCATGTAGTGGGAGTGGTCAATAGATATATGGCAGATCCAAGAGTTGAGCATTGGTTTGCTGTACTATGGATACTCAGATATTCCCTAGATGTAGATCTGAACTTCAAAAAGGGACCAGTTGAATTGATTGGCTATTGTGATGCTGATTTAGGAAGAGAGTTGGATAAAAGTAGAAGTACTTGAAGCTATATTTTTTACATAGGAAGTACTGCAATAAACTGAAGATCCAAGCTACAAAGTATTGTTGCACTCTTGACCATAGAAGCTAAATATGTTGCAGTTGCAGAGGCAACTAAAGAAAGAATCTGGCTAGAGAATGTACTAGCTGAATTAGGGCACAAACAGAAAAGAAGCATTTTATTCTGTGACAATCAAAGTGCCATTTATTTAGCTGAAAATCTGAAGTTTCATTCAAGGTCCAAGCATATGAGAATGAGATTTCATTTCATAAGGGAAGAGATAGAGCAGAACAGGTTAGGTCTGCAAAATATTACTAGTGCTAAAAATGCTACAGACATGTTAACTAAAGTTCTGAATTTGTAGAAATTAAGGCTCTATATGGCCTTAATTGGTTTCCTAAATAATTAAGAAAAAGGGGACGTGGAGTTGATGTTTTATTTGAGTTGTTGTTGTAAATAATCTGTAAGCCAAGAGTAGAGATTATTTTTTCTTTAATCATTGTGTCAGATTCCAAGTGGAAGATTGTTAAGGTGAGTAGTATAGGTGTGGAGTATGCCATAAGAAGTCCAGGTTCAGTCGAAAGCTTGTTAGCAGTAAGTCTCTAGCAGATTTATGATTTTGAAAGGTTACTAGGTCGAAGTATCCAAAATAACGTTTCAATCGGAAGGCTTTGAGCTAACTATCTGAAAGTTAGGAGATTTCGGAGGGTTACTAGCTATAACCATCCGGAATGACTTAGAAGACACTTAAGTGGATGTTTGGACAGTTATGAAGCTAAGTATCCGAAAGTTAGATACTTAAGTGGATGTTCAGATAGTTAAGAGGCCAAGTATTTAAAAGACAGTGACTTAAGTGGATCTTCGGATAGTTAGGTAGTAACTATTCGAAAGTCATGAGTTTTTTGGAAGGTTACAACTACAACCCTCCGAAGTGACTAAAGAGATACTTAAGTGAGTTTTTGGATAGTTAAGACAGTAACTATCCAAAAGACAAATAGTTTTCAAAAAGTTAATGGCAAAACCTTCTGAATGGACTAAGAGAGACGTAAGTGGGTTTTTAGACAGTTAAGTATGTAACTATCCGAAAGATCGAATCTCTCTAGACAATTAGCTTGCTATAGTACCGTCGGTTACAATAAATGAAAAAAGAGGAATTTTCTTCAGATAGTTAAGCTCTGTAACTATCTGAAGTGTTGCAGATTTCAGAAAAATAGGAAGATAAGGCTTTGAAATTGAGAGTTCCTTCTCTGAAGTATTTTCTCTCTACTATAATGCCTCAAGTGTAATTAAAGGTTTATTAACCCTAAGTTGGGTAGTATATAAACCTTTATGATGTTGTAAAGCATTGCGGTTGATTATGTCGAAGCTCATAGTAGAACCCTCAACTCTTTGTAGACGTAGGCTATTGTTGAACCACGTAAATCCTATGTTTTCAGTGTTCTTTCTTCCTCTTTCTCTTCACTTCCAGTTTCGGTGTGTTTAGAGGTGAGCTTTTCAGAATCATGACATAGTGAGTTGACTGAACAATCGAGTTTAAAATCCAACAAATTGGATAGTGGCAATGCAAGATGAACTAAATCAATTCATCAAAAATGATGTTTAGGAACTAGTCTCCCACTAGAAAATCAGTCCATAATAGGTACAAAGTGGATCTTTAGAAACAAAACTAATGAGACTGATCAAGTTATAAGAAACAAAGCTAGATTAGTTGCACAAGGGTATACACGGGAAGAAGGACTTGATTATGATGAAACATTTGCTCTTATGGCTAGGTTAGAAAGTATTAGAATTTTATTGGCCTATGCTTGCTATATGGATTTTAAACTTTATCAAATGGATGTAAAGAGTGCATTTCTAAATGGTTTAATTAATGAAGAAGTTTATGTAAAACAACCACCTAGATTTGAAGACATTAAATATCCTAACTATGTGTATAAATTAAAGAAAGCCTTATATGGTTTGAAGCAAACACCTAGATCGTGGTATGAAAGATTATCTACTTTCTTGTAGAACAAGGATATATCATGAGAAAAGAAGACCATACTCTTTTTATCAAGAAAGATGATAAAGATCATATTGTTGTTCAAATATAAGTAGATGATAAACTAATAAAAATATTTTCTGAAGAGATGACTAGTCAGTTTCAAATGAGTATGATAGGAAAACTTTCATATTTTCTAAGACTTCAAATTAAGCAAATAGATAAAGGTATATTTTTAAATCAAGAAAAGTATGTAGTTTAAATGCTTAAGAAATTTAATTTTAATGATATAAGGATTCGAGGAACTCTTATGAGTACTTCTTTAAAGTTAAATATTGATGACATAGGAAAATCAATAGATCAAAGAAAATACAGAGGTATGATTGGTTCTTTACTTTATTTGACAGCTAGTAGACCTGATATTATGTTTGTTATGTGTGCTTGTGCTAGATTTCAACCTAATCCTAAATAATCATACTCAATTGCTGTTAAAAGAATATTTAGATATTTATAAGGAACTAAAAATTTTAGATTGTATTATTCTAAGGATAGTTCAATAGATCTTATAGGATATACTAATGCTGATTACATAAGATCTAAATCTGATAGAAAGAGTACCAGTGGCACATGTCAATTATTGGGAAATAATTTGGCGTCATGGTTTAGTAAAAAGCAAAACTATGTAGCACTTTCAACCACTGAAGTTGAATATGTTGCTACTACATTGTGTTACACTCAAATTCTATGGATAAGGCAAATTTTAGAAGATTTTGGATTATCTTATGATACAACTGAGATTTATTGTGATAGCAGTTCTGCAAAAATCTTTTCAAAAATCCTATATTACATTCTAGAGCAAAGCATATAAAGGTTAGACATCATTCTCTAAGAGATAATGTAATTAAAAGTAAAATTAAATTAGGATTTGTGTCTAGTAAAAATCAATTAGTTGATATATTTACAAAACCTCTAGATGAAATTACATTCTGCAACATAAGATTAAATTTAGGTATTTATAGGCTATGTGATGTGTAAAATGCTTAAACTCCACAAAACATAAATATTGTTGATGATGTTATTTACCTCATAGATATTATATACTTATCATAAATATCTAAGTAATATCTAAATTGTTGTATAAGATACTATGCATTTACAATAAAATTATTGTAGTATCTTATTGATTTTACTAATTTTTCTAACTTTAATGGTTTTTAAAATTTTAAGTGGAAATGTTAATGAAAAACATTAAATTCCTTTGAAATCCTAAAATTTTGATTAAATGTTTTCTTTGGATCAATGAAAGTGCATATGATCAAGAATGAGTTTGACTTGATTGATTAAACTTGTAAAATAATTTATATGTAAATCATATTAAGCTACTGATCAAAAGCATAAGTTTATTGAAATTGATTCATATTTTCAGTAAAATCATAGAAGTAAAAATTATATGAGATTTGTGCTTTATTGCATCTGTAATAATGAAATACATATATACTATGCTTAAAATAAAAAGTGCTTACAAAGTGAAAATCTTTGAGAGTTTATTAATCAATTTGATCACAAGCCTCTTGTACTTGAGCAGATAGGTATGTAAGGATTGTTGTTCTGAAAAAGGATTTTTTAAATCTAGCAACCTAAGGTCCTGATCAGACCTAGGATTGTTGATTGAAAGCTCACTACACAAGTACATTAGAAAACTCTTTTATGGTTCAAGCTTTTCAAACTAACTTTTAAAGAAAATTATCAATATTTACTATTTTGAAAAGATAAAAGTTATTTCATTAATTACAGATATCCTTGAATCGAATATAGTTTCTACCAATATGATTGCTAATTTGTTGAATCAAAATTAGTACTTCTGAAAATGTTTATTTGAGATACATTCCTTTATTATCCTTGAGTTAATCATGTTAAGTTTAAAGTTATGTTTTGATTCATATACAGTTGGAGTTGATTCTGGAAATCATTCTTAATGAATTTAAGATAACAGAAAATTTTTGAAAAGAAAATTTAAAGTATAGTTATAAGTAAAACCTATTTTTTTTTACAAATATATTTTGTATGTTATTGAATATATTTGAAGTATATTTGTAGGGGGAGGAATTATAATGTCAAAAACAAATTAATATCATTCATAATATAAATCGTAGTTAATCTGAGTTTAGTCCTCTTAAGATCTTAATGAAACAATTTAATAGATAAACAAACTATTTTAGATTCATAAAAAAAATATTAGAATAGTTTACAATGTTCTCAAGATAATGTGTTATATAAGTTACTTATAGCTTGTATGTTGTTTTCGAAAGTTTTCAGTTGAAAACATCCGAAACTTGTTTTGTTTTGTCAAGTATATTGTAAAGTATCAATTTGTGCATTTTATATATGTTAATTCATGCATGTTAAGGATTATAAAGTGCAAATATATATGTTCTAATGTGGAATTACATGCAAATCATATTTTTAGACATATGCATGAATTAAGGATTAAATAGTTAATAATGCATAAATTTATTTTTTATTAAATTAACACCTAGTCAATCCATGTGTAGATATAAGTAATTTATATATTGATTTCATGTATGTCTTAAAAGAATTATTATTTAGATATGAAATCAAATAATCTTCAATTGAGCAAGCAACATATTTTGCACATTGCATTTTTTACTTTATAATTTGATAAGAATTTATGTGGCATGTGCATATACATTTAATGTCATTTTTAGTTGTTGATAATAAGAAGGACGTGGACCCTTAGATTAAATCATGAGAAATCAACAACCCATGGTCGTCCATCTCACACTTCCAATTCTTGAAGATATCAATCAATCAACCATCAAGACTTGCTTAATTTAGGAGGTCACAAATTGGAAGGAGTTTGAATTCTTTCCATAGATGAATGACAAGGGAAGAGAAAAGTGTATGGCCAACCAAGGAAAGATCCATCTCCTTTCTCTTTCAAGCAAAAGGTTAAGCAAAGAACTCCAAAATTTCGGCCTCCCTTCTTCTAGCCAAGGTTGTAGACGAGCTCTCCTTCAAGATTGGTGATCTAGACGTCTTCCCCCTCATACTAGAAGACCTCCTTTTCTCCACTCCAAGCCAACATACGGAAGGATCTCCACGGGTAAAAATTGGTGGTATTGGAGGCACGTGTGCAGCATTGGAAGAGCTTAGGACATGATCTTCGAGATGAGGTAATTAGGAAGCATCAAAATTGAGAGGAAAGCCAATAAATTCATGTATCTTGGAAGTAGTTGAAGATGTGCAACCACCACTTCAAACAACCCTAGAGACCTCTTTTGGACGTGCTATAGGCACCACTTCAAAGCAACCCTAGAGACCTCTTTTGGACGTGCTATAGGTGGTGATAGCCCTATGATGTGTTGGTGTGACGTGAATCAAGGTTTAAAGGGAGCTCATGCTTGAAGAAAGGTGGAGAACTCAAAGGTATATTGGAGAGGAGAGATCCTTATACTTGTAAACATATTTTCATATCATATGTGTATGAGTATTTAGGTTTTTAATTTATTTGTTATGTGCACATGTCGTATGTTAATTGAATGATGATTTTGTTTAAGTTAATAGTTTTTTTACAATATATTTCATAGAAAATAGTTACTTCATGTGAATGTGTGAATGTTGTGCATAAAACTAACTTCAAACCCTTGTGAATGCGTGTGTATCTTACTTACTATAAATTCCAGTATGAGCCTTGTTTTGTTATATGTTGTATGATTTGATTTCTCTAAGTTATATGTCGTGTTATAGCTTGTTTTGTAAGTACTTCAAGTGTACAATACGTATGTAGAGTTGTTGGAATTTTCTAGAATGTATTTCTTCAGTTTTTCGATTATTCTTTCGAAGGTAGCATCTACTTTATTTTACTGGTCGAGCGATAGAAATTGTGCTCGACGCCTTCATGTTGCCTTGCTCTTGTGCATTTTAAAATATTTTTCTGTAAATTTTCCTTATTAGAACAATGAGTTATCTTTCAAGGCGTGTTGATTTCATGGTGTTTCATGGAGATTTGATTGAGTTATGATTTTCACATCGATAGTGCATTTTTGGAAAGTTTTCAAAATTGTTTTGTGCACTATTTGTATATTCATCCTTGGCAACAACCTATAGTGAATTACCTTGGAAATCACTGCCATTTTAAAGATAACTCGATGACCTTTCCAACCAATATTTTCTTTGGATTTTTCAATGTCCAGGTTGGAAGGAAGAAGAGTTAGAATTCAGATTTAATTTTAGTGATTCCAGAGATGTGAAATAATGATTTTCTTGAGTTTTCAAGCTATTAACTCTAGGAATTAATAGGTTTTATGCTATCTTTGAAATTCTTATTGTATTTATGTAAATTGTAACTTAATTGCATATAATTAGAATTTTAATTATGGATTTAATGGTGTGGATATTTAATCAAACAATCATTTCAATAAAATTATTTAAGACAAACTCCTTGTGGATTTGACTAGTACTTATACATGCTTATCACAATGGACACTGTGCGCTTGCAGTTATAAATGTAAAATTTACGCTTTTGCCGTTAATTTAACAATGCATAAAAGCATTACATATACTAATTAGACGTTATGTTATGTAAGGTAATGTGTAAAACTACCTCTAGATAATGTTTTACTCATTAAGTTAGGTAACTCAACGAGTTATGCTTAAATTTTCCAAGTACCTCGATTGAATAAATTTTATTCAATATTCATTTAAAAATCAAACCCGACTAATAGACTCATTAAGTTATTGTACTGAAATGCTATTTAAACACTTATTACACGGGAACTTAGGTTATCTCGTAAACATCTTTCTGAAAATCGTTCCCACTTGTTCCTGTAACAACTTGCGATGATGTTTTCAAAGTTCTACAAAGGGCATGGTAGAGGAAAAGGAAGAGGTAGAGGAAATGCAAAAGGCAAAGAAATAGATGAAGATGAAGTTTCATGTGTGTGGTTTAAGAAAATTTTTCAAGTTGACAAAATGTTAGCGCAAATATATCGTGACTATCTCTTTTCTAAAGAAATACTTAATGAAGTTAGACAAGAGCTTCAAAATACAGTTGACAATATAAAGTACATGGATATTAGAAGTAAATTTGATAAAGAATATCGTATGAAATGTGCTGAAATAATGTTTTTAGAACAATATGCCAAATACCTAGAAAAAGGAGTAGGTTCTTCAAATAGAATTCCTCAAACACCTATCAATGGTACAAGACTACAACCATTTGAGGAAGAACATGAATCTGCAATACCTATACCTTTATTTTCAAAGGAAAAACAAACAAATATTGTTATAGATTAAAGAAAAGTTGATAGTCTTCGAAAGACAATAGCTATAGAAAGTGTTTTTGAAGAATTAAAACAAAATTTTTTTATAGAATAGATTCAAAAGAAAACAACAATAATAGTAGAAGAACAACTGACTTGTTATAAGAGATGAAGAGTTAGAAAAATTATTTCTATGGAAACAAATTTTGTTAAAAAAGAAAAATTAGATGAGGATTTAATTCCATAGGATAATGTATGTCTAGACATTGTACCTTACATTGCATCTAACAAGCTCATCAATTCAAAATACACTGAAACTGATGATGATGATGAGACTTTATTATCTTTTTCTAGAAAACTTGAAAAGAAATCAAAACATCAAATTAGTTCAAGTTTTTCTATAGTTTAAAGCCCTAATGATAAGGAAATTGAACAATCAAAGCATCAGGTAGACGATATTGAACAATTTATTGCAGATGTGCTTGAAAATATTGAAGCAGTAACTAGGTCAGAGGCTAAATTATCTGGAGTAGTAGCTATTGAAAAAGACAAGACTCCAAAAGAGCTTAATGTTGATCAGTCTATTTTAGAATCTATAGAACTAGAGTATGAGAATTCACAACACGTTGAAATGGAAATATCTATTGAAGAAAATGAAGAATTATTGATAGATACCCTAGCTGTTGAATTTGTAGAAAATTTGAACTCTGAACATTCTATAGAAACTGAACTTATGGATGTAGCAGATATTGAAAATGTACCTCACACTGTTGAAGCTGAAGAATCAAGCTTACCTAAGCAGCTTCAAGAAAATATTTTGAAGTTAGGTACACAGATATTGAGTTGGATGAACTAAGAGAAATATTGTTGGATGAATTGAGAGAAATATTGAGTAATTTATCAGCTAAAGATCTGTGCAAATTGTGTTATGTGTCAAGACAAATTAAAGAATGTGTTAAAGAAAAATATTTTCATGGACTACAAGTTACAAAGATGATCAATAGTAGAGATGGATTTTTATGAAAGTCATTCAATCATAGTACAATTAGTTATGAATACTTGAATATAGAAGAAACTATTGGAATTCCACCAAAGACATTAAAAGGAATAGATCATATTATGGGAATAGATGAAGGATTGATCGTATATAGAACCAAACTAAGGTATGCTATTCTATTACCTGATATTTTTATTAGAAATCCTATCACTAGAGAATAATGGAATATAGGAAGACCTAATAGGTTTAAAGTACCAACTAAAATTGTGGGTCAACTTTAACATTTTTTGATAAGAATTTGACTATTCTTGAAAAATTATATTATTGGAGACCAACTGGAAATTGGGATGAAGGACTATGTTTAAGTGTGTATAATTTTATGAATAGGTCTTGAAATGAAAATATTATGGTATATCTAGGAGAGAAAGCATTAGTTAACAATATACATGTGATACTTGATGGATATATATATCTAGTCACGGATATATCAGTTGCATTTAGATCTATTTTATACATAGTAAGCATAAATAATTATGATAGATATATAGAAATATTACCTATACCTAAAACTATAGTTGAACCACCATCTATAGAACATGATAAAATTCAATTAGGAGTATGGTATAATGAATTTGATGATCTTACTTTATGTTTAGTAAGATGGTGGGATGAATTGATGAAATTTCAAATATGGATTATAAAAGACCTGAATGAATGGAAGTGGGAAGAGGTATATATTGAAATATATGTGGAAATAGAAACAACTACATTATCTTGGAATATAAAAGGATCCCTTTCTTCATTTCAATTCATTAATGATAATACACTCACATTTAGTGTCGATAACATATTACAAGTTTATAAATTAAAAAGGAAAGCAGACTGCATTAAAATAGAATTAATAGCAAGAAGAATTATGCCTAAATGTTTTGCTTAGACTGACATGTTTATTCTATTTGTCACTACTTTTCAGTCATGTTTTTAAACTGTGATTTTGTATTTTTAATGTTTTGTGTATTCTGCATTTATTTTTAGAAGAAAAAGAAAGAAAAAAACTTTAGTTTATGTTTTATTTATCTTACAAGGAAAGAAAAACAAAATATCAATCTAGTTTGTTGGTATCTATTTTGAGAAACCAACTAGCTTACTTGTGAGCCACCAAAGGTGTAGGAGCCTAGGTTCCACACAAGGCACATATTTAACAATTTATGTTTTGTTGTTAGTTGTTATTTTGTTATATGTTTTACTTTTATTTGTAAATGAAAAGTTTTTCAGAATCAAAAGTCGGAAGATATTAATGGAGATACAAAAGAACAACGTATGTGATTAATTACTTATCCTGAATTTATATTCATGCACAGTTTGTGGAGTTATTCATTAACTTAAGAAACTAAGTTCGTTGAGTTAGGTGCTAAGTTAACGAAATAGTTTATCATGCCTACTAGTAGATATTGAATTTATTGTAAATCTTTTATATTGTGGACAATGCAAAATATAGGTATGGGTGAGAGGTAATTCGATTAAAATTGAAGTATCTTGTCAATTGTAGGAATTAGGATTGTACTACAAATTTTTGTAGAATTTGATTTTTTTTTTTATGAATATTGCTGTAACTATCTGAAATTTCACTATAACTATCTGAAAACTATTTGAAACCTTTCGATAGCTGAAACTATAAAAAATTTTTTTTCTTTCTGATAACTATAATTGTTTGAATGTTATATTTAGAATCTTATAGAAGATACTAGAATACTTTACCATTAATACAAATCGGGTATTGTATCTTATGTTTTTACTGAATTTTATGAGTTTAACAGTTTCACAATTTTAAAAAGGAAATCAAAATGCTTAATTGAAAGTCAAAAAATTATTTGAAATATTGAAATAGCTAAAATGTTGATTTTTGGATTAAATGAAATGTATATAATCAAGGATACATTTAATTTGATGGATTAAACTTGTAAAATGATTTATGTGTAAATCTTATTAAACTACAGAAAAAGTATGAGTTTATTGATATGGATTCATATTTCTCAATAGATTGTAAAAGCAAGATTATATGAGATTTGTGTTTTATTACATCTGTATTAATGAAATACATATATATACCGTGTTGAAAAGAAAAAAAAGGATAAAGAGAAAAAACTTTGAGAGTTTATTGATTTATTTGATCATGAGCTTGTTGTACTTAAGCATATAGGTATGTAAGGATTGTTGACCTGAAAAAAGACTCTTAAAATCTAGCAACCTAAGATCCTAATCAGATCTAGGATTGTTGATTGAAAGCTCGATACATGAGTACACTAGAAAGCTCTTGTATGATTCAAGCTTTTCAAATTAACTTTTAAAGTAAAAATATGCATATACTATTCTAAAAAGATGAAAGTGTTTTATTAAAAGTATAGACATCTTTTGAATCAAGTATATTTTCTATAATTTATGATTTTTTGAAGTGTGAATCTAGATTAGACTTTTGAAGTTGTTTATCTAAGATACAATTCATTATTCTTCTTGTTTTAATCATATTAAGTTGAATTGTATTTTGATTTGTATGTAATTGAAATTTATTCTAGAAATCATATTGGAAAATTCAAGATAACAGATGTTTGAAAAATAGATAGTATAACTACCATCTACTTTATGCTAGTATATTTTGTATGTAATTTAAGTATTTTTTGAAATATATTTACATGTGGAAGAGGAAAAATAATGTTAAATTAGATTACTGAATTATAGAGAATATCTTTATATTAATCTAATCTTAGTATTCTAAGATACAAAATGAAGAAATATTTTTCAAAAGGAATACTGATTTCTGAAGAAAAGAAATAGTTCTAGCACTTTAGAAAGATTTGTTAATTAGATCATATTAGTTTGCTAAGGGACTAGCAAAAGTTAGGTACGAGGGAAGTGTTTAGAATGAAAAAGCACATAATATTAATGGTTAAATAATGGTTAATTGCATAATATTTAGCTTATCATATGAGAATTAAGCCATTATGTTATAATTGCATGATTACATGCTTTAATGAAAGAAGCTACATAATTTTAGAGAATTAGTGTTAATTAAGTATATTTTTGAACTGTTGGTGAGTATAGGCTTTTTAACTCCTAAAGTATCTGAAATGTCTATTGTTTCAAAAAGTTTTATTTTATGTATCGAATAGTTTTATTTTAAATGGTTAAAGAGCATTTTATTATTATTTCAAGAAAGACATGTGTTGTAACATGAATACATGACTTAAGTTGTTTTTTTAAAAGTTAGATGGTAACTATCTGAAATGCATCTAAGCATCAGATAGTTATGTTTATAATTATCTGAAATACTCTTTTACCATAAAAAAATAGTGAGACACATGTTGTGACCTAGAAACATGGCTTAAGTTATCTTTCAGAATGTTAGATACTAACTATCCAAACTGCATATAAGCATTAGATACTTATAATTTGTAAGTATCCAAAAATCCTTTTACCATCGGAAAGTTGTTTTAGATTATTTATTACACATGTTTTACATTATTATTAAGTCGTTGAGTTAAGCTCTACTCAACAAGGGAAGACCATTGAATTAATAGTTAAGTTAACAAAGTAAGTCCGTTGAGTTACACTAACCTCACAAACTAGTTATTTACTAATATGCCACTGTTAGCAATTGTAGAAACAAGAAATTCGAAGGAAAACCACAATTGCACATATCACGTAGAATTTAAATAGTGGAATGAAGAAGAAATCACCATCATTGATATGAATGAAGGAAATCCAACTAATCATTTAGGCAGAAGTAGTTACTACTAAAAGAAATATAAAAGGAAGAGGAGAAGAACGAAGAAAAAGTATGGAAAAAGTGGAGAATCACGCTAACTATAGGCAGCGTCGTTAGTTCTTTTAAGCTCCATAACACTACCATAATTGCCAACCATCGGAGGTTTGTGAGGATACTTTCCGAATGTCAGGTCAATTTCGAGCTAAACATGGTGATTGACAACCACTGTGAGGAGTGATCACGTTATAGGAAGGAAAGCCATTTTCACCAAATACCGACTCATATCTCAAGAGATCGTAAAGCTTCTAGTCTTGGTTTTGGGTTGATGCCAATATACTGAAGAGGAGATCAACTTACAAGTCTCGATTTGCGATTCTATAGGGAGAAGAGGCGTAACTATAAGTGATTAAGTTTTCAGTAGTGTAATCATGTCAATGTAATGATAGAAGTTCTTACTATCGATAGAGATTTTTTACATTTCACCTTTTGTTCGTCTTCAGGAACATATCAAAACAAAAATCCCAAAAACAAAACTAATTATCTGTGTTTGTAGTTAGCATTTATATGTTGTATTGTTTGTTTTGTATCATGGTTAATGTTATTATTATTAGTATTGTGAATGTTTTATGTTTAGTTGATTTAGAAAATAGAAAATAGAAAATAGTTTTATTGATTACTGAAATTGATTCGTACAAAATACCCAAAATCTTAATGGTTACTGTTTGAAATATCTGAATGTTAGTATTGATTAATGATAAACATCGTATAAACTAACATTAAAAGCTTAATTGATGTTATTTACATTCTATGGAACTACCTAATAGATGGCCAAATTCCTCTATGAATAGCAACGTTTAATTGGAAGTTACTAGGTAGGCTCGTAGAGTTAAGTCTATGAGGATAGTCCATTGAGTAACTGTAACTCCACAAACTAAGTCTGTTGAGTTAGTAGTAAATCAATAGAGTGCTTAATTTAACACACAAACCTGTGGTTGTAAAAATCATACTAAAAACTGTTTAACTCAGTCCTTATGGGATCGACTTGTATTTGTACTCAAATATAATAAACATTGTGCACTTGTAGTTAAAACTAAATTGGACTTAATATCTAATTTGTGTGAAAATTGTTTGTTTACAACTAAATGAGAATTTACACATAAAAGTAAACAAAGCAAACCACCATCCATCTCCCAAATGCAGCCCTTACCTTTCTTCTACTAAGAGGATGTCCACAAAAGAGGGAAGATAGTTGAGTAGGCCAAGATGTGCTTCAACCACGAACCCTGAACTCACCAAGGAGGCTTCTTGTCTTCCTACACATGCCAAGCTTCCAAGAGGAGAAGAGGAGGAGCAATCTTCCTTCTTCACCTTGTAGTGGCCACCGTAGGGGAGAGAACACCACAACCAAGCTTGTTCATAAGATGGGAGGAGGAGTTGATGGCTTGTAGGAAATCAAGATGGAGAAGTGTATAAAAGAGAGGGAAGGAAGAGGGCTTTGGGTGTCCTTATATAGAAGCCTTAAGTGTTGGAGTTGATCTCCACCACTTATTTGATATAAGGGTCCAAAATCATCCTCCATTATTTTCTTTTGTTTACACCTACAAAACTCAATTAAAAAACATCAAAACATTCAAGGGATAAAGTTAAATCAACTAGGATACATGAGTAACTGATAAAAGTTCAATATCATTGAATTCCAGAAATACTTGTGTACTTTATTTACCCTAATCAACTTAAGTGTTAAAATGAAATTATCCTAATTAATAAAACTATATTAAAAGTACATGTAAGGCCAATCAAGATACAATTGTGTTTCCATGAAGTACAAAACTAAGATAGAGTCTTATTTATATAGTATTTTTCCATTTAAGCACATGTTCAAATAAATCATCAAAATGCGTCAATAAATTGAATTTCACTTAAGCACATCTAAATGTGGATCTTTAAAAGCATAAAATGCATCCATTAAGTATATGAAATATGCATAAATTATGACTCTACATTTATACTGAAATTGCTGAAACTTTCTAACATTATTTAGTTGAAGAAAGGAAATTATTTTCCATTTATTTCACTTCAGTAGAGATGAAAAATCATTTCTAGCTATCTTTGTATAGTTTCAACCATTATGTAGAGAACCACACTCACTATCGATAGTGTTGGATGTTCCTTAAGCTCCCACCGCTACCATTACCACCATTATTACCATCTATCGAAGGTCTGTGAGGATACTTTCCAAATGTCGAGTTGATTACAAGCAAAACATAGTGACTAAGAATCATTATGAGGAGTGATCGCATCATAGGAAGGAAAGATATTTTCACCAAGTACCGAATCATCTCTCAGGAGACAGCAAAACTTCTAACCTTGGTTTCAGGTTGATGCTGCTATGTTGAAGAGGAGATCAACTTACAAAAGTTTAGGTTCACAATCTAGTAAGAAGAAAAGCACTTGACAATAAGTGATTAAGTTTTCAAATGTGTAACCGTGTCGCATGTAGTGATGAAAGTTCTTTTATTATCGATAGATAATTTTACCTTTTATGAATCGTCCATCTTGAGGAACAAAACAAAAACAAAAACCAATATATGTTTACATTTACATCATTGTGTTTATCAAGATCTGTGTTTGTATCATATGTGTTTGTTTAAATGTTTTGTGTTTATCGTATTACAATTTATATAGAATTGTATGATTTAGTATCGAAAATAGTTAGTATAAATCTCTGGAATCATTATTGATTTGTTTACTATTTAGAGTATTTGAATGCTATAATTGATCAATGATAAATTTAATACAAAAATAGCATTTAAAGTGAGTGAAAGAGGTTGTTTGCAATATGTGGAATTGCCCAATGAATGGCCATGTTCTTCTGCAATTAAAAATACTAAGAGGAAGTTGCCATACAGCTCATTAAGTTAACTATAACTCAACGAGGGAAGTTCGTTGAGTTAACTATAACTCTACAAACTTAATCCATTGAGTTAACTGTAAATTAACAAAGTGAACAAATTAGAGTATTCACCAAACTCTAGCTATGAAAATTTAAAGAGTAAAGTTAATTTCAATCATTCCCTTTGAGTTCGACTTGTACATGCACACTTATATAATAGATGTTGTGCACTTTCAGTCAATTTAACGAACTAAGTTATTGAAATTAAATCTTATTCGTGAAATTACTTGTTACTTATAAAAAAATATACTTAAGCTGATAAGACAATACTCATTGGTGTATTTTTCACTTTAGTGTTATCTAAACCAAACCTCTTTAATAAAAACTCAATTTATGCATTAGAGTTTCCAACTAAAAATTCTGCAAGTGATGCATACTTAATAGCTTCTAGTGAAAATGAGTGGTTGTGGCATAAAAGATTAGGACATGTAAATATGAGAACCTTCAAGAAATTGACCAAACATGATTTTGTTAGAGGTGTGCCTAAACTTAGATTTAAAAGTGATAAACCATGTAGTGACTGTATTGTTGGAAAATAGAAGAAATCAACACATAAAAACATAGATGATATTGTCACTAGTCAGCCATTGGAATTACTGTATCTAGACTTATTTGGTATTACATAGATAGCCTAGGAGGAAGAAAATACACTTTAGTAGTTGTTGATGACTTCACAAGATTTACCTAGGTTATATTCTTGACACATAAAAATGAAGACTATACTAAATTCAAACATCTTTGCATCAGAATTCAAAATGAAAAAGAATTAACTATAAATTAGAAGTGATCATGGGGGAAAATTTGAAAATAATGAGTTTGAAGAACTATGTAATTCATTTGGAATAGCACATGAGTTCTCTTTTCCAAGAACCCTAGCTCAAAGTGGAGTTGTAGAAAGGAAGAATAGGTTAGTTCAAGAGATGGTAAGAAAAATTTTAAATGCATCAGATCTACCAAAGTTCTTATGGGTAGAAGTCGTTAGTACATGTCACATAATTAATAGAACTCATCTTAGGCCCATACTATAAAAATAGCTTTTGAGTTATGGCATGGAAAAACACCTAATGTTAGATATTTTAAAATATTTAGCTCTAAATGCTATGTCCTTAATACAAGAGATCAAAAAGACAAATTTGATGCTAAATCTGATCCTACACTATTTATTAGATATTCATCTAGAAGTAAAGTATACAAAATTTATTTTGAAAAGGGAAGAAGAGTGGAAGAATCTATTGATGTATCATTTGATGAAGACTTAACAAGTAAACTAAAGCAACTAGAGATAGACAATGAAAGTCAAGATGAACTGGAAAATTAGAGAAATTCATAGAAAAGGAGATCACTACATTGCCAACATCTAGTTTAATTGAAAAATTGTGAAAAACCAAATCTAGACGTCCTATAGCATAGATTATTAGTAACATCAATCAAGGTGTTCAAACAAGAAGTAAAATTCAAAATGTTTAAAATTATTCTGCATTTGTATCTGAATTTGAGCCCAAAATAGTTGAAGAAGCCTATAATGATGATTATTGGATTATGGCTATACAAGAACAACTAAATCAATTTAAAAAGAATGATGTTTGGGAACTAATTGAAAGACCCACTAGAAAATCAATCATTGGAACAAAATCGGTATTTAGAAACAAATTGGATAATGATAGAAGTATAATCAAAAAAAGGCTAGACTTGTTGCTTAGGGTTATAACCAATAGGAGTGAATCAACTACGAGGAAACTTTTGCACTTGTTACTAGACTTGAGGTAATCAAGATGTTACTTGCTTTTGCTAATAGTATGAAAATAAAGTTATTTCAAATGAATGTGAAGAGTGCATTTCTAAATGGAATTCCACAAGAAGAAGTGTATGTAAGACAACCCCCAAGATTTGAAAATTAAGAAAGACCAAGTCATGTATATAAATTAAACAAGGCACTGTATGGTCTGAAACAAGCACTAAGAGCATAATATGACAAGCTTAAAGAGTTTTTGCTTAATAATCAGTTTAGTATAGGAACATTAGACAATACCTTATTCATCAAATTAGTAAACTTACATGTTAACCATTCAGATCTATGTTGATGATATTATTTTTAATGCAACAAATGAAAATTTGTGTCATGATTTTCAACATTTAATGCAAAATGAATTCAAGATGAGTCTTATAGGAGAATTTAAATTCTTCTTAGGATTATAAGTTCATCAGCTACAAGATGACATTTTTATAAACTAAGAAAAATTCTGTAAAAAAATTCTATAAAGAGATTCTAACAAAATTGGTATGGACAAATCCAAAGAAACCAACACTCCTATGAATTCAAATGAAAAATTTGATAAAGATAATTCTGGTATTGCTGTAGATCAAAAGAAATACAAAGGAATGATTGGATCACTTTTGTATTTAATAATTAGTAGGCCAGATATTATGTTCAATGTGTGTGCATGTTCAAGATATTAGGCCTCTCCAAAAGAATCACATTTGAAAGTAGTCAAATGTATTTTTAAGTACTTACATGGTACAAAGGATTTTGGCTTATTCTATTCATCACATAGTAATTTAATGCTAACATGATACAGTGATGCTAATTATGTAGGATGCAAATCAGATAGAAAGAGTACCAATGGAACATGTCAACTACTTGACCACTCATTTGTCTCATGGTTCAATAGAAAACAAAATTGTATGGCTCTATCTACCACTGAAGCAAAATATATTGCAATAGGATTGTGTTCTACTCAAATCTTATTGATGCAACAGACATTGGCTAATTATAGGCTTAAATTTTAGAACACTATAATTTACTATAACAATAACAATGCTATCAACTTATCCAAAAATACTATGCTACATTCAAGAGTTAAGCATATCAAGATTAGACACTACTTTCTAAGAGATCATGTTGAAAAATGTCACATATCACTAGAATATGTCTCTACAATAGATCAACTTGCAGATATTTTCTCCAAGCCCTTAATTCAATCAACATTTAATCATATTAGACAAAAATTAGGCATTCGTTCTATCCATGACTTACGATATATTTCTCCATGTTTATTATCTTCACATCTCAAGCTCACCAAATGGGAGCTTGTTTTCTACTAACATGTCTTTTTATAGGAATTTAGCTAATGTATCTTTTTAGGGGGGAGAAAAATATACTAACTCTACCTACCAACCCTTTTTGGACAATGACAAAAAAGAGGGAGAAAAATAGCATTGATATATGGGCAACACAAAGATAGGGGGAGAATGATAATGGATGGTTTTAGAATTTCTTTGTGTATGATTATTTGTATAGAAATAATATAGAGAGCGAAATACATGTAACTAACTATAAAAGTTTTTGCCATTATCAAAAAGGAGGAGATTGAAATGACCTCTAAATTTTGATAATGTAAAAATCTATGTGAGGACTTAAAATGTATTTTGTAGGTTCAAATGAAGTGAAGATTGATTCAATAGAACTCTAAAGAAAATCATTGAGTTGCAAGAAAATCAGATGGTTTCCAAGAAATCGGATAGTTTTAGAATTGATCGAAAGGTTCCCTTGCAAATTGGATAGTTTCACAGCTAAACGTAAGGTTTCATAGTTTTTTGAAAGATTTCAAGTTAAATTATTCGAAATTTGAATTACAAAAACAACTGCAAAGAAGGATAGGTCAATTAGATAGTTTCAAATAAAATCAAAAGGTTTCAGACTAAACATTCTAAAACTAAATGATCTTATGTGCAAAACTTAAAGACCTACAAGACAAGCATGAAAGAAAACTTTCTTAAGACTTCGAATAGTTTCAGGATGTCTTTTAAAAGGTTTCAAATGAAACAGTTTGAAAGACAAGTAATTTTGGAAGGTTTCTAATCAAACAAACTGACTAAAAGTGACTTCACGTGACAAACTTAAAAACTCACATGACAAGCATAAAAAGAAGACTTCTTAAACCTTTAGATAATTTTAGGAAGTTTTTTGGAAGGTTTCAACTAAAACAGTCCAAAGAATAGATAAATTTGGAAGGTTTCAAAAAGACATTATACTTAATGGTAACTTTTTATATTTGAGACTGATAGTTTAGTAAGTACAATAGGTTGAATAACATTGGAGTAACTTTTGATCGTTATACTCCTTGGTATAAAAAGGAACCAAGGGTAAAATGAAAGACAATGATAAAATCATATACAAACAAATTTAGTGAGAGTTATAGAGTGAAAAAGAAAAGTTAGAATTCTTACAGATATAACAAGCTCAAGTAGAAGATCTATTAAGCTGATTCAAGTTGAAAAACTCTCTACGTTCAAATCTCTAATTGAAGGAAAATTGTTGGTTTGTTGAAGTTTCTATCAAAAAACTTCTAAGAAGTATTGGTTAGAGCTACGACTAGAAAACTTAAGTGTAATTGGTTTTTACTTTGACCTGAAAGTAAGTGTATAAGTAGAATCTGATAATAAAGCCTAAGGTGTACCTTAGGGGTAGACTAATTGTCAGGGGTGAACCACTTAAAATTCTTTATGTGTCTTTGTTCTTTAATTCCTTCTTCTTTATTATGTTTAAGTTTATTGGATTGTTGATTATTTAATCAAGCTTAAACTATTAAACCATTTAGTATAAGATAAAAGAAAAATTATCAAAAACATTCAATCTTTACCATTCAAGAAACTTATTCTTTGATAGCTAAATTCACATTTGTAAGAATTATATTGACTATTGTTGCATATTTATATTTGAAATTACATTAAATAGATGTAAAGACTACATTTCTAAATAGAGATTTGTAGGAAGAAATTTACATATCACAACCTTATGATTTTCATGTGGAAGGACATAAGGATAAAGTGTGTTGTTGAGTATTTTTGTTTTGATGATGTGTGCTAAATGAAAATAATCATATTTGCTCAATTACTATTGCTTGTGAAAAGAAATTAAAATCATCAATTAATACAGAAAAAGCTTACTGATATAAATACTTGTCTGTATTGGATCTGAAGTTAATATCTAGTCGTTTCGTTGCATTAATTTCTCATTTAGCTAAACATTAAGTTAACGTGTGTTTTTATTGAAAAGTATGATATGTTTTAATGTTATATCTTCTGTATCATGAACAGTGCACGTTTAGACAACTCGTTAAGTTAGAGTTTTGTTTGTATAGAGGTCACGTGAGAACTCGTTAAGTTAGAGGCTTAAAGATTAAAATAGGTCACGTGATAACTCGTTAAGTTAGTGAGTAAAAGAAGAGACGAACTCGTTAAGTTAGTGTTATACACGTGGTGAAATTATAAGTTACAAATGTTGTATTGTATCACGGGAGGTGCACATGTTTAACTCGTTAAGTTAACATAACTAAACGCGTTGAGTTGCTATATTGAACACTAAGGCAACGCGTTAGGTTAGTGTTATAAACTTAAGTTGTTATTTTTTGCACGTGGTAAAATTCTTATTATAAAAACATTTGTTTATTATTGGTTCGTTGAATTATCATAACACAACGGAAATGGTTCGTTCAGTTATCATAACACAACGGAAATGGTTCGTTGAGTTATCATAACACAACGGAAATGGTTCGTTGAGTTATCATAACACAACGGAGATGGTTCGTTGAGATAGCATAACACCACAGACTTAGTTTGTTGAGTTAGCTACAGTACTTGTCACGTGAAATGGCACATGAGGAACTCGTTAAGTTAAAAACGTTAAGTTATATATATACTTGTGTTACTCGTTTAGTTAACATTAAAGTAACGACTTCTTATTACACTGATGAAAAACTTTTGGACGAGAAAGTTTATTTTGCAGGAAATTTTTCAAAGATTCAAGACTGATGATTAAAGAAAATTCTAAATATAAACGTGGGTTAGGACGTGTGTGTTTCGATGAAGGAAAAAGAAAAGATGTGGAGAAGTGGAAAACTGGTAGTGGTTAAACGTGAAGGATATGCATGAAATGAAGATACAGTATAAAAGGCATAGAATTCTCGTTGATCAAACCATCCTTGCACACAAAACGAAAAATCTTTTCAAGGATCAAACCATCCCTGCACACCAAAAGAAAAATCTTTTTCAGGGACCAAAAACACCTTCTCGAGGAAAATCTCTCAAGTGGAAGAAAGTTTAGTGAAGCATAAAAAGGTAAGATTTTTGTCACTGAAGATTTGAAGTATCAGAAGAAAGCAAATTCGGTGAAGCATGAAAAGACAAGATATTCGTCATTGAAGAATTGCTGAAGAAGAAAAAGAAGAAGAAGAAAGATCTCAAACAGGGAGAAAAACTTTAAATTCCGTAAATTAGTTTTCTCTGTTTGTAGTTATGAAATTGTTTAGATGATACATGGTATCGAAATATAATTGCATGTACAATTTCTAAGGAGAATTGAATTGTATATTGTAATTGAAACATTGAATAAAAATGATTTTATGAAAACAATGTCTTGACTTGTTTTTGAGTTTTAAAGTTTCAATTATATTTCAGAAAATATTAAAAATACACAATTCACCCCCCTCTTGTGTAACCATACGATCCTACATGTGTAAATTGAATAGGTCAATATATAGTTTGAAATAAGCATCTAGACAATGGTATCACAAGTTTTATGATATGATTGTTAGAATGAGATTTGTTTTAAACAATTTAGATTATTGTATATATGTCAAGAAAAGTGAGAGCAAGTTTATTATATTATCCTTGTAAGTGGATGATATTTTGCTCGTCAAAAATGATACTAATATGTTGAATAAAATAAAGGAAAAACTTAGTAAGAAGTTTGAGATGAAGGACATAGGGAAGCATATTATGTTCTTAGAATTCATATCCTTAGAGATAAAAAATCTAGAATATTAAGTATAACTTAGGAAAAATACCTATGTATAGTGCTAAAAAAGTTTAAAATGGAAAATTATTCCTTAATTGCTATACCATATATTTTTGAGAAATGGTTGAGTAAAGACCAATGTCTTAGAAAGAGAAAGAAAACTTTAAAAGCACATTATGCCTAAGTGGTCAAAAGTTTGATATATGTTATATTGTGTACTAGATTGGACTTGACATATATTATAAGTATTATTAGTTGATATCAAATTAATCTTGAAACAAAACATCGAGAAACTATCAAAAGAGTTATGAAATATATAGAATGAACTTTGCATTGTAAGTTAACTTATCAAGTGGAAGAGTCTCAAGTGCTTGGTTATATAGATGATGAGAAGTCTACTTCAAGATATGTATTTATCTTTAAATGTACATTTGTATCTTAAGGAAGTAAAAAAAGAAGATGTGTAGAGAAATACATACAAGAAATTGAATATGTTGTTTGTAGTTTAGTTACATCACACTGCTTGAATTAAGAGATTTATAAATGATTTAAATTTCAATTTGATAAATGGTCCAATAAAAATATATTATGATACTAAGCATCAATTAGTCTTATATATAGTGGTGTAAATATATCAAAGGAATAACATATTAACATACATTATCACTATGTTTGTGATATTATGAAAATGGAGAAATAAAGTTGAGTTATATACCCACTTCTAATATAGTTTTTGATCCTTTGATAAAAAGAATTCCAATAGAGAGATTCATTAAGTTTGTAAACTTAATGAGATTAATAAATATTTTTATAGATGATGAAAATGAAGAACATTCTCATGAATAGTAGGAGTAGAAAATCCATATGTTTCACAAATAGTAAGAGTGGAAATTAAAGTTATACATCTCAATGCATGGACTTGTATACATGATCTTTATAACTAAGTGAGAGATGTTGAAATGATGGACAAAAAGACCATTGAAAATGGAAAATGGGGGAAGAGAGAGGAAATGGTCGATCGTTTCTTACCCATCCATGCATTGAAGGTTGCTAAATTTAATGTCCAATGGTTACAAATTTGGTGAAGGAGTCGTTGGAAGTAGAGAGAGGTGAGGGTATTTGGTTCTTACAAATAGAAGTAGATGGAGGAAGGAAAATCCATCCTAAAATCAAAAGAAAAAACCTACTACTCATGGTGTTCCAAAAGTTTCGTCAGAATCTTTATCTTCTCTTTCTTTGTCACTAACATCAAAAGACAACAATATTTGCCCTCAACCCTAGCTTGTGATTTGTTGACTAAACCATTGCCACAAGATCACTTTTAGGAGCTCTGTTCCAAGCTTCCTCTTCGATAAACTTTGAGTTTCACTTGTAGGGGTGTGTTAAAGGTTATTTGTAACAATCTTAACTATTTCTAACTAATTATTCTCTATTTTTATTCTGTTTAAGTGCTTCTAGAATGTTTAAAAGTGCATTATATATTATGTACCTTGTATCTTGCCAAGGGAAAATATACAAGGCTCCACCTAGTTCGAACAATGAGACCCACCTTCAAGTCCATGATGGAAAAATATCATTGGAATTCCTTGTTAATTGGAAGAATGTATATGTATTTGCAATCTTGAACTTCCTTAAATCAAGGTCAAGACATAAACTAAACAAGTCTAACCTTTTACAGCAATAGACATGTAATTACTATTACATTAAATCTACAATTTCTTTTGGTCTAACCTGCCTATCTACAATCATCACCAGGCTACATAGAATGTGTAAATAAAAGAATCTAAAGTGTTACAAAAATAAATGTGTTACATGAGCATAAAAATCAACTTCAATGTTCAGATGATTACATTACATGAACCCACAAATCATATTAAATATGCATAAATGTCATGTTTCCCTTTATTTACGATGTTCTAAATGAAATGAAAAAATACCGTCCTAGCCTTTTGGAATCATCTCCAACCTTTTCTTCTACAATCTCTATACCTCCTTCCTCTTGGATTGTATTATAAGTTAGTGTTACATATATTAGAAAGGGCTGTTATAGGAGAGTGGCTAAGTTGATCTCTCCAAAGTATACAAAAATTCTTTTCAACTCCTTTGTGCTCCTTGGACTTCCTGTTAAACAATCTTGGACTCCTCATGAAGCCCAAGAAATAACGTAGGTCGTAATACTTGTTCAACGAAATCTACAATATCAATATATGTCAGCCTAAGTAACATGTGAACAAGGTAAAGAATAAGCGTACGTAAAAATAGAACTAAAATGTTAACTGCTAACAAGAGAACTGATCATCATATAACCCTCCAAGTACCCAATGTCCATACATTAGTACTAGCTGCTCGTTTATATTGGTTTCTTTCTTCTTCAGGTTAACCAAGAGGTAATCAAAGCCTGCATTACTGCATGTGAAGTTAACAATTCAACGTAGAGAAATTATCAAGAAATGTATATTGTTTAAAATTTACATTCCTGACCATTTCAATCTCAATTAAGAAACAAAAACGTACGTAGCAAATTAATACAACTTCATAGTTGCAACATAGTCATTGGTTTGCAATGATATATTCTCTAACTTTTCTCAAAATAACTTTTCTAATAATTAGATGTGTCCCTGTGAGATAGTAATGATCTGAGATCGATCTCTTCTTAATTTCCACTAAAATTTATTCTCCCTCCTATCATCCACAGACCAAAGAACAATGCCAACTTCGATCAATAGTTATGCATGTAAGTAGTTTCAACAAACTATTGAAGCTACCCTTACCAACATCAACGGGCTAGAGTAGACTATCTGACAAATATCCGTCCATCTTCAGCATGTTCCCCATGTAAAAATGTGATCAAAGGAAGTTTGCCTAATGATCTTCTAATGTTCAATATGAAAATCTCTTTGTAGTTCTACAAAAGTGTTTATAAACATTAATGTCTACGAACGCATACTTTACAGGATGCTCCTCTCTTACCTGAACACAAACATATGTATTCGTATGATATTACAGACAAAACTAACATTAAAATAAACCTTTCGATGTAGGTCTATCTGTTCTACTCTTGTTAGTTATTGACATCATTAATTACAGTAAGAAATGTTACCAAGCATTTTGATTGTAAAACATACTATATTGTGCTGTAAAACTTATTGCAATGTGGAGTTGTAACACAACTACTACATCGATGTGACAATTAATATTGTGACCTTTGAAAGTTTTGAAGAAGCCTTTTCTTGTCAAAGTCACTTTGAAGAAGGTCTTTTTTGTAAATTCCTAAAAAATTGTATAACCTCATATTTTTCACAAGGAAAAATGATAAATGTTGGTGTTTACAACAAAAGCTGTGGACACCCTTGACGAAGGACCTAGATCTACCCTCCTTTCTCTTTGGATGTCCGATTTAGGCATTGATCACCACCTAACATCAACTACCATTTATAAATTGCTCCTTCAAGCTTCGTTCGTAAATTGTAATTCGCTTCTTTCTCTCAAATGTTGCTCATGAATTGCACCTTTTTTCTCCCACTCCTGTACCAAGTGAATCGTGCCCCTCTCTTTTTCTTCGATCATCGCCCGTAAATTACACTTTCTTTTCTTGGTAAATTGTATTTTCCCTCTTAAACAATGGTCGTACATTGTGAGAAATTTTTTTGTAGACATTTTTTTTTATCGAAATTTTTTTGTAAACCTTCGTTCATGTTCTTCTTTAAAATGTCCAATCTAACTATCTCTGACAAAATGCATTCTTTTCACAAAATTACAAAATTATCGTAGTTTCCAACGGTAAAAATGCATTCTTTTCACAAACGTGGGTGAGGTTACCTCTCTCTGTCGTCGTCCCATGACACGTGCGCGCTTGGTAAGGACGTCGACGACCGAGCCACTGCCAACCCGCACGTACCCGCAACCAACAACCCAAACCAGCGAACAAAAAGGACCGAACGGCGAGAGCGACGAGCGTGGGAAGCAAGAGGGAGAGAGCTGGCTTCCGTCCGATGGCTGGGGTGGGGCGTGCGCCGACCTACAAGTACTGGGACGACTGCGTGGATCCGGAGGATATGAGGGAGATGTGGATGGACGAGGACGTGAGCAAGGAGTGGATCGGCGCAGGGGAGTCCGCCGACAGAAACGTCCTCCTCTCCCGAGACCCAGACGGCCAGACATTCCTAACTCAGACTGAGCTCATGGTGAGGTTATCCTTTGTTTTCTTGTTCTCTTCTCACTGTGACTGATAGGGGCTCTTGTTGCTTTTACAACAGCAAGTCCGCTAGAAATTTCTTTATAGATGTTAATTCTGTTAAAGACTATTTCTATTGCTGTTTTCCCCCTTCTTCTTGTGATTGTTCCCTTGTACATTGCTTTCCAGGCCGTAACGGGAATAATCGTGCGCAGACACTACATGTCGCAGTTAAACCCGGTACTGTCTTTTTCATTTTCTACTATTTCCTCCATTGTACCGGTGTACAATCTGTTCCCTTTCTTTTGTACCAGTTCCACGATATGGTTATTTGTTTGTCGTGATTTAATCATGTCTAACGCTCTACTCTTACTGCAGAATTCTTATCAATCCACATTTTCTGTATGCACATATAGGAAACATTCCTTGTAGGTGCAGAAATTTTCACCATAAATCATGTGGGGACGTAAGTGATTTTTAAATGAAAAAATCATGTGGAGACGGAAGTCATTTTTAAAATTCACTAATTTCTGTTAAATTTCAAACATTGTTTTTCAAATAAAAAAACTTAACAATTATAAGTCAGATTAAATGTAAATTCTAATACATAGTAGATTATACTATAGATTAACTATAAATTATTTTTTATTTCCGAAGAACTAATTTAAACATTAGGTGCATACAAGGAAAATTTTGTGTAGGCACCTACAAGACTATTTTTCTGTAATATTATTTATAAATCATACAAATTCTGACTTAGTTCAATCAAGTTACTTGCCATGTAGCTTTCTCAGCCTTTTAAGATGAAGCATGGTACCTACTATAATGTCTAGAATGCTAATGGCTCACTCTACACTATGATAACTGTTCATCTATTCTTGCCCTTTTTCTAGCAGTTCCACACTGCCAATTGTTTGCCTTATATGATAACAGTACATGCATTATTGTTTGCTGTTACGTAGAAACCAAATTTTATGAGCCAGAATTAAGGACACGCCTAATTCAATCAAATTGACTACCATTTGTAAATTCACTATATCTAGAAGGTTAATGCCTATTATTTTGGACTGCATGATTTCTTCCATTATTATATAAGACCTAGAAAATATTTTTCCTAATTATTAACAACCGGATACTCTTGCTGTAATAAATGTTCTCTTCAATAGATTATGATGGATGTCTATCAAAACTCCAAATTGATCATGTCCTATAAATTTTTCTTGTTTACATTTGCATAAATATCTATTTTTTCATGACAAGGGAATTAACCTGCTTGACAGACAATTACAATTACATTCATGATTTATCCTATTATCATGATTTATCTATTGGGATACAATTACATTCATGATTTATCCTATTATCTGCTTTGCAGGATATGATCTGTGCAATTGCTGAAGTTGAAAGTTATAGACAACCTCTTGCATTACAGTATGATCATAAAACAAAGGAAACAAAGATAGGAATCATGCAAATATCCCAGACAACTGCTGAATGGCTTGCCAAGTGATGTTCAATTACTTTCATGCATGCAAATCTCTTGAAAGTATATCCAACTGTTTGTTGTGGATATATCAATAATGCAACCCTTATGCTCTGTTTTCTGAAACCTACAGGGAAATGGGTTACCGAGATTATGATATAGAAGAAAATCCAATGTTACTGTACAGGCCTTTTGTGAACCTGTATTTTGGTGCTGCCTACATAAAATGGTTGTTTTTCTTTGATGGCAAGTAAGATCACTGTCATTTGTAATGTATTGACTGCAGAACTGTTGTTCTCCTATTAGTTTATTAATTTAAAAAAAAAATTATCGTCTGTAGGGGTTACCCTTTTTATAGTAATTTTCCAAATTAAAAAATTTTAGTTATTAAGTTAAACCTATATCTGCAGAGAGAGAAGTGAAGAGTTTGTTGTAAGAGCTTATAAGGGTGGTACGAAGAAGGCAAATCACAAATCAACATTGGATTATTTTTGTTGTTACCTTTCTGTCAGACAGAGCTTACCATGCAAGAGGTTGTTTCAATAAATCTAATACATTCCCTGAATTCTGTTATTTTTTTCAATGGGATGAAATCTGTTTTACATTGCAGTTAAAATTTAAATTTTTTTTAATATTTTAACTTCAGTCAAAGTTGATCAATTCAAATTTTGTGACCAGACAAACTCATTTGGTTGAGAAACATTTTTGTCTCAGATAGAGAACGTATAATAGAAACATTTTTGTTTCAGGATTTTTTGATTACATTTACCTGGGTTGAGAATATTTTTAATTACATTTTTTCAGAAAATACTCTCACCTGACTATACCAAACTGATGGGTTGAATTTACCTGGATGCTTTTGATAATATTTTTCAAATTTAGGCCAGTATGAATCATATCTAGTTACCAAAAAAAGTGACAAATCTAGTGCATAGGATTGTCACCAATATAGGCGTTGACAACTTGATGTATCTGGTCATCAATTCCTTTGATGGTATTGTTAAGCATTTTATTCATCTTATGATCTTACATTGCTCCACTAGTGTTCTATTATGTTAAATTCATAAAATACTGTTTTCCTTCTGTTAGGATCGTATGGACTTATCAGAAGAGGGGTGAATGATGAGTGTGTTATTCTAACAATATTTTGACTTAGTTAAAAGTTTGTAAATCTATATGCAATGGATATTTTGATGATTTTAGCAATTTATGCAAAAAAGACTAAAACAAGTAATTAAAACCACACAGATAGATTTTAAATGGTTTACCACTAACAGCTAGTTCACTCCTAAGATATAGTTTAGACTTCACTATTTTAATCTCTTACAACCCTTACTTTAAGGTAGAAGCAAGAACTAGTTATATTTGAGTTTTCTGGTCGTAGTTCTAACCAACACCTCTTAGAAAATTTCTAGTAGAAATTTCAGCAAACTAATGAGTTATTCTTTAATCAGAGATTTTAGCATAGAGAGCTTTTTGCACTTAAGTTAACTTGAGAAATCTTCAACTTAAACTTGTGTCTGTAATGATTTTGAATTTTCTTTCTTTCATTCAATAGCTCTTATTGTATATATGTGTATATGATAATCGTTACTTTTATTTTCCACCTATTGATTATTCTTATACCAATAGGTATAATGATCAAATTTCTTTCAATGTTATTCAACCTGTTGTACTTATTGATCAATCAGTTTTAAAAATAGTAAGTTACCGTTTTATTGACTATCAGAGATTCAAATTATTTCACTGCCTAAAACCCTTCGAAAAACATTAGTTGTTGTATTCAAACTATTTGAAAACTTGTTCAAACCTTTTGAAAATACTGGATAGTTATTTTAAACTCTTTGAAAACTTAAATAACTCTCCCTTTTTATTTGTCACATAATAACTTAAAGTTTTGCACGTGAGGTTACTTGATTTCGGATTGTTTAACTTGAAATCTTCTGAAACTATCTGAAATACTTGACTAATCTTTCTTTTATGTTTGCCACATGAATTTTTAAGTTCGGCATGTGAGGTCATTTAAATTCAAACTGTTTAGCTTGAAACATTTTGAAAAACTATGAAACATTCCGAACGTTTGTGAAACCTTCTGATCAATTGTGAAACCTTCCGATCAACTGTGAAACTATCCGAAACCGTGTGAAACCTTCTAATTAGTAGTGAAACTATCCAAAATAGTGTGAAACCTTTCGATCAATTGTGAAACTATCCGAAACAGTGTGAAACCTTCCGATCAGCTGTGAAACTAAATGAGTTCTTTCAGAGTTCTTCTAATTTAGTATTCAACCGACTTGTTTAACCTCTATTTGGTTTTTAACATGTTATCTGTACTTGTGAAATATATCTTAAGTCATCACATAGATTATTTGTATTATCAAAATACAAGAGTTCTAACCATTTTTTCCTTTTTGATAATGGTAAAGAACTTTATAGATATTTATATGTATTTCACTCTTTATATTGTTTCTATATAAAAAATATCACATAAAAAAAAAATCTAAAGTTCTCCCCTTGTTTGTGTGCCGCCCTTTTATGAACATATATCAATTCCATATTTCTCCCTCTTTTTTGTCATTATTCAAAAAGAGATGGTAAGTAGAAACAATATATTATTATGTTTGTTTCTTTCCTTTCCTCCTCTTGTCATATACCTTGAGTATCTACTATTAATGATCTATTTTGACCTTTGTGTTTGCTTGTTCTTGCAGTCTTGCAAATTATACAAAAATTAAGGCTTTTGGTACTTAAATATTTTTAGGTTCAACAACATTAGTTCTTAAAATATTAAATTTATTGTCTCTTGGCAGTTACATGTGACCAGACCTTCTTTTAATGGTAAAGATTGTAGTGTTATCTTTGTAAGATCGAATCATGTCACCATAGTAAAATACTTCTTGTGGTGTAACATACCTAATGTCATATTTAATTCTATTTTGACTTTAAGATCTTATTATTTTATCTAATCTTTTCTGTCTTTGTGTAAATTTATATATAGTATTTTTTAAATTAATAACTTCATTTTTTAGTATTGTATTTTCTTCTTTTAATTCAACATTGTTACAATTGTATTTATCTATTTTAGTTTTCAAGTTTCGATTATCAACAAGAGTTTTTTCCAATTTAACAAAAACATCTTCTAAACAATTGTTCAAACTTTTGATATTTTTCTTGTAATTTTTGCATTTAATGTACAGATTATCTACTGTTGAAAGTAATATATTTACATCTACATTTTCATTTTCATTATCTAAATCTGAACAACATGGAGATGTAGAACAAACCTTTTGTGCTGTAAAGCGTACGTTTGCTGCTACTTAATCCTTAGAATCTGAAGAATTGCTTGAAGAGCTATTGTCATCTTAAATAGCTTTTAGTGTCATTTTCTTTTTATTCTTCCACCTCTTCTTTTATCTTGCTAATCATCTTTTAATTGTAAGACATAGAAAACTTGTATATGCCCTTACCTTTTGTATTTGAAACATGTAGGAATCATGTTTTTTGAGGTACTAGTCTTACTATTTTTCTTCATAAATTTTCTAAAATTTCTTACCAGTAATAAAATTTCATCATCATTTGAGCTTTGAAACTCCTTAGTTAAAGGGAAGGCAATTTCTTTCTTTTTCTTAGTTTTCTTTTCAATAGCTTATTCCTGTTCTTTTCAATCTTTCATTTGAACCTCATGGGTCAGTAGATTACTCATTAATTCTTCCATAGAATAGTGATTGAGGTATTTGAAGTTTTGAATGGAAGTGGATTTTTATTTCCACTCTATAGTCAAGTTTCTCAAGATTTTCTATACCTGTTTATGCATAGAAAATTTCTTTCCCAAGCTTCTTAGACTGTTAATAATTTTAGTAAATCTGAAAAATATCTCAATTATAGATTCATTTTCATTTATCTTAAATAATTTAAATTTTCTTAACAAAATACTGATTTTTGTATTATTTACTTGGTTAGTATCTTCATGTGTAACTTAAAGAGTTTTCCAAACCTTATGAGTAAATTTATATATAGAAATTTTATTGTACTATTCAACAGATAGTACACAATAAATAGCATTCAACTCTCGAACATCCATTTGGATGAGTTTCTCATCCTCCTTAGTCTAGTTCATTTCATGATTGGTAGGTAAAGATGTTTCATGAATAATCATTTTTTAGAGTTTTACATTAAAACTTCTGAGGAAATACTTTATTCTATTTTTCTAATAATTATAATTGGATCTATCAAATAGAGAAGGTCTATGAATATTTTGATCCTCAGCAAATTGAATTATAAATCTCAGATGGTTAAATCTTTGCTCTGATATCAGAGAAGGGATTAACTTTGCTCTGATATCAATTGTTAGGATCGTATGGACTTACCAAAGGAAGGATGAATGATAAGTGTGTTATTCTAACAATATTTTGACTTAATTAAAAGCTTGTGAATCTATATGCATTGAATATTTGATGATTCTAGCAATTTATGTAGAAAAGACTAAAACAAGTAATTAAAACCACACAGATAAATTTTTAAGTAGTTCACTACTAACGGTTTGTTCACCCTTAAGATCTAGTTTGAACATCATTATCTCAATCTCTTACAACCTTTACTTTAAGGTAAAAGTAAAAACCAACCACACTTGAGTTTTTTGATTGTAGCTTTAACCAACATCTTTTAGAAGTTTTTTGATAGAAATTTTAACAAACCAATGAGTTATTCTTTAATCAGAGATTTTAGCATAGAGAGCTTTTTGCACTTAAGTCAGCTTGAGAAATCTTCAACTTGAACTTGTTGTATCTGTAATGATTCTAGATTTTCTTTCTTTCACTCAATAGCTCTTATTGTATATGTGTGTATATGATAATCGTTACTTTTCTTTTCCACCTATTGATCATTCTTATATCAATAGATGTAATGATCAAATTTCTTTCAATGTTATTCAATTTGTTGTACTTACTAATCAATCAGTCTTAAAAATGATAAGTTACTGTTTTACTGACTATTAGAGATTCAAATTATTTCACTACCTGAAACCCTCCAAAAAACTTTAACTGCTATTTTCAAACTATTCAAAAACTTGTTCAAACCTTTTGAAAATACTAGATAGTTATTTCAAACTCTTCGAAAGCTTAAATAACTTTCCCTTTTTACTTGTCACATAGTAACTTAAGTTTTGCATGTGAGGTTACTTGATTTCAGACTGTTTAACTTGAAACTTTTCGAAACTATCCAAAATACTTGAGTAATCTTTCTTTCATATTTGTCACATGAATTTTTAAGTTCGACACGTGAGGTCATTTAGATTCGAACTATTTAGCTTGAAACCTTTTGAAAAACTGTAAAACCTTTTGATCAGTTGTGAAACTATTTGAAACAATGTGAAACCTTCCGATCAGTTGTGAAACTAAATGAGGTCTTTCAAAGTTCTTTTGATTCAGCATTTGACTGGCTTGTTTGACCTCTGCTTGGTTTTTGACATTTCATCTGTAAAATACATCTTAACCTGTAAAATACATCTAAAGTCCTCACATAAATTATTTGCATTATCAAAACATAAGAGTTCTAACACCTTCATCATGACTTTTTGTACAACCAATCTAATAATTGAGTGTAGTACTGATCTCCTTGGATTGATTATAAATTTGGATCTATGTATTGGTCGAATCTGAGTTTTTGTACTGTGGAGAACTAGAATGACTGATCCTTTAAAATGTAGTATATAAGCATGTAGATGTGTGAGTGGAATGATATGAGCATGGGGAATAACTTACAACAAGGAACATGAATGAAATGCAAGTAAGATATGTGAATGAATTGTGGATAAACATGTGAAATAGCATAAGTGGATGAAATACGAGCATCATATGTGAATGAAATGTGGAATAACTTGCTGCAAGGAACATGAATGAATGAAGGGCATGTAAGCAAGTTTGTATGGGTGGTAAGTGAATGGAGCAAACTACAGCATGGATAGAAAATGAATGAGTGACATAAATGCATGAATGAGCAAGTGAAACGTGTATGGGAATGTGTGGTGATTTGTAGCATGAAAAAGTGACATGAATGGAGTGATATGCAAATGAAAGATGCATGTAAATGTATAGTGATTATAACATGAATAAATATGTATAAGAGTATGTAATGTGCGTGTGAAAGTGGACAAGCATTTAGCATGAAGATGAATGCAAATGAAGACATGAAATCAGCATGAATGATGTATGAAGAAATGAGTATGAACAAAATGAATATGATGAGCAAGTGTATGAGTGTGCACATACAAACAAGCATGAATACATGAACAAGATTAGATGCAAGGGCATGCATGAATGAATCTAGATTAATGTATAAGCATGGAATGGATAAAGCTACATGGGTGTATAGACATGAAGGTGTAGATATGATACATGAATGCATGTTTACATAGCATAAGAATGGCATATGAATATGGATGTATGTTCAAGTGAGCATAAAGGCAGTGCATGAATGAATGTTCACATAAGCATGAGTGGATGCATGTTCATATATATGTACGGATGAGAGCACAAATGTGTGTTCATGTAAGCAAGGATGGATGGATGTGTGCATGACCATATAAACATGGAAAGATTGCATATATGCATGAACAAGTAAACATGGGAATGAGCTTACATGAATGAGGAGAATATTGGCATAATGATGGATGATCTTTGGTGAAGAGATGAATGCAATAGTTGTGATCTCACATGTATAAGATGAAGTGAACATGTGAATGAAGAAAAGCATGTTTGCACAAGGGTGGGATGCACATGTGATGTGCAATCATTATGAGTAAGCATGGATATATGGTATGTGGACATGAATGCATGGTACAAATAGGCATAAGTATGAATGCATGAATATATGTAAACATGAATAAATTTGCATGCATGTAAATGAGAATGGAAGTGTAGATAGTGAAGTGCAACTATGTGTGATCATGCAAGCATGAGTGCATATGTTGAAGCTACGTGAAGATGATAACATGGAAGCATAAAAGACAGTGAGCTATGCATATACATATGGATGAGTGATAAAGCATGAAAGAGTTACATACATGCATATGGATGAGTTACAAAGTATGAGAGATGGAGAGCTACATGTATGGATATGGATGAGTTAAATAATATGTAGTAAGCTAAATGGATGTAGTACGTGTTGATAATAATGACTATATGAAGTGATATAAGTAAGATAGATGTGATGTGAATACAAGTGCATTATTTGAACAATATGAGACATTTATAAAAGCTTGAGAGATTGTAAGATAAACCTCATATCTTCATTGGAACTCATTGAAAATGCTCCATCAAAATGAAAAGAACAAAGATGGGAGTTAGCATGATTTCGATATTCCAATTCTAGGATTGACATTTTGAACTTGTGTGATGATATTCTAGAAAAAGGATTGGTAGATTAATCACACAAAAAAGAAAAAAAGGTGATTAGAATTTTGGAAAATGGATTGATAAACCTATTTCGAGAAAACACATGTTGAACAAGATTCTAATTAGAAAGTGATATGTTGAAAATGGAATCAAAAGGTTCCTTTGGTTAGTTAAAGGTTATCCTTTATTGATTAGGAACCTCATTTGGTGATCATGCTAGTTGGGGAAAATATTTAACCTTCAATCTAATAAAGATGCAAACTACAGAAACAAAAACCAAAATGAATCAAATGGAAAAGAAAATTAGTAGGTGGATCTCTCTTGGCAAGTGTTGATAATGAGATTTAGGGATTTATGAAATATGACAAATAAATGAGTAATAAAGAACAATTGGAATGTGAAGGACTTATTAAAGTCAAAATGTTGATTCTGATTTCAAAAGAAAACCAAGAGATCAACTTCAATGAAGGATGCAGAAAAAAAGGGGAAGTCATTAGAGGCTATTAGAAAGGTTGCTAGAGGTCATTAGAATTAGGGTGTGACAATGAGAAGGAACTTCAAAATGGGTTGGATGGACTAGGCATGGACCCATAAGTGCTTTGTAGATCATTTGGGCAAGTGTTTGTTTGATCTAGGGGCATAGGAGGGTCATTGGTGCTCATTAGAGCTTGTTAGTGGTTGTTGAAATTTGCTAGAGTTCAATGGAAGTTGGTGGTTTCGAGGGTTTTGAGCAAGGAGATGCTTGAAATTGAGAGTTGAGAGTATGAGTGTTGAAAGTATGCCTTCAAATGTGGGTTTTAAGGGGATTTATTAGGGTGGTGGCAAAATGGATGTCTAGTTGTTGATCTAACATGTCTAACAATGGTTGTAATGGGATTGTGGTGCATGTAGTCCAAATGATGGCACATGTGAGAGATAGGGAGAATAATCAACTAGTGGTAGATTTGTAGGATCAAAGGTTGAAAAAGGGTGAATGATTGGCTGCTAGTGAAGTTCAACATGGCCCAACATATTTGGGGAAGGGCACATGTGAAAAGGATGAGGGGAGGTTGCTGGGAAAATGCATGTAGGGAAACATTGAAGATTTGATAGGTTGGTAAGTGGATTTGCTCGGTTGAGGGCCATGTGGCTACATGGGGGTTTGATTTATGCGAACTAGGGTGTGTCTAGGAAAATAGGTTAGATTAGATGCAAGTTGATGTAAGTGTAGATGGAAGGTTTGGATGTGGGACAAAGTAGGCGTGAGTCGATGCCATGTCTAGGTATGGATGGGCACACATGGAAAAATCTAACCATGGGATTAGGTGTAGTTGGGCAAGTTTGAGTGCAGAATCGAGGTTGGCATAGGTGTGGATGGGATGAAAATCCAAACCTGTGCAAGGAGAAAATTTGGGTGCGTTGGGTGCAAGTTGGGGTTGGACTTGGGTACATGCAAAATGGCTATGGAAGAGGAAAAATAAAGGAAGAAAATTACGTAGTTATGAAATGAGAAAAATAAATTGATTATGGAAGTGGAAAAATAAAGTGATTATGAAGATGAGAAAATAAATTGATAATGTAATTTTAAAGATGGAAAAATAAAGTGATCATAGCGATGAAAAAATAAGATGATTATGAAGATGGAAAAATAAAGTGATTATTGGGATAGAAAAATAGTGGTGATTATGGAAAAATGTGGTGATTATGAAAAAAATGAGGTGATTATGGAAAAATGTGGTGATTATGAAAAAAACGAGGTGATTATGGGGATAGAAGAATAGGGGTGATTAATGAAGATAAGGAAAATAAAGAGCATAAGTAATCATGGAGATAGTTGATTAATGGTGGTTAAGGGCAGATTTGGGGAATAGCAAATGAAGGAAAATAAGAAGCACACAATTGGTGCATGAGAAACAACTCTGTATTCAACGACATCAACTAATTATTGGGTTTTGCGGTAGGGTATCAACAATGATGAATCAATTTTATTAGAGTCTTAGGTTTTATAAATTCAACCTATTGATAAATGAATTGGTATATTAAAAATTTTACAGTAAAACTCTATCCTATTTTTGGCATACGGTTGGTGAAAATGATATACCAAATTTATGTATGTTCTTATGCATGAATTTAGGGGGAGTTTAAGAGGCTTTATTGTGAAAAACTTCATTGACTAAATTTAGGTGTGTATTATTGAAAATTTTTCTCTTTAGTGATGTGGAAATATTTTAATATGAGTCTTTTTCCTTCTCATTAGACTAATAGATATGTAGGATAATGAAATATTTGTGTTTAAGAAACATATATTAAGATATAATGATGTTAAAAATCTTACATATATGTATGTATTTTGAGTGATATATATTCTGTTTAATGATGGATATTTCATTTGACTATTATTTTGTTTTATTCCTTATGAAATATATGTAAAGTGCTATGATTTAAGGGGAACTCCTACATGTTGGAAAAGCAATAAGAAAAATTTTTATATAGCTCAAGCAAAAGCAAGATCAAGAAGAGTTACCGAAATTGAAATTTTTGATAATGACAAAAAGAGGAAGACAATATGATGATGATGGGTATATGAATTTAAATTTTTTTTCAGTAAAGTTTAATTGTTTTAGAGTCTTATTTTTTAAGTTTTCTCATCATTAAAAAAGGAGATTGTTAGTAAAATCTTTCTCAAATGATTTTGATAATACGAAAATTAATAATAAATGTGGTTGTATATATCAAGTTTATTGCAGGAAATATGAGAAAAGTGTTGTAAAGCCAAATAAAAAAAATAAATATGAATGAAACGAAGTTGTAGTATATATATATATGAAGCAAGGAGCTCAAGAAGGTCAAGAAAAAATGGATGAAAAAGAAAAGGAGCTCAAGGAGAATCACATCATGCTAGAGGAAGCAAGAATTGTTTTAAAGTCTTGTATTATTTGTGTAATTTTAAATTATGATGGTTTCTGTCCTAGGAAACAATTTTAAATCTCCTATATGCTCTTTTATGTAAAAATTTTCATATAGGAAACTTAGGATAGATTCACACACTTAAAAAAATTAGTTAGAATGGCATGGAGTTGAGTCTAACTCATGTTTTCTAGAAACTATTAGATGTGTGTGTGTGTGTGCTGTTCTCATGTAATGTGGGTAATTGGATATCCATTTATTATTAAATGTCCTTCTACTCACTATATATTCTTTGTAAACCCTCCTTAGTGAAGGATGATGCCACATTCTTACTCTAACATGGTAACTAGAATTTGAGGAAACATGTTGTCGCCACTGCCCTCTCAACCTCCACATGTTGTCGCCACTGCCAACCATCTACCTCCATTTGATGCCATCACCACTGCAAACCTCCCTCCACATCCACTTGCCGCTGCCACCATCTCCTTTTCTCCCTTCTCTATCACCCTTTTTTCCCTTCCATTGTGCCAACCCTGGGGAGCCCTCCGAACCCATGGTGTAGGCCCAGACCACCTGGACAACCCCAAATACACTAGGGTTGATGTTCCAATCTTCTTCTCCTGTCTATGTGGTTAGCAGTGTAGGCAGTTGCATCTGTGATCATAAACATGCTGTAGGCTAGCCACTAGGAAGTGATTTGATGGGAAAAGTGGGTGACCATCATGTCAATGCCCATGGGAAGTGTATGGGCAAGTGGTTTGATGTAATATTCCAAAGGAAGAAAAAATAGATTGAAATTCTTGTTGTACAAACTCAATAGCATTATATGTATGTAAAATTTTGGGAGTGGTAGAAATTCTCTATTCTTTTTTAAAATATTGGCATTTGATTATATTTAAATCATTTGACATTGTGGGTTGCTTTTCTATTATTTCTACATGGTTGAAATCTTTTCTCATGAGTGCAATTATTACATCTCTATTTAATTGACATTTTTTGGTAATAATTGCCTAGAAAATTTATCTAGGTGTTTTTTATATGTTTATCATAGTTTGTTTTATTTTATCATTAAGTTTCAAGTTTAAATATAGAATATTTTGATTGTTTCTACAAAAGTTTTGTATTTCCATTGATATGATCTTCGATACATTTCTTTATTCAGAGGATCAATCTTTGATACAATACTAATACTTTAATACTTGTCCTTCACACTTAATTAAGATTTATGGAGCATATGCTATAAATGATATAACATAGTTTTGTGTCTAATATATCTTTAGCATGCTATTTAATTTGCTTATTTAAGACTATTAGAAATTTTAATTTTGGTGCAAACATCATTTTTTTAATTCTGTTGAGTTTCATACATGCTTTAATGCTTTACTGAAATGATCTGGTGTACATCTGGAGTAAATTGCTTTATACAATGTTTTGCAGAATGCACCAGCTTCCTTTGAGTCATTTGCCAATACCTAATGCTCAAAACGCTTCCAATCCTGTTTCACAGGCTACAGGTGTAAACATCTCTATTATCTAATTATATTTCATTTATTTACTTTCATGACTGGAGGCCCTCAAACCCTGGATTTAATTTGATGAAAGTTTCTTTATTTCTGAAAGATATAGATACAATCCTTTGCTTAGTTTTTTTGTATCAAGAACCAGTCCTCTAGGAAAAGAAAACATATTAAGAATTGAGGAGCATATCAATGAAAACGTGATACTTTCATAGAAGTGGTCAAGAAATGTTGAATTTCAACTTGAAACTTCAAGATAAGATAAACAAATTATAATATTTTAAGAAAATTATCACAAATAAAATATCACATATATTGAAATACAATACTTGCATGCATGAAAAAAGACTTTAGTTATATAGGAATAGTAGAAATATATTGCATAATGTGAAAGGATTCCAAACACGATGTGAACATACCAAATAATCAATTGCATATTGAATACCTTAGAAGGATGTAGCATTGTCTTTGTTGTCAAATTCTTTTCATGAAAAATACATTTGACTTGTAAATATATGAAATCAAAATTTTTTCAGAAATATTAGGCAAATTAAAAAATTGTCAAAATTTTTCAAATTTACACAACATATCTTCATTTCATCCAAAAAATAAACCAAATTCATAATTTTTAGGGAAAAATAGTAGAAATACCTAAAAATTTTTGAAAATGGGTGAAATTTCCAGAGAAATCATGAAAAAAATTGTCATTTACCATTGGTTTGCAAATTTATGTAACATATGTTACTTTCACTTTTGGGTTGTGTAACTTGCATCTGAGAGTGACTTAAAAGTTCCTTGGATTTTGCATTATCACATTTGTAGGTAAAATCATTTCCAGATGTCCTCAATATGATAGACTTTGAAGTGAATCTGACAGATTTTGAATAGTGTTCTATAGTTCATTTTCAAAATCACAGAATTGATAAAAAGTTCTATTCTAATTGAATTTGCCAATTTTGCTCAGTTCTCTCTTTTAGTATAAAATGTAATGTAAAATTGAGACAAAATAAAAAAAGATTGTAATCAGAATTTGTATAGTGACCTAAAATCTTATGATTTTTATTATTTTGAAAATAATGTAAAATCACAACAGCAATTTTAGCCATAATCTCACTATGCAGGGCTGGCCATATAAATCCTTTTTTTTCCTAAATTTTTTTATCTATTGTCAAATCTTCAATTAAATTACATAAATTTAAACACTTAATTAAGTAGATTTAAGGTTACCTCTATTTCTTTTAAGTTATTCTATATTATTTAATTTTCCTTTCTTAACTAGTACATTCCTTTTCTTATTTTCAATAGGTGCATCTCCTACTCATTCCTGAATAAAATCAATTTTTAGTTTATCTCTTAGAGTAAAACAATGTAAAATCACAATTTTACAAAAAATTTTCTTTCTAGAATTGTATCCAAATCATTCCTTAAAATATATAAAATACCAAATATTCAGAAAATCACTAAAATTCGTAAAAATTCAAAAATTGAGAAAAATAAACATAATACTTAATATAAATAACTTGGATCTACTTTAAAATGAAAGAAATGAGATGATGAAGAGAAATCACCTCAAGGTATAACTGTAAAAATGAGAAATCAAAGGTTGAAATCATGCTTTCTTGAGAGAATATCACATTTGAGGGGTAGATCAGTGACTTTCTTTTAAGTTTTAGTTGAAAGCTGTAAAGATCTACTTAAGAAATGAGATCATAAGGAGAAGAGGCTTTTCAGTAGCTGAAAGCAAAGCAACAACACAAAGGGAGAAAAATCATTCCTATCGACTGAAATCACACGTCTGTCTTTTTTTCTGTAGTTATAAAAATATATCGAATTGGGCAATCCTAGATCTAGATCGCAATCTTGATCTGATTATTAGTCAAAACCATGTATTTCAAGTAGTTTCTAATTGAGAAAGGTGGTTCCTAATTTAGATTAACGAAATTTCACCTATCTAGATTGATCCTACATTCAATCATTATACATGTCATTGACTTTCTAAAGAATGTGATTGGTTAGCCATTGTAAGCTTGATACATTTATCAAGTTGCCAAAATATATGCACACCTTTGTTATTCATCATATCTTTTAAGCTATGTGCTATGTTGGAAACATTGGGAATCTTGACATTTCATAATGATTGATGACATTTCTTAATTATCAACATCATAGTTATCAAGTTATGAATGTGCTATGGTTGACATTATTAGAACCAGATGACTTACTAGAGGAGGGGTGAATGATAATGTTTGACTGTTTTTAATAATTTTTCTTGTATCTTATAGTAAATGATTGAACAGTTGAAAACTTAACTAAATAACTAACAATTCAATAAATTTAAGCACGATAAAGAAGAAAGAATTAAGAGACAGAGATACATAGAAAATTTTAAATGGTTTACTTTTAATGGTTAGTCCACTCTCAAGGTACACATTAAGCTTCACTATTAGATTTCACTTACATATTTACTTTTAGGTCGAAGTAAGAACTAACCACACTTGAACTTTCTGGTCGTAGCTCTAATCAACACTTCTTGAGTTTTCAGGTATAAACTCCAACCAACAGAACTTGAAGTTTTCTAGTACAAATTTCAACAAAACAACTAGCTTGACTTTTATCAGAATTTTGCACATGGAGAGCTTGCAACACCTTAGATTTACTTTTACTAAAATTCTACACAATGCTTGAAACGTATTTCTTGAATTTCTATTCTTTTTAAATTCTTGTAGAATTTTGCTCTCTTTATATATATGTGTAATTATTTTTTTTACCTTTCCACCTTCAGTTTATTTTTATATCATAAGGTGTAATGATTGAATTTTTCCTAATGTTACTTAGCCTGCTATACTTATTAAACTGTTAGTCTCAAATATAGAAAGTTATTGTTTAGTATAATGTCTTTTTGAAACCTTCCGAATTTATCTATTTTTCAGACTGTTTCATTTGAAACCTTCTGAAAATTTCCTAAAATTATCCAAAGGTTTAAGAAGTCTTTTTTTCATGCTTGTCACGTGAGTTTTTAAGTTTGGCACATGAGATCACTTATATTTGATTTGTTTAGTTTGAAATCTTCTAAAATTTCTTATCTTTCAAATTGTTTCATTTGAAACCTTCCGAAAATTTGTGAAACATTTTGATTAGTTGTGAAACTATTCGATTTTGCAAGGAAATCTTTTGATCAATTCTGAAGCTATCTAGAATAATGTAAAATCTTTCGATTTGCTCTAAAACTATCTGAAATAATGTGAAACCTTTCGATTTGTTTTGAAACTATCCAAAATAATGTGTAACTTTTTGATTTACTCTAAAATTATCCAGAATAATGTGAAACCTTCTGATTTGCTTTGAAACTATCTGAAATAATGTGTAACCTTTCAATTTGCTCTGAAACTATCTAATTTACTGGAAATTATCTAATTGACCTGTAGCTCAATGATTTTCTTTAGATTTCTACTAAATCAGTATTCAACTTGCTTGTTTGATCTGTAGTTGACTTTTGTCTCTTCATTTGAACCTGTGAAATACATTTTAAGATTTAAGCACAATATAATCCTACTACAATATATTCTACTTCAGTGGTAGATAGAGCTATATAATTTTGTTTTCTAGTAAACCATGAGATAAGTGAGTGGTCAAGTAGTTGACATGTTTTACTAGTATTTTTTCTATTTGATTTGTATCTCATATAATCTACATCACTTTATCTTGTTAGCATTAAATTATTGTGTAATAAATAGAATAAGTCCAAATCCTTTGTACCTTGTAGGTACTTAAAAATATGTTTGAATGCTTTCAAATGTAACTCTTTTGGAAATGTTTGATATATTGCACGTGCACACATACTGAACATAATATTTGACTTGCTAGCTGTTAAATATAGAAGTAATCCAATCATTCTTCTATATTTCTTTTGATTTATAGTAATACTAGAAATGTCTTTATTAAGTTTTTTATTGGAATTCATAGGAGTGTTGGCCTCTTTGGATCTACCTATACCAAATTTTATCAAAATCTCTTTACATAATTTTTCTTGGTTTATGAAAATGTCATCCTATAACTGATGAATCTATAATTCTAAGAAGAATTTTAATTCTCCTATATGACTTATGTTAAATTCATTCTGTATTAAGTTTTAAAAATCATGACACAAATTTTTATTTGTTGTATCAAAAATAATATCATCAATATAGATCTGAATGATTAATATGTGTGAGTTAACTGATTTGATAAATAAAGTATTGTCTACTGTGTCTATACTAAACTAATTGTTAAGGAGGAGAACTCTTTAAGCTTGTTATACTATGCTCTTGGTGTTTATTTTAGACCATACAGTGTCTTGTTTAACTTGTATATATGATTTGGTCTATCTTCATTTTTAAATTCTAGGAGCTATTTTACATACACTTTTCTTGTAGAATTCCATTCAGAAATACACTCTTCATGTTCATTTGAAATAATTTTATTTTTATATTACTAGTAAAAGTAAGTAACATCTTGATTGCCTCAAGTCTAGCAATAGGTGTAAATGTTTTCTCATAGTTGATTCTTTTTTATTGGTTATAACCTTGAACAAGTCTAGCATTGTTTCTGATTATGCTTCCATCACTATCCAATTTGTTTCTAAAAGCCCATTTTGTTCTAATGATTGATTTTTCAGTGAGCATTTCAATTAGTTCCCAAACATCATTTTTTTTAAATTGATTCAATTCTTTTTGCATGACCATAATCTAATAGTCATCACTATAAGCTTTTTCAATTGTTTTGGGCTCAAATTCAAATACGAATACATAATAATTATAAACATTCTGAGTTTTACTTATTGTTTAAACACCTTGATTGATGTTACTAATAATTTGTGTAATAGGATATCTAAATTTGGTTTTTCACAATTTTTAGTTAAGCTAAATACTAGCAATGTAGTGATCTCCTTTTTCTATGAATTACTCTGATTTTTTAGTTCACCTTCACTTTCACTATCTATCTTCAGTTACTTTAATTTACTTGTTAAGTCTTCATCAAATGATACATCAATAGATTCTTTCACTCTTCTTTCCTTTTCAAAATAAATTTTGTATGTTTTACTTCTAGATGAATGTCCAACAAGTAGTGTAGGATCAGATAACATCAAATTTGTCCTTTTAATCTCTTGTATTAAGAACAAAGTATTTAAAGTCAAATATTTTAAAATATCTAATGTTAGGTGTTTTTCCATGTCATAACTTAAAAACTATTTTATACAATATGGGCTTGAGATGAGTTCTGTTAATTATGTGACATACTGTACTAATAGCTTTTGTCCATAAGAACTTTAGTAAATTTGATGCATTTATAAGTGTTCTTGCCATTTCTTGAACTAATCTGTTTTTCCTTTTTACAACTCTATTTTAAGTTGAGATTCTTAGACAAGAAAACTCATGTACTATTTCAAATGAATTACATAGTTCTTCAAACTCATTATTTTTAAATTCTTCTTCATAATCACTTCTAATCTTCTTTATAGTTAGTTTTTTTTTATTCTGAGTTCTGATGTAAAGATGTTTGAATTCAACACAAGTTTCATTCTTATGTGTCAAGAATATAACCTAAGTGAATCTTGTGAAGTTATCAACAATTACTAAAATGTATTTTCTTCCTCCTAGGCTTGCTGTCTATGTAGGGTTAAATAAATCCAGATGCAATAATTCCAATAGTTGACTAGTGACAATATCATCTATACTTTTATGTGCTGATTTCTAACAATACAGTCACTACATGGTTTATCCTTTTTAAATCTAAGTTTAGGCACACCTCTAACAAAATCATGTTTGGTTAGTTTTTTAAGGGTTCTCATATTTACATGTCCTAATATTTTATGCCACAACCACTCATCTTCATTAGAAGCTATTAAATATGCATCATTTGCAGAAGTTTTAAATGGAAACTCTAATGCATAAATTATCTTTAAAATCAATAAACTTAATTTCAAGGGTATTTAGATTTAATATAAAGTAATTTTCAACAATAAAGAATAAATTGTACCCTTTATCATAAAGTTGACCTATACTTAATAAATTTTCTTTTAATCTATTTATATACAAGACATTTTCAATTCTACCATTTTTAAATGTAATATTACCTACTGTAATAATTTTACATTTTTCATTATTGCCAAATTTAATTGAACCAGAATTTATTGATTTAATTGAATCAAGAAAGTTTTTCTTACCAGTCATATGTTTAAAACACCCATTTTCAATGATCCATCTTGATGTTTGTGCTTTATTGTTCTTTTAGTCTTGTAAATCATACTGAAATTAAGATATTTGATATCTAAATCTTCTTAGGTCCACCAATGTTAGTCTTCAAAATATTAACTTTATTGTCTCTTGGCAGCTATAAATGTTTCAAATGTTCTTTTAATGAAAAAAATTGTAATGTCATCTCTATAAGATTGAATTATATCACTACAGTAGAGAACTTCCTATGGAGCAACATAGCTTAGACCAAATATTTATTTATTTCTATTTTTTGAGATCCTGTGATCTTATTTAAACTACTTTTTTTTATAGTAAATTTATATACAGTATTTAAATTAGTAATTTCAACTATCAAATTTTTATTTTCTTCTTTAAATCAAAATTATTACAGTTATAATTATCCAATTTTGTCTTTAAATTTTTATCATCAACTAAAGCTTTTTCTAATTTAGTAAATGTAAATGCATCTTCTAGACAAGAATTTAAACTTTTAACTTATTTCTTATAATTTTTACATTTTACATATAAGCTATCTATTATACAAAGAAGACTATTTATATTTAGATCATTATTTTCATTATTCGAACAATAAGGGGATGTGGAGTATACTTCTTGTGTTGTAAAACATACATTTGTAGACATATTCTCCTTAGAATTTGAAGAGTTGTTGGATGAATTACTGTCATCCTATGTAGCTTTCAGTATCATTTTTTTCTTGTTCTTTTTTTTCTACTTTTGTTTATCTTCCTGCTGCTGAAAGGGGTAATAAAGTTGAATATGCCCTAGTTTCTTACATTTGTAGTATGTAGGAACTTTTGATTTTGATGTATTGGCTTTGCTTTTATGTTATGTTTTATAATTTTTCTAAAATTTTTGGCTAGTAATAATATTTCATCTTCTTCTGAACTTAGTTATTCTTCTATTAAAGGAAATGCTAGTTTTTTCTTCTTTTCAACTTTTCTTTTAATGACTTCCTCCTCTTTCTTCTATTTTTTCATTTGTACCTCGTGAACAAGAAGATTTTCTAACAGATTTTCAATTGAGTAATTGTTTAGATCCTTTGAGTTTTGTATGGATGTTGACTTTTGTTTCTATTTAGCTATCAAACTCCTTATGATCTTTTGTACCTGTTCATAGGTAGAAATTTTTTTTCCAATGCCTCTTAGTTCGTTTACAATTCTTATAAAATTTGAAAACATGTCAATAATATTTACATTATCAAGTATTTTGAACAATTCATATTTTCTTAGCAAAATACTGATTTTAATATCTTTCACTTGATTGGTTCTTTTATAAGTAATTTGAAGGGTTTTTTAAACCTCATAAGAAAACTTATATATAGAAATCTTATTATATTGTTCAACAGTAAGTGCATAGTAAATTCCATTTAATCTATGAGTATCCATCTAAATGATTTTTTCATCTTTTTCAATTTAATTATCTTCATGACTGGTTGAAAGTGATGCATTATGTACAACTAATTTTTAGAGCTTCACTTCTGAACTCTTAAGAAAACATTCTATCCAATTTTTTTAGTAGCTATAATTGCTACCATCAAATAGGAGAAGTTGATGAATGTTCTATCATTCTATTGAATGGAAATTTATAATTTTAGATTGTTAAATTTATATAACGAGATCAATCTATTTTTTTTTTTTTTTTTTTTTTAAATGTCCTCCTTGAACATTCAAATAGCCTGGTGAACACCAGGAGTATCCTTAGAAGTGATAGAAGGTGAACCTTCATGGACACTCAAACAGCCTGGTATACATCAGGAATATCCATGGAGGTGATAACATGTGAGTCTCAATAGACACCCAAACGGCCTAGTATACATCAAGAGTATCCAAGGAGATGAAAGCTTGTAGGAGACCTTGCAAGGCCCACTTTGGTAAGTGGTGCACACAACTACAGTTTGCCAATGCTTGAGTAGAGCCAACACTATTGCCTATAGACACTGCACGAGAACTTCCTAAGTGGTCACCCATCCTAGTTCTGCTCCCGCCCAAACACAGTTAACTCCAGAGTTCTTATAGGAGCTAGTGCTTGGTAGTAGGTGTAAATGCACCTAGATCAATCTACTTTAATACCAATTGTTAAGACCAGATTACTTATTAGAGAGAGGGTGAATGGTAATGTTTGATTATTTTTAATAAATTTTCTTGTATCTTATACTAAATGATTGAACAATTGAAAGCTTAACTAAATAACAAACAATTCAATAAATTTAAGCACGATAAAGAAGAAAGAATTAAAAGACAAAGACATAGAAAATTTTAAGTGGTTCACTCTTAACAGCTAGTTCGCCTTTAAGGCACACCTTAAACTTCAATATTAGATTTTACTTACATACTTGCTTTTAGATTGAAGTAAGAATTAATCACACTTGAGCTTTCTAGTCATAGTTCTAACCAATACTTCTTAAACTTTCAGGTAGAAGCTCCAACCAATAGAATTTGAAGTTTTCTAATACAAACTTCAACAAACCAACTAGCTTGACTTTTATCAGAATTTTACGTATGGAGTGCTTGCAACACCTTAAATTTCCTTTTGCTGAAATTCTGCACAATACTTAAAAAATGTATTTCTTGAATTTCTATTCTTTTTAGATTCCTGTAGAATTTTGCTCTCTGTATATGTATAATTGTTTTTTTTACCTTTTCACCTTTAGTTTATTTTTATATCATAGGATGTAATGATTGAAATTTTTTTAATGTTATTTAACTTGTTATATTTACATAATTGTCAGTCTCAAACATAAAAAGTTATTGTTCAGTATAATGTCTTTCTGAAACTTTTCGAATTTATCTGTTTTCTAGACTGTTTCATTTGAAACCTTTCGAAAATTTCTTGAAACTATTCAAAGGTTTGAGAAGTCTTTCTTTCATACTTGTCACATGAGTTTTTAAGTTTAACATGTGAGGTCACTTAGATTCAAATTATTTAGTTTGAAACCTTTCAAAATTCTCTATTTTTTGGATCGTTTCATTTAAAACATTCTGAAAATTTGTAAAACCTTTTGGTCAGTTGTTGTTGAGGAATTCGCTGAGGGACTCGAGGGGTGACGGGCTGAGGGACCTGAATGACTTGAAGGGTGAAGGGAAAATGCTTTAGAGACCTATGGGAGAAGGAGGTTAATCCTAATAGTTTCTCCCACGAACTTGGACTTGTGAGAGTTTCTGGGTTTACTTAAAAGGATTGGTAACGCCTTTGCTATCAGCTTGAGCTTTTGGCATAATGATAGTTCGATTCTAACAAGTGGTATTAGAGCCTACTCACAGACGCGGGTTCAAATCCTCGAGAATGCAGTATGGGATATATTTTTCAGGGGGGGGGATTGTTGAGGAACTTGTTGAGGGACTCGAGGGGTGACGGGCTGAGAGACCTGAAGGACTTGGAGAGTGAAGGGAGAAGACCTTAGGGACCTATGGGAGAAGGGGGTTAATCCTAATAGTTCTTCTCACGAACTTGGACTTGTGAGAGTTTCTAAGTTTACTTAAAAGGATTGGTAATGCCTTTGCTATCAACTCGAGCTTTTGGCATATTGGTAGCTCGGTCTTAACAGTTGTGAAACTATCTAATTTTACAAGAAAACCTTTCGAACAATTCTAAAACTATTCGAAATAATGTGAAATCTTTCGATTTGCTCTGAAATTATTCGGAATAATGTGAAACCTTTCGATTTGTTTTGAAATCATCCGGAATAATGTGTAACATTTTGATTTGCTTTGAAATTATCTGGAATAATGTGAAACCTTCCGATTTGCTTTAAACTAATTGGAATAATGTGAAACCTTTCGATTTGCTCTAAAATTATTTGATTTGTTAGAAACCATTTGATTGACCTGTAGCTCAATGATTTTCTTTAGAATTTTTCTGAATCAATATTCAACTTACTTGTTTGATCTTTGGTTGATTTTTGTCACTTTATTTGAATATGTGAAATACATTTTAAGTAGTAATTCATTCAAGATCTAGTAGTAAAAAGACTCATTTTCACTTCTTATATCTCATCCTCTAGGTAATTCATTCAAGATCTACTGAAATACATTTGCAATTCCAATGACATCACTGCTTGTTATAAGAATATCATCAATATATATTGCTAGTATAACACACCCTATAACCATTTTCTATGGAAAAATTGAACGATCAATTGCAAAATGTCAAAAACCTCCCTTAAGCATAACTTGGCTAAATTTTTCAAACTATGCACGTGAACTTTGTTTAAGACCTTAAATAACATTCTTCAATTTGCATATCACATTCTCTCCTTAAGTAATATACTCAAGAGGTTGTTGTATATAAACTTTTTCTCTTAGGTCACTGTAGAAGAAGACATTTTTTACATTAAGTTGGTGTAATTGCCACTCACAATTACTATAATAGACAACAATACACAAATATAGTTAAACTTGACTACAAGAGAAAATGTTTCTACATAATCTACCTTATAGGTTTGAGTAAAATCATGAGCTATGGGATGAGCTTTATATCACTCCATGAATTCATTTGATTTATACTTTATAGCAGAAACCTACTTGCATGAGAGACTACTTTTATTTGAGTAGGATAAAATACTAATTCCTATGTGCCATGTGACCGTAGAGTAGCTACTTCTTCATTTAGAGCTTCCTTCCAACATGGTAGTTATAAAACATTATGATAGTCCCTTAGTATAGATTTAGAGGATACAACAAAAGCAAAATTACAACAAGAAGTGTTAAGATTATCGTAGAAAATAAATTAGGAAATATGATGATTTATGCAAACTTGAGTATGTTTTTGTAACGTAATGGATAAGTCTAAATCATTGGTGGTGAATTAGGATTTGTATCTAGGGAAGTGATGAGTTTTTCCATTGAAGGTAGTGGGTGACATCTACATCGTTGATACATTTGCAATGAATGGGTTGAATCATTTTCTCCACTACTAGCTTTACTATTGATAAGGATAGGTATAGGAAGAGAGACATTGTTGGAGACTTTAGAAGTTTCAAAGAAATAGGGTTGAGATTCAAAAAATGTAACATTAGTTGAGACCTAATATTTCTTGTAAGAGGATGAAAACACCGATATCTCTTTTGAGTTTTTTATATAAAATCTAGTTGTTTAATTAAATTCAAGAAAAACTCAAATTTTACATTTATAAATAACCGCAAACATACGGTGTCAAACGTAATAAACATTGGCAAGTGCAGGTCGATCCATAAGGAATTTAGTTAAAATATTAATTTTAGATTTTATATCTTAAATACATTTTTGTTTAGATTCTTATCTACAATCAAGTAAATCCTACAAAGATTGACATACAATCTTAAGTATAAGTTATTACACTAAGAAATCATGTTTTGGGCTTCACAAGGGACCTTCTCCATGTCTCCTCCTCTCCTACATTCATTAGAATGTCTCTTGCATATGGTTTGAAATTTTCAAACAGTGAAGAAGTTGAAGAGAAAAAATGAAATAGTATATTATTAGGTTAAAAGGAGGTATATGTACAGCATTAAATGGATCTTTAAAGATCCATATATACAAAGATCCATATAACATAAAATGACATAACTTCTAACACTCCCCCTTAAGCTGAGCGGCATAAATGTCGGTAAGGTTCAACTTGTTATAAAATTGTTCTAAAGTTCTATTGCTAAGAGCCTTTGTTAGGACATCCACCAGCTGATCTTTGGAGTGAATGAACAGCATAGTGATGACCTATTTTTGAACATTGTCCTTAATGAAATGACAATCAACCTCTACATGCTTTATTCTCTCATGAAAAGTAGGATTGTTGGCAATATGAATGGCAACTTGATTATCACAATAAAGCGGCATAGGTCTAGTTGACTCGATTTGTAGTTCTTGAGCCAATGCCTTCAACCAAATGAGTTCAGAGGTGGCATTGAACATAGCGCGGTACTCAGCTTCTGCACTTGACTTAGAGATTACATTTTGTTCTTTACTATGCCAAGTAACCAGGTTCCCTCTAATGAAGGATAGATAGCTTGATGTTAATTTTCTATCATGCTTATCACCAGCATATCCTGCATCAGAAAAACCTTGAATTTGTAGATGTCCATGTTTTTGATAAAGTAGTCTACGTCTAGGTTTTCCTTTGATATAAGAAAGTACCCTGATGACCTATTTCCAATGAGCATCACGAGGAGCATGCATAAATTGACTCAGAAGGTGGACAACATATGATATATCTGGTCTAGTAACAGTTAGATATATAAACTTCTAAACAAGTCTCCTGTACTGTTTTGGTTGCCCATATAATGGAGTCGTGTCATCCCACAAGGCATAATTGAGCTTAATTGGGGTGCTTTCAGGTTTACACTCCTTAAGCCTTATTTCTTTTAGAAGGTCAAGTGCATACTTCCTTTGAGACAGAGAGTTGTCCTTTAAAGTAGACAAATTCAATGCCCAGGAAGTACCTAGGAGTGCCCATATCTTTGGTTGCGAAGTGTTGTTGTAGGAAACGTTTGGTATCTTCAATGCCAGCTTGATCACTCCCAGTTAGGAGCATATCATTAACATAAACTGCAAGAATAATAATGCCACTAGAGGTATGTTTGATGAAGAGAGAATGATCTACACGACAGTTTGCGAAACCTCTAGTCCACATCACCCTACTAAACTTTTCAAACCAAGCTTTGGGACTTTGTTTGAGACCATAAATAGCTTTGTGAAGAGAACACACTGTAGGCTCTCCCTGAACAACATAGCTAGGAGGTTGTTCTATAAATACCTGTTCTTCCAAATCACCATAGAGAAAAGTATTCTTGACATTAAGTTGAGTAAGAGTCCATGACTAATTGACAACCATGGAAAGAAGAACCCGAATAGAATCCAACCGAGCAACAGGCGAAAAAGTTTCAGCATAATCCACTCTATACTCCTAAGAGAAACCACGAGTAACCAAGCGAGCCTTGTATCGCTCGATGGTGCCATCAACCTTCCATTTGATGGTAAAAACCTACTGGCAAGACACTACATTAGCTCGTTCAAGATGGGGAATCAGCTCCCAAGTGCCACGAGAAAGCAGTGCATCCATCTCCTCATCCATGACTTTCTTCCAGTGAGGTACTTGCATAACTTCAGATGCATTCCTAGGTATAGACTCAGAGGAAATGGCAAGTGCAAAGTCACGAAAAATAGGGCTAAGGTTTTTATAAGAGACAAAATGAGATATAGGATGTAAGGTACAGGATCTTGTGCCTTTGCGAAGGGCAATAGGTAAAAGACCATCATCATCGGAGATAGAATCCTCACATTCAGGTGTGGAGGGGGCAAGGGTAGCAGCAACAGTAGGTGGAGACAAGTGTGGTTTGTGACTGTAAACTTGTAGAGGTCGGTGAGTGTGTGACTGTCCTTGATCAGATTCCTATAACATAGTAGAAGTAGGAATAGTAGGGAGAGGTTCCAAATAAGAAGATGACGACTTAGAAGGGGTGGAGCCAACAAAGAAATGGTGAGACTCAAAAAAGGTGACATCCATGGTAGTATAATACTTCTTTGTAGAAGGATGATACAATCGATATCCCTTCTGAGTACGAGAATAACCAACAAAAACACATTTAAAGGTTCGAGGAAAGAGTTTATCAAGAGAAAGGGAGAGATCCTGAACAAAAGCAACACAACCAAACACCTTAGGAGGGATAGAAAATAATTCCTTATCTGGATAAAGCTGATGAAGGAGAATTGCTCTCCCTAGAGGGGTGGAAGGCATCCGGTTAATGAGATAGGTGGCAGTGAGGATGACATTAGACCAAATATATTTAGGAATAGTAGTAGTATACATGAGTGTCTGAGCTATATCCAAAATGTGACGATGCTTGCGTTCTGCAACTCCATTTTGTTGAGATGTATAGGGGTAGGTAGTTTGATGTTGAATACCAGAAGATGAACAAATAGATTGAAAAGAGTGTTGCATAAATTCAAGAGCATTATCAGTGCGCACAATTTTGGGGCAAACATCAAACTGGTTTTGAATTTCATTTAGAAATTGTTGAAAAACATTTACAACACTTTGACGATCTTTTAACAAGTAGACTCAAGACACACGAGAATAATCATCAACAAAAACAATGTATTACTTGTGTTCTTGGACAGAAGGAACATGACTAGGACCTCAAATATCACAATGTACTAAATCAAACTTGTTTAAAGATGACGACAGACTAAGATGCGAGAAGGTAGCACGCGTGTGCTTACCCAACTAATAGGACTCACAATCAAAAGAGGTAATGGATATCCAAGGGAGAGCTTGTCGGAGCTTCTCCAGAGATGTGTGCCCAAGGCGATAGTGCTAAGTGTAGGAGGAATCTGTACTGGACATGCACACAATTAATTCACGAGGAATACTATCACAGACTAACATATATGCTCCATTTGACTGCTTATGCCCCAAACCAATCCTCTGACCCGTCTGCAAGTCCTGAAAAGTACAATGAAAAGGATAGAAAGTGACTTTGCATGATAATTGAACGGTAATGACACTAATGGGTAATAAATTAAATGAAAAATCAGGAACATAAATGACATTGCTCAGTCTAATTTGAGTGGAGACTTGAATATCTCTATATGCAGATATAGAGCATGAACGACCATCAGCTATGGTAACAGAGGATTTGTTTGACATTGATATTAGGTGTTCGAAAAGGGTAGAAGTACCTGATAGGTGTGATGAGGCACTCGAGTCTATAATCCAAGAAGTATCAGATGAAGCAGATTGAGCAGGAGAAGTACCTGATGGATGATGAGAGATAATAGCCTGTGCACTCATGGCCTGTGAAGACATGGTTCCCTAAGACTGAATAAGACGATTGTAGGCAGCTTGAGAAATAGTAATGGTAGGCTCAGATGTCTCATTTCCTGTGTTCCGTCCAGAAGAAGATGCAATATGAGCTTGGGTAGGCTTGAGATGTGGGAATTTATCCCAATACCTATCAGAATGATGTCCTTGCCTTCCACACCATTGACATTTGGTATGTGAGCGTTCTTCACGCCTCCTAGCACCACAATTCCCCCCTTTTACATTAGGAGCCACAAGTGCAATCTGATCTGTAACAGGAGAGACTATGAACGAAAAAGTAGAGATCCGTAAGGCCTTAGCAAAAGTCTCATGAAGATCAGGCATGATATCTACGCCCAGAACAGGACCACGTAGCTGAGATGACACTTCTAGGTTCAAACTAGCTAAATAAAAGGTGACGACAAGCTCTTCTCTATATCGAAGGAATGTAGAGATATTTGTGGTAGGTGGCTAATACACATTCAACTCATTGATCAGACCCCTGAAGATGCTATAATGTTCTTAGCAAGACTTCTCACCTTGTCTAAGATGAAACAAGTCATCATATAGCTGGAAGATTTTTGAGACATTCTTCTCATGTCTATACATGCATTTTAATGTAATCCATATCTCACGTGTTGGTCTAAGCATAGAAACTCCACGAGCAACAGAATGTTTCATACTTGATAGCATCCAAGAAATGATTGCAGCGTCTTCTGCATACCAATCTTGGTAACCAGTATCTTTTACATCCGGAGGTGGTGAATGTAGATGATGTTCCTACCGATAGCCTATGACAATAATTTCAAAACTTTGTGCCTATAGCATATAATTAGAGCCATTTAAACGTTTGGGCACACCCATAAATTGTCTGACAAGAAGTGGAGTTGAAGAACTACCTGAAGTAGCCATAGAGATCAACACTGATATCAACGATCTAAAAACTAGAGGTGGACAAAGACTTGGACAAGACTATCCAAGATAGACAAATTTTTTTTTTTTTTTTATTATTTAAAAAAATCACCGAAACACAAAAAACCACTCAAAAGTTAGACAACAAAGACTTTTATAACTGTGATCATCCAACAAATTAAAATAGTGTAAAGAACCTGTCGTACTCTGTTTTCTGTTTAATAGATCAGGAGATTAAAAACAACATAGCTAGGCAGAAAAAATGATCAACAGGCAAGTCACCTTCGCCAAAAGAAGGAATGGACTGCTCAAGAAGGCCTATGAGCTCTCCATGCTCTACGACGCTGAGGTCGCCCTTATCATCTTCTCCAGTTGCGGCAAGCTCTACGAGTTCTGCAGCAGTTTGAGCATGTTGAAGACACTTGAACGGTATCAAAAAATGCAATTACGAAGCTCCGAAGATAAACGTGCACACACGAGAAATCTAGAGTAGTCAACCCGAGTATCTAAAACTCAAAGCACGAGTGGTGACCCTAGAGTTTGTGACTAAGTCTCGCGCATCTCGTTGTCGAAGCTAGATGACAGACCGTGCCTACTAGAACGGGCAGACTGGTAATGTGTCAACCATTCGCCACCGCACGGTTGACAGGCTCGCGCTACCATCTGCACGCCGTTATCTCAACATTTGGCTGAGATTAGGGCTCAGGGAAGACGACCTTGGCCACAACCCCAGTATGCGTCGACACTTGAATAGAGTCTGTTGGTCGACCACACGAGTGTCTTCAGAGGGGACGACCATGCAGAACGACTGAGGTCTTTAGTTCCCAATCGCTCTGATACCAAGTGAAGAAGTTGGAAGAGAAAAAATGGAATAGTATATTATTAGGTTAAGAGGAGGTATATGTACAGCATTAAATGGATCTTTAAAGATCCATATATACAAAGATCCATATATCTTAAATACACTTTCGTTTAGATTCTTATCTACAATCAAGTAAATCCTACAAAGAATGACATACAATCTTAGGTATAAGTTATTACACTAAGAAATCATGTTTTGGGCTTCACAAGGGACCTTCTCCACATCTCCTCCTCTCTTACTTTCATTGGAATGTCTCTTGCATATGGTCTAAAATTTTCAGACCATTCAAGACATTCCTCAAGCATGGTCATGGGAAGATTAGTGTGAAGATCCAAGCCTCAAATACCTATAAAGGACCATCCAAAAAGTATCTTCCTAAAACATATACAAAATGGCATAATCACATTGCATACACATATTTACGAAAACATTCTATGCATGACAATCATAATATTCACATCCTACATTAAATCACCAAAGTAAAGCTTCAAAATCTCATTTTAATCATGGTAAAGAAAACTTTAACCACTGAAATGTTAATAAACACATATAAACATTCACACAAACATTTTCACAAACATCTTGAGTACTCAAACAATATATTTATACAAAATTGATTTTCTCACCCCAGTATACCTTAAATCTTCTCTTATCTTGGTCCCAATTACTCTAGAGAAAAAGATGTGTTGCACGTCCATTGAAATACAAACGTTTTGTGTTGTCACCTCTCTATGAATTCACTAAAAGGGTGGATATTCCTTCGGTTGGCATCAAGTATGGAGTACCTTGTCTTAGCTTTTGGTTTCTTCCTTTCTCACGTGGATTGCAAGTCTTCCTACTTGAGATTCCTATCACTAACCTCATAAGAAGGAGCCACATGGTCTGGAATTACCTTGAAATCTTCTCCCTTTACACGTTTTTCTCTCCAAAAACGTGGAAGTTGATCTAAGCCCTCAAGCACACACTAGGGAAGGAAAGAGGAGGGGAGCCGAAGTCTTAGCCCTCCATGGTCTACCTTCTTAATGTGGAGAGGGGAGTCAGCCTTCTTGGAATGATTCACGCCCTAGGTAGAAGATGGATAGCTAGTTGGAGAATGAGAGAGATACCTCCTTGATCGATCCTCCATGTCTTTAAATAGAAGAAATGAGTTTTTGCATAGAAGCCCTTAAGTGTCTTCATTTCATTTCATCTCATAATGGTAAATTGCTAAGAAGACCTCCAACATTATTTCTACAACCTATAAAACTCAACAAACACATTAAAACATAATATAAAACATCTAAGTAACTAATCAACATTCATTTCCATTATCATTTAAATTTATAAGCCAAAAAGGAATTTTTTTGTGCATTTTTGTAACATTTAAGTTCATATTCATGATTTACCAAAATAATTGTAAATGTCATGCATTTCATTTACTTTCTTATAATATGTAACATTTAATTGCTAATATTCATGATTTATCATATATAAAAATACACAAATTTACTCCTTATACTTTTGAATATTTAACAAAGATATACTTGAGAGATTGAGTAGAAAACTTATTCAAACTAATGTGAAGGTCTTATACAATTGCAACACACCCAAATACTCAAGAAGTTAAGGTAAAGAACTTTATATTGGGGTAAAGGTGATGAAGTCGAGTTTCACTTTCAAGGGGTGTAGATGATATACAATTTGTAAGGTATAAGACAATTAGAACAATATCAGACTAGCGATATTTTAAAACTTTCGTTTGAAGAAAAATGGTTATGATAAATCTAAGATGTGACGATGTTTACACTCTACAACCTCATTTTATTAAGTGTGGGGGCATGTGGTTTGGTAAATGACACCAAGAGAAATACAAAATGATTAAAAGACATTGTTAACAAATTCTTAAGTATTATCAATACATAAACATTTTGGAGTAACAAAATATTGAGTTTTTATTTTAACAAAGAAATTTTGAATGGTAGTTAAGATATTTTGATGATTCTAGTAAATAGACCCAAGACACTCTAGAGTAATCATTTACAAACACAATATAATATTAGTACCTCAGGTGTTACAATGAACTAACTGAAAGACACTATAACTCAATGTAAGTTGAATACAATGAAAGTTGGTATTATTATGCTGGCTTAATTGACATGACTCATACTCAAATGGAGAAATAGAAACCTACACTAAGGTTGTAGTAGATGTCATAAGATAGACAACTCTATAGTAGATATTAATGCAACCAGTCTACGTGATTGAGCATCATGAACCAAGATGTGCATGCCATCATCTCATTTATGGCTTAAAGTGATTCTCTTCTATTCTTGCAGATTCTGAAAAGTATAATGAAATGGGAAAAATATCACTAAACATAAAGTTGCACTATAATATCACTAATAGGTAAATAATTCATAGGAAACTTAGGAATATAAAGGTTTTGGTCAAGTTGAATTCTAGATGTGACAATTATATTACCTTGACTAGAAACCCAACATGATTGACCATCAACTGTAGTGACACTCTTTAGGTTTGGTAGTTAGTGTAAATAGGTAAAGAGATCAACACTACTTGTCATATAATGAGAAGCTTTTGAATTTATAATCTGACTTACATTCTTAGTTGCCATGACCATATTCATAGTTGAAGTGGAGGTTAATGTGGTAGTGGCAGAGGAGTCAATAGCTTGTAATTGTATAAAATGATCGTAGTCGACTTGTGAAATTATTACCCTAATAGAACTAGCAGAATTTGTTGGCATTGAAGATACAACTATAGAGATATCAGGTGATTCTGTGGCAATGTGAGTCTATGTTAGATGTCTATACTTCTCCTAACATCTCTTAAAATGATGATTTGTTTAATCATAGTAAGGACAGAGTATGTGTTGCTTTCCATTAGGATGCCCTCCATTGTTATTTCCTTTAGGCTTGGAGCCACCATTATTTTGGTTGACTTTAGATAACTGTAGCTACAGCCTCTTTGCCTCTTCATTTTAAGAATTGTTTGTAGAAATCTTGAAAACATGAGCAAAGATGGAGAAAGATCTAGAGTGGTCTCTCTACCAAATATTTGTTCATGGGTTTGAGACATCAAATTAGATGGCAAATCAGACAAAAACAATACATATATCATTTTTATACTGCTTAAGTACGATAACTTTAGTAGTAAACAATTGATAGACATTTAATTCTTCAAACAATGATCTCATCATACCATAGCATTCTTGTATTGATTGTTTAGCCATACCTAGAGAAAAAATTTGCTCATAGATCTTGTATACCTAAACAATATTTTTTCATATCTATACATTTCTTTCAAAGTGTGCTAGATAACCTAAGTTAGACAAAGCATTATGACTCCATGTATCACTTTAAGCTCGATATTGCTCTCTAGTTATGTGATAATCACAATGTCATTTACGAACCCATCATTATAAACATTATCCTTGAGATCCAGAGGAAGCCTTGTTAGGTGATGTCCCTTTTGTTGAGAAGCTACAATGGTTTAGAAACTTTTCACTTACATTAGTTAGTTTTTCTTATTCAATTTTTCTAAAGTACTAGTAAGTTGACAAACAATAGATTCCTTTTAAGCCATGTAGAATCCTTAATAACTTAAATGTTGAAGACTCAAAGAAAGGGAATGAAAGATTTCTGTGGTACCATCCTCAAATACTATCTAATTCACATTCTAATAGCCTTATTATGGACTACAACAAGAGGTGACCTTGTTGTGGGTCGTAGGAAGAGATTGAGGCTCATGAAGGTATGTGCATGCTGCACCCAATGATTCTTTTAGAGAGAGTATATGTAGAGAGAGAGAGAGAGAGAGAGAGAGAGAATGCACATAGAGAAAGAGTCATTGTATGGAGAGACAAGAGATGTATGTGAAAAGGGCTTTGCAACTTTAGTGACAATGGCTTGGCAAACTTGTGGTGACAAATGCAAGTGATGATGTTGGTGGTGTTTAATGCTAGTGATTGTCGTGGTAAATAGATTAGGGTTGCTCTGATATCATGTGATTAGGTTTGGAAAGAAGTATTGTATTACTTAGATAAGATAGGTTGCATATATGTTGAGTTTGTGTAAACTATACAAGGCTTAGCTGAACATAACAAACTAAGTTCGTTAGGTTTGCATAAAGTTTATGTGCTTTTCATGGAGTTAACAAAAACTTTACATGATATTAGGACAAAATATGATAATAACAATTTTAACTTTACATGATAAAAACATAACACAACTCATTATCACTCTTCTTTAGAGTTTTAAAGAATATAAGTTTTTTGATGAATATGTTAGAGTGATAGTCCAATGCATGCATTGACTTTGGTTGTGTCACTATCATATTGGGGTAATCAAACTTCTTAATATCATAATGGTATATCAAAAATAATTTTGGTACATCGATTATACACTTCTAGGCTCCCAATCCCTATATATACATTATTATTGGCCATGAATTTCAACAAACAACCACCTTATTTAGTCCTTAGCTTTACTTTCATCTGCAAGAGTAAAATTCTCATTTCCACACTCACCTGACATTCATTACACCAAAGAGCTTCATTGAAAATTCATTAGCATTTCAAGGAGACCACAATAGGGGATATAATGCTTAGAAGTCTATAAGTGATCATGGAGCTTAGTTCAACAGATTGTGGTGAGGTCTTTTTGGATTGTAAGAGGGTAAGGCTTAGCAGATTTGTCAAAGAAATTGTAACGATAAATGTTAGCCTGTAATAACATTAAATTGGTGTAGTGTTCAAGTGAAAAGCTCAAGGAGTAGACATAGTCCAAGTTTTGAATGAAGTACTATACATTTTCCTTGTATGATTCTTATTGCTTCTCATCTTTTCATCTAGGTTAAATCATTTCAATTTTAATTAATGCTTTTCTTTGGATATTATTGCAAATCATTCAATTGCATTTTAATTTACTAAAAATTATTGATAATTCACTTTTTATCCTTTCTCTAGTAAAACTAATCTATCTTAACAATAATGTCTTACTTTTATCATGCTAAATGTTAGTGTAAGTTTCACTAACTTGTGTTTAAACTTCTTTCTAGTATAGAACTTTTTGAAAATATGAATTTGTGGTAGTTTAGGTTTTCCTACTGTACTTAAGATAGATTTTATAAGTGTTGGATTTTATGCAATCGTGATTTTAGGAAATTCATTCCCAAATATTGATGGCATTATAAATTTTAAAAAGAATGAAGAAGATTTTTAAAGGTATTTTGTAATTCGTTTTTTTGAGAATCATAAAATTGAGAAAAAGTTTGATTATGATTGATTTTTTCGATTTTTCATGGCTCTATTGACACAAAATCCAATTTCAAAATTGAAGCAGAATCGAAAAAGATTCCATACAGATTTTATACCATGCCTCAATATTTCACAATTTTATTACATTGTAATTAACATAAAAATCATGATTTTGTAAAAATTTGAGCTTCTAAATTCAGTCTCAGATGCTCTACCCAAAACAATTATTATCATTTTGTCTCTTATAAAGAAGTTGACTAAAAAATTTTACCATATTTTGTTATAATGTGCTTTCTATTTGTATTCCCCCTTTTCATTCTGAAGATGCTGAGTGGACATACTGGGACTCAAGAGTGTCTCCTGAAGATATGGAAAACCTTTGGAGGCATCCTGATGTTTTAAAAGAGTGGACATACACTGGTGAGATGCGAGGAAGAGTTCGTTTCTCTCTTGATAAGGAGAAAATACCATATTTGTCTAGGGTAGAGGTGAAGGTAAACGTAAGATAAGCCTTGCGTATTTATTTATTTATAACATTTTTCTCTCTATTAACCGATGAATTGTCTTTCTACTGGAAATTTATTACCTGTTGCTGTTTCATGACACATTTGGATTGTTAACAACTTCAATTAGCCCTCTTTTTATGCAGGCAGTAGCTGAAATAATCATTTCAAGACATTTCAACACAAGAGTGAGACCTGTAATTACTCTTTACCTAAACTGCTACACTATTATAGCCTAACTTTTAATATGACAACAATGTTGGCCACTGTGCTGCATCTTTCAGTAGGTGTCAGCTTCACGTGAAAATTATCTTTTGAAGTCTATATTAATTTTGGCATTTATGAAGCAATAATAAGTTGGTGTCAATCTTTGTACAACCTTGCTGTTTATATTTGTTATACAATCTCACTGTTCTAAAAAAGGAAAAAATGACTGTTAAACAGATTTCAACACAATCCGTTTTTCAGAATTTGCCATTAAAAATCTTTTTAATGACCATTTAATGTATTTTTTTGAATCCATATAATGTCTTTTTTTGTTTTTTTTTTGAGACATTGTACAATCTATTTTTATGAATTACTTTATTTTTTGTTGAGTTTCCATTGAAATTTTCATAATTTTCTTTACCTCCACTGATGATGCTCGTTAAGTTTTCTATTTCTCATATCCTACATTCAACAGAATGGTCTTCTAATTATAGCCACTTCTCTTCTGAAATATCGGCTATATGTGTTATGCCTGTTGGGAGTTCTCTTTTTCATGTTACAATATTAAGAAGTAAGAGAGTTGATATTAGGACACTGAGAGCAAAGTCTGATCTTACATTATGGTCACCTATCAGTTATCAGACTTCAGAAGATAAATAATACTATGACTATTTCCATTATTTAAGTTTCTTGTCTATGAATTGTCTAGCTTGTTTCTGATTTTTTCCTTCTTGGCAGGCAGCTTTAGCTGCTCTTGCTGAGGTCTGTAGCATGCGCTTTATTTGTGGCATGGGTGTACGCACTGGACTTACGGGAATTGATTATCCTACTGCTCTCTGGTTGTACAAGTAAGATTTATGAAAATTATACTTGCCAGCAACCAAAAAGTGCCTGGAAATAATGCCATGACTTTATGTATTCATCAATCATCATATCACAGTTACATTATACTTTTTTCCCCTTGTGTCCTTAAAGTTGCCAATAATCTGCTTGTACTCTATCCTTATTTTTTTCACTAATTAGTGCTGCATTACTTTAATGATTTTTTTTTTTTTCAAATTTGTAATAGTGATGTGGGATGTAAAGCCTACAAAATCAGATCTGTCAATGATCTCTACAATCCATTTGCATCAATGTATTTTGGTGCAGCCTACTTGGCCTGGTTGTCTGAGTACGAGGGAAGGTAAGCCTAGTCATATATGCATTAGCACCATCCAGTGTTTCTAAAAACAAGAATCATGATCATCCATCATTCATATGTATTCCATGCAACAGAGTGGATAGCCTTCAAGCTTAATTCAGGGTTCAGATTAGCGCACTTGATACTATATTTCAAGTTGTTGGGACTTTGGAAGCAAATATGTGAATGTCATTGCTAATATGTGTATTGTTTTCTATGTAACAGGGAAAGAACTTACCGGTTCATTGTGCAAGCTTACTTAGGGGGGCCTGAAAATGTGAGCCTCCAAGAGACTGGGCCATATTGGAAAATGTTTCAGCAAACGATCGTATATTATGAAAATTCAATAAGGTAATTCTCCTTACAGACCCTATGCATTTTTTGTATTGTCATACTGTCTTTTTGTTATGCCATAAGATGTTTATCATTGTGCTAGTACCATCCAAAAATGAATGGCTCTTGAATTGACAGCCAGAAACGGCATAGCAAGAAAAAGAATAATATACATTTACTTTGTTAACAGAGTGACAACTTGTGAATAGAAAAAGCTAATTATCGTGAATTCAGAACGTTAAAAGGGTGCAAGAGACAAGTGAGGAAAAACATATCGAAGAGTGGTAAAAAGGAAGGCGGTGAACTTCTGCCTGTGGTCAGATGTATGTGCAAATTAATACATGTCCAATAGGCCAATTAGATGAGGAAAAGATGCTTGTGTAGTATTTTTGAGACAAGATACATGTACTGTTTATGTGATTTTTAGGCTGATAATCACGAGATTAGTTGATGGTATAATTATTACTTATTCTCACTGTATTGAGAAAATTTTACAGAGATTTGAGTATAATACTTGTAGACCTTTGAAAACAGCATATGATCCATTAAAGTCCCTTTGCAAGAATGAGACGGAAGTTCCTATATCTCAATTAAGATATTTTCTAATTACTTGAAGCTTTATGTTATCTTGCAAGCTGCTAAGATCAAATATTGCAATTTTTGTGTATAAATCAAGTAGATACCTAAGTTGTCTAAATAAAATCCATTGAAAGAGGCCTCGTGTAGGATTCTTCGGTACATAAAGAGAATTATTTCTCTTAGGTTGCATTATAAGAAATATCATTTAATTCTTGTAGGGTATAAGGACGGTAGTTAGATAACCAAGAACTCTAGAAGTAATGTGATATTAAGGTATGTATTTGTTCTGGATGGTGTCTTAGCGTCCTGAAAGAAGGTTTAAGAAATAGATCATGTTGTCTTTGTTTTACTTTTGACTTGGAATTGTATGCATCGGATGTAATTGGGATGGAAGTTAGGTAGCTAAAGGAATTTATGCTTGATTTGCTTATGGTAAAGAAGCCTCAGATCAAATTTTCCAAGTACAGGAGTCATGTCCAAGTCCTATTGAAATTTACAATGAATGAAACTGTGAATTTTATTGGATCCTAGTATAATATCGGTGGTCCATTGATGAAGGGACTAGCTTTGGCCTAAGTGTCGAAGTCTACGTTGGGATGGGACTAAAGTCCATCAGTGATTCATAAACAGTAGCAACTAATCTATATGAGTGGATATCCCACAAAATAGGTTCCATGTGGTAATAATAAGGTGTACAATGTATATGACACGTTAATCAATATTGATACTTGTTTATCTGTATGTCTATCCCTGTAAGCTTGAAGGTATTGTAACTGTAAGTGAGTGATTTGTTTTTAAATAAGTTCAAGCCTATGATAGGACGTTAGCAAAACATGGTTGGAAATGTGCAATAGGGTAATTTACCTTATCGGACTAATAGGGGAATCAGATTATTTGTTGAAATCATTTATGGAACATGATATGTATGAGTGTGACTTTTATTTCCAACAGTTATTCATCTAACAGTTTATTATGTTAATGTCATACAGGGATCAAGGAAATTGCTCTATTTTGTGAAACGATATATATATATATGACAATTTGTTCCAAGGAAATCTTCGGCCATGCTTGATTGTTTATCTTTTCTATCGGGTAAAATGGTACACTAACTTAAAGTACAATGCATATGCATATTTATGCAGTATTCAGTGAAGGTATCTGAAATTCCTTCAAAACTGCAGTTAGTCTCCTAATCTCCTTATTTTGAGGATTAATTTGATTGTAATATTCTCACTTATTGGGCTACCGTTCCAGTTCACTTGCTCAATATACAGTTGTAGATCATTGTGCTGCAGCGTCACCTTCATGACTAGATACGGTGATCAATTTCTTTTCATCTATGGTCCTACAGAAGATATCGTCCTTCCATATTTCTCTGATGTTAGTTGATAAAGTAGTCATCATTCATGATTTAGTAGGGACCCATCAGCCTGAGTTTTCTTTCTTGGTATTTTACAGCTTATCTTGTGTAAACAAAGAACCAAATATATTTGGTCAGGTTGACACGGAAAATCAGCAATGTTGTGCTGTAATAATGTAAATTCAGGTTCAGTAAAATGTGAACCTGATGTTTGTTAAATTATACTGCAACATATGCAACGGCTGCAAAACATAATGTAAAATCTTTCATTCGATTAAAAGAAGACTTGTCCGATCTTGGAAGACCCAACGTTGTCAAATAATTCTTACATGAATCCAAGTCTAAAGCAAGAACCTCTTAAGAAAATTGTCTTTTGGAGCACCAGTAGTCCATTACTGGGCGTGAACTTGTAAATATAAAAGGATTTGAGATTTCGAGGCAATTGTTCTATGGAACAGTTCTTGACGAAAAAACCAGTGGGTACTGTTCTGGTCCTGGATTTCCGATCTTTGCTCAGCTAGGCATATCGATGGACGCAATGCTTGGGTGCGTCGGTAGGTTGAACATCATTGGCCTATGTTGAGAGGTATTCAAGGTGGCGGAACTTCCACCCCTTGCTCCTTTCCAACGATGAAGTACCTCCTGCGATTCACCTTGTTAGGGTGGTGGAAAAGAAAGTATCTACCAAAGATGGTAGTGCTTAACAATAAAATAATTAACATCCAAGCATCTATCAACGCCTCCTTACTTCCAGTGTCATACTTGGTGCTAGTGTTATTGGCCTTCCAATAATGCTTTCTATCTTAGCATCTGGTCAATCTGCTATTGGAATTTTTGTTAGAACTCTTGCAAGTCTTCCCATGTGGCCTCTTCTTGTCTCGAATCTTCCCATTGAATCAACTAGTCTATACTAGCTTGGTTTTGTCTTCGCACCATGTGTTGATTAAGTTGAAATTGAGGCCTCTAGTTGCTTGTATCCATTAGTCATATCTAAGGGATGGTAGCTAATGCAACAATAGGTCCTATCTTCCTCTTTAGCAAAGAGACATGGAACATCTAGTGAACTTCGGTAGTAGGTAGAATATCAAGTTTGTAGGTTACTGAGCCAATCTTCCCTTTGACCTAGAAAGGCTTGAAGTAGCAAGGAGCTAATTTTTGGAAGGGTTGGGGTGGGACAAAATTTTGCTAAAGGGGTTGAAGTTTGAGGTAGACCTAGTTGCCTACTTCATATTTGTTTGCTTGGCATATGATCAACAAATTGTTTCATTTGCTCCTATGCCCACAACTTCATCTTCAAATGAACAAGAATACATTCCCATGTGTGTAAATGGTCTTCTATAGTAGCCACCTCATGGTTCCTAGGATAAATAGAAGTAAAGTAGGAGGAGGATGTTCGTAGACTACCCCAAATGGAGTTATGGTGATGGTTGTATTGAAGGAAGTATTGTAACAAAAATCCACTAACAGGCCATGTTAGCCACTCCTTTGCTCATGTTTATGAAAGATTTTTCTACAAAAATTTGCTTTTGAAGGTGGAACCTTAATCCATTGTCCTCGAATGGGGAAACCCATATAGTTTAATTGTGTTCAATGAATTTAGTAGTGACTCCTTTTGTTGTGCGTGGGTGTCAAATGACAATAAAGTGGTTGTATTTAAAGAGACAATCAACCATCACAAGGATGATGGACCCCTACACCACTAGAAGTCCTTTGAGAAAATCAATCAAGATGTCTTCCTAGATTTGATCAGGAATAGGCAATAGTAGCAAGAGATCCATTATAATACTAAGGTTATGAAGTATAATCCCCTACCATTGCTACCCTTTTTTCTATATAGGTAAGAAATGAGTCATCATCTAGTCTAATTCAAGGATAAACTAGAAAAAACCTATATATAAATGTAAAGTAATTATTAAGTGTTGAATAATGTTTAAAGTTTATGGTCTAGAAATTTAGGTAAGTGTTCTAAGTATACATGAAGGAGCTATTAAACATTCCATACATTTGAATACTTGTCTCTTGGTTATCCTTATAAGGTTGAGTTGCTATAGGTATCTCTAATAGATGATTAGTATAAACTAGGGTTAAATAAGTGTAAGTTTATGTGTAAAAATGAGTGAGAAGATGAGAGGAATGGATTTAAATGATTTATGTGATATGAAGTAAGATGGTGAAAAGAAGAGATGAGAAGCAAAAACCTATGGAGATTGGAAGGGGTAGAGATAAGTCATGTATAAAATTCTTATTCAAGTGTGATTATGAAAGGAATGAAGTCCAAGTAGAATTAAGAGTGACCTAGTGTAAAGTACCACTTTGTGCATTTTATATATGTTAATTCATGCATGTTAGAGATTATAAGTTGCAAATATATATGTTCTAATGTGGAATTGCATGCAAATCATATTTTTAGACATATGCATTGTTCAGTTTGTTTTCTGTTTACTTATATGTGTATATTGATAATTTCTTTTAGAAGTAAACAAACAATTTCCACAAATTAGGTATTAAGTCCAATTTATTTTTAACTACAAGTGTACAACATCTATTGTATTTGTATGCAAGTACAGGTCAATATCATAGAGATTGAACAAACAATTGCATACTATTTTTATTTTTATAACTAGAGTTTCATGTGTGTTAAATTACGTACTTCATTGACTTACTGCTAACTCAATGAACTTAGTTCATGGAGTTATAGTTAACTCAATAGACTATTCTTGTAGACTTAATTAACTCCACAAGCCTAACCAATAATTTTCAATTAAATTTTTGCTATTCACAAAAGAATTCGGCCATCCATTAGGCGATTCTACAGAATATAAATAACATCAATTAAGCTTTTAATATTAGTTAATCTGAGATTTATCATTAATCAACACTAACATTTAGATATTTTGAATAGTAACCATTAAGATTTTTGGGTATTCTATACAAATCACTTTCAGTAATCAATAAAATTATTTTTTATTTTCTGAATCAACTAAACATAAAATATTCACAATACTGACAATAATAACATTAATCACGATACAAAACAAACAATACAACACATAAATGCTAACTACAAACACATATAATTAGTTTTAGTTTTGAGATTTTTATTTTGATATGTTCCTAAAAATGAACGAAAGGTGAAATGTAAAAATTCTCTATCGATAATAAAAACTTTTGTCACTACATGCAATGCGATTACACCACTGAAAACTTAATCACTTACACTCATGCCTCCTCTTCCTATAGAATCACGAACTAAGACATGTAAGTTGATCTTCTCTTCATTATATTGGCTAGAAGCTTTATGATCTCTTAAGAGATGAGTCAATGCTTGGTGAAAATGACTTTTCTTCTTAGATGCAATCATTTCTCACAGTGATTGTTAGTCACCGTGTTTGGCTCGGAATCGACCCAACATCTGGAAAGTATCCTCACAGACCTCCGATGGTTGGTGATTGGTAGTGGTGTTATGGAGCTTCAGGGAACTTCTGACGCTTCCTGCAGTTAGCGCGTGTTTAGAATGAAAAAGTGCATAATATTAATGGTTAAATGATGGTTAATTACATAATATTTAGCTTATCATATGAGAATTAAGCCATTATGTTATAATTGCACTGTTATATGCTTTAATGAAAGAATTTGCATAATTTTAGTGAATGTTAATTTAGTACATTTCTGAACTGTCGTTAAGTTGCTGGTTTTTAATTCTTTAGTATCCGAATTTTCTGTTATTTCGGAGAGTTATATTGCATGTACCAAACAGTTATGTTTTAAACGCTAAAAGAATATTTAAGTGAACAGTAACAACTAGTTGAGTTAATGTTCTTTTTGTTAAAAGATCACGTGCTAACTTGTTGAATTACAGGTTTAAAGGTATAAAAAGATCACGAGAGAACTCTTTGAGTTAGTGAGTGAAAACCGTAAGTTATATATCTGAACTCTTTAAGTTAGAATGATGCACGTGTTGAATTTAAATGCTTTATTATGTTATATGAGATGCACATGTTTTAACTCGTTAAGTTAGCATAACTGTACGTGTTGAGTTACATGAATACACACTAAGGTAACACGTTATGTTAGTAGCTTATTTCTTTATTGCATGTGTTTTATAGTTAAATCAACGAAGTAAGTCCGTTGAGTTATCTGTAACTTCACGAACCATTTAATTTCTAATATACCACTGTAGCGGTTACAGAAATAAGACATTCGAAGGAAAACCACGATTGCACGTATCACGTAGGAATTCACTTGTGGAAGGGAGAAGAAATCACCATCATTGATCTAAATGAAGGAAATCCAATCGATCATCTAAAGCAAAAGCGGTTACTATTGAAAAAATATAAAAGAAGAGAAAAAACAAAGGTGTGGTTGGCAATGTGTGTAAAGGTGGAGGACCGCGCTAATTGCAGGTAGCGTCAGAAGTTCACTGAATCATCCACACCATCACCAACAATTCACCAACATCACCATAATTACTATAATCACCAACCATCGGAGGTTTGTGAGGATACTTTCCTGATGTCGGGTCGATTCCGAGCCAAACACGATGCCTGACAACCACTGTAAGGAGTGATCGCATTGTGGGAAGGGAAGCCATTTTCACCAAGCACGGACTCATATCTCAAGAGATCATAAAGCTTCTAGCCTTGGTTTTGGGTTGATGTTAGTATGCTGAAGAGGAGATCATCTTGCAATTCTAGACTCGCAATTCTATAGGGAGAGGAGGCAGAATTGTAAGTGATTAAGTTTTTAGTGGTGTAATCATGTAGCATGTAGTGACGAAAGTATTTATTGTCGATAGAGATTTTTACATTTCACCTTTCGCCTATTTTCATGAACATCTCAAAACAAAAATACCAAAAACAACTTATCTGTGTTTATATTTAGTATTTAAGTGTTGTATCGTTTGTTTTGTATCGTGATTAAAGTTATCATTGTTAGTATTGTGAATGTTTTATGTTTGTTTGATTCAGAAAATAGAAAATAGTATTACAGTTTATTGAAATCGATTTGTTCCAAATACTTAAAGATTCTAATGGTTACCATTTGAAGTATTTGAATGTTAGTGTTGCTTAATGATCAATCTAATATTAACTAGCATTAAAGAGCTTAATTGATGTTATTTACAATCTATGGAATCGCCCAATGGTTGGTCAAATTCTTTTGTAAATAGCAGTATTAAATTGGAAAGATAGCCTCATGGAGTTAACTTAAGTTCACGAGATTAGTCCGTTGAGTTAGCCATAACTCCACGAACTTAGTCCGTTGTGTTAACTATAACTCAACGGAGTGATTACTGAACACATTAAGTATAATATAAAAAATAGAATAGTTCACAATTCTTACTCAATTCTCTATGGGATCGACATGTACTTGCACACAAATACAAATTGGAATTAATATCTAATTTGTGTGAAAGGTTGTTTGTTTACTTCTAAAAAGAAATTACTCGAGTTTCACTTAGTAAGAAATTTTCTAAGTATATAAAAAAAAAAAACCTTTTTAAATATAATCATGGTTAAACCGAAAGGAATTATCGGTTTTATCGAAACATATTTTAAAAAGAAAAAAATTATTGTGGTTCAACCGATAAGATCTATCGGTCTGATCGAAACACAAAAACATAAAAAGATATATTTATATTATATTTAGTTTAATGTTGGTGTTACCGAAGTATAGTATCGGTTCAATCGACAGAAAAAAAAAAAAAAAAAAAAAATTTAGGTTCAACCGAGGAATATAACAGTTTGACCAAAAAATTTTAAAATGTTGAAAATTTAAGATCGGCTAGACCGAAGTAAAAATTATTATTATATGCATTTTTATTAGATATAACTTTACGGGAAGTCCGTTGAGTTACACTTAACTCAACAAACTTACTTCGTTGAGTCTAGGATAAGTTAACGAATTTACTTTGTTAACTTAACTCTAACTCAACAGAGTACTGTAGTTAAGTCCACAGACTAAGTTCGTGGAGTTAACTGTAATTTCACGGATGAGAGAGCGAGAGTTTTGCATGAGAAGTGACCCGATTACCCGCCTAAACTTAGGACTTATTTATACTAAACTTAGGGTTTGGGGGCATTATCTTTAGAATCATTTAGAACTTAGAACAGTAGAGATCAGAGAGATTCTGTTCCGTTGTGTAACTCCACGATGAGGAAGTTGACACCCGAGTTTTGGGAAAATGTAGTTCACATGTCAGAATTTCTCAAAGATTCGGAGGAATGGCACACGAGGCAAAAAATCAAGAAGATGACGAGGGAAAAAGAGCTACAAAAGGTAGAATTTGACCTTTTCTACTAGAGGAAAGTGTTAGTAGATTTGGGTATACAAATACCTTAGATAATGGAAACTAGAATCAAAGTTGTTACGGAAGTTGCTGTAAGTAGAGAGAGAAGCATCAGGCCAAATAACGAAGTTGCCCTAAAACTAATCCAACGTAAGTCCTACCTCTGGTTCAAAAGACGCATAGGTAGACGGGCTTAATAGGCAATCTGGGAGCAACAAAGGAAAGAAAATGAAGAATAAGTAACTGAAGAACAAGAGGAGCCGACTATTGAAAGACTTGATCCTAAGGAATAGCAGTCAGGACCTTTAGTTCCACCACTAAGGCCGTTAGAACGAGCAACAATTTTGGGGCCTTCTACTAAGGAAGAAAAAAGAGAATTTCAAGAATTGGTTCAAATAGGAAAAGACTAAGGAGAACCAGAAGAATTGGCAGTAGCTATAGCACATCTAGTGTTTGATGCATGGTGCAAAAAGAGGGCTGTAGAAAAGTTGAAAGCCCAATATAAAATTAAAGTGGAACAGCATCAAGAAGCTACTACCAGACCTACTACAAGAGGAGCTGAAGCTGGTCCTTAGAGACCAGTAATTATGGAAAAAGTTAAACAGGAAGAGCTAGTACCTATGGCTCAAATGCTTGCAGAGCCTATTTTTATAGATTTAAACTCAGAAGAAGAAGAGGAAGATCAGGCACAATTAATCCGAAGAAGGAAAGGAAAAGAGATAGTACTTGAATATCAAGTGGAGATTAAATCTGAAATACCAATATCAATAGGGCCTGTAGAGCCAAGTTTTGTAAACCTGCTATCCGATTTTAAGGAGGAGTAGGAGTAGCAATAGCAAGAGCAAAGAGAAGAAGAAAAACAGGCTGAAATTAGTCTACAGTTTGTACAAGAAGAAGAAATAGAAATTAGGGCAGAAGCTGATTTGCCCGTAACTCCATCCCAATCTACCACAAAATCAGAAAGAATAGTGACATTGCAAATTGGTAGTCAGGAGGAAGAAGAAAATGAAGAAAATGAACAAGAAGCTGAACACTTACATATGGAAAGAGATGACTCGATAGATTCCACTGAAGAGCAAAGAACTCTTTAGCAAATTTTGGACAGAATTCAAGACAGAGTGGAGAGTTCTACCGGCTCACCTCCACAAACAAAAGTAGAAGCAAAAATGCAGGAATCTTTGGAGCATTTTCAGCAAGTTCACATTTAGCACATGGAAGAGGAAGTTCAAGAATAAACTCCTCTAGAGCAACAAATTCACATTCCTAACCAGACTAAAGCAACAATTTTAAATAAAGTACACTTTTGGAGTCAGGAAGCTTATAATAAATATCAAGAGATAAGGAGTTATGATACCATTTAGAGTAGACCAGTAAATTAGGACGGAATGCAAGAAATCAAAGATTTACTTAAATTCCAAGGTCTACTAAAGTTTATTTCTCAAGAAAGAGGGCATGCAGTATATGAGAATCTAGTACCCTACTTTTATGCAAACTTAAGAGAAGGAGAAAGAGGATTAATTTCCAACGTGGAGCAAGCTAATGTACTATAAAGTTAAGATTTGTGCAATTTATTATATGTTAAAGCATGCATTTTATGGATTCCAAGTGCATAGTATATGATTTTTATATTGAATTACCTGAAAGTTATATTTTTAGGCTATGCATGTTTTTATGAATTAAAAATGAAATAATGCACAAATCTACCTTTAATGGAATTAATGTTAAGTTTAATAGCCCATGTGTAGACACTTAGTTATTTAGAATAAAATACATGGAACACAATTTTATTGCACGCATGTTCTTCACTTATCAATTTTACTTGTGCTTTCCAAAGATTTAGTATTAAGATATAAAAGTGATGCATGATAAGAATATAAAATTATATTTTCATCATCTTAATGAAATATTGTTATAGATGCACCTATAATAATTGTCTTAATTATTCATGACATAATTCTACATGTGATTGAATAATCTTAATTTGTGTATGAGTTTTTATTGATAAAAATAGGTGACATCAAGGAATTATAAGAGGGTTAAATCTCAACCCTTGGATGGTGTATCAAAAGGTAAAAGGGGTTGGGATAAATCTCAGCCATTGGATCAATCTTGGAAGATCAAGAGACACCAAGATTAAAAGGAGTAAGCCTCATGTCCAAGGCATCTCCTCTCAATTCTCTCCATTCCAGCCGACAGTTTTCTTCTCCAAGGACTCCTCTCCTCGTGGCTGAAGGTGGACACTCAAGGGTGTCGTTCCCCCTCTTAAACCAGCATCATATCCTTCTTTTTCCATCTTGATTCACGTCCTCAAAGGATTCCAAGGGTGGTAGCTTTGGCTACCTTGGTGGAGGAAGCTTGGACGGCAAGTGGGAGTGGTGTTTGATGTGTGGATTTGGGTGGTTCCAAGGAGCATCTTCAAAAGCAAAGGAGGGGCTGAAAGCTCTGTTTTGACGTCCAAGAGAAGTGGAAGGAGGCTGAGTTCTCTTTTTCTTGCAATCGTGGAAGGCCCTTGCTATAGGTGACGTTCCAAGGGGTGAGACCTTGGGAAAACATGGCTGAAGAGTGTGGTTTCATCCAACCACAGATTCATTGCTGAGGAAGAGGTGTTCTTTAAGGTATGAGTGAGATTTGAGAGAGATCCTTATGCATAAATTATGTTCATGTTGTGTATTTATGCATAGGTATGTTGTTTCATTTTTTTATGTTATGTTTGTATACGTTTGTGTTGTTTGAGTGTTATTGCATTACATGTCAGTATAGTTTTCATATAGATAATTAATTCCAGATGTTATCTTGATGTGGATTCTAGTTTAAACATGTTTTTCATCTTGTTTATATGTGCATATCATGGCTGTAAATAGGGTGTTTGATGAAATGGTTGCTTATGTAACAAGAGGAACCGTGTACAAAGTTGGGTATTTTTGTTTATTTCGATTCTGTCAGCTTAGATATCGGTTTTGAATAATTTTTGATGCAATCTCATGTATTTTCGAATCTACTTGCCAATGGTTTTGGTTTCGTAATTTTTGGAGATCATTTGAATGGTATTTTTGATTTAAGTGTTCACAGGTGTTTCTAACCTAGACGTAGGTTCTGGGTAGAGATTTTGAGCGTCTTTGATCATCAATTTCTCGGAATATAAATTACATTTTTATGATCTGTAAAAGGGGTTTTTGAGATTGCATTGAGATTTTGTTTCACGCCATTTCATAAAGATTTTAGGGAGATATGAATTTTCTTGTAAAGTCGTGCAATCTGTGTTTTGATCTTCGTGTGTTGCACATCTATGTTAGATTCGTCACTAATAACTCTTTGGTTTGAATCAGGTCTCGAAATTATACTAGATTTTTAGATCTTTTAAAACTCTTTCCAAATCATATTTTTACATGATTTTTCAGTGAGTATTTTGAGAAGAAATGATTTCTATAAGTGGATGCAATTTCTGTATTTTCGAGAGTTCTTTTAGAGTTATGAATGAGATTGTATGGAAGTGATTTTTGAGTAGTTAAATTAACTAGTTAACTACATATGTATAATTTCTAATATAATTACCAATCATAGTGCTAACTTTTGTTTTGATATGAGTAGGATGTATAGAATGTTTTCAAGTTATATTATGACATGAGTCAAGTAATTAATCTAATAAAAAGTTATTTAGACAAACTCCTTGTGGAAATGACCCGTACTTGCACTACTTAATACAATAGGCACCGTGCACTTGTGGTTAAATTATAAATGTAAAACTTGTGCTTTTAAGGACACATATTTCATCTATATATGTACAGATAACACTAGAGCTTCTCTACAACATTTTAGGATTGAAGAATGAAGGACTAGAAATTCTAAAAAGCACAACTACAGTCGAGTGGACAGAACAGATTATAAAGGATTGTTTAGCTATCAATCCTGGTGTGCCATTATTAAATAGAATGAAGCAATTAAATGGTAAAGCACACATGATACCTAACATTTTGATTAAAAATGTCTACCAACGACAAGGCCATGATATAGAACTGAGTCAATTTGTCAAATGAGCCACATATGTAGTTGTGAACAGAATTCAGATAAATTGGTTTACAGTTTTCATCTCCAAGCTGAGAGCAGTGAAGAAGAAATTATTTTATGGAGATCTGATTCCACTACTAATGGTGGATTGTATTGATTTCACGAAATGGACATCCAAAAGAATAAGAACTAGAGCCATTTCAATGAAAGAATACAGAAATTATGCTGTTGCAGAGATTGTTGAACCTTCTAGAGGAATTACAGGAGCTGTAGAAAGGATAAACCAATTAGAGCAACAATTAGAAAAACTCCAGAAGGAAGTAGATGAACTTAGGAGAAAAGATTAAATTGTATTGTTCATCTACTTGTATATATTTGTATGAAAAATATCTGATTGATTATAATGTAAACTATCCATATAAATGAATGTATGTTTTTTTTTTAGATGTGTTTACATTTATGTTTTAGAATGATGTAATGGATGAATTATCTTGAATATTATATAATTGTTTGAACAAGATGCAAAATTGTTTAAAATATATACAAATTTGCTGAATGATAGGATTAAATGCAAGATAACTAGTTAATGCCTGAAAATATATGCACGCTGCAAAGTAAAATATAAATTCTGCATAACATGTAATGAACTGTAAGTTAAATATTTATATAATGTTCAGATTCAAATGAGTTTTAAATTAGAACACTTCATTAATGACATGTATTTAACTTTATTTAAGTTAACAAAATGCAGGAGAGAAAAATATATAAGTTAGTACGAGAAGTAAGTTTTAGAGGTTGCTAAGTGTTAACTCAATGAAGTAAGTTCATTGAGTTAACCTTAACTCTACAAGGTCAATAATATAATATAATATAAGGTCACTCCGTTGAGTTATCTGTAACTCAACGAAGTTAGTTCGTGGAGTTAGCAATAGTAACTGAAGCTAGTCCATTGAGTTAATTATAACTCAACAAGGTTAGTTCATGGATTAAGTTAAACGGTTATTCTTTTAGCCACGAACGAAACTTCATAAGTTTAGTAGTTACTAAAATTTGAAATTAGAAGTGACACACGTACCCATAAAAATAGGAACCACACTACACGTTACCAGACACGTTCTTGCAACGAGATTCATTTGCTTTATAGACGTGCATTATAAATATAGAATAGAATGTTATTTACGAGTTACCAGCACTTGGGGAAGAAAAGGAAATTCGTTGGGGAACTGGAAGGAGAAGCAACTGATTCAACTTCATTTGTCAATAACTATTTACTGAATATAAAGCTTTAGACTAGTATGTAATTAATCTTCTGCTATTTTACTTTATGTTAAGAGTTTATGAGCACATGGATTTGTTTTCCTAGCACTAAACGATTAGTAAGAACACCTACATAGAATTATTCAACATAGAGATGTACTGAAATATTTTCTGAATTAGACTTTAACGAAATCCTTAAGGGTGTAGCTAACCTTTCTTTAAAAGAGAACGAAGATATGGTTGCTCTAGTAGAGAAACCATTAGGGGAAATTTTGTATCCTGAATTAGTTGATGAACCTTCATGTATTCGATTGCCAAACTTTGAGGGAGATAGGTTTGAACTTAAATCTAATTATATTAGTCAATTGTCACATTTTCATGAATTAGAAAGACAGGATGCCTATTATTTCCTTAGAGAATTTAAGGAAGTTTGTCAAATGATGAAAATGCCGAACATGAGTATTGATGCTATTAAACTTAGATATATCCTTTTTTCTTTAAAAGGCACAACTAAGAGATGGTTATATATTGTCGCCTTATTCAATTTCTACATGGACTAAATTTTACTCTATTTTTCTGGAAAAATATTATCCAACACATCAAACGATTAAAAAGAAGAAGGAAATATTAATGTGTAGCTAACAACAGGGAGAATCATTCTAGAAATATTTTGAAAGATTTAAAGATTTACTAACTCAATGTCCACATCATGCAATGAGTAAAGCATAGTTAATATGTATAATTTATGAAGGTATAGATGTTTCAACAAAATCTTTATTAGAATCTACTTGTCAAAATGGATTTTTAAAACTGTGTAGTGAAGAAGCATGGGCATATTTAGAAAACTTTGCAAAAAGAACTGCACAGTGGGAAAATTCAACTAAAGCTATTATAGATAAAAGAATATTGCCAAGGGGAATGCATGAAATAGATTCAATCACTATGCTTGAAGTTAAATTAACAAAGAAAATAGAAGAGTTATCATTAAATCAAAAGTTAGTAGAGAAGAATGCAAACGTTAATGATTTAGATATTATTTATGCTAGAAACCAGAAAGATAACTTTGGAAATTCTTATAACCCTAATTGGAGAAATCACCTGAATTTATCTTGGAGAAACAACAATTTTCAGGGAGGAGAAAATATAAATGACAAAAATATAAGTTATGAAGCTTTAATTGAACAAGGTTTTAGAATAGAAAAATTAGAAAAGATAATCCAACAATTAAACAATCGTCTTGATCTTGTATTTGGAAATGCTGCAATTCAAAATCAAAATATAAATAGAAATATACCCCCTAGATAGAAAGAATCAATGGAAGTTAGACCAACTAGAGGATTGCCAATGCAAGCAATACCTAATCCTATCAAGAAAACTGTTAATGAAATTGATACCTACTCTAGGAGGATAGCTGAATGAAATAGTATAACTGAAGTAACTATGTATAATATAGTAAATATAAAAAAAAAAGAAAAAAATGTAAGTTTAATTATAGTTAGTAGTATCGTAGAGTTATTACTTAATGAACTCAATCCGTTGAGTTATGACCTAACTCCATGAGGGTGTGAAGTAGTTATGTTAATTTTGTCTCTGTTAATTATTGTTTATGTTATACAGAATCACAATAGATGGAATTGATGAAATTACCACTAGATGCACTAAGGGAAGTACTGAGTAACTTATCAACTAAAGATCTATCTAGATTGTGTTGTGTATCAAAGGAAATCAAAGACTACGTTAGAGAAAAATATTTTCATAGACTACAAGCTGCAAAAATGACTAAGATTAGAGATGGATTTTTATGGAAGTCATTTAATCGTAGTTCAATCTACTATGAATATCTGAATATGGAAGAAATTGTTGAAATTCCACCCAATACATTAGAATAGACCATATTATGGGGATGGATGAAGGATTAATTATATACAGAACCAAACCAAGGTTTGCAATTCTGTTACCCAACATTTTGATTAGAAATCCTATCACAAGAGAAGAATGGAATATAGGAAGGCCTAATAGATATGAAGTACCAACTTAAAATTGTGGGTTAGTTTTAATATTTTCTAATAAAAATTCAACCATTCCTAAAAAATTATATTATTGGAGACCAATTGGAAATTGGGATGAAAATTTATGCTTAAGTGTGTATAATTTTCTAAATAGATCTTGGACTAAAAATACTATGATATATCTAGGACAGAAATCATTAATTAACAGCATGCATGTCATACTTGATGGATATATATATATCTAGTTATAGATATATCAGTTGCATTTAGATCTGATTTATACATAGTAAGCATAGACAGTTATGATGATTTTATAGAAATATTACCTATACCTAGTGATATATCTAAATCACCATCTTCAGAATATGATCAAATTCAATTGGGAATGTGGTATAATGAATATGATGATCCTACTATATGTCTGATAAGATGGTGGGATGAATTGAAGAAATTTCAAATATGGATTATGAAAGACCTAAATGAATGGAAGTGGGAAGAAAAATATATTGAAATAGATGTAGAAATAGAAACAGCTACACTATATTGGAATAGAAGAGTATCCCTTTCTACATTTCATTTCATTAATGGTAATTCACTTATATTTAGTATTGACAACATACTACAAGTTTACAATCTAAAAAGGAAAGCAAATTACATTAAAACAGAATTAATAGCAAGAAGAATTATGCCTAAAAAGTTTGCATGGACTGACACATTTATTCCATTTGTTACTACTTTTCAATCATGTTTTTAAACTATGATTCTATGCTTTTAATGTTGTGTATTCTACATTTTTTTTAGAAAAGAAAAAATTTTAGTTTTAGTTTTATTCTTAAAAAAAAAACAAAATATCAATCTAATTTGTTGGTGTTTGTTCTGGGAAACCAACTGGCTTGCTTGTGAGCCACCAAAGGCATAGGAGCTTGGGTTCCACACAAGACACTAATTAAACAAATTAAGTTGTTATTTTGTTATATATTTTGCTTCTATTTGTGAATGAAAGGTTTTAGAATCAAAAATCGAAAGATATTGAAGGAGATACAAAAGGACAAGGTATGTAATTGATTACTTATCCTGAATTTACATTTCAACTAAGTTCATTGAGTTAGATGCTAAGTCAACGAAACAATATTCATGCCTGCTATAATTACTGTATTTATTGTAAAATTTTTTACATTAAAGACAATGCAAAATGTAGGTATGGGGGGAGGTAATTAAAGTAACAACCATGTAATTTTGTTAATTAGAGGAATTAGAATAGTACTGCAAAAGTTCTGTCTATGAAAATTGTTTAATTTTTTTTTTTGAACAAGAATTTGCTGTATGTAAGGAAATTTTTTGTATTTAGAATTAAAACACGAAAATCCAAAATTTTACATTTATAAACCGCAAGCGCACGGTACCTATTGTATTAAGCATATGCAAGAGCGGGTCGATCCATAAGAAGCTTGTCTTAAACGAATTCAAGGAAATAAATGCTTAGCAAAATATTCACATCACTAAAATCATGATAAAAAATTTAATTACATATTAATAGGTAATAATTACATAAATATGATAAAGAGTTCAAGTATCGTCATAAATCCAATAAGCTCCTAAGGTTAAACCTTTGGAAACTCAAGAAAATTAATGAGTTTCATCTCTGAAATTAAGCCCTACTTTTAACTCTCCTTACATCCAACCTGGATATTGAAAAATTCAAAGAAAATATTGGTTGGAAAGATCCTCGAGTTATCTTCGAAATGACAGTAATTTCATAGACTAAATCGTTATAAAAGTCTAGAAGTGTTGGATTTACTGACAGGGCGCAGAACCATTATGTAAACTTTCCAAAAACGCACCTTTGGTGCAAATATCATAACTCGGTCCAAACTCCATGAAATCCGGTGAAATCAGTAGGCTTTGAACAAAGACTCATACTACTAATATGGAAAATTGACAGAACAGCTTTTCATAAAGTTTGTAGTGTAGTCAACACTCAGGTGTCGAGCATTGCAACTGGAAGCCGAATAGGAATTCAAAACTGCTGCGACCTCTGATAGAAAAAATCAAAAACCAATGAAATACATTCTAAAAAAATACAAAATTTACATGACTGTAATCTACACGAAATTTCTTACAAAATAGAATCAAGAAACACTAAAAACTCTACCAAAAGCATCTTTTATGAAAGGAGTAATGTAGGGCAGGATTTTGTTTGGCTAGAATCCAGAACTACAAAAATCCGCTCCCTTCCTAACTTGTTCTCCGAAATCACAGAAAATATCTCTACTTATAATAACAATTTCTCCCAACATAAGAATTGAAAAATCATGTAAAAATATTAACTGGAAATGGTTTCAAGTTATCTAAAAGTACACAGTGATTTTACAGTCTAAATCGTCTTCAATTGAAAATAACATTAAGCCCTAGTAAGGTGCGCAAAACAATCTTGAAATAATGCAAAACATGCACTCACAGTAAAAACTCGAGAACTTTATCAATTCTTCAGGAAAATCTATGAAATCACCGCTGAACGAAAGTAGACTTATAATCTAATAAAATAAAAAAATACTGCACAAAGGGAGAAATCGCATCAGACATTTCCGCAAAACTACTGATCGAAAATGTGATTTCGAACTGAGAATACACTCTTCATATAAAATGGAAAAATCAAACCAAAAATGCTCAAAAATTTAAACAAAGTATACAGAAAGAATCATCTTTTATTTCTTTACAAAAAAGGATTAAGAATCGATGAAAAACATTGAGAAAAACTCGATTTACAAAGAAAACAACATAAGGAAAGTTCTGTCTTTACAGTAAACGAACACCTTGACTACATGTATTCACATATCTACACGAAAATCATTCATTTTCAGAGGCAAGTTTCATTAAACGAACTAAGATTTTTACAACATAAAAATGAAGATTATACTACTAAAAATAAACCTAAACATGCAAAAACATATGCAATACACAAACAACATCAAACACAATGATAAGACACAACATATGCAAACATAATGTTAGTTTTTGGTCAACCCACTCCAAGTTATACCTTTAAATCTCCAACACCTTGAAGTAAGCTCCTGAAGTTGGCCTCCCTCACATCCTCAAGACTCCAACATGGCCTGTCACACCACGTTTTCCTCTTGAAATACTTAGGGGCTTCAAGATTTCACCAAAGGATGAAGGCAACAAGCTTCCTTCTCATGGATGTCCACCAACCATGCCCTAGTTGGCTCCTTCCTTGCTTTCTCCACGCATATCACCTCCAAACCAGATGAAGAGGCCTCTCCACAAGAGGTTCTTACTGTCCTCCACACAAGAAAGTTGTACACCGAAGAAGAAGGGGAGTTGCACCCAACAAAATCACCTTCTATGCATCCACATCCTTCCTTGGAGCTTCCACGAACACGCCTCCCTTGGGTCCAACTTGCTTTCTCCACGCACCATCGAAATCAGCAACACTGGAGAGGAAGTGACTTGCTTCCAAGGAGCTTTGGCCACTAGTAATCCAAGGAGAAGAAGGAGCCACGTTTTTGCTTGGAGAGGAGAAGACAAAACCTAGTTTTAGGTTGTCCTTCCCTTTAAATAGACTTGGTAGTTGATCTCTTCCTTGGTAGATCCAACGGTTGAGATTCATCTATCTTATTTCCTTTAGATAACCTTTAAAACTTAAGCAAACAAATTAAAATATAACAAGAAGAAAACATCTAAGACATCTAAGTAAATAATCACTATTCATTCCCATGATCATTAAGTCAATAATCAACAAAAGGACTAAGTTGTGCAAATTTAAGTCATTAAATCCAATAATCATGCATACTCATGTAAATGCCTATGTGATAATATTTCAATTATAATCGTGCATTATTTAACATTTAATTCATAAGAAGCACAAATAATATCACATAAAAATGCACAATTTTACTCCTTACACTATAACTATTCGATAATTGAAACTATAAAATTTTTAAGAACTGTAACTGCTTGAATGTTATATTTACAATTTTATATAAGATGCTACAAATTTTATTATTCATACAAATCTAGATATAGTATCTTATGCTTTTGCTGAATTTTATGAGTTTAATAGTTTCATGATTTTAAAAAGAAAATGCTTAACTAAAACTCAATAAATTATCTGAAATCCTAAAAGAGCTGAAGTGTTGATTTTTGCATTAAATGAGATGCATATGATCAATGATACATGTAATTTGATTGATTAAACTTGTAGAATGATCTATGTGTAAATCTTATTAAACTACAAAAAAAGTATGAGCTTATTGATATGGATTCATATTTTCAGTAAATAATAGAAGCATGACCATATGAGATTTGTGTTTTATTGCATCTATATTAATGAAATACATACATATATTGTGTTGAAAAAAAATAAATAAATAAAAGAGAAAAACTTTGAGAGTTTATTGACTTGTTTGATCATGAGACTTTTGTACTTGAGTAGATAGGTATGTAAGGATTGTTGACCTAAAAAGGACTCTTTAAATCTAGCAACCTAAGATCCTAATCAGATATAGGATTGTTGACTAAAAGCTCGATACATGGGTACACTAGAAAGCTCTTGTATGATTCAAGCTTGTCAAATTAACTTTTAAAGTACAAATATGCATATATTGTTCTGAAAAGATATAAGTGTTTTGTGAAGTACATATATCTTTTGAATCGAGTATATTTTCTGTTATTTAAAATTGCTGAAGTATGAATCTAGAATAGACTTTTGAAGTTGTTTATTTGAGATACAATTCTTTATTCTACTTGTCTTAATCATATTGAATTGGATTGTGTTTTGATTCGTATGTAGTTGAAATTTATTTTGGAAATCATATTGGAAAATTTAGGATGATAGATGTTGGAAAAAAAAAAAAAAATGATAATATAATTAACACCTATGTGATGCTAATGTATTTTGTATGTAATTTACATATATTCTAAATATATTTGTAGGTTGAAGAGGAAAAAGCGAAGTTAAAACAGATTACTGAAAAATTCAGAATATCTATATAGTAATCTAAATTATGTATTCTGAAGAAGAACTAAGTGAATAATTAATTCTAGTACTTTAGAAAGACCAAGAAAAATTGTCATCCTATATTTCCAATATTCAAAATGTATTCCATCAAATAAAGGAGGACGATTAAGATTTTGGCCTTTATACAAAGAAAAATTACCATTTCTAGTAGCCATCTTACCTTAGATTTTTCAACCTATTTGATTTTAAACAGTCTAAAATGATAAAACAATTTGAGCCTTATATCAAGAAAGTTAAACGTATGCTCAGATATTAATTTCTATTTAAAAAATAAGGAAGGTAGAATAAGCAATGATATTAAATAAGTTGGTATCGATTTTATATCAAAGATTATTAGCAAAGCTTTGATACCACTTGTAGGATCGTATGGCTACACAAGAGGGGGGTGAATTGTGTTTTTCAATATTCTCGAATATAATTGAAACTTTAAAACTCAAAAACAAGTCGAGACATTATTTTCATAAAATCATTTTTATTCAAGGTTTCAATTATAATATACAATTCAATTCTCCTCAGAAATTGTAGATGCAATTATATCTCGATACCACGTATCATCTAAACAATTTCATAACTACAAACAGAGAAAACTAATTTGTGGAATTTAAAAAATTTCTCCCTGTTTGAGATCTTTCTTCTTCTTCTTCTCTTTCTTCTTCAGCAGTTCTTCAGTGATGAATATCTTGTCTTTTTATACTTCACCGAATTTGCTTTCTTCTGATACTCTAAATCTTTAGTGACGTAAATGTTACCTTTTTATGCTTCACTGAATTTGCTTTCACCTAATACTTCAAATCTTCAGTGACATATATCTTACCTTTTTATGCTTCACTGAATTTTCTTTCACCTGATAGATTTTCCCCGAAGAGGTGTTTTTGATCCCTGAAAAGATTTTTCATTTGATGTGCAGGGGTCAATCGATTCTTTGTTGAACTGAATTTGAGCTTTCTTCTATATCAGTAATTGATCTGCAATGTATACTGTATCTCTGTATGTATATGAGCAAAAAGCTATCTAAATCTGTTGTCTGTATCTTGTATATATACCTGATATGTACAACGATCATATTTTCTTCCAACGGATGTATTCTACTATACTTGATTAGCCTCAAGTCCCAATACGATAAGTGACCGTTCAAAAAATCGTTTCAAGATAACTTACCGATTTTCCTGTTCTTTCGGATAGCTATGCAACTCTCCGAAGGGTAACTGTAACTCACTGAAAGATCACTTAACCTTTACTACCAGGTAGGATTCCAGAATATTTAAATGTGAGCTGTCATCCAATTGGATACTTATAACTCTAACTCACCGAACAGTTAAATACTTGTCAGATAGTTTGACTCTGTCAACTTTCTGATTGCTTTAATTTAGCATGTGCATAAAGGCTGACTTAAGTTTCGGATGGTTATCCCTGTAACTCACCGAAACGCTTTAGGATTTCGGATAGTTATCTTTCTAACTCTTCGAAAACTTATTTGCACTTCTTTCTGGAATTCTACACGTGGGAAATTCAATGACTTAAGTTTCTGATGGTTAAACTGTAACTCACCGAAACTCTTTTGAAATTTCGGATAGTTATCTTTCTAACTCTCCGAAAACCCATTTGAGCATCTGTCTGGAATTCTGCATGTGGGAAATTCAATGACTTAAGTTTCAGGTAGTTAAACTGTAACTCACCAAAACTCTCTTGAAATTTCAGATAGTTATCTTTCTAGCTCTCCGATTTTCCCTTTTAAGCTTTCAACTGCCAGCTTCTCCATTTTGCACGTGCGTAATAAAATGACTTAAGTTCTGGAAAGTTATGCTTGTAACTTACCGAAAAACTCGAATAGTTATCTAACTCTCCGAAAAGAAAACTCAGATAGTTATCTAACTCTCCGATAAGTCCTTTAAGCTTCCGTTCTGTATTTCTGCACATGGTTTATTGAATGACTTAACTTTCGGATAGTTATACCTGTAACTCTCCGAAAAGTCCTTTAAGCTTCCGGATAGTTAACTCCTTAACTATCCGATCATCCAATCAACTTAACTGTCTGATATAATAACTCTCTGAAGGCTTTGTAAAATTCGGATAGTTATCCTTCTAACTGTTTGATAGTCTTGCTGCTGTTTTATTCTTCGAATGCTTGAACCTGTAACTGTCCGATTTTACTGTAACTTTAAAGCAGTATTATCTGGAAACTTCTCCATCTATTCATTTGCATGGAATTTGTTCTGTCTGCCTTCTGATCTAAAGCTACACTGGCTTAACTGTGAAATACAATATATTTCCTCACATAGGTTTTGCATTATCAAAATACTAGGGTCCTAACAATCTCCCCCTTTTTGATAATGACAAAAACCTTTACAATAAATTACATGTATTTCACTCCCTAGATTGTTGCTATACATTCAATCACATAGAAACTAAGTAAAGCAAAGAATTACAATAAATACAATGAAGTTAATTTCTTGCCTTGTCTGTGTGCTGGGAAAGCTCCCCCTACCTTCTGTGTAATTTTCTATATTCTTCTCCCCCTTTTTGTCATTAGATAAAAGGAGTTCCACAATTTTCTTTTGCTGAATCTTCTTCTCCCCTTTTTGTCATTAAGTTTGTATCTAATGATATACCAATTTTCTAATTTCTGTAATCCTGTCAGATATCAGTTGTTGACATTCTATCATCTGAGAAGTCAGTAATTGCTCTCCTGATTTGTGATATTTCTTCCTTTGTTTTCGTGTAATTATTGCATCATCTGTAAAAACTGAAAATAGTGAAATGCCAATAGTTAATGTAGCAATTTATAAATATGCAGTTAATATTTGTAATTTCTACCACATGCTCTCCCCCTATCTGTATGGAGGTTCTCTGATTTATAATAGCAAGCTATAGGCTCTCCCCCTATATGCATGCCCTCTTTATACACTTTTATTTTGTACTAAAGTAACATTCTGAATTCTCTTCATATAGTAGGTTCTCCCCCTACTTATATGTTTTTCCTTGAAGACAAATTTGTTGCACCTTTTCTGCAAAAAGAATGTCATATATGATACCAATTGAACTAAATACCAATTGTTAATCAAAAATATCATAAAAGATTTTCAATCAATTTGCTTCTGACTCCAAGTCATTTATCTTCTCTTGGATCTTTGTTTCAAGTGGTTCTTCTATTTGCAGAAGATAATTTGAAGACTGTAATCTGTCTACTGCAGATTTTGGTTGTCCTTTGATGAATCTGATTTCCCTGCATTTGTAGTCATTTAACTTGGCTCGTGCAAGCCTTGTTTCCTTTAAAGAACATGATTCAATCATTGATGCTACTTTTGATGCCAATTGTTAATTTCAGAATATCATAACTAATTCTTAACTGGTTATCAACTGTTTGGCTTAAAAAAAAATTTCTCTTCACAAGATTCTGCTTATTCTGATAACACTTGTTTCTAACTGTCGCACATATTTCTCTCCTTGAGCATCAAGATTTTAGGCACAATTTTCACTCAGTCTAAGTGAGCACTTTCTACCAATTTATGGTGCCTCTTGTAATACCAAAATTTTACTGTCATAACTGGTTTGGAGCTATAGATCAACTACTCCCCCTAAACCATATAATCTTGCAAATCAAACAGAAATAGATTTTGGTACCCATACTTTCTTGGGTCCATAAGTGTTAGTCCTGACAATATTTAGTTTATTGCCTTTTGGCAGCCACATTGAACCAAATCTTCTTTTGATGGCAAACACTATTGTACCATCTCTATAAGATCGGATAACACCACCACAGTAGGGTATTTCATGTGGAGTAGCATACCCTAGGCCAAGTTTATTAGAACTGTATCTTTGAGAACCAATGATTTGATCTAATCCTTTCTGTCCATTGGTAAATTTATGCATAGTATTTTTCAGATTAGTGATTTCAGATTTCAATTTTTCATTTTCATTTGTTAGTTCATTATTATAGCATTTCCTATCTTCAACATGTAGATTTTCAAGTTCAGTATGTGCTTCTTTTAAACATGCAGTTAAATGCTTAATTTCCTTTTTATACTTTTTGCATTTAACATATAAACTATCAACAGTAGACAAAAGAATATTTACATCTAGATTATCATTGTCTACATTAGAATCACTTTGAGATGAAGTGGAACATACCTATTGTGCTGTATAGCACACGTTTACTGGTACCTCTTCATCTGAACTAGATGAGCTACTAGAAGAACTACTATCATCCCAAGCAGCCTTCAATGCCTTTTTCTTTTTGTAGCTCCTCTTCTTCTTGTTCATTTCTTTTTCTTCTTCTTGTTGCAGTGGACAATCAGGTTATATATGTCCCTGCTTCTTGCATCTAAAGCATATTGGTGCATTGCTTTTTGATGTGCTAGCATGATTCTTTTTCTTCATCCATTTTCTGAATTTTCTAGCCAATAGCACAACTTCATCATCATCCGAGCTTTGAAGTTCCTGTGTTGATGGAAAGGCTAGTTCTTTCTTTGTTTTAGTTTTCTTTTTACCATTACCTTCCTCAACTTTCCATTCCTTCATTTGAACTTCATGGGCCAGCAGGTTGCCCATTAGATCCTCTACTGAGTATTTGTTGAGGTCTTTGGAATCTTGTATCGATGTGGACTTTTGCTTCCATTCCACAGTTAAGCTTCTGAGGATTTTCTGTACCTGTTCACAAATAGAAAATTCCTTTCCCAAACCTCTTAAGCCATTAATAATCTCAGTGAATCTTGAAAACATATTAGTGATAGTTTCATCATCAAGCATTTTAAATAATTCAAGCTTTCTGAGTAAAATGCTTATTTTAGTGTCTTTCACTTGGTTGGTTCCTTCAAAGGTTATTTGAAGAGTGTTCCAAGTCTCGTGAGCAGATTTACAAGTTGAAACTTTATTATATTGTTTAGTAGATAAGACACAGTAAATAACATTCGGCCCTCGAGCATCCATTTGGATGATTCTCTCATCCTCCTCAGTCCAGTCATCCTCATGACTAGGTGGAATAGGTGTTCCTAGAACAACCATTTCCATAAACTCACATCAGAGCTTCTGAGGAAACATTCCATCCTATTTTTCCAGTAATTATAATTAATACCATTAAACAGGAGAGGACGATGGATGTTCTGACCCTCTCTGTGAAAATATGCCATGATCTCAGATGGTTAAATCTATAAAAAGAGATCAACCTGCTCTGATACCAATTGTTAGGAACGAATGGCTTCACCAGAGGGGGGGTGAATGAAGAACAGTGTGAATAAAAGCCTATTTTTCACTTTACTAACTAATTTGATTAAACAGTTTGCACAAGTAATAAACAGATAACAATATCATGCATAGTGGAAATAAAGGTAAGAAACACAAGAGAATTTTAGGTGGTTCACCAACTAGGCTAGTCCACCCCCAAGGGTCACTTGGGCTTCACTAAGTGTCTCAACACTTATACACTTGCTTTCAGGTCGAAGCAAGAACCAACCACACAGAAGTTTTCAGGTATAAACTCTAGAAAACCAACACTCAGAAGTTTTCAGGTATAAACACCAGAAAACCAACCTCTTGAGTTTTCAGGTCGAAACTCAAACCAACAACTGAATGTAGCTTTTAGGTTGAAGCCACGAACCAAATGATCCTTCTTGGATCAGACTTTCGGCACATGGAGAGCTTTAAGATTCTTCTTGTAAATCCAACTTTCAATCGATTCTTTGTTGAACTGAATTTGAGCTTTCTTCTATATTAGTAATTGATTTGCAATGTATACTGTATCTCTATATATATATGAGCAAAAAGCTATCTAAATCTGTTGTTTGTATCTTGTATATATACTTGATATGTACTTCTTTCTAGAATTCTACACGTGGGAAATTCAGTGACTTAAGTTTCGGATGGTTAAACTGTAACTCACCGAAACTCTTTTGAAATTTCGGATAGTTATCTTTCTAACTCTCTGAAAACCCATTTGGGCATCTGTCTGGAATTCTGCACGTGGGAAATTCAATGACTTAAGTTTTGGATAGTTAAACTGTAACTCACCAAAACTCTCTTGAAATTTCGGATAGTTATCTTTCTAACTCTCCGATTTTCCCTTTTAAGCTTTCAAATGCCGGCTTCTCCATTTTGCACGTGCGTAATAAAATGGCTTAAGTTCTAGAAAGTTATGCCTGTAACTTACCGAAAAACTCGAATAGTTATCTAACTCTCTAAAAAGAAAACTCGGATAGTTATCTAACTCTCCGACAAGTCCTTTAAGCTTCCGTTCTGTATTTCTGCACGTGGTTTATTGAATGACTTAACTTTTGGATAGTTATACCTGTAACTCTCCAAAAAGTCCTTTAAGCTTCCGGATAGTTAACTCCTTAACTATCCGATCATCTAATCAACTTAATTGTCTGATATAATAACTCTTCGAAGGCTTTGTAAAATTCAGATAGTTATCCTTCTAACTATCCGATAGTCTTGCTGCTGTTTTATTCTTTGGATGCTTGAACCTGTAACTATCTGATTTTACTGTAACTTTAAAGCAGTATTATCTGGAAACTTCTCCATCTGTTCATTTACATGGAATTTGTTCTATTTACCTTCTGATCTAAAGCTGCACTAACTTAACTATGAAATACAATATGTTTCCTCACATATGTTTTGCATTATCAAAATACTAGGGTCCTAGCACAGATAACTCAACGAACCATCTCCGTTGTGTTACAGATAACTCAACGAACTAGTAATAAACAAATGTTTTTATAATAAGAATTTTACCATGTGCGAAAATAACAACTTAAGTTTATAACGCTAACCTAACACATTGCCTTAGTGTTCAATATAGCAACTCAACGTGTTTAGTTATGTTAACTTAACGAGTTAAACATGTGCACCTCACGTGATACAATATAACATTCGTAATTTATAATTTCACCATGTGTACAACACTAACTTAACGAGTTCGTCTCTTCTTTTACTCACTAACTCAACGAGTTCTCACGTGACCTATTTTAACCTTTAAGCCTTTAACTTAATGAGTTCTCACGTGACCTCTATACGAACAAAACTCTAACTTAACGAGTTGTCTAAATGTACACTGTACATGATACAGAAAATATGACTTTAAAACATATTATGTTTTTCAATAAAAACACACGTTAACTTAACATTTAGTTAAATGAGAAATTAATGCAACGAAATAACTAGTTATTAACTTAGTATAATTTCAAATTTAATACAAACAAGTATTTATATTAGTAAGCTTTTTCCGTATTAATTGATGATTTTAATTTCTTTTCACAAGCAATAGTAATTGAGCAAATATGATTATTTTCATTCAGCACACATCATCAAAACAAAATACTCAATAATATTCCTCTTCCCATTTCCATTCATTTAAGTCTTTCATAATCCATATTTAAAATTTCATCAATTCATCCTACCATCTTATCAGACATAAAGTAGGATCATCATATTCATTATACCACATTTCTAATTGAATTTTATCATGTTCTACAAATGGTGGTCAAGCTATAGCACTCAGTATAGGCAATATTTCTATAAAGTCATCATCATAACTATCTATGCTTACTATGTATAAATCAGATCTAAATGCAACTGATATATCTGTGACTAGATATATATATCCATCAAGTATGACATGTATATTGTTAATTAATGTTTTCTATCCTAGATATATCATAGTATTTTCAGTCCAAGATCTATTCAAAAAATTATACACACTTAAACATAAATCTTCATCCCAATTTCCAGTTGGTCTCTAATAATACAACTTTTCCAAAATGGTTGAATTTTTATCAGAAAAGATTAATGCTGACCCACAATTTTCAATTGGTACTTCAAATCTATCAGACCTTCCTATATTTCATTCTTCTTTAGTGATATGATTTCTAATCAAAATATTAGGTAACAGAATTGCATACCTTGGTTTGGTTCTATAAATAATTAATCCTTCATCTATCCCCATAATATGATTTATTCCTTCTAATGTATTGGGTGGAATTTCAGTAGTTTCTTCCATATTCAGGTATTCATAGCTGATTGAACTACGATTAAACAACTTCCATAAAAATCCATCTCTAATCTTAGTCAATTTTGTAGCTTGTAGTCCATGAAAATATTTTTCTCTAACATAGTCTTTAATTTCTTTTGATACACAACATAATCTGCATAGATCTTTAGTTGATAGGTTACTTAGTACTTCCCTTAGTGCATCTAATGGTAATTTCATCAATTCCATCTGTTGTGATTCTATAAAAACAAAATTTAGCAGAGATAAAATTAACATAGTTACTTACCCTCATGGAGTTAGGTCATAACTCAACAGACTAAGTTCATTGAGTTAAGTAATAACTCTACAATACTACTAACTACAATTAAACTTATATTTTTTCTTTTCTTTTTATATTTTTCTACTTACTATATTATACATAATTATTTCAGTTATACTACATTCAGTTTCCCTCTCATAAGAGGTATCAATTTCATTAATAGTTTTGTTGATAGGGTTAGACACTACTTGCATTGACAATCCTCCAATAGGTCGAACTTCTATTGATTCCTTCTATTTAGGGGGTATATTTCTATTCATATTTTGATTTTGAATGGCAACATTTCCAAATACAAGATCTAGACGATTGTTTAATTATTGAATTATCTTTTCTAACTTCTCTATTCTAGATCATTGTTCAATTAATGCTTCATAACTTATATTCTTATCATTTATATTTTCTCCTCCCTAGAAATTGCTATTTCTCCAAGATAAATTTGGGTGATTTCTCCAATTAGGGTTATAAGAATTTCCAAAGTTATCTTTCTGATTTCTAGCGTAAATAATATCTAAGTCATTAATGTTTGCATTCTTTTCTACTAGTTTTTGATTTAATGATAACTCTTCTATTTTCTTTGTTAATTCAATTAATTTAACTTCAAGCATAGTGCTTGAATCTATTTCCCCTTGGCAATATTCTTTTATTTGTAATAGCTTCAACTGAATTTTCCCACTGTGTAGTTCTTTTTGCAAAGTTTTCTAAATATGACCATGCTTCTTCACCACACAATTTTAAAAATCCATTCTGACAAGTAGATTCTAATAAATATTTTGTTGAAACATCTATGCCTTCATAAATTATACCTATTAATTGTGCTTTATTCATTGCATGATATGAACATTGAGTCAGTAAATCTTTAAATCTTTCAAAATATTTCTAGAATGATTCTCCCTATTTTTGGGTACACATTAATATTTCCTTTTTCTTTTTAATCATTTGATGTGTTGGATAATATTTTTCCAGAAAAACAGAGCAAAATTCAGTCTATGTAGAAATTGAATCGGGCAACAAAGTATATAATTATCTCTTAGATGTATCTTTTAATGCAAAAGAGATATATCTAAGTTTAATAGTATCAATACTCATGTTCGACATTTTCATCATTTGACAAACTTCGTTAAATTCTCTAAGGAAATAATAGGCATCTTCTCTTTCTAGTCCATGAAAGTGTGGCAATTGACTAATATAATTAGATTTCAGTTCAAACCTATCTCCCTCAAAATTTGACAATCGAATACATGAAGGTTCATCAACTAATTTAGGATACAGAATTTCCCCTAATGGTTTTTCTACTAGAGTAGTCATATCTTCGTTCTCCTTTAAAGAAAGGTTGGCTACACCCTTAAGGATTTCGTTAAAATCCAATTTAGAAAATATTTCAATACACCTCTATGTTGAATAATCCTGTATAGGTGTTCTTACTAATCATTTAGTTCTAGGAGAATGAATCCATGTGCTCATAAACTCTTAACATAAAGTAAAATAGCAGAAGATTAATTACATACCAGACCAATGCTTTGTTTCCAGTAAATAGTTGTTGACGGATGAAGTTGAATTAGCTACTTCTCCTTCCAGTTTCCCCCAACGAATTCTCTTTCCTTCCTTAAGTGCTGGTAACTCGTAAATAACATTCTATTCTATATTTATAATGCACGTCTATAAGGCAAATAAATCTCGTTAGAAGAACGTGTCTTGTAATGTGCAGTATGGTTCCTATTTTTATAGATACATGTTCCACTTTTAATTTCAAATTTCAATAACTGCTAAACCTAAGAAGTTTCATTCGTGGCTAAAAGAATAACCATTCAGCTTAATCCACAAACTAACCTTGTTGAGTTACAGTTAACTCCATAGACTAGCTTTGGTTACTATTTCTAATTCAACGAACTAATCTCGTCAAGTTACAGCTAACTCAATAGATTAGCTTCGTCGCCTATTTGCTAACTCCATAGACTACCCTCGTTGAGTTACAATTAACTCAATAGAGTGACCTTATATTTTATTATTGACCTCATGGAGTTAAGGTTAACTCAACGGACTTACTTCATTAAGTTAACACATAGCAAATTTTTCTAAAACTTACACTTCGTATTAACTTCTATATTTTTATTCCTGCATTTTGTCAACTTAAATAAAGTTAAATATATGTCATTAATGCAGTGTTCTAATTTAAACTCATTCAAATCTGAGCATTATATGCATATTTAACTTATAGTTCATTTCCTATTATGCAGAATTTACATTTTACTTTTTAGCTTATAGATATATTCAAGCATTAACCAATTACAATGCATTTAACCATGTCATTCATAAAATTGTAAACTTTGTAAATAGTCTTGCACATCTTTAAACAATTATATAATATTCAATACAGTTCTTAATTAAATCATTCATTTGCAAACACGAATTCAAAATTATCTAAAATTCAAACATTCATTTATATAAATAGTTACATTTACATACAATTAGATTTTATTTTTTTCAATACAAGTAGATGAACATTACATTTAGTCCATTTTCTTAAGTTCATCTACTTCCTTCTAGAGCTTTTCTAGTTGTTGCTCTAATTGATTTATCCACTCAACAACCCCTGTAATGCCTCCAAAAGGTCCAACAATCTCAATAGTAGCATAATTTCTATATTCTTTCACTGAAATAGCTTTAGATCTTATCCTTTTAGATGTCCATTTCGTGAAATCGATGTTGTCCACCATTAGTAGTGGAATCAAATCTCCATAATATAATTTCTTCTTTACTACTTTGAGTTTGGAGATGAAAACTGTAGGATCATATGGCTACACAAGAGGGGGGTGAATTGTGTTTTTCAATATTTTCAAATATAATTGAAACTTTAAAACTCAAAAACAAGTCAAGACATTGTTTTTATAAAATCATTTTTATTCAAGGTTTCAATTACAATATACAATTCAATTCTCCTCAGAAATTGTAGATGCAATTATATATCGATACCATATTTCATCTATACAATTTCATAACTACAAACAAAGAAAACTAATTTACGGAATTTAAAACATTTCTCCCTATTTGGGATCTTTCTTCTTCTTCTTCTTCTTTCTTTTTCAGCAATTCTTCAATGACGAATATCTTGTCTTTTTATGCTTCATCGAATTTTCTTTCTTTTGATACTTCAAATCTTTAGTGATGTAAATCTTACCTTTTTATGCTTCACTGAATTTTCTTCCACCTGAGAGATTTTCCTCGAAGAGGTGTTTTTGATCCCTGAAAAGATTTTTCTTTTGGTGTGCAAGCATAGTTTGATCATTGAAAGATTTTTCGTTTTATGTGCAAAGATGATTTGATCAACGAGAACTCTATGCCTTTTATACTGTATCTTCATTTCATGCATATCCTCCACGTTTAATCACTACTAGTTTTCCACTTCTCCACATCTTTTCTTTTTCCTTCATTGAAACACACGTTCTGACCCACATTTATATTTCAAATTTTCTTTAATAATCAGACTTAGATCTCTGAAAAATTTCCTACAAAATAAACTTTCTCATCCAAAAATTTTCATTAGTGTAATAAGAAGTCGTTACTTTAATGTTAACTAAATGAGTAACACAAGTAGATATTAACTTAACGTTTCTAACTTAACGAGTTCCTCATGTGCCATTTCACGTGACAAGTACTATAGCTAACTTAACGAACTAAGTCTGTGGTGTTACACTAACTCAACGAACCATCTCTGTTGTGTTACGATAACTCAACGAACTAGTAATATACAAATGTTTTTATATTAAGAATTTTACCACGTGCAAAAATAACAACTTAAGTTTATAACGCTAACCTAACGCGTTGCCTTAGTGTTCAATATAGCAAATCAACGTGTTTAGTTATGCTAACTTAACAAGTTAAACATATGCACCTCACGTGATACAATATAACATTCGTAACTTATAATTTCACCATGTGTATAACACTAACTTAACGAGTTCCTCTCTTCTTTTACTCACTAACTTAACGAGTTCTCACGTGACCTATTTTAACCTTTAAGCCTCTAACTTAACGAGTTCTCACGTGACCTCTATACAAATAACACTCTAACTTAACGAGTTGTCTAAACATGCACTGTTCATGATACAGAAGATATAACTTTAAAACATATCATGCTTTTCAATAAAAACACACGTTAACTTAACATTTAGTTAAATGAGAAATTAATGCAATGAAACGACTATTTATTAACTTAGTATAATTTCAGATCCAATACAGACAAGTATTTATATTAGTAAACTTTTTCTGTATTAATTGATGATTTTAATTTCTTTTCACAAGCAATAGTAATTGAGCAAATATGATTATTTTCATTCAGCACACATCGTCAAAACAAAATACTCAACAAAAACTTTGTACCAATTAATTTGAATTCTGTTCACAATTGCATATGTGGCCTACTTGACAAATTGACTAAGTTCTATATCATGGCCTTGTCGTTGGTAGACATTTTTAATCAAGGTGTTAGCTACCATGTGTGCTTTACCATTTAAGTACTTCAATCTGTTTAGTAGTGGCACCCTAGGATTGATAGCTAAACAGTCTTTAATTTTCTGTTCTGTCCACTCGACTATAGTTGTGTTCTCCAGAATTTTCATTCCTTCATTTTTCAATACAAAAATATTATGGAGAAGCTCTAGTGTTATCTGTACATCAACTTGCTCCACATTAGAAATTAAACTTTCTTCTTTCTCTCTCAAGTTGGCATAAAAGCAGGGCACTAGATTCTCATATATCACATGCCCTCTCTATTGAGAAATAAATTGTAGTAGACCTTAAAACTCAAATAATTCTTTAATTTCCTACATACCATCCCAGTTTATTGGTCTACTGTATATAATATCATACCCCTTTATCTCTTGATATTTATTATAAGCTTCCTGACTCCAAAAGTAAACTTCATTTAAAATTATTGCTTCAGCCAGATCAGGAATCTGCATTTATTGCTCTAGAGGGGTTTGTTCCAGAATTTCTTCTTTCATTTGCTGAACTTGAATGTATTGGAGATGATCTGGAGATTCCTACATTTCAGCTCCTCTTTTAATCTGTGGTGGAGAGCTAGCAGAACTCTCCACTCTATCTTGAATTCTTTCAATTAATTGCTGAAGAGTTTCTCCCTCTTTAGTGGAATCTATGGAGTCATTTCTTTTTTGTTCAATATTGTTGAGTATTTTGTTTTGATGATGTGTGCTAAATGAAAATAATCATATTTTCTCAATTACTATTGCTTGTGAAAAGAAATTAAAATCATCAATTAATATAGAAAAAACTTATTGATATAAATACTTGTCTATATTAGATCTGAAATTATACTAAGTTAATAACTAGTCGTTTCATTGCATGAATTTCTCATTTAACTAAACGTTAAGTTAACGTGTGTTTTTATTGAAAAGCATGATATGTTTTAAAGTTATATTTTCTATATCATGAATAGTGCACGTTTAGACAACTCGTTAAGTTAGAGTTTTGTTCATATAGAGATCACGTGAGAACTTGTTAAGTTAAAGGCATAAAGGTTAAAATATGTCACATGAGAACTCATTAAGTTAATGAGTAAAAGAAGAGACGAACTCATTAAGTTAGTATTGTACATGTGGTAAAATTATAAGTTACGAATGTTATATTGTATTACGTGAGGTGCACATGTTTAACTCGTTAAGTTAACATAACTAAACGCATTGAGTTGCTATATTGAACACTAAGGTAACGGGTTAGGTTAGCATTATAAACTTAAGTCATTATTTTTGCACATGGTAAAATTCTTATTATAAAAATATTTGTTTATTATTGGTTCGTTGAGTTATCGTAACACAACGGAGATAGTTCATTGAATTAGCGTATAACACCACGGAGATAGTTTGTTGAGTTAGCTACAATACTTGTCACGTGAGTTGGCATATGAGAAACTTATTAAGTTAGAAACGTTAAGTTATATATATACTTGTGTTACTCGTTTAGTTAACATTAAAGTAACGACTTCTTATTACACTGATGAAAGATTTTAGACGAGAAAGTTTATTTTGTAAGAAATTTTTCAGAGATCCAAGATGGATGATTAAAGAAAATTCGAAATGGAAATGTGGGTTAGAACGTGTGTATTTCGATGAAGGAAAAAGAAAAGACGTGAAGAAGTGGAAGACTAATAGTGATTAAACGTGGACGATATGCATGAAATGAAGATACAGCATAAAAGGCACAGAATTCTCGTTAATTAATTATTCCTGCACACCAAAAGAAAAATCTTTTTAGGGATCAAAAACACCTCTTTGGGGAAAAGCTCTCAGGTGGAAGAAAATTCAATGAAGCATAAAAAGGTAAGATATATGTTACTGAAGATTTGAAGTATCAAAAAGAAGAAAATTCAATGAAGCATAAAAAGGTAAGATATATGTCACTGAAGATTTGAAGTAATAGATGGAAGAAAATTCAATGAAACAGAAAAGGTTATATTTACGTCACTAAAGATTTAAAGTAATAGAAGAAAGCAAATTCGGTGAAGCAGAGAAAGACAAGATATTTGTCACTAAAGAATTATTGAAGAAGAAAAAGGAGAAGAAGAAGAAGAAGAAAGATCTCAAACAGGGAGAAATGTTTTAAATTCCGTAAATTAATTTTCTCTATTTGTAGTTATGAAATTGTATAGATGAAATATGGTATCGATATATAATTGCATCTACAATTTTTGAGGAGAATTGAATTGTATATTGTAATTGAAACCTTGAATAAAAATGATTTTTTGAAAGTAGTGTCTCGACTTGTTTTCGAGTTTTAAAGTTTCAATTATATTTGAAAATATTGAAAAACACAATTCACCCCCCTCTTGTGTAGCCATACGATCCTACAAGTGGTATCAGAGCTTTGTTAATAATCTTTGATATAAAATCGATACCAACTTATTTAATATCATTGCTTATTCTGCCTTCCTTTTTTTTAAACAAAAATTAATATCTAAGTATACATTTAACTTTCTTGATATAAGGCTCAAATTGTTTTATCATTTTAGACTGTTTAAAATCAAATAGGTTGAAAAATTTAAGGTAAGATGGCTACTGGAAATGGTAATATTTCTTTGTATGAAGGCCAAAATCTTAATCGTTCTCCTTTATTTGATGGAATACATTTTGAATATTGGAAATATAGGATGATAGTTTTTCTTCAAAGTATAGATCATAAGTTGTGGTTCATGATTTCTAAACCATATACTCTGTTATCTACCTCTTATAATACTTGGACAATTACTAAAAAGGAAAATGAAACTCTGAATGCTAAGGGCTTAAATATTTTATTTTGTGCATTGAGTTATGAACAATTTAGTAAAGTGTCGACATATAAATCTGCTTATGAGGTGTGGCATGCATTAGAAGTTTCACTTGAAGGTACTTCTTAGGTTAAAGAGACTAAGATAAACATGTTAATTCATAAATATGAACTCTTTAAGATGCATGAAGATGAAAGTATTTCTGAGATGTTTTCCAGACTTATTGATATCATAAACTTTTTAAAATACTTGGGAAAGAATTTTTGAACAAAAGGATTTGGTGAGGAAAATCCTCAGATCCCTAAGTTCTAAATGGTCTCAAAAAGTAACATCAATTGAGGAATCACAAGCTTTAAATATTTATACCATGAATGAACTTATAGGAAACTTAACTGCTTATGAAGTTAAATTAAATGAATCACTAAATCAAAACAAACTAAAAATGAAGAAAGAAATAGCATTCGAAATTAATTCAGATTCTGATATATCTATTGATTCTAACGAGGATTTGATCTTGCTGACTAGGAAATTAAAGAAAGCATGAAAAGCTAGGAAACAGCAAAGGAACAAAAATGATAAACTCTCAACGTCAAAATCACTAAATGACAAGAATTCTTCATTCAGAAAGTATGTATGTTACAACTGTAAGAAACTTGGACATCTTTCTCCAGATTGTCCTATAAGGAAAAATGAAAAGTATAGTAGGACAAATTAGAAGAAGACGGCTCAGAAAACTCAGAAAAAGTTTTACAAGAAAAAGGCTTTGAAAGTCACTTGGTATGACACATCTAAAGAGTTTGAATTTGAGGAATCATCATCAAAATCTTCACATTCAGAAGGAGAACCAAAGCTAGAAGACGTTGCTCATCTATGCTTCATGGTAAATGAGTCTGAGGTAATATCTGATCTTGAAAGTTATTCAAATTTTAACTTTGATGAATTATTATGTATTTATCATGCATTATTACAAAAACTTAAAGTTTGTAAACTAGAAATAATAATATCAGAAACTCTTTATCCATTGTGGAAGAAGAAAATTGTTTCCTGTCTACTACTTTAGAAAAGTTTAAATGTGATAATGAAAATCATGCTAGAGATTTGTATAAATTTAGATTTAATGAATGTGTCTTGTATGAACAAATATAGAATATAAATGCTGAAAAATTAAAGATAGAATCTAAAAATGAAGTGTTCAGAAAAAATATAACTGATCTCGAATTAAAGATTGATAAATTAAAAATGAGAGAGCTAGATTTAAATTCTACCATTGAGAAATGGAATTTAAGTCAAACTAAGTTAGACAAACTAACTAGTACCCCTGCGGTGTCATATAAATTTGGCCTAGGATTTGATTATCTTGAATATCCTGAATCTCAAGCCAATAAAGGATTTATTAGTTGTAGTTCAAGTAAATCTAAGACTAAAATTCCTTTTATCATGAAACAAGGTAATAAATACATGAAAGTAGGTAATTCAAGGGATGAATCATGCAGTAATAATATAAATCAATGTGATTTGTCTAAATGTACTTCTAACATGACTATTAATGTTTCTAAAATTCTTGTTTCTTGTTCTGGAAATTTAATTTCTAATGTTTCTAAAATTTCAGACAATTGTAGTAAATTGAAAATTCAGAAATCCGAGCATGTAATTCAAAACACTAGTGTTAGACCAATTACTCATTCTTCATGTGATGAATCTAAAAATTCTTGTGTAGAAAAAGATTTTGTATATACTGAAAATTCAAATACAAGTACAAAATCTTGGTATGAACTTACTGAAATGTATGAGCATGACAAAAATAAATTAACATCTAATAAAAATCAATTTGGTCTTGGTTATACTACATCTGAAAACAAAAAGAATGATTATAAGAGCAATAATGCTATAAGTATAATATTAATGATAAGTCAATAGTACTTACAACTAATAAGAATGTAAATGATAATGTTAAACTATTTAATAAGAAATATGCGTTTAATGAACTTGATCCTCAACAACATTGGGTACCAAGAAAAGGTTTTTCTTAATTTGTTTTGCAAGAGGAAACAACATCAAAATGGATCTTGGACAATGGAGCATCAAGTCAAATGATCGGATAGAAAAGTCTACTACAAAATTTTACAAATACCATGAAATGAAGTGTAACATTTGGAAACAAAAGCAAGGATAAAATCATAGGTATGGGTAATATTCAAATAACTCCAACTTATGTTATTTCGAATGTACTATATGTAGAAAATCTAGGATTTAATTTGCTAGGTGTTATAAAACAAACTGAAAATGGATATTATGTAGTATTTGAAGATAATGTATACAAAATTATTGATAAAAATACAAATGAAATTAAGTTTATTGATAAAAGAAAAGGTTCTGTATGTATTTTATCTTTACCTTCTAGTGTATTTGATTTAAATTCATGTTTGCTAGCTGAAACTAGTGATGCATATCTGTGGCATAGAAGGATTGGGCATATAAATATGAAACTATTACATAAACTATCTAGAAAACATTTAGTGAGAGGTTTACCAAAGATTAAATACTCAAAGGACTTTATGTGTGATGCATGTGAGTTAGGTAAACTTCACAAAAACTCTTTTAAATCCAAAACTGATATTTCAAGCAAGAGAGTCTTAGAATTTATACATATAGATCTATTTGAACCAATAAGAATCATGAGTCTTGGTGGTAAATGATATGTATTTGTTTTAGTAGATGACTTCTTTAGATACACTTGGGTATATTTTCTATCATCTAAGATAGATGTTTTTGAAAAATTTAAAATGTTTTGCAATTTTGTTCAAAACGAACAAAGTGTCTCTGTTCAAAAAATTAGGAGTGATCATGGTACAGAATTTGATAATGATCAAATAGATAATTATTGTAATGAGCATGGCATTGATCACAGATCTTCTTTTCCAAGAGCACCATCTCAAAATGGTGTTGTTGAGAGAAAGAATAGATCACTTTAAGAAATGGCCAAAACTATGTTAAATGAACATAAATTACCATAAAATCTTCGAGCTGAAGTAGTGAATACAACTTATTATGTTATTAATAGAAGTCACTTAAGACCTCGTGTTAATAAAAATCATTTTGAAATTATGTTTAAAAGGGTTCCAAAAATTTCCTATATGAAATCATTTGGCTGCAAGTGTTTTATTCTTAATATTAAGGATAACAGGGATAAATTTCAAGCCAAAGCGGATGAAGGAATTTTTGTAGGTTACTCTACTAGAAGTAAAGCCTATAGAGTATATAACAAAACTTCTAGGACTATTGAAGAAACTCTCCATGTAAGCTTCAATGAAAATTCTTTTAAAGAATCTTAATCTAAAGCTGATAATGATGATTTGATCAATTTCCCAAAAGAGTTAGAGATCAATAGAGAGATTGAAGATTTACTTGAGAAAATAAAAAATATGAACTTAGATGATCAAACTAATGATGAAAGTGATGAACCTTCAGATGTTGATGAGAATATTGTGGAAATTAGAGAAATTGGCGTTATTCTTCATCACATCCCATTACTCAAGTCATTGGTAGTATTAATGAGGAAGTTAAAACTAGAGCTTCAGTAAATTTAAATAGTTTGTGTATGTTTGTTTCTATGGTGGAACCAAGGAATATAGAAGAAGCATTATTTAATGAAAATTGGATAGTGGCAATGCAAGAAGAAATGAATCAATTCATCAGAAATGATGTTTGGGAATTAGTCTCTCCACCAGAAAATCAATCCATAATAGGTACAAAGTAGATATTTAGAAACAACACTAACGAAACTGGTAAAGTTATAAGAAACAAAGTTAGATTAGTTGCACAAGGATATACACAGGAAGGACTAGATTATGATGAAACATTTGCTCCTATGGTTAGGTTAGAAAGTATTAGAATATTATTGGCCTATGCTTCTTATATGGATTTTAAATTATATCAAATGGATGTAAAGAGTGCATTTCTAAATGGTTTAATTAATGAAGAAGTCTATGTAAAACAACCACCTGGATTTGAAGATATTGAAAATCTTGACTTTGTGAATAAATTAAAGAAAGCCTTATATGGTTTGAAGCAAGCACCTAGATCATGGTATGAAAGATTATCTACTTTTTTAATAGAACAAGGTTATATAATGGGAAAAGTGGATCATACTCTATTTATCAAGAGAGATGGTAAAGATCAGATTGTTGTTCAAATATATGTAGATGATATAATCTTTAGAGCAACTTCTGATAAACTAATAAAAATATTTTCTGAAGAGATGACTAGTTAGTTTGAAATGAGTATGATAGGAGAACTTTCATATTTTCTAGGACTTCAAATTAAGCAAATGGATAAAGGTATATTTTTAAATCAGGAAAAATATGTAGATGAAATGCTTAAGAAATTTAATTTTAATGATACAAGGATTCGAGGAACTCCTATGAGTACTTCTCTAAAGTTAGATATTGATGACATAGGAAAATCAATAGATCAAAGAAAATACAGAAGTATGAATGGTTCTTTACTTTATTTGATTGCTAGTAGACCTGATATTATGTTTGTTGTGTGTGTTTGTGCTAGATTTCAATCTAATCCTAAAGAATCACACTTAATTGCAATTAAAAGAAAATTTAGATATATACAAGGAACTAAAAATTTCAGACTATATTATTCTAAGGATAGTTCAATAGATCTTATAAGATATACTGATGCTGATTATGCAAGATCTAAATCTGATAGAAAGAGTACTAGTGGCACATGTCAATTATTGAGAAATAATTTGGTGTCATGGTTTAGTAAAAAGCAAAACGGTGTAGTACTTTCTACTATAGAAGCTAAATATGTTGCTGTTGCACTATGTTACACTTAGATTCTATGGATAAGGCAAACTTTAGAAGATTTTGAATTATCTTATGATACAACTAAGATTTATTGTGATAGTAGTTCTACAATAAATCTTTCCAAAAATCCTGTAGTACATTCTAGAGCAAAGCATATAGAGGTTAGACATCATTTTCTAAGAGATAATGTAATTAAAGGAAAAATTAAATTAGAATTTATGTCTAGTAAAAATCAATTAGCTGATATATTTACAAAACCTTTAAACGAAAATACATTCTGCAACATAAGATTAAATTTGGGTATTTGTAGGTTATGTGATGTGTAAAATGCTTAAACTCCACAAAAAGATAAATATTATTGATGATGTTGTTCACCTCATAGATATTATATACTTATCATAAATATCTAAGTAATATCTAAACTGCTGCTTAAGATACTATGTATTTATTGTAAAATCATAGTAGTATCTTATTGATTTTAAGTAAGTTATCAATTTTAATGGTTTTCACGATTTTAAGTGGAAGTGTAAATGAAAAACATTAAATACTTCTAAAATTTTGAAATTTTGATTAAGTGTTTTTCTTTGAATCGAGGAAAGTGCATATGATCATGTATGAATTTGACTTAATTGATTGAACTTGTAGCTTGTTGAACTTCTTCTGTTTCTTCTTCCTCCTAACTACCAATCTGCATTGTCATTGTTCTTTTTGATTTTGTGGCAAATTGGGATGAAGTTGCGAGCAAATCAGCTTCTGCCCTAACTTTAGTTTCTTCTATTTGTACAGGCTGTAGACTAATTTCTGCCTATTTTCCTTCTTCTCTTTGCCTTTGCTACTACTGCTGCTCCTCCTTCTCAGATTTAGATAGCAGGTTTACAAAAATGGGCTCTACAAGCCCTTCTGATATTTTTAGCTCAAGTTTAATCTCTATAGGAGATTCAGGCACTATCTCTTTTCCTTTCCTTCTTCTAAATAGTTGTGTCTGGTCTTACTCTTCCTCCTTTGAGATTAAATCTACAAAAATAGGCTCGATAGGCCCTCGAGCCACAAGTACTAGCTCTTCCTATTCTACTCTTTCTATAATCACTAATCTCGAAGGACTAGCTTCAATTTCTCTTGCAGTAATTGATCTAGCTGCTTCCTGATGCTGCTCTACTTTAATTTTATATTGGGCCTTCAACTTTTTTTCAGCCTACTTCCTCTTTATGGCATCATACTAGATATGTGCTTCGGCCATAGCCATTTTTTCATCATCTCCTTAGTCTTTTGCCATTTTGACCAGCTAGCAAACTCCTTATCTTCTTCTTCAGTTCTCGGCTAAGCAAATGCTACTTGTTGTAATGGTTCTATTGGTGGAACTAAAGGTCCTAGCTGTTGTTCCTCAGTTACTGGTTTTTTAGCAATCGGCTCTACAGCTATAGGTTCTTCAGCAACTTTCCTCTGTTGCTCCTAGATTGCCCACCTAGCATGTCCACCAATATGTCGTATGAACCATAATCTGGATTTGCATCGGATCAGTTCTAGGGCAACTTCATTGTTTGGCCTAATTTTCCTTTCTCTACTTACTACAACTTTTGTTGCTACCTTAATCCTCGTCTCCACATCTAAGATATCTTAATACCTAAATCTACTAAAACTTTCCTCCAGTAAAAGATGTCAGATTCTACCTTTTGTAGCTCTTTTTCCCGAGTTGTGTTCCTGATCTTTTGTCTTGTATGCCATTCTTCTGATTCTTTGAGAAATCTCGTGGTGTCAACTTCTTCCTAGAACTCTGGCATCATCTTATCTTCGTGGTGTGATAGAATGGAACGGAATCGCTCTGATCTCTATTGTTATAAGTCTTAAATGATTCTGTAGATAATGCCCCCAAACCCTAAGTTTTAGTATAAATAAACCCTAAGTTTTAAACAGGTAATAGGGTCATTTTCCCGTGCAAACTCTTGCTCTCTCACTCACTTCTCCGTGGAGTTACGATTAACTCCACGGACCAAGTTTGTGGACTTAACTATAGTACTCCGTTGAGTTATAGTTAACTCAATAGAGTAAGCTTGTTAACTTATCCTAGACTCAACAAACTTCTCCTAAAGTTATAACTAATAAAAATACTTATAATAATAATTTACTTCGGTCAAGACCGAAGAATTTTCGGTCTAACTGACTCTTACATTTCAACATTTTAAAATTTCAGTCAAACTATTATATTCCTCAGTTAAATTGAAATTAAATACCATTTTTTTTATACTAGTTAAACTAATACTATGCTTCGGTAAAACCAACATTTTACTTAATATAATATATAAATTTTTTTTTTTATGTTTTGGTTAGACCAATGGATCTTATCAGTTGAACCGCAACAAAAAATTTTCTTTTTAATATATGTTTCGGTAAAATTGATAATTTCTTTCGGTTGAACTGTGACTATGTTCAATTAAGTTTTGCTTTTTTTTTTCACAATACTAACTTAGATGATTTGTTACTAAGTAAAGCTCAAGTAGTCTTCTACTTTTACTTCTTCTATAATTCTAAAAGAACTTTTTGGAATCTTCAAAATAGGTCTAAGTCTTTGTCCATTTAATTTAAATATATTCTGATTTTTAGGATTTTCAATTTCAATAACTTCATAGGGGTAAATATTTCGAATTATGTAAGGTCCTACCCATCTTGGTCTCAATTTTCCTAGATGGTTATGGAGTCTAGTCATGTAAAGATATACTTCTTGTCCTATTTCAAAAGTTTTTGGAATAATTTTCTTGTCATGCCAAAACTTCATTTTCTCTTTTTCTTTTATAATCTTTGAATAAGCTTCATTCCTAAATTCTTCTAATTCATTCACTTGCATTTTTCTATTTTCAGCAGCTTGATTCAAATTAGTGTTTAGAGTTTTTAATGCCCAGGCTTTATGTTCAATTTCAGCTAGTAAATGGCAACTTTTTTCATATACTAGTCTAAAAGGTGACATACCTAAGCTTGTCTTATAAGCAGTTCTATAAGCCCAAAGTGAATCTATTAATCTATTAGCCCAATCTATTCTAATAGGATTTACTACTTTTTCTAAGATTAACTTAATTTATTTGTTTGCACTTTCTACTTGTCTACTTGTTTGCAAATGATATGATGCAATTTTATGATTTACTCGATATTTCTTCATTAAGACTTCAAAACTTCTATTACAGAAATGAGTTCCCCTATCACTAATAACAACTTTAGGTATTCCAAATCTGGCAAATATATTAGTTCTTATAAAATGTATTACCACTTTGTTGTCATTAGTTTTTGTAGGAATAGCTTCTATCCATTTAGATACATAATCCACCCCTAACAATATATAATTAAATTGATTAGACATAGGAAATGGACCTATAAAATCTATTCCCCACACATCAAAGATTTCAACCTTAACAATAGGATTCAGAGACATCATATTTCTCTTTGATATTCTTCCTATTTGTTGACATCTTAAACAACTTAAGCAATATTTATAAGCATCTTTGAATAGTGTTGGCCAATAAAATCCACATTGTAGAATTTTAGTAGTAGTTTTCCCTGAACCAAAATGCCCTCCACATGCTTGGTCATGGTAGAAAGACAATATGCTTTGATATTTAGTTTTTAGGATACACCTCCTTAAAACCAGATCAAGACATTTCTTAAATAAGTATGGGTCTTCCTAGTAGTAATATTTTACTCTTGAAAAGAATAATTTTTTATCCTGTCTATTCCAATCCTTAGGTGTTAAACCATTAACTAAGTAATTAACTATGTTTGCATACCAAGACATTGTGTTCATGGTCATTAACTATTCATTAGGAAAATTTTCCTTAATTTCAATATTTGATTTTTCTATTTGTAATTTTGCTAAATGATCTACTACTACATTCTCACAACCTTTTTTATCTTTAATTTCTAGATCAAATTCTTGTAATAATAATATCCACTAGATCAATCTAGGTTTAGTCTCTTTCTTTGCTATTAGGTGTTTTAAAGCAGAATTATCCATGTATACTATCACTTTAGCTCTAATCAAATATGATCTAAACTTTTCTAAGGCAAACACAACATCTAATAGTTCTTTTTCAGTATTAGTATAATTAATTTGAGCATCATTCAAAGTTTTGCTTGCATAATGAATCACTCTAAGAGATTTTTCTATCTTCTGTCCTAACAGTACTCCTACAGCAAAATTAGATGCATCACACATTAATTCAAATGGATGACTCCAATCAGGTGCTTGTATTATCGGAGTAGAAATTAAGCTAGTTTTAAACTTGAAAAATGCTTTTTTGCAATTTTTATCAAAGTTGAATGGGACATCTTTTAATAAATTAGTTAAAGGTCTAGCTATTTTGCTAAAATCTTTAATAAATCTTCTATAAAATCCTACATGTCCTAGAAATGATCTAATTTCTTTTATTGATTTAGGTTCTGGTAGATTAGAAATTACTTCTATTTTAGCTTTATCTACTTCCAACCCTTTCTTTGAAACAACATGTCCCAAGACTATTCCTTGTTTCATCATGAAGTGATATTTTTTCCAATTTAGAACTAGACTTTTTTTCACACAGTGTTTTAATACTTGGTCTAAATTTTTTAAACACACTTCATATGAAGTTCCATATATAGTAAAATCATCCATAAATATTTCTAAAAAATCTTCAATCATTCCAATGAATATGCCACATACACCTTTGAAAGGTAGCTAGTGCATTGCATAATCCAAATGGCATTCTCTTAAAAGTATAAGTTCCATTAGGACATGTAAAAGTTGTCTTCTCTTGATCCTCTAATGCTATTGGAACTTGGTTATATCTTGAATAACCGTTTAGGAAACAAAAATATTCTTGCCCTACTAATTTTTCCAGAATTTGGTCTATAAAAGGTAAGGGAAAATGCTCTTTTCTAGTAACAGCATTCAGCTTCCTATAGTTTATACATACTCTCCAGCCTGATTGAATTCTAGTAGGTATCAAGTCCTAACTTTCATTCCTAATAACTATTAATCTTGATTTCTTAGGTACTACATGGATTGGACTAACCCATGAGCTATTAGAAATCGGATAAATTATGTCATTATCTAACCATTTTGCTATTTCCTTCTCAACTACTTATTTAAGGTTTGGATTTAATCTCCTCTCAGGAATTCTAATAGGTTTGGCAGTTTCTTCTAAATATATATAATGACAGCATAAAGTTGCACATAACCCTTTTATATTAGCCATAGTCCATCCAATTACTTCTTTATACATTTTTACTACATCTTTTAATTTAGAAATTTGATCCTCTTTTAAATCTGAAGCAATAATGATTGGACATGTTCGTTTCTCTTCCAGAAATATATAGGTTAATTCAGGAGGTAAAGGGTTCAATTCTAAATGTTGACCATTAAAAGATAGAGCTCCTAATTGAACATTTTCATCTTCTATATAAATCTCTTCTTGATCTCCTTCTACATTTATGCTTTCACTTACTTCTAAAGTTTCAAAATTTAGTTGCCTATTTAATTCTTCTTGAATCACATCATCTAGCATATCTCCTTCATCCTCTAAAAAGTCTATAGTATGTAAGGACATTTCTAACTCCTCAAACTTTTCTGGTTTGAAAATGTTTAATTGAGTATCCTCATTACCATATGCTAACTTCATCACTCTAGTTTCACAATTTATAACAGCCCTTGATGTTGCTAAGAATGGTCTTCCCAAAATTAAAGATGTATCATTATTTTTATGCTTAATTTGTTAGGAATCCAAAATCACAATATCAATAGGATATATGAAGTTTTTGAATTTAATTAAGACATCCTCTATTTTTCCTCTAGGGTATCTTATACTTCTAGCAGCTAATTGAATAACAGTCCTAGTAGGGATTAAGTCTTCTAATCCTAAGGATGCAAATATATCACTAGACATCACATTTATACATGCACTTAAGTCTATTAAGGTTCTTTCTAGGATGGTATTTCCTATGGTGCATGATATAACAGGGATTCCCTATTCCTTTTTAGGAATTTGTGGCAAAAATAGAGAACTACTCTACTCAGCTAAAAAGACTTTCCTTAAAACTTTTCGCTCTCTATTCTTAGTACACTAATCCTTAAGAAACTTAGCACAAGGTGGCATTTTCAACAATAAGTCTAATAAAGGAATGTTAACTTGTACTTTTTCAAAAATTTCTCTAATTTTTTCTTGTTTCTTAGGAAATGTTTGTTGTAATCTTTCAGGATAGGGTCCTAATGATTGTGATTTACAAGATTCTTTGTCTTTCATTTCATTCGTTTGATCATTTTTAGTCTCATTTTCAGATTCAGTTTTGTCGTCATTGATTTCTAAATTTTCAGATATTACATTTTCATTATCATTTTGAATTTTGTTCTTATCCACCTTCATATTACTTTCTTTTTGAATTCTTGGTGGTATATCAGTTCCAGATCTTAATGTTATACATACATCTTCTAGATTTTCATTACTTTCATGTTGTTCTTGTATTTCATTTTCGTGATTATGATCTTCAACTATTTTTAGTTTTAACTTACATTCTTTAAATTCTATTGCATTGGTACTTTCTTTTGTCTGTATATCTTGCAAATTATGCAAATCTATAACATTAAAGTTTTCATTTGTGTTTTCTTGTTGCATAACTTGTAATTTCATTGTAAATTTGTCCAATGCTTTTAGTTTTCTTTCCAAGTCATTTAATCTCATTGCATTCAATTTTTGATCAATTTTCATTATGGTTTTTTCAGTTTCGTATATGATATCAATTTTAGGTTCTATATATTCTTCCCTATAATTTAATTAGTTAACTTCTTGTTGCTGACACATGTATTATTCTAGTTTGTCCATGTTTTGCTCTAAGCTATGATCCAGTCTATCATACATATCCCAAACTTCCTTATCTCTCAACATATTACACATTCTAAGCTAACCATCAGTTGGGTAAACTATAGCATTCTCATACTTAGCTCTATTATATTGAATATAATTCATTTGTTGTTCATGTGATCTAACCATTTGCAATTGTCTCAATTTCAAATAATTAGAGATGTCGTGACCTTCCAAATTGCAGAATTCACATATGCTAACTACAGGTTTTATAAATCTTTGAGCATAAGCATATGCCATATTCTCAATTATAAAATAAAACACACAACACTCCTGCTATTAAAACAAAATAGCACTCACAGTTGCTTAGCTTCTCAATCCCCGACAATGGTGCCAGAAAACTAGTTTGGTTTGTTAAGTTAATTCTTAAACTTGTTTAATTTGTTTTTATGCTTATATCAATAATTACTTTTAGAAGTAAATAAAAAACCTTTCATAAAAATTAGATATTAATTCCAATTTGTATTTTAACTACAAGTGCATAGTGTATATTGTATTTGTGTGCAAGTACAGGTCGATCACACAGAGATTGAGTAAGAATTGAGTAGTTTTTTGATTTTTATATTGGAATTTATATATGTTCAGTTAAGCACTCCATTGAGTTACAGTGAACACAACGGACCTAGTTCGTGGAGTTATGGTTAACTCAACAGACGAACCTCATGGACTTAAGTTAACTCCACATGCCTATTTTTCTAGTTAAATACTATTATTTACAAAGGAATTAGGCCAACCATTGGGCGATTCCATAGAATGTAAATAACATCAATTAAGCTATTTAATGTTAGTTAATATTAGATTTATCATTAAGTAACACTAACATTCAGATATTTCAAACAGTAACCATTAAAATCTTTAAGTATTTGGAATGAATCAATTTTAGTAAACAATAAAACTATTTTCTATTTTCTGAATCAAACAAACGTAAAACATTCACAATACTAGCAATGATAACATTAATCACAATACAAAACAAACAATACAACACTTTAACACTAAATGTAAACACAGATAATTTGTTGTTTTTGTTTTGATATGTTCCTAAAGATGAACGAAAAGTGAAATGTAAAAATCTCTATCGATAGTAAAAACTTTTGTCACTACATGCGACGCAATTACACAACTGAAAACTTAATCACTTACAATCTTGCCTCCTCTCCCTATAGAATCACAAATCAAGAATTGTATGACGACCTCCTCTTCAATATACTGGCATTAACCTAAAACCAAGGCTAGAAGCTTTACGATCTCCTAAGATATGAGTCAGTGCTTGGTGAAAATGGCTTCCCTTCCTATGACACGATCGCTCCTCACAATGGTTGTCAATCATCGTGTTTGGCTCGGAATTGACCCAACATCAGAAAGTATCCTCATAGACCTTCGATGGTTGGTGATGTTAGTGATTTTGGTGGTGGTGTGGAGCTTCAGGGAACTACTGACGCTTCCTGTAGTTAGTGCGGTTCTCCACCTCTACACACACACTTTCTTCATCTTTTTTTCTCTTCTTTTATATTTCTTTCTGTTGTGCGAAAAGATCAAACAAACGTGGAGCATCTAGGGGTAGCGTGGAGAAGAGATCTACGTGGAAGAGAGGATTGCGAGTGGAGAATTCGAAGAACAACAAATTTACGTGGTTCCCCAACACAGGCACATCCACAGGTGATCAATCTATCGTGATTCCTTACTGTATGGTTGCTGGTACAAAGAAGGGGGAGAAGAAAATCAAGGGATGGTTTGGCATGGCATCCCTTGGACGTGGATAACCCCTTACATATATAGGGGCAACGGTTGGTGATACACAAAAGACAAGTTTTCCCCTGTACAAATTATCAAAGAAATACAACCACATACAAAGACACATACATATACTTGATTGAAGACACACGCATCACAAATCTCCACCTTGTCTTTCATCAATCTTCACCACGAACAGGTGATGGATCACCAAGACCCAACTTGGGTCAGCAACAGCAATAGACGTTGAGTAAGTCCAGGCAATACTTGAACTTGCTTTCAACAACGCCCTTTGTAAACATATCAGCCGGATTGTCCTTTGTGTTGACCTTCATAACCTTTATCCTGTCTTCATTCCTGAGGAAGTGATACTTAACATTAATATGTTTAGTTCTATCATGAAAGACATTATCTTTGGAGAGACAAATAGTGCTAAGACTATCACAGAAGATATCAGCTTTATCAATGCGCCAACCAAAGTCTCCAAGTAAGCCTTTCAACCAAATCCCTTCCTTTGCAGCTTCTATCATAGCCACATATTCAGCCTCAGTTGTGGAAAGAGATACCGTAGGCTGAAAAGTTGATTTCCAACTCACAATATAACCTGCAAATGTAAAGACATAACCAAATAATGATCTCCTTTTGTCAACATTACCTGCATAGTCTAAGTATGTATAACCAGCTATAGTACAACCTTAATCTGCTACATACATCAAGCCAACACCTAGAGTTCCTTTCAAATATCTGAATATTCTTTTAACTGCTTTCCAATGTTCCCTGCCTAGATAGGACATGAACCTACTAACAACACTCAAAGGATATGCCAGATCAAGCCTAGTGCATACCATAGCATACATAAGACTTCCAACTGCCTATGCATAAGGAACTCGCTGCATATCAAGCTTTTTAGAATTAGTTTGTGGACACATCGTAGATGACAATTTGACATTTCTGTCATAAGGCATGCTAATGGCTTTGCATGAAGTCATACCAAATCTGCTAAGGATCTTCTCAATATACTTCTGTTGATTCAAAAACAGCTTACCAGAATTTCTTTCACGCCTAATCTCCATTCCAAGAATTCTGCCAGCTGGACCAAGATCCTTCATATCAAATTCTAATTTTAATGTGTCCTTTAGCTCCTATATCACTTCGATATTCTTCGCAACTATAAGAATATCATCAACATATAATAACAAATAAACATGTGTACTCTTATCAAGAGTTTTAACATATACACATGAATCATAGTTGCTGCGTCTAAAACCAACTTTAATTATAAAGGCATTAAACCTTTTGTACCATTGGCGTGGTGACTGTTTAAGTCCATACAAGGACTTATTTAATTTGCACACTCAATCAGATTTACCTTTCACCACAAACCTTGTTGGTTATTCCATCCAAATATTTTCTTCCAACTCACCATGCAAGAAGGCAGTCTTTACATCTAGTTGTTCCAATTCTAAATTCTATGCTGCAGTAATGGATAACAAAATTCTAATAGATGTATGTTTAGAATGAAAAAGTGCATATTATTAACGGTTAAATGATGGTTAATTGCATAATATTTAGCTTATCATATGAGAATTAAGCCATTATGTTATAATTGCATTGTTATATGCTTTAATTGAAGAATCTACTTAATTTTGGGGAATTAATGTTAATTTAGTACATTTATAAACTATCGGTAAATTGCAGGCTGTGAAATTCTTAAGTATCCGAAAATGCATCTGAGCATCGGATAGTTATACCTGTAACTCTCCGAAATGTTATTTTATGTTTAAACTACTACTGACACGTGTTGAGAGCTGGTAGATTTACTTACGTTATAACTCGTTAAGTTAGTATAACTACACGCGTTGAGTTACATGAAAATACACTAAGGCAACGCGTTAGGTTAGCGTTATAAACTTAAGTTGTTATTTTTGCACGTGTTTTATAGTTAAATCAACGAAGGAAGTCTGTTAAGTTATCTATAACTCCACGGACTATATATTTTCTAATATACCACTGTAGCGGTTGCAGGAACAAACAGTTGGAAGGAAAAACCATGTTCGCACGTATCACGCAAGAATTAAATCACATAGGGAGAAAGAAATCATCGTTGTTGATCTGAAGGAAGGAAATCCAACCGATCATTCAAGCAGAAGCAGTTACCCCTGAAGAAATATAAAAGAAAAGAAGAAAAAAAGAAAGAGTGTGATCGATGGACGGCCAGTGTATACAGAGGAGGAGCACCGAGCTTTCTATAGACAGTATCGGCGATTCTCCGAAGTATCACACCAACCATCGTTATCACCACCATAATCACCAATCATCGGAGGTCTGTGAGGATACTTGCCTGATGTCGGGTCGATTCCGAGCCAAACACAGTGCCTGACAACCACTGTGAGGAGTGATCACGTCGCGGGAAGGGAAGTCATTTTCACCAAGCGCCGACTCATATTTCAGGAGATCGTAAAGCTTTTAGCCTTGGCTTCGGGTTGATGCCTATATGTTGAAGAGGAGATCATCTTGCAATTCTGGACTCTAGATTCTATAGGGAGAGGAGACAGAATTGTAAGTGGTTCAATTTTCAGTGGTGTAATCGCGTTGCAAGTAGTGTCGGAAGTATTTACTGTCAAGTGAAATTACTTTACATTTCACCTTTCGCCCATTTCCATGTTCACATCAAAACAAAAATACCAAAAACAATTTGTCTTTGTTTGTATGTTGTATTTGAGTGTTGTATTGTTTGTGTTGTATCGTGATTAATGTTATCTATATCAGTTTTATGATTGTTGTATGTTAGTTTTAATTTTACAGTTTACTTAAATTGGTTCGTTCAAAACAACTTAAAGATTTTAATGGTTACTATTTGAATCATCTGAATGTTAGTATTGCATAATGATAAATCCAATGTTAACTAGCATTAAAAAGCTTAATTGATGTTATTTACAATCTGTGGAATCGCCCAATGGTTGGCCGAATTCCTTTGTAAATAGCAGTATTATAAAGAAGAGATAGGCTCGTGGAGTTAACCTAAGTCCACGAGGATAGTCCGTTGAGTTAGCCATAACTCAACGAACTTAGTCCGTTGAGTTAACTGTAACTCAACGGAGTGCTTATTGAATATAAATTTGAATTGTTCACAATCAAACATTTCTTAAATTCATCAGCAATTCCCTGTGGGATCGACCTGTACTGATACAATAGACACTATGCACTTGCAGTTAAAGTACAAATTGGAATGAATATCTAAATTGTATTAAAGGTTGTTTGTTTACTTCTAAAAGAAAGAATAGGCATAAAGATAAATTAACTAAGAAAAAAATAGAAGTAACAAATCCAAGTTTTTCTAGTGTAATGTTGGGAAAACACGAACAAGTTTTATGGCACCATTGCTGGGGAATTGAATTGAACTGAATTGAATTGAATTGAATTGGATCGAATTGAACTAGATTGAATTGAACTACATTGAATTGAGCAACTGTTAGAGTTGTTTCATTTTAATAGTCAGAGTTGTGTGTTTTCTTCTGTAATTGAGAATATGGCATATGCTTATGCTCAAAGATTTCTGAAACCTTTAATTAGCATATGTGAATTCTGCAATTCTGAAGGACACGACATTTCTGATTGTTTGAAATTGAGACATTTACAGATTGATAGATCCCATGAACAACAAATGAATTATCCTCAATATAATAGAGCCGAGTATGAGAATCCGATAGTTTACCCAACTGATGGTCAGTATAGAATGTGTAATATGATGAGAGACACTGAAGTTTGGGATAGCTATGACAGACTGGAGCAAAGTATAGAGTAAAATCTGGACAAACTGGAATACTTTGTGTGTCAACAACAAAAAGTCAACCAATTAAACTATAAGGAGGCATATTTAGAACCTAAACAGGATATAATTTACGAAACTGAAAAAGCCATAAAGAAAATTGATCAAAAATTGAATGCAATGAAATTAGATGATTTGGAAACAAAATTAAAAGCATTAGACAAAAATGCAATGAAAATACAAGTTTTACAACAGGACAATGAAAATTATAATGTTATAAACCTACACAACTTGCAAAATATACAACAAACAGAAAACACTAATGTAAGAGAATTTAAAGAATGCACTTTAAAACTAAACACAATTGAAGATCATAATCACGAAAATGATATACAAAAACATCATAAAAGTAACAAAAATCTGGAAGATGTATGTGTAACATTAAGATCTGGAACTAATATACCACCAAGAACTCAAAATGAAAATGATATGAAGGTGGACAAGAGTAAAAATCAAAATGATAATGAAAATGTAATAACTGAAAATCTAGAAATCATTGAAGAACAATCTGAATCTGCAATTGAAGCTAAAAATAATCAAACAAATCAACTGAAAGAAAAAGAGTCTTTGAAATCAAAATCTTTAGCACCCTATCCTGAAAGATTACAACAAACAATTCTTGAAAAACAAGAAAAAATCAGAAATTTTTTTGAAAAAGTACAAGTTAACATTCCTTTGTTAGATCTATTGCAGAATATGCCACCTTGTGCTAAATTTCTGAAGGATTGGTGTACTAAGAAAAGAGAGCGAAAAGTTCTTAGAAAGGTCTTTTTAACTGAGCAAAGTAGTTACCTATTTCTGCCACAAATTCCTAAAAAGTTATCTGATCCTGGAATCCCTGTTATATCATGCACCATAGGAAATACCATTCTAGAAAGAACCTTAATAGACTTAGGTGCAGGTATAAATGTTATGCCAAGTGATATATTTGCATCCTTAGGATTAGAAGGCTTAACACCTACTAGTACGGTTATTTAATTAGCTGATAGAAGTATAAGATACCCTAGAGGAAAAATAGAGGATGTCTTAATTAAAATCAAGAATTTTATATATCCTATTGATATTGTAATTTTGGATTCCCAACAAATTAAGCATAAAAATAGTGATACATCTTTAATTTTGGGAAGACCATTTTTAGCAACATTAGGGGCTGTTATAAATTGTAAAACTGGAGTAATGAAGTTAGCATATGGTAATGAGGATACTCAATTAAATATTTTCAAACCAGAAAGGTTTGATGAGTTAGAAATGTCCTTACATACCATAGACTTTTTAGAGGATGAAGGAGATATGCTAGATGATGTGATTCAAGAAGAATTAAATAGGCAAATCGATTCTGAAACTTTAGAAGAAACTGAAAGCATAAATATAGAAGGAGATCAGGAAGAAATTAATTTACAAAATGATGATGTTCAATTAGGAGCTCTAGCTTCTGATGGGCAGCATTTAGAATTAAAACATTTACCTCCTGAATTAACCTATATATTTCTGGAAGATAAACGGACCTGTCCAATCATTATTGCTTCAGATTTGAAAGAGGATCAAATAGCTAAATTAAAAGATGTAGTAAAAAGTTATAAAGAACCAATAGGATGGACTATGACTGATATAAAAGGGTTAAGTTCAACTTTATGCTGTCACCACATATATTTAGAAGAGAATGCTAAACCTGTTAGAATTCCTGAGAGGAGATTAAATCCAAACCTTAAGGAAGTAGTCAGGAAGGAAACAGTTAAATGGTTAGATAATGATATAATATATCCGATTTCTGATAGCTCGTGGGTTAGTCCAATCCATGTAGTTCCCAAGAAATCAGGATTAACAGTTATTAGGAATGAAAGTCAAGACTTGATACCTACTAGAATTCAATCAGGCTGGAGAGTATGTATAGCCTATAGAAAGCTGAATACTGTGACTAGGAAAGATCATTTTCCCTTACCTTTTATAGATCAAATGTTGGAAAGATTAGCAGGGCAAGAATATTTTTGTTTCCTAGACGGGTATTCAGGGTATAATCAAATTCTTGTAGCATTAGAGGATCAAGAGAAAAAAACTTTCACTTGTCCTAATGGAACTTATGCTTTTAAAAGAATGTCATTCGAATTATGCAATGCATGAGCTACCTTTCAAAGGTGTGTGCAGGGCATATTTACTGGAATGACTGATGAATTTTTAGAAATATTTATGGATGATTTTACTATATATGGCAACTCATATGAAGTGTGTTTAAGCAATTTAGACCAAATATTAAAACGCTGTGTGGAAAAAAATCTGGTTTTAAATTGGGAAAAATGTCACTTCATGGTTAAACAAGGAATAGTCTTAGGACATGTTGTTTCTAAAAAAGGGTTGGAAGTAGATAAAGCTAAAATAGAAGTAATTTCTAATCTACCAGAACCTAAATCAGTAAAAGATATTAGATCATTTCTAGGACATGCTGGTTTTTATAGAAGATTTATTAAAGACTTTAGCAAGATAGCTAGACCTTTAACTAATCTATTAAAAGATGATCTATTTAACTTTGATAAAAATTGCAAGGAAGCATTTTTCAAACTTAAGACTAGCTTAATTTTAACTCCTATAATTCAAGCACCTAATTGGAACCATCCATTTGAATTAATGTGCGATGCTTCTGATTTTGCTGTAGGAGCAGTGTTAGGACAAAAAATGGAAAAATCTCCTAGAGTGATTCATTATGCAAGCAAAACCTTAAATAATGCTCAAGTTAATTACACAACTACTGAAAAAGAATTATTAGCTGTTGTGTTTGCTTTAGAAAAGTTTAGATCATATTTGATTGGAGCTAGAGTAATAGTATACACGGATCGTTCAGCTCTAAAACATCTAATAAAGAAAAAAAAAACTAAACCTAGATTGATCCGATGGATATTATTATTGCAAGAATTCGATCTAGAAATTAAAGATAAAAAAGGTTGTGAGAATGTAGTAGCAGATCATTTATCAAGATTACAAATAGAAAAATCAAATATTGAAATTAAGGATAATTTTCCTGATGAACAATTAATGACCATCAACACAATGCCTTGGTATGCAAACATAGTTAATTACTTAGTTATTGGTTTAACACCTAAGGATTGGAATAGACAGGATAAGAAATTGTTTTTCTCAAGAGTAAAATATTACTATTGGGAAGACCCTTACTTAATTAAGAAATGTCCTGATCTGGTTTTATGGAGGTGTGTTCCAAAAACTGAATATTCGAGCATATTGTCTTTCTGTCATGACCAAGCTTGTGGAGGACATTTTGGTTCAGGGAAAACTGCTGCAAAAATTCTGCAATGTGGGTTTTATTGGCCAACACTATTCAAAGATGCTCATAAATATTGCTTAAGTTGTTTAAGATGTCAACAAATAGGAAGAATATCAAAGAGGAATATGATGTCTCTTAATCCTATTGTTGAGGTTGAAATCTTTAATGTGTGGGGAATAGATTTTATGGGTCCATTTTCTATGTCTAATCAATTTAATTACATACTGTTGGGGGTGGATTATGTATCTAAATGGATAGAAGCTATTCCTACAAAAACTAATGATAACAAAGTGGTAATACAGTTTATAAGAACAAATATATTTGCCAGATTTGGAATACCTAAAGTTATTATCAGTGATAGAGGAACTCATTTCTGTAATAGAAGTTTTGAAGCCTTAATGAAGAAATATGGAATAAACCACAAAATTGCAACATCATATCATCCGCAAACAAGTGGACAAGTAGAAAGTGCAAACAAACAAATTAAATTAATCTTGGAAAAAGTAGTAAATCCTACTAGAACAGATTGGGCTAATAGATTGATTGATGCACTTTGGGCTTATAGAACTGCTTATAAAACGAGCTTAGGTATGTCACCTTTTAGGCTAGTATATGGAAAAAGTTGTCATTTACCTGCCGAAATAGAACATAAAGCTTATTGGGCATTAAAAACTCTGAACACTAATTTAAATCAAGTTGCTGAAAATAGGAAAATGCAACTAATTGAATTAGAAGAATTTAGAAATGAAGCTTATTCAAAGACTATAAGAGAAAAAGAGAAAATTAAATTCTGGCATGATAGAAAAATTATTCCTAAAAACTTTGAAATAGGACAAGAAGTATATCTTTATCTAGCTAGACTCCATAACCATCTAGGAAAATTAAGATCTAGATGGTCAGGACCTTACATAGTTTGAAATGTTTATCCTTATGGAGCTATTGAAATTGAAAATCCTAAAAATCAGAATATATTTAAAGTAAATGGACAAAGACTTAAACCTATTCTGAAAACACCAAAAAGTTCCTTTGGAATTATAGAAGAAGTCAAAGTGGAGGACTACTCGAGTTTTACTTAGTAAGAAATCAATTTTTATGTTTATATATATATATAAAAAAAAAACATTAAAAATATATATAAAACATAAAAATAGTTGCGATTCAATCGACTAGATCCATCGGTATGACCGAAAAATTAAAAAATATTTAGGTCTGACCAAAGCGTAGCATCGGTATGACCGGAACATTAAAAAAATTTGGTTTTACCGAAACATAGTATCGGTTCAACCGAAAGAAAAGTAAAAAAATAAAAAATATTTTGGTCTGACCGAAGCATAGTATCGATTAAACCGAAAAAAAATTGTATATTAATTTTCAGAAAAAAATATTAGTTTTATCGAAACATAGTATCGGTTCAACCGAAAGAAAAATAAAAAAATAAAAAATATTTAGGTCTAACCGAAGCATAGTATCGGTTAAACCTGTAAAAAAACAGAAAAACTATTCTCTGTAATATTTTTATTATTATAATTGCTTGTACGGGGAGTCCGCTGAGTTATGCTTAACTCAACGAGCATACTCCGTTAAGTCTTGAGTTAGTCAACGAGCTTATTCCGTTGAGTTACCTATAACACAACGGAGTATTGTAGCTAAGACCGCGGATAAAATAGTAATAGTTGGTTCGGGAAATGACCCGATTACCCACCTAAACTTAGTGCTTATTTAAACTAAAACCTAGGGTTTTGGGGGCATTATCCGACAAATCATTTAGAATCTAGAACAGTAGAAATCTGAGCGATTCCGTGTTGTTATGTAACTCCACGATGAGGAAGATGACGCCTGAATTCTAGGAAGATGTTGTTGATACATCAGAATTTTTGAAGGAATCAAAAGAGTGGCATACGCGGTAGAAGATCAGAAATACGACAAGAGAGAAAGAGCTACAGAAGGTAGAATTAGAACTTTTCAAGTTTAGAAGAGATTTAGTAGATATGGATATACAAATACCTCAAATAATGGAAACACGAATCAGAATAGCAATAGAAATAGCTGTAAGCAAGGAAAGACAAATAAGGCTAAGTAATGAAGTTACCCTAGAATTAATCCAGCGTAAGTCCCGACTCTGGTTCAAAAGACGAATCTATAGACAAGCTAAACAGGTGATCTGGGAGCAAGAAAGGAAAGCAAATGAAGAGGCAACTGAAGAACGGGAGGATCCAACTACTGAAAGACCTGTTCTTGAGAAGCAACAGTCTGGACCTTCAGTTCCACCATTTAAGCCATTGGCATGAGCAGAAATGATGGGGCATTCGACTGAAGAAGAAATAAGAGAATTTGCAGAACTGGTTCAAGTTGGAAAAAACCAAGGAGAATCAGAAGATTTGGCAGTGGCTAAAGCACACTTGGTGTTTGATGCACTGTACAAAAAGAGGGCTGCAGAAAAGTTGAAAGCCTAATATAAAATTAAAGTGGAACAACATCAAGAAGCTACTGCCAGAACTACTGTTAGATATGCTACAAAAGAAGCTAAAGCTGGTCCTTCGAGACCAGCAATTATTGGAAGAATTAAATAGGAAGAGCCAGTACCTATGGTTCGAAAGCCTATAGAGCCTATTTTTGTAGATTTAATTTCAGAAGATGAAGAGGAAGAACAAGTACAACTAATCAGAAAAAAGAAAGAAAAAGAAAAAGTGCCTGATTATGAAGAAATTAAATCTAAAGTACCAATTTTTATAAGGCCTGTGGAGCAGAATTTTATTAACCTGCTATCCAAATCTGAGGAGGAGCAAAGAAAAGAAAAAAATCAGGCTGAAATTAGTTTGCAGTCTGTACAAGAAAAATTAGAAATAAGGGCAGAAACTGAATTGCCCGTGACTCCATCCTAATCTGTTACAGAATCAGAAAGAACAGTAACAGAACAGATTGGTAGTTAGGAGGAAGAAGAAAGAGTAGAAAATGAAGAGGCTGAAAGAAGCCATTTGGACAAAAATAATTTCACAGATTCCACTGAAGAGCAAGAAACTCTTCAGCAAATTATGGAAAGAATTCAAGATAGAGTGGAGAGTTCTGCCGGCTCACCACCACAGACAGAAGCAAAAGCAAAAATTCAGGAATCTGAAGAGAATGTCCAAATGCAGCCTATGCTAGAGGAAGAGCAAGAGCAAACCCCTCTGGAGCAACAAAGTTACATTCCTGACTCGACTAAAACAACAATTTTGAATGAAGTACATTTTTGTAGTCAAGAAGCTTATACCAAATACCAAGAAATAAGGGGTTACGATATTATTTACAGTAGACCAGTAAATTGGGATGGAATGCAAGAAATCAAAGATCTATTTGAATTCCAAGGTCTATTGCAATTTATATATCAAGATAGAAGGCATGCAGTATATGAGAATTTAGTGCCCTGTTTCTATGCAAATTTAAGAGAAGGAGAAGGAGAATTAATTTCAAACGTGGAGGAAGCTGATGTATAGATAACACCAGAGCTTCTCCACAACATATTTGGTGTAAAGAATGAAGGAACAAAAATTTTGGAAGATACAACTGCAGTTGAATGGACTAAGCAGCAAATTAAGGATTGTTTAGCTATTAATCCTGGTGTGCCATTATTAAACAGATTGAAGCATTTAAATGGTAAAGCACACATGGTAGCTAACATTTTGATTAAGAATGTCTATCAACGACAGGGCCATGACATAGAATTAAGTCAATTTGTCAAATGGGCCACGTATGTAGTTGTAAATAAGATCCAAATAAATTGGTCTGCAGTTTTTATCACCAAGCTGAAAACAGTGAAGAAGAAATTATTTTATGGAGATTTGATTCCACTGCTGATGGTGGATTGTATTGATTTCACTAAATAGACATCAAAAAGGATAAGATCTAGAACCATTTCAGTGAAAGAATACAGAAATTTTGTAGCTGCAGAATTAGCTGTACCTTCTAGAGAAATTGCAGGAGCAGTAGAGAGGATAAATCAATTAGAGCAGCAATTAGAAAAACTCCAAAAGGAAGTAGATGAACTTAGGCATAGAGATTAAATTGTATTGTTCGCCTACTTGTGTAAAATTGTATGAAATTGTATGATGTACTTGTAATGTAATTGATTCATATTAATGAATATAATTTTTCAGATGCAATTTTCATACGTATTTGAATGTGAAATGAATGGAATTTATTGAATATTATGTAATTTGTGGAACTTTATGAATATGTAACAGATTTACAATTTGCTGAATGACATGATAACTGCTTAAAAATTTCTACATGTTATAAGGTAAAATGTAAATTCTGCATAACATAAAATGACCTGCAATTTAAATCTTTATATAATGTTCAGATTTAAATGTATTTTAATCAAAATGAGGCATTAATGACATAGATTTAACTTTATTACAGTTAGCAGAATGAAAAACAAAGAAAAAAAAAAAACAGAATAGAAAACTTACGAGAGTGAAACTTAGAAGTTGCCAAGTGTTAACTCAACGAAGTAATTCCGTTGAGTTAACTGTAACTCCACGAGGTCAGTAATATAATATAAGGTCACTCCGTTGAGTTATCTGTAACTCAACGAAGTTAGTCCGTGGAGTTAGCAATAGTAACCGACTGTGTTCTATTGAGTAATTTGTAACTCAACGAGGTTAGTTCGTGGATTAAGCAGAACGGTTATTCTTTTAACCACAAACGAAACTTCGTCGGTTTAGCAATTACCAAAATTTAAAATTAGTAGTGGTACACGTACCCATTAAAACAGGAACCACGATGCACGTTGCAAGACACGTTCTTGCAACGAGATTTATTCACTTTATGGATGCGCAGTATATATATGAAACAAAATGTTATTTACGAGTTACCAGCACTTTTAAGAGAAAGGAGAAAGCGTTGGAGGAACTGGAAGGAGAAGCAACTGATTCAACCTTCATCCGACAACAAATATTTATAGAATGGAAAGCTTCAGACTGAATCGACAAATGGAATTAATGCAATTACCGTTGGATGCACAAAGGGAAATACTAAGTAACTTGTCAGCTAAAGATCTGTGTAGGATGTGTTGTGTATCAAAGGAAATTAAAGACTGTATTGAAGAAAAATATTTTCAAGGACTACAAGCTGCAAAAATGACTAAGATTAGAGATGGATTCATATGGAGGTCATTTAATCGTAGTTCAAATACCCATGAATATCTGGCTATGGAAGAAACTACTGGAATTCCACCCAATGCATTAGAAGGAATGAGTCATATTATGGGGATAGATGAATGATTAATCATATACAAGACGAGACCAAGGTATGCAAGTTTATCATTACTTGAGATTTTTATAAGAAATCCTATAAAAGGAGAAGAATGGAATATAGGAAGACCTAATATATTTGAAGCACCAACTGAAAATTGTAGGTCAGCTTTAATATTTTCTGATAAAAATTCTGCAATTCCTAAAAAATTATATTATTGGAGACCTACAGGAAATTGGGGTGAAGATTTACGCTTAAGTGTGTATAATTTTCTAAACAGATCTTGGAATGAAAACATTATAATATATCTAGGACAGAAATCATTAATTAACCAAACACATGTCATACTTGATGGTTATATTTATTTAGTCACGGAGATATCAATAGCATATAGATCTGATTTATACATAGTGAGCATAGATAGTTATGATGATTATACAGAAATTTTACCTATACCGAGTGAAATAGCTAAACCACCATCTGAAAAATTTAATAAAATTCAAATAGGAATGTGGTATAATGAAGAAGATGATCCTACTTTATGTCTGATAAGATGGTGGGATGAACTGATGAAATTTCAAATATGGATTATGGAAGACACGAATGAATGGAAGTGGGAAGAGGAGTATATTGAAATAGATGTAGAAATAGAAACTGCTACATTACCTTGGAATCAGAAAGGATCTCTTTCCGCATTACATATCATTAATGGTAATATACTCGTATTTGGAATTTATAATATATTGCATGTTTACAAATTAAAAAGGACCAAGAACTGCATTGAAACAGAATTAATAGCAAGAAAAATTATGCCTAAAAAGTTTGCTTAGACTGATACATTTATTCCATTTGTTTCTACTTTTCAATCATGTTCTTAAGCTGTGATTTTGTGTGTTTAATGTTGTGTATTCTGCATTTATTTTTAGAAAAAAAAAAAAAAATTTGAAGTTTTTCATGTTCATTTTATAAAAAAAAAACAAATAAAACAAAATATCAATCCAGTTTGTTGGTATCTGTTCTGGGAAACCAACTGGCTTGCTTGTGAGCCACCAAAGGTATAGGAGCCTGGGTTCCACAGAAGACACTGATTTATTAATATCTGTTAAATGTTATTTTGTTTTATATTCTGTGTTTATCTAGGAATGAAAAGTTTTTCAGAATCAAAAATCAGAATATGCAGAAAGAGATACAAATGGAACAAGGTATGTAACCAATTAATTATCCTGAATTTTAAATCAAATAAAACTTTATTCATGCCTACTACAACTACTGTACTTATTGTTAAATCTTTTACATTGAGGACAATGCAAAATGTAGGTATGGGGGGAGGTAATTAAAGTAACAGCCATGTAAGTTTGTTAATTAAAGGAATTAAAATGGTACTGCAAAGTTTTGAGGAAATTGAAAATTTTTATAAACTTGCTGTAACTATCTGATAATTGAGACTGTAAAATTTTTATAAACTGCTTGAATGTTATATTTAGAAGGCTATAGAAGATGCTATATAATTTATTATTTATGTAAATCTAGATATAATATCTTATGATTTTTCTGAATTTCATGAGTTTAACAGTTTCACGATTTTAAAATGAAATCAGAATATTTAATGCTTAATCAGAAAATTATCTGAAGTCCTGAAGGAGCTGAGATGTGAATTCTAGATTAAATGAAACACATATGATGAAAGATACATTTACTTTGACTGATTGAACTTGTAGAATGATTTATGTGTAGGTCTTATTAAACTACAGATAAAGTATGAGCTTATTATTATGGATTCATATCTTTAGTAAATGATAGAAGTAGGATTATATGAGATTGGTGTTTTACTACATCTATATTAATGAAATACGTGCATATAAAGTATGTGATTAATGCTTTGTTTTGTGAGTGTATTTATTTTTAGAAAAAAGAAAAAGAAAAAAAAAAACCTTGAGAGTTTATTGACTTGTTTGATCACGAGCCTTTTGTACTTGAGCAGATAGGTATGTAAGGATTGTTGACTTGAAAAAGGACTCTGAAAATCTAGCAACCTAAGATCCTGATCAGATCTGGGATTGTTGACTGAAAGCTTGTTACATGGGTACATTAGAAAGCTCTTGCATGATTCAAGCTTGTCAAATTAACTTTTAAAGTATAAAAAAAAAAAAAAGAGAAAAAAGAAAAGAAAAAGAAAAAAAACATATACTGTTCTGAAAAAATACAAGTGTTTTATGAAATACAGATATCTTATGAATCGAGTATATTTTTTGTTATCTAGAATTGCTAAAATATGAATCTGGAATTGACTTTTGAAGTTGTTTAATGGAAATACAATTCTTTATTCTACTTGTCTTAATCAGATTGAATTGGATTGTACTTTAATTTGTATGTTGTTGAAATTTCTTCTAGAAAAACTTATTGGAAAATTCAAGATTACAGATGATGAAAAGAAGAACAAACGATAATATAATTAACACCTATATGAAGATGATATACTTTGTATGTAATTTACATATATTCTAAATATCTTTGTAGGTTGATTACTGAAACATACAGAATATATGTTTATGCCAAACAGAAGAAAAAAAAACAAAAGGGGGAGAATTAATTCTAGCACTTTTTGAAAGACCAATTAATTAGATCTTAGTTTGCTAAGGGACTAGCAAAATTTAGGTATGGGGGAAGTGTTTAGAATGAAAACGTGCATATTATTAACGGTTAAATGATGGTTAATTGCATAATATTTAGCTTATCATATGAGAATTAAGCCATTATGTTATAATTGCACTGTTATATGCTTTAATTGAAGAATCTGCTTAATTTTGGGGAATTAATGTTAATTTAGTACATTTATGAACTGTCGGTAAATTGCAGGCTGTGAAATTCTTAAGTATCCGAAAATGCATCTGAGCATTGGATAGTTATACCTGTAACTCTTCGAAATGTTATTTTATGTTTAAACTGCTGCTGACACGTGTTGAGAGCTGGTAGATTTACTTAGTTATAACTCGTTAAGTTAGTATAACTACATGCGTTGAGTTACATGAAAATACACTAAGGCAACGCGTTAGGTTAGCGTTATAAACTTAAGTTGTTATTTTTGCACGTGTTTTATAGTTAAATCAACGAAGGAAGTCCGTTGAGTTATCTGTAACTCCACAGACTATATATTTTCTAATATGCCACTGTAGCGGTTGCAGGAACATATAGTTGGAAGGAAAAACCACGTTCGCACGTATCACACAGGAATTAAATCGCGTAGGGAGAAAGAAATCATTGTTGTTGATCTGAAGGAAGGAAATCCAACTGATCATTCAAGCAGAAGCAGTTACCACTGAAGAAATATAAAAGAAAAGAAGAAAAAAAGAAAGAGTGTGATCGATGGACGACCAATGTATATAGAGGAGGAGAACCGAGCTTTCTGCAGATAGTATCGGCGATTCTCCGAAGTATCACACCAACCATCGTTATCACCACCATAATCACCGATCATCGGAGGTCTGTGAGGATACTTGCCTGATGTCAGGTTGATTCCGAGCCAAACACAGTGCTTGACAACCATTGTGAGGAGTGATCGCGTCATGGGAAGTGAAGACATTTTCACCAAGCGCCGACTCATATTTCTGGAGATCGTAAAGCTTTTAGCCTTGGCTTCGGGTTGATGCCTGTATGCTGAAGAGGAGATCATCTTGCAATTCTGGACTCGTGATTCTATAGGGAGAGGAGACAAAATTGTAAGTGGTTCAATTTTCAATGGTGTAATCGCATTGCAAGTAGTGTCGGAAGTATTTACTGTCAAGTGAAATTACTTTACATTTCACCTTTCGCCCATTTCCATGTTCACATCAAAACAAAAATACCAAAAACAATTTATCTTTGTTTGTATGTTGTATTTGAGTGTTGTATTGTTTGTGTTGTATCGTGATTAATGTTATCTGTATTAGTTTTATGATTGTTGTACGTTAGTTTTAATTTTACAGTTTACTTAAATTGGTTCGTTCAAAACAACTTAAAGATTTTAATGGTTACTGTTTGAATCATCTGAATGTTAGTATTGCATAATGATATTTACAATACTAACATTGCCAACAATATTTGTGTTCTTTGGACGTTTCACCAGTTCCCAAGTCTTATTCTTATGGAGAGATTGGAGTTCCTCCTCCATAGTAGACATCCAAAGACCAGCTTCTGAATCTTTCATTGCAGCTTTATATGTAGGTGGATCAACAGAATCCTCCACCTCAACTACTACTTGTAAGGCAAAAGTAACCAAACTGTCGTAGCTATATCTAATCAGAGGTCTAATGTCTCTTCTAGGATGATCTTTGCCAATGGTTCTTGGTGGTGGTTGCTCCACCTCTTCCTCCTCAACTTCATTTTCCTGAGTTTCAGATGAGATTTCTCTAATTTCAACTTGATCAGTGATAGGCGGCTGCCGTGCATCATCTATCTCCATCTGTTCAGGAAGGGTGTGCTCAATTTCTGGTGTTTCACCAGCTAGTTTATCTATTGCTTGCAAAAGAGAATTCTCATCAAAAGTAACATCATGGCTATATATTATTTTGTGATATTTAATATCATATATCTTGTATCCCTTTACACCAACAACATAGCCCACAAATATGCCTTTCTTGGCACGTGGCTCCAGCTTGCCATTGTTCACATGATAGTAAGCTAGACACCCGAAAATTCTAAGCTTTGAATAACTAGCAGATCTTTTCAACCATACCTCAAGAGGTATCTTCCCATCTAAGGCACTAGAAGGGGACCTATTCACTAGATAGGAAGCTATGTTAACAACCTCTGCCCAAAACTTCTTGCTCAAACCTACATGAGATAGCATACAATGTGCCTTTTTTAGGAGTGTTCTGTTCAATCTTTCAGCCACTTCATTTTGCTGAGGGGTATACCTGACATTGTTATGCCGTGTAATGCCTTCATCTTTACAAAGTTATCAAATTCTTGAGAACAAAACTCAAGACCATTATCAATTCTAAGATATTTTACCTTTCTGTCTATTTGGTTTTCTACTTGCTTCTTCCAATGCTTGAAGCAAGAAAAAGCTTCACTTTTGTGTGTCAAAAAGAAAACCCTGTTCATCCTTGAATGACAGTCAATGATAGAAAGAAAATATCTGGAACCTGCAATAGAAGGCTGACGTGAAGGCCCCCAACAATCAACATGAATATAATCAAGAACTCCCTTGGAGCTGTGCTGACTGCGTGCAAATGACACTCTTTTCTGTTTGCCAAAGATATAATGCTTGCACATGTCAATACAAGCAACCTTGTGCCCATCAAACTTGCCTAGACTACTCAGTTTCTACATTCCTTTCTGCCCCAAATGACCCATCCTTGAGTGCCACATGATAGAAAAATCCTACTAACCAGATATAGCTGATGTAGCTACGCCAACAATTGGAGTGCCCTGCAAAATGTATAAGGGACCAAATTTGGTTCCCTTCATAACAACTAACGAGCCTTTTAGTATGCTGATCTTTCCCTCATCACTTGTATATCTATAACCCTTAGCATCAAGGGCCATCAATGAGATCAACTTTTTCCAAGCTTTGGGACGTGCCAAACGTCCTCTAGAATTCTAACTGTGTCATCATGCAGTTTAAATTTTATAGTGCCCACACCAACTCTAGAACACACATCATCATTGGCCAAAGTCACTTGACCACCCTCCACCTACTCGTAGGTGTCAAAATACTCCCTAGTAGGAGTCATATGATGTGAAGCTCCTGAGTCCATAATCTACTAATCATTAGAATAGGCACTGCAACAAATTGTAAGAGAAAAGTCATCACCTGACGCAAAACTGGTTTCTGCCACAGCAGCCTTTCCTTTGTTCATAAGTTTGGGACAATGTGATTTCCAGTGTCCTTTCTCCTTATAGTAATGGCAAGTATCCCTAGAGTACTTGCCCCTCGACTTGCTTCTGCTTCTATTCTTCCCTCCACCTTGTCTCTGGCTTCTTCCCCTATTCTCTTGCTGTTGAGCTAAGAGGCCAACACCACTTGCCTCGTTTCTACCATGTGCCTGAGCTCCCTGGAATGAAGGCTGAACCTCACTTCTTCTAGTGTAATTGAATCTCTTCCAACTACACAAGACTGAACCAACTCAATGAGAGTGAACAAAGCAAGATAAGAGCTGCATCTTCATCTTCTATGATTACTCCAATATTCTTGAGTTCCATCAAAATAGCATTTAGTTAATCTAAATGCTGCTTAAGAGGTACACCTTCTATCATCTTTAAAGAGAACAATCTCTGCTTTAACAACAATTTGTTTGTTAAAGACTTAGTCATATACAATGACTCAAGTTTCTGCCAAAGACCTAGCGAAGTAGATTCATCAGCAACTTCTATTATAACTTCATCAGACAAACACAACAAGATGGTGGAGTGAGCTTTCTCCTCTTGCAATTCAAACTCTAGCGAATTTCTGTTCAAAGTAGTTTCCTTATTTAAAGGAGCTCAAATACCTTGTTGCTTTAGAAGTGCTTTCATCTTAATTTGCCATAAGCTGAAGCTACTCTTACCAACAAACTTTTCTATCTTCAACCCCGAAGTATTCATGTTTTCAAAATAACAAACAACCAGCAATACACACGAGATACAATGTGATTTCAACAAACACAATTCTACGACAAGGTACACAATAGCAAGCAATATCTCAACAACAATATGCTACTGAAACTACTGATTTCAACGAAATGCAATCAGCCACAATCCAAGAACACTACTTAGCACAAAATAGTAGCAAATACTCGCAGAAACCAAGCACAAAACCACAACCACAAAATGCCCAAAATCGGACAATCAAAGAGTCACTCGTCTAGAAAACTACTATGCCCTAGCCAGACGCCTCCTATTGTATCTCTCTGAATACGAAACTTCTGACCACGAAATTTTAAAGGAAGGAATTTCAGGAAGCTTACTACACATCATCAAAATTTGAGATGCAAAGGAGCACGGACGAGGAAGGCGCACGACTTGGCGTCGGAGTGTGCAGACTGGCGCTAGCGACGATGGCAATTACGGCAATGGGGGATATCCTTGCGGAAATGGCTTGAACCTTGATCAATCTCTTAGAAATTTTAAAGGAAGGAAGTTCAGGAAGCTTACTACACGTCCCCAAAATTTGAGATGCAATGGAGCATGAACGAGGAAGGTGCACGACTTGGCGTCGGAGTGTGCAGACTGGCGCCAGCGATGACGGCAATTACAACAATGGAGAGATCCCTTGCGGAAATGGCTTGAACCTTGATGAAACTTGTTTGGGTTTTCCCAGCACTACACTAGAAAAACTTGGATTTGTTACTTCTATTTTTACTTAGTTAATTTATCTTTATGCTTATTCTTTCTTTTAAAAGTAAACAAACAACTTTAATACAATTTAGATATTAATTCCAATTTGTACTTTAACTACAAGTGCACAGTGTCTATTGTATCAGTGTGCAAGTACAGGTCGATCCCACAGGGAATTACTAACGAATTTAAGAAATGTTTGATTGTGAACAATTCAAATTTATATTCAATAAGCACTCCATTGAGTTATAGTTAACTCAACGGACTAAGTTCGTTGAGTTATGGCTAACTCAACGGACTATGCTCGTGGACTTAAGTTAACTCCACGAGCCTATCTCTTCTTTATAATACTGCTATTTACAGAGGAATTCAGCCAACCATTGAGTAATTCCACAGATTATAAATAACATCAATTAAGCTTTTTAATGCTAGTTAACATTGGATTTATCATTAAGCAATACTAACATTCAGATGATTCAAATAGTCACCATTAAAATCTTTAAGTTTTTTTGTACGAACCAATTGCAGTAAACTGTAAAATTAAAACTAACATAAAACAATCATAAAACTGATACAGATAACATTAATCACGATACAACACAAACAATACAACACTCAAATACAACATACAAAGAAAGATAAATTATTTTTGGTATTTTTGTTTTGATGTGATGGGCGAAAGGTGAAATGTAAAGTAATCTCACTTGACGGTAAATACCTTTGACACTACTTGCAACGCGATTACACCACTGAAAATTAAACCACTTACAATTCTGTCTCCTCTCCCTATAGAATCGCGAGTCTAGAATTGCAAGATGATCTCCTCTTCTACATACAGGCATCAACCCGAAGCCAAGGCTAAAAGCTTTACGATCTCTAGAAATATGAGTCGGCGCTTGGTGAAAATGGCTTCCCTTCTCGCGACGCGATCACTCCTTACAGTGGTTGTCAAGCACTGTGTTTGGCTTGGAATCGACCTGACATCAGGCAAGTATCCTCACAGACCTCCGATGGTTGGTGATTATGGTGGTGATACGATGGTTGGTGTGATACTTTAGAGAATCACCGATACTTTCTACAGAAAGCTCGGTGCTCCTCCTCTGTATACACTGGCCATCCATTGATCACACACACTTCTTCTTTTTTTCTTCTTTTCTTTTATATTTCTTCAATAGTAACTGCTTCAACTTGAATGGTCGATTGGATTTCCTTCCTTCAAATCAACGGTGATGATTTCTTTCTCCCTACGCGATTGAATTCCTGTGTGATACGTGCAAACGTGGTTTTTCCTTCCAACTGTTTGTTCCTACAACCGCTACACTGGCATATTAGAAAATATATAGTTCGTGGAGTTATAGATAACTCAACGGACTTCCTTCGTTGATTTAACTATAAAACATGTGCAAAAATAACAACTTAAGTTTATAACGCTAACCTAACGTGTTGCCTTAGTTTATACGAGTGTATTACCATTAATGATATGTAATGCAGAAAGGGATCCCTTTTGGTTCCAAGGTAATGTAGTAGTTTCTATTTCTACATCTATTTCAATATACTCCTCTTCCCACTTCCATTCATTCATGTCTTCCATAATCCATATTTGAAATTTCATCAGTTCCTCCCACCATCTTATCAGACATAAAGTAGGATCATCTTCTTCATTATACTACATTCCTATTTGAATTTCATTAAATTCTGCAGATGGTGGTTTAGCTATTTCACTCGGTACAGGTAAAATTTCTATATAATCATCGTAACTGTCTATGCTCACTATGTATAAATCAGATTTATATGCTATTGATATCTCCGTGACTAAATAGATATATCCATCAAGTATGACATGTGTTTGGTTAATTAATGATTTCTGTCCTAGATATATTATAATGTTTTCATTCCAAGATCTGTTCAGATAATTATACACACTTAAGTGTAAATCTTCACCCCAATTTCCTGTAGGTCTCCAATAATATAATTTTTCAGGAATTGCAGAATTTTTATCAGAAAATATTAAAGCTGACCCACAATTTTTAGTTGGTGCTTCAAATATATTAGGTCTTCCTATATTCCATTCTTCTCCTATTATAGGATTTCTTATCAAAATATCAGGTAATGATAAACTTGCATACCTTGGTCTCGTCTTGTATATGATTAATCCTTCATCTATCCCCATAATATGACTCATTCCTTCTAATGCATTGGGTGGAATTCCAGTAGTTTCTTCCATAGCCAGATATTCATGGGTATTTGAACTACGATTAAATGACCTCCATATGAATCCATCTCTAATCTTAGTCATTTTTGTAGCTTGTAGTCCCTGAAAATATTTTTCTTCAATATAGTCTTTAATTTCCTTTGATACACAACACAGCTTGCACAGATCTTTAGCTGACAAGTTACTTAATACTTCCCTTAGTGCATCCAACGGTAATTGCATTAATTCCATTTGTCGATTCTGTAAAATAAAAAACAAAAATTTAGTAGAGACAAAAATTAACATAACTACTGCACACCCTCGTGGAGTTAAGGCATAACTTAACAGACTAAGTTCGTTGAGTTAAAAATTAACTCTACGATACTATTAACTAAAAATAAAACATATATACATACAGATAGTTGCTTCAGATATGCTGCTTCATTCAGCTGCCCTCCGAGAAGAGGTATCAATTTCATTAATCGTTCTATTGACAGGATTAGGTATAGCTTGTATTGGCAATCCTCTAGTAGGTCTAACTTCCATTGGTTCCTTCTGTCTAAGTGATATATTTCTATTCTGATTTTGATTTGCAGCATTTCCAAATATAAATTCGAGACGATTGTTTACTTGTTGGATTATCTTTTCTAATTTCTCTATTCTTGCTCCTTATTCAATTAATACTTCATAACTTATGTTCTTCTCATTTATATTTTCTCCTCCCTGGAAATTGTTGTTTTTCTAAGATAAATTTGGGTGATTTCTCCAATTAGGATTATAAGAATTTCCCAAGTTATCTCTCTAGTTTCTAGCATAAATAATATCTAAGTCATATATGTTTGTATTCTTTTCTGCTAGCTTTTGATTTAATGATAACTCTTCTATTTTCTTTATTAATTCATTTAATTTCACCTCAAGCATAGTATTGGAATCTATTTCATGCATTCCTCTTGACAATAATTTTTTATCTGCAATAGCTTCAACCGAATTTTCCCATTTTGTAGTTCTTTTTGCAAAATTTTCTAAATATGCCCATGCTTCTTCACTACATAATTTTAAAAATCCATTTTGACAAGTAGATTCTAATAAAGATTTCGTTGAAACATCTATGCCTTCATAAATTATGCCTATTAATTGTGCTTTACTCATTGCATGATGTGGACATTGAGTCAGTAAATCTTTAAATCTTTCAAAATATTTCTAGAATGATTCACCCTGTTTTTGGCTACACATTAATATTTCTTTCTTCTTTTTAATCGTTTGATGTGTTGGATAGTATTTTTCCAAAACAACAGAGTAGAATTCAATCCATGTAGAAATTGAATCAGGCGACAGAGTATATAACCATCTCTTAGCTGTATCTTTTAAAGCAAAAGGAATATATCTAAGTTTAATAGCATCTATACTCATGTTCGGCATTCTCATCATTTGACAAACTTCGTTAAATTCTCTAAGGAAATAATAGGCATCCTCTCTTTCTAATCCATGAAAATGTGGTAATTGACTGATATAATTAGATTTCAGTTCAAACCTATCTCCCTTAAAGTTTGGCAATCGAATACATGAAGGTTCATCAATTAATTCAGGATACAGAATCTCTCCTAATGGTTTTTCTACTGGAGCAGCCATCTCTACGTTCTCTTTTAAAGAAAGGTTAGCTACACCCCAAAGAATTTCGTTAAAGTTCAGTTCAGAAAATTTTTCAATACTCCTCTGCAATGAAAATTCCTAGATAGGTGTTCTTACTAATCGTTTAGTGCTTAGAGAACGAGTCCATGTGCTCATAAATAAATAACAGAAGATTAATTACATACCAGTCTGAAGCTTTCCATTCTATAAATATTTGTTGTCGGATGAAGGTTGAATCAACTACTTCTCCTTCTAGTTCCTCCAACGCTTTCTCCTTTCTTTTAAAAGTGCTGGTACTTGTAAATAACATTCTGTTTCATATATATACTGCGCATCCATAAAGTGAATAAATCTTGTTGCAAGAACGTGTCTTGCAACGTGCATCGTGGTTCCTGTTTTAATGGGTACATGTACCACTACTAATTTCAAATTTTGGTAACCGCTAAACCAACAAAGTTTCGTTTGTGGTTAAAAGAATAACCGTTCTGCTTAATCCACGAACTAACCTCGTTGAGTTACAGATTACTCAACAGAACACAGTCGGTTATTGTTGCTAACTCTACGGACTAACTTCGTTGAGTTACAGATAACTCAACGGAGTGACCTTATATTATATTACTGACCTCGTGGAGTTATGATTAACTCAACAGACTTACTTCGTTGAGTTAACACTTGGCAACATCTAAGTTTCACTCTCGTAAGTTTTCTATTCTGTTTTTTTTTCTTCGTCATTCTGCTAACTGTAATAAAGTTAAATCTATGTCATTAATGCCTCATTTTGATTAAAATACATTTAAATCTGAACATTATATAAAGATTTAAATTGCAGGTCATTTTATGTTATGCAGAATTTACATTTTACCTTATAACATGCAGAAATTTTTAAGCAGTTATCCTGTCATTCAGCAAATTGTAAATCTGTTACATATTCATAAAGTTCCACAAATTACATAATATTCAATAAATTCCATTCATTTCACATTCAAATACGTATGAAAATTGCATCTGAAAAATTATATTCATTAATATGAATCAATTACATTACAAGTATATCATACAATTTCATACAATTTTACACAAGTAGACGAACAATACAATTTAATCTCTATGCCTAAATTCATCTACTTCCTTCTGGAGTTTTTCTAATTTTAGGTCTTAACTACAATACTCCGTTGAGTTACAGTTAACTCAACGGAATAAACTCGTTGACTAACTCAAGACTCAACGGACTCCCCGTACAAGCACATATAAGAATAAATATATTACAGAGAATAGTTTTTCTATTTTTTTTATAGGTTTAACCGATACTATACTTCGCTCAGACCTAAATATTTTTTTATTTTTCTTTCGGTTGGACAGATACTATGCTTCGATAAAACCAATATTTTTTTTTGAAAATTAATATACAATTTTTTTCCAGTTTAACCGATACTATGCTTCGGTCAAACCTAAATATTTTTTATTTTTTTATTTTTCTTTCGGTCGAACCGATACTATGTTTCGGTAAAACCAATATTTTTTTTTCTGAAAATTAATATACAATTTTTTTACAGGTTTAATTGATACTATGCTTCGGTCAGACCTAATTATTTTTTATTTTTTTATTTTTCTTCCGGTTGAATCGATACTATGTTTCAGTAAATCCAATTTCTTTTTTTTTCTTTTTTTTTTTTCCGATCATACCGATGGATCCAGTCAGTTGAACCGCAACTATTTTTATGTTTTATATATATTTTTAATGTTTTTAATGTTTTTTTTTATTTTTTTTATTTTTAATATAAAATATAAAAATTGATTACTTACTAAGTAAAGCTCGAGTAGTCCTCTACTCTGACTTATTCTATAATTCCAAAGGAGCTTTTTGGTGTTTTCAGAAAGGTTTAAGTCTTTGTCCATTTACTTTAAATATATTCTGATTTTTAGGATTTTCAATTTCAATAACTCCATAAGGATAAACATTTCGAAATATGTAAGGTCCTGCCCATCTAGATCTTAATTTTCCTAGATGGTTATGGAGTCTAGCCATATAAAGATATACTTCTTGTCTTATTTCAAAGCTTTTAGTAATAATTTTTCTATCATGCCAGAACTTAATTTTCTCTTTTTCTCTTACAGTCTTCGAATAAGCTTCATTTCTAAATTCTTCTAATTCAATTAGTTGCATTTTCCTATTTTCAGCAGCTTGATTTAAATTAGTGTTCAAAGATTTTAATGCCCAATAAGCTTTATGTTCTATTTCAGCAGGTAAATGACAACTTTTTCCATATACTAGCCTAAAATGTGACATACCTAAGCTCGTTTTATAAGCAGTTCTATAAGCCCAAAGTGCATTTATCAATCTATTAACCCAATCTGTTCTAGTAGGATTTACTACTTTTTCCAAGATTAATTTAATTTGTTTGTTTGCACTTTCTACTTGTCTACTTGTTTGCGGATGATATGATGTTGCAATTTTGTGGTTTACTCCATATTTCTTCATTAAGGCTTCAAAACTTCTATTACAGAAATGAGTTCCTCTATCACTGATAATAGCTTTAGGTATTCCAAATCTGGCAAATATATTTGTTCTTATAAATTGTATTACCACTTTGGTATCATTAGTTTTTGTAGGAATAGCTTCTATCCATATAACATTTATACTTGCACCTAAGTCTATTAAGGTTCTTTCTAGAATGGTATTTCCTATGGTGCATGATATAACAGGGATTCCAGGATCAGATAACTTTTTAGGAATTTGTGGCAGAAGTAAGGAACTACTTTGCTCAGCTAAAAAGACATTTCTAAGAACTTTTCGCTCTCTTTTCTTAGTACACCAATCCTTCAGAAATTTAGCACAAGGTGGCATATTCTGCAATAGATCTAACAAAGGAATGTTAACTTATACTTTTTCAAAAATTTCTCTAATTTTTTCTTGTTTTTTAGGAATTGTTTGTTGTAATCTTTCAGGATAGGATGCTAAAGATTTTGATTTCAAATACTCTTTTTCTTTCAGTTGATTTGTTTGATCATTTTTAGCTTCAATTGCAGATTCAGATTGGTCTTCAATGATTTCTAGATTTTCAGCTATTACATTTTAATTATCATTTTGATTTTTACTCTTGTCCACCTTCATATCATTTTCATTTTGAGTTCTTGGTGGTATATCAGTTCCAGATCTTAATGTTATACATACATCTTCTAGATTTTTGTTACTTTCATGATGTTTTTGTATATCATTTTCGTGATTATGATCTTCAATTGTTTTTAGTTTTAAAGTGCATTCTTTAAATTCTCTTACATTAGTGTTTTCTGTTTGTTGTATACTTTGCAAGTTGTGTAGGTTTATAACATTATAATTTTCATTGTCCTATTGCAAAACTTGTATTTTCATTGCATTTTTGTCTAATGCTTTTAATTTTGTTTCCAGATCATCTAATTTCATTGCATTCAATTTTTGATCAATTTTCTTTATGGCTTTTTCAGTTTCGTAAATTATATCCTGTTTAGGTTCTGAATATGCCTCCTTATAGTTTAACCGGTTGACTTCTTGTTGTTGACACACAAAGTATTCTAGTTTGTCCAGATTTTGCTCTATACTATGCTCCAGTCTATCATAGCTATCCCAAACTTCAGTGTCTCTCATCATATTACACATTCTATACTGACCATCAGTTGGGTAAACTATAGGATTCTCATACTCGGCTCTATTATATTGAGGATAATTCATTTGTTGTTCATGGGATCTATCAATCTGTAAATGTCTCAATTTCAAACAATCAAAAATGTCGTGTCCTTCAGAATTGCAGAATTCACATATGCTAATTAAAGGTTTCAGAAATCTTTGAGCATAAGCATATGCCATATTCTCAATTACAGAAGAAAACACATAACTCTAGCTATTAAAACGAAACAGCTCTAACAGTTACTTATATTAATTCAATTCAATTCAATTCAATTCACTTCGACTCAATTCAATTCACTTCGACTCAATTCAATTCAATTCAGTTCAATTCAATTCAATTCCCCGGCAGCGGCGCCATAAAACTTGTTTGTGTTTTCCCAACACTACACTAGAAAAACTTGGATTTGTTACTTCTATTTTTATTTAGTTAATTTATCTTTATGCCTATTCTTTCTTTTAGAACTAAACAAACAACCTTTAATACAATTTAGATATTAATTCCAATTTGTACTTTAACTGCAAGTGCATAATGTCTATTTTATCAGTGTGCAAGTACAGGTCGATCCCATAGGGAATTGCTAACAAATTTAAGAAATGTTTGATTGTGAACAATTCAAATTTATATTCAATAAGCACTCCGTTAAGTTACAGTTAACTCAACGAACTAAGTTTGTTGAGTTATGGCTAACTCAACGGACTATGCTCGTGGACTTAAGTTAACTCCACGAGCTTGTCTCTTATTTATAATACTACTATTTACAGAGGAATTCAGCCAACCATTGGGCGATTCCACAAATTGTAAATAACATCAATTAAGCTTTTTAATGCTAGTTAACATTGGATTTATCATTAAGCAATACTAACATTCAGATGATTCAAACAGTCACCATTAAAATCTTTAAGTTTTTTTGTACGAACCAATTGCAGTAAACTGTAAAATTAAAACTAACATAAAACAATCATAAAACTGATACAGATAACATTAATCACGATACAACACAAACAATACAACACTCAAATACAACATACAAACAAAGATAAATTGTTTTTGGTATTTTTGTTTTGATGTGATGGGCGAAAGGTGAAATGTAAGGTAATCTCACTTGACAGTAAATACTTCCGACACTACTTGCAACGCGATTACACCACTGAAAATTAAACCACTTACAATTTTGTCTCCTCTCCCTATAGAATCGCGAGTCCAGAATTACAAGATGATCTCCTCTTCAGCATACAGGCATCAACCCGAAGCCAAGGCTAAAAGCTTTAGGATCTCCTGAAATATGAGTCGGCGCTTGGTGAAAATGGCTTCCCTTCCCGCGACACGATCACTCCTCATAGTGGTTGTCAGGCACTATGTTTGGCTTAGAATCGACCCGACATCAGGCAAGTATCCTCACAGACCTTCGATGGTTGGTGATTATGGTGGTGATACGATGGTTGGTGTGATACTTCAGAGAATCGCCGATACTTTCTGTAGAAAGCTTGGTGCTCCTTCTCTATATACACTAGTCGTCCATCGATCACACACACTTCTTCTTTTTTTCTTCTTTTCTTTTATATTTCTTCAGTAGTAACTGCTTCTGCTTGAATGGTCGGTTGGATTTCCTTCCTTCAGATCAACGGCGATGATTTCTTTCTCCCTACGCGATTGAATTCCTATGTGATACGTGCAAATGTGGTTTTTCCTTCCAACTATTTGTTCCTGCAACCGCTATAGTGGCATATTAGAAAATATATAGTCCGTGAAGTTACAGATAACTCAACGGACTTCCTTCGTTGATTTAACTATAAAACACGTGCAAAAATAACAACTTAAGTTTATAACGCTATCCTAATGCGTTGCCTTAGTGTATTTTCATGTAACTCAATGCGTGCAGTTATACTAACTTAACGAGTTATAACGTAAGTAAATCTACCAGCTCTCAACACGTGTCAGCAGCAGTTTAAACATAAAATAACATTTCGGAGAGTTACAGGTATAACTATCCGATGCTTAGATGCATTTTCTGATACTTAAGAATTTCATAGCCTACAATTTACCGACAGTTCATAAATGTACTAAATTAACATTAATTCCACAAATTTAAGCAAATTCTTCAACTAAAGCATATAACAGTGCAATTATAACATAATGGCTTAATTCTCATATGATAAGCTAAATATTATGCAATTAACCATCATTTAACCGTTAATAATATACACTTTTTCATTCTAAACAAAACTCTTCGAAACTTTAGATGCAAACCCGGAGATGTCCAACCTCGCTCTGATACTAGTTGTTGTGCAGAAAGATCAAACAAGCATGGAGCATCTAGGGGTAGCATGGAGAAGAGATTTTCGTAGAAGAGAGGATTGCGTGTGGAGAATTCGAAGAACAACAAATTTACGTGGTTCCCCAACACGGGTACGTCCACGGGTGATCAATCTATCGTGATTCCTTGCTGTATGGTTGCTGGTACAAAGAAGGGGGAGAACAAAATCAAGGGATGGTTTGGCATGACATCCCTTGGACATGGATGACCCCTTACATATATAGGGGCAACGGTTGGTGATACATAAAAGACAAGTTTGCCCTTGTACAAATTATCAAAGAAATACAACCATATACAAAGACACATACATATACTTGATGGAAGACACACGCATCACACTTTCTGTAGTAACTACTTTTGCTTAGATGATCAGTTGGATTTCTTTCATTCATATCAATGATGGTGATTTCTTCTTCATTCCACGAGTGAATTCCTACGTGATACGTGCAATCGTGGCTTTCCTTCGAATTTTCTGTTTCTACAATTGTTACAGTGGCATATTAGAAAATAAATGGTCTGTGGAGTTACAGATAACTCAACAGACTTACTTCGTTGATTTAACTATAAAACACGTGTAATAAAGAAATAACAAGTTTAGATGTTTCAGATAGTTACAACTATAAGTATCCAAAACTTATATCCATTTCAGATATTTAGCACCTAACCTTCCAAAAGATAACATAAGTCAAGTTTCTAGAATGTGACATGGGTCCTTAGTAAGTTTTATAATAAAAAGATATTTCGGATACTTGCAAACCTAACTATCCGATGCTTAGATGTATTTCGGATAGTTAGCAAATAACTTACCGGAAATCCACTTAAGTCATGCATTAATGTTTCAACACGGGTACTCCTAGAAATAATAAAATATTTTTTAAGCATTTAAACATAACTATCTAGTACATGCAATATAACTCTTCGAAATAACAAAAAATTTGGATACGTAAGAATTAAAACCTGTAACTTATCGATAGTTTAGAAATGTACTTAATTAACATTAATTCCTTGAAATTATGTAGATTCTTTCATTAAAGCATACAACAGTGCAATTATAACATAATGGCTTAATTCTCATATGATAAGCTAATTATTATGCAATTAACCATCATTTAACTGTTAATATTATGCACTTTTTCATTCTAGTAGTATTATAAAAAGGTAATAAAGCACAAAGTAAATAAAGGTAATACACACAAAAATTTTAAGTGGTTCACCACTAACGACTAGTCCACCCCTAAGGGTTACTTGGGCTTCACTAACTTTTATGAGCTTACAAACACTTGCTTTATGGTCAAAGCAAGAACCAACTAATCAATCTAAGCTTTCTAGTAGTAGCTCTAACCAACCTATCTTCGAAGTTTTTAGTTGGAAAACTTCAGCAAACCACTAGCTTGAGGAGATTAGAGATTATTCGCATAGTGAGCTCTTGACTTCAGTTTGTATTCTTGCTGAGAATTTAATCTTGTATATATTCTATAATTTTTGTGGAGTTTAGTGTATAGATGTGTATATTCTATTCTATTTTCTTCTCTTGATTGCTATTTGTATTTATATCGAGAAGCACAACGATCATATTCCTTTCTAATAGCCTTCTACTATTGTACTTACTATTCTAGTACTCCTAATTTTGGTAAGTTACCATTGAGTGAATAGTAATGTTAGGATTGTATGGTTTACCAAAGGGGGGGTGAATGGTGAGTGTATATAAAATTTTTGTTCCTTTTGGTTTCTAATTGATTTTAATAACCAAGCAGAAAAAATAAATCACACCAAGGGATTTTAGGTGATTCACCACTAACGGCTAGTCCACCCCCAAGACACAACTTGGGCTTCACTAAGTATACTTATACTTACAACACTTGCTTTCAAGTCAAAGCAAGAACCAGCACTTGAGCTTTTAGGTAGAAACTTGTTTAGAATGAAAAAGTGCATATTATTAATGGTTAAATGATGGTTAATTGCATAATATTTAGCTTATCATATGAGAATTAAGCCATTATGTTATAATTGCACTGTTATAAGCTTTAATTAAAGAATCTGCTTAATTTTGGGGAATTAATGTTAATTTAGTACATTTCTGAACTGTCGGTAAATTGCAAGCTATGAAATTCTTAAGTATCCGAATTTTCTGTTATTTCGGATAGTTATGTTTAACATACCGAACAATTATGCTTAATGTACCGAAGAGTTATATTTAAATTACCAAACATTTATGTTTTAAAAGAATATTTTATTATTTCCTGAAGTACACGTGTCGAAACCATAATGCATGACTTAAGTGAACTTTCGGTGAGTTATCTATAACTATCCGAAATTGCAGCTGGGCATCGCTGAGTTATATGTGTAACTCTCTGAAATCTCCTTTTATTTATAAAATAGTTGTGGGCACGTGTCATGTTCTGGGAGAATGACTTAAGTGGATTTCCGGTGAGTTATCTCTAAGTATCCGAAATGCATCTGGGCATCGGATAGTTAGACCTGTAACTCTTCGAAATATTTCTTTTATTATTAAATTGCTGCTGACACGTGTCGAGATCTAGTAGATTTACTTAAGTTATATATCGGTGAGTTATCTATAACTATCTGAAATACACCTAAGCACCGGATAGTTAAGTTTGTAAGTATCTGAAATGCACTTGAGCATCGGATAGTTAAATTTATGCACGTGTTTTATAGTTAAATCAATGAAGCAAGTCTGTTGAGTTATCTGTAACTCTACAGACTATTTATTTTCTAATATGCCACTATAGCGGTTGTAGAAACAGGACAGTTGGAAGGAAAAACCACGATCACACGTATCACGTAGGGAGAAGAAATCATCGTCGTTGATATGAATGAAGGAAATCCAACTGATCATTCAAGCAGAAGCAGTTACCACTAAAGAAATATAAAAGAAAAGAAGAAAAAGAAGAGTGTGTGATCGATGGGTATGGCTAGTGTGTGTAGAGGAGGATCAACGTCAACAATTCTCTGAAGTACCACACCAACCATCATCACCACCACCATAATCACCAACCATCGGAGGTCTGTGAGGATACTTTACTGATGTCGGGTCGATTTCAAGCCAAACACAATGCTTGACAACCACTGTGAGGAGTGATCGCGTCACGGGAAGGGAAGCCATTTTCACCAAGCGCCGACTCATCTCAGGAGATCATAAAGCTTCTAACCTTGGCTTCAGGTTGATGCCTGTATGCTAAAGAGGAGATCATCTTGCAATTCTAGACTTGCGATTCTATAGGGAGAGGAGACAGAATTATAAGTGGTTTAATTTTCAAAGGTGTAATTGCGTCATATGTAGTGACAGAAGTATTTACTATCGACTGAGATTACTTTACATTTCACCTTTCACCCATTTCCATGTTCATATCAAAACAAAAATACCAAAAACAACTTATTTGTGTTTGTATTTTGTATTTGAGTGTTGTATTGTTTGTTTTGTATCGTGATTAATGTTATCTTTGTTAGTGCTATGATTGTTTTATGTTTGTTTTAGTTTTATAGTTTATTGAAATTGGTTCGTTCAAAAGACTTAAACATTTTAATGGTTACTGTTTGAATTATCTGAATGTTAGTAATGCCTAATGATATATCCAGTGTTTACTAACATTAAAGAGTTTAATTGATGTTATTTACAATCTGTGGAACCGCCCAATGGTTGGCCGAATTCCTCTGTAAATAGCAGTATTAAATAGGAAAGACAAGCTCGTGGAGTTAACTTAAGTCCATGATGTTAGTCCGTTAAGTTAGCCACAACTCAATGAACTTTATTCGTTGAGTTAACTGTAACTCAACAGAGAGCTTATTGAATATATAAATTTGATTGTTAAAAATGGAATAGTTCTCAATTCTTAAGCAATTCCCTATGGGATCTGTTAGGATCGGTAGACTCACTAGAGGAGGGGTGAATGGTGAATGTGTGTAATTTTTTAAAATCTTTTGATTGTTGATTCGAATGATTAAATAGAAATGAAATGAGATGAAACTAAACGAATGCAAAGCAGTAAAGAAAGGTAACACAGAAAATTTTAGGTGGTTCACCAACTTTGCTAGTTGTTTAGAATGAAAAAGTGCATATTATTAACGATTAAATGATGGTTAATTGCATAATATTTAGCTTATCATATAAGAATTAAGCCATTATGTTATAATTGCACTGTTATATGTTTTAATTGAAGAATCTGCTTAATTTTGGGGAATTACTGTTAATTTAGTACATTTCTGAACTGTCGGTAAGTTGCAGGCTATGAAATTCTAAAGTATCCGAATTTTCTGTTATTTCGGATAGTTATGTTTAACATACTGGACATATTTCAGACAGTTATGTTTAACAGACTGAACATATCGGATAGTTATGTTTAAATTGCCGAACAGTTATGTTTTGAGAGAATATTTTATTATTTCCTGAAATACACGTGTCGAAACCATAATGAATGACTTAAGTGAACTTTTGGTGAGTTATCTATAACTATCTAAAATTGCAGTTGGGCATCGGATAGTTATCCCTATAACTCTCCGAAATCTCTTTTTATTTATAAAATAGCTGAGGACATGTGTCATGTTCTAGGAAAGTGACCTAAGTGGATTTTCAGTGAGTTAAATCTAACTATCTGAAATGCATCTGAGCATCGGATAGTTAGACCTGTAACTCTCCGAAATGTTATTTTATGATTAAACTGCTGCTAACACGTGTCGAGATCTGGTAGATTTACTTAAGTTATATATTGGTGAGTTATTTGTAACTATCCGAAATGCATCTGAGCATCAGATAGTTAAGTTTATAAGTATCCAAAATGCACCTAAGCATCGGATAGTTATATTTATGCACGTGTTTTATAGTTAAATCAACGAAGAAAGTCCGTTGACTTATCTGTAACTCCATGGACTATATATTTTCTAATATGCCACTATAGCAATTGTAGAAATAGGACAATTGGAAGAAAAACCACGATTGCACGTATTGCATAGGGAGAAGAAAGCATCGCCATTGATACAAATGAAGGAAATCCAACCGACCATTCAAGCAGAAGCAGTTACTACTAAAGAAATATAAAAGAAAAGAAGAAAAAAGAAGAAGTGTGTGATCGATGGGCGGACAATGTGTGCAAAGGAGGATCAACATCGCAATTCTTTGAAGTACCACACCAACCATAATCATCACTACCACAATCACCAACCATCGGAGGTCTGTGAGAATACTTTCTTGATGTTGGGTTGATTCCGAGCCAAACACAGTGCCTAACAACCATTGTGAGGAGTGATCGCGTCGCGGGAAGGGAAGCCATTTTCACCAAGTGCCGACTCATATTTCAGGAGATCATAAAGCTTTTAGCCTTGACTTCGGGTTGATGCCTGTATGTTGAAGAGGAGATCATCTTGCAATTCTGGACTTGAGATTCTATAGGGAGAGGAGACAAAATTGTAAGTGGTTTAATTTTTAGTGGTGTAATCGCATTGCAAGTAGTGTCAGTAGTATTTACTGTCAAGTGAGATTACTTTACATTTCACCTTTCACCAATTTCCATGTTCATATTAAAACAAAAGTACCAAAAACAATTTATCTATGTTTGTATGTTGTATTGTTTGTGTTGTATCATGATTAATGTTATCTTTGTTAGTGTTGTGATTGTTTTATGTTTGTTTTAGTTTTACAGTTTACTGAAATCGGTTCGTTCAAAAGACTTAAAGATTATAATGGTTACAGTTTAAATTATCTAAATATTAGTATTGCTTAATGATAAATCCAATGTTAACTAACATTAAAGAGCTTAATTGATGTTATTTACAATCTGTGGAATCGCCCAATGGTTGGCCGAATTCCTTTGTAAATAGCAGTATTAAAGAGAAAAGACAGGCTCGTGGAGTTAACTTAAGTCCACGAGGTTAGTCCGTTGAGTTAGCCATAACTCAACGAACTTTGTCCATTGAGTTAACTATAATTCAACGGAGAGCTTATTGAATATATAAATTTGATTTTTAACAAACAAACAGTTCTCAAGTTCTTTAGCAATTCCCTGTGGGATCGAACTGTACTTGCATACTGATACAATAGACACTATGCACTTGCAGTTAAAGTACAAATTGGAATTAATATCTAAATTGTATTAAAGGTTGTTTATTTACTTCTAAAAGAAAGAATAGGCATAAAGATAAATTAACTAAGTAAAAACAGAAGTAACAAATCCAAGTTTTTCTAGTGTAGTGTTGGGAAAACACAAACAAGTTTTATGGCGTTGTTGCTGGGGAATTGAATTGAATTGAATAGAATTAAATTGAATTAATATAAGCAACTGTTAGAGCTGTTTCATTTTAATAGCTAGAGTTGTGTGTTTTCTTTTGTAATTGAGAATATGCCATATGCTTATGTTCAAAGATTTCTAAAACCTATAATTAGCATATGTGAATTCTGCAATTCTAAAGGACACGACATTTTTGACTGTTTGAAACCGAGACGTTTACAGATGGTTAGATCCTATGAACAACAAATGAATTATCCTTAGTATAATAGATCCAAGTATGAGAATCCTATAGTTTACCCAACTGATGGTCAATATAGAATGTATAATATGTTGAGAGACACTGAAGTTTGGGATAGGTATGATAGATTGGAGCATTGTATAGAGAAAAATCTGGACAAATTGGAATACTTTATGTGTCAGCAACAAGAAGTCAACCAATTAAACTATAAGGAAGCATATTCAGAACCTAAAAAGGATATAATTTACGAAACTAAAAAAACCATAATGAAAATTGATCAAAAATTGAATGCAATGAGATTAGATGATCTGGAAAGAAAATTAAAAGCATTAGACGAATATATAATGAAAATACAAGTTATGCAACAGGACAATGAAAATTATAATGTTATAAACCTGCATAATTTGTAAAATATACAGCAAACAGAAAATACTAATCCAAGAGAATTTAAAGAATGCACTTTAAAACTAAAAACAATTGAAGATCATAATCACGAAAATGATATACAAAAACATCATAAGAGTAATGAAAATCTAGAAGATGTATGTATAACATTAAGATCTGGAACTGATATACCACTAAGAACTCAAAATGAAAATGATATAAAGGTGGATAAGAGTAAAAATCAAAATGATAATGAAAATGTAATAGCTGAAAATCTAGAAATCACTGAAGAACAATCTGAATCTGCTAATGAAGCTAAAAATGATCAGACAAATCAACTGAAAGAAAAAAAGTCTTTGAAATCAAAATCTTTAGCACCCTATCCTGAAAGATTACAACAAACAATACCTGAAAAACAAGAAAAAATCAAAGAAATTTTTGAAAAAGTACAAGTTAACATTCCTTTATTAGATCTATTGTAGAAACTGCCACTTTGTGCTAAATTTCTAAAGGATTGGTGTACTAAGAAAAGAGAGCGAAAAGTTCTTAGAAAGGTCTTTTTAGCTGAGCAAAGTAGTTCCCTATTTCTTCCACAAATTCCTAAAAAGTTATCTGATCCTGGAATCTCTGTTATATCATGCACCATAGGAAATATCATTCTAGAAAGAACCTTAATAGACTTAGGTGCAGGTATAAATGTTATGCTAAGTGATACATTTGCATCCTTAGGATTAGAAGGCTTAACTCCTACTAGTACAGTTATTCAATTAGCTGATAGAAGTATAAGATACCCTAGAGGAAAAATAGAGGATGTCTTAATTAAAATAAAAAATTTTATATATCCTATTGATATTGTAATTTTGGACTCCCAACAAATTAAGCATAAAAATAGTGATACATCTTTAATTTTGGGAAAGCCATTTTTTGCAACATCAGGGGCTGTTATAAATTGTAAAACTGGAGTAATGAACTTAGCATATGGTAATGAGGATACTCAATTAAATATTTTCAAACCAGAAAAGTTTGATGAGTTAGAAATGTCCTTACATACCATAGACTTTTTAGAGGATGAAGGAGATATGTTAGATGATGTGATTCAAGAAGAATTAAATAGGCAAATCAATTCTAAAATTTTAGAAGAAAGTGAAAGCATAAATATAGAAGGAGATATGTTAGATGATGTGATTCAAGAAGAATTAAATAGGCAAATCAATTCTAAAATTTTAAAAGAAAGTGAAAGCATAAATATAGAAGTAGATTTGGAAGAAATTCATTTAAAAGATGATGATGTTCAATTAGGAGCTCTAGCTTCTGATGGGCAGCATTTAGAATTAAAACCTTTACCTCCTGAATTAACCTATATATTTCTGGAAGATAAACGAACATGTCCAATCATTATTGCTTCAAATTTAAAAGAGGAACAAAGAGCTAAATTAAAAGATGTAGTAAAAAGTTATAAAGAAGTAATAGGATGGACTATGACTAATATAAAAGGGTTAAGTTCAACTTTATGATGTCACCACATATATTTAGAAGAGAATGCTAAACCTGTTAGAATTCCTGAGAGGAGATTAAATCAAAACCTTAAAAAAGTAGTCAGGAAGGAAATAGTTAAATGGTTAGATAATGACATAATTTATCTGATTTCTGATAGCTCATGGGTTAGTCCAATCCATGTAGTTCCCAAGAAATCAGGATTAACAGTTATTAGGAATGAAAGTCAAGACTTGATACCTACTAGAATTCAATCAGGCTGGAGAATATGTATAGACTATAGAAAACTGAATGTTGTGACTAGGAAAGATCATTTTCCCTTACCTTTTATAGATTAAATGCTGGAAAGATTAGCAGAGCAAGAATATTTTTGTTTCCTAGATGGGTATTCAAGGTATAATCAAATTCCAGTAACATTAGAGGATCAAGAGAAAACAACTTTCACCTGTCCTAATGGAACTTATGCTTTTAAGAGAATGCCATTCGGATTATGCAATGCACCAACTACCTTTCAAAGGTGTATGCAGGGCATATTTACTGGAATGACTGAAGATATTTTAGAAATATTTATGGATGATTTTACTGTATATGGCAACTCATATGAAGTTTGTTTAAAAAATTTAGACTTAATATTAAAATGTTGTGCAAAAAAAAAATCTGGTTTTAAATTAGGAAAAATGTCACTTCATGGTTAAACAAGGAATAGTCTTAGGGCATGTTGTTTCTAAGAAAGGGTTGGAAGTAGATAAAGCTAAAATAGAAGTAATTTCTAATCTACCAGAACCTAAATCAGTAAAAGATATTAGATCATTTCTAGGACATGCTGGTTTTTATAAAAGATTTATCAAAAACTTTAGCAAGATAGCTAGACCTTTAACTAATCTATTAAAAGATGTTCCATTTAACTTTGATAAAAATTGCAAGGAAGCATTTTTCAGACTTAAGACTAGCTTAATTTCAACTCCTATAATTCAAGCACCTGATTGGAACCATCCATTTAAATTAATGTGCGATGCTTCTGATTTTGCTATAGGAGCAATGTTAGGACAGAAGATAGAAAAATCTCCTAGAGTGATTCATTATGCAAGCAAAACCTTAAATGATGCTCAAGTTAATTACACAACTACTGAAAAAGAATTATTAGCTGTTGTCTTTGCTTTAGAAAAGTTTAGATCATATCTGATTGGAGCTAAAGTAATAGTATACACAGATCATTCAGCTCTAAAACATCTAATAAAGAAAAAAGAAACTAAACCTAGATTGATCCAATGGATATTATTATTACAAGAATTTGATCTAGAAATTAAAGATAAAAAAGGTTGTGAGAATGTAGTAGCAGATCATTTATCAAGATTACAAATAGAAAAATCAAATATTGAAATTAAGGATAATTTTCCTAATGAACAATTAATGACCATCAACACAATGCCTTGGTATGCAGACATAGTTAATTACTTAGTTACTGATCTTAACACCTAAGGATTGGAATAGACAAGATAAGAAATTGTTTTTCTCAAGAGTAAAATATTACTATTGGGAAGTGTAAAGTATCAATTTGTGCATTTTATATATGTTAATTCATGCATGTTAAGGATTATAAGTCATCATTATATATGTTCTTATAAAGGATTACATGAAAATCATATTTTTAGACATATGCATGAATTAGGGATTAAATAGTTGATAATGTACAAATTTATCCTTTATCAATTAAACACCTAGTCAATAGCCCTTGTATTAGACATAATTCTTATAATTCTTCAATGTATGACTTTATATACATTGTATGATTGCCAAATCACTTAAATATGATGTTAAACTAAAGAACTTTAAGTAATTCATGTATGTACATGTAAAAAAGTTGTAGACCAAAACCTTCCTAATTTGGCAACTTTCCATATATGGCAACTCATGCATGCATGTATACTATATTTGCATCATATGATTTATATTCAATGTATATGTGCATCCAACTTGGTTTTGAGTTTTATAGGTCAATAAATCATGAAATCAAGGTGGATTAAAGAGGAAAAAATGTGGGCCATTGGATGCAACTTATTGGAGCCCAAGCAACAAAAGCCTAGAGTATTTAAAGTGTTTGACCACTCAATTCTAGGTTATCTCCTCCTCTTCCAACACATTGCAGCCGGCGGTTCCAGCCATTCCAGCAACTCCATCCGGAAAGTCCCATCTTCCCCTTGATCTTGAACAAGCTCCCTTCAAGAATGGTGAGCTTTTGCGTCTTCCACTCCTCCTAGAAGACACCTTCTCTTCAATTCAGACGGCCATACGTTAGAATCTCCTTGGACGTTCATCTTGGTGGATTGGGAGGCTCGTGTGACTGATTTGGAGTGGAGCAAAAGGTTAGGATCTTCAGGGTTGAGTCATCAGAAGCACCATTCTTAGATGTGGAAGCCAAAGTTGTGGGTCTTGGAGGCAAGATCTTGAGGACGTGCACCACTCTTCTTCAAGGCAACCTTAGAAGCTTCACTTGGACGTGCTACAGGTGGTGACTACCCTGTGGAGCATCGATTTCAAGGACTTTGAGGAGTCATTGCTTGAAGAAACGTGGAGGATTAAAAGGTATGATGGAAAGGAGAGATCCTCATACTAGTTTTCATGTTTTACAATTTTATATGTATGAGTATAGTTTGAGTATGTGGAAGAACGAAATTCTATGCATAAATCTTTGTTTCAAATGTTCTAAATTAAAGATTATAAGATTATATATTGTTTTGATGTTAATTGATATAAGAATTGAGTTCATATCATATGTTTCATGTGAATGAATGTGATGATGTGAATTATGAAGGTAGTTTTCCGTTTCTTAGATGGCCAGAATGTTAGTAGCATTTCTTCGAATTGTATGCAGTTGTTCGTCATCTTTAAATTCTGTTTTTTGTTTCGTTTTGTAAGTATAATGAGTGTAGAACAAGTTTACAAAGTTTTAGAATTTTTTAGAATGTTTTTCGAAGCTTTTCGATTTTATTTTGTGAAGGTATCAACGGTTTTGAGTCTCTGTTGAGTGCTAGTTTTTAGCTCGACGCCTGTGCTGTGCTTGCATCGTGTATTTTGTGGAATTCAGTTCTGTAAATTTTCCTTGTTAGTGTAACGGATCTACTTTCAAGGCACACTTATTTCGTAGCATTTCATGAAGATTTGACGGAGATTTGATTTTTGAACCGAAGTTGCATTTTTGGAAAGTTTCCATAACCGTCTGCGCCCCTTTCTTAAATAAGATATTTCCAACGTTTTAATTTTTGTTAATCCACGAAATCACTGCCATTTGGAAGATATTCCGAGGATCTTTCCTCAAGAGTAAAATATTACTATTGGGAAGACCCATACTTATTTAAGAAATGTCTTGATCTGGTTTTAAGGAGGTGTGTTCTAGAAACTGAATACTCGAGCATATTGTCTTTCTGTCATGACCAAGCTTGTGGAGGGCATTTTGGTTTAGGGAAAACTGCTACAAAAATTCTGCAATGTGGGTTTTATTGGCCAACACTATTCAAAGATGCTCATAAATATTGCTTAAGTTGTTTAAGATGTCAACAAATAGGAAAAATATCAAAGAGGAATATGATGCCTCTTAATCCTATTGTTGAGGTTGAAATCTTTGATGTGTGGGGAATAGATTTTATAGGTCTATTTCCTATGTCTAATCAATTTAATTACATATTGTTGGGGGTGGATTATGTATCTAAATGGATAGAAGCTATTCCTACAAAAACTAATGACAACAAAGTGGTAATACAATTTATAAGAACAAATATATTTGCCAGATTTGGAATACCTAAAGCTATTATCAGTGATAGAGGAACTCATTTCTGTAATAGAAGTTTTGAAGCCTTAATGAAGAAATATGGAGTAAACCACAAAATTGCAACATCATATCATCTGCAAACAAGTGGACAAGTAGAAAGTGCAAACAAACAAATTAAATTAATCTTAGAAAAAGTAGTAAATCCTACTAGAACAGATTGGGCTAATAGATTGATAGATGCACTTTGGGCTTATAGAACTGCTTATAAAACGAGCTTAGGTATGTCACCTTTTAGGCTAGTATATGGAAAAAGTTGTCATTTACCTGCTAAAATAGAACATAAAGCTTATTGGGCATTAAAATCTCTGAACACTAATTTAAATCAAGCTGCTGAAAATAGAAAAATGTAATTAATTGAATTAGAAGAATTTAGAAATGAAGCTTATTCGAAGACTGTAAGAGAAAAAGAAAAAATTAAATTTTGGCATGATAGAAAAATTATTCCTAAAAGCTTTGAAATAGGACAAGAAGTATATCTTTATATGGCTAGACTCCATAACCATCCGGGAAAATTAAAATCTAGATGGGTATGACCTTACATAGTTCGGAATATTTATCCTTATAGAGCTATTGAAATTGAAAATCCTAAAAATCAGAATATATTTAAAGTAAATGGACAAAGACTTAGACCTATTCTGAAAACACCAAAAAGCTCCTTTGGAATTATGGAAGAAGTCAGAGTAGAGGACTACTCGAGCTTTACTTAGTAAGAAATCAGTTTTTATGTTTATATATATATATATATATAAAACATTAAAATATATATATATATATATATATAATATAAAAATCATTGCGGTTCAACCGATTAGATCCATCGGTATGACCGAAACATAAAAAAATAATAATAATAAAAATATTTAGGTCTGACCAAAACATAGTATCGGTTAAACCGATAAAAAAATAAAAAAACTATTATCTGTAATATTATTATTATATTTGCTTGTATGGGGAGTCCATTGAGTTACGCTTAACTCAATGAGTTTAATCCGTTGAGTCTTGAGTTAGTCAACGAGCTTATTCCGTTGAGTTAATGTAACTCAACGGAGTACTGTAGCTAAGATCACGGATAAAATAGTAATAGTTGGTTCGGGAAATGACCCGATTACCCACCTAAATTTAGGGCTTATTTAAACTAAAACCTAGGGTTTTGGGGGCATTATCTAGCAAATCGTTTAGAATCTAGAATAGTAGAAATCAAAGCGATTCCGTGCTGTTGTGTAACTCCACGATGAGGAAGATGAAACTTGAATTCTAGGATGAGGCAGTGGACACCGCATAGTTTCTGAAGGAATCTGAAGAATGGCACACGCGGTAGAAGATCAGAAATACAACAAGAGAGAAAGAGCTACAAAAGGTAGAATCAGAACTCTTTAACTTGAGGAAAGTTTTGGTTGAGTTAGAAATACAGATACCATAGATAATGGAGACACAAATTAGAGTGGCAACTGAAATTGCAGTAAGTAAAGAAAGAAAGATACGGCCAAATAATGAAGTAGCCCTAGAATTAATCCAACGTAAGTCTCAGCTCTAGTTCAAAAGACGAATCTGTAGACAAGCTAGATGGGCTATCTAGGAGCAAGAAAGGAAAGAAAATGAAGAAGAGGCAACTAAAGAACAGGAGGAACAACTGCTGAAAGACCTATTCCTGAGGAACAGCAGTCAAGACCTCTAGTTCAGCCAACAGAGCCATTGCCACGAGTTGCATTTGCTTGGCCGAGAACTGAAGAAAAAGAATTTGCTAGCTTGGTCAAGACAACAGGAGACCAAGGTGATACTCAAGAGATAGCTATGGCAAAGGCACATATTTTATATGATGCCATTAAGAAAAAAAGGGTCAAAGAAAGGATAAGGGCCCAATACAAAATAAAAGTTGAACAGTATTAGGCAGCGACTAAATCAAGTGCTGTAGAAGAGGTTGGTCCTTCGAGACCAGCAGTTATAAAAAAAGTTAAACAGGAAGAGCTAGTACCTGTGGCTCGAAAGCCTACAGAGCCTACTTTTGTAGATTTAATTTCAGAAGATGAAGAGGAAGAACAAGCACAACTAATCAGAAAAAAGAAAGGAAAAGAAAAAGTGCCTGAATATGAGGAAATTAAATCTGAAGTACCAATTTTTACAGGGCCTGTGGAGCAAATTTTTATTAACCTGTTACTCGATTCTAAGGAGGAGTAGGAGGAGCTACAGCAGCAAGAGCAAAGAAAAGAAGAAAATTAGGTTGAAATTAGTCTACAGCATGTACAAGAAGAAACATAAATTAAGGTAGAAACTGAATTGCTTGTGACTCCATCCCATTCTATTACAGAATCAGAAAGAACAGTAACAGAACAGATTGGTAGTTAGGAGGAAAAAGAAAGAGCAGAAAATGAAGAAGCTGAAAGAAATCATTGGACAAAAATAATTTCACAGATTCCACTGAAGAGCAAGAAACTCTTCAGCAATTTATGGAGAGAATTCAAGATAGAGTGGAGAGTTCTACCGGCTCACCACCACAAACAGAAACAGAAATTCAGAAATCTGTAGAAAATGTTCAAATGCAGCCTATAGAAGAGGAAGAGCAAGAGCAAACCCCTCTAGAACAACAAAGTCACCTTCCTAACCCAACTGAAACAACAATTTTGAATGAAGTACATTTTTGTAATCAGAAAGCTTATACCAAATACCAAGAAATAAGGGGTTACGACATTATTTACAGTAGACTAGTAAATTGGGATGGAATGCAAGAAATCAAAGATTTATTTGAATTCCAAGGTCTACTGAATTTTATTTCTCAAGAAAGAGGGCATGCAGTATATGAGAATTTAGTGCCTTGTTTTTATGCAAATTTAAGAGAAGGAGAAACAAGATTAATTTCAAATGTGGAGGAAGCTGATGTACAGATAACACCAGAGCTTCTCCACAACATTTTTGGTTTAAAGAATGAAGGACTAAAAATTTTGGAAGATACAACTACAGTTGAGTGGACTGAACAGCAAATCAAAGATTGTTTAGCTATCAATCCTGGTGTGCCATTATTAAACAGATTGAAGCAATTAAATGGTAAAGCACACATGGTAGCTAACATTCTAATTAAGAATGTCTATCAACGATAGGGCCATGACATAGAATTAAGTCAATTTGTCAAATGGGCCACATATGCAGTTGTAAATAAGATCCAAATAAATTGGTCTGTAGTTTTTATCTCCAAGCTGAAAACAGTGAAGAAGAAATTATTTTATGGAGATTTGATTCCACTGTTGATGGTGGACTGTATTGATTTCACGAAAAGGACATCAAAAAGGATCAGATCTAGAACCATTTCAGTGAAAGAATACAGAAATTTTGTAGCTGCAAAACTAGTTGTACCTTCTAGAGGAATTACAAGAGCAGTAGAGAGGATTAATCAATTAGAACTTCAATTAGAAAAACTCCAGAAGGAAGTAGATGAACTTAGGCATAGAGATTAAATTGTATTGTTCGTCTACTTATGTAAAATTGTATGATTTACTTGTAATGTAATTGATTCATATTAATGAATGTAATTTTTTCAGATGCAATTTTCATACGTGTTTTGGATGTGAAATGAATGGAATTTATTGAATATTATGTAATTTGTGGAACTTTAAGAATGAATATGTAACAGATTTACAATTTGCTGAATGACAGGATAACTGCTTAAAAATTTCTGCATGTGGTAAGGTAAAATGTAAATTCTGCATAACATAAAATGACCTGCAAGTTAAATCTTTATATAATGTTCAGATTTAAATGAATTTTAATCAGAATGATGCATTAATGACATAGATTTAACTTTATTTCAGTTAGCAGAATGAAAAAGAAAAAGAAAAAAAAAAGAACGGAGAGGAACTTACGAGAGTAAAACTTAGAAGTTGCTAAGTGTTAACTCAACGAAGTAAGTCCGTTGAGTTAAACATAACTCCATGAGGTCAGTAATATAATATAAGATCACTCTATTGAGTTATTTGTAACTCAACGAAGTTAGTCCGTGGAGTTAGCAATAGTAATCGACTGTATTCTATTGAATTATCTGTAACTCAACGAGGTTAGTTCATGGATTAAGCAGAACGGTTATTTTTTTAACCATGAACGAAACTTCGTCGATTTAGCGATTACCAAAATTTGAAATTAGTAGTGGTACACGTACCCATAAAAACAGGAACCACGATGCACGTTGCAAGACACGTTCTTGCAACGAGATTTATTCACTTTATGAATGTGCAGTATATATATATAACAGAATGTTATTTACGAGTTACCAGCACTTTTAAAAGAAAGGAGAATATGTTGGAGGAACTAGAAGGATAAGCAGCTGATTCAACTTCATCCGACAACAAATATTTATTGAATGGAAAGCTTCAGACTGAATCGACAAATGGAATTGATGTAATTACTGTTGGATGCACTAAGGGAAGTACTAAGTAACTTGTCAACTAAAGATCTGTGCAGGTTGTGTTGTGTATCAAAGGAAATTAAAAACAGTATTGAAGAAAAATATTTTCAGGGACTACAAGCTGCAAAAATGACTAAGATTAGAGATGGATTCATATGGAGGTCATTTAATCGTAGTTCAATTAACCATGAATATCTGGCTATGGAAGAAACTACTGGAATTCCACCCAATGCATTAGAAGGAATAAATCATATTATGGGGATAAATGAAGGATTAATCATATACAAGACAAGACCAAGGTATGCAAGTTTATTATTACCTGATATTTTGATAAGAAATCCTATAACAGGAGAATAATGGAATATAGGAAGACCTAATAGATTTGAAGTACCAACTGTAAATTGTAGGTTCGCTTTAATATTTTCTGATAAAAATTCTGCAATTTCTGAAAAATTATATTATTGGAGACCTATAGGAAATTGGGGTGAAGATTTACGCTTAAGTGTGTATAATTTTCTGAATAGATCTTGGAATGAAAATATTATGATATATCTAGGATAGAAATCATTAATTAACCAAACACATGTCATACTTAATGGATATATATATCTAGTCACAGAGATATCAATAGCATATGGATCTGATTTATACATAGTGAGCATAGACAGTTATGATGAATATATAGAAATTTTACCTGTACCGAGTGAAATAGCTAAACCACCATCTGCAGAATTTAATAAAATTCAAATAGGAATGTGGTATAATGAAGAAGATGATCCTACTTTATGTCTGATAAGATGGTGGGATGAACTGATGAAATTTCAAATATGGATTATGGAAGACATAAATGAATGGAAGTGGGAAGAGGAGTATATTGAAATAGATGTAGAAATAGAAACTACTACATTACCCTGAAACCAAAAAGGACCCCTTTCTGCATTTCATATCATTAATGGTAATACACTTGTATTTGGAATTTATAATATATTACATGTTTACAAATTAAGAAGGAACAAAAACTACACTAAAACAGAATTAATAGCAAGAAGAACTATGCCTAAAAAGTTTGCTTGGACTGACACATTTATTCCATTTGTTTCTACTTTTCAATCATGTTCTTAACCTATGATTTTGTGTGTTTAATGTTGTGTGTATTCTACATTTATTTTTAGAAAAAAAAATATAGTTTTCATTTTATTTTATAAAAAAAAACAAAAAACAAAAACAAAATATCAATCTAGTTTGTTGGTATCTGTTATGGGAAACCAACTAGCTTGCTTGTGAGCCACCAAAGGCATAGGAGCTTGGGTTCCACACAAGACACTGATTTATTAATATCTTTATTAATGTTATTTCGTTTTATATTTTACTTTTATCTATGAATGAGAAGTTTTTCAGAATGAAAAATCAGAATATGTAGAAGGAGATACAAAGGAAACAATGTATGTAACTAATTACTCATCCTGAATTTAAATCAACAAAACTGTATTCATGCCTGCTACAATTACTATACTTATTGTCAAATCTTTTACATTGAGGACAATGCAAAATGTAGGTATGGGGGGGGAGGTAATTGAAGTAACAGCCATGTAAGTTTGTTAATTAAAGGAATTAAAATGGTACTGCAAAGTTTTGAGGAAATTGAAAATTTTTATGAACTTGTTGTAACTATCCGATAAATGAGACTGTAAAATTTTTATAAACTGCTTGAATGTTATATTTAGAAGGCTATATAAGATGCTATTGAATTTACTATTTATGCAAATTTAGATATAGTATCTTATGTTTTTTTTTCTGAATTTCATGAGTTTAACAGTTTCACGATTTTAAAATGAAATCAGAATGCTTAATGAAAAATTAGTAAATTATTTGAAGTCTTGAAGGAGCTGAGATATGAATTCTAGATTAAATGAAACACATATGATGAAAGATACATTTAATTTGACTAATTGAACTTGTAGAATGATTTATGTGTAGATCTTATTAAACTACAGAAAAAGTATGAGCTTATTGTTATGGATTCATATTTTCAGTAAATGATAGAAGCATGACTATATGAGATTGGTGTTTTACTGCATCTGTATTAATGAAATACATACATATATAGTATGTGATTAATGTTTTGTTTCGTGTTTGTAGTTTGATTGAAAAAAAAAAAAAACAAAGGAAAGAAAAAAAAAAGCGGGAAAATTTTGAGAGTTTATTGACTTGTTTGATCACGAGCCTTTTGTACTTGAGTAGATAGGTATGTAAGGATTGTTGACCTGAACAAGGACTCTTGAAATCTGGCAACCTAAGATCCTGATCAGATCTGGGATTATTGACTGAAAGCTCGTTACATGGGTACATTAGAAAGCTCTTGTATGATTCAAGCTTGTCAAATTAACTTTTAAAGTACAAAAAAAAAAAAAAACATGTACTTTTCTAAAAAGATACAAGTGTTTTGTGAAATACAGATATTTTATGAATCGAGTATATTTTTTGTTATCTAGAATTGCTGTAATATGAATCTAGAATTGACTGTTGAAGTTGTTTAATGGAGATACAATTCTTTATTCTACTTGTCTTAATCATATTGAATTGGATTGTACTTTGATTCGTATGTTGTTGAAATTTCTTCTAGAAATCTTATTGGGAAATTTAGGATGACAGATGATGAGAAGAAGAACAAACGATAATATAATTAACACTTATGTGATGATGATATACTTTGTATGTAATTTGCATATATTCTAAGTATATTTGCAGGTTGATTACTGAAACATACATAATATATTTTTATGCTAAACAGAAGAAAAACAAAAGGGAAGAATTAATTCTAGCACTTTTAGAAAGACCAATTACTTAGATCTTAGTTTGCTAAGGGACTAGCAAAATTTAGGTATGGGGGAAGTGTTTAGAATGAAAAAATGCATATTATTAATGGTTAAATGATGGTTAATTGCATAATATTTAGCTTATCATATAAGAATTAAGCCATTATGTTATAATTGCACTATTATATGCTTTAATTGAAGAATCTGCTTAATTTTGGGGAATTACTGTTAATTTAGTACATTTCTGAACCGTCGGTAAGTTGCAGGCTGTGAAATTCTTAAGTATCCGAATTTTCTGATATTTCGAACAGTTATGTTTAACATACCGGACATATTTCGGACAATTATGTTTAACAAACCGAACATATCAAATAGTTATGTTTAAATTGCCGAACAATTATGTTTTGAGAGAATATTTTATTATTTCCTGAAGTACACGTGTCGAAACCATAATGAATGACTTAAGTGAACTTTTGGTGAGTTATCTATAACTATCCGAAATTGCAGTTGGGCATCAGATAGTTATCCCTATAACTCTCTGAAATCTCTTTTTATTTATAAAATAGTTGAGGTCACGTGTCATGTTCTAGGAAAGTGACTTAAGTGGATTTTCAGTGAGTTAAATCTAACTATCTGAAATGCATCTAAGCATCGGATAGTTAGACCTGTAACTCTCTGAAATATTATTTTATGATTAAACTGCTGCTGACACATGTCGAGATCTCGTAGATTTACTTAAGTTATATATCAGTGAGTTATTTGTAACTATCTGAAATGCATCTGAGCATCAGATAGTTAAGTTTATAAGTATCCGAAATGCACCTGAGCATCGGATAGTTATATTTATGCACGTGTTTTATAGTTAAATCATCGAAGAAAGTCCGTTTACTTATCTGTAACTCCATGGACTATATATTTTCTAATATGCCACTATAGCGGTTGCAGAAACAGGATAGTTGGAAGAAAAACCACGACTGCACGTATCGCGCAGGGAGAAGAAACATCGCCATTGATATGAATGAAGGAAATCCAACTGACCATTCAAGCAGAAGCAGCTACTACTGAAGAAATATAAAAGAAAAGAAGAAAAAAGATGAAGTGTGTGATCGATGGGCGGATAGTGTGTGTAGAGGAGGATCAACGTCACAATTCTCTAAAGTACCACACCAACCTTCATCATCACCACCACAATCACCAACCATCGGAGGTCGGTGAGAATACTTTCTTGATGTCGGGTCGATTCTGAGCCAAACACAGTGCCTGACAACCACTGTGAGGAGTGATCGCGTCATGAGAAGGGAAGTCATTTTCTCCAAGCGCCGACTCATATTTCAGGAGATCGTAAAGCTTTTAGCCTTGGCTTCGGGTTGATGCCTATATGCTGAAGAGGAGATCATCTTGCAATTCTAGACTCACGATTCTATAGGGAGAGGAGACAAAATTGTAAGTGGTTTAATTTTTAGTGGTGTAATTGCGTTGCAAGTAGTGTCGGAAGTTTTTACTGTCAAGTGAGATTACTTTACATTTCACCTTTCACCAATTTCCATGTTCATATTAAAACAAAAATATCAAAAACAATTTATCTATGTTTGTATGTTGTATTTGAGTGTTGTATTATTTGTGTTGTATCGAGATTAATGTTATTTTTGTTAGTGCTATGGTTGTTTTATGTTTGTTTTAGTTTTACAGTTTACTGAAATCGGTTCGTTCAAAAGACTTAAAGATTTTAATGGTTATGGTTTGAATTATTTGAATGTTAGTATTGCTTAATGATAAATCCAATGTTAACTAGCATTAAAGAGCTTAATTGATGTTATTTACAATCTGTGGAATCGCCCAATGGTTGGCCGAATTCCTCTGTAAATAGTAGTATTAAAGACAAAAGACAGGCTTGTGTAGTTAACTTAAGTCCACGAGGTTAGTCCGTTGAGTTAGCCATAACTCAACAAACTTTGTCCGTTGAGTTAACTATAATTCAATAGAGAGCTTATTGAATATATAAATTTGATTATTAACAAACGAACAATTCTCAAGTTCTTCAGCAATTCCCTATGGGATCGACCTATACTTGCACACTGATACAATAGACACTATGCACTTGCAGTTAAAGTACAAATTGGAATTAATATCTAAATTGTATTAAAGGTTGTTTGTTTACTTCTAAAAGAAAGAATAGGCATAAAGATAAATTAACTAAGTAAAAATAGAAGTAACAAATCCAAGTTTTTCTAGTGTAGTGCTGGGAAAACACAAACACTAGTCCACCCCCAAGATTCACTTGGGCTTCACTAAGTGTTTCAACACTTACACACTTGCTTTCAGGTCAAAGCAAGAACCAACTATACAAAAGTTTTCAGGTATAAACTTTAGTAAACCAACCTCTAAAGTTTTCAGGTTGAAACTCAAACCAACAACTGAATGTAGCTTTCAAGTTGAAGCCACGAACCAACAGCTTGAGTCTTTCATTCAGAGTTTTGATGCATAGAGGTTCTTCTACAGTACATCTTTAAAGTATGCTTCACTATTTGCAGACTTGAGTGTAATTGAAATTGGAGTGTAGCTCACTGTATATGGTATATACGTTATCTCTATCTTTTCTTCTCTTAAACTCCTCATATTTATACCAAAGGTATAACGATCATATTTTTCTTTCAACGGATGTATTCTACTGTACTCGGTAAATAATCAAACCTAAATATGGTAAGTTACCGTTCTGTTTGATGTTCAGTAAGTAACCTTCCGAAAATCTCAGGCTTTCGCATGGTTATAAAAATAACTTACCGAAAAGCATCCATAACTTACCGATTCATCACTCAAATTTTGTTATCTGAGTCACGTGAGGATTTTAAGTTGCTCACATGTAATGTCAAGTGTTCGAAGTTTTGTATTTAACTTACCGAAAAGAGCTCTTGACTTTCGGATAGTTAACTATTATAACTCTCCGAACTTTCTTTTTAGTCTCCGACAACTATCCCTTCAAATCTGCACGTGCATAAAATCATAACTTAAGTTTCGGATAGTTAATAATGTAACTCACCGAAACCTTCTTAAGATTTCAGATAGTTATCTTTCTAACTCTTCGAAAACTTAAATGATCTTGTTTCTGGAATTCTACACATGGTAATTTCAATAACTTAAGTTTCAGATAGTTAAACTATAACTTACCGAAACTCTCTTTGAAATTTCGGATAGTTATCTAACTCTCCGATAAAGTCCTTTAAGATTCTGTTTTGTATTTCTGCACGTGATTAATTGAATGACTTAAGTTTCGAATAGTCAGCCTTTCTAACTTTCCGAATTTCCTTTTTCTTTCGAATAGTTAACTTCATAACTCTCCAATCATTCAACCAACTTAACTATCTGATTAAATAACTCTCCAAAGGCTTTGTAAAATCGGATAGTTATCCTTCTAACTATCTAATGGACTTGCTGCTGTTTCACTCTTCGGATACTTGGACCTGTAATTGTCCGATTTTCCTGTAACTTGAAGGCAGTATCATCTGGAACCTTCTCCATCTGTTCGTCTGCTTGGAATTTGTTCTATTTGCCTTCTAATTTAATGCTGCACTGACTTAACTGTGAAATACAATATGTTTCCTCACATAGGTTTTGCATTACCAAAATACTCGGGTTCTAACAATCTCCCCCTTTTTGATAATGACAAAAACATTTACATTTATTTACATGTATTTCACTCCCTAGAGTATTTCTATACATTCAGTCACATAGAGAACTAAATAAAATAGGAATTTATCAAGAATATACTGACGTGGAGGGATTCCTCCCCTTGACTTTGTGTTGTCTTCTCTCCTTATCTGTGTGCTAAGTTTTTCTTCACCTTTTAATAATTCTCTTTCAGTTTTTGCTGGAAATACTGTAAGTGACCATATACTTCACTAATTTCCAAATTCTTCTCTCCCTTTTTGTCATTATATAAAAAGGTGAGGACTGTAAAACTGATATTGAATATATCCTACACGAGTATAAGTTAGCATAAAACAAGCTCCCATATGATGAGCTTGATGAAGAAAAAATATTTAAAGATCTTGTAAAGAACATATGCCTAGATTTCTTCTAATATATTAAAAGTTGATTCATTTAAAGGTTTGGTGAAAATATCTGCAAATTGATTTTCTGTTGGCACAAACTTAAGTGAGATGTTCCCTTTTTCCACATGATCTCTTAGAAAGTGATGTCTGATCTCGATATACTTGGCTCTGGAATGAAGTACTGTATTCTTAGATAGACTGATTGCACTACTGTTATCACAAAATATGATTTAATTTTGAATTTTCAATCTATAATCTACTAGAGTTTGCTGCATCCAAAGGATTTGAGCACAGCACAATCCTGCTGCAATATACTCGGCTTCAGTAATAGATAAAGCTATACAATTTTGTTTCCTACTGAACCAAGTGATTAAAGAATTTCCAAGTAGTTGACAAGTACCACTAGTGCTTTTTATGTCAGATCTGCTGCCTGCATAATCTGCATCACTATAGCTTGTTAAAATCAGATTACTGTCAGTTGAGTAGAATAGTCTGAAATCTTTTGTTCCTTGTAGATATCTAAAAATCCTTTTGACTGATTTCAAGTGCGATTCCTTTGGTGATGCTTGAAATCTAGCACACAAGCATACACTGAACATAATATCTGGCCTGCTAGCTGAAAGGTATAATAGGGATCCAATCATACCTCTATATTGCTTTTGATCCACTACAACACTTGAATCATCCATTTCCAGTTTAATGCTTGAACTCATTGCAAGTTTCATTTTTATGTGTCAAAAATATTACCCAAGTTAATCTAGAGAAATCATCAACAATAACAAAGGTATATTTTCGACCCCTAAGACTTGATACTTGAGAAGGACCAAACAAATCTAGATGTAGCAGTTCCAATGGCCTTATGGTGGTAAAAACATTTTTGCTATGAAGAGCAGTTCTCTTCTACTTCCCTAGCATACACTCATTGCACACTCTATCTTTCTTAAAAGTGAGTTTAGGTAGACCCCTCACAAGATCACCCGTGGATAGCTTTCTAATATTCTTCATACTGATGTGGCCAAGTCTTCTATGCCACACCCAATCATCTTCACTAGTTGCTACCAAACAGGAATTGCTTGCAGAATTTTCACATGGAAAGTTTAATGTATATATTGAGCAATTTCTAATACCAGTAAATTTTGTATCATTCGTGGTTGGATCAATAATGTAACAATTTTCAACATTAAAAGAAACAGTATAACCTTTATCACATAATTGTCCTACACTTAACAAATTTTGTTTTAATCCATTTACATGCAAGACATTCTCAATTATACCATTTTCAGATGTAATATTTCCTATTGTAGTTATTTTACACTTTTCATTATTTCCAAATTTAACAGATCCTGAACTTAAGTTTTTAACAGAATCAAGAAATCTTTTCTTACCTGTCATGTGCTTTGAGCATCCACTGTCCACGATCCATTTAGTTGAACGTGCTTGAAACTCCTTGTCATCCTGCAAATCATACTAAAATTAAAGCTTTTGGTACCCAAATCTTCTTGAGTCTAGTAGAGTTAGCCCTTAAAACATTAAATCTATTGCCTCTTGGTAGCCACATATGACTTGATCATCGTTTGATGGTAAACACAGTGGTGCCATCTCTATAAGATCGAATCATTCCACCACAATAAGGTATTTTCTGTGGTGTAGCATACCTTAGGCCATATTTATTCCCATTTAATCGTTGAGATCCTATTATTTTATTTAATCCTTTTTGACCTTGAGTAAATTTACATACGGTATCTTTCAAATCTGATATAGTAGTTAATAGATTTTTATTTTCTTCTTTTAATTCACAGTTAACACAACTATACTTATCTAAATTTGATTTTAGATTTCTATTTTCAACTATAGTTGATTCTAATTCAGCAAATGAATTTTCTAAGCAATGATTTAACCTTTTAATTTCTTTCTTAAATTCTCTACACTTCACATATAAATTATCTACAGTAGACAGAAGACTGTTTATGTCTAAATCATCATGCTCATTTTCTGAACTAAAGGAAGAAGAGCATACCTCTTATGCTGCAAAACACACGTTGGCTGCAGCTTCATCTTCAGAATCTGATGAACAGCTTGAAGAGCTACTATCATCCCATGTAGCTTTGAGAGCCATCTTCTTTTTGTCCTTCAATCTCTTCATCTTATCTCCTTGATCCTCTTCTATCTGAAATGGACAGAAAGTCTGTATGTGCCCTTGCCTTTTACATTTGAAACATGTAGGGACAGTTATTTTAGAGGAGCTGGGCTTATTCTTTTTCTTCATGAACTTTCTGAAGTTCCTTGCCAGCAACATGATCTCATCATCATCTGAGCTTGGAGCTTCTTCTATAGATGGAAATGCTATTTCCTTTTTCTTTTCAGCTTTCTTTTCAACAACTCCTTACTCTTTCCAGTCCTTCATCTGAACTTTGTGGGCTAGAAGATTGCCCAACAGTTCTTCAACTATGTAGTTGTTGAGATCCTTGGAATCTTGAATAGATTTGGACTTCTGTTTCCACTCAACAATTAAGCTCCTCAGGATCTTCTATACCTGTTCACGTGAAGAGAATTCCTTTCCCAAGTCTTTCAAACTGTTAATGATTTCAGTAAATCTTGAAAACATTTCAGTTATGTTTTCATTATCATTCATTTTAAACAGTTCTAGTTTTCTCAACAGGATACTGATTTTTGTATCCTTAACTTGGCTTGTACCTTCGTGAGTAACTTGAAGGATTTTCCAAGCCTCATGAGCAGACTTACACGCAGATACTTTATTATATTGATCAGCAGTTAGTGCACAATAAATGACATTCAGCCCTCTAGCATCCAACTAGAGGAGTTTCTCATCCTCCTCAAACCAATTCATAACATCACTGGTTGGAAGTGTAGTTCCAAGAACAACAATCTTCTAGAGTTTAACATCAGAACTCCTAAGGAAGCACTCCATTCTATTCTTCCAATAGTTATAATTGGAACCATCGAATAGAGGAGGTCTGTGGATGTTTTGTCCCTCAACAAATTGAGCCATAAATCTAGATGGTTAAATCTTATGAAGGATTAACCAAGCTCTGATACCAATTGTTAGGATCAGTAGACTCACTAGAGGGGGGGTGAATGGTGAATGTGTGTAATTTTTTAAAATCTTTTGATTGTTGAATCGAATGATTAAACAGAAATGAAATGAGATGAAACTAAACGAATGCAAAGCAGTAAAGAAAGGTAAGATACAGCAAATTTTAAGTGGTTCACCAACTTGGCTAGTCCACCCCCAAGATTCACTTGGGCTTCACTAAGTGTTTCAACACTTACACACTTGCTTTCAAGTCAAAGCAAGAACCAACTACATAGAAGTTTTCAGGTCAAAACTCAAACCAACAACTGAATGTAGCTTTCAGGTTGAAGCCATGAACCAACAGCTTGAGTCTTTCAATCAGAGTTTTGATGCATAGAGGTTTTTCTGTAGTAGATCTTTAAAGTATGCTTCACTATTTGCAGACTTGAGTGTAATTGAAATTGGAGTGTAGCTCATTGTATATGGTATATACGTTATCTCTATCTTTTCTTCTCTTAAACTCCTCATATTTATACCAAAGGTATAACGATCATATTTCTCTTTCAACGGATGTATTCTACTATACTTGGTAAATAATCAAACCTAAATATGGTAAGTTACCATTCTGTCTGATGTTCAGTAAGTAACCTTCCGAAAATCTTAGGCTTTCGGATGGTTATAAAAATAACTTACCGAAAAGCATCCATAACTTACCAATTCATCACTCATATTCTGTTATCTGAGTCACGTGAGGATTTTAAGTTGCTCACGTGTAATGTCAAGTGTTCGGAGTCTTGTATTTAACTTACCGAAAAGAGCTCCTAACTTTCGGATAGTTAACTACTGTAACTCTCCGAACATTCTTTTAAGTCTCCGACAGTTGTCCCTTCAAATCCGCACATGCATAAAATCATAACTTAAGTTTTGGATAGTTAATAATGTAACTCGCCGAAACCTTCTTGAGATTTCAAATAGTTATCTTTCTAACTCTCCGAAAACTTAAATGATCTTCTTTCTGGAATTCTGCACGTGGCAATTTCAATAACTTAAGTTTCGGATAGTTAAACTATAACTTACCAAAACCCTCTTTGAAATTTCGGATAGTTATCTAACTCTCCAATAAAGTCCTTTAAGATTCTATTTTGTATTTCTACACATGGTTAATTGAATGACTTAAGTTTCGGATAGTTAGCCTTTCTAACTTTCCGAATTTCCTTTTTCTTTCGGATAGTTAACTCCATAACTCTCCGATCATTCAACCAACTTAACTATTTGATTAAATAACTCTCCGAAGGCTTTGTAAAATCAGATAGTTATCCTTCTAACTGTCTGATGGACTTGCTGTTATTTTACTCTTCAAATACTTGGACCTATAACTGTTTGATTTTCCTGTAACTTTAAGGCAATATCATTTGGAACCTTCTCCATTTGTTCGTTTGCTTGGAATTTGTTCTATTTGCCTTTTGATCTAATGCTGCACTGACTTAACTATGAAATACAATATGTTTCCTCACATAGGTTTTGCATTATCAAAATACTTGGGTTCTAACAAGATCGACATGTACTTGCACTCTAATACAATAGACACTATGCACTTACAGTTAAAATACAAATTGTAATTAATATCTAATTTGTGTGAAAGGTTGTTTTTTTACTTCTAAAAAGGAATTCAATAATATAGGCATAAAGATAAATTAACTAAGTAAAAACAGAAGTTAACAAATCCAAGTTTTTCTAGTGTATTGCTAGAGATCCAAATAAGTTTTCTGGTGTCGTGCTAGGTAACCAAACAAGTTTTATGGCACCGCTGTTGAGCAATTAATATAAGTAACTGTTAGAGCTGTTTCGTTTTAATAGCCAGAGTGTTGTGTGTTTTCTTCTGTAATTGAGAATATGGCATATGCTTATGCTCAAAGATTTCTGAAACTTGTAGTTAGCATATGTGAATTCTGCAATTCTAAAGATCACGACATTTCTAACTATTTGAAACTAAGACGTTTGCAGATGGCTAGATCCCATGAACAACAAATGAATTATCCTCAATATGATAGAGCCGAGTATGAGAATCCTATAGTTTACCTAATTGATGGTCAGTATAGAATGTGTAATATGTTGAGAGACACGAAAGTTTGGGATAGGTATGACAGATTGGAGCATAGTATAGAGCAAAACCTGGACAAACTAGAATACTTTATGTGTCAGCAACAAGAAATCAACCAATTAAACTATAAGGAAGCATATTCAGAACCTCAAATGGATATAATTTACGAAACTGAAAAAACCATAATGAAAATTGATCAAAAATTGAATGCAATGAAATTAGATGATCTGGAAAGAAAACTAAAAGCATTAGATGAATATACAATGAAAATACAAGTTATGCAAGAGGACAATGGAAATTATAATGTTATGGATCTGCATAATTTGCAAAATACACAGCCAAAAGAAAATACTAATGCAAGAGAATTTAAAGAATGCACTTTAAAACTAAAAACAATTGAAGATCATAATCACGAAAATGATATACAAAAACATCATGAGAGTAACGAAAATCTGGAAGATGTATGTGTAACATTAAGATCTGGAACTGATATACCACCAAGAACTCAAAATGAAAATAATATGAAGGTGGATAAGAGTAAAAATCAAAATGATAATGAAAATGTAATAGCTAAAAATATAGAAATCAATGAAGAACAATCTGAGTCTGCTAATGAGACTAAAAATGATCAAACAAACCAAGCGAAAGAAAAAGAATCTTTTAAATCACAATCTTTAGCACCCTATCTTGAAAGATTACAACAAACAATACCTAAAAAAAAGAAAAAATCAGAGAAATTTTTGAAAAAGTACAAGTTAACATTCCTTTGCTAGATCTATTGCAGAAAATGCCATCTTGTGCTAAATTTCTGAAAGATTGGTGTACTAAGAAAAGAGAGCGAAAAGTTCTTAGAAAGGTCTTTTTAGCTAAGCAAAGTAGTTCCCTATTTCTGCCACAAATTCCTAAAAGGTTATCTGATCCTAGAATCCCTGTTATATCTTGCACCATAGGAAATACCATTCTAGAAAGAACCTTAATAGACCTAGGTGCAGGTATAAATGTTATGCCAAGTGATATATTTGTATCCTTAGGATTAGAAGGCTTAACTCCTACTAGTACAGTTATTCAATTAGCTGATAGAAGTATAAGATACCTTAGAGGAAAAATAGAGGATGTCTTAATTAAAATCAAAAACTTTATATATCCTATTGATATTGTAATTTTGGATTCCCAACAAATTAAGCATAAAAGTAGTGATACATCTTTAATTTTGGGAAGACCATTTTTATCAACATCAGGGGTTGTTATAAATTGTAAAACTAGAGTAATGAAGTTAGCATATAGTAATGAGGATACTCAATTAAATATTTTCAAACCAGAAAGGTTTGAGGAGTTAGAAATGTCCTTACATATCATAGACTTTTTAGAGGATGAAGGAGATTGTTTGGCTTTTCCTAGTACGACACTAGAAAAACTTTGATTTGCTACTTCTGTTTTTACTTAGTTAATTTAGCTTTATGCCTGTTCTTTTTCTTTTAGAAGTAAACAAACAACCTTTAATACAATTTAGATATTAATTCCAATTTGTACTTTAACTACAAGTGCACAATGTCTATTGTATCAGTGTGTAGGTACAGGTCGATCTCACAGGGAATTGCTTAAGAACTGAGAACTGCCCATTTGTTAACAATCAAATTTGTATCTTCAATAAGCCCTCTATTGAATTACAGTTAATTCAACAAACAAAGTTTGTTGAGTTATGGCTAACTCAACGGACTAACCTCGTGGACATAAGTTAACTCCACGAGCTTGTCTTTTCTTTTTAAATACTACTATTTATAGAGGAATTCGGCCAACCATTGGGCGATTCCACAGATTGTAAATAACATCAATTAAGCTCTTTAATGTTAGTAAACACTGGATTTATCATTAAGCAATACTAACATTCAGATAATTCAAACAGTAACCATTAAAATCTTTAAGTCTTTTGAACGAACCAATTTCAGTAAATTGTAAAACTAAAACAATCACAACACTGACAAAGATAACATTAATCACGATACAACACAAACAATACAACACTCAAAGTCAACATACAAACACAGATAAATTGTTTTTGGTATTTATCAAAAATTCTAGATGTATATTCTGAAATGACATTAATGGAAAATCTGAATGCAGAGGCAAGGTTTATCGCAAATATATTGCATGCAAATTTATTTCAAAGAGTTGGACACAATATGGAAGTCAGCAGAAGTTGTTTATATGCAACTTATAGCTTGCTGAATAGAATTCAAATCAATTGGTTTGATATTTTCACTTCTCAACTACAGTATATGAGTTCAAAGTTATTTTATGGTGATGCTGTATGTAGACTCATTGCAAGCCAATTGAATTTATCCGACTAGCCCTCTGAAACTAAAGGCATAAGAGCATTTAGTGTCAGAGATTTGCAAAAATTCCAGGCCATGCATAAACCTCAATGACAACAACAACAACAACCTGATATAGACCATATACAACAACAACAACAACAAAGTTATTCAGTTCAAGCAGAACAGCAAACCCAACTACCTCCTAACTTAGATGCAGTGCTTAACGACATCAGAAATGATATTAGGCATCTAGGAGATAAAATATGTAATGCTATAAGTGATATACTTAGGAGGGGTCGCTAACTGTTTTTGTTTGTTTTTGAATACAAAATGTAATGTTTGTATTACTTGTTTAATTCATTGAACAATACATTTTTCTGTAAATGTCTTCAATTATTATTCTTATTTACAGAAAGAGTTGTTGTAATTATATCTCTTATATATGTATATATATTCTTTGTAATTATCTTTTTGATTAATGACAAAAAGGGGGAGAAATATTATAAAAAGATGATTATGATCTTAATTGCATATATATATTATAAAAGGAGATGCTATTTAAATGGTTATTGTAATCTGACAGATGATAATTAGAAAACTGATACTTATATAATTATTGACATTTGAGAGTTTTAGTTCTGAGAGGTAAAATTTACACAAACAATAGAAATAAACTTAAGTGAACTTAAGTCAACAAACAAGTTTGTTGAATTAAAAGTTGACCCAACGAAGGTGCTTTGTTGAGTTATACATATTTCATAATTGATTTAATATGGTTTTGTCATCATCAAAAAGGGGGAGATTGTTGAGTATTTTTGTTTTGATGATGTGTGCTGAATGAAAATAATCATATTTGCTCAATTACTATTGCTTGTGAAAAGAAATTAAAATCATCAATTAATATAGAAAAAGCTTACTGATATAAATACTTGTCTGTATTGGATCTAAAGTTAATAACTAGTCATTTCGTTGCATTAATTTCTCATTTTAGCTAAACGTTAAGTTAACGTGTGTTTTTGTTGAAAAGCATGATATGTTTTAATGTTATATCTTCTGTATCATGAACAGTGCACGTTTAGACAACTCGTTAAGTTAGAGTTTTGTTTGTATAGAGGTCACGTGAGAACTCGTTAAGTTAGAGGCTTAAAGGTTAAAATAGGTCACGTAATAACTCGTTAAGTTAGTGAGTAAAAGAAGAGACGAACTCGTTAAGTTAGTATTATACACGTGGTGAAATTATAAGTTACGAATGTTGTATTGTATCACGTGAGGTGCACATGTTTAACTTGTTAAGTTAACATAACTAAACGTGTTGAGTTGCTATATTGAACACTAAGGCAACGCGTTAGGTTAGCGTTATAAACTTAAGTTGTTATTTTTGCACGTGGTAAAATTTTTATTATAAAAACATTTGTTTATTACTTGTTCGTTGAGTTATCATAACACAACGGAGATGGTTCATTGAGTTATCATAACACAACGGAGATGGTTCGTTGAGTTATCATAACACCATGAACATAGTTCATTGAGTTAGCTACAGTACTTGTCACGTGAAATGGCACATGAGGAACTCGTTAAGTTAGAAACGTTAAGTTATATATATACTTGTGTTACTCGTTTAGTTAACATTAAAGTAACGACTTCTTATTACACTGATAAAAAACTTTTGGACGAGAAAGTTTATTTTGCAGGAAATTTTTCAGAGATCCAGGACTGATGATTAAAGAAAATTCGAAATATAAACATGGGTTAGAACGTGTGTGTTTCGATGAAGGAAAAAGAAAAGATGTGGAGTAGTGGAAAAATGGTGGTGGTTAAACGTGAAGGATATGCATGAAATGAAGATACAGTATAAAAGGCATAGAATTCTCATTAATCAATTCATCCTTGCACACAAAACGAAAAATCTTTTCAAGGATCAAACCTTCCCTGCACACCAAAAGAAAAATCTTTTTCAGGGATCAAAAACATCTTCTCGTGGAAAATCTTTCAAGTGGAAGAAAGTTCAGTGAAGCATAAAAAGGTAAGATTTTCGTCACTGAAGATTTGAAGTATCAGAAGAAAGCAAATTCGGTGAAGCATGAAAAGACAAGATATTCGTCACTGAAGAATTGCTTAAAAAGAAAAAGAAGAAGAAGAAAGATCTCAAACAGGGAGAAAAGTTTTAAATTCCGCAAATTAGTTTTCTCTGTTTATAGTTATGAAATTGTTTAGATGATACATGGTATCGAAATATAATTGCATCTACAATTTTTGAGGAGAATTGAATTGTATATTGTAATTGAAATCTTAAATAAAAATGATTTTATGAAAATAATGTCTCGACTTGTTTTTGAGTTTTAAAGTTTCAATTATATTTCAGAAAATATTAAAAATACACAATTCATCCCCCTCTTGTGTAGCCATACGATCCTACACTTGTGGAGGGCATTTTGGCTCAGGGAAAACTACTGCAAAAATTCTACAATGTGGATTTTATTGGCCAACACTATTCAAATATGCTCAGAAATATTGCTTTAGTTGTTTAAGATGTCAACAAATAGGAAGAATATCAAAGAGGAATATGATGCCTCTTAATCCTATTGTTGAGGTTGAAATCTTTGAGGTGTGGGGAATAGATTTTATGGGTCCATTTCCTATGTCTAATCAATTTAATTACATATTGTTGGGGGTGGATTATGTATCTAAATGGATAGAAGCTATTCCTACAAAAACTAATGACAACAAGGTGGTAATACAATTTATAAGAACCAATATATTTGCCAGATTTGGAATACCTAAAGCTATTATCAGTGATAGAGGAACTCATTTCTGTAATAGAAGTTTTGAAGCCTTAATGAAGAAATATGGAGTAAACCACAAAATTGCAACATCATATCATCTGCAAACAAGTGGACAAGTAGAAAGTGCAAACATACAAATTAAGTTAATCTTAGAAAAGTAGTAAATCCTACTAGAACAGATTGGGCTAATAGATTGATAGATGCACTTTGGGCTTATAGAATTGCTTATAACACCAACTTAGGTATGTCACCTTTTAGGCTAGTATATGGAAAAAGTTGTCATTTACCTGCTGAAATAGAACATAAAGCTTATTGGGCATTAAAAACTCTGAACACTAATTTAAATCAAGTTGCTAAAAATAGGAAAATGCAATTAATTGAATTAGAAGAATTTAGAAATGAAGCTTATTCGAAGATTGTAAGTGAAAAAGAGAAAATGAAATTCTGGCATGATAGGAAAATTATTCCTAAAAGCTTTGAAATAGGACAAGAAGTATATCTTTACATGGCTAGACTCCATAACCATCTAGGAAAATTAAGATCTAAATGGGCAGGACCTTACATAGTTCGAAATATTTATCCTTATAGAGAGATTGAAAATCCTAAAAATTAGAATATCTTTAAAGTAAATGGACAAAGACTTAGACCTATTCTGAAAATACCAAAAAGTTCTTTTGGAATTATAGAAGAAGTCAGAGTAAAGGACTACTCAAGCTTTCTTTAGTAAGAAATCAAATTTTATTTTATTTTCATATATATAAAAAAAAAATTATAAAATATAAAAATCATTGCGGTTCAATCGACCAGATACATCGGTATGACCGGAACATAAAAATATCTATATTAATTTTTAGTAAAAAAAATTCGATCTAACCAAAACATAGTATCAGTTAAACCGGTAAAAAATAGAAAAAAAACTATTATCTTAAGTTTTTTTTATTATATATCTGTTTTTACGAGAAGTCCATTTAGTTACGCTTAACTCAACGAACTTACTCCGTTGAGTCTTGAGTTAGTCAACGAAGTACTATAGCTAAGACCATAGATGAGAGAGTAAGAGTTGGTTCGTTTAATGACCCAATTACCCGCCTAAACTTAGGGTTTATTTAAACTAAAACCTAAGGTTTTGTGGGCATTATCTGGCAAATCAGTTAGAAATCAGAACAGTAGAGATCAGAGTGATTTCATGCTGTTGTGTAACTCCATGATGAGGAAGATGACACCCGAGTTCTAGGACGATGCAGTTGACACAGCATAGTTTCTGAAGGAATCAAAGGAATGGCACACGCGGTAGAAGATTCGGAACACGACAAGAGAGAAAGAGCTACAAAAGGTAGAATCAAAACTCTTCAACTTGAGGAAATTTTTGGTTTATTTGGGTATAAAAATACCCCAGATAGTAAAAACAAAAATCAAAGTAGCAACAGAAATTACTTTAAGCAAAGAAAGAAAAATCAGGCTAAACAATGAAGTAGTCCTAGAGCTAATCCAACGCAAAGCCAGATTATGATTCAAAAAGTGCATTGCTGGTCGTGCAAGGGGTGCAATAAGGCGGCAGCAATAAACAGAGGAAGAATAGGAGGAGCCGACTACTGAAAGATCTGTTCCTGAGGAACAGTAGCTAGGACCTTCAGTTCCACCATTTAAGCCATTGGCACAAGTAGCAATGTTGGGGCCTTCGACTGAAGAAGAATTAAAAGAATTTTAAGGACTGGTTCAAGTTGGGAAAACTAAGGAGAACCAGAAGATTTTGCAATAGCCAAAGCACATCTATTGTTTGATGCACTATGCAAGAGGAGGGCTACAGAAAAATTGCAAGCCCAATATAAAATTAAAGTGCAACAGCATCAAGAAGCTATTGCCAGAACTGCTGTCAGATTTGCTGTAGGAGAAGCTGAAGCTAGTCCTTCGAGACTAGCAAATATTGAAAAAATTAAATAGGAAGAGCCAATACCTATGGCTCAAAGGTGTGCAAAGCCTTTGTTTATAGATTTAATCTCAGAAGAAGAAGAGGAAGACCAAGCACAATTAATCAGAAGAAGGAAAGGAAAAGAGATAGTGTCTGAATGTAAAAAGGAGATTAAATCTAAAGTACCAATATCAACAGGGCCTGTAGAGCCAATTTTTGTAAAACTACTATCCGATTTTGAGGAGGAGTAGGAGCAGGAGCAGTAGCAAAAGCAAAGAGAAGAAGAAAAACAGGCTGAAACTAGTCAGCAACCTGTACAAGAAGAAGAAACAGAAATTAGGGCACATCCGTCAACAAATATTTACTAAATGGAAAGCTTCAGACTGATAAGTAATTAATCTTCTGCTATTTATTTATGAGCACATGGACTCGTTCTCTGAGCACTAAATGATTAGTAAGAACACCTAACCAAGAATATTCAACACAGAGGCGTACTGAAACATTTTCTGAACTGGACTTTAACGAAATCCTTTGGGGTGTAGCTAACCTTTCTTTAAAAGAGAACATAGAGATTGCTACTCTAGTAGAAAAACCATTAGGAGAAATTCTGTATCCTCAATTAGTTGATGAACCTTCATGTATTCGATTGCCAAACTTTGAGGGAGATAGGTTTGAACTGAAATCTAATTATATTAATCAATTACCACATTTTCATGGATTAGAAAGAGAGGATGCCTATTATTTCCTTAGAGAATTTAACGAAGTTTGTCAAATGATGAAAATGCCGAACATAAGTATAGATGCTTTTAAACTTAGATATATACCTTTTGCTTTAAAAGACACAGCTAAGAGATGGTTATATACTTTGTCGCCTGATTCAATTTCTACATGGACTGAATTTTGCTCTGTTTTTTTAGAAAAATATTATCCAACACATCAAATGATTAAAAAGAAAAAAGAAATATTAATGTGTAGTCAAAAATAGGGTGAATCATTCTGGAAATATTTTGAAAGATTTAAAGATTTACTGACTCAATGTCCACATCATGCAATGAGTAAAACACAATTAATAGGTATAATTTATGAAGGCATAGATGTTTCAACAAAATCTTTATTAGAATCTACTTGTCAAAATGGATTTCTGAAACTATGTAGTGAAGAAGCATGGGCATATTTAGAAAACTTTGCAAAAAGAACTGCATAGTGGGAAAACTTAGCTGAAGCTATAGCAGATAAAAGAATATTGCCAAGAGGAATGTATGAAATAGATTCAAGTACTACGCTTGAAGTGAAATTAACTGAATTAACAAAGAACATAGAAGGGTTATCATTAAATCAAAAGTTAGTAGAAAAGAATGCAAACATTAATGATTTAGATATTATTTATGCTAGAAACCAGAAAGATAATTTTGGAAATTCTTATAATCCTAATTGGAGAAATCACCCGAATTTATCTTGGAGAAACAACAATTTCCAAGGAGGAGAAAATGTAAATGAGAAGAATATAAGTTATGAAGCATTACTTGAACAAGGATCTAGAATAGAGAAATTATAAAAGATAATCCAACAATTAAACAATCATCTAGATTTTGTATTTGGAAATGCTGCAATTCAAAATCTAAATAGAAATATACCACTTAGATAGAAGGAATCAATGGAAGTTAGACCTATTGGAGGATTGCCAATGCAAGCAATACCTAACCCTGTCAATAGAACTGTTAATGAAATTGATACCTCTTTTGGGAGGATAGCTGAATGAAGCAGTATAACTAAAGTAACTAAATGTATATATAAGTTTATTTATAGTTAGTAGTATCGTAGAGTTAGTCCTTAACTCAACGAACTTAGTCTGTTGAGTTATGCCCTAACTCCATGAGGGTGTGCAGTAGTTATGTTAATTTTTGTCTCTGCTAAAATTTTTGTTTGTGTTATACAGAATCAACAAATGGAATTGATGCAATTACCGCTGGATGCACTAAGGGAAGTACTGAGTAACTTGTCAGCTAAATATCTGTGCAGGCTGTGTTGTGTATCAAAGGAAATTAAAGACTGTATTGAAGAAAAATATTTTCAAGGACTACAAGCTACAAAAATGATTAAGATTAGAGATGGATTCATATGGAAGTCATTTAATCGTAGTTCAATTACCCATGAATATCTGAATATGGAAGAAACGATTGGAATTCCACCCAATACATTAGAAGGAATAGATCATATTATGGGGATAGATGAAGGATTAATCATATACAAGACTAGACCAAGGTATGCAAGTCTATTACCTAATATTTTGATAAGAAATCCTATCACAAGAGAAGAATGGAATATAGGAAGACCTAATAGATATGAAGTACCAACTGTAAATTATGGGTCAGCTTTAATATTTTCTGATAAAAATTCTACCATTCCTAAAAAATTATATTATTGGAGACCTATAGGAAAATGGGATGAAGATTTATGCTTGAGTGTGTATAATTTTCTGAATAAATCTTGGACTGAAAATACTATGATATATCTAGGACAAAAATCATTAATTAACAGCATACATGTCATACTTGATGGATATATATATCTAGTCACAGATATATCAGTTGCATTTAGATCTGATTTATACATAGTAAGCATAGATAGTTATGATGAATATATAGAAATTTTGCCTATACCGAGAGAAATAGCTAAACCACCATCTATAGAATTTGATAAAATTCAAATAGGGATGTGGTATATTGAATATGATGATCCTACTTTATGTCTAATAAGATGGTGGGATGAATTGATGAAATTTCAAATATGGATTATGAAAGACATAAATAAATGGAAGTGGGAAGAGGAATATATTACAATAGATGTAGAAATAGAAACTACTACATTATCTTGGAACCGAAAATGATCCCTTTCTACATTTCATTTCATTAATGGTAATACACTTGTATTTAGCATTGATAATATATTACAAGTTTACAAATTAAGAAGGAACATGAACTGCATTAAAACAGAATTAATAGCAAGAAAAATTATGCTTAAAAAGTTTGCTTGGACTGACACGTTTATTTCATTTGTTTCTACTTTTGAATCATGTTCTTAAGCTGTGATTTTGTGTGTTTAATGTTGTGTGTATTTTGCATTTATTTTTTGAAAAAAAAAGAAAAAAAAAATTTAGTTTTTAATTTTATTTTATAAAACAAAAAAAAAACAAAACAAAATATCAATCCAGTTTGTTGGTATCTGTTTTGGGAAACCAGCTGGCTTGCTTGTGAGCCACCAAAGGCATAGGAGCCTGAGTTCCAAACAAGACACTGATTTATCAATATCTGTTAAATGTTATTTTGTTATATATTCTTCTTTTATCTGTGAATAAAAAGTTTTTCAGAATCAAAAATCAAATTATGTAGAAGGAGATACAAATGAAACAAGGTATGTAACTGATTACTTATCCTGAATTTAGATTTAAACCCATTCGTTGAGTTAGGTGCTAAATCAACGAAACTGTATTCATACCTACTACAATTACCATATTTATTGTCAAATCTTTTACATTGAGGACAATGCAAAATGTAGGTATGGGGGGCGAGGTAATTAAAGTAACAGTCATGTAAGTTTGTTAATTAAAGGAATTAGAATGGTACTGCAAAGTTTTGTGGAAATTGAAAATTTTTTATGAACTTGTTGTAACTATTCGATAATTGAGATTGTAAAATTTTTATAAAGTGTAAGTGCTTGAATGTTATATTTAGAAGGCTATATAAGATGCTATAGAATTTACTATTTATGAAAATCTAGATATAGTATCTTATGTTTTTTTCGAATTTCATGAGTTTAACAGTTTCATGATTTTAAAATGAAATTAGAATGCTTAATGAAAAATCAATAAATTTTTTGAAGTCCTGAAGGAGCTAAAACATGAATTCTAGATTAAATGAAACACATATGATTAAAGATACATTTAATTTGATTGATTAAACTTGTAGAATGATTTATGTGTAGATCTTATTAAACTACAGAAAAAGTATGAGCTTATTGTTATGGATTCTTATTTTCAGTAAATGATAGAAGTAGGACTATATGAGATTGGTGTTTTATTGCATCTGTATTAATGAAATACATACATATACAGTATGTGATTAATGTTTTTGTTTTGTAAAAAAAAGAAAGAAAAAAAGAAAGAAAAAAAAAAAAACTTTGAGAGTTTATTGACTTGTTTGATCACGAGCCTTTTGTACTTGAGTAGATAGGTATGTAAGGATTGTTGACCTGAAAAAGGACTCTTGAAATCTGGCAACCTAAGATCCTGATCAGATCTGGGATTGTTAACTGAAAGCTCATTACATGGGTACATTAGAAAGCTCTTGTATGATTCAAGCTTGTCAAATTAACTTTTAAAGTACAAAAATACATATACTGTTTTGAAAAGATACAAGTGTTTTGTGAAATACAGATATCTTATGAATTGAGTATATTTTCTATTATCTAGAATTACTGAAATATGAATCTAGAATTGACTTTTGAAGTTGTTTAATGGAGATACAATTCTTTATTCTACTTGTCTTAATCAGATTGAATTGGATTGTACTTTGAATCGTATGTTGTTGAAATTTCTTTTAGAAATCTTATTGGAAAATTCAGGATGATAGATGATGAAAAGAAGAACAAACGATAATATAATTAACACCTATGTGATGATAATATACTTTGTATGTAATTTGCATATATTCTATGTATATTTGCAGGTTGAAGAGGAGAAAACAATATTACTGAAACATACAGAATATCTATATAATAATACAAGATTCTTAAGCTGAACAGAAGAAAAAAAAAGAAAAGGGAAGAGTTAATTCTAGCACTTTTAGAAAGGCCCATTAATTAGATCTTAGTTTGCTAAGGGACTAGCAAAATTTAGGTATGGGGGAAGTGTTTAAAATGAAAAAGTGCATATTATTAACGGTTAAATGATGGTTAATTACATAATATTTAGCTTATCATATGAGAATTAAGCCATTATGTTATAATTGCACTATTATAAGCTTTAATTAAAAAATCTGCTTAATTTTGGGGAATTAATGTTAATTTAGTACATTTCTGAACTGTTGGTAAATTGCAAGCTGTGAAATTCTTAAGTATTCGAATTTTCTATTATTTCGAACAGTTATGTTTAACTTACCGAACAGTTATGCTTAATGTACCAAAGAGTTATGTTTAAATTACCAAACAATTATGTTTTAAAAGAATATTTTATTATTTCCTGAAGGACACGTGTCGAAACCATAATGCATGACTTAAGTGAACTTTCGATGAGTTATCTATAACTATTCGAAATTGCAGTTGGGCATCGGTGAGTTATATGTGTAACTCTCCGAAATCTCCTTTTATTTATAAAATAGCTGTGGACACGTGTCATGTTCTAGGAGAATGACTTAAGTGGATTTTCGGTGAGTTATCTCTAAGTATCCGAAGTGCATCTGGGCATCAAATAGTTAGACCTGTAACTCTCCGAAATGTTTCTTTTATTATTAAACTGCTGCTGACACGTGTTGAGATCTGGTAGATTTACTTAAGTTATATATTGGTGAGTTATCTGTAACTATCCAAAATGCACCTAAGCATCGAATAGTTAAGTTTGTAAGTATCCAAAATGCACCTAAGCATCGGATAGTTAAATTTATGCACGTGTTTTATAGTTAAATCAACGAAGCAAGTCCGTCGAGTTATCTATAACTCCACGGACTATTTATTTTCTAATATGCTACTATAGCGGTTGCAGAAACAAGACAGTTGAAAGGAAAAACCACGATCGCACGTATCACACAGGGAGAAGAAATCATCGTTGTTGATATAAATGAAGGAAATCCAACTGATCATTCAAGTAGAAGTAGTTACCACTGAAGAAATATAAAAGAAAAGAAGAAAAAGAAGAGTGTGTGATCGATGGGTATGGCCAGTGTGTGCAAAGGAGGATCAGCGTCAATAATTCTCTGAAGTACCACACCAACCATCATCACCACCACCATAATCACCAACCATCGGAGGTATGTGAGGATACTTTCCTGATGTCGGGTCGATTCCGAGCCAAACACAGTGCATAACAACCACTGTGAGGAGTGATCGCGTCGCGGGAAGGGAAGCCATTTTCACCAAGCGCCGACTCATATCTCAGGAGATCGTAAAGCGTCTAGCCTTGGCTTCGGGTTGATGCCTATATGCTGAAGAGGAAACCACTGAAAGAGTTTTGTCATATAATTGCCATGTATTTTCGATGTAGTTTGCATTTGCTATTATGATTGTAATGTTTTTCATTATCTATTTTCTAGCTGCTTCTGTTGCTTTCCCTGAGATAAGTTCCTACATGAATGTAGGTTAGTAGAAAACAAGCTCCCATATGGTGAGCTTGAGTGGTGATAATAATAAACACAATATAAATGTATTATAAGTCATGTTTAGAATAGATGCCTAAATTTCTTCTAATATGATTAAATGTTGATTCACTTAAGGGTTTTGTAAAAATGTTTGCAAGTTGATTTTCTATTGGAACAAACTTAAGTGAGATATGCCCTTTTTCCACATGGTCTCTTAAAAAATGATGTCTAATCTTGATATGCTTGACTCTAGAATGAAGTACTATATTCTTTGATAAATTTATTACACTACTATTATTACAATATATTTCTGTATTCTAAAATTTTAATCTATAATCATTCAATGTCTGTTGCATCCATAATATATGAGCACAACACAAACCTACTACAATATATTCTACTTCAGTAGTAAATAACGCAATGCAATTTTGTTTTCTACTAAACTAGGAAATCAAAGAATTTCCAAGTAGTTGGCATGTGCCACTTGTACTTTTTTTGTTTGATCTACTACCTACATAATCTACATTACAATATCTTGTTAACATGAGACTGCTATCACTTGAGTAATATAGTCTGAAATCTTTAGTGCCCTATAAGTATTTAAAAATTCTCTTTATAGATTTCAAATGTGATTCTTTAGGTGATACTTGAAATTTGGCACACAAGCATATACTAAACATGATGTCCAGCCTACTTGTTGATAAATACAAAAGAGATCCAATCATATCTCTGTATTTCTTTTGATCTACTACAACACTTAAATCATCATTTTTAAGTTTAGTATTTGAACTCATTGGTGTATTTGCAGATTTGATATTTTCAAAACCAAATTTCTTTAAAGTTTCCTTACAATATTTTTCTTGATTAATAAAGATATCTCTCACTTGATGAATCTATAGCCCTAAGAAAAACTTCAATTCTCCCATTAGGCTCATTTCAAACTAATTGTTCATTAGATTTTGAAATTCATGATATAGCTTTTCAGATGTTGCCCCAAAAACAATATCATCAACATAGATTTAAACAATCAACATTTGCAAATCAATAGTTTTAATAAATAAAGTATTGTCCACTTTGCCTACGTTGAAACCATTATTAGTCAAAAACTTTTTCAATTTCTCATACCATGCCTTGGGTGTTTGTTTCAGACCATATAAAGCTTTATTTAGTCCATAAACATGATCTGATCTTTCTTCATTTTCAAATCCAGGAGGCTGCTTAACAAATACCTCTTCTTGTATTTCTCCATTTAGAAAAGCACTCTTTATATCGATTTGAAATAGTTTTATTTTCATACTACTTGCAAAAGCAAGCAACATTCTAATAGCTTCAATTCTAGCAATAGGTGCAAAGGTTTATTCATAATCTATTCCTTCTTATTGATTATATCCTTATGCAACAAGTCGAGCTTTATTTCTAATTATATTTTCTTCATCATCCAATTTATTCTAAAAGCCCATTTAGTTCTAATGATGGTTTTTCCTACTAGTTTCTTCACTAATTTGCAAACATTATTTTTCTGGAACTGATTTAATTCTTCCTACATAGTCATGATCCAGTAATTTTCCTTACAAGCTTCATCAACTGATTTTGGCTCAATTTTTGACACAAATGCACAATAATTGCAGATATCTTATGTCTTGCTTCTTGTTTGCATTCTCTTGTTTATATTTCCAATAACTTGATCTAATGGATGATTTGATCTAGTTTTCCAAGTATGTTCATTCTCATCTGATGCTTGAGATTTGGATTTATGCTTGCTCTTGTTTTCATAGTTTTCATTCTCACTTTCACTTTCAATTTTTAGATTTTTCATGCTTTGAATCAGATCATCATCAAATTAAACATTTATTGTTTCCTCTAGTCTTCTTTCTTTATCAAAATATAGCCTATAGGCTTTACTTCTAGAAGAATATCCAACTAATATTGTAAGTTCAGATTTTGAATCAAACTTGTCTTTAGCATCTCTAGTATTTAAGACATAACATTTGCATCCGAATGTCTTAAAATATTCAACATTTGGTGTTTTGTCATACCATAACTCAAATGATATTTTGTTTAGGATAGACCTAATATGAGCTTTGTTTGAGATATAACATGTTGTACCAACAACTTTAGCCCAAAGGAGTTTTGGTAGATTTGCAGCATTTAGCATTGTTCTAGCCATTTCTTGTAAAGTTCTATTTTTCCTTTCTACCACTCCATTTTGTGTTGAAGTCCTAGGACATGAGAATTCATGTAGAATTCCAAGGTTAACACATAGATTTTCAAATTCTGAATTCTCAAATTCTCCTCCATGATCACTTCTAATTCTTTTTATGGTTAAGTCCTTTTGATTTTGAACTTTTAAGCAGAAGTTTCTAAACTCAATGCATGCTTCACTTTTATGAGTCAGAAAAATAACCTAAGTGTGTCTAGAATAATCATCAACAATAACAAGAGTATATTTTCATCTCCCTAGACTTAGGGTTTGTGTGAAACCAAAAAGATCCATATGTAGTAGTTCTAAAGGCTTCCTGGTATCTATATCAGATTTTCCATGCAGTGAACTTCTTGTCTATTTTCCTAGCATGCAATCACCATAGATCTTGTCTTTTCTAAACTTTAACTTGGGGATTCCTCTTACAATATCATTTTTTGACAGCTTTCTGATGGTTTTCATATTTACATGGCCAAGCCTCTTATGCCATAACCAATCATCTTCACTAGATGCTACCAAATAAGAATTATTTACAAAATTTTCACATGGAAAGTTTAATATATATATTGAACTATTTCTAAAACCAATAAATTTTATTTCATTTGTAACTTGATCAGTAATATAACATCTTTCAATAGTAAATAAAACATTATATCCTTTATCACACAGTTTTCCTACACTTAATAAATTCTTTTTTAGGCCATTAACATGCAAAACATTTTCAATTTGACCATTTTCAAAAGCAATATTTTGTATAGTAGTAATTCTATATTTTTCATTATTTCCAAACTTAACAGATCCAAAATTTAAATCTTTAATTGAATCAAGTAGTCTTTTCTTACTTTTCATATGCTTCGAACATCTACTATCCACAATCCATTTGTTGTTTGTACTTGTAGCTCCTTGCCATCCTGTAAGTCATACTAGAATTAAGGCTTTTGGTACCTAAATCTTCTTAGGTCCACTAGAGTTAGTCCTTAATACATTGAATTTATTTCCTCTTAGTAGCCACATATGACTAGATCTTCTTTTGATAGCAAAAATAGTAGTGTCATCTTTGTAATATCAGATCATGCCACCATAGTAAGGTACTTCTTGTGGTGTAGCATACCCAAGGCCATATTTAATGTTATATTGTCTTTGAGATCCTAACATTTTATCTAATCCTTTTTATCCTTGTGTAAACTTGCATACAGTATTTTTTAGATCAGATATTTTAGTTAACAAGTTCTTATTTTCTTCTCTTAACTCAAAATTATCACAACTATACTTATCTATTTTAGTTTTTAAGTTTTTGTTTTCAATAAGAGCTTTTTCTAGTTTAACAAAAGAATCTTCTAAACAATTATTTAACCCTTTAATATCTTTCTTATATTGTTTACATTTAACATATAGACTATCTACTATACAAAGAAGACTATTTTCATCTAAATCATTATTTTCATTTTCTAAACAGTAGGGAGAAGTGGAGCATACCTCTTGTGCTATAAAGCACACATTTACTATTGTCTCTTCTTTAGAATCTAAGGAACTACTTGATGAACTACTATCATTCCAAGTAGCTTTCAAGGCCATTTTTCTCTTCTTTTCATGATGATCCTCTTCAGATTGTAGTGGGCAAAAGGCTTGTATGTGTCCATGCCTTTTACATTTGAAGCATGTAGGAACCATGCTCTTAGAAGTGCTTATCTTGCTATGTTTCTTCATAAACTTCCTAAAGTTTCTTGCTAATAGTATTATTTCATCATCTAAACTTTGTGCTTCTTCAATTGAAGGAAATGTAATTTCCTTTTTTCTTTTCAGTCTTCTTCTCAACAGTTTCTTCTTGTTCCTTCCAGTCTTTCAATTGAACTTCGTGGACCAATAGATTGCCCAACAACTCTTCAACAGTATAGCTGTTAAGATCTTTGGAGTCTTGGATTGAAGTGGACTTTTGTTTCCACTCTACAGTTAAGCTTCTAAGAATTTTCTATACATGTTCACACATATAAAATTCCTTTCCCAAGCCTCTAAAACCATTAATGATTTTAATAAATCTTGAAAACATTTCAATAATAGATTCATTCTCATTCATCTTAAATAATTCTAATTTTCTTAATAGAATGTTGATTTTTGTGTCCTTGACTTGGCTTGTACCTTTGTGTATGACTTGAAGGATTTTCCAAGCTTCATGAGCAGACTTACATGCAGATACTTTATTATATTGTTCAGCTATAAGTGCACAGTATATTGCATTCAACCCTCAAGCATCTAGTTGGTTGAGTCTCTCATCCTCCTCAGTCTAGTCCATTACATTATTGGTAGAAAGAGATATTCCTAGAACAACTATCTTCCATAGTTTGACATCTGAACTCCTAAAGAAGCACTCCATTCTATTCTTCCAATAATTACAATTGGATCCTTCGAATAGAAGAGGTCTATGAATGTTTTGACCCTTAGCAAATTGAGCCATAAATCCAAATGGTTAAATCTTTGCACGAATTAACTTTACCCTGATACCAATTGTTAGGATCGTATGGCTTACCAAAGGGGGGGTGAATGGTGAGTGTGTATAAAATTTTCGTTCCTTTTGGTTTCTAATTGATTTTAATAACTAAGTAGAAAAAATAAATCACACTAAGGGATTTTAGGTGGTTCACCACTAACGGCTAGTCCACCCCTAAGACATAGCTTGGGTTTCACTAAGTATATTTATACTTACAATAATTGCTTTCAAGTTAAAGCAAGAATCAACACTTAAGCTTTTAGGTAGAAGCTCAACAACCAACCTTTCACGAGCTTTCAGATATAAGTTCTTTAACCAACAATGAGCTTTAAGGTATTAAACTCACGAACCAATACTTTTGAACTTTGTCAAATAGAGCTTTATGCGCAGGGAGCTTTTGCTATTCTTCTTCTTCAATATTTGCTGAAATTTGTATCGTGGAATAATTTGTGTAGCTCTCAACAATATCTGATAATCATTATCCTTTTCTTTCTATTCTCATTATACTTATACCAAGGTGTGTAACAATCATATTTCTCTTCAATAGATTTATTCTGTTGTACTTACCATTTTGCCAATCTTAAATATGGTAAGTTACCATTGAGTGAACATTAATGTTGTAACCTTCTAATAATTCTAAAATTTCGGATAGTTAGCTTCGTAACTCTTCGAAAATATTCTTGTAACTCTCCGAATATCAAAAAGGGTCTTTCTGTTTGCATCACATGAGTTCTTAAGTTAAGCATGTGCTTGGACTTAAGTTAGGATAGTTAAATCTGCAACATTCTGAATCTTCTTATTTTTTAGATAGATAGCTTTCCTATCTTTTTGAAAATCCTCTTAAAACTTTTGACTGCTAGTTTTTTATTTCTACACATGCATATTTGAATAACTTAACTGTTTAGAAAGTTAGCTAGTTAACTTTCCGATTCTCTTGCATTTTCAGATAGTTAGCTCTCCTAACTTTCCAAAGAATTCAAGCCTTTATTTAACTTTTTGATTTTCCTTTTAAGCTTTTGATTGTTGGTTTTTGAATTCTGCACGTGCAACTTAATTGTTCGGATAGTTAGCTTCCTAACTTTTTGATTCCAACATATTTTCAAATAGTTACCTGTTGTAACTTATCGAAAGGCTTTAATAGTTATCTTCTAACATTTCTGACTATCACGACATGTGTATTAAGTGACTTAACTATTTGGATAGTTAGCTTTTCTAACTCTTCGATTTTCTTGGATTTTCGAATAGTTAGCTCTCCTAACTTTCTAAAGAACTCAAGCCTTTACCTCACTTTTCGAAAGACTTCTTATTTTCAAATAGTTAGCCTCCTAACTTTTTGAAGGATTTCCTACTACTTTAAACTGGCTTTCTATTATAACTACCCTGCGAAATACAACTTGTTTTCTCACACGGATTTTTATATTATCAAAACATAAGGGTTTTAACAAGTAACACTATAACCTTCCAATAATTCTGAAATTTTGGATAGTTAGCTTCGTAACTCTCCAAAAAGATTTATGTAACTCTTTGATAGATAAAAGCTTTCTTTAAGTTTGTCACATGAAAACTTAAGTCATGCACATGAGGAGCTTTAAGTTCGAATACTTGAAAAGTGTAACTTATTGTAAAGTATCAATTTGTGCATTTTATATATGTTAATTCATGCATGTTAAGGATTATAAAGTGCAAATATATATGTTCTAATGTGGAATTACATGCAAATCATATTTTTAAACATATGCATGAATTAGGGATTAAATAGTCAATAATGCACAAATTTATCCTTTATTAAATTAACACCTAGTCAATTAGTCCATGTGTAAATATAAGTAATTTATATATTGATTTCATGCATATCTTAAAAGAATTATCATTAATATATGAAATCAAATAATCCTCAATTGAGCATGTAATATATTATGCACATTTAATTTTTGCTTTATAATCTAGTAGGAATTTATGTGTAATGTGCATATGCATTTAATGTTCTCTTTTGAGTTGTTGATAATAGGTGAGGACGTGGACCCTTGGATTAAATCATGGGAAATCAACAACTCATGGTCGTCCAATTCAAACTCCAAATCAATCCATCAATCAATCAATCAATGATTAAAACTTGCCGAAATTAGAAGGTCTCAATTGGATGGAGTTTGAAATATTTCCATAGATGGATGACAATGGAAAGCAAAAGAGTATGGTTGGCCAAAGGAAAGATCATCTCCTCTTTCTCCTCCACGCAAGGGCAAGAACTCCAACTCTAATTTTCGTCCATCCTCCTCCATCCAAGATTTTGGAAGAGTTTTCCTCTAAGATTGGTGAGCTTAGGCGTCTTCCCCCTTATCTTAGATGACCTCCTTTTCTCCACTCCAAGCCAACATACAGAAGGATCTCCACGAGTGAAATTGGTGGTATTGGAGGCACGTGTGCAGCATTGAAAGAGCTTAGGACGTGATCTTCAAGGTGAGGTAATTAGGAAGCATCAAAGTTGAAGAGGAAAGCCAACAAATCCATGTATCTTGGAAGTGGATTGAGGACATGCAACCCATTTTCTCCAAAGCAAACATAGGTGGTTCCCTTTGGACGTGACTTACAAGTGGTGACAGCCTTGTAGGGGAGCAGACAAAGTGGTTCATCATCAAATAGGGATCAAATGCTTGAAGAGAAGTGGATGAATTAAAAGTAAAAGAGAAGGGAGAGATCCTCATACTTGAATATTAAATTTTCATATCATATGTGTATGAGTATTTAGGTTTTTAATTCATTTGTTATGTGCACATGTAGTATGTTATTTAAATGATGATTTTGTTTAATAATATTAGTTGTTTTACAATATATTTCGTATAAAATGGTTACTTCATGTAAATGTGTAAATGTTGTGCATAAAACTAACTCTTAACCCTTGTGAATGCATGTATATCCTATTTGCTGTAAATTCTAGTGCATGTTCTGTTTTGTTATATATTGTACAACTTGATTTCTCTGAGTTATATGTCGTGTTATAGTTTTTTTTGTAAGTACTTCAAGTGTACAATACGTATGTAGAGTTTTTGGAATTTTTTAGAATTATTTTTTCGGTTTTTCGATTATTCTTTCAAAGGTAGCATCTGCTCTATTTTACTGATCGAGTGACAGAAATTGTGCTCGATGCCTTCATGTTGTCTTACTTTTGTGCATTCCGAAATGTTTTCTTATAAATTTTCCTGATTAGAGAAATGAGGTATCTTTCAAGGCGAGGTAATTTTGTGGTGTTTCATGAATATTTGATTGAGTTATGATTTTTCCACCAACGATGCGTTTTTGGAAAGTTTTCAGAATCGTTTTGCGCACTATTTGTATATCCGACTTTGGCAGCAACCTAGAGTGAATTAGTCCTGGAAATCACTGTCATTTTAAAGATAACTCGATGACCTTTCCAACCAATATTTTCTATGGATTTTTCAATGTCCAAGTTGGAAGGAAGAAGAGTTAGAATTCGGACTAATTTCTGTGATTCCAGAAACGTGAACTTAAGATTTTCTTGAGTTTTCTAGCTATTAGCTCTAGGAATTAACAAGTTTTATGCCACTTTTGAAATCTTTATTGTATTTTTGTAAATTGTAACTTAATTGCATGTAATTAGAGTTTTAATTGTGGATTTAATAGAGTAGATGTTTTATCAAACTATCATTTTAATAAAATTATTTAAGACAAACTCTTTATGGATTCGACTCGTACTTGCACATGCTTATTACAATGGGCACCATGCGCTTGCAGTTATAAATGTAAAATTTGCACTTTTGCTGTTAATTTAACAACACATAAAAGCATTACACTTACCGAAAGGTCTTTAACTTTCAGATAGTTAGCTTCAAAACCTTCTGATTTGCTTGAAGAGTCTTTTTGTCTATGTCACATGTGAGTTTTAAGTCATACATGTGAGTTCTTAAGTTCGGGTAGTTGTAATTGTTAACTTTTCAAAATATCTTAAGTTTCAAATAGTTAGCTATTTTAACTTTCTAATTTTCCTTTTAAGCTTCCGATTGTTGGTTTCTGATTTCTACACATGCAACTTAAGTTCGAATAGTTAGCTTTTCTAACTCTTTGATTCTATCTTACTTTCAGATAGTTACCTGCTGTAATTTACCAAAAAGCTCAAACAATTATCCTTTAATATTTCTGACTTTCACCATGTACGTATTTAAGTAACTTAATTGTTCGAATAGTTAGCCTTCTTAACTTTCCAATTTTCTTGTATTTTTAGATAGTTGGCCCTTCTAACTTTCTGAAAGCTTGAACAGTTGTCTAACATTTCAAAAGTCTTCTTGTTTTTCGAAGAGTTATCCTTGTAACTTTTCAATAAACTTTCTTGTTGCATTTAAGTAGTCTTTTGGATACTTAAGTTGTTAACCTTCTGAAAATCCACTTCTTCTAGATACTTAAGCTTGTGAACTATCTAACCCTCCTAATTTTATTTGTCAGCTTTGAATGAACTACTTATGACTGTCTATAACTATTTATTTGTTGACTTGTGAAATACAAGAGATGATTCCTCACATTGATTTTTGCACTATCAAAATCTAGAGGTCCTTTCAATCTCTCCCTTTTTGATAATGGCAAAAACCTTACAATTTGTTACATGTATTTTACTCCCTATATGACTATATAGATAAACTTACAAAGAAACAATAAGAAAAAGATATTAAGTTTTCTCCCCCTATTTTTCTAAGTTTACTCTCCCTATTTCTACCCTGCTCATAGAAGTCAAGTTGTGTTCTTCTCCCCCTATTTTGTCATTTATTAAAAAAAATGTTGCAAATAGAGCTGTAGTCCAATTTTGGCTGCACCATTCTTTCCTGTCCTAAAATTTACTAAGTTGTTGCAAGATAAAATGTTTCTAGAGAACAAGCTCTTGTTTATGAGCTTGGAAAATGAGGAGAATAATCATAAAAGAGCATTGATTATAAATCATAAAAAGAACAAATCCCTAAATTTTGTCTAATGTGATTAAATGCAAATTTAGATAGTGGTTTACTGAAAATATCTGCTAATTGATCTTTAGTAGAGACATATTTTAAAGAAATATGACCTTTGTCAATATGATCTCTTAAAAAGTGGTGTCTAATCTTGATATGTTTTGTTCTTGAGTGTAGCATTATATTTTTGGAGAGATTTATGGCACTACTACTTGTTAGGACCCTTGTATTTTGATAATGCAAAAACCTATGTGAAGAAATAAATTATATTTCATAGATTAGACAGTTCAGCAAAAGAGCAGAAGGCAGATAAGTCATTACAGATAGTTCAAAATGTATTGCAAGAGATGAATAGGATTTTGGAAGGATACCAGGCTTAACCATTCGGAAGAAATAACTTTTCAGTAAGTTATCAAGCTTAAGTATTCGATGAAGTCAATATTAAGTAGTAGAATCACCATCGGATGGGTAGAAAGTTAACTATCCGAAAATACAAGGCCTTTGGAGGGTTTTAAAAGATAGTTGGCTGAATGATTGGAGAGTTAAGAAGCTAACTATTTGGAAGCTCAAGGAAAATCGAAAAGTTAGGAAGGCTAACTATCCGAAACTTAAGTTAGTGAATTTCCCATGTGTAGAAATCCAAAATAGAAGCTTAAAATGATTTTTCGGAGAGTTAGAAAGTTAACTATCCGAAAAACTTGAGATTTCGGAAGGTTACAAACTTAACTATTTGAAACTTAAGTTACTCTATTTTGCACATGCAGAAATGAGAAGAAAGCAGTCGGAAGCTTAAAAGAGGGCTCTAGAGGATACTGTAGCTAACTATCCGAAAGTTAAAGAATTTCAATAAGTTAATAGTTATAACCATCCGAACTTAAGTCACCTCACATGCATGACTTAAATTCTCACGTGACATAGACAAAAGGACTTAAGTGGATTTTCGATGAGTTACACAAAGAACCATTCGAAAATCAAAGGGAATCGGAAGGTTACTTATTGAACAGCATATAGAACGGTAACTTACTATTTTTGGGACTAACTACATAACTAGTACAATAGAAAACATCCATTGGAAGTAAATATGATCGTTATACTCTTGATATATATATGAGAAGTATAGGGAATATTAGGATGACGATTATCATATATTGTGAGCTACTCAAAAATTCCAGATATACTCTCAAGTTTGCAACATTCAAGAATACTCTCAAAGATTCACTACAGCATAATAGCTCCCTGTGCTCAAACTCTGTGAAAAAGTTCAAAGTTGTTGGTTCGTGAGTTTCAACCTGAAAACTCACTATTGGTTAAGAGTTTGTAATTGAAAGCTCGAAGAAAGGTTGGTTGTTGAGCTTCAACCCGAAAGCTCAAGTGTTGGTTCTTGCTTCTACCTGAAAGCAAGTGTTGTAAGTATTTATACTCAGTGAAGCCTAAGTGAATCTTGAGGGTGGACTAGTCGAGTTGGTGAACCACCTAAAAATTGTCTTGTGTTCCTTTCTATTTACTATTTTGCATCCTTTTAAATTAATTCAACTCATTGATAATTAGAATTAGTCGATTCAATTCTAAAAGAAGTAAAATTTACACACCTTCACCATTCACCCCCCCTCTAGTGAGCCTATTGATCCTAACAATTGGTATTAGAGCCTGATTAATCCATTGTAAGATTTAACCATCTAGATTTATGGCATAATTTGTTGAGGAGCAAAACATCCATAGACCTCCTCTATTCAATAGTTCAAACCATAATTACTGGAAGAATAGAATGGAGTGTTTCCTCAAGAATTCTGATGTAAAACTCTGAAAAATTGTCGTTCTTGGAACTACACTTCCAACTAGTAATGTTATGGACTGGACTAAGGAGGATAAGAGAATCATCCAATTGGATGCTCGAGGGTTGAATGCTATATACTATGCACTAACAGCTAAATAGTATAACAAAGTTTCTACATGTAATTCTGCACATGAAGCCTAGAAAATCCTTCAAGTTACTCACGAAGGTACAAGCCAGGTAAAAGACACAAAAATTAGTATTTTGTTAAGAAAACTAGAATTGTTTAAAATGAATGATAATGAAAACATAATTGAAATGTTTTCAAGATTTACTGAGATTATTAATAGTCTTAAAGGCTTGGGAAATGAATTCTCTTCACGTGAATAGGTACAAAAGATCCTTAGAAGTTTAATTGTCGAGTGGAAACAAAAATCCACCTCCATTCAAGATTCCAAGGATCTCAACAACTACACTATTGAAGAACTGTTAGGCAATCTACTGGCCCACGAGGTTCAAATGAAAGACTAGAAAGAACAGGAGGGAACTGTTGAAAAGAAAGTTGAGAAGAAAAAGGAAATTGCATTTCCTTCTACAGAAGAAGCTTTGAGCTCAAATGATGATGAGATTATGTTGATGGCAAGGAATTTTAGAAAATTCATGAAGAAAAACAATAAGACAAGCTCCTCCAAAAGAACTATCCCTACATGCTTTAAATGTAAAAGACAAGGGCACATACAAACCTTTTGTCCATTACAGATAGAAGAGGATCAAACAAATAAGAAGAAAAGATGGAAGAACAAAAAGAAAATGGCTCTCAAAGCTACTTGGGATGATAGTAACTCCTCAAACAGTTCTTCAAAGTCTGAAGATGAAGCTGCAGCCAATGTGTGCTTTACAGCACAAGAGGTATGCTCCACTTCTTATTGTTCAGAGAACGAGCATGATGAATTAGATATTAATAGTCTTCTGTGTACTGTAGATAATCTATATGTTAAATGTAGAGAATATAAGAAAGAAATCAAAAGGTTGAATATTTGTTTAGAAGATTCTTTTGTTAATTTAGAAATAGTTGTAGTTGAAAGTAGAAATTTGAAAACTAACTTGGATAAATATAGCTGTGATAACTGTGAGTTAAAAGAAGAAAATAAAAATTTATTAACTAAAATCTCTTATTTGAAAAGTACCATCTGTAAATTCACACAAGGTCAAAAAGGACTAGATAAAATAATAGGATCTCAATGACCTAATGGAATTAAATTTGGCCTAGGGTATGCTACACCATAGGAAGTGCCTTATTGTGGTGGCATGATTCAATCATATAGAGATGACACCATTGTTTTTGCTATCAGAAGAAGATCTGGTCATATGTGGTAGCCAAGGGGAAATAAATTTAATGTTTTAAAGACTAACTCTACTGGACCCAAGAAGATTTGGGTACCAAAAGCTTTAATTTTAGTATAAATTGAAGGATAACAAGGAGCTTCAAGCATGTACTACAAAATGGATTGTGGATAGTGGATGCTCAAAGCACATGACAAGTAAGAAAAGATTTCTTGATTTAGTTAAAAGCTTAAGTTCAGGATCTATTAAATTTGGAAACAATGAAAAATGTAAAATTACTACAATAGGAAATATAACTTTTGAAAATGGTAGAATTGAGAATGTCTTGCATGTTAATGGACTAAAACAAAATTTATTAAGTATAGGACAATTGTGTGATAAAGGTTATACTATCTCATTCACTACTGACAATTGTTACATTATTGATCCAACTACAAATGAGATAAAATTTACTGGTGTTAGAAATTGCTCAATTTACACACTAAACTTTCCATGTGAAAATTCTACAAGTAATTCCTGTTTGGTAGCATCTAGTGAAGATGATTGGTTGTGGTATAAAAGACTTGGTCATGTCAGTATGAAGACTCTCAGAAAGTTATCCAAGAATGATCTAGTCAGGGGACTACCTAAACTTGTATTCAAGAAAGAAAAGGTGTGCAATGATTGTATGCTAGGCAAGCAGAAGAGAACTTCTCTTCATAGCAAAAATGAAATTACCACCAAAAAGCCACTAGAACTTTTACATCTGGATCTTTTTGGCCCAACTCAAATTTCAAGCCTTGGGGGTCAAAAATATACTCTTGTTATTGTAGATGACTTTTCTAGATTAATCTGGGTAATATTTTTGACACATAAAAATGAGACATGCAATGAATTTAGAAATTTTTGCATAAGAATTCAAAATCAAAAGGAATTGACAATGAAGAAAATCAGAAGTGATCATGGAGGAGAATTTGAAAATTATGAATTCGAAAATCTTTGCAATTCATTTGTAATCTTTCATGAATTCTCTTGCCCTAGAACTCTAGCTCAAAATGGAGTTATGGAAAGAAAGAATAGAACATTGCAAGAAATGGCTAGAACTATGTTGAATGCCACTAATCTGCCAAAATTTCTGAGTTGAAGCTATAGGTACAACTTGTCACATCTCCAATAGAACTCATGTCAGATCTATGCAGAACAAGACACCTTTTGAACTTTGGTTTGACAAGACTCCAAATGTTGGATATTTTAAGACATTTGGATGGAAATGCTTTGTCTTAAACACTAAAGATGCTAAAGACAAGTTTGACTGAAAATTTGAACCTACCATACTTGTTGGTTACTCATTTAGAAGCAAAGCTTACAAAGTATACTTTGCTAAAGACAAAATGGTAGAGGAAAGTATAAATGTTTAGTTTGATGAAGAATTGATACAGAATTTCAGAAATTTGAAGATTGACAGTGAAAGTGAAAATGAAAATTTTGAAAAAGATAACTACAAGCTGAAACTCAGATCTCAAGCATCAAATCAGAATCAAAATAGTTGGAAATTCAAATCTGATCACCCCATAGAACAAATAATTGGAAACATAACCAAAGGGGTGCAAACTAGAAGCAAAGCACAAGATATTTGCAATTATTATGCATTTGTATCAGAAATTGAGCCAAAATCAGTAGATGAAGCCTGTAATGATACTTACTAGACAATGGCTATGTAGGAAGAATTAAATCAGTTCCAGAAAAATAATGTTTGGAAATTAGTGAAGAAACCTGTAGGAAAATCCATCATTGAGACTAAATGGATTTTCAAAAATAAATTAGATGAAGAAGGGAACATTCTCAGAAATAAAGCTTAATTGGTTGCACAAGGTTATAATCAATAAGAAGGCATTGATTATGAAGAAACTTTTGCACCTATGTCCAGGATAGAAGCTATCAGAATGTTGCTTGCATTTGTAGGCAGTATGAGAATAAGACTGTTTCAAATGAATGTAAAAAGTGCATTTTTGAAGGAGAAATACAAGAAGAAGTATTTTTTATGCAACCCCTTAGATTTGAAGATGAAGTCAATTCAGATCATGTCTATAGACTAAACAAAGCTTTATATGGTCTAAAACAAGCACCTAGGGCATGGTATGAAAAGTTGAAAATGTTCTTAACTGAAAATCATTTCATCATAGGCAAGGTGGACAACACTTTGTTTATTAAAACTGTTGATTTACACATGTTGATCGTTCAAATCTATGTTGATGATATTGTTTTTGGAGCTACATTAGAAAAACTATGTCATGAATTTCAAAACTTGATGAAAAACAAATTTGAAATGAGCATGATGGGAGAGTTGAAGTTTTTCTTAGGATTACATATCGATCAAGTGAAAAATGGCATCTTTATTAATCAGGAAAAATACTGCAAAGAAACTCTAAAGAAATTTGGCTTTAAGAACATCAAATCTGCAGACACACCAATAAGTTCAAACACTAAACTTGAAAATGATGACTTAAGTTTTGTAGTGGATCAAAAGAAATATAGAGGCATGATTGGATCTTTGTTGTACTTATCAACAAGTAGGCCAGATATCATGTTCAATATATGTTTGTATGCCAAATTTCAAGCATCACCAAAAGAATCTCATCTAAAATCAGTCAAAAGAATCTTCAAGTATTTACAAGGCACAAAAGATTTCAAATTATTTTACTCAGTTGATAGCAGTTTAATTTTAACAGGTTATAGTGATGTAGATTATGCAAGTAGTAGATCAAACAGAAAAGGCACAAGTGGCACATGCCAACTGCTTGGAAATTCTTTAATTTCATGGTTCAGTAGGATACAAAATTGTATTGCATTATCCACTACTAAAGTCGAATATATCGCAACAAGTCTATGTTGTGCTCAGATCTTATAGATGCAACAAACTTTAGCAGATTACAAACTGAAAATTCAGAATTCAGATATATTCTGTGATAACAGTAGTGCAATAAGCTTATCTAAGAATACAGTACTTCATTCCAGAGCCAAGCATATCGAGATCAGACATCATTTCTTGAGAGATCATGTGGAAAAAGGGCACATCTCACTCAAGTTTGTTTCAATCAAAAATCAACTTGCAGATATTTTCACAAAACCTTTAAATGAATCAACATTTAATCATATTAGAAGAAATCTAGGCATATGTTCGTTGCATGACTTATAATACATTCATATTTTGTTTATAATTATTATCCCTCAAGCTCACCATATGGGAGCTTGTTTTCTGCTAATATGTACTCATGCAGGACTTATCAAAAATCAAATTTTAGAAGTCTCCTTTTATATAATGACAAAAAGGGAGAGAAGTATAACAGGAAACCAGTTCATAGATTAGAAGTTTAGAGAGAAAATTACGTGGAAGGTAGGGGGAGAAAATCCCAACACATAGACAGCGGAAGATTTCTTTTCTAAATCTATTATTATTGTTTTCCATTGAGTATTTTGTTTTGATGATGTGTGTTGAATGAAAATAATCATATTTGCTCAATTACTATGGCTTGTGAAAGGAAATTGAAAACATTAATTAATACAGAAAAAACTTACTAATATAAATACGTGTCTATATTGGATTTGAAATTATACTAAGTTAATAACTAGTCGTTTCACTGCATTAATTTCTCATTTAACTAAACGTTAACTTAATGTGTTTTTATTGAAAAACATGATATATTTTAAAGTTATATCTTCTGTATCATGAACAGTGCACGTTTAAACAACTCGTTAGGTTAGAGTTTTGTTTGTATAGAGGTCATGTGACAACTTGTTAAGTTAGAGGCTTAAAGGTTAAAATAGGTCACGTGAGAACTCCTTAAGTTAGTGAGTAAAAGAAAAGACGAACTCGTTAAGTTAGTATTATACACATGGTGAAATTATAAGTTACGAAATTATAAGTTACGAATGTTATATTGTATCACGTGAGGTGCACATGTTTAACTCATTAAGTTAACATAACTAAACACATTGAGTTGCTATATTGAACACTAAGGCAACGCGTTAGATTAGCGTTATAAAACTTAAGTTGTTATTTTTGCACGTGGTAAAATTCTTATTATAAAAACATTTGTTTATTACTGGTTCATTGAGTTATCTGTAACACAACAAAGATGGTTTGTTGAGTTAGCATAACACCACAGACTTAGTTCATCGAGTTAGCTACAGTACTTGTCACGTGAGTTGGCACATGAGGAACTCGTTAAGTTAGAAACGTTAAGTTACATATCTACTTGTTTACTCATTTAGTTAACATTAAAGTAACGACTTCTTATTACACTTGATGAAAAATTTTAGACGAGAAAGTTTATTTTGCAGGAAATTTTTCAGAGATCCAGGATTCATGATTAAAGAAAATTCGAAATATAAACGTGAGTCAGAACGTGTGTATTTTGACGAAGGAAAAAGAGAAGACGTGAAGAAGTGGAAAACTGGTAGTAATTAAACATGGAGGATATGCATGAAATGAAGATACAGCATAAAAGGCATAGAATTCTTGTTAATCAGTTATCCCTGCACACCAAACGAAAAATCTTTTTAGGGACCAAAAACACCTCTTCAAGGAAAGGCTCTCAGGTGGAAGAAAATTCAGTGAAGCATAAAAAGGTAAGATATATGTTACTAAAGATTTGAAGTATCAGATGGAAGAAAATTTAGTGAAACAAACAAGGTCAGATTTATGTCACTGAAGATTTAAAGTATTAGAAGAAAGTAAATTCGGTGAAGCAAAGAAAGAATAGATATACATCACTGAAGAATTGCTGAAGAAGAAAGAGAAGAAGAAGAAAAAAGATCTCAAACAGGGAGAAATGTTTTAAATTCCGCAAATTAGTTTTCTCTATTTGTAGTTATGAAATTGTATAAATGAAACATGGTATCGATATATAATTGCATCTACAATTTTTGAGGAGAATTGAACTGTATATTATAATTGAAACCTTGAATAAAAATGATTTTATGAAAACAATGTCTCGACTTGTTTTTGAATTTTAAAGTTTCAATTATAATCGAAAATATTGAAAAACACAATTCACCCCCATCTTATGTAACAATTCGATCCTACAAGTGGTATAAGAGCTTTGTTAATAATCTTTGATATAAAATTGATACCAACTTATTTAATATCATTGCTTATTCTGCCTTCCTTGTTTTTAAATAGAAATTAATATCTGAGCATACATTTAACTTTCTTGATTTAAGGCTCAAGTTGTTTTAAAGTTTTAGACTGTTTAAAATCAAATAGGTTGAAAAATCTAAGGTAAGATGGCTACTAGAAATGGTAATTTTTCTTTGTATAAAGGCCAAAATCTTAATCATCCTCCTATATTTGATGGAATACACTTTGAATATTGGAAATATAAGATGACAATTTTTCTTCAAAGTATAGATCAAAAGTTATGGTTCATGATTTCTAAACCATATACTCCGTTAACTACTCCTTATAATACTTGGACAATTACTGAAAAAGAAAATGAAACTCTGAATGCTAAGGGCTTAAATATTTTATTTTGTGCATTGAGTTATGAACAATTCAGTAAAGTGTCGGCATATAAATCTGCTTATGAGGTGTGGCATGCATTAGAAGTTTCACATGAAGGTACTTCTTAAGTTAAAGAGACTAAGATAAAAATGTTAATTCATAAGTATGAACTCTTTAAGATGCATGAAGACGAAAGTATTTCTGAGATGTTTTCCAAATTTCTTGATATCATAAACTCCTTAAAATGCTTAGGAAAGAATTTCGAACAGAAGGATTTGGTGAGGAAAATTCTCAGATCTCTAAGTTCTAAATGGTCTCAGAAAGTAACATCAATTGAGGAATCACGAGATTTAAATGTTTATACCATGAACGAACTTATAAGAAACTTAACTGCTTATGAAGTAAAATTAAATGAATCACTAAGTCAAAACAAACTAAAAATGAAGAAAGAAATAGCCTTCGAAATTAATTCAGATTCTGATATATCTACTGATTTTGACAAGGATTTGATCTTGCTAACTAGGAAATTCAAGAAAGCATGCAAAGCTAGGAAACAGCAAAGGAACAAAAATGATAAACCCTCAACATTAAAATCACTGAATGACAAGAATTCTTCATCCAGAAAGTATGTATGTTACAATTGTAAGAAACCTAGACATCTTTCTCCAGATTGTCCTATAAGAAAAAATGAACAGTATAGTAGGACAAATCAGAAGAAGACGACTCAAAAAACACAGAAAAAGTTTTACAAGAAAAGAGCTTTAAAGGTCACTTGGGATGACACGTTAGAAGAGTCTGAATCTGAGAAATCATCATCAAAATCTTCACATTCAGAAAGAGAACCAAAGTTAGTAGACGTTGCTCATGTGTTCTTCATGGCAGATGAGTCTGAGTAATATCTGATCCTAAAAGTCATTCAAATTTTAACTTTGATGAATTATTATGTGCTTATCATGCATTATTACAAAAACTTAAAGTTTGTAAACTGGAAAATAAAAATATCAAAAACTCTTTATCCATTGTGGAAGAAGAAAATTATTTTCTGTCTACTACTTTAGAAAAGTTTAAATGTGATAATGAAAATCATGCTAGAGATTTGCATAAATTTATATTTAATGAATGTGTCTTGCATGAACAAATATAGAATACAAATGCTGAAAAATTAAAGATAGAATCTGAAAATGAAATGTTGAGAAAAAATATAAATGACCTTGAGGTAGAGATTGATAAATTAAAAATGAGAGAACTAGATTTAAATTCTACCATTGAGAAATGAAATTTAAGTCAAACTAAGTTAGACAAACTAACAAGTACCCCTACGGTGTTGTTTGGGTTTTCCCAGCACTACACTAGAAAAACTTGGATTTGTTACTTCTATTTTTACTTAGTTAATTTATCTTTATACCTATTCTTTCTTTTAGAAGTAAACAAACAACCTTTAATACAATTTAGATAAATTAACAATCTCATATAATTCTGCTTCTATCATTTACTAAAAATATGAATCCATAACAATAAGCTCATACTTTATCTGTAGTTTAATAAGATCTACACATAAATCATTCTACAAGTTCAATCAGTCAAAGTAAATGTATCTTTCATCATATGTGTTTCATTTAATCTAGAATTCACATCTCAGCTCCTTTAGGACTTCAGATAATTTTCTGATTAAGCATTAAATATTCTGATTTCATTTTAAAATTGTGAAACTGTTAAACTCATGAAATTCAAAAAAATCATAAGATACTATATCTAGATTTACATAAATAATAAATTCTATAGCATCATCTATAGCCTTCTAAATATAACATTCAAGCAGTTTATAAAAATTTTACAGTCTCAATAATCGGATAGTTACAGCACGTTCATAAAAATTTTCAATTTCCTCAAAACTTTGCAGTACCATTTTAATCCCTTTAATTAACAAACTTACATGACTGTTACTTTAATTACCTCCCCCCCATACCTACATTTTGCATTGTCCTCAATATAAAAGATTTGACAATAAGTACAGTAATTGTACCAGACATGAATAAAGTTTTGTTTGATTTAAAATTCAGGATAAGTAATTGGTTACATACCTTGTTCCATTTGTATCTCTTTCTACATATTCCGATTTTTGATTCTGAAAAACTTTTCATTCCCAGATAAACACAGAATATAAAACAAAATAACATTTAACAGATATTAATAAATCAGTGTCTTGTGTGGAACCTGAGCTCCTATGCCTTTGGTGGCTCACAAGCAAGCCAGTTGGTTTCCTAGAACAGATACCAACAAACTAGATTGATATTTTGTTTTTTTTTTTTTTTTTTTATAAAATGAACATGAAAACTTCAAAATTCTTTTTTTTTTCTCTAAAAATAAATGCAGAATACACAACGTTAAACACACAAAATCACAACTTCAGAACATGATTGAAAAGTAGAAACAAATGGAATAAATGTATCAGTCCAAGCAAACTTTTTAGGCATAGTTCTTCTTGCTATTAATTCTGTTTTAATGCAGTTCTTGTTCCTTTTTAATTTGTAAACATGCAATATATTATAAATTCCAAATACGAGTGTATTACCATTAATGATATGTAATGCAGAAAGGGATCCTTTTTGGTTCCAGGGTAATGTAGCAGTTTCTATTTCTACATCTATTTTAATATACTCTTCTTCCCACTTCCATTCATTCATGTCTTCCATAATCCATATTTGAAATTTCATCAGTTCATCCCACCATCTTATCAGACATAAAGTAGGATCATCTTCTTCATTATACCACATTCCTATTTGAATTTCATTAAATTCTGTAGATGGTGGTTTAGCTATTTCACTCGGTACAGGTAAAATTTCTATATAATCATCATAACTGTCTATGCTCACTATGTATAAATCAGATCCATATTCTAATGATATCTCCGTCACTAAATTGATATATCCATCAAGTATGACATGTGTTTGGTTAATTAATGATTTCTTTCCTAGATATATTATAATGTTTTCATTCCAAGATCTGTTCAGAAAATTATACACACTTAAGCGTAAATCTTCACCCCAATTTCCTGTAGGTCTCCAATAATATAATTTTTCAGGAATTCTAGAATTTTTATCATAAAATATTAAAGCTGACCCACAATTTTCAGTTGGTGCTTCAAATATATTAGGTCTTCCTATATTCCATTCTTCTCCTGTTATAGGATTTCTTATCAAAATATCAGGTAATGATAAACTTGCATACCTTGGTCTCGTCTTGTATATGATTAATCCTTCATCTATCCCCATAATATGACTCATTCCTTCTAATGCATTGGGTGGAATTCCAGTAGTTTCTTCCATAGCCAGATATTCATGGGTATTTGAACTACGATTAAATGACCTCCATATGAATCCATGTCTAATCTTAGTCATTTTTGCAGCTTGTAGTCCCTGAAAATATTTTTCTTCAATACAGTCTTTAATTTCCTTTGATACACAACACAGCCTACACAGATCTTTAGCTGACAAGTTACTTAGTACTTCCCTTAGTGCATCCAACGATAATTGCATTAATTCCATTTGTCGATTCTGTAAAATAAAAACAAAAATTTAGTAGAGACAAAAATTAACATAACTACTGCACACCCTCGTGGAGTTAAGGCATAACTCAACGGACTAAGTTCGTTGAGTTAAAAATTAACTCTACGATACTATTAACTAAAAGTAAAACATATATACATATAGATAGTTGCTTCGAATATGCTACTTCATTCAGCTACCCTCCTAGAAGAAGTATCAATTTCATTAATCGTTTTATTGACAGGATTAGGTATAGCTTGTATTGGCAATCCTCCAGTAGGTCTAACTTCCATTGGTTCCTTCTATCTAAGTGATATATTTCTGTTCTGATTTTGATTTGCAGCATTTCCAAATATAAACTCTAGATGATTGTTTACTTGTTGGATTATCTTTTCTAATTTCTCTATTCTAGCTCCTTGTTCAATTAATACTTCATAACTTATGCTCTTCTCATTTATATTTTCTCCTCCCTGGAAATTATTGTTTCTCCAAGATAAATTCAGTTGATTTCTCCAATTAGGATGATAAGAATTTCCCAAGTTATCTCTCTAATTTCTAGCATAAATAATATCTAAGTCATTTATGTCTGTATTCTTTTCTGCTAGCTTTTGATTTAATGATAACTCTTCTATTTTCTTTGTTAATTCATTTAATTTCACCTCAAGCATAGTATTGGAATCTATTTCATGCATTCCTCTTGGCAATAATCTTTTATCTACAATAGCTTCAACCGAATTTTCCCACTGTGTAGTTCTTTTTGCAAAATTTTCTAAATATGCCCATGCTTCTTCACTACATAATTTTAAAAATCCATTTTGACAAATAGATTCTAATAAAGATTTCGTTGAAACATCTATGCCTTCATAAGTTATACCTATTAATTGTGCTTTACTCATTGCATGATGTGGACATTGAGTCAGTAAATCTTTAAATCTTTCAAAATATTTCCAGAATGATTTACCCTGTTTTTGGCTACACATTAATATTTCTTTCTTCTTTTTAATCGTTTGATGTGTTGGATAGTATTTTTCCAGAAAAATAAAGCAAAATTCAGTCCATGTAGAAATTGAATCAGGCGACAAAGTATATAATCATCTCTTAGCTGTATCTTTTAAAGCAAAAGGGATATATCTAAGTTTAATAGCATCTATACTCATGTTCGGCATTCTCATCATTTGACAAACTTCGTTAAATTCTCTAAGGAAATAATAGGCATCCTCTCTTTCTAATCCATGAAAATGTGGCAATTGACTAATATAATTAGATTTCAGTTCAAACCTATCTCCCTCAAAGTTTGACAATTGAATACATGAAGGTTCATCAATTAATTTAGGATACAGAATCTCTCCTAATGGTTTTTCTGCTGGAGCAGCCATCTCTGCGTTCTCTTTTAAAGAAAGGTTAGCAACACCCCAAAGAATTTCGTTAAAGTTCAGTTTAGAAAATTTTTCAATACTCCTCTACAATGAAAATTCCTAGGTAGGTGTTCTTACTAATCGTTTAGTCCATGTGCTCATAAATAAATAGCATAAAATTAATTACATACCAGTCTGAAGCTTTCCATTCTATAAAAATTTGTTATCGGATGAAGGTTGAATCAGCTGCTTCTCCTTCTAGTTCCTCCAACGCTTTCTCCTTTCTTTTAAAAGTACTGGTAACTGGTAAATAACATTTTGTTTCATATATATACTGCGCATCTATAAAGTCAATAAATCTCGTTGCAAGAACGTGGCTTGCAATGTGCATCGTGGTTCCTGTTTTTATGGGTACGTGTACCACTACTAATTTCAAATTTTCGTGATTATGATCTTCAATTGTTTTTAGTTTTAAAGTGCATTCTTTAAATTCTCTTACATTAGTGTTTTCTGTTTGTTGTATATTTTGCAAGTTGTGCAGGTTTATAACATTATAATTTTCATTGTCCTATTGCATAACTTGTATTTTCATTGCATTTTTGTCTAATGCTTTTAATTTTGTTTCCAAATCATCTAATTTCATTGCATTCAATTTTTGATCAATTTTCTTTATGGCATTTTCAGTTTCGTAAATTATATCCTATTTAGGTTCTGAATATGCCTCCTTATAATTTAACTGGTTGACTTCTTGTTGTTGACACACAAAGTATTCCAGTTTGTCCAGATTTTACTCTATACTATGCTCCAGTTTGTCATAGCTATCCCAAACTTCAGTGTCTCTCATCATATTACACATTCTATACTGACCATCAGTTGGGTAAACTATAGGATTCTCATACTCGGCTCTATTATATTGAGGATAATTCATTTGTTGTTCATGGGATCTAACAATCTGTAAATGTCTCAATTTCAAACAATCAGAAATGTCGTGTCCTTTAGAATTGTAGAATTCACATATGCTAATTAAAGGTTTCAGAAATCTTTGAGCATAAGCATATTTCATATTCTTAATTACAGAAGAAAACACACAACTCTGGCTATTAAAACGAAACAGCTCTAATAGTTACTTATATTAATTCAATTCAATTCAATTCACTTCAACTCAATTCAATTCAATTCCCTGGCAACGGCGCCATAAAACTTGTTTAGGTTTTCCCAGCACTACACTAGAAAAACTTGGATTTGTTACTTCTATTTTTACTTAGTTAATTTATCTTTATGCCTATTCTTTCTTTTAGAAGTAAATAAACAACCTTTAATACAATTTAGATATTAATTTCAATTTGTACTTTAACTGCAAGTGCACAATGTCTATTGTATCAGTGTGCAAGTACAGGTCGATCCCACAGGGAATTGCTGACGAATTTAAGAAATGTTTGATTATGAACAATTCAAATTTATATTCAATAAGCACTCCATTGAGTTACAGTTAACTCAACGGACTAACTTCGTTGAGTTATGGCTAACTCAACGGACTATCCTCGTGGACTTAAGTTAACTCCACGAGCTTGTCTCTTCTTTATAATACTGCTATTTACAGAGGAATTCGGCCAACCATTGGGCGATTCCATAGATTGTAAATAACATTAATTAAGCTTTTTAATGCTAGTTAACATTGGATTTATCATTAAGCAATACTAGCATTCAGATGATTCAAATAGTAACCATTAAAATCTTTAAGTTTTTTGTACGAACCAATTTCAGTAAACTGTAAAATTAAAACTAACATAAAACAATCATAAAACTGATACAGATAACATTAATCCTGATACAACACAAACAATACAACACTCAAATACAACATACAAACAAAGATAAATTATTTTTGGTATTTTTGCTTTGATGTGAACATCAAAATGGGTGAAAGGTGAAATGTAAAGTAATCTCACTTGATAGTAAATACTTCCGAAACACTACTTGCAACACGATTACACCACTGAAAATTAAACCACTTACAATTCTATCTCCTCTCCCTATAGAATCGCGAGTCCAGAATTGCAAGATGATCTCCTCTTTAGCATGTAGGCATCAACCCGAAGCCAAGGCTAAAAGCTTTACGATCTCCTGAAATATGAGTCGGCGCTTGGTGAAAATGTCTTCCCTTCCCACAATGCGATCACTCCTCACAATGGTTGTTAGGCACTATGTTTGGCTCGAAATCGACCTGACATCAGGCAAGTATCCTCACAGACCTCCGATGATTGGTGATTATGGTGGTGATAACGATGGTTGGTGTGATACTTCAGAGAATCGCCGATACTGTCTGCAAAAAGCTCGGTGCTCCTCCTCTGTATACACTAGCCGTCCATCGATCACACTTTCTTCTTTTTTCCTTCTTTTCTTTTATATTTCTTTAGTAGTAACTGCTTCTGCTTGAATGATCGGTTGGATTTCCTTCCTTCAGATCAACGGCGATGCTTCCTTCTCCATGCGCGATTGAATTCCTACGTGATACGTGCAAACGTGGTTTTTCCTTCCAACTATATGTTCCTACAACCGCTATAGTGGCATTTTGGAAAATAACTATAAAATACATGCAATAAAGAAATAAGCCGCTAACCTAATGCATTACCTTAGTGTATATTCATGTAACTCAACACGTGGAGTTATTCTAACTTAACGAGTTAAACATGTGCATCTCACGTGATATTCTAAAGCATTTAAATTCAACACGTGCATAAAATACATGCAATAAAGAAATAAGTCGCTAACATAACGTGTTACCTTAGTGTATATTCATGTAACTCAACTCGTACAGTTATGCTAACTTAATGAGTTATAACTTAAGTAAATCTACCAGATCTCGACACGTGTCAGCAGCAGTTTAAAAATAAAATAACATTTCGTAGAGTTACAAGTCTAACTATCCGATGCTCAGATGCATTTTTGGATAGTTACAACTAACTCACCGAAAATTCACTTAAGTCACTTACCCAGAACATGACACGTGTCCTCAGCTATTTTATAAATAACAAGAGATTTCGGAGAGTTACAGGGATAACTATCCGATGCCCAACTGCAATTTCGGATAGTTATAGATAACTCACTGAAAGTTCACTTAAGACATTCATTCTGGTTTCGACACGTGTACATCTGGAAATAACAAAATATTCTCTCTAAACATAACTATTCGGAAATTTAAACATAACTATCTAATACATATTCAGTATGTTAAACATAACTGCCTGAAATATTAGAAAATTCGGATACTTAAGAATTTCACAGCCTGCAACTTACCGACAGTTCATAAATGTACTAAATTAACATTAATTCCCCAAAATTAAGCAGATTCTTCAATTAAAGCATATAATAGTGTAATTATAACATAATGGCTTAATTCTCATATGATAAGCTAAATATTATGTAATTAACCATCATTTAACCGTTAATAATATGCACTTTTTCATTCTAAACAGGTGTCATATAAATTTGGCTTAGGATTTGTTTATCTTGAATATCCTGAATCTCAAGCTAATAAAGGATTTATTAGTTGTAGTTCAAGTAAATCTTAGACTAAAATTTCTTTTATCATGAAACATTGTAATAAATATGTAGAAGTAGGTACTTCAAGGGATGAATCATGCAGTAATAATATAAATCAATGTGATTTGTCTAAATGTACTTCTAACATGACTATTAATGTTTCTAAAAATCTTGTTTCTTGTTTTGGAAATTCAGTTTCTAATGTTTCAAAAATACAAAACAATTGTAGTAAACTAAAAATTCAAAAACCTGAGCATGTAATTCAAAACACTAGTATTAGACTAATTACTGGTTCTACATGTTCTTTATCTGAAAATTCTTGTGCAGAAAAAGATTTTGTATGTATCGAAAATTCAAATACAAGTATGAAATCTTAGTATGAACTTACTAAAATGTATGAGCATGACCAAAATAAATTAACATCTGATAAAAATCGATTTGGTCTTAGTTGTACTACATCTAAACAAAAAGAATGATTATAAGAGCAATAATGCTATAAGTAAGTATGATGCTAATGATAAGTCAATAGTACTTAAAACTAATAAGACGTAAATGATAATGTTAAACTATTTTTAAACAAAAAGAAGAAATATGCGTTTAATGAACTTGGTCCTCAACAACATTGGGTACCAAGAAAAAGTTTTTCTTAATTTGTTTTGTAGGAGGAAACAACATTAAAATGGATCTTGGACAGTGGAGCATCAAGTCACATGACCAGACAGAAAAGTCTACTAAAAAATTTTACAAATACCACGAAAGGAAGTGTAACTTTTGGAGACAAAAGCAAAGATAAAATCATAGGTATGGGCAATGTTTAAATAACTCTGACTTGTGTTATTTTGAATATACTATATGTAGAAAACCTAGGATTTAATTTGCAAAGTGTTATAAAACTAACTAAGAATGGATATTATGTAGTGTTTGAAGATAATGTATGCAAAATTATTGATAAAAATACAGATGAACTTAAGTTTATTGCTAAAAGAAAAGGTTTTGTATGTATTTTATCTTTACCTTCTGGTGCAGTTGATTTAAATTCATGTTTGCTAGTTGAAATTAGTGATGCATATCTGTGGCATAAAAGGATTAGGCATATAAATATGAAATTGTTACATAAACTATCTAGAAAACATTTAGTGAGAGGTTTACCAAAGATTATATGCTCAAAGGACATTATGTGTGATGCATGTGAGTTAGGTAAACTTCACAAAAACTCTTTTAAATCCAAAATTGATATTTCAAGCAAGAGAGTCTTAGAACTTATACATATGGATCTATTTGGACCAACAAGAATCATGAGTCTTGGTGGTAAATGGTATGTATTTGTTTTAGTAGATGACTTCTCTAGATACACTTGTGTATATTTTCTAGCATCTAAGACAGAAGTTTTTGAAAAGTTTAAAATGTTTTACAATCTTGTTCAAAATGAACAAAGTGTCTCTATTCAAAAACTTAGGAGTGATCATGGTATTGAATTTGATAATGATCAAATGAATAATTACCGTATAGATCACAGCATTGATCACAGATTTTCTTTTCCAAGAGCACCGTCTCAAAATGGTGTTGTTGAGAGAAAGAATATATCACTTCAGGAAATGGCTAGAACTATGTTGAATGAACATAAGTTACCTCAAAATCTTTAGGCTAAAGCAGTAAATACAGCTTGTTATGTTATTAACAGAAGTCACTTAAGACCTCGTGTTAATAAAACTCCTTTTGAAATTATATTTAATAGGGTTCCAAAAATTTCCTATATGAAACCATTTGGCTGTAAGTGTTTTATTCTTAATACTAAGGATAAAAGAGATAAATTTCAAGCCAAAGCGGATGAAGGAATTTTTGTAGATTACTCTACTAAAAGTAAAGCCTATAGAGTATATAACAAGACTTCTAAAACTATTGAAGAAACCCTACATGTAAGCTTCAATGAATATTCTTTTAGAGAATCTCAATCTAAAGTTGATAATGATAATTTGATCAATTTCCCAAAAGAGTTAGAGATCAATAAAGAGATTGAAGATTTATTTGAGAAAATCAAAAATATGAACTTAAACGATCAAACTAATGATGAAAATGATGGACTTTCAAATGTTGATGAGAATATTGAGGAAAATCAGAGAAATTGGCGTTATTCTTCATCACATCTCATTACTCAAGTCATTGGTAATATTAATGAGGGAGTTAAAACTAGAGCTTCAGTTAACTTATCTAGTATGTGTATGTTTGTTTCTATGGTGGAACCAAGGAATATAGAAGAAGCATTATCTAATGAAAATTGGATAGTGGTAATGCAAGAAGAACTAAATCAATTCATCAGAAATGATGTTTGGGAATTAGTCTCTCCACCAAAAAATCAATCCATAATAAGTACAAAGTGGATCTTTAGAAACAAAACTAAAGAGGCTGGTTTAATTATAAGAAACAAAGCTAAATTAGTTGCACAAGGGTATACATAGGAAGAAGGACTAGATTATGATGAAACATTTGCTCCTGTGGCTAGGTTAGAAAGTATTAGAATATTATTGGCCTATGCTTGTTATATGGAATTTAAATTATATCAAATGGATGTAAAGACTGCATTTCTAAATGGTTTAATTAATGAAGAAGTCTACATGAAACAACCACTTGGATTTGAAGATATTAAAAATCCTGACTCTGTGTATAAATTGAAGAAAGCCTTATATGGTTTGAAGCAAGCACCTAGATCATGGTATGAAAGATTATCTACTTTTTTAATAGAACAATGTTATGTCATGGGAAAAGTAGATCATACTCTATTTATCAAAAGAGATGGTAAAGATCAGATTGTTGTTCAAATATATGTCGATGATATAATCTTTGGAGCAACCTCTGATAAACTGATAAAAATATTTTCTGAAGAGATGACTAGTTAGTTTGAAATGAGTATGATAGGAGAACTTTCATATTTTCTACGACTTCAAATTAAGAAAATGGATAAAGGAATATTTTTAAATCAAGAAAAATATGCAGATGAAATGCTTAAGAAATTTAATCTTAATGATACAAGGATTCGAGGAACTCCTATGAGTACTTTTTTAAAGTTAGATATTGATGACATAGGAAAATCAATAAATCAAAGAAAATATAGAAATATGATTGGTTCTTTACTTTATTTGACAACTAGTAGACCTGATATTATATTTGCTGTGTGTGCTTGTGCTAGATTTCAATCTAATCCTAAAGAATCACACTCAATTGCTATTAAAAGAATATTTAGATATATATAAGGAACTAAAAATTTCAGACTGTATTATTCTAAGGATAGTTCAGTAGATCTTATAAGATATACTAATGTTGATTATGTAGGATCTAAATCTGATAGAAAGAGTACTAGTGGCACATGTCAATTATTTGGAAATAATTTGGTGTCATGGTTTAGTAAAAAGTAGAACTGTGTAGCACTTTCAACTATAGAAGCTGAATATGTTGCTATTGCATTGTGTTGCACTCAGATTCTATGGATAAGGCAAACTTTAGAAGACTTTAGATTATCTTATGATACAACTGAGATTTATTGTGACGGTAGTCCTCTTAAGATCTTGATGAAACAATTTAAAAGACAAACAAACTATTTTAGATTCATAAAAAGAGAATGTTAAAATAGTTTACAATGTTCTCAAGATAATGTTAAGTGTAGCATGTGTGTTGTCTTCGAACGGAAGCATCCGAAACTTGATTTTAGTAAAGTGTACTAACTAAACGCTATGTTATGTAAGGTAACGTGTAAAACTACCTCTAGACAGCGTTTTACTTGTTAGGTTAGTTAACTCAACGAGTTATACTTGAATATTTCAGGTACCTTGATTGAATAAACTTTATTCAATATTCATTTAAAATCCAAAGTCGACTTTTATATACGTTGAATTATTCGCCTAAAGCCCTATTTAAACACTTATTACACGGGCACTTAGTTTATTCGTAAACTTTGTCTAAAAATCTTTCCCGCTTGTTGTTTTTACAACTTGCGACAATGGTCTTCAAGTTCTACAAAGGTCGTGGCAAAGGAAAGACAAAAGTAGAGGAGATGCAAAAGCAAAAGAAATAGATACTAATGAAGTTCCATGCACTTAGTTCAAGAAAATACTTCGAGTGGACAAAAGGTTAGCACAAATTTACAGTGAATACCTCTTTCCTGAAGGTATACTAGATGAAGTTAGACAAGAGATTCAAAATACTGATGCAAATATTACATACATGGGTATTCGAAGTAAATATGATAGAGAATATAGAATGAAATGTGCTGAGATTGCATTTCTCGAACAATATGCAAAATATATGGAAAAAGGTGTAGGTTCATCAAATAGAGTTCCTCAAACTCCTCTAAGTGGTACACACGACTACATGCATTTAAGGAAGAACATGAATATACTATACCTACTCCTTTATATTCAAAAGAAGTAGAATCAAATATTGTTGTAGATAAAAGAAAAGTTGAAGGTCTTCGAAAGGCAATTGCAATAGAAAATGCCTTAAAAGAATTAAAGCAGAAAACTTTTATAGAGCAATTTGAAAAGAAAACAGCAATACTTGAAGAGGAGAAACAAAAGTGTTATAGAAGAAGAAAAATCAGAAAAATTATGACTAAGGAAACAAAGTCTAGTGAAAAAGGAAAATCAGATGAGCATTTATTTCCAAAGGATAATGTATGTCTAGACATTATACCTTATAGTGCATTTGATAAACTCATCAGTTCTAAGCATACTGAAACTGATGAAGATAGTGAGACTTTATTTTCCCTTGTTAGAAAACTTGAGAAGAAATCCAAGTCAAATATAAGCACAAGTTTTTCTATTAGTACAAGTCCTGATGATGCAGAAATTGAAAAATTAGAGCATTAGGCAACTAACATTGAACAAGTTATTGCAGATATAATTGATAATGTTGAGGCAGTAACTAGTTCACAGGCTAAATTATCTAAAGTAGCGTATATTGAAAAAGTTAAGACTCCAAAAGAGCTAAATGTCAACCAGCCTTCTTCAGAATCTATAGAAGTAGAGTCTGAGAATTCACAGCATGTATCAATGGAGATATTTGTTGAACAAAATGAACAAATACAGATAGATACACTGGCTATAGAATTTGTGGAAAAATTAAACTCTGATATAGATAGTTCAAAATGTATTGCAAGAGATGAACAGGATTTCGGAAGGATACCAGGCTTAACCATTCGGAAGAAATAACTTTTCGGTAAGTTATCAAGCTTAAGTATCTGATGAAGTCAGTATTAAGTAGTAGAATCACCATCGAACAAGTAGAAAGTTAACTATCCGAAAATACAAGGCCTTCGAAGGGTTTTAAAAGATAGTTGGCTAAATGATCAGAGAGTTAAGAAGCTAACTATCCAGAAGCTCAAGGAAAATCGAAAAGTTAGGAAGGCTAACTATCCAAAACTTAAGTTAGTAAATTTCCCACGTGCAGAAATCCAGAACAGAAGTTTAAAAAGATTTTTTGGAGAGTTAGAAAGTTAACTATCCGAAAAACTTGAGATTTTGGAAGGTTACAAACTTAACTATCAGAAACTTAAGTCACTCTATTTTGCACGTGCAGAAATGAGAAGAAAGTAATTGGAAGCTTAAAAGAGGGCTCGGGAGGATACTGTAGCTAACTATCTGAAAGTTAAAGAATTTTAGTAAGTTAATAGTTATAACCATCCGAACTTAAGTCACCTCACGTGCATGACTTAAATTCTCATGTGACATAGACAAAAGGACTTAAGTGGATTTTCAGTGAGTTACATAGATAACCATCCAAAAATCAAAGGGAATCGGAAGGTTACTTACTGAGCAGCATATAGAACAGTAACTTACTATTTTTAGGACTGACTACATAACTAGTACAGCAGAAAACATCCGTTGGAAGTAAATATAATCGTTATACGTCTTGATATATATATGAGAAGTATAGGGAAGATTAGGATAACGATTATCATATATTGTGAGCTACTCAAAAGTTCTAGATATACTCTCAAGTCTGCAACATTTGAGAATACTCTCAAAGATTCACTACAGCATAATAGCTCCCTATGCTCAAACTCTGTGAAAAAGTTCAAAGCTGTTGGTTCATGAGTTTCAACCTGAAAACTCACTATTGGTTTAGAGCTTGTACTTGAAAGCTCGAAGAAAGGTTGGTTGTTGAGCTTCAACCCGAAAGCTCAAGTGTTGGTTCTTGCTTCTACCTGAAAGCAAGTGTTGTAAGTATTTATACTTAGTGAAGCCCAAGTGAATCTTGGGGGTGGACTAGTCGAGTTGGTGAACCACCTAAAAATTGTCTTGCGTTCCTTTCTATTTACTGTTTTGCATCATTTAAATTAATTCAACTCATTGATAATGAGAATTAGTCGATTTAGTTCTAAAAGAAGTAAAATTTACACACCTTCACCATTCACCCCCCCTCTAGTGAGTCTATCGATCCTAACACTACTGTCATAGTAAATATTTGTATTTTGAAATTTAAGTCTGTAATCTCCTAGTGTTTGTTGCATCCATAAAATCTAAGCACAACATAAGCTTGCTACTATGTACTCTACTTCAGTGGTAGAGAGAGCTATGGAGTTTTGTTTTTCTACTGAACCATGATACTAAAGAGTGACCAAGCAGTTGACATGTGTCACTAGTACTTTTCTTGTCTAACTTGCATCTTGCATAATCTGCATCACTATAATTAGTTAAAATTAATGGATTATGTGAGGAATAAAATAAACCAAAATCTTTTGTGCCTTGTAGGTATTTAAAGATTCGTTTAACTACTTTTAAATGTGATGCTTTGGGAGAGGCTTGATATCTTGCACATACATACACATTGAACATTATGTCTAGTCTACTAGCTATTAAATACAAAAGTGATCCAATTATGCCTTTGTATTACTTTTGATCTATAGAAGTACCAAAAATATCTTTATCAAGCTTTTCATTTGAATTCATAGGTGTGTGAGCCTCTTTGGATTTATCCATGCCAAAATTGATGAATATATAATCCTAAAAAGAATTTTAATTCTCTCATAAGACTCATTTCAAATTCTTTTTGCATCAGATTTTGAAAATCATGACATAATTTTTCATCTATGGCATCAAAAATAATATCATCAACATAAATCTGAATGATCAGTATGTGAGAGTTTTTTGATTTAATAAAAATAGTGTTATCTGCTGTTCCTATATTGAACTAATTTTTAAGTAGGAACCCCTTTAGTTTGTCATACCATGCTCGTGGTGCTTGTTTCAGACCATATAAAGCATTGTTTAATTTGTATATATGATTTGGTCTATCTTCATCTTTAAAACTTGATGGTCGTTCTACATATACTTCTTCTTGTAAAATGCCATTTAGGAATGCACTCTTAACATCCATTTAAAAGAGCTTTATTTGCATACTACTTGCAAAGGTAAGCAACATCTTGATTGCTTTAAGTCTTGCAATAGGTACAAAGGTTTCTTCATAATCAATTCCTTCATATTGGTTGTATCCCTAAGCAACTAGTTTGGCTTTGCTTCTTGAAGAGTATCCAATTAGTAGTGTAGGATTAGATTTTGCATCAAATTTGTCCTTTTGATCCCTTGTATTAAGCATAAAATATTTTGATCCAAATATTTTGAAGTATCCAACATTTAATGTTTTATCATACCACAATTCAAATGTTGTCTTATATAAGATAAGTCTAAGATGAGTTCTGTTTATTGTATGACATGTAGTATTCACAGTTTCAGCCCATTAGAATTTTGGTAGATCAGATGCATTGAGTATTGTTCTTGTCATTTCTTGTAGTGATCTATTTTTCCTCTCTACAACTCCATTTTGGGTAGTTCTTGAGCACGAATACTCATGTAGTATGTCAAAAGAATTGCATAAGTCTTCAAAATCAGTGTTTTCAAATTCTTCTCCATGATCACTTTTGATCTTCTTCATAGTTAATTTTTTTTCATTTTGAATTCTAATGCAAAGATGTTTGAATTCATTATAGGCATCATTCTTGTGTGCTAAGAAAATAACCCAAGTGAATCTTGTATAATCATCAACCACAACTAAGATGTATTTTCTTCCTCCTAGACTGGCTGTCTAAGTAGGACCAAAGAGGTTCAAATGCAATAATTTAAGCAACAAACTTATGGCAATGTCTTCTATACTTTTGTGCATTGATTTCTTCTATTTTCCAACAATACAGTCACTACATGGTTTATCCTTTTTGAATTTGAGTTGGGGCACACCTCTAACCAGATCATGTTTGGTCAATTTTCTTAGGGTTCTCATATTTACATAACCTAATCTCTTATGCCATAACTATTCATCTTCACTAGAAGTAATTAAGTATGCATCACTAGTCATATTATCTGATGGAAATTCTAAGGCATAAATTGAATTATCTCTATATCCAGTAAACTAAATTTCAAGTGTATCTTGCTGTAATATAAAATAGTTTTTAGTAGTAAATTGTAGATTGTAACCTTTGTCACATAATTGACCTACGCTTAACATATTTTGTTTTAATCCATTTACATGCAAGACATTTTCAATTTTTCCATTTTTAGATGCAACATTTCCTACAGTAGTAATTTTACATTTTTCATTATTACCAAACTTCACTAATCCTAAATTTATGGACTTGATAGATTCAAGAAATATTTTCTTACCTGTCATGTGCTTTGAGCATCTACTATCAATAATCCACTTTGACGTTTGACCTTTCTTGTCCTTGTACTCCTACAAATAATGTTGAAATTAAGGCTTTTGGTACTGTTTGGGTTTTCTCAGCACTACACTAGAAAAACTTGGATTTGTTACTTCTGTTTTTACTTAGTTAATTTATCTTTATGCCTATTCTTTCTTTTAGAAGTAAACAAACAACCTTTAATACAATTTAGATATTAATTCCAATTTGTACTTTAACTGCAAGTGCACAGTGTCTATTGTATCAGTGTGCAAGTACAAGTCGATCCCACAGGGAATTGCTGACGAATTAAAGAAATGTTTGTTTGTGAACAATTCAAATTTATATTCAATAAGCACTCTATTGAGTTACAGTTAACTCAACGGACTAAGTTCGTTGAGTTATGGATAACTCAACGGACTATCCTCGTGGACTTAAGTTAACTCCACGAGCCTGTCTCTTCTTTATAATACTACTATTTACAAAGGAATTCGGCCAACCATTAGGCGATTCCACATATTGTAAATAACATCAATTAAGCTTTTTAATGCTAGTTAACATTGGATTTATCATTAAGCAATACTAACATTCAGATGATTCAAACAGTAACCATTAAAATCTTTAAGTTTTTTTGTACGAACCAATTTCAGTAAACTGTAAAATTAAAACTAACATAAAACAATCATAAAACTAATACAGATAACATTAATTACGATACAACACAAATAATACAACACTCAAATACAACATACAAACAAAGATAAATTGTTTTTGGTATTTTTGTTTTGATGTAATGGGCGAAAGGTGAAATGTAAAGTAATCTCACTTGACAGTAAATACTTCCGACACTACTTGCAACGTGATTACACCACTGAAAATTAAACCACTTACAATTCTCTCCTCTCCCTATAGAATCGCGAGTCCAAAATTGCAAGATAATCTTCTCTTCAGCATACAGGCATCAACCCGAAGCCAAGGCTAAAAGCTTTACGATCTCTTGAAATATGAGTCGGCGCTTGGTGAAAATGGCTTCCCTTCTCGCGACGCGATCACTCCTCACAATGGTTGTCAGGCATTGTGTTTGGCTCGGAATCGACCCGACATCAGGCAAGTATCCTCACAGACCTCCGATGATTGGTGATTATGGTGGTGATAACGATGGTTGGTGTGATACTCCGGAGAATCGCTGATACTGTCTGTAGAAAGCTCGGTGCTCCTCCTCTATATACACTGCCGTCCATCGATCACACACACCTCTTCTTTTTTTCTTCTTTTCTTTTATATTTCTTTAGTAGTAACTGCTTCTACTTGAATGGTCGGTTGGATTTCCTTCCATCAAATCAACGACGATGATTTTTTTCTCCCTATGCGATTGAATTCCTACGTGATACGTGCAGACGTGGTTTTTCCTTCCAACTGTCTGTTCCTGCAACCGCTATAGTGGCATTTTGGAAAATAACTATAAAATACATGCAATAAAGAAATAAGCCGCTAACCTATCGTGTTACCTTAGTATATATTCATGTAACTCAACGCGTACTGTTATGCTAACTTAACGAGTTATAACTTAAGTAAATCTACCAGATCTCGACATGTGTTAGCAGCAGTTTAAACATAAAATAACATTTCGAAGAGTTACAAGTCTAACTATCTGATGCTCAGATGCATTTTCGGATACTTAAGAATTTCACAGCCTGCAACTTACCGACAGTTCATAAATGTACTAAATTAACATTAATTCCCCAAAATTAAGCAAATTCTTCAATTAAAGCATATAACAGTGCAATTATAACATAATGGCTTAATTCTCATATGATAAGCTAAATATTATGCAATTAACCATCATTTAATCGTTAATAATATGCACTTTTTCATTCTAAACACTTCCCCCATACCTAAATTTTGCTAGTCCCTTAGCAAACTAAGATCTAATTAATTGGTCTTTCAAAAAGTGCTAGAATTAATTCTTCCCCTTTTGTTTTTTTTCTTCTGTTCAGCATAAACATATATTCTGTATGTTTCAGTAATCAACCTACAAAGATATTTACAATATATGTAAATTACATACAAAGTATATCATCTTCATATAGGTGTTAATTATATTATCGTTTGTTCTTCTTTTCATCATCTGTAATCCTGAATTTTCCAATAAGTTTTCTAGAAGAAATTTCAACAACATACGAATCAAAGTATAATCCAATTCAATCTGATTAAGACAAGTAGAATAAAGAATTGTATTTCCATTAAACAACTTCAAAAGTCAATTCCAGATTCATATTTCAGCAATTCTAGATAACAGAAAATATACTCGATTCATAAGATATCTGTATTTCACAAAACACTTGTATCTTTTCAGAACAATATATGTTTTTTTCTTCTTCTTCTTTTTTTCTTTCTTTTTTCGTGTACTTTAAAAGTTAATTTGACAAGCTTGAATCATACAAGAGCTTTCTAATGTACCCATGTAACGAGCTTTCAGTCAACAATCCAAGATCTGATCAGGATCTTAGGTTGCCAGATTTTCAGAGTCCTTTTTCAGGTCAACAATCCTTACATACCTATCTGCTCAAGTACAAAAGGCTCGTGATCAAACAAGTCAAAAAACTCTCAAAGTTTTTTCTTTTTTTCATTTTTTCTTTTTTTTTTCTAAAAATAAATGCACACACAAAACAAAGCATTAATCACATACTGTATATGCACGTATTTCATTAATACGGATGTAGTAAAACACCAATCTCATATAATCATGCTTCTATCATTTACTAAAAATATGAATCCATAACAATAAGCTCATACTTTATCTGTAGTTTAATAAGATCTACACATAAATCATTCTACAAGTTCAATCAGTCAAAGTAAATGTATCTTTCATCATATGTGTTTCATTTAATCTAGAATTCACATCTCAGCTCCTTCAGGACTTCAGATAATTTTCGGATTAAGCATTAAATATTCTGATTTCATTTTAAAATCGTGAAACTGTTAAACTCATAAAATTCAGAAAAATCATAAGATACTATATCAAGATTTACATAAATAATAAATTCTATAGCATCTTCTATAGCCTTCAAAATATAACATTCAAGCAGTTTATAAAAATTTTATAGTCTCAATTATCGGATAGTTACAGCAAGTTCATAAAAATTTTCAATTTCCTCAAAACTTTGCAGTACCATTTTAATTCCTTTAATTAACAAACTTACATGGCTGTTACTTTAATTACCTCCCCCCATACCTAAATTTTGCATTGTCCTCAATGTAAAAGATTTAACAATAAGTACAGTAATTGTAGTAGGCATGAATAAAGTTTTGTTTGATTTAAAATTCAGGATAAGTAATTGGTTACATACCTTGTTCCATTTGTATCTCTTTCTACATATTCCGATTTTTGATTCTGAAAAACTTTTCATTCCCAGATAAACACAGAATATAAAACAAAATAACATTTAACAGATAGTAATAAATCAGTGTCTTATGTGGAACCCAGGCTCCTATACCTTTGGTGGCTCACAAGCAAGCCAGTTGGTTTCCCAAAACAGATACCAACAAACTAGATTGATATTTTGTTTTGTTTATTATTATTTTTTTTTTTTAAAATGAACATGAAAACTTCAAAATTCTTTTTTTTTTTCTTTAAAAATAAATGTAGAATACACAACATTAAACACACAAAATCACAGCTTAAGAACATGATTGAAAAGTAGAAACAAATGGAATAAATGTATCAGTCCAAGCAAACTTTTTAGGCATAGTTCTTCTTGCTATTAATTCTGTTTTAATGCAGTTCTTGTTCCTTTTTAATTTGTAAACATGCAATATATTATAAATTCCAAATACGAGTGTATTACCATTAATGATATGTAATGCAGAAAGGGATCATTTTTGGTTCCAGGGTAATGTAGTAGTTTCTATTTCTACATCTATTTCAACATACTCCTCTTCCCACTTCCATTCATTCATGTCTTCCATAATCCATATTTGAAATTTCATCAGTTCATCCCACCATCTTATCAGACATAAAGTAGGATCATCTTCTTCATTATACCACATTCCTATTTGAATTTCATTAAATTCTGCAGATGGTGGTTTAGCTATTTCACTCGATACAGGTAAAATTTCTATATAATCATCATAATTGTCTATGCTCACTATGTATAAATCAGATCCATATGCTAATGATATCTCTGTGACTAAATAGATATATCCATCAAGTATGACATGTGTTTGGTTAATTAATGATTTCTGTCCTAGGTATATTATAATGTTTTCATTCCAAGATTTGTTCAGAAAATTATACACACTTAAACGTAAATCTTCACCCCAATTTCTTGTAGGTCTCCAATAATATAATTTTTCAGGAATTGCAGAATTTTTATCAGAAAATATTAAAGCTGACCCACAATTTTCAGTTGGTGCTTCAAATATATTAGGTCTTCCTATATTCCATTCTTCTCCTGTTATAGGATTTCTTATCAAAATATCAGGTAATGATAAACTTGCATACCTTGCTCTCGTCTTATATATGATTAATCCTTCATCTATCCCCATAATATGACTCATTCCTTCTAATGCATTGGGTGGAATTCCAGTAGTTTCTTCCATAGCCAGATATTCATGGGTATTTGAACTACGATTAAATGACCTCCATATGAATCCATCTCTAATCTTAGTCATTTTTGCAGCTTGTAGTCCCTAAAAATATTTTTCTTCAATACAGTCTTTAATTTCCTTTGATATACAACACAGCCTGCACAGATCTTTAGTTGACAAGTTACTTAGTATTTCCCTTAGTGCATCCAACGGTAATTGCATTAATTCCATTTGTCGATTCAGTCTGAAGCCTTCCATTCTATAAATAATTGTTGTCGGATGAAGGTTGAATCAGCTGCTTCTCCTTCTAGTTCCTCTAATGCTTCTCCTTTCTTTTAAAAGTGCTGGTAACTCGTAAATAACATTCTGTTTCATATATATACTGCACATCCATAAAGTGAATAAATCTCGTTGCAAGAACGTGTCTTGCAAAGTGCATCGTGGTTCTTATTTTTATGGGTACGTGTACCACTACTAATTTCAAATTTTGGTAACCGCTAAATCGATGAAGTTTCGTTTATGGTTAAAAGAATAACCGTTTTGCTTAATCCACGAACTAATCTCGTTGAGTTACAGATTACTTAACAGAACACAGTCGGTTACTATTGCTAACTCCACGGACTAACTTCATTGAGTTACAGATAACTCAACGGAGTGACCTTATATTATATTACTGACCTTGTGGAGTTACGGTTAACTCAACAGACTTACTTCGTTGAGTTAACACTTGGCAACTTCTAAGTTTCACTCTCGTAAGTTTTCTATTCTGTTTTTTTTTTTTTTTTTCATTCTGCTAACTGCAATAAAGTTAAATCTATGTCATTAATGCCTCATTTTGATTAAAATATATTTAAATCTGAACATTATATAAAGAGTTAACTTGCAGGTCATTTTACGTTATGCAGAATTTACATTTTACCTTATAACATGTAGAAATTTTTAAGCAGTTATCTTGTCATTCAGCAAATTGTAAATCTGTTACATATTCATAAAGTTCCACAAATTACATAATATTCAATAAATTCCATTCATTTCACATCCAAATACGTATGAAAATTGCATCTGAAAAATTATATTCATTAATATGAATCAATTACATTACAAGTACACCATACAATTTCATACAATTTTACACAAGTAGACGAACAATACAATTTAATCTCTATGCCAAAATTCATCTACTTCCTTCTAGAGTTTTTCTAATTTTAGGTCTTAGCTACAATACTCCGTTGAGTTACAGTTAACACAACGGAATAAGCTCGTTGACAAACTCAAGACTTAACGGAGTATGCTCGTTGAGTTAAGCGTAACTCAACGGACTCCCCGTACAAGCAAATATAATAATAAAAATATTACAAAGAATAGTTTTTCTATTTTTTTACCAGTTTAACCGATACTATGCTTCGGTTAGGCCTAAATATTTTTTATTTTTTTATTTTTCTTTTGGTTGAACCGATACTATGTTTCGGTAAAACCAAGATTTTTTTCTGAAAATTAATATACAATTTTTTTTCCAGTTTAACCAATACTATGCTTCAGTTAGACCTAAATATTTTTTATTTTTTTATTTTTCTTTCGGTTGAACCAATACTATGTTTCGGTAAAACCAATATTTTTTCTGAAAATTAATATTTTTTAATGTTCCAATCATACCAATGGATCTAATCGGTTGAACCGCAACTATTTTTATGTTTTATATATATTTTTAATGTTTATATATATATATATAAACATAAAAATTGATTTCTTACTAAGTAAAGCTCGAGTAGTCCTCTACTCTGACTTCTTCTATAATTCCAAAGGAGCTTTTTGCTGTTTTCAGAATAAGTTTAAGTCTGTCCATTTACTTTAAATATATTCTAATTTTTAGGATTTTCAATTTCAATAGCTCCATAAGGATAAACATTTCGAACTATGTAAGGTCCTGCCCATCTAGATCTTAATTTTCCTAGATGGTTATGGAGTCTAGCCATATAAAGATATACTTCTTGTCCTATTTCAAAGCTTTTAGGAATAATTTTTCTATCATGCCAGAATTTAATTTTCTCTTTTTCTCTTACAGTCTTCAAATAAGCTTCATTTCTAAATTCTTCTAATTCAATTAGTTGCATTTTCCTATTTTCAGCAGCTTGATTTAAATTAGTGTTTAGAGTTTTTAATGCCCAATAAGCTTTATGTTCTATTTTAGCAGGTAAATGACAACTTTTTCCATATACTAGCCTAAAAGGTGACATACCTAAGCTCGTTTTATAAGTAGTTCTATAAGCCCAAAGTGCATCTATCAATCTATTAGCCCAATCTGCTCTAGTAGGATTTACTACTTTTTCCAAGATTAATTTAATTTGTTTGTTTGCACTTTCTACTTGTCCACTTGTTTGCGGATAATATGATGTTGCAATTTTGTGGTTTACTCCATATTTCTTCATTAAGGCTTCAAAACTTCTATTACAGAAATGAGTTCCTCTATCATTGATAATAGCTTTAGGTATTTCAAATCTAGCAAATATATTTGTTCTTATAAATTGTATTACCACTTTGTTATCATTAGTTTTTGTAGGAATAGCTTCTATCCATTTAGATACATAATCCACCCCCAACAATATGTAATTAAATTGATTAGATATAGGAAATGGACCTATAAAATCTATTCCCCACACATCAAAGATTTCAACCTCAACAATAGGATTAAGAGGCATCAAATTCCTCTTTGATATTCTTCCTATTTGTTGACATCTTAAACAACTTAAGCAATATTTATGAGCATCTTTGAATAGTGTTGGCCAATAAAACCCACATTGCAGAATTTTTGCAGCTGTTTTCCCTGAACCAAAATGTCCTCCACAAGCTTGGTCATGACAGAAAGACAATATCCTCGAATATTCAGTTTCTGGAACACACCTTCTTAAAACCAGATCAGGACATTTCTTAAATAAGTAAGGGTCTTCCCAATAGTAATATTTTACTCTTGAGAAAAACAATTTCTTATCTTGTCTATTCCAATCCTTAGGTGTTAAACCAGTAACTAAGTAATTAACTATGTTAGTATACCAAGGCATTGTGTTGATGGTCATTAATTGTTCATCAGGAAAATTATCCTTAATTTCAATATTTGATTTTTCTATTTGTAATCTTGATAAATGATCTGCTACTACATTCTCACAACCTTTTTTATCTTTAATTTCTAGATCAAATTCTTGCAATAATAATATCCATCGGATCAATCTAGGTTTAGTTTCTTTTTTCTTTATTAGATGTTTTAGAGCTGAATGATCCGTGTATACTATTACTTTAGCTCCAATCAAATATGATCTAAACTTTTCTAAAGCAAACACAATAGCTAATAATTCTTTTTTAGTAGTTGTGTAATTAACTTGAGCATCATTTAAGGTTTTGCTTGCATAATGAATCACTCTAGGAGATTTTTCTATCTTTTGTCCTAACACTGCTCCTACAGCAAAATCAGACGCATCGCACATTAATTCAAATGGATGGTTCCAATTAGGTGCTTGAATTATAGGAGTTGAAATTAAGCTTGTCTTAAGTTAGAAAAATGCTTCCTTGCAATTTTTATCAAAGTTAAATGGAACATCTTTTAATAGATTAGTTAAAGGTCTAGCTATCTTGCTAAAGTCTTTAATAAATCTTCTATAAAAACCAGCATGTCCTAGAAATGATTTAATATCTTTTACTGATTTAGGTTCTGGTAGATTAGAAATTACTTCTATTTAACTTTATCTACTTCCAACCCTTTTTTAGAAACAACATGCCCTAAGACTATTCCTTGTTTAACCATGAAGTGACATTTTTCCCAATTTAAAACCAGATTTTTTTCCACACAGCGTTTTAATATTTGGTCTAAATTGCTTAAACACACTTCATATGAGTTACCATATACAGTAAAATCATCCATAAATATTTCTTAAAATTATTCAGTCATTCTAGTAAATATGCCCTGTACACACCTTTGAAAGGTAGCTGGCGCATTGCATAATCTGAATGGCATTCTTTTAAAAGCATAAGTTCCATTAGGACATGTGAAAGTTGTTTTCTCTTGATCCTCTAATGCTACTGGAATTTGATTATACCTTGAATACCCGTCTAGGAAACAAAAATATTCTTGCCCTGCTAATCTTTCTAGCATTTGATCTATAAAAGGTAAGGGAAAATGATCTTTCCTAGTCACAGTATTCAGCTTTCTATAGTCTATACATACTCTCCAGCCTGATTGAATTCTAGTAGGTATCAAGTCTTGACTTTCATTCCTAATAACTGTTAATCCTGATTTCTTGGGAACTACATGTATCGGACTAACCCACGAGCTATCAGAAATCGGATAAATTATATCATTATCTAACCATTTAACTATTTCCTTCCTGACTACTTCTTTAAGGTTTGGATTTAATATCCTCTTAGGAATTCTAACAGGTTTAACATTCTCTTCTAAATATATGTGGTGACATCATAAAGTTGAACTTAACCCTTTTATATCAGTCATAGTCCATCCTATTGCTTCTTTATAACTTTTTACTACATCTTTTAATTTACCTATTTGATCCTCTTTTAAATCTGAAGCAATAATGATTGGACAGGTCCGTTTATCTTCCAGAAATATATAGGTTAATTCAGGAGGTAAAGGTTTTAATTCTAAATGTTGTCCATCAAAAGCTAGAGCTCCTAATTGAACATCATCATTTTTTAAATTAATTTCTTCCTGATCTCCTATATTTATGCTTTCACTTTCTTCTAAAGTTTCAGAATAGATTTGCCTATTTAATTCCTCTTGAATCACATCATCTAACATATCTCCTTCATCCTCTAAAAAGTCTATGGTATGTAAGGACATTTCTAACTCCTCAAACCTTTCTAGTTTGAAAATATTTAATTGAGTATCCTCATTACCATATGCTAACTTCATTACTCCAGTTTTACAATTTATAACAGCCCTTGATGTTGCTAAAAATGGCCTTCCCAAAATTAAAGATGTATCACTATTTTTATGCTTAATTTGTTGGGAATCCAAAATTACAATATCAATAGGATATATAAAATTCTTGATTTTAATTAAGACATCCTCTATTTTTCCTCTAGGGTATCTTATATTTCTATCAGCTAATTGAATAATCGTACTAGTAAGAGTTAAGCCTTCTAATCCTAAGGATGCAAATATATCACTTGGCATAACATTTATACCTGCACCTAAGTCTATTAAGGTTCTTTCTAGAATGGTATTTCCTATGGTGCATGATATAACAGGGATTACAGGATCAGATAACTTTTTAGGAATTTGTGGTAGAAATAGGGAACTACTTTGCTCAGCTAAAAAGACCTTTCTAAGAACTTTTCGCTCTCTTTTCTTAGTACACCAATCCTTCAGAAATTTAGCACAAGGTGGCATATTCTGCAATAGATCTAACAAAGGAATGTTAACTTGTACTTTTTCAAAAATTTCTCTGATTTTTTCTTATTTTTCAGGAATTGTTTGTTGTAATCTTTCAGGATAGGGTGCTAAAGATTTTGATTTCAAAGACTCTTTTTCTTTGAGTTGATTTGTTTGATCATTTTTAGCTTCAATTGCATATTCAGATTGTTCTTCAGTGATTTCTGATTTTCAGCTATTACATTTTCATTATCATTTTGATTTTTAGTCTTGTCCACCTTTATATCATTTTCATTTTGAGTTCTTGGTGGTATATCAGTTCCAGATCTTAATGTTACACATACATCTTTCAGATTTTCGTTACTTTCATGATGGTTTTGTATATCATTTTCGTGATTATGATCTTCAATTGTTTTTAGTTTTAAAGTGCATTCTTTAAATTCTCTTACAATAGTGTTTTCTGTTTGTTGTATATTTTGCAAGTTGTGCAGGTTTATAACATTATAATTTTCATTGCCCTGTTGCAAAACTTGTATTTTCATTGCATTTTTGTCTAATGCTTTTAATTTTGTTTCCAGATCATCTAATTTCATTGCATTCAATATTTGATCAATTTTCTTTATGGCTTTTTCAATTTCGTAAATTATATCCTGTTTAGGTTCTGAATATGCCTCCTTATAGTTTAACCAGTTGACTTCTTGTTGTTGACACACAAAGTATTCCAGTTTGTCCAGATTTTGCTCTATACTATGCTTCAGTCTGTCATAGCTATCCCAAACTTCAGTGTCTCTCATCATATTACACATTCTATACTGACCATCAGTTAGGTAAACTATAGGATTCTCATACTCGGCTCTATTTTATTGAGGATAATTCATTTGTTGTTCATGGGATCTAACAATCTCTAAATGTCTCAATTTCAAACAATCAGAAATGTCGTGTCCTTCAGAATTGCAGAATTCACGTATGCTAATTAAAGGTTTCAGAAATCTTTGAGCATAAGCATATGCCATATTCTCAATTACAGAAGAAAACACACAACTCTAACTATTAAAATGAAACAGCTCTAATAGTTGCTTATATCTATTCAATTCAATTCAATTCGCTTCGACTCAATTCAATTCAATTCCCCGACAGCGGTGCCATAAAACTTGTTTGGGTTTTCCCAGCACTACACTAGAAAAACTTGGATTTGTTACTTCTGTTTTTACTTAGTTAATTTATCTTTATGCCTATTCTTTATTTTAGAAGTAAACAAACAACCTTTAATACAATTTAGATATTAATTCCAATTTGTACTTTAACTACAAGTGCACAATGTCTATTGTATCAGTGTGCAAGTACAAGTCGATCCCACAGGGAATTGCTAACGAATTTAAGAAATGTTTGTTTGTAAACAATTCAAATTTATATTCAATAAGCACTCCGTTGAGCTATAGTTAACTCAACGGACTAAGTTCGTCGAGTTATGGATAACTCAACGGACTATCCTTGTGGACTTAAGTTAATTCCACGAGCCTATCTCTTCTTTATAATACTGCTATTTACAAAGGAATTTGGCCAACCATTGGGCGATTCCACAGATTGTAAATAACATCAATTAAGCTTTTTAATGCTAGTTAACATTGGATTTATCATTAAGCAATACTAACATTCAGATGATTCAAACAGTAACCATTAAAATCTTTAAGTTTTTTTGTACGAACCAATTTCAGTAAACTGTAAAATTAAAACTAACATAAAACAATTATAAAACTGATACAGATAACATTAATCATGATACAACACAAACAATATAACACTCAAATACAACATACAAACAAAGATAAATTGTTTTTGGTATTTTTGTTTTGATGTAATGGGCGAAAGGTGAAATGTAAAGTAATCTCACTTGACAGTAAATACTTCCGACACTACTTGCAACGCGATTACACCACTGAAAATTAAACCACTTACAATTCTGTCTCCTCTCCCTATAGAATCGTGAGTCCAGAATTGCAAGATGATCTCCTCTTTAGCATACAGGCATCAACCCGAAGCTAAGGCTAAAAGCTTTACGATCTCCTGAAATATGAGTCGACGCTTGGTGAAAATGGCTTCCCTTCCCGCGACGCGATCACTCCTCACACTGGTTGTTAGGCACTGTGTTTGGCTCAGAATCGACCCAACATTAGGCAAGTATCCTCACAGACCTCCGATGATTGGTGATTATGGTGGTGATAACGATGGTTGGTGTGATACTTCGGAGAATCGCCGATACTATTTGTAGAAAGCTCGGTGCTCCTCCTCTGTATACACTACCATCCATCGATCACACACACCTCTTCTTTTTTTCTTCTTTTCTTTTATATTTCTTCAGTAGTAACTGCTTCTGCTTGAATGGTCGGTTGGATTTCCTTCCTTCAGATCAACGGCGATGATTTCTTTCTCCCTACGCGATTGAATTCCTACGTGATACGTGCAAACGTGGTTTTTCCTTCTAACTGTCTGTTCCTACAACCGCTATAGTGGCATTTTGGAAAATAACTATAAAATACATGCAATAAAGAAATAAGCCGCTAACCTAACGCGTTACCTTAGTATATATTCATGTAACTCAACGCGTACAGTTATGCTAACTTAACGAGTTATAACTTAAGTAAATCTACCAGATCTCGACACGTGTCAATAGCAGTTTAAACATAAAATAACATTTCGGAGAGTTACAGGTCTAACTATCCGATGCTCAGATGCATTTTCAGATACTTAAGAATTTCACAGCCTGCAACTTACCGACAGTTCATAAATGTACTAAATTAACATTAATTCCCCAAAATTAAGCAGATTCTTCAATTAAAGCATATAACAGTGCAATTATAACATAATGGCTTAATTCTCATATGATAAGCTAAATATTATGCAATTAACCATCATTTAACCGTTAACAATATGCACTTTTTCATTCTAAACAGGTACCCATATTTTCTTGGGTCTACCAGTGTTAGTCCTTAGTATATTAAATCTATTGTCTCTTAGCAACCATATATGAGTTGATCTTCTTTTGATGACAAATACAGTTGTACCATCTCTATAAGATCTAACCTTTCTACCATAGTTGGGAATCTCTTATGGTACAGCATACCCTAGGCCAAATTTACTTATTCCTGTTCTTTAAGATCCTATAATTTTATTTAAACTATTTTCACCTTTCGTGAACTTACATATAGTATTTTTCAAGTCAGCAATTTTAGATAACAAGTTTTTATTTTCTTCTTTTAAAGAAAAATTATTACAACTATAGTTATCAAGTTTTGTTTTTAATTCCCTATTATCAACTAGGGCTTTTTCTAATTCAATAAATGCATTCTCTAAACAAGTGTTCAAACCTTTAATTTCTTTCTTATAGTTTTTACATTTTACATATAAACTATCTACTATACAAAGGAGGCTATCTACATCTAAGTCATTATTTTCATTTTCTGAACAATAAGGAGATGTAGAGCATACCTCTTATACAATAAAGCACACATTTCCAAAAGCCTCTTCCTAAGAGTCTAAAGAACTACTAAATGAACAACTATCATCCTATGTGGCTTTCAAAGCCATTTTATTCTTGTTCTTCTTTCTCCATTTTTGTTTGTCCTCTTCCTACTGAAAGGGACAATAGAGTTGGATGTGTCATAATTTCATGCATTTGTAGCATTTGGAAACTTTTTATCTTGAGAAGTTGGCTATGCCTCCTTGTCTTATCATTTTTTTGAAGTTCTTGGCCAGCAATAGAACTTTATCTTCATCCAAGCTTGGTTGCTCTTCTATTGAGGGAAATGTTAATTCTTTCTTCTTCTCAGCTTTTCTTTCAATGGCTCCCTCTTCTTACTTTCATTCCTTCATTTGGACTTTATGAGCAAGTAGATTTCCTAAAAGATCTACTGAGTAATTGTTTAGATCCTTTGAGTCTTGTATAGATGTAGACTTTGTTTCCATTCAATTGTTAAGCTCCTTAGGATCGTTTGTACCTGCTCACAATTTGAGAATTCCCTTCCAAGGCCTCTTACTTCATTTACAATTTCTGTGAACCTTGAAAACATATCAGTAATATTTTCTTTCTCAAGCATTTTGAATAATTCATATTTTCTTAACAAAATGCTAATCTTAGTGTCTTTCACTTGGTTGGTTCCTTCATATGTAATTTGAAGGATTTTTCAAGCCTCATGAGAATACTTACATGTAGATATTTTATTATACTATTCACTAGTAAGTGTATAGTAAATTGAATTTAATCCATGAGCATTCGTCTAACTAATTCTTTTATCCTCTTCAGTCCAGTCTCTTTCATGACTAGTTGAAGTGGTGCACCATGTACAACCATTCTCCAAAGTTTTACATCTATGCTCCTAGGGAAACACTCCATCTGATTTTTCTAGTAGCTATAATTGTTACTATCAAAAAGGAGAGGTCGATGGATGTTCTGTCCCTCTATAGTGTGGAAAGTCATGATCTTAGATGATTAAATCTATTAATGAGATCAACCTGCTTTGATACCAATTGTTAGGACCTAATGACCCACTAGAGGAAGGGTAAATGGTAAGATTTAATGATATTTCAACAAGTTCAAAACTTTACAACAAATGGTTGATTTTAGTTGAATTGCAGTAAGTATAAAATGATTTGCCTAGTAAAGCATAAAGTAAATAAAGATAATGCACACAGAAATTTTAGGTGGTTCACTACTAATGACTAGCCCACCCCCAAGGGTTACTTAGGCTTCACTAACTTTTCTAAACTTACAAACACTTGCTTTATGGTCAAAGCAACAACCAACTGATCTATCTAAGCTTTCTAGTAATAGCTCTAACCAACCTATCTCTGAAGTTTTCAAATGAGAAACTTTAGCAAACCACTAGCTTGAGGAGATCAGAGATTGTTTGCATAGTGAGCTTTTGACTTTAGTTTGTATTCTTGCTGAGAATTTGATCTTGTATATATTCTGCAATTTTTGTAAATCTTAGTGTATAGATGTGTATATTCTGTTCTATTTTCTTCTCTTGATTACCATTTGTATTTATATCGAAAAGCATAACGATCATATTCCTTTCTAATAGCCTTCTATTGCTGTACTTACTATTCTAGCAAACCTAATTTTGGTAAGTTACTGTTGAGTGAACAGTAACACTGCAAGTTTTCGATAATTCTAAAATTTCAGATAGTTAGCTTTGTAACTCTCCAAAAAGATTCTTGTAAATCTCTGATGGATAAAAGCTTCCTTTAAGTTTGTCATGTGAAAACTTAAGTCATGCACGTGAGGAGCTTTAAGTTTGAATACTTGAAAGTGTAACTTACCGAAAGGTCTTTAATTTTTGGATAGTTAGCTTTAGAACCTTCCAATTTGTTTGGAGAGTCTTTCTGTCTATGTCACATGTGAGTTTTAAGTCATACACGTGAGTTCTTAAGTTCGGATAATTATAACTGTTAACTTTCTGAAATATCTTAACTTTCGAATAGTTAGCTATTTTGACTTTTCGATTTTCCTTTTAAGCTTTCAATTGTTGGTTTTTGATTTCTACATGTGCAACTTAAGTTTGGATAGTTAGCTTTTCTAATTCTCTGATTTTGTCTTATTTTTGAATAGTTATCTATTGTAACTTACCAAAAAACTTGAACAGTTATCCTTTAATATTTCTAACTTTCACCACATGCATATTTAAGTAACTTAACTGTTCGGATAGTTAGCCTTCTCAACTTTTTGATTTTCTTGTATTTTCGAATAGTTGGCCCTTCTAATTTTTCAAAAGCTTGAATAGTTGTCTAACATTCCAAAAGTCTTCTTGTTTTTTGGAGAGTTATCCTTGTAACTTTCCAACGAGCTTTCTTGCTACTTTTAAGTGGTCTTTTAAATACTTAAGTTGTTAACCTTCTGAAAATCCATTTCTTCTAGATACTTAAGCTTGTGAACTATCCGACCCTCCTAATTTTATCTGTCAGCTTTGAATGAACTGCTTATGACTGTCTATAACTATTTATCTGTTAACCTGTGAAATACAAGAGATGATTCCTCACATTGATTTTTGCATTATCAAAATCTAGAGGTCCTTTCACTATCCACTACTGAAGTTAAATATGTTGCATCTTCATTATGTTGTGCTTAGGTATTATGGATTAGGCAAACCTTAAAAGATTTTGGAATATATTCAGAACAAACTAAAATTTTGTGTGATTGTAGCTTTACTATTAGTCTTTCTAAAAATCTTGTATTGCACTCTAGGTCAAAACATATTGAAGTTAGACATCATTTCTTAAGGGATAATATTCTTAAAGGAAAGATTAAATTAAATTTTATCCCTACAACTGAATAATTAGCAAACCTATTTACTAAGCTATTAGATGAAAATTCTTTTTCTAATCTTAGAAGAAACTTAAGCATATGCAAATTATTAGATGTTTAAAATATTTTCCAGTGTATCTTGATTTTAAGTGCTTTAATGTTTTAACTAATTTCTGAATGATATTGTGAATGCTAATTATTTTCATGATTTTATATAATTTGATAATTATAAAGTATCATTTAAAATTTTAACATTAAATGTGTTGAAAATTTTAATTAAGAAAAGAAATTTAAGGTTAGATATGTATTTCAAATTTTAATTTGGTTGTTAGATGTATTATGTATGATTAAAGAATTGAACACTAAAATTCGTCATATGAAGTCATAAATATTTGTATCTCATTTCATATTATTCAGAATTGATATCTAACAATAACATCATTTTATTTTTGTTTATGCTTAATGTTCTAAAAATTTATGGACAAAGTCCAAATGATGTGCTTATTAAGAGAAAATTATTCTCATAGGCCTATTATACTTGAGCAATTAAGTATGTAGGGATGTCTTGAAATTTAGCAACCTAAGGTCATGTTTGATCTAGGATTATTGACTGAAAGCTTGATGTTAAAGGACTTAGTATATGTATTAAAAAAAAAAAATTGGTGCAATAGTTCAAATGATTAACTTATTACTAACAAATGCACTAACATATATCAATTTTTGATTGTGCTTCATGAAAATATACTGTTTATACTTATATATGAGATTGAAAGTTCGAAATTACTTGGTTATGCTTAAGAAATCTATATATCAGAAAATATTTGGTTTATTATCTGGAACTTTAAGTTTTCTGGTATAAAGTGAAGATTAGAAGCACATGAAATGTTGAACAAAAATAACATGTTATATTATATTAAGTCTTTTAGTATTTCTTTATTTCAATATTTCTGCATTTTTGTGTTTAAGTATTTAAATTTCAGTTACTATTTTAAATTTGATGCAATGTGTAAGGGGAGAAAAACTTAAAAAATCAGTTAGATTATATACATATTTTATCTAACTTAGAGGTCTAAGTAGAACATTCTAGCTTATTTAATCAAGCCTAGATAGCTTATTTAATCAACACTTAAATGATTAAGTATACGAACTTCATAATGTTATTAGGTAAGTTTACACATATTAAGTTTATGAAAAAATATTTATATGAGTCAAAAAAAAGAAAATGAAAATTTGTAAATATACGAAGTTAGTTCGTAAACTTAGGGGCATAAGACTACGAAGGACTTTATAAACTTATGATTTAAGATTATTGACAATAGTTATCTTAGTTTAAAAAAAAAATTTAAATCCATTTACCCAATAAACTTTACATATTTAAGTGTCGATAGTTAACTTAAAACTTCATTTAGTTCGTCGTCTTCTACCTATAACTTGATGGAGCTAGGACAAGTGATTACAAGCAAAAGGCTAAGGCAAAATGGCTAAGAGAATGTCAAATTGGGAAAGTAAGGTAGATTTTAATATCTTTCATCAAGTTACTACTTACTGGCACAATGATAAAAGGGTGAAAAAGGTTGATTTAGTAAAATAGACAAAGCAGTTATACATTCAATGTTGTGAAATAACTAGGCTGTGTAACTTAGAAAATATTTTGTCCACTAAAGATTTTGCCATTAAAGTCAAACGAGCCATAGAAAAAGAAGAAGCAAAGGAAAAAGCTTTGAAACCTCCCAGCACAGTAGCTCATGATCTTATTAAAAAGAAATCTATTTTCTAGATTCAACGAGAAATATATGTTCAAGCTACTGGAAAAACTTACAAGTTTGGAAATATAGAATATGGCCAACATACTATTAGGACAAAGTAGAAAAATGCTAATGAAGAAGAATGGGAAGAAGCACCACCATTCTTCACTGCTCATTCTATGTTTGATAAAGATAGATATGAGGAGATAGTAAATTTATTATTAGCAACTAGAGAAGACTTGAGAACTACCAAGTAACAAGCTTCTATTGAATTTGATCAATGGACAAAGAATCAAATCGAAATTAAAGATGCTTCAAGAGATAATAAGGTATAAGATGTTACTATATACTCTTGAAAATGAAGAAAGGTAATTATTTTCTAAATTTGTCAAACTACTGTTGGATGCAAAATTATCTATACAAGAAGCATAGATGGCAGCCTCCAAAGAATTTGACAAAAGAAAAAGAGAAGGAATTAAATATAGGTTATGGAAAAAGAAGCAGTTCGAGATGGAAAATACTAGAAAATTAGAAAGTCCAGTGAGCAATAAGGAGAAATTGAAGATGAAGAAGAGCAACCCTTGATAATCAAAAAAAGAAAGTTTGAGAGATTTCCTCAAACTTATATTAGAAAGTTGAGAACAATAAGTTCACAAGGAGCTTCTTCTAGTTGAACAACTACTTCACCACAAAATGTTGATCAGCCAATTATTCCTACTCTTCAAATAAATCCAACTATCATTGTTAAAGAAATTTTGGAAGAATTGATAGATAGAATAAATTTTGAAGATACAGAGATAGAAGAATTCCCATTGGCAGATATTCTAGAATCAATTGTATAAGATATTTTTGAGAATATTGTGGCACCAATGGATGAAGATATTATTGAAAAATTTATAGAAACAGAATATAGAGAACATGATTTTGAAGAAATAGAGTATACAAAAATACCTCCTCCTATAATTGAAGAAGAAATAATTGAAGAAGAAGATAGAGAAGAAACATTTGCAGAACAAATGGAAGATATTGTTCAAAGACTAGTTAAACAAGTAGACCAACCACCACTTCAAAAATTTCCTAAGACGAAAAATTCTTCACTATACTTTAGAAATTAAGAAGCTTGTGAGAAGTATAAGGTCTATAAATCATTTGATATACTATTTAGCAGACCTTTAGATTGGAGAAAATTACAGGAAATTTATGGCTTATTTGAATTTCAAGGGCTAATCAACTTTATACAAGAAGAAAATACTTTTTCTTATATCAGTGGATTAGTTCTAGCTTTTTATAGCAACTTAACTAAAGTAGAAGGCAAACTGATAACAAATATTGAAGAATAGGACATTGAGTTAAGTCTTGAACTATGTTATCAGCAACTTGGATTAAGAAATACTGGTCTAGAAATTTTGGAAAATACAACTAGTTAGGTTGGACAAAATTAGATATAAAATCATGCCTATGTATAGATCATGCTATTCCATTATTAAACAGAATGAAATACCTAAATGGAAAAGCTCGATTTATTACCTTTGTTCTTATCAAGACAATTTATCAAAAGTAAGGGCATGAAATGGAATTAAGCCAGTTTGTCAAATTGGCCACTTATGCTATTATCAAAAAGATCCAAGTAAATTGCTATCGAGTATTCATCTCCAAAATTAAGTTAGTATAAACAAAGTTATTTTTTGGAGATGCCCTATTCTTATTAATTAGTGGATCTTTAACTTTGGCTAAATGGAAAATCTACCAATAGAGGTCAAGGTATTTGACTATAAAAGATTTTAAAAGATTTACTATAAATGATAGTGAAACAACTTATAGACAGTCAAATACAATAGTAGTTTCTACTTCAGAAGGTCTAATTAACATACAAATACAACCTTCAACTTTTAAAGCTCGATGTTCCATAGATCTTCTGCTACTTGCCTAGCTAGAACAAATGTAAGAATCCATGGTAAAAATGCAAATAGATATAGAAAAATTATAAAGAAATGAAAATTCTTCTCTAATGTACTCTAAAACTTTTGTATTGCTTTTCTTTTTGAAATGACAAAAAGGGGGAGAAAGTATTATATTTTTCAAATATATGTGATTGAATGAATGCTATGCTATGAATGTTTTGAATTTTATTTAAGGAAGAAAAATGAGTGTACTAAATGACTGTTATGAAATGTTAAATTATTATTGAATGACTGAATTATTTGAAAAAGTTTTATCATCATAAAAAATGGGGAGATTATTAGGGATAATGTTCTTATCTATTAATATGTTTATATTTTGAAGATTGACAAAATGATTTATACTTCAGTTATGTAAAATGATGAACTTTAGAATAGTATCAAGTCTATAAGTTTCTAGACTGTCGTAAAAGTTATATAGTTAACTTTACGTATAATCGTAAACTTATCTAATTCATAACACTAGTTTAAAACTCTAGAATTTATCTAAATATATAATTTTACAAAGACTCGTAAAGTTATAATGGTAAAGTTATAACTTTACAGACATTCGTAAAGTTATGAAGTTGCATATATACATATATATATAAGTTATGAATCTTAAGCTCGTAAAGTTATGACTTTAACGTTATGGATCTTCGTAAACTTATGATATATAGAATTCATAAAGTTATAAAGATAACTTGACAAACCTTCGTAAGGTTATCTCTTAAGAGGTTTGTAAAGTTATAAGTCTAGTATACGTAGTTTGTCAAAGATAAACAATTGTGCTTTACACGTGTCAGCTCGTATGAGTTCATAAAGATAAGGGGATAAGTTTATGAATGTTCATAATGTTTTGTTATGCATAAGCTCGTAAAGTTATGAGCATAACTTTACAAAGGGTCATAATGTCTTCACTTTGATAAATTGATAATTGCTTCTTTTATTTAATCAAAGTTTGTTGTAGGATTATCTATTTTGCAGATGACACATGGCACATACGTACTCACACACATTCTACCATATTTCTAAAGACTCAGTCAAATATTTATTGATGGCAATCAGAGATCGATTTAACAAAGTCAAGATTGAAAATCGTGGTTCGAAAAAGTTTAGAAACTAAACAAGTCTGTTAAGCAAAGCTTAACTCAATGAAGTAAGTCTGTTGAGTTACGGTGAAGTCCACAAGGTAGGTCCATTGAGTCACAATTAAGTCTACGGAGTAAGTTCGTTGAGTTTCACTATCTCCATAAGCTAGTTATTTTTCTACTATTCACATAGTGAGCAGTTATAGGAAATTTGGAAGAGAAAGAACATGTATGTAGGATCATGTGTAATCAATTAGAGTTCTTTATGTAATATAAATTGAGTAAAATCAAAGTTAGAAGTGAGTTCCCTTTCAGTAGTAACTCCAAAGAGAAAACTCTCAGAAGTCTTGAAGATACTTGGAGAGTGAGAGTTGAAAGTCATCCGAAGGAACTTCATGGTAAAAAATTCATTTCCTATAGATTCAAGGATTGCCGTATCTATAAGAGGAAAGTTTTTACTATGTTTATGCTTTCATGATTAATTCCTCTTTACATTACATCAAAAATTAAAAAAGAGAACCTATCCACAAGGGGTGTTGTAGATGAAACTCTGAAAGGTGTTCTTTTAGAAGAGTTTCAGGTAACTTTACAAATAGGGTGTTCATAAAGTTATGCAGATAACTATATGAGGGTTCATATAGTTAGCACAGTAACTGTACGAGGATTTGTATAGTTAGAGGGAGAACTTGACAAAGGATCAATGCCTTATCAAGTTGATTTTGCTTTGAGTAAAGCTATAGTACACTAGGTTTTGAGTGAACTAAAAACTTCTAAGAATAGTGAATTCTTGAGTAGGGACTCAAGGAGTAGACATACCCTGGTTGAGGGGAACCACTATAAATTGTCTATGTGATTTAATCTTTGTTTTATTTCCGCATTAACTAGATTTAAAAAGGAACCAAAAATACTACATAATCTGTAGTATACTTAATTCACCCCCCTCTTAAGTATAAACCTTTCCTACACCTTCCATTATTGAGTTGCCTTCTCTTGAATTGAAATCCTTGCCACAAGACCTCAAGTATGTTTATTTGGAAAGGGAGGACATCTTGCTAGTTATTTTCTCTTTCCATCTTTCTAGTGAGCAAGAAGAGATGTTGTTGGTAATTTTAAGAGAACATAAGGAGGCCATTGGTTGGACAATGGCGACATTAAATGAATTGACCCTAGTTTATGTTAACATAGAATTCACTTAAAGAATGATATTACACCTTCTACGGATCCATAGAGAAGATTAAACCCTAATATAAAAGATGTGGTTAGAAAAGAAATTATTAAGTGGCTAGACCATGACATCATTTATCTTATTTCTGATAGTCTTTTTTTTTTTAATCCTCCAAGAGTATCCATAGAGGTGATAACGTGTGAGTCTCAATGGACACTCAAACGATTTGGTATACACCAAGAGTATCTAAGGAGGCGAAAGCTTATAGGAGGCCTTGCTAGGCCCCAACATGGTAGATTTCTCCAAGTATCGTGCACTTTGTCTCGTAGAAATTCTCAATTAGTTGAGGGTACCCTAAATGACCTCATCCACCAACTCGATTAAGATTACTAATAGAGGTAAGACTTGCAATGTTGACACGTGAATTGGGCAAATGGTTAACTCCAAAGTTCTTATAGAAGTGAGTACTTGGTAGTAGGTGTAAATGCACCTTAATAGTCTTTGGGTTAGCCCTATTTAGGTTGTCCCAAAGAAATCTAGTATTATAATCATAGAAAATAGTAATCATGAGCTAGTCCCTACTAGAGTGTAGACAAACTAGCGAGTGTGCATAGACTATAGAAAACTTAATATAGCTACTAGGAAAGATCATTTTCCCTTGCCTTTTATGGATTAGATGTTAGAAAAGTTAGTTTGGTAAGAATATTATTGTTTCCTAGATGGTTATTTTAGATATAACCAAATTCCTGTAGCACTTTGTGTTAGGGCAAGTACTACAAGTGTGGAGTATGCCACAAGAAGTCTAGGTTCAATAAGAAGCTTGCTAACAGTAAGTATCCGGTAGATATATATTTTCGGTAGGTTATCAGACCTAAGTATCTGAAAATAAAGTTTCAATCGGAGGCTTTGAGCTAACTATCCAAAAGTCAGAAGATTTCGGAGGGTTACTAGCTATAACCATCCAAAATGACTTAAAGGATACTTAAGTGGACATTCAGACAATTAAGAAGCTAAGTATCCAAAAGTCAAACACTTAAGTGGACCTTCGGATAGTTAAGAAGCCAAGTATCTGAAAAGTAAAGACTTAAGTGGATCTTCGGATAGTTAGGCAATAACTATTCGAAAATCATAAGTTTTTGGAAGGTTAATAGCAGAACCTTTCAATATGACTAAAGAGACACTTAAGTGAGTTTTCAAATAGTTAAGACAGTAACTATCTGAAAAACATGTAGTTTTCAGAGAGTTAACGATAGAACCTTCCAAAGGATAGAGAGAGAGAAGTAAGTGGGTTTTCAAATAGTTAAGTTTATAACTATCCAAAATACCGAATCTCTTCGAACAGTTAGCTTGCTACAGTACTGCCCGTTAGAAAGAAGAATTTCTTCTGATAGTTAAGTCTGTAACTATCTGAAATGTTGCAGATTTTGATAAGTTAGGAAGATAAGGCTCTAAAATTGAGAGTCCCTTCTCCAAAGCATTATTTCTCTACTATAATGGCTTGTATGTAATTAAAGGTTTATAAACCCTAAGTTGGGTAGTATATAAACCTTTATGATGTTGTAAAACATTGCCATTGATTGTGTCGAAGCTCATAAAAGAACCCTCAACTCTTCGTGGATGTAGGCTGTTGCTGAACCACGTAAATCCTATGTCTTCATTGTGTTATTTCTTCTTTTACTCTTCACTTCCAATTTCGGTAAGTTTAGAGGTGAGTGTTTCAGTATCGTGCCATAGAAAGTTGACTGAACGATCTGTTCCAAAGTCTAACAACTGGTATCAAAGCCGAAAGTTCTTCAGTTTAACAGAATGGAAGACGATAGAAAACTCAGTGTTCAAGCTTTAATTTTGCCCATTTTTAATGAATTTTATAAGTAATTTTGCATGATATTATCTATCTATGGTGGATAAATGATATTAATTATGGGTAATATAAGTCTTGAAATATAGTGCAATATAGAAATTTAATTAACAAGTGCATCCCTCATTGAATATAATTTTACATGGAACACATTGATTTTATTTTGAATGTCCTATGTTGGCTAACGTCTCTTGGAGTTCAATTTCCATTAATTGTAGGTAACACACATATGGAAGGAGCTTAATGCAAAAGACCAAAAGAAGATGTAAAGAATCAAAAGTTGGTGGACTAAACTTTAAAGAAGAGGGCATGCCAACACCTTATTGACCCTCCTAGATCTATGGCATCCTATTGGCTTGGTGATAAAACCAAGGTGCCACATCAAAGAGAGAGAACACATGCTAACATAAAGGCAAGGAGAGAGGAATTTCGTAGGCCAACTTGGTGTTTCCAAGGAGAGAAAGAAGGAGGAGAAGAAGCTTGGAGGTGAGGCTTGTGCTTCTAAAGAGAGACCATCCATTCATGCTATTCACCATTCCAAGGGCTAAGGAGAAGACGTCCAAGCTTGGAGGTGGATTTGCTGCCAAGTTCCATTGAATTCAAAGCTCTAGAGAAGAAGATAAGAAGCTCCTAAGGTAGTGACAACTCTTAGAGTTTATTATTTTCTTGTATAGAAGGAAGAATTGATGAGAAATGGTGGTGAACATCTCAATTATATGTCTTCTTAGCTAGATAGAGTTCAATGAATGTATATGAATGTTTAATTCTTCTTTTCAACTTCTAATTTGCATCCTCTATTCACGTGTATTGTTGGGGCTGTTGGTGAGGCTTTCACACGAGTGAATGACACTCATCAATGGTGGCTTGGCGCATTTGAGAAGAAGGTGTGAATTGAAAGAAGAAGAAAATAAGTGTTGATGTTCATTTGAATGAAGAATCTATCACTTATATCTAGTTGTTAATTTTAATTTCAGTAGTTAATTGAGTTTGTTATATCTTATATTGATCACATTTTGTCCTAATCAATCTCCAAAAAGAATTTCTAATGCAAGTAGTATAGTATAGTTTAGCTAGATTAGCAAATAGCATAGTTGCATGCATTTAGTATAAATTAGAATAGAGTAGTATAGTCTATTGAACCTTGTTGTTTTATTTTTCTTTCCTTAATATTGATGCATTGATATCACTTCTGAAATCATGTGGAACTTGTGTGCATGTTATAATTGAATGAGTTGATAGATTTACAAGTAAAGAAATTGATTCACATCACCATTTTCCACTACAAATTGCCTTGAAATTGCATGATTTGTGAGCTTGTGTTAACTTTGATTATTCTACATTCACATGTCATTAATTTACTGAAGTATACCTAAGAGCTTGAAGAACAAGTTGAGTAATAATTGATTAAGTCATAAACACAATCCTTGTGGAAGAATGACCTGTATTTGCCATGTACACCAAAAGAACTGTGCACTTACAGTAAAGCTTGAGCTAAAAATATAGCTCAACAAGTTTTTGCCCCCCCACACTTAAACTTTGCTAGTCCTCTAGCAAAATTTACAGAAGAAAAGATTAAGGAATCCCTTTTAAACAAACAAACACAATAAAGAAAATTAAGGCAAATTAAATTCTCACCAAGTAATGCAACAATACTTATAGATAATCTCCACTCACAAGTTGAGTTCCTGTAATGGTGAGGAATTTAGAATGGACATCTAATGCCAACCTAAGGAAAATAAGTTTTTAAGATACTATTAAGTGCAAAGTGCTTAGACCCATAATCAATAGCATCTAGGTTCATCTCACTTAATCCAAGAATACATGAAGGTTTCTTTAGGCTTCTATCCTCTAGTACATTGCCCCTTTATTTTCAATTGAGTTTTTTTTTTTTTTTTTATTCTATAAAAGTATTTTCTTTATTCATTCTATAGAACAACTTCTTCTTCTTCTTCTTTTTTCTTTTTTTTTAAAACCTCTCTTTTCTCACATCCTACCACTACCCTTAGGATACCTCCCATAAAGGGTTTACATGTGAAGACTAAGAGGTTACTTAGCCTCCGTCCCCAACAACCTTATGAGAACGGGTATCAAACCTTATTCCCAAATTCATATATCTACCCTTCTCATGGGACAACCTATTGGAAAGATTTCCTAAGCCACTCCTCAAGATTCATGTCATAAGAAGAGTCCTCTAGATACCACATGATTAAGAGTCTAGTGCAAGAATGTGTATATGTTATAAGTAAGAAACTATGGTTGGCATCTCAAATGCATATTCCTATCCTCACCTTAAAGATAAGCTCAGCTCTAAGTGTAAGACATCATAAGGAAAGAACATTACTGAGGAAAATTCAACATGCCACAAAAAGAAATTAAGTTCAAATGAAAACAAAGCTAAAACTAATAAAGAATTAATGATCTTAACCTTAAGAGCATACAATGGAGATTGAGTAGCATGCTAGTAAGGCTAAGATGCAATAATTCAAAATCAAAATTAAACTAACAAAGCTATTTCCTAAAAAAAATTAACATGCAAGTTCTTATCATGGATACACATAAAACATGGTGGCATGCAACATATAGAACGAATTTTCAAACTTACCACCAACCTGCTTGTGAAAGAAACTTACATTTGGAAAATTTTCAATTTCATTGCTGTAGTATGCATCCTAAAACATTTTTTTACTTTCTCCTCCCCCCCGCACTTAGTTTCTGCATTGTCCTCAATGTAGAAAAGATTGTTACAACAATAAGAATAAGTAAAAAAATGTTAGCGCATACCTATTGTGCACTGCTCTTCAAGTGGTGTAGATAAATTGTATTTAACTCTAATTATGGTTGAACATCAATTTGTCAAACAAACACATGATATAATGATAAAGTCTTTCAACCCATTCTACACCCTTCAAGTGTTTGAAAATCATGCATATAAAATTTAGACGTGAACTTGCAATAATCAATTTTATTGTTAACTACTAACACAATAATACATATAATGAAAAATTACTAAAAATTAAGAAAAGAAAAACTACATCTACAACTAAATACATATAAAAACTAATTATAATTGGGTTCCAACAACAAAGCACTCTCTCCATGATTGTAGGTTTTTCTAGGATAATATTCTTTAAGTCTTTGACCATTCACTACAGTTTTAAATCTTGTCTTACAATTTTCTATAGTTATAGCTCCATGATTATATATATGTTTAATGATGAATGGTCCTGTCCATCTAGTCTTAAATTTTCCAGGGAACAAATGTAATCTAGAGTTATATAATAAAACTTCTTGTCCCTCATGAAAGTCCTTTCTCAAAATTTTCTTATCATGGAATGCTTTTGCTCGTTCTTTTGCAATCTTTGCATTTTCATAAGCCTCTCTTCTTATTTCTTCCAGCTCATTGAGTTGATATTTTCTTGCTTTTCCTGCATCATCAACACACATGTTAAATGTTCTAATAGCCCATTCTGCTTTATGTTCTATTTCTATAGGTAAATGACATGCTTTCCCATAAACTACTCTAAATGGTGACATTCCCAACACAGTTTTATGGGCAGTCCTATAACCCCAAAGTGCATCATTAAGCTTTTCTGCCCAATCCTTCTTACTTGGTTTAATTACTTTTTCGAGCATGTGCTTGATTTGTCTATTGGATACCTCAACTTGCCCACTTGTTTGAGGATGATATGGTGTTGCTAACTTGTGAGTAACCTCATACTTCCTCAAAGCCATTTGAAATACTCTATTGCAAAAGTGAGGTCCATTATCACTAATTATAGCTCTTGGAATACCAAATCTAGCAAAAATGTTAGATCTAAGAAAATCAACAACAACTTTAGCATCATTTCTCTTAGTTGGGATAGCTTCAATCCATTTAGACACATAATCAACAGCCAACAAAATATAAGAATAACCAAAAGAAATGGGAAATGGTCCCATGAAATCAATGCCCCAAACATCAAAAATTTCAACTTCAATGATAGGATTCAAAGGCATCATATTTCGTTTGGAAATTTTTCCCATTCTTTGGCATCTATCACAATGTCTACAATGATCTTTAGAGTCTTTAATTAGAGAAGGCCAATAAAATCCACATTCAAGAATTTTCAAAGAAGTTTTTCTATGGCTAAGATGACCTCCACAAGCATGATTATGACAAAAATTTAAGACATTAGCAATTTCATCTTCAGGAAGACATCTTAAAATTTGATCAGAACCCATTTTATACAAATAAGGTTCCATCCAAACATAATGTTTAGCCATGTACCTCAATCTTTTCTTATCTGGTTTAGATAAATCAGTTGGTATTAACCTTGTAGCAAGATAGTTAGCAATGTCTGCAAACCAAGGTAACTTACCAACTAGAAATAAACTCTCATCAGGAAACTTTTCATTAATCACATTATTGCATGTTGGAATATTTTCTAATCTAGAGAGGTGATCAGCAACTAAATTTTCTTTTCCAACCTTATCTTTAATTTCTATGTTGAATTCTTGCAGCAATAAAACCCAACGAATTAATCTTGGTTTTGCATCTTTTTTACTCATCAAATGTTTAATAGATGCATGATCAGTATGCACAATAACTTGATTGCAAACTAAATATGGTCTAAATTTATCTCGAGCAAAAACAACAGCAAGAAATTCTTTTTCTGTGGTAGTATAATTTACTTGAGCTTCATTCAAAGTTTTACTAGCATAGCATATGACATGATGTTTCTTATCAATTATTTGCCCAAGTACTATACCTACTGCATAATTAGAGGCATCACACATAATTTCAAAAGGATAATCCCATATTGGGGCATGAATTATAGGAGGAGATATTAATGCATGCTTAAGTTGATTAAAGGCAGCAAGACAATGTTCATCAAAAACAAACTCAGAATCTTTTGCAAGTAAATTAGTTATAGGTCTTGCTATCTTGCTAAAATCATGAATAAATCTATGATAAAAACCAGCATGTCCTAAAAAGCTTCTAACCTCCTTAACAGATTTAGGTGGCTGCAAATGAGATATAACGTCAATTTTTGCCTTATCCACCTCAATCCCTCTATTAGATATCACATGCCCAAGAACTATGCCTTCATTCACCAAGAAATGGCACTTTTCCCAATTTAAAATAAAATTCTTTTCAACACATCTTTGCAAAACCATATCTAAATGATGTAAACAAATATCAAAATTTTTGCCAAAAACAGAAAAGTCATCCATGAAAATTTCTAAAAATTTTTCATTCATATCATAAAAAATTCCTGCCATGCATCTTTGAAATGTTGCAGGCGCATTACATAAACCGAAAGGCATACGCCTAAAAGCATAGGTTCCGCTTGGACAAGTAAAAGTAGTCTTTTCTTGATCCTCAGAGATTATGGGTATTTGATTGTACCCAGAGTATCCATCAAGAAAACAATAAAATTCATGTCCAGCTAACCTTTCTAGCATCTGATCAACAAATGGCAATGGGAAATGATCTTTACGAGTTGCAGAATTTAATTTACGATAATCAATACATACCCTCCAACTAGTTTTTATTCTAGTAGGCACTAACTCATGATCTTGATTTTCAACTACTGTAAAGCCTGATTTCTTAGGTACTACATGCACAGGGCTTACCCACCTACTATCACTAATAGGGTATATAATGCCATTGTCAAGCCATTTAACTATCTCCTTCTTTACCACCTCACTCATTTGGGGATTTAATCTACGTTGAGGTTCTCTAAAGGCATAGTTCTCATCTTCTAGGATAATTCTATGTTGAACTATAGTGGGACTAACTCCTACAATATCACTCAATTGCCAACCAAGAGCTCTCTTGTTTTTACTTAATATCTTCATTAATTTTTCTTCTTGGTTTGGGGTTAAGTTTGCTCCAATTATAATAGGATATTCATTTTGCTTATCTATAAATGCATATTTCAGATTTTGTGGGAGTGCTTTTAATTTATTCCTTTCCTTAACTTCTAAAATCAAGTCATTATTCATTTCATGCTCACCACTATTCTCTTGTAACGATGCCTTGTGTTCTAGATTATCTTCAACGTCTAGAAAGCAAATTTCAGCACTAAGTTCTTCCTCATTACTACTATTTTCAACTTCTTCAAATAATTCAGAAATGCTTACACTAATGTTGTCATCTACTTGATGGTTTATAGTCCTATCTCTTTTAAAAATGTTCAATGATATCACCTTATTGTTAAAGGAGATTGACATTTTACCATTTCTGCAATTAATGTGGGCATTAATAGTTGCTAAGAATGGTCTCCCTAGGATCAATGTAGATTCATTTGGTTCACAAGTTGGTGCATTGGTTTCTAAAATGATAAAGTCGGCTGGGTATATAAAATCTTCAATTTGAATTAAGACATCTTCTACAATACCCATGGGACTCCTATATGATCTATCAGCTAGTTTAATTAGTGTTCTAGTTTTCTTAATTCCTGTGATTCCCAATTGTTCATATAAGTGTTTTGGCATCACGTTAACTCCTGCACCAAGATCTAATAATGCTTTTTCAATTAAAACATTCCCTATTAAGCAAGTTATTAGAGGAACACCAGGATCATTGAATTTTTTAGCTAAACTATCAAGCAACATTGAACTACTTAACTCAGTTAAATAAACTTGCTTACTTAATTTTTTTCTTGGCTTCCTATGCTTGGTACAAAGGTTTTTAAGCACCCTCCCATATGTTGGAATTTTTCTAATTAATTCTAACATAGGCATATTAACATTGATTTTCTCAAATATGGTTCTTATAGCTTCATTTTCCTCATTTTCTTTGTTGTTGTCAAGCCGACTAGGAAATGGTGGTTTGTTGTTCATATTTTCAGATGTTTCTTCTTTCTTTTTATCCATTTCTAAGTCTATAACAGGGTTTTCTTCAATTAATTCTTCATTAGTTTCATCCATTAGACATTTTTCAAGTTCAACTCCTTCATGTTCTAGTTCTACATCCTTATGTTCATCTATTGTCAACATATTTTCTTCCTTTTCATCTACGTTTTCTTCACTTCTTTTTTCTTCACTTTCATGTTCTAATATGTTTCTTTCTATGGTTTTTCCAGATCTTAAGATTAAATTCACGTTTTTATCTACATTAGAGTCTTCTTCATCATCTATGACAATTACATCTTCTTTTTGTTGTAGGAGCTTAGTGGCAACATAATAGCTATCTCCTAACTCTATGATTCTCTCTATATTCCTCATGGACTCTTCTTTAGAACTACTACTAACATGAGAGCAATCACAAACATCATTTCTTTCATCAATATGAGATTTATGCATATCAAAATCGTAATAAAATTCACTAGCATCATGCAAGACATCATATTCATCACTAACATGAGTTGTTTCTTCTACTGGTTGAATTTTTATATTAAATAACTTGCTGGTACATATGCTTTCATCATGACCTTTTACATGGCAATAAGAACAAGCACTTTCAGATAAAAAATCATTTATAACTTAAAAGGATCATCATGATGAAAATTTGACATACTTGCAAGAAATTTAAGCAATAAAATTCACAACTAAGCACAAGAAAGATATGTTTATCAAAATTTGTCAAACAACCAACTAAGAACTTCAAATATGGTAAAAATAAACTAAGCCAAATTGCCAATCCCTGGCAACGGCGCCAAAAACTTGTTGAGCTATATTTTTAGCTCAAGCTTTACTGCAAGTGCACAGTTCTTTTGGTGTACATGGCAAATACAGGTCATTCTTCCACAAGGATTATGTTTATGACTTAATCAACTATTACTCAACTTGTTCTTCAAGCTCTTAGGTATACTTCAGTAAATTAATGACATGTGAATGTAGAATAATCAAAGTTAACACAAGCTCACAAATCATGCAATTTCAAGGCAATTTGTAGTGGAAAATGGTGATGTGAATCAATTTCTTTACTTGTAAATCTATCAACTCATTCAATTATAACATGCACACAAGTTCCACGTGATTTCAGAAGTGATATCAATGCATCAATATTAAGGAAAGAAAAATAAAACAACAAGGTTCAATAGACTATACTACTCTATTCTAATTTATACTAAATGCATGCAACTATGCTATTTGCTAATCTAGCTAAACTATACTATACTACTTGCATTAGAAATTCTTTTTGGAGATTGATTAGGACAAAATGTGATCAATATAAGATATAACAAACTCAATTAACTACTGAAATTAAAATTAACAACTAGATATAAGTGATAGATTCTTCATTCAAATGAACATCAACACTTATTTTCTTCTTCTTTCAATTCACACCTTCTTCTCAAATGCGCCAAGCCACCATTGATGAGTGTCATTCACTCGTGTGAAAGCCTCACCAACAGCCCCAAAAATACACGTGAATAGAGGATGCAAATTAGAAGTTGAAAAGAAGAATTAAACATTCATATACATTCATTGAACTCTATCTAGCTAAGAAGACATATAATTGAGATGTTCACCACCATTTCTCATCAATTCTTCCTTCTATACAAGAAAATAATAAACTCTAAGAGTTGTCACTACCTTAGGAGCTTCTTATCTTCTTCTCTAGAGCTTTGAATTCAATGGAACTTGGCAGCAAATCCACCTCCAAGCTTGGACGTCTTCTCCTTAACCCTTGGAATGGTGAATAGCATGAATGGATGGTCTCTCTTTGGAAGCACAAGCCTCACCTCCAAGCTTCTTCTCCTCCTTCTTTCTCTCCTTGGAAACACCAAGTTGGCCTACGAAATTCCTCTCCCCTTGCCTTTATGTTAGCATGTGTTCTCTCTCTTTGATGTGGCACCTTGGTTTTATCACCAAGCCAATAGGATGTCATAGATCTAGGAGGGCCAATAAGGTGTTGGCATGCCCTCTTCTTTAAAGTTTAGTCCACCAACTTTTGATTCTTTACATCTTCTTTTGGTTTTTTGCATTAAGCTCCTTCCATATGTGTGTTACCTACAATTAATGGAAATTGAACTCCAAGAGACGTTAGCCAACATAGGAGATTCAAAATAAAATCAATGTGTTCCATGTAAAATTATATTCAATGGGGGATGCACTTGTTAATTAAATTTCTATATTGCACTATATTTCAAGACTTATATTACCCATAATTAATATCATTTATCCACCATAGATAGATAATATCATGCAAAATTACTTATAAAATTCATTAAAAATGGGCAAAATTAAAGCTTGAACACTCAGGATCAAAAAGTTTGATGGTAAAGATTTTGGATATTGGAGGTTTCAGATTGAAGATTGTTTGTATCAGAAGGATCTTCATCAACCTCTATTCGGAAGAAAACCAAAGAAGATGGATTAAAAAGAGTGAGAGTTATTGGACAGAAATGCTCTAGGTCTCATCAGGTTGTCACTAGCAAGGAACGTTCATTCTAACATTGCCAAGGAGAAAACAACAGTTGACTTGATGAAAGCTTTGTCCAACATGTATGAGAAGCCATCAGTCGCTAACAAGGTATTTCTCATGCATAGATTATTTAATCTGAAAATGCATGAAAGTGGAAATGTAACAAACCATGTTAATTAGCTAAATACTATTTTGAATCAACTGCATTCAATAGATATAGTATTTGATGATGAAGTCAGGGCCTTGATTTTATAATCCTCATTACTAGAAAGTTGGTCTCTTGTCGTGACTAGTGTAAGTAGTTCACTAGGTCATGAGAAGCTCAAGATGAGTGACATCTAGGATTTAATTTTGAGTGAGGACATTCACAGGAAAAGTGAATTGTTAGCTTCAACTTCTGCCCTTAGTGTTGAAATTAGAGGGAGAAGTAAATCAAAACAATTTAAATCCAAAGGAAGGTCAAAGTCTAGAGATACTAGTAAAGTGAGATCAGATATCAAATGCTAGAACTGCAATCAATGGGGGCACTTCAAGTCATAATGTAAGGCTTCCAAGAAAGACAATAGAGGGAAAGAATTAGAAGGAGCAGTTGCAAATGTTGTCTCCTACGATTCAAATGATGCCCTAGTATGCTGTGTAGATAGTTCAATTGACTCATGGGTATTGGACTCAGGAGCTTCATTCCACACTACCTATAGGAAGGATTTGTTGCACAATTATCGTACAACTCCTGTGAAAAAGGTGTACCTAGCTAACAATACAAGTTTGGATGTGTTGGGAATAGAAGAGGTACACATAAAAACAAAACAAGGGATATGGAAATTGCAAGAAGTAAGATATGTTCCTGATCTTGCAAAGTAATTAATTTCCATAAGTTTCCTAAACAATGATGGTTATCAGATTGCCTTTGGTGTAGGCAAATGAAAGGTAACCAAATGTGCAAGAATTATTACCTCAAGACAGAGGATTGACACCTTATATCTAACATCAGATCAAGATGACTCTATTGCAGTAGTCAGTGATACTGAAGACATTGACTTATGACATAAAAGACTAGGACACCTTAGTGAGAATGGACTGAAAGTTTTAGTGGTAGAAGGGAAAATCCTTAAGCTGAAAAATGTCAATTTAGGGATATGTGAGGACTACATTAAGGGAAAGCAGAAGAAAGTCAGTTTGCTAGGACCCCTCATGATCCTAAGTCACAGAAATAGGAGTTGGTTCACACAGATGTGTGGGGGCCTACCCCTATCAGTTCTTTAGGAGGTGCTCTCTATTATGTTACCTTCATTGATGATAGTACAAGGAAGGTATGAGTTTATTTTCTGAAACAGAAATCTAAAGTTTTCCAAGTCTTTAAGAAATGGAAAGCAGAAGTGGAAAATCAAAGTGGAAGAAAAATCAAATCCATCAGGTTAGATAATGGAGGAGAATTGATAGCCATGAATTTAAAGTTTATTGTGAGGAGCAAGGGATTAGAAGGTAGAGGACTATAGCTGGAACTCTACAACAAAATGGAGTTGTTGAAAGGATGAACAGGACCTTAAATGAATGGGCAAGATGCATGAGAGTACATGCAGGTTTTCCCAAGTCATTCTAGGCAGAAGCTGTCAATATAGCTGCCTATCTGATAAATAGAGGACCATTTGTCCCAATAGGGCTCAAAAACCTTGAAGAATTATGGATAGGGAAAGAGGTCAACTATACTCACTGAAAAGTCTTTGGATCCAAGTTATTTGTCCACTTGAACAGTGGAAAAAGAGACAAGCTAGATTCAAAATTACAGAAATGTTATTTCATTGGCTATGGTAAGGATTATTTTGGTTACAGATTTTGGGTAGAAGAAACCAAGAAAATAATTCGTGCAAAAGATGTCATGTTTATTGAATCTAAGATGTACAAGCATAGAGAAAGTGCAAATGAACAACAGTTAGAGCTTCAGTCTCAAAGTACTGTTGAGATCAGTCTAGATAATGATGTTGAACAACCTTAGAAAGAACCTGTAGAAGAAATTCAGCTTCCAAAGGCTGAACATCAAGAATATCTAGATGATCAAGAAGAGAAGTTGTCACTAGGCAACTTAGAAGATCTAGAAGAGTTTCCAGACAACCTGAAAGGTATGTACTATCATTCAATTATCTATTACTAACGGATGATGGTGAACCTGAAACATATCAGGAAGTAATCTATGCAAGTGATGCACACAAATGGGAGTTAGTAATGAAAGAAGAAATGAGGTCCCTAGAGAAGAATAATACTTGGGAGCTAACTTCATTGCCAAAAGGAAAGAAAATCCTAGGAAACAAGTGGGTGTTCAAGATGAAAGAACAACTAGATGACAACAAGAAATATAAAGCCAGACTTATCGTCAAGGGTTTTCAGCAAATTCAAGACATAGACTATACAAAAGTATTCTCTCTTATTGTGAAGATGAATACGATAAGAATAGTCTTAAGCATTGTTGCTGTAGAAAATTTGCTCCTGGAGCAAATGGATGTAAAGACAGCATTTCTACATGGTGACTTGTAGGAAGAACTCTACATGATGTAGCTAAAAGGATTTGCAGTAACTAGCAAGAAAAGAAAAACAATATGTAGATTGCTGAAAAGTCTGTATGGTTTGAAGCAAGCACCATGACAATAGTACAAGAGATTTGATACCTTTATCTATACCCTAGGCTTCAAAAGATGTGATATAGACTATTGCTGCTACATAAAACTGTTTAATGATTGCTTCATTATTCTATTGATTTATGTATATGATATGTTAATTGCTTGTTTTAGTATAGAATAGATTAAGCAATTAAAGAGACAATTGTCAAAAGAATTTGACATGAAGGATATGGGAGAAGCCAAGCAAATCTTGGGTATGAGAATTATCCGAGATAGAGTGGCAAGCACTTTGAGATTAAATCAGAAGAAGTATCTAAAAAAGGTACTAAGGAGATTTAATATCTCAAATAAGAGGAAGATTGAACTACTTCTCGAACCCCACTTCAAGTTGTCTAAAGATCAGTCAGCTAAGACTAAAGAAGAAAGGACAAGAATGTCCAGAATACCATATGCTTCAATAGTGGAAAGTTTAATGTATGCCATGATATGCACAATACCTAATATATCTCATGTAGTGGGAGTGGTTAGTAAATATATGGCAGATCCAGGAGCTAAGCATTGGTCCGCAGTACTATGGATACTCAAATATCTCAGATATTCCCTAGATGTAGATTTGAATTTCAAGAAAGAACCAATTAAATTGATTGGCTACTGTGACGCTGATTTAGGAAGAGAGTTGGATAAAAGTAGTACTTCAGGCTATGTTTTCTACATAGGAAGTACTGCAATTAGTTGGAGATCCAAGTTGCAAAGTATTGTTGCACTCTCGACCATAAAAGCTGAATATGTTGCAGTAGTAGAGGCAGCTAAAGAAAGAATCTAGCTAGAGAATATACTAGCCAAATTAAGGCACAAATAGAATAGAAGCATTCTATTCTGTGGCAATCAAAGTGCCATTTATTTAGCTAAAAATATGAAGTTTCATTCAATGTCCAAACATATGAGAATGAGATTTCATTTCATAAGGGAAGAGATAGAGCAGAACATGTTAGATCTATAGAAGATTGCAGGAGCTGAAAATGCTACAGATATGCTAACCAAAGTTCTGAATCTGTAGAAATTAAGGCTCTATATGGCCTTAATTGGTCTCCTAAATAATTGAAAATAAGAAGGAGATGAAGAGTTGATGATTATTTGAGCAACTGTTGCAATAATCTATAAGCCAAGTGTAGAGATTGATTTTTCTTTCGATCATTGTGTCAAACTCCAAGTGGAAGATTATTAGGGCAAGTAGTACATATGTGGAGTATGGCACAAGAAGTTTAGATTCAATCGAAAGCTTGCTAACAGTAAGTATCTAGCAAATATATATTTTCAGTAGGTTATCAGACCTAAGTATCTGAAAATAAAGTTTCAATCGAAGGCTTTGAGCTAACTATCTAAAAGTTAGAAGATTTCGGAGGGTTACTAGCTATAACCATCCAAAATGACTTAAAGGATACTTAGTAGATGTTTGGACAGTTAAGAAGCTAAGTATCCGAAAGTCAAATACTTAAGTGCATCTTCGGATAGTTAAGAAGCCAAGTATCCAAAAAGTAAAGACTTAAGTGGATCTTCGGATAGTTAGGCAGTAACTATCAGAAAATCATAAGTTTTCGAAAGGTTAACAGTAGAACCTTCCGATATGACTGAAGAGACACTTAAGTGAGTTTTCGGATAGTTAAGATAGTAACTATCCGAAAGACATGTAGTTTTCAGAGAGTTAACGATAAAACCTTCCAAAATGACACAGAGAGATAAGTAAGTGGGATTTCAGATAGTTAAGTTTGTAACTGTCTGAAATACCGAATCTCTCTAGATAATTAGCCTGCTACAGTACTATCCATTAGAAAGAAGAATTTCTTTAGATAGTTAAGTTTGTAACTATCCAAAATGTTACAGATTTTGGTAAGTTAGGAAGATAAGACTCCAAAATTGAGAGTCATTTCTCCGAAGCATTATTTCTCTATTGTAATAGCTTGTATGTAATTAAAGGTTTATAAACCCTAAGTTGGGTAGTATATAAACCTTTATGATGTTGTAAAACATTACGGTTGATTGTGCCGAAGCTCATAGAAGAACCCTCAACTCTCCGTGGACGTAGGCTGTTGCTGAATCACGTAAATCCTATGTCTTCATTGTGTTATTTTTTCTTTTACTCTTCACTTCCAGTTTTGGTAAATTTAAAGGTGAGTGTTTCAGTATCATGCTATAGAAAGTTGACTGAATGATCTGTTCCAAAGTCTAACACTTTGTGACCAAGAGAAAACCACATTTACATGTTCTTTTAGTACTTTTGCATTTTGACACATGCCTTTTGGTTTGTATAATGTTTCTACAGTTTTTCAAAGGTATATGATTAGAATCTTTTTGAACATGATTGATAACTTTTAGAGATTTTTATGGATGACTTTTCTATATCTAGATCTTCCTTTAATGGATGTCTTAAAAATTTAGAATTAGTTTTAAAAAGATGTATAGATAAGAACTTAGTATTAAATTGGGAAATGCTACTTCATAGTACAACAAAGTATTGTGTTGGGTCATGTAGTATTTAAGAAAGGATTGGAAGTAGATAAAGCTAAAGTAGATTTAATAGACAACCTACCATCTCCTAAATTAGTTAAAGATATAAGAGCATTTTTTGCTTATACTAGATTTTATAGAAGATTTATTAAAAACTTTAATAAGATTACTCATCCTTTAACAAATCTATTATCAAAGGATCATAAGTTTGAATTTTCTAGGGAATGTCAAGATGCCTTTGATGAGCTTAAGGAAGCCCTCACCTCTACACCTATTGTAATCCACCTGATTGGTCCCAACCATTCGAGTTGACGTGTAATGCATTAAATTATGTGATTAGTGCTATGTTAGGGCAAAGAATTGATAAAATACCAAGGGTAATCTACTATGCTACTAAAACTCTTAATGCATCCCAAATGAAATATACGGTTATAGAGAAAGAATTTTTAGCTATAGTTTCTGCTCTTGAGAAATTTAGATCTTATCTATTAGGCTCTAAGGTTATCATTTTTACTGATGATTTTGCCATTAAATATTTATTAAATAAAAGGGATGCTAAAGCTAGATTAATTAGGTGGATTCTTTTATTACAAGATTTGATATTGAAATCAAGGATAAGAAATGACATGTGAAAATGTGGTAGCCAATCATTTGTCTTGGATTGTCACAACCCAAGGAGAGTTACCCATTGATGACTCATTTCCTCATGAGCAGTTAATGGTTATAACTCTAGTTCTTTGGTTTACAAACATTATTAATTATTTGGTGACAAAACAATTGCTAAGAAATTGGTTGAAGCAACATATTAAGAAATTCTTAGCTAAGGTTAGGGATTATTACTGAGATGATCCCTATCTCTTTAAGTGTTGTCAAGATTATATTCTTAGAAGATGCATTCTAGATATGGAGATTCATAGTGTCTTATTTTTTTGTCATGACCAATCTATCAGTGATCATCTTAACCTTATTAAGACTACAACTAAAGTTCTTCAATATGATTTTTTCTAACTCATATTGCATAATTATACATATTTCTATGTTAAAAATTGTATGGATTGTCAAAAAATAGGTAGATTGATTAGAAGAAATATAATATTGCTTACACCAATTATTAAAATTGAAATATTTAATATATGAGGCATTAATTTTATGAGACCCTTCACCAATTAATCAACACCTCTCGTTGCTCGTCTACCCCTATGGGTTCACTTAGCTCCCCTGTATTTGATATCAAATTGATTTGGTCTTGGATTTCTGATCTTAGCTAGCACAAGTGTATTGATCGACACACTGGTTTGGTGGTATGTTGAGAGGTATTCAGAACTCTTCCCCTGGTCCTTTCCAACGGTGTAGTACCTCCTAGATTCTCACCTTTGAAAGGTGGCGGAAAGGGAAGGATTTAGTTTGGTAGTTCAATTATTCACCCTTCCTACGGGGGATCTTCCCGTGTTAAAAAATTGAAGGATCAAGTTTGTTACAGATTCCGTTATCGTTTTGTCACGTGGACACGCCCTAACGACCTGATGGTGACAGGTATAACAATCTGGTACAAGACAAGCTACTAAAGACAGTGGCACTTAACGATAAAATAACTAACATCCGGGCATCTATAAGGTGCATGGTTCACATTGATTGAATCTGGTGTGTAGCCATTCTTCAAGATTTGCATTCCTCTCGATAAGAGAAAAAATATAATATTTGTTAGAAAACCTAACCAGATATATTAATCTAACCACAAGTGCAACTACAAGACATGGATGCATTATTTCTTAAATCTATTTTGGTACATGCAGCATTATAATTTCCACAGAATGCCATCCAAAGTAACTAGTATTTCAGCCAACCTTGTATGCGCAAGAACCATCCAAGAGATCTACATGGAAACAATTCAAGGTGAGACTGAGGATCTTAGCTGGAGATATGCGGATTTAATATCAAATAAGTTATTGGAAAAGGGTGATTAGACATGTGCTTTACCTGCACACAGACCACAGACTGCCATCTTGCCCTGAATACTTTGACATACATTTTGTGCAGATGCTACCGTCCCCAATAAAAAAAATAAACAAGAATTCCACTCTTCTCTCTCTCTCTCTCTCTCTCTCTCTCTCTCTCTTCTTTTGTGAAGTTAAGATTTTCTCGTATGTTTCAAATCCTGATTTTCAAAGAATTCAGAGATGGTGGAAGGCTTCTAAATTATCCTGATACATGATTTCATGTAAGAATTCTACTCTTCTCAAGTGGTGCATTTATTTTCATCTGTAAAAGTGGCATGCAGGAGTTTGCAAAAGATAACTACCAGATGATCTTTTAGTTCCACAGGTGTGTAATTAGAATCAAGCCGATCACTTCACTTGATTGACAGTAGAGTAATATAGTTGATTTTCTACTCTTTTGCAAGGAAAAATGTTCTAAATTAGACAAAAATACTATCATTATGAAAAATCAAGCTAATTACTCTAATTTAGGTAGCATTTACCAAGCTTTTGCCCTTAAAAAAAACCTTGTCTTAACACTTGGAGTTCCACAAGGGAAGCATTGTATGACAAATTTACCTGTCATGATCCTTCCGTCACTTCCATATGAAATTTTTCCTAGTAAGAGCAAACTCTTTTCTCTATAAGCAGTTCATGTGTTGGATAACAGTGCACGTAGTCTTGAACTGCTAATAATCGAACGAGAGATGATCCACATTTGCATGCAAAGCATCAATGTCTTGGGCACTGATGCGGTTCTGAGAACGCAGATTTACAGGAGCAAATTAAGGAAGGAAACGGCATCCGGCATCCTTGCCTTTCATATGAAAGGGTGTTATGTTACATTTTCTTCCCATAAGGAAACGTTAAGGCTTCAAGACATCACCATACATATGGTAACCCCTTTCTGAACACTTGTCGGAAATGATTCAGTAAACAATAGGCAAGTTCGGCAGGTCGCCCTTTTCTGTAGAAATTGATGCCTGTGCACATGCATGGACTGCTCAAGTTCTCACTGAAAAAGGTTTCCTGGATGTTTCGTGTTTTCTTTTTTTTTAAAAAATTTATGCGGAAGACTTTTGGTTAAAAGACAATATTGAATAATTGGATCATATTCCTTACTCCTACTTGCGTCACATAATCTTTGGGAGATATGAGCTTGTGGGTGGAGGAAAGGCCCTTAAAACTGGTTTAGTTTGATGTTGTCGCATTTTAAATCACTAATCGAGTTTCAACATATTTTACTTTTTCGTAAGTTCGATGAACAACGAATCATATTTGGATAAGCATTTAATTTAAATAAGCCAGTATGGAAAAATGATTCCAAAACACTACCTTAGTTTAATTTCATAATGATATCCGAATATCTTATGGTATCATCCTCTACCTCAAAGATGGCTTCTTTTCCTTGTCTTCAAAAAATTTGGGGTCCTAAGGAGCCCTGCAAAAAAAAGGAAGTTTGAATCTGCATGTTTTGTTTGTAAAAATATATCATTTCGTTACATAATTTAATTTAATTGTAGATTTAATGATGGATTAGAATAAAGGAAAGAATTTCTTTTTATATGAAAAGATCATTCACATAATGCTAATAATTTCTTTTAATACTATCTATCAGTTTTATCTTCCACCAAGCTGAAAAAAGCCTAGATTCTTATGCAACTCAATGCCACATCGAAACAAGAAAAAAAGAGAGTCACATTTCCAAGAAATGGCGAAGTTGGAACTAGGAAGTGAGCCATGTGGTTGACTGATTGAACAAGAGGAGAATATGGTAAGGAACAAAATTTAAAAAAGATGGTAAGATGGAAAGGATGTCAGAGCCCAACAAGCAGACAAGGACGATTGCTGCTTTGATTGATGTTCCTTAGCTTAATAATTATTGAAAATTTTATTTTGACAATGGTAATGATTCGAGGTCATGACTTTGATGCATGTGATATTGGAATGGTCTTTGTAAGTAAACTCACATGCTTACTGGAAGGAGACCCTACCATGACTCTGTAGGGTTTGAAGGCAATTGAATAATTTCAAGAGGTCATGTGGGCATGCATGTGTCAGTCAGTCACCCCCATGGGAGCAACCATCTTAAAACTCTTAGGCAATAATAGTGGACAGCAATCAAACCTTAGCAAACGTAGAATCAAGAGTTGAGCATCACTTCTCATCGAGTGAATGGAATATACCCAAAAACACCTTCACTGTAAAAATAATAATAATAATAATAATAAGGCAAAAGTCACCCCATCGAATTACAAGCGTCTACCAGAGAAAAGGCAGGAAAAAATGCTGCCCAGTAATAGATCAGGTGAGATGGGGCTTGGGACCCATGACACCTCCATGATTGAACCCTTTTCTTCGTTCCACTCGGACAATAACAGGATCCATCGTCCACCCTGTGAAAAGTCCAGGGTAACGCCATAATTGCCACACCACAGGCATAATTCTTAGAGATGAATCATCGGCTTCTTTGAGAAACTGAAAAATCCTGATGGCCTTCGGTTAGTCTGTCTGAGAAGCAAGCAAGATTTCCATTTGTAAAGCGCATGAGCAGTAAAGCACTCTTGGTAAGGTAGTAGATCTGCTGTCTTCAAGCTTCCCATGGCAATTATTTATTAATGGGTACAACACCCACAATCATACCCTCTACAGCAACAGTGGTGTGTGTGTGTGCCCATTTCGATTATGATGAAATGGTTTTGCCTTGTCCCGTAGCTCCTTCGAGGCGACCCTCCTCCGCCTTGTGAAAAGACAACTGGCATGTGATTATAATAGAGTAGTAACAGCAATCAATTTCCGCATTTGTAAGGTGACATTTTCTTATAAATTAAATTTAAATAAGAAGTTTAACGATATACATCAGAAAAAAAAAACTACCACATGCATCAGCAGTTACATGTCACTGCCAACCTTCGATGATAATAATTCAGTTCCCACGTTGAGGAACCAAAATAATCCGACCACTCCTCCCGGCACGGACGAACGGATTTGAAGGTTCGGTTACCAGACCATCCATGATCGCTGCTATAAAACAATGCGGCGAGAAGCGAGCGACGCTCCCGTTCCCATCGACGTGTGTGTGGTTTCATTTCGCCGGCGGTAGCAGCGTAGGAAGCCACCGCCATGACGCAGATGGCCCTCTTCTGCTGCCCAAAACAGGTGTCATCCTGTTCGAGTTCGGGCGGCGGTGGGGCCATGGGCGCACCGGCCGCGTCCCGGAGGAAGGACAACCGTTGCTGCTGCGGCATTCGGAGACTGATGAGGAGGCTCAGGAAGCAGAGCAAGGTGCTTTGCTCCGCAAGGACTCCCGCTTCCGGGTGCCGCCAGTATGATCCCCTCAGTTATGCGATGAACTTCGATCGGGCCGGGTTCGACGACGACGACGACGACGGCTCCACCCAATTCACCCACACGTTCTCTTCAAGGTACGTTGCGCCGGTGGTGGCTGACCGTCCCCGGCTTCCTCCCACTGCAGGTCATTAGCCTAGTGAACCTTCTCTACTGATCCATTAATTGCAAGACAAGACGCGAGGAGGAGAAGAAGAAGCAGAAGGAAAGATGAATTCCAAGTTTTGGGTTGTGGGTCTTGTGGTTCGATGATAGTAGTGCATGTTTCGATCTGTAGCTTTTTTTTGTTTTGGGTTTTGATGGTGTGGTAATATTTCCAAGTTGCCAAGAAATTTTGGTTTCCTAGTAGAGACAACGAGGAGGAAGACCTGCAGATCCTTCTTCACTGCGAATTGGCTTGTGTTGTGCTCAGCAGATCTATCTACCTTGCCAATTGACCGGCCGACGACGCTTCTGGTTGTTTAGATCTAATCGACTAAAATGCCACCATATTTCTTAAATATATGTTCCAAAAATCCACTTCATCGTGCATGGTGAACTGGCAGTCGCCACGATTTTCCGCATTCGTAATTTTAATAAAATCCGATTGTACGATTCATTTTTCCGTCGCCACTCTTGGGTACCCCGCTTTCGCTTTATTACTACGGGTCCCAATATTTTAATAAAAAATGCAAGTATTCGTATTTACCTTATCTTTTATAAATTTTTTATTATAGGTGTTGGTAATAAATAATTGGGATTACATCTCTCCTCTTTAATTTCAACTCTCCTAGCGCTAGCGTAAGGAGTACTATGCTGGTTTTGAGTATAATAAAATAATCGAGAAGATTATAAATATAAAATTTATTAGGCCTGTTAATAATTTTTGTTGTTCAAGATTTATGTAATATGCATTTATATGTTATCTGCAGTTAAAATATTTCATAATTGGACATAAATGCCATAATCAGCCTTGTTTATGTCTGTTATCAAATTTACACAAAATAGTTCTTTTCTACCATATAAACTGCGATATCAAACCCATTTGGTTCAGATTTATGCTATAATTTCATAATATATAGTATAATCTACCCTCCGTAAAAATAATGTTGGGTTTACCCTGTACTCTTATAATTTTTTTTTTTGGGTTTTTGTACAAATACTCTTGATAAGTCTACGAATCACTCATGTGCCCTTATGGGAGTGATTATTATATAATACACTGGAAAACAGGATTGTAGGTACCTGTAACAAAAAATATTATAAGTATTTATCTTATGGTTTAGATATATTAATTTAAAATCTATTAAAGGTTGCATTTAAAATAATAGATATTTATCTTTTTGTAAAAATTTATTTCAAATGCAGTCTTTATTAGTAAGAGATCTTAAATTGATGTATTTAAATCGTAGGACGAACACTTTCAATATTTTTAGTTGTAGTTGCCTACAGTAATATTGAACTATATATATATCATTAATTGTTGAATTTAAATTCCCTACTTTTCTATCTTTACTAACACCATACGTATACGAAATGTCAACGATACATGGTTAACCCTAACTCAAGAGTGAAATGACTAATTTACCCTTGTAACCTAATATAACCCTAACTTGGCCACTTGACCGCCCCCCAATATTGAACACTACTCAACCCAATGCTCCACCCTTATCATCTCAAGAGTGAGGAGCTATCTAGCCATGTGGTTGCAGTAGTCTGCTTCCAGTGTTGGTAATGATTAATGCATCATGTAGGACATCTAGGAGTGCTACCGTTGGTTGTGTCGTAGAGGGCAGCAAGGAGCATTGGTCGTAAATTGCATTGCAAAGGGTTACGAGGAGCATTGGTGTCAAGCAACTATCATTGCAATGGCAACATCAAAGAATCAACTGTTACTAATTTGGTTTGACAATGGTGAGCCACTTCCCCCTTCTTAATTTCAACATACTATTTCAAATATATAGAATGTTGAAATTTCGGCTAATATTTCCGTAGACACACATTTCCTTGTGCTAAGGTAAAAAGTTCTATGGCTTAGGCCGCCTTTGGTTCGTATTTATGATGACGAAGATTATAAATAATCATCAAAATCTTGAAATTTATGAAATATGCATTCACACGGTATCTAAAGTCAAAGGACTTCATAAATGACAATAAATCCCATAATCAGCCTTAACGTTGATTATCAAATTTACATAAAAATAGTTCATTTCTACTATGCAAAATCTAAAAGATTTATGGATAAATCTATCATATCAAACATATTTGGTTTAGATTTATTCTATAATTCCATAATCTCATAATCTACCATCCATAAAAATAATGTTGGGCTTACCCTATAATCCTAACCCATATATTTCTCTTTTTTGAGTATTCATCCATAAAAATAATGTTAGGTTTACCTTATTATCTAATGTTGATACAAAAATAAAAATTCATATGTTTCTTTTTGGGTGTTTCCCCAAATACTCTTCATAAGTATAACAAATTCCTTACTTTACTACGCTTACCATCAACATGTGTATGAAATGTTGACTATACATTGGTTAACCCTAACCTAGGATGAGAAATGACTAATCTACACTTGTTACTTGTTTCTTATATGGTTTGTATCCCAATAGCAGTAGGGCTACCAAATGACTAAGAGGTCATGGAGTTGACACATGATCTTTCTCTTGGAAGGGGTTTTCTAATGTAGTAAATAGAAGCAACATCATTGAAGCCTATTGGAACCCACCAAAAGTCCACTTAGTAATTGTCAAATCCCACTGGTGAGCCTTCACTTACATGTTGTGGGATGGAGATGGGAGGGTGAATCAAAATCCATCGATTATGATGGAATCTACTAATAATTGGGTAATCGGAATCCATTGAAAAAAAAGACAATACCTTGTTGAGAGTTAAGAAGATGATGCCCTCCACATTCTCTAGCTAGCTTTATATAAAGCTTGTGAAATTACTACTAGCCACCCTCCAAAGGATGTGGCATTCAATGCATAGAGGAAGGATCGTTTGGGACCCCTCGTTCTTCCTTAAAATCTAGCAGCTTGTTCTCTTCACCATCCATTAAGATAGACAACTGTCCTTCATAAAGCACCCCCTCTTTAAGAAAGCTCTTTGTTTAGAATGAAAAAGTGCATAATATTAATGGTTAAATAATAGTTAATTACATAATATTTAGCTTATCATATGAGAATTAAGTTATTATGTTACAATTGCATGATTATATGCCTTAATCATAGAATGTGCATAATTTCAAGGAATTAACGTTAATTAAATATTATTTCTGAAAGATTGAAAACCTGATTTAAGTGTAGTTTTATAGTATTAAGCATGATCTGTTTTATTTGCACATATTTATATCATGTATAATGCATAGTAACAACTCGTTGAGTTAATGTTCTTTTTCTAAAAAGATCACATGCTAACTCGTTGAGTTATAGGTTTAAAGGTATAAGAATATCATGTGAGAACTCGTTGAGTTAGCGAGTAAAACTGTAAGTTGTAATTTGAACTCGTTAAGTTAGCATTATGCACGTGTTGAATTTAAATGTTTTATTATGTCATGTGAGCTGCACATGTTTAACTCGTTAAGTTAGCATAACTATACATGTTGAGTTACTTGAATATATACTAAGGTAACGCATTTTGTTAGTGTTATGAGCTTGTAGGATCATTCTATCATAAGAGGGGGGTGAATTGTGTCTTTAATAATTAAATTACCAATAAATAAAATAAGAGCACAAAACACTCGTAAATAAAATTCTATTCTTTATAAACTTTAAAGAAAGAATTTACAATTTCTTTTCAGCTCAATTCCCTTCTTGTCGGTTTTGATATAGTAAAGTCTGATATACAATTCAAAAAGAAAATGAAGCCCTTATTTTAAGCTAATTTCAAATTGTATAAAACTTGATCTTTATGCACGTAGTTCCTTTTCCTTCTTTTTGTTCAGCTTTTGTATCTCTTCTTCTCTAATTGTCAAATTTCCAGACTTCTTACGTTTACAACTCCTTTTTCTGAAATTGCTTAGAATTCCAAACTTCTTCTGATGTTGGAGAATTTTTCTAGATTTGATATGTAGTTGAATATTCAGACTTGATTTTTCAAATTGTGATTTAAGATTGGGATTGAATATTCAGACTTGGTTTTTTAGATTGGGATTAGGGATGATTGTAATATAGCTCGTACTCTCTATTTTTAGTAGTTGAAACTATGACTTCAGGTTCAGCATGTTTATCTACTTAATTCATAATCTATGTACTAATTTCAAATTCAAATTATCCATGATTTCCACTATGTTTTTGAATTTCCACTATGTCCACTCTCTATTTTGAAATTTCCACTATCTCCACTATCATTTTGAATTTCTACGATTTTATATCGTAGATCCACTAAAACTTTATCTTCTTGGAGATTTGTAGAATATCTTCTAAGTCACTACTTTAGTCGAACACTTACCTTTAAGTCTTGTAAAAACTTGAACACTTATCTATAACTTTTCGAGTTTTTGCACTGTAAAGTATCAATTTATGCATTTTATATATGTTAATTCATGCATATTAAGGATTATAAGTCATCATTATATATGTTCTTATAAAGGATTACATGAAAATCATATTTTTAGACATATGCATGAATTAGGGATTAAATAGTTGATAATGTACAAATTTATCCTTTATTAAATTAACACCTAGTCAATTAGCCCATGTGTAGATATAATTAATTTATATATTGATTTCATACATATCTTAAAAGAATTATCATTAAGATATGAAATCAAATAATCCTCAATTGAGCAAGCAATATATTATGCACATTTCATTTTTGCTTTATAATTGAGTAGCAATTTATGTGTAATGTGCATATGCATTTAATGTTATGTTTGAGTTGTTGAAAATAGGTGAGGGACCCTTGGATTAAATCATGGGAAATCAACAGCCTATGGTCGTCCATCACACACTTCCAATTCTTGAAGATATCAATCAATCAACCATCAAGACTTGCTTAATTTAGGAGGTCACAAATTGGAAGGAGTTTGAATTCTTTCCATAGATGAATGACAAGGGAAGAGAAAAGTGTATGGCCGACCAAGGAAACATCCATCTCCTTTCTCCTCCACGCAAAAGGCCAAGCAAAGAACTCCAAAATTTTCGTCCTCCCTTCTTCCAGCCAAGGTTGTGGATGAGCTAGACGTCTTCCCCCTCATACTAGAAGACCTCCTTTTCTCCACTCCAAGCCGACATACGGAAGGATCTCTACAGGTGAAATTGGTGGTATTGGAGGCACGTGTGCAGCATTGGAAGAGCTTGGGATGTGATCTTCAAGATAAGGTAATTAGGAACCATCAAAATTGAGAGGAAAGCCAACAAATTCATATATCTTGGAAGTGGTAGAAGACGTGCAACCACCACTTCAAAGCAACTGTAGAGACCACTTTTGGATGTGCTATAGGTGGTGACAGCCTTGTAGTGTGCTGGTGTGATGTGATTCAAGGTTGAAAGGGAGCTCTTGCTTGAAGAAAGGTGGAGAACTTAAAGGTATATAGGAGAGGAGAGATCCTCATACTTGTAAACATATTTTCATATCAAATGTGTATGAGTATTTAAGTATTTTAAATTTATAAGTGTATGCACGTTTAGGATCTTTGTTAAATGTTTATTTCTTTAATTCAAATAGTTGTTTTAGATTAGATCTCATGGAATATAGTTGCTTCATGTGAATGCATGTATATCCTATTTGCTGTAAATTCCAATGCATGTTCTATTTTGTTATATGTTTTACGATTCGATTCATTTGAGTTTTATGTTGTGCTATAGCTTGTTTTGTAACTATTTCAAGTGTACAATACGTATGTAGTGTTGTTGGAATTTTTTTGAATGTATTTCTTATTAGGACCCTAGTATTTTGATAATGCAAAAACCTGTGTGAGGAAACAAATTGTATTTCACAGATATGACAGCTCAGCAAAAGATCAAAAGACAAATAAACAGATACAGGTAGTTCAGAAATTGCTGCTATAAAGCTATAAGAAAATCGAACAGTTCTAGGCTTAAGTATCCAGAAGAAAGTTAATCTTCGATGAGTTACAGGCTTAAGTATCCGAAGAGTCAATTTAAAGTAGAAATACTGTTAGATAGTTAGAAGAATAACTATTCGAAAATATAAGGCATTTGGAGAGTTTGAAAGATAGCTGGTTGAATGATCGGAGAGTTAAGGAGTTAACTATCTAAAAGCTCAAGGCAAATCAGAAAGTTAGGAAAGCTAACTATCCGAAACTTAAGTCATTCATTTACCCACGTGCAGAAATCCAGACAGAAGCTTACAAGGATTTTTTAGAGAGTTAGAAAGCTAACTATCCAAAAAATAACAAGTTTCGGAAGGTTACAAACTTAACTATCCAAAACTTAAGTCATCCTACTATGCACATGTAGAATTAAGAAGACAGTAGTCGAAAGCTTAAAAGAAAAATCGGAGAGTTACTATAGCTAACTATCTAAAAGTCAAGAACTTTTCAGTAAGTTAAAGTTACAAGTTCCAAAATCATGACACCTCATATGAACAACTTAAATTCTCACGTGACATAGACAAAATGACTTAAGTGATTTTTCGGTGAGTTACGAACATCTTTCGGAAAGTTACGTAGATAACTATCCGAAAGTTTGAGAAAATCAGAAGGTTATCTTGAAACACCTTTCCAAATGGTAACTTACTATATTTAGACCTACAAACTCAGCAAGTACAGCAAAAATCAATCCGTTGAAGTAAAAATATGATCGTTGGACTTACAAGTATAAATACAGACAGATCATTCAATATTCAGTAGAGCTATAAAGTGAGATTACAGATACAATCACATATAGAGACATAGTTGTAGACACCCAAATCTCACCCCCCTTTTTAGGAACTATCTTTTTCACTATTGCAACCCCTGAGGTGTACACTATCATTGCGCTTATGCAATTGTGCACCTTTGTCATCTAGAGTAGTGCTAGATGGCTGTTTAGAATGAAAAAGTGCATATTATTAACGTTTAAATGATGGTTAATTGCATAATATTTAGCTTATCATATGAGAATTAAGCCATTATGTTATAATTGCACTGTTATATGCTTTAATTGAAGAATCTGCTTAATTTTGGGGAATTAATGTTAATTTAGTACATTTATGAACTGTCGGTAAATTGCAGGCTGTGAAATTCTTAAGTATCCGAAAATGCATTTGAGCATTGGATAGTTATACCTGTAACTCTCTGAAATGTTATTTTATGTTTAAACTGCTGTTGACACGTGTCGAGATCTGGTAGACTTACTTAAGTTATAACTCGTTAAGTTAGCATAACTGTACGCGTTGAGTTGCTATATTGAATACTAAGGCAACGCGTTAGGTTAGCGTTATAAACTTAAGTTGTTATTTTTGCACGTGTTTTATAGTTAAATCAATGAAGAAAGTCCGTTGAGTTATCTGTAACTCCACAGACTATATATTTTCTAATATGCCACTATAGCGGTTGCAGGAACAGATAGTTGGAAGGAAAAACCACATTCGCACGTATCACGTAGGAATTCAATCGCATAGGGAGAAAGAAATCATCGTTGTTGATCTGAAGGAAGGAAATCCAACCGACCATTCAAGCAGAAGTAGTTACTACTGAAGAAATATAAAAGAAAAGAAGAAAAAAAGAAGTGTGTGTGATCGATGGACGACCAATGTATACAGAGGAGGAGCACCGAGCTTTCTGCAGAAAGTATCGACGATTCTCCGAAGTATCACACCAACCATCGTATCACCACCATAATCACCAATCATCGGAGGTCTGTGAGGATACTTGCCTGATGTTGGGTCGATTCTGAGCCAAACACAGTGCTTGACAACCACTGTGAGGAGTGATCGTGTCGCGGGAAGGGAAGCCATTTTCACCAAGTGCCGACTCATATTTCAGGAGATCGTAAAACTTTTAACCTTGGCTTCGGGTTGATGCCAGTATGCTGAAGAAGAGATCATCTTGCAATTCTAGACTCGCGATTCTATAGGGATAGGAGACAAAATTGTAAGTGGTTTAATTTTCAGTGGTGTAATCGCGTTGCAAGTAGTGTTAGAAGTATTTACTATCAAGTGAGATTACTTTACATTTCACCTTTCGCCCATTACATCAAAAAACAAAAAAAACAAAAACAATTTATCTTTGTTTGTATGTTGTATTTGAGTGTTGTATTGTTTGTGTTGTATCGTGATTAATGTTATCTATATCAGTTTTATGATTGTTTTATGTTAGTTTTAATTTTACAGTTTACTTAAATTGGTTCGTACAAAAAACTTAAAGATTTTAATGGTGACTGTTTGAATCATCTGAATGCTAGTATTGCTTAATGATAAATCCAATGTTAACTAGCATTAAAAAGCTTAATTGATGTTATTTACAATCTGTGGAATCGCCCAATGGTTGGCCGAATTCCTTTGTAAATAGCAGTATTATAAAGAAGAGACAGGCTCGTGGAGTTAACTTAAGTCCACGAGCATAGTTCGTTGAGTTAGCCATAACTCAACGAACTTAGTCCGTTGAGTTAACTATAACTCAACGGAGTGCTTATTGAATATAAATTTGAATTGTTCACAATTAAATATTTCTTAAATTCGTCAGCAATTCCCTATGGGATCGACCTGTACTTGCATACTGATACAATAGACACTGTGCACTTGCAGTTAAAGTACAAATTGGAATTAATATCTAAATTGTATTAAAGGTTGTTTGTTTACTTCTAAAAGAAAGAATAGGTATAAAGATAAATTAACTAAGTAAAAAAATAGAAGTAACAAATCCAAGTTTTTCTAGTGTAGTGCTGGGAAAACCCAAACAAGTTATATGGCGTCGTTGCTGGGGAATTGAATTGAATTGAGTCGAAGTGAATTGAATTGAGTCAAACATTAAAAATATATATAGAACATAAAAATAGTTGCGGTTCAACCAACTGGTTCCATCGGTATGACTGGAACATTAAAAAATAAAAAATAAAAAATTGTATAATAATTTTCTAAAAAAAATTGGTTTTATCGAAACATAGTATCGGTTCAACCGAAAGAAAAATAAAAAAATAAAAAATATTAAGGTCTGATCGAAGCATAGTATCAGTTGAACCGAAAAAAAAAATTGTATATTAATTTTCAGAAAAAAATATTGGTTTTACCAAAACATAGTATTGGTTCAACCGAAAGAAAAATAAAAGTATAAAAAATATTTAGGTCTGACCGAAGCATAGTATTGGTTAAACCTGTAAAAAAATAGAAAAACTATTCTCTGTAATATTTTTATTATTATATTTGCTTGTACGGAGAGTCCGTTGAGTCTTGAGTTAGTCAACGAGCTTATTCCATTGAGTTAACTGTAACTCAACAGAGTACTGTAGCTAAGACCTAAAATTAGAAAACCTCCAGAAGGAAGTAGATGAATATAGGCATAGAGATTAAATTGTATTGTTCATCTACTTGTGTAAAATTGTATGAAATTGTATGATGTACTTGTAATGTAATTGATTCATATTAATGAATATAATTTTTCAGATGCAATTTTCATACGTATTTGGATGTGAAATGAATGGAATTTATTGAATATTATGTAATTTGTGGAACTTTATGAATATGTAATAGATTTACAATTTGCTGAATGACAAGATAACTGCTTAAAAATTTCTGCATGTTATAAGGTAAAATGTAAATTCTACATAACATAAAATGACCTACAAGTTAAATCTTTATATAATGTTCAGATTTAAATGTATTTTAATCAAAATGAGGCATTAATGACATAGATTTAACTTTATTACAGAGCAGAATGACAAACAAAGAAAAAAAAACAGAATAGAAAACTTACGAGAGTGAAACTTAGAAGTTGCCTAGTGTTAACTCAATGAAGTAAGTCTGTTGAGTTAAACGTAACTCCACGAGGTCAGTAATATAATATAAGGTCACTTCGTTGAGTTATCTGTAACTCAATGAAGTTAGTCTGTGGAGTTAGCAACAGTAACCGACTCTGTTCTGTTGAGTAATCTGTAACTCAACGAGGTTAGTTCGTGGATTAAGCAGAACAGTTATTCTTTTAACCACAAACGAAACTTCGTCGGTTTAGCAGTTACCAAAATTTGAAATTAGTAGTGGTACACGTACCCACATAAAAACAGGAACATCGATGCACGTTGCAAGACACGTTCTTGCAATGAGATTTATTCACTTTATGGATGCACAGTATATATATGAAACAGAATGTTATTTACGAGTTACCAGCACTTTTAAAAGAAAGGAGAAAGCGTTGGAGGAACTAGAAGGAGAAACAGCTGATTCAACTTTCATCCGACAACAAATATTTATAGAATGGAAAGCTTTAGACTGAATCGACAAATGAAATTGATGCAATTACCGTTGGATGTACTAAGGGAAGTATTAAGTAACTTGTCAGCTAAAGATCTGTGCAGGCTGTGTTGTGTATCAAAGGAAATTAAAGACTGTATTGAAGAAAAATATTTTTAGGGACTACAAGCTGCAAAAATGACTAAGATTAGAGATGGATTCGTATGGAGGTCATTTAATCGTAGTTCAAATACCCATGAATATCTGGCTATGGAAGAAACTACTGGAATTCCACCCAATGCATTAGAAGGAATGAGTCATATTATGGGGATAGATGAAGGATTAATCATATACAAGATGAGACCAAGGTATGCAAGTTTATCATTACCTGATATTTTGATACAAAATCCTATAATAGGAGAAGAATGGAATATAGGAAGACCTAATATATTTGAAGCACCAACTGAAAATTGTGGGTCAGCTTTAATATTTTCTGATAAAAATTCTGCAATTCCTGAAAAATTATATTATTGGAGACCTACAGGAAATTAGGGTGAAGATTTACGCTTAAGTGTGTATAATTTTCTGAACAGATCTTGGAATGAAAACATTATGATATATCTAGGACAGAAATCATTAATTAACCAAACACATGTCATACTTGATGGATATATCTATTTAGTCACGGAGATATCAATAGCATATAGATCTGATTTATACATAGTGAGCATAGATAGTTATGATGATTATATAGAAATTTTACCTGTACCGAGTGAAATAGCTAAACCACCATCTGCAGAATTTAATGAAATTCAAATAGGAATGTGGTATAATGAAGAAGATGATCCTACTTCATGTTTGATAAGATGGTGGGATGAACTGATGAAATTTCAAATATGGATTATGGAAGACATGAATGAATGGAAGTGGGAAGAGGAGTATATTGAAATAGATGTAGAAATAGAAACTGCTACATTACCCTGGAACCAAAAAGGATCCCTTTCTGCATTACATATCATTAATGGTAATACACTCGTATTTGGAATTTATAATATATTGCATGTTTACAAATTAAAAAGGAACAAGAACTGCATTAAAACAGAATTAATAGCAAGAAGAACTATGCCTAAAAAGTTTGCTTGGACTGATACATTTATTCCATTTGTTTCTACTTTTCAATCATGTTCTTAAGCTGTGATTTTGTGTGTTTAATGTTGTGTATTCTGCATTTATTTTTAGAAAGAAATTTTTTTTTTTTTTGAAGTTTTCATGTTCATTTTATAAAAAAAAACAAACAAAACAAAATATCAATCCAGTTTGTTAGTATCTGTTCTGGGAAACCAACTGGCTTGCTTGTGAGCCACCAAAGGCATAGGAGCCTGGGTTCCACACAAGACACTGATTTATTAATATCTGTTAAATGTTATTTTGTTTTATATTTTGTGTTTATCTAGGAATGAAAAGTTTTTCAGAATCAAAAGTCGGAATATGCAGAAAGATATACAAATGGAACAAGGTATGTAACCAATTACTTATCCTGAATTTTAAATCAAACAAAACTTTATTCATGTCTGCTACAATTACTGTACATATTGTTAAATCTTTTACATTGAGGACAATGCAAAATGTAGGTATGGGGGGGAGGTAATTAAAGTAACAGCCATGTAAGTTTGTTAATTAAAGGAATTAAAATGGTACTGTAAAGTTTTGAGGAAATTGAAAATTTTTATGAACTTGCTGTAACTATCCGATAATTGAGACTGTAAAATTTTTATAAACTGCTTGAATGTTATATTTAGAAGGCTATAGAAGATGCTATAGAATTTATTATTTATGTAAATCTAGATATAGTATCTTATGATTTTTTTTAATTTCATGAGTTTAACAGTTTCACGATTTTAAAATAAAATCAGAATATTTAATGCTTAATCAAAAAATTATCTGAAGGAGCTGAGATGTGAATTCTAGATTAAATGAAACACATATGATGAAAGATACATTTACTTTGACTGATTGAACTTGTAGAATGATTTATGTGTAGATCTTATTAAACTACAAATAAAGTATGAGCTTATAGTTATGGATTCATATTTTTAGTAAATGATAGAAGCAGAATTATATGAGATTGGTGTTTTACTACATCTGTATTAATGAAATACGTGCATATACAGTATGTGATTAATGCTTTGTTTTGTGTGTGCATTTATCTTTAGAAAAAAAAAAAAAAACTTTGAGAGTTTATTGACTTGTTTGATCACAAGCCTTTTGTACTTGAGCAGATAGGTATGTAAGGATTGTTGACCTGAAAAAGGACTCTGAAAATCTGGCAACCTAAGATCCTGATCAGATCTGGGATTGTTGACTGAAAGCTCGTTACATGAGTACATTAGAAAGCTCTTGTATGATTCAAGCTTGTCAAATTTACTTTTAAAGTACAAAAAAAAAAAAAAACATATACTGTTTTGAAAAGATACAAGTGTTTTATGAAATACAGATATCTTATGAATCGAGTATATTTTCTGTTATCTAGAATTGTTGAAACATGAATCTGGAATTGACTTTTGAAGTTGTTTAATGGAAATACAATTCTTTATTCTACTTGTCTTAATCAGATTGAATTGGATTGTACTTTGATTCGTATGTTGTTGAAATTTCTTCTAGAAAACTTATTGGAAAATTCAGGATAACAAATGATGAAAAGAAGAACAAACGATAATATAATTAACACCTATATGAAGATGATATACTTTGTATGTAATTTACATATATTCTAAATATCTTTGCAGGTTGATTACTAAAACATACAGAATATATGTTTATGCTAAACAGAAGAAAAAAAACAAAAGGGGACGAATTAATTCTAGCACTTTTTGAAAGACCAATTAATTAGATCTTAGTTTGCTAAGGGATTAGCAAAATTTAGGTATGGGGGAAGTGTTTAAAATGAAAAGTGCATATTATTAATGGTTAAATGATGGTTAATTGCATAATATTTAGCTTATCATATGAGAATTAAGCCATTATGTTATAATTACACTATTATATGCTTTAATTGAAGAATTTGCTTAATTTTGGGGAATTAATGTTAATTTAGTACATTTATGAATTGTCGATAAATTGCAGGTTGTGAAATTCTTAAGTATCCGAAAATGCATCTGAGCATCGGAGAGTTATACCTGTAACTCTCCGAAATGTTATTTTATGTTTAAACTACTGCTGACACGTGTCGAGATCTGGTAGATTTACTTAAGTTATAACTCGTTAAGTTAGCATAACTGTATGCGTTGAGTTGCTATATTGAACACTAAGGCAACGCGTTAGGTTAGCGTTATAAACTTAAGTTGTTATTTTTGCACGTGTTTTATAGTTAAATCAACGAAGAAAGTCTGTTGAGTTATCTGTAACTCCACGGACTATATATTTTCTAATATGCCACTATAGCGGTTGCAGGAACAAACAGTTGGAAGGAAAAACCACGTTCGCATGTATCACGTAGGAATTCAATCGCGTAGGGAGAAAGAAATCATCGCCGTTGATCTGAAGGAAGGAAATCCAATCGACCATTCAAGCAGAAGCAATTACTACTGAAGAAATATAAAAGAAAAGAAGAAAAAAAGAAGAAGTGTGTGTGATCGATGGATGGCCAGTGTATACAAAGGAGGAGCACCGAGCTTTCTGCAGAAAGTATCAGCGATTCTCCGAAGTATCACACCAACCATCGTATCACCACCATAATCACCAATCATCGGAGGTCTGTGAGGATACTTGCCTGATGTTGGGTCGATTCCAAGCCAAACACAGTGCCTGACAACCATTGTGAGGAGTGATCGTGTCGCGGGAAGGGAAGCCATTTTCACCAAGTGCCGACTCATATTTCAGGAGATCGTAAAGCTTTTGGCCTTGGCTTCAGGTTGATGCCTGTATGTTGAAGAGGAGATCATCTTGCAATTCTGGACTCGCGATTCTATAGGGAGAGGAGACAGAATTGTAACTGGTTTAATTTTTAGTGGTGTAATCGTGTTGCAAGTAGTGTCGGAAGTATTTACTATCAAGTGAGATTACTTTACATTTCACCTTTCGCCCATTACATCAAAAAAAAAAATACCAAAAACAATTTATCTTTGTTTGTATGTTGTATTTGAGTGTTGTATTGTTTGTGTTGTATAGTGATTAATGTTATCTGTATCAGTTTTATGATTGTTTTATGTTAGTTTTAATTTTACAGTTTACTAAAATTGGTTCGTACAAAAAACTTAAAGATTTTAATGGTGACTGTTTGAATCATCTGAATGTTAGTATTGCTTAATGATAAATCCAATGTTAACTAGCATTAAAAAGCTTAATTGATGTTATTTACAATCTGTGGAATCGCCCAACGATTGGCCGAATTCCTCTGTAAATAGCAGTATTATAAAGAAGAGACAGGCTCATGGAGTTAACTTAAGTCCACGAGGATAGTCCATTGAGTTAGCCATAACTCAACGAACTTAGTCCGTTGAGTTAACTATAACTCAACGGAGTGCTTATTGAATATAAATTTGAATTGTTCACAATCAAACATTTCTTAAATTCATCAGCAATTCCCTGTGGGATTGACTTGTACTTGCACATTGATACAATAGACAATGTGCACTTGCAGTTAAAGTACAAATTGGAATTAATATCTAAATTGTATTAAATGTTGTTTGTTTACTTCTAAAAGAAAGAATAGGCATAAATATAAATTAACTAAGTAAAAAAATAGAAGTAAAAAATCCAAGTTTTTCTAGTGTAGTGCTGGGAAAACCCAAACAATGGCCTTGGCCTTGTTCGACTGTGCGACTACTACTAGTCCCCCAATGGAGTTTCTTCCATCTAACCTTATGATTTGGGCCTCCCTATTCCCTGATTGACTGATCCTTTGGTCGGATCGTCAATCATGGCTTCCGATTGTTTGAATTAGTCCTAGACAATCTAGGTCGTCCATTTGGCCCCTATCTTGTTTGGCACATCTTGAGATGTTGAATCAGTCGTCTGATCACATATTCATGATCAAAGCACATTGAATTGTATAGATACATTATTCGATTGATGTTGACACATGCTGATCGCCTGGTTCTGCAACAGACGATTAAGGTCGTCCGTACAAGGTGTTTTGACTTTGAATCCATCTCCTTTGCCATCAAGTACTTTTGATCATCTAGATATGATCAATTCCCCTTGGGTCGACTGATCCTTCAATTGGATTGCCGATCACGCTTGTGATCTTCTCGGATTAACTCCAAGGGAATTCTAGCCCTTCATTTGGGTGAGGAATGAGAATCTCACTTATCCGGCTAATGATCAAGAAATCTGATCATAGGATGAGGCTCATCTCCTCCCTGATTGACCAACCCTTCGATCGGATTGTCAATTGGGTCTCTGGATTGTCTGAGATCAACTTGGACAATCTAGGCCGTCTATTTGAGGATTCGACTTTTCAAGGCCATTTTGGCATTCTACAAGTCAAATTTGCCAAAACGGAGGCTGGATTCGGACTCAGCATGTCCAAATTACCTAGGAGGGACCATTTACCAAATTTGGCCACGTGGCACAGCTGCCACGTGTTTCCCTCTTGCGTTGCCACGTGGCAACCATCATCTCATCGACTCGTTGGTGTTGGATCCGCCTGGATCTGAATCTGGATATCTCCCTTAAAACCTCATAGGGATTCGTGCAAAACCACGAATCCACTTTTCTCTCACTGTAAAACCGTGTCGTTAGTCGCCGCACGCCGTCGTCCAGCCACCTCGACCGCCGCTCGTCTCCGGCCATCCCGCGACTGTTCCTCTGCGTGCAGGTACCCACCCGAATCACTAGTTATGCATTTGCAAAGTTTCAAATTTCATTTTCCACCGAAAGCATGCTGCTTTTCATGGTTGATGGTAAAAGCTTGCCGTCAAACATTTTTCCTACATAGGTTTTACGGGTTTTCAGCTTCGGTCCGACCTCCTCTAGTCGTGATTGAGGTGTGTTTGAGCTCAGGAGGTCGCGCCTCGACATGTATGACCTTCATCTGGGGTGCACGAGCTCATTTTTGCTGTTCCCCAGCTTGCTGGAAAAGGTAGCCGTCACCGAAGACGATGGCTGCCTTAGCTGCAGGACTCGTCGGGTTCTAGCGAGCATCCGGGTTTTGCTAGACCGTTTGATCTTGCAGTGGTGAGATGCGGTCCGTCTGATCATATGGTTAAGTCTTCACCATCTGAACTTTTCTTTTCATCGCGTGAGATCCGACCGTCAGATATCACTCCGATGCATCGCATCGTTCGATCAGATTTAATATTTGATCGATCTCAACCGTCCGCTCGAGATCAAGCTGGATTACTCTGTTGATGACCGTCAGATCTAGATCTGAGGGTTCTCTAAGTCGTCCAGTCCCGACCGTTAGATTCAGATTTGATGATCCTGCCATGAGCCTCCCGCTGGCAACATGCGTTCCGCTACACCACACGCTCCGTTGTGCCACTACATGCTCCGTTGTGCCACCACCACTCCAACATGCGACGTCGTCCCAACTTGCTCCACTGCGCCACCGCCGCTTCGACGCGCTTCACCGTCCTGTTGCACTGTCGCTCCGTCGCCCTAGCTCGCATGCTTTTTCAGGCGTCGCATCGTCTTTCCTGCACGACACCATGTGTTCACAGCCATGGTCGTGCCCGGTGTCTCCACTGACGTTTTGCCGTCAGGCCTTTGTCGACGCCCCGTGCATGTCGGCACTAGCTTTTGGGGGCGAGAGGACTGCGAACCTTAGGATTGAGGTTCGCAGATTGCTGGATTTTGGCAACGTCGCTGAAGAAGACGATACTATCGTCCCTCTAGCGGCCCCCTTGGCCGTTTGATATTCGACGGCCGAGAATATCTCAACCGTACGCGTGTCCTGGATGGGCGTAGGTCCGATAAACTAGACGGATGGGTGCAGCTCATTTTTGTTGTTCCCCAACTCGTTGGAAAAGGTAGCTGTCACCGAAGACGATGGCTGCCTCAACCGTAGGACTCATCAGGTTCCGGCGAGCATCGAGGTTCTGCTAGACCATTCGATCTCATAGTGGTGAGATTCGGTTCGTCTGATCATACAGTTAAGTCTTCACCGTCCGATCTTTTCTTTTCATCACGTGAGATCCGACCGTCAGATATCACTGCAATGCATCGCGCCGTTCGATCAGATTTAATATCTGATTGATCTCGGTCGTCTGCTCGAGATCAAACTGGATTACTTTGTTGAGGACTATTAGATCTAGATCTGAGGGTTCTCCAAGTCGTCTAGTCCCGACCGTCAGATTCAGATTTGACGATCCTACCGTGAGCCTCCCATTGGCAACATGCGCTCTACTGTGCCACCGCCGCTCCGACGTGTGACGTCGTCCCAGCGCGCTCCGCTGTGCCACCGCCGCTCCGACGCGCTTTGCCGTCCTGCTGCACCGTCGCCCTAGCTCGCACTCTTTTTCAGGCATCGTGTCGCGTCGTCGTTCTTGCACGACACCATGTGTTCACAACTACGGTCATGTCTGGTGTCTCCACCGGCGTTTTGCCGTCGGGCCTTTGTCGACGCCTCGTGCGTGTCGGCACTAGCTTTTGGGGGCAAGAGGACCATGAACCTCAGGATTAAGGTTCGCGGATTGCCAGATTTCGGTGACATCGCTGGAGAAGACGATACTATCGTCCCACCGACGGCCCCCTTGGCCGTCTGATATTCGACGGTAGAGAATATCTCAGCCGTACCCGTGTCCTAGATGGGCGCAGGTCCCGTAAACTTAGAGTTTACCCAGATCCGGGTCTCCGTACCTGGATCCTATAATCAAATCCGGGCTCGGTGGATTAAACCTGAGTTACCGGTTAGACCAGTTAACCCAAGATTAATCCAAGGCTCCAACCCGGATTAACCGATTATAGCTGGTTAATCCAAGTTGGGTGACCGGCTAGACCGATTAATGCAGCCTGTTGACGAGCTGACGTCATGATGATGTCACGCCTATCTGCTGACATCATCACACTGTTTGATGACGTCACTGTCCCGTTTGCTGACATCAGCATTCCATCTAGTGACGTCAACATCGCTTAAATTAGTTTAATTTAAGCATAACCCTCTAAGGAGGCCCTATCACTCTTTCATGTGATACCTTAGAGGAGGAATATTACCTGTTTGGGTGTATTCCGGGCCATTTTTACCTCAAGGGAGGTCCCTTTTGTACATTTTGTATAAAAGCCCTTAAGGATAATTTTATTGCGGACCTTTGTCTACCCTTTAAGGAGGCTCTATGACTCTTTCATGTGATACCTTAGAGAGGGAATATTACTTATTTGGGTGTATTCCAAGCCATTTTTACCTTAGGGGAGGTCTCTTTTGTACATTTTGTATAAAAGCCCCTAAAGTCAATTTTATTTTGGACCCTTCTACCCTTTTGGGGCGGCCCAACCACAATATTGACTTGTGGTACCCAAAGGGGGGGATATCAATTCTATGACTTTGATATCCTGGGCCCTTCATGCATATTCTCTACATGACACTTCTACCCTTGGTTGACTTTTATAAAAAGTCAACCTCAAAGGTTTTTGCCTTTAATTGGGCCTTTTAGGCCCAGGGTTTCTTGACTTTCCAAACCTGTGTTTAGGTAGATCTTTTGAGTGATCCCACACATAGATCACCCCCTAGTGGATCTGGTCAACTATGTTGACCTTTTCAAAACCAAATAGTTGGTTTTGATCGATCAAACTCAAAGTCAACTATTTGACTTTGACCTTAACCCTTTTCCCCTACTTTGACTAAAGACCTACGGTCTTTACATAGGCCTTATGGGCCTATGGTTTCTGGGGGCGAACCTTTCATTTGTCCCATAATCCCTTGTTTTGTGCTTTAGAGCCCAATAGGACATTTGCATGACCCTCTAGAGAGGTCGGCTTCGGCCAGGCGAGTAAGATGCCTCACACCTTCCCTACTCGTACCCGAGAGACTTGCCTACAGTCTTGGGGGACTTTTCTTATCGGTCCTTGATACACGAGAGATCGATAGTGCAGGTTTTCCTAGTCTCCCTTTAATGGACTAGGTGGCGACTTGTTTGGGTTTTCCCAGCACTACACTAGAAAAACTTGAATTTGTTACTTCTGCTTTACTTAATTAATTTATCTTTATGCCTATTCTCTCTTTTAGAAGTAAACAAACAACCTTTAATACAATTTAGATATTAATTCCAATTTGTACTTTAACTGCAAGTGCACAGTGTCTATTGTATCAGTGTGCAAGTACAAGTCGATCCCATAGGGAATTGTTGAAGAACTTGAGAACTATTCGTTTGTTACAAATCAAATTTATATATTCAATAAGCTCTCCATTGACTTACAGTTAACTCAATGGACTAAGTTCGTTGAGTTATGGCTAACTCAACGGACTAACCTCGTGGACTTAAGTTAACTCCACGAGCTTGTCTCTTCTTTATAATATTGCTATTTACAAAGGAATTCGGCCAACCATTGGGCGATTCCACAGATTGTAAATAACATCAATTAAGCTCTTTAATGCTAGTTAACATTGGATTTATCATTAAGCAATACTAACATTCAGATGATTCAAACGGTAACCATTAAAATCTTTAAGTCTTTTGTACGAACCAATTTCAGTAAACTGTAAAATTAAAACTAACATAAAACAATCACAAAACTGATATAGATAACATTAATCACGATACAATAAAAACAATACAACACTCAAATACAACATACAAACAAAGATAAATTGTTTTTAGTATTTTTGTTTTGATGTGAACATGGAAATGGGCAAAAGGTGAAATGTAAAGTAATCTCACTTGACATTAAATACTTCCGACACTACTTGCAACACGATTACACCACTGAAAATTAAACCACTTACAATTTTGTCTCCTCTCCTTATAGAATCGTGAGTCCAAAATTGCAAAATGATCTCCTCTTTAGCATATAGGCATCAACCCGAAGCTAAGGCTAAAAGCTTTACGATCTCTTGAAATATGAGTCGATGCTTGGTGAAAATGGCTTCCCTTCCTGCAACGCGATCACTCCTCACAATGGTTGTCAGGCATTGTGTTTGGCTCGAAATCGACTTGACATCAGGCAAGTATCCTCACAGACCTCTGATGGTTGGTGATTATGGTGTAGTGATGGTGGTGATGATGGTTGGTGTGGTACTTCAGAGAATTGCGACGCTCATCCTCCTCTGCACACACTGTCCGTCCATCGATCACACATCGATCACCCCTCTTCTTTTTTTTCTTCTTTTCTTTTATATTTCTTCAGTAGTAACTGCTTCTGCTTGAATGGTCGGTTGAATTTCCTTCATTCATATCAACGGCAATGCTTCCTTCTCCCTACGCGATTGAATTCCTACGTGATACATGCAAACGTGGTTTTTCCTTCCAACTATCTTATTTCAGCAACCACTACAATGGCATATTAGAAAATATATAGTCCGTGGAGTTACAGATAACTCAATGGACTTTCTTCATTGATTTAACTATAAAACACGTGCATAAATTTAACTATCCGATGCTTAGGTGCATTTAGGATACTTATAAACTTAACTATCTAATGCTCAGATGCATTTTGGATAGTTACAGATAACTCACCGATACATAACTTAAGTAAATCTACTAGATTTCGACACGTGTCAATAGTAGTTTTAATTATAAAATAACATTTCGGAGAGTTACAGGTTTAACTATCCAATGCTCAGATGCATTTCGAATAGTTATAGCTAACTCACCGAAAATCCACTTAAGTCACTTTCCCAGAACATGACACGTGTCCTCAACTATTTTATAAATAAAAAGAGATTTCAGAGAGTTACATGGATAACTATTCGATGCTCAGCTGCAATTTCGGATAGTTATAGATAACTCACCGAAAGTTCACTTAAGTCATTCATTATGGTTTCGACACATGTATTTCAGGAAATAATAAAATATTCTCTCAAAACATAACTATTCAACAATTTAAACATAACTATCCGATACATATTCGGTCTATTAAACATAACTGTCCGAATTTGTTCGGTATGTTAAACATAACTGTCCGAATTATGAGAAAATTCGGATACTTAAGAATTTCATATCCTGCAGCTTACCAACAGTTCATAAATGTACTAAATTAACATTAATTCCCCAAATTAAGCAGATTCTTCAATTAAAGCATATAATAGTGCAATTATAACATAATGGCTTAATTCTTATATGATAAGCTAAATATTATGCAATTAACCATCATTTAACCATTAATAATATGCACTTTTTCATTCTAAACACTTCCCCCATACTTAAATTTTGCTAGTCCCTTAGCAAACTAAGATCTAATTAATTGGTCTTTAAAAGTGCTAGAATTAATTCTTCCCCTTTTGTTTTTCTTCTGTTTAGCATAAAAATATATTTTGTATGTTTCAGTAATCAACTTGCAAAGATATTTAAAATATATGTAAATTACATACAAAGTATATCATCATCATATAGGTGTTAATTATATTATCGTTTGTTCTTCTTTTCATCATCTGTCATCTTGAATTTTCCAATAAGATTTCTAGAAGAAATTTCAACAACATATGAATCAAAGTACAATCCAATTCAATCTGATTAAGACAAGTAGAATAAAGAATTGTATCTCCATTAAACAACTTCAAAAGTCAATTCCAGATTCATATTTCAGCAATTCTAGATAACGGAAAATATACTCGATTCATAAGATATCTGTATTTCACAAAACACTTGTATCTTTTCAGAACAATATATGTTTTTTTTTTTTTTTCTTTAAGAGTTAATTTGACAAGCTTGAATCATACAAGAGCTTTCTAATATACCTATGTAACGAGCTTTCAGTCAACAATCCCAGATCTGATCAGGATCTTAGGTTGCTAGATTTCAAGAGTCCTTTTTTAGGTCAACAATCCTTACATACCTATCTGCTCAAGTACAAAAGGCTCGTGATCAAACAAGTCAATAAACTCTCAAAATTTTCCTCTTTTTTTTTTTTTTTTTTCTATCAAAACTACAAACATAAAACAAAAACTTAATCACATACTATATATGTACGTATTTCATTAATACAGATGTAGTAAAACACCAATCTCATATAGTTATGCTTCTATCATTTACTGAAAATATGAATCCATCTCAATAAGCTCATACTTTTTTTGTAGTTTAATAAGATCTACACAAATTATTCTACAAGTTCAATCAGTCAAATTAAATGTATCTTTAATCATATGTGTTTTATTTAATCTAGAATTCACATCTCAGCTCCTTCAAGACTTAAGATAATTTTCTGATTAAGCATTAAGTATTCTGATTTCATTTTAAAGTCGTGAAACTGTTAAACTCATGAACTTCAAAAAAAACATAAGATACTATATCTAGATTTACATAAATAATAAATTCTATAGCATCTTCTATAGCCTTCTAAATATAACATTCAAGTAGTTTATAAAAATTTTACAGTCTCAATTATCGGATAGTTACAGCAAGTTCATAAAAAATTTTCAATTTCCTCAAAACTTTACAGTACCATTTTAATTTCTTTAATTAACAAACTTACATGGCTATTACTTCAATTACCTCCCCCCATACCTACATTTTGCATTGTCCTCAATGTAAAAAAAATTTGACTATAAGTACAGTAATTGTAGTAGGCATAAATACAGTCTTGTTTGATTTAAAATTCAGGATGAGTAATTGGTTACATACTTTGTTCCATTTGTATCTCCTTCTGCATATTCCGATTTTTGATTCTGAAAAACTTTTCATTCCCAAATAAACACAGAATATAAAACAAAATAACATTTAACAGATATTAATAAATCAGTGTCTTGTGTGGAACCCAGGCTCTCATGCCTTTGGTGGCTCACAAGCAAGCCAATTGGTTTCCTAGAACAGATACCAACAAACTGGATTGATATTTTGTTTTGTTTGTTTTTTTTTATAAAATGAACATGAAAACTTCAAAATTCCTTTTTTTTTTTTCTAAAAATAAATGCAGAATACACAACATTAAACACACAAAATCACAGCTTAAGAACATGATTGAAAAGTAGAAACAAATGGAATAAATGTATCAGTCTAAGCAAACTTTTTAGGCATAGTTCTTCTTGCTATTAATTCTGTTTTAATGCAGTTCTTGTTCCTTTTTAATTTGTAAACATGCAATATATTATAAATTCCAAATACGAGTGTATTACCATTAATGATATGTAATGCAGAAAGGGATCCTTTTTGGCTCCAAGGTAATGTAGCAGTTTCTATTTCTACATCTATTTCAATATACTCCTCTTCCCACTTCCACTCATTTATGTCTTCCATAATCCATATTTGAAATTTCATCAGTTCATCTCACCATCTTATCAGACATAAAGTAGGATCATCTTCTTCATTATACTACATTCCTATTTGAATTTCATTAAATTCTGCAGATGGTGGTTTAGCTATTTCACTCGGTACAGGTAAAATTTCTATATATTCATCATAACTGTCTATGCTCACTATGTATAAATCAGATCCATATGCTAATGATATCTCTGTGACTAAATATATATATCCATCAAGTATGACATGTGTTTGGTTAATTAATGATTTCTATCCTAGATATATTATAATGTTTTCATTCCAAGATCTGTTTAGAAAATTATACACACTTAAGCGTAAATCTTTACCCCAATTTCCTGTAGGTCTCCAATAATATAATTTTTCAGGAATTGCAGAATTTTTATCAGAAAATATTAAAGTTGACCCACAATTTACAGTTGATGCTTCAAATCTATTAGGTCTTCCTATATTCCATTCTTCTCCTATTATAGGATTTCTTATCAAAATATCAGGTTATAATAAACTTGCATACCTTGGTCTCGTCTTGTATATGATTAATCCTTCATCTATCCCCATAATATGATTTATTCCTTCTAATGCATTGGGTGGAATTCCAGTAGTTTCTTCCATATATTCATGTGTATTTGAACTATGATTAAATGACCTCCATATGAATCCATCTCTAATCTTAGTCATTTTTGCAGCTTGTAGTCCTTGAAAATATTTTTCTTCAATACAGTCTTTAATTTCCTTTGATACACAACACAACCTGCACAGATCTTTAGCTGACAAGTTACGTAGTACTTCCCTTAGTGCATCCAACGGTAATTGCATCAATTCCATTTGTCGATTCTGTATAACACAAACAAAAATTTAGCAGAGACAAAAATTAACACAACTACTGCACACCCTTGTGGAGTTAAGGCATAACTCAACAAACTAAGTTCATTGAGTTAGAAATTAACTCTACGACACTATTAACTAAAAATAAAAAACATATATACATACAGATAGTTGCTTCAGATATGCTGCTTCATTCAGCTGCCCTCCCGGAAGAGGTATCAATTTCATTAACCGTTCTATTGACAGGATTAGGTATAGCTTGTATTGGCAATCCTCCAGTAGGTCTAACTTCCATTGGTTCCTTCTGTCTAAGTGATATATTTCTATTCTGATTTTGAATTGCAGTATTTCCAAATATAAATTCTAAACGATTGTTTACTTGTTGGATTATCTTTTCTAATTTCTCTATTCTAGCTCCTTGTTCAATTAATACTTCATAACTTATGTTCTTCTCATTTATATTTTCTCCTCCCTGGAAATTATTGTTTCTCCAAGATAAATTCAGGTGATTTCTCCAATTAGGATGATAAGAATTTCCCAAGTTATCTCTCTGGTTTCTAGCATAAATAATATCTAAGTCATTTATGTGTGCATTCTTTTCTGCTAACTTTTGATTTAATGATAACTCTTCTATTTTCTTTGTTAATTCATTTAATTTCACTTCAAGCATAGTACTTGAATATATTTCATGCATTCCTCTTGGCAATATTCTTTTATCTGCAATAACTTCAACTAAATTTTCCCACTGTGTAGTTCTTTTTGCAAAATTTTCTAAATATGCCCATGCTTCTTCACTACATAATTTTAAAAATCCATTTTGACAAGTAGATTCTAATAAAGATTTCGTTGAAACATCTATGCCTTCATAAATTATACCTATTAATTGTGCTTTACTCATTGCATGATGTGGACATTGAGTCAATAAATCTTTAAATCTTTCAAAATATTTCTAGAATGATTCACCTTGTTTTTGGCTACACATTAATATTTCTCTCTTCTTTTTAATCGTTTGATGTGTTGGATAATATTTTTCTAGAAAAACAGAGCAAAATTCAGTCTATGTAGAAATTGAATTAGGCGACAAAGTATATAACCATCTCTTAGCTGTGTCTTTTAAAGAAAAAGAGATATATCTAAGTTTAATAGCATCTATACTCATGTTCGGCATTTTCATCATTTGACAAACTTCGTTAAATTCTCTAAGGAAGTAATAGGCATCCTCTCTTTCTAATCGATGAAAATGTGGCAATTGACTAATATAATTAGATTTCAGTTCAAACCTATCTCCCTCAAAGTTTGGCAATTGAATACATGAAGGTTCATCATTTAATTCAGGATATAGAATTTCTCCTAATGGTTTTTCTACTGGAGCAGCCATTTCTACGTTCTCTTTTAAAGAAAGGTTAGCAACACCCCAAAGAATTTCGTTAAAGTTCAGTTCAAACAATTTTCAGTACTCCTCTGCAATGAAAATTCCTGGGTAGGTGTTCTTACTAATTGTTTAGTGCTTAGAGAACGAGTCCATGTGCTCATAAATAAATAATAGAAGATTAATTACATACTAGTCTGAAGCTTTCCATTCTATAAATATTTGTTGTCGGATGAAGTTGAATCAGCTGCTTCTCCTTCCAGGTCCTCCAACGCCTTCTCCTTTCTTTTAAAAGTGCTGGTAACTCGTAAATAATATTCTGTTTCATATATATACTGCGCATCCATAAAGTGAATAAATCTCGTTGCAAGAATGTAGCTTGCAACGTGCATTGTGGTTCCTATTTTTATGGGTACGTGTACCACTACTAATTTCAAATTTTGGTAACCACTAAACCGACGAAGTTTCGTTCATGGTTAGAAGAATAACCGTTCTACTTAATCCACGAACTAACCTCGTTAAGTTACAGAAAACTCAACAAAATACAGTCGGTTACTGTTGCTAACTCCACGGACTAACTTCGTTGAGTTACAAATAACTCAACGGAGTGACCTTATATTATATTACTAACCTCGTGGAGTTACGGTTAACTCAACAGACTTATTTCGTTGAGTTAACACTTCGCAACTTCTAAGTTTTACTCTCGTAAGTTCCTCTCTGTTCTTTTTTGTTTCTTTTTCATTCTGCTAACTGTAATAAAGTTAAATCTATATCATTAATGCATCATTTTGATTAAAAGTCATTTAAATCTAAATCTTTTATAGAGATTTAACTTGTAGGTCATTTTATGTTATGCAGAATTTACATTTTACCTTATAACATGCAGAAATTTTTAAGTAGTTATCCTGTCATCTAGTAAATTGTAAATCTATTACATATTCATTCATAAAGTTCCACAATAACATAATATTCAATATATTCCATTCATTTCACATCCAAAACATGTATGAAAATTGCATCTGAAAAATTTACATTCATTAATATGAATCAATTACAATACAAGTACATCATACAATTTCATACAACTTTACATAAGTAGACGAATCAATACAATTTAATCTCTATGCCTAAGTTCATCTACTTCCTTCTGGAGTTTTTCTAATTGCTGCTCTAATTGATTTAACCTTTCTACTGCTCCCGAAATTCCTCTAGAAGGTACAGCTAGTTCTGCAGCTACAAAATTCCTGTATTCTTTCACTGAAATGGTTCTAGATCTGATCCTTTTTGATGTCCATTTCGTGAAATCAATACAGTCCACTATCAGCAGTGGAATCAAATCTCCATAAAATAATTTCTTCTTCACTGTTTTCAGCTTAGAGATAAAAACTGCAAACCAATTTATTTGGATCTTATTTACAACTGCATACGTGACCCATTTGACAAATTGACTTAATTCTATGTCATGGCCTTATCGTTTATAGACATTCTTAATCAGAATGTTAGCTACCATGTGTGCTTTACCATTTAACTACTTCAATCTGTTTAATAATGGCACACCAGGATTGATAGCTAAACAATCCTTAATTTGCTGCTCAGTCCATTCAACTGCAGTTGTATCTTCCAAAATTATTGTTCCTTCATTCTTTAAACCAAAAATGTTGTGGAGAAGCTCTAGTGTTATCTGTACATCAGCTTCCTCCACATTTGAAATTAATCCTCCTTCTCCTTCTCTCAAATTAGCATAAAAACAGGGTACTAAATTTTCATATATTGCATGCCCTCTTTCTTGAGATATAAATTGCAGTAGACATTGGAATTCAAATAGATCTTTGATTTCTTGCATTCCATCCCAGTTTATTGGTCTACAATAAATAATATCATAACCCCTTATTTCCTGGTATTTGGTATAAGCTTCCTGACTACAAAAATGTACTTCATTCAAAATTGTTGTTTCAGTTGGGTCAGGAAGGTGACTTTGTTGCTCCTAAGGGGTTTGTACTTGATTTTCCTCTAGCATAGGCTGCATTTGAACATTCTCTTCAAATTCCTGAATTTTTGCTTTTGCTTTTGTCTATGGTGGTGAGTCGGCAGAACTCTCCACTCTGTCTTGAATTCTTTCCATAATTTGCTGAAGAGTTTCTTGCTCTTCAGTGGAATCTGTGAAATTATTTTTGTCCAAATGGCTTCTTTCAGCCTCTTCATTTTCTTCTCTTTCTTCTTCCTCTTGACTACCAATCTGTTCTGTTACTATTCTTTCTAATTTTGTAACAGATTGGGATGGAGTCATAGGCAATTCAGTTTCTACCCTAATTTCTGTTTCTTCTTGTACAGGCTGTAGACTAATTTCAACCTGATTTTCTTCTTGTCTTTGCTCCTACTGCTGCAGCTCCTGCTCCTCCTCAGAATCGGATAGCAGGTTAATAAAAATCTACTCCACAGGCCCTGTAAAAATTGGTACTTCAGATTTAATTTCTTCATATTCAGACACTTTTTCTTTTCCTTTCTTTTTTCTGATTAGTTGTGCCTGTTCTTCCTCTTCATCTTCTGAAATTAAATCTACAAAAATAGGCTCTGCAAGCCTTCGAGCCATAGGTACTAGCTCTTCCTGTTTAACTTTTCCTATAATTACTGGTCTTGAAGGACTAGCTTCATCTCCTTTTGCAGCAGGTTTGGCAACAGTTCTAGTAGTGGCTTCATGATGCTGTTCCACTTTAATTTTATATTGGGCTTTCAACTTTTCTACAGCCCTCTTTTTATACAATGCATCAAACACCAAGTGTGCTTTAGCCACTGCCAAATCTTCTGATTCTCCTTGGTTTTTTCCAACTTGAACCAGTTCTGCAAATTCTCTTATTTCTTCTTCAGTCGAAGGCCCCATCATTTCTGCTCGTGCCAACGGCTTAAATGGTGGAACTGAAGGTCCAGGTTGCTGCTCCTCAAGAGTAGGTCTTTCAGTAGTTGGTTCCTCTCGTTCTTCAGTTGCCTCTTCTTCATTTTCTTTCCTTTCTTGCTCCCAGATCGCCCATTGAGCTCGTCTACAGATTTGTCTTTTGAACCAGAGCCGGGACTTACGTTGGATTAATTCTAGGGCAACTTCATTACTTGGCCTTATTTGTCTTTCCTTGCTTACAGCTATTTCTGTTGCTATTCTAATTCGTGTTTCCATTATTTGAGGTATTTGTATACCCAAATTTACTAAATCTCTTCTGAAATTGAAAAGTTTCGATTCTACCTTTTGTAGCTCTTTCTCTCTTGTCGTATTTCTGATCTTCTACCGCGTGTGCCACTCTTCTGATTCCTTCAGAAATTCTGATGTATCAACAGCCTCTTCCAAGAATTTAGGCGTCATCTTCCTCATCGTGGAGTTACACAACAGCACGGAATCGCTCTGATTTCTACTGTTCTAAATTCTAAATGATTTGCTAGATAATGCCCCCAAAACCCTAGGTTTTAGTTTAAATAAGCCCTAAGTTTTAGACGGGTAATCGGGTCATTTCCTGATCCACTATTACTATTTTATCTATAGTCTTAGCTACAGTACTCCGTTGAGTTACAGTTAACTCAACGGAATAAGCTCGTTGACTAACTCAAGACTCAACGGAGAAAGCTCGTTGAGTTAAGCGTAACTCAACGGACTCCCCGTACAAGCAAATATAATAATAAAAATATTACAGAGAATAGTTTTTCTATTTTTTTACCGATTTAACCGATACTATGTTTCCGTCAGACCTAAATATTTTTTATTTTTTTTATTTTTCTTTCGGTTGAACCGATACTATGTTTCGGTAAAACCAATATTTTTTTCCTGAAAATTAATATACACTTTTTTATGTTCCGGTCATACCGATGGGTCCAATCGGTTGAACCACAACTATTTTTATGTTTTATATATATTTTTAATGTTTTTTATATATATATATAAACATAAAAACTGATTTCTTACTAAATAAAGCTCGAGTAGTCCTTTACTCTAACTTCCTCTATAATTCCAAAGGAGCTTTTTGGTGTTTTCAGAATAGGTTTCAGTCTTTGTCCATTTACTTTAAATATATTCTGATTTTTAGGATTTTCAATTTCAATAGCTCCATAAGGATAAACATTTCGAACAATGTAAGGTCATGCCCATCTAGATCTTAATTTTCCTGGATGGTTATGGAGTCTAGCCATATAAAGATATACTTCTTGTCCTATTTCAAAGCTTTTTGGAATAATTTTTCTATCATGCCAGAATTTAATTTTCTCTTATTCTCTTACAGTACTCGAATAAGCTTCATTTCTAAATTCTTCTAATTCAATTAGTTGCATTTTCCTATTTTCAACAGCTTGATTTAAATTAGTGTTCAGAGTTTTTAATGCCCAATAAGCTTTATGTTCTATTTCAGCAGGTAAATGACAACTTTTTCCATATACTAGCTTGAAAGGTGACATACCTAAGCTCGTTTTATAAGCAGTTCTATAAGCCCAAAGTGCATCTATCAATCTATTAGCCCAATCTGTTCTAGTAGGATTTACTATTTCCAAGAATAATTTAATTTGTTTGTTTGCACTTTCTACTTGTCCACTTGTTTGTGGATGATATGATATTGCAATTTTGTGGTTTACTCCATATTTCTTCATTAAGGCTTCAAAACTTCTATTACAGAAATGAGTTCCTCTATCACTGATAATAGCTTTAGGTATTTCAAATCTGGCAAATATATTTGTTCTTATAAATTGTATTACCACTTTGTTATGATTAGTTTTTGTAGGAATAGCTTCTATCCATTTAGATACATAATCCACCCCCAACAATATGTAATTAAATTGATTAGACATAGGAAATGGACCCATAAAATCTATTCCCCATACATCAAAGATTTCAACCTCAACAATAGGATTAAGAGGCATCATATTCCTCTTTGATATTCTTCCTATTTGTTGACATCTTAAACAACATAAGCAATATTTATGAGCATCTTTGAATAGTGTTAGCCAATAAAACCCACATTGCAGAATTTTTGTAGCAGTTTTCCCTGAACCAAAATGTCCTCCACAAGTTTGGTCATGACAAAAAGAAAATATGCTTGAATATTTAGTTTCTAGAACACACCTCCTTAAAACCAGATCAGGACATTTCTTAAATAAGTATGGGTCTTCCCAATAGTAATATTTTACTCTTGAGAAAAATAATTTCTTATCCTATCTATTCCAATCCTTAGGTGTTAAACCAGTAACTAAGTAATTAACTATGTCTGCATACCAAGGCATTGTGTTGATGGTCATTAATTGTTCATCAGAAAAATTATCCTTAATTTCAATATTTGATTTTTCTATTTGTAATCTTGATAAATGATCTGCTACTACATTCTCACAACCTTTTTTATCTTTAATTTCTAGATCAAATTCTTGTAATAATAATATCCATCAGATCAATCTAGGTTTAGTTTCTTTTTTCTTTATTAGATGCTTTAGAGCTGAATGATCCGTGTATACTATTACTTTAGCTCCAATCAGATATGATCTAAACTTTTCTAAAGCAAACACAACAGCTAATAATTCTTTTTTAGTAGTTGTGTAATTAACTTGAGCATCATTTAAGGTTTTGCTTGTATAATGAATTACTCTAGGAGATTTTTCTATCTTCTGTCCTAACATTGCTCCTACAGCAAAATCAGAAGCATCGCACATTAATTCAAATGGATGGTTTCAATCAGGTGCTTGAATTATAGGAGTTGAAATTAAGCTAGTCTTAAGTCTGAAAAATGCTTCCTTGCAATTTTTATCAAAGTTAAATGGAACATCTTTTAATAGATTAGTTAAAGGTCTAGCTATCTTGCTAAAGTCTTTAATAAATCTTCTATAAAAACCAGCATGTCCTAGAAATGATCTAATATCTTTTATTGATTTAGGTTCTGGTAGATTAGATATTACTTCTATTTTAGCTTTACCTACTTCCAACCCTTTTTTAGAAACAACATGCCCTAAGACTATTCCTTGTTTAACTATGAAGTGACATTTTTCCCAATTTAAAACCAGATTTTTTTCCACACAACGTTTTAATATTTGGTCTAAATTGCTTAAACATACTTCATATGAGTTGCCATATACAGTAAAATCATCCATAAATATTTCTAAAAAATCTTCAGTCATTCCAGTAAATATGCCCTGCACACACCTTTGAAATGTAGCTAGCGCATTGCATGATCCGAATGACATTCTCTTTAAAGCATATGTTCCATTAGGACAGGTGAAAGTTATTTTCTCTTGATCCTCTAATGCTACTGGAATTGATTATACCCTGAATACCCGTCTAGGAAACAAAAATATTCTTGGCTTGGTAATCTTTCCAGCATTTGATCTATAAAAGGTAAGGGAAAATGATCTTTCCTAGTCACAACATTCAGCTTTCTATAGTCTATACATACTCTCCAGCCTAATTGAATTCTAGTAGGTATCAAGTCTTGACTTTCATTCCTAATAACTGTTAATCCTGATTTCTTGGGAACTACATGGATTGGACTAACCCACGAGCTATCAGAAATCGGATAAATTATATCATTATCTAACCATTTAACTATTTCTTTCCTGACTACTTCTTTAAGGTTTGGATTCAATATCCTCTCAGGAATTCTAACAGGTTTAGCATTCTCTTCTAAATATATGTGGTGACAACATAAAGTTGAATTTAACCCTTTTATATCAATCATAGTCCATCCTATTGCTTCTTTATAACTTTTTATTACATCTTTTAATTTAGCTATTTGATCCTCTTTTAAATCTGAAGCAATAATGATTGGACAAGTTCGTTTATCTTCCAGAAATATATAGGTTAATTCAGGAGGTAAAAGTTTTAATTCTAAATGGTTCCCATCAGAAGCTAGAGCTCCTAACTAAACATCATCATTTTTTAAATTAATTTTTTCCATATCTCCTTCTATATTTATGCTTTCATTTTCCTCTAAAGTTTCAAAATTGATTTTCCTATTTAATTCTTCTTGAATCACATCATCTAACATATCTCCTTCATCCTCTAAAAAGTCTATGGTATGTAAGGACATTTCTAACTCCTCAAACCTTTCTGGTTTGAAAATATTTAATTGAGTATCCTCATTACCATATGCTAACTTCATTACTCCAGTTTTACAATTTATAATAGCCCCTGATGTTGCTAAAAATGGCCTTCCCAAAATTAAAGATGTATCACTATTTTTATGCTTAATTTGTTGGGAATCCAAAATTACAATATCAATAGGATATATAAAATTCTTGATTTTAATTAAGACATCCTCTATTTTTTCTCTTAGGTATCTTATACTTCTATCAGCTAATTAAATAACCGTACTAGTAGGAGTTAAGCCTTCTAATCCTAAGGATGCAAATATATCACTTGGCATAACATTTATACCTGCACCTAAGTCTATTAAGGTTCTTTCTAGAATGGTATTTCCTATGGTGCATGATATAACAGAGATTCTAGGATCAGATAACTTTTTAGGAATTTGTGGCAGAAATAGGGAACTACTTTGCTCAGCTAAAAAGACATTTCTAAGAACTTTTCGCTCTCTTTTCTTAGTACACCAATCCTTTAGAAATTTAGCACAAGGTGGCATATTCTGCAATAGATCTAACAAAGGAATGTTAACTTGTACTTTTTCAAAAATTTCTTTGATTTTCTCTTGTCTTTCAGGAATTGTTTGTTGTAATATTTCAGGATAGGGTGCTAAAGATTTTGATTTCAAAGACTCTTTTTCTTTTAGTTGATTTGTTTGATCATTTTTAGCTTCATTCGCAGATTCAGATTGTTCTTTAGTGATTTCTAGATTTTCAGCTATTACATTTTCATTATCATTTTGATTTTTAGTCTTGTCCACCTTCATATGATTTTCATTTTGAGTTCTTGGTGGTATATCAGTTCCAGATCTTAATGTTACACATACATCTTCTAGATTTTCGTTACTTTCATGATGTTTTTGTATATCATTTTCGTGATTATGATCTTCAATTGTTTTTAGTTTTAAAGTGCATTCTTTAAATTCTCTTGCATTAGTATTTTCTATTTGCTGTATATTTTGCAAATTATGCAGGTTTATAACATTATAATTTTCATTGTCTTGTAGCATAACTTGTATTTTCATTGCATTTTTGTCTAATGCTCTTAATTTTGTTTCCAGATCATCTAATTTCATTGCATTCAATTTTTGATCAATTTTCTTTATGGTTTTTTCAATTTCGTAAATTATATCCTGTTTAGGTTTTGAATATGCTTCCTTATAGTTTAATTGGTTGACTTCTTGGTGTTGACACATAAAGTATTCCTGTTTGTCCAAATTTTGCTCTATACTATGCTCTAGTCTGTCATAGCTATCCCAAACTTCAGTGCCTCTCATCATATTACACATTCTATACTCACCATCAGTTGGGTAAACTATAGGATTCTCATACTCGACTCTATTATATTGAGGATAATTCATTTGTTGTTCATGGGATCTAACCATCTGTAAACGCCTCAATTTCAAAAAATCAGAATTGTCATGTCCTTCAGAATTACAGAATTCACATATGCTAATAATAGGTTTCAGAAATCTTTGAGCATAAGCATATGCCATATTCTCAATTATAGAAGAAAACACACAACTCTGACTATTAAAATGAAACAGCTCTAACAGTTGCTTATATTAATTCAATTCAATTCCCCGGCAACGGCGACGCCATAAAACTTGTTTGTGTTTTCCCAACACTACACTAGAAAAACTTGGATTTGTTACTTCTATTTTTACTTAGTTAATTTATCTTTATGCCTATTCTTTCTTTTAGAAGTAAACAAACAACCTTTAATACAATTTAGATATTAATTCCAATTTGTACTTTAACTGCAAGTGCATAGTGTCTATTGTATCAGTGTGCAAGTACAGGTCAATCCCACAAGGAATTGCTGAAGAACTTGAGAAACTGTTCGTTTGTTAACAATCAAATTTATATATTCAATAAGCTCTCCGTTGACTTACAGTTAACTCAACGAACTTTAGTCCGTTGAGTTATGGCTAACTCAACAGACTAACCTCGTGGACTTAAGTTAACTCCACGAGCCTGTCTCTTCTTTATAATATTGCTATTTACAGAGGAATTTAACCAACCATTGGGCGATTCCATAGATTGTAAATAACATCAATTAAGCCCTTTAATGCTAGTTAACATTGGATTTATCATTAAACAATACTAACATTCAGATGATTCAAACAGTAACCATTAAAATCTTTAAGTCTTTTGTACGAACCAATTTCAGTAAATTGTAAAATTAAAACTAACATAAAACAATCACAAAACTGATACAGATAACATTAATCACGATACAACACAAATAATACAACACTCAAATACAATATACAAACAAAGATAAATAGTTTTTGGTATTTTTGTTTTGATGTGAACATGGAAATGGGCGAAAGGTGAAATGTAAAGTAATCTCACTTGACAGTAAATACTTCTAACACTACTTGCAACGCGATTACACCACTGAAAATTAAACCACTTACAATTCTGTCTCCTCTCCCTATAGAATCGTGAGTCCAGAATTGCAAGATGATCTCCTCTTCAGCATACAAGTATCAACCCGAAGACAAGGCTAAAAGTTTTACGATCTCTTGAAATATGAGTCGACGCTTGGTGAAAATAGCTTTCCTTCCCGCGACGCGATCACTCCTCACAGTGGTTGTTAGGCACTGTGTTTGGCTTGGAATCGACCCGACATCAGGCAAGTATCCTCACAAACCTCTGATGGTTGGTGATTATGGTGTGGTGATGGTGGTGATGATGGTTGGTGTGGTACTTCAGATAATTGCGACGCTCATCCTCCTCTGCACGCACTGTCCGTCCATCGATCACCCCTTTTCTTTTTTTTCTTCTTTTCTTTTATATTTCTTTAGTAGTAACTACTTTTGCTTGAATGGTCGGTTGGATTTCCTTCATTCATATCAACAGCGATGCTTCCTTCTCCCTACGTGATTGAATTCCTGCGTGATACGTGCAAACGTGGTTTTTCCTTCCAACTGTCTTGTTTCCACAACCGCTATAGTGGCATATTAGAAAATATATAGTCCATGGAGTTATAAATAACTCAACAGACTTTCTTCGTTGATTTAACTATAAAACACGTGCATAAATTTAACTATCCGATGCTCAGGTGCATTTCGAATACTTATAAACTTAACTATCCGATGCTCAGATGCATTTCGGATAGTTACAGATAACTCACCGATACATAACTTAAGTAAATCTACCAGATCTCGACATGTGTCAGCAGCAGTTTTAATTATAAAATAACATTTTGGAGAGTTACAGGTTTAACTATCCGATGCTCAGATGCATTTCGGATAGTTATAGCTAACTCACCGAAAATCCACTTAAGTTACTTTCGCAGAACATGACACGTGTCCTCAGCTATTTTATAAATAAAAAGAGATTTCGGAGAGTTACAGGGATAACTATCCGATGCCCAGCTGCAATTTCAGATAGTTATAGATAACTCATCGAAAGTTCACTTAAGTCATTCATTATGGTTTCGACACATGTACTTAAGGAAATAATAAAATATTCTCTCAAAACATAACTGTTCAGCAATTTAAACATAACTATCCAATACATATTCGGTCTGTTAAACATAACTGTCCGAATTTGTTTGGTATGTTAAACATAATTGTCCGAATTATTAGAAAATTCAGATATTTAAGAATTTCACACCCTGCAACTTACCGACAGTTCATAAATGTACTAAATTAACATTAATTCCCCCAAATTAAGCCGATTCTTCAATTAAAGCATATAACAGTGCAATTATAATATAATGGCTTAATTCTTATATGATAAGCTAAATATTATGCAATTAACCATCATTTAACCATTAATAATATGCACTTTTTCATTCTAAACACGACTCCTTCTTCACCAATGTGGGCCCTTTTTGGTTTCGCGTTGGTGGGGTGTTGGTGTCATTCATGGGCGTTCGGGTTCCCCCCCGATATTCGATTCTTTTTCGAATGTTCACAAAATGGCGACTCTGTTGGGGATGTGTTACACATTTTCCTATATGGTTTCTCTCTCCACTCTATCACTAGAGTTTTCGTGTTGTCCTTGGTGCTGCAAGGGGTGTTGGGACCCACTTACCAGGAGTAGTGCTTGGTAGTTTCACTTTCATCTTGGATTTATGATCCAATGAGGGTGTTGGGTCTCTCCAACTGATAGAGAGATCTTTTTGTCTGCTTTGTGCTTTTATTTTCTTTTTTAGGATTAATTCACTAATAGGCCTCTTGTTTGCCAAGTTAATTATAATCAACTAAGATAATTAATCAACTAGGTAAACAAGATAGATGGACTCACCGGATTTTATTGTTGTTTTGTTTGAGCCTTAAAAAGCTTAAAAAATATAAAGATAAAATCCACCCTTGCATTTGCATTATAGCATGTTGCATTCTTCTTTCTAAGTCCATCCTATACAATCTCGAGGAGTAGATGAAAGATTTGAGCTCTCGATTTGTCGAAGTTCTTATCTTCTGTCGGCTCTCCCCACTTGGGGTTTCGTGTCGGTGAGTCATGGTGGGACGCTCGATTCGTCGACGCCCTGATTGTGGCCACCACCACTCCACTGTCATTGAGCTATAGGGGATCCCGATTCATCGGAACCTAACTCTTGGATTTCTAGTTCGACTTGGGTGTGGTCCAAAGTCAAGCTCAGTGGATTTGGGAGTGGCACTTGCTTGTCATTCTTCCCTTGCTATGGAGACCTATTACACCGTGGTGAGTGTCAGGAGTAGACAGCTTAGGACCGTTGTCACCTCAGAGCATGCATGTAGGTCCCTTTTGCATGAAACCTCTCAACCAGGACCCATCATGGGATCTGCCTCTCCATCAGTCGAGCCATAGGGGCTAATCCCTGCCTGTGGTGACTTAATGATGGGGAGATTCTTAACCTTTAAGGATGTAGGTAATCCTCAAGTACCTAGGCCCCAGATGCATATGCATCTGATGTCCAACTCGGGATTGCTTCATGCATCCCATTCTGTCCTCCCCATTTAGGGAAGGAGTAGAGCTTTCTCCAAATGTTGATGGTAATACTCTACCATCTCTACCCCTCAGGTGGGAAATCGTCCGTTTAGGGGTGAATTCCTAATCCAGTTAGCTTAAGGTCATTTCTTTAATGGAGTTCCTTTTGCAGCTGTAGCCTAATTGGAGAACCACTTTACCCTGTTAGAGCTTGTCACCTTTTTCTCTTTAGGTGACCTGTAGCTGCAGTGAAAGGTCAAAACAGGTTTAGTGGGACCTCGCAGTGGAGAGCAAGATGCGGATGTCTGCATACCTAGAAGGCCAAGGAAGGAAGTGGCAGTTGAAGTAGAGTCAACTACCCCTCCAGATGTGCAATCGACAAGGATTCAAATCCGTGAGTCAATAGCAACCCAGCCTCCTCCACTCGTAGAGAAGTGGCACTACTCGTCAGATGAAGAACTAGCAGCCCTCTTCTTTGAGTCGTAGCAGTTAGAGCAGCTGGTCTGCACTCTGACTAGCTCCTACAACCAGCGAATGTCGTTTCCTCCACAAGACGGCATCGTGTGAGTAATGCTAGAGGCATCCAACAACACCTCCCAACCCTAAGATTGGATTGTTAGAATTCAATCGATAGATGTCGCTCCTATCAATACAGTGAGCACACGGGAACCAGACTTGGAAGGTGTTGTTGAAGAGGATGATTCAGGAGTATAGCTTGATGATTCCTTCCAAGGTCACGATCCAGAGCAGTGGGAGCTTCCAACTGAAGAAGCCACTGAGGTCGTGAACTTTGGCACCCCAGACAACATGAGGAACTTGTGCATAAGCGCACTTTTAAGTCTGCAATATAGAGGCAAGCTGGTACGCCTTTTGCGGGAGTTCCTGGATATATTTGCATGAAGTTATAGCGATATGCTGGGGTTAGACCCCAAGATTGCAGTTCATCGCCTCCCCATTCAGGAGTTAGTGTGACTAGTCAAGCAGAAACTACGTCGCATCAAGCCTGAATGGAGCTTGAAGTTGTAGGAGGAAGTAGCCAAACAATTACAAGTTGGTTTCCTTCATGAAGTGCAATACCTAGAGTGGCTAGCCAATATCATCTTAGTCCCCAAGAAGGATGGTAGAGTTCGAATGTGCGTGGACTATTGGGACCTCAACAAGGCTAGCCCTAAGAATGACTTTCCATTGCCGCATGTCGATTTGTTGGTAGACAGTGCTGTAGGACATGCAGCTCTCTCTTTTATGGATGGATTATCAAGTTACAACTAGATCCACATGGTTGAGGAGGATATGGAAAAAACAGCATTCATCACTCCCTGGGGCGTATATTGCTATCAGGTCATGCCGTTCGGCTTGAAGAACGCAGGTGCCACTTATCAGAGGGCCATGACCTTGATATTCCACGACATGATCCACCGCGAGATCGAGGTGTATGTAGACGACCTCATCGCGAAGTCTCAATCACTACAACAACATCTTATAGATCTACGCAAGCTATTTGAGCGTCTGAGGGAATACAAGCTCCGCTTGAATCTAGCCAAATGCATCTTTGCAGTATCCTCTAGCAAGTTACTTGGCCATGTGGTCAGCTAGAGGGGGATTGAGATTGACCCTAGCAAAGCTAAGGCCATCCAGGAGATGCCACCGCCAAGGACAGAGAAAGAAGTCCACAGCCTGCTAGGGTGCTTGCAGTACATAATTTGGTTTATATCCAGGTTGACTTCAACCTGCGAGCCTATCTTTAGATTGTTGAGGAAGAAGGTAGCCATTCAGTGGAATGACGAATGTCAAGCTACGTTCGACAGGATCAAGTAGTTACTTGTATCGCCACTGGTGTTGGTCCCTCCAACACTAGGAAGGCCATTGATCCTGTACTTATCAGTCTTGCTCACATCCGTAGGTGCAATTTTGGGGCAATATGATTAAACTAGCACCAAGGAAAGGGAAATTTACTATCTGAGTTGCAAGTTCATAGATTGTGAGACGAGGTACAAGATGATAGAGAGGTATTGCCTTGCTTTACTCTAGGTAGTCTAGAAGTTGAAACATTACATGGCAGTCTACTTGGTCAAACTAATTAGCCATCATGATCCGCTTCACTACCTGCTTGAGAAGCTAGCACTAGTAGGTTGATGCGTGAAGTGGAAACTATTAATGTTTGAGTTTGACTTGGAATTTGTATCTTAGAAGTCAGTGAAGGCTTAGGCATTAGCAAATCATCTAGCAGCACTGCCAATCCATGACCAGTCCATAGTTCAAGAGCAGTTTCCAGACGAATAGGTATTGGTCACAATAGATGGATCAGAAGCTGTAGATGATCAAGACACGTACGTCATGTACTTCGATGGAGCAATTAACCATCGGGGTTGTGGTGTGGGAGCAGTTCTTCGAGACCCCCAAGGACGGCTCACCCCAGTTGCACAACGTCTCACATTCCCATGCTCTAACAACATGGCGAAGTACGAGGCATGCATGTTGGGTTTGCGACTAGCATTGGATCATCACATTCAGAATCTTCAAGTCTATGGAGATTCTTTGTTGGTAATTTCACAAGTCAACAAGTTGTGGAAGCTCAGCAATCCTATGCTAGCCCCCTATTTATCAGCCCTACGGGACATGGTTCGGTAGTTCAGGTCAGTCTCCTTCTCATTTGTGAAGAGAAATCAAAACACCTTCGCTGATGCTTTGGCAACCCTAGCATCATGGGTCCATATCTCAGGGTGTGGAACCATCAGCCTCGAAGTGACAAAGTCAGATATGCTAGCATATTGCTTGACGATTGACATAGAGGCTTCGGGTGATGACAAACCATGGTTCCACGATATCATGGCATACCTCAAAGATGGATCTTTCCCATTAGAATGCCATGCAGTAGATAGGAGGACATTGGCCAGAATGGCGAGCAGATATGTGTTGGGAGGCGATCAGCTATACCGCAGATCCCACAACCACGTGCTCTTGAGATGTGTGGATCAACTAAAGGCAGAGACCATCATACAAGAGATGCATGATGGTACTTGTTGTCCACATATGAACGACCTTTTCCTTGCCAAGTAGATCCTAAGGCAATGATACTATTGGTCTATCATGGAAGTATATTGTTGTAACCATGTCAGGAAGTGCCCAACTTGCCAGTTACATTCGAATGTGCCGCATGCTCCTCCAATGCCATTATATGCCAATGACGTAGGAGTCTGGCCCTTTTCGACGTGGGGGTTAAATGTCATTGGCGAAGTTTGTCCGAACGTGTCGAATGGACACAAATATATCTTGGTGGTGATCGACTACTTCACCAAATGGGTGGAAGCGGCAACCTATCGGACGGTCACAGCCAATGCCACTTAGAAGTTCATTTGAGACTACATCGTCACTAGGTATGGTGTCCCATTTGAGGTTTTTACTGATAATGGTATTAATTTCATCGTAGGCTCAGTACGATAGTACTTAGAGACGCTTGGAGTCAAACACCATCGCTCCACGCCATATCGACCACAAATGAATGGCGCTGTAGAAGCGGCAAACAAGAACCTCATTCAGATCCTTAAGAAGACGACAGAGACATGTGAAAACTGGCACGAGAAGTTGCCATACGCTCTTCGACCGGTGACACTTCTTTCTCGCTGGTTCTTGGATCTAAAGTGGTTTTACCTATCGAAGTGGAAATCCCCTCACTCTGCGTCCTTAAGGAAACCCAACTTACTAACGCAGAGTGGTTTGAGGACCGATACTTGCAATTGGATCTGTTGGATGAACGTCGCCTTCAAGCACTTCATCATGCACATTGCTACCAGAATAGGCAAGCACGTGCATACAACTAGAAGGTGCGACCTCACCCTATATCAGAGGGCGATTTCGTTCTTCGCCGATTGCATAGACTGAACCAACGTGGCAAATTCCAACCCAATTGGAAGGGGCCATATCGGGTGACGCGACTCCTCTCTAGGGGGGCTGCGTATATTCGTCAAGTCAGAGAAAGTACCATTGAGGAGTTGGTAAACCGCTCCAACTTGAGGTGGTTCTATCAGTGAACCCCTCTGATTTTTAACCTTTTGTGCATTTTGTAGTTTTGGCTGCTATTATTTTGCACAAGGTTTTATTCTCTTTAGTCCCTCCAATAGGTAGAGATCTGTTGATTTAATCTGGATCATTCTCTAGACTTAAGGGTCTCATAGAGTCACCCTATGGAGATGCTATTAGAATGGCTAAGTAACATGAGTTAGAGAGCCACCAGCATCAAGTCTTCACTATTCCAGGACTTGGGTTAGAGGACAGATACTCTATTCAACTTGGACTCTTATGCAGGGCAAGTTCTGAGCTTTGAAGGAGTTTTCCACCTATGTCCATGGTGATCTAACCATGTGCTGCCATCTTGTGCCATTGGTGAAAGGGGTACGGAGATGAAGAGTGTAGCATGGAGGACCCCTAGTGAATCTCTAAATCTTATTTGGGGGTAAGTGTCAGCAACACAAGCAGCAACTATGGACGACTTGGTTTTCCCAAGGTGTTGGGTCAAGGAATTACCTTACTTCGGTCTTTCCCTTTTGAAATCCCATTTCATTCCCTTTCTTTGAGTCAATCGCATATTTCTGCGAATAATGCTCCTCGCCTTTGTCCGACCTTTGGTCTCCTCTTGAAGTTCCCAAACAACGGAGCCATCTCTTTTCTTCAAACTCTTTTGATCAATCAAGTGTCATGTTCCTTCCTAAAGCGTTAACTTTTAGAGTTCCTTTTCTGCATGGGCTGCCGATAAGCAGGCTACCCACAATCTTGTGACTTGTTGCCCATGAGCACGTGAATGGCACCTTCCTTTGGGTTGTCGAGGAGTGGAAAAGAAAAACAAGCCTCAAAGAAAAAAAATGTGGAAAAGTGAAAAAAAAAGGCGTCAAAAAAAGGAAAGAGAACAAAAAAAAAATAATGTGTAGAAGAAAATCAAAAGAAAAGAAAAAAAGAAAAGATGAAAAGAGAGTCGAGACAAAAGATGGGAGAGCCGAAAGAAAAAAAGAGATGTTTAAAAAAAAGAAAAGAATGAATGAGAAGTGGAGTAGAAGTAGTAGTGCCATTGGGGCCCACGCATAACTAGGTGCTATCCGCAACGAAACCCAAGTAGGGTGCTATCTGATGTCAGAACCCATCGGGTGCTATCCAATGTTGGAACCCAACCAGGTGCTATCCGCAATAGAACCCAAATAGGGTGCTATCTAATCTTGGAACCCAAGTCAGGTGCTATATGATGTCATAACCTAAAGCCTTTGGTAACCTCACACAAGTTTGTCTTTTAGTTTCACTTGTCTCTTCTTTTGGCATTTCTTTCATTCATTCCTTATTTTTTTGAGGTAATTCTGCGATCGGGCAAACTGGACAACCTGATGTCTGAACCTAGCACTTGCCCACTTCCCCCTAGAAAGGATAAAGAGTGTAGCTAGGGCTGACACATACGGGAGTCAAAAGCCACTAGCGGTGAGACAAAAGCTCAAAACACTACATGATTGAGATCAGGTAATATGAGTTACCAACTCTAACCCCTATGACTGGTAGTCAGTTATGAAAGCTATTTCATGAGTGTGAGAGTTCCACCCTAAACACACTTGCCCTTTCACCATAGTTCTCAACATAGGTGCCTGACTCATTTGGGCCACCTCTATGAGATGGTCGTACCCTAAAGATGTCTAAGGGGAGATCCTCCAAGACCATTAGATGCTTTGGCATGGTCATGGATCTAAGATCTCGTTGCATAACCTATGCAGGTAGGGAGAAAGATTTTTACGCTAGGGGTAGTTCCTTTCCCCTATTTGACTTTATATTTTACTGCAGTTTACCTTTCTTATCATGCTTTAGATCTTGTCTTTCTGACCTCATATACATGGCTATTTTGTTCATTGATGATTCATGTTTTGAAGCCATAGATATTTCAAGATCTTAGCAGATATACCGGTATAGACATTGCTGTCACCTGAGCGCTGTTCAAAGAAGCTTAGGGTCGCAATTGAGACGTTGACCCCAAAAGAAATAGAGCAGTTGTCACAGTGGGGATTGACTCGGGCTAGGCTGCACTTGGTCTAAATAAGAGTCAACAGGAATCTACTATCCACTCTAGCAGAAAAGTGGGAAGGCTCTCGGCACACTCTTCAAATGCCACATGGCTTTGAGTTAACGCCAACTTTGGAAGATGTTAGATATATATGCCAGTTACAAAGGCGACCGTATCTGCCCTTCCAGCATCATCAAAAGCCAAAGGATTATCTTACATTCTTGCTCAACCCCATAGGCCGTCAATGCAAAGCTATGTTCTTCAGCGATGACCAAGGACAATGGTTTGATGCTAAGAAGCTATTAACTCTTGTAAGCAGAACGAGCAACAAATGGCTTTGTCACTTCTTTGTTCGTTTCTATGCTGAGCTTATATTCAGCCACGGGATGACAAAGCTAAGCAATCATGTTATCCCAACCCTACTGTGAGTATTTGAGGGAGTCTACGACCCCACGGTAGTTATACTTGCCAATATCTACTCCGCACTAGATCGTTGTGCTCAAGGACAGAGGAATTTCTAGGGATCATCAGCTCTCCTGTAGCTTTGGATTGCTGCTCATCTACATCATCCCATTGATCAGAGGAGCACTCCATCCTTCTCCTATGCATTCACTCCTTTCGTCCTGCTAGGGAGGACGAGGAACCAAGTCAAGCAGTACTTGGAGGAGGTCTACATAGAGCATATCAAGTGGTGCATTCTACCCAAATAAGCTTCAGCTTCAGATTGTTTCCAAGGAAATGAAGGTGAGCTATGCTTGCCAGGGTTGGAAGGTGGACTTATCTACAATTCTGTTGAGTATTTTTGTTTTGATGATGTGTGCTGAATGAAAATAATCATATTTCCTCAATTACTATTGCTTGTGAAAAGAAATTAAAATCATCAATTAATACAGAAAAAGCTTACTGATATAAATACTTGTCTGTATTGGATCTGAAGTTAATAACTAGTCGTTTCTTTGCATTAATTTCTCATTTAGCTAAACGTTAAGTTAACGTGTGTTTTTATTGAAAAGCATGATATGTTTTAATGTTATATCTTCTGTATCATGAACAATGCACGTTTAGACAACTCGTTAAGTTAGAGTTTTGTTTGTATAGAGGTCACGTGAGAACTTGTCAAGTTAGAGGCTTAAAGGTTAAAATAGGTCACGTGATAACTCGTTAAGTTAGTGAGTAAAAGAAGAGACGAACTCGTTAAGTTAGTGTTATACATGTGGTGAAATTATAAGTTATGAATGTTGTATTATATCACGTGAGATGTACATGTTTAACTCGTTAAGTTAACATAACTAAACACGTTGAGTTGCTATATTGAACACTAAGGCAATGCATTGGGTTAGTGTTATAAACTTAAGTTGTTATTTTTGCACGTGGTAAAATTCTGATTATAAAAACATTTGTTTATTACTGGTTCGTTGAGTTATCATAATACAACGGAGATGGTTCGTTGAGATAGCATAACACCACAGACTTAGTTCGTTGAGTTAGCTACAGTACTTGTCACGTGAAATAGCACATGGTGAACTCGTTAAGTTAGAAACGTTAAGTTATATATATATACTTGTGTTACTCGTTTAGTTAACATTAAAGTAACGACTTCTTATTACACTGATGAAAAATTTTTGGACGAACCATATGTATATATATAATTTTTGGACGAACCAAGTTGTTACTTTAATGTTAACTAAATGAGTAACACAAGTATATATATATAACTTAACGTTTCTAACTTAACGAGTTCACAATGTGCTATTTCACGTGACAAGTACTGTAGCTAACTCAACGAACTAAGTCTGTGGTGTTATGCTATCTCAACGAACCATCTCCGTTGTGTTATGATAACTCAACGAACCAGTAATAAACAAATGTTTTTATAATCAGAATTTTACCACGTGCAAAAATAACAACTTAAGTTTATAATGCTAACCTAACGTGTTGCTTTAGTGTTCAATATAGCAACTCAACGCATTTAGTTATGTTAACTTAACGAGTTAAACATGTGCACTTCACGTGACACAATACAACATTTGTAACTTATAATTTCACCACATGTATAACACTAACTTAACGAGTTCGTCCCTTCTTTTACTCACTAACTTAACGAGTTATTACGTGACTTATTTTAACCTTTAAGCCTCTAACTTAACGAGTTCTCACGTGACCTCTATACAAACAAAACTCTAACTTAACGAGTTGTCTAAACGTGCACTATTCATGATACATAAAATATAACATTAAAACATATCATGCTTTTTAATAAAAACACACGTTAACTTAACATTTAGCTAAATGAGAAATTAATGCAACGAAACGACTAATTATTAACTTCAGATCCAATACAGACAAGTATTTATATCAGTAAGCTTTTTCTGTATTAATTGATGATTTTAATTTCTTTTCACAAGCAATAGTAATTGAGTAAATATGATTATTTTCATTCAGCACACATCATCAAAACAAAAATACTCAACATACACTATCATTGCACTTATGCAATTGTGCACCTTTGTCATTTAGAATAGTGCTAGATGGCCTTGGCCTTGTTCGAGTGTGCGACCACTACTAGTCCCCCAATGGATTTTCCTCCATCTAACCTTATGGTTTGGGCCTTCCTATTCCCTGATTGACTAATCCTTTGGTCGGATCGTCAATTAGGGCTTCCTATTGTTTGAATTAGTCCTAGACAATCTGGGCCGTCCATTCAGCCCCTATCTTGTTTGGCACATCTTGAGATGTTGAATGAATCGTCTGATCACATATTTGTGATTGGAGCACCTTGGATTGTATAGATACACTATCCGATCGATGTTGACGCATGTTGATCGCTTGGTTCTGCCTTAGATGATCAAAGCCGTCCGTACAAGGTGTTTTGACTTTGAATCCATCTTGTCTGCCATCAGGTACTTTTGATCATCTAGATATGATCAATGCCCCTTGGGTCGATCGATCCTTTAATTGGATTGTCGATCACGCCTGTGATATTCTCGGATTAACTCTAAGGGAATTCTGGCCCTCCATTTGGGTGAGGAATGAGAATCTCACTTATCTAGCTAACGATTGAGAAATCCGATCATAGGATGAGGCTCATCTCCTCCCTGATTGACCAACCCTTTGATCGGATTGTCAATTGGGTCTCCGGATTATCCGAGATCAACTTGGACAATCTAGGCTGTCTATTTGAGGATTTGACTTTTCAAGGCCATTTTGGCATCCTACAAGTCAAATTTGCCAAAACAGAGGCTGGATTCAGACTCAGCATGTTCGAATTACCCAAGAGGGACCATTTACCAAATTTAGCCACGTGGCACAGCTGCCACGTGTTGCCCTCTCGTGCTGCCACGTGGTAGCCATCATCTCACTGACTGGTCGGTGTTGGATCTGCCTAGATCCGAATCCGGATGTGAATTCGGATATCTCCCTTAAAACCTCCTAGGGATTCGTGTGAAACCATGAATCCACTTTTCTCTCACTATAAAACTACGCCGTTAGTTGCCGCATGCCGTCGTCCAGCCGTCAGCGACTGCCGCTCATCTCTGGCCATCCCGCGACTGTTCCTCCGTGTGTAGGTACCCACCCGAATCACTAGTTATGCATTTCTGAAGTTTCAAATTTCGTTTTCCAGCGTTTTCCACCGAATGCATGCTGTTTTTCGTGGTCGACGGCAAAATATTGCCATCAAACATTTTTCCCACGTAGGTTTTACGGGTTTTCAGCTTCGATCCAACCTCCTCTAGTTGTGATTGAGCTTAGGAGGTCGCGGCTCTACATGTATGACCTTCATCCAGGGCGCACGAGCTCGTTTTTATTGTTCCTCAGCTCGCTGGAAAAGGTACCCATCGCCGGAGATGACGACTGGCTCAACTACGGGACTCGTCAGGTTCCGACGAGCATTAGGGTTCTGCTGGACCGTTCGATCTCGCAGTGGTGAGATCCGATCTGTCTGATCGCACGGTTAAGTCTTCATCGTCTGATCTTTTCTTTTCATCGCGTGAGATCCGACCATTAAATTTCACCGCGATGCATCCACGTCGTTCGATCAGATTTAATATCTGATTGATCTCGGTCGTCCACTTGAGATCAAGATGCTTGATCTCGGCCGCTGGATTGCTTTGTTGAGGACCGTTAGATCTAGATCTGAGGGTTCTCCAAGTCGTCTAGTCCCGACAGTCAGATTCAGATTTGACGATCCTACCGTGAGCCTCCCGTTGGCAACATGCGCTTCACTGCATTACGTGCTTCGCTGCGCCACCGCCACTCTGACGTGCGACGTCATCCTAACGTGCTCCGCTGTGCCACTGCCGCTTCGACGCACTTCACCGTCCTGCTGCACTATCGCTCCGTCACCCCAGCTTGCATGCTTTTTCAGGCGTCGCGTCACGTCGTCGTTCCTGCACGACACTACGTGTTCACAGCCACGGTTGTGCCCGGTGTCTTCGTCGGCGTTTTGCCGTCGGGCCTTCGTCGATGCCCCATGCGTGTCAGCAGTAGCATTTGGGGGCAAGAGGACCGCGAACCTCAGGATTGAGGTTCGCGGATTGCCAGATTTCAGCGACGTCGCTAGAGAAGACGGTACTGTCGTCCCTTCGGTGGCCCCTTGGCTGTCTGATATTTGACGGTCGAGAATATCTCGGCCGTACGCATGTCTTAGACGGGCGCAGGTCCGGTAAAAACATGCATAATTCTAACTTAACAAGTTCAGATATTTCAGACACTTACGAACCTAACTATCCAATGCCCAGATGCATTTCAGATAGTTAACAGATAACTTACCAAAAATTCACTTAAGTCATGTATTAAGGTTTCAACACATGTACTCTAGGAAATAATAAAATATTTTTCTATCATTAAAAACATAACTATCCGATACATGCAATATAACTCTCTGAAATAATAGAAAATTTGGATACTTAAGAATTTCATAGCTTGTAATTCACCGACAGTTTAGAAATGTACTAAATTAACATTAATTCCCTGAAATTATGTAGATTCTTTCATTAAAGCATATAATAGTGCAATTATAACATAATGGCTTAATTCTTATATGATAAGCTAAATATTATGCAATTAACCATCATTTAACCATTAATATTATGCACTTTTTCATTCTAAACACTTCCCCCATACTTAAATTTTGCTAGTCCCTTAGCAAACTAAGATCTAACTAGTTGGTCTTTCTAAAGTGCTAGAATTAATTCTTCACTTCGTTCTTCTTCAGAATACATAATTTAGATTACTATATAGATATTCTGTATTTTTTAGTAATTTGTTTTAATATTGTTTTCTCCTCTTCAACCTGCAAATATATTTAAAACATATGTAAATTATATACAAAATATATTAGCATAAGTGTTAATTATATTATCATTTTTTTCTTCTTTTCAACATTTGTCATCCTGAATTTTCCAATATGATTTCCAGAATAAATTTCAACTACATACGAATCAAAACATAATCCAATTCAATATGATTAAAACAAGTAGAATAAAGAATTGTATATCAGATAAACAACTTCAAAAGTCTATTCTAGATTCATACTTCAGCAATCTGAGATAACAGAAAATATACTCGATTCAAAAGATATCTGTATTTCACAAAACACTTTTATCTTTTCAGAATAGTATATGCATATTTGTACTTTAAAAGTTAATTTAAAAAGCTTCAATCATATAAGAGCTTTCTAGTGTACCTATGTATCGAGCTTTTAGTCAACAATCTCAGATTTGATTAGGATCATAGGTTGCCAGATTTAAAGAGTCATTTTCAGGTCAACAATCCTTACATACCTATCTACTCAAGTACAAAAGGATCGTGATCAAACAAGTCAATAAACTCTCAAAGTTTTTCTCTTTTCTCCTTTTTTTCTTTTCTTTTCAACATAGTATATATATGTATTTCATTAATACAGATGCAATAAAACATAAATCTCATATAATCCTACTTCTATTATTTATTGAAAATATGAATCCATATCAATAAGCTCATACTTTTTTTGTAGTTTAATAAGATTTACACATAAATCATTCTACAAGTTTAATCAATCAAATTAAATGTATCCTTGATCATATGTATTTCATTTAATCCAAAAATCAACATTTCAGCTCTTCCAGGATTTTAGATAATTTACTGAGTTTTAGTTAAGCATTATGATTTCTTTTTAAAATCGTGAAACTGTTAAATTCAACAAAAACATAAGATACTATATCTAGATTTGTATGAATAGTAAAATTCTATAGCATCTTATATAACATTCAAGCAGTTACAGTTCTTAAAAATTTTACGGTTTCAATTATCGAATAGTTACAGCAAATTCATAAAAAAATTTTCAATTTCCATAGAACTTTTGCAGTACCATTCTAATTCTTCTAATTAAAAAAATTACAAGGCTGTTACTTTAATTACCTCCCCCCATACCTATATTTTGCGTTGTCCTCAATGTAAAAGATTTTACAGTAAATACAGTAATTGTAGCAGGCATGAATATTGTTTCGTTGACTTAGCACCTAACTCAACGAACTTAATTCATTGAGTTAATGAATAACTCCATGAACTGAGTTTAAATGTAAATTCAGGATAAGTAATCAATTACATACCTTGTACTTTTATATCTCCTTCAAGATAATGTAGTTGTTTCTATTTCTACATCTATTTCAATATATTCTTCTTCCCACTTCCATTCATTTAGGTCTTTCATAATCCATATTTGAAATTTCTTCAATTCATCCCACCATTTTATCAGACATAAAGTAGGATCATCATATTCATTATACCACATTCCTAATTGAATTTTATCATATTCTGTAGATGGTGGTTTAGCTATATCACTCGGTATAGGTAATATTTCTATAAAATCATTATCATAACTGTCTATGCTTACTATGTATAAATCAGATCTAAATGCAACTAATATATCTATGACTAAATATATATATCCATCAAGTATGACATGCATGCTGTTAATTAATGCTTTTTGTCTTAGATATATCATACTATTTTTAGTCCAAGATCTATTCAGAAAATTATACATAGTTAAGCATAAATCTTCATCCTAATTTCCAGTTGGTCTCCAGTAATATAATTTTTCAGGAATGGTCGAATTTTTATCAGAAAATATTAAAGCTTACCCACAATTTTCCATTGGTACTTCAAATCTATTAGTCCTTCCTATATTCCATTCTTCTCTTGTGATAGGATTTCTAATCAAAATGTTGGGTAACAGAATTGCATACCTTGGTTTGGTTCTGTATATAATTAATCCTTCATCCATCCCCATAATATGATCTATTCCTTCTAATGTATTGGATGGAATTCTAACAATTTCTTTCATATTCAGATATTCATAGTAGATTGAACTATGATTAAATGACTTCCATAAAAATCCATCTCTAATCTTAGTCATTTTTGTAGCTTGTAGTCCATGAAAATATTTTTCTCTGACACAATCTTTGATTTCCTTTGATACACAACACAATCTACATAGATCTTTAGTTGATAGGTTACTCAGTACTTCCCTTAATGCATCTAGTGGTAATTTCATCAATTCCATCTATTGTGATTCTATATAACATAAACAAAATTTAACAGAGACAAAATTAACATAGCTACTTACACACCCTCGTGGAGTAAGGTCATAACTCAACGAACTAAGTTCGTTGAGTTAAGTAATAACTTTACGATATTACTAACTATAATTAAACTTACACTTTTTTTTATATTATATATATATATATATATTACTTACTATATTATACATAGTTACTTTAGTTCTACTGCTTCATTCAGCTTCCCTCCCATAGGAGGTATCAATTTCATTAACAGTTCTGTTGATAGGGTTAGGTACTGCTTGCATTGGAAATCCTCCTATAGGTCTAACTTTTATTGATTCCTTTTGTCTAGGGGGTATATTTCTATTTATATTTTGATTTTGAATTATAGCATTTTCAAATATAAGATCTAGACGATTGTTTAATTGTTGGATTATCTTTTCTAATTTCTCTATTCTAGATCCTTATTCAATTAAAGCTTCATAACTTATATTTTTGTCATTTATATTTTCTCCTCCTTGGAAATTGTTGTTTCTCCAAGATAGATTCGGGTGATTTCTCCAATTAGGGTTATAAGGATTTCTAAAGTTATCTTTCTGGTTTCTAGCATAAATAATATCTAAATCATTAATGTTTGCATTCTTTTCTGCTAGCTTTTGATTTAATGATAACTCTTCTATTTTCTTTGTTAATTTAGTTAATTTAACTTCAAGCATAGTGCTTGAATCTATTTCATGCATTCCCCTTGGCAATATTCTTTTATTTGTAATAGCTTCAACTGAGTTTTCCCATTATGCAGTTTTTTTTGCAAAGTTTTCTAAATATGCTCATACTTCTTCACTACATAGTTTTAAAAATCCATTCTGACAAGTAGATTCTAATAAAGATTTTGTTGAAACATCTATGCTTACATAAATTATACCTATTAATTGTGCTTTACTCATAGCATGATGTGGACATTGAGTCAGTAAATCTTTAAATATTTCTAAATATTTTCGGAATGATTCTCCCTGTTTTTGGCTACATATTAATATTTCCTTTTTCTTTTTAATCATTTAATGTGTTGGATAATATTTTTCCAGAAAAACAAAGCAAAATTCAGTCCATGCAGAAATTGAATCAGGCGATAGAGTATATAACCATCTCTTAGTTGTCTTTTAAAGCAAAAGGGATATATCTAAGTTTAATAGCATCTATACTCATGTTCCACATTTTCATCATTTGACAAACTTCGTTAAATTTTCTAAGGAAATAATAGGCATCCTCTCTTTCTAATCCATGAAAATGTGGCAATTGACTAATATAATTAGATTTCAGTTCAAATCTATCTCCTTCAAAGTTTGGCAATCGAATACATGAAGGTTCATCAACTAATTCAAGATACATAATTTCTCCTAATGGTTTTTTTACTGGAGCAGCCATATCCTCGTTCTCTTTTAAAGAAAGGTTAGCTACACCCCTAAGGATTTCGTTAAAGTTCGATTCAAAAATTTTTTCAGTACGTCTTTGTGTTGAGTAATCCTGTGTAGGTGTTCTTACTAATCGTTTAGTGCTAGGAGAACAAATCCATGTGCTCATAAACTCTTAACATAAAGTAAAATAGTAGAAGATTAATTACATACCAGTTTGAAGCTTTATATTCAGTAAATAGTTGTTGACAGAAGAAGTTGAATTAGCTGCTTCTCCTTCTAGTTCCCCAACGAATTTCCTTTTCTTCCAAAAGTACTGGTAACTAGTAAATAATATTCTATTTTATATTTATACTACACGTCCATAAAGCAAATGAATCTCGTTGCAAGAACGTGTCTTGTAATGTGTAGTGTGGTTCTTATTTTTATGGGTACGTGTTCCACTTCTAATTTCAAATTTCAGTAACCGCTAAACCCACAAAGTTTCATTCGTGGCTAAAAGAATAACCGTTTAGCTTAATCTACGAACTAACCTCGTTGAGTTATAGTTAACTCAACGGACTAGCTTCGGTTACTATTGCTAACTCTACGGACTAACTTCATTGAGTTAAAGATAACTCAACGGAGTGACCTTATATTATATTATTGACCTCGTGGAGTTAAGGTTGACTCAACGAACTTACTTCGTTGAGTTAACACTTAGCAAATTTTTAAAACTTACTCATCGTATTAACTTCTATATTTTTTTTCTCTCTTGCATTTTGTCAACTTAAATAAAGTTAAATACATGTCATTACTGCATTGTTCTAATTAAAACTCATTTAAATCTGATCATGATATGTATTGTAGAGTCATAATTTATGCATATTTTATATAGTTAATTGATGCATTTTATGTGCTTAAAGTCATATACTCTTAAGTGTTTAATGAAGATTTAAGTTATAATGCATTTTGGGCAAATAATGTAGTTATGGGCTTAAATGAAGAAAGTAATGCATAAATGAGACTCTATTTATTATTTAACATTTCATGTAAACACATTTACATCTTGGTGGCAATACAATTGCATTTTATTAAGTAGATTAAATTTACTTTAGCACTTAGGATTAATTATTTAAATAAGTACATGGGTATTTTTGGAATTCAATGAAAAATATGATTTTTGCCCCTTTTGAAGTATCCATGTTTAGGAATATATCTTATCTTATTTCTTGAGTGTTTTGATGTATTTTTTTGAGTTTTGTAGGTTGAAAAATAAGAAGAATAAAGCAAATAAGTTGGGATGAAATTTGGCCCTTGGATTGAAGATCTATGGTGGAGATCAAGTTCCATCACTTGGAGCCTCTATAAAAGGAGAGGCAAGGCCAACAATTCCCCTCTCTTGGACGAGCTTTCCCCTAATCTCAATCTTGAAAGTTGTCAACCCCTCTCCCTCCCTCAAGAACTCGTGGAAGGTGGTGTTCCTCCTCCCTCTCGTGGAGCTCCAAGGTGGAAGACAAGGTTCAACCAACTTCTTCTTCTCCTCTCTTGGTGGTTGCTAGTAGGAGGACGGCTAGGGCATTTTTTCTAGACCTTGTGGGTGCTGTTTGGAGCACATTTGAAGCCGTGCAACTATCTCCCCTCTTCCGTGGATCAGTCCTAGTAGAAGAAAGGCAAGGGTTGTGGACTTTAGGTGGATGACTACTTGTTTCTTAGTGTTTGGTGGTGTTTGAAGACCTCTTGCTTTCGGAAGAGAACTCGTGTGGTGACAGCCACAAATTTCTTGGCTAGGAGGATGGCTAGGAGCACATCTCATGCACCATTCTTCTCCAAAACAAGTTTGCACTTCAAGGCAAAAAGGGTTGTATTGGTTTAGCTCTTTAGGTTTTCATTTTCTTGTTTAAAGTTGAGTTCTTTGTAATTTCAGTAGGGTAGTTGTAGTTTTAGGTTTAGTTGTAATGTTACATTGTAGTTTAATCATAGAAATTTCATTTTAGTAGTTTATTATGTTTAGTTTGAATGAATGGAAGCGAATTTGGTTTGAATCTTGTACATATGTGAATATTTGTATGCTAACGAAGCTAATTTGTGGATGTTTATCGTCGGTTTAGAATCCTGTAAATTTGACGATTTTGTTTAGGTTGTAACTCACTAATCCAGTGATGTTTTGCTTTAGTTTTTGATTCTATTTTGTAGATCTTTGAGTGTACTTTACTCCTTTATAGTTTTTAGAATTTTTCCAATTGATTTGTATAGGGTTTCCAATTTATTTCGTTGATGTTGCATCTGGCGCATCTTGGTGTTTTTTGCCCAATTTTTGCTTTAGTGCCGAATTCGATTTCTTTTTATTTACAACATGAAATCGACCTCTGTAAATTTTATCTGTTAGATGAATGAGTTTTGAAGAAAATTGATTTTACAAACTTTCGTGAAGATTTAAAAATCTTATACCATTTTTAGTAACTATGCGCAATTCAGGGATGTTAATTGCCAGTCTGTGCGTTTGTAGGAAAAGCATTGCCGATGCTTGACTATTTCAGATCTTTTAACGAAATCAGTGGGGTTGTAAAGTTAATCCAATGAATACTCAGTATGATATTTTTACTGTATTTTACCGTTGAGATACTGAAAGGAGGATATGTGTGAACTTGACTAAATTTCGAGATTCTGTGCTGTAGTGATTTAGTGTTTTATGAATGAAAATAAGGAATTAGTACTTCAATGAGTGAATTTTTGATAAATTGTGAATCACTTCAAATTATTATTATTTTTGGCACTTTAAAAATATTGTGTAGAAGCCAAATCCTTGTGGATTCGACCCGTACTCCCCGGAGTATATTACAATTGCATCGTGTGCTTGCGATTATTTTAAAATGAGTTTTGAGTTTAATGTTTTATCATTTTGGTCCCTTTGTGAGTTTTAAGATCTTATTTTGGGGACAAAAAAACCTCAACATGTATATTTAACTTACAGTTCATTTCATGTTGTGCAGAATTTACATTTTACTTTGCAGCATGCAGATATTTTCAAGCATTAACCAATTATCTTACATTTAATCTTGTCATTCATAAAATTTATAAATCTTTTAAACAGTCTTGCACATTGTTCAAACAGTTATATAATATTCAAGATAGTTCATCCATTACATCATTCTCAAATACTAATGCAAAAACATCTGAAAAATATACATTCATTTATATGAATAATTTACATTACAATCAATCAGATATTTTTCATACAAATATAAGTACAAGTAGACGAACAATACAATTTAATATTTTCTCCTAAGTTCATCTACTTCCTTCTAGAGTTTTTCTAATTGTTGTTCTAATTGGTTTATCCTTTCTACAGCTCTTGTAATGCCTCTAAAAGGTTTAGCAATCTCAACAGCAACATAATTGTAGTTTCTGTATTCCTTCACTGAAATGGCTCTTGATTTTATCCTTTTAGATGTCCATTTCATAAAGTCAATATAGTCCACCATCAGTAGTGGAATCAAATCTCTATAAAATAGTTTCTTCTTTACTGTTCTTAGCTTGAAGATAAAAACTGGAGACCAATTAATCTGAATTTTGTTCACAACTGCGTATGTAGCCTACTTGACAAATTGACTCAGTTCTATATCATGGCCTTGTCATTGGTAGACATTCTTAATCAAAATGTTAGCTAACATGTGTGCTTTACCATTTAAGTGCTTTAGTCTATTTAATAATGGCACACCAGGATTGATAGCTAAATAATCCTTTATTATTTGCTCTATCCACTCAACAATAGTTGTGCTTTCTAGAATTTCTATTCCTTCATTCTTCAATCCTAAAATGTTGCAGAGAAGCTCTAGTGTTATTTGTACATCAGCTTGCTCCACATTGAAAATTAATCCACTTTCTCCTTCTCTTAAATTTGCATAGAGGCAGGGTACTAGATTCTCATTGTAGGATCGTATGGCTACACAAGAGGGGGTTGAATTGTGTTTTTCAACATTTTCAATTATAATTGAAACTTTAAAACTCAAAAACAAGTTGAGATACTATTTTCATAAAATCATTTTTATTCAAGGTTTCAATTACAATATACAATTCAATTCTCCTCAGAAATTGTAGATGCAATTATATATTGATACCATGTTTCATCTATACAATTTCATAACTACAAACAGAGAAAACTAATTTACAAAATTTAAAACATTTCTCCCTGTTTGAGATCTTTCTTCTTCTTCTTCTTTAGCAATTCTTCAGTGACGAATATCTAGTCTTTCTCTGCTTCATCGAATTTGCTTTCTTTTGATACTTTAAATCTTTAGTGACATAAATCTGACCTTTTCTACTTCATTGAATTTTCTTTCATCTGATACTTCAAATCTTTAGTGAGATATATCTTACCTTTTTCTGCTTCACTAAATTTTCTTCCACCTGAGAGCTTTTCCCCGAAGAGGGGTTTTTGATCTCTAAAAAGATTTTTCGTTTGGTGTGCAAGGATAACTGATCAACGAGAATTCTATGCCTTTTACATTGTATCTTCATTTCATGCATATCCTCCACGTTTAATCACTATTAGTCTTCTACTTCTTCACATCTTTTCTTTTTCCTTCATCGAAATGCACACGTTCTGACCTACGTTTACATTTCGAATTTTCTTTAATCATCAATCCTAGATCTCTAAAAAATTTCCTGCAAAATAAACTTTCTCGTCCAAAATCTTTCATCAAGTGTAATAAGAAGTCATTACTTTAATGTTAACTAAACGAGTAAAACAAGTAGATATATAACTTAACGTTTCTAACTTAATGAGTTCCTCATGTGCCAACTCACGTGACAAGTACTGTAGCTAACTCAACGAACTAAGTCTGTGGTGTTACACTAACTCAACGAACCATCTCCGTGGTGTTACGATAACTCAACGAACCATCTCTATTGTGTTATAGATAACTCAACGAACTAGTAATAAACAAATATTTTTATAATAAGAATTTTACCACGTGCAAAAATAACAACTTAAGTTTTATAACGCTAACCTAATGCGTTGCCTTAGTGTTCAATATAGCAACTCAATGCGTTTAGTTATGTTAACTTAATGAGTTAAACATGTGCACCTCACGTGATACAATATAACATTCGTAACTTTTAATTCACCACATGTCTGTTAGTCATTTTATAAAATTTGAACAGTCATCTATCCACGCGTATAAAAACTCAAACAGTTATCTATCCATGCGTATAAAAACTCGAACAGTTATCTAACTCTTCGATTTTCATTACCGCACGCACATGGAAAACACTAACTTAACGAGTTCGTCTCTTCTTTTACTCATTAACTTAATGAGTTCTCAGGTGACCTATTTTAACCTTTAAGCCTCTAACTTAACGAGTTCTCACGTGATCTCTATACAAATAACACTCTAACTTAACGAGTTGTCTAAACATGCACTGTACATGATATAGAAGATATAACTTTAAAACATATCATGCTTTTCAATAAAAACACACGTTAACTTAACGTTTAGTTAAATGACAAATTAATGCAATGAAATGACTAGTTATTAACTTGGTATAATTTCAGATCCAAAACAGACAAGTATTATATTAGTAAGTTTTTTCTGTATTAATTGATGTTTTCAATTTCTTTTCACAAAAAATAGTAATTGAGCAAATATGATTACTTTCATTCAGCACACAACATCAAAACAAAATACTCAACAATCTCCCCCTTTTTGATGATGACGAAACCATATGAAATATATTTAACTCAATAACACACCTTCGTTGGGTTAACTTTTAATTCAACAAACAAGTTTGTTGACTTAAGTTCACTTAAGCTTATTTCTATTGTTTATGTAAATTTCACCTCTCAGAAATAAAACTTTCAGATGTCAATAATTACATAAGTATCTTTCAGATTTTAATAACCACATAATTATCTTTCAGATTACATTATCATCTGCCTTAACCATTGTTAGGATCGATAGGCTCACTAGAGGGGGGGTGAATGGTGAAAGTGTATAGTTTTAAAATTCTTTTGATGTTGAATCGAATGATTCAACAGAAATGTAATGAGCTGAAATTAAGAGAATGCAAATAAGCAAAGATAAGAAACACACAGCAAATTTTTTAGGTGGTTCACCAATTTGGCTAGTCCACCCCCAAGATTCACTTGAGCTTCACTAAGTGTTTCAACACTTACACACTTGCTTTCAGGTCAAAGCAAGAACCAACTACACAGAAGTTTTTAGGTAAAAACTTCAGTAAACCAACCTCTAGAGTTTTCAGGACGAAACTCAAACCAACAATGTATATAGCTTTCAGGTTGAAACTACGAACCAACAACTTTAATCCTTCAATCAAAGTTTTTGCGCACAGAGCTTTTTTTGTAGTAGATCTATAGAATATGCTTCACTGTTTGCAGACTTGAGTGTAAATGAAATTTGGAGTGTAGCTCACTATGTATCTCCGTTGTCTGTATTTTGTATATATACCTGATATGTACAACGATCATATTTTCCTCCAACGGATGTATTCTACTGTACTTGATTAGCCTCAAGTCCCAATACAACAAGTGACCGTTCAGAAAATCGTTTCACGATATCTTACCGATTTTCCTGTTCTTTCGGATAGTTAGTTATGCAACTCTCCGAAGAGTATCTGTAACTCACCGAAAGATCACTTAATCTTTTCTGCCAGGTAGGATTCTAGAATATTTAAATGTGAGCTGTCATCCAATTGGATACTTATAACTGTAACTCACCGAACAGTTATATACTTGTCAGATAGTTTGTCTTTGTCAACTTTCCGATTGCTTTAATTTAGCACGTGCATAAAGGGCTGACTTAAGTTTCGGAAGTTTATCCCTATAACTCATCGAAATGCTTCAGGATTTCGGATAGTTATTTTTCTAACTCTCTGAAAAGTTATTTGAGCCACTTTCTCGAATTCTACTCGTGGGAAATTCAATGACTTAAGTTTCGGATGGTTAAACTGTAACTCACCGAAACTCTTTTGAAATTTCAGATAGTTATCTTTCTAACTCTCCGAAAACCCATTTGAGCATCTGTCTGGAATTCTGCACGTGGGAAATTTACTGACTTAAGTTTCAGATAGTTAAACTGTAACTCATCGAAACTCTCTTGAAATTTTGGATAGTTATCTTTCTAACTCTCCGAAAACTTAAATGATCTTCTTTCTGGAATTCTGCACGTGGCAATTTCAATAACTTAAGTTTCGGATAGTTAAACTGTAACTTACTGAAACTCTCTTTGAAATTTCGGATAGTTATCTAACTCTCTGATTTTCCCTTTTAAGCTTTCAACTGCTGGCTTCTCCATTTTGCACGTGCATAATAAAATGACTTAAGTTTTGGAAAGTTATGCCTGTAACTTATCGAAAAACTCGAATAGTTATCTAACTCTCCAAAAAGAAAACTCAGATGGTTATCTAACTCTTCGACAAGTCCTTTAAGCTTCCGTTCTGTATTTCTGCACGTGATTTATTGAATGACTTAACTTTCAGATAGTTATACCTGTAACTCTCTGAAAAGTCCTTTAAGCTTCCGAATAGTTAACTCCTTAACTATTCGATCATTCAATCCCCTTAACTGTTTGATTAAATAACTCTCCGAAGGCTTTGTAAAATTTGGATAGTTATCCTTCTAACTGTCTGATAGTCTTGCTGTTGTTTTACTCTTTGGATACTTGAACCTGTAACTGTCCAATTTTGCTGTATCTTGAAATTATTATCATCTGGAACCTTCTCAATTTGTTCCTCTGCTTGGAATTTGTTCTAACAGCCTTCTGATCTAAAGCAGTACAAACTTAACTGTGAAATACAATATGTTTCCTCACATAAGTTTTGCATTATCAAAATACTCGGGTTCTAACAATCTCCCCCTTTTTGATAATGACAAAAACCTTTACAATTATTTACATGTATTTCACTCCCTAGTGTATTTCTATACATTTAGTCACATAGAGAAACATAAAACAGGAATTTATCAAAACTATACTAACGAGGAGGGATTCCTCCCCTTGACTTTGAGCAGACTTCTCCTCCTATCTGTGTGCTGAGTTTTTCTCATTCAATTCTTGCTGGAAATACTGTTAGTGACCATATACTTGACAAATTTCCAAATTCTTCTCTCCCTTTTTGTCATTATATAAAAAGGTGAGGACTGTAAAACTGATTTTTTGTAAAACTAATATTGATTGTATCTTGCACGAGTAGGTTAGTAGAAAACAAGCTCCCATATGGTGAGCTTGATGAAAAAATATTTAAAGATCTTGTAAAGAACATATTCCTAGATTTCGTCTAATATGATTAAAAGTTGATTCATTTAAAGGTTTGGTGAAAATATCTACAAGTTGATTTTCTATTAGCACAAACTTAAGTGAAATGTTCCCTTTCTCCACATGATCTCTCAGAAAATGATGTCTGATCTCGATATGCTTGGCTCTGGAATGAAGTACTGTATTCTTAGATAGACTAATTGCATTACTGTTATCACAAAATATGATTGAGTTCTGAATATTCAGTCTGTAATCTACTAGAGTTTGCTGCATCCACAGGATTTGTGCACAGCACAATCTAGTTGCAATATACTCGGCTTCAGTAGTAGATAAAGCTATACAATTTGTTTCCTACTGAACCATGAGATTAAAGAACATCCAAGTAATTGACAAGTACCACTGGTGCTTTTTCTATCAGATTTGCTACCTGCATAATCTGCATCACTATAGCCTGTTAAAATCAAACTACTATTAGTTGAGTAGAATAATCCAAAATCTTTTGTTCCTTGTAGATATCTGAAAATCCTTTTGACTGATTTCAAATGTGATTCCTTTAGTGATGCTTGAAATCTAGCACACAAGCATACACTGAACATAATATCTGGCTTACTAGCTGAAAGGTATAACAGGGATCCAATCATGCCTCTATATTGCCTTTGATCCACTTCAACACTTGAATCATCCATTTCCATTTTAATGCTTGAACTCATTGGAGTATTTGCAGATTTGATGTTTTCATAACCAAATTTCTTCAACATCTCTTTGTAGTATTTTTCTTGGTTGACAAAGATACCATTATGCACTTGATGAATCTGTAATCCCAAGAAAAACTTCAATTCTCCCATCATGCTCATTTCGAATTTATTTTTCATCAAATTCTAAAATTTATGATAGAGATCTTTTAAAGTGGCTCCAAAGACTATATCATCAACATATATCTGTACAATCAACATATGCAAATCAACATATTTGATAAACAAGGTGCTGTCCACTTTGCCTATAGAAAAATTGTTTTCAATTAAAATTTTTTTCAATTTCTCATACCAAGCTCTAGGTGCCTGTTTTAAACCATATAAAGCTTTTCTTAGTTTGTAGACATGATCCATTTTGAATTCATCTTCAAATCTAGGAGGTTGTTTAACAAAAACTTCTTCTTGAATTTCTCCATTTAAGAAGGCACTTTTCACATCCATCTGAAACAATCTTATCTTCATACTACTTGCAAAAGCAAGCAACATTCTGATAGCTTCAATCCTGGCTATAGGGGCAAAAGTTTCTTCATAGTCAATTCCTTCCTGCTGATTGTAGCCTTGTGCAACTAATCGAGCTTTATTTCTGAGAATGTTACCTTCTTCATCTAATTTGTTTTTGAAAATCCATTTAGTTCCAATGATGGATTTTCCTACAGGTTTTTCTACTAGTTCCCAAACATTGTTTTTTTGGAACTGATTTAATTCTTCCTACATAGCCATTGTCCAGTAGATATCCTTACATGCTTCATCTACTGATTTTGGCTCTATTTCTAACACAACTGCACAAAAATTGCAGATATCTTGTGCTTTGCTTCTAGTTTGTACCCCTTTAGATATATTTCCAATAATTTGTTCCTCGGGATGATCAGATCTAAACTTCCAACTGTCTAGATTCTGAAATCTATTGTGGAGATTCTAGTCTGACACTTGTGATTTGAGTTTCTGCTTGCAGTTATCATCTTTAAAGTATTCATTTTCACTATCATATTTAATCTTCAACTTTTTAAAATTTTGGATAAGATCTTCATCAAACTGAACATTTATACTTTCCTCCACTCTTCTATCTTCAACAAAATATACTCTATAAGCTTTGCTTCTCGAGGAGTAACCAACAAGTATGGCAGGTTCAGACTTAACATCAAACTTGTCTTTAGTATTTCTTGTATTTAAGATAAAACATTTGCATCCAAATGTCTTAAAATAGCCAACATTTGGAGTTTTATTGAACCAAATTTCAAAGGGTGTCTTATTAAATGTGGATCTAATGTGAGTTCTATTGGAAATGTAACAAGCTGTTCCTACAGCTTCTGCCTAGAGAAATTTAGGTAGATCTATGGCATTTAACATAGTTCTAGCCATTTCTTGTAGTGTCCTATTTTTCCTTTCCACAACTCCATTTTGAGCAGGAGTTATAGGATAAGAGAATTCATACAGAATTTCAAATGAATTGCAGAGGTTTTCAAATTCATAGTTTTCAAATTCCCCTCCATGATCACTTCTAATTTTCTTCATTGTTAGTTCCTTCTGATTCTGAACTCTTATGCAGAAATTCCTGAACTCATTGCAAGTTTCATTTTTATGTGTCAAAAATATTACCCAAGTTAATCTGGAGAAATCATCAACAATAATAAAGGTATATTTTCGACCCCCAAGACTTGATACTTGAGAAGGACCAAACAAATCTAGATGTAGCAGTTCTAATGGCCGTTTGGTGGAAACAACACTTTTGCTATGAAGAGCAGTTCTCTTCTACTTCCCTAACATACACTCATTGCACACTCTATTCTTCTTAAAAGTGAGTTTAGGCAGACCCCTAACAAGATCACCCGTGGATAGCTTTTTGATATTCTTCATATTGATGTGACCAAGTCTTCTATACCACACCCAATCATCTTCACCAGTTGCTACCAAACAGAAATTGCTTGCAGAATTTTCACATGGAAAGTTTAATGTATATATTGAGCAATTTCTAATACCAGTAAATTTTGTTTCATTTGTGGCAGGATCAATAATGTAGCAGTTTTTAGCATTAAAAGAAACAGTATAGCCTTTATCACATAATTGTCTTACACTTAACAAGTTTTGTTTTAAATCATTTACATGCAAGACATTCTCAATTATACCATTTTAAGATGTAATATTTCCTATTGCATTTATTTTACACTTTTCATTATTTCCAAACTTAACAGATCCTGAACATAAGTTTTTAACTGAGTCAAGAAAGCTTTTCTTGCCTGTCATGTACTTTAAGCATCCACTGTCCACAATCCATTTAGTTGAACGTGCTTGAAACTCCTTGTCACCCTACAAATCATACTGAAATTAAAGCTTTTGGTACCCAAATCTTCTTGGGTCCAGTAGAGTTAGTCCTTAAAACATTAAATCTATTGCCTCTTGGCAGCCACATATGACCTGATCTTCGTTTGATGGCAAACACAGTGGTGCCATCTCTATAAGATCGAATCACTCCACCACAATAAGGTATTTCCTGTGGTGTAGCATACCCTAGGCCATATTTATTCCCATTTGATCGTTGAGATCCTATTATTTTATTTAATCCTTTTTGTCCTTGAGTAAATTTACAAATAGTATCTTTCAAATCTGATATAGTAGTTAATAGATTTTTATTTTCATCTTTTAATTCACAATTATCACAACTATACTTATCTAAATTTGATTTTAGATTTCTATTTTCAACTATGGTTGATTCTAATTTAGCAAATGAATTTTCTAAGCAATGATATAATCTTTTAATTTCTTTCTTAAAATCTCCACACTTCACATATAAATTATCTACATTAGATAGAAGACTGTTTATGTCTAAATCATCATGATCATTTTCTGAACTAGAGGAAGTAGAGCATACCTCTTGTGCTGCAAAACAAACATTGGCTGCAGCTTCTTCTTCAGAATCTGATGAACAGCTTGAAGAGCTACTGTCATCCCACGTAGCTTTGAGAGCCATCTTCTTTTTGTCCTTCAATCTCTTCTTCTTATCTCCTTGATCCTCTTTTGTCTGAAATGGATAGAAGGTCTGTATGTGCCCTTGCCTTTTACATTTGAAACATGTAGGGACCGTTCTTTTAGAAGAGCTGGACTTATTCTTTTTCTTCATAAACTTTCTGAAGTTCCTTGCCAACAACATGATCTCATCATCGTCTGAGCTTAGAGCTTCCTCTATGGATGGAAATGCCATTTCCTTTTTCTTTTCAGCTTTCTTTTCAATAGCTCCTTCCTGCTCTTTTTAGTCCTTCATCTAAGCTTCGTGGGCCAGAAGATTGCCCGACAGTTCTTCAACTGTGTAATTGCTGAGATCCTTGGAATCTTGAATAGATGTGGACTTCTGTTTCCACTCAACAGTTAAGCTCCTCAGGATCTTTTGTACCTATTCATGTGAAGAGAACTCCTTTCCCAAGCCTTTCAGACTGTTAATGATTTCAGTAAATCTAGAAAACATTTCAGTTATGTTTTCATTATCATTCATTTTAAACAGTTCTAGTTTTCTCAAAAGAATACTGATTTTTGTATCCTTGACTTGGCTTGTACCTTCATGAGTAATTTGAAGGATTTTCCAAGCCTCATGAGCAGACTTACATGTAGATACCTTATTATATTGATCAGCAGTTAGTGCACAATAAATGGCATTCAGCCCTCTAGCATCGAACTAGATGATTTTCTCATCCTCCTCAGACTAGTTCGTCACATCACTGGTTGGAAGTGTAGTTCCAAGAACAACAGTCTTCTAGAGTTTAACACATAAACTCCTAAGGAAGCACTCCATTCTATTCTTGCAATAGTTATAATTAGAACCATCGAATAGAGGAGGTCTGTGGATGTTTAGTCCCTCAGCAAATTGAGCCATAAATCCAGATGGTTAAATCTTATGAAGGATTAACCTTGCTCTGATACCAATTGTTAGGATCGATAGGCTCACCAGAGGGGGGGTGAATGGTGAAAATGTGTAGTTTTAAAATTCTTTTGATGTTGAATCGAATGATTCAACAGAAATGTAATGAGTTGAAACTAAAAGAATGCAAATCAGCAAAGATAAGAAACACAGCAAATTTTTTAGGTGGTTCACCAATTTGGCTAGTCCACCCCCAAGATTCACTTAGGCTTCACTAAGTGTTTCAACACTTACACACTTACTTTTAGGTCAAAGCAAAAATCAACTACATAGAAGTTTTCAGGTAAAAACTTCAGTAAACCAACCTCTAGAGTTTTCAGGTCGAAACTCAAACCAACACTGTATGTGGCTTTCAGGTTGAAACTACGAACCAACAACTTTAATCCTTCAATCAGAGTTTTTGTGCACAGAGCTTTTTCTACAGTAGATCTTTAGAATATGCTTCACTATTTGCAGACTTGACTGTAAATGGAATTTGGAGTGTAGCTCATTGTGTATCTCCGTTATCTGTATTTTGTATATATACCTGATATGTACAATGATCATATTTTCCTCTAACAGATGTATTCTACTATACTTGATTAGCCTCAAGTCCCAATACGGCAAGTGACCGTTCAGAAAATCGTTTCAAGATATCTTACCGATTTTCCTGTTCTTTCGGATAGTTAGCTATGCAACTCTCCGAAGAGTATCTATAACTCACCGAAAGATCACTTAACCTTTACTGCCAGGTAGGATTCTAGAATATTTAAATGTGAGCTGTCATCCAATTGGATACTTATAACTGTAACTCACCGAATAGTTATATACTCATTAAGTTAGTGAGTAAAAGAAGAGACAGACTCGTTAAGTTAGTGTTGTACACGTTGTGAAATTATAAGTTACGAATGTTATATTGTATCACGTGAGGTGCACATGTTTAACTCGTTAAGTTAACATAACTAAACGCGTTGAGTTGCTATATTGAACACTAAGGCAACACACTAGGTTAGTGTTATAAACTTAAGTTATTATTTTTGCACGTGGTAAAATTCTCATTATAAAAATATTTGTTTATTACTAGTTCGTTGAGTTATCTGTAATACTACGGAGTTAGTTCATTGAGTTAGCTACAGTATTTGTCACGTGAGTTGGCACATGAGGAACTCGTTAAGTTAGAAACGTTAAGTTATATATATATACTTGTGTTACTCGCTTAGTTAACATTAAAGTAACTGACTTCTTATTATACTTGATGAAAAATTTTGGAAGAGAAAGTTTATTTTGTAAGAAATTTTTCAGAGATCTAGGATTAATGATTAAAGAAAATTTGAAATGTAAACGTGGGTCAGAACGTGTGTATTTCGATGAAGGTAAAAGAAAAGATGTGAAGAAGTGGAAAACTAGTAGTGATTAAACGTGGAGGATATGCATGAAATGAAGATACAGTATAAAAGGCATAGAGTTCTCGTTGATCAGTTATCCCTGCACACCAAAAGAAAAATCTTTTCAGGGATCAAAAATACCTCTTCAGGGAAAAGCTCTTAGGTGGAAGAAAATTCAGTGAAGTAGGAAGATGTCAGATTTATGTCACTGAAGATTTGAAGTATCAGGTGGAAGAAAATTCAGTGAAGCAAAAAAAGGTAAGATATATGTCATTGAAGATTTAAAGTATCAGAAGAAAGCAAACTCAGTGAAGTAGAGAAAGACAAGATATTCGTCATTGAAGAATTACTGAAGAAGAAAGAAGAAGAAGAAGAAAGATATCAAACAGGGAGAAATGTTTTAAATTCTACAAATTAGTTTTCTCTATTTGTAGTTATGAAATTGTATAGATGAAACATGGTATCAATATATAATTGCATCTACAATTTCTTAGGAGAATTGAATTGTATATTGTAATTGAAACCTTGAATAAAAATGATTTTATGAAAACAGTGTCTCGACTTGTTTTTGAGTTTAAAAGTTTCAATTATAATCGAAAATGTTGAAAAACACAATTCACCCCCCTCTTGTGTAGCCATACGATCCTAAAAACTTGGATTTCTTTTCAAATTTTCTAGCAAGGGAAAATGAAGTCTCATTATCTTCATCAATTTCAGTATGCTCGGAACTGATGAGTTTATCAGATGCACTATAAGGTACAATGTCTAGACATACCTTATCCTTTGGAAATAAATACTCATCTGATTTTCCTTTTTCAGTAGACTTTGTTTCCTTAGATATAATTTTTCTTCTTCCATAACACTTTTGTTTCTCCTCTTCAAGTATTGCTGTTCTTTTTTCAAATTGCTCCATAAAAGTTTTCTGCTTTAATTCTTCTAAGGCACTTTCTATTGCAACTGCCTTTTAAAGTTCAACTTTTCTTTTATCTACAGCAATATTTGATTCTACTTCTTTTGAATACAAAGGAGTAGGTATAGCAGATTCATGTTCTTCCTCAAATGCATGTAGTCGTGTACCACTTAGAGGAGTTTGAGGAATTCTATTTGATGAACCTACACCTTTTTCCATATATTTTGCATACTGTTTGAGAAATGCAATCTCAGCACATTTCATACGGTATTCTCTATCATATTTACTTTGAATCCCCATGTATGTAATACTGGCATCAGTATTATGAAGCTCTAATCTAATTTCATTTAGTATACCTTTAGGAAAGAAGTATTCACTATAAATTTTTGCTAACCTTTTGTCCACTTGAAGTATTTTCTTAAACCAAGTGCGTGGAACTTCATCAATATCTATTTCTTTTCCTTTTGCATCTCTTCTGCTTTTACCTTTTCCTCTACCACGACCCTTGAAGAACTTGGAGACCATCGTTGCAGGTTGTAATAGCAACAAGTGGGAAAGATTTTCAGACAAAGGTTTACAAATAACGTAAGTGCCCGTGTAATAAGTGTTTAAATAGGGTTTTAGGCGAATAACTCAACGTATATAGAAGTCAGGTTTGGATTTTAAATGAATATTGAATAAAGTTTATTCAATCAAGGTACCCGAAATATTCAAGTATAACTTGTTGAGTTAACTAACCTAATGAGTAAAACGCTGTCTAGATGTAGTTTTACACATTACCTTACATAACATAACGTTCAGTTAGTACACTTTATTAAAACCAAGTTTCAGATGTTTTCAACTGAAACCTTTTGAAGACAACACACATGCTACACTTAACATTATCTTGAGAACATTGTAAACTATTTTAACATTCTCTTCTTATGAATCTAAAATAGTTTGTTTGTCTTTTAAATTGTTTCATCATGATCTTAAGGGAACTAAACTCAGATTAACTAAGATTTTTTTCTGAATTATATTAATCTATTTTGGACATTGTTAATTCTCCCCCTACAAATATACTTCAAATATATTCAATAACATACAAAATATACTTGTATAACAATAGATGTTAAGTATAACTATACTTTTAAATTTTCTTTTCAGAAACTTCTGTTATCCTGAATTCATCAAGAATGATTTCTAGAATCAATTCCTACTGTATATGAATCAAAACACTACATTGAACTTAATATGATTAATTCAAGGAGAATAAAAGAATGTTTCTCAAATAAATGTTTTCAAAAGTACTAATATTGATTCAATAAATCAGTAGTCATATTAGTAGAAACTATATTCGATTCAAAGATATCTGTAATTAATGAAAAAACTTTTTCTTTTCAAAATAGTAAATATTGATAATTTTCTTTAAAAGTTAGTTTGAAAAGCTTGAATCATACAAGAGCTTTCTAATGTACCCGTATAATGAGCTTTCAGTCAACAATCCCAAATCTAATCAGGACCTTAGGTTGCCAGATTTGAAGAATCCTTTTTCAGGACAACAATCCTTACATACCTATCTGCTCAAGTACAAAAGGCTCGTGATCAAACTGATTAATAAACTCTCAAAGATTTTCACTTTGTAAGCACTTTTCATTTTAAGCATAGTATATATGTATTCCATTAATACAGATGCAATAAAACACAAATCTCATACAATTTTTACATCTATGATTTTACTGAAAATATGAATCAGTTTCAATAAGCTCGTACTTTTGATTAATAGTTTAAGATAATTTACATATAAATTATTCTACAAATTTAATCAATCAAGTCAAATTCATGCACGATCATATGCACTTTCATTGATTCAAAGAAAACACTTATTCAAAATTTTAGAATTTCAGAAGTATTTAATGTTTTTCGTTTACATTTCTACTTAAAATTGTGAAAACCATTAAAATTGATAAACTACGTAAAATCAATAAGATACTACTATGATTTTACAATAAATACATAGTATCTTATGCAGCAGTTTAGATATTACTTAGATATTTATGATAAGTATATAATATCTATGTGGTGAACAACATCATGAATAATATTTATCATTTTGTGGAGTTTAAGCATTTTACACATCACATAGCCTACAAATAGCCAAATTTAATCTTATGTTGCAGAATGTATTTTCCTCTAGAGGTTTTGTAAATATTTCAGCTAATTGATTTTTGCTAGACACAAATCTTAATTTAATTTTTCCTTTAATTACATTATCTCTTAGAAAATGATGTCTAACCTTTATATGCTTTGCAGAACTAGAATGTAATATAGGATTTTTGGAAAGATTTATTGCAGAACTACTGTCACAATAAATCTCAGTTGTATCATAAAGATAATCCAAAGTCTTCTAAAGTTTGCCTTATCTATAGAATCTGAGTGCAACACAGTGCAGCAGCAATATATTCAGCTTCTGTAGTAGAAAGTGCTACATAGTTTTGATTTTTACTAAACCATGACAACAAATTATTTCTCAATAATTGACATGTGCCACTAGTACTTTTTCTATCAGATTTAGATCCTACGTAATCAGCATCAGTATATCCTATAAGATCTATTGAACTATCCTTAGAATAATACAGTCCAAAATTTTTAGTTCCTTGTATATATCTAAATATTCGTTTAACTTCAATTGAGTGTGATTCTTTAGGATTAGATTGAAATATAGCACAAGAACACACAGCAAACATAATATCAGGTCTACTAGTTGTCAAATAAAGTAAAGAACCAATCATACTTTTGTATTTTCTTTAATCTATTGATTTTCTTATGTCATCAATATCTAACTTTAAAGAAGTACTCATAGGAGTTCCTTGAATCCTTTTATCATTAAAATTAAATTTCTTAAGCATTTCATTTGAATATTTTTCCAGATTTAAAAATATACCTTTATCCATTTGCTTAATTTGAAGTCCTAGAAAATATGAAAGTTCTCCTATCATACTCATTTCAAATTGACTAGTCATCTCTTCAGAAAATATTTTTATCAATTTATCAAAGGTTGCTCCAAAGATTATATCATCCACATATATTTGAACAATAATCTGATCTTTACCATCTCTCTTGATAAATAGAGTATGATATACTTTTCCCATGATATAACCTTGTTCTATTAAAAAAGTAGATAACCTTTCATACCATGATCTAGGTGCTTGCTTCAAACCATATAAGGCTTTCTTCAATTTATACACAAAGTCAGGATTTTTAATATCTTCAAATCTAGGTGGTTGTTTTACATAGACTTCTTCATTAATTAAATCATTTAGAAATGCACTCTTTACATCCATTTGAAATAATTTAAAATCCATATAACAAGCTTAGGCCAATAATATTCTAATACTTTCTAACCAAGCCATACGAGCAAATGTTTCATCATAATCTAGTCCTTCTTCCTATGTATACCCTTGTGCAACTAATATAGCTTTATTTCTTATAACTAGACCAATTTCATTAGTTTTGTTTCTAAAGATCCACTTTGTACCTATTACGGACTGATTTTCTGGTGGAGAGACTAATTCCCAAACATCATTTCTAATGAATTTATTTCGTTTTTCTTGCATTGCCACTTTCCAATTTTCATCAGATAATGCTTCTTCTATATTCCTTGGTTCTACCATAGAAACAAACATACACATACTACTTAAATTTACTGAAGCTCTAGTTTTAACTCCCTCATTAATATTACCAATGACTTGAGTAATGGGATGTGATGAAGAATAACGCCAATTTCTCTGATTTTCCTTAATATTCTAATCAACATTTGAAGGTCCATCACTTTCATCATTAGTTTGATCATTTAAGTTCATATTTTTGATTTTCTAAGATAAATCTTCAATCTCTCTATTGATCTCTAACTCTTTTGAGAAATTGATCGTATCATCATTAATAGCTTTAGATTGAGATTCTCTAAAAGAATTTTCATTGAAGATTACATGGAGGGTTTCTTCAATAGTTCTAGAAGTCTTGTTATATACTCTATAAGCTTTACTTCTAGTAGAGTAACCTACAAAAATTCCTTCATCTGCTTTGGCTTGAAATTTATCCCTTTTATCTTTAGTATTAAGAATAAAACACTTGCAACCAAATGGTTTCATATAGGAAATTTTTGGGAACCCTATTAAACATAATTTCAAAAGGAGTTTTATTAACATGAGGTCTTAAGTGACATCTGTTAATAACATAACAAGCTATATTCACTACTCAGCTCAAAGATTTTGATGTAAATTATGTTCATTCAACATAGTTCTGGCCATTTCCTGAAGTGATCTATTCTTTCTCTCAACAACTCCATTTTGAGACGGTGTTCTTGGAAAAGAAAATCTATGATTAATGCCATGATCTTTACAATAATTATCCATTTGATCATTATCAAATTCAGTACCATGATCACTCCTAAGTTTTTGAATAGAGACACTTTGTTCATTTTGAACAAGGTTGCAAAACATTTTCAACTTTTCAAAAATTTCTGTCTTAGATGCTAGAAAATATACCCAAGTGTATCTAGAGAAGTCATCTACTAAAACAAATACATACCGTTTACCACCAAGACTTATAATTCTTATTGGTCCAAATAGATCCATATGTATAAGTTCTAAGACTCTCTTACTTAATATATCAGTTTTGGATTTAAAAGAGTTTTTGTGAAGTTTACCTAACTCACATGCATCACACATAAAGTCCTTTGAGTATCTAATCTTTGGTAAACCTCTCACTAAATGTTTTCTAGACAGTTTATGTAATAGCTTCATATTTATATGCCTGATCCTTCTATGCCACAGATATGCATCACTAGTTTCAGCTAGTAAACATGAATTTAAATCAACTGCACCAGAAGGTAAAGATAAAATACATACAGAACATTTTCTTTTAGCAATAAACTTAAGTTCATCTGTATTTTTATCAATAATTTTGCATATATTATCTTCAAAAACTACATAATATCCATTCTCAGTTAGTTTTATAACACTCAGCAAATTAAATCCTAGGTTTTCTGCATATAGTACATTTGAAATAACACAAGTCGGAGTTATTTGAACATTGCCCATACCTATGATTTTATCCTTACTTTTGTTTCCAAAAGTTACACTTCCTTTCGTGGTATTTATAAAAATTTTTAGTAGACTTTTCTGTCCGGTCATGTGACTTGATGTTCCACTATCCAAGATCCATTTTGATGTTGTTTCCTCCTGCAAAACAAATTAAAAAAAACTTTTTCTTGGTACCCAATGTTGTTGAGGACCAAGTTCATTAAACGCATATTCTTCTTTTTGTTTAAAAAAAATTTAACATTATCATTTACATTCTTATTAGTTGTAAGTACTATTGACTTATCATTAGCATCATACTTACTTATAGCATTGTTGCTCTTATAATCATTCTTTTGTTTTTAGATGTAGTACAACCAAGACCAAATCGATTTTTATTAGATGTTAATTTATTTTGGTCATGCTCATACATTTTAATAAGTTCATACTAAGATTTTGTACTTGTATTAGAATTTTCAGTACATACAAAATCTTTTTTTGCACAAGAATTTTCAGATAAAGAACATGCAGAACCAGTAATTGGTCTAATACTAGTGTTTTGAATTACATGCTCAAGTTTCTGAATTTTTAGTTTACTACAATTGTTTGATATTTTTGAAACATTAGAAACTAAATTTCCAAAACAAGAAACAAGATTTTTAGAAACATTAATAGTCATGTTAGAAGTACATTTAGACAAATCACATTGATTTATATTATTACTACGTGATTCATCCGTTGAAGTACCTACTTCTACATATTTATTACCTTGTTTCATGATAAAAGGAATTTTAGTCTTAGATTTACTTGAACTACAACTAACAAATTCTTTATTAGCTTGAGATTTAGGATATTCAGGATAATCAAATCCTAAGCCAAATTTATATGACACCACAGGGGTACTAGTTAGTTTGTCTAACTTTGTTTAACTTAAATTCCATTTCTCAATAATAGAATTTAAATCTAGCTCTCTCATTTTTAATTTATCAATCTCTACCTCAAGATCATTTATATTGTTTCTCAACATTTCATTTTTGGATTCTATCTTTAATTTTTCAACATTTGTATTTTGTATTTGTTCATGCAAGACACATTCATTAAATCTAAATTTATGCAAATCTCTAGCATAATTTTCATTATCACATCTAAACTTTTCTAAAGTAGTAGACAAGAAAATATTTTCTTCTTCCACAATGGATAAAGAGTTTCTGATATTCTTATTTTCTAGTTTACAAACTTTAAGTTTTTGTAATAATGCGTGATAAGCACATAATAATTCATCAAAGTTAAAATCTAAATGACTTTCAGGATCAGATATAACCTCAGACTCATCTGCCATGAAGCATACATGAGCAACATCTTCTAACTCTTGTTCTTCTTTTGAATGTGAAGATTTTGATGATGATTCCTTAGATTCAAACTCTTCAGACGTGTCATCCCAAGTAACCTTCAAAGCCTTTTTCTTGGAAAACTTTTTCTGAGTTTTCTGAGCTGTCTTCTTCTGATTTCTCCTACTATGCTTTTCATTTTTCCTTATAGGACAATCTGGAGAAAGATGTCCAGGTTTCTTACGGTTGTAACATACATACTTTCTAGATGAAGAATTCTTGTCATTTAGTGATTTTGACGTTGAGGGTTTATCAATTTTGTTTCTTTACTGTTTCCTAGCTTTCCATGCTTTCTTGAATTTCCTAGTCAGCAAAATCAAATCCTTGTTAGAATTAGTAGATATATCAGAATCTAAATTAATTTCGAAGGCTATTTCTTTCTTCATTTTTAATTTGTTGTGACTCAATGATTCATTTAATTAAACTTCATAAGTTGTTAAATTTCCTATAAGTTCATTCATGGTATAAACATTTAAATCTCGTGATTCTTCAATTGATGTTACTTTCTGAGACTATTTAGAACTTAGGGATCTGAGAATTTTCCTCAGCAAATCCTTTTGATCAAAATTCTCTCCTAAGCATTTTAAAGAGTTTATGATATCAAGAAATCTAGAAAACATCTTAGAAATACTTTCGTCTTCATGCATCTTAAAGAGTTCATACTTATGAATTAACATGTTTATCTTAGTCTCTTTAACTTGAGAAGTAACTTCATGTGAAACTTCTAATGCATGCCACACCTCATAAGTAGATTTAAATGTCGACACTTTACTGAACTGTTCATAACTCAATGCATAAAATAAAACATTTAAGTCCTTAGCATTCAGAGTTTCATTTTCTTTTTCAGTAATTGTCCAAGTATTATAAGGAGTAGTTAATGGAGTATATGGTTTAGAAATCATGAACCACAACTTATGATCTATACTTTGAAGAAAAACTATCATCCTATATTTCTAATATTCAAAATGTATTCCATCAAATAAAGGAGGACGATTAAGATTTTGGCCTTCATACAAAGAAAAATTACCATTTCCAGTAGTCATCTTACCATACATTTTTCAACCTATTTGATTTTAAACAGTTTAAAACTTTAAAACAACTTGAGCCTTAAATCAAGAAAGTTAAACGTATGCTAAGATATTAATTTCTGTTTAAAAACAAGGAAGGCAGAATAAGCAATGATATTAAATAAGTTGATATCGATTTTATATCAAAGATTATTAACAAAGCTTTGATACCACTTGTAGGATCCTATGGCTACACAAGAGGGGGGTGAATTGTGTTTTTCAACATATTCGATTATAATTGAAACTTTAAAACTCAAAAACAAGTCGAGACTCTATTTTCATAAAATCATTTTTATTCAAGGTTTCAATTACAATATATAATTTAATTCTCCGTAGAAATTGTAGATGCAATTATATATCGATACCATGTTTCATCTATACAATTTCATAACTACAAATGGAGAAAACTAATTTACGGAATTTAAAACATTTTTCCCTATTTGAGATCTTTTTCTTCTTCTTCTCTTTCTTCTTCAGCAATTCTACAGTGACGAATATCTAGTCTTTCTCTGCTTCACCGAATTTGCTTTCTTCTGATACTTTAAATCTTTAGTGACATAAATCTGACCTTTTCTGCTTCACTTAATTTTCTTTCAATTGATACTTGAAATCTTTAGTGACATATATCTTATCTTTTTCTACTTCACTGAATTTTCTTCCACCTGAGAGCTTTTCCCTGAAGAGGTGTTTTTGATCCCTGAAAAGATTTTTCGTTTGGTGTGCAAGGATAACTGATCAACGAGAATTCTTTGCCTTTTATATTGTATCTTCATTTATGCATATCCACCATGTTTAATCACTATCAGTCTTCCAGTTCTTCACGTCTTTTCTTTTTCCTTCATCGAAATACACAGGTTTTGACCCATGTTTACATTTTGAATTTTCTTTAATCATCAATCCTGGATCTTTGAAAAATTTCCTGCAAAATAAACTTTCTCGTCCAAAATCTTTCATCAAGTGTAATAAGAAGTTGTTACTTTAATGTTAACTAAATGAGTAAAACAAGTAGATATATAACTTAATGTTTCTAACTTAATGAGTTCCTCATGTGCCAACTCACGTGACAAGTACTGTAGCTAACTCAACGAACTAAGTCTGTGGTGTTACGCTAACTCAACGAACCATCTCTATGGTGTTACGATAACTCAACGAACCATCTTTGTTGTGTTACAAATAACTCAACGAACTAGTAATAAACTAATGTTTTTATAATAAGAATTTTTCCACGTGCAAAAATAACAACTTAAGTTTTATAACGCAAACCTAACACATTGCCTTAGTGTTTAATATAGCAACTCAAAGTGTTTAGTTATGTTAACTTAATAAGTTAAACATGTGCACCTTACGTGATACAATATAACATTCGTAACTTTTAATTCACCATGTGTCTATTAGTCATTTTATAAAACTCGAATAGTTATCTATCCATGCATATAAAAACTCAAACAGTTATCTAACTCTTCGATTTTCATTACCGCACGCACATGAAAAACACTAACTTAACGAGTTCGTCTCTTCTTTTACTCACTAACTTAACGAGTTCTCACGTGACCTATTTTAACCTTTAAGCCTCTACTTAACGAGTTCTCACATGATCTCTATACAAATAACACTCTAACTTAACGAGTTGTCTAAATGTGCACTGTTCATGATACAGAAGATATAACTTTAAAACATATCATGTTGTTTAATAAAAACACCCGTTAACTTAACGTTTAGTTAAATGACAAATTAATGCAATGAAACAACTAGTTATTAACTTAGTATTGTAGGATCGTATGGCTACACAAGAGGGGGGGGGTGAATTGTGTATTTTTAATATTTTCTGAAATATAATTGAAACTTTAAAACTCAAAAACAAGTTGAGACATTGTTTTCATAAAATCATTTTTATTCAAGGTTTCAATTACAATATACAATTCAATTCTCCTCAGAAATTGTAGATGCAATTATATTTCGATACCATGTATCATCTAAACAATTTCATAACTACAAACAGAGAAAACTAATTTACGAAATTTAAAACTTTTCTCCCTGTTTGAGATCTTTCTTCTTCTTCTTTTTCTTCTTCAGCAATTCTTTAGTGACGAATATCTTGTCTTTCATGCTTCATCGAATTTGCTTTCTTTTGATACTTCAAATCTTCGGTGACAAAAATCTTACCTTTTTATGCTTCACTGAACTTTCTTTCACTTGAGAGATTTTTCCCGAAGAGGTGTTTTTGATCCCTGAAAAAGATTTTTCTTTTGGTGTGCAGGGATGGTTTGATCCTTGAAAAGATTTTTCGTTTTGTGTGCAAGGATAAATTGATCAATGAGAATTCTATGCCTTTTATACTATATCTTCATTTCATGCATATCCTTCATGTTTAACCACTACCAGTTTTCCACTTCTGCACGTCTTTTCTTTTTCCTTCATCGAAACACACACGTTCTAACCCACATTTATATTTCAAATTTTCTTTAATCATCAGTCCTAGATCTTTGAAAAATTTCCTGAAAATAAACTTTCTTGTCCAAAAATTTTTCATCAGTGTAATAAGAAGTCGTTACTTTAATGTTAACTAAACAAGTAACACAAGTATATATATATAACTTAACGTTTCTAACTTAATGAGTTCACCATGTGCCATTTCACGTGACAAGTACTGTAGCTAACTCAACGAACTAAGTCCGTGGTGTTATGCTATCTCAACGAACCATCTCCGTTGTGTTATGATAACTCAACGAACCAGTAATAAACAAATGTTTTTATAATCAAAATTTTACCACGTGCAAAAATAACAACTTAAGTTTATAACGTTAACCTAACGTGTTGCCTTAGTGTTCAATATAGCAACTTAACACGTTTAGTTATGTTAACTTAAGGAGTTAAACATGTGCACCTCACGTGATACAATACAACATTCGTAACTTATAATTTCACCACGTGTATAACACTAACTTAATGAGTTCGTCTCTTCTTTTACTCACTAACTTAACGAGTTATCACGTGACCTATTTTAACCTTTAAGCCTCTAACTTAACGAGTTCTCACGTGACCTCTATACAAACAAAACTCTAACTTAACGAGTTGTCTAAACGTGCACTGTTCATGATACATAAGATATAACATTAAAACATATCATGCTTTTCAATAAAAACACACGTTAACTTAACGTTTAGCTAAATGAGAAATTAATGCAACGAAACGACTAGTTATAAACTTCAGATCCAATACAGACAAGTATTTATATCGGTAAGCTTTTTCTGTATTAATTGATGATTTTAATTTCTTTTCATAAGCAATAGTAATTGAGCAAATATGATTATTTTCATTCAGCACACATCATCAAAACAAAAATACTCAACAATCTCCCCCTTTTTGATGATGACAAAACCATATTAAATCAATTATGAAATATGTTTAACTCAACAAAGCACCTTCGTTGGGTTAACTTTTAATTCAACAAACTTGTTTGTTGACTTAAGTTCACTTAAGCTTATTTCTATTGTTTGTGTAAATTTTACCTCTCAGAACTAAAACTCTCAGATGTCAATAATTACATAAGTTTCAGTTTTCTAATTATCATCTGTTAGATTACAATAACCATTTAAATAGCATCTCCTTTTATAATATATATATGCAATTAAGATCATAATCATCTTTTTATAATATTTCTCCCCCTTTTTGTCATTAATCAAAAAGATAATTACAGAGAATATATATATATATATAAGAGATATAATTACAACAATTCTTTCTGTAAACAAGAATAATAATTGAAGACATTTACAGAGAAATGTATTGTTCAATCAAATCAAACAAGTAATACAAACATTACATTTTGTATTCAGAAACAAACAAAAACAGTTATCGACCCCTCCTAAGTATATCACTAATAGCATTACATATTTTATCTCCTAGATGCCTAATATCATTTCTGATGTCGTTAAGCACTACATCTAAGTCAAGAGGTAACTGGGTTTGCTGTTCTGCTTGAACTGAATAACTTTGTTGTTGTTGTTGTATATGGTCTGTATCAGGTTGTTGTTGTTGTTGTTGTTGTCGTTGAGGTTTATGCATGGCCTGGAATTTTTACAAATCTTTGACACTAAATGCTCTCATGCCTTTAGTTTCAGAGGGCCAGTCAGATAAAGTCAATTGGCTTGCAAGGATTTTACATACAGCATCACCATAAAATAACTTTGAACTCATATGCTGTAGTTGAGACATAAAAACATCAAACCAATTTATTTGAATTCTATTTAGCAGGCCATAAGTTGCATATAAACAGCTTCTGCTGACTTCCAAATTGTGTCCAACTCTTTGAAATAAATTTGCATGCAATATATTTACAATAAATCTTGCCTCTGCATTCAGATTTTCCATTAATCTCATTTCAAAATATACATCTAGAATTTTTGATAAAGACTGAATGTTCCATTCCAATTGTCTTTTTATGTCAAATATTTTGGTAACAACACCTTAATTCTTTAATCCTAAAACTTCAAAAATTAACTCAGGAGACAATATAAACTCCTGTTCATTTATTTGAGTTTTCAGAAAATTTCAATTCTTGTCTAGATTGCTATAAAAAGCTGCAATAAGCTCTGTGTATTGCTTCCATTTCGTTCCTACTGGCAAGAATTTAATGAGGCCTTGAAACTCAAACAGATCTCTTATTTCCATCAAGTTTCTGAATTTTGTTGGACGAGCATGCAGAATCTGACATGTAATCAGATTATTGTATTTCTACAATGCTTCTTCAGATCTAAAATGAATTACATCACCTTGAATTTTTAATATTGTACACAAAGAAGGTGATACCTGAAGCCGTGATTTAGAGTTGAATTCATCTTTAGGAACCTCTTCTTTAAAATGAATGTCATGTTGTTCCTCTTCCAAAATATTATCTTGAAGCTGCTTAGGTAAGCTTGATTCTTCAGCTTCAACAGTGTTAGGAACATTGTCAATATGCTCAACATTCATCTGTTCAGTCTCTATAGAATGTTCAGAGTACAATTTTTCCACAAATTCTATAGCTAGTGTATCTGTCTGTAATTGTTCATTTTATTCAACAGATAATTCCATTGATTCATGTTGTGAATTCTCAGACTCTGCTTATATAGATTCTGTAGAAGGCTGGTTAACTTTTAGCTCTTCTAGAGTCTTAACAATTTCAATATCTGCTACTCTAGACAATTCAGCCTTTGAACTAGTTACTACCTCAACATTGTCAATTATATCTGCAATAACTTGTTCAATGTCAGGTGCCTGATGCTCTGATTTGTCAATTTCTGCATCATCAGGACTTGTACTAATAGAAAAACTTGAGCTCATATTTGACTTGGATTTCTTCTCAAGTTTTCTAGCAAGGAAAAATAAAGTCTCATTATCTTCATCAGTTTCAGTGTGTTCGGAACTGATGAGTTTATCAGATGCACAATAACGTACAATGTCTAGACTTACATTGTCCTTTGGAAATAAATTTTCATCTGATTTTCCTTTTTCATTAGACTTTGTTTCCTTAGACATAATTTTTCTGACTTTCCTTCTTCTATAATATTTTTGTTTCTCCTTTTCAAGTATTGCTGTTTTCTTTTCAAATTGCTCCATAAAAGTTTTTTGCTTTAATTCTTCTAAGGCACTTTCTATTGCAACGACCTTTCGAAGACTGTCAACTTTTGTTTTGTCTACAGCAATATCTGATTCTACTTGTAGTGAATATAAAGGAGTAGGGATAGCTGATTCATGCTCTTCCTCAAATGCATGTAGTCTTGTACCATTTATAGGAGTTTGAGGAGTTCTATTTGATGAACCTACACCTTTTTCCAAATATTTTGCATACTGTTCCAAACATGCAATCTTAGCACATTTCATTCTGTATTCTCTATCATATTTACTTCGAATACCCATGTATGTAATACTTGCATCAGTATGTTGAGGTTCTTGTCTAACTTCATCTAATATATCCTAAGAAAAGAAGTAATCTTTATAAAGTTCTTCTAGCCTTTTGTCCACTCGAAATATTTTCTTGAACCAAGTACATGGAACTTCATCATTCTCTATTTCTTTTCCTTTCCTTTTGCATCTCTTCTGCTTTTGCCTTTCCCACTACCACGACTTTTGTAGAACTTGGAGACCATCGTCGCAGGTTGTAACAGCAACAAGCGGGAAAGATTTTCTTGACAAAGTTTGCACCTAAGTCCCCGTGTAATAAGTGTTTAAAAAGGGTTTTTAGGCGTATAACTCAATGTGAAGAGAAGTCGGGTTTAGAAATTAAATAAATATTGAATACATTTTATTCAATCAAGGTACCCGAAATATTCAAGTATAACTCGTTGAGTTAACCAACCTATCGAGTAAAACGCTGTCTAGAGGTAGTTTTACACGTTACCTTATCTAACATAACGTCTAGTTAGTGCACAACAATTTTTGGATGCTTCCAACTGAAACGTTCCGAAAACAACACACATACTAAACTTAACATTATCTTGAGAACATTGTAAACTATTTGAATATTTTGTCCTTTGAATCTAAAATAGTTTATTTGTCTTTTTAAATTATTTCATCAAGATTTTAAGAGGACATTAATTCAGATGAACTAAGATTTGTATTCTAAATTATATTAATCTATTTTCGACATTGTTAATCCTCCCCCTACAAATATACTTCAAATATATTCAATCAAAATACAAAATATACTTGTAGTGACAATAGATGTTAAGTATAACTACACTTTTACATTTTCTTTTCAGAGACTTCCATTATCCTAACATCATCAAAAATGATTTCCAGAATCAATTCCTACTGTATATGAATCAAAACACAACTTTGAACTCAATTCGATTAATTCAAGGAGAATAGAAGAATGTATCTCAAATAAACGTTTTCAAAAATACTAATGTTGATTCAATAAATCAGTGGTCATATTGGTATAAACTATATGCGATTCAAAGATATCTGTAATTAATGAAACAACTTTTTCTTTTCAAAAATAGTAAATATTGATAATTTTCTTTAAAAGTTAGTTTGAGAAGCTTGAATCATACAAGAGCTTTCTAATGTACACGTGTAATGAGCTTTCAGTCAACAATCCCAGATCTGATCAGGACCTTAGGTTGCCAGATTTAAAGAATCCTTTTTTAGGACAACAATCCTTACATACCTATCTGCTCAAGTACAAAAGGCTCATGATCAAACTGATCAATAAACTCTCAAAGACTTTTACTTTGTAAGCACTTTTCATTTTAAGCACAGTATATATGTATTCCATTAATACAGATGCAATAAAACACAAATCTCATACAATTTTTACTTCTATGATTGTGCTGAGAATATGAATCAATTTTAATAAGCTTATACTTTTGATTAACAGTATAAGATGAGTTACATATAACTTATTCTACAAGTTTAATCAATAAAGTCAAATTTATGCATGATCATATGCATTTTCCTTGATTCAAAGAAAACATTTAATCAAAATTTCAGAATGTCAGAAGTATTTAATGTTTTTCATTTACACTTCCACTTAAAATCGTAAAAACGATTAAAATTGATAAACTACTTAAAATCAATAAGATACTACTATGATTTTACAATAAATACATAGTATCTTAAGCAGCAGTTTAGATATTACTTTAGATATTTATAATAAGTATATAATATCTATGAGGTGAACAACATCATCAATAATATTTATCTTTTTATATGGAGTTTAAGCATTTTACATATCACATAGCCAACAAATACCTAAATTTAATCTAATGTTGCATAATGTATTTTCGTCTAGAGATTTTGTAAATATATCAGCTAATTGATTTTTACTAGACACAAATTCTAATTTAATTTTTCCTTTAATTACGTTATCTCTTAGAAAATGATGTCTAACGTCTATATGCTTTGCTCTTGAATGTAATACAGGATTTTTGGAAAGATTTATTGCAGAACTACTGTCACAATAAATCTCAGTTGTATCATAAGATAATCCAAAATCTTCTAAAGTTTGCCTTATCCACAGAATCTGAGTGCAACACAGTGCAGCAGCAACATATTCAGCTTCTATAGTAGAAAGTGCTACACAGTTTTGCTTTTTACTAAACCATGACACCAAATTATTTCCCAATAATTGACATGTGCCACTAGTACTCTTTCTATCAGATTTAGATCCTGCATAATCAGCATCAGTATATCCTATAAGATCTATTCAATTATCCTTAGAATAATATAGTCTGAAATTTTTAGTTCCTTGTATATATCTAAATATTCTTTTAATTGCAATTAAGTGTGATTCTTTAGGATTAGATTGAAATCTAGCACAAACACACACAACAAATATAATATCAGGTCTACTAGCAGTCAAATAAAGTAAAGAACCAATCATACTTCTATATTTTCTTTGATCTATAGATTTTCCTATGTCATCAATATCTAACTTTAAAGTAGTACTTATAGGAGTTCCTCGAATCCTTGTATCATTAAAATTAAATTTCTTAAGCATTTCACCTACATATTTTTCCTGATTTAAAAATATACCTTTATCCATTTATGAGACTCAGCAAATTAAAACCTAGGTTTTCTACAAATAGTACATTCAAAATAACACAAGTAGGAGTTATTTGAACATTGCCCATACCTATGATTTTATCTTTGCTTTTGTTTGCAAATGTTACACTTCCTTTCATGGTATTTGTAAAATTTTGTAATAGACTTTTTTGTCCGATCATGTGACTTGATGCTCCACTGTCCAAGATCCATTTTAATGTTGTTTCCTCCTGCAACACAAATTAAGAAAAACTTTTTCTTGGTACCCAATGTTGTTGAGGACCAAGTTCATTAAACGTATATTTCTTCTTTTTGTTTAAAAACAGTTTAACATTATCATTTATATTCTTATTAGTTGTAAGTACTATTGATTTATCATTAACTTCATACTCACATATAGCATTATTGCTTTTGCAATCATTCTTTTTGTTATCAGATGTAGTATAATCAAGACCAAACATATTTTTATCAGATGTTAATTTATTTTGGTCATGCTTATACATTTCTGTAAGTTCATACCAAGATTTTGTACTTGTATTAACACTTTCCGTACATACAAAATTTTTTCTGCACAAGAATTTTTTGTTTTATCACATGTAGAATGAGTAATTGGTCTAATACTAGTGTATTGAATTACATGCTCAGGTTTATGAATTTTCAGTTTACTACAATTGTCTGAAATTTTAGAAACATTAGAAACTGAATTTCGAGAACAAGAAACAAGATTTTTAGAAACATTTATAGTCATGTTAGAAGTACAATTTGACAAATCACATTGATTTATATTATTACTACATGATTCATCCCTTGAAGTACCTACTTCTACATATTTATTACCTTGTTTCATAATAAAAGGAATTTTAGTCTTAGATTTACTTGAACTATAACTAATAAATCCTTTATTGGCTTGAGATTCAGGATAGTCAGGATAATCAAATCCTAAGCCAAATTTATAAGACACCGCAGGGGTACTAGTTAGTTTGTCTAACTTAGTTTGACTTAAATTCCATTTCTCAATGGTAGAATTTAAATCTTGCTCTCTCAGTTTTAATTTATCTATCTCTAATTCAAGTTCATTTATATTGTTTCTCAACATTTCATTTTCAGATTCTATCTTTAATTTTTCAGCATTTATATTATGTATTTGTTCATGCAAGATACATTCATTAAATCTAAATTTTTGCAAATCTCTAGCATGATTTTCATTATCACATTTAAACTTTTCTAAAGTAGTAGACAGGAAACAATTTTCTTCTTCCATAATGGATGAAGATTTTCTAATATTATTATTTTCTAGTTTACATACTTTAAGTTTTTGTAATAATGCATGATAAGCACATAATAATTCATCAAAGTTGAAATCTGAATGACTTTCAGGATCAGATATTACCTCAGGCTCATCTGCCATGAAGCACACATGAGCAACGTCTTCTAACTCTTGTTCTCCTTTTGAATGTGAAGATTTTGATGCTGATTCCTTAGATTCAGATGTGTCATCCCAAGTGACCTTCAAAGCCTTTTTCTTGTAAAATTTTTTCTGAGTTTTCTGAGCCGTCTTCATCTGATTTGTCCTACTTTGCTTTTCATTTTTCCTCATAGGACAATTTGGAGAAAGATGTCCAGGTTTTTTACAGTTGTAACATACATACTTTTTGGATGAGGAATTCTTGTCATTCAATGATTTTGACGTTGAGGGTTTATCATTTTTGTTCCTTTGCTGTTTCCTAGCTTTCCATGCTTTCTTGAATTTCCTAGTCAGCAAAATCAAATCCACGTCAGAATCAGTAGATATATCAGAATCTGAATTAATTTCGAAGGCTATTTCTTTCTTCATTTTTAGTTTGTTGTGACTCAGTGATTCATTTAATTGAACTTCATAAGTTGTTAAATTTCCTATAAGTTCATTCATAGTATAAACATTTAAATCTCGTGATTCCTCAATTGATGTTACTTTCTGAGACCATTTATAACTTAGGGATCTGAGAATTTTCCTCACCAAATCCTTCTATTCAAAATTCTTTCCTAAACATTTTAAAGAGTTTATGATATCAAGAAATCTGGAAAACATCTCAGAAATATTTTTGTCTTCATGCATCTTAAAGAGTTCATACTTATGAATCAATATGTTTATTTTTGTCTCTTTAACTTGAGAAGTACCTTCATGTGAAACTTCTAATGCATGCCACACCTCATAAGCAGATTTATATGCCGACACTTTACTAAACTGTTCATAACTCAATGCACAAAATAAAATATTTAAGCCCTTAACATTCAGAGTTTCATTTTCTTTTTCAGTAATTGTCCAAGTATTATAAGGAGTAGTTAACGGAGTATATGGTTTAGAAATCATGAACCACAATTTATGATCTATACTTTGAAGAAAAACAGTCATCCAATATTTCCAATATTCAAAATGTATTCCATCAAATAAAGGAGGACGATTAAGATTTTGGCCTTCATATAAAGAAAAATTACCATTTCCAGTAGCCATTTTACCTTAGATTTTTCAACTTATTTGATTTTAAAGAGTCTAAAAACTTTAAAACAACTTGAGCCTTAAATCAATAGAGTTAAACGTATGCTCAGATATTAATTTCTGTTTAAAAACAAGGAAGGTAGAATAAGCAATGATATTAAATAAGTTGGTATCGATTTTATTTCAAAGATTATTCACAAAGCTCTGATACCACTTGTAGGATCATATGGCTACACAAGAGGGGAGGGTGAATTATGTATTTTTAATATTTTCTGAAATATAATTGAAACTTTAAAACTTAAAAACAAGTCGAGACATTGTTTTCATAAAATCATTTTTATTCAAGGTTTCAATTACAATATACAATTCAATACTCCTCAGAAATTGTAGATGCAATTATATTTCGATACCATGTATCATCTAAACAATTTCATAACGACAAACAGAGAAAACTAATTTGCGGAATTTAAAACTTTTCTCCTTGTTTGAGATCTTTCTTCTTCTTCTTTTTCTTCTTTAGCAATTCTTCAGTGACGAATATCTTGTCTTTTCATGCTTCATCGAATTTGCTTTCTTCTGATACTTCAAATCTTCAGTGACAAAAATATTACCTTTTTATGCTTCACTGAACTTTCTTCCACTTGAGAGATTTTTTCCGAAGAGGTGTTTTTTATCCCTAAAAAAGTTTTTTCTTTTGGCGTACAGGGATGGTTTGATCCTTGAAAAGATTTTTCATTTTGTGTGCAAGGATAAATTGATCAACGAGAATTCTATGCCTTTTATACTGTATCTTCATTTCATGCATATCCTTCACATTTAACCACTACCAGTTTTCCACTTCTGCACGTCTTTTCTTTTTCCTTCATCGAAACACACACGTTCTAATTTCGAATTTCCTTTAATCATTAGTCCTGGATCTCTGAAAAATTTCCTGAAAATAAACTTTCTCGTCCAAAAATTTTTCATTAGTGTAATAAGAGGTCGTTACTTTAATGTTAACTAAACGAGTAACACAAGTATATATATATAACTTAACGTTTCTAACTTAACCAGTTCACCATGTGCCATTTCACATGACAAGTACTGTAGCTAACTCAACGAACTAAGTCCGTGGTGTTATGCTATCTCAACGAACCATATCTGTTGTGTTATGATAACTCAACGAACTAGTTATAAACAAATGTTTTTATAATCAGAATTTTACCACGTGCAAAAATAACAACTTAAGTTTATAACGCTAACCTAACGCATTGCCTTAGTGTTCAATATAGCAACTCAACGCATTTAGTTATGTTAACTTAACGAGTTAAACATGTATACCTCACGTGATACAATACAACATTCATAACTTATAATTTCACCATGTGTATAATACTAACTTAACGAGTTCATCTCTTCTTTTACTCACTAACTTGACGAGTTATCATGTGACCTATTTTAACCTTTAAGCCTCTAACTTAATGAGTTCTCACGTGACCTCTATACAAACAAAACTCTAACTTAACGAGTTGTCTAAATGTGCACTGTTCATGATACAGAAGATATAACATCGAAACATATCATGCTTTTCAATAAAAACAGACGTTAACTTAACGTTTAGCTAAATGAGAAATTAATGCAACGAAACGACTAGTTATTAACTTCAGATCCAATACAGACAAGTATTTATATCAATAAGCTTTTTCTGTATTAATTGATGATTTTAATTTCTTTTCACAAGCAATAGTAATTGAGCAAATATGATTATTTTCATTCAGCACACATCATCAAAACAAAAATACTCAACAAGTATAATTTCAGATCTAATACAAACAAGTATTATATCAGTAAGCTTTTTCTATATTAATTGATGTTTTCAATTTCTTTTCACAAGCAATAGTAATTGAGAAAATATGATTACTTTCATTCAACACACATCATCAAAACAAAATACTCAACACTCATATATTGCATGCCCTCTCTATTGAGAAATAAACTACTGTAGACCTTGGAACTTAAATAAATCCTTGATTTCTTGCATCCTGTCCCAATTTACTGGTCTACTATATATGATATCATAACCCCTAATCTCTTGATATTTATTATGTGCTTCCTAACTCCAAAAGTGTACTTCATTCAAAATTGTTGCTTTAGTCGGGTCAGGAATTTGAATTTGTTGCTCTAGAGGGGTTTGTTCTTGAACTTCCTCTTCCATGTGTTGAACTTGAATAGACTGAAAATGCTCTGGAGATTCTTGCATTTTTGCTTCTGCTTCTGTCTGTGGTGGTGAGCCGGCAGAACTCTCCACTCTGTCTTGTATTCTTTCCAAAATTTGCTAAAGAGTTTCTTGCTCTTTAGTGGAATCTGTTGAGTCATTTCTTTCTTGTTCCATATGTACTTGTTCAGTTTCTTCTTTTTCCTCTTCCTTTTGACTACCAATCTGCATTGTCACTGTTCTTTCTGATTCTGTGGTAGATTGGGATGGAGTTACGAGCAAATCAGCTTCTGCCCTAATTTCTGTTTGTTCTATTTGTACAAGCTATAGATTAGTTTTAGCCTGATTTTCTTCTTCTCTTTGCTCTTGCTGTTGCTGCTGCTCCTCCTCCTCAGAATCGGATAGTAGGTTTACAAAAATTTGCTTTATAGGCCCTACTGATATTTGCATCTCAGATTTAATCTCTTTTTGATGTTCAGGCACTATCTATTTTCCTTTCCTTCTTCTGATTAATTGTGCTTGGTCTTCCTCTTCTTCTTCTAAGATTAAATCTACAAAAATAGGCTCTACAGGCCCTCGAGCTATAGGTACTAGCTCTTTCTGTTTAACTTTTTCTATAATTACTGGTCTCGAAGGACCTACTTCAGCTTCTCTTGTAGTAGGTCTAGTAGTGGCTTCTTGATGTTGTTCAACTTTAATTTTGTATTGGACTTTCAACTTTTCTATAGCCCTCTTTTTGCATCGTGCATCAAACACCAGATGTGCTATAGCTACTGCCAACTCTTCTGGTTCTCCTTGGTCTTTTCCAATTTGAACCAGTTCTTGAAATTCTCTTAATTCTTCCTTAGTAGAAGGCCCTTGTTCAAGCTTTAATTTTGCCCATTTTTAATGAATTTTATAAGTAATTTTGCATGATATTATATATCTATGGTGGATAAATGATATTAATTATGGGTAATATAAGTCTTGAAATATAGTGCAATATAGAAATTTAATTAACAAGTGCATCCCCCATTGGATATAATTTTACATGGAACACATTGATTTATTTTGCATGTCCTATGTTGGCTAACGTCTCTTGGAGTTCAACTTCCATTAAATGTAGGTAACATATATATGGGAGGAGCTTAATGCCAAAGACCAAAGAAGATGTAAAGAATCAAAAGTTGGTGGACTAAACTTTAAAGAAGAGGACATGCCAACACCTTATTGGCCCTCCTAGATCTATGGCATCTTATTGGCTTGGTGATAAAACCAAGGTGCCACATCAAAGAGAGAGAAGACAAAACAACATAAATACAAGGGGAGAGGAATTTCGGCCAACACCTTGGTGCTTCCAACGAGAGAAAGAAAGAAGAGAAGAAAACTTGGAGGTGAGGCTTATGCTTGCAAGGAGATCATCCATTGATGCTATTAACCATTCCAAGGGCTAAGGAGAAGACGTCCAAGCTTGGAGGTGGATTTGCTGCCAAGTTCCATTGAATTCAAAGCTCTAGAGAAGAAGATAAGAAGCTCCTAAGGTAGTGACAACTCTTAGAGTTTATTATTTTCTTGTATAGAAGGAAGAATTGATGAGAAATGGTGGTGAACATCTCAATTATATGTCTTCTTAGCTAGATAGAGTTCAATGAATGTATATGAATGTTTAATTCTTCTTTTCAACTTCTAATTTGCATCCTCTATTCACGTGTATTGTTGGGGCTGTTGGTAAGGCTTTCACATGAGTGAATGACACTCATCAATGGTGGCTTGGTGCATTTGAGAAGAAGGTGTGAATTGAAAGAAGAAGAAAATAAGTGTTGATGTTCATTTGAATGAAGAACCTATCACTTATATCTAGTTGTTAATTTTAATTTCAGTAGTTAATTGAGTTTGTTATATCTTATATTGATCACATTTTGTCCTAATCAATCTCCAAAAAGAATTTCTAATGCAAGTAGTATAGTATAGTTTAGCTAGATTAGCAAATAGCATAGTTGCATGCATTTAGTATAAATTAGAATAGAGTAGTATAGTCTATTGAACCTTGTCGTTTTATTTTTCTTTCCTTAATATTGATGCATTGATATCACTTTTGAAATCACGTGGAACTTGTGTGCATGTTATAATTGAATGAGTTGATAGATTTACAAGTAAAGAAATTGATTCACATCACCATTTTCCACTACACATTGCCTTGAAATTGCATGATTTGTGAGCTTGTGTTAACTTTGATTATTCTACATTCACATGTCATTAATTTACTGAAGTATACCTAAGAGCTTGAAGAACAAGTTGAGTAATAGTTGATTAAGTCATAAACACAATCCTTGTGGAAGAATGACCTGTATTTGCCATGTACACCAAAAGAACTATGCACTTGCAGTAAAGCTTGAGCTAAAAATATAGCTCAACAGCCCCAAAATTGCTGCTCTTTCTAACAGCCCTAGTGATGGAACTAAAGGTCTGGGCTGTTGTTCCTTAGGGACAGGTCTTTCAACAATCGGTTTGTAGGATCGTATGGCTACACAAGAGGGGGGGGAATTGTGTTTTTCAACATTTTTGATTATAATTGAAACTTTAAAATTCAAAAACAAGTCGAGACACTATTTTCATAAAATCATTTTTATTCAAGGTTTCAATTACAATATACAATTCAATTCTCCTCAGAAATTGTAGATGCAATTATATATCGATACCATGTTTCATCTATACAATTTCATAACTACAAATAGTGAAAACTAATTTACAGAATTTAAAACATTTCTCCCTGTTTGAGATCTTTCTTCTTCTTCTCTTTCTTCTTCAGCAATTCTTCAGTGACGAATATCTAATCTTTCTCTGCTTCACCGAATTTGCTTTCTTGTGATACTTTAAATCTTCAATGACATAAATCTGACCTTTTCTACTTCACTGAATTTTCTTCCATCGGATACTTCAAATCTTAAGTGACATATATCTTACCTGTTTATGCTTCACTGAATTTTCTTCCACTTGAGAGCTTTTCCCCAGAGAGGTGTTTTTGATCCCTGAAAAGATTTTTCTTTTGGTGTGCAGGGATAACTGATCAACGAGAATTCTATGCCTTTTATACTATATCTTCATTTCATGCATATCCTCCACGTTTAATCACTACTAGTTTTCCACTTCTTCACGTCTTTTCTTTTTCCTTCATCGAAATACACACGTTTTGATCCACGTTTACATTTCAAATTTTCTTTAATCATCAATCTTGGATCTTTGAAAAATTTCCTGAAAAATAAACTTTCTCGTCCAAAATTTTTCATCAAGTATAATAAGAAGTCGTTACTTTAATGTTAACTAAACGAGTAACACAAGTAGATATATAACTTAACATTTCTAACTTAATGAGTTCCTCATGTGCCAACTCATGTGACAAGTACTGTAGCTAACTCAACGAACTAAGTTCATGGCGTTACGCTAACTCAACGAACCATCTTCGTGGTGTTACGATAACTCAACGAACCAGTAATAAACAAATGTTTTTATAATCAGAATTTTACCACATGCAAAAATAACAACTTAAGTTTTATAACGCTAACCTAACGCATTGCCTTAGTGTTCAATATAGCAACTCAAGGTGTTTAGTTATGTTAACTTGACAAGTTAAACGTGTGCACCTCACGTGATACAATATAACATTCGTAACTTATAATTTCACCACGTGTACAATACTAACTTAATGAGTTCGTCTCTTCTTTTACTCACTAACTTAACGAGTTCTCATGTGACCTATTTTAACCTTTAAGTCTCTAACTTAACGAGTTCTCATGTGACCTCTATACGAACAAAACTCTAACTTAACGAGTTGTCTAAACATGCACTGTTCATGATACAGAAGATAAAACTTTAAAACATATCATGCTTTTCAATAAAAACACACGTTAACTTAACGTTTAGTTAAATGAGAAATTAATACAATGAAATGACTAGTTATTAACTCTAGGAAATTCTAGCCCTCCATTTGGGTGAGGAATGAGAATCTCACTCATCCAGCTAACGATCAAGAAATCCGATCAGAGGATGAGTCTCATCTCCTCCCTAATTGACCAACCCTTCAATCAGATTGTTAATCGGGTCTCTGGATTGTCCGAGATCAGCTCAGACAATCTAGGCTGTCTATTTAAGGATTCGACTTCTCAAGGCCATTTTAGCGTCCTATAAGTTGAATTTTCCAAAACGGAGGTTGGATTCGGACTCAGCGTGTCCGAATTACCTACGATGGACCATTACCCAAATTTGGCCACGTGGCATAGCTGCCATGTGTTGCCCTCTTATGCTACCATGTGTTGCCCTCTTGTGCTGCCACATGGCAGCCGTCATCTAACTGACTCGTTGGTGCTAGATCCACCTGGATTCGAATCCAGATCCGAACCCAGATATCTCCCTTAAAACCTCCTAAGGATTCGTGCAAAACCACGAATCTACTTTTCTCTCGCTGTAAAATCGTGTCGTTAGTCACCAAACGCTGTTGTCCAACCGTCGCTCGTCTTTGTCCATCTCGCAACCGTTCCTCCGCGTGAAGGTACCTACCTGAATCACTAGTTATGCATTTGCGAAGTTTCAAATTTCATTTTCTAGCGTTTTCTTCTGAATGCATGCTGTTTTTTGTGGTCGACGGCAAAACTTGTTGTCGACCCTTTTTCCCGCGTGGGCTTTACGCATTCTCCGCCTTGGTTTGACCTCCTCCAGTCGAGATTGAGGTATGTTTGAGCTCAGGAGGTCGTGCCTTGACATGTATGACCATCCAGGGCGTGCGAGCTTGTTTTTGCTATTCCCCAGCTCGTTGGAAAAGGTAGTCGTCGCCAGAGACGACGGTTGCCTCAGTCGTGGGACTCATCGGGTTCCGGCGAGCATCAGGGTTCTGCTGGATCGTTCGATCTTGTAGTGGTGAGATCCGGTCCGTCTAATCACATGGTTAAGTCTTCACCATCCGATCTTTTCTTTTCATCGTGTGAGATCTGACTGTCGGATATCACCGCGATGCATCTGCGTCGTTAGATCAGATTTAATATTCGATTGATCTCGGCCGTCCGCTCGAGATCAAGATGCTTGATCTCAACTGCTGGATTGCTCTGTTGAGGACAGTTAGATCTAGATCGGAGGGTTCTCCAAGTCGTCCAGTCCCAATCGTTAGATTTAGATTTGATGACCCTGCCCTGAGCCTCCTATTGGCAACGCACGCTCCGCTGCACCGATCGCTTTGCTGCGCCATCGCCACTCCGACGTGCGATGCCGTCCCAACGCACTCTGCTGCACCACGGCCGCTCCGATGCACTTCACCGTCTCGCTGCACCGTCTCTCCATCACCCCAGCTCACGCGCTTTTTCAAGTGTCGCGTCGTCGTTCCTACATGACATCGCGTGTTCACAGCCATGGTCGTGCCCAGTGTCTCCGCTGACATTTTACTGCCGAGCCTTTGTCGACGCCCCATGCGTATCAGCACTAGCATTTGGGGGTGAGAGGATTGCGAACCTCAATCCTGAGGTTCGTAGATTGCCGGATTTTAGCGATGTTGCTGGAGAAGATGATACTGTCGTCCCTCCAGCGGCCCCCTTAGGTGTCCGATATTCAACAGCTGAGAATATCTCAGCCGTACGCGTGTCCTGGACGGGCGCAGATCTGGTAAACTTAAACTTTACCCGGATCTGGGTCACCGTACTCGAATCCTATAATCGGATTCGAGCTCGGTGGATTAAACCTGGGTTACTGATTAGACCGATTAACCCAGGATTAATCCAAGGCTCCACCCCCAGATTAATCGATTATAACCGGTTAATCCAAGTCGGGTGATCGGCTAGACCGATTAATGCAGCCACTTGACGAGCTAACATCATGATGATGTCACACCCATTTGTTGACATCATCATATTATTTGATGACGTCACTATCCCATTTGCTGATGTCAGCACTACTTAAATTGGTTTAATTTAAGCACTATCTTTTAAGGAGGCCCTATCACTCTTTCATGTGATACCTTAGAGGGGGAATATTACCTGTTTGGGTGTATTCCGAGCCGTTTTTACCTCAAGTGAGGTCCCTTTTGTACATTTTGTGCAAAAGCCCCTGAGGATAATTTTATCCTAGACCTTTCTACCCCTTGAGGTTGTCCGACCACAATTCTGACTCGTGGTACCCCAAGGGGGGATGTCAAGTCTATGACTTTGATATCTTGGGCCCGTCATGCATATTTTCTACATGACCCTTCTACCCTAGTTGACTTTTTATAATAGTCAACCCCAAGGGCTTTTGCCTTTACTTGGGCCTTTTGGGCCCAAGGTTTCTTGCCTTTCCAGACTTGTGTTTAAGTAGATCTTTTGAGTGATCCCACACATAGGTCACCCTCTAGTGGATCTGGTTAACTATGTTGACCTTGGTCAAAGCCAATAGTTGACTTTAACTAGTCAAAGTTAAAGTCAATCATTTTACTTTGAACTTTGACCATTTTCCCCTACTATGACTAAAGACCTGCAGTCTTTACATAGGCCTTATGAACCTATGGTTTCTTGGGGGGAACCTTTCGTTTGTCCCATAATCCCTTGTTTCGTGCTTTAGAGTCTGATAGAACATTTGCACGACCCTCTAGAGAGGTTAGCTTCGATTGGGCAGGTAGGGTGCCTCACACCTTCCCTACTTGTACCTGAGAGACTTGCCTAGAGTCTTAGGGGGCTTTTCTTATCGGTCCTTGATACATGAGAGATCGATAGTGCAGGTTTTCCTAGTCTCCCTTTAATGGACTAGGTGGTGACTCCTTCTTCACCAATGTGGCCCCTTTTTGGGTTCGCGTTGGTGGGGTGTTGGAGTCATTTGTGGGCATTTGGATTCCCCCTGATAATCGATTCTTTTTCGAACGTTCACAGTTCTTCTTGCATTGCCACTATCCAATTTTCATCAGATAATGCTTCTATATTCCTTGGTTCCACCATAGAAACAAACATACACATACTACTTAAATTTACTGAAGCTCAAGTTTTAACACCCTCACTAATATCACCAATGACTTGAGTAATAGGATGTGATGAAGAATGACGCCAATTTCTCTAATTTTCCTCAATATTCTCATTAACATCTGAAAGTCCATCACTTTCATCATTAGTTTGATCATTTAAGTTCATATTTTTAATTTTCTTAGATAAATCTTCAATCTCTCTATTGATCATTAACTCTTTTGGGAAATTGATCAAATCATCATTATCAGCTTTAGATTGAGATTCTCTAAAAGAATTTTCATTGAAGCTGTTGAGTATTTTTGTTTTGATGATGTGTGCTGAATGAAAATAATCATATTTGCTCAATTACTATTGCTTGTGAAAAGAAATTAAAATCAGCAATTAATACAGAAAAAGCTTATTGATATAAATACTTGTCTGTATTGGATCTGAAATTAATAATTAGTCGTTTCATTGCATTAATTTCTCATTTAGCTAAACGTTAAGTTAACGTGTGTTTTTATTAAAAAGCATGATATGTTTTAATGTTATATTTTCTGTATCATGAATAGTGCACGTTTAGACAACTCGTTAAGTTAGAGTTTTGTTTGTATAGAGGTCACGTGAGAACACGTTAAGTTAGAGGCTTAAAGGTTAAAATAGGTCACGTGATAACTTGTTAAGTTAGTGAGTAAAAGAAGAGACGAACTCGTTAAGTTAGACACGTGGTGAAATTATAAGTTACGAATGTTGTATTGTATCACGTGAGGTGCACATGTTTAACTCGTTATGTTAACATAACTAAACGTGTTGAGTTGCTATATTGAACACTAAGGCAACACGTTAGGTTAGCGTTATAAACTTAAGTTGTTATTTTTGCACGTGGTAAAATTCTTATTATAAAAACATTTGTCTATTACTGAATCGGTGAGTTAAAGTTTTTTCAGAGACTTACAGTCGTAACTATCTGAAAGGTAACTTAAGTCATGTTTTCAGGTCTTGACACGTGTCTCACTAGTTTTATAATATAAAGAGTTTTTTGGTGACTTATAGTCGTAACTATCCGAAACTTAAACTATTTTCGGTGAGTTATCGTTTAACCTTCCGAAAGAAAGGTTAAGCTGATTCGTTGAGTTAGCATAACACCACATACTTAGTTCATTGAGTTAGCTACAGTACTTGTCATGTGAAATGGCACATGGTGAACTCATTAAGTTAGAAATGTTAAGTTATATCCTGAATCTCAAGCCAATAAAGGATTTATTAGTTGCAGTTCAAGTAAATCTAAGACTAAAATTCCTTTTTTCATGAAACAAGGTAATAAATATTTAGAAGTAGGTAATTGAATGGATGAATCATGCAGTAATAATATAAATCAATGTGATTTGTCTAAATGTACTTCTAACATGACTATTAATGTTTCTAAAAATCTTGTTTCTAATTCTAGAAATTCAGTTTCTACTGTTTCTAAAATTTCAGACAAATGTAGTAAACTGAAAAATCAGAAACCTGAGCATGTAATTCAATACACAAGTGTTAGACCAATTACTCATTCTACATGTGATAAAACAAAAAATTCTTGTGTAGAAAAAGATTTTGTATGTACGGAAAGTGTTAATACAAGTACAAAATCTTGGTATGAACTTACTGAAATAAATAAGCATGGCCAAAATAAATTAACATCTGATAAAAATATGTTTGGTCTTGGTTATACTACATTTGAAAATAAAAAGAATGATTGCAAAAGCAATAATGCTATATGTGAGTATGAAGCTAATGATAAATCAATAGTACTTACAACTAATAAGAATATAAATGATAATGTTAAACTATTTTTAAACAAAAGAAGAAATATGCATTTAATGAACTTGGTCCTCAATAACATTGGGTACCAAGAAAAAGTTTTTCTTAATTTGTGTTGCAGGAGGAAACAACATCAAAATGGATCTTGGACAGTGGAGCGTCGAGTCACATGATCGGACAAAAAAAGTCTATTACAAAATTTTACAAATACCATGAAAGTAAATGTAACATTTGGAAACAAAAGCAAAGATAAAATCATAGGTATGGGCAATGTTCAAATAACTCCTACTTGTGTTATTTAGAATGTACTATTTGTAGAAAACCTAGGTTTTAATTTGCTGAGTGTCATAAATGGATAAAGGTATATTTTTAAATCAGGAAAAATATGCAGATGAAATGCTTAAGAAATTTAATTTTAATGATACAAAGATTCGAGGAACTCCTATGAGTACTACTTTAAAGTTAGATATTGATGACATAGGAAAATTTATAGATCAAAGAAAATACAGAAGTATGATTGGTTCTTTACTTTATTTGGCTGCTAGTAGACCTGATATTATGTTTGCTGTGTGTGTTTGTGCTAGATTTCAATCTAATCCTAAGGAATCACACTTAATTGTAGTTAAAAGAATATTTAGATATATACAAGGAACTAAAAATTTCGGACTGTATTATTCTAAGGATAGTTCAATAGATCTTATAGGATATACTGATGCAGATTATGCAGGATCTAAATCTGAGAGAAAGAGTACCAGTGGCACATGTCAATTATTGGGAAATAATTTGGTGTCATGGTTTAGTAAAAAGCAAAACTATGTAGCACTTTCTACTACAGAAGCTGAATATGTTGTTGCTGCACTGTGTTGCACTCAGATTTTGTGGATAAGGCAAACTTTAGAAGATTTTGGATTATCTTATGATACAACTGAGATTTATTGTCACAGTAGTTCTGCAATAAATCTTTCTAAAAATCCTGTATTACATTCAAGAGCAAAACATATAGAGGTTAGACATCATTTTCTAAGAGATAACGTAATTAAAGGAAAAATTAAATTAGAATTTGTGTCTAGTAAAAATCAATTAGGTGATATATTTATAAAACCTCTAGACGAAAATACATTTTGCAACATTAGATTAAATTTAGGTATTTGTAGGCTATGTGATGTGTAAAATGCTTAAACTCCACATAAAAAGATAAATATTATTGATGATGTTGTTCACCTCATAGATATTATATACTTATTATAAATATCTAAAGTAATATCTAAACTACTGCTTAAGATACTATGTATTTATTATAAAATCATAATAGTATCTTATTGATTTTAAGTAGTTTATCAATTTTAATGGTTTTTACGATTTTAAGTGGAAATCTAAATGAAAAACATTAAATACTTCTGACATTCTGAAATTTTGATTAAATGTTTTCTTTGAATCAAGGAAAATGCATATGATCATGCATAAATTTGACCTAATTGATTAAACTTGTAGAATAAGTTATATGTAACTCATCTTAAATTGTTAATCAATAGTATAAGCTTATAGAAACTGATTCATATTCTCAGTACAATCATAGAAGTAAAAATTGTATGAGATTTGTGTTTTATTGCATCTATATTAATGGAATACATATATACTGTGCTTAAAATGAAAAGTGCTTACATAGTAAAAATCTTTGAGAGTTTATTGATCAGTTTGATCACAAGCCTTTTGTACTTGAGCAGATAGGTATGCAAGGATTGTTGTCCTGAAAAAGGATTCTTTAAATCTGGCAACCTAAGGTCCTGATCAGATCTGGGATTGTTGACTGAAAGCTCATTACACGGGTACATTAGAAAGCTCTTGTATGATTCAAGCTTTTCAAACTAACTTTTAAAGAAAATTATCAATATTTACTGTTTTGAAAAGAAAAAGTTGTTTCATTAATTATAGATATCTTTGAATCGTATATAGTTTATACCAATATGACTACTGATTTATTGAATCAACATTAGTACTTTTGAAAACATTTATTTTAGATACATTCTTTTATTCTCCTTGAATTAATCGAATTGAGTTCAAGGTTGTGTTTTGATTCAAATACAGTAGGAATTGATTTTGGAAATCATTTTTGATGTTGTCAGGATAACGAAAGTCTTTGAAAAGAAAATGTAAAAGTATAGTTATACTTAACATCTATTGTCACTACAAGTATATTTTGTATTTTGATTGAATATATTTGAAGTATATTTGTAGGGGGAGGATTAACAATGTCGAAAACAGATTAATATAATTTAGAATACAAATCTTAGTTAATCTGAATTAATGTCCTCTTAAAATCTTGATGAAATAATTTAAAAAGACAAATAAACTATTTTAGATTCAAAGGACAAAATGTTCAAATAGTTTACAATGTTCTCAAGATAATGTTAAGTTTAGCATGTGTGTTGTTTTCGGAACGTTTCAGTTGGAAGCATCCGAAAATTGTTGTGTACTAACTAGACGTTATGTTAGATAAGGTAACGTGTAAAACTGCCTCTAGACAGCATTTTACTCGTTAGGTTGGTTAACTCAACGAGTTATACTTAAATATTTCAGGTACCTTGATTGAATAAACTTTATTCAATATTTATATAATTTCTAAACCCGACTTCTCTTCACGTTGAGTTATACGCCTACAAACCCTATTTAAACACTTATTACACGGGCACTTTGGTTATTTGTAAACTTTGTCAAGAAAATCTTTCCCGCTTGTTGCTTTTACAACCTACGACGATGGTCTCCAAGTTCTACAAAGGTCGTGGTAGAGGAAAAGGCAAAAGCAGAAGAGATGCAAAAGGAAAAGAAATAGAGAATGATGAAGTTCCACGTACATGGTTCAAAAAAATATTTCGAGTGGACAAATGGTTAGAAGAACTTTATAAAGATTACTTCTTTTCTCAAGATATATTAGATGAAGTTAGACAAGAACTTCAACGTACTGATGCAAGTATTACATACATGGGTATTCGAAGTAAATATGATAGAGAATACAGAATGAAATGTGCTGAGATTGCATTTTTGGAACAGTATGCAAAATATTTGGAAAAAGGTGTAGGTTCATCAAATTGAACTCCTCAAACTCCTATAAACAGTACAAGACTACATGCATTTGAGGAAGAGCATGAATCAGCTATCCCTACTCCTTTATATTCAAAACAAGTAGAATCAGATATTGCTGTAGACAAAACAAAAGTTGATAGTCTTCGAAAGGTCGTTGCAATAGAAAATGCCTTAGAAGAATTAAAGCAGAAAACTTTTATGGAGCAATTTGAAAAGAAAATAGCAATACTTGAAAAGGAGAAACAAAAATGTTATAGAAGAAGGAAAGTCAGAAAAATTATGTCTAAGGAAACAAAGTCTATTGAAAAAGGAAAATCAGATGAAAATTTATTTCCAAAGGACAATGTATGTCTAGACATTGTACCTTATTGTGCATCTGATAAACTCATCAGTTCCGAACACACTGAAATTGATGAAGATAATGAGACTTTATTTTCCCTTGCTAGAAAACTTGAGAAGAAATCCAAGTCAAATATAAGCTCAAGTTTTTCTATTAGTACAAGTCCTGATGATGCAGAATTTAACAAATCAAAGCATCAGGCACCTAACATTGAACAAGTTATTGCAGATATAATTGACAATGTTGAGGCGGTAACTAGTTCAAAGGCTAAATTGTTTGGAGTAGCAGATATTGAAATTGTTAAGACTCTAGAAGAGCTAAAAGTTAACCAGTCTTCTACGGAATCTATAGAAGCAAAGTTTGAGAATTCACCGCATGAATCAATGGAATTATTTGTTGAACAAAATGAACAATTATAGACAGATACACCGGTTGTAGAATTTGTGGAAAAATTGTACTCTGAACATTCTATAGAGACTGAACAGATGAATGTTGAGCATATTGACAATGTTCCTAACACTATTGAAGCTGAAGAATCAAGCTTACCTGAGCAGCTTCAAGATAATACTTTGGAAGAGGAACAACATGACATTCATTTTGAAGAAGAGGTTCTTGAAGATGAATTAAACTCTGAATCACAACTTCAGGTATCACCTTCTTTGTGTACAATATTAAAAATTCAAGGTAATGCAATTCATTTTAGATTTGAAGAAGCATTGCAGAAATAGAATAATCTGATTACATGTCAGATTCTGCATGCTCGTCCAATAAAATTCAGAAATTTGATGAAAATAAGAGATCTGTTTGAGTTTCAAGGCCTCATTAAATTATTGCCAGTAGGAACGAAATGGAAGCAATACACAAAGCTTATTGCAGCTTTTTATAGCAATCTAGTCAAGAATGGAAATTTTCTAAAAACTCAAATAAATGAATAGGAGTTTATGTTGTCTTCTGAGTTAATTTTTGAAGTTTTAGGATTAAAGAATGAAGGTGTTGTTGTTACCAACAGATTTGACATAATAAGACAACTAGAATGGAACATTCAGTCTTTATCAAAAATTCCAGATGTATATTCTGAAATGAGATTAATGGAAAATCTGAATGCAGAGGCAAGGTTTATTACAAATATATTGCATGCAAATTTATTTCAGAGAGTTGGACACAATTTGGAAGTCAGCAGAAGCTGTTTATTTGCAACTTATGGCCTGCTGAATAGAATTCAAATAAATTGGTTTGATGTTTTTATGTCTCAACTACAGCATATGAGTTCAAAGTTATTTTATGGTGATGCTGTATGTAGAATCCTTGCAAGCCAATTGACTTTATCTGACTGGCCCTCTGAAACTAAAGGCATGACAACATTTAGTGTCAAAGATTTGCAAAAATTCCAGGCCATGCATAAACCTCAACAACAACAACAACAACAACAACCTGATAAAGACCATATACAACAACAACAACAAAATTATTCAGTTCAAGCAGAACAGCAAACCCAGTTACCTCCTGACTTAGATGTAGTGCTTAACGACATCAGAAATGATATTAGGCATCTAGGAGATAAAATGTGTAATGCTATAAGTGATATACTTAGGAGGGGTTGATAACTGTTTTTGTTTGTATCTGAATACAAAATGTAATGTTTGTATTACTTGTTTGATTCAATGAACAATACATTTTTCTGTAAATGTGTTCAATTATTATTCTTGTTTACAGAAAGAGTTGTTGTAATTCTCTTATATATATATATATTCTCTATAATTATCTTTTTGATTAATGACAAAAAGGGGGAGAAATATTATAAAAAGATAATTATGATCTTAATTGCATATATATATTATAAAAGGACATGCTATTTTAATGGTTATTGTAAATGATAATTAGAAAACTGATACTTATATAATTATTGACATCTGAGAGTTTTAGTTCTGAGAGGTAAAATTTACACAAACAATAGAAATAAGCTTAAGTGAACTTAAGTCAACAAACAAGTTTGTTGAATTAAAAGTTAACCCAACGAAGGTGCTTTGTTGAGTTAAACATATTTCATAATTGATTTAATATGGTTTTGCCATCATCAAAAAGGGGGAGATTGTTGAATATTTTTGTTTTGATGATGTGTGCTGAATGAAAATAATCATATTTGCTCAATTACTATTTCTTGTGAAAAGAAATTAAAATCATCAATTAATACAGAAAAAGCTTACTGATATAAATACTTGTCTGTATTGGATCTGAAGTTAATAACTAATCGTTTCGTTGTATTAATTTCTCATTTAGCTAAACGTTAAGTTAACTTGTGTTTTTATTGAAAAGCATGATATGTTTTAATGTTATATTTTTTGTATCATAAACAGTGCACGTTTACACAACTCGTTAAGTTAGAGTTTTGTTTGTATAGATGTCACATGAGAACTCGCTAAGTTAGAGGCTTAAAGGTTAAAATAGGTCACGTGATAACTCGTTAAGTTAGTGAGTAAAAGAAGAGACGAACTCGTTAAGTTAGTGTTATACACGTGGTGAAATTATAAGTTACGAATGTTGTATTGTATCACGTGAGGTGCACATGTTTAACTCGTTAAGTTAACATAACTAAACGCATTGTGTTGCTATATTGATCACTAAGGCAACGCGTTAGGTTAGCGTTATAAACTTAAGTTGTTATTTTTGCACATGGTAAAATTCTGATTATAAAAACATTTGTTTATTACTGAATCGACGAGTTAAAGGTTTTTCGGAGACTTACAGTCGTAACTATCCGAAAGGTAACTTAAGTCATGTTTTTAGGTCTTGACACGTGTCTCACTAGTTTTATAATATAAATTGTTTTTCGGTGACTTATAGTCGTAACTATCCGAAACTTAAATTGTTTTCGGTGAGTTATCGTTTTACCTTCCGAAAGAAAGGTTAAGCTGGTTCGTTGAGTTAGCTACTGTACTTGTCACGTGAAATGGCACATGGTGAACTCGTTAAGTTAGAAACGTTAAGTTATATATATATATACTTTTGTTACTCGTTTAGTTAACATTAAAGTAACGACTTCTTATTACACTAATGAAAAATTTTTGGACGAGAAAGTTTATTTTGCAGGAAATTTTTCAAAGATCCAGGACTGATGATTATAGAAAATTTGAAATATAAACGTGGGTTAGAACGTGTGTGTTTCGATGAAGGAAAAAGAAAAGACGTGGAGAAGTGGAAAATTGGTAGTGGTTAAATGTGAAGGATATGCATGAAATGAAGATATAGTATAAAAGGCATAGAATTCTCGTTGATCAATTTATCTTTGCACACAAAACGAAAAATCTTTTCAAGGATCAAACCATCCTTGCACACCAAAAGAAAAATCTTTTTCAAGGATCAAAAACACCTCTTCGGGAAAAATCTCTCAAGTGGAAGAAAGTTCAGTGAAGCATAAAAAGGTAAGATTTTCGTCACTAAAGATTTGAAGTATGAGAAGAAAGCAAATTCGGTGAAGCATGAAAAGACAAGATATTTGTCACTGAAGAATTGCTGAAGAAGAAAAAGAAGAAGAAGAAAGATCTCGAACAGGGAGAAAAACTTTAAATTCCGCAAATTAGTTTTCTCTGTTTGTAGTTATGAAATTGTTTAGATGATACATGGTATCGAGTTATAATTGCATCTACAATTTCTGAGGAGAATTGAATTGTATATTGTAATTGAAACCTTGAATAAAAATGATTTTATGAAAACAATGTCTCGACTTGTTTTTGAATTTTAAAGTTTCAATTATATTTCAAAAAATATTAAAAATACACAATTCACCCCCCTCTTGTGTAACCATACGATCCTATAGAAGCTTACATGGAGGGTTTCTTCAATAGTTCTCGAAGTCTTGTTATATACTCTATAGGCTTTACTTCTAGTAGAGTAACCTACAAAAATTCCTTCATCCACTTTGGCTTGAAATTTATCCCTTTTATCCTTAGTATTAAGAATAAAACACTTGCAGCCAAATGATTTCATATAGGAAATTTTTGGAACCCTATTAAACATAATTTCAAAAGGAGTTTTATTAACATGAGGTCTTAAGTGACTTCTGTTAATAACATAACAAGCTGTATTTACTCCTTTAGCCCAAAGATTTTGAGGTAACTTATGTTCATTCAACATAGTTCTGGCCATTTTCTGAAGTGATCTATTCTTTCTCTCAACAACAACATTTTGAGACGGTGCTCTTGGAAAAGAAAATCTGTAATCAATGCCGTGATCTATATAGTAATTATTCATTTGATCATTATCAAATTCAATACCATGATCACTCCTAAGTTTTTGAACAGAGACACTTTGTTCATTTTGAACAAGATTGCAAAACATTTTAAACTTTTCAAAAACTTCTGTCTTAGATGTTGGAAAATATACCTAAGTGTATCTAGAGAAGTCATCTACTAAAACAAATACAAATTGTTTACCACCAAGACTCATGATTCTTGTTGGTCCAAATAGATCCATATGTATAAGTTCTATGACTCTCTTGCTTGAAATATCAGTTTTGGATTTAAAAGAGTTTTTGTGAAGTTTACCTAACTCACATGCATCACACATAAAGTCCTTTGAGTATTTAATCTTTAGTAAACCTCTCACTAAATGTTTTCTAGATAGTTTATGTAACAGTTTCATATTTATATGCCCGATCCTTCTATGCCACAGATATGCATCACTAGTTTTAGCTAGCAAACATGAATTTAAATACACTACATTAGAAGGTAAAGATAAAATACATATAGAACCTTTTCTTTTAGCAATAAAATTAAGTTCATCTGTATTTTTATCAATAATTTTGCATACATTATCTTCAAACACTACATAATATCCATTCTCAATTAGTTTTATAACACTCAGCAAATTAAATCCTAGGTTTTCTACATATAGTACATTCGAAATAACACAAGTCGAAGTTATTTGAACATTACCCATACCTATGATTTTATCTTTGTTTTTGTTTCTAAATGTTACACTTCCTTTTGTGGTATTTGTAAAATTTTGTAGTAGACTTTTTTGTCTGGTCATTTGACTTGATGCTCCACTGTCCAAGATCCATTTTGACGTTGTTTCCTCCTGCAAAACAAATTAAGAAAAACTTTTTCTTGGTACCCAATGTTATTGAGGACCAAGTTCATTAAACGCATATTTCTTCTTTTTGTTTAAAAACAGTTTAACATTATCATTTACATTCTTATTAGTTGTAAGTACTATAGACTTATCATTAGCATTATACTTACTTATAGCATTATTGCTTTTATAATCATTCTTTTTGTTTTTAGATGTAGTATAACCAACACCAAGTTGATTTTTATTAGATGTTAATTTATTTTGGTCATACTCATACATTTCAGTAAGTTCATACCAAGATTTTGTACTTGTATTAACATTTTCAGTACATACAAAATCTTTTTATACACAAGAATTTTTAAATATATCACATGTAGAAATAGTAATTGGTTTAATACCAGTGTTTTGAATTACATGCTTAGGTTTCTGAATTTTCAGTTTACTACATTTGTCTGAAATTTTAGAAACATTAGAAACTGAATTTCTAGAATAAGAAACAAGATTTTTAGAAACATTAATAGTCATGTTAGAAGTACATTTAGACAAATCACATTGATTTATATTATTACTGCATGATTCATCCATTGAATTACCTACTTCTACATATTTATTACCTTGTTTCATGAAAAAAGGAATTTTAGTCTTAGATTTACTTGAGCTGCAACTAATAAATCTTTTATTGGCTTAAGATTCAAGATATTCATGATAATCAAATCCTAAGCCAAATTTATATGACACCGTAGGGGTATTAGTTAGTTTGTCTAACTTTGTTTGACTTCAATTCCATTTCTCAATAGTAGAATTTAAATCTAGCTCTCTTATTTTTAATTTACCAATCTCTAACTCAAGATCATTTATATTTTTTCTCAACATTTCATTTTCAGATTCTATCTTTAATTTTTCATCATTTGTATTCTATATTTGTTCATGCAAGACACATTCATTAAATCTAAATTTTTGCAAATCTCTAGCATGATTTTCATTATCACATTTAAACTTTTCTAAAGTAGTAGACAAGAAATATTTTTCTTCTTCCAAAGTGGACAAAGAGTTTCTAGTATTTTTATTTTCTAGTTTACAAACTTTAAGTTTTTGTAATAAGGCATGATAAGCACATAATAATTCATCAAAGTTAAAATCTGAATGTCTTTTAGGATCAGATATTACCTCAGACTCATCTGCTAAGAAGCACACATGAGCAACGTCTTCTAACTCTAGTTCTCCTTCTAAATGTGAAGATTTTGACGATGATTCCTCAGATTCAGACTCTTCTGATGTGTCATCTCAAGTGACCTTCAAAGCCTTTTTCTTGTAAAACTTTTTCTAAGTTTTCTGAGCCGTCTTCTTCTGATTTGTCCTACTATGCTTTTCATTTTTCCTTATAGGACAATCTGGAGAAAGATGTCCAGGTTTTTTACAGTTGTAACATACATACTTTCTAGATGAAGAATTCTTGTCATTTAGTGATTTTGATGTTGAGGGTTTATCATTTTTGTTCCTTTGTTGTTTCCTAGCTTTCCATGCTTTCTTGAATTTCCTAGTTAGCAAAATCCAATACTCGTCAGAATCAGTAGATATATCAGAATCTGAATTAATTTTGAAGGCTATTTCTTTCTTCATTTTTAGTTTGTTTTGACTTAGTGATTCATTTAATTAAACTTCATAAGCTGTTAAATTTCCTATAAGTTCATTCATGGTATAAACATTTAATTCCCATGATTCCTTAATTGACGTTACTTTCTGAGACCATTTAGAACTTAGGGATTTTAGAATTTTCCTCACCAAATCATTCTATTCAAAATTCTTTCCTAAGCATTTTAAAGAGTTTATGATATCAAGAAATCTGGAAAACATCTCAGAAATACTTTCGTTTTCATGCATCTTAAAGAGTTCATACTTATGAATTAACATGTTTATCTTAGTCTCTTTAACTTGACAAGTACCTTCATGTGAAACTTCTAATGCATGCCACACCTCATAAGCAGATTTATATGTTGACACTTTACTGAACTATTCATAATTCAATGCACAAAATAAAATATTTAAGCCCTTAACATTCAGAGTTTCATTTTCTTTTTCAGTAATTGTCCAAGTATTATAAGGAGTAGTTAAGGGAGTATATGGTTTAGAAATCATGAACCACAACTTATGATCTATACTTTGAAGAAAAACTGTCATCCTATATTTCCAATATTCAAAATGTATTCCATCAAATAAAGGAGGACGATTAAGATTTTGGCCTTCATACAAAGAAAAATTACCATTTCCAGTAGCCATATTACCTTAGATTTTTCAACCTATTTGATTTTAAACAGTCTAAAACTTTAAAACAACTTGAGCCTTAAATCAAGAGAGTTAAACGTATGCTCAGATATTAATTTCTTTTTAAAAACAAGGAAGGTAGAATAAGCAATGATATTAAATAAGTTGGTATCGATTTTATATCAAAGATTATTAACAAAGCTCTAATACCACTTGTAGGATCGTATGGCTACACAAGAGGGGGGTGAATTGTGTTTTTCAACATTTTTGATTATAATTGAAACTTTAAAATTCAAAAACAAGTCGAGACACTATTTTCATTAAATCATTTTTATTTAAAGTTTCAATTACAATATACAATTCAATTCTCGTCATAAATTGTAGATGCAATTATATATCGATATCATGTTTCATCTATACAATTTCATAATTACAAATAGAGAAAAATAATTTACAGAATTTAAAACATTTCTCCCTATTTAAGATCTTTCTTCTTCTTCTTCTCTTTCTTCTTCAGCAATTCTTCAATGACGAATATCTAGTATTTCTCTACTTCACCGAATTTGCTTTCTTCTGATACTTTAAATCTTCAGTGACATAAATCTGACCTTTCTACTTCACTGAATTTTCTTCCATCTGATACTTCAAATCTTAAGTGACATATATCTTACCTATTTTTGCTTCACTGAATTTTCTTCCACCTAAGAGCTTTTCCCCGAAGATGTGTTTTTGATCCTTGAAAAGATTTTTCTTTTGGTGTGTAGGGATAATTGATCAACGAGAATTCTATGCCTTTTATACTGTATATTCATTTCATGCATATCCTCCACGTTTAATCACTACTAGTTTTTCACTTCTTCATGTCTTTTCTTTTTCCTTCATCGAAATACACATGTTCTGACCCACGTTTACATTTCAAATTTTCTTTAATGATCAATCCTAGATCTCTGAAAAATTTCCTACAAAATAAACTTTCTCGTCCAAAATCCTACACTCGTAACTTATAATTTCACCATGTGTACAACACTAACTTAACAAGTTTGTCTATTCTTTTACTCACTAACTCAACGAGTTCTCACGTGACCTATTTTAACCTTTAAGCCTTTAACTTAATGAGTTTTCACGTGACCTCTTTACGAACAAAACTCTAACTTAACGAGTTGTCTAAATGTGCACTGTTCATGATAATAAAATATAACTTTAAAACATATCGTGCTTTTCAATAAAAACACACGTTAACTTAACATTTAGTTAAATGAGAAATTAATGCAACGAAACGACTAGTTATTAACTTAGTATAATTTTAGATCCAATACAGACAAGTATTTATATCAGTAAGCTTTTTCTATATTAATTGATGATTTTAATTTCTTTTCACAAGCAATAGTAATTGAGCAAATATGATTATTTTCATTCAACACACATCATCAAAACAAAATACTCAACAATCTCCCCCTTTTTGATGATGACAAAACCATATTAAATCAATTATGAAATATATTAAACTCAACAAAGCACTTTTGTTGGGTTAACGTTTAATTCAACAAACAAGTTTGTTGACTTAAGTTCACTTAAGCTTATTTCTATTGTTTGTGTAAATTTTACCTCTCAGAAATAAAACTTTCAGATGCCAATAATTACATAAGTATCATTTCTCTTCCTTTCATTATATAATTTAATAACCATATAATTTTCTTTCAGATTACATTATCATCTATCAGATTACAATAACCACTTAAATATCATCTCCATTTATAATATATGCAATTAAAATCATAATCATCTTTTTTTTTATAACATTTCTCCCCCTTTTTGTCATTAATCAAAAAGATAATTACACAGAATATATATAGTAAGAGATATATTTACAACAAAGCTTTCTATAAACAATAATAAGAAATGTAAACATTTACAGAAAAATGTATTGTTAAATGAATCAAACATGGAATACAAACATTACATTTTGTATTCAAATACAAGCAAACAGACAATTATCTATTCCTCCTAATTATATCACTTATAGCATTATATGTTTTATCTCCTAGATGCCTAATATCATTTCTGATGTCGTTAAGCACATCATCTAGGTCAGGAGGTAGCTGTTAGGTATTTAATTTTGATGATATATGCTTTATTAACTTTTTTAAATAAGTCTACATAATATTCTCTAAGTATACTAGTTAACAGATTATCGGAAAGTTTCATTTTTATGTTGGATAAATTAAAGATTTCCGAAGAGTTAGATTTGCAATAGTTAAACTTTCAGATAGTTAACGTTTCATTTTTGTCGAATACTTTAATTAAAAACTCATATAGTTAAGTTATCTACATGTGTCTTTTTAATGCTTTAAGTTGTCACGTGTTTTCCATGTGCGTTCGGTAATGAAAAATCAAATAGTTAGATAACTGTTCGAGTTTTTATACGCATGGATAGATAACTGTTTGAGTTTTATAAAAGGACTAATGAACAAATAAGTTTCCTTGTTTAGTCACGTGTTTTGCAGGTGCAAAAACTCGAAGAGTTACCAATAAGTGTTTGAGTTTTTACAGAACTTAAAGGATAAGTGTTCGACTAAATCGAAGACTTAGAAGATATTCTACAAGACTCCAAGAAGATAAAAGTCTCGATGTATCTACGAGTGGAGATCGTGGAAATTCAAAATGATTGTGGAGAAAGTGGAAACTCAAAAAGAAAGTAATTTGGATTAAAGAAAAAATTAGTTCGTGAATTATGGATTGCGGATTAAGTAGATGAACATGTTGAATGTGAAAGACAACAGAGTTCGACTACAAATAGAGAGTATGAGCTACATTACAGAAAAAAGGGATCCCAATCTCAAAAACTAAGTCTGAATATTCAATCTGGATCCCTAATTGAAAAGTTAAGTTTGAATATTCATATTTTGAAAAATTCTCCAACATCAAAAGAAGTTCGAAATTCTAAGTAATTTTAGAAAAGGAGTTGCAAACGCAAGAAGTTTGGAAATTCGACAACTAGAGAAAAAGAAATACAAAAGTTGAGCAAAGAGAAAGAAAGAAGCTGTGTGCATAAAGATCAGGTTTTATACAATTCAAAATTAGTTTTGAATAAGAGCTTTGTTTTTCTATTTGAATTGTATATCAAACATTACTGTATCAAAACCTTCAAGAAGGAAATTGAGCTAAAAAGATATTGTAAATTTTGTCTTTAAATAAAGAATAGAATTTCATTCACGAGTGTTTTGTGCTCTTGTTTTATCCGCTAGTATTTAATTACTAAAGACACAATTCACCCCCCATCTTGTGATACAGACGATCCTACAACTGATATCAGAGCTATTTTTCACTTATTTTTGTTAGATTTACTATGCTCTGCTACAATTGGTATCAGAGCATTATTATCATAATTAAGAGCTTTTATTTCTCTATTTAGGAATCGGTTTTTCCTATCATTTTCTTAGGATTATCTATTTAAAATGGATAATACTGAAATCTTAGTTATGACTGAAGCATAGACCACTAATTGTCCTCCTATGTTTTAAGGTAGCAATTATGGCTACTAGAAATATAGGATGAAAGTATTCTTTCAGTCAATCGATTTCAAATTATGGCATATAATTAGCAATCCTATAGTGTTAGCTACGAATCCATATGATACTTGGACTTTTGATGAAAAGGAGTGAATGACACTGAATGCTAAATGTTTAAACATCTTGTTTTGTGCTTTATCTCATGATCAATTTAATAAAGTTTCTGCATATCAAACTGCATATGAGATATGGCATGCATTAGAAGTTGCCAACGAAGGTACTAACTAGGTCAAGGAATCTAAGATTAATATGTTAGTACATAAATATGAGCTTTTTAAAATGCACGAAAATGAATGTATCTCTAACATGTTTTCCCGTTTTCTTGAGATTGTAAATTCATTAAAATCTTTAAGCAAGAAATTCGAGGAAAAAGACTTGGTAAGAAAGATCCTTAGATCTTTAACTAAAATTTGGGCTCAAAAGACAACATCTATTGAAGAGTCCAAAGATTTAAATACATATACTTTCGATGATCTCATAGGAAATCTGATAGCCTATGAAGTACAACATTTAGATCTAAAAGGGAAAAATCCTAGAAGGGATCTGGCTTTTGAGGCTGATAAAGTCTCAGAAGTCACTAGTGACTCTAACGATGATTTACTATTGTTGACTAGAAAATTTAGAAATCTGTTGAAGAAACGCAGGAACTTCAGGTCAACAAAGACATCTAGAGATATGGAGAAGAAGTCATTCACGAAAGACAAAATCATATGCTACAAGTGCAACAGACCAGGTCACTTTCAAACTAATTGTTCGCTCAACAAAGATAAGAAGAATTCGAGGAGGAATTTTAGGAGTAAGAAATTCAGAAAGAGAAGGGCACTTAAAGTGACATGGGATGACTCTTCAGCTTCACAAAGTAAAGAAACAAAGGATTCAACATCAGATAATGAATCCTCATCAACATCAGATTCAGAAGAAAATCTGGCAAACGTTTTCTTCATGGCAAAATCCAATGAGGTATCATCTGATCAAAATGCTAACTTTGATAGTTTTGATGGATTACTTGTTGAATACAATAGACTAGCCAGAAAATATAAGAAAGTAAAAATAGAAGGAAAGCACACTAGGAAAATGCTAGATGAATCTGAAAATAAGGTTGTTTTTCTGAACTCTACATTAAATAAATTTAAAGAAGAAAATCAAAGGCATGCGCAGGAAATTTTAAAGTTTACTACAATAGAAAGAAAATTGCATGCTAATTGTGAAAATTTAATTGCTGATAAGAAGAAAATGATCTGTGAAATTGAAAAACTGGAACTGACTATTACTGATTTAAATTTAAAAATTGATATGCTAAAGATTAAGATCTGCAATCAAAAGGCTATATTAAGTAAATGGAATAATAGTCAAACTATAATAAATGAACTTAGTAGTAAAATATCAAATATAGAAAAACATGGTATTGGTTTACACGATGCATCTTCTAAAAATTATATATTACATGATGGTACTGCTAAAAATAATGTCTTTATTTCCAGTACTAAGAATAGTAAGAGAAAAACTATTCCGTGTGTAATTAAAAAGGGAGAAAAATATGTGCAAGTTGATAAAATGCAGCATATAAATGATAGCACACGATGCAAGAATGTCAAAAGAAATTTTCAGAAAAATCAAGCTAAGTCATTTGAGAATCTTAATATTCTTGATCAATTTTCTTCATATTTAAAGAATATCGGATATTGGAAATCAAATAATGTTAGAAATGAAAATTTCAACTCTAGTTTACATAGAGATAAATGTTCTGATAATTATAACACTAAGAGAATGAAATGAAAAATTAATTATCAGAAAATAGATAAGTTGAAGTCTAAAAATACGGATTATTTTGATATGACTCTCTCTAAAATTCTTGGACCCACTCAAAAATGGGTTCCAAGAGATAAAATCTCTTTTTGACTGTTTTGTAGGTACACAAATCAAAATGGATAATGGACAGTGGAGCATCCAGCCACATGACTAGAGATATACGATTACTTACAGAAATAACAAAGACCAAGAACGAACAAGTTACCTTTGGAAATAAAAGCAAAACAAATATCCTTGGGTCTGGCAATATTCAGGTAACTGAGAAATGCTTTATAAATGATGTCTTATTAGTAGAAAACTTAGGTTTTAATTTATTGAGTGTTCCTGTTTTAATGAAGTTTTATAGAGTAATTTTTAAAAAATATTCCTGTAAAATTATGGACATGTCTACAAATGAAATTTTATTCACTACATACAAGAAAAGATCCGTTTGTATTCTGAATTTGCCTTCTGATATTATTAAAGATAATGCTTGCTTAATTGCAAAATCGAATGAAATCATTTTATGGCATAGAAGGCTAGGACACTCAAATTTAAAATTATTACAAAAGCTGTCTAAAAAGAATCTTGTTAGAGGTTTACTCAGTATTAAGTACTCGAAAGAGTTTATGTGTGATGCACGTCAACTAGGTAAATTACATAAAACATCCTTTAAAAGTTTAAATGAAATAACAAGCAAAAGAGTATTAGAACTAGTGCGTATGGATTTATTTAGACCTACTAGGACAACTAGTCTAGGAGGTAAACATTATGCTTTTGTACTAGTTGATGATTATTCTAGATTTACTTGGGTCTATTTTCTAGCTAATAAAACTGAAGTTTTTGAAATATTTAAGATATTCTGTAATAAAGTTCAGAATGAGCAAAATGTTAGAATTCAAAAACTTAGGAGTGATCATGGTACAGAATTTAATAATGATCAAATGGACACCTTTTGTGAAGAATTAGACATAGATCATAGGTACTCATTTCCAAGAGCTCCTTCACAAAATGAGATAGTAGAACGTAAAAACAGATCACTTTAGGAAATGTCTAGAACCATGTTAAATGAGAATAAGTTACCCTTATTTCTCTCGGCAGAAGTAGTTCATACAGCATGCCATGTTATAAATAGAGTACATCTAAGACCAATTTTAGATAAAACTCCATGAGATATGGTATAACAGGGTTCCCAAAATAAGTTATTTAAAACCCTTTGGCTGTAAGTGTTTTATTTTAAACACTAAGGAACGAAGAGACAAATTTAAAGCCAAATTAGATGAAGGTATTTTTGTTGGTTATTCCATTAGAAGTAAAGCATATAGAGTTTATAATAAATCAACAAAAACCATTGAGGAAACCCTACATGTAAAATTTCATGAAAATTCTCATTTGGATGTTAAACATGTTGAAAACTTTGATTCAGAAATTCTCCCAAAAATGGTATCAAATGATGTTGACAAAGAAATTGAGAGATTATCTGACGGAATAAGAAATATAAACTTAAATGATGAAAATTTAGAAGAAAATAATGTCATACCTATAGAAAATATGGAACAACATAGAAATTGGCGTTATGCTTCATTTCATCCTATCGATCAGATAATAGGCGATCCTAATCAAGGAGTTAGGACTAGGTCATCAGTAGTCAACATCTGTGGTGCTTATTCATTTGTTTCTTTACTAGAACCTAAGAAAATTGAAAATGCCTTAGAAGATGAATTTTGGTATTTAGCTATGCAGGATGAGCTAAATCCATTTATAAGAAATGAGGTATGGGATCTAGTTCCGCCACTTGAAAATCAGTCCATAATTGGAACAAGGTGGGTATTTAGAAACAAAGTAGATCAAGATGGACATATAGTTAAAAATAAAGCTAGATTAGTTGCTCAAGGTTACAAGCAAGAGGAAGGAATTGACTATGATGAAACATTTGCTCCTGTTGCTAGACTATAATCAATACGAATTTTGTTAGCATATGCTTGTTATATGGATTTCAAATTATATCAAATGGATGTTAAGATTGCTTTTTTAAATGGATATATAAAAGAAGAAGTGCATGTAAAACAACCTCCAGGTTTTGAAGATTCAAAACATCCTAAGTATGTTTATAAGCTTAAGAAGGCACTATATGGCCTTAAACAAGCTCCTAGGTCTTGGTATGAAAGATTATCTAAATCTCTTATTGAAAAAGGGTATTCTATGGGAAAGGTAGATCACACTCTTTTTATCAAGAAGATCAAAAAAGATAAATTAGTAGTTCAAATCTATGTACATGACATCATATTTGGAGCAACAAATGATAAATTGGTTGAGTCCTTTTCGAAAGATATGACTAATCAATTTGAAATGAGTATGATGGGTGAACTATCATTTTTCCTAGGCTTACAAATTAAGCAATTAGATCAGGGTACTTTTATTTCGCAAGGAAAATATACTCAAGATTTATTAAAGAGGTTTGGTTTAGACAACACTAAAACAAAGAATACACCAATGAGTACTATCACCAAGTTGGATAAAGATGACTCTGGAAAAACTGTAGATGTAAAACAATATAGAAGTATGATTGGCTCATTACTTTATTTAACAACTAGCCGACCAAATATTATGTTTAGTGTGTGTACTTGTGCTAGATATCAATTTAATCCTTAGGAATCACACCTACTTGTTGTTAAACGAATTTTTAAATATCTATTAGGAACCGTCAATTTCAGATTGTTTTACTTTAAACATAGTTCTTTAAACTTAGTAGGTTATAGTGATGTTGATTTCGCAGGATGTAAGTCTGAAAGAAAATGCACCAGTGACACTTGTCAATTATTAGGAAATTCTTTAGTGTCATGGTTTAGAAAAAAGTAAAATTGTGTAGCATTATCTACAACTGAAGCTGAATATATAGCTCCCGCACTTTGCTGTGCTCAAATCTTGTGGATCAGACAAACTTTAAAAGATTTTAATTTAGACTATGAACCAACTAAGATTTTTTGTGATAGTAGTTCTACAATAAGTTTATCTAAAAATCCTATCTTACATTCATGAGCAAAACATATAGAAGTTCGACATCATTTTCTAAGGGATAATGTTATAAAAGGAAAAATAGTATTAAATTTTGTTCCTACCATAGAACAATTAGTAGATCTATTTACAAAACCTTTAGATGAAAATACTTTCTGAAAATTACGACTACTACTTGGTATCTGTAGGTTATCTAATTTTTAAATGGTCTTGTTCATTGTATTTTGGTTTGTTATAAAGGTAGTTTTAGAATTTAATGTCTTTATTATTAAAAAAAATATCTATTTTCGAATTATCTTAATAATGTACAATATTTATTATCTTAAGTTTGTGTACTCATTATTGAATTCTTTTATGTTCCTGAAGGTATATCTCTATGAATTTTCTTCTGTAAACTGAATAAGATAAAAGCTAGAAAGTCTAAATTGTTAACTCTACTACTTATTTCTGTATTTAATTCAAATTAAAAAAAAGAAGAAGGAGAGACTCAAATCTATTTAAGGCTTAGCATCCTCTTTAAGTAAGCTATTTGACCTTTTAAAGCCAAATCTACTTAGGGCTTGACAACCCAGTTTAAGTACGCTATAGATTCTTTACACTACATTTATGTAGGAGGAGAAATTTCTTGTATAATAATTCATCTCTTATAAACTATTATATGTTTTCATGAAAGAATCTGCATAATTTCAGGAAATACACTTTAATTAAGCACATTTTTGAACTATCGGTGACTTGTAGGCTTTTTAATTCTTAAGTATCTAAATTTTCTATTGTTTCGGTAAGTTTATTGCAAGTATCAGATAGTTATGTTTTAAAACATTCAGTAGAATATTTTATTATTTCTTGAAGTACACGTGTCAAAACCATAATGCATGACTTAAGTGGATTTTCGGTAAGTTATCTGTAACTCTCCAAAATGCGTTTGGGCATTGAAAAGTTAGATTTGTAATTGTCTGAAACATCTCTTTATTATAGAATTGCTTAAGTACACATGTCATGATCTGGACGATTGACTTAAGTTATCTTTTGGAAGGTTATCTGTAACTCTCCGAAATGCACCTAAGCATTGGATAGTTAGGTTTATAAGTCTTTGAAACTTTTAGAACACCTTAAGTTAAAATTGTGCACATGTTGAATTTCACTGCTTTATAATGTCTCAGTTGAAACTCGAATAGTTATGTTTAACTCTTCTGTTAGGACCCTAGTATTTTGATAATGCAAAACCTATGTGAGGAATCATATTGTATTTCACAGTTAAGTTAGTGTAGTTTAAGATCAGAAGGTAGATAGAACAAACTCCATGCAGATGAACAGATGGAGAAGTTTTCTAGATAATACTGCTTTAAAGTTATAATAAAATTGGACAGTTACAGGTTCAAGCATCCGAAGAATAAATCAGCAGCAAGACTATCAGATAGTTAGAGGATAACTATCCGAATTTTACAAAGCCTTTAGAGAGTTATTATATCAAACAGTTAAGTTAATTGAATGATCGAATAGTTAAGGAGTTAACTATCTGGAAGCTTAAAAGACTTTTCAGAGAGTTACAGGTATAACTATCCGAAAGTTAAGTCATTCAATAAACAACATGCAGAAATACAGAACGGAAGCTTAAAGGACTTGTCGGAGAGTTAGATAACTATCCGAGTTTTCTTTTCGGAGAGTTAGATAACTATTCGAGTCTTTCGGTAAGTTACAAGCATAACTTTCTGGAACTTAAGTCATTTTATTACGCACGTGCAAAATGGAGAAGCCGGTAGTTAAAAGCTTAAAAGGGAAAATCGGAGAGTTAGAAAGATAACTATCCGAAATTTCAAGATAGTTTCGGTGAGTTACAGTTTAACTATCCGAAACTTAAGTCATTGAATTTCTCATGTGCAGAGTTCCAAACAGATGCTCAAATGGGTTTTTAGAGAGTTAGAAAGATAACTATCCGAAATCCTAAAGTGTTTCGGTGAGTTACATGGATAACCATCCGAAACTTAAGTTAGCCTTTATGCACATGCTAAATTAAAGTAATCGGAAAGTTGACAGAGTCAAACTATCCGACAAGTATATAACTGTTCGGTGAGTTACAGTTATAAATATCCGATTGAATGACAGCTCACATTTGAATATTCTGGAATCTTACCTGGCAGTAAAGGTTAAGTGATCTTTCAGTGAGTTACAGTTACCCTTCGGAGAGTTGCATAACTAACTATCCGGAAGAACAGGAAAATCGGTAAGTTATCTTGAAACGATTTTCTGAACGGTCACTTACTGTATTGGGACTTGAGGCTAATGAAGTACATAGAATACATCTGTTGGAAGAAAATATGATCGTTGTACATATCAGGTATATATACAAAATACAGACAACAGAGATAAGGAGAGCTACACTCCAAATTCCATTTACACTCAAGTCTGCAAATAGTGAAGCATATTCCAAAGATCTACTGTAGAAAAAGCTTTGTGCACAAATACTCTGATTGAAGAATTAAAGTTGTTGGTTTGTGGCTTCAACCTGAAAGCTACATTCAGTTGTTGGTTTGAGTTTTGACCTGAAAACTCTAGAGGTTGGTTTACTTAAGTTTCGACCTGAAAACTTTTGTGTAGTTGGTTCTTGCTTTGACTTGAAAGCAAGTGTGTAAGTGTTGAAACACTTAGTGAAGCCCAAGTGAACCTTGGGGGTGGACTAGCCAAATTGGTGAACCACCTAAAAATTTGCTGTGTGTTTCTTATTTCTGTTGATTTGCATTATTAGCTTCATCTCATTACATTTTTGTTGAATCATTCGATTCAACATTGAAAGAATTTTAAAACTACACACTTTCACCATTCACCCCCCCTCTAGTGAGCCTACCGATCCTAACAATTGGTATCAGAGCAAGGTTAATCCTTCATAAGATTTAACCATTTGGATTTATGGCTCAATTTGCTGAGGGTCAAAACATCCACAAACCTCCTCTATTCGATGGTTCTAATTATAACTATTGGAAGAATAGAATGAAGTGCTTCCTTAGGAGTTCAGATGTTAAACTCTGGAAGACTGTTGTTCTTGGAACTACACTTCCAACCAGTGATGTGACGAACTGGTTTGAGGAGGATGAGAAAATCATCTAGTTGGATGCTAGAGGGCTGAATACCATTTATTGTGCACTAACTACTAATTAATATGATAAGGTATCTGCATGTAAATCTGCTCATGAGGCTTGGAAAATCCTTCAAGTTACTCATGAAGGAACAAGCCAAGTAAAGGATACAAAAATCAGTATTCTTTTGAGAAAACTAGAACTGTTTAAAATGAATGATAATGAAAACATAACTGAAATACTTTCTAGATTTACTGAAATCATTAACAGTCTGAAAGGCTTGGGAAAGGAGTTCTCTTCACGTGAACAGGTACAGAAGATCCTGAGGAGCTTAACTATTGAGTGGAAATAGAAGTCCACATCTATTCAAGATTCCAAGGATCTCAACAACTACACAGTTGAAGAACTATTGGGCAATCTTCTAGCCCACGAAGCTCAGATGAAGGACTGGAAAGAGCAAGAAGGAGCTGTTGAAAGAAAGCTGAAAAGAAAAAGGAAATGGCATTTCCATCCACAAAGGAAGCTCTAAACTCAAATGATGATGAGATCATGTTGTTGGCAAGGAACTTCAGAAGGTTTATGAAGAAAAAGAATAAGTTCAGTTCTTCTAAAAGAACGGTCCCTACATGTTTCAAATGTAAAAGGCAAGGGCACATACAGACCTTTTGTCCATTTCAGACAGAAGAGGATCAAGGAGATAAGAAGAAGAGATTGAAGGACAAAAGGAAGATGGCTCTCAAAGCTACGTGGGATGATAGTAGCTCTTCATGCTGTTCATCAAATTTTGAAGGAGAAGTAGTAGCCAATGTTTGTTTTGCAGCATAAGAGGTATGCTCTACTTCCTCTAGTTCAGAAAATGAGCATGATGAGTTAGACATAAACAGTCTTCTATCTACTGTAGATAATTTATATGTGAAGTGTAGAGATTTTAAGAAAGAAATTAAAAGATTAAATCATTGCTTAGAAAATTCATTTGCTGAATTAGAATCAACTATAGTTGAAAATAGAAATCTAAAATCAAATTTAGATAAGTATAGTTGTGATAACTGTAAATTAAAAGATGAAAATAAAAATCTATTAACTACTATATCAGATCTGAAAGATACTATATGTAAATTTACTCAAGGACAAAAAGGATTAAATAAAATAATAGGATCTTAACGATCAAATGAGAATAAATATGGCCTAAGGTATGCTGCACCTTAGGAAATACCTTATTGTGGTGGAGTGATTCGATCTTATAGAGATGGCACCACTGTGTTTGCCATCAAACAAAGATCAAATCATATGTGGCTGCCAAGAGGCAATAGATTTAATGTTTTAAGGACTAACTCTACTAGACCCAAGAAGATTTGGGTACCAAAAGCTTTAATTTCAGTATGATTTGCAGGGTGATAAGGAGTTTCAAGCACGTTCAACTTAATGGATTGTGGACAGTAGATGCTCAAAGCACATGATAGGTAATAAAAGTTTTCTTGACTCAGTTAAAAACTTAAGTTCAAGATCTGTTAACTTTGGAAATAGTGAAAAGTGTAAAATAACTGCAATAGGAAATATTACATCTGAAAATGGTATAGTTGAGAATGTCTTGCATGTAAATGGTTTAAAACAAAATTTGTTAAGTGTAGGACAATTATGTGATAAAGGCTATACTGTTTCTTTTAATGCTAAAAACTGCTACATTATTGATCCTACCACAAATGAAACAAAATTTACTGATATTAGAAATTGCTCAATATATACATTAAACTTTCTATGTGAAAATTCTGCAAGCAATTCCTATTTGGTAGCAACTGGTGAAGATGATTGGGTGTGGCATAGAAGACTTGGTCACATCAGTATGAAGAATATCAGAAAGCTATCCATGGGTGATCTTGTTAGGGGTCTGCCTAAACTCACTTTTAAGAAGGATAGAGTGTGTAGTGAGTGTATGCTAGGGAAGCAAAAGAGAACTACTCTTCATAGCAAAAATGTTGTGTCCACCAAAAGGCCATTAGAATTGCTACATCTAGATTTGTTTGGTCCTTCTCAAGTATCAAGTCTTGGGGCTCAAAAATATACCTTTGTTATTGTTGATGATTTCTCCAGATTAACTTGGGTAATATTTTTGACACATAAAAATGAAACTTGCAATGAGTTCAGGAATTTCTGCATAAGAGTTCAGATTTAGAAGGAACTAACAGTGAAGAAAATTAGAAGTGATCATGGAGGGGAATTTGAAAACTATGAATTTGAAAACATCTGCAATTCATTTGGAATTCTGCATGAATTCTCTTGTCTTAGAACTCCTGCTCAAAATGGAGTTGTGGAAAGGAAAAATAGGACATTACAAGAAATGGCTAGAACTATGTTAAATGCCACGGATCTACCTAAATATCTCTAGGCAGAAGCTGTAGGTACAGCTTGTCACATTTCCATCAGAACTCACATTAGATCCACATTGAATAAGACACCCTTTGAAATTTGGTTCGAGAAAACTCCAAATGTTGGCTGTTTTAAGACATTTGGATGCAAATGTTTTGTCTTAAATACAGGAAATGCTAAAGACAAGTTTGATGCTAAGTCTGAACCTGCCATACTTGTTGGTTACACCTCAAGAAGCAAAGTTTATAGAGTATATTTTGGTAAAGATAGAAGAGTGGAGGAAAGTATAAATGTTCAGTTTGATGAAGATCTGATCCAAAATTTCAAAAAGTTGAAGATTAAATATGACAGTGAAAATGAATACTTTGAAGATGATAACTGCAAGTAGAAACTCAAATCACAAGTGTTAAACCAGAATCACCACAATAGATTTCAGAATCTTGATAGTTGGAAGTTTAGATCTGATCATCCCGAGGAACAAATTATTGGAAATATATCTAAAGGGGCACAAACTAGGAGCAAAGCACAAGATATCTGCAATTTTTGTGCATTTATGTTAGAAATAGAGCCAAAATTAGTAGATGATGCTTGTAAGGATACCTACTGGACAATGGCTATGTAGGAAGAATTAAATCAGTTCCAGAAAAACAATGTGTGGGAACTAATAGAAAAACCTGTAGGAAAATCCATCATTGGAACTAAATGGATTTTCAAAAACAAATTAGATGAAGATGGTAACATTCTTAGAAATAAAGCTCGATTAGTTGCACAAGGCTACAATCAGTAGGAAGGTATTGACTATGAAGAAACTTTTGCTACTGTAGTCAGGATTGAAGCTATTAGAATGTTGCTTACCTTTGCAAGTAGTATGAAGATAAGATTGTTTCAAATGGATGTGAAAAGTGCCTTCTTAAATGGAGAAATTCAAGAAGAAGAGTTTGTTAAACAACCTCCTGGATTTGAAGATGAACTCAAGCCGGATCATGTCTACAAACCGAGAAAGGCTCTATATGGTTTGAAACAGGCACCTAAAGCTTGGTATGAGAAATTGAAAAAAATTTTAACTAAAAACAATTTTTCTATAGGCAAAGTGGACAGCACTTTGTTTATCAAAACTTTTGATGTGCATATGTTGATTGTTCAAATATATGTTGATGATATAGTCTTTGGAGCCACTTCAGAAGATCTCTGTCATGAATTTCAGAATTTAATGAAAAATAAATTCGAAATGAGCATGATGGGAGAATTGAAGTTTTTCTTGGGATTACAGATTCATCAAATGCATAATGGTATATTTGTCAACCAAGAAAAATACTGCAAAGAGATGTTGAAGAAATTTGGCTATGAAAACATTAAATCTGCAAATACTCCAATGAGTTCAAGCATTAAAATGGAAATGGATGATTCAAGTGTTGTAGTGGATCAAAGGCAATTTAGAGGTATGATTGGATCCCTGTTATACCTTTCAGCCAGCAGGCCAGATATTATGTTCAGTGTATGCTTGTGTGCTAGATTTCAAGCATCACCAAAGGAATCACATTTGAAATCTATTAAAAGGATTTTTAAATATCTACAAGGAACAAAAGATTTAAGATTATTCTACTCAGCTGATAGTAGTTTGATTTTAACAAGCTATAGTGATGCAGATTATGCAGGTAGTAGATCTGATAGAAAAAGCACCAGTGGTACTTGTCAATTACTTGGATGTTCTTTAATCTCATGGTTCAGTAGGAAACAAAATTGTATAGCTTTATCTACTACTAAAGTCGAGTATATTGCAGTTGGATTATGCTGTGCACAAATCCTTTGGATGCAGCAAACTCTACCAGATTACAGACTGAAATTTCAGAATTCAATCATATTTTGTAATAATAGTAGTGCAATCAGTCTATCTAAGAATACAGTACTTCATTCCAAAGCCAAGCATATCGAGATCAGACATCATTTTCTAAGAGATCATGTGGAGAAAGGGAATATTTCACTTAAGTTTGTGCCAACAGAAAATCAACTTGCAGATATTTTCACCAAACCTTTAAATGAATCAACTTTTAATCAATTTAGACGAAATTTAGGAATATGTTCTTTACAAGATCTTTAAATATTTTTTTCATCAAGCTCACCATATGGGAGCTTGTTTTTCTACTAACCTTCTCGTGCATGATAGAGTCAATATCAGTTTTTACAGAAACTTAGTTATGTTTTAAAACGTTCAGTAGAATATTTTATTATTTCCTGAAGTACACATGTTGAAACCATAATGCATGACTTAAGTGGATTTTCGGTAAGTTATCTATAAGTCTCCGAAATGCATCTAGGCATCAGAAAGTTAGATTTGTAATTATCCGAAACATCTCTTTATTATAAAACTACTTAAGTACACATGTTGTGATCTGGACGATTGACTTAAGTTATCTTTTGGAAGGTTATCTGTAACTCTCCAAAATGCACCTGAGCATCGGATAGTTAAGTTTATAAGTCTCTGAAACTTTCAGAACACCTTAAGTTAAAATTGTGCACGTGTTGAATTTCACTGCTTTATAATGTCTTAGTTGAAACTCGAATAGTTATGTTTAACTCTTCTATTAGGACCCTAGTATTTTGATAATGCAAAACCTATGTGAGGAATCATATTGTATTTCACAGTTAAGTCAGTGCAGCTTAAGATCAGAAGGCAGATAGAACAAACTCCATGTAGATGAACAGATGGAGAAGTTTTCCAGATAATACTGCTTTAAAGTTATAGTAAAATCGGACAGTTACAGGTTCAAGCATCCGAAGAATAAATCAGCAGCACGATTATCGGACAGTTAGAGGATAACTATCCGAATTTTACAAAGCCTTCGGAGAGTTATTATATTAGATAGTTAAGTTGATTGAATGATCGGATAGTTAATGAGTTAACTATCCGGAAGCTTAAAGGATTTTTTAGAGAGTTACAGGTATAACTATCCGAAAGTTAAGTCATTCAATAAACCATGTGTAGAAATATAGAACGGAAGCTTAAAGGACTTGTCAAAGAGTTAGATAACTATCCGAGTTTTCTTTTCGGAGAGTTAGATAACTATTTGAGTTTTTCGATAAGTTACAGGCATAACTTTCTGGAACTTAAGTCATTTTATTACGCACGTGCAAAATGGAGAAGCTAGTAGTTGAAAGCTTAAAAGGGAAAATTGGAGAGTTAGAAAGATAACTATCCAAAATTTCAAGAGAGTTTCGGTGAGTTACAGTTTAACTATCCGAAACTTAAGTCATTGAATTTCCCACATGTAGAATTCCAGACAGATACTCAAATGGGTTTTCGTAGAGTTAGAAAGATAACTATCCGAAATTTCAAAAGAGTTTCGGTGAGTTACAATTTAACCATCCAAAACTAAAGTCACTGAATTTCCCACGTGCAGAATTCCAGAAAGAAGTGCAAATAAGTTTTTGGAGAGTTAGAAAGATAACTATCCGAAATCCTAAAGTGTTTCGGTGAGTTACAGGGATAACCATCCGAAACTTAAGTTAGCCTTTATGCACGCGCTAAATTAAAGCAATCGGAAAGTTGATAGAGTCAAACTATCCGACAAGTATATAACTGTTCGGTGAGTTACAGTTATAAGTATCCGATTGAATGACAACTCACATTTGAATATTCTGCAATCCTACTTGGTAGTAAAGGTTAAGTGATCTTTCGGTGAGTTACAATTATCCTTTAGAGAGTTGCATAGCTAACTATCTGAAAGAACAGGAAAATCGGTAAGTTATCTTGAAACGATTTTCTGAACAGTCACTTGTCGTATTGGGACTTGAGGCTAATCAAGTACAGTAGATTACATCCGTTGGAAGAAAATATGATCGTTGTACATATCAGGTATATATACAAAATACACACAACGGAGATAAGGAGAGCTACACTCCAAATTCCATTTACACTCAAGTCTGCAAACAGTGAAGCATATTCCAAAGATCTACTGCAGAAAAAGCTCTGTGCGCAAAAACTCTGATTGAAGAATTAAAGCTACAAGATGAAACTGAAAAATTGAATGAAAATCTTAAAAATCAGTGTGTTGTAAATTCTAGCTCTAATAATGATATAGAAAAATTAGAACAAGAAATTGGTAGATTGAAATTTACACTAGGAGCATTTACTAAAGGAGATAAGAAACTGACAAATATTATTAATAGTTATAAAGTTTTTGGTGATAGAACTGGTATAGGTTTTAACTATGAACCACCAAAAACATATGCTTCTGTTAATTTTTCAAACAGTTATAAAATGGATTATGGAAATGGCTATTTGAAAATAATTAATAAAGAGAAAGTTATCTATGTGTTAAAAAGAAATACTGTTAATCGAAATAACACTTGGATTTCAAAACAAAATAGATTTCAAATATTTTCCATTGACAAAAATAGACCCAAGAAAATATGGGTACCAAAGGATGTGATTATGACTGTCCTTGTAGGTCAAAACTAAAAGATCATGATGGGTGATGGACAGTGGTGCTTCAAAGCATATGACTGGAGATAAATCTGTCCTAAAAGACCTAAAGATGATGAATGGAGGAAATGCTAGATTTGGTAATGATTAGAAAGGTAAGATTATTGGTATCGGATCTGTTTATGTAAATGATAAAATGTTTATAGATAATGTCTTACTAGTTGAAAATTTAGAACATAATTTAATTAGTATTACTCAGTTAGAAGATAAAGGTTATATGGTTTTGTTTAAATCTAAGAAATGCCTTGTTATTGATGAAAACTCTAATGAAGTTAAAATTATTGCTTATAGAAGAAATGATGTATGCTTTCTAAATTTACCTGATGATGTTTCTTCAACTGATTCTTGTTTAATTGCAAATAATTTAGACAATGCATGGTTATGGCATCGTAGACTATGTCATATTCATATGAAGTAGCTAGATAAGTTAGCTAAGAAGAACCTAGTAGATGGTTTACCCAATTTGAAATTTAAAAAGGATAAAATTTGTGATGCATGTGAATTGGGAAAACAGAAGAAGAGTTCTTTTAAATCAGGAAAGCAAATTATATCAAGAAGAATTTTGAAATTAATTCACGTGGATTTATTTGGCCCTACTAGAACAGAAAGTTTAGGTGGTAAGAGATATGTATTTGTTCTAGTTGATGATTTTTCAAGATATACTTGGGTAATATTTCTTAGACATAAGTGTGAAGTATTTAAGGAGTTTAAAATTTTTCTAAATATGATTCAAAATGAAAAGCAATTAAAAGTTTAGAAAATTAAGAGTGATCATGGAGGGGAATTTGAAAATGAAAAGATGGAAAAACTTTGCCAAGATCTAGGAATAGAACATAGATTTGCCTTTCCTAGAGTCCCTTCTCAAAATGGAGTTGTAGAGAGAAAGAATACATCTCTTCAAGAAATGGCTAGAACTATGTTGAATGAAAACAAGGTTGCTTATTATTTTTGGGTTGAGGCAGTTAATACTACATGTTATATTTTAAATAGAGTAACCCTAAGAAGAGACATGAATAAGACTCCTTTTGAGCTATGGATGGGAAGAATTCCTAAAGTACACTATTTTAAAGCTTTTGGATCTAAATGTTTTATTCTGAATACAAAAGAAAATAAAGATAAATTTGAAGCAAAATCTGATGAAGGTATATTTTTGGGATATTCTTCAAGAAGTAAAGCATATAGAATTTATAACAAAATTTCGTTGACTATTGAAGAATCTATGCATGTAAATTTTGATAAAGAGCCAAGTAATACTTCAAAAGAAATTATTGATACTTCAGATTATGAATGTGATGAACCAAATATTGGGGAATCTAGTACCATGGGTCAAGAAAGAAATGATAATCCTTTGACTCATAAATTTTTGCCTCAACACCCTAAGGAGCTTATTATTGGTGATATTTCTAAAGGTGTGCAAACAAGATCTAGGATTAATGTTTCCGGGTGTTATGCATTTCTATCTATAATAGAACCTAAAAACATTGATGAGGCATTAAATGATGAATTTTGGATTAGTGCCATGTAGGAAGAACTTAATCAATTTAGAAGAAATGAAGTTTGGGACTTAGTTCCTAAGCCTCTAGACCATTCAATTATTGGCACTAAATGGATATTTAAGAATAAATCTGATGAATCAGGACAAGTAATTAGAAATAAGGTTAGACTAGTAGCCCAAGGGTATAACCAATAGGAGGGAATAGATTTTGAAGAAACCTTTGCACCTGTAGCTAGATTAGAATCTATTAGAATTTTTTGAGCTTTTGCTGCTCATATGAATTTTAAACTATATCAAATGGATGTTAAAAGTGCATTTTTAAATGGTTTCATTAAAGAAGAAGTTTATGTTAGGAAACCACCTAGTTTTGCTGATACTGATTTTCCTAAGCATGTTTACAAACTAAAGAAGGCCTTGTATGGGTTGAAACAAGCTCCGAGAGCTTGGTATGGTAGGCTGAAATCCTTTCTGTTAGATAATGGTTTTTCTATTGGTAAGGTTGAAAATACCTTATTCTTTAAGAAAAATCATTTAGGTTTGATAGTTGTTCAGATTTATGTGGATGATATCATTTTTGGAGCAACTAATGAGATTTTAAGTAATAAGTTTGCAGATCAGATGAAAAATCAGTTTGAGATAAGTTTAATGGGTGAGTTGATATTCTTTTTGGGATTACAGATTAAACAAGTTGAAAAAGGAATTTTTGTATATCAAGAAAAATATACAAAGCAACTTTTAGAAAAATTTGGAATGAGTAACTGCAAGTCCTCTAGCACTCCTATGAGTTTATCAATTAAATTGGATAAAGATGAATTTGGACCAGCTATTGATATTACTAAATATAGAGGAATGATAGGTTCTCTTCTTTATTTAACTGCTTCTAGACCTAATATCAGGTTCAATGTTTGTGTCTGTGCTCGTTTTCAAGCTCAACCAAAAGAATCTCACCTATCTGCAGTTAAAAGGATAATGAAATACCTATAAGGAACTTCTAATTTTGGTTTAATGTATTTCAAAGATAGCAGTTTGGATCTAATTGGATACAGTGATGTTGATTATGTTGGATGCAAATCTAATAGAAAGAGTACTAGTGGAACTTGCCAACTGTTTGGCAGTTCATTAATTTCATGGTTTAGTAAGAAGTAGAATTGTGTTGCCCTATCAACTACTGAAGCTGAATATGTTGCTGCTGCCCTATGTTGTGCAAAAATTCTTTGGATGAAACAAACTATGAAAGATTATGGAATTACATATGGAAAAACACCTATTAATTGTGACAGTAATAGTGCAATAAGTTTGTCAAAGAACCCTGTGTTACACTCTCAAGCAAAACATATTGAGATAAGACACCATTTTTTGAGAGATAATGTTATGAAGGATAACATTGAGCTGAATTTTGTTTCTACTCATGAGCAGTTTGCAGATATTTTTACAAAGCCTCTTGAAGAAAAACAGTTTATCAAATTGAGAAGAGATTTAGGAATATGCTGCCTAAATGATTTTTAGCTTTACCTACTATCTTTTATCTTCTATTTCTTTTATATTTACTTCACCATCTTATTTTCTATTATCTGTTTTAATTATATTGAGTTAGTTTGATAATCTAATTCTGTCTAATTCTTATTTTGAGTTATTTCTTGAGAATATTTACAAATTATTTTTCTTCAAATTTTAAAACAAAAACATCTCTACCAACACTCTTTTTGAGATGATTTTCTACTGAGTTTATAAGTTACAATGATTTCTTACATCTATATTAAAATCAACTCAGATTAATTCATCAAAATTACTGAAGGCTTTTACTCCACAAATAAAATAATGTCCACATGACACTTAGAATGGGGGCCTAAATCCGAAAAATAGCCAAGTTACCTTAATTAATTCAGTGATTGTATTCCTATTTGCTAGACTGAATGTTTCATGATTAGAAAATTTAGAAGTGTTTAATATGTGAGGGTGAAAAACAAGGAAAAGTGGTTGGAAGCAATAAGACTCAAGATATTTAACCTGACCTTATCCAAATGTTTTTAACTTTCTACACTTTCCATTTTTTTTTAGTACTGTCAAAGTGATTGCCATTGTTTACAAAAAAAAAAAAAAACCTCTGATTAAGGCTATGCAATACTAACAGTTTCATAATTCTCAAAGATCTTCTTTTCCTCTTAGTTAATTACATAATAGACATGGTTAAGGGAAAATATACCTTAGGATTGCTTCATAGAAATTTCAAACTGGTCGGAGAGAACATATTAAATGTGTCTGAATTTTTCTATTCTAAAAACATTAAGTTCTAGCACTAAAGTTTATAAAAACTGATTTCTTTAAGGTCAATAAGGTGAACCATAGGATCAAGTCCTTATGCTAAGTGAAATGTGTTATTTATCTTAATGTGGAGCCTTGAATAATTTAGTAATTCTCACACAATTAAAATTTAGATAAAAAAAACAAAAACAAAAACAAAAATTTTCTTTTCTTAGTCAAGTACTTATATATATATATATTTATATCGATATATCTAATAATATATATATATATAATAAAAACAAAAAAAATATAAAATAAAAACATTATAAAAATACAAATACCTTAGGAAATTTTTTTTTTGCTGAGTTCTTTTATTCATATATTCAAGGGGAGTTTATTCTTTTTGATATGCTTGATTTTCTCAATTTTAAGATTTTGTTTGTCAACATATTTTTAGGGGGAGTTATTTTCTTTACCTAGTTGGGTGCTGGCAATCGTCGGAGAGTTAGTCTTTTTGTCTTAAGGGTTTTTTGGACAGTTAAGTTGTAACTATCCAAAAACTTCTTAGTTTTCGGTAAGTTACTGTCTTGTGCCTTATTTCTTTTTCAGACAGTTATCTTGTAACTATCTGAAAATTCTTTTCTTTCGGTAAGTTAGGCCTCTAACTCACTGATCTCTGGAACTTTTCGATTTTTATATGCTTTCAGAGGGTTATCTTCTCACTCTATCTTAACCTTCCAATTCTCAAATCCTTCGTCTGCTTCATCCCTTTTTCACGCCTCCTCCTTCATGGCTTCATCTGGTCATTTCTCTGCCCTCTCTCTACAAGAGCAAGAATAGTGGATTCACAGAATGGAACAAGATCTCCAAACAGGTATGGAAGATCTTTCTCCTGAACAAGTTCAACAAATTATTTCTACTGGAGAAGAGGTTATTGATATTGAGTCAGTATATGGCACTTCAGAATTAGTTACTCGGCTATTATGTTTGGAGAAACAGTTGCCTATTCTTCGTAAATTTTGTTCTATTACCATTGGTGTTAAAAGTAGAAAATAGTTGAAAACCAAGAAGCCTTGAGAAAATACACCAAAACTTCTACTAGTCATAAGAAATTGAAGACCACTTCTACCCATGCTTCACAAAGCAGTAAAACAGATTGTGTTGATTCTAGGGTTTCTAAGGATTCTTCTTCAGATGATGAAGACATATTTACTGCCAAAGTGAACTCCTTAGAACCTCAATTTAAATATGTTTATGAGGCTTATGTTAGCCAATTTTTGAATGCTTCTGAGGATACTAGGGCATATGAAAAACGAACATTGCATATGGCCCTACATTTACAAGATACTCTAGTTAGGAGGAGAACTCAAGCATTATTGCATAAACTCAGTGAGCAACCAGGAATTAAGATTCAAAAGCCTACAAAGCCTACTTGTCTTCATGATTTTTCTGATATGGTAGAGAAGAAGAAATCAATGGTTGAACCTAAATTCTTTTTGCCACAAAAAGGAATTGATTTCAGGCATGTAGCTGGCCATTCATATCGTCCAATTCCTAAGTTATGTATTGGAATTCTACACCAAATTGCTCCTGGTCCTTCTCATTTGATCTCCTCAACTAGTCAAATTTTGCCTACAGTTGTCTCCTCTCCCATTCCATCTACTTCATTTACTTACTCTAAGAGAAGAAAGAAAACCCTTTCTTCTCATCTGAGTTTTACTCAATCTTTGCTTGTAGATAGAGAAGAATTCACACCTCTTCCTCCTTCATCTGATGTCAAATCTCATCCAATTCCTTCACCTCACACTCAAATGGTGATACAAGGATTGTATGAAGATTCAGGTTTTGTCTCTCCTCCTTAATCTCCTCCTCCTTTTGCAAAACCTCCCATAGATGAAGATCTAAAGGTTGAAGTCAATTTTTCTTCAGACATCCCTATAGATGTATATTATTTCAAATCCTTTGTAGCTAGGGATCTCTTTTTTAATAAATATCAGGGCATGAAGATTATTTACAATAGACTTGTAAATTTTAAAGGAATGGATTCAATTCATAGTCTGCTAATTCATCAAGGGCTTTTAGGTCTTATCTCTTCCCCCTTAGGGTTATCAGTTTTTGAAGACCTAATTCCCCTTTTTTACTCCAACCTTGAGATATTTCCTCATTTTTGTCTCTTGCACCTGCAAAATCAAACAATAAGAATTGATGGAGATTTTTTGGAGAATCTGTTTGGCATACCATCTTCTAGTGTAAATATTGCTCTTTCTCCATTAGAGCTTGGGTGGCAGGAATCCGAGATGAATAAATTGATTGGAAATTCTTCTAACAGAAAATTCAAGTTAGTAAAGACTACACATCTAAATGGTTTGGCCTGGATGATTACTACAATTCTGTCTACATCTATATTTCAGAAGATTAGTCATGTAGATGAATTGGAAAGGAAAGTCTACCAAGCTTCTTATGCTGTGATGGCTGGTATCAAGGTTAACTAGGAAAAAGTTATTATTGCTTAGATTTCTCATCTGCAAAGTTTTCTGTACTATGGAGATTTTATTTATCATTTGATGGCCAGATACATTGATTTATCAGGCAAGCCTCTGAAATCCATTAAAAGAAGAGTCTTACAACTTAAGGATCTTCAGAGAATATCATCTTTTGATTCGGTTGAGTTGCCCTCTCATTTTCAACCATTTGCAACTCAGAATTCAGCTTCTCCTTCTGCAAAACATCCACCTCCTACAGCACCTCCTCTAGCTCCAACCGCTTCATTTTCAACAGTTGATAGTTTTGAGACCCTCCTAAAACAGAATGAGCTTCTACTTCAACATAATCAGATGCTTTTGGATCAAGTGGCTTATTTAGAACAACTTCTGAGAGAGAGGGATAACTTAATTCAAGAATTGTTACAGAAAAAGTCAACTGCACCTTAATTTGTTTGTTTTTTTCTCCTTTGATGTAATTTTAATTTTTTATGTATCCCTATTGTTCTTACTCTTGAATCAATAAAATTACATTTTATTTATCTCCGAGTATTCTTCATTTAATTATCTCCACTTTTTAATTCTGACAAAAGGAGAGAATATATTTGTTTACAGTTTTGTCATCATTAAAAAGGGGGAGATTGTTAGTTCATTTATTTTATCAGTTAATTTTGATGATGAAAAACGTGTGGTTTAATTATTTCTACCATATGTTAGATGTCTTTTTACTCAAATGAATTTTGGCTAACTGCTTTGTTCTCAAAATCTTTTAAATTAGATTTCGATAGGTTATTTTGTCTATAGTGTATTGATTGGAGAGTTATTTTATCAGTCACTGAACAAAATAGGACAAATTAGATGGTTATGTCTCTCTCTCCTGGCTTTTCGGACGGTTATATCAGTAACTATCCGAAAAGTATTTATCTTCGATGAGTTAAGTCTTTTTATGTCTGGATATGATTTTTTTTTATGGTAAGTCTCCAAAATCCCTTTGGTTTTGGATAAGGTTTTTATTCTGGAGAGTTAGTTGTTTCTCTGTTTTAATATATTTTCGGTTACTTTCTTCTAAAGGACACGTGTTAGTCTCTCATCGCTTGACTTAAGTGACTTTTCGGAAGGTTACGATGTAACTATCCGAAAACTCTTAAGAATCGAAGAGTTATCTTCAGTAAGTATCCGAAAACTGTTTTAAGCTTCGGATGGTTGAGTTTTCTATTATTTTCTGACTTAAGTGACTTTTCGAAAGGTTACTTGTGTAACTATCCGAAATGACTTAAGGATTGGAGAGTTATTTTTTTATAAGTATCTGAAACGTGCCTTCTCTCTCGGATAGTTTATTTTTTAATATTTTATAACGCAGTTTTAGAAAGACACGTGTTTCATTTTTAATACATGACTTAAGTGATCTTTCGGTATGTTAGTTCTATTTATTTGAAGTGATTTTGAGTTTCGACAAGTTATTTGTTTAAGTCTCTAATTTTCTTAAAGCCTCCGAAGATTTTATTTTTACAAAAACTGCAACTATTATTAATGGAGTAATCTTTGTGGAAAAATATCTTTTGATTGTAGATCTCAACATTATTATGATTGAAGGTTGCCGGAAATGAATTCCTACATAAGGCATCTGACCATTTCAGAATTCTTTCCACTTATGCAAATCTCGAAGGAAAAATAAAAAGGATTTTTGTAGAAAACTGTAAGAGACACACACAGAATTTTTCAACACTCGAAAGGAGAAATTTTATGTTCAATAATTTTGCAAACACCTTGAAGATTCATCTGCAACAAAGTGCAGAAGATCATCAGTTGCAAATCAATCAAGAAATCTCCTCAAAGCTTCTATGTCAACTCTTCATAGGAGTTGATCTGATGTTGTGTGTCATTTTCATTTTGAGTTTGTGACTCCTGGTTTTAAATTGTATTCTCGTTTACTTGAAAACCTTAACTCACAAGGGTGTTGTGAGTATACCTTCATAAGGTCGGGGCCTTGGTGAAGAGAGTGAAGTGTGGTACTTCACTTGCTCAAGATTGGGGTCTTGAGTACACAAAGTTGGTGCTTTGTGTAAGGTTTTTGTTTAGCCTTTAAAAATATCTGTAAGGTTGTTGCTTAGCCTGCAAAAGTAACTTGTTTAAGGTTTGTGCTTAGCCTTAAAAGCACTTAGTGGAATTCTCGAGCTTGTGGCCTTGAGTGGACTACCTAGTTTGGGGAACCACTATAAATCTCTTTGTGTTCTTTACTTTCTACACTACAAGTTTAATTCCAAAATTAATTAATCAATGTTCATTAGTGTCAACAGCTTCCAAAGTTTTTAAAAGCAAAATAAATTTTATTAGGACACTATTCACCCCCCCTCTAGTGTGCCATTTGATCCTTTCAATTTTGTTTCTAAAGATCCACTTTGTACCTATTATGGATTGATTTTCTAGTGGAGAAACTGTAGGATCATCTGTATCACAAGAGTGGGGGTGAATTGTGTCTTTAGTAATTAAACTAGCGGATAAAACAAAAGCACAAAACACTCGTAAATGAAATTCTATTCTTTTATTTTAAGACAGAATTTACAATATCTTTTCAGCTCAATTCCTTTCTTGACGGTTTTGATACAGTAATTTTTGATATACAATTCAAATAGGAAAACAAAGCTCTTTTTCAAAACTAATTTTGAATTGTATAAAACCTGATCTTTATGCACACAGCTCTTTTCTTTCTCTTTGCTTAGCTTCTTTATCACTTCTTCTCTAATTGTCGAATTTCCAGACTTCTTGCGTTTGCAGCTCCTTTTCTAAAATTACTTAGAATTTCGAACTTCTTCTGATGTTGGAGAACTTTTCAGAATATGAATATTCAAACTTAACTTTTTAGTTAGGGATCTAGATTGAATATTTAGACTTGGTTTTTGAGATTGGGATCCCTTGTTGTAATGCAGCTCGTACTCTCTATTAGTAGTCGAACCCTGTTGTCTTTCACATTCAGCATGTTCATCCACTTGATCCACAATCCATAATCCACGTACTAATTTTCTCTTTAATCCAAATTACTTTCTATTTAAATTTCCACTTTCTTCACTAACATTTTGAGTTTCCACGATCTTCACTCATAGATTCACTGAAACTTCATCTTCCTAGAGTCTTGTAGAATATCTTCTAAGTCTTCGATTTAGTCGAACATTTATCCTTTAACTCCTGTCAAAACTCGAACACTTATCCTTTAACTCTTCGAGTTTTTGCACCTGCAAAATACGTGACTAAACAAAGAAACTTATCTGTTCGTTAGTCCTTTTATAAAATTCGAATAGTTATCTATCCATGTGTATAAAAACTCGAACAGTTATCTAACTATTCGAATTTTCATTACCGAACGCACATGGAAAACACGTGACAACTTAAAACATTAAAAACACACATGCAGATAACTTAACTATACGAGTTTTCAACATAAAGTATTCGACAAAAACGAAACGTTAATTATCCGAAAGTTTAACTATTGCAAATCTAGCTCTTCAGAAATCTTTAATTTATCCGACATAAAAATGAAACTTTCCAATAATCTGTTAACTATTATACTTAGAGAAATATACTTAGAGAATATTATGTAGACTTATTTAAATACGTTAATAAAGCATACATCATCAAAATTAAATACCTAACAATCTCCCCCTTTTTGATGATGTCAAAACCTAATAAGTCATATAATTTATATCTCCTCCTTTTTGGCATTATAAAAAAGTAAACAAACTATTTTCTCCCCCTTTAGGAAGTTAACTTTTATAAATGTAGGGAATGATATCTTACTAAGTATATATTAATCAAAACGATAGTGTCAACTATACATAGGATTTATGGATTAAGCAAAAACTGTTTAATATCATAAACTGTGAAAAATAATCACGTAACATTAAAATCAGTAAATAGTTTACATAATGGTTTTGGTTACAAATTACAAAAAATAAATCATGTAATACATAATTTGTATAATCACAAGCCTCTTTGTCTTCGAAAAATATCAATCAGGGTATCTGAAATTTTCTTTGCAATATCTATACTAACTCTGTTTATCTGATCAAGTAATGCCTGATCTAAATCATTTTGAGAAACTTGTGATGGTTGCTGTAAAAATTCAGTATGTATGTTTGTATCTATACCTGTATGTATTTCTCTATGTATACCTTGTTTATATCTGTATGTATATCTTGTTGTATATCTGTATGTTGCTGTGTTTCTGTAAATTCTGCGAATTGTTGCTGTGTTTGCCGAACCTGTTGTTGTTGTTGTTTGAGGATAGGTGTATTTGCCGCTTGGTATTTTTGGAGTTCCTTTGTAGAGAAAGATCGTGACTTTAATCTTTTCTTTGGCCAAGGTGTAATATCTGTTTGACTTGCCACAATTCTCAAAATTGTATCACCATAAAATAATTTACTCTACAAATGTAAGATATGAGAAACAAAAATATCATACCAGTTCACCTGTATATGGTTGATTAATGTGTATGTAGCATAAAGACAACATCTGCCAACTTCTGCCCCATGGCCAAACCTCTAAAATAATGTAGCATGCAATATTTTTGCAATAAAACGTGCTTAGCCATTTAAGTCATTTAGTAATGTCAATGGTTTGTTGGCAGTTGGATCTTTGGCTAAACTTGTAATGTCCCATCCCAATCGATAAACCTGTTTTCTTTCTGATAATTTAACTCCATTTTTCAGACCAAGTACCTGATGAAGTAAATCTGGAGTTAAATATATGTTATTTTCTTGTATATTAGAAACAGGAATACCTTCTTCCACTGTTAAGTTTGAGTAAAAACAACTGAGAAGTTTGGGTATAGCAAGATGGCCTGGCTGTTGTGGAAGTAGAGTCAACAAGCCTTGAAATTCAAACAGTTCACGTATGTGTGCCATCCCTTCAAACTTAACTGGTCTTGAATATAAAACTGTAAAAGTTTTATATGTCTGAAATTTGTCATAACAGGAATTATTTTTGAACCATAATAGTGTATTTGCATCTAAACTCTGTTCAGGATTAGGTATTTTCCTGTCATGATGTTCTGATCTGGGACTTGTTTCAATATTATCAGCAGCATCTATATTGTCAGATCTTTCAGAACTGGTTGAATTTCTATCAAAACTAGTATAAATGTTTGAAATATCTGTTATTGTCGTATCAATAATCTGCTGAATTTCTTCTGGTTGTTCTTCTGGAAACATTTCAGTAGCAATAGTCTCTATAATAATCTGTATATCAGCAACTTGTATATCTATATGTGATCTATACAACTGTCTCTGTATGAAAGAATGTTCTATATCTGTCTGTGGAATAGAATCATCCTGTATTTCTGAAATTTGTATATGTGAGACATTGGTAGTATCATATTCTATTTGTAACTGTGTATGTTGTTGATTATATACATTTATCAACAAGTATACGATATATTGTAACAGACATAACCATACATATAAAGTATAGTATAAGCAACTATACCAAAATTCAAAAGTCTCTATTCGAGATATAGTAAGAGGAAGAATATTTGTACATTCCTCTTCAGATGAAATATCTTCAAAATTCATAGACTCAGTGTCTATGTCATCAATAATATCATCAAATTTGATATCATCTGTATATATATCATCAAAATTTCCTACATTCTCACTTTTCGTAGGAAAAGAATGTGTGCTTGCAGCATTGTGTGAAAAACTGTCCATTGTATTAAAAGATACATTATGCACTAATGTGACACAATACCTTAGAGTATATGCTTGTAAGCCAATATTTGTCACATCTGCTGGGATTCCTAACAAAAATGTCTATCCAGCTTCTGCAATGAAGCATAGTTTTTCATTTTTCACTGATTCTTCTTTTTGCTGCAATATTCCTTGTACACCTGTAGTTAGTCCAAAATATTCAATTGTCTTTTTCTTTGTCTGACTATATGTCTGCAGTGTTTCAGGTTATTTAGGAGGTTCTAAAATTGTCTTAATTTCTCCTGTTAAAGGCACCTATTGTCTTGATGGTCCTTCACCATGATGCCTAGGTGGTAATAATGGAATATAGAGTTTTAAGCTCTCCACCTCTGCCATTTTGAGTTGATAAACTCTTTGTCCTTCACTTCGAAGGCCCATTTTGCTAATGGCAATTTTCTATTCATCAATATACTGTTTAATATCATCTAAAACAGCTAGGGGAAAATAATGTTGGGAATACAAGGATTGTAATTCCCTATTTGCATTTTCGATCATTGGTCCCCACTTCTTTCCATAATAAGTGATAGACTGCATCGATGTCTCTAGTACTTGTCTAGAACTTACAACCGTAGGGTTAGGTTGTAAATTTCTTTTCCATAAATGCAATGCAGAAAGTTCAGTCTGTTTTAGTCTAAACTGTGTTTCAGCATAATTTCGAATAAATTTCCAACAGAAATTTTTCTCATCTTGAATAGCTTTTTTGATTTCATGCAGTATTTCATTTGAAAAAGTGTACCTTGAATAGATGTCGTTGATTTCATTCTGCATTTTCTAAAGTTCCAGCTCTCTTTTTTGCACTTTGGTCATTCTACCACGTCTTGACATTGTTGATTAATCTTCGCTTTGCATTGTAGAACTTAGTGGAAGGAAGATTGTGAAGCTAGGGTTTTACCAAGGTAGAAATACGAAAGGTTGTTAGGAAAACATTCATAACTCTCTGAGTTTATAAATGGACAAACGGATTCAATCATTGAAATCATAAATATAAGATCCGTTACCAGTAAATAACTCGAATGCTTGCAATAATTGTACAAGTTTTACAACCAACAATTGCAGAATACTTAGCGTAATTGTGCATATCAAGAAAATAACTTCAGGCTAAGTGGAAAAGTGAGAAAACTCAAAGACTTATGATAATTGTTCGAGTTTCTCGAAGGAAAAGGTGTGAAAAGTCAAAGATTTAAACATAACTATTCGAGTTTCGACTGAGACATTATAAAGCAGTGAAATTCAACACGTGCACAATTTGAACTTAAGGTGTTCAGAAAGTTTCGGAGACTTATAAACCTAACTATCCGATGCTCAGGTGCATTTCGGAGAGTTACAGATAACCTTCCGAAAGATAACTTAAGTCAATCGTCCAGATCACGACACGTGTACTTAAGTAGTTTTATAATAAAGAGATGTTTCGGATTGTTACAAATCTAACTTTCCGATGCCCAGACGCATTTCGGAGAGTTAAAGATAACTTATCGAAAATCCACTTAAGTCATGCATTATGGTTTCGACACGTGTACTTCAAGAAATAATAAAATAGTCTATTGAACGTTTTAAAACACAACTGTCCGATACTTGTAATATAACTTGCCGAAACAATAGAAAATTCGGATAGTTAAGAATTAAAATACTTGCAAGTCACCGACAGTTTAGAAATGTACTTAATTAAGGTGTATTTCTTGAAATTATGTAGATTCTTTCATGAAAACATATAATAGTTCAAAAGTTATGAATTATTATATGAGAAATTGCTCCCCCTGCATAAATGTAGTGTAAAGAATCTATAGCATACTTAATCTGAGTTGCCAAGCCCTAAGTAGAGTTGGCTTAAAAAGGTCAAATAGCTTACTTAAAGAGGATGCTAAGCCTTAAATAGATTAGAGTCTCTCCTTTTTTTCTTTTTTTTTTAATTTGAATGAAATACATAAATAAGTAGTAGAGTTAACAATTTAAACTTTCTGGCTTTTATCTTATTCAGTTTACAAAAGATAATTCATAGAGATATACCTACAAAAACTTAAAAGATTTCAATAATGAGTACACAACTTAAGACAAATAAATATCGTACATTATGTGTAAAGAGTAGATAATAACAAAAATAACAAGGATTATTTGCACAGATTATGTCATGATTGTTATAACACCTTGAAAGATAAATTAAGCTTGAGTACATTGCCGCCTTTTTTTTATTTTTTATATTCATATATATATATTTTATGTATTACCTCCCACAATATCATCTTTTTACGTGATCATAATCCCTTGCTTAGGGGAAAGATAACCAGTTACTCAATGACAAGTGAGAACAGGTAATTTTTTTTTTTTTAAAATATAATTTGAATTACTTGCAAAATGAGTTTTCAGTCAGCACATCCCAAACCAGTTGGTTTAAGTGACTAGGGTTTAAGATCCCCCAATGGACTTAATTACTCAAGTAATTACAGACAAAAAATAAAACAAGACAGTAAATTAAATTAGAGGCAACCGCAAGATTTAATTTTTCTAACAGAATGTTAATAACTTTCCTTTAATAAAAAGTACATACTTTCTATGTATTTTCCTGTTAAAATCTCTATAATAGCATATACATAATTAACAAAAATATAGTTGGCACTCACATTGAATCAAATTAACTTTTCCTTAAGTAATCTTTTCTGAATTTTTCTTAAATAAATTGACTTCAATAAAAATCAGAATTTCATAAATTCTTAACTACTAGAAAACTGTAATTCGAAAAAAAGATATGTTGTTTTGTTTTTAATAATAATGACATTAAATTCTAAAACTACCTTATAATAAACCAAAATACAATGAACAGGACCATTTAAATATCAGATAACCTACAGATACCAAGTTCTAATCGTAATTTTGAGAATGTATTTTCATCTAAGGGTTTTGTAAATAGATCTGCTAATTGTTCTGTGGTAGGAATTGTTGAGCTATATTTTTAGCTCAAGCTTTACTGCAAGTGCACAATTCTTTTGGTGTACATGGCAAATACATGTCATTCTTCCACAAGGATTGTGTTTATGACTTAATCAACTATTACTCAACTTGTTCTTCTAGCTCTTAGGTATACTTCAGTAAATTAATGACATGTGAATGTAGAATAATCAAAGTTAACACAAGCTCACAAATAATGCAATTTCAAGGCAATGTATAGTGGAAAATGGTGATGTGAATCAATTTCTTTACTTGTAAATCTATCAACTCATTCAATTATAACATGCACACAAGTTCCACGTGATTTCAGAAGTGATATCCATGCATCAATATTGAGGAAAGAAAAATAAAACAAGAAGGTTCAATAGACTATACTACTCTATTCTAATTTATACTAAATGCATGCAACTATGCTATTTGCTAATCTAGCTAAATTATACTATACTACTTGCATTATAAATTCTTTTTGGAGATTGATTAGGACAAAATGTGATCAATATAAGATATAACAAACTCAATTAACTATTGAAATTAAAATTAACAACTAGATATAAGTGATAGATTCTTCATTCAAATGAACATCAACACTTATTTTCTTCTTCTTTCAATTCACACCTTCTTCTCAAATGTGCCAAGCCACCATTGGTGAGTGTCATTCACTCGTGTGAAAGCCTCACCAACAGCCCCAACAATACACGTGAATAGAGGATGCAAATTAGAAGTTGAAAAGAAGAATTAAACATTCATATACATTCATTGAACTCTATCTAGCTAAGAAGACATATAATTGAGATGTTCACCACCATTTCTCATCAATTCTTCCTTCTATACAAGAAAATAATAAACTCTAATAGTTGTCACTACCTTAGGAGCTTCTTATCTTCTTCTCTAGAGCTTTGAATTCAATGGAACTTGGCAGCAAATCCACCTCCAAGCTTGGACGTCTTCTCCTTAGCCCTTGGAATGGTGAATAGCATGAATGGATGATCTCTCTTTGGAAGCACAAGCCTCACCTCCAAGCTTCTTCTCCTTCTTCTTTCTCTCGTTGGAAGCACCAAGTTGGCCTACAAAATTCCTCTCCCCTTGCATTTATGTTAGCATGTGTTCTCTCTCTTTGATGTGGCACCTTGGTTTTATCACCAAGTCAATAGGATGCCATAGATCTAGGAGGGCCAATAAGGTGTTGGCATGCCCTCTTCTTTAAAGTTTAGTCCACCAACTTTTGATTATTTACATCTTCTTTTGGTCTTTTGCATTAAGCTCCTTCCATATGTGTGTTACCTACAATTAATGGAAATTGAGCTCCAAGAGACGTTAGCCAACATAGGACATTCAAAATAAAATCAATGTGTTCCATGTAAAATTATATTCAATGGGGGATGCACTTGTTAATTAAATTTCTATATTGCACTATATTTCAAGACTTATATTACCCATAATTAATATCATTTATCTACCATTGATAGATAATATCATGCAAAATTACTTATAAAATTCATTAAAAATGGGCAAAATTAAAGCTTGAACAGGAACAAAATTTAATACTATTTTTCCTTTTATAACATTATTCCTTAGAATATGATGTCGAACTTCTATATGTTTTGCTCGTGAATGTAAGACAAGATTTTTAGATAAACTAATTGTAGAACTACTATCACAGAAAATCTTAGTTGGTTCATAATCTAAATTAAAATCTTTTAAGGTTTGTCTAATCCACAGGATTTGAGCATAGTAAAGTGCAGCAGCTATATATTCAGCTTCAGTTGTAGATAATGCTACACAATTTTGCTTTTTGCTAAACCATGACACTAAAGAATTACCAAACAATTGACAAGTGCCACTGGTGCTTTTTCTTTCAGACTTGCATCCTGCGAAATTAGCATCACTATAACCTACTAAGTTTAAAGAACTGTGTTTAAAGTAAAACAGTCCGAAATTGATGGTTCCTAATAGATATTTAAAAATTCGTTTAACAGCAAGTAGGTGTGATTCCTTAGGATTTGATTGATATCTAGCACAAGTACACACACTAAACATAATATCTGGTCGGCTAGCTGTTAAATAGAGTAATGAACCAATCATACTTCTATATTGTTTTACATCTATAGTTTTTCTAGAGTCATCTTTATCCAACTTGGTGATAATACTCATTGGTGTATTCTTTGTTTTAGTGTTGTCTAAACCAAACCTCTTTAATAAATCTTGAGTATATTTTTCTTGTGAAATAAAAGTACCTTGATCTAATTGCTTAATTTGTAAGCCTAGGAAAAATGATAGTTCACCCATCATACTCATTTCAAATTGATTAGTCATGTCTTTCGAAAAGGACTCAACTAATTTATCATTTGTTGCTCCAAATATGATGTCATCTACATAGATTTGAACTACTAATATATCTTTTTCGATCTTCTTGATAAAAAGAGTATGATCTGCCTTTCCCATAAAATACCCTTTTTCCATAAGAAATTTAGATAATCTTTCATACCAAGACCTAGGAGCTTGTTTAAGGCCATATAATGCCTTCTTAAGCTTGTAAACATACTCAGGATGTTTTGAATCTTCAAAACCTAGAGGTTGTTTTACATACACTTCTTCTTTTATATATCCATTTAAAAAAGCAGTCTTAACATCCATTTGATATAATTTGAAATCCATATAACAAGCATATGCTAACAAAATTTGTATTGATTCTAGTCTAGCAACAGGAGCAAATGTTTCATCATAGTCAATTCCTTCCTCTTGCTTGTAACCTTGAGCAACTAATCTAGCTTTGTTTTTAACTATATGTCCATCTTGATCTACTTTGTTTCTAAATACCCACCTTGTTCCTATTATGGATTGATTTGCAGGTGGTGGAACTAGATCCCATACCTCATTTCTTATAAATTGATTTAGCTCATCTTGCATAGCTAAATACCAAAATTCATCTTCTAAGGCATCTTCAATTTTCTTAGGTTCTAGTAAAGAAACAAATGAATAAGCACCACAAATGTTGATTACTGATGACCTAGTCCTAACTCCTTCATTAGGATCGCCTATTATCTGATCAATAGGATGAGATGAAGCATAACGCCAATTTCTATGTTGTTCCATATTTTCTATAAGTATGACATTATTTTCTTCTAAATTTTCATCATTCAAACTTAGATTTCTTATTCCGTCAGATAATCTATCAATTTCTCTGTCAACATCATTTGGTACTATTTCTGGGAGAATTTCTGAATCAAAGTTTTCAGCATGTCTTAAATCCAATTGAGAATTTTCATGAAATTTCACATGCAGGGTTTCCTCAATGGTTTTTGTTGATTTATTATAAACTCTATATGCTTTACTTCTAATGGAATAACCAACAAAAATCCCTTCATCTGATTTGGCTTTAAATTTGTCTCTTCGTTCCTTAGTGTTTAAAATAAAACACTTACAGCCAAAGGGTTTTAAATAACTTATTTTGGGAACCCTGTTATACCATATCTCATAAGGAGTTTTATCTAAAATTGGTCTTAGATGTACTCTATTTATAACATAGCATGCTGTATGAACTACTTTTGCCTAGAGAAAAAGGGGTAACTTATTCTTATTTAACATGGTTCTAGACATTTCCTAAAGTGATATGTTCTTTCGTTCTACTATCCCATTTTGTGAAGGAGCTCTTGGAAATGAGTACCAATGATCTATGCCTAATTCTTCACAAAAGGTGTCCATTTGATCATTATCAAATTCTGTACCATGATCACTCCTAAGTTTTTGAATTTTAACATTTTGCTCATTCTGAACTTTATTACAGAATATCTTAAATATTTCAAAAACTTCAGTTTTATTAGTTAGAAAATAGACCCAAGTAAATCTAGAATAGTCATCAACTAGTACAAAAGCATAATGTTTACCTCCTAGACTGGTTGTTCTAGTAGGTCCAAATAAATCCATATGCACTAGTTCTAATACTCTTTTGCTTGTTATTTCATTTAAGCTTTTAAAGGATGTTTTATGTAATTTACCTAGTTGACACGCATCACACATAAACTCTTTCGAGTACTTAATACTAGGTAAACCTCTAACTAGATTCTTTTTAGACAACTTTTGTAATAATTTTAAGTTTGAGTGTCCTAGCCTTCTATGCCATAAAATGACTTCATTCAATTTTACAATTAAGCAAGCATTGTCTTTAATAATATCAGAAGGCAAATTTAGAATACAAATAGATCCTTTCTTGTATGTAGTGAATAAAATTTCGTTTGTAGTCATGTCCATAATTTTACAGGAATCTTTTTCAAAAATTACTCTATAAATCTTCATTAAAACAGGAACACTCAATAAATTAAAACCTAAGTTTTCAACTAATAAGACATCATTTATAAAACATTTCTTAGTTACTTGAACCTTGCCAGACCCAAGGATATTTGTTTTGCTTTTATTTCCAAAGGTAACTTGTCCGTTCTTGGTCTTTGTTATTTCTGTAAGTAATCGTATATCTCCAGTCATGTGGTTGGATGCTCCACTATCCATTATCCATTTTGATTTGTGTACCTCACTAGATTTTGCCATAAAGCATACATTTGCCAGATTTTCTTCTGAATCTGATGTTGATGAAGATTCATTGTCTGATGTTGAATCCTTTGTTTCTTCACTTTGTGAAGTTGAAGAGTCATCCCATGTCACTTTAAGCGCCCTTCTCTTTCTGAATTTCTTATTCCTGAAATTCCTCCTCAAATTCTTCTTATCTTTGTTGAGAGGACAATCAGTTTGAAAGTGACCCGGCCTGTTGCACTTGTAGCATATACTTTTGTCTTTCATGAATGACTTCTTCTCCATATCTCCAGATGTCTTTGCTGACCTGAAGTTCCTGCGTTTCTTCAACAGATTTCTAAATTTTCTGGTCAACAACAATAAATCATCGTTAGAATCACTAGTGACTTCTAAAACTTCATCAACCTCAAAAGCCAGATCCCTTCTAGGATTTTTCCCTTTTGGATCTAAATGTTGTACTTCATAGGCTGTTAGATTTCCTATGAGATCATTGAGAGTATATGTATTTAAGTCTTTGGACTCTTCAATAGATGTTGTCTTTTGAGCCCAAATTTTAGTTAAAGATCTAAGGATATTTCTTACCAAGTCTTTTTCCTCGAATTTCTTGCCTAAAGATTTTAATGAATTTACAATCTCAAGAAAATGGGAAAACATGTCAGATATACATTCATTTTCGTGTATTTTAAAAAGCTCATATTTATGTACTAACATATTGATCTTAGATTCCTTGACCTGATTAGTACCTTCATTGGCAACTTCTAATGCTTGTCATATCTCATATGCAGTTTGATATGTAGAAACTTTATTAAATTGATCATGTGATAAAGCACAAAACAAGATGTTTAAACCTTTAGGATTCAATGTCATTCGCTCCTTTTCATCAAAAGTCCAAGTATCATATGGAGTCGTAACTAACACTATAGGATTGCTAATTATATGCCATAATTTGAAATCGATTGATTGAGAGAATACTTTCATCCTATATTTCCAGTAGCCATAATTGCTACCTTCGAACATAGGAGGACGATTAGTGGTTTGTCCTTCAGTCATAACTAAGATTTCAGAATTATCCATTTTAAATAGATGATTCGAAGTAAATGATAGGAAAAACCAATTCCTAAATAGAGAAATGAAGGCTTTTGGATGTTTTAAACAATTTAATCTGCTCTAATACCAGTTGTAGGATCGTCTGTATCACAAGAGGGGGGGTGAATTGTGTCTTTAGTAATTAAACTAGTGGATAAAACAAAAGCACAAAACACTCGTAAATGAAATTCTATTCTTTTATTTCAAGACAAAATTTACAATATCTTTTCAGCTCAATTCCCTTCTTGACGGTTTTGATATAGTAATTTTTGATATACAATTCAAATAGGAAAACAAAGCTCTTTTTCAAAACTAATTTTGAATTGTATAAAACCTGATCTTTATGCACACAGCTCTTTTCTTTCTCTTTGCTTAGCTTCTGTATCTCTTCTTCTCCAGTTGTTGAATTTCCAGACTTCTTGCCTTTGCAGCTCCTTTTCTAAAATTGCTTGGAATTTCGAACTTCTTCTAATGTTGGAGAACTTTTCAGAATATGAATATTCAAACTTAACTTTTCAGTTAGGGATCCAGATTGAATATTTAGACTTGGTTTTTGAGATTGGGATCCCTTGTTGTAATGCAGCTCGTACTCTCTATTAGTAGTCGAACTCTGTTGTCTTTCACGTTCAGCATGTTCATCCACTTGATCCACAATCCATAATCCATAATCCACGTACTAATTTTCTCTTTAATCCAAATTACTTTCTATTTAAATTTCCACTTTCTTCACTAACATTTTGAGTTTCCACGATCTCCACTCGTAGATTCACCGAAACTTCATCTTCCTGGAGTCTTGTAGAATATCTTCTAAGTCTTTGATTTAGTCGAACATTTATCCTTTAACTCCTATCAAAACTTGAACACTTATCCTTTAACTCTTCGAGTTTTTGCACCTACAAAACACGTGACTAAACAAAGAAACTTATCTGTTCATTAGTCCTTTTATAAAACTCGAATAGTTATCTATCCATGCGTATAAAACTCGAACAGTTATCTAACTATTCGATTTTTCATTACCGAACGCACATGGAAAACATGTGACAACTTAAAACATTAAAAACACACGTGCGGATAACTTAACTATACGAGTTTTTAACATAAAGTATTCGACAAAAACGAAACGTTAACTATCTGAAAGTTTAACTATTGCGAATCTAGCTCTTCGAAAATCTTTAATTTATTTGACATAAAAATGAAACTTTCCGATAATCTGTTAACTATTATACTTAGAGAAATATACTTAGAGAATATTATGTAGACTTATTTAAATACGTTAATAAAGCATACATCATCAAAATTAAATACCTAACAGAAACTAATTCCCAAACATCATTTCTAATGAATTAATTTAGTTCATCTTGCATTGCCACTATCAAATTTTCATCAGATAATGCTTCTTCTATATTCTTTGGTTCCACCGTAGAAACAAACATACACGTACTATTTAAATTTACTGAAGCTCTAGTTTTAACTCCCTCATTAATATTACCAATGACTTGAGTGATGGGATGTAATGAAGAATAATGCCAATTTCTATAATTTTTCTCAATATTCTCACCAACATCTAAACGTACATCACTTTGATCATTAGTTTGATCATTTAAGTTCATATTTTTTATTTTCTCAGATAAATCTTCAATCTCTCTATTGATGTCTAATTCTTTTGGGAAATTGATCATATCATCATTATCAGCTTTAGATTGAGATTTTCTAAAAGAATTTTCATTGAAGCTTACATGAAGGGTTTCTTCAATAGTTCTAGAAGTCTTATTATAAACTCTATAAGCTTTACTTCTAGTAGAGTAACCTACAAAAATTCCTTCATCCACTTTGGCTTGAAATTTATCCTTTTTATCCTTAGTGTTAAGAATAAAACACTTACAACCAAATGGTTTCATATAGGAAATTTTTGGAACCCTATCAAACATAATTTCAAAAGGAGTTTTATTAACAAGAGGTCTTAGGTAACTTCTGTTAATAATATAATAAGCTTTATTCACTACTTCAGCCCAAAGATTTTGAGGTAAATTATGTTCATTTAACATAGTTCTGGCCATTTCTTGAAATGAACAATTCTTTCTCTCAACAACACCATTTTGAGAAGGTGCTCTTGGAAAAGAATATCTATGATCAATGCCATGATCTTTACAGTAATTATCTATTTGATCATTCTCAAATTCAATACCATGATCACTCCTAATTTTTTGAATAGAGACACTTTGTTCATTTTGAACAAGATTGCAATACATTTTAAACGTTTCAAAAACTTTTGTCTTAGTTGCTAGAAAATATACCCAAGTGTATCTAAAGAAGTCATCTACTAAAACAAATACATACCGGTAGGACTTGATGGCTTACCAGAGGGGGGGTGAATGGTAATAAAATTTGTTTCTTGATAATGAATGATTAATTAACAATGCAAAATAGCAAGCACACAATAAAAAGAATGTACACAGGATTTTTAGGTGGTTCACTACTAACGGCTAGTCCACCCCCAAGGGATACTTGGGCTTCACTAATCTTTCATAGACTTACAAACACTTGCTTTAAGGTCAAAGCAAGAACCAATCAATCTGATTGAGCTTTCATGTCGTAGGTCCAACCAACCTTTCATTGAAGTTTTCAGTTGGTGCACTTTAGTAAACCACTTGCTTGAAGAAATTAGAGTTTAATGCGTGGAGAGCTTCTAAACTTGAGTTTGCATTTGCTGAAGATTTGATCTTGAAAGACTTTCTACTGTATGCGTTGAGCTTAGTGTATAGATTTGTATGTGCAAAAAGTTATCTAACTCCGTTGTCTGCTACTTGCATATATAACCTTATGCATAAGGATCATATTCTCTTCCAATAGATGTATTCTGCTGTACTTACTGAAATTGCAGAACCAAATATGGTAAGTTACCATTTAGGAAGGTATTTCAAGATAACCTTCCGATTTCCTTAGACTTTCGGATGGTTAGCTGTGTAACACTCTGAAGAACATTCGTAACTTACCGATAATCCACTTAAAACCTTTTGGTCTAGGTCACGTGAGAATTTAAGTCATACACGTGAGGAGACATAAGTTCGGATGGTTAAGGATGTTAACTTACCGAAATTCTTTAACTTTTGGATAGTTAACTATAGTAACCTTCCGAAACCTCTTTTGGGCTTCTGACTACTTTCTTCTTATTTTTACACGTGCATAATGGATTGACTTAAGTTTCAGATAGTTAAGTTTGTAACTTTCTGAAACTTCCAATATTTTTCAGATAGTTAAGTTTCTAACTCTCTGAAAAGTCTTTTAAGCTTCTGTTCTAGATTTCTGCACGTGGGAAATTCACTAACTTAAGTTTCAGATAGTTGGCTTTCCTAACCTTCCAAAATTCTTGAACTTTCAGATAGTTAGCGCCTTAACTCTCCGATCATTTAGTCAGCTTTCTTTAAAACTCTCCGAAGACCTTTTATTTCCGGATAGTTACTCTTCTAACTATCTGATGGTGCTTTGGCTGCTTTGAATTGATTCTTCGGATACTTAAACCTGTAACTGTCCGATTTTCCTGTGGCTCTATAGCAGCAATTTCTGAACTATCTGTATCGACTTTTGCTCTTTTGTTGAACTGATATACTTGAGAAATACAATTTGATTCCTCACATTGATTTTTGCATTATCAAAATCTAGAGGTCCTTTCACATACCATTTACCACCAAGACTCATGATTCTTGTTGGTCCAAATAGATCCATATGTATAAGTTCTAAGACTCTCTTGTTTGATATATTAGTTTTAGATTTAAAAGAGTTTTTATGAAGTTTACCTAACTCACATGCATCACACATGAAATCCTTTGAGTATTTAATCTTTGGTAAACCTCTCACTAAATTTTTTCTAGACAATTTACGCAACAGTTTTATATTTATATGTTTGATCCTTCTATGCCAAAGATATGCATCACTAGTTTCAGCTAGCAAACATGAATTTAAATCAACTACACTAGAAGGTAATGATAAAATACATATAGAACCTTTTCTTTTAGAATTAACTTAAGTTCATCTATAATTTTATCAATAATTTTGCATACATTATCTTCAAACAATACATATTATCCATTATCAACTAGTTTTATGACACTTAGCAAATTAAATCCTAAGTTTTCTACATATAGTACATTCGAAATAACACAGGAGTTATTTGAACATTACCCATACCTATGATTTTATCATTGCTTTTGTTTCCAAATATTACACTTTCTTTCTTGGTATTTGTAAAATTTTTTAGTAGGCTTTTCTGTCCGGTCATGTGACTTGATGCTTCACTATTCAAAATCCATTATGATGTTTTTTTCTCCTGAAAAAAAAATTAAGAATTGTTTCTTGGTACCCAATGTCTTTAAGGACCAAGTTCATTAAAAGCATATTTCTCCTTTTTGTTTAAAAATAATCTAACATTATCATTTATATTCTTATTAGTTGTAAGTACTACTCATTTATCATTAGCTTCATACTGACTTATAGAATTATTGCTCTTATTAATATTCTTTTTATTTTCAGATGTAGTATAACCAAGACCAAATCGATTTTTATCAGATGTTAAATTATTTTGGTCATGCTCATACATTTCAGTAAGTTCATACCAAGATTTTGTAATTGTATTTAAATTTTCAGTAGATACAAAACCTTTTTCTACACATAAATTTTCAAATAAAGAACATGCAGAACTAGTTATTAGTCTAATACCAATGTTTTGAATTTCATGCTCAGGTTTCTGAATTTTTAGTTTACTACAATTGTTTGAAATTATAGAAACATTAGTAATTGAATTTCTAGAATAAGAAATAAGATTTTTAGAAACATTGATAGTCATATTAGAAGTATATTTAGATAAATTACATTGGTTTATATTATTATTGCATGATTCATCCATTGAAGTACCTACTTCTATATATTTATTACCTTGTTTCATGATAAAAGGAATTTTAATCTTAGATTTACTTGAACTACAACTAATAAATCCTTTGTTGTCTTGAGATTCAGGGTATTCAGGATAATCAAATCCTAAGTGAAATTTATATGACACCACAAGGGTACTAGTTATTTTGTCTAACTTAGTTTGACTTAAATTTCATTTCTCAATGGTGGAATTTAAATCTAGCTCTCTCATTTTCAATTTATCAATCTCTAACTCAAGATCATTTATGTTGTTTCTTAATTTTTCATTTTTAGATTCTATCTTTAATTTTTCAGCATTTATATTCTGTATTTGTTCATGCAAGAAACATTTATTAAATCTAAATTTATGCAAATCTCTAGCATGATTTTCATTATCACATTTAAACTTTTCTAAAGTAGTAGATAGGAAACAATTTTCTTCTTCCATAATGGACAAAGAGTTTCTAATATTCTTATTTTCCAATTTACAAACTTTAAGTTTTTGTAATAATGCATGATAAGCACATAATAATTCATCAAAGTTAAAATCTGAATGACTTTTAGGATTAGATATTACCTTAGACTCGTCTACCATAAAGCACACATGAGCAACACCTTTTGACTCTTGTACTTTTTCTAAATGTGAAGATTTTGATGATAATTCCTTAGATTTAGACTCTTCTAACGTGTCATCTTGTTTAGAATGAAAAAGTGCATAATATTAATGGTTAAATGATGGTTAATTACATAATATTTAGCTTATCATATGAGAATTAAGCCATTATGTTATAATCACATTGTTATATGCTTTAATGAAAGAATCTACATAATTTCAAGGAATTAGTGTTAATTAAGTACATTTCTGAACTATTGGTAAGTTATAGGCTTTTTAATTCTTAAGTATTTGAATTTTCTGTTATTTTAGAGAGTTATATTACATGTACCAAACAGTTATGTTTTAAATGCTTAAAGAATATTTTATTATTTCCTAGAGTACACATGTTGAAACCTTAATGCGTGACTTAAGTGAATGTTCAGTAAATTATCTGTTAACTATTTGAAATGCATCTAAGTATCGAATAGTTAGGTTTGTAAGTATCTGAAATATTTGAACTAGTTAAGTTAGAATTATGCACGTGTTGAATTTAAATGTTTTATTATGTCACGTGAGCTGCACATGTTTAACTCGTTAAGTTGGCATAACTATACGTGTTGAGTTACTTGAATATACACTAAGGTAACATGCTGTGTTAGTGTTATAAGCTTATAAGTTATTTCTTTATTGCATATGTTTTATAGTTAAATCAACAAAGTAAGTCTGTTGAGTTACACTAACTCCATGAGCCATTTATTTTCTAACATGCCACTATAGTAGTTGCAGAAATAGGAAATTCGAAGGAAAACCATGATTGTACGTATCACATAGGAATTCACTCATGGAATGAAGAAGAAATCACCATTATTGATATGAATGAAGGAAATCCAATCAATCATTTAAGTAGAAACAGTTACTATTGAAAGAAATATAAAAGACAAAGAAAAAGTGTGGGGAGAGAGTAGAGAACCGCGCTAACTGTAGGAAGTGTTGGAAGTTCCCTGAAGCTCCACACCACCACCAAAATCACCAACCATCGGAGGTCTGTGAGGAAACCTTTTGGATGTTAGGTCGATTCCAAGCCAAACACGGTGACTGACAACCACTATGAGGAGTGATCACATCATAGGAAGGGAAGCCATTTTCACCAAGCATCGACTCATATCTCAAGAGACTGTAAAGCTTCTAGCCTTGGTTTTGGGTTGATACTAGTATGTTGAAGAGGAGATCAACTATAATTCCTGATTCGCGATTCTATAGGGAGAGGAGGTAAAATTGTAAGTGATTAAATTTTCAGTGGTGTAATCGTGTCGCATGTAGTGATAGAAGTTTTTACTATCGATAGAGATTTTTACATTTCACCTTTCGCTCATCTTCAAAAACATATTAAAACAAAAAAATACAAAAACAAATCATTATCTATGTTTACATTTATTATTAAAGTGTTGTATTATTTGTTTTGTATCGTGATTAATGTTATCATTATCAGTATTGTGAATGTTTTATGTTTGTTTGATTCAGAAAATAGAAAATAGTTTTATTGTTTACTGAAATTTATTCATCCCAGATACTTAAAGATTTTAATGGTTACTATTTGAAATATCTGAATGTTGTATTGCTTAATGACAAATCTCAGATTAACTAACATTAAAGAGTGTAATTGATGTTATTTACATTCTATGGAACCGTCCAATGGTTGACCGAATTCCTTTGTAAATAGCAATATTTAACTAGAAAGGTAGGGTCGTGGAGTTAACTTAAGTCCATGAGGTTAGTTCATTGAGTTAATTGTAACTCAATAGAGTGCTTAACTGAACACATATAAACTCTAATATAAAAATCGAAATAGTACACAATTCTTACTCAATCTTTGTGGGATCGACCTATACTTGCACACAAATACAATATACATTGTGCACTTACAATTAAAATATAAATTGGATTTAATATCTGATTTGTGTGAAAGGTTGTTTGTTTACTTCTAAAAGAATTCATTAATATAAGCATAAAAACAAACCAAACAAGTTTCTGATTTAACTTTTTACAACCCAAACACATCCCAAGTGACCTTCAAAGCCTTTTTTTTGTAAAACATTTTCTAAGATTTTTGAGCTTTCTTCTAATTTATCCTACTTTTCTTTTCATTTCATTTTTCCTTATAGGACAATTTGGAGAAAGATGTCCAGGTTTCTTGCAGTTGTAACATACATACTTTCTAGATGAACAATTCCTTTCATTCAATAACTTTGATGTTGAAGGTTTGTCATTTCTGTTCTTTTGCTGTTTCCTAGCTTTCCATGCTTTCTTGAATTTTCTAGTCAACAAAATTAAATCCTCGTCAGAATCAGTTGATACTTCAAAATCTAAATTAATTTCAAAGGCTATTTCTTTCTTCATTTTTAATTTGTTGTGACTCAATGAATCATTTAATTAAACATTATAAGTAGTTAAATTTCCTATAAGTCCATTTATAGTACAAACATTTAAGTCTCGTGATTTCTCAATTGATGTTACTTTCTAAGACCATTTAGAACTTAGAGATCTGAGAATTTTTCTCACCAAATCCTTTTGTTCAATACTTTTTCCTAAGCATTTTAATGAATTTATGATATCTAGGAATCTGGAAAACATCTCAAAAATACTTTCGTCTTTATGCATCTTAAAGAGTTCATACTTATGAATTAACATATTAATCTTAGTCTCTTTAACTTGAGAAGTACCTTCATATGAAACTTCTAATGCATGCCACACCTCATAAGTAGATTTATAAGTCGACACTTTACTGAACTATTCATAACTCAATACACAAAATAAGATATTTAAGCCTTTTGCATTTAGAGTTTCATTTTCTTTTTTAGTAATTGTCCAAGCATTATAAGGAGTAGATAATGGAGTATATGGTTTAGAAATCATGAACCACAACTTGTGATCTATACTTTGAAGAAAGACTGTCATCCTATATTTCCAATATTCAAAGTGTATTCCATCAAATAAAGGAGGACGATTAAGCCTTCATACAAAGAAAATTACCATTTTTAGTAACCATCTTACCTTAGATTTTTCAACCTATATGATTTTAAACAGTTTGAAACTTTCGAAAACAATTTGAGCCTAAAATCAACAAAGTTAAACGTTTGCTAAAATATTAATTTCTGTTTAAAAACAATGAAGGTAGAATAAGCTCTGATATTAATTAAGTTGATATCGATTTTATATCAAAGGTTATTAACTAGCTCTGATACCACTTGTAGGATCAAATGACTATACAAGAGGGGGGTGAATTGTGTTTTTCAACAAAATTTGAATATAATTGAAACTTCAAAATTAAAAACAAGTCAAGACACTTTTTTGATCAAATCATTTTATTCAAGGTTTCAATTACAATATACAATTCAATTCTCCTTAGAAATTGTAGATGCAATTATATAACGATACCATGTTTCATCTAATCAATTTCATAACTACAAACAAAGAAAACTAATTTGCAGAATTTAAAACATTTCTCCCTATTTGAGATTTTTCTTCTTCTTCTACAATTCTTTAGTGGCTAATATCTGACTTTTTCTACTTCACCGAATTTGCTTTCTTTTGATTCTTCAAATCTTCAGTGACATGTATCTAACTTTCTCTTCTTCACTAAATTTTCTTCTACCTGAGAGCTTTTCCCCAAAGAGGTGTTTTGATCCCTAAAAATATATTTCGTTTGGTGTGTAGGGATAATTGATCAACGAGAATTCTATGTCTTTTATACTATATCTTTCTTTCATACATATCTTCCATGTTTAACCACAATCAGTTTTCCACTCTTCACATCTTCTCTTTTTCTTTCATCGAAATACACACGTTCTAATCCATGTTTTCCTTTTACATTTTCTTTAATCATCAATCTTGGATCTCTAAAAAATTTCCTACAAAATAAACTTTCTCGTCTAAAATTTTTCGTCATGTGTAATAACAAGTCGTGTTAATGTTAACTAAATGAGTAAAACAAGTAGATTTATAACTTAACGTATCTAACTTAACGAGTTCATCATGTGCCAAATCACATGACAAGAACTATAACTAACTCAACGAACTAAGTCCATGGTGTTATGCTGACTCAACGAACTGGCTTAACCTTTCTTTCGGAAGGTTAAATGCTAACTCACCGAAAACAATTTAAGTATCGGATAGTTAAATTTTCTATGTATCTAAAAATCTAATAACTCACCGATCCAGTAATAAACAAATGTTTTTACATTAAGGTATTTACCATGTGTAGTAATGATAACTTTAAGTTTATAATGCTAACCTAACACGTTGCGTTAGTGTTCAATATAGCAACTTAATGCGTTTAGTTATGTTAACAAATTGAACATGCGCAACTCACATGATACAATATAACATTCATAAACTTTAATTTCACCATGTGCATAATACTAACTTAACGAGTTCGTCTCTTCCTTTTGCTCACTAACTGAATGAGTTCTCACGTGACCTATTTTAACCTTTAAGCCTATAACTCAATGAATTCTCACGTGACCATATAATCTTTGGAGCAACTTCTAATAAATTGATAAAAATATTTTCTAAAGAGATGACTAGTCAATTTGAAATAAGAATGATAGGAGAACTTTCATATTTTCTAGGACTTCAAATTAAGCAAATGTATAAAGGTATATTTTTAAATCAAGAAAAATATGCAGTTGAAATGCTTAAGAAATTTAATTTTAATAATACAAGGATTCGAGGAACTCCTATGAGTACTTCTTTAAAGTTAGATATTGATGACATAGGAAAATCTATAGATCAAAAAAAATACATAAGTATTATTGGTTCTTTACTTTATTTGATAACTAGTGGACCTAATATTATGTTTGTTGTGTATGCTTGTACTAGATTTCAATCTAATCCTAAAGAATCACACTCACTTGCTATTAAAAGAATCTTTAGATATATACAAGAAACTAAAAATTTTGAACTGTATTATTCTAAGGATAGTTCAATAGATCTTATAGGATATACTAATGCTAATTACGTAGGATCTAAATCTGGTAGAAAGAGTACCAGTGGTACATGTCAATTATTGGGAAATAATTTAGTGTCATGGTTTAGTAAAAAGCAAAATTGTGTAGCACTTTCAACCACTAAAGTTGAATATATTGCTACTGCATTGTGTTGCACTCAGATTCTATGGATAAGGCAAACTTTAGAAGATTTTAGATTATCTTATGATACAACTAAGATTTATTGTGATAATAGTTCTATAATAAATCTTTCCAAAAATCCTGTATTATATTCTAGAGTAAAGTATATAAAGGTTAGACATCATTTTCTAAGAGATAACGTAATTATAGAAAAAATTAAATTAGGATTTGTGTCTAGTAAAAATCAATTAGCTAATATGTTTACAAAACCTCTAGATGAAAATACATTCTATAACATAAGATTAAATTTAGGTATTTGTAGGCTATGTGATGTATAAAATGCTTAAACCATTGATACCATTGAGAAATGGAATTTAAGTCAAACTAAGTTAGACAAACTAACTAGTACCCTACGGTGTCATATAAATTTGGCTTAGGATTTGATTATCCTGAATATCTTGAATCTCAAGCCAATAAAGGATTTATTAGTTGCAGTTCAAGTAAATCTAAGACTAAAATTCCTTTTATCATGAAGCAAGGTAATAAGTATGTAGAAGTAGGTACTTCAAGGGATGAATCATGTAGTAATAATATCAATCAATGTGATTTGTCTAAATGTACTTCTAACATGACTATTAATGTTTCTAAAAATCTTGTTACTTGTTCTAGAAAATCAGTTTCTAATGTTTCTAAAATTTCAGACAATTGTAGTAAACTGGAAATTCAAAAACCCAAGCATGTAATTCAAAACATTGGTGTTAGACTAATTACTAATTTTGCATGTTCTTTATCTAAAAATTCTTGTGTAGAAAAAGATTTTGTATGCACTGAAAATTCAAATACAAGTACAAAATCTTGGTATGAACTTACTGAAACATATGAGCATGACCAAAATAAATTAACATCTGATAAAAATCGGTTTGGTCTTGATTATACTACATCTGAAAATAAAAAGAATGATTATAAGAGCAATAATGCTAAGTAAGTATGATACTAATGATAAGTCTATAGTACTTACAACTAATAAAAATGTAAATGATAATGTTAAACTGTTTTTAAACAAAAAGAAGAAATATGCGTTTAATGAACTTGGTCCTCAACAACACTGGGTACCAAGAAAAAGTTTTTCTTAATTTGTTTTGCAAGAGGAAACAACATCAAAATGGATCTTGGATAGTGGAGCATCAAGTCACATGACTGGACAGAAAAGTCTACTCAAAAATTTTACAAATACCACTAAAGGAAGTGTAACATTTGAAAACAAAAGCAAAGATAAAATCATAGGTATGGCCAATGTTCAAATAACTCCGACTTGTGTTATTTAGAATGTACTATATGTAGAAAACCTAGGATTTAATTTGCTGAGTGTTATAAAACTAATTGAAAATGGATATTATGTAGTGTTTGAAGATAATGTATGCAAAATTATTGATAAAAATATAGATGAAATTAAGTTTATTGCTAAAAGAAAAGGTTCTATATGTGTTTTATCTTTACCTTTCGGTGTAGTTGATTTAAATTCATGTTTGCTAGTTGAAACTAGTGATGCATATCTGTGGCATAAAAGGATTGGGCATATAAATATGAAACTGTTACATAAACTATCTAGAAAACATTTAGTGAGAGGTTTACCAAAGATTAAATACTCAAAGGACTTTATGTGTGATGCATGTGAGTTAGGTAAACTTCACAAAAACTCTTTTAAATCCAAAACTAATATTTCAAGCAAGAGAGTCTTAGAACTTATACATATGGATCTATTTGGACCAACAAGAATCATGAGTCTTGGTGGTAAACGGTATGTATTTGTTTTAGTAGATGACTTCTCTAGATACACTTGGGTATATTTTCTAGCACCTAAGACAGAAGTTTTTGAAAAGTTTAAAATGTTTTACAATCTTGTTCAAAATGAACAATGTGTCTCTATTCAAAAACTTAAGAGTGATCATGGTACTGAATTTGATAATGATCAAATGGATAATTATTGTAATGAGCATGGCATTGATCATAGATTTCCTTTTCCAAGAGCACCATCTCAAAATGGTCTTGTTGAGAGAAAGAATAGATCACTTCAGGAAATGGCCAGAACTATGTTAAATGAACATAAGTTACCTCAAAATCTTTGGGTTGAAGTAGTAAATACAGCTTGTTATGTTATTAACAGAAGTGATTTAAGATCTTATGTTAATAAAACTTCTTTTGAAATTATGTTCAATAGGGTTCCAAAAATTTCCTATATGAAACCATTGGCTGCAAGTGTTTTATTCTTAATACTAAGAATAAAAAGGATAAATTTCAAGCCAAAGTGGATGAATGAATTTTTGTAGGTTACTCTACTAGAAGTAAAGCCTATAGAGTATATAACAAGACTTCTAGAACTATTGAAGAAACCCTCCATGTAAGCTTCAATGAAAATTCTTTTAGAGAATCTCAATCTAAAGTTGATAATGATGATTTGATCAATTTCCCAAAAGAGTTAGAGATCAATAGAGAGATTAAAGATTTATCTGAGAAAATCAAAAATATGAACTTAAATGATCAAACTAATGATGAAAGTGATGGACCTTCAGATGTTGATGAGAATATTAAAGAAAATCAGAGAAATTGGCGTTATTCTTCATCACATCCCATTACTCAAGTCATTGGTAATATTAATGAGGGAGTTAAAACTAGAGCTTCAGTAAATTTAAATAGTATGTGTATGTTTGTTTCTATGATGGAACCAAGGAATATATAAGAAGCATTTTCTAATGAAAATTGGATAGTGGCAATGCAAGAAGAACTAAATTAATTCATCAAAAATGATGTATGGGAATTAGTCTCTCCACTAGAAAATCAGTCCATAATAGGTACAAAGTGGATCTTTAGAAACAAAACTAACGAAACTGGTCAAATTATAAGGAATAAAGCTAGATTAGTTGCACAAAGGTATACATAAAAAGAAGGATTAGATTATGATGAAACATTTGCTCCTATGGCTAGGTTAGAAAGTATTAGAATATTATTGACCTATGCTTGTTATATGGATTTTAAACTATATCAAATGGATGTTAAGAGTGCATTTCTAAATGGTTTAATTAATGAAGAAGTCTATGTAAAAAAACCACCTGGGTTTGAAAATATTAAAAATCCTGACTTTGTGTATAAATTGAAGAAAGCCTTATATGGTTTGAAGCAAGCACCTAGATCTTGGTATGAAAGACTATCTACTTTTTTAATTGAACAAAGATATATCATGGGAAAAGTAGATCATACTCTATTTATCAAAAGAGATGGTAAAGATTAGATTGTTGTTCAAATATATGTGGATGATATAATCTTTGGAGCAACTTCTAATAAATTGATAAAAATATTTTTGGAAGAGATGACTAATCAGTTTGAAATGAGTATGATAGGAGAAATTTTATATTTTCTAGGACTTCAAATTAAGCAAATGGATAAAGGTATATTTTTAAATCAAGAAAAATATGTAGATGAAATGCTTAAGAAATTTAATTTTAATGATATAAGGATTCGAGGAACTCCTATGAGTAGTTCTTTAAAGTTAGATATTGATGACATAGGAAAATCAATAGATGAAAGAAAATACAGAAGTATGATTGGTTCTTTACTTTATTTGACTACTAATAGACCTAATATTATGTTTGCTGTGTGCGTTTGTGCTAGATTTCAATCTAATCCTAAAGAATCACACTCAATTGCAGTTAAAAGAATATTTAGATATATACAAGGAACTAAAAATTTCAGATTGTATTATTCTAAGGATAGTTCAATTGATCTAATAGGATATACTGATGCTGATTATGTAGGATCTAAATCTGATAGAAAAAGTACCAATGGCACATGTCAATTATTGGGAAATAATTTGGTGTCATGGTTTAGTAAAAAGCAAAACTGTGTAGCAATTTTTACTACAGAAGCTGAATATGTTGTTGCTGCATTGTGTTGCACTCAGATTCTATGGATAAGGCAAACTTTAGAAGATTTTGGATTATCTTATGATACAATTGAGATTTATTGTGACAGTAGTTCTGCAATAAATCTTTCCAAAAGTCTTGTATTACATTCTAGAGCAAAGCATATAGAGGTTAGATATCATTTTGTAAGAGATAACATAATTAAAGGAAAAATTAAATTAGAACTTATGTCTAGTAAAAATCAATTAGCTGATATATTTACAAAACCTCTAGACGAAAATACATTCTGCAACATAAGATTAAATTTAGGTATTTGTAGGCTATGTGATGTGTAAAATGCTTAAACTCCACATAAAAAGATAAATATTATTGATGATGTTGTTCACCTCATAGATATTATATATTTATCATAAATATCTAAGTAATATCTAAATTGCTGCTTAAGATACTATGTATTTATTATAAAATCATAGTAGTATCTTATTGATTTTAAGTAGGTTATCAATTTTAATGGTTTTCACGATTTTAAGTGGAAGTGTAAATGAAAATCATTAAATACTTCCGAAATTCTGAAATTTTGATTAAGTGTTTTCTTTGAATCAAGGAAAGTGGATATGATCATACATAAATTTGACTTGATTGATTAAACTTGTAGAATAAGTTATATGTAAATCATCTTAAACTATTAATCAAAAGTATGAGCTTATTGAAACTGATTCATATTTTCAGTAAAATCATAGAAGTAAAAATTGTATGAGATTTGTGGTTTATTACATCTGTATTAATGGAATACATATATATTGTGCTTAAAATGAAAAGAGCTTACAAATTGAAAATCTTTGAGAGTTTATTGATCAGTTTGATCACGAGACTGTTGTACTTGAGCAACAACAACAACCTCTATAGAAGTAGATTCCATAAACTTCTTCAGATATTGATCAGTTTGATCACGATTCCAAGCCATGCACAAACCTCAACAACAACAACAACAACAACAACCAACAGATTGTACAGACCATATACAACAACAACAAAGTTATTCAGTTCAAGCTGAACAACCACCCCAGCTACATCCTAACTTAGATGCAGTGCTTAATGACATCAGAAATAATATTAGGCATCTAGGAGATAAAATATGTAATGCTATAAGTGATATACTTAGGAGGAATAGATAATTGTTTGTTTGCTTGTATATGAATATCAAATGTAATGTTTGTATTTCTTGTTTGATTCATTGAACAATACATTTTTTTCTGTAAATGTTTACAATTCTTATTATTATTTACAGAAAAAATTATTATACATCTATCTCTTACTATATATATTCTCTGTAATTATCTTTTTGATTAATGGCAAAAAGGGGGAGAAATGTTATAAAAAGATGATTATGATTTTAATTGCATATAATATAAAAGGGAGATGATATTTATGGTTATTGTAATTTGACAGATGATAATTAGAGAAATGATACTTATATAATTATTGACATCTGAAAGTTTTATTTCTGAGAGGTGAAATTTACACAAACAATAGAAATAAGCTTAAGTAAACTTAAGTCAACAAACGTGTTTGTTGAATTAAAAGTTAACCCAACAAAGGTGCTTTGTTGAGTTAAATATATTTCATAATTGATTTAATATGGTTTTGTCATCATCAAAAAGGGGGAGATTGTTGAGTATTTTGTTTTGATGATGTGTGCTAAATGAAAATAATCATATTTGCTTAATTACTATTGCTTGTGAAAAGAAATTAAAATCATCAATTAATACAGAAAAAGCTTACTGATATAAATACTTGTCTGTATTGGATCTGAAGTTAATAACTAGTCGTTTCGTTGCATTAATTTCTCATTTAGCTAAACGTTAAGTTAACGTGTGTTTTTATTGAAAAGCATGATATATTTTAAAGTTATAATTTCTGTATCATGTATAGTGCACGTTTAGACAACTCGTTAAGTTAGAGTTTTGTTCGTATAGAGATCACGTGAGAACTCGTTAAGTTAAAGGCTTAACAGTTAAAATAGGTCACGTGAGAACTTGTTAAGTTAGTGAGTAAAAGAAGAGACGAACTCGTTAAGTTAGTGTTAAGTACTTGTCATGTGAATTGGCACATGAGGAACTCGTTAAGTTATATATATACTTGTGTTACTCCTTTAGTTAACATTAAAGTAACGACTACTTATTACACTGATGAAATATTTTGGACGAGAAAGTTTATTTTGCAGGAAATTTTTCAGAGATCCAGAACTGATGATTAAACAAAATTCGAAATGTAAACGTGGGTCAGAACATGTGTATTTCGATAAAGGAAAAAGAAAAGACGTGAAGAAGTGGAAAACTAGTAGTGATTAAACGTTGAGGATATACATGAAATGAAGATACAGTATAAAAGGCATAGAATTCTCGTGGATCGAACTATCCCTGCACATCAAACAAAAAATCTTTTCAAGGATCAAACTATCCCTGCACACCAAAAGAAAAATCTTTTCAAGGATTAAAAACACCTTTTCGGGGAAAAACTCTCAGGTGGAAGAAAGTTCAGTGAAGTATAAAAGGTAAGATTTATGTTACTGAAGATTTGAAGTATTAGGAGAAAGAAAAATTAGTGAAGTAGAGAAAGACTATATATTCGTCACTAAAGAATTGCTGAAGAAGAAAAAGAAAAAGAAGAAGAAAGATCTCAAACAGGAAGAAATGTTTTAAATTCTGCAAATTAGTTTTCTCTATTTGTAGTTATGAAATTGTTTAGATGATACATGGTATCGAGATATAATTGCATCTACAATTTCTAAGGAGAATTGAATTGTATATTGTAATTGAAACCTTGAATAAAAATGATTTTATGAAAGTAGTGTCTCGGCTTGTTTTTAATTATTGAAGTTTCAATTATAAACGAAAATGTTGAAAAACACAATTCACCCCCCTCTTATGTAGCCATATGATCCTACATTGTACATAAGAGTTGTCATTCAATCAGATACTTGCAACTGTAACTTACCGAACTGTTATTTAACTATCGGATAATTAGCTACAGTAACCCTCCAAAATCCTTCGTTAAGTTTCTGACTGCTTTATTTAATTCAACACGTGCATAATAGACTGACTTAAGTTCTGGATGGTTATACCTATAACTCACCGAAACTCTTCAAAATTTTGAATAGTTAGCTCTAGTAACTTTCCGATTCTCTTTTTAAACTTTTGTTTGGATTTTTGCACGTGGGAAATTCAATGAGTTAAGTTTCGGATAGTTAACTACAGTAACTTTCTGATTCTTTATATATCCATCTTTCTAACTCTCCAAAAGCCTTCTACTTTTAGATAGTTAATTTTCTAACTGTCCAATAGTGTTGCTACTGCTTTATACTGCCTTTTGGATACTTAGACTGTTAACTCACTGAAAATATTTCTCTTTGTTAGGACCCTAGTATTTTGATAATGCAAAAACCTATGTGAGGAAACCAAATTGTATTTCACAGATATGATAGCTCAATAAAAGATTAGAAAGCAAACGAACAGATGGAGAAAGTTCCAGAAGATACTTCTATAGAGCTACAGGAAAATCAGACAATTACAGGTCTAAGTATCTGTAGAGCAAGTTTAAAGTAGCAGCAATATTATCGGACAGTTAGAAGAATAACTATCCGAAATTATAAAGCATTCGAAGAGTTATGAAAGGTAGTTGGTTGAATGATCAGAGAGTTAAGGAGTTAACTATCCGAAAGCAAAAGGAAAATCAGAAAGTTAGAAAGGCTAACTATCCGAAACTTAAGTCATTCAATTAACCACGTGTAGAAATTCAGAACAGAAACTTAAAGGATTTTTCGGAGAGTTAGGAAGATAACTATCCGACTTTTTCGATGAGTTACAAGTATAACTTTCCAAAAGCTGAAAGGACCTTTTTAGAGAGTTACAGGTTTAACTATCCAAAGGTTACAGTCATTTAATTAACCACGTGTAGAAATACAGAATGAAAACTTAAAGGACTTTTTGGAGAGTTAGATAACTATTTGAGTTTTTCGGAGAGTTACAGGTATAACTTTCTGGAACTTAAGTCATCTTATTATGCACGTGCAGAAAGGAGAAGCCGGCAGTTGAAAGCTTAAAAGGAAAAATCGGAGAGTTAGATAACTATTCAAAATTTCAAGAGAGTTTCAGTGAGTTATAGTTTAACTATCCGAAACTTAAGTCATTGAATTTGCCACGTGCAGAATTCCAAACAGAAGCTCATATAAGTTTTCGGAGAGTTAGAAAGATAACTATCCGAAATTTCAAGAGAGTTTCGGTGAGTTATAGTTTAACTATCTGAAACTTAAGTCATTGAATTTCCCACGTGTAGAATTCTAGACAGATGCTCAAATGGGTTTTCGAAGAGTTAGAAAGATAACTATCTGAAATTTCAAGAGAGTTTCGGTGAGTTACAGTTTAACTATCCGAAACTTAAGTCATTGAATTTCCCACGTGCAGAATTCCAAACAGATGCTCAAATGGGTTTTCGGAGAGTTACAAAAAGATAACTATCCGAAAAATGGGAAGTTTTTGTGAGTTAAATTCTTAACTATCCGAAACTTAAGTTATTCTTTTATGCACGTGCAGAATTGAAAAGACATTAGTCGAAGACTTAAAAGAAAAATTAGAGAGTTACGGTAGTTAACTATCCGAAAGTCAGGAGCTCCTTTCGGTGAGTTAATATACAAGTCTCTAAACACTTGACATTTCACGTGAGCAACTTAAAATCCTTACGTGACACAAATAACAGGATATGAGTAAAGAATCGGTAAGTTATGGATGCATTTCGGCAAGTTATTTTTATAACCATCTGTAGGATCATATGGCTACACAAGAGGGGGGTGAATTGTGTATTTTTAATATTTTCTGAAATATATTTGAAACTTTAAAACTCAAAAATAAGTCGAGACATTGTTTTCATAAAATCATTTTTATTCAAGGTTTCAATTACAATATACAATTCAATTTTCCTCAGAAATTGTAGATGCAATTATATTTCGATACCATGTATCATCTAAACAATTTCATAACTACAAACACAGAAAACTAATTTGCGGAATTTAAAACTTTTCTTCCTGTTTGAGTTCTTTCTTCTTCTTCTTTTTCTTCTTCAACAATTCTTTAGTGACGAATATCTTGTCTTTTCAAGCTTCACCGAATTTGCTTTCTTCTGATACTTCAAATCTTTAGTGACGAAAATCTTACCTTTTTATGCTTCACTGAACTTTCTTCTACTTGAGAGATTTTTCCTGAAGAGGTGTTTTTGATCCCTGAAAAAGATTTTTCTTTTGGTGTGCAGGGATGGTTTGATCCTTGAAAAGATTTTTCGTTTTGTGTGCAAGGATAAATTGATCAATGAGAATTCTATGCATTTTATACTGTATCTTCATTTCATGCATATCCTTCACGTTTAACCACTACCAGTTTTCCACTTCTCCACGTCTTTTCTTTTTCCTTCATCGAGACACACACGTTCTAACCCACGTTTATATTTCGAATTTTCTTTAATCATTAGTCCTGGATCTCTGAAAAATTTCTTGCAAAATAAACTTTCTCGTCCAAAAATTTTTCATCAGTGTAATAAGAAGTCCTTACTTTAATGTTAACTAAACGAGTAACACAAGTATATATATATAACTTAACATTTCCAACTTAACGAGTTCACCATGTGCCATTTCACGTGACAAGTACTGTAGCTGACTCAATGAACTAAGTCCGTGGTGTTATGCTTACTCAACGAACCAGCTTAACCTTTCTTTCGGAAGGTTAAACGATAACTCACCGAAAATAGTTTAAGTTTCGGATAGTTACGACTGTAAGTCACCGAAAAACTCTTTATATTATAAAACTAGTAAGACACGTGTCAAGACCTGAAAACATGACTTAAGTTACCTTTCGGATAGTTACGACTGTAAGTCTCCGAAAAAACTTTAACTCACCGATTCAGTAATAAAAAATGCTTTTATAATAAGAATTTTACCACATGCAAAAATAACAACTTAAGTTTATAACGCTAACGTAACGTGTTGCCTTAGTGTTCAATATAGCAACTCAGCGTGTTTAGTTATGTTAACTTAACGAGTTAAACATGTGCACCTCACGTGATACAATACAACATTTGTAACTTATAATTTCACTACGTGTATAACACTAACTTAACGAGTTCATCTCTTCTTTTACTCACTAACTTAACGAGTTATCACATGACCACTATACAAACAAAACTCTAACTTAACGAGGTGTCTAAACATGCACTGTTCATGATACAGAAAATATACCATTAAAACATATCATGCTTTTCAATAAAAACACACGTTAACTTAACGTTTAGCTAAATGAGAAATTAATGCAACGAAACGACTAGTTATTAACTTCAGATCCAATACAGACAAGTATTTATATCAATAAGCTTTTTCTGTATTTATTGATGATTTTAATTTCTTTTCACAAGCAATAGTAATTGAGCAAATATGATTATTTTCATTCAGCACACATCATCAAAACAAAAATACTCAACAATCTCCCCCTTTTTGATGATGACAAAACCATATTAAATCAATTATGAAATATGTTTAACTCAATAAAGCACCTTCCTTAGGTTAACTTTTAATTCAACAAACTTGTTTGTTGACTTAAGTTCACTTAAGCTTATTTCTATTGTTTGTGTAAATTTTACCTCTCAAAACTAAAACTCTCAGATGTCAATAATTATATAAGTATCAGTTTTCTAATTATCATCTCTTAGATTACAATAACCATTTAAATAGCATCTCCTTTTATAATATATATATGCAATTAAGATCATAATCATCTTTTTATAATATTTCTCCCCCTTTTTGTCATTAATCAAAAAGATAATTACAAAGAATATATATATATATAAGAGATATAATTACAACAACTCTTTCTGTAAACAAGAATAATAATTGAACACATTTACAGAAAAATGTATTGTTCAATCAATCAAACAAGTAATACAAACATTACATTTTGTACTTAGATACAAACAAAAATAGTTATCAACCCCTCCTAAGTATATTACTTATAGCATTACATATTTTATCTCCTAGATGCCTAATATCATTTCTGATGTCGTTAAGCACTGCATCTAAGTCAGGAGGTAACTAGGTTTGCTGTTCTGCTTGAACTGAATAACTTTGTTGTTGTTGTTGTATATGGTCTGTATCAGGTTGTTGTTGTTGTTGTCGTTGAGGTTTATGCATGGCTTGGAATTTTTGCAAATCTTTGACACTAAATGCTCTCATGCCTTTAGTTTCAGAGGGCTAGTCGGATAAAGTCAATTGGCTTGCAAGGATTCTACATACAGCATCACCATAAAATAACTTTGAACTCGTATGCTGTAGTTGAGACATAAAAACATCAAACCAATTTATTTGAATTCTATTCAGTAGGCCATAAGTTGCATATAAATAGCTTCTGCTGACTTCCAAATTATGTCCAACTCCCTGAAATAAATTTGCATAAAATATATTTGCAATAAACCTTGCCTCTGCATTAAGATTTTCCATTAATCTCATTTCAGAATACACATCTGGAATTTTTGATAAAGACTGAATGTTCCATTCCAGTTGTCTTATTATGTCAAATCTGTTGGTAACAACAACACCTTCATTCTTTAATCCTAAAACTTTAAAAATTAACTCAGGAGACAACATAAACTCCTGTTCATTTATTTGAGTTTTCAGAAAATTTCCATTCTTGACTAGATTGCTATAAAAAGCTACAATAAGCTCTATGTATTGCTTCCATTTCATTCCTACTGGCAAGAATTTAATGAAGCCTTGAAACTCAAACAGATCTCTTATTTCCATCAAATTTCTGAATTTTATTGGACGAGCATGCAAAATCTAACATGTAAACAGATCTCTTAGATTCCGTAGAAGGCTGGTTAACTTTTAGCTCTTCTAGAGTCTTAACAATTTCAATATCTACTACTCCAGACAATTCAGCCTTTGAACTAGTTACTACTTCAATATTGTCAATTATATTTGCAATAACTTGTTCAATGTCAGGTGCCTGATGCTCTGATTTGTCAATTTCTGCATCATTAGGACTTATACTAATAGAAAAACTTGAGCTCATATTTGACTTGGATTTCTTCTCAAGTTTTCTAGTAAGGGAAAATAAAGTCTCATTATCTTCATCAGTTTCAGTGTGTTCGGAACTGATGAGTTTATCAGATGCACAATAAGGTACAATGTCTAGACATACATTGTCCTTTAGAAATAAATTTTCATCTGATTTTCCTTTTTCAATAGACTTTGTTTCCTTAGACATAATTTTTCTGACTTTCCTTATTCTATAACATTTTTGTTTCTCCTTTTCAAGTATTGCTGTTTTCTTTTCAAATTGCTCCATAAAAGTTTTCTGCTTTAATTCTTCCAAGGCATTTTCTATTGCAACGGCGTTTTGAAGAATGTCAACTTTTGTTTTGTTTACAGCAATATCTGATTCTACTTGTTTTGAATATAAAGGAGTAGGGATAGCTGATTCATGCTCTTCCTCAAATGCATGTAGTCTTGTACCGTTTATAGGAGTTTGAGGAGTTCTATTTGATGAACCTACACCTTTTTCCAAATATTTTGCATATTGTTCCAAAAATGCAATCTCAGCACATTTCATTCTGTATTCTCTATCAAATTTACTACGAATACCCATGTATGTAATATTTGCATCAGTATGTTGAATTTCTTGTCTAACTTCATCTAATATTCCCTAAGGAAAGATGTAATCTCTATAAAGTTCTGCTAACCTTTTGTCCACTCAAAATATTTTCTTGAACCAAGTACGTGGAACTTCATCATTCTCTATTTCTTTTCCTTTTGCATCTCTTCTGCTTTTTCCTTTTCCTCTGCCACGACCTTTATAGAACTTGGAGACCATCGTCGCAGGTTGTAACAGCAACAAGCGGGAAAGATTTTCTTGACAAAGTTTACAAATAACCTAAGTCCCCGTGTAATAAGTGTTTAAATAGGGTTTTTAGGTGTATAACTCAGTGTGAAGAGAAGTCGGGTTTAGAAATTAAATAAATATTGAATAAAGCTTATTCAATCAAGGTACCCGAAATATTCAAGTATAACTCATTGAGTTAACCAACCTAACGAGTAAAACGCTGTCTAGAGGTAGTTTTACATGTTACCTTATCTAACATAACGTCTAGTTAGTACAACAATTTTCGGATGCTTCCAATTGAAATGTTCCGAAATCGACACACATGCTAAACTTAACATTATCTTGAGAACATTGTAAACTATTTGAACATTTTGTCCTTTGAATCTAAAATAGTTTATTTGTCTTTTTAAATTATTTCATCAAGATTTTAAGAGGACATTAATTCAGATTAACTAAGATTTGTATTCTAAATTATATTAATTTGTTTTTGACATTGTTAATCCTCCCCCTACAAATATACTTCAAATATATTTAATCAAAGTACAAAATCTACTTGTAGTGACAATAGATGTTAAGTATAACTATACTTTTACATTTTCTTTTCAGAGACTTTCGTTATCCTGACATCATCAAAAATGATTTCCAAAATCAATTCCTACTGTATATGAATCAAAACACAACTTTGAACTCAATTTGATTAATTCAAGGAGAATAAAAGAATGTATCTCAAATAAACGTTTTCAAAAGTACTAATGTTGATTCAATAAATCAGTAGTCGTATTGGTATAAACTATATGCGATTCAAAGATATTTGTAATTAATGAAACAACTTTTTCTTTTCAAAACAGTAAATATTGATAATTTTCTTTAAAAGTTAGTTTGAAAAGCTTGAATCATACAAGAGCTTTCTAATGTACCCGTGTAATGAGCTTTCAGTTAACAATCCCAGATATGATCAAGACCTTAGGTTGCCAGATTTAAAGAATCCTTTTTCAGGACAACAATCCTTACATACCTATCTGCTCAAGTACAAAAGGCTCGTGATCAAACTCATCAATAAACTCTCAAAGATTTTTACTTTGTAAGCACTTTTCATTTTAAGCACAGTATATATGTATTCCATTAATACAGATGCAATAAAACACAAATCTCATACAATTTTTACTTCTATGATTGTACTGAGAATATAAATCAGTTTCAATGTGCTTATACTTTTGATTAACAGTTTAAGATGAGTTACATATAACTTATTCTACAAGTTTAATCAATTAAGTCAAATTTATGCATGATCATATGCATTTTCCTTGATTCAAAGAAAACATTTAATCAAAATTTCAGAATGTCAAAAGTATTTAATGTTTTTCATTTACACTTCCACTTAAAATCCTAAAAACCATTAAAATTGATAAACTACTTAAAATCAATAAGATACTACTATGATTTTACAGTAAATACATAGTATCTTAAGCAGTAGTTTAGATATTACTTTAGATATTTATAATAAGTATATAATATCTATAAGGTGAACAACATCATCAATAATATTTATCTTTTTATGTGGAGTTTAAGCATTTTACACATCACATAACCTACAAATACCTAAATTTAATCTAATGTTGCATAATGTATTTTCGTCTAGAGGTTTTGTAAATATATCAGCTAATTGATTTTTACTAGACACAAATTCTAATTTAATTTTTCTTTTAATTACGTTATCTCTTAGAAAATGATGTCTAACCTCTATATGTTTTGCTCTTGAATGTAATACAGGATTTTTAGAAAGATTTATTGCAGAACTACTGTCACAATAAATGTTAGTTGTATCATAAGATAATCCAAAATCTTCTAAAATTTGCCTTATCCACAGAATCTGAGTGCAACACAGTGCAGCAGCAACATATTCAGCTTCTGTAGTAGAAAGTGCTACACAGTTTTGCTTTTTACTAAACCATGACACCAAATTATTTCCCAATAATTGACATGTGTCATTGGGACTCTTTCGATCAAATTTAGATCCTGCATAATCAACATTAGTATATTCTATAAGATCTATTGAACTATCTTTAGAATAATACAGTACGAAATTTTAGTTCCTTGTATATATCTAAATATTCTTTTAACTGCAATTAAGTGTGATTCCTTAGGATTAGATTGAAATCTAGCACAAACACACATAGCAAACATAATATTAGGTCTACTAGCAGTCAAATAAAGTAAAGAACCAATCATACTTCTGTATTTTCTTTGAATCCTTGTATCATTAAAATTAAATTTCTTAAGCATTTCATCTGCATATTTTTCCTAATTTAAAAATATACCTTTATCTTTTATGACACTCAGCAAATTAAATCCTAGGTTTTCTACATATAGTACATTTGAAATAACACAAGTAGGAGTTATTTGAACATTGCCCATACCTATTGTTGAGTATTTTTGTTTTGATGATGTGTGCTGAATGAAAATAATCATATTTGCTCAATTACTATTGCTTGTGAAAAGAAATTAAAATCATCAATTAATACAGAAAAAGCTTACTGATATAAATACTTGTCTATAATGGATCTGAAGTTAATAACTAGTCGTTTCGTTGCATTAATTTCTCATTTAGCTAAACGTTAAGTTAACGTGAGTTTTTATTGAAAAGCATGATATGTTTTAATGTTATATCTTCTGTGTCATGAACAGTGCACGTTTAGACAACTCGTTAAGTTAGAGTTTTGTTTGTATAGAGGTCACGTGAGAACTCGTTAAGTTAGAGGCTTAAAGGTTAAAATAGGTCACGTGATAACTCGTTAAGTTAGTGAGTAAAAGAAGAGACTAACTCGTTAAGTTAGTGTTATACACGTGGTGAAATTATAAGTTACGAATGTTGTATTGTATCAGGCGAGGTGCACATGTTTAACTCGTTAAGTTAACATAACTAAACGTGTTGAGCTGCTATATTGAACACTAAGGCAACGCGTTACCTTAGCGTTATAAACTTAAGTTGTTATTTTTGCACGTGGTAAAATTCTTATTATAAAAACATTTGTTTATTACTGGTTCATTGAGTTATCAATAGACAACAGAGATGGTTCGTTGAGATAGCATAATACCACAGACTTAGTTCGTTGAGTTAGCTACAGTACTTGTCACGTGAAATAGCACATGGTGAACTCGTTAAGTTAGAAACGTTAAGTTATATATATATACTTGTGTTACTCGTTTACTTAACATTAAAGTAACGACTTCTTATTACACTGATGAAAAATTTTTAGACGAGAAAGTTTATTTTCAGGAAATTTTTCAAAGATCCAGGACAGATGATTAAAGAAAATTCGAAATATAAACGTGGGTTAGAACGCGTGTTTCGATGAAGGAAAAAGAAAAGACGTGGAGAAGTGGAAAACTGGTAGTGGTTAAACGTGAAGGATATGCATGAAATGAAGATACAGTATAAAAGGCATAGAATTCTCATTGATCAATTTATCCTTGCACACAAAACGAAAAATCTTTTCAAGGATCAAACCATCCCTACACACCAAAAGAAAAATCTTTTTCAGGGATCAAAAACACCTCTTCAGGAAAAATCTCTCAAGTGGAAGAAAGTTTAGTGAAGCATAAAAAGGTAAGATTTTCGTCACTGAAGATTTGAAGTATCAGAAGAAAGCAAATTCAGTGAAGCATGAAAAGACAACATATTCGTCACTGAAGAATTGCTACAGAAGAAAAAGAAGAAGAAGAAAGATCTCAAATAGGGAGAAAAGTTTTAAATTCCGCAAATTAGTTTTCTCTATTTGTAGTTATGAAATTGTTTAGATGATACATGGTATCGAAATATAATTGCATCTACAATTTCTGAGGAGAATTGAATTGTATATTGTAATTGAAACCTTGAATAAAAATGATTTTATGAAAACAATGTCTCGACTTGTTTTTGAGTTTTAAAGTTTCAATTATATTTCAGAAAATATTAAAAATACACAATTCACCCCCCTCTTGTGTAGCCATACGATCCTACAAGTGGTATCAGAGCTTTGTGAATAATCTTTGATATAAAATCGATACCAACTTATTTAATATCATTGCTTATTCTACCTTCCTTGTTTTTAAACGGAAATTAATATCTGAGCATAAGTTTAACTCTATTGATTTGAGGCTCAAGTTGTTTTAAAGTTTTTAGACTGTTTAAAATCAAATAGGTTGAAAAATCTAAGGTAAAATGGCTACTGGAAATGGTAATTTTTCTTTATATGAAAGCCAAAATCTTAATCGTCCTCCTTTATTTGATGGAATACATTTTGAATATTGGAAATATAGGATGACTATTTTTCTTCAAAGTATAGATCATAAATTGTGGTTCATGATTTCTAAACCATATACTCAGTTAACTACTCCTTATAATACTTGGACAATTACTGAAAAAGAAAAAGAAATTCTGAATGCTAAGGGCTTAAATATTTTATTTTGTGCATTGAGTTATGAACAGTTCAGTAAAGTGTCAGCATATAAATCTGCTTATGTGGTGTGGCATGCATTAGAAGTTTCACATGAAGGTACTTCTCAAGTTAAAGAGACAAAAATAAACATGTTGATTTATAAGTATGAACTCTTTAAGATGCATGAAGACGAAAATATTTCTGAGATGTTTTCTAGATTTCTTGATATCATAAACTCTTTAAAATGTTTAGGAAAGAATTTTGAACAGAAAGATTTGGTGAGGAAAATTCTCAGATCCCTAAGTTCTAAATGGTCTCAAAAAGTAACATCAATTGAGGAATCACGAGATTTAAATGTTTATACTATGAATGAACTTATAGGAAATTTAACAGCTTATGAAGTTCAATTAAATGAATCACTGAGTCACAACAAACTAAAAATGAAGAAAGAAATAGCCTTCGAAATTAATTCAGATTCTGATATATCTACTAATTCTGATGAGGATTTGATTTTGCTGACTAGGAAATTCAAGAAAGCATGGAAAGCTAGGAAACAACAAAGGAACAAAAATGATAAACCCTCAACGTCAAAATCATTGAATGACAAGAATTCTTCATCCAGAAAGTATGTATGTTACAACTGTAAGAAACCTAGACATCTTTCTCCAGATTGTCCTATGAGGAAAAATGAAAAGCAAAGTAGGACAAATCAGAAGAAGATGGCTCAGAAAACTCAGAAAAAGTTTTACAAGAAAAAGGCTTTGAAGGTCACTTGGGATGACACGTCTGAAGAGTCTGAATCTGAGGAATCAGCATCAAAATCTTCACATTTAGAAGGAGAACAATAGTTAGAAGACGTTGCTCATGTGTGCTTCTTGGGAAATGAGTCTGAGGTAATATCTGATCCTAAAAGTCATTCAGATTTCAACTTTGATGAATTATTATGTGCTTATCATGCATTATTACAAAAACTTAAAGTATGTAAACTAGAAAATAAGAATATTAGAAAATCTTCATCCATTATGGAAGAAGAAAATTGTTTCCTGTCTACTACTTTAGAAAAGTTTAAATGTGATAATGAAAATCATGCTAGAGATTTGCAAAAATTTAGATTTAATGAATGTATCTTGCATGAACAAATACAGAATATAAATGCTGAAAAATTAAAGATAGAATCTGAAAATGAAATGTTGAGAAACAATATAAATGAACTTGAATTAGAGATAGAAAAATTAAAACTGAGAGAGCAAGATTTAAATTCTACCTTTGAGAAATGGAATTTAAGTCAAACTAAGTTAGACAAACTAACTAGTACCCCTGCGGTGTCTTATAAATTTGGCTTAGGATTTGATTATCTTGAATATCCTGAATCTCAAGCCAATAAAGGATTTATTAGTTGCAGTTCAAGTAAATCTAAGACTAAAATTCCTTTTATTATGAAACAAGGTAATAAATATGTAGAAGTAGGTACTTCAAGGGATGAATCATGCAGTAATGATATAAATCAATGTGATTTGTCAAATTGTACTTCTAACATGACTATAAATGTTTCTAAAAATCTTGTTTCTTGTTCTGGAAATTCAGTTTCTAATGTTTCTAAAATTTCAGACAATTGTAGTAAACTGAAAATTCAAAAACCTGAGCATATAATTCAATACACTGGTATTCGACCAATTACTCATTCTGCATGTGATAAAACAAAAAATTCTTGTGTAGAAAAAGATTTTGTATGTACGAAAAGTGTTAATACAAGTACAAAATCTTAGTATGAACTTACAGAAATGTATAAGTATGACCAAAATAAATTAACATCTGATAAAAATATGTTTGGTCTTGATTATACTACATCTAAAAACAAAAAGAATGATTGTAAAAGCAATAATGCTATATGTAAGTATGAAGTTAATGATAAATCAATAATACTTACAACTAATAAGAATATAAATGATAATGTTAAACTATTTTTAAACAAAAAGAAGAAATATGCGTTTAATGAACTTGGTCCTCAACAACATTGGGTACCAAGAAAAAGTTTTTCTTAATTTGTGTTGCAGGAGGAAACAACATCAAAATGGATCTTGGATATGGAGCGTCAAGTCACATGACCGGACAAAAAAGTCTATTACAAAATTTTACAAATACCATGAAAGGAAGTGTAACATTTGGAAACAAAAGCAAAGATAAAATCATAGGTATGGGCAATGTTCAAATAACTCGTACTTGTGTTATTTCGAATGTACTATATGTAGAAAACCTAGGATTTAATTTGCTGAGTGTCATAAAACTAACTAAAAATGGATATTATGTTGTGTTTGAAGATAATGTATGCAAAATAATTGATAAAAATAGAGATGAAATTAAGTTTATTACTAAAAGAAAAGGTTCTGTATGTATTTTATCTTTACCTTCTAGTGCAGTTGATTTAAATTCATGTTTGCTAGCTGAAACTAATGATGCATATCTATGTTATAGAAGGATTGGGCATATAAATATGAGACTGTTACATAAACTATCTAGAAAACATTTAGTGAGAGGTTTACCAAAGATTAAATACTCAAAGCACTTTATGTGTGATGCATGTGAGTTAGGTAAACTTCACAAAAACTCTTTTAAATCTAAAACTGATATTTCAAGCAAGAGAGTCTTAGAACTTATACATATGGATCTATTTAGACCAACAAGAATCACGAGTCTTGGTGGTAAACGGTATGTATTTGTTTTAGTAGATGACATCTTTGGATACACATGGGTATATTCTCTTACATCTAAGATAGAAGTTTTTGAAAAATTTAAAATGTTTTGCAATTTTGTTCAAAATGAGCAAAGTGTCTCTATTCAAAAAGTTAGGAGTGATCATGGAACTGAATTTGATAATAATCAAATGGATAACTATTGTAATGAGCATGGCATTGATCACAGATTTTCTTTTCCAAGAGCATCGTGTCAAAATGGTGTTATTGAGAGAAAGAATAGATCACTTTAAGAAATGGCCAGAACTATGTTGAATGAACATAAGTTACCTCAAAATCTTTGGGCTGAAGCAGTAAATACAGCTTGTTATGTTATTAACAGAAGTCATTTAAGACCTCATGTTAATAAAACTCCTTTTGAAATTATGTTTAATAGGGTTCCAAAAATTTCCTATATGAAACCATTTGGCTGCAAGTGTTTTATTCTTAATACTAAGGATAAAAGGGATAAATTTCAAGCCAAATCGGATGAAGGAATTTTTGTAGGTTACTCTACTAGAAGTAAAGCCTATAGAGTATATAACAAGACTTCTAGGACTATTGAAGAAACCCTCCATGTAAGCTTCAATGAAAATTCTCTTAGAGAATCTCAATCTAAAGCTCATAATGATGAAATGATCAATTTTCCAAATGAGTTAGGGATCAATAGAGAGATTGATGATTTATCTGAAAAAATCAAAAATATGAACTTAAATGATCAAACTAATGATGAAAGTGATGGACTTTTAGATGTTGATGAGAATATTGAGGAAAATCAGAGAAATTGGCGTTATTCTTCATCACATCCCATTACTCAAGTCATTGGTAATATTAATGAGGGAGTTAAAACTAGAGCTTCAGTAAATTTAAATAGTATGTGTATGTTTGTTTCTATGATGGAACCAAGGAATATATAAGAAGCATTTTCTAATGAAAATTGGATAGTGGCAATGCAAGAAGAACTAAATTAATTCATCAAAAATGATGTATGGGAATTAGTCTCTCCACTAGAAAATCAGTCCATAATAGGTACAAAGTGGATCTTTAGAAACAAAACTAACGAAACTGGTCAAATTATAAGGAATAAAGCTAGATTAGTTGCACAAAGGTATACATAAAAAGAAGGATTAGATTATGATGAAACATTTGCTCCTATGGCTAGGTTAGAAAGTATTAGAATATTATTGACCTATGCTTGTTATATGGATTTTAAATTATATCAAATGGATGTAAAGAGTGCATTTCTAAATGGTTTAATTAATGAAGAAGTCTATGTAAAACAACCACCTGGATTTGAAGATATTAAAAATCCTGACTTTGTGTATAAATTGAAGAAAGCCTTATATGGTTTGAAGCAAACACCTAGATCATGGTATGAAAGATTGTCTACTTTTTTAATAGAAAAAGGCTATATCATGGGAAAAGTGGATCATACTCTATTTATTAAAAGAGATGGTAAAGATCAGATTGTTGTTCAAATATACGTGGATGATATAATCTTTGGAGCAACCTCTGATAAGTTGATAGAAATATTCTCTAAAGAGATGACTAATCAGTTTGAAATGAGTATGATAGGAGAACTTTCATATTTTCTAGGACTTCAAATTAAGCAAATGGATAAAGGTATATTTTTAAATTAGGAAAAATATGCAGATGAAATGCTTAAGAAATTTAATTTTAATGATACAAGGATTCGAGGAACTCCTATAAGTACTACTTTAAAGTTAGATATTAATGACATAGGAAAATCTATAGATCAAAGAAAATATAGAAGTATGATTGGTTCTTTACTTTATTTGACTACTAGTAGACCTGATATTATGTTTGCTATGTGTGTTTGTGTTAGATTTCAATCTAATCCTAAAGAATCACACTTAATTGCAGTTAAAAGAATATTTAGATATATACAAGGAACTAAAAATTTCGTACTGTATTATTCTAAGGATAGTTCAATGATCTTATAGGATATACTGATGCTGATTATGCAGGATCTAAATCTGATAGAAAGAGTACCAATGGCACATGTCAATTATTGGGAAATAATTTGGTGTCATGGTTTAGTAAAAAGCAAAACTGTGTAGCACTTTCTACTATAGAAGCGGAATATGTTGCTGCTGCACTGTGTTGCACTCAGATTCTGTGGATAAGGCAAACTTTAGAAGATTTTGGATTATCTTATGATACAACTGAGATTTATTGTGACAGTAGTTCTGCATTAAATCTTTCTAAAAATCCTGTATTACATTCAAGAGCAAAGCATATAGAGGTTAGACATCATTTTCTAAGAGATAACGTAATTAAAGGAAAAATTAAATTAGAATTTGTGTCTAGTAAAAATCAATTAGCTGATATATTTACAAAACCTCTAGACGAAAATACATTATGCAACATTAGATTAAATTTAGGTATTTGTAGGCTATGTGATGTGTAAAATGCTTAAACTCCACATAAAAAGATAAATATTATTGATGATGTTGTTCACCTCATAGATATTATATACTAATTATAAATATCTAAAGTAATATCTAAACTGCTGCTTAAGATACTATGTATTTATTGTAAAATCATAGTAGTATCTTATTGATTTTAAGTAGTTTATCAATTTTAATAGTTTTTACGATTTTAAGTGGAAGTGTAAATGAAAAATATTAAATACTTTTGACATTCTGAAATTTTGATTAAATGTTTTCTTTGAATCAAGGAAAATGCATATGATTATGCATAAATTTGACTTAATTGATTAAACTTGTAGAATAAGTTGTATGTAACTCATCTTAAACTGTTAATCAAAAGTATAAGCTTATTGAAACTGATTCATATTCTCAATACAATCATAGAAGTAAAAATTGTATGAGATTTGTGTTTTATTGCATCTGTATTAATGGAATACATATATATTGTGCTTAAAATGAAAAGTGCTTACAAAGTAAAAATCTTTGAGAGTTTATTGATCAGTTTGATCACGAGCCTTTTGTACTTGAGCAGATAGGTATGTAAGAATTGTTTTCCTCAAAAAGGATTCTTTAAATCTGGCAACTTAAGGTCTTGATTAGATCTGGGATTGTTGACTGAAAGCTCATTACACAGGTACATTAGAAAGCTCTTGTATGATTCAAGCTTTTCAAACTAACTTTTAAAGAAAATTGTCAATATTTATTATTTTTGAAAAGAAAAAGTTGTTTCATTAATTACAGATATCTTTGAATCGCATATAGTTTATACCAATATGACTACTAATTTATTGAATCAACATTAGTACTTTTGAAAACGTTTATTTGAGATACATTCTTTTATTCTCCTTGAATTAATCGAATTGAGTTCTAAGTTGTGTTTTGATTCATATACAGTAGGAATTGATTCTGGAAATCATTTTTGATAATGTTAGGATAATGGAAGTCTCTGAAAAGAAAATGTAAAAGTATAGTTATACTTAACATCTATTGTCACTACAAGTATATTTTGTATTTTAATTAAATATATTTGAAGTATATTTGTAGGGGGAGGATTAACAATGTCGAAAACAGATTAATATAATTTAGAATACAAATCTTAGTTAATCTGAATTAATGTCCTCTTAAAATCTTGATGAAATAATTTAAAAAGACAAATAAACTATTTTAGATTCAAAGGACAAAATGTTCAAATAGTTTACAATGTTCTCAAGATAATGTTAAGTTTAGCATGTGTGTTGTTTTCGAAACGTTTCAGTTGGAAGCATCCGAAAATTGGTGTACTAACTAGACGTTATGTTAGATAAGGTTACGTGTAAAACTGACTCTAGATAGTGTTTTATTCGTTAGGTTGGTTAACTCAATGAGTTATACTTGAATATTTCGGGTACCTTGATTGAATAAACTTTATTCAATATTGATTTAATTTCTAAACCCGACTTCTCTTCATGTTGAGTTATACGCCTAAAAACCCTATTTAAACACTTATTACACGGGGACTTAGGTTATTTGTAAACTTTGTCAAGAAAATCTTTCCCGCTTGTTGCTGTTACAACCTACAATGATGGTCTCCAAGTTCTACAAAGGTCGTGGCAGAGGAAAAGGCAAAAGCAGAAGAGATGCAAAAGGAAAATAAATAGAGAATGATGAAGTTCCACATACTTGGTTCAAGAAAATATATCGAGTGGACAAAAGGTTAGCAAAACTTTATAGAGATTACTTCTTTTCTTAGGATATATTAGATGAAGTTAGACAAGAACTTCAACATACTGATGCAAATATTACATACATGGGTATTCGTAGTAAATTTGATAGAGAATACAGAATGAAATGTGCTGAGATTGCATTTTTGGAACAGTATGCAAAATATTTGGAAAAAGGTGTAGGTTCATCAAATAGAACTCCTCAAACTCCTATAAACGGTACAAGACTACATGCATTTGAGGAAGAGCATGAATCAGCTATCCCTACTCCTTTATACTCAAAACAAGTAGAATCAGATATTGCTGTAGACAAAACAAAAGTTGACAGTCTTCGGAACGCCGTTGCAATAGAAAGTGCCTTAAAAGAATTAAAGCAGAAATTGTTTACGGAGCAATTTGAAAAGAAAACAGCAATACTTGAAAAGGAGAAACAAAAATGTTATAGAAGAAGGAAAGTCAGAAAAATTATGTCTAAGGAAACAAAGTCTTTTGAAAAAGGAAAATCAGATGAAAATTTATTTCCAAAGGACAATGTATGTCTAGACATTGTACCTTATTGTGCATCTGATAAACTCATCAGTTCCGAACACACTGATACTGATGAAGATAATGAAACTTTATTTTTCCTTGCTAGAAAACTTGAGAAGAAATCCAAGTCAAATATGAGCTCAAGTTTTTCTATTAGTACAAGTCCTGCTGATGCAAAAATTGACAAATCAGAGCATCAAGCACCTGACATTGAACAAGTTATTGCAAATATAATTGACAATGTTGAAGCAGTAACTAGTTCAAAGGCTGAATTGTTTGGAGTAGCAGATATTGAAATTGTTAAGACTCTAGAAGAGCTAAAAGTTAACCAGCCTTCTACGGAATCTATAGAAGTAGAGTCTGAGAATTCACAACATGAATCAATGGAATTATCTTTTGAACAAAATGAACAATTACAGACAGATACACCATTGTAGAATTTGTGGAAAAATTGTACTCTGAACATTCTATAGAGACTGAACAGATGAATGTTGAGCATATTGACAATGTTCCTAACACTATTGAAGCTGAAGAATCAAGCTTACCTGAGTAGCTTCAAGATAATATTTTTGAAGAGGAACAACATGACATTCATTTTGAAGAAGAGATTCCTGAAGATGAATTAAACTCTGAATCACGGCTTCAGGTATCACCTTCTTTGTGTACAATATTAAAAATTCAAGATAATGCAATTCATTTTAGATCTGAAGAAGCATTGCAGAAATACAATAATCTGATTACATGTCAGATTATACATGCTCGTCCAATAAAATTCAGAAATTTGATGGAAATAAGAGATCTGTTTGAGTTTCAAGGCCTCATTAAATTCTTGCCAGTAGGAACGAAATGGAAGCAATACACAGAGCTTATTGTAGCTTTTTATAGCAATCTGGACAAGAATGGAAATTTTCTGAAAACTCAAATAAATGAACAAGAGTTTATATTGTCTCCTGAGTTAATTTTTGAAGTTTTAGGATTAAAGAATGAAGGTGTTGTTACCAATAGATTTGACATAATAAGACAACTAGAATGGAACATTCAGTCTTTATCAAAAATTCCAGATATATATTCTGAAATGAGATTAATGGAAAATCTGAATGCAGAGGCAAGATTTATTACAAATATATTGCATGCAAATTTATTTCAGAGAGTTGGACACAATTTGGAAGTCAGCAGAAGCTGTTTATATGCAACTTATGGCCTGCTGAATAGAATTCAAATAAATTGGTTTGATGTTTTTATGTCTCAACTACAGCATATGAGTTCAAAGTTATTTTATGGTGATGCTGTATGTAGAATCTTTGCAAGCCAATTGACTTTATCTGACTGGCCCTCTAAAACTAAAGGCATGAGAGCATTTAGTGTCAAAGATTTGCAAAAATTCCAGGCCATGAATAAACCTCAACAACAACAACAACAACAACCTGATACAGACCATATACAACAATAACAACAAAGTTATTTAGTTCAAGCAGAACAGCAAACCCAGCTACCTCCTGACTTAGATGTAGTGCTTAACGACATCAGAAATGCTATTAGGCATATAGGAGATAAAATATGTAATGCTATAAGTGATATACTTAGGAGGGGTCGATAACTATTTTTGTTTATTTCTGAATACAAAATGTAATATTTGTATTACTTGTTTGATTTTATTGAACAATACAATTTTCTGTAAATGTCTTCAATTATTATTATTGTTTACAGAAAGAGTTGTTGTAATTATATCTCTTATATATATATATATATTCTCTGTAATTATCTTTTTGATTAATGACAAAAAGGGGGAGAAATATTATAAAAAAATGATTATGATCTTAATTGCATATATATATTATAAAAGGAGATGCTATTTAAATGGTTATTGTAATCTGACAGATGATAATTAGAAAACTGATACTTGTATAATTATTGACATCTGAGAGTTTTAGTTTTGAGAGGTAAAATTTACACAAACAATAGAAATAAGCTTAAGTGAACTTAAGTTAACAAACAAGTTTGTTGAATTAAAAGTTAACCCAACGAAGGTGCTTTGTTGAGTTAAACATATTTCATAATTGATTTAATATGGTTTTGTCATCATCAAAAAGGGGGAGATTGTTGAGTATTTTTGTTTTGATGATGTGTGCTAAATGAAAATAATCATATTTGCTCAATTACTATTGCTTGTGAAAAGAAATTAAAATCATCAATTAATACAGAAAAAGCTTACTGATATAAATACTTGTCTGTATTGGATCTAAAGTTAATAACTAGTCGTTTCGTTGCATTAATTTCTCATTTAGCTAAACGTTAAGTTAACGTGTGTTTTTATTGAAAAGCATGATATGTTTTAATGCTATATCTTCTGTATCATGAACAGTGCACGTTTAGACAACTCGTTAAGTTAGAGTTTTGTTTGTATAGAGGTCATGTGAGAAATCATTAAGTTAGAGACTTAAAGGTTAAAATAGGTCACGTGATAACTCGTTAAGTTAGTGAGTAAAAGAAGAGACGAACTCGTTAAGTTAGTGTTATACACATGGTGAAATTATAAGTTACGAATGTTGTATTGTATCACGTGAGGTGCACATGTTTAACTCGTTAAGTTAACATAACTAAACGCGTTGAGTTGCTATATTGAACACTAAGGCAACGCGTTAGGTTAGCGTTATAAACTTAAGTTGTTATTTTTGCACATGGTAAAATTCTTATTATAAAAACATTTGTTTATTACTAGTTCGTTGAGTTATCATAACACAACGGTGATAGTTCGTTGAGATATCATAACACCACAGACTTAGTTCGTTGAGTTAGCTACAGTACTTGTCACGTGAAATAGCACATGGTGAACTCGTTAAGTTAGAAATGTTAAGTTATATATATATACTTGTGTTACTCGTTTAGTTAACATTAAAGTAACGACTTGTTATTACATTGATGAATAATTTTTAGACAAGAAAGTTTATTTTCAGGAAATTTTTCAGAGATCCAGGACTGATGATTAAAGAAAATTTGAAATATAAACGTGGGTTAGAATGTGTGTGTTTCGATGAAGGAAGAAGAAAAGACGTGGAGAAGTGGAAAACTGGTAGTGGTTAAACGTGAAGGATATGCATGAAATGAAGATACAGTATAAAAGGCATAGAATTCTCGTTGATCAATTTATCCTAGCACACAAAATGAAAAATCTTTTCAAGGATCAAACCATCCCTGTACACCAAAAGAAAAATCCTTTTCAGGGATCAAAAACACCTCTTCGGGAAAAATCTCTCAAGTGGAAGAAAGTTCAGTGAAGCATAGAAAGGTAAGATTTTCGTAACTAAATATTTGAAGTATCAGAATAAAGTAAATTCAGTGAAGCATGAAAAGACAAGATATTTGTCACTGAAGAATTGGTGAAGAAGAAAAAGAAGAAGAAGAAAGATCTCAAACAGGGAGAAAAGTTTTAAATTCCGCAAATTAGTTTTCTCTGTTTATAGTTATGAAATTGTTTAGATGATACATGGTATAGAAATATAATTGCATCTACAATTTCTGAGGAGAATTGAATTGTATATTGTAATTGAAACCTTGAATAAAAATCATTTTATGAAAACAATGTCTCGACTTGTTTTTGAGTTTTAAAGTTTCAATTATATTTCAGAAAATATTAAAAATACACAATTCACCCCCATCTTGTGTAGCCATACGATCCTACACCTATGATTTTATCTTTGCTTTTGTTTCCAAATGTTACACTTCCTTTCATGGTATTTGTAAAATTTTGTAATAGACTTTTCTATCCAGTCATGTGACTTGACGCTCCACTGTCCAAGATCCATTGTGATGTTGTTTCCTCCTGCAACACAAATTAAGAAAAACATTTTCTTGGTACCCAGTGTTGTTGACGACCAAGTTCATTAAACGCATATTTCTTCTTTTTGTTTAAAAATAGTTTAACATTATCATTTATATTCTTATTTGTTGTATGTACTATTGATTTATCATTAGCTTCATACTCACATATAGCATTATTGCTTTTGCAATCATTCTTTTGATTTTCAGATGTAGTATAATCAAGACCAAACATATTTTTATCAGATGTTAATTTATTTTGGTCATGCTTATACAATTCTGTAAGTTCATACCAAGATTTTATACTTGTATTAACACTTTCCGTACATAGAAAATCTTTTTCTGCACAAGAATTTTTTGTTTTATCACATGCAGAATGAGTAATTGGTCTAATACCAGTGTATTGAATTACATGCTCAGGTTTCTGAATTTTCAGTTTACTACAATTTTCTGAAATTTTTGAAACATTAGAAACTGAATTTCCAGAACAAGAAACAAGATTTTTAGAAACATTTATAGTCATGTTAGAAGTACAATTTGACAAATCACATTGATTTATATTATTACTACATGATTCATCCCTTGAAGTACCTACTTCTACATATTTATTACCTTGTTTCATCATAAAAGGAATTTTAGTCTTAGATTTACTTGAACTGCAACTAATAAATCCTTTATTGGCTTGAGATTCAGGATATTCAGGATAATCAAATCCTAAGCCAAATTTATAAGACACCGTAGGGGTATTAGTTAGTTTGTCTAACTTAGTTTGACTTAAATTCCATTTCTCAAAGGTAGAATTTAAATCTTGCTCTCTCAGTTTTAATTTTTCTATCTCTAATTCAAGTTCATTTATATTGTTTCTCAACATTTCATTTTCAGATTCTATCTTTAATTTTTCAGCATTTATATTCTGTATTTGTTCATGCAAGATACATTCATTAAATCTAAATTTTTGCAAATCTCTAGCATGATTTTCATTATCACATTTAAACTTTTCTAAAATAGTAGACAGGAAACAATTTTCTTCTTCCATAATGGATGAAGATTTTCTAATATTCTTATTTTCCAGTTTACATACTTTAAGTTTTTGTAATAATGCATGATAAGCACATAATAATTCCTCAAAGTTGAAATCTGAATGACTTTCAGGATCAGATATTACCTCAGACTCATCTACCATGAAGCACACATGAGCAACGTCTTCTAACTCTTGTTCTCCTTCTGAATGTGAAGATTTTGATGCTGATTCCTCAGATTTAGACTCTTCAGACGTGTCATCCCAAGTGACCTTCAAAGCCTTTTTCTTGTAAAACTTTTTCTGAGTTTTCTGAGCCGTCTTCTTCTGATTTGTCCTACTTTGCTTTTCACTTTTCCTCATAGGACAATCTGGAGAAAGATGTCCAGGTTTCTTACAGTTGTAACATACATACTTTATGGATGAAGAATTCTTGTCATTTAGTGATTTTGACGTTGAGGGTTTATCATTTTTGTTCCTTTGCTATTTCCTAGCTTTCCATGTTTTCTTGAATTTCCTAGTTAGCAAAATCAAATCCTCATTAGAATCAGTGGATATATAAGAATCTGAATTAATTTTGAAGGCTATTTCTTTCTTCATTTTTAGTTTGTTGTGACTTAATGATTCATTTAATTGAACTTCATAAGCTGTTAAATTTCCTATAAGTTCATTCATAGTATAAACATTTAAATCTCGTGATTCCTCAATTGATGTTACTTTTTGAGACCATTTAGAACTTAGGGATCTGAGAATTTTCCTTACCAAATCCTTCTGTTCAAAATTCTTTCCTAAACATTTTAAAGAGTTTATGATATCAAGAAATCTAGAAAACATCTCAGAAATATTTTCTTCTTCATGCATCTTAAAGAGTTCATACTTATGAATCAACATGTTTATTTTTGTCTCTTTAACTTGAGAAGTACCTTCATGTGAAACTTCTAATGCATGCCACACCTTATAAGTAGATTTATGTGCCGACACTTTACTGAACTGTTTATAACTTAATGCATAAAATAAAATATTTAAGCCCTTAGCATTCAGAGTTTCATTTTCTTTTTCAGTAATTGTCCAAGTATTATAAGGAGTAGTTAACGGAGTATATGGTTTAGAAATCATGAACCACAACTTATGATCTATACTTTGAAGAAAAATAGTCATCCTATATTTCCAATATTCAAAATGTATTCCATCAAATAAAGGAGGACGATTAAGATTTTGGCCTTCATATAAAGAAAAATTACCATTTCCAGTAGCCATTTTACCTTAGATTTTTCAACCTATTTGATTTTAAACAGTCTAAAAACTTTAAAACAACTTGAGCCTTAAATCAATAGAGTTAAACGTATGCTTAGATATTAATTTCCGTTTAAAAACAAGGAAGGTAGAATAAGCAATGATATTAAATAAGTTGGTATCGATTTTATATCAAAGATTATTCACAAAGCTCTGATACCACTTGTAGAATCATATGGCTACACAAGAGGGGGGTGAATTGTGTATCTTTAATATTTTCTGAAATATATTTGAAACTTTAAAACTCAAAAATAAGTCGAGACATTGTTTTCATAAAATCATTTTTATTCAAGGTTTCAATTACAATATACAATTCAATTCTCCTTAGAAATTCTAGATGCAATTATATTTCGATACCATGTATCATCTAAACAATTTCATAACTACAAACAGAGAAAACTAATTTGCAGAATTTAAAACTTTTCTCCCTGTTTGAGATCTTTCTCTTTCTTCTTTTTCTTGTTCAGCAATTCTTCAATGACGAATATCTTGTCTTTTCATGCTTCACCAAATTTGCTTTCTTCTAATACTTCAAATCTTTAGTGACGAAAATCTTACCTTTTTATGCTTCACTGAACTTTCTTCCACTTGAGAGATTTTTCCCGAAGAGGTGTTTTTGATCCCTGAAAAAGATTTTTCTTTTGGTGTGCAGGGATGGTTTTGATCCTTGAAAAGATTTTTCGTTTTGTGTGCAAGGATAAATTGATCAACGAGAATTCTATGCCTTTTATATTGTATCTTCATTTCATGCATATCCTTCACGTTTAACCACTACCAGTTTTCCACTTCTCCACGTCTTTTCTTTTTTCTTCATCGAAACACATACGTTCTAACCCACGTTTATATTTCGAATTTTCTTTAATCATCTGTCCTGGATCTCTGAAAAATTTCCTGCAAAATAAACTTTCTCGTCCAAAAATTTTTCATCAATGTAATAAGTAGTCCTTACTTTAATGTTAACTAAACGAGTAACACAAGTATATATATATAACTTAACGTTTCTAACTTAACGAGTTCACCATGTGCCATTTCACGTGACAAGTACTGTAGCTAACTCAACGAACTAAGTCTGTGGTGTTATGCTAACTCAACGAACCAGCTTAACCTTTCTTTCGGAAGGTTAAACGATAACTCACCGAAAACAGTTTAAGTTTCGGATAGTTACGATAGTAAGTCATTGAAAAACTCTTTATATTATAAAACTAGTGAGACCCATGTCAAGACCTGAAAACATGACTTAAGTTACCTTTCGGATAGTTACGATTGTAAGTCTTCGAAAAAACTTTAACTCACCGATTCAGTAATAAACAAATATTTTTATAATAAGAATTTTACCATGTGCAAAAATAACAACTTAAGTTTATAACGCTAACCTAACGCGTTGCCTTAGTGTTCAATATAGCAACTCAACGCGTTTAGTTATGTTAACTTAATGAGTTAAACATGTGCACCTCATGTGATATAATACAACATTCGTAACTTATAATTTCACCATGTGTATAACACTAACTTAACGAGTTCGTCTCTTCTTTTACTCACTAACTTAACGAGTTATCACGTGACCACTATACAAACAAAACTCTAACTTAACGAGTTGTCTAAACGTGCACTGTTCATGATACAGAAAATATACCATTAAAACATATCGTGCTTTTCAATAAAAACACACGTTAACTTAACGTTTAGCTAAATGAGAAATTAATGCAATGAAATGACTAGTTATTAACTTCAGATCCAATACAGACAAGTATTTATATCAGTAAGCTTTTTCTATATTAATTGATGATTTTAATTTCTTTTCACAAGCAATAGTATTTGAGCAAATATGATTATTTTCATTCAGCACACATCATCAAAACAAAAATACTCAACACCATCCGAAAGCCAAAGATTATTGGAAGGTTACTTACTAAACATCAAACAGAATGGTAACTTACCATATTTAGGTTTGATTATTTAGCAAGTATAGCAGAATACATCCGTTGAGGAGAAAATATGATCGTTGGATATTCAAGCATAAATACAAATAGATCTTTCAATATTCAGTAGAGCTTACAAGTGAGATTACAGATACAATTACATATAGAGATACAGTATACACTACAGATCAATTACTGATATAGAAGAAAGCTCAAATTCAGTTCAACAAAGAATCGATTGAAAGCTAGATTTACAAGAAGATTCTTAAAGCTCTCCATTTGCTAAAAGTTTGATCCAAGAAGGATCATTTGGTTCATGGCTTCAACTTGAAAGCTTCATTTAGTTGTTGGTTTGAGTTTTGACTTGAAAACTCAAGAGGTTGGTTTTCTGGAGTTTATACCTGAAAACTTCTAAGTGTTGGTTTTCTAGAGTTTATACTTGAAAACTTTTGAGTATTGGTTTTCTAGAGTTTATACCTGAAAACTTCTATGTGGTTGGTTCTTGCTTCGACCTGAAAGCAAGTGTGTAAGTGTTGAGATACTTAGTGAAGCCCAAGTGACCCTTGGGGGTGGACTAGCCGAGTTGGTGAACCACCTAAAATTCTCTTGTGTTTCTTACCTTTATTTCCGCTATGCATGATATTTTTATCTGATTATTACTTGTGCAAACTGATTAATCAAATTAGTTAGTAAAGTGAAAAATAGGCTTAAATTCACACTATTCTCTATTCACCCCCCCTCTAGTGAAGCCATTTGTTCCTAACACTCTTCCAGATAGTTAAGCCTGGTAACCTTCTGAAATCCTTTTTATCACTTGCAACACACTTTGAACTACCTGTATCAACTTCTGCTCTCTTGCTGACTATTAAGCCTGAGAAATACAATTTAAATCCTCACATTGATTTTTGCATTATCAAAATCTAGAGGTCTTTTCAATCTCCCCCTTTTTGATAATGGCAAAAACCTTACAATATATTACATGTATTTCTCTCCCTATATATCTATATAGAAAAGCACACAAAAAATACAGAATAATGAAATTTAGAAACTCCCCCTATTTTTCTGAGATTACTCCCCCTGAGTTTCTCCCCCTACTTTACTATAGCTTGCTACCTACCAAAATATGGTCTTTCTCCCCCTTTTTTGCCAATTGTCAAAAGAAGTGAGAAGTAAGATACTGACTTAGTGGAGCAATTATAGCTGGTTATCAAAAAATGGCTAAGTTGGTGCAAAACAGAGATGTTAGTAGAACAAGCTCCTAGTTGTGAGCTTGGAGAGTAGAGAGATATGAAATTATAAATCGTATAAAGAGCAAATCCCTAAATTTCATCTAATATGATTAAATGCAGATTCAGATAATGGTTTGGTGAAAATATCTGCAAGTTGTTCTTTAGTAGAGACATATTCTAAGGAAATATGACCTTTTTCAACATGGTCTCTTAGAAAGTGGTGCCTAATCTCGATATGTTTTGCTCTAGAGTGTAGAACTGTATTTTTGGAGAGATTGATGGCACTGCTACTGTTACAGTAAATAATGGTATTCTAAAAATTAAGCTTATAATTTGCCAAGGTTTGTTGCATCCATAAAATCTATGCACAAATTAGGCCTACTGCCATGTATTCAGCTTCAGTGGTGGATAGAACTATAGAGTTTTGTTTCCTGTTGAACCAAGAAACAAGTGAGTGACCAAGCAACTAACATGTCCCATTAGTGCTTTTTCGATTTGATTTGCATCCTACATAATCTGCATCATTGTATCTTGCTAATATCAAACGATTCTGTGAAGAATAAAATAAGCCAAAATCTTTGGTACCTTGTAGATATTTAAATATACGTTTAACTGCTTTTAAATGTGATGCTTTTGGAGAGGCTTGATATTTTGCACAAGCACAAACACTGAACATTATGTCTGGTCTACTAGCTGTTAGATATAGAAGTGATCCAATCATGCCTTTATATTTCTTTTGATCTACTGACTTGCTAGAGATGTCCTTATCAAGTTTTTCATTTGAGTTTATAAGTGTATTTGCTGCTTTGGATTTATCCATACCAAATTTCAAGAGAATTTCTTTGCAAAATTTTTCGTGATTTAGGAAGATGCCATGCTGAAGTTGATGAATTTGTAATCCTAGAAAGAATTTTAATTCTCCCATAAGACTCATTTCAAATTCATTCTTCATTAAGATTTGAAAATCATGACATAGTTTCTCATGTGTAGCACCAAAAATAATATCATCCACGTAGATTTGAATAATCAACATATGAGAACTTTTTGATTTAATAAATAAAGTGTTGTCTACAGTTCCTATGTTAAACTGATTCTCAAGAAGGAAACTCTTTAGTTTATCATACCATGCATGTAGTGATTGCTTCAGACAATAGAGAGTTTTATTCAGTTTGTATACATGGTTTGGTCTTTCTTCATCTTCAAAACTTATTGGTTGTTCTACATATACTTCTTGTAGAATGCCATTAAGAAAGGCACTTTTAACATCCATCTGATAAAGCTTGATTTTCATACTACTTGCAAAGGCAAACAACATTCTAATTACTTCAAGTCTTGCAACAGGTGCAAAATTTTCTTCATAATCGATTCCTTCCTGTTGGTTGTATCCCTGAGCAACAAGTGTAGCTTTATTTCTGATAATACTGCCATTATTATCAAGTTTATTCTTAAACACCCATCTAGTTCCAATAATTGATTTTTTGATGGGCCTTTCAATTAAATTCCAGACTTCATTTTTCTTGAACTAATTTAGTTCCTCTTGCATGACCATAATCTAGTATTCATTATTGCAGGCTTCTTCAACTGTTGAAGGTTCAAGTTCAGACACAAAAGCACAATAATTACAAATATTTTGAATTTTGCTTCTTATTTGAACATCTTGATTTATATTCCCAATAATTTGTCCAATGGGATGTCCAGACTTTGTCTTTCATGCTTTTTCTATCACAAAGGTGCAGGTAATGTTGAACTATCCTTTTTCTAAGGAATTTTTTGATTTATTGATTCACTTTCAGTTTCACTATCTATTTTTAGCTTCTTCAATTTTCCTACTATGTCTTCATCAAAGGATACATTCATTGACTCTTCTACTCTTCTTTCATGTTCAAAATAGACCTTGTAAGCCTTGCTTCTCGAAGAGTATCCACCAAGTAAAGCAAGATCAGACTTTGCATCAAATTTGTCCTTTTGATCCCTAGTATTAAGCACAAAACATCTTGATCCAAAGACTTTGAAGTATCCAACATTTGGTGTTTTACCATACCATAATTCAAAGGGTGTCTTATGCAGGATAGGCCTAAGATGAGTTCTATTTATAGAGTAACATGCAGTATTTACAACTTCGGCCCATAAAGACTTTGGTAGATCAGATGCATTAAGAATTGTCCTTGCCATTTCTTGTACTGATCTATTTTTCCTTTCTACAACTCCATTTTGTGCAGGAGTTCTTGGACATGAAAATTCATGCAGTATGCCAAAGGAATTGCACAATTCTTCAAATTCAGAATTTTCAAATTCACCTCCATGATCACTTCTGATCTTCTTCACAGTCGATTCCTTTTCATTTTGAATTCTAATACAGAGATGTTTGAATTCATAGCAGGCTTCATTCTTGTGTGTTAAGAAAATAACCTAAGTGAATCTTGTATAATCATCAACTACCACTAAGGTATATTTTCTTCCTCCTAAATTGGTTGTCTGTGTAGGACCAAACAGGTTCATATGCAATAGATCTAATGGTTGACTTGTGGCAATGTCTTCAATACTCTTGTGTACTGATTTCTTTTGTTTTCCAATTGCACAGTCACTACATAATTTATCTTTCTTGAATTTGAGTTTAGGCACACCTCTAACAAGATCATGTTTGGTCAATTTTCTTAGGAGTCTCATGTTCTCATGATTTAATCTTTTATGCCATAACCATTCATCTTCATTAGAAGCAACTAAACATGCATCACTAGATATATTATCAAATGGAAATTCCAAAGCATAAATTGAATTATTTCTATATCCAGTAAATTTGATTTCATGTGTATCCTGTTGTAATATAAAACAATTTTCTACAGTAAAGAGTATACTGTAACCTTTGTCACATAATTGACCTACACTTAGCAGATTCTGTTTTAAACCATTTACATGTAAGACATTCTCTATTTTTCCATTTTTAGATGCAACATTTCCTAAGGTAGTAATTCTACATTTTTCATTATTATCAAACTTAACAGATCCTGAATTTATTGATTTAACAGATTCCAAAAATCTTTTCTTACCTGTCATATGCTTTGAGCATCCACTATCAATAATCCACTCGGACGTTTGAGCTTCCTTGTCCATGTAGTCCTGCAAATCATGTTGAAATTAAGACTTTTGGTACCCATATTTTCTTGGGTCCATCAATGTTAGTCCTTTGTATATTGAACCTATTGCCTTTTGGTAGCCATAAAGAAGTAGATCTCCTCTTGATGACAAACACAATTGTCCCATCTCTATACGATCTAATCTTTCCACCATAGTAAGAAATTTCCTATGGTATAGCATACCTTAGGTCAAATTTATTTGTTCCTACTCTTTGGGATCCTATAATTTTATTTAGATTGTTTTCACCTTTGGTAAATTTATATATAGTGTTCTTTAAATCAGTAATTTTAGATAATAAATTTTAATTTTCTTCTTTCAAATCTAAATTTTTACAACTATAGCTATCCATTTTAGTTTTTAATTCCCTATTATCCACTAGGGCTTTTTCTAATTCGATAAAGGCATCTTCTAGATAAGAATTTAAGCTCTTTAATTCTTTCTTATAATTTTTACATTTTACATATAACTTATCTATTGTACAAAGAAGACTATCTACATCTAAATCATCATTTTCCTTTTCTGAGCAATTAAGAGATGTGGAACATACCTCTTGTGCTATAAAGCACACGTTTGTAGATGCCTCTTCCTCTAAGTTTGATGAACTACTGTCATCTCATGTGCCTTTCAAGGCCATTTTCTTCTTATTCTTCCTCTTCCATTTTTGTTTGTCCTCCTCCTGTTGAAAAGGACAGTAAAGTTGAAAGTGTCCTAGTTTCTTGCACTTGTAGCATGTAGGGACTTTTGATCTTGAGGAGGTGGCTTTGCCTCCTTGTCTCATCATCTTTCTGAAATTTTTGCCCAGTAGTAATACTTCATCCTCATCCGAGCTTGGTTGGTCTTCTATTGAAGGAAAGGCTAGTTCTTTATTTTTCTCAGCCTTTCTTTCAGTGACTCCTTCTTTCCATTCCTTCATTTGGACTTCATGAACAAGAAGATTTCCCAACAAGTCTTCAACTGAATAATTGTTTAAATCTTTTGAGTCTTGTATGGAAGTAGATTTCTGCTTCCATTCAACTGTCAAGCTTCTAAGGATCTTCTGTACCTGTTCACGATTAGAAAAGTCCCTTCCAAGACCTCTCAGTTCATTTAAAATTTCTGTGAATCTAGAAAACATTTCGGTAATACTTTCTTTATCAAGCATTTTGAATAACTCATATTTTCTTAACAAAATGCTGATCTTTGTATCTTTTACTTGGCTGTTTCCTTCATATGTGATTTGAAGAGTTTTCCAAGCCTCATGAGAAGATTTACAAGCAGATATTTTGTTATACTATTCACTAGTCAGTGCACAATAGATTGAGTTTAGCCCACGAGCATCCATCTAGATGATTCTTTCATCCTCCTTAGACTAGTCACTTTCATGACTGATTGGAAGTGGTGTACCATGTACAACCATTCTCTAGAGTTTTACATCAGTACTCCTGAGAAAACACTCCATCCTATTTTTCCAATAGCTATAATTGCTACCATCAAATAGGGGAGGTCGATGGATATTCTGACCCTCTACAGTGTGAAAAGCCATGATCTCAGATGGTTAAATCTATTAACGAGATCAACCTTGCTCTGATACCAATTGTTAGGACCTTATGGCTTACCAGAGGGGGGGGTGAATGGTAATAATTTATTTCTTAGCTACTTAATGGCTGATTGATATAGAGAATTAGCAAGCACACGATAAAAATAATACACACAGGAATTTTAGGTGGTTCACCACTAACGGCTAGTCCACCCCCAAGGGATACTTGGGCTTCACTAAACTTTCACAAACTTACAATCACTTGCTTTAAGGTTAAAGCAAGAACCAACCAAATTGATTAAGCTTTCAGGTCGTAGTCGTTAGGACCTTAAGGCTTACTAGAGGGGGGGTGAATGGTAAAAATTCGTTTCTTAACCTTTTAGAAGTAGATTAATGTAAAGTGATAACAAGCATACAATAAAAGAAATTGTAGGATCGTATGGCTACACAAGAGAGGGGTGAATTGTGTATCTTTAATATTTTCTGAAATATAATTGAAACTTTAAAACTCAAAAACAAGTCGAGACATTGTTTTCATAAAATCATTTTTATTCAAGGTTTCAATTACAATATACAATTCAATTCTCCTCAGAAATTGTAGATGCAATTATATTTCGATACCATGTGTCATCTAAACAATTTCATAACTACAAACAGAGAAAACTAATTTGCGGAATTTAAAATTTTTCTCCCTGTTTGAGATCTTTCTTCTTCTTATTTTTCTTCTTCACCAATTCTTCAGTGACGAATATCTTGCCTTTTCATGCTTCATCGAATTTGCTCTCTTATGATACTTCAAATCTTCAGTGACGAAAATCTTACCTTTTTATGCTTCACTGAACTTTCTTCTACTTGAGAGATTTTCCCCGAGAAGAGGTGTTTTTGATCCCTAAAAAAGATTTTTCTTTTGGTGTGCAGGGATGGTTTGATCCTTGAAAAGATTTTTCATTTTGTGTGCAAGGATAAATTGAACAATGAGAATTCTATGCCTTTTATACTGTATCTTCATTTCATGCATATCCTTCACATTTAACCACTACCAGTTTTTCACTTCTCCACGTCTTTTCTTTTTCCTTCATCGAAACACACATGTTCTAACCCACGTTTATATTTCAAATTTTCTTTAATCATCAGTCCTGGATTTCTGAAAAATTTCCTACAAAATAAACTTTCTCGTCCAAAAGTTTTACATCAGTGTAATAAGAAGTCGTTACTTTAATGTTAACTAAACGAGTAACACAAGTATATATATAACTTAACGTTTCTAACTTAATGAGTTCCTCATGTGCCATTTCACGTGACAAGTACTGTAGCTAACTCAACGAACTATGTCTGTGGTGTTATGCTATCTCAACGAACCATCTCCGTTGTGTTATGATAACTCAACAAACCAGTAATAAATAAATGTTTTTATAATAAGAATTTTACCACGTGCAAAAATAACAACTTATCATGATGATGCTAAATGTTTTTATAATAAGAATTTTACTCACTAACTTAACGAGTTATCACGTGACCTATTTTAACCCTTAAGCCTCTAACTTAATGAGTTCTCACGTGACCTCTATACAAACAAAATTCTAACTTAACGAGTTGTCTAAACGTGCACTGTTCATGATACAGAAGATATAACATTAAAACATATCATGCTTTTCAATAAAAACACACGTTTACTTAACGTTTAGCTAAATGAGAAATTAATGCAATGAAACGACTAGTTATTAACTTCAGATCCAATATAGACAAGTATTTATATCAGTAAGCTTTTTCTGTATTAATTGATGATTTCAATTTCTTTTCACAAGCAATAGTAATTGAGCAAATATGATTATTTTCATTTAGCACACATCATCAAAACAAAAATACTCAACAATCTCCCCCTTTTTGATGATGACAAAACCATATTAAATCAATTATGAAATATGTATAAATCAACAAAGCACCTTCGTTGGGTTAACTTTTAATTCAACAAACTTGTTTGTTGACTTAAGTTTACTTGAGCTTATTTCTATTGTTTGTGTAAATTTTACCTCTCAGAACTAAAACTCTCAAATGTCAATAATTATATAAGTATCAGTTTTCTAATTATCATCTGTCAGATTACAATAACCATTCAATAGCATCTCCTTTTATAATATATATATATATGCAATTAAGATCATAATCATCTTTTTATAATATTTCTCCCCCTTTTTGTCATTAATCAAAAAGATAATTATAGAGAATATATATACGTATATAAGAGAATTACAACAACAATTTCTGTAAACAAGAATAATAATTGAATACATTTACAGCAAAATGTATTGTTCAATGAATCAAACAAGTAATACAAACATTACATTTTGTATTCAGAAACAAACAAAAACAGTTAGCGACCCCTCCTAAGTATATCACTTATAGCATTACATATTTTATCTCCTAGATGCCTAATATCATTTCTAATGTCGTTAAGCACTGCATCTAAGTTAGGAGGTAGCTGGGCTTGCTGTTCTACTTGAACTGAATAACTTTGTTGTTGTTGTTGTATATGGTCTGTATCAAGTTGTTGTTGTTGTTGTCGTTGAGGTTTATGCATGGCCTGAAATTTTTGCAAATCTCTGACACTAAATGCTCTCATGCCTTTAATTTCAGAGGACCAGTCGGATAAATTCAATTGGCTTGCAATGAGTCTATATACAACATTACAATAAAATAACTTTGAACTCATATGCTGTAGTTGAGAAGTGAAAACATCAAACCAATTGATTTGAATTCTATTCATCAAGCTATAAGTTGCATATAAACAACTTTTGCTAACTTCCATATTGTGTCCAACTCTCTAAAATAAATTTGCATGTAATATATTTGCAATAAACCTGGCCTCTGCATTCAGATTTTCCATTAATCTCATTTCAGAATATACATTTGGAATTTTTGATAAAGACTGAATGTTCCATTCCAGTTGTCTTATCATGTCAAATCTGTTGGTAACAACAACACCTTCATTCTTTAATCCTAAAACTTCAAAAATTAACTCAGGAGACAATAGAAACTCCTGTTCATTTATTTGAATTTTCAGAAAATTTCCATTCTTGTCTAGATTGCTATAAAAAGCTGCAATAAGCTCTATGTATTGCTTCCATTTTGTTCCTACTAGCAAGAATTTAATGAGGCCTTGAAATTCAAACAGATCTCTTATTTCTATCAAATTTCTGAATTTTATTGGACGAGCATGCAGAATCTGACATGTAATCAGATTATTGTATTTCTGCAATGCTTCTTTAGATCTAAAATGAATTGCATTACCTTGAATGTTTAATATTGTACACAAAGAAGGTGATACCTGAAGCTGTGATTCAGAGTTTAATTCATCTTCAGGAACCACTTCTTCAAAATGAATGTCATGTTGTTCCTCTTCCAAAATATTATCTTGAAGCTGCTCAGGTAAGCTTGATTCTTCAGCTTCAACAGTGTTAGGAAATTTGTCAATATGCTCAACATTCATCTGTTCAGTCTCTATAGAATGTTCAGAGTATAATTTTTCCACAAATTCTACAGCTGGTGTATCTATCTGTAATTGTTCATTTTGTTTAATAGATATTTCCATTGATTCATGCTGTGAATTCTCAGACTCTGCTTCTATAGATTCTGTAGAAGGCTGGTTAACTTTTAGCTTTTTTGGAGTCTTAACAATTTCAATATCTGCTACTCCAGACAATTCAGCCTTTGAACTAGTTACTGCCTCAACATTGTCAATTATATCTACAATAACTTGTTCAATGTCAGGTGCCTGATGCTCTGATTTGTCAATTTCTGCATCATCAGGACTTGTACTAATAGAAAAACTTGAGCTTATATTTGACTTGGATTTCTTCTCAAGCTTTCTAGCAAGGGAAAATAAAGTCTCATTATCTTCATCAGTTTCAGTGTGTTTGGAACTGATGAGTTTATCAGATGCACAATAAGGTACAATGTCTAGACATACATTGTCCTTTGAAAATAAATTTCATCTGATTTTCCGTTTTCAACAGACTTTGTTTTCTTAGACATAATTTTTCTGACTTTCTTTCTTCTATAACATTTCTGTTTCTCCTTTTCAAGTATTGCTGTTTTCTTTTCAAATTGCTCCATAAAAGTTTTCTACTTTAATTCTTCTTAAGCACTTTCTATTGCAATAGCCTTTCGAAGACTATCAACTTTTGTTTTGTCTACAGCAATATCTAATTCTACTTGTTTTGAATATAAAGGAGTAGGGATAGCTGATTCATGCTCTTCCTCAAATGCATGTAGTCTTGTACCATTTATAGGAGTTTGAGGAGTTCTATTTGATGAACCTATACCTTTTTCCAAATATTTTGCATACTGTTCCAAAAATGCAATCTCAGCACATTTCATTCTGTATTCTCTATCATATTTACTTCGAATACCCACGTATGTAATACTTGCATTAGTATGTTGAAGTTCTTGTCTAACTTCATCTAATATATCTTGAGAAAAGAAGTAATCTCTATAAAGTTCTTCTAACCTTTTGTCCACTCGAAATATTTTCTTGAACCAAGTACGTGGAACTTCATCATTCTCTATTTCTTTTCCTTTTGCATCTCTTTTGCTTTTGCCTTTTCCTCTGCCACGACCTTTGTAGAACTTGGAGACCATCGTCGCAGGTTGTAACAGCAACAAGCGGGAAAGATTTTCTTGACAAAGTTTACAAATAACATAAGTCCCCATGTAATAAGTGTTTAAATAGGGTTTTTAGGCGTATAACTCAACGTGAAGAGAAGTCGGGTTTAGAAATTAAATAAATATTGAATAAAGTTTATTCAATCAAGGTACCCGAAATATTCAAGTATAAGTCGTTGAGTTAACCAACCTAATGAGTAAAACGTTGTCTAGAGGCAGTTTTACATGTTACCTTATCTAACATAACGTCTAGTTAGTACACTTAAACAAGTTTTGGATGCTTCCAACTGAAACCTTCCGAAAACAACACACATGCTAAACTTAACATTATCTTGAGAACATTGTAAACTATTTGAACATTTTGTCCTTCGAATCTAAAATAGTTTATTTGTCTTTTTAAATTATTTCATCAAGATTTTAAGAGGACATTAATTCAGATTAACTAAGATTTGTATTTTAAATTATATTAATCTATTTTTGACATTGTTAATGCTCCCCCTACAAATATACTTCAAATATATTCAATCAAAATACAAAATATACTTGTAGTGACAATAGATGTTAAGTATAACTATACTTTTACATTTTATTTTCAGAGACTTTCGTTATCCTGACATCATCAAAAATGATTTCTAGAATCAATTCCTACTATATATGAATCAAAACACAACTTTGAACTCAATTTGATTAATTCAAGGAGAATAAAAGAATGTATCTCAAATAAATGTTTTCAAAAGTACTAATGTTGGTTCAATAAATTAGTAGTCATATTGGTATAAACTATATGCGATTCAAAGATATGTTTAATTAATGAAACAACTTTTTCTTTTCAAAACAGTAAATATTGATAATTTTCTTTAAAAGTTAGTTTGAAAAGCTTGAATCATACAAGAGCATTCTAATGTACCCGTGTAATGAGCTTTCAGTCAACAATCCTAGATCTGATCAGGACCTTAGGTTGCCAGATTTAAAGAATCCTTTTTCAGGACAACAATCCTTACATACCTATCTGCTCAAGTACAAAAGGCTCGTGATCAAACTGATCAATAAACTCTTAAAGATTTTCACTTTGTAAGCACTTTTCATTTTAAGCATAGTATATATGTATTACATTAATACAGATGCAATAAAACACAAATCTCATACAATTTTTACTTCTATGATTGTATTGAGAATATGAATCAGTTTCAATAAGCTTATACTTTTGATTAACAGTTTAAGATAAGTTACATATTACTTATTCTACAAGTTTAATCAATTAAGTCAAATTTATGCATGATCATATGCATTTTCCTTGATTCAAAGAAAACATTTAATCAAAATTTCAGAATGTCAGAAGTATTTAATGTTTTTTATTTACACTTCCATTTAAAATCCTAAAAACCATTAAAATTGATAAACTACTTAAAATCAATAAGATACTATTATGATTTTACAATAAATACATAGTATCTTAAGTAGCAGTTTAGATATTACTTTAGATATTTATAATAAGTATATAATATCTATGAGGTGAACAACATCATCAATAATATTTATCTTTTTATGTGGAGTTTAAGCATTTTACACATCACATAGCCTACAAATACCTAAATTTAATCTAATGTTGCAAAATGTATTTTCGTCTAGAGGTTTTGTAAATATATCAGCTAATTGATTTTTACTAGACACAAATTCTAATTTAATTTTTCCTTTAATTACGTTCTCTTAGAAAATGATGTCTAACTTCTATATGCTTTGCTCTTGAATGTCATACAGGATTTTTGGAAATATTTATTGCAGAACTATTGTCACAATAAATCTCAGTTGTATCATAAGATAATCCAAAATCTTCTAAAGTTTGCCTTATTCACAAAATCTTAGTGCAACACAGTGCAGCAGCAACATATTCAACTTCTATAGTAGAAAGTGCTACATAGTTTTGCTTTTTACTAAACCATGACACCAAATTATTTCCCAATAATTGACATGTGCCACTGGTACTCTTTCTATCAGATTTAGATCCTGCATAATCAACATCAGTATATCCTATAAGATCTATTGAACTATCCTTAGAATAATACAGTCCGAAATTTTTAGTTCCTTGTATATATCTAAATATTCTTTTAACTACAATTAAGTGTGATTCTTTAGGATTAGATTGAAATCTAGCACAAACACACATAGCAAACATAATATCAGGTCTACTAGCAGTCAAATAAAGTAAAGAACCAATCATACTTCTGTATTTCCTTTGATCTATAGATTTTCCTATGTCATCAATATCTAACTTTAAAGTAGTACTGATAGGAGTTCCTCGAATCCCTGTATCATTAAAATTAAATTTCTTAACCATTTCATCTGCATATTTTTCCTGATTTAAAAATATACCTTTATCCATTTGCTTAATTTGAAGTCCTAGAAAATATGAAAGTTCTCCTATCATACTCATTTCAAACTGATTAGTCATCTCTTCAGAGAATATTTCTATCAACTTATCAGAGGTTGCTCCAAAGATTATATCATCCACGTATATTTGAACAACAATCTGATCTTTACCATCTCTCTTAATAAATAGAGTATGATCCACTTTTCCCATGATATAGCCTTTTTCTATTAAAAAAGTAGACAATCTTTCATACCATGATCTAGATGCTTGCATCAAACCATATAAGGCTTTCTTCAATTTATACACAAAGTCAGGATTTTTAATATCTTCAAATCTAGGTGGTTGTTTTACATAGACTTCTTCATTAATTAAACCATTTAGAAATGCACTCTTTACATCCATTTGATATAATTTAAAATCCATATAACAAGCATAGGCCAATAATATTCTAATACTTTCTAACCTAGCTACAGGAGCAAATGTTTCATCATAATCTAATCCTTCTTCCTGTGTATACTCTTGTGCAACTAATCTAGCTTTATTCCTTATAATTTGACCAGTTTTGTTAGTTTTGTTTCTAAAGATCTACTTTGTACCTATTATGGACTGATTTTCTAGTGGAGAGACTAATTCCCATACATCATTTCTGATGAATTGATTTAGTTCTTCTTGCATTGCCACTATCCAATTTTCATTAGATAATGCTTCTTGTATATTCCTTGGTTCCATCATAGAAACAAACATACACATACTATTTAAATTTACTGAAGCTCTAGTTTTAACTCCCTCATTAATATTACCAATGACTTGAGTAATGAGATGTGACGAAGAATAACGCCAATTTCTCTGATTTTCCTCAATATTCTCATCAACATCTGAAAGTCCATCACTTTCATCATTAGTTTGATCATTTAAGTTCATATTTTTGATTTTCTCAGATAAATCATCAATCTCTCTATTGATCTCTAACTCATTGGAAAATTGATCATATCATCATTATCAGCTTTAGATTGAGATTCTCTAAGAGAATTTTCATTGAAGCTTACATGGAGGGTTTCTTCAATAGTCCTAGAAGTCTTGTTATATACTCTATAGGCTTTACTTTTAGTAGAGTAACCTACAAAAATTCCTTCATCTGATTTGGCTTGAAATTTATCCCTTTTATCCTTAGTATTAAGAATAAAACACTTGCAACCAAATGGTTTCATATAGGAAATTTTTGGAACCCTATTAAACATAATTTCAAAAGGAGTTTTATTAACATGAGGTCTTAAATGACTTTTGTTAATAACATAACAAGCTGTATTTACTACTTCAGCCCAAAGATTTTGAGGTAACTTATGTTCATTCAACATAGTTCTGGCCATTTCTTGAAATGATCTATTCTTTCTCTCAACAACACCATTTTGACACGGTGCCCTTGGAAAAGAAAATCTATGATCAATGCCATGCTCATTACAATAGTTATCCATTTGATCATTATCAAATTCAATTCCATGATCACTCCTAAGTTTTTGAATAGAGACACTTTGCTCATTTTGAACAAAATTGTAAAACATTTTGAATTTTTCAAAAACTTCTGTCTTAGATGCTAGAAAATATACCCAAGTGTATCTAGAGAAGTCATCTACTGAAACAAATACATACCATTTACCACCAAGACTCATGATTCTTGTTGGTCCAAATAGATCCACATGTATAAGTTCTAAGACTCTCTTGCTTGAAATATTTGTTTTGGATTTAAAAGAGTTTTTGTGATGTTTACCTAACTCACATGCATCACACATAAAGTTCTTTGAGTATTTAATCTTTGGTAAACCTCTCACTAAATGTTTTCTAGATAGTTTATGTAACAGTCTCATATTTATATGCCCAATCCTTCTATGCCATAGATATGCATCACTAGTTTCAGCTAGCAAACATGAATTTAAATCAACTGCACCAGAAGGTAAAGATAAAATACATACAGAACCTTTTCTTTTAGCAATAAACTTAATTTCATCTATATTTTTATCAATTATTTTGCATACATTATCTTCAAACACTACATAATATCCATTTTCAGTTAGTTTTATGACACTCAGCAAATTAAATCCTAGGTTTTCTACATATAGTACATTCGAAATAACACAAGTAGGAGTTATTTGAATATTGCCCATACCTATGATTTTATCTTTGCTTTTGTTTCCAAATGTTACACTTCCTTTCAAGGTATTTGTAAAATTTTGTAATATACTTTTTTGTCCGGTCATGTGACTTGACGCTCCACTGTCCAAGATCCATTTTGATGTTGTTTACTCTTGCAACACAACTTAAGAAAAACATTTTCTTGGTACCCAATGTTGTTGAGGACCAAGTTCATTAAACGCATATTTCTTCTTTTTATTTAAAAATAGTTTAACATTATCATTTATATTCTTATTAGTTGTAAGTACTATTGATTTATCATTAGCTTCATACTCACATATAGCATTATTGCTTTCGTAATTATTCTTTTTGTTTTTAGATGTAGTATAATCAAGACCAAACATATTTTTATCAGATGTTAATTTATTTTTGTCATGCTTATACATTTCTGTAAGTTCATACCAAGATTTTGTACTTGTATTTACACTTTCCGTACATACAAAATCTTTTTCTACACAAGAATTTTTTGTTTTATCACATGTAGAATGAGTAATTGGTCTAATACCAGTGTCTTGAATTACATGCTCAGGTTTCTGAATTTTCAGTATACTACGATTGTCTGAAATTTTAGAAACATTAGAAACTGAATTTCCAAAACAAAAAACAAGATTTTTAGAAACATTTATAGTCATGTTAGAAGTACAATTTGACAAATCACATTGATTTTTATTATTACTACATGATTCATCCCTTGAAGTATCTACTTCTACATATTTATTTCCTTGTTTCATAATAAAAGGAATTTTAGTCTTAGATTTACTTGAACTACAACTAATAAATCCTTTATTGGCTTGAGATTCAGGATATTCAAGATAATCAAATCCTAAGCCAAATTTATAAGACACCGTAGGGGTACTAGTTAGTTTGTTTAACTTAGATTGACTTAAATTCCATTTCTCAAAGGTAGAATTTAAATCTTGCTCTCTCAGTTTTAATTTTTCTATCTCTAATTCAAGTTCATTTATATTGTTTCTCAACATTTCATTTTCAGATTCTATCTTTAATTTTTCAGCATTTATATTCTATATTTGTTCATGCAAGATACATTCATTAAATCTAAATTTTTGCAAATCTCTAGCATGATTTTCATTATCACATTTAAACTTTTCTAAAGTAGTAGACAGGAAACAATTTTCTTCTTCCATAATGGATGAAGATTTTCTAATATTCTTATTTTCCAGTTTACATACTTTAAGTTTTTGTAATAATGCATGATAAGCACATAATAATTCGTCAAAGTTGAAATCTGAATGACTTTCAGGATCAGATATTACCTCAGACTCATCTGCCATGAAGCACACATGAGCAACGTCTTCTAACTCTTGTTCTCCTTCTGAATGGGAAGATTTTGATGTTGATTCCTCAGATTCAGACTCTTCAGACGTGTCATCCCAAGTGACCTTCAAAGCCTTTTTCTTGTAAAACTTTTTCTGAGTTTTCTGAGCCGACTTCTTCTGATTTGTCCTACTTTGCTTTTCATTTTTCCTCATAGGACAATCTGGAGAAAGATGTCCAGGTTTCTTACAATTGTAACATACATACTTTCTAGATGAAGAATTCTTGTCATTCAATGATTTTGACGTTGAGGGTTTATCATTTTTGTTCCTTTGCTGTTTCCTAGCTTTCCATGCTTTCTTGAATTTCCTAGTCAGCAAAATCAAATCCTCGTCAGAATCAGTAGATATATCAGAATCTGAATTAATTATGAAGGCTATTTCTTTCTTCATTTTTAGTTTGTTGTGACTCAGTGATTCATTTAATTGAACTTCATAAGCTGTTAAATTTCTTATAAGTTCATTCATAGTATAAACATTTAAATCTCGTGATTCCTAAATTGATGTTACTTTTTGAGACCATTTAGAACTTAGGGATCTGAGAATTTTCCTCACCAAATCCTTCTGTTCAAAATTCTTTCCTAAACATTTTAAAGAGTTTATGATATCAAGAAATCTAGAAAACATCTCAGAAATATTTTCGTCTTCATGCATCTTAAAGAGTTCATACTTATGAGTCAACATGTTTATTTTTGTCTCTTTAACTTGAGAAGTACCTTCATGTGAAACTTCTAATGCATGCCACACCTCATAAGCAAATTTATATGCCGACACTTTACTGAACTATTTATAACTTAATGCACAAAATAAAATATTTAAGCCCTTAGCATTCAGAGTTTCATTTTCTTTTTCAGTAATTGTCCAAGCATTATAAGGAGTAGTTAATGGAGTATATGATTTAGAAATCATGAACCACAACTTATGATCTATACTTTGAAGAAAAACAGTCATCCTATGTTTCCAATATTCAAAATGTATTCCATCAAATAAAGGAGGACGATTAAGATTTTGGCCTTCATATAAAGAAAAATTACCATTTCCAGTAGCCATTTTACCTTAGATTTTTCAACCTATTTGATTTTAAATAGTCTAAAAACTTTAAAACAACTTGAGCCTTAAATCAATAGAGTTAAACGTATGCTCAGATATTAATTTCTGTTTAAAAACAAGGAAGGTAGAATAAGCAATGATATTAAATAAATTGGTATCGATTTTATATCAAAGATTATTAACAAAGGCTTTGATACCACTTGTAGGATCGTATGGCTACACAAGAGGGGGGTGAATTGTGTATCTTTAATATTTTCTGAAATATAATTGAAACTTTAAAACTCAAAAATAAGTCAAGACATTGTTTTCATAAAATCATTTTTATTCAAGGTTTCAATTACAATATACAATTCAATTCTCCTTAGAAATTGTAGATGCAATTATATTTCGATACCATGTATCATCTAAACAATTTCATAACTACAAACAAAGAAAACTAATTTACGGAATTTAAAACTTTTCTCCCTGTTTGAGATCTTTCTTCTTCTTCAGCAATTCTTCAATGACGAATATCTTGTCTTTTCATGCTTCACCGAATTTGCTTTCTTCTAATACTTCAAATCTTCAGTGACGAAAATCTTACCTTTTTATGCTTCACTGAACTTTCTTCCACTTGAGAGATTTTCGCCGAGAAGAGTTGTTTTTGATACCTGAAAAAGATTTTTCTTTTGGTGTGCAGGGATGGTTTGATCCTTGAAAAGATTTTTCGTTTTGTGTGCAATGATAAATTGATCAACGAGAATTCTATGCCTTTTATACTGTATATTCATTTTATGCATATCCTTCACGTTTAACCACCACCAATTTTCCACTTCTCCACGTCTTTTCTTTTTCCTTCATCGAAATACACACATTCTAACCCACGTTTATATTTGGAATTTTCTTTAATCATCAGTCCTGGATCTCTGAAAAATTTCTTGCAAAATAAACTTTCTCGTCCAAAAGTTTTTCATCAGTGTAATAAGAAGTTGTTACTTTAATGTTAACTAAACGAGTAACACAAGTATATATATAACTTAACGTTTCTAACTTAACGAGTTCCTCATGTGCCATTTCACGTGACAAGTACTGTAGCTAACTCAACGTACTATGTCTGTGGTTTTATGCTATCTCAACGAACCATCTCCGTTGTGTTATGATAACTCAACGAACCATCTCCGTTGTGTTATGATAACTCAACGAACCAGTAATAAACAAATGTTTTTATAATAAGAATTTTACCACGTGCAAAAATAACAATTTTAGTTTATAACGCTAACCTAACGCGTTGCCTTAGTGTTTAATATAGCAACTCAACGCGTTTAGTTATGTTAACTTAACGAGTTAAACATGTGCACCTCACGTGATACAATACAACATTCGTAACTTATAATTTCACCATGTGTATATCACTAACTTAACGAGTTCGTCTCTTCTTTTACTCACTAACTTAACGAGTTATCACGTGACCTATTTTAACCTTTAAGCCTCTAACTTAACGAGTTCTCACGTGACCTCTATACAAACAAAACTCTAACTTAACGAGTTGTCTAAACATGCACTGTTCATGATACAGAAGATATAACATTAAAACATATCATGCTTTTTAATAAAAACACATGTTAACTTAATGTTTAGCTAAATGAGAAATTAATGCAACGAAACGACTAGTTATTAACTTCAGATCCAATATAGACAAGTATTTATATCAGTAAGCTTTTTCTGTATTAATTGATGATTTCAATTTCTTTTCACAAGCAATAGTAATTGAGCAAATATGATTATTTTCATTCAGCACACATCATCAAAACAAAAATACTCAATAGAAATCACATGGAGATTTTTAGGTGGTTCACCACTAACGGCTAGTCCACCCCCAAGGGATACTTGGGCTTCACTAAACTCTTGCAAACTTACAATCACTTGCTTTAAGGTTTAAGCAAGAACCAACTAACCATTCACTTGAGCTTCCTTGTCGAAGCTTCAATCAATCCTTTCTCTGAATTTTTAATCCATGTACTTTAGTAAACACTATCTTGTAAACAACAGAGTTGAATGCGTGATGAGCTTCTGAAATTTGGTCTATAAGTGTTGAAGATGATTTGATCTCTAAAGCTATTCTTCTGTTGAGCTTGGTGTAAGCATATGTATGAGCAAAGCGCTACTTAAATCCATTATCTGTATCTTGTATATATACCTGACATGTGTAACGATCATATTTTGTTCCAACGGATGTATTCTACTGTACTTGATTAGACTCCAGTCCCAAATATGGTAAGTTACCGTTCAGAAAGTTATTTCAAGATGTCTTACTGATTTTCCTAACCTTTCAGATAGTTAACTATGTAACTCTCCGAAGAATATCTGTAACTCACCGAAAGATCATTTAAACCTTTCTGCCAGATAGGATTCCAGAATATTTACTGTGAGCTGACATTCAATCGAATGATTATAACTATAACTTACCAAACAATTATATAACTATCGGATAGTTGGCTACAGTAACTCTCTGTTAACTTTCTGATTGCTTCAATTTAGCACGTGCATAAAAGGATGGCTTAAGTTTCGGATGGTTATCCCTGTAACTCACCGAAATGCTTCAGGATTTTGGATAGTTATCTTTCTAACTCTCCGAAAACATATTTGAGCTTCTTTCTAGAATTCTACACGTGCGAAATTCAATGACTTAAGTTTCGGATGGTTATCCCTGTAACTCACCGAAACACTTCAAAATTTCAGATAGTTATCTTTCTAACTCTTCGAAAACATATTTGAGCTTCTTTCTGGAATTCTGCACGTGCGTAATAGGATGACTTAAGTTCCAGAAAGTTATACCTGTAACTTACCGAAAATCTCGAATAGTTATCTAACTCTCCGAAAAGAAAACTTGGATAGTTATCTAACTCTCCGACAAGTCCTTTAAGCTTCCGTTCTATATTTCTGCACGTGATTTATTGAATGACTTAACTTTCAGATAATTATACTTGTAACTTTCCGAAAAGTCCTTTAAGCTTCCGGATAGTTAACTCCTTAACTATCCGATCATTCAATCCTCCTTATCTTGAGAAATACAATTCTTAACTGTTCGATTTTCTGCAGCAACATATTCTGAGATTTACTACAACCTATTTGCTACTTCGATTTGTTTGTCTTCTGATCTTTTTGCTATACAGACTAATCCTAATAAATACAATTCAAAACCTTACATTAATTTTTGCATTATCAAAATCTAGAGGTCCTTTCAATCTCCCCCTTTTTGATAATGGCAAAAACCTTACAATGTATTTCATATATTTCTCTCCCTATATATCTATACAGAAAAGCACACGAGGAATACAAAATAATGTAAATTTAAAGACTCCCCTTGATTTTCTTAAATCACTCCCCTTGAATTTCTCCCCCTACTTTACTGCAGCTTTGCTTACCAAAATATGATATTTCTCCCCCTTTTTTGCCAATTGTCAAAAAGAAGTGAGAAGACAGTTACTGAGTTGGTGGAGCAATTATAGCTGAGTATCAAAAAGTCTAAGTTGCTGCAAAACAGAGATGTTAGTAGAACAAGCTCCTAGTTGTGAGCTTGGAGAGTAGATATGAAATTATAAATCATATAAAGAACAAATCCCTAAATTTCGTCTAATATGATTAAATGCAGCTTCAGATAATGGTTTGGTGAAGATATCTGCAAGTTATTCTTTAGTAGAGACATATTCTAAGGAAATATGACCTTTTTCAACATGGTCTATTAAAAAGTGGTGCTTAATCTCGATATGTTTTGCTCTAGAGTGTAGAACTGTATTTTTGGAGAGATTAATGGCACTACTGCTATCACAGTAAATAATGGTATTCTGAAAATTTAGCTTATAATCTGCTAGAGTTTGTTGCATCCATAAGATCGCACAACATAGGCCTGCTGCCATATATTCAGCTTCAGTGGTAGATAGAGCTATAGAGTTTTGTTTCCTGCTGAACTAAGAAACAAGTGAATGACCAAGCAACTGACATGTCCCACTAGTACTTTTTCGATATGATTTGCATCTTGCATAATCTGCATCACTATATCCTGCTAAAATCAATTGATTCTGTGAAGAATAAAATAAGCCAAACTCCATAGTACCCTGTAGATATTTAAATATACGTTTAACTGATTTTAAGTGTGATGCTCTTGGAGAGGCTTGATATCTTGCACAAGTACAAACACTAAACATTATATCTGGTCTACTAGTTGTTAGATACAGAAGTGATCCAATCATACCTCTATATTTCTTTTGATCTATTGGAATGCTAGAAATGTCCTTATCAAGTTTTTCATTTGAGTTCATTGGAGTACCTACTACTTTGGATTTATCCATACCAAATTTCAAGAGAATCTCTTTGCAAAATTTTTCTTGATTCAGGAAAATGCCATGCTTAAGTTGATGAATTTGAAATCCTAGAAAGAATTTTAATTCTCCTATAAGACTCATCTCAAATTCATTCTTCATTAAGATTTGAAAATCATGACATAGATTCTCATGTGTGTCACCAAAAATGATATCATCTACGTAGATTTGAATAATTAACATATGAGAACCTTTAGATTTGATGAATAAGGTGTTGTCTGCAGTTCCTATGTTAAACTAATTCTCAAGAAGGAAACTCTTCAGTTTATCATACCATGCACGTGGTGCTCGCTTCAAACCATAGAGAGCTTTATTCAATTTGTATACATGGTTTGGATTTTCTTCATCTTCAAAACCTGGTGGCTATTCTACATATATTTCTTCTCGTAGAATGCCATTAAGAAATGCACTTTTAACATCCATCTGATAAAGCTTGATTTTCATACTACTTGCAAAGGCAGGTAACATTCTAATTGCTTCAAGTCTTGCAACAGGTGCAAAAGTTTCTTCATAGTCGATTCCTTCCTGTTGGTTGTATTCCTAAGCAACAAGTCTAGCTTTATTTCTGATAATACTACCATTATTGTCAAGTTTGTTCTTAAACACCCATTTAGTACTAATAATTGATTTTTCGATGGGCCTTTCAATCAAGTTTCAGACTTCATTTTACTTGAATTGATTTAGTTCCTCTTGCATGGCCATGATCCAGTATTCATCATTGCAGGCATCTTCAACTATTGAAGGTTCAAGTTCAGACACAAAAGCACAATAATTGCAAATATTTTGAAATTTGTTTCTTATTTGAACACCTTAATTTATATTCCCAATAATTTGTCCAATGGGATGTTTAGACTTTGTCTTCCATGCTTTTCTGTCTTAGTAGGTGTAGGCAGTGTTGAACTATCCTTTTTCTGAGGAATTTTCTGATTTATTACTTCACTTTCACTTTCACTTTCACTGTCTATTGTTAGCCTCTTCAATTTTCCTACCATGTCTTCATCAAAGAATGCGTTTATTGACTCTTCTACTCTTCTTTCATGTTCAAAATAGACCCTGTAGGCCTTGCTTCTTGAAGAGTATCCAACAAGTAGAGCAAGATCAGATTTTGCATCAAATTTGTCCTTTTGATCCTTTGTATTAAGCATAAAACATCTTGATCCGAAGACCTTAAAATATCCAACATTTGGTATTTTACCATACCATAGTTCAAAAGGTGTCTTATGTAGGATAGGTATAAGGTGAGTTCTGTTTATAGAATAACATGTAGTATTTATAGCTTCAGCCCATAGAGACTTTGGTAGATCAGATGCATTAAGAATTGTCCTTCGCATTTCTTGTACTGATCTATTCTTCCTCTCTAGAACTCCATTCTGAGTAGGAGTTCTTGGACATGAGAATTCATGTAGTATGCCAAAAGAATTGCATAATTCTTCAAATTCTGAATTTTCAAATTCACTTCCATGATCACTTCTGATCTTCTTCACAGTTGAATCTTTTTCATTTCGAATTCTAATACAGAGATGTTTGAATTCATCACAAGCTTCATTCTTGTGTGATAAGAAAATAACCCAAGTGAATATTGTATAATTATCAACTACCACTAAGGTATATTTTCTTCCTCCTAAACTGGCTGTCTGTGTAGGACCAAACAGGTCCACATGCAATAGATCCAATGGTTGACGTGTGGCAATGTCTTCAATACTCTTGTGTGCTGATTTCTTTTGTTTTCCAATTGTACAGTCACTACACAATTTATCTCTCTTGAATTTGAGCTTAGGCACACCTCTAACAAGATCATGTTTGGTCAATTTTCTTATAAGTCTCATGTTTGCATGATTTAATCTTTTATGCCATAACCATTCATCTTCATTAGAAGCAACTAAACATGCATCACTAGATATAATATCACATGGAAATTCCGAAGTATAAATTGAATTATTTCTATATCCAATAAATTTGATTTCATGTGTATCAGGTTGTAATATAAAACAGTTTTCTACAGTTAAAAGTATATTGTAACCTTTGTCACATAATTGACCTACACTTAGCAGATTCTGTTTTAAACCATTTACATGTAAGACATTTTCTATTTTTCCATTTTCAGAAGCAACATTTCCTATGGTAGTAATTCTACATTTTTCATTGTTACCAAACTTAACAGATCTTGAATTTATTGATTTAACAGATTCCAGAAATCTTTTCTTACCTGTCATATGCTTTGAGCAACCATTGTCAATGATCCACTTGGACGTTTGAGCTTTCTTGTCCATGCAGTCCTACAAGTCATGTTGAAATTAAGACTTTTGGTACCCATATCTTCTTGGGTCCATCACTGTTAGTCCTCTGTATACTAAACCTATTTCCTTTTGGTAGCCATATAGATGTAGATCTCTTCTTAATGACAAACACAGTGGTGCCATCTTTGTAAGATCTAATTTTTCCACCACAGTAAGGGGTTTCCTATGGTACAAGAGCATTTAATCCTACAATTCTTAAATGTCTCTTATGTAAGTCTTTCTGCCATGTAGGATTTCAAATCGTACATAAGAGCTGTCATTTAATGAGATACTTGCAGCTATAACTTACCAAACTGTTATTTAACTATCGGATAGTTAGCTACAGTAACCCTCCGAAATCCTTCGTTAAATTTCTGACTACTTTATTTAATTCAGCACGTGCATAATAGACTGACTTAAGTTCCAGATGGTTCTACCTGTAACTCACCGAAACTCTTCAAAATTTAGGATAGTTAGCTCTAGTAACTTTCTAATTCTCTTTTTAAACTTTTGTTTAGATTTCTACACGTGGGAAATTCAATGACTTAAGTTTCAGATAGTTAACTATAGTAACTTTCCGATTCTTCATATATCCATCTTTCTAACTCTCCGAAAGCCTTCTACTTTCAGATAGTTAATCTTCTAACTGTCCAATAGTCTTGCTACTGCTTTATACTGCCTTTCAGATACTTAGACTATTAACTCACCGAAAATATTTCTCTTCTAGATAGTTAAGCCTGGTAACCTTCCGAAATCCTTTTTATCACTTGCAGCACACTTTGAACTATCTGTATCAACTTCTGCTCTCTTGCTGACTGTTAAGCTTGAGAAATACAATTTAAATCCTTACATTGATTTTTGCATTATCAAAATCTAGAGGTCCTTTCAAAAACTACTTACAAAGTGAAAATCTTTGAGAGTTTATTAATTAGTTTGATCATGAGCCTCTTGTACTTGAGCAGATAGGTATGTAAGGATTGTTGTCTTGAAAAAGAATTTTTTAAATCTGGCAACCTAAGGTCCTGATCAGACTTGGGATTGTTGACAGAAAGCTCACTACATGGGTACATTAGAAAGCTCTTGTATGATTCAAGCTTTTCAAACTAACTTTTAAAGAAAATTATCAATATTTACTATGTTGAAAAGATAAAAGTTGTTTCGTTATATACAGATATCTTTGAATTGAATATAGTTTCTACAAATATGACTACTGATTTGTTGAATCTAAACTAGTACTTTTGAAAATGTTTATTTGAGATACATTCCTTTATTCTCCTTGTGTTAATCATATTAAGATTAAAGTTATGTTTTGATTCATATATAGTTGCAGTTGATTTTGGAAATCATTCTTGATGAATTTAGGATAACAAAAAATTTTTGAAAAGAAAAATTTAAAGTATAGTTAAAATTAACACCTATTTTATACAAGTATATTTTGTATGTTATTGAATATATTTGAAGTATATTTATAGGGGGAGGAATTACAATGTTCAAAATAGATTAATATCATTTAGAATTTAAATCTTAGTTAATCTGAGTTTAGTCCTCTTAAGATCTTGATGAAACAATTTAACAAACAAATAAACTATTTTAGGTTCATAGAAAGAATATTAGAATAGTTTACAATGTTCTCAAGATAATGTTTTATATAAGTTACTTATAGCTTGTATGTTGTTTTCAGAAGCTTTCAGTTGAAAACATCCGAAACTTGTTTTTTTGATTAAAGTATACTAATTAGACGTTATGTTATGTAAGGTAACATGTAAAATTGCCTCTAGACAGTATTTTACTCATTAGGTTAGGTAACTCAATGGGTTATACTTAAATTTTTCGGGTGCCTCGATTGAATAAACTTTATTCAATATTCATTTAAAACCCAAACCCAACTAATAGACTCATTAAGTTATTCTATAGAAACCCTATTTAAACACTTATTACATGGGAACTTGGGCTATTTCGTAACATCTTTCTGAAAATCTTTCTCACTTGTTCTTGTAACCACCTACGACAATGTACTCAAAGTTCTATAAAGGGCATGGTAGAGGAAAAGGAAGAGGTAGAGGAAATGACAAAGGCAAACAGATAGATAAAGATGAAGTTCCACATACATGGTTTAAGAAAAATTTTCAATTTGACAAAAGGTTAGCTCAAATATATAGTGACTATTTCTTTTCTGAAGAAATACTTGATGAAGTTTTGCAAGAACTTAAAAATACAACTGACAGTATATAGTACATGGGTATTAGAAGTAAATTTGATAAAGAATATCGCATGAAATGTGCTGAAATAGCATTTTTGGAATAATATGCTAAATACCTAGAAAAAGGAGTAGGTTCATCAAATAGAATTCCTCAAACACCTATAAATGGAACTCGACTTACAACATTTGAGGAAGAACATGAATTTGCAATACCTACACCTTTATTTTCAAAGGAAAAACAAACATATATTGCTGTAGATCAGAGAAAAGTTGAAAGTCTTTGAAAGGAAATAGTTATAGAAAGTGCCTTTGAAGAATTAGAACAGAAAACTTTTATGGAACATATTCAGAAGAAAACAATAATAATATCAGAAGAAAATCTAACTTGCTACAAGAGAAAGAGAAAGAGAAAGAGAAAAATGAAGTAAAAAGAGATTGTTTCTAGGGAAACAAATTTAATTGAAAAATCAGATGCAAATTTAATTCCAAAGGATAATGTATGTCTAGACATTGTGCCTTTCATTGCATCTGATAAGGCATCAGTTCAGAATACAATGAAACTGATGATGACAATAATACTCTATTATCTTTTTCTAGAAAACTTGAAAAGAGATCAAAGCAACAAATTAGTTCAAGTTTTTCTATAGTTTCAAGCCTTGATGATAAGGAAATTGAACAATCAAAGCATCAAGTAGATGACATTGAACAAGTTATTGCTGATGTGCTTGAAAATATTAAGGTAGTAACTAGTTTAGAGGTTAGATTGTTTGGAGTAGTAGCTATTACAAAAGACAAGACTCCGAAAGAGCTTAACATTGATCAGCCTATTTCAGAATCTATAGAATTAGAGTATGAGAATTCACAACATGTAGAAATGGAAATATCTGTTGAGGAAAATGAAGAGTTACGGACAGATACATAGGTTGTTGAATTTGTGAAAAATTTGAACTTTGAACATTCTATAGAAATTGAACTTATGGATGTTGCAGATATTACAAATGTTCCTTACTTTGTTGAAGCTAGAGAATCAAGCTTACCTGAGTAGCTTCAAGAAAATATTTTGACAGAGGAACACAATGACATTCATTTTGTATAAGTGATTCCTGAAGAATAATTAAATTCTAAATCAAGGCTTCAAGTATCACCTTCTGAATATAGGACACTAAATATTCAAGGTAATTCAATTTATTTTAGATTTGAGGAAGCATTGTAGAAATACAATAGTTTGATTTCAAGTCAAATTTTGCATACTCGACCAATGAAATTTAGAGGTTTACTGGAAATAAAAAATCTATTTGAGTTTCAAGGCTTAATGCAATTCTTACTAATTGGAACAAAATGGAAGCAACATAAAGAGCTAATTACAGCTTTTTACAATAAATTGGTATAGAATGACAATCTTTTAACAACTCAAATAACTCAACAAGAGTTTATTTTATCTCTAGAATTGATTTTGGAAGTTTTGGGATTAAGGAATGAAGGTGTTGTTGTTACAAACAGATTTGACATTGTTAGACAACTGGAATGGGACATTCAGTCTTTATCACATATTTCAAGTGTATATACTAAAATGAGATTAATGGAAAATCTAAATGTGGAAGCTAGGTTTATTGCAAATATTCTACATGCAAATTTATTTCAGAGAGTTAGACATAATCTGGAAGTAAGCAAAAGTTATTTATATGCAACTTATGGTATACTAAATAGAATACAAATAAATTGGTTTGTTGTTTTCATATATCAACTACAGCATATGAGTTCAAAGTTATTTTTTGGTGATATTGTATGTCAAATTATTGCAAGCCAATTGACTTTATCTGATTGGCCCTCTAAAACTAAAGGTATGAGAGCATTCAATGTCAAAGATTTGCAAAAACACTAGCAAACGCAATAATAGCAACAACAACAACCTAACCTTCCACAACAACAACAATAGCAAAACTATTTAGATCAAGTACAACAACCCAAGCTACCTCCTGACTTAGATGTAGTGCTGAATGACATTAGAAATGATATTAGGCATCTAGGAGATAAAATTTGTAACGCTATTAGTGATATTATTAGAAGGAATAGATAAATGTATTGTCATTTGTCTATTTACTTGATTTCTAAATACAAAATGTAATATTTGTATTTATTGTTTGACTATTTGAACAATACATTTTACTGTAAATGTATTTTCATTCTTATTAATGTTTATAGAAAATTTAGTTGTACATACTTGTCTCTCGATTTTTATTCTATGTAATCATCTTTTTGATTAATGACAAAAAGGGGGAGATGATTATGAGTTTAAATGCATATATTAAAAAGGGGGAGATGATTATGTGGTTGTTGAAATTTTTTTGAAAGTTTTACTTTTAAGAGATGATTTTTACACAAACAACAGAAATAAGATTAAGTGAACTTAAGTCAACAAACTTGTTTGTTGAATTAAAACTTAACCCAACGAAGTTACTTCGTTGAGTTAAACATATTTCATAATTGATTTAATATGGTTTTATCATCATAAAAAAGGGGGAGATTGTTGACTATTTTGTTTTGATGATGTGTGCTAAACGAATGTAATCATATTTACTCAATTACTATTGTTTGTGTAAGTAAATTTAGAACATAAATTAATATAGAAAAAGTTTACTAATATAAATACTTGTCTGTAATAGATCTGAAATTATGCTATGTTAAATAACTAGTCATTAAGTTATACTAACTTTTCATTTAACTAAACGTTAAGTTAACGTGTATTTTTATTATAAAGCATGATATGTTTTATAGTTATCTTTTCTGTATCATGTACAATGCACGTTAAGACAACTCATTGAGTTAGTGTGTTTTTTGTATAAAGGTCATGTGAGAACTCGTTGAGTTATAGGCTTAAAGGTTAAAATAAGTCACATGAAAAATTGTTAAGTTAGTGAGCAAAAGGTTAAAATGAAGAGACGAACTCGTTAAGTTAGTATTATGCTCGTGGTGAAATTAAACTTTATGAATGTTGAATTGTATCATGTGAGTTGCACATATTTAACTCGTTAAGTTAATATAACTACACACATTGGGTTGCTATTGTTGAGCTATATTTTGAGCTCCAGTTTTACTGCAAGTGCATAGTTCCTTTGATGTACATGGCAAATACAGGTCATTCTTCCACAAGGATTGTGTTTATGACTTAATCAATTATTACTCAACTTGTTCTTCAAGCTCTTAGCTATACTTCAGTAAATTAATGACATGTGAATGTAGAATAATCAAAATTAACACAAGCTCACAAATCATGTAGTTTCAAGGCAATGTGTAGTGGAAAATGGTGATGTGAATCAATTTCTTTACTTGTAAATCTATCAACCCATTCAATTATAACATGCACACAAGTTCCACGTGATTTTAGAAGTTATATCAATGCATAAAAATTGAGGAAAGAAAAATAAAATACGAAGATACAATAGGCTATGCTACTCTATTCTAATTTATACTAAATGCATGCAACTATGCTATTTGCTAATCTAGCTAAACTATACTATACTACTTGCATTAGAAATTCTTTTTGGAGATTGATTTGGACAAAATGTGATCAATATAAGATATAACAAATTCCGCTAACTACTGAAATTAAAATTAACAACTAAGGTAAATGAGAGGTTCTTCATTAAGAAGAAATTCAACACAATGTACTTCCAAGTTCTTATACTCCTCTTCTTCTCCTTTAATCAACACTTCACATTCATATGTGCCAAGTATACCATACATAGGTGTCGACCACTCTTGTGGAAGCCCTATGTATGGTCCCAATGAATCAAGTGAATGTAAACTGAAATTAAGAGAACAATGCAGTAATTAAACTTGAACACACATTTAATCCTACTAAGACATCATAAACAATAAGTGTATCTCTAACAAACTCTTCTAGCTTTCCTCTACTACAAGAAAACAAACTTTCTAAGGGCTGTCACTACCTTGGTGAGCTTTGAAAATCTGTAGTAGAGGAACTTGCACAATGGAGCTTAACTAGGGAGCTTGGGAAGAGCTTTCACTCTCACAAGAATGCTCGGATGCTTAGCCGCGTCTCCACCTCTCGCACGCATTTTTTCCTGGACGCCGAACTCTTGGTCGCGTATATTTCCCTTCCACAATATTTCCTTCGCCCTTAAATAATTCTCTCCATCGGGCGGATATCACCAAGCGAACGGATTCTCCGTCGCGCGTACGTCTCTCGCACGTGCTTCTCTTGCATGTGTTCCCACCAACTTCCAACATCGAATGTATCACCCTCCAATGAGAATCCATAGATCTAAGGGAGCCAATGAGGTGTTGGCATGTCCACTTCTTTAAAGTTTAGTCCACCAACTTTGATTATTTACATCTTCTTTTTGTCTTTTGCAATAAGCTCCTTCCACATGTGTGTTACCTATAATTAATGGAAATTGAACTCCAAGAGATGTTAGCCAACATAGGATAGGACATTTAAAATAAAATCAATGAGTTATATGTAAAATTATATCTAATGGGGATGCACTTGTTAATTAAATTTCTATATTGCACTATATTTCAAGACTTATATTACCCATAATTAATATCATTTATCCACCATAGATAGATAATATCATGCAAAATTACTTATAAAATTCATTAAAAATGGGCAAAATTAAAGCTTGAACAGCTATATTGAACACTAAGGCAACACGTTAGGTTAGTGTTATAAACTTAAAGTTATTATTATTGCACATGGTAAATACTTTATTGTAAAAACATTTGTTTATTACTAGATTAGTGAGTTATTAGATTTTTCGGAGACTTACAACTGTAACTATCTGATACTTAAATTGTTTTCAGTAAGTTAGCATTTAACCATTCAAAAGAAAGGTTAAGTTGGTTTGTTGAGTTAGTATAACACCACAGATTTAGTTCGTTAAGTTAGCTACAGTACTTGTCATGTGATTTGGCACATGATGAACTCGTTAAGTTATAAATCTACTTGTTTTACTCATTTAGTTAACATTAACACAACGACTTGTTATTACACTTGATGGAAAATTTTTAGACAAAAAAGTTTATTTAGCATGAAATTTTTCAGAGATCCAAGATTGATGATTAAATAAAATTCTAAAGAAAAATGTGGGTTAAAACGTGTGTATTTCGATGAAGGAAAAAGAGAAGACGTGAAGAGTGGAAAACTAATTGTGGTTAAATGTGGAGGATATGCATGAAATGAAGATATAGTATAAAAGGCATAGAATTCTCGTAATCAATTATCCCTGCACACCAAATGACATATATTTTTAGAGATCAAAACACCTCTTCGGGGAAAAGCTCTTAGATAGAAGAAAACTCAGTGAAGAAGAAAAAGTCAGATATATGTCACTAAAGATTTAAAGAATCAAAAGAAAGCAAATTCGATGAAGTAGAGAAAGTCAGATATTTGTCACTAAAGAATTGCAGAAGAAGAAGAAGTAGAAGAAAAACCTTAAATAGGGAGAAATGTTTTAAATTCTGTAAATTAGTTTTCTCTATTTGTAGTTATGAAATTGATTAGATGAAACATGGTATCGTTATATAATTGCATTTGCAATTTCTGAGGAGAATTGAATTGTATATTGTAATTGAAACCTTGAATAAAATGATTTGATGAAAATAGTGTCTTGACTTGTTTTTAATTTTGAAGTTTCAATTATTCTTAAATATGTTAAAAATACAATTCACCCCTCTCTTGTGTAGTCATTCAATCCTACAGTTGCACTCTTAACCATAGAAGCTAAATATGTTGTAGTTGTAGAGGCAGCTAAGGAAAGAATTTGGTTAAAGAATGTACTAGCTGAATTAGAGCACAAATAGGAAATAAGCACTCTATTCTATGATAATCAAAGTGCCATTTACTTAGCTGAAAATCTAAAATTTCATTCAAGGTCCAAGCATATGAGAATGAGGTTTCATTTCATAAGGGAAGAGATAGAGCAAAATAGGTTAGATCTACAAAAGATTGCTGGTGCTGAAAATGCTGTAGACATGTTAAGCAAGATTCTGAATCTATAGAAATTAAGGCTATGTATGGCCTTAATTGGTCTCCTAGATCACTAAAAAAAGGGGATGAGGTGTTGATGTTCTATTTAAGCTACTGTTGAGAGTTATGTATTGTAGGATAGTTGTATCACAGGAGAGGGGTGAATTGTGTCTTTAGTAATTAAATTTACCAATGGATAAAACAAGAGCACAAAACAATCGTAAATAAAATTCTATTCTTTATAAACTTTAAAGATAGAATTTACAATATCTTTTTAGCTCAATTCCCTTCTTGACAGTTTTGATACAGTAATGTCCGATATACAATTCAAAATAGAAAATGAAGTCCTTATTCAAATCTAATTTCGAATTGTATAAAACTTGATCTTTACGCACGCAACTCATTTTCTTCTTTTTGCTCAGCTTCTGTATCTCTTCTTCTCTAGTTGTCTAATTTCCAGACTTCTTACGTTTGCAACTCCTTTTCTGAAATTGCTTGGAATTTCGAACTTCTTTTGATGTTGGAGAATTTTTCTAGATATGAATATTTAAACTTGACTTTTCAGTTTAGGATCTAGATTGAATATTCAGACTTGGTTTTTGAGATTTGGATCTATTTTTGAGAATGAGGTTTCATTTCATAAGGGAAGAGACAGAGTAAAATAGGTTAGATCTACAAAAGATTGCTGGTGCTGAAAATGTTGTAGACATGTTAAGCAAGATTCTGAATCTATAGAAATTAAGGCTATGTATGGCCTTAATTGGTCTCCTAGATCACTAAAAAAAGGGGATGAGGTGTTGATGTTCTATTTAAGCTACTGTTGAGAGTTATGTATTGTGGGATAGTTGTATCACAGGAGAGGGGTGAATTGTGTCTTTAGTAATTAAATTTACCAATGCATAAAACAAGAGCACAAAACAATCGTAAATAAAATTCTATTCTTTATAAACTTTAAAGATAGAATTTACAATATCTTTTTAGCTCAATTCCCTTCTTGACAGTTTTGATACAGTAATGTCAGATATACAATTCAAAATAGAAAATGAAGTCCTTATTCAAATCTAATTTCGAATTGTATAAAACTTGATCTTTATGCATGCAACTCATTTTCTTCTTTTTGCTCAGCTTCTGTATCTCTTCTTCTCTAGTTGTCTAATTTCCAGACTTCTTACGTTTGCAACTCCTTTTCTGAAATTGCTTGGAATTTCGAACTTCTTTTGATGTTGGAGAATTTTTCTAGATATGAATATTTAAACTTGACTTTTTAGTTTAGGATCTAGATTGAATATTCAGACTTGGTTTTTGAGATTTGGATCCACATTGTAATGTAGCTCGAAATCTCTATTAGTAGTCGAACTATGACTTCACGTTCAGCATGTTCATCCACTTAATCCATAATCCATGTACTAATTTCAAATTCAAATTATCCACGATTTCCACTATCTTTTTGAATTTCCACTTTCTCCACTATCATTTTGAATTTCCACGATCTCCACTCATAGATTCACTAAAACTTTATCTTCCTAGAGTTTTTGTAGAATATCTTCTAAGTCTTTGTTTTAGTCGAACACTTATCCTTTAAGTCCTGTAAAAACTCGAACACTTATCTGTAACTCTTCGAGTTTTTGCACCTGCAAAACACGTGACTGAACATAGAAAACTTATCTGTTCGTTAGTTATTTTATAAAACTCGAATAGTTATCTAACTCTTTGATTTTCATTACCGAACACACATGGAAAACACGTGATAACTTAAAACATTAAAAACACACGTGTAGATAACTTAACTATAAGAGTTTTTAAGATAACTCTTCGACTAAATCAAAACGTTAACTATTTGAAAGTTTAATTGTCTAAAATTCTAACTATCTGAAAACTTTAACTATTCGAAAATCTAACTATCCGAAAGTTAACTATTTGAAATTTTAAATAAAACTTTCTGATAACTTGTCAACATTTAATTACGTGACTATTATACTTAGAAAATATTATTTAGACTTATTTAAAAACTTTAATAAAGCATTTATCATCAAAACAAAATTCCTAACAATCTCCCCCTTTTTAATGATGTCAAAACCTAATAAGTCAAATAATCTATCTTCTCCCCCTTTTTAGCATTATAAAAAAGTAAATAAAATGTAAGGAAGAAAAATTGCTAAGTATATATTGTTCAAAAAGACATTTTTAAACATGCATAACTTTCGTGGATAAGAAGAAACTGTTTAAATAAAACTGTTTGAAAAAAAAATTGTCAAAAACAAGTATATGATCATTAAATGCAGTAGACAATTTACATAATGCAATTGCTTTACATAAGTAAGTTTTGGTAACAAATTACAATAAATAAATCATGCAATACATAATTTGTATAATCACAATCCTCTTTGTCTTCGAAAAATATTGATCAGAGTATCTGAAATTTGCCTTGCAATTTCTGTACTTACTCTGTTTATCTAATCAATTATTGCTTGATCTAAATCAGTTTGTGAAACTTGTGACAATTGTTGTAAAAATTCAGTATTTATGTCTGTATGTAAATCTGTATGTATACCTGTATTTGTATCTATATGTTGCTGTTATTCTGAAAACTATGTCGACTGTTGTTGTTGTTGTTGTGACTGATTTTGCCAATTGTTTAGAATGAAAAAGTGCATATTATTAACAGTTAAATGATGGTTAATTGCATAATATTTAGCTTATCATATGAGAATTAAGCCATTATGTTGTAATTGCACTGTTATATGCTTTAATTGAAGAATTTGCTTAATTTTGGGGAATTAATGTTAATTTAGTACATTTCTGAGCTGTCGGTAAGTTGTAGGCTATGAAATTCCTAAGTATCCGAATTTTCTGATATTTCGGACAGTTATGTTTAACATACCAAACATATTCGGACAGTTATGTCTAACAGACTGAGTATGTATCAGATAGTTATGTTTAAATTGCCGAACAGTTATGCTTTGAGAGAATAGTTTATTATTTCCTGAAGTACACGTGTCGAAACCATAATGCATGACTTAAGTGAACTTTCAATGAGTTATCTCTAACTATCCGTAATTACAGCTGGGCATCGGATAGTTATGTATGTAACTCTCCGAAATCTCTTTTTATTTATAAAATAGCTGTGGACACGTGTCATGTTTTGGGAAAGTGACTTAAGTGAATTTTCGGTGAGTTATCTGTAACTATTCGAAATGCATCTAAGCATCGGATAGTTATCTCTGTAACTCTCCAAAATGTTATTTTATGATTAAAACTGCTGCTGACACGTGTCGAGATCTGGTAGATTTACTTAAGTTATATATCAGTGAGTTATCTGTAACTATCCGAAATGCATCTGAGCATCGGATAGTTAAGTTTATAAGTATCCGAAATGCACCTGAGCATCGGATAGTTAGATTTTTGCACGTGTTGAATTTAAATGCATTAGAATATCACGTGAGATGCACATGTTTAACTTGTTAAGTTATCATAACTATACGTGTTGAGTTACATGAATATACACAAAGGTAACGCGTTATGTTAGCAGCTTATTTCTTTATTGCATATATTTTATAGTTATTTTCCAAAATGTCACTATAGTGGTTGTAGGAACAGACAGTTGGAAGAGAAAAACCACGTTTGCACTTATTGCGTAGGGAAAGAAATCATTGCCGTTGATATGAATGAAGGAAATCCAACTGACCATTCAAGCAGAAGTAGTTACTACTGAAGAAATATAAAAGAAAAGAAGAAAAAGAAGAAGAGTGTGATCAATAGGTGATTGATGGGCGGACAGTGTGTGCATAGGAGGATGAGCGTCGCAATTCTCTGAAGTACCACACCAACAATCATCATCACCACAGTCACCACCACCACACCATAATCACCAATCATCGGAGGTCTGTGAGGATACTTGCCTAATGTTGGGTCGATTCTGAGCCAAACACAGTGCTTGACAACCATTGTGAGGAGTGATCGCGTCGCGAGAAGGGAAGCCATTTTCACCAAGTGCCGACTCATATTTCAAGAGATTGTAAAGCTTTTAGCCTTGGCTTCAGGTTGATGCCTATATGCTGAAGAGGAGATCATCTTGCAATTCTAGACTCGCGATTCTATAGGGAGAGGAGACAGAATTGTAAGTGGTTTAATTTTCAATGGTGTAATCGTGTTACAAGTAGTGTTGGAAGTATTTACTATCAAGTGAGATTACTTTACATTTCACCTTTCGCTCATTTCCATGTTCACATCAAAACAAAAATACCAAAAACAATTTATCTTTGTTTGTATTTTGTATTTGAGTGTTGTATTGTTTGTGTTGTATCGTGATTAATGTTATGTGTATTAGTTTGGTGATTGTTTTATGTTAGTTTTAATTTTACAGTTTACTAAAATTGGTTCGTTCAGAAGACTTAAAGATTTTAATGGTTACTATTTGAATCATCTGAATGTTAGTATTGCTTAATGATAAATCCAATGTTAACTAGCATTAAAGAGCTTAATTGATGTTATTTACAATCTGTGGAATCGCCCAATGGTTGATCGAATTCCTCTATAAAATAGCAGTATTATAAAGAAGAGATAGGCTCATGGAGTTAACTTAAGTCCACGAGGATAGTCTGTTGAGTTAGCCATAACTTAACGAACTTTGTCCGTTGAGTTAACTGTAATTCAATAGAGTACTTATTGAATATAAATTTGAATTGTCAACAATCAAATAGTTCTTAAATTCGTCTACAATTCCCTATGGGATCGACTTGTACTTGCACACTAATACAATAGACATTGTGCACTTGCAGTTAAAGTACAAATTAGAATTAATATCTAAATTGTATTAAAGGTTGTTTGTTTACTTCTGAAAAGGAAAGAATAGGCATAAAGATAAATTAATTAAGTAAAACAGAAGTAACAAATCCAAGTTTTTCTAGTGTAGTGTTGGGAAAACGCAAACAAGTTTTATGGCGCCGTTGTCGGGGAATTGAATTGAATTAATATAAGCAACTATTAGAGCTATTTAGTTTTAATAGCCAGAGTTGTGTGTTTTCTTCTGTAATTGAGAATATGGCATATGCTTATGCTCAAAGATTTCTGAAACCTGTAATTAGTATATGTGAATTCTGCAATTCTGAAGGACATGACATTTCTGACTGTTTGAAACTGAGACGTTTACAGATGGTTAGATCTCATAAACAACAAATGAATTATCCTCAATATAATAGAGCCGAGTATGAGAATCCTATAGTTTACCCAACTGATGGTCAGTATAGAATGTGTTATATGATGAGAGACACTGAAGTTTGGGATAGGTATGACAGACTGGAGCATAGTATAGAGCAAAACCTGGATAAATTGGAATACTTTATGTGTCAGCAACAAGAAGTCAACCAATTAAATTATAAGGAATCATATTCAGAACCTAAAAAGGATATAATTTACGAAATTGAAAAAACCACAATGAAAATTGATCAAAAATTGAATGCAATGAAATTGGATGATCTGGAAAGAAAATTAAAAGCATTAGACGAATATACAATGAAAATACAAGTTATGCAATAGGACAATGAAGATTATAATGTTATAAACCTGCATAATTTGCAAAATATACAGCAAACAGAAAATACTAATGCAAGAGAATTTAAAGAATGCACTTTAAAACTAAAAATAATTGAAGATCATAATCACGAAAATGATATGCAAAAACATCATGAGAATAATGAACATCTAGAAGATGTATGTATAACATTAAGATCTGGAATTGATATACCATCAAGAACTCAAAATGAAAATGATATGAAGGTGGATAAGAGTAAAAATCAAAATGATAATGAAAATGTAATAACTAAAAATCTAGAAATCACTGAAGAACAATCTGAATCTGCTAATGAAGCTAAAAATGATCAAACAAATCAACTGAAAGAAAAAGAGTCTTCGAAATCAAAATCTTTAGCACCCTATCTTGAAAGATTACAACAAACAATACCTGAAAAACAAGAGAAAATCAGAGAAATTTTTGAAAAAGTACAAGTTAACATTCCTTTGTTAGATCTATTGCAGAAAATGCCACCTTGTGATAAATTTCTTAAGGATTGGTGTACTAAGAAAAGAGAGCGAAAAGTTCTTAGAAAGGTCTTTTTAGCTGAGCAAAGTAGTTCCTTATTTCTGCCACAAATTCCTAAAAAGTTATCTAATCCTGGAATCCCTTTTATATCATGCACCATAGGAAATACCATTCTAGAAAGAACTTTAATAGACTTAGGTGTAAGTATAAATGTTATGCCAAGTGATATATTTGCATCCTTAGGATTAGAAGGCTTAATTCCTACTAGTACAGTTATTCAATTAGCTGATAGAAGTATAAGATACCCTAGAGGAAAAATAGAGGATGTCATAACTAAAATCAAGAATTTTATATATCCAATTGATATTGTAATTTTGGATTCCCAACAAATTAAGCATAAAAATAGTGATACATCTTTAATTTTGGGAAGACCATTTTTAGCAACATCAGGGGCTGTTATAAATTGTAAAACTCGAGTAATGAAGTTAGCATATGGTAACGAGGATACTCAATTAAATATTTTCAAACTAGAAAGGTTTAAGGAGTTAGAAATGTCCTTACATACCATAGACTTTTTAGAGGATGAAGGTGATATGTTAGATGATGTGATTCAAGAAGAATTAAATAGGCAAATCAATTTTGAAATTTTAAAAGAAAATGAAAGCATAAATATAGGAGTTCGGGAAGAAATTAATTTAAAAAATGATGATGTTCAATTAGGAGCTCTAGCTTCTGATGGGCAGCATTTAGAATTAAAACCTTTACCTCCTGAATTAACCTATATATTTTTGAAAGATAAACGAACCTGTCTAATCATTGTTGCTTCAGATTTAAAAGAGGATCAAATAGCTAAATTAAAAGATGTAGTAAAAAGTTATAAAGAAGCAATATGATGGACTATAACTGACATAAAAGGGTTAAGTTCAACTTTATGCTGTCATCACATATATTTAGAAGAGAATGCTAAACCTGTTAGAATTCCTGAGAGGAGATTAAATCCAAACCTTAAAGAAGTAGTCAGGAAAGAAATAGTTAAATGGTTAGATAATGACATAATTTATTCGATTTCTGATAGCTGGTGGGTTAGTCCAATCCATGTAGTTCCCAAGAAATCAAGATTAATAGTTATTAGGACTAAAAGTCAAGACTTGATACCTACTAGAATTCAATCAGGCTAGAGAGTATGTATAGACTATAGAAAGTTGAATGTTGTGACTAGGAAAGATCATTTTCCCTTACCTTTTATAGATCAGATGTTGGAAAGATTAGTAGGGCAAGAATATTTTTGTTTCCTAGACGGGTATTCAGGGTATAATCAAGTTCCAGTAGCATTAGAGGATCAAGAGAAAACAACTTCCACCTATCCTAATGGAACTTATGCTTTTAAGAGAATGTCATTCAAATTATGCAATGCGCTAGCTACTTTTCAAAGATGTATGCAGGGCATATTTATTGGAATGACTGAAGACTTTTTAGAAATATTTATGGATGATTTTACTGTATATGGCAACTCATATGAAGTGTGTTTAAGCAATTTAGACTTAATATTAAAATGCTGTGTGGAAAAAAATCTGATTTTAAATTGGGAAAAATGTCACTTCATGGTTAAACAAGGAATAGTCTTAGGGCATGTTGTTTCTAAGAAAGGGTTGGAAGTAGATAAAGCTAAAATAGAAGTAATTTCTAATCTACCAGAACCTAAATCAGTGAAAGATATTAGATCATTTCTAGGACATGCTGGTTTTTATAGAAGATTTATTAAAGACTTTAGCAAGATAGTTAGACCTTTAACTAATCTATTAAAAGATGTCCCATTGAACTTTGATAAAAATTGCAAGGAAGTATTTTTTAGACTTAAAACTAGTTTAATTTCAACTCCTATAATTCAAGCACCTGATTGGAACTATCCATTTGAATTAATGTGCGATGCTTTTGATTTTACTGTAGGAGCAGTATTGAGACAGAAAATAGAAAAATCTCCTAGAGTGATTCATTATGCAAGCAAAACCTTAAATGATGCTCAAGTTAATTACACAACTACTGAAAAAGATTTATTAGCTGTTGTATTTGCTTTAGAAAAGTTTAGATCATATCTTATTGGAGCTAAAGTAATAGTATACACGGATCATTCAGCTTTAAAACATCTACTAAAGAAAAAAAAAACTAAACCTAGACTAATCCGATGGATATTATTATTACAAGAATTTGATCTAGAAATTAAAGATAAAAAAGGTTGTGAGAATGTAGTAGCAGATCATTTATCAAGATTACAAATAGAAAAATCAAATATTGAAATTAAGGATAATTTTCCTGATGAACAATTAATGATCATTAACACAATACCTTGGTATGCAGACATAGTTAATTAGTTAGTTACGGGTCTAACACCTAAGGATTGGAATAGACAGGATAAGAAATTATTTTTCTCAAGAGTAAAATATTACTATTGGGAAGACCCATACTTATTTAAGAAATGTCCTGATCTGGTTTTAAGGAGGTGTGTTCCAGAAACTAAATATCCGAACATATTGTCTTTCTGTCATGACCAAGCTTGTAGAGGGCATTTTGGTTCAGGGAAAACTACTACAAAAATTCTGCAATGTGGGTTTTATTGGCCAACACTATTCAAAGATGCTCATAAATATTGCTTAAGTTGTTTAAGATGTCAACAAATAAGAAGCATATCAAAGAGGAATATGATGCCTCTTAATCCTATTGTTGAGGTTGAAATCTTTGATGTGTGGGGAATAGATTTTATTGGTCCATTTCCTATGTCTAATCAATTTAATTACATATTGTTGGGGGTGGATTATGTATCAAAATGGATAGAAGCTATTCCTACAAAAACTAATGACAACAAAGTGGTAATTCACTTTATAAGAACAAATATATTTGCCAGATTTGGAATACCTAAAGCTATTATCAGTGATAGAGGAACTCATTTCTGTAATAGAAGTTTTGAAGCCTTAATGAAGAAATATGGAGTAAACCACAAAATTGCAACATCATATCATCTGCAAACAAGTGGACAAGTAGAAAGTGCAAACAAACAAATTAAATTAGTCTTAGAAAAAGTAGTAAATCCTAATAGAACAGATTGGGCTAATAGATTGATAGATGCACTTTGGGCTTATAGAACTGCTTATAAAACGAGCTTGGGTATGCCACCTTTTAGGCTAGTATATGGAAAAAGTTGTCATTTACCAGCTGAAATAGAACATAAAGCTTATTGGGCATTAAAAACTCTGAACACTAATTTAAATCAAGTTGCTGAAAATAGAAAAATGCAATTAATTGAATTAGAAGAATTTAGAAATGAAGCTTATTCAAAGACTGTAAGAGAAAAAGAAAAGATTAAATTTTGGCATGATAGAAAAATTATTCCTAAAAGCTTTGAAATATGACAAGAAGTATATCTTTATATGGCTAGACTCCATAACCATCTAGGAAAATTAAGATCTAGATGGGCAAGACCTTACATAGTTCGAAATATTTATCCTTATGGAGTTATTGAGATTGAAAATCCTAAAAATCAGAATATATTTAAAGTAACTAGACAAAGACTGAAAGCTATTCTTAAAACACCAAAAAGCTCCTTTGGAATTATAGAAGAAGTTAGAGTAGAAGACTATTCGAGCTTTACTTAGTTAGAAATCAAATGTTATGTTTAAATAAAATAAAATAAATAAAAAAATTTGTTGCGGTTCAACCGACCAGATCCATCGGTATGACTAGAACATAAAAAATATGTATATTAATTTTCAAAAAAATGTTGGTTTTACCGAAACATAGTATCGGTTCAACTGAAAGAAAAATAATAAAAAATAAAAAATATTTAGGCCTGATCGAAATATATTATCGGTTAAACCAAAAAAAAAGAAAAAAAAAAGAAAAACTATTCTCTGTAATATTTTTATTATATATCTGTTTGTACAGGGAGTCCGTTGAGTTATGTTTAACTCAACGAGCTTACTCTGTTGAGTCTTGAGTTAGTCAACGAGCTTATTCTATTGAGTTAACTGTAACTCAACGGAGTATTGTAGCTAAGACTACGGATAAAATAGTAATAGTGGATCGGGAAATGACCCGATTACCTGCCTAAACTTAGGGCTTATTTAAACTAAAGCCTAGGGTTTTGGGGGCATTATCCGGCAAATCATTTAGAATCTAGAATAGTAGAAATCAAAGCAATTCCGTGCTGTTGTGTAACTCCACGATGAGGAAGATGAAGCTTGAATTCTAGGAAGAGGTAGTGGACACCGCATAGTTTCTGAAGGAATCTGAAGAATGACACATGCAGCAGAAGATCAGAAATACAACAAGAGAGAAAGAGTTACAAAAGGTAGAATCAAAACTCTTTAACTTGAGAAAAATTTTGGTTGAGTTAGAAATACAAATACCACAGATAATGGAGGAAATACAGATATCACAGATAATGGAGACACGAATTAGAGTGGCAACTGAAATTGCATTGAGTAAAGAAAGAAAGATACGGCCAAACAATGAAGTAGCCCTAGAATTAATCCAACGTAAGTCCCGGCTCTAGTTCAAAAGACGAATCTGTAGACGAGCTAAATGGGTGATCTGGGAGCAAGCAAGGAAAGAAAATGAAGAAGAGGCAACTGAAGGACAAGAGGAGCCGACTACTGAAAGACCTGTTCCTGAGGAGCAACATCTTGGACCTTCAGTTCCACCATTTAAGCCGTTGGCACGAGCATAAATGATGGGGCCTTCGACTGAAGAAGAAATAAGAGAATTTGCAGAACTGGTTCAAGTTGGGAAGAACCAAGGAGAATCAGAAGATTTGGTAGTAGCCAAAGCACACCTAGTGCTTGATGCACTTTACAAAAAGAGGGTTGTAGAAAAGTTGAAAGCTCAATATAAAATCAAAGTGGAACAGCATCAAGAAGCTACTGCCAAACCTGCTGCAAGGGGAGATGAAGCTGGTCCTTCGAGACCAGTAGTTATAGGAAAAATTAAATAGGAAGAACCAGTACTTGTGGCTCGAAGGCCTGCAGAGCCTATTTTTGTGGATTTAATTTTAGAAGATGAAGAGGAAGAATAGGCACAACTAATTAGAAAAAGGAAAGGAAAAGAAAAATTGCTTGAATATGAAGAAATTAAATCTGAAGTACCAATTTTTATAGGGCCTGTGGAGTAAATTTTTATTAACCTGCTATCCGATTCTTAGGAGGAGCAAGAGCTGTAGCAATAGGAGCAAAGACAAGAAGAAAATCAGGTTGAAATTAGTCTGCAGCCTGTACAAGAAGAAATAGAAATTAGGGCAGAAACTAAATTGCCCGTGACTCCATCCCAATCTGTTACAGAATTAGAAAGAAAAGTAATAGAATAGATTGGTAGTCAGGAAGAGCAAGAAAGAACAGACAATGAAGAGGCTGAAAGAAGCCATTTGGACAAAAATAATTTCACAGATTCCACTGAAGAGTAAGAAACTGTTCAGCAAATTATGGAAGGAATTCAAGACAGAGTAGAGAGTTCTGTCAGCTCACCACCACAGACAGAAGCAGAAGCAAAAATCCAGGAATCTGAAGAGAATGTCCAAATGTAGCCTATGCTAGAGGAAGATCAAGAACAAACCCCTCTGGAGCAACAAAGTCACCTTCCTGATTCGACGGAAACAACAATTTTGAATGAAGTACACTTTAGTAGTTAGGAAGCTTATATTAAATATCAAGAAATAAGGGGTTACGACATTATTTATAGTAGACCAGTAAATTGGGATGGAATGCAAGAAATCAAAGAATTATTTGAATTCCAAGGTCTACTGCAATTTATATCTCAAGAAAGAGGGCATGTAGTATATGAGAATTTAGTGCCCTGTTTCTATGCAAATTTAAGAGAAGGAGAAGGAGGATTAATTTCAAACGTGGAGGAAGCTGATCTACAGATAACACTAGAGCTTCTCCACAACATTTTTGGTTTGAAGAATGAAGGAATAAAAATTTTGGAAGATACAACTACAGTCGAGTGGACAGAACAACAAATTAAGGATTGTTTGGCTATTAATCCTGGTGTGCCATTATTGAACAGATTGAAACTTTTATATGGTAAAGCACACATGGTAGCCAACATTTTGATTAAGAATGTCTACCAACGACAAGGCCATGACATAGAATTAAGTCAATTTGTCAAATGGGCCACGTATGTAGTTGTAAATAAGATCCAAATAAATTGGTCTGCAGTTTTTATCTCCAAGTTGAAAATAGTGAAGAAGAAATTATTTTATGGAGATTTGATTCCATTGCTAATGGTGGACTATATTAATTTCACGAAATGGACATCAAAAAGGATTAGATCAAGAACCATTTTAGTGAAAGAATACAGAAATTTTGTAGCTACAGAACTAGCTGTACCTTCTGGAGGAATTTCTAGAGCAGTAGAAAGAATTAATCAATTAGAGCAGCAATTAGAAAAACTCTAGAAGGAAGTAGATGAACTTAGGAATAGAGATTAAAGTGTATTGTTTGTCTACTTGTGTGAAATTGTATGAAATTGTATGATGTACTTATAATGTAATTGATTCATATTAATGAATATAATTTTTCAAATGCAATTTTCATACGTGTTTTGGATGTGAGAATGAATGAAATTTATTGAATAATATGAATATTGTGAAACTTTATGAATGAATATGTAACAGATTTACAATTTGCTGAATGACATGATAAATGTGTAAAAATTTTTGCATGTGCAAAGTAAAATATAAATTTTGCATGACATAAAATGACTTGCAAGTTAAATCTTTATACAATGTTCAGATTTAAACATATTTTAATTAGAATGATGCATTAATGGCAAAGATTTAACTTTATTTCAATTAGCAAAATGCAGAGAAATTTTTATAAGAATAGAGACACTTACGAGAGTAAAACTTAGAGGTTGCTAAGTGTTAATTTAACGAAGTAAGTTCGTTGAGTTAAACGTAACTCCACGAAGTCAGTAATATAATATAAGGTCACTCCGTTGAGTTATCTGTAACTCAACAAAGTTAGTCCATGGAGTTAGCAATAGTAACCGACTGTATTCCGTTGAGTTATCTGTAACTCAATGAGATTAGTTCGTGGATTAAGCAGAACAGTTTTTTTTTACCACGAACGAAACTTCGTCGGTTTAGCGATTACCAAAATTTGAAATGTAGTGGTACATGTACCCATAAAAACAGGAACCACAATGCACATTGCAAGACACATTCTTGCAACGAGAATTATTCACTTTATGGATGCACAGTATTTATATGAAATAGAATGTTATTTACAAGTTACCAACACTTTTAAAAGAAAGGAGAAGGTGTTGGAGGACCTGAAAGGAGAAGTAGTTGATTCAACTTCATTTGACAACGAATATTTATTGAATGGAAAGCTTCAGACTGGTATGTAATTAATCTTCTGTTATTTATTTATGAGCACATGAACCCATTCTCCTAGCACTAAACAATTAGTAAGAACACCTATCCAAGAATATTCAACACAGAGGCGTACTGAAAAAATTTTGAAACTGAACTTTAGCGAAATTCTTTGGGGTGTATTTAACCTTTCTTTAAAAGAGAACGTAGAAATGGTTGCTCTAGTAGAAAAACCATTAGGAGAGATTCTATATCCTGAATTAGTTGATGAACCTTCATGTATTCAATTGCCAAACTTTGAGGGAGATAGGTTTGAACTGAAATCTAATTATATTAGTCAATTGCCACATTTTCATGGATTAGAAAGAGAGGATGCCTATTATTTCCTTAGAGAATTTAACGAAGTTTGTCAAATGATGAAAATGCCGAACATGAGTATAGATGCTATTAAACTTAGATATATCCCTTTTCTTTAAAAGACAGCTAAGAGATGGTTATATACTCTATCGCCTGATTCAATTTCTACATGGACTGAATTTTACTCTATTTTTCTGGAAAAATACTATCCAACACATCAAACGATTAAAAAGAAGAAAGAAATATTAATGTGTAGCCAAAAATAGGGTGAATCATTTTGGAAATATTTTGAAAGATTTAAAGATTTATTGACTCAATGTCCACATCATGCAATGGGTAAGGCACAATTAATAGGTATAATTTATGAAGGCATAGATGTTTCAACAAAATCTTTATTAGAATCTACTTGTCAAAATGGATTTTTAAAGTTATGCAGTGAAGAAGCATGGGCATATTTAGAAAACTTTGCAAAAAGAACTGCACAGTGGGAAAACTCGGCTGAGGCTATTGCAGATAAAAAAATATTGCCAAAAGGAATGCATGAAATAGATTCAAGTACTATGCTTGAAGTGAAATTAAATGAATTAACAAAGAAAATAGAAGAGGTATCACTAAATCAAAAGCTAGCAGAAAAGAATGCAAACATAAATGACTTAGATATTATTTATGCTAGAAACTAGAGAGATAACTTAGGAAATTCTTATCATCCTAATTGGAGAAATCACCCGAATTTATCTTGGAGAAACAACAATTTCCAGGGAGGAGAAAATACCAATGAGAAGAACATAAGTTATGATGTATTGATTGAACAAGGATCTAGAATAGAGAAATTAGAAAAGATAATCCAACAATTAAACAATCATTTAGATTTTGTATTTGGAAATGTTACAATTCAAAATCAGAATAAAAATTTACCACTTAGATAGAAGGAACCAATGGAAGTTAGACCTACTAGAGGATTGCCAATACAAGCAATACCTAACCCTATCAATAGATCTGTTAATGAAATTGAAACCTCTTCTAGGAGGGTAGCTGAATGAAGCAGCATATTTGAAGCAACTATCTGTATGTATATATGTTTTTATTTATAGTTAATCGTAGAGTTAATTTTTAACTCAACAAACTTAGTCCGTTGAGTTATGCCTTAACTCCACGAGGGTGTGCAGTAGTTATGTTAATTTTTGTCTCTGCTAAATTTTTGTTTGTGTTATATAGAATCAACAAATGGAATTGATGCAATTACCGTTGGATGCATTAAGGGAAGTACTGAGTAATTTAGCAGCTAAAGATCTATGCAGGCTGTGTTGTGTATCAAAGGAAATTAAAGATTGTATTGAAGAAAAATATTTTCAAGGACTACAAGCTGCAAAAATGACTAAAATTAGAGATGGATTCATATGAAGGTCATTTAATCGTAGTTCAAATACCCATGAATATCTTGCTATGGAAGAAACTACTGGAATTCCACCTAATACATTAGAAGGAATAAATCATATTATGGGGATAGATGAAGGATTAATCATATACAGTATGAAACCAAGGTATGCAAGTTTATTATTACCTGATATTTTGATAAGAAATCCTATAACAGGAGAAGAATGGAATATAGGAAGACCTAATAGATTTGAAGTACCAACTATGAATTGTGGATCAGCTTTAATTTTTTCTGATAAAAACTCTGCAATTCCTGAAAAATTATATTATTGGAGACCTATAGGAAATTGGGGTGAAGATTTACGCTTAAGTGTGTATAACTTTCTGAATAGATCTTGGAATGAAAATATTATGATATATCTAGGACAAAAATCATTAATTAACCAAACACATGTCATACTTGATGGATATATATATCTTATCACAGATATATCAGTTGCATTTAGATCTAATTTATACATAGTGAGCATAGACAGTTATAATGATTATATAGAAATTTTACCTGTACTGAGTGATATAGCTTAACCACCATCTGAAAAATTTAATAAAATTCAAATAGAAATGTGGTATAATGAAGAAGATGATCCTACTTTATGTCTAATAAGATGGTGGGATGAACTGATGAAATTTCAAATATGGATTATGAAAGACATAAATGAATGGAAGTGGGAAGAGGAATATATTAAAATAGAGCTAGAAATAGAAATTGCTACATTACTCTGGAATCAAGAAGGATCTCTTTCTACATTTCATATCATTAATGGTAATACACTAGTATTTGGAATTTATAATATATTACACGTTTACAAATTAACAAGGAACAAAAACTATATTAAAATAGAATTAATAGCAAGAAGAACTATGCGTAAAAAGTTTGCTTGGACGGATACATTTATTCCATTTGTTCCTACTTTTCAATCATGTTCTTAAGCTGTGATTTTGTGTGTTTAATGTTGTATGTATTCTGCATTTATTTGTTTAAAAAAAAAAATAAAGTAAAAAAAAAAGAAAAATTTGAAGTTTTCATGATTATTTTATAATAAAAAAAATATCAATCCAGTTTGTTGGTATCTGTTCTGGGAAACCAACTAGCTTGCTTGTGAGCCACCAGAGGCATAGGAGCCTGGGTTCCACACAAGACATTGAATTATCAATATCTATTAAATGTTATTTTGTTATATATTTTGTGTTTATTTGTGAATGAAAAGTTTTTCAAAATCAAAAATCGGAATATGCAGAACGAGATACAAATGGAAGAAGGTATGTAACCAATTACTTATCCTGACTTTTAAATCAACAAAACTGTATTCATGTCTGCTACAATTACTATACTTATTGTCAGATCTTTTACATTGAGGACAATGCAAAATGTAGGTATGGGGGAGGAAGGTAATTAAAGTAACAGCCATGTAAGTTTGTTAATTAAATGAATTAAAATGATATTGTAAAGTTGTGGAAATTGAAAATTTTTGTAAACTTGCTGTAACTATCCGATAATTGAGACTGCAATTTTTTATAAACTACTTGAATGTTATATTTAGAAGGCTATATAAGATGCTATTGAATTTACTATTTATGCAAATCCAGATATAGTATCTTATGTTTTTTCTTCTGAATTTCATGAATTTAACAATTTCACGATTTTAAAATGAAATTAGAATGCTTAATGAAAAATCAGTAAATTATCTAAAGTCTTGAAAGAGTTGAGATGTGAATTCTAGATTAAATGAAACACATATGATTAGAGATACATTTAATTTGATTGATTGAATTTGTAGAATGATTTATGTGTAGATCTTATTAAACTATAGATAAAGTATGAGCTTATTGTTATGGATTCATATTTTTAGTAAATGATAGAAGCAGGACTATATGAGATTGGAGTTTTACTGCATCTGTATTAATGAAATATGTACATATATAGTATGTGATTAATGTTTTGTTTTGTGGTAGAAAAAAAAAGAAAAAAAAAGAGGAAAATTTTGAGAGTTTATTGACTTGTCTGATCACGAGCCTTTTGTACTTGAGCAGATAGGTATGTAAGGATTGTTGACCTAAAAAATGACTCTTAAAATCTAGCAACCTAAGATCCTGATCAGATCTGGGATTGTTGACTGAAAGCTCGTTACATGGGTACATTAGAAAGCTCTTGTATGATTCAAGCTTGTCAAATTAACTTTTAAAGTATAAAAAAAAACATATACTGTTTTGAAAAGATATAAGTGTTTTGTGAAATACAGATATCTTATGAATCGAGTATATTTTCTGTTATCTAGAATTACTGAAATATGAATCTAGAATTGACTTTTAAAGTTGTTTAATGGAGATACAATTCTTTATTCTACTTATCTTAATCAGATTGAATTGGATTGTACTTTGATTCGTATGTTGTTGAAATTTTTTTTAGAAATCTTATTGGAAAATTCAGGATAACAAATGATGAAAAACAAACGATAATATAATTAACACCTATGTGATGATGATATATTTTGTATGTAATTTACATATATTCTAAGTATATTTGCAGGTTGATTACTAAAACATACAGAATATATATTCTTATGCTAAACAGAAGAAAAAAAGGAGAGAAGAATTAATTCTAGCACTTTTTGAAAGACCAATTAATTAGATCTTAGTTTGCTAAGGGACTAGCAAAATTTAGGTATGGGGGAAGTGTTTAGAATGAAAAAGTGCATATTATTAACGGTTAAATGATGGTTAATTGCATAATATTTAGCTTATCATATGAGAATTAAGCCATTATGTTGTAATTGCACTGTTTTATGCTTTAATTGAAGAATCTGCATAGTTTTGGGGAATTAATGTTAATTTAGTACATTTCTGAACTGTCGTTAAGTTGCAGGCTATGAAATTCTTAAGTATCCGAATTTTCTGATATTTCGGACAGTTATGTTTAACATACCGAACATATTCGGAAAGTTATGTCTAACAGACCGAGTATGTATCAGATAGTTATGTTTAAATTGCTGAACAGTTATGCTTTGAGAGAATAGTTTATTATTTCCTGAAGTACACATGCTGAAACCATAATACATGACTTAAGTGAACTTTCAGTGAGTTATTTCTAACTATCCGAAATTGCAGTTGGGCATCAGACAGTTATGTATGTAACTCTCCGAAATCTCTTTTTATTTATAAAATAGCTGTGGACGTGTGTCATGTTCTGGGAAAGTGACTTAAGTGAATTTTTGGTGAGTTATCTGTATATATCCGAAATGCATCTTAGCATTGGATAGTTATCTCTGTAACTCTCTGAAATGTTATTTTATGATTAAAACTAGTGCTGACACGTGTCGAGATTTGGTAGATTTACTTAAGTTATATATCGGTGAGTTATCTGTAACTATCCAAAATGCATCTGAGCATCGGATAGTTAAGTTTATAAGTATCCGAAATGCAACTACGCATCGGATAGTTAGATTTATGCACGTGTTGAATTTAAATGCTTTAGAATATCACGTGAGATGCACACGTTTAACTCGTTAAGCTATCATAACTGTACGCGTTGAGTTACATGAATATACACAAAGGTAACGCGTTATGTTAGCGACTTATTTCTTTATTGCATATATTTTATAGTTATTTTCCAAAATGCCACTGTAGCGATTGTAGGAACAGACAATTGGAAGCGAAAAATCACGTTTGCACGTATCGCGTAGTGAAAGAAATCATCGCTGTTGATACGAATGAAGGAAATCCAACCGACCATTCAAGCAGAAGTAGTTACTACTGAAGAAATATAAAAGAAAAGAAGAAAAAAAAGAAGAGTGTGATCGATAGGTGATCAATGGGCGGACAGTGTGTGCAGAGGAGGATGAGCGTCACAATTCTCTGAAGTACCACACCAACAATCATCATCACCACAATCACCACCACCACACCATAATCACCAATCATCGGACGTCTGTGAGGATACTTGCCTGATGTCAGGTCGATTCCAAGCCAAACACAATGCCTGACAACCACTGTGACGAGTGATCACGTCGCGGGAAGGGAAGCCATTTTCGCCAAGCGTCGACTCATATTTCAAGAGATTGTAAAGCTTTTAGCCTTGGCTTCGGGTTGATGCCTGTATGCTGAAGAGGAGATCATCTTACAATTCTGGACTCACGATTCTATAGGGAGAGGAGACAGAATTGTAAGTGGTTTAATTTTCAGTGGTGTAATCGCGTTGCAAGTAGTGTCGGAAGTATTTATTATCAATTGAGATTACTTTACATTTCACCTTTCGCTCATTTCCATGTTCACATCAAAACAAAAATACCAAAAACAATTTATCTTTGTTTGTATTTTATATTTGAGTGTTGTATTGTTTGTGTTGTATCGTGATTAATGTTATTTGTATCAGTTTGGTGATTGTTTTATGTTAGTTTTAATTTTACAATTTACTGAAATTGGTTTGTTCAGAAGACTTAAAGATTTTAATGGTTACTGTTTGAATCATCTGAATGTTAGTATTGCTTAATGATAAATCCAATGTTAACTAGCATTAAAGAGCTTAATTGATGTTATTTACAATCTGTGGAATCGCCCAATGGTTGGCCGAATTCCTCTGTAAAATAGCAGTATTATAAAGAAGAGATAGGCTTGTGGAGTTAACTTAAGTCTATGAGGATAGTCCGTTGAGTTAGCCATAACTTAATGAACTTTGTCCGTTGAGTTAACTATAATTCAACGGAGTGCTTATTGAATATAAATTTGAATTGTCTGCAATTCCCTGTGGGATCGACCTGTACTTGCACACTGATATAATAGACACTATGCACTTGTAGTTAAAGTACAAATTGGAATTAATATCTAAATTTTATTAAAGGTTGTTTGTTTACTTCTTAAAAGGAAAGAATAAGCATAAAGATAATTTAATTAAGTAAAACAGAAGTAACAAATCCAAGTTTTTCTAGTGTAGTGCTGGGAAAATGCAAACACCAATCCTGTTGTTGTTGTTGTTGTCAGATTACAGGTGTATCTACTTCCTGGCATTTTTGTAGTTCCTTTGCAAAGAAAGATCTTGACTTTAATCTTTTCTGTGGCCATGGTGTTATATCTGTTTAACTTGCCATAATTCTCAAAAGTATGTCACCATAAAACAATTTACTCTACAAGTTTAAGATATGAGAAACAAAAATATCATACCAGTTTACTTGTATATGGTTAATTAATGCATATGTAGCATAGAGACAACATCTGCCAACATCTACACCATGACCAAACCTCTGAAAGAGTTAAGCATGTAGTATTTTTGTAATAAAATGTGCTTGGCCATTTAAGTCATTTAGTAATCTCATTGGATTGTTGGTAGTCGGATCTTTGGCTAAACTTTTAATGTCCCATCCCAATTGATAAACCTATTTTGTTTCTGATAATTTAACTCCATTTTTTAGACCAAGTACTTGATAAAGTAATTCTGGAGTTAAATATATATCGTAGTCTTGTATATTGGAAACAGGAATACCTTCTTCCATTGTTAAGTTTGAGTAAAACCTACTTATAATTTCTGGTATAACAAGATGGCTTGACTGGTGTGGAAGCAAAGTCAATAAGCCTTGAAATTCAAACATTTCTCATATATGTGCCATCCCTTCAAACTTAACTAGTCTTGAATATAAAATTGTAAAAGTTTTATATGTTTGAAATTTTTCATAACAAGAGTTATTTCTGAACCATAACAATGTATTGTCATCTAAATTCTGTTCAGGATTAGGTATTTTCCTGTCATGATATTCTGATCTGGGACTTATTCTAATATTATCAACATCTATATTTTCAGATCATTCAGAATTGATGGAATTTCTATCGAAGCTAGTATAAATCTCTGAAATATCTGTTATTGTCATATCAATAATCTGCTGAATTTCCTCTATTTGATCTTCTCGAAACATATCAGTATCAACAGTCTCTGTATTATTCTGTCTATCAGCAACATTTATTTCTATAATTGGTCTATACAACTATTATCTCTATATGAAAGAATGTTCTATATCTGTCTATGTAATAGAATCATCTTGTATTTCTAAAATTTCTATAATTGAGACATTGACAATGTTATATTCTATTTGTAACTGTGAAGTTTGTTGATTATATACATTTGTTAACAAATATATTGTTTATTGTAATAGACATATCCACATGTATAAAATGTAGTATAAGCAACCATACCAAAAATCAAAAGTCTCTATCCGAGATATAGTAAGAGGAAGAATATCTGTACATTCCTCTTCAGATGAAATATCTACAAAATTCATAAACTTAGTGTCTATGTTATCAAAATTGATATGATCTGTATATATATCATCAAAATTTCCTACATGTTCTCTTTCCGTAGGAAAAGAATGTTGGCTTGCAGCATGATGTGAAAAATTGTCTATTGTATTAAAAGAAACATTATGCGCTAATGTGACATAATACCGTAGAGTGTATGCTTGTAATCCAATATTTGTCACATCTGTTGGGATTCCTAAAACAAAATCTTGTCCAACTTGTGCAATGGACCATAGTTTTCCATTTTTCAATGATTCTTCTCTTTGCTGCAATATGCCTTGTACACCTGTAGTCAGTCCAAAATATTCTAATGTCTTCTTCTTTTTCTGACTGTATGTCTGCAGTGTTTCTAGTTGTTCAGAAGGTTCTAAAGTTTTCTTAATTTCTCTTGTTAAAGGTACCTGTGGTCTTGATGGTCCTTCACCATGATGCCTAGGTTGTAATAATGGAATATAGAGTTTTAAGCTCTCAACCTCTACCATTTTTAGTTGATAAACTTTTTGTCCTTCACTTTGAAGGCCCATTTTCCAAATGGTATTTTTCTGTTCATCAATAAATTGTTGAACATCGTCTAAAATAGCTAGGGGAAAATAATGTTGGGAATACAAATATTCTAATTCCTTGTTGGCATTTTCTATCATTGGTCTCCATTTCTTTCCATGATAAGTAATAGACTGTACCGATTTTTTAGGTACTTGTCTAGAGATTGTACCATAGAGTTAGGTTGTAAAGTTTGTTTCCACATTTGTAACATGGAAAGTTTGGTCTGTTTTATTATGTTTCAGCATAATTTTGAATAAATTTCCAACATAAATTTTTCTCGTCTAGAACAACTTTCTAATTTCTTGTAGTACTTCATTAGAAAAATTATACCTTAAGTAGATGTCATTGATTTCATTTTATATCTACTAAAGTTCCATCTCTCTTTTCTACACTTTGGTCATTCTACCACGTCCTCGTCTACGTCCTGACATTGTTGATTAATCTTCGCTGTTCACTATAGAACTTAGTGGAAGTAAAGATTGTGAAACTAGGGTTTTACCAAGGTAGAAACACGAAAGGTTGTCAGCAAAACATTTATAACTCTTCGAGTTTATAAACGGATAAACAGATTCAATCTTTGAAATCATAAATATAAGATCCGTTACTAATAAATAACTCGAATGCTTACAATAACTATACGAGTTTTACAACCGACAAAAGTAGAATCCTTAGCGTAACTGTTCGTATAAAGAAAATAACTACTTGCTAAGTAAAAATGAGAAAACTCGAAGACTTATGATAACTATTCGAGTTTTATGAGTAGTAAAGCACATAACTATACGACAAACTAGAATAGTTATTGTCATAGTTTAAGTCTATCATAAAAATATAATAATATTAAGTTAATTGTTCAAGTTTCTTGGATGGATATGATTCAAACCAGAAAAGTTTGAGGAGTTAGAAACGTCCTTACATACCATAGACTTTTTAGAGGATGAAGGAGATATGCTAGAGGATGTGATTTAAGAAGAATTAAATAGGCAACTCAATTTTGAAACTTTAGAGGAAAGTGAAAGCATAAATATAGAAGGAGATCAGGAAGAAATTAATTTAGAAAATGAGGATGTTCAATTAGGAGCTCTTGCTTCTAATGGGCAACATTTAGAATTAAAACCTTTACCTCCTGAATTAACCTATATATTTCTGGAAGAAAAATGAACATGTCCAATCATTATTGCTTCAGATTTAAAAGAGGATCAAATAGCTAAATTAAAAGATATAGTAAAAACTTATAAAGAAGCAATAAGATAGACTATGACTGATATAAAAGGGTTAAGTCCAACTTTATGCTGTCACCATATATATTTAGAGGAGAATGCTAAACCTATTAGAATTCCTGAGAGGAGATTAAATCCAAAACCTTAAAGAAGTAGTCAGGAAGGAAATAGTGAAATGGTTAGATAATGACATAATTTATCCAATTTCTAATAGCTCATGGGTTAGTCCAATCCATGTAGTTCCCAAGAAATCAGGATTAATAGTAATTAGGAATGAAAGTCAGGACTTGATACCTACTAGAATTTAGTCAAGCTGGAGAGTGTGTATAGATTATAGAAAGTTGAATGTTGTAACTAGGAAAGATCATTTTCCCTTACCTTTTATAGATCAAATGCTAGAGAAATTAGTAGGGCAAGAATATTTCTGTTTCTTAGACGGATATTCAGGATATAACCAAGTTCCAGTAGCATTAGAGGATCAAGAGAAAACAACTTTCACCTGTCCTAATGGAACTTATGCTTTTAAGAGAATGTCATTCAGATTATACAATGCACTAGCCACCTTTCAAAGGTGTATGTAGGGCATATTCAATAGAATAACTGAAGATTTTTTAGAAATATTTATGGATGATTTTACTATTTATGGAACTTCATATAAAGTGTGTCTAAACAACTTAAACTAAGTATTGAAACGCTGTGTGGAAAAAAGTCTAGTTCTAAATTGGGAAAAATGTCACTTCATGGTTACTCAAGGAATCGTCTTGGGTCATGTTGTTTCAAAGAAGGGGTTGGAAGTAGATAAAGCTAAAATAGAAGTAATTTCTAATCTACCAGAACCTAAATCAGTAAAAGATATTAGATCATTTCTAGGACATGTTGGATTTTATAGAAGATTTATTAAATATTTTAGCAAAATAGCTAGACCTTTAACCAATCTATTAAAAGATGTCCCATTCAACTTTGATAAAAATTGTAAAGAAGCATTTTTCAAGCTTAAAACTAGCTTAATTTCAACTCCTATAATTCAAGCACTTGATTGGAGCCATCCATTTGAATTAATGTGCGATGCATCTGATTTTGCTGTAGGAGCAGTGTTGGGACAGAAGATAGAAAAATCTCCTAGAGTGATTCATTATGCAAGCAAAACCTTAAATGATGCTCAAGTTAATTACACAACTATTGAAAAAGAGTTGTTAGCTGTTGTGTTTGCCTTAGAGAAGTTTAGATCATATCTGATTGGAGCTAAAGTACTAGTATACACGGATCATTCAACTTTAAAACACCTAATTGCAAAGAAAGAGACTAAACCTAGATTGATCCGATGGATATTATTATTATAAGAATTTGATCTAGAAATTAAAGATAAGAAAGGTTATGAGAATGTAGTAGCAGATCATTTATCAAGATTACAAATAGAAAAATCAAATATTGAAATTAAGGATAATTTTCCTGATGAACAGTTAATGACCATCAACATAATGTCTTGGTATGCAGACATAGTTAATTACTTAGTTACTGGTTTAACACCTAAGGATTTGAATAGATAGGATAAGAAATTGTGTTTCTCAAGAGTAAAATATTACTATTGGGAAGACCCATACTTATTTAAGAAATGTCCTGATCTGGTTTTAAGGAGGTGTGTTCCAAAAACTAAATATCAGAGCATATTGTCTTTCTGTCATGACCAAGCATGTGGAGGGCATTTTGGTTTAGGGAAAATTGCTGTAAAAATTCTGCAATATAGATTTTATTGGCCAACACTATTCAACGATGCTCATAAATATTGCTTAAGTTGTTTAAGATGTCAACAAATGGGAAGAATATCAAAGAGGAATATGATGCCTCTTAATCCTATTGTTGAGGTTGAAATCTTTGATGTGTGGGGAATAGATTTTATGGGTCCATTTCCTATGTCTAATCAATTTAATTATACATTGTTGGGGGTGGATTATGTATCTAAATGGATAGAAGTTATTCCTACAAAAACTAATGACAATAAAGTGGTAGTACATTTTATAAGAACCAATATAATTGCCAGATTTGGAATACCTAAACCTATTATCAGTGATAGAGGAACTCATTTCTGTAATAGAAGTTTTGAAGCCTTAGTGAAGAAATATGGAGTAAACCATAAAATTGCAACATCATATCATCCGCAAACTAGTGGACAAGTAGAAAGTGCCAACAAACGAATTAAGTTAATCTTAGAAAAAGTAGTAAATCCTACTAGAACAGATTAGGCTAATAGATTGATAGATGCACTTTGGGCTTATAGAACTACTTATAAGACAAGCTTAGGTATGTCACCTTTTAGGCTAGTATACGGAAAAAGTTGTCATTTACCAGCTGAAATTGAACATAAAGCTTATTGGGCATTAAAAACTCTGAACACTAATTTAAATCAAGCTGTTGAAAATAGGAACTTACAATTGCTTGAATTAGAAGAATTTAGGAATGAAGCTTATTCAAAAACTGTAGGAGAAAAAGAGAAAATGAAGTTTTGGCATGATAAGAAAATTATTCTAAAAACCTTTAAAATAGGACAAGAAGTATATCTTTATATGACTAGACTCCATAACCATCTAGGAAAATTAAGATCTAGATGGGCAGGACCTTACATAGTTCGAAATATTTATCCCTATGGAGTTATTGAGATTGAAAATCCTAAAAATCAAAATATATTTAAAATAAATGGACAAAGAATTAGACCTATTTTGAAGATACCAAAAAGTTCTTTTGGAATTGTAGAAGAAGTAAGAGTAGAGGACTACTCAAGCTTTACTTAGTAAGAAAAGTTCTAAGTATATAACTTTAAAAATAAAAAATAAAAAACTTATTTAAAAAAATTGTTATGGTTCAACCGATAGGATCCATCGGTTTGACCGAAACATAAAAATATATAAAAAATTTCTATATATTATTTAGTAAAAACATCGGTTTTACCGAAGCATAGTATCAGTTCAACCAGTAGAAAAAATGAAGAAAGAAAGAAAATATTTAATTTCAGTTCAACCGAGGAACATAACGGTTTGACCGAAGAAATTTTAAATATGGAAAAAGTAAGAGCGGTTAGACCAGAAATTTTTTTGGTCTTGACCGAAGAAAATTTATTATCTTAAATATTTTTATTAGATATAACTTTACGGGAAGTCTGTTGAGTTAGCTTAACTCAACGAACTTACTCCGTTGAATCTAGGATTAGTTAATGAACTTACACCGTTGAGTTAACTATAACTCAACGGAGAACTGTAGTTAAGTATACGGACTTAGTCGGTGAAGTTAATCGTAATTCCACAGATGAGAAAGTGAGAGTTTTGTATGGGAAATGACTCGATTACCTGCCTAAACTTAGGGCTTATTTATACTTAAACTTAGGGTTTAGGGGCATTACCCGTAGAATCATTTAGAACTTAGAATAGTAGAGATCAGAGCTACTCCATTCCATTCATAACTCCACGATGAAGAAGATGACACCTGAGTTCTGGGAAAAGGCAGTAGACACTTCAGAATTTCTTAAAGACTTAGATGAATGGCACACAAGGCAAAAAATCAAGAATACGACAAGAAAAAAAGAACTACAAAAGGTAGAATCTGAACTTTTCAACTGCAGAAGAGTTTTAGTAGATTTGGATATACAAATACCTCAAATAATGGAAACAAGAATAAAGGTTGCTACGGAAATTACTGTAAGCAAAGAGAGAAAAATCAGGCCAAACAACGAAGTTGCCCTAGAATTAATCCAACGTCAATCCCGACTCTAGTTCAAAGGATGAATAGGTAGACGAGCTCGATGGGCGATCTAGGAGCAAGAAAGGAAAGAAAATGAAGAAGAGGTAACTAAAGAACAAGAGGAGCCAACTATTGAAAGACCTATTCCTGAGGAACAACAACCAGGACCTTCAAATCTACCTCCTAAACCATTAGAAAGGGTGGTAGTTATGGGGCCTTCAAACGAAGAAGAATTAAGAGAATTTGAAGAACTGGTTCGAGTTGGGAAAACCAAGGAGAATCAAAAGATTTGGTAGTGGCTAAAGCACACCTAGTGTTCGATACACTTTACAAAAAGAGGGTTGTAGAAAAGTTGAAAGCCCAATATAAAATCAAAGTGGAACAGCATCAAGAAGCTACTGCCAGACCTATTGCAAAAGGAGATGAAGCTGGTCCTTCGAGAATAGTAATTATTGAAAGAGTTAAACAAGAAGAGCCAGTACTTGTGGCTCAAAGGCGTGTAGTGCCTATTTTTGTGGATTTAATTTCAGACGAGGAAGAGGAAGACCAGACACAATTAATTAGAAAAAGGAAAGGAAAAGAGATAGTGTCCGAATATCAAGAGGAGATTAAATTTGAAAGACAAAAGTCAATAGGGCCTATAGAGCCCATTTTTGTAAACCTGCTATCTGATTCTAAGGAAGAGCAGGAGTAGTAGCAAAAGCATAAAGAAGAAGAAAAACAAGCTGAAACTAGTCTACAGCCTATACAAATAGAAGAAATAGAAATTAGGGCAGAAACTGATTTGCTCGGAACTCCATCCCAATCTGCCACAAAATTAGAAAAAACAGTGACAATGCAGATTGGTAGTCAGGAGGAAGAAGAAGAAAAAAAAAAAGAACAAGAAGCTGAACAAGTATACATGGAAAGAGATGACTCAACAGATTCCCTTGAAGAGCAAGAAAATCTTCAGCAATTTATGGAAAGAATTCAAGAAAGAGTGGAGAGTTTTGCCGACTCACCACCACAGACAAAAGCAGAAGCAAAAATGCCAGAATCTATGGAGCATTTTCAGCAAGTACAAGTTCAACATTTGGAAGAGGAAGTTCAAGAACAAACCCCTCAGGAGCAACAAATGCATATTCTTGATCCTTCTGAAGCAACAGTTTTAAATGAAGTACATTTTTGGAGTCAGGAAGCTTATGACAAATACCAAGAGATTAGTGGTTATACTATCATATGCAGTAGACCAATAAATTGGGACAGAATGCAAGAAATCAAAGAATTATTTGAATTCCAAGGTTTACTGAAGTTTATTTCTCAAGAAGGAGGGCATGTAGTATTTGATAATCTAGTGCCCTGCTTTTATGCAAACTTAAGAGAAGGAGGAGGATTAATTTCCAACGTGGAGGAAGCTGATGTACAAATAACACTAGAGCTTCTTCACAACATTTTAGGATTGAAAAATGAAGGGAAAGAAATTTTGGAAAGCACAACTACCGTTGAGTGGACAAAAGAGGAAATCAAGGATTGTTTAGCTATCAATCCTGGTGTGTCGTTATTAAATAGACTAAAGCAGTTAAATGATACAACACACATGATAGCAAACATTCTAATTAAGAATGTCTACCAACGACAAGGCCATGATATAGAACTGAGTTAATTTGTAAAGTGGGCCACATATGTAGTTGTAAATAGAATTCAAATAAATTGGTATGCAGTTTTTATCTCCAAGTTGAGAATAGTGAAGAAGAAATTGTTTTATGGAGATCTAATTCCACTACTGATGGTGGATTGTATCGATTTCACTAAATGGGCATCCAAAAGGATCAGATCAAGAACCATTTTAGTGAAAGAGTACAGAAATTATGTAGTTGTAGAGATTGCTGAACCTTCTAGAGGAATTACAAGAGCTGTAGAAAGGATTAACCAATTAGAGCAACAAGTAGAAAAGCTCCAAAAGGAAGTAGATGAACTTAGGAGAAGAGACTAAATTGTATTGTTCGTCTACTTGTATATATTTGTATGAAAAATATCTGAATAAGTTGTAATGTAAATTATTCATATTAATGAATATATATTTTTCAGATATATTTTTCATTCGTGTTTGAGAATGATGAAATGGATGAACTATATTGAATATTCTATAATTTGTGGAACATTATGCAAGATTGTTTAAAAGATTTACAATTTGCTGAATGACAGGATTAAATGAAAGATAATTGATTAATGCTTGAAAATATCTACATGCTGCAAAGTAAAATATAAATTCTACATAACATGAAATGAACTGCAAGTTAAAAATTTATATAATGTTCAAATTTAAATGAGTTTTTATTAAAATGCTGCATTAATGACATGTATTTAACTTTATTTAAGTTGGAAAAATGCAAGAGAGTAGAAAAGTATTTACGAGGAGTAAACTTAGAGGTTGCTAAGTGTTAACTCAATGAAGTAAGTCCGTTGAGTTAACCTTAACTCCACGAGGTCAATAATATAATATAAGGTCACTTTGTTGAGTTATCTGTAACTCAACGAAGTTAGTCCGTTGAGTTAGCAGTAGTAACTGAAGCTATTCCCTCGAGTTATCTGTAACTCAACGAGGTTAGTTCGTGGATTAAGCTAAACGGTTATTCTTTTAGCCATGAACGAAATTTCGTGGGTTTAGCGGTTACTGAAATTTGAAATTAGAAGTGGCACACGTACCGAGAAAAATAGGAACCACACTACATGTCACAAGACACGTTCTTACAATAAGATTTATTTACTTTATGGACGTGCATTATAAATATAGAACAAAATGTTATTTACTAGTTACCAGCACTTTTGAGAGAAAAGAAAATTCATTAGGGAACTGGAAGGAGAAGCAGCTGATTCAACTTCATCCGTCAACAACTATTTACTGAATAGAAAGCTTTAAACTGGTATGTAATTAATCTTTTGCTATTTTACTATATGTTAAGAGTTTTTGAGCACATGGACTTGTTCTCCTAGCACTAAACGATTAGTAAGAACACCTACCTAGGAGTATTCAACATAGAAGCGTATTGAAACATTTTCTAAATTGGACTTTAACAAATCCTTAGAGGTGTAGCAAACCTTTCTTTAAAAGAGAACGAAGATATGACTGCTCCAGTAGAAAAACCATTAGGGGAAATTCTATAGCCTGAATCAGTTGATGAACCTTCATGTATTCAATTGCCAAACTTTGAGGGAGATAGGTTTGAACTGAAATCTAATTATATTAGTCAATTGCCACATTTTCATGGATTAGAAAGAGAGGATGCCTATTATTTCCTTAGAGAATTTAATGAAGTTTGTCAAATGATGAAAATGCCGAATATGAGTATAGATGCTATTAAACTTAGATATATCCCTTTTTCTTTAAAAGACACAGCTAAGAGATGGTTATATACTCTGTCGCCTAATTCAATTTCTACATGGACTGAATTTTGCTCTGTTTTTCTGAAAAATATTATCCAACACATCAAACGATTAAAAAGAAAAAGGAAATATTAATGTGTAGCCAAAAACAGGGAGAATCATTCTGGAAATATTTTGAAAGATTTAAAGATTTATTGACTCAATGTCCACATCATGCAATGAGTAAAGCATAATTAATAGGTATAATTTATGAAGGCATAGATGTTTCTACAAAATCTTTATTAGAATCTACTTGTCAAAATGGATTTTTAAAATTGTGTAGTGAAGAAGCATGGGCATACTTAGAAAATTTTGCAAAAAGAACTGCATAGTGGGAGAACTCAACTGAAGTTATTGCAGATAAAAGAATATTGCCAAGGGAAATGCATGAAATTGATTCAAGCACTATGTTGGAAGTGAAATTAACTGAATTAACAAAGAAAATAGAAGAGTTATCATTAAATCAAAAACTAGCAGAAAAGAATGCAAACATTAATGATCTAGATATTATTTATGCTAGAAACCAGAAAGATAACTTTGGAAATTCGTATAACCCTAATTGGAGAAATCACCCGAATTTATCTTGGAGAAACAACAATTTCCATGAAGGAGAAAATATACATGGCAAGAATATAAGTTATGAAGCATTAATTGAACAAGGATCTAGAATAGAGAAATTAGAAAAGATAATTCAACAATTAAACAATCGTCTAGATTTTGTATTTGGAAATGCTACAATTCAAAATCAAAATATAAATAGAAATATACCCCCTAGACAGAAAGAATCAATAGAAATTAGACATATTGGAGGATTGCCAATGCAAGCAGTACCTAACCCTATTAACAGAACTGCTAATGAAATTGATACCTCCTCTAGGAGGGTAGTTGAATGAAGCAGTATAATTGAAGTAACTATGTATAATATAGTAAGTAGAAAAATATATTAAAAAAAAAAAAATTATATATATATATATAAGTTTACTTATAGTTAATAATATCATAGAGTTATTACTTAACTCAACAAACTTAATCCGTTGAGTTATGACCTAACTCCACGAGGGTATGAAGTAGTTATGTTAATTTTTGTCTTTGTTAAATTTTTTGTTTATATTATATAGAATCACAACAGATAGAATTCTTAAAATTACCATTGGACACACAAAGGGAAGTACTGAGTAACTTATTAGCTAAAGATCTGTGTAGATTATGTTGTATATCAAAGGATATTAAAGACTGTGTTAGAGAAAAATATTTTCATAGACTACAAGCTGCAAAAATGACTAAGATTAGAGATGGATTTTTATGGAAGTCATTTAATCGTAGTTCAATCAGCTATGAATATCTGAATATGGATGAAACTACTAGAATTCCACCCAATGCATTAGAAGGAATAGATCATATTCTAGGGATGGATGAAGGATTAATTATATACAGAACCAAACCAAGGTATGCAATTCTGTTACCTGATATTTTGATTAGAAATCCTCTCACAAGAGAAGAATGGAATATAGGAAGGCCTAATAGATATGAAGTACCAACTAAAAATTGTGGGTCAGCTTTAATATTTTCTGATAAAAATTCGACCATTCCTAAAAAATTATATTATTGGAGACCTATTGGAAATTGGGATGAAGATTTATGCTTAAGTGTGTATAATTTTCTGAATAGATCTTAGATTGAAAACACTATGATATATCTAGGACAAAAATCCTTAATTAACAGCATATATGTCATACTTGATGGATATATATATTTAGTCATAGATATATTAGTTGCATTTAGATCTGAGTTATACATAGTAAGCATAGATAGTTATGTTAATGACTATATAGAAATTTTACCTATACCAAGTGATATAGCTAAACCACCATTTGCAGAATATGATAAAATTCAATTAGGAATGTGGTATAATGAATATGATGATCCTACTCTATGTCTGATAAGATGGTGGGATGAATTGAAGAAATTTCAAATATGGATTATAAAAGACCTAAATGAAAGGAAGTGGGAAGAGGAATATATTGAAATAGATGTAGAAATAGAAACAGCCACACTATCTTGGAACAGAAGAGGATCTCTTTCTGCATTTCATTTCATTAATGAAAATACACTTATATTTAGTATTGATAACATATTGCAAGCTTACAAATTAAAAAGGAAAATAGACTGCATTGAAACAGAATTGATAGCAAGAAGAATTATGCCAAAAAAGATTGCTTGGACTGATACGTTTATTCCATTTGTTACTACTTTTCAGTCATGTTCTTAAAGTATGATTTTGTGTTTTTAATTTTGTGTGTAGTCTGCATTTATTTTAAAGACAAAAAAAACAAAAATATCAATTCAGTTTGTTGGTATCTGTTTTGGGAAACCAACTGGCTTGCTTGTGAGCCACCAAAGGCATAGGAGCCTGGGTTCCACACAAGACACTAATTTATCAATATCTGTTAAATGTTATTTTGTTATATATTTTGCTTTTATCTATGAATGAAAAGTTTTTCAAAATCAAAAATCGAAAAATACAAAAGGAGATACAAACGAAACAAGGTATGTAATTGATTACTTATCCTGAATTTAGATTTAAACTCAATTCGTGAAGTTATTCATTAACTCAATGAATTAAGTTCGTTGAGTTAGATGCTAAGTCAACGAAACAATATTCATGCTTGTTACAATTACTGTATTTATTGTCAAATCTTTTACATTGAGGACAATGCAAAAAAAAAAAAAGGTATGGGGGGAGGTAATTAAAGTAACAGCCATATAAGTTTGTTAATAAAGGAATTAGAATGATACTGCAAAGTTTTGTGGAAGTTGATAATTGAGACTGTAATTTTTTTAAGAATTGTAACTACTTGAATGTTATATTTAGAATCTTATATAAGATGCTGCAAATTTTACTACTCATACAAATCTAGATATAGTATCTTATGTTTTTCTTGAAATTTATGAGTTTAACAGTTTCACGATTTTAAAAAGAAATCAGAATGTTTAACTGAAACTCAGTAAATTATCTGAAATCCTGAAAGAGCTGAAATGTTGATTTTGGATTAAAGGAAATGCATATGATCAATGATACATTTAATTTGATTGATTAAACTTGTAGAATGATTTATGTGTAGATCTTATTAAACTATAGAAAAAAAGTATGAGCTTATTGACATGGATTCATATTTTCAGTAAATAATAGAAGCAGGACTATATGATATTGGTGTTTTATTGCATCTGTATTAATAAAATATGTACATATACTGTGTTAAAAAAAAAAAACAAAAAAGAGGAAAATTTTGAGAGTTTATTGACTTGTTTAATCACGAGCCTTTTGTACTTGAGCAGATAGGTATGTAAGGATTGTTGACCTGAAAAAGACTCTTTAAATTTGGCAACCTAAGATCCTGATCAAATCTGAGATTGTTGACTGAAAGCTCAATACATGGGTACACTAGAAAGCTCTTGTATGATTCAAGCTTGTCAAATTAACTTTTAAAAGTACAAATATGCATATACTGTGTTAAAAAGATACAAGTGTTTTGTGAAATACAGATATCTTCTGAATTGAGTATATGTTTTGTTATCTAGAATAGACTTTTGAAGTTGTTTATTTGAGATACAATTCTTTATTCTACTTGTCTTAATTGTATTGAATTAGATTGTGCTTTGACTTTTATGTACTTGAAATTTATTCTGGAAATCATATTGGAAAATTTAGGATGACAGATGCTGAAAAGAAAAAAATGATAATATAATTAACACCTATGTGATGTTGATATATTTTGTATGTAATTTACATATATTCTAAATATATTTGTAGGTTGAAGAGGAGAAAACAAAGTTAAAATAGATTACTAAAGCATACAGAATATCTATATAGTAATCTAATTTATTATTCTGAAGAAGAGCGAAATGAAGAATTAAATCTAGCACTTTAGAAAGACCAATTAGTTAGATCTTAGTTTGCTAAGGGACTAGCAAAATTTAAGTATGGGGGAAGTGTTTAGAATGAAAAAGTGCATAATATTAATGGTTAAATGATGGTTAATTACGTAATATTTAACTTACCATACGAGAATTAAGCCATTATGTTATAATTGCACTATTATGTGCTTTAATGGAAGAATCTACATAATTCTAGGGAATTAATGTTAATTTAGTGCATTTCTGAACTATTGGTAAGTTGCAGGCTGTGAAATTCTTAAGTATCTGAATTTTCTATTATTTCGAAGAGTTATGTTTAATGTACTGGACAGTTATGTTTTAAATGCTTTAAGAATATTCTATTATTTCCTGGATTACACGTGTTGAAACTACAATGCATGACTTAAGTGGATTTTCGAAAGGTTATCTGTAACTATCCGAAATGCATCTAAGCATCGGATAGTTAGGTTCGTAAGTGTCCGAAATATTTGAACTTGTTAAGATAGAATTATGCACGTGTTGAATTTAAATTACTTTAGTATACCACGTGCGATGCACATGTTTAACTCGTTAAGTTAGCATAACTGTTGAGTATTTTTGTTTTGATGATGTGTGCTGAATGAAAATAATCATATTTGCTCAATTACTATTGCTTGTGAAAAGAAATTAAAATCATCAATTAATACAGAAAAACCTCACTGATATAAATACTTGTCTGTATTGGATCTGAAGTTAATAACTAGTCGTTTCGTTGCATTAATTTCTCATTTAGCTAAATGTTAAGTTAACGTGTGTTTTTATTGAAAAGCATGATATGTTTTAATGTTATATCTTCTGTATCATGAACAGTGCACGTTTAGACAACTCGTTAAGTTAGAGTTTTGTTTGAATAGAGGTCACGTGAGAACTCGTTAAGTTAGAGGCTTAAAGGTTAAAATAGGTCACGTGATAACTCGTTAAGTTAGTGAGTAAAAGAAGAGACGAACTCGTTAAGTTAGTGTTATACACGTGGTGAAATTATAAGTTACGAATGTTGTATTGTATCACGTGAGGTGCACATGTTTAACTCGTTAAGTTAACATAACTAAACACGTTGAGTTGCTATATTGAACACAAAGGCAACGCGTTAGGTTAGCGTTATAAACTTAAGTTGTTATTTTTGCACGTGGTAAAATTCTTATTATAAAAACATTTGTTTATTACTGGTTCGTTGAGTTATCATAACACAATGGAGATGGTTCGTTGAGATAGCATAACACCACGGACATAGTTCGTTGAGTTAGCTATAGTACTTGTCACGTGAAATGGCACATGAGGAACTCGTTAAGTTAGAAACGTTAAGTTATATAGATACTTGTGTTACTCATTTAGTTAACATTAAAGTAACGACTTCTTATTACACTGATGAAAAACTTTTGGATGAGAAAGTTTATTTTGCAGGAAATTTTTCAGAGATCCAAGACTGATGATTAAAGAAAATTTGAAATATAAATGTGGGTTAAAACGTGTGTGTTTCGATGAAGGAAAAAGAAAAGACGTGGAGAAGTGGAAAACTGGTGGTGGTTAAATGTGAAGGATATGCATGAAATGAAGATACAGTATAAAAGGCATAGAATTCTTGTTGATCAATTTATCCTTGCACATAAAACGAAAAATCTTTTCAAAGATCAAACCATCCCTGCACACCAAAAGAAAAATCTTTTTCAAGGATCAAAAACAGCTTCTTGGGGAAAATCTCTCAAGTGGAAGAAAGTTCAGTGAAGCATAAAAAGGTAAGATTTTCGTCACTGAAGATTTGAAGTATCAGAAGAAAGCAAATTCGGTGAAGCATGAAAAGACAAGATATTCATCACTAAAGAATTGCTGAAGAATAAAAAGAAGAAGGAGAAAGATCTCAAACAGGGAGAAAAGTTTTAAATTCCGCAAATTAGTTTTCTCTGTTTGTAGTTATGAAATTCAACAACACCATTTTGACACGGTGCTCTTGGAAAAGAAAATCTGTGATCAATGCCATGCTCATTACAATAGTTATCCATTTGATCATTATCAAATTCAGTTCCATGATCACTCCTAAGTTTTTGAATAGAGACACTTTGCTCATTTTGAACAAAATTGCAAAACATTTTAAATTTTTCAAAAACTTCTGTCTTAGATGCTAGAAAATATACCCAAGTGTATCTAGAGAAGTCATCTACTAAAACAAATACATACTGTTTACCACCAAGACTCATGATTCTTGTTGGTCCAAATAGATCCATATGTATAAGTTCTAAGACTCTCTTGCTTGAAATATCAGTTTTGGATTTAAAAGAGTTTTTGTGAAGTTTACCTAACTCACATGCATCACACATAAAGTTCTTTGAGTATTTAATCTTTGGTAAACCTCTCACTAAATGTTTTCTAGATAGTTCATGTAACAGTCTCATATTTATATGCCCAATCCTTCTATGCCATAGATATGCATCACTAGTTTCAACTAGCAAACATAAATTTAAATCAACTGCACCAGAAGGTAAAGATAAAATACATACAAAACCTTTTCTTTTAGCAATAAACTTAATTTCATCTGTATTTTTATCAATTATTTTGCATACATTATCTTCAAACACTACATAATATCCATTTTCAGTTAGTTTTATGACACTCAGCAAATTAAATCCTAGGTTTTCTACATATAGTACATTCGAAATAACACAAGTAGGAGTTATTTGAACATTGCCCATACCTATGATTTTATCTTTGCTTTTGTTTCCAAATGTTACACTTCCTTTCATGGTATTTGTAAAATTTTGTAATAGACTTTTTTGTCCGGTCATGTGACTTGACGCTCCACTATCCAAGATCCATTTTGATGTTGTTTCCTCTTGCAACACAAATTAAGAAAAACTTTTCTTAGTACCCAATGTTGTTGAGGACCAAGTTCATTAAACACATATTTCTTCTTTTTGTTTAAAAATAGTTTAACATTATCATTTATATTCTTATTAGTTGTAAGTACTATTGATTTATCATTAGCTTCATACTCACATATAGCATTATTGCTTTTGCAATCATTCTTTTTGTTTTTAGATGTAGTATAATCAAGACCAAACATTATTTTATCAGATGTTAATTTATTTTGGTCATGCTTATACATTTCTGTAAGTTCATACCAAGATTTTGTACTTGTATTAACACTTTCCGTACATACAAAATCTTTTTCTGCACAAGAATTTTTTGTTTTATCACATGCACAATGAGTAATTGGTCTAATACCAGTGTATTGAATTACATGCTCAAGTTTCTGAATTTTCAATTTACTACAATTGTCTAAAATTTTAGAAACATTAGAAACTGAATTTCCAGAACAAGAAACAAGATTTTTAGAAACATTTATAGTCATGTTAGAAGTACAATTTGACAAATCACATTGATTTATATTATTACTGCATGATTCATCCCTTGAAGTATCTACTTCTACATATTTATTACCTTGTTTCATAATAAAATGAATTTTAGTCTTAGATTTACTTGAACTACAACTAATAAATTCTTTATTGGCTTGAGATTCAGGATATTCAGGATAATCAAATCCTAAGCCAAATTTATAAGACACCGCAGGGGTACTAGTTAGTTTGTCTAACTTAGTTTGACTTAAATTCCATTTCTCAAAGGTAGAATTTAAATCTTGCTCTCTCAGTTTTAATTTATCTATTTCTAATTCAAGTTCATTTATATTGTTTCTCAACATTTCATTTTTAGATTCTATCTTTAATTTTTCAGCATTTATATTCTGTATTTGTTCATGCAAGATACATTCATTAAATCTAAACTTTTGCAAATCTCTAGCATGATTTTCATTATCACATTTAAACTTTTCTAAAGTAGTAGACAGGAAACAATTTTCTTCTTCCATAATGGATGAAGATTTTCTAATATTCTTATTTTCCAGTTTACATACTTTAAGTTTTTGTAATAATGCATGATAAGCACATAATAATTCATCAAAGTTGAAATCTAAATGACTTTCAGGATCAGATATTACCTCAAACTCATCTACCATGAAGCACACAAGAGCAACGTCTTCTAACTCTTGTTCTCCTTCTGAATGTGAAGATTTTGATGCTGATTCCTCAGATTCAGACTCTTCAGACGTGTCATCCCAAGTGACCTTCAAAGCCTTTTTCTTGTAAAGCTTTTTCTGAGTTTTCTGAGCCGTCTTCTTCTGATTTGTCCTACTTTGCTTTTCATTTTTCCTCATGGGACAATCTAGAGAAAGATGTCTAGGTTTCTTACAGTTGTAACATACATACTTTCTGGATGAAAAATTATTGTTATTCAATGATTTTGACGTTGAGGGTTTATCATTTTTGTTCCTTTGCTGTTTCCTAGCTTTCCTTGCTTTCTTGAATTTCCTAGTCAGCAAAATCAAATCCTCGTCAGAATTAGTAGATATATCAGAATCTGAATTAATTTTGAAGGTTATTTCTTTCTTCATTTTTAGTTTGTTGTGACTCAGTGATTCATTTAATTGAACTTCATAAGCTATTAAATTTCCTATAAGTTCATTCATAGAATAAACATTTAAATCTCGTGATTCCTCAATTGATGTTACTTTCTGAGACCATTTAGAAGTTAGGGATCTGAGAATTTTCCTCACCAAATCCTTCTGTTCAAAATTCTTTCCTAAACATTTTAAAGAGTTTATGATATCAAGAAATCTGGAAAACATCTTAGAAATATTTTCGTCTTCACGCATCTTAAATAGTTCATACTTATGAATCAACATGTTTATTTTTGTCTCTTTAACTTGAGAAGTACCTTCATGTGAAACTTCTAATGCATGCCACACCTCATAAGCAGATTTATATGCTGACACTTTACTGAACTGTTCATAACTCAATGCACAAAATAAAATATTTAAGCCCTCAGCATTCAGAGTTTCATTTTCTTTTTCAGTAATTGTCCAAGTATTATAAGGAGTAGTTAACAGAGTATATGGTTTAGAAATCATGAACCACAACTTATGATCTATACTTTGAAGAAAAACAGTCATCCTATATTTCCATTATTCAAAATGTATTCCATCAAATAAAGGAGGACGATTAAGATTTTGGCCTTCATATAAAGAAAAATTACCATTTCCAGTAGCCATTTTACCTTAGATTTTTCAACCTATTTGATTTTAAACAGTCTAAAAACTTTAAAAAAACTTGAGCCTTAAATCAATAGAGTTAAACGTATGCTTAGATATTAATTTCTGTTTAAAAAAAAGGAAGGTAGAATAAGCAATGATATTAAATAAGTTGGTATCGATTTTATATCAAAGATTATTAACAAAGCTCTAATACCACTTGTAGGATCGTATGGCTACACAAGAGCGGGGTGAATTGTGTTTTTTTAATATTTTCTGAAATATAATTGAAACTTTAAAACTCAAAAACAAGTCGAGACATTGTTTTCATAAAATCATTTTTATTCAAGGTTTCAATTACAATATACAATTCAATTCTCCTCAGAAATTGTAGATGCAATTATATTTTGATACCATGTATCATCTAAACAATTTCATAACTACAAACAGAGAAAACTAATTTACGGAATTTAAAACTTTTCTCCTTGTTTGAGATCTTTCTTCTTCTTTTTCTTCTTCAGCAATTCTTCAGTGACGAATATCTTGTCTTTTCATGCTTCACTGAATTTGCTTTCTTCTGATACTTCAAATCTTCAGTGACGAAAATCTTACCTTTTTATGCTTCACTGAACTTTCTTCCACTTGAGAGATTTTCCACGAGAAGATGTTTTTGATCCCTGAAAAAGATTTTTCTTTTGGTGTGCACGGATGGTTTGATCTTTGAAAAGATTTTTCGTTTTGTGTGCAAGGATAAATTGATCAATGAGAATTCTATGCCTTTTATACTGTATCTTCATTTCATGCATATCGTTCACGTTTAACCACCACCAATTTTCCACTTCTCTACGTCTTTTCTTTTTCCTTCATCGAAACATACACGTTCTAACCCACGTTTATATTTCAAATTTTCTTTAATCATCAGTCTTGGATCTCTGAAAAATTTCCTGCAAAATAAACTTTCTCGTCCAAAAGTTTTTCATCAGTATAATAAGAAGTCGTTACTTTAATATTAACTAAACGAGTAACACAAGTATATATATAACTTAATGTTTCTAACTTAACGAGTTCCTCATGTGCCATTTCACGTGACAAGTACTGTAGCTAACTCAACGAACTATGTCTGTGGTGTTATGCTATCTCAACAAACCATCTCTATTGTGTTATGATAACTCAATGAACCATCTCCATTGTGTTATGATAACTCAACGAACTAGTAAGAAACAAATGTTTTTATAATAAGAATTTTACCACGTGCAAAAATAACAACTTAAGTTTATAACGCTAACCTAACGCGTTGCCTTAGTGTTCAATATAGCAACTCAATGCGTTTAGTTATGTTAACTTAACGAGTTAAACATGTGCACCTCACGTGATACAATACAACATTCGTAACTTATAATTTCACTACGTGTATAACACTAACTTAACAAGTTCGTCTCTTCTTTTACTCACTAACTTAACGAGTTATCACGTGACCTATTTTAACCTTTAAGCCTCTAACTTATTGAGTTCTCACGTGACCTCTATACAAACAAAACTCTAACTTAACGAGTTGTCTAAACGTGCATTGTTCATGATACAAAAGATACAACATTAAAACATATCTTGCTTTTCAATAAAAACACACATTAACTTAACGTTTAGCTAAATGAGAAATTAATGCAACGAAATGACTAGTTATTAACTTCAGATCCAATACAAACAAGTATTTATATCAATAAGCTTTTTCTGTATTAATTGATGATTTTAATTTCTTTTCACAAGCAATAGTAATTGAGCAAATATGATTATTTTCATTCAGCACACATCATCAAAACAAAAATACTCAACATGGATCATACTCTATTTATTAAGAGAGATGGTAAAGATCAGATTGTTGTTCAAATATACGTGGATGATATAATCTTCGGAGCAACCTCTGATAAGTTGATAGAAATATTCTCTGAAGAGATGACTAATCAGTTTGAAATGAGTATGATAGGAGAACTTTCATATTTTCTAGGACTTCAAATTAAGCAAATGGATAAAGGTATATTTTTAAATCAGGAAAAATATGCAGATGAAATGCTTAAGAAATTTAATTTTAATGATACAAGGAACTCCTATGAGTACTACTTTAAAGTTAGATATTGATGACATAGGAAAATCTATAGATCAAAGAAAATACAGAAGTATGATTGGTTCTTTACTTTATTTGACTGCTAGTAGACCTGATATTTTGTATGTTGTGTGTGTTTGTGCTAGATTTCAATCTAATCCTAAAGAATCACACTTAATTGCAGTTAAAAGAATATTTAGATATATACAAGGAACTAAAAATTTTGGACTGTATTATTCTAAGGATAGTTTAATAGATCTTATAGGATATACTGATGCTGATTATGTAGGATCTAAATCTGATAGAAAGAGTACCAATGGCACATGTCAATTATTGGGAAATAATTTGGTGTCATGGTTTAGTAAAAAGCAAAACTGTGTAGTACATTCTACTACAGAAGCTGAATATGTTGCTACTGCACTGTGTTGCACTCAGATTCTGTGGATAAGGCAAACTTTAGAAGATTTTGGATTATCTTATGATACAACTGAGATTTATTGTGACAGTAGTTCTGCAATAAATCTTTCCAAAAATCCTGTATTATATTCAAGAGCAAAGCATATAGAGGTTAGACATCATTTTCTAAGAGATAACATAATTAAAGGAAAAATTAAATTAGAATTTGTGTCTAGTTGTAAGGAGTAAAATTGTGCATTTTTATGTGATATTATTTGTGCTTCTTATGACTTAAATGTTAAATAATGCACGATTATAATTGAAATATCATCACACAGGCATTTACATGAGTATGCATGATTATGAGATTTAATGACTTAAATTTGCACAACTTAGCCCTTTTGTTAGTTATTGACTTAATGATCAAGGGAATGAATAGTGATTATTTACTTAGATGTCTTAGATGTTTTCTTCTTATTATATTTTAATTTGTTTGCTTAAGTTTTAAAGGTTATCTAAAGGAAATAAGATGGATGAATCTCAACCGTTGGATCTACCAAGGAAGAGATCAACTACCAAGTCTATTTAAAGGGAAGGACAACCCAAAACTAGGTTTTGTCTTCTCCTCTCCAAGCAAAAACGTGGCTCCTTCTTCTCCTTGGATTATCGGCGGCCAAAGCTCTTTGGAAGCAAGTCACTTCCTCTCCGGTGTTGCTGATTTCGGTGGTGCATGGAGAGAGCAAGTTGGACCCAAGAGAGGCGTGTTCGTGGAAGCTCCAAGGAAGGACGTGGATGCATAGAAGGTGATTTTGTTGGGTGCAACTCCCCTTCTTCTTTGGTGTACAACTTTCTTGTGTGGAGGACAGTAGGAACCTCTTGTGGAGAGGCCTCTTCATCCGGTTTGGAGGTGATATGCGTGGAGAAAGCAAGGAATGAGCCAACTAGGGCATGGTTGGTGGACGTCCATGAGAAGGAAGCTTGTTGCCTTCATCCTTTGGTGAAATCTTGAAGCCCCTTAGTATTTCAAGAGGAAAACGTGGTGTGACAGGCCATGTTGGAGTCTTGAGGACATGAGGGAGGCCAACTTTAGGAGCTTACTTCAAGGTGTTGGAGATTTAAAGGTATAACTTGGAGTGGGTTGACCAAAAACTAACATTATGTTTGCATATGTTGTGTCTTATCATTGTATTTGTTGTTGTTTTTGTATTGCAAATGTCTTTGCATGTTTAGGTTTATTTTTAGTAGTATAATCTTCATTTTTATGTTGTAAAACTCTTAGTTCGTTTAATGAAACTTGCTTGTGAAAATGAATGATTTTCGTGTAGATATGTGAATACATGTAGTCAAGGTGTTCGTTTACTGTAAAGACATAACTTTCCTTGTGTTGTTTTCTTTGTAAATCTAGTTTTTCTCAATGTTTCTCATCGATTCTTAATCCGTTTTTGTAGAGAAATAAAAGATTATTCTTTCTGTATACTTTGTTTAATTTTTCGAGTATGTTTGGTTTGATTTTTCCATTTTATATGAAGAGTGTATTCTCAGTTCGAAATCACATTTTCGATCAGTAGTTTTGCGGAAATGTCTGATGCGATTTCTCCCTCTGTGAAGTATATTTTTAAGATCTGTAAAATTTTTTTATTAGATTGATAAGTCTACTTTCGTTCAGCGGTGATTTCATAGATTTTTATGAAGAATTAATAAAGTTATCGAGTTTTTACTGTGAGTGTGTGTTTTGCATTATTTCAAGATCGTTTTGCGTACCTTACTAGGGCTTAATGTTATTTTCAATTGAAGATGATTTAGACTGTAAAATCACCGTGTACTTTTAGATAACTTGAAACTATTTCAAGTTCATATTTTTACATGATTTTTCAATTCCTATGTTGGGAGAAATCGTTATTATAACTAGAAATATTTTCTATGATTTCGGAGAACAAGTTAGGAAGGGAGCGGATTTTTGTAGTTCCGGATTCTAGCCAAACAGAATCCTGCCCTACATTACTCCTTTCATAAAAGATGCTTTTGGTAGAGTTTTTTAGTGTTTCTTGATTCTATTTTGTAAGAAATTTCGTGTATATTACAGTCATGTAATTTTTGTATTTCTTTTAGAATGTATTTCGTTTGTTTCTGATTTTTATATTAGAGGTCACAGCAGTTTTGAATTCCTATTCGGCTGCCAATTTCAGTGCTCGACGCCTTAGTGTTTCCTGCACTGCAAACTTTATGGAAATCTGTTCTGTCAATTTTTCATATTATTAGTACGAGTTTTTATTCAAAGCCCTCTGATTTCGCCGGATTTCATGTAGTTTTGACCGAGTTATGATTTTTGCACCAAAGGTGCGTTTCTGGAATGTTTACATAACGGTTCTGCGCCCTGTTAGTAAATACAATACTTCTAGACTTTTATAATGATTTAGTCTATGAAATTACTGCCATTTCGAAGATAACTCGAGGATCTTTTCAGCCAATATTTTCTCTAGATTTTTCAATGTCCAGGTTGGATGTAAGGAGAGTTAGAAGTAGACCTTAATTTCTGTAATTTCAGAGACGAAACTCATTAATTTTCTTGAGTTTCCTAAGGTTTAACCTTAGGAGCTTCTTGGATTTATGATGATACTTGAACTCTTTATCGTATTTATGTAATTATTACCTATTAATATGTAATTAAAGTTTTTATCATGGTTTTAGTGATGTGAATATTTTGCTAAGCATTTATTTCCTTGAATTCGTTTAAGACAAGCTTCTTGTGGATTGACCCGCTCTAGCATATGCTTAATACAATAGGTACCGTGCGCTTGCGGTTTATAAATGTAAAATTTGGGATTTTTGTGTTTTAATTCTAAATACAACAAATTTCCTTACAAGTTTTTGGCGCCGTTGCCGGGGAGCTTGGTGTTTTAACAGTCTTCGAAATTGTGTTTAGTGAATATATTCCTTTGTGTATTGTATTTCTCTTCTAAATATTTTATTTTCTTTTTTCTTTCTTTTCTTGGAAACACCATATGAGCTAAATATATATATATTTAAGTGATGGTGTGAATCTCTTTTGGAATTGAAATGATAATCTTTATGTAGTCAATTCATAGTGTTGTATGATTTTTAGTACAAAATTGTTTTAAGAATTTGATTTGAAAAACTTTTCTGGTTTGATGCTAGATGTAAAATCTGAGTTTCATGATTTTCTTGAGTTGCTAAAATGTTTAAAGTTTCATTTAAATCAATATTTGTTGAATTTGGAATTGTATTAAGAAATTTATGAATTTGTGAAGATGATGTGTTATGTAGTTTCAGAGCAAAACTAACCTAAATAAAGTTTTTCCTCTGAGAAAACATTGCAACACCATGATTCAATGTTTCTAGTAGTTATTTTTCTATGAAAGTACACTTCTTTATCTATAATTTGAGTATTTTTGCAATAAATTTTGATGTGTAGGAATTTCTGTGTAAATTTTCAAAGTTGATAGATGAGACAGATTTCAAGATAGAGTACATTACACTTTAGAAATTGATAGTCTTTTAAAATTTTATGCATACTTTTGTACAAAAGTAGGACTACGAATTTACATGAATTACATGGATTGATCTTGCTAAGTTAATAAATTTTATGCATTAATTTAGTCACATGCATATATGTTGTAAAACCCTTTCATCCAAAGTTATGTTTGTGAATAAGATAAATGCTTAAATATCCTTTTGATAAGCCTTTAATTGTTATTCATTGTTATATAGGCTGATCTGAAATAGATATGCATGATTTAAGAATTTGTAGTCAGTCATGTTATAACTATTTTCCTAGTTGTAAAATGACTTCATTATTGTTGTCAATTAGAGATTGTGGCATTTCTAAGACACTTTAGCATAAGAATGTCCCTATTTTAGACCTTATCATGTTTATGTTACATAAAGCTATAAATTGTATGTAAAAATAAATAAATAAATAAAAATAATAATCAAATAAAACTTTTTTGCTTTATATGTCTTTATTTCATATGCTTTGTATTCTATTTTCTTCAGTTTTGATTTGTTTGTTAGTTTTGTAGTTTCCTTTGTGTGTCCAAGAGTAAGGTACACAATGCTACATCTCTCTACTCTCTATTGCATTTGCACGAATTTTATAGTATACATTTTTCTATGGATATGCTACGCAATCTCAATTGCATATCTTTAGGAATGAAACTTTATATGCTTTATGCTTATGTTTGCATATCTTGAAGAGACATCTGTTTGCTTACCTTGCCTTTTACTTCTTATTTGCTCAGTGTAATAATAGATCATCTACATGCATAACATTTCCATACTTAAGTATCATAATAGATTCATTGAGGACAATGCATCATTTAAGTGTGGGGGGGTGGCATGTAGATTGTTCTCATTATTTTTATTGTGTTTTCATGTATTTTTTGTGATGTTAGTGAATTTTCATGTGTTTTTCTTGTTATTTTTGTTGTTATTGTTCTTACATTGTGTTTTGATTAGACCCAAGTGATGAGATTTTGAAACTCAAGAAATGCTATTAGGATTTATGGGTTTAGCCCCATTACTTTTTGAGTGGACTCCAAAACCTAAAGCGTGGACCTATTGTTATGTTCTTTAGAGAAAGATGAGTCTCATGTTAGTTGTGCCTTGAGTGAAGTCTTCTTTATCACTAGGATTAATGTCTTGTTTGATGCACTTATTTGAGTGATCCCAAGCTGAGTGCCACCACAAAGAGGTTTGCATATTATGTAACCTTAAGGTGAGATTTTTATTTAGGATCCTCCCAAACTTTTATGAGATTTTGAAGGATATGCCTAAGAAAGTACCAAGGTTATCATTACTAGCATGTTAAGAAAGTTTTGTTGGGAATCAAGGTCATGTGAAAAAAAAAAAAAAAGAAAAGAAGAAAAGAAAAGAAAGAAGAAGCAAGTAACGTTGAAAAGGGAGCTTAAAGATCATATGGGAAGAAAGAAAGTAGCTAACTTTCTTCAATTCTTAGCTTTCCCTTCTTTTATGCATATGGGTGTTTGGCATGCTATGTAGTTGGTACCTTTGTAACTTGTACTAGACATTTTCCAAAATTTCTCAACAGAAGAGAGGGAGTTGTAGTCACTACCTATTATTTGGTTATTACTGCATATTCATAGTCATGTGCATTATATGTTCTTATGTGTAGTGAGGGTGAGATTCTTATTGTATCAACGCAGATGGTCCTTTTGATAAAGTGACTCTTCTTACACTCTAATATGGGCTTATTGGAATCTAAAGAACTAGTGAGGTTTCTTTTCTACTGAGCCACCATTATGCCTATTGACCTTATAGCACCATTGAGCTTAATAATTTCTCATTCGAGTCTGATCTTTGTCTTTGTTTTGTTGTGTATCTTATTTACTTGTCTTTTGATTGTTTTTAGTTGTGTTTTCTTTTTATTTTGATTTGGACTTTGTGGGTGTATCTACTGAAAACCCTCTGGAGACAAAACTCCGCCACTAGGGTAGCCTAGGGGTTTAACGGCTTACTACATATGCTAAATGTAGTCGTTACGCCTACGAAAAGGAGTGCTAGTTAGGATTTCCCGTTGGTTTTGTTTTGTATTTGAATAAAAGCTTCTAGTAATTGTCATTCTAATCATTTCCTAGTTTATATACTTGAATACTTGCCAAGGACTAGCAAGACTTAAGTGTGGGGGTATTAGCAAGACTTAAATTAGAATTTGTGTCTAGTAAAAATCAATTAGTTGATATATTTACAAAACCTCTAGACGAAAATACATTCTGCAACATTAGATTAAATTTAGGTATTTGTAGGCTATGTGACGTGTAAAATGCTTAAACTCCACATAAAAAGATAAATATTATTGATGATGTTGTTCACCTCATAGATATTATATACTTATCATAAATATCTAAAGTAATATCTAAACTGCTGCTTAAGATACTATGTATTTATTGTAAAATCATAGTAGTATCTTATTGATTTTAAGTAGTTTATCAATTTTAATGGTTTTTACGATTTTAAGTGGAAGTGTAAATGAAAAACATTAAATACTTCTGACATTCTGAAATTTTGATTAAATGATTTCTTTGAATCAAGGAAAATGCATATAATCATGCATAAATTTGACTTAATTGATTAAACTTGTAGAATAAGTTATATGTAACTCATCTTAAACTGTTAATCAAAAGTATAAGCTTATAGAAACTGATTCATATTCTCAGTACAATCATAGAAGTAAAAATTGTATGAGATTTGTGTTTTATTGCATCTGTATTAATGGAATACATATATACTGTGCTTAAAATGAAAAGTGCTTACAAAGTAAAAATCTTTGAGAGTTTATTGATCAATTTGATCACGAGCCTTTTGTACTTGAGTAGATAGGTATGTAAGGATTGTTGTCCTGAAAAAGGATTCTTTAAATCTGGCAACCTAAGGTCCTGATCAGATCTGGGATTGTTGACTAAAAGCTCATTACACGGGTACATTAGAAAGCTCTTGTATGATTCAAGCTTTTCAAACTAACTTTTAAAGAAAATTATCAATATTTACTGTTTTGAAAAGAAAAAGTTGTTTCATTAATTACAGATATCTTTGAACCGCATATGGTTTATACCAATATGACTACTGATTTATTGAATCAACATTAGTACTTTTAAAAACGTTTATTTGAGATACATTCTTTTATTCTCCTTGAATTAATCGAATTAAGTTCAAAGTTGTGTTTTGATTCATATACAGTAGGAATTGATTCTCGAAATCATTTTTGATGATGTCAGGATAACGGAAGTCTCTGAAAATAAAATGTAAAAGTATAGTTATACTTAACAACTATTGTCACTACAAGTATATTTTGTATTTTGATTGAATATATTTGAAGTATATTTGTAGGGGGAGCATTAACAATGTCAAAAATAGATTAATATAATTTAAAATACAAATCTTAGTTAATTTGAATTAATGTCCTCTTAAAATCTTGATGAAATAATTTAAAAAGACAAATAAACTATTCTAGATTCAAAAGACAAAATGTTCAAATAGTTTACAATGTTCTCAAGATAATGTTAAGTTTAGCATGTGTGTTGTTTTCAAAAGGTTTTAGTTGGAAGCATCCGAAACTTGTTTAAGTGTACTAACTAGACGTTATATTAGATAAGGTAACGTGTAAAACTACCTCTAGACAGCGTTTTACTCGTTAGGTTAGTTAACTCAATGAATTATACTTGAATATTTCGGGTACCTTGAGTGAATAAACTTTATTCAATATTTATTTAATTTCTAAACCCGACTTCTCTTCACGTTGAGTTATATGCCTAAAAACCCTATTTAAACACTTATAACACGGGGACTTAGGTTATTTGTAAACTTTGTCAAGAAAATCTTTCTCGCTTGTTGCTGTTACAACCTACGACGATGGTCTCCAAGTTCTACAAAGGTCGTGGCAGAGGAAAAGGCAAAAGCAGAAGAGATGCAAAAGGAAAAGAAATAGAGAATGATGAAGTTCCACGTACTTGGTTCAAGAAAATATTTTGAGTGGACAAAAGGTTAGAAGAACTTTATAGAGATTACTTCTTTTCTCAAGATATATTAGATGAAGTTAGACAAGAACTTCAACATACTGATGCAAGTATTACATACATGGGTATTCGAAGTAAATATGATAGAGAATACAGAATGAAATGTGCTGAGATTGTATTTTTGGAATAGTATGCAAAATATTTGGAAAAAGGTGTAGGTTCATCAAATAGAACTCCTCAAACTCCTATAAACGGTACAAGACTACATGCATTTGAGGAAGAGCATGAATCAGCTATCTCTACTCCTTTATATTCAAAACAAGTAGAATCAGATATTGCTGTAGACAAAACAAAAGTTGATTGTCTTCGAAAGGTCGTTGCAATAGAAAGTGCCTTAGAAGAATTAAAGCAGAAAACTTTTATGGAGCAATTTGAAAAGAAAACAGCAATACTTGAAAAGGAGAAACAAAAATGTTATAGAAGAAGGAAAGTCAGAAAAATTATGTCTAAGGAAACAAATTCTATTGAAAAAGGAAAATCAGATGAAAATTTATTTTCAAAGGACAATGTATGTCTAGACATTGTACCTTATTGTGCATCTGATAAACTCATCAGTTTCGAACACACTGAAACTGATGAAGTTAATGAGACTTTATTTTACCTTGCTAGAAAGCTTGAGAAGAAATCCAAGTCAAATATAAGCTCAAGTTTTTCTATTAGTACAAATCCTGATGATGCAGAAATTGACAAATCAGAGCATCAGGCACCTGACATTGAACAAGTTATTGCAGATATAATTGACAATGTTGAGGTAGTAACTAGTTGAAAGGCTGAATTGTCTAGAGTAGCAGATATTGAAATTGTTAAGACTCCAGAAGAGCTAAAAGTTAACCAGCCTTCTACGGAATCTATAGAAGTAGAGTTTGAGAATTCACAGCATGAATCAATGGAAATATCTGTTGAACAAAATGAACAATTACAGACAGATACACCGGCTGTAGAATTTATAGAAAAATTGTACTTTGAACATTCTATAGAGACTGAACAGATGAATGTTGAGCATATTGACAATGTTCCTAACACTATTGAAGCTGAAGAATCAAGCTTACCTAAGCAGCTTCAAGATAATATTTTGGAAGAGGAACAACATGACATTCATTTTGAAGAAGAGGTTCTTGAAGATGAATTAATCTTTGAATCACGGGTTCAGGTATCACCTTCTTTGTGTACAATGTTAAACATTCAAGGTAATACAATTCATTTTAGATCTAAAGAAGCATTGCAGAAATACAATAATTTGATTACATGTCAGATTTTGCATGCTCGTCCAATAAAATTCAAAAATTTGATGGAAATGAGAGATCTATTTGAGTTTCAAGGCCTCATTCAATTCTTACTAGTTGGAACAAAATGGAAGCAATACAAAGAGCTTATTGTAGCTTTTTATAGCAATCTGGTCAAGAATGACAACATACTGAAAACTCAAATAAATCAATAGGAGTTCACATTGTCTCCTGAGTTAATTTTTGAAGTGTTGGGATTAAAGAATGAAGGTGCTGTTGTTAAAAACAGATTTGACATGATTAGACAACTAGAATGGAACATTCAGTCTTTATCAAAAATTTCAGATGTATATTCTGAAATGAGATTAATGGAAAATCTGAATGCAGAGGCAAGGTTTATTGCAAATATATTGCATGCAAATTTATTTCAGAGAGTTGGACACAATATGGAAGCCAGCTGAAGTTGTTTATATGCAACTTATAGCCTGTTGAATAGAATTCAAATCAATTGGTTTGATGTTTTCACTTCTTAACTACAACATATGAGTTCAAAGTTATTTTATGGTGATGCTGTATGTAGACTCATTGCAAGCCAATTGAATTTATCCGAATGGCCCTCTGAAACTAAAGGCATGAGAGCATTTAGTGTAAAAGATTTGCAACGATTCTAGGTCATGCATAAACCTCAACGACAACAACAACTTGATTGTACAGAACATATACAACCACAACAACAAAGTTATTCAGTTCGAGTAGAACAACAACTCCAACTACATCCTGACTTAGATGTAGTGCTGAACGACATCAGAAATGATATTAGGCATCTAGGAGATAAAATATATTATGCTCTAAGTGATATACTTAAGAGGGATCGTTAACTGTTTGTTTGCTTGTTTCTGAATACAAAATGTAATGTTTGTATTCCTTGTTTGATTCATTGAACAATACATTTTTTTTTTTGTAAATACATTCTATTCTTATTATTGTTTATAGAAAGAATGACAACATACTGAAAACTCAAATAAATCAATAGGAGTTCACATTGTCTCTTGAGTTAATTTTTGAAGTGTTGGGATTAAAGAATGAAGGTGTTGTTGTTAAAAACAGATTTGACATGATTAGACAACTGGAATGGAACATTCAGTCTTTATCAAAAATTTCAGATGTATATTCTAAAATGAGATTAATGGAAAATCTGAATGCAGAGGCAAGGTTTATTGCAAATATATTGCATGCAAATTTATTTCAGAGAGTTGGACACAATATGGAAGCCAGCTAAAGTTGTTTATATGCAACTTATAGCCTGTTCAATAGAATTCAAATCAATTGGTTTGATGTTTTCACTTCTTAACTACAGCATATGAGTTCAAAGTTATTTTATGATGATGTTGTATGTAGACTCATTGCAAGCCAATTGAATTTATCCGACTGGCCCTCTGAAACTAAAGGCATGAGAGCATTTAGTGTCCAAGATTTGCAAAAATTCCAAGCCATGCATAAACCTCAACGACAACAACAACAACAACCTGATATAGACCATATACAACAACAACAACAACAAAGTTATTCAGTTCAAGCAGAACAGCAAACCCAGCTACCTCCTGACTTAGATGCAGTACTTAACAACATCAGAAATGATATTAGGCATCTAGGAGATAAAATATGTACTACTATAAGTGATATACTTAGGAGGGGTCGCTAACTATTTTTGTTTGTTTCTAAATACAAAATGTAATGTTTGTATTACTTGTTTGATTCATTGAACAATACATTTTTTTGTAAATGTCTTCAATTATTATTCTTATTTATAGAAAGAGTTGTTGTAATTATATCTCTTATATATGTATATATATTCTTTGTAATTATCTTTTTGATTAATGACAAAAAGGGGGAGAAATATTATAAAAAGATGATTATGATCTTAATTGCATATATATATTATAAAAGGAGATGCTATTTAAATGGTTATCGTAATCTGACAGATGATAATTAGAAAACTGATACTTATATAATTATTGACATTTGAGAGTTTTAGTTCTGAGAGGTAAAATTTACACAAATAATAGAAATAAGGTTAAGTGAACTTAAGTCAACAAACAAGTTTGTTGAATTAAAAGTTAACCCAACGAAGGTGCTTTGTTGAGTTATACATATTTCATAATTGATTTAATATGGTTTTGTCATCATCAAAAAGGGGGAGATTGTTGAGTATTTTTGTTTTGATGATGTGTGCTGAATGAAAATAATCATATTTGCTCAATTACTATTGCTTGTGAAAAGAAATTAAAATCATCAATTAATACAGAAAAACCTTACTGATATAAATACTTGTGTGTATTGGATCTGAAGTTAATAACTAGTCATATCGTTGCATTAATTTCTCATTTAGCTAAACGTTAAGTTAACGTGTGTTTTTATTGAAAAGCATGATATGTTTTAATGTTATATCTTCTGTATCATGAACAGTGCACGTTTAGACAACTCGTTAAGTTAGAGTTTTGTTTGAATAGAGGTCACGTGAGAACTCATTAAGTTAGAGGCTTAAAGGTTAAAATAGGTCACATGATAACTCGTTAAGTTAGTGAGTAAAAGAAGAGACGAACTCGTTAAGTTAGTGTTATACACGTGGTGAAATTATAAGTTACGAATGTTGTATTGTATCACGTGAGGTGCACATGTTTAACTCGTTAAGTTAACATAACTAAACACGTTGAGTTGCTATATTGAACACTAAGGCAACGCGTTAGGTTAGCGTTATAAACTTAAGTTGTTATTTTTGCACGTGGTAAAATTCTTATTATAAAAACATTTGTTTATTACTGGTTCGTTGAGTTATCATAACACAATGGAGATGGTTCGTTGAGATAGCATAACACCACGGACATAGTTCGTTGAGTTAGCTATAGTACTTGTCACGTGAAATGGCACATGAGGAACTCGTTAAGTTAGAAACGTTAAGTTATATAGATACTTGTGTTACTCATTTAGTTAACATTAAAGTAACGACTTCTTATTACATTGATGAAAAACTTTTGGACGAGAAAGTTTATTTTGCAGGAAATTTTTCAAAGATCCAAGACTGATGATTAAAGAAAATTTGAAATATAAACGTGGGTTAAAACGTGTGTGTTTCGATGAAGGAAAAAGAAAAGACGTGGAGAAGTGGAAAACTGGTGGTGGTTAAATGTGAAGGATATGCTTGAAATGAAGATACAGTATAAAAGGCATAGAATTCTCGTTGATCAATTTATCCTTGCACATAAAACGAAAAATCTTTTCAAGGATCAAACCATCCCTACACACCAAAAGAAAAATCTTTTTCAAGGATCAAAAACAGCTTCTTGGGGAAAATCTCTCAAGTGGAAGAAAGTTCAGTGAAGCATAAAAAGGTAAGATTTTCGTCACTGAAGATTTGAAGTATCAGAAGAAAGCAAATTCGGTGAAGCATGAAAAGACAAGATATACGTCACTAAAGAATTGCTAAAGAAGAAAAAGAAGAAGGAGAAAGATCTCAAACAGGGAGAAAAGTTTTAAATTCCACAAATTAGTTTTCTCTATTTGTAGTTATGAAATTGTTTAGATGATACATGGTATCGAAATATAATTGCATCTACAATTTCTGAGGAGAATTGAATTGTATATTGTAATTGAAACCTTGAATAAAAATGATTTTATGAAAACAATGTCTCGACTTGTTTTTGAGTTTTAAAGTTTCAAATATATTTCAGAAAATATTAAAGATACATAATTCACCCCCCTCTTGTGTAGCCATACGATCCTATAATAACTATACGCATTGAGTTACATGAATACACACTAAGATAACGCATTATGTTAGCGGCTTATTTCTTTATTGCACGTGTTTTATAGTTAAATCAACGAAGTAAGTCTGTTGAGTTATCTGTAACTCAACAGACCATTTATTTTCTAATATGCCACTATAGCAGTTACAGAAATAGGACATTCGAAGGAAAACCACGATTGCACGTATCACGCAGGAAATCGCTTATGGAAGGAAGAAGAAATCACCATCGTTGATATGAATGAAGGAAATCCAACTGATCATCGAAGTAGGAGTTACTACTAAGAAATATAAAAGACAAGGAGGAAAAAAAATGAAAGGAGGGTGGCTAGTGTGTGTATAGAGGAGGAAGACTGTGCTAACTGCAGGCAGCGATGAAAGTTCCCTGAAGTTCCACACCACCATCATAATCACCAACCATCGGAGGTCTATGAGGATACTTTCCTGATGTCGGGTTGATTCCGAGCCAAACATGGTGCCTGACAACCACTATGAGGAGTGATCGCGTCGCGGGGAGGGAAGCCATTTTCACCAAGCACCGACTCATATCTCAAGAGATTGTAAAGCTTCTAGGCTTGGTTTCAGGTTGATGCTAGTATGCTGAAGAGGAGATCAACTTACAATTTTGGACTCATGATTCTATAGGGAGAGGAGACAGAATTGTAAGTGGTTAAATTTTCAGTGGTGTAATCACGTCACATGTAGTGACAGAAGTTTTTACTATCAATAGAGATTACTTTTAAATTTCACCTTTCGCTCATTTTCATGATCATATAAAAGCAAAAATACCAAAAACAACTTACCTGTTTTTATAGTTAGTATTTGAGTGTTGTATTATTTGTTTTGTATCATGATTATTGTTATCATTGTCAGTGTTTGGAATGTTTCATGTTTGTTTAAATTTAGAAAATAGAAAATAGTTTTACAATTTACTGAAATTGAATCATTCTTGATACTTAAAGATATTAATGGTTACTATTTGAAATATCTGAATGTTAGTGTTGCTGAATGATAAATTTAATATTAACTAGCATTAAAGAGCTTAATTGATGTTATTTACAATCTGTGGAACCGCTCAATGGTTGACCGAATTCCTTTGTAAATAGCAGTATTAAACTAGATAGATAGCTTCGTTGTGTTACTTCAATTTCACGAGGTTAGTTCGTTGAGTTAGCTATAACTCAACGAAGTGCTTACTAAAGATATAAATCTCATTATTAAAAATGGAATAGTACACAATTCTTCCTCAATTCTCTGTGGGATCGACCTGTACTTGCACACAAATACAATATACACTGTACACTTGTAGTTAAAATACAAATTGGAATTAATATCTAATTTGTGTGAAAGATGGTTTGTTGACTTCTAAAAGGAATTAATGACAAGCATAAAGATAAATTAACTAAGTTACAAACAAAAGTTAACAAGGTAGAAAATATACACTAAGGCTTCAACACATGTACTTCAGGAAATAATAAAATATTCTTTTAATCGTTTAAAACAAAACTGTTCGATATAATAATACAACTTTATGAAATAATAGAAAATTCAGATACTTAAGAACTAAAAAGCTTGTATTTCACCGACATTTCAGAAATGTACTTAATTATTGTTAATTTCCTGAAATTATGTAGATTCTTTCATTAGAGCATATAATAGTGCAATTATAACATAATGGCTTAATTTTCTTATGATAAATTGCTCTCCCTACATAAATGTAGTCTAGAAAATCTATGGCATACTTAATAATAGGTTGCCAAGCCCAAATAGATTTGTCATTAAAGTTCAAGATTAGTTGACTTAAGTTGGTTGCTAAGTCTTAAATAGATTTGTCATTTAATTTCAAAATCTAGCGTACTTAAACTAGGTTGCGAAGCCCTAAATAGATTTGAGTCTCTCTCTCTCTATATATTTTTTTTAAAATTTAAATACAAAAATAAGTAGTAGATTTAACAATTTAGACTTTCTGGCTTTTATTTTATTTAGTTTACAAAAGAAAATATATAAAGATATATGTTTAGAATGAAAAAATGCATATTATTAACGGTTAAATGATGGTTAATTGCATAATATTTAGCTTATCATATAAGAATTAAAACATTATGTTATAATTACACTGTTATATGCTTTAATTGAAGAATCTACTTAAATTAGGGCAATTAATGTTAATTTAGTATATTTATGAACTGTCGGTAAGTTGCAGGCTATGAAATTCTTAAGTATCCGAATTTTCGATATTTCGGACAATTATGTTTAACATACCGAACATATTTCAGATAGTTATGTTTAGCAGACCGAATATGTCGGATAGTTATGTTTATAATGCCGAACAGTTATGTTTTGAAAGAATATTTTATTATTTCCAAAAGTACACGTGTCAAAACCATAATGAATGACTTAAGTGAACTTTCGGTGAGTTATCTATAACTATCCAAAATTGCAGCTGGGCATCGAATAGTTATCCTTGTAACTCTCTGAAATCTCTTTTTATTTATAAAATAGTTGTGGACATGTGTCATGTTCTAGAAAAGTGACTTAAGTGGATTTTAAGTGAGTTAGCTGTAATTATCCGAAATGCATCTGAGCATCAGATAGTTAAACCTGTAACTCTCCGAAATGTTATTTTATGATTAAACAGCTGCTGACACGTGTCGAGATCTGGTAGATTTACTTAAGTTATATATCGGTGAGTTATCTGTAACTATCCGAAATGCATCTGAGCATCGGATAGTTAAGTTTATAAGTATCCGAAATGCACCTAAGCATCGGATAGTTAGATTTATGCACGTGTTGAATTTAAATGCTTTAGAATATCACATGAGATGCACATGTTTAACTCGTTAAGTTAGCATAACTGTACGCGTTGAGTTACATGAATATTACACTAAGGTAACGCGTTATGTTAGCAGCTTATTTCTTTATATTTTCTAATATGCCACTATAGCGGTTGCAGGAACAGACAATTGGAAGAGAAAAACCACGTTTGCATGTTTCATGCAGGAATTCAATCGCGTAGGGAGAAGAAAGCATCACCGTTGATATGAATGAAGGAAATCCAACCGACCATTCAAGCAAAAGCAGTTACTACTGAAGAAATATAAAAGAAAAGAAAAAAAAAGAAAGCAGGTGTGATCGATGGGCGGATAGTGTGTGTAGAGGAGGATGAGCGTCGCAATTCTCTGAAGTACCACACCAACCACCATCATCGCCACCACAATCACCAACCATCGGAGGTCTGTGAGGATACTTGCCTGATGTCGGGTCGATTCCGAGCCAAACACAGTGCTTGACAACCATTGTGAGGAGTGATCGTGTCGTAGGAAGGGAAGCCATTTTCACAAAGCACCGACTCATATTTCAAGAGATCGTAATGCTTTTAGCCTTGGCTTCGGGTTGATGCCTGTATGTTGAAGAGATCATCTTGCAATTCTGGACTCGCGATTCTATAGGGAGAGGAGACAAGATTGTAAGTGGTTTAATTTTCAGTGGTGTAATCGCGTTGCAAGTAATGTCGGAAGTATTTACTATCAAGTGAGATTACTTTACATTTCACCTTTTGCCCATTTCCATGTTCATATTAAAACAAAAATACGAAAAACAATTTATCTATGTTTGTATGTTGTATTTAAGTGTTGTATTGTTTGTGTTGTATCGTGATTAATGTTGTCTTTGTCAGTGTTGTGATTGTTTTATGTTTATTTTAGTTTTACAGTTTACTGAAATTGGTTCATTCAAAAGACTTAAAGATTTTAATAGTTACTGTTTGAATTATCTGAATGTTAGTATTGCTTAATGATAAATCCAATGTTAACTAACATTAAAGAGCTTAATTGATGTTATTTACAATCTGTGGAATCACCCAATGGTTGGTCGAATTCCTCTGTAAATAGCAGTATTAAAAAGAAAAGTCAGGCTCGTGGAGTTAACTTAAGTCCACGAGGTTAGTCCATTGAGTTAACCATAACTCAACGAACTTTGTCCGTTGAGTTAACTGTAATTCAACGGAGTGCTTATTGAATATAAATTTGAATTGTTAACAATCAAATAGTTCTTAAATTCGTTAGCAATTCCCTGTGAGATCGACTTGTACTTGCACACTGATACAATAGACACTGTGCACTTGCAGTTAAAGTACAAATTGGAATTAATATCTAAATTGTATTAAAGGTTGTTTGTTTACTTCTGAAAGTAAGAATAGACATAAAGATAAATTAACTAAGTAAAACAGAAGTAACAAATCCAAGTTTTTCTAGTGTAGTGCTGGGAAAACCCAAACAAGTTTTATGGTGCCGTTGCTAGGGAATTGAATTGAATTGATATAAGCAACTGTTAGAGCTGTTTCGTTTTAATAGTCAGAGTTGTGTGTTTTTTTCTGTAATTGAGAATATGGCATATGCTTATGCTCAAAGATTTCTGAAACCTGTAATTAGCATATGTGAATTCTGCAATTCTAAAGGACACGACATTTTTGATTGTTTGAAATTGAGACATTTACAGATTGTTAGGTCTCATGAATAACAAATGAATTATCCTCAATATAATAGAGCCAAGTATGAGAATCCTATAGTTTACCCAACTGATGGTCAATATAGAATGTGTAATATGATGAGAGACACTGAAGTTTGGGATAGCTATGACAGACTAGAGCATAATATAGAGCAAAATCTGGACAAACTGGAATACTTTTTTTGTCAGCAATAAGAAGTCAACCAATTAAATTAGAAGGAAGCATATTCAAAACCTAAAAAGGATATAATTTACGAAACTGAAAAAACCATAAAGAAAATTGATCAAAAATTAAATGTAATGAAATTAGATGATCTGGATCAAAAATTAAAAGCATTAGCCGAAAATGCAATGAAAATACAAGTTATGCAATAGGACAATGAAAATTATAATGTTATAAACCTGCATAATTTACAAAATATACAGCAAACAGAAAAGACTAATGCAAGAGAATTTAAAGAATGCACTTTAAAACTAAAAACAATTGAAGATCATAATCACGAAAATGATATACAAAAACATCATGAAAGTAACGAAAATCTAGAAGATGTATGTGTAACATTAAGATCTGGAACTGATATACCACCATGAACTCAAAATGAAAATGATATGAAGGTGGACAAGAGTAAAAATCAAAATGATAATGAAAATGTAATAGTTGAAAATCTAGAAATCACTGAAGAACAATCTGAATCTGCGAATGAAGCTAAAAATGATCAAACAAGTCAATTGAAAGAAAAAGAGTCTTTGAAATCAAAATCTTTAGCACCCTATCCTGAAAGATTACAACAACAATACCTGAAAAACAAGAAAAAATCAGAGAAATTTTTGAAAAAGTACAAGTTAACATTCCTTTGTTAGATCTATTGCAGAAAATGTCACCTTGTGCTAAATTTCTGAAGGATTGGTGTACTAAGAAAAGAGAGCGGAAAGTTCTTAGAAAGGTCTTTTTAGCTGAGCAAAGTAGTTCCCTATTTCTGCCACAAATTCCTAAAAAGTTATCTGATCTTGGAATCCCTGTTATATCATGCACCATAGGAAATACCATTCTAGAAAGAACATTAATAGACTTAGGTGCAGGTATAAATGTTAAACCAAGTGATATATTTGCATCCTTAGGATTAGAAGGCTTAACTCTTACTAGTACGGTTATTCAATTAGATGATAGAAGTATAAGATACCCTAGAGGAAAAATAGAGGATGTCTTAATTAAAATTAAGAACTTTATATATCCTATTGATATTGTAATTTTGGATTCCCAACAAATTAAGCATAAAAATAGTGATACATCTTTAATTTTGGGAAGGCCATTTTTAGCAACATCAGGGGCTGTTATAAATTGTAAAACTAGAGTAATGAAGTTAGCATATGGTAATGAGGATACTCAATTAAATATTTTCAAACCAGAAAGGTTTGAAGAGTTAGAAATGTCCTTACATACCATAGACTTTTTAGAGGATGAAGGAGATATGTTAGATGATGTGATTCAAGAAGAATTAAATAGGCAAATCAATTCTGAAATTTTAGAAGAAAGTGAAAGCATAAATATAGAAGGAGATATGGAAGAAATTAATTTAAAAATTGATGATGTTCAGTTAGGAGCTCTAGCTTCTGATGGGCAACATTTAGAATTAAAACATTTACATCCTGAATTAACCTATATATTTCTGGAAGATAAACGAACCTATCCAATCATCATTACTTCAGATTTAAAAGAGGATCAAATAGATAAATTAAAAGATGTAGTAAAAAGTTATAAAGAAGCAATAGGATGGACTATGACTGATATAAAAGGGTTAAGTTCAACTTTATGTTGTCACCACATATATTTAGAAGAGAATGCTAAACTTGTTAGAATTCCTGAGAGGAGATTAAATCCAAACCTTAAAGAAGTAGTCAGGAAAGAAATAGTTAAATGGTTAGATAATGATATAATTTATTCGATTTCTGATAGCTCGTGGGTTAGTCCAATCCATGTAGTTCCCAAGAAATCAAGATTAACAGTTATTAGGAATGAAAGTCAAGACTTGATACCTACTAGAATTCAATTAGGCTGGAGAGTATGTATAGACTATAGAAAGCTGAATGCTGTGACTAGGAAAGATCATTTTCCCTTACCTTTTATAGATCAAATGCTGGAAAGATTAGCAGGGCAAGAATATTTTTGTTTCCTAGATGGGTATTCAGGGTATAATCAAATTCCAGTAGCATTAGAGGATCAAGAGAAAATAGCTTTCACCTATCCTAATGGAACTTATGCTTTTAAAAGAATGCCATTCAGATTATGCAATGCGCGAGCTACCTTTCAAAGGTGTGTGCAGGGCATATTTACTAGAATGACTGAAGATTTCTTAGAAATATTTATGGATGATTTTACTGTGTATGGCATCTCATATGAAGTGTGTTTAAGCAATTTCGACCAAATATTAAAACGCTATGTGGAAAAAAATCTGGTTTTAAATTGGGAAAAATGTCACTTCATGGTTAGACAAGGAATAGTCTTAGGGCATGTTGTTTCTAAGAAAGGGTTGGAAGTAGATAAAGCTAAAATAGAAGTAATTTCTAATCTACCAAAACCTAAATCAGTAAAAGATATTAGATCATTTCTAGGACATGCTGGTTTTTATAGAAGATTTATTAAAGACTTTAGCAAGATAGCTAGGCCTTTAACTAATCTATTAAAAGATGTCCCATTTAACTTTGATAAAAATTGCAAAGAGGCATTTTTCAGACTTAAAACTAGTTTAATTTCAACTCCTATAATTCAAGCACCTGATTGGAACTATCCATTTGAATTAATGTGCGATGCTTCTGATTTTGCTATAGGAGCAGTGTTGGGACAGAAAATAGAAAAATCTCCTAGAGTGATTCATTATGCAAGCAAAACCTTAAATGATGCTCAAGTTAATTACACAACTACTGAAAAAGAATTATTAGCTGTTGTGTTTACTTTAGAAAAGTTTAGATCATATCTGATTGGAACTAGAGTAATAGTATACACGGATCATTCAGCTCTAAAACATCTACTAAAGAAAAAAGAAACTAAACCTAGATTGATCCGATGGATATTATTATTATAAGAATTTGATCTAGAAATTAAAGATAAAAAAGGTTGTGAGAATGTAGTAGCAGATCATTTATCAAGATTACAAATAGAAAAATCAAATATTGAAATTAAGGATAATTTTCCTGATGAACAATTAATGATCATCAACACAATACCTTGGTATGTAGACATAGTTAATTACTTAGTTACTGGTTTAACGCCTAAGGATTGGAGTAGATAGGATAAGAAATTATTTTTCTCAAGAGTAAAATATTACTATTGGGAAGACCCATACTTATTTAAGAAATGTCCTGATCTGGTTTTAAGGAGGTGTGTTCCAAAAACTAAATATCCGAGCATATTGTCTTTCTATCATGACCAAGCTTGTGAAGGACATTTTGGTTCAGGGAAAACTATTGCAAAAATTCTACAATGTGGGTTTTATTGGCCAACACTATTCAAAGATGCTTATAAATATTGCTTAAGTTGTTTAAGATGTCAACAAATAGAAAGAATATCAAAGAGGAATATGATGCCTCTTAATCCTATTATTGAAGTTGAAATCTTTGATGTGTAGGGAATAGATTTTATGGGTCAATTTCCTATGTCTAATCAATTTAATTACATATTGTTGGGGGTGGATTATGTATCTAAATGGATAGAAGTTATTCCTACAAAAACTAATGATAACAAAGTGGTAATACAATTTATAAGAACAAATATATTTGCCAGATATAGAATACCTAAAGCTATTATCAGTGATAGAGGAACTCATTTCTGTAATAGAAGTTTTGAAACCTTAATGAAGAAATATGGAGTAAACCACAAAATTGCAACATCATATCATCCGCAAGCAAGTGGACAAGTAGAAAGTGCAAACAAACAAATTAAATTAATCTTGAGAAAAGTAGTAAATCCTACTAGAACAGATTGGGCTAATAGATTGATAGATGCACTTTGGGCTTATAGAACTGCTTATACAACGAGCTTAGGTATGTCACCTTTTAGGCTAGTATATGGAAAAAGTTGTCATTTACTTGCTGAATTAGAACATAAAGCTTATTGGGCATTAAAAACTCTAAACATTAATTTAAATCAAGCTGCTGAAAATAGAAAAATGCAATTAATTGAATTAGAAGAATTTAGAAATGAAGCTTATTCGAAGACTGTAAGAGAAAAAGAAAAAATTAAATTTTGGCATGATAGAAAAATTATTCCTAAAAGCTTTGAAATAGGACAAGAAGTTTATCTTTATATGGCTAGACTCCATAACCATCTAGGAAAATTGAAATCTAGATGGGCAGGACCTTACATAGTTCGAAATGTTTATCCTTATAGAGCTATTGAAATTGAAAATCCTAAAAATCAGAATATATTTAAAGTAAATGGACAAAGACTGAAACCTATTCTGAAAACACCAAAAAGCTCCTTTGGAATTATAGAAGAAGTTAGAGTAGAGGACTACTTGAGCTTTATTGAGTAAGAAATCAGTTTTTATGTTTATATATATATATAAAAAAAAACATTAAAAATATATATAAAACATAAAAATAGTTGCGGTTCAACCGATTAGATCCATCGGTATGATCGGAACATAAAAAATTGTATATTAATTTTCAAAACAAATATTGGTTTTACCGAAACATAGTATCAGTTCAACCAAAAGAAAAATAAAAAATATTTAGGTCTGACCGAAACATAGTATCGGTTAAACCGGTTAAAAAAAAAAAAAACTATTCTTTGTAATATTTTTATTATTATATTTGCTTGTACGGGGAGTCTGTTGAGTTATGCTTAACTCAACGAGCTTATTCCATTGAGTTAACTGTAACTCAACGGAGTACTGTAGCTAAGACCGCAGATAAAATAGTAATAGTTGGTTTGGGAAATGACCCAATTACCCGCCTAAACTTAGGGCTTATTTAAACTAAAACTTAGGGTTTTGGGGGCATTATCCGGCAAATCATTTAGAATCTAGAACAATAGAAATCAGAGCGATTCTGTGCTGTTATGTAACTCCACGATGAGAAAGATGACGCCTGAATTCTGGGAAGAGGCTGTTGATACATTAGAATTTCTGAAGGAATCAGAAGAGTGGCACACGTGGCAGAAGATTAGAAATACGACAAAAGAGAAAGAGCTACAGAAGGTAGAATCAGAACTTTTCAATTTTAGAAGAGATTTAGTAGATTTGGGTATACAAATACCTCAAATAATGGAAACACGAATCAGAATAGCAACAGAAATAGCTGTAAGCAAAGAAAGACAAATAAAGCTAAGTAATGAAGTTGCCCTAGAATTAATCCAACATAAGTCCCAGCTCTGGTTCAAAAGACGAATCTGTAGACGAGCTAAATGTGCAATCTGGGAGCAAGAAAGGAAAGAAAATGAAGAAGAGGCAACTGAAGGACAAGAGGAGCCAATTGCTGAAAGACCTATTCCTGAGGAGTGGCAGCCTAGACCTTCAATTCCACCATTTAAGTCGTTGGCCCGAGCAGAAATGATGGGGCCTTCGACTGAAGAAGAAATAAGAGAATTTGCAGAACTAGTTCAAGTTGGGAAGAACCAAGGAGAATCAGAAGATTTGGCAGTGGCCAAAGCCCACCTAGTGTTTGATGCACTTTACAAAAAGAGGGCTGTAGAAAAGTTGAAAGCCTAATATAAAATCAAAGTGGAATAGCATCACGAAGCTACTGCCAGAACTACTGCAAAAGGAGATGAAGCTGGTCCTTCAAGACTAGTAATTATAGGAAAAGTTAAACAGGAAGAGCTAGTACCTATGGCTCGAAGGCCTGTAGAGCCTATTTTTGTAGATTTAATTTCAAAAGATGAAGAGGAAGAGCAAGCACAATTAATCAAAAAAAAGAATGGAAAAGAAAAAGTGCCTGAATATGAGGAAATTAAATCTGAAGTACCAATTTTTACAAGGCCTATGGAGTAGATTTTTATTAACCTGCTATCCGACTCTGAGGAGGAGCAAAGAAAAGAAAGAAATCAGGTTGAAATCAGTCTACAACCTGTACAAGAAGAAACAGAAATTAAGGTAAAAACTGAATTGCCCGTGACTCCATCCCAATCTGTTACAGAATTATAGAGAATAGTAACAGAATAGATTGGTAGTCAGGAGGAGCAAGAAATAGCAGAAAATGAAGAGGCTGAAAGAAGCCATTTGGACAAAAATAATTTCACAGATTCCATTGAAGAGCAAGAAACTCTTCAGCAAATTATGGAAAGAATTCAAGAAAGAGTGGAGAGTTCTGCTGGCTCACCACCACAGACAGAAGCAAAAGCAAAAATCCAAGAATCTGAAGAGAATGTCCAAATGCAACCTATGCTAGAGGAAGATCAAGAACAAACCCCTCTAGAGCAACAAAGTTACCTTCCTGACCCGACTGAAACAACAATTTTGAATGAAGTACATTTTTGTAGTCAGGAAGCTTATACCAAATACCAAGAAATAATGGGTTATGATATTATTTACAGTAGACCAGTAAATTGGGCTGGAATGCAAGAAATCAAAGATCTATTTGAATTTCAAGGTCTACTACAATTCATTTCACAAGAAAGAGGGCATGCAGTATATGAAAATTTAGTGCCTTGTTTTTATGCTAATTTGAGAGAAGGAGAAGGAGGATTAATTTCAAACGTGGAGGAAGCTGATGTACAGATAACACCAGAGCTTCTCCACAATATTTTTGGTTTAAAGAATGAAGGAATAACAATTTTGGAAGATACAACTGCAGTTGAATGGACTGAACAGCAAATTAACGATTGTTTAGCTATCAATCCTGGTGTGCCATTATTAAACAGATTGAAACATTTAAATGGTAAAGCACACATGGTAGCTAACATTCTGATTAAGAATGTTTATCAACGACAGGGCCATGACATAGAATGAAGTTAATTTGTCAAATGGGCCACATATGTAGTTGTAAATAAGATCCAAATAAATTGGTCTACAGTTTTTATCTCCAAGCTGAAAACAGTGAAGAAGAAATTATTTTATGGAGATTTGATTCCACTACTGAAGGTGGATTGTATCGATTTCACTAAATGGACATCAAAAAGGATAAGATCAAGAACCATTTCAGTGAAAGAATACAGAAATTTTGTAGCTGCAGAACTAGTTGTACCTTCTAGAGGAATTTCGAGAGCAGTAGAAAGGATAAATCAATTAGAGCTTCAATTAGAAAAACTCCAAAAGGAAGTAGATGAACTTAGGCATAGAGATTAAATTGTACTACTCATCTACTTATGTAAAATTGTATGAAATTGTATGATGTACTTGTATTGTAATTGATTCATATTAATGAATATAATTTTTCAGATGCAATTTTCATACGTGTTTTGGATGTAAAATGAATGGAATTTATTGAATATTATGTAATTTGTGGAACTTTATGAATGAATATGTTATAGATTTACAAATTGCTGAATGACAAGATAATTGCTTAAAAATTTTTGCATGTTGAAAGGTAAAATGTAAATTCTACATAACATAAAATGACCTGCAAGTTAAATCTTTATACAATGTTCAGATTTAAATGTATTTTAATTAGAATGATGCATTAATGACATAGATTTAACTTTATTTCAGTTAGCAAAATGCAGAGAAATTTTTATAAGAATAGAAACACTTATGAGAGTAAAACTTAGAAGTTGCTAAGTGTTAACTCAACGAAGTAAGTCTGTTGTGTTAACCTTAACTCCACGAGGTCAGTAATATAATATAAGGTCACTCCGTTGAGTTATCTATAACTCAACGAAGTTAGTCCGTGGAGTTAGCAACAGTAACTGATTGTGTTCCGTTGAGTAATCTGTAACTCAACGAGGTTAGTTCGTGGATTAAGCAGAACGGTTATTCTTTTAACCACGAATGAAACTTCGTCGGTTTAGCGGTTACCAAAATTTGAAATGAGTAGTGGTACACGTACCCATAAAAACAGGAACCACGATGCATGTTGCAAGACATATTCTTGCAACGAGATTTATTCACTTTATGGATGCATAGTATATATATGAAACAGAATATTATTTACGAGTTACCAGCACTTTTAAAAGAAAGGAGGAGGCATTGGAGGACTTGGAAGGAGAAGCAGCTGATTCAACTTCATCCGACAACAAATATTTATTGAATGGAAAGCTTCAAACTAGTATGTAATTAATCTTCTGTTATTTATTTATGAGCACATGGACCCGTTCTCCTAGCACTATAGATTAGTAAAAACACCTACCTAAGAATATTCAACATTGAGGCATATTGGAAAATTTTCTGAATTGAACTTTAACGAAATTCTTTGGGGTGTATCTAACCTTTCTTTAAAAGAGAACGTAGAGATGGCTGCTCCAGTAGAAAAACCATTAGGAGAGATTTTGTATCCTAAATTAATTGATGAACCTTCATGTATTCGATTGCCAAACTTTGAGGGAGATAGGTTTGAACTGAAATCTAATTATATTAGTCAATTGCCACATTTTCATGGATTAGAAAGAGAGGATGCCTATTATTTCCTTAGAGAATTTAATGAAGTTTGTCAAATGATGAAAATGCCGAACATGAGTATAGATGCTATTAAACTTAGATAGATTCCTTTTTCTTTAAAAGACACAGCTAAGAGATGGTTATATACTCTATCGCCTTATTCAATTTCTACATGGACTGAATTTTGCTCTGTTTTTCTGGAAAAATATTATCCAACACATCAAACGATTAAAAAGAAGAAAGAAATATTAATGTGTAGCCAAAAATAGGGTGAATCATTTTGGAAATATTTTGAAAGATTTAAAGATTTATTGACTCAATGCCCACATCATGCAATGAGTAAAGCACAATTAATAGGTATAATTTATGAAGGCATAGATGTTTCAACGAAATCTTTATTAGAATCTACTTGTTAAAATGGATTTTTAAAATTATGTAGTGAAGAAGCCTAGGCATATTTAGAAAATTTTGCAAAAAGAACTACATAGTGGGAAAATTCGGTTGAAGCTATTGCAGATAAAAGAATATTGCCAAGAGGAATGCATGAAATAGATTCAAGTACTATGCTTGAGGTGAAATTAAATGAATTAACAAAGAAAATAGAAGAGTTATCATTAAATCAAAAGCTAGTAGAAAGGAATGCAAACATAAATGACTTAGATATTATTTATGCTAGAAACTAGAGAGATAACTTGGGAAATTCTTATCAACCTAATTGGAGAAATCACCCGAATTTATCTTGGAGAAACAGCAATTTCCAAGGAGGAGAAAATATAAATGAGAAGAACATAAGTTATGAAGTATTAATTGAAAAAGGAGCTAGAATAGAGAAATTAGAAAAGATAATCCAACAAGTAAACAATCGTCTAGAATTTATATTTAGAAATGCTGCAATTCAAAATTAGAATAGAAATATATCACTTAGACAGAAGGAACCAATGGAAGTTAGACCTACTAACAAAATTTATTATTACTTGATATTTTGATAAGAAATCCTATAACAGGAGAAGAATGGAATATAGGAAGACCTAATAGATTTGAAGTACCAACTGTAAATTGTGGGTCAACTTTAATATTTTCTGATAAAAATTCTACAATTCCTGAAAAATCATATTATTGGAGACCTACAGGAAATTGGGATGAAGATTTACGCTTAAGTGTGTATAATTTTCTAAACAGATCTTGGAATGAAAACATTATAATATATCTAGGACAAAAATCATTAATTAACCAAACACATGTTATACTTGATGGATATATATATCTAGTCACAGAGATATCAATAGCATATAGATCTGATTTATACATAGTGAGCATAGACAATTATGATGATTATATAGAAATTTTACTTGTACCGAGTGAAATAGCTAAACCACCATCTACAGAATTTAATGAAATTCAAATAGGAATGTGGTATAATGAAGAAGATGATCCTACTTAATGTCTGATAAGATGGTGGGATGAACTAATGAAATTTCAAATATGGATTATGGAAGACATGAATGAATGGAAGTGGGAAGAGGAGTATATTGAAATAGATGTAGAAATAGAAACTGCTACATTACCCTGGAATCAAAAAGAATCCCTTTCTGCATTACATATCATTAATGGTAATACACTCGTATTTGGAATTTATAATATATTGCATGTTTACAAATTAAAAAGGAACAAAAATTGCATTAAAACAGAATTAATAGTAAGAAGAACTATGCCTAAAAAGTTTGCTTGGAATGATACACTTATTTCATTTGTTTCTACTTTTCAATCATGTTCTTAAGTTGTGATTTTGTGTGTTTAATGTTGTGTATTCAACATTTATTTTTAGAAAAAATAAAATAATTTTTTTTTTGAAGTTTTCATGTTCATTTTATAAAAAAAAAACAAACCAAACAAAATATCAATCCAGTTTGTTGGTATCTGTTCTAGGAAACCAACTGGCTTGCTTGTGAGCCACCAAAGGCATAGGAGCCTGGGTTCCACACAAGATACTGAATTATCAATATCTATTAAATGTTATTTTGTTATATATTCTGTGTTTATCTGGGAATGAAAAGTTTTTCAAAATCAAAAATCGGAATATGCAGAAGGAGATACAAATGGAACAAGGTATGTAACCAATTACTTATCCTAAATTTTAAATCAAACAAAACTGTATTCATGCCTGCTACAATTACTGTATTTATTGTCAAATCTTTTACATTGAGGACAATGCAAAATGTAGGTATGGGGGGGAGGTAATTGAAGTAACAACTATGTAAGTTTGTTAATTAAAGAAATTAAAATAGGACTGCAAAGTTTTGAGGAAATTGAAAATTTTTATGAACTTACTGTAACTATCCGATAATTGAGACTGTAAAATTTTTAGAAACTGTTTGAATGCTATATTTAGAAGGCTATATAAGATGCTATTGAATTTACTAGTTATGCAAATCTAGATATAGTATCTTATGTTTTTCTGAATTTCATGAGTTTAACAGTTTCATGATTTTAAAATGAAATTAGAATACTTAATGCTTAATCAGAAAATTATCTGAAGTCCTGAAGGAGTTGAAATATGAATTCTAGATTAAATGAAATACATATGATTAAAGATACATTTAATTTGACTGATTGAACTTATGTGTAGATCTTATTAAACTACAGAAAAAGTATGAGCTTATTGAGATGGATTCATATTTTCAGTAAATGATAGAAGCAGAACTATATGAGATTGGTGATTGCTGCATCTGTATTAATGAAATACATACACATACAGTATGTGATTAATGTTTTATTTTGTGTTTGTAGTTTGATTGAAAAAAAAAAAAAAAAAAAAAGGAAGAAGAAGAAAGAAAAAAAAAGGGAAAATTTTGAGAGTTTATTGACTTGTTTGATCACGAGCCTTTTGTACTTGAGCAGATAGGTATGTAAGGATTGTTGACTTGAAAAAGGACTCTTGAAATCTAGCAACCTAAGATCCTGATCAGATCTGGGATTGTTGATTGAAAGCTCGTTACATAGGTACATTAGAAAGCTCTTGTATGATTCAAGCTTGTCAAATTAACTCTTAAAGAAAAAAAAAGAAAAAAACATATACTATTTTGAAAAGATATAAGTGTTTTGTGAAATACAGATATCTTATGAATCGAGTATATTTTATGTTATCTAGAATTACTGAAATATGAATCTGGAATTGACTTTTGAAGATGTTTAATGAAGATACAATTCTTTATTCTACTTGTCTTAATCAGATTGTACTTTGATTCGTATGTTGTTGAAATTTCTTCTAGAAATCTTATTGGAAAATTCAGGATGACAAATGATGAAAAGAAGAACAAACGATAATATAATTAACACCTATATGATGATGATATACTTTGTATGTAATTTACATATATTCTAAGTATCTTTGTAGGTTGATTACTGAAACATACAGAATATATTTTTATGCTAAATAGAAGAAAAAAAAGGGGAAGAATTAATTCTAGCACTTTTAGAGACCAATTAATTAGATCTTAGTTTGCTAAGGGACTAGCAAAATTTAGGTATGGGGGAAGTGCTTAGAATGAAAAAGTGCATATTATTAACAGTTAAATGATGGTTAATTGCATAATATTTAGCTTATCATATAAGAATTAAGTCATTATGTTATAATTGCACTGTTATATGCTTTAATTGAAGAATCTGCTTAAATTGGGGCAATTAATGTTAATTTAGTACATTTATGAACTGTCGGTAAGTTGCAGGCTATGAAATTCTTAAGTATCCGAATTTTCGATATTTTGAATAGTTATGTTTAACATACTAAACATATTTTGGATAGTTATGTTTAACATACCTAATATGTCGGATAGTTATGTTTATATTGCCTAACAGTTATGTTTTAAAAGAATATTTTATTATTTCTAGAAGTACACGTGTCAAAACCATAATGAATGACTTAAGAGAACTTTCGATGAGTTATCTATAACTATCCGAAATTGTAGCTGGGCATCGGATAGTTATCTTTGTAACTCTCCGAAATCTCTTTTTATTTATAAAATAGCTGTGGACACATGTCATGTTCTAGGAAAGTGACTTAAGTGGATTTTCAGTGAGTTAGCTGTAACTATCCGAAATGCATCTGAGCATCAGATAGTTAAACCTGTAACTCTCTGAAATGTTATTTTATGATTAAACTACTGCTGACACATGTCGAGATCTGGTAGATTTACTTAAGTTATATATCGGTGAGTTATCTGTAACTATCCGAAATGCATCTAAGCATCGGATAGTTAAGTTTATAAGTATCCGAAATGCACCTGAGCATCAGATAGTTAGATTTATGAACGTGTTGAATTTAAATGCTTTAGAATATCACGTGAGATGTACATGTTTAACTCGTTAAGTTAGCATAACTATACGCATTGAGTTACATGAATATTACACTAAGGTAACGCGTTATGTTAGCAGCTTATTTCTTTATATTTTCTAATATGCCACTGTAGTAGTTGCAGGAACAGATAGTTGGAAGAGAAAAACCACGTTTGCACGTATCACGTAGGAATTCAATCGCATAGGGAGAAGAAAGCATCGCCGTTGATATGAATGAACGAAATCCAACCGACCATTCAAGTAGAAGTAGTTACTACTGAAGAAATATAAAAGAAAAGAAGAAAAAAGAAAGCAGGTGTGATTGATGGGCAAATAGTGTGTGCAGAGGAGGATGAGCGTCGCAATTCTCTGAAGTACCACACCAACCACCATCATCACCACCACAATCACCAACCATCGGAGGTCTGTGAGGATACTTGCCTGATGTCGGGTCGATTTTGAGCCAAACATAGTGCCTGACAACCATTGTGAGGAGTGATCACGTCGCGGGAAGGGAAGCCATTTTCACCAAGCACCGACTCATATTTTAGGAGATCGTAAAGCTTTTAGCCTTGGCTTCGGGTTGATGCCCGTATGCTGAAGAGGAGATCATCTTGCAATTTTGGACTCGTGATTCTAGAAGGAGAGGAGACAGGATTGTAAGTGGTTTAATTTTCAGTGGTATAATCATGTTGCAAGTAGTGTCGGAAGTATTTACTGTCAAGTGAGATTACTTTACATTTCACCTTTCACCCATTTCCATGTTCATATTAAAACAAAAATACCAAAAACAATTTATCTATGTTTGTATGTTGTATTTGAGTGTTGTATTGTTTGTGTTGTATCGTGATTAATGTTATCTTTGTTAGTGTTGTGATTGTTTTATGTTTATTTTAGTTTTACAGTTTACTGAAATTGGTTCGTTCAAAAGACATAAAGATTTTAATGGTTACTATTTGAATTATCTGAATGTTAGTATTGCTTAATGATAAATCCCATGTTAACTAACATTAAAGAGCTTAATTGATGTTATTTACAATCTATGGAATCGCCCAATGGTTGGCCGAATTCCTCTATAAATAGCAGTATTAAAAAGAAAAGTCAGGCTCGTGAAGTTAACTTAAGTCCACGAGATTAGTCCGTTGAGTTAACCATAACTCAACGAACTTTGTCCGTTGAGTTAACTGTAATTCAACGGAGTGCTTATTGAATATTAGTTTGAATTGTTAACAATCAAACAGTTCTTAAATTCGTTAGCAATTCCCTATGGGATCGACCTGTACTTGCACACTGATATAATAGACACTATGCACTTGCAGTTAAAGTACAAATTGGAATTAATATCTAAATTGTATTAAAGGTTGTTTGTTTACTTCTAAAAGTAAGAATAGACATAAAGATAAATTAACTAAGTAAAACAGAAGTAACAAATCCATGTTTTTCTAGTGTAGTGCTGGGAAAACCCAAACAGTATACCTTCAGGTAATTTAAAAGAATTCAATAATGAGTACACGAACTTAAGAAAATAAATGCATTACATTATGTGTAAAAGATAGATAATAACAAAGATTATATGCACAGATTATGGTAGAATTGTTATAACACTTGAAAAATAAATTAAGCTTGAGTACATTGCCTTTTTTTTTTTATATATATTTTATGTATGACCTCCCACAATATCATCTTTTTACATGATTACAATCTCTTGCTTAGGGGAAAGATAACCAGTTACTCAATGACAAGTGAGAATAGGTAACCCTTTTTTTTTAATTTAAATAGAATCTGAATTACTTGTAAAATGAGTTTTCAATCAACACATCCCAAACCAGTTGGTTCAAGTGACTAGGGTTTAAGATCCCCCAACAGACTTAATTACTCAAGCAATTGTAGACAAACAATAAAACAAGACAGTAAATTGAATAAGAGGCAATCACAAGACTTAATTTTTCTAACAATATGTTAATAATTTTCCTTTAATAAACAATACATATTTTCTATGTATTTTTCAGTTAAAATCTCTATAATGGCGTATACATAAGTAACAAAAATATAGTTGACACTCATATTGAATCAAATTAACTTTTCTTAAGTAACCTTTTCTGAATTTTTCTTAAATAAATTGACTTCAATAAAAATCAAAATTTCATAAATTCTTAACTACTAGTAAATAGTAATTTTAAAATAGATATTTTGAGTTTGTTTTTTTTTTTTTTTAATAAAGAAATTTAAATTCTAAAGCTACTTTATAACAAACCAAAATGTTATGCAATGAACAAGACAATTTAAACAATAGATAACCTATAGATACCACGTTCTAATCGTAATTTTGAAAAGGTATTCTCATCTAAGGGTTTTGTAAATAGATCTGCTAATTGTTCTTTGGTAGAAACAAAATTTAATACTATTTTTCCTTTTATAACATTATCCCTTAGAAAATGATGTCGAACTTCGATATGTTTAGCTCGTGAATGTAAAACAGGATTTTTAAACAAACTTATTGTAGAACTCTATCACAGAAAATCTTAGTTGGTTCATAGGTTAAATTAAAGTCTTTTAAAGTTTGTTTGATCTATAGGATTTGAGCATAGCAAAGTGCAGTAGCTATATATTCAACTTTAGTTGTAGATAATGCTACACAATTTTTCTTTTTGCTAAACCATGACACTAAACAATTTCTTAATAATTGACATGTGCCACTAATGCTTTTTCTTTTAGACTTACATCTTGCAAAATTAGCATCACTGTAACCTATTAAATTTAAAGAACTGTGTTTAAAGTAAAACAATCCGAAATTAATGGTTCCTAATAGATATTTAAAAATTTGTTTAATAGCAAGTAGGTGTGATTCTTTAGGATTAGATTGAATTCTAGTACAAGTACACACACTAAACATAATATCTGGTCAAATAGCTGTTAAATAACGTAATGAACCAATCATACTTCTATATTATTTTATATCTACAGTTTTTCCAAAGTCATCTTTATCCAACATAGTGATAGTACTCATTGATGTATTCTTTGCTTTAGTGTTGTCTAAACCAAACCTCTTTAATAAATCTTGAGTATATTTTTCTTGTGAAATAAAAGTACATTGATCTAACTGCTTAATTTGTAAGCCTAGGAAAAATGATAGTTCACCCATCATAATCATTTCAAATTGATTAGTCATGTCTTTCGAAAAAGACTCAACTAATTTATCATTTGTTGCACCAAATATAATGTCATCTACATAGATTTGAACTACCAATATATCTTTTTCGACCTTCTTGATAAAAAGAGTGTGATCTACCTTTCCCATAGAGTACCCTTTTTCCATAAGAAATTTAGATAATCTCTCATACCAAGACCTAGGGGCTTGTTTAAGGCCATATAGTGCCTTTTTAAGCTTGTAAACAGACTCAAAATGTTTTGAATCTTCAAAACCTAGAGGTTGTTTTACATAAACTTCTTCTTTTATATATCCATTTAAAAAAGTAGTCTTAACATCCATTTGATATAATTTGAAATCCATATAACAAGCATAAGCTAACAAAATTCGTATTGATTCTAGTCTAACAACAGGAGCAAATGTTTCATCATAGTCAATTCCTTCCTCTTGCTTGTAACCTTAGCAACTAACCTTGCTTTATTTTTAACTATATGTCCATCCTGATCTACTTTGTTTCTAAATACCCACCTTGTTCCTATTATGGAATGATTTTTAGGTGGTGGAACTAGATCCCACACCTCATTTCTTATAAATTGATTTAGCTCATCTTGCATAGCTAAATACCAAAATTCATCTTCTAAGGCATCTTCAATTTTCTTAGGTTCTAGTAAAGAAACAAATGAGTAAGCACCACAAATGTTGACTATTGATGACCTAGTCCTAACTCCTTGATTAGGATCGCCTATTATCTGATCAATAGGATGAGACGAAGCATAACGCTAATTTCTATGTTGTTCCACATTTTCTCTATGTATGACATTATTTTCTTCTAAATCTTCATCATTTAAATTTATATTTCTTATTCTGTCAGATAATCTCTCCATTTCTCTATCAACATCATTTGGTACCACTTTTGGGAGAATTTCTGAATCAAAGTTTTCAGCATGTCTAAAATCCAAATGAGAGTTTTCATGAAATTTCACATGTAGGGTTTCCTCAATGGTTTTTGTTGATTTGTTGTATGGATGATATTTGTTCACATTTTTATATGATAATTCATGCATTCTATGTCTTGAAACTCAAGTTCTATGCACTTACACAAGAAAATACATGTTAATCACATTTTTATGACATTGCATGAATATGTGCACAAATACACCCCTTTAATGCAATTTTCACGAAACATACTAGATGTTCATATGCTTGAATGTATGATTTAATAGTTCTTAGGCCAAGAAAGAGATTTTAAAGGTCATCAAGGTATTGAAATAATTTGATATGGCCACATATATTTTACACACTATGATTATGAACTTGTGGACATTAAATGCAACAATGTGACATTGGTTATGAATGATTTTAAATACATTGTAGGATCGTTGTATCACAAGAGGGGGAGTGAATTGTGTCTTTAGCAATTAAAATTACTAGCGGATAAAACAAGAGTACAAAACACTCGTAAATAAAATTCTATTATTTATAAACTTTAAAGACAGAATTTATAATATCTTTTCAACTCAATTCCCTTCTTGACGGTTTTGATACAGTAATGTCCGATATACAATTCCAATAAGAAAATGAAGTCCTTATTCAAAACTAATTTTGAATTGTATAAAACCTGATCTTTATGCACGTAGCTCATTTCCTTCTTTTTGCTCAACTTCTATATATCTTCTTCTCTAGTTGTCGAATTTCCAGACTTCTTGCATTTGCATCTCCTTTTCTGAAATTGCTTGGAATTTTGAACTTCTTCTGATGTTGGAGAATTTTTCTAGATATGAATATTCAAACTTAACTTTTCAGTTAAGGATCCGGATTGAATATTCAGACTTAGTTTTTGAGATTGGGATCCTTATTGTAATGTAGCTCATACTCTCTATTTGTAGTCGAACTATGTCTTCACATTCAGCATGTTCATCCACTTAATCCACAATCCATAATCCACGTACTAATTTTTTCTTTAATCGAAATTACTATCTTTTTGAAATTTCCACTTTCTCCACTATCATTTTGAATTTCCATGATCTCCACACGTAGATTCAATAAAACTTTATCTTCTTGGAGTTTTGTAGAATATCTTCTAACTCTTCATTTTAGTCAAACACTTATCCTTTAAGTCCTATAAAAACTCGAACACTTATCTGTAACTCTTCGAGTTTTTGCACTTGCAAAACATGTGACTAAACAAGGAAAACTTATCTATTCGTTAGTCATTTTATAAAACTCGAACAGTTATCTATCCATGCGTATAAAAACTCGAACAATTATCTAACTCTTTGATTTTCATTATCGAACACACATGGAAAACACGTGACAACTTAAAACATCAAAAACACACGTGTAGATAACTTAACTATACGAGTTTTTAACATAACTCTTCGACTAAATCGAAACGTTAATTATCCAAAAGTTTAACTGTCTAAAATTCTAACTATCCGAAAACTTTAATTATTCAAAAATCTAACTATCTGAAAGTTAACTATCCAAAATTTTAAATGAAACTTTCTGATAACCTGTTAACATTTAATTACATGAAAATTATACTTAGAGAATATTATTTAGACTTATTTAAAAACTTTAATAAAGCATATATCATCAAAACAAAATTCCTAACAATCTCCCCCTTTTTGATGATGTCAAAACCTAATAAGTCAAATAATCTATCTTCTCCCCCTTTTTGGCATTATAAAAAAGTAAATAAAATGTGAAGAAGAAAAGCTTGCTAAGTATATATCATTCAAAAAGACATTTTTAAACATGCATAACTGTCGTGGATAAGAGAAAACTGTTTTAAACATAAATTGTCAAAAACAATCACATGATCATTAAGTGCAGTAAACAGTTTACATAATGCAATTTCTTTACATAAATAATTTTTGGTAACAAATTACAAGAAAGAAATCATGCAATACATAATTTTTATAATCACAAGCCTCTTTGTCTTCGAAAAATATTGATCAAATTATCTGAAATTTGCCTTGCAATTTCTATACTTAATCTGTTTATCTGATTAATTACTGCTTGATCTAAATCATTTTGTGAAACTTGTGATGGTTGTTGTAAAAATTCAGTATTTATGTCTATATGTAAATCTGTATGTGTATCTATATTTATACCTGGATTTGTATCTATATGTTGCTATTGTTCTGAAAATTATGTCGATTGTTGCTGTTGTTCTTGTGATTGAGTTTGCCAATCCTATTGTTGTTGTTGTTGTCAAATTACAGGTGCATCTGCTTCCTGGTATTTCTATAGTTCCTTTGCAGAGAAAGATCTTAACTTTAATCTTTTCTATGGCCAAGGTGTAATATCTGTTTGACTTGCCACAATTCTCAAAAGTGTATCACCATAAAATAATTTACTCTGCAAGTTTAAGATATGAGAAACAAAAATATCATACCAGTTCACCTATATATGGTTAATTAATGCATATGTAGTATAAAGACAGCATCTGCCAACCTCTACACCATGACCAAACCTTTGAAAGAGTGAAGCATGTAGTATTTTTGCAATAAAATGTGCTTGGTCATTTAAATCATTTAGTAATCTCATTGGATTGTTGGTAATCGGATCTTTGGCTAAACTTTTAATGTCTCATCCCAACTGATAAACCTATTTTCTTTCTAATAATTTAACTCCTTCATTTTTCAGACCAAGTACTTGATAAAGTAACGCTAGAGTTAAATATATGTCGTAGTTTTGTATATTGGAAACAGGAATACCTTCTTCCACTGTTAAGTTTGAGTAAAAACAACTTATAAGTTCTGGTATAATAAGATGGCCTAGCTGTTGTGGAAGCAAAGTCAACAAGCCTTGAAATTCAAACATTTCTTATATATGTGCCATCCCTTCAAACTTAATTGGTCTTGAATATAAAACTGTAAAAGTTTTATATGTTTGAAATTTTTCATAACAGGAGTTATTTCTGAACCATAACAATGTATTGTCATCTAAATTCTGTTCAGGATTAGATTTGGGACTATCATGATGTTCAGATCTGGGACTAGTTTCAATATTATCAGTAATATCTATATTTTCAGATCTTTCAAAACTGGTGGAATTTCTATCAAAACGAGTATAAATGTCTAAAATATCTTTTATTGTCGTTTCAATAATCTACTGAAATTCCTCTATTTGATCTTCTTGAAACATATTAGTAGCAATAGTCTTTGTATTAATTTGTTTATCAGCAACATTTATCTCTATGATTGATCTAAACAACAACTGTCTCTATATGAAATAATATTCTATAATAGAGTCATTTTGTATTTCTGAAATTTCTATATTTGAGGCATTGTCAATGTTGTATTCTAGTTATAACTATGTAGTTTGTTGATTATATACATTTATCAACAAATATAATATATAATGTAACAGACATAACCACATGTATAAACTATAGTATAAGCAACTATACCAAACATCAAAAGTCTCTATCTGAGATATAGTAAGAGGAAGAATATCTGTACATTCCTCTTTAGATGAAATACCTTCAAAATTCATAGACTTAGTGTTTATGTCATCAAAAATATGATCAAAATTGATATCATCTGTATATGTATCATTAAAATTTCCTACATGTTCTCTTTCCATAGGAAAAGAATGTGGGCTTGCAGCATGATGTGAAAAACTATCCATTGTATTAAAAGAAAAATTATGTACTAATGTGCCACAATACCTTAGAGTGTATACTTGTAATCCAATATTTGTCACATTTGCTGGGATTCTTGACACAAAAGTCTGTCCAGCTTTTGTAATGGAACATAGTTTTCCATTTTTCAACGATTCTTCTCTTTGCTACAATAGGCCTTGTATACCTGTAGTTACTCCAAAATATTCTAATGTTTTCTTCTTTTTCCGACTATATGTCTATAGTGTTTCTGGTTGTTCAAGAGGTTCTAAAGTTTTCTTAATTTCTCCTATTAAAGGTACCTGTGGTCTTGATGGTCCTTCACCATGATGCCTAGGTTGTAATAATGGAATATAGAGTTTTAAGCTCTTAACCTCTGCCATTTTTAGTTGATAAACTTTTTGTCCTTCACTTCGAAGGCCCATTTTCCAAATGGTAGTTTTCTGTTCATCAATAAATTGTTAGATGTCGTCTAAAATAGCTGAGGGAAAATAATGTTAGGAAAACAAAGACTCTAATTCCCTATTGGCATTTTCTATCATTGGTCCCCATTTCTTTCCATAATAAGTAATAGATTGTATCGATTTTTCAGGTACTTGTCCAAAACTTGTAACAACTACATGGTTTGGTTGTAAAGTTCGGTTTGTTTTATTCTAAACTGTGTTTCAGCATAATTTTGAATAAATTTCCAAAAGAAATTTTTCTCTTCTTGAACAACTTTTCTAATTTCATGTAGTACTTCATTAGAAAAAGTATACCTTGTGTAGATGTCGTTGATATCATTTTCTATCTTCTAAAGTTCCATCTCCCTTTTCTGCACTTTTGTCATTCTACCACGTCCTGACATTATCGATTAATCTTCGTTGTTCACTGTAGAACTTAGTGGAAGTAAAGATTATGAAACTAGGGTTTTACCAAGGTAGAAACACGAAAGGTTGGCAATAAAGCATTTATAACTCTTCAAGTTTATAAATGGATAAACTGATTCAATCATTGAAATCATAAATATAAGATTCGTTACTAATAAATAACTCAAATGCTTACAAAAACTGTACGAGTTTTACAACCGACAAAAGCAAAATACTTAGTGTAACTATTCGTGTAAAGAAAATAACTACGAGCTAAGTGAAAAGTGAGAAAACTCAAAGACTTATGATAACTATTCGAGTTTTGAGAGTACTAAAGCACATAACTATACGATAAACTGGAATAGTTATTGTCATAGTTTAAGTCTTTTAGAAAAATATAATAATATTAAGTTAACTATTCGAGTTTCAACATGAGACATAATAAAGAAATTAAATTCAACATGTGCATAATTCTAATTTAAGGAGTTCAGATATTTTTGGATACTTATAAACCTAATTATCCGATGCTCAAATGCATTTTGGACAGTTACTAGATAACTTATCGAACATTCACTTAAGGTATGCATTTAGACTTCAACACGTGTACTATAGGAAATAATAAAATATTCTTTTAATCATTTAAAACATAACTATCTAGTATATACAATATAACTTTCTAAAATTATAGAAAATTCAGATACTTAAGAACTAAAAAGCCTGTATTTCACCAATAATTCAGAAATGTACTTAATTAATGTTAATTTCTTGAAATTATGCAGATTCTTTCATTAAAGCATATAATAGTTCATAATGATTGAATTATTATATGAGAAATTGCTCCCCCTACATAAATGTAGTCTAAAGAATCTATGGTGTACTTAAACTAGGTTGTCAAGCCCCAATAGATTTGGCATTGAAAGGTCAAATAGCTGACTTAAGTTGGTTGCTAAGCCTTAAATAGATTTGAGTCTCTCTACTTTTTTTTAAAAATTTAAATACAAAAATAAGTAGTAGATTTAACAATTTAGACTTTCTGGCTTTTATCTTATTTAGTTTATAAAAGAAAATTCATAGAGATATACCTTCAGGAACTTAAAAGAATTTAATAATGAGTACACGAACTTAAGGAAATAAATACAATACATTATGTGTAAAGAGTAGATAATAACAAAGAGAAATAATAAAGATTATATGCATAGATTATGGTAGGATTGTTATAACACTTGTAAAATAAATTAAGCTTGAGTACATTGCCCCCTTTTTTTTTTTTTAAAAAAAATATTTTTATATATATATACTTTATGTATTACCTCCCACAATATCATCTTTTTACATGATCACAATCCCTTGCTTAGGGGAAAGATAACCAATTACTCAATGACAAGTGAGAACAGGTAAATTTTTTTTTTATAAATAGAATCTGAATTACTTATAAAATGAGTTTTTAGTCAGCACATCCCAAACCAGTTGGTTCAAGTGACTAGAGTTTAAGATCCCCCAACAGACTTAATTACTCAAGTAATTGCTGACAAAAAAAGAAATAAAACAAGATAGTAAATTGAATAAGAGGCAACCGCAAGACTTAATTTTTCTAACAGTACGTGAATAACTTTCCTTTAATAAATGGTACATATTTTCTAGTTAAAATCTCTATAATAGCATATACATAAGTAACAAAAATACAGTTGGCACTCACATTGAATCAAATTAACTTTCCTTATGTAATCTTTTCTGAATTTTTTCTTAAATAAATTGACTTCAATAAAAATTAGAATTTCATAAATTCTTAACTACCAGTAAATAGTAATTCTAAAATAGATATTTTGAGTTTTTTTTTTTAATAAAGAAATTAAATTCTAAAGTTACTTTATAACAAACTAAAATGTTATGCAATGAATAGGACAAATTAAACATCAGATAACTAACAGATACCAACTTCTAATCATAATTTTGAAAAGGTAATCTCATCTAAGGGTTTTGTAAATAGATCTGCTAATTGTTCTATGGTAGGAACAAAATTTAATACTATTTTTCCTTTTATAACATTATCTCTTAGAAAATGATGTTGAACTTCTATATGTTTAGCTCGTGAATGTAAGACAGGATTTTTAGACAAACTTATTATAGAACTACTATCATAGAAAATCTTAGTTGGTTCATAGGCTAAATTAAAATCTTTTAAAGTTTGTCTGATCCATGAGAGTTGAGCACAGCAAAGTGCAGCAACTATATATTCAACTTTAGTTGTAGATAATGCTACACAATTTTGCTTTTTGCTAAACCATGACACTAAAGAATTTTCTAATAATTAACAAGTGCCACTAGTGCTTTTTCTTTCAAACTTACATCCCGCGAAATCAGCATCACTATAACCTATTAAATTTAAAGAACTATGTTTAAAGTAAAACAATCCGAAATTGATGGTTCCTAATAGATATTTAAAAATTCGTTTAGCAGCAAGTAGGTGCGATTCTTTAGGATTAGATTGATATCTAGCACAAGTACACACACTAAACATAATATCTAGTCGGCTAGTTGTTAAATAAAGTAATGAACCAATCATACTTCTATATTATTTTATATCTATAGTTTTTCTAGAGTCATCTTTATCCAACTTTGTGATAGTACTCATTGGTGTATTCTTTGTTTTAGTGTTGTCTAAACCAAACCTCTTTAATAAATCTTGAGTATATTTTTCTTGTGAAATAAAAATACCCTGATCTAATTGCTTAATTTGTAAGCCTAGGAAAAATGATAGTTCACCCATCATACTCATTTCAAATTGATTAGTCATATCTTTCGAAAAAGACTCAACTAATTTATCATTTGTTGCTCCAAATATGATGTTATCTACATAGATTTGAACTACCAATATATCTTTTTCGACCTTCTTGATAAAAAGAGTGTGATCTGCCTTTCCCATAGAATACCCTTTTTCCATAAGAAATTTAGATAATCTCTCATACTAAGACCTAAGGGCTTGTTTAAGGTCATATAGTGCCTTCTTAAGCTTGTAAACATACTTAGGATGTTTTGAATCTTCAAAAATTGGAGGTTGTTTTACATAAACTTCTTTTTTTATATATCCATTTAAAAAAAGCAGTCTTAACATCCATTTGATATAATTTGAAGTTAATGTAACAAGCATATGCTAACAAAATTCGTATTGATTCTAGTCTAGCAACAGGAGCAAATGTCTTAACATAGTCAATTCCTTCCTCTTGCTTGTAACCTTGAGCAACTAATCTAGCTTTATTTTTAACTATGTGTCCATCTTGATCTACTTTGTTTCTAAATACCCACCTCATTCCTATTATGGATTGATTTTCAGGTGGTGGAACTAGATCCCATACCTCATTTCTTATAAATTGATTTAGCTAATCTTGCATAGCTAAATACCAAAATTCATCTTCTAAAGCATCTTCAATTTTCTTAGGTTCTAGTAAAGAAACAAATGAGTAAGCACCACAAATGTTGACTACTAATGACCTAGTCCTAACTCCTTGATTAGGATCACCTATTATTTGATCAATAGGATGAGATGAAGTATAACGCCAATTTCTATGTTGTTCCACATTTTCTATACGTATGACATTATTTTCTTCTAAATCTTCATCATCTAAGTTTACATTTCTTACTCCGTCAGATAATCTCTCAATTTCTCTATCAACATCATTTGATACCATTTCTGAGAGAATTTCTGAATCAAAGTTTTCAGCATGTCTAAAATCCAAATGAGAGTTTTCATGAAATTTCACATGTAGGGTTTCCTCAATGGTTTTTGTTCATTTGTTATATACTCTATATGCCTTATTTTTATAGAATAACCAACAAAAATACCCTCATCTAAATTGGCTCTAAATTTGTCTCTTTGTTCCTTAGTGTTTAAAATAAAACACTTACAACCAAAGGGTTTTAAATAACTTATTTTGGGAATCCTGTTATACCATATCTCATAAGGAGTTTTATCCAAAATTGGTCTTAGATGTACTGTATTTATAACATAACATGCTGTATGAACTACTTCTGCCCAAAGAGATAGGGGTAACTTATTTTCATTTAACATGGTTTTGGACATTTCTTGAAGTGACTTGTTTTTACGTTCTACTATTCCATTTTGTGAAGGAGTTCTTGAAAATGAGTACGTATGATTTATGCCTAATTCTTCACAAAAGGTGTCCATTTGATCATTATCAAATTTTGTACCACAATCACTCCTAAGTTTTTGAATTTTAACATTTTGCTCATTCTGAACTTCATTACAGAATATCTTAAATATTTCAAAAACTTCAGTTTTATTAGCTAGAAAATAAACCCAAGTAAACCTAGAATAGTCATCAACTAGTACAAATGCATAATGTTTACCTCCTAGACTGGTTGTCCTAATAAGTCTAAATAAATCCATATACACATGTTCTAATACTCTTTTGCTTGTTATTTCATTTAAACTTTTAAATGATGTTTAATGTAATTTACCTAGTTGACATGTATCACACATAAACTCTTTTGAGTACTTCATACTAGGTAAACCTCTAACTAGATTCTTTTTAGATAGCTTTTGTAATAATTTTAAGTTTGAGTGTCCTAGCCTTCTATGCCATAAAATAACTTCATCCGATTTTGCAGTTAAGCAAGCATTGTCTTTAATAATATCAAAAGGCAAATTCAAAACACAAATGGATCCTTTCTTGTATGTAGTGAATAAAATTTCGTTTGTAGACATGTCCATAATTTTAAAGGAATCTTTTTCAAAAATTACTTTGTAAAACTTCATTAAAACAGGAACACTCAATAAATTGAAACCTAAGTTTTCCACTAATAAGACATCATTTATAAAACATTTTTCAGTTACCTGAACCTTGCCAAACCCAAGGATATTTGTTTTGCTTTTATTTCCAAAGGTAACTTGTCCGTTCTTGGTTTTTGTTACTTTTGTAAGTAATCGTATATCTCTAGTTATGTGGCTGGATGCTCCACTATCCATTATCCATTTTGATTTGTGTACGTACAAAATAGTTAAGAAGAGATTTTATCTCTTGGAACCCATTTCTAAGTGGGATCAAGAATTTTAGAGAGAGTCATATCAAAATAATCAATATTTTTAAACTTCAACTTATCTATTTTCTAATAATTATTCTTATGTTCATTTCCCTTAGTGTTATAATTATCAGAACATTTATCTCTATGTAAACTAGAGTTGAAATTTTCATTTCTGACATTATTTGATTGATGATCCTAATATTCGATATTTTTTAAATATAAAGAAAACTTATTAAAAATATTAAAATTCTCAAATGTCTTAGCTTATTTTTTTGAAAATTTCTTTTGAAATTCTTGCATCGTGTGCTATCATTTATATGCTGCATTTTTTCAATTTGCACATATTTATCTCCCTTTTTAATCACACGGAATAGTTTTTTTCTTACTATTCTTAGTACTAGAAATAAAGACATTATTTTTAGCAGTACCATCATGCAATATATAATTTTCAGAAGATGCATCGTGTAAACCAATACCATGTTTTTCTACATTTGATATTTTACTACTAAGTTCATTTGTTATGGTTTGACTATTATTCCATTTACTTAATATAGCCTTTTGATTGTAAACCTTAATCTTTAACATATCAATTTCTGAATTTAAATCAGTAATAGTCAGTTTTAGTTTTTCAATTTCACAGATCATTTTCTTTTTATCAGCAATTAAATTTTCACAATTAGCATGCAATTTTCTTTCTATTGTAGTAAACTTTAAAATTTCCTATGCATGCTTTTGATTTTCTTCTTTAAATTTATTCAACGTAGAGTTCAGAAAATCAATCTTATTTTTAGATTCATCTAGCATTTTCCTAGTGTTTTTTCCTTCTGTTTTTACTTTCTTATATTTTCTAGCCAATTTATTATATTCAACAAGTAATCCATCAAAACTATCAAAACTAGCTTTTGATCAAAGGATACCTCACTAGATTTCACCATGAAGTATACATTTGCTAGATTTTCTTCTAAATCTGATGTTGATGAGGATTCATTGTCTGATGTTGAATCCTTTGTTTCTTCACTTTGTGAAGCTGAAGAGTCATCGCATGTCACTTTAAGTGCCATTCTCTTTCTGAATTTCTTACTCTTGAAATTTCTCCTCGAATTCTTCTTATCTTTGTTAAGAGGATAATTAGTTTGAAAGTGACCTGGTCTGTTGCACTTGTAGCATATGATTGTCTTTCATGAATGACTTCTTCTCCATATCTCTAGATGTCTTTGTTGACCTGAAGTTCCTATGTTTCTTCAATGGATTTCTAAATTTTCTGGTCAATAACAGTAAATCATCGTTAGAATCACTAGTGACTTTTGAGACTTTATTAGCCTCAAAAGTCAAATACCTTCTAGGATTCTTCCCTTTTGGATCTAAATGTTTTACTTCATAGGCTGTTAGATTTCCTATGAGATCATTGAGAGTATATGTATTTAAATCTTTGGACTCTTGAATAGATGTTGTCTTTTGAGTCTAAATTTTAGTTAAAGATCTAAGGATCTTTCTTACCAAGTCTTTTTCCTTGAATTTCTTGCCTAAAGATTCTAATGAATTTACAATCTCAAGAAAACAAGAAAACATATCAGAGATACATTCATTTTTGTGCATTTTAAAAAACTCATATTTATGTACTAACATATTAATCTTAGATTCCTTGACCTGGTTAGTACCTTCGTTGGCAACCTCTAATGCATGCCATATCTCATATGTAGTTTGATATGTAGAAACTTTGTTAAATTGATCATGAAATAAAGCACAAAACAAGATGTTTAAACCTTTAGCATTCAGTGTCATTCACTCCTTTTCATCAAAAGTCCAAGTATCATATAGAGTCGTAACTAACACTATAGGATTGCTAATTATATGCCATAGTTTGAAATCAATTGACTAAAAGAATACTTTCATCCTATATTTCTAGTAGCCATAATTGCTACCCTCGAACATAGGAGGACGATTTGTGGTTTGTCCTTCAGTCATAACTAAGATTTCAGTATTATCTATTTTAAACAGATGATCCCAAGTAAATGACAGGAAAAATTGATTCCTAAATAGAGAAATGAAAGCTTTTCAGATGCTTTGATACTAAATGTAGTAGAGTGTAGACAATCTGATAAGAATTTAGTAGCTCTGATACTAGTTGTAGGATTGTTGTATCATAAGAGAGGGGGTGAATTGTGTCTTTAGCAATTAAAATTACTAGTGGATAAAACAAGAGCATAAAACACTTCTAAATAAAATTCTATTCTTTATAAACTTTAAAGATAGAATTTACAATATCTTTTCAGCTCAATTCCCTTCTTGACAATTTTGATACAGTAATGTCTGATATACAATTCAAATAAGAAAATGAAGTCCTTATTCATAACTAATTTCAAATTTTATAAAACCTGTTCTTAATGCACGTAGCTCCTTTCATTCTTTTTGCTCAACTTCTATATCTCTTCTTCTCTAGTTATCGAATTTCCAGACTTCTTGTGTTTGTAGCTCCTTTTCTGAAATTGCTTGGAATTTTGAACTTCTTCTAATGTTGGAGAATTTTTCTAGATATGAATATTCAAACTTAACTTTTCAGTTAGGGATCCGGATTGAATATTTAGACTTGGTTTTTGAGATTGGGATCCTTATTGTAATGTAGCTCATACTCTCTATTTGTAGTCGAACTATGTCTTCACGTTCAACATATTCATCCACTTAATCCACAATCCATAATCCACATACTAATTTTTTCTTTAATCAAAATTACTATCTTTTTGAAATTTTCACTTTCTCTACTATCATTTTGAATTTCCACGATCTCCACTCGTAGATTCACTGAAACTTTATCTTCCTAGAGTTTTGTAGAATATATTCTAACTCTTCATTTTAGTCGAACACTTATCCTTTAAGTCCTGTAAAAACTCAAACACTTATCTATAACTTTTCGAGTTTTTGCACCTGCAAAACACGTGACTAAACAAGGAAAACTTATCTATTCATTAGTCATTTTATAAAACTCGAACAGTTATCTATCCATGCGTATAAAAACTCGAACAGTTATCTAACTCTTTGATTTTCATTATCGAACGCACATGGAAAACACGTGACAACTTAAAACATTAAAAACACATGTGCAGATAACTTAACTATATGAGTTTTTAACATAACTCTTCAACTAAATCGAAACGTTAACTATCTGAAAGTTTAACTATCTAAAATTCTAACTATCCAAAATCTTTAACTATTTGAAAATCTAACTATCCAAAAGTTAACTATCCGAAATTTTAAATGAAACTTTCTGATAACCTGTTAACATTTAATTACGTGACAATTATACTTAGAGAATATTATTTAGACTTATTTAAAAACTTTAATAAAGCATATATCATCAAAACAAAATTCCTAACATACATGTTACTAATTGATTCATTCATGGATGAACTTACATTTCACATTTGTAAACATGTTAAAATGAATGTTACATACCATAGAAATAAATATATTTCAAGTTCATAACTAGAGTTATTTTTGGTATGTATTACTAACATTACATGCATGACTTAAATGGATTTGATTATAAGTGAATGAGGGCCCTTAGATCAAGCCTTGGGATCATCAATCCTTGATGATCAAAATCTCTATAAATAGGCCTTGTATCCCACATGTTTTCTCCCCTCTCCAACTACAAAATTTGGAATCCCCCTTGGTGCTCCAAGCAAGGAGGTGAAGGAGCTCCCCTCTTGGTGTCTTCTCCTCTAAACGTCTCTTGGAGGTAAGGTTCTTCTTCTTCTTGTCTTCTCCAATACTTCATCCGGCATTCTACATCTTGAGGAGGTGAATTGCTATTGCAAATCCCCTCTTGTTGGTGTTGAATCCGTGGATGAAGCTCCATTGGAGATACACTTGAAGGTGTGGAAACTTGCATCCAAGAGAGCTCTTCAATTGTTCTACACATTGTTGTATTCCCTTCAGCGTTGGACCTCCAATTCGTGGAGGGAACAAGTAGCTTTGGACGTGGAGAATTGCTGGAGAAGGTAGCCATCTCAAGTGGTGTGAAGCAAGGAGGTGACGTCCCTTGTGCTCAAGCCATTGGAGGTGTGATCTTAAGGTAATAGGAGTAGACATTTAAGTGGAGATGGAGTTGTAATTTCAATTTTAGTAGTATATGTTCGTTAATTGTTGTTGTTTGTGTTGTCCACGTGATTTCCCTTTAGTTTATTATTAAATCCTTGTGTTGGTTTCAATGTATTTCAATTCTAAGCTTAGTTTGAGTTTTTGCCTTCTATGTATTTGATTTTATGTTTCTTTGTATGGATTTTGCTCAATGTTTGTTCCTCTAACTCTAACATAGTTTAGACATTTTTTACTTAACTCTAACCTCCAGATTTACTTGGTTTTGATTGTATATAGCTTGTACTTAGTAGATTAGAGCATACATGGATGTAGATGTATGGTTATAAGTCCATGTATGCTAGTTTTGTAGTAGAATTAGTAGTTTTATTTAGTGTAATTTTATTTTCTATTTTTGTAGTGTAATAATTATTGTGTGTTGCTTTCTCTTAAGTGATGGATAGAGGGGGACATGAATGAGGCTTCTCATTACTGATTCAACTCTATATGAAGTCATTTCTAACATACGCATGATTGTTAAGGCAAACATGTGATGAGAATGCATTTACACAAGGCATATCTATAAACTCTCGTGAATTTTATGTTTAATTGCTGGTCCTTGTGGATTCAACCTGTTCTTACATGCTTTCTATAATCGACTTTGTGCACTTGTGGTTATAAATATTAAAACTTGATTGTGTGTTAATTTCATAACATATAAACCCCAAACTAGATGTACTCTATATGCCTTACTTCCAATTGAATAACAAACAAAAATACCCTCATCTGATTTGGCTCTAAATTTGTCTCTACATTCCTTACTATTTAAAATAAAACACTTGCAACCAAAGAGTTTTAAATAACTTATTTTGGGAACCCTATTATACCATATCTCATAAGGAGTTTTTTCCAAAATTGGTCTTAGATGTACTCTATTTATAACATAACATGCTGTATGAACTGCTTCTGCCTAGAGAGATAGGGATAACTTATTTTCATTTAGCATGGTTCTGGACATTTCCTAAAGTGATCTATTTTTACGTTCTACTATTCCATTTTGTGAAGGAGCTCTTGGAAATGAGTACCTATGATCTATGCCTAATTCTTCACAAAAGGTGTCCATTTGATCATTATCAAATTCTGTACCATGATCACTCCTAAGTTTTTGAATTTTAACATTTTGCTCATTCTGAACTTTATTACAGAATATCTTAAATATTTCAAAAACTTCAATTTTATTAGCTAGAAAATAAACCCAAGTAAACCTAGAATAGTCATCAACTAGTACAAAAGTATAATGTTTACCTCCTAGACTGGTAGTCCTAGTAGGTCCAAATAAATCCATATGCACTAGTTCTAATATTCTTTTGCTTGTTATTTCATTTAAACTTTTAAAGGATGTTTTATGTAATTTATCTAGTTGACATGCATTACACATAAACTCTTTCGAGTACTTAATACTAGGTAAACCTCTAACTAGATTCTTTTTAGACAGCTTTTGTAATAATTTTAAGTTTGAGTATCCTAGCCTTCTATGCCATAAAATAACTTCATCCGATTTTACAATTAAGCAAGCATTGTCTTTAATAATATCAGAAGGCAAATTCAGAATACAAACGGATCCTTTCTTATATGTAATACATAAAATTTCGTTTGTAGACATGTCCATAATTTTACAGGAATCTTTTTCAAAAATTACTCTGCAAAACTTCATTAAAACAGGAACACTCAATAAATTAAAACCTAAGTTTTCCACTAATAAGACATCATTTATAAAATATTTTTCAGTTACTTGAACCTTGTCAGACCTAAGGATATTTGTCTTGCTTTTATTTCCAAAGGTAACTTGTCCATTCTTGGTCTTTGTTATTTTTGTAAGTAATCGTATATCTCTAGTCATGTGGCTGGATGCTCCACTATCCATTATCCATTTTGATTTATGTACCTACAAAACAATTAAGAAGAGATTTATCTCTTGGAACCCATTTCTGAGTGGGACAAAGAATTTTAGAGAGAGTCATATCAAAATAATCAATATTTTTAAACTTCAACTTATCTATTTTCTGATAATTATTCTTGCGTTTATTTCTCTTAGTGTTATAATTATCAGAACATTTATCTCTATGTAAACCAGAGTTGAAATTTTCATTTCTGACATTATTTGATTGCTAATCCAAATATCTGATATTTTTTAAATATGAAGAAAACTGATCAAAAATATTAAAGTTCTCAAATGACTTAGCTTGATTTTTTGAAAATTTCTTTTGAAATTGTTGCATTGTATGCTATTATTTATATGTTGCATTTTATCAATTTGCACATATTTATCTCTCTTTTTAATCACACACAGAATAGTTTTTCTTTTACTATTCTTAGTACTAGAAATAAAGACATTATTTTTAGCAGTATCATCATGCAATATATAATTTTTAAAAGATGCATCATGTATACCAATACCATGTTTTTCAACATTTGATATTTTACTACTAAGTTCATTTGTTATGGTTTGACTATTATTCCATTTACTTAATGTAGCCTTTTGATCATAGACCTTAATCTTTAACATATCAATTTCTAAATTTAAATCAGTAATAGTCAATTTCAATTTTTCAATTTCATAGATCATTTTCTTTTTATCAACAATTAAATTTTCACAATTAGCATGCAATTTTCTTTCTCTTGTAGTAAACTTTAAAATTTCCTATGCATGCTTTTGATTTTCTTCTTTAAATTTATTCAACGTAGAGTTCAGAAAATCAATCTTATTTTCAGATTCATCTAGCATTTTCCTAGTGTTCTTTCCTTCTGTTTTAATTTCTTATATTTTCTAGCAAATCTATTGTATTCAACAAGTAATCCATCAAAACTATCAAAGCTAGCATTTTGATTAGAGGATACCTCACTGGATTTTGCCATGAAGCATACATTTGCTAGATTTTCTTCTGAATCTGATGTTGATGAGGATTCATTGTCTGATGTTGAATCCTTTGTTTCTTCACTTTGAGAAGATGAAGAGTCATCCCATGTCACTTTAAGTGCCCTTCTTTTTCTGAATTTGTTATTCCTAAAATTTCTCCTCAAATTCTTCTTATCTTTGTTGAAAGGACAATCAGTTTGAAAGTGACCCAGCCTATTACACTTGTAGCATATGATTTTGTCTTTCATGAATGACTTCTTCTCCATATCTCCAGATGTCTTTGTTGACCTAAAGTTCCTACATTTCTTCAACAAATTTCTAATTTTTCTGGTCAACAATAGTAAATCATCATCAGAATCACTTGTGACTTCTGAGACTTTATTAGCCTCAAAAGCCAAATTCCTTCTAGGATTCTTCCCTTTTGGATCTAAATGTTGTACTTCATAGGCTGTCAGATTGCCTATGAGATCATCAAGAGTATATGTATTTAAACCTTTGGACTCTTCAATAGATGTTGTCTTTTGAGCCTAAATTTTAGTTAAAGATCTAAGGATCTTTCTTACCAAGTCTTTCTTCTCGAATTTCTTACCTAAAGATTTTAATGAATTTACAATCTCAAGAAAACAGGAAAACATATTAGAGATACATTTATTTTCATGCATTTTAAAAAGCTCATATTTATGTACTAATGTAACGCTTTTATGTGTTGTTAAATTAATGTCAAAAGCACAAATTTTACATTTATAACCGCAAGCGCACGGTGCCCATTGTAATAAGCATGTGCAAGTACGGGTCGAATCCACAAGGAGTTTGTCTTAAATAATTTTATTAAAATGATTGTTTGATAAAACATCCACACCATTAAATTTGTAATTAAAACTCTAATTATGTGTAATCAAGTTACAATTTACAAAAATACAATAAAGATTTCAAAAGTAGCATAAAACTTGTTAATTCCTAGAGCTAATAGTTAGAAAACTCAAGAAAATCTTAAGTTCACATTTCTGGAATCACAGAAATTAGTCCAAATTCTAACTCTTCTTCCTTCCAACCTGGACATTGAAAAATCTAGAGAAAATATTGGTTGGAAAGGTCATCGAGTTATCTTTAAAATGGCAATAATTTCTAGGACTAATTCACTCTAGGTTGTTGCCAAAGTCGGATATACAAACAGTGCACAAAACAATTCTAAAAACTTTCCAAAAATGCGTTGTTATTGTAAAAATCATAACGCAATCAAATCTTCATGAAACACCACGAAAGCACTGTGCCTTGAAAGATAACTTGTTTCTCTAATCAGGAAAATTTATAAAAAAACATTTCGGAACGCAAAAAAGCAAGGCAACACGAGGCATCGAGCACAATTTCTGTCACTTGACTAGTAAAACAGAGCAAATGCTACCTTTGAAAGAATAATCGAAAAACCAAAGAAATGCATTCTAAAAAATTCCAACAACACTACATACGTATTGTACACTTAAAGTACTTACAAAAAAAGCTATAACATGACATATAACTCTGAGAAATCAAGTCGTACAACATATATCAAAATAGAACATGCACTGGAATTTACAGCAAATAGGATATACATGCATTCACAAGGGTTAAGTGTTAGTTTTATTCACAACATTCACACATTCACATGAAGTAACCATTTTCTATGAAATATATTGTAAAAAAACTAATATTCTTAAACAAAATCATCATTTAAATAACATACTACATGTGAACATAACAAATGAATTAAAAACCTAAATACTCATACACATATGATATGAAAATTTGATATTCAAGAATGAGGATCTCTCCCTTCTCTTTCACCTTTAATTCATCCACTTCTCTTCAAGCATTTTATCTCTATTTGATGATGAACCACTTTGTCCGCTCCTCTACAAGGATGTCACCACTTGCAAATCACGTCCAAAGGGGAACCACCTATGTTTGCTTTGGAGAAAATGGGTTGCACATCCTCAATCCACTTCCAAGATACATGGATTTGTTGGCTTTTCTCTTCAACTTTGATGCTTCCTAATTACCTCACCTTGAAGATCACGTCCCAAGCTCTTCCAATGCTACACACGTGCCTCCAATACCACCAAATTCACTTGTGGAGATCCTTCCGTATGTCGGCTTGGAGTGGAGAAGAGGAGGTCATCTAAGATGAGGGGGAAGGCACCTAAGCTCACCAATCTTGGATGGAGGAGGATGGACGAAAATTGGAGTTGGAGTTCTTGCCCTTGCATGGAGGAGAAAGAGGAGATGGATGTTTCCTTGGTCAGCCATACACTTTTCTCTTCCCTTGTCATTCATCTATGGAAAGAATTCAAACTCCTTCCGATTTGTGACCTCCTAAATTAAGCAAGTCTTGATGGTTGATTGATTGATATCTTCAAGAATTGGAAGTGTGTGATGGATGACAATGGGTTGTTGATTTCCCATGATTTAATACAAGGGTCCATGTCCTCACCTATTATCAACAACTCAAATATAACATTAAATGCATAAAAATGTATTCCATCAAATAAAGGAGGACAATTAAGATTTTGGCCTTCATATAAAGAAAAATTACCATTTCCAGTAGCCATCTTACCTTCAATTTTTCAACCTATTTGATTTTAAACAGTCTAAAAACTTTAAAACAACTTAAGCCTTAAATCAAGAAAGTTAAACATATGCTTAGATATTAATGTCTGTTTAAAAACAAGGTAGAATAAACAATGATATTAAATAAGTTGGTATCGATTTTATATCAAAGATTATTAACAAAGCTCTGATACCACTTGTAGGATCGTATGGCTACACAAGAGGGGGGTGAATTGTGTTTTTCAATATTTTCGAATATAATTGAAACTTTAAAACTCAAAAACAAGTCGAGACATTGTTTTCATAAAATCATTTTTATTCAAGGTTTCAATTACAATATACAATTCAATTCTCCTCAGAAATTGTAGATGCAATTATATCTCGATACCATGTATCATCTAAAAAATTTCATAATTACAAATAGAGAAAACTAATTTGCGGAATTTAAAACATTTCTCCCTGTTTGAGATTTTTCTTCTTCTTCTTCTTTCTTCTTTAGCAATTCTTCGGTGATGAATATCTTGTCTTTTTATGCTTCATTGAATTTTCTTTCTTCTGATACTTCAAATCTTCAGTGACGTAAATCTTACCTTTTTATGCTTCACTGAATTTTCTTCCACCTGAAACATTTTCCCCGAAGAAGTGTTTTTGATCCTTGAAAAGATTTTTCGTTTTGTGTGCAGGGATAATTTTATCAATGAGAATTCTATGCCTTTTATACTATATCTTCATTTCATGCATATCCTCCACGTTTAATCACTACCAATTTTCCACTTCTCTGCGTCTTTTCTTTTTCCTTCATCGAAATACACACGTTCTGACCCACATTAACATTTCGAATTTTCTTTAATCATCAGTCTTGGATCTCTAAAAAATTTCCTGCAAAATAAACTTTCTCGTCAAAAAATTTTTCATCAGTGTAATAAGAAGCCATTACTTTAATGTTAACTAAACGAGTAACACAAGTATATATATAACTTAACGTTTCTAACTTAATGAGTTTCTCATGTGCCAACTCACGTGAGAAGTACTGTAGCTAACTCAACGAACTATCTCCGTGGTGTTACGCTAGCTCAACGAACCATCTCCGTTGTGTTACGATAACTCAACAAACCATCTCCGTTGTGTTACGATAACTCAACGAACTAGTAATAAAAAAATGTTTTTATAATAAGAATTTTACCACGTGCAAAAAATAACAACCTAAGTTTATAATGCTAACCTAACGCGTTGCCTTAGTGTTCAATATAGCAACTCAACGCATTTAGTTATGTTAACTTAACAAGTTAAACATGTGCACCTCACGTGATACACTATAACATTCGTAACTTATAATTTCACCACGTGTATAACACTAACTTAACGAGTTGTCTAAACTTTTACTCACTAACTTAACGAGTTCTCACGTGACCTATTTTAACCTTTAAGCCTCTAACTTAACGAGTTCTCACGTGATCTCTATACAAACAAAACTCTAAATTAACGAGTTGTCTAAACGTGCACTATACATGATACAGAAAATATAACTTTAAAACATATCATGCTTTTCAATAAAAACACACGTTAACTTAACGTTTAGTTAAATGAGAAATTAATGCAATGAAACAACTAGTTATTAACTTAGTATAATTTCAGATCAAATACAGACAAGTATTTATATCAGTAAACTTTTTCTGTATTAATCTATGATTTTAATTTCTTTTCACAAGAAACAGTAATTGAGCAAGTATGATTATTTTCATTTAGCACACATCATCAAAACAAAATACTCAACAGTAATTATTATTATTATAAGTATTTTTATTAGATATAACTTTACAGAAAGTCCCTTGAGTTAGACTTAACTCAACGAACTTACTCCGTTGAGTCTAGGATAAGTTAACGAATTTACGTCATTGAGTTAACTATAACTCAATGGAGTACTATAGTTAAGTCCACAAACTTAGTCCATGGAGTTAACTGTAACTCCACGGAGAGGTAGATGAGAGAGTGAGAGTTTACGCGGGAAAATGACCCAATTACTTGCCTAAATTTAGGGCTTATTTATACTAAACTTAGGGTTTGGGGGAATTATCTGTAGAATCATTTAGAACTTAGAACAGTAGAGATCAGAGCGATCCCATTCCATTCCGTAACTCCACGATGAGAAAGATGGCAACCGAATTCTAGGAGGAAGTAGTTGACACGACAAGATTTCTTAAAGAATTAGAAGAATGACACACAAGGTAGAGGATTAGAAACATGATGAGGGAAAAAGAGCTACAAAAGGTAGAATCTAACCTTTTCTACTAAAGAAAATTTTTAGTGGATTTAGGCATACAAATACCTCAAATTATGGAAAAGAGAATTAAAGTAGCCATAGAAGTTGAATTAAACAGAGAGAAAAATTAGACCAAATAACGAAGTTGCCCTAGAATTGATCCAACATAAGTCTTGACTATGGTTCAAAAGACGCATAGGTGGACATGCACGGTGGGCAATTTGGTTGCAACAAAGGAAAGGAACTGAAGAACATGCAACTGAAGAATAAGAGGAACTGATTGTTGAAAGACCTATCTGTTGAGTATTTTTGTTTTGATGATGTGTGCTGAATGAAAATAATCATATTTGCTCAATTACTATTGCTTGTGAAAAGAAATTAAAATCATCAATTAATACAGAAAAAGCTTACTAATATAAATATTTGTCTCTATTAGATCTGAAGTTAATAACTAGTCGTTTCGTTGCATTAATTTCTCATTTAGCTAAACGTTAAGTTAACGTGTGTTTTTATTGAAAAGCATGATATGTTTTAAAGTTATATCTTCTGTATCATGAATAGTGCACGTTTAGACAACTTGCTAAGTTAGAGTTTTGTTTGTATAGAGGTCACGTGAGAACTCGTTAAGTTAGAGGCTTAAAGGTTAAAATAGGTCACGTGATAACTCGTTAAGTTAGTGAGTAAAAGAAGAGACGAACTCGTTAAGTTAGTGTTATACATGTGGTGAAATTATAAGTTACAAATGTTGTATTGTATCACGTGAGGTGCACATGTTTAACTCGTTAAGTTAACATAACTAAACACGTTGAGTTGCTATATTGAACACTAAGGCAACTCATTAGGTTAGCGTTATAAATTTAAGTTGTTATTTTTGCACGTGGTAAAATTCTTATTATAAAAACATTTGTTTATTACTGAATCGGTGAGTTAGAGTTTTTTTTCAGAGACTTACAGTCATAACTATCCGAAAGGTACCTTAAGTCATGTTTTCAGGTCTTGACACGTGTCTCACTAGTTTTATAATATAAAGAGTTTTTCGGTGACTTACATCCATAACTATCCAAAACTTAAACTGTTTTCGGTGAGTTATCATTTAACCTTCTGAAAGAAAGGTTAAGATAGTTCGTTGAGTTAGCATAACACCAAAGACTTAGTTCGTTAAGTTAGCTATAGTACTTGTCACGTGTAATGGCACATGAGGAACTCGTTAAGTTAGAAACGTTAAGTTATATATATATACTTGTGTTACTCGTTTAGTTAACATTAAAGTAATGACTTCTTATTACACTAATGAAAAATTTTTAGACGAGAAAGTTTATTCTGTAGGAAATTTTTCAGAGATCCAAGACTGATGATTAAAGAAAATTCGAAATATAAACGTGGGTTAGAATGTGTGTGTTTCGATGAAGGAAAAAGAAAAGACGTGGAGAAATGGAAAACTGGTAGTGGTTAAACGTGAAGGATATGCATGAAATGAAGATACAGTATAAAAGGCATAGAATTCTTGTTGATCAAACCATCCTTGCACACAAAATGAAAAATCTTTTCAAAGATCAAACCATTCCTGCACACCAAAAGAAAAATCTTTTTCAGGGATAAAAAACACCTCTTCGGGCAAAATCTCTCAAGTGGAAGAAAATTCAGTGAAGCAGAAAAGGTTAAATTTATGTCGCTAAAGATTTGAAGTATTAAGTGAAAGCAAATTCGGTGAAATAGAGAAAGACAAGATATTCGTCACTAAAGAATTGCTGAAGAAGAAAAAGAAGAAGAAGAAAGACCTTAAACAGGAAGAAATGTTTTAAATTCCGCAAATTAGTTTTCTCTATTTGTAGTTATGAAATTGTTTAGATGATACATGGTATCGAAATATAATTGCATCTACAATTTTTGAGGAGAATTGAATTGTATATTGTAATTGAAACCTTGAATAAAAATGATTTTATGAAAACAATGTCTCGACTTGTTTTTGAGTTTTAAAGTTTCAATTATATTTCAGAAAATATTAAAAATACACAATTAACCCCCCTCTTGTGTAGCCATACGATCCTACAAGTGGTATCAAAGCTTTGTTAATAATCTTTGATATAAAATCTATACCAACTTATTTAATGTCATTGCTTATTCTACCTTCCTTGTTTTTAAATAAAAATTAATATCTGAGCATACGTTTAACTTTCTTGATTTAAGGTTCAAGTTGTTTTAAAGCTTTTAGACTGTTTAAAATCAAATAGATTGAAATATCTAAGGTAAGATGGCTATTGGAAATGGTAATTTTTCTTTATATGAAGGCCAAAATCTTAATCGTCCTCCTTTATTTGATGGAATACATTTTGAATATTGGAAATATAGGATGACTATTTTTCTTCAAAGTATAGATCATAAGTTGTGGTTCATGATTTCTAAACCAGTACTTGTCACGTGAAATGGCACATGAGGAACTCGTTAAGTTAGAAACGTTAAGTTATATATATACTTGTGTTACTTGTTTAGTTAACATTAAAGTAACAACTTCTTATTACACTAATGAAAAACTTTTGGACGAGAAAGTTTATTTTGCAGAAAATTTTTCAAAGATCCACGACTAATGATTAAAGAAAATTTGAAATATAAATGTGGGTTAGAACGTGTGTGTTTCGATGAAGGAAAAAGAAAAGACGTGGAGAAGTGGAAAACTGGTAGTGGTTAAACATGAAGGATATGCATGAAATGAAGATACAGTATAAAAGGCATAAAATTCTCGTTGATCAAACCATCCTTGCACATAAAACGAAAAATCTTTTCAATGATCAAACCATCCCTACACACCAAAAGAAAATTCTTTTTCAGGAATAAAAAACACCTCTTTGGGAAAAATCTCTCAAGTGGAAGAAAGTTCAGTGAAGCATAAAAAGGTAAGATTTTCGTCCTTGAAGATTTGAAGTATCAGAAGAAAGCAAATTCGGTGAAGCATGAAAAGATAAGATATTCGTCACTGAAGAATTGCTGAAGAAGAAAAAGAAGAAGAAGAAAGATCTCAAACAGGAAGAAAAGTTTTAAATTCCACAAATTCGTTTTCTTTGTTTGTAGTTATGAAATTGTTTAGATGATACATTGTATCGAAATATAATTGCATTTACAATTTCTGAGGAGAATTGAATTGTATATTGTAATTGAAACATTGAATAAAAATGATTTTATGAAAACAATGTCTCGACTTGTTTTTAAGTTTTAAAGTTTCAATTATATTTCAGAAAATATTAAAAATACACAATTCACCCCCCTCTTGTGTAGCCATACGATCCTACATTTCCCCAGATTGTCCTATGAGGAAAAATGAAAAGCAAAGTAGGACAAATCAGAAGAAGACGGCTCAGAAAACTCAGAAAAAGTTTTACAAGAAAAAGGCTTTGAAGGTCACTTGGGATGACACGTCTAAAGAGTCTGAATTTGAGGAATCAACATCAAAATCTTCACATTTAGAAGGAGAACAAGAGTTAGAAGACATTGCTTATGTGTGCTTCTTGGCAGATGAGTCTGAGGTAATATTTGATCCTCAAAGTCATTCAGATTTCAACTTTGATGAATTATTATGTGCTTATCATGCATTATTACAAAAACTTAAAGTATGTAAACTAGAAAATAAGAATATTAGAAAATCTTCATCCATTATGGAAGAAGCAAATTGTTTCCTGTCTACTACTTTAGAAAAGTTTAAATGTGATAATGAAAATCATGCTAGAGATTTGCAAAAATTTAGATTTAATGAATGTATCTTGCATGAAAAAATACAGAATATAAATGCTGAAAAATTAAAGATAGAACCTGAAAATGAAATGTTGAGAAACAATATAAATGAACTTGAATTAGAGATAGATAAATTAAAACTGAGAGAGCAAGATTTAAATTCTACCTTTGAGAAATGGAATTTAAGTCAAACTAAGTTAGACAAACTAACTAGTACCCCTGCGGTGTCTTATAAATTTGGCTTAGGATTTGATTATCCTGAATCTCAAGCCAATAAAGGATTTATTAGTTGTAGTTCAAGTAAATCTAAGACTAAAATTCCTTTTATTATAAAACAAGGTAATAAATATGTAGAAGTAGATACTTCAAGGGATGAATCATGTAGTAATAATATAAATCAATGTGATTTGTCAAATTGTACTTCTAACATGACTATAAATGTTTCTAAAAATCTTGTTTCTTGTTCTTGAAATTCAGTTCTAATGTTTCTAAAATTTCAGACAATTGTAGTAAACAGAAAATTCAAAAACCTGAGCATGTAATTCAATACACTGGTATTAGACCAATTACTCATTCTACATGTGATAAAACTAAAAATTCTTGTGCAGAAAAAGAATTTGTATGTACGGAAAATTTTAATACAAGTACAAAATCTTGGTATGAACTTACTGAAATGTATGAGCATGACCAAAATAAATTAACATCTGATAAAAATCTGTTTGGTCTTGATTATACTACATCTGAAAACAAAAAGAATGATTGTAAAAGCAATAATGTTATATGTGAGTATGAAGCTAATGATAAATCAATAGTACTTACAACTAATAAGAATATAAATGATAATGCTAAACTATTTTTAAACAAAAAAAAGAAATGTGCGTTTAATGAACTTGGTCCTCAACAACATTGGGTACCAAGAAAAAGTTTTTCTTAATTTTTGTTGTAGGAGGAAACAACATCAAAATGGATATTGGATAGTGGAGCGTCAAGTAACATGACTGGACAGAAAAGTCTATTACAAAATTTTACAAATACCATGAAAGGAAGTGTAACATTTGGAAACAAAAGCAAAGATAAAATCATAGGTATGGGCAATGTTCAAATAACTCCTACTTGTGTTATTTCGAATGTACTATATGTAGAAAACCTAGGATTTAATTTGCTGAGTGTCATAAAAGATAAAGGTATATTTTTAAATCAGGAAAAATATGCAGATGAAATGCTTAAGGAATTTAATTTTAATGATACAAGGATTCGAGGAACTCCTATGAGTACTACTTTAAAGTTAGATATTGATGACATAGGAAAATTTATAAATCAAAGAAAATATAGAAGTATGATTGGCTCTTTACTTTATTTGACTACTAGTAGACCTGATATTATGTTTGTTGTGTGTGTTTGTGCTAGATTTCAATCTAATCCTAAAGAATCACACTTAATTGTAGTTAAAAGAATATTTAGATATATACAAGGAACTAAAAATTTTGAACTATATTATTCTAAGGATAGGTCAATAGATCTTATAGGATATACTGATGTTGATTATGCAGGTTCTAAATCTGATAGAAAGAGTACCAGTGACACATGTCAATTATTGGGAAATAATTTGGTGTCATGGATTAGTAGAAAGCAAAACTATGTAGCACTTTCTACTACAAAAGCTGAATATGTTGCTGCTGCACTGTGTTGCACTCAGATTCTGTGGATAAGGCAAACTTTAGAAGATTTTGGATTATCTTATGATACAACTGAGACTTATTTTGACAGTAGTTCTACAATAAATCTTCCAAAAATCCCGTATTACATTCAAGAGCAAAGCATATAGAGGTTAGACATCATTTCCTAAGAGATAACGTAATTAAAGGAAAAATTAAATTAGAATTTGTGTCTAGTAAAAATCAATTAGCTGATATATTTACAAAACCTCTAGACGAAAATACATTCTACAATATTAGATTAAATTTAGGTATTTGTAGGCTATGTGATGTGTAAAATGCTTAAACTCCACATAAAAAGATAAATATTATTGATGATGTTGTTCACCTCATAGATATTATATACTTATTATAAATATCTAAAGTAATATCTAAACTACTGCTTAAGATACTATGTATTTATTGTAAAATCATAGTAGTATCTTATTGATTTTAAGTAGTTTATCAATTTTAATAGTTTTTACGATTTTAAGTGGAAGTGTAAATGAAAAACATTAAATACTTCTGAACTTCTGAAATTTTGATTAATTGTTTTCTTTGAATCAAGGAAAATGCATATGATCATGCATAAATTTGACTTAATTGATTAAACTTGTAGAATAAGTTATATGTAACTCATCTTAAACTGTTAATCAAAAGTATAAGCTTATTGAAATTGATTCATATTCTCAGTACAATCATAGAAGTAAAAATTGTATGAGATTTGTGTTTTATTGCATCTGTATTAATGGAATACATATATACTGTGCTTAAAATGAAAAGTTCTTACAAAGTGAAAATTTTTGAGAGTTTATTGATCAGTTTGATCACGAGCCTTTTGTACTTGAGCAGATAGGTATGTAAGGATTGTTGTCCTGAAAAAGGATTCTTTAAATCAGGCAACCTAAGTTCCTAATCAGATCTGGGATTGTTGACTGAAAGCTCATTACATGGGTACATTAGAAAGTGCTTGTATGATTCAAGCTTTTCAAACTAACTTTTAAAGAAAATTATCAATATTTACTAGTTTGAAAAGAAAAAGTTGTTTCATTAATTACAGATATCTTTGAATCGCATATAGTTTCTACCAATATGACTACTGATTTATTGAATCAACATTAGTACTTTTGAAAACATTTATTTGAGATACATTCTTTTATTCTCCTTGAATTAATCACATTGAGTTCAAAGTTGTGTTTTGATTCATATACAGTAGGAATTTATTCTGGAAATCATTTTTGATGATGTTAGGATAACGGAAGTCTCTAAAAAGAAAATTTAAAAGTATAGTTATACTTAACATCTATTGTCACTACAAGTATATTTTGTATTTTGATTGAATATATTTGAAGTATATTTGTAGGGGGAGGATTAACAATGTCGAAAATAGATTAATATAATTTAGAATACAAATCTTTGTTAATCTGAATTAGTGTCCTCTTAAAATCTTGATGAAATAATTTAAAAAGACAAATAAACTATTTTAGATTCAAAGGACAAAATGTTCAAATAGTTTACAACGTTCTCAAGATAATGTTAAGTTTAGCATGTGTGTTGTTTTCGGAACGTTTCAGTTAGAAGCATCCAAAAATTGTTTTAAGTATACTAACTAGATGTTATGTTAGTTAAGGTAACGTGTAAAACTACCTCTAGACAGCATTTTACTCGTTAGGTTAGTTAACTCAACGAGTTATACTTGAATATTTCGGGTACCTTGATTGAATAAACTTTATTCAATATTTATTTAATTTCTAAACCCGACTTCTCTTCACGTTGAGTTATACGCCTAAAAACCCTATTTAAACACTTATTACACGGGCACTTAGGTTATTTGTAAACTTTGTCAAGAAAATCTTTCCCGCTTGTTGCTGTTACAACCTGCGACGATAGCCTCCAAGTTCTACAAAGGTCGTGGCAGACAAAAAGGCAAAAGCAGAAGAGATGCAAAAGGAAAAGAAATAGAGAATGATGAAGTTCTACGTACTTGGTTCAAGAAAATATTTCGAGTGGACAAAAGGTTAGTAGAAATTTATAGAGATTACTTCTTTCCTCAGGGTATATTAGATGAAGTTAGACAAGAACTTCAACATACTGATGCAAATATTACATACATGGGTATTCGTAGTAAATTTGATAGAGAATACAGAATGAAATGTGCTGAGATTGCATTTTTGGAACAGTATGCAAAATATTTGGAAAACGGTGTAGGTTCATCAAATAGAACTCCTCAAACTCCTATAAACGGTACAAGACTACATGCATTTGAGGAAGAGCATGAATCAGCTATCCCTACTCCTTTATATTCAAAACAAGTAGAATCAGATATTGCTGTAGACAAAACAAAAGTTGACAGTCTTCGAAAGGCCGTTGCAATAGAAAGTGCCTTAGAAGAATTAAAGCAGAAAACTTTTATAGAGCAATTTGAAAAGAAAATAGTAATACTTGAAAAGGAGAAACAGAAATGTTATAGAAGAAGGAAAGTTAGAAAAATTATGTCTAAGAAAACAAAGTCTATTGAAAAAGGAAAATTAGATGAAAATTTTATTCCAAAGGACAATGTATGTCTAGACATTGTACCTTATTGTGCATCTGATAAACTCATCAGTTCCGAACACACTGAAACTAATGAAGATAATGAGACTTTATTTTCCCTTGCTAGAAAGCTTGAGAAGAAATACAAGTCAAATATGAGCTCAAGTTTTTCTATTAGTACAAGTCCTGATGATGTAGAAATTGACAAATCAGAGCATCAAGCACTTGACATTGAACAAGTTATTGCAGATATAATTGACAATGTTGAAGTAGTAACTAGTTCACAGGCTGAATTGTTTGGAGTAGCAGATATTGAAAATGTTAAGACTCTAGAAGAGCTAAAAGTTAACTAGCCTTCTACAGAATCTATAGAAGCAGAGTCTGAGAATTCACAGCATGAATCAATGGAATTATCTGTTGAACAAAATGAACAATTACAAACAGATACACCAGCTGTAGAATTTGTGGAAAAATTGAACTCTAAACATTCTATAGAGACTGAACAGATGAATGTTGAGCATATTGACAATGTTCCTAACACTATTGAAGCTGAAGAATCAAGCTTACTTGAGCAGCTTCAAGATAATATTTTGGAAGAGGAACAACATGACATTCATTTTGAAGAAAAGGTTCCTGAAGATGAATTAAACTCTGAATCACGGCTTTAGGTATCACCTTCTTTGTGTACAATATTAAAAATTCAAGGTAATGCAATTCATTTTAGATATGAAGAAGCATTGCAGAAATACAATAATCTGATTACATGTCAGATTCTGCATGCTCGTCCAATAAAATTCAAAAATTTGATGGAAATAAGAGATTTGTTTGAGTTTCAAGGCCTCATTAAATTCTTGCCAGTAGGAATGAAATGGAAGCAATACACAGAGCTTATTGCAGCTTTTTATTACAATTTGGTCAAGAATGGAAATTTTCTGAAAACTCAAATAAATGAATAGGAGTTTATATTGTCTCTTGAGTTAATTTTTGAAGTTTTAGGATTAAAGAATGAAGGTGTTGTTGTTACCAACAGATTTGACATGATAAGACAATTAGAATGGAACATTTAGTCTTTATCAAAAATTCCAAATGTATATTCTGAAATGAGATTAATGGAAAATCTGAATGGAGAAGCAAGGTTTATTGCAAATATATTGCATGTAAATTTATTTCAGAGAGTTGGACACAATTTGGAAGTCAGTAGAAGCTGTTTATATGCAACTTATGGCTTGCTGAATAGAATTCAAATAAATTGGTTTGATGTTTTTATATCTCAACTACAGCATATGAGTTCAAAGTTATTTTATGGTGATGCTGTATGTAGAATCCTTGCAAGCCAATTGACTTTATCCGATTAGCCCTTTGAAACTAAAGGCATGAGAGCATTTAGTGTCAAAGATTTGCAAAAATTCTAGGCCATGCATAAACCTCAACGACAACAACAACAACCTGATACAGACCATATACAACAACATAGTTATTCAGTTCAAGCAGAATAGCAAACCCAGCTACCTCCTAACTTAGATGCAGTGTTTAACAACATCATAAATGATATTAGGCATCTAGGAGATAAAATATGTAATGCCATAAGTGATATACTTAGGAGGGGTCGATAACTGTTTTTGTTTGTTTCTGAATACAAAATGTAATGTTTGTATTACTTGTTTGATTCATTGAACAATACATTTTTCTATAAATGTGTTCAATTATTATTCTTGTTTACAGAAAGAGTTATTGTAATTCTCTTATATATATATATATTCTCTATAATTATCTTTTTAATTAATGACAAAAAGGGGGAGAAATATTATAAAAAGATGATTATGATCTTAATTGCATATATATATTATAAAAGGAGATGCTATTTAAATGGTTATTGTAATCTAACAGATGATAATTAGAAAACTGATACTTATATAATTATTGACATCTGAGAGTTTTAGTTTTGAGAGGTAAAATTTACACAAACAATAGAAATAAGCTTAAGTCATAATTGATTTAATATGATTTTGTCATCATCAAAAAGGGGGAGATTGTTGAGTATTTTTGTTTTGATGATGTGTGCTGAATGAAAATAATCATATTTGCTCAATTACTATTGCTTGTGAAAAGAAATTAAAATCATCAATTAATATAGAAAAAGCTTACTGATATAAATACTTGTCTGTAGTGGATCTGAAGTTAATAACTAGTTGTTTCGTTGCATTAATTTCTCATTTAGCTAAACGTTAAGTTAACGTGTGTTTTTATTGAAAAGCATGATATGTTTTAAAGTTATATCTTCTGTATCATGAACAGTGCACGTTTAGACAACTTGCGAAGTTAGAGTTTTGTTTGTATAGAGGTCGCGTGAGAACTCATTAAGTTAGAGGCTTAAAGGTTAAAATAGGTCACGTGATAACTCGTTAAGTTAGTGAGTAAAAGAAGAGACGAACTCGTTAGTTAGTGTTATACACGTGGCAAAATTATAAGTTACAAATGTTGTATTGTATCACGTGAGGTGCACATGTTTAACTTGTTAAGTTAACATAACTAAACGCGTTGAGTTGCTATATTGAACACTAAGGCAACGCATTAGGTTAGCGTTATAAACTTAAGTTGTTATTTTTGCACGTGGTAAAATTCTTATTATAAAAACATTTTTTTATTACTGAATTAGTGAGTTAGAGTTTTTTTTCAGAGACTTACAGTCGTAACTATCCGAAAGGTAACTTAAGTCATGTTTTCAAGTCTTGACATGTGTCTCACTAGTTTTATAATATAAAGAGTTTCCCGGTGACTTACATCTGTAACTATCCAAAACTTAAACTATTTTCGGTGAGTTATCGTTTAACCTTCCGAAAGAAAGGTTAAGCTGGTTCGTTGAGTTAGCATAACACTACGGACTTAGTTCGTTGAGTTAGCTACAGTACTTGTCACGTGTAATGGCACATGAGGAACTTGTTAAGTTAGAAACGTTAAGTTATACATATATACTTGTGTTACTTGTTTAGTTAACATTAAAGTAACAACTTCTTATTACACTGATGAAAAATTTTTGGACGACAAAGTTTATTTTGCAGGAAATTTTTTAGAGATCCAAGATTGATGATTAAAGAAAATTCGAAATATAAACGTGGGTTAGAATGTTTGTGTTTCGATGAAGGAAAAAGAAAAGACGTGGAGAAGTGGAAAACTAGTAGTGGTTAAACGTGAAGGATATGCATGAAATGAAGATACAGTATAAAAGGCATTGAATTCTTGTTGATCAAACCATCCTTGCACACAAAACAAAAAATCTTTTCAAGGATCAAACCATTCTTGCACACCAAAAGAAAAATCTTTTTCAAGGATCAAAACCACCTCTTCGGGCAAAATCTCTCAAGTGGAAGAAAATTCAGTGAAGCAGAAAAGGTTAAATTTATGTCGCTAAAGATTTGAAGTATCAAGTGAAAGAAAATTCGGTGAAACAGTGAAAGACAAGATATTCGTCACTGAAGAATTGCTAAAGAAGAAAAAGAAGAAGAAGAAAGATCTCAAACAGGGAGAAATGTTTTAAATTCTGTAAATTAGTTTTCTCTCTTTGTAGTTTTGAAATTGTTTAGATGATACATGGTATCGAAATATAATTGCATCTACAATTTCTGAGGAGAATTAAATTATATATTGTAATTGAAACCTTGAATAAAAATGATTTTATGAAAACAATGTCTCGACTTGTTTTTGAGTTTTAAAGTTTCAATTATATTTCAGAAAATATTAAAAATACACAATTCATCCTCCTCTTGTGTAGCCATACGATCCTACACTATCCTTAAGGAATAGTAGCCCGAACCTTCAGTTCCACCACCAAGGCCATTAGAAAGAGCAGCATTCTTGGGACCTTCTGCTGAGGAAGAATTAAGAGAATTTCAAGAACTGGTTGAAGTTGGAAAAAAAAAGGAGAACTAGAAGATTTGGTAATAGCTAAAGCACATCTTGTGTTTGATGTACTTTGCAAAAGGAGGGTTGTCGAAAAGTTGAAGGTCTAATACAAAATTAAAGTTGAACAGCATCAAGAAGTCGCTACCATACCTACTACAAGAGGAGCTGAAGCTGGTCCTTCGAGACCAACAATTATAGAAAAAGTTAAACAGGAAGAGCTAGTACCTGTGGCTCGAAGGCCTGTAGAGCCTATTTTTGTAGATTTAATCTCAGAAGAAGAAGAGGAAGACCAGAGACAATTAATTAGAAGAAGGAATGGAAAAGAGATAGTGCTTGAACATCAAGAAGAGATTAAACCAGAGCCAGCAATATTAGTAGGACCTATAGAGCTAATTTTTGTAGACCTGCTATCCGATTCTGAGGAGGAGTAGGAGTAGTAGCAGCAAGAGTAAAGGAAAGAAGAAAAACAAGTTGAAACTAATCTGTAGCCTGTACAAACAGAAATTAGGGTAGAAACAGATTTGCTCGTCACTCCATCCCAATCTACCACAGAATCAGAAAGAACAGTGACAATCCAGATTGGTAGTCAGGAGGAAGAAGAAAAAGAAGAAACTGAATAGGAAGCTGAACAAGTACATATAGAACAAGAAAGAAATGACTCGACAGATCCCACTAAAGAGCAAGAAACTCTTCAGCAAATTTTGGAAAGAATTCAAGACAAAGTGGAGAGTTATGCTGGCTCACCACCATAGAGAGAAGCAAAAGCAAAAATGAGGGAATCTGTCGAGCATTTCTAGCCAATTTAAGTTTAGCACATGGAAGAGGAAATTCAAGAACAAACCCCTCTAGAGCAACAAATTCAAATTCCTGATCCGATTGAAGCAATAGTTTTGAATAAAGTACACTTTTGGAGTCAAGAAGCATATAATAAATATCAAGAGATTAGGGGTTATGATATCATTTACAATAGACTAATAAACTAGGACGATATGCAAGAAATTAAGGATTTATTTGAGTTCCAAGGTCTACTGCAATTTATTTCTCAATAGAGAGGGTATGCAATATATGAGAATCTAGTGCCCTACTTCTATGCAAATTTAAGAGAAGGAGAAAATGGATTAATTTCCAACTTCGAGCAAGCTGATGTACAGATAACACCAGAGCTTCTCCACAACATTTTAGGACTAAAGAATGAAGGAATAGAAATTTTGGAAAGTACAACTATAGTCGAGTGGACAGAGTAGATAATAAAGGATTGTTTAGCTATCAATCTTGGTGTGCCATTATTAAATAGACTAAAGCACTTAAATGGTAAAGCACACGTGATAGCTAACATTTTGATTAAGAATGTTGTTTAGAATGAAAAAGTGCATATTATTAACGGTTAAATGATGGTTAATTGCATAATATTTAGCTTATCATATGAGAATTAAGCCACTATGTTATAATTGCACTGTTATATGCTTTAATTGAAGAATCTGCTTAATTTTGGATAATTAATGTTAATTTAGTACATTTATGAACTGTTGGTAAGTTGCAGGCTGTGAAATTCTTAAGTATCTGAATTTTCTGATATTTCAAACAGTTATGTTTAACATATCGAACAAATTCAGATAGTTATGTTTAACAGACCGAATATGTGTCGGATAGTTATGTTTAAATTGCCGAACAGTTATGTTTTGAGAGAATATTTTATTATTTCCTGAAGTACGCATGTCAAAATCATAATGAATGACTTAAGTAAACTTTCAGTGAGTTATCTATAACTATCTGAAATTGCAGTTGGGCATCGGATAGTTATCCCTGTAACTCTTCAAAATCTCTTTTTATTTATAAAATAGTTGAGGACACGTGTCATGTTCTAGGTAAGTGACTTAAGTGGATTTTCGGTGAGTTAGCTGTAATTATCCGAAATGCATCTGAGCATTGGATAGTTAGACCTGTAACTCTCTGAAATGTTATTTTATCATTAAACTACTACTGACACGTGTCGAGATCTAGTAGATTTACTTAAGTTATATATCGGTGAGTTAATTGTAACTATCCGAAATGCATCTGAGCATCAGATAGTTAAGTTTATAAGTATCCAAAATGCACCTGAGCATCGGATAGTTAAATTTATGCTCGTGTTTTACAGTTAAATCAACGAAGAAAGTCCGTTGAGTTATCTATAACTCCACGAACTATATATTTTCTAATATGCCACTGTAGCGGTTGTAGAAACAAGACAGTTGGAAGGAAAAACCATGTTTGCACGTATCACGCAAGAGAACGAAGCATCGTCGTTGATATGAATGAAGGAAATCCAACCGATCATTCAAGTAGAAGTAGTTACTACTGAAGAAATATAAAAGAAAAGAAGAAAAAAAGAAGGGTGTGATCGATGGAAGGTTAGTGTGTGTAGAGGAGGATCAGCGTCGCAATTCTCTGAAGTACTACACCAACCATCATCATCACCACCATAATCACCAACCATCGGAGGTCTGTGAGGATACTTGCCTGATGTCGGGTCGATTCCGAGCCAAACATAATGCCTGACAACCACTGTGAGGAGTGATCGCGTCGCGGGAAGGGAAGCCATTTTCACCAAGCGCTGACTCATATTTAGGAGATCGTAAAGCTTTTAGCCTTGGCTTCGAGTTGATGCATGTATGCTGAAGAGGAGATCATCTTACAATTCTGGACTCGCGATTCTATAAGGAGAGGAGACAGAATTGTAAGTGGTTTAATTTTCAATGGTGTAATCGTGTTGCAAGTAGTGTCAGAAGTATTTACTATCAAGTGAGATTACTTTACATTTCACATTTCACCCATTTCCATGTTCACATCAAAACAAAAATACCAAAAACAATTTATCTTTGTTTGTATGTTGTATTTGAGTGTTGTATTGTTTGTGTTGTATCATGATTAATGTTATCTGTATCAGTTTTGTGATTGTTTTATGTTAGTTTTAATTTTACAGTTTACTGAAATTGGTTCGTACAAAAGACTTAAAGATTTTATTGGTTACTGTTTGAATCATCTAAATGTTAGTATTGCTTAATGATAAATCCAATGTTAACTAGCATTAAAAAGCTTAATTGATATTATTTACAATCTATGGAATCGCCCAATGGTTGGTCGAATTCCTCTATAAATAGAAATATTATAAAGAAGAGATAGGTTCGTGGAGTTAACTTAAGTCCACGAGGTTAGTCCGTTGAGTTAGCCATAAATCAACGAACTTAGTCCGTTGAGTTAACTGTAAGTCAACGGAGAGCTTATTGAATATATAAATTTGAATTGTTAACAAACGAACAGTTCTCAAATTCGTTAGCAATTCCCTATGAGATCGACCTATACTTGCACACTAATACAATAGACATTGTGCACTTGCAGTTAAAGTACAAATTGAATTAATATCCAAATTGTATTAAAGGTTGTTTGTTTACTTCTAAAAGAAAGAATAGGCATAAAGATAAATTAACTAAGTAAAAATAGAAGTAACAAATCCAAGTTTTTCTAGTGTAGTGCTGGGAAAACCCAAACAAGTTTTATGGCGCCGTTGTTGGGGAATTGAATTAATTTAAGCAACTGTTAGAGTTATTTCGTTTTAATAGCCAGAGTTGTATGTTTTCTTCTGTAATTGAGAATATGGCATATGCTTATGCTCAAAGATTTCTGAAACCTGTAATTAGCATATGTGAATTCTGCAATTCTGAAGGACATGACATTTCTGATTGTTTGAAATTGAGACATTTACAGATTGTTAGATCCCATGAACAACAAATGAATTATCCTCAATATAATAGAGCCGAGTATGAGAATCCTATAGTTTACCCAACTGATGGTCAGTATAGAAGGTGTAATATGATGAGAGGCACTGAAGTTTGGGATATCTATGACAGACTGGAGCATAGTATAGAGCAAAATCTGGACAAACTGGAATACTTTATGTGTCAACAAGAAGAAGTCAACCAGTTAAACTATAAGGAAGCATATTCAGAACCTAAAAAGGATATAATTTACGAAACTGAAAAAACCATAAAGAAAATTGATCAAAAATTGAATGCAATGAAATTAGATGATCTGGAAACATAATTAAAAGCATTAGACAAAAATGCAATGAAAATACAAGTTATGCAACAAGACAATGAAAATTATAATGTTATAAACCTACATAACTTTCAAAATATACAACAAACAGAAAACACTAATGTAAGAGAATTTAAAGAATGAACTTTAAAACTAAAAACAATTAAAGATCATAATCACGAAAATGATATACAAAAACGTCATGAAAGTAACGAAAATCTGGAAGATGTATGTGTAACATTAAGATCTGGAACTGATATACCACCAAGAACTCAAAATGAAAATGATATGAAGGTGGACAAGAGAAAAAATCAAAATGATAATGAAAATGTAATAGTTGAAAATCTAGAAATCACTGAAGAACAATCTGAATCTGCGATTGAAGCTAAAAATGATCAAACAAATCAGCTGAAAGAAAAAGAGTCTTTGAAATCAAAATCTTTAGCACCCTTTCCTAAAATATTACAATAAACAAAACTTGAAAGACAAGAGAAAATCAGAGAAATTTTTGAAAAAGTACAAGTTAACATTCCTTTCTTAGATCTATTGGAGAAAATGCCACCTTGTGCTAAATTTCTTAAGGATTGGTGTACTAAGAAAAGAGAGCGAAAAGTTCTTAGAAATGTCTTTTTAGTTGAGCAAAGTAGTTCCCTATATCTGCCACAAATTCCTAAAAAGTTATCTGATCCTGGAATCCCTGTTATATCATGCACCATAGGAAATACCATTTTAGAAAGAACCTTAATAGACTTAGGTGTAGGTATAAATGTTATGCCAAGTGATATATTTGCATCCTTAGGATTAGAAGGCTTAACTCCTACTAGTACGGTTATTCAATTAGCTGCTAGAAGTATAAGATACCCTAGAGGAAAAATAGAGGACGTCTTAATTAAAATCAAGAATTTTATATATCCTATTGATATTGTAATTTTGGATTCCCAACAAATTAAGCATAAAAATAGTGATACATCTTTAATTTTGGGAAGGCCATTTTTAGCAACATCAGGGGCTGTTATAAATTGTAAAACTGGAGTAATGAAGTTAGAATATAGTAATGAGGATACTCAATTAAATATTTTCAAACCAAAAAGGAAGTGTATTACAAAATTTTACAAATACCATGAAAGGAAGTGTAACATTTGGAAACAAAAGCAAAGATAAAATCATAGGTATGGGCAATGTTCAAATAACTCCTACTTGTGTTATTTCGAATGTACTATATGTAGAAAACCTAGGATTTAATTTGCTGAGTGTCATAAAAGATAAAGGTATATTTTTAAATCAAGAAAAATATGTAGTTGAAATGCTTAAGAAATTTAATTTTAATGATACAAGGATTCGAGGAACTCCTATGAGTACTACTTTAAAGTTAGATATTGATGACATAGGAAAATCTATAGATCAAAGAAAATACAGAAGTATGATTGGTTCTTTACTTTATTTGACTGCTAGTAGACTTGATATTATGTTTGTTGTGTGTGTTGTGCTAGATTTCAATCTAATCCTAAAGAATCACACTTAATTGCAGTTAAAAGAATATTTAGATATATACAAGGAACTAAAAATTTCAGACTGTATTATTCTAAGGATAGTTCAATAGATCTTATAGGATATACTGATGCTGATTATGCAGGATCTAAATCTGATAGAAAGAGTACTAGTGGCACATGTCAATTATTGGGAAATAATTTGGTGTCATGGTGTGTAGCACTTTCTACTACAGAAGCTGAATATGTTGCTGGTGCACTGTGTTGCACTCAGATTCTGTGGATAAGGTAAACTTTAGAAGATTTTGGATTATCTTATGATACAACTGAGATTTATTATGATAGTAGTTCTGCAATAAATCTTTCCAAAAATCCTGTATTACATTCAAGAGCAAAGCATATAGAGGTTAGACATCATTTTCTAAGAGATAACGTAATTAAAGGAAAATTAAATTAGAATTTGTGTCTAGTAAAAATCAATTAGCTGATATATTTACAAAACCTCTAGATGAAAATACATTCTGCAACATTAGATTAAATTTAGGTATTTGTAGGCTATGTGATGTGTAAAATGCTTAAACTCCACATAGAAAGATAAATATTATTGATGATGTTGTTCACCTCATAGATATTATATACTTATTATAAATATCTAAAGTAATATCTAAACTGCTGCTTAAGATACTATGTATTTATTGTAAAATCATAGTAGTATCTTATTCATTTTAAGTAGTTTATCAATTTTAATGGTTTTTACGATTTTAAGTGGAAATGTAAATGAAAAACATTAAATACTTCTGACATTCTGAAATTTTGATTAAATGTTTTCTTTGAATCAAGGAAAATGCATATGATCATGGAAAAAATTTGACTTAATTGATTAAACTTGTAGAATAAGTTATATGTAACTCATCTTAAACTATTAATCAAAAGTATAAGCTTATTGAAACTGATTCATATTCTCAGTATAATCATAGAAGTAAAAATTGTATGAGATTTGTGTTTTATTGCATCTGTATTAATGGAATACATATATACTGTGCTTAAAATGAAAAGTGCTTATAAAGTGAAAATCTTTGATAGTTTATTGATCAGTTTGATTACGAGCCTTTTGTACTTGAGTAGATAGGTATGTAAGGATTGTCGTCTTGAAAAAGGATTCTTTAAATCTGGCAACCTAAGGTCCTGATCAGATCTGGGATTGTTGACTGAAAGCTCATTACACGGGTACGTTAGAAAGCTCTTGTATGATTCAAGCTTTTCAAACTAACTTTTAAAGAAAATTATCAATATTTACTGTTTTGAAAAGAAAAAGTTGTTTCATTAATTACAGATATCTTTGAATCGCACATAGTTTATACCAATATGACTACTGATTTATTAAATCAACATTAGTACTTTTGAAAACGTTTATTTGAGATACATTCTTTTATTCTCCTTGAATTAATCAAATTGAGTTCAAAGTTGTGTTTTGATTCATATACAGTAGGAATTGATTTTGGAAATCATTTTTGATGATGTCAGGATAACGGAAGTCTCTGAAAAGAAAATGTAAAAGTACAGTTATACTTAACATCTATTGTCACTACAAGTATATTTTGTATTTTGATTGAATATATTTGAAGTATATTTGTAGGGGGAGCATTAACAATGTCAAAAATAGATTAATATAATTTAAAATACAAATTTTAGTTAATCTGAATTAATGTCTTCTTAAAATCTTGATGAAATAATTTAAAAAGACAAATAAACTATTTTAGATTCAAAGGACAAAATGTTCAAATAGTTTACAATGTTTTCAAGATAATGTTAAGTTAAGCATGTGTGTTATTTTCGGAACGTTTTAGTTGGAAGCATCCGAAACTTGTTTAAGTGTACTTACTAGACGTTATGTTAGATAAGGTAACGTGTAAAACTGCCTCTAGACAACGTTTTACTCGTTAAATTAGTTAACTCAACGAGTTATACTTGAATATTTCGGGTACTTTGATTGAATAAACTTTATTCAATATTTATTTTATTTCTAAACCCGACTTATCTTCACGTTGAGTTATACGCCTAAAAACCATATTTAAACACTTATAGCACGGGGACTTAGGTTATTTGTAAACTTTGTGAAGAAAATCTTTCCCGCTTATTGCTGTTACACCTGCGACGATGGTCTCCAAGTTATACAAAGGTCGTGGCAGAGGAAAAGGCAAAAGCAGAAGAGATGCAAAAGGAAAAGAAATAGAGAATGATGAAGTTCCACGTACTTGGTTCAAGAAAATATTTCGAGTGGACAAAAGGTTAGAAGAACTTTATAGAGATTACTTCTTTTCTTAGGATATATTAGATGAAGTTAGACAAGAACTTCAACATACTGATGCAAGTATTACATACATGGGTATTCGAAGTAAATATGATAGAGAATACAGAATGAAATGTGTTGAGATTGCATTTTTGGAACAATATGCAAAATATTTGGAAAAAGGTGTAGGTTCATCAAATAAAACTCCTCAAACTCCTATAAATGGTACAAGACTACATGCATTTGAGGAAGAGCATGAATCAGCTATCCCTACTCCTTTATATTCAAAACAAGTAGAATCAGATATTGGTGTAGACAAAACAAAAGTTGATAGTCTTCGAAAGGCCATTGCATTAGAAAGTGCTTTAGAAGAATTAAAGCAGAAAACTTTTATAGAGCAATTTGAAAAGAAAACCGCAATACTTGAAGAGGAGAAATAGAAATGTTATAGTGGAAGGAAAATCAGAAAAATTATGTCTAAGGAAACAAAGTCTATTGAAAAAGGAAAATCAGATGAAAATTTATTTTCAAAGGACAATGTATGTCTAGACATTGTACCTTTTTGTGCATCTGATCAACTCATCTGTTCCGAACACACTGAAACTGATGAAGATAATGAGACTTTATTTTCCCTTGCTAGAATGCTTGAGAAGAAATACAAGTTAAATATGAGCTCAAGTTTTTCTATTAGTACAAGTCATGATGATGCAGAAATTGACAAATTAGAGCATCAGGCACCTGACATTGAACAAGTTATTACAGATATAATTGACAATGTCGAGGCAGTAACTAGTTCAAAGGCTGAATTGTCTGGAGTAGCAGATATTGAAATTGTTAAGACTCTAGAAGAGCTAAAAGTTAACCAGCCTTCTACTGAATCTATAGAAGCAGAGTCTGAGAATTCATAGCATGAATCAATGGAAATATCTGTTGAACAAAATGAACAATTACAGATAGATACACTGCCTATAGAATTTGTAGAAAAATTGTACTCTGAACATTCTATAGAGACTGAACAGTTGAATGTTGAGCATATTGATAATGTTCCTAACACTGTTGAAGCTGAAGAATGAAGCTTACCTGAGCAGCTTCAAGATAATATTTTGGAAGAGGAACAACATGACATTCATTTTGAAGAAGAGGTTCCTGAAGATGAATTAAATTCTGAATCACGGCTTCAGGTATCACCTTCTTTGTGTACAATGTTAAACATTCAAGGTAATACAATTCATTTTAGATTTGAAGAAGCATTGCAGAAATACAATAATCTGATTACATGTCAGATTCTGCATGCTCGTCCAATAAAATTTAGAAATTTGATGGACATAAGAGATCTATTTGAGTTTCAAGGCCTCATTAAATTCTTGCCAGTAGGACCGAAATGGAAGCAATACACAGAGCTTATTGCAGCTTTTTATGGCAATCTGGACAAGAATGGAAATTTTCTGAAAACTCAAATAAATGAACAGGAGTTTATATTGTCTCCTAAGTTAATTTTTGAAGTTTTGGGATTAAAGAATGAAGGTGTTGTTGTTACAAATAGATTTGACATGATAAGACAACTGGAATGGAACTTTCAGTCTTTATCAAAAATTCCAGATGTATATTCTGAAATGAGATTAATGGAAAATCTGAATGCAGAGGCGAGGTTTATTGCAAATATATTGTATGCAAATTTATTTCAGAGAGTTGGACACAATATGGAAGTCAGCAGAAGTTGTTTATATGCAACTTATAGCTTGCTGAATAGAATTCAAATCAATTGGTTTGATGTTTTCACTTCTCAACTACAGCATATGAGTTCAAAGTTATTTTATGGTGATGCTGTATGTAGACTCATTGCAAGCCAATTGAATTTATCCAACTAGCCCTTTGAAACTAAAGGCATGAGAACATTTAGTGTCAAAGATTTGCAAAAATTCTAGGCCATGCATAAACCTCAACGACAACAACAACAACAACCTGATACAGACCATATACAACAACAACAACAAAGTTATTCAGTTCAAGCAGAACAGCAAACCCAGCTACCTCCTAACTTAGATGCAGTGCTTAACAACATCAGAAATGATATTAGGCATCTAGGAGATAAAATATGTAATGCTATAAGTGATATACTTAGGAGGAGTCGTTAACTGTTTTTGTTTGTTTCTGAATACAAAATGTAATGTTTGTATTACTTGTTTGATTCTTTGAACAATACATTGGTTTCTGTAAATGTTTACAATTCTTATTATTGTTTACAGAAAGAGTTGTTGTAAATATATCTCTTAATTCTAAAGGGGGAGAAATGTTAATTATCTTTTACAATTCTTACTTATCTTCTTGATTAATGACAAAAAGGGGGAGAAATATTATAAAAAGATGATTATGATCTTAATTGCATATATATATTATTAAAAGGAGATGCTATTTTGAATGGTTATTGTAATCTGACAGATGATAATTAGAAAACTGATACTTATATAATTATTGACATTTGAGAGTTTTTTAGTTCTGAGTGGTAAAATTTACACAAACAATAGAAATAAGCTTAAGTGAACTTAAGTCAACAAACAAGTTTGCTGAATTAAAAGTTAACCCAACGAAGGTGCTTTGTTGAGTTAGACATATTTCATAATTGATTTAATATGGTTTTGTCATCATCAAAAAGGGGGAGATTGTTGAGTATTTTTGTTTTGATGATGTGTGCTGAATGAAAATAATCATATTTGCTCAATTACTATTGCTTGTGAAAAGAAATTAAAATCATCAATTAATACAGAAAAAGCTTACTGATATAAATACTTGTATGTATTGGATCTGAAGTTAATAACTAGTCGTTTCGTTGCATTAATTTCTCATTTAGCTAAACGTTAAGTTAACGTGTGTTTTTATTGAATAGCATGATATGTTTTAATGTTATATCTTCTGTATCATGAACAGTGCACGTTTAGACAACTCGTTAAGTTAGAGTTTTGTTTGAATAGAGGTCACGTGAGAACTCGTTAAGTTAGAGGCTTAAAGGTTAAAATAGGTCACGTGATAACTCGTTAAGTTAGTGAGTAAAAGAAAAGACGAACTCGTTAAGTTAGTGTTATACACGTGGTGAAATTATAAGTTACGAATGTTGTATTGTATCACGTGAGGTACACATGTTTAACTCGTTAAGTTAACATAACTAAACGCGTTGAGTTGCTATATTGAACACTAAGGCAACGCGATAGATTAGCATTATAAACTTAAGTTGTTATTTTTGCACGTGGTAAAATTCTTATTATAAAAACATTTGTTTATTACTGGTTCGTTGGGTTATCACGAAACAACGGAGATGGTTCGTTGAGTTATCATAACACAACGGAGATGGTTCGTTGAATTAGCATAACACCACAGACTTAGTTCGTTGAGTTCGGTACAGTACTTGTCACGTGAAATGGCACATGAGGAACTCGTTAAGTTAGAAACGTTAAGTTATATATATACTTGTGTTACTCGTTTAGTTAACATTAAAGTAACGACTTCTTATTACACTGATGAAAAACTTTTGGATGAGAAAGTTTATTTTGCAGGAAATTTTTTAGAGATCCAGGACTGATGATTAAAGAAAATTTGAAATATAAACGTGGGTTAGAACGTGTGTGTTTCAATGAAGGAAAAAGAAAAGATGTGGAGAAGTGGAAAACTGGTGGTGGTTAAACGTAAAGGATATGCATGAAATGAAAATACAGTATAAAAGGCATAGAATTCTTGTTGATCAATTTATCCTTGCACACAAAAAGAAAAATCTTTTCGTGGATCAAACCATCCCTGCACACCAAAAGAAAAATCTTTTTCAGGGATGAAAAACACCTTCTTAGGGAAAATCTCTCAAGTGGAAGAAAGTTCAGTGAAGTATAAAAAGGTAAGATTTTTGTCATGAAGATTTACAATCTCTCAAGCGGAAGAAAGTTCAGTGAAGCATAAAAAGGTAAGATTTTCGTCACTGAAGATTTGAAGTATCAGAAGAAAGCAAATTCGGTGAAGCATGAAAAGACAAGATATTCGTCACTGAAGAATTGCTGAAGAAGAAAAAGAAGAAGAAGAAAGATCTCAAATAGGGAGAAAAGTTTTAAATTCCGCAAATTAGTTTTCTTTGTTTGTAGTTATGAAATTGTTTAGATGATACATGGTATGGAAATATAATTGCATCTACAATTTTTGAGGAGAATTGAATTGTATATTGTAATTGAAACCTTGAATAAAAATGATTTTATGAAAACAATGTCTCGACTTGTTTTTGAGTTTTAAAGTTTCAATTATATTTCATAAAATATTAAAAATACACAATTCACCCCCATCTTGTGTAGCCATACGATCCTACAGAAACTTCAATGCATGACTTAAGTGAATTTTCAATAAGTAATCTACTAGCTATCCGAAATGCATTTGGGCATCGGATAGTTAACGTTTCTTTTTTATCGATGAGTTATGTTAAAAACTCGTATAGTTAAGTTATTTGCACGTGTGTTTTTAATGTTTTAAGTTGTCACATGTTTTCCATGTGCATTCGGTAATGAAAATCGAAGAGTTAGATAACTATTCGAATTTTTATATGCATGGATAGATAATTGTTCAAGTTTTTATACGCATGGATAGATAACTGTTTGAATTTTATAAAATGACTAATGAATAGATAAGTCTTCTATGTTCAGTCATGTATTTTGCAGGTGCAAAAACTCGAAGAGTTATAGATAAGTGTTCGAGTTTTTACAAGACTTAAAAGATAAGTGTTCGACTAAAACGAAAACTAATATGCCACTATAGTAGTTGCAGAAACAAGTCAGTTAAAGGAAAACCACGATTGCACATATCACGTAGGAATTCACTCATGGAATGAAAATGAAATCACCATTGTTGATATGAATGAAGGAAATCTAATTGATCATCTAAGCAAAAGCAGTTACTATAGGAAGAAATATAAAAGAAGAGGAGAAAGACAAAGAAAGTGTGTGTGTAGAGGTGGAGAACTGCGCTAACTACAGGAAGTGTCGAAAGTTCCCTGAAGCTCCACACCACCACCAAAATCACTAACCATCGGAGGTCTATGAGGATACTTTCCTGATGTCGGGTCGATTCCGAGCCAAACACGGTGCTTGACAACCACTGTGAGGAGTGATCGCATCGTAGGAAGGGAAGCCATTTTCACCAAGCACCGACTCATATCTCAGGAGATCGTAAAGCTTCTAGCCTTTGTTTCGGGTTGATGCTAGTATGCTGAAGAGGAGATCATCTTACAATTCTGGATTCACGATTCTATATGGAGAGGAGGTAGGATTGTAAGTGATTAAGTTTTCAGTGGTGTAATCATGTTGCATGTAGTGATGGAAGTTTTGAGATTTTTTACATTTCACCTTTCATTCATCTTCAGGAACATATCAAAACAAAAATACCAAAAACAACAACTTATCTGTGTTTACATTTAGTATTTAAGTGTTGTATTATTTGTTTTGTATCGTGATTAATGTTATCATTGTCAGTATTGTGAATGTTTTTATGTTTGTTTGATTTAGAAAATAGAAAATAGAAAATAGTTTTATACTTTACTGAAATTGATTCATTCCAGATACTTAAAGATTTTAATGGTTACTGTTTGAAATATCTAAATGTTAGTGTTGCTTAATGATAAATCTAATATTAACTAACATTAAAGAGCTTAATTGATGTTATTTACAATCTGTGGAACCGCCCAATGGTTGGCCAAATTCCTTTGTAAATAGTAGTATTTAATTGGAAAGATAAGCTCGTGGAGTTAACTATAAGTCCATGAGGTTAGTCCGTTGAGTTAACCATAACTCCATGAACTAAGTCCGTTGTGTTAACTGTAACTCAATGGAGTGCTTACTGAACACATAAATTCTAATATAAAAATCAAAACAGTACACAATTCTTACTTAATCTCTATGAGATCAACCTGTACTTGCACACAAATACAATATACATTATGCACTTGCAGTTAAAATACAAATTGGAATTAATATCTAATTTATGTGAAAGGTTGTTCATTTACTTCTAAAAGTAATTATTGATATAAGTATAAAGACAAATTAAACAAATTTAAAAATAGAAGTTAACAACCCCAAACACATCTCATAGCTAAAAAAGAAACTAAGCTTAGACTAATCCGATGGATATTATTATTGCTAGAATTTGACTTAGAAATTAAAGATAAAAAAGGATGTGAGAATGTAGTAGTTGATCACTTATCAAGGTTACAAATAGAAAATTCTAAAATTGAGATTAAGGATCACTTTCCTTATGAATAATTAATGACAATAGAAACAATGTCTTAGTATGCAAACATAGTTAATTATCCTATTTGAGAATTAAATTACTATTTGAAATATGATGATTGTAGATGAATTGAAATGATGTGATTTTTCTTTGTCAATGTGAATTTAATTGCATGAATGACTATGTATTTAACTATATTCATGTTGATAATGTGTAGGAAAGAAATATAGAAAGTTAATTTCAGAGCAGGTTTTGTAGAAAAAATTACCTAAGTGTTAACTCAACGAACTTAGTTTGTTGAGTTAGCCTTAACTCTACGAAGTTAGTAATAGAATACAAGGTCACTCCGTTAAGTTATTTGTAACTCAATGAAGTTAGTCTGTAGAGTTAAGGATTAGAAGTCTGAGCTAGTCCATTGAGTTAACTGTTAACTCAACGAGGTTAATTCATTATGTTAGGAATAGTAACTTGTTACGATTAAAAATCGATCGTTCAGTCAACTTTCTATGGCACGATTCAAAAACACTCACCTCTTAACTCATCGAAATTGGAAGTGAAGAGTAAGAGGAAGAAATAACACAATGAAGACACAGGATTTATGTGGTTCAACAATAGCCTACGTCTATAGAGAGTTGAGGGTTCTTCTATGAGCTTCGGCACAATCAACTACAATGTTTTACAACATCATAAAGGTTTATATACTACCCAACTTAGGGTTAATAAACCTTTAATTACATTCAAGCCATTACAGTAGAGAAAAAATGCTTCGGAGAAGGGACTCTCAATTTCGGAGCCTTATCTTCTTATCTTTCCGAAATCTACAACATTTTGGATAGTTACAGACTTAACTATCCGAAGAAATTCTTCTTTCTTCATTTATTATAATGGGCAATACTGTAGCAGGCTAATTGTTCGAAGAGATTCGGTATTTCGGATAGTTACAGACTTAACTGTCCGAAAAATCACTTCTCTCTCTCTATCCTTTTAGAAGGTTCTATTGTTAACTCTCCGAAAACTACATGTCTTTCGGATAGTTACTATCTTAACTATCCAAAAACTCACTTAAGTGTCTCTTTAGTCATTTCGGAAGGTTCTACCATTAACCTTCCAAAAACTTATGATTTTCGGATAGTTACTGCCTAAGTATCCGAAGATCCACTTAAGTCACTACTTTCCAGATACTTAGCTTCTTAACTATCTAAACATCCACTTAAGTGTTTGACTTTCGGATACTTATCATAACTTTCCGAACGTCCACTTAAGTGTCCTTTAAGTCATTCCGGATGGTTATAGCTAGTAACCCTCTGAAATCTTTTGACTTTCGAATAGTTAGCTTAAAGCCTCCAACTGAAACTTTATTTTTGGATACTTAGGCCTGATAACCTACCGAAAATATAAATCTGCCGGATACTTACTGTTAACAAGCTTTCGACTAAACCTAGACTTCTTGTGGCATACTCCACACCTGTATTACCTACACTAACAATCTCCCACTTGGAGTTTGACACAATGATCGACAGAAAAATCAATCTCTACACTTGGCTTACAGATTATTGCAATAGTAGCTCAAGTAATCATTAACTCTTCATCTCCTTCTTCTTCTCAATTTTTCAGGAGACCAATTAAGGCCATACAGAGCCTTAATTTCTATAGATTCAGAACTTTGGTTAGCATATCTACAGCATTTTTAGCTCCTGCAATCTTTTGTAGATCTAACCTGTTATGCTCTATCTCTTCCCTTATGAAATGAAATCTCATTCTCATATGCTTAGACCTTGAATGAAACTTCATATTTTCAACTAAATAAATGGCACTTTGATTGTCATAGAACAGAATGCTTCTTTTCTGTTTGTGCCCTAATTCGACTAGTACATTCTCTAGCCAGATTCTTTCTTTAGCTGCCTTTGCTACTACAACATATTCAGCTTCTATGGTCGAGAGTGCAACAATACTTTGCAGCTTGGATCTCCAGCTAATTGCAATACTTCCTATGCAGAAAACATAACCTGAAGTACTTTTGCTTTTATCCAACTCTCTTCCCAAATTAGCATCACAGTAGCCAATCAATTCAACTGATCCTTTCTTGAAATTCATATCTATATCTAGGGAATATCTGAGTATCCATAGTACAGTGAACCAATGCTTAGCTCCTGGATCTTCCATATATCTACTGACCACTCCCACTACATGAGATATATCAAGTCTTGTGCATATCATGACATACATTAAACTTCCCACTACTGAAGCATATGGTATTCTAGACATTTTTGTCTTTTCTTCTTTAGTCTTAGCTGACTGATCTTTAGACAACTTGAAGTGGGGTCCGAGAGGTAGTTCAGTTTTCCTCTCATTTAAGATATTAAATCTCCTTAGTACCTTTTCTAGGTACTTCTTCTGATTTAATCTCAAAGTGTCTGCCACTCTATCTCGGATAATTCTCATACCCAATATTTGCTTGGCTTCTCCCATATTTTTCATGTCAAATTCTTTTGACAGTTGTCTCTTTAATTGCTTAATCTATTCCATACTAGAACAAGCAATTAACATATCATCTACATAAATCAGTAGAATAATGAAGCAATCATTAAACAGTTTTATGTAGCAACAATAGTTTGTATCACATCTTTTGAAGCCTAGGGTACAGATAAAGGTATCAAATCTCTTGTACCATTGTCGTGGTGCTTGCTTCAAACCATACAAACTTTTCAGCAATTTACATACTGTCTTTCTTTTCTTGCTAGTTACTACAAATCCTTCTAGCTGCATCATGTAGAGTTCTTCCTACAAGTCACCATGTAGGAATGCTATCTTTAAATCCATTTGCTCCAAGAGCAAATTTTCTACAACAACAATGCTTAAGACTATTCTTATAGTATTCATCTTCACAACAGGAGAGAATACTTCTATATAGTCTATGTCTTGACTTTGCTGAAAACCCTTGACAACAAGTCTAGCTTTATATTTCTTGCTACCATCTAGTTGTTCTTTCATCCTAAACACCCACTTGTTTCCTAGGATTTTCTTTCCTTCTGGCAATGAAGTTAGCTCCCAAGTATTCTTCTTCTTTAGGGACTTCATTTCTTCTTTTATTGCTAACTCCCATTTGTATGCATCACTTGCACAGATTGCTTCCTGATATGTTTCGGGTTCACCATCATCCGTCAGTAATAGATAATTGAATGATGGCACATACCTTTCAAGTTGTTTGAAAACCCTTCCAGATCTTCTAAGTTGTCTAGTGACAATTTCATCTTTTTGATCATCTAGATGTTCTTGATGTTCAGCCTCTGGAAGCTAAATTTCTTCTACAGGTTCCTTTTGAGGTTGTTCAACATCATTATCTAGATTGATCTCAGCAGTACTTTCAGACTGAAGCTCTGACTCCTGTTCATCTACACTTTCTCTATGCTTGTACATCTTGAATTCAATAAATGTGACATTTTTTGCACAGATTATTTTCTTGGTTTCTTCTACCTAGAATCTGTAACCAAAATAATCCTTACCATAGCCAATAAAATAACATTTTTGTGATTTTGAATCTAGCTTGTCTCTTTTGTCACTATTCAAGTGGACAAATGACTTGGATCCAAAGACTTTTAAGTGAGCATAGTTGACCTCTTTCCCTGAGCTATAATTCTTTAGGGTTTTTGAGCCATATTGGGATAGATGGCCCTCTATTTATCAAATAGGCAGTTGTATTGACAGCTTCTGCCCAAAATGACTTGGGAAAGCCTGCATGTAGTCTCATGCATCTTGCCCATTCATTCAAGGTCCTGTTCATCCTTTCAGCAACTCCATTTTGTTGTGGAGTTCCAGCTACAGTCCTTTGCCTTCTAATCCCTTGCTCCTCACAGTAAACTTTAAATTCATGGCTATCATATTCTCCTCCATTACCTGACCTAATGGATTTGATTTTTCTTCCACTCTGATTTTCCACTTCTGCCTTCCATTTCTTGAAGACTTAGAAAACTTTAGATTTCTGTTTCAGAAAATAAACTCATACCTTCCTTGTACTGTCATCAATGAAGGTGACATAATAGAGAGCACCTCCTAAAGAATTGATAGGGGCAGGCCCCCACACATCCGTGTGAACCAACTCCAATTTCTATGACTTAGGATCATGAGGAGTCCTAGCAAAGCTGACTTTCTTCTACTTTCCCTCAATGTAGTCCTCACATATCCCTAAATTGACATTCTTCAGCTTAGGGATTTTCCCTTTTACCACTAAAACTTTCAATTCATTCTCATTGAGGTGTCCTAGTCTTTTATGCCATAAGTGAGTGTCTTCAGTATCACTGACTGCTGCAATAGTGTCATCTTGATTTGATGTTAGATATAAGGTGTTAGTCCTCTATCCTGAGGCAATAATTCTTGCACCTTTGGTTACCTTCCATTTTCCTGCACCAAAGGCAATTTGATAACCATCATTATCTAGGGAACTTATGGAAATTAATTGCTTTGCAAGATCAGGAACATATCTGACTTCTTGCAATTTCCATATCCCTTGTTTTGTTTTAATGTGTACCTCTCCTATTCCCAACACATCCAAACTTGTGTTGTTAGCTAGGTACACCTTTTTCACAGGAGTTGCACGATAATTGTGCAACAAATCCTTCCTATAGGTAGTGTGGAATGAAGCTCTTGAGTCTAGTACCCATGAGTCAATTGAACTGTCTACACAGCATACTAGGGCATCCTCTGAATCATAGGTGACAACATTTGCACCTGCTCCTTCTGATTCCTTCCCTTTGCTGTCTTTCTTGGGAGCCTTGCACTATGACTTGAAGTACCCCCATTGATTGTAGTTCCAACATTTGATATCTAATCTCACTTCACTGGTACCTCTGGACTTTGACCTTCCTTTGGATTTAAATTGTTTTGATTTACTTCTCCCTCTACTTTCAACACTAAGGGTAGAAGTTGAAGCTGACAATTCACTTTTCTTGTGAATGTCCTCACTCAAAATTAAATCCCAGATGTCACTCAGTTTGAGCTTCTCATGACCTAGTGAACTACTTACACCAGTCACAATAGGAGACCAACTTTCTAGTAATGAAGATAATAAAATTAAGGCCTTGATTTCATCATCAAATACTATATCTACTGAATGCAATTGATTCAAAATAGTATTTAACTCATTAGCATGGTCTGTAACATTTCCACTTTCATGCATTTTCAGATTAAATAATCTACGCATGAGAAATACCTTGTTGGCGACTGATGGCTTCTCATACATGTTGGACAAAGCTTTCATCAAGTCAGCCATTGTTTTCTCCTTGGCAACGTTTGAATGAACATTCCTTACCAGTGACAACCTGACGAGACCTAAAGCTTTTCTGTCCAATAACTCCTACTCTTTCTGATCCATCTTCTCTAGTTTTTTTCCGAACAGAGGTTGATGAAGATCCTTCTAATACAAACAGTCTTCTATCTGAGACCTCCAGTATTTGAAATATTTTCCATCAAACTTCTCAATCCTGAGTGTATAGATGATATTTGTGCACATTTTTATATGATAATTCATGCATTCTATGTCTTGAAACTCAAGTTATATGCACTTATACAAGAAAATACATGCTAATCACATTTTTATGGCATTGCATGAATATGTGCACAAATGCACCCCTTTAATGCAATTTTCATGAAACATACTAGATGTTCATATGCTTGAATGTATGATTTAATAATTCTTAGGCGAAGAAAGAAATTTTAAAGGTCATCAAGGTATTGAAATAATTTGATATGGCCACATATATTTTATACACTATGGTTATGAACTTGTGGACATTAAATGCAATAATGTGACATTGATTATGAATGATTTTAAATACATGTTTCTAATTGATTCATTAATTGATGAACTTACATTTCACATTTGTAAACATGTTAAAATGAATGTTACATACCTTAGAAATAAATATATTTCAAGTACATAACTAGAGTTATTTTTGGCATGTATTACTAACATTACATGCATGACTTAAATGGATTTGATTATAGGTGAATGAGGGCCTTTAGATCAAGCCTTGGGATCATCAATACTTGATCTAAATCTCTATAAATAGGCCTTATATCCCACAAGTTCAGCCCCCTCTCCAACTCCAAAATTCGGAATCCCCCTTGGTGCTCCAAGCAAGGAGGTGAAGGAGCTCCACTCATGGTGATTTCTCTTCCAAATGGCTCTCGGAGATAGGTCTCTCCCTTCCCTTGTTCTCTCCACTTCCTTCTCCAGTGTTCTTCACCATTAGGGAGGTTGAATTGCTGCTGCAATTACTCTTTGAGGAGTTGAATCCGTGGAGGAGAGAAGCCTTGGAGAAGACAAGTTGAGGTTGTTAGGACCCTAGTATTTTGATAATGCAAAAACCTATGTGAGGAAACTAAATTGTATTTCACAGATATGATAGTTCAGTAAAAGATCAGAAAGCAGACGAATAGATGGAGAAAGTTCCAGAAGATACTACTATAGAGCTACAGGAAAATCGGACAGTTACAGGTCTAAGTATCCGAAGAGCAAGTTTAAAGCAGCAGCAATACTATCGGACAATTAGAAGAATAACTATCCGAAATTATAAAGCCTTTGGAGAGTTATGAAGGACAGTTGGTTGAATGATCGGAGAGTTAAGGAGTTAACTATCCGAAAGCAAAAGGAAAATCGAAAAGTTAGAAAGGCTAACTATCCGAATCTTAAGTCATTCAATTAACCACGTGCAGAAATTCAGAACAGAAGCTTAAAAGATTTTTCGGAGAGTTAGGAAGATAACTATCTGACTTTTTCGATGACTTACAGGTATAACTTTCCAGAACTTAAGTTATCCTATTACGCATGTGTAGAATGGAGAAGACGGTAGTTAAAAGCTTAAAAGGAAAAATCGGAGAGTTAGATAACTATTCGAAATTTCAAGAGAGTTTCGGTGAGTTACAGTTTAACTATCTGAAACTTAAGTCATTGAATTTCCCACGTGTAGAAATCCAAACAGAAGCTTAAAAGGAAAATCGAAAAGTTACTAGAGATAACTATCCGAAATCTTGAAGCGTTTCAGTGAGTTACAGGTATAACCATCCGAAACTTAAGTCAGTCTTTTATGCACGTGCTGTATTGAAGCAATTGGAAACTTAAGAAAGGGTTACTGTAGCTAACTATCCGACAATTAAGTAACAATTCGGTAAGTTACAGCTACAAGTATCCGATTGAATGACAACTCACATTGTATGATCTGGAATCCTACATGGTAGAAAGACTTAAGTGATCTTTCAATGAGTTACAAACATTCTTCAAAGAGTTACACAGCTAACTATCCGAAAGGTTAAGAAAATCGAAAGGATATCTTGAAATATCTTTCTGAACGGTAACTTACCGTATTTGGGACTAAAGTCAAATCAAGTGCAGCAGAATAAATCTGTTGAGGAGAAAATATGATCGTTGGATATTCAAGCATATATACAGTCAGATCATTCAGTATTCAAAAAGAGCTTATGTTGAGTATTTTTGTTTTGATGATGTGTGCTGAATGAAAATAATCATATTTGCTCAATTACTATTGCTTGTGAAAAGAAATTAAAATCATCAATTAATATAGAAAAAGCTTACTGATATAAATACTTGTCTGTATTGGATCTGAAGTTAATAACTAGTCGTTTCATTGCATTAATTTCTCATTTAGCTAAACGTTAAGTTAATGTGTGTTTTTATTGAAAAGCATGATATGTTTTAATGTTATATCTTCTGTATCATGAACATTGCACGTTTAGACAACTTGTTAAGTTAGAGTTTTGTTTGTATAGAGGTCACGTGAGAACTCGTTAAGTTAGAGGCTTAAAGGTTAAAATAGGTCACGTGATAACTCGTTAAGTTAGTGAGTAAAAGAAGAGACGAACTCGTTAAGTTAGTGTTATACACGTGGTGAAATTATAAGCTATGAATGTTGTATTGTATCACGTGGGGTGGACATGTTTAACTCGTTAAGTTAACATAACTAAACGCGTTGAGTTGCTATATTGAACACTAAGGCAATGCGTTAGGTTAGATAAACTTAAGTTGTTATTTTTGCACGTGGTAAAATTATTATTATAAAAACATTTGTTTATTACTGCTTCGTTGAGTTATCATAACACAACGAAGATGGTTCGTTGAGTTATCATAACACAACGGAGATGGTTCGTTGAGTTATCATAACACCACGGACATAGTTCGTTGAGTTAACTACAGTACTTGTCACGTGAAATGGCACATGAGGAAATCGTTAAGTTAGAAACGTTAAGTTATATATATACTTGTGTTACTCGTTTAGTTAACATTAAAGTAACGACTTCTTATTACACTGATGAAAAACTTTTGGACGAGAAAGTTTATTTTGCAGGAAATTTTTCAGAGATCCAGGACTGATGATTAAAGAAAATTCAAAATATAAACGTGGGTTAGAACGTGTGTGTTTCGATGAAGGAAAAAGAAAAGATGTGGAGAAGTGGAAAACTGGTGGTGGTTAAACGTGAAGGATATGCATGAAATGAAGATACAGTATAAAAGGCATAGAATTCTCGTTGATCAATTTATCCTTGCACACAAAACGAAAAATCTTTTCAAGGATCAAACCATCCCTGCACACCAAAAGAAAAATCTTTTTCAGGAATCAAAAACACCTTCTCGGGGAAAATCTCTCAAGTGGAAGAAAGTTCAGTGAAGCATAAAAAGGTAAGATTTTCGTTACTGAAGATTTGAAGTATCAGAAGAAAGCAAATTCGGTGAAGCATGAAAAGACAAGATATTCGTCACTGAAGAATTGCTGAAGAAGAAAGAGAAGAAGAAGAAAGATCTCAAATAGGGAGAAAAGTTTTAAATTCTACAAATTAGTTTTCTTTGTTTGTAGTTATGAAATTGTTTAGATGATACATGGTATTTAAATATAATTGCATCTATAATTTCTGAGGAGAATTGAATTGTATATTGTAATTGAAACCTTGAATAAAAATGATTTTATGAAAACAATGTCTCGACTTGTTTTTGAGTTTTAAAGTTTCAATTATATTTCAGAAAATATTAAAAGTACACAATTCACCCCTCTTGTAGCCATACGATCCTACAAGTGGTATCAGAGCTTTGTTAATAATCTTTGATATAAAATCGATATCAACTTATTTAATATCATTGCTTATTCTACCTTCCTTGTTTTTAAATAGAAATTAATATCTGAGCATACGTTTAACTCTATTGATTTAAGGCTCAAGTTGTTTTAAAGTTTTTAGACTGTTTAAAATCAAATAGGTTGAAAAATCTAAGGTAAAATGGCTACTGGAAATGGTAATTTTTCTTTATATGAAGGCCAAAATCTTAATCGTCCTACTTTATTTGATGGAATACATTTTGAATATTGGAAATATAGGATGATTGTTTTTCTTCAAAGTATAGATCATAAGTTGTGGTTCATGATTTCTAAACCATATACTCCGTTAACTACTCCTTATAATACTTGGACAATTACTGAAAAAGAAAATGAAACTCTGAATGCTAAGGGCTTAAATATTTTATTTTGTGCATTGAGTTATGAACAGCTTAGTAAAGTGTCGGCATATAAATCTGCTTATGAGGTGTGGCATGCATTAGAAGTTTCACATAAAGGTACTTCTCAAGTTAAAGAGACAAAAATAAACATGTTGATTCATAAGTATGAACTCTTTAAGATGCATGAAGACGAAAATATTTCTTAGATGTTTTCCAGATTTCTTGATATCATAAACTCTTTAAAATGTTTAGGAAAGAATTTTGAACAGAAGGATTTGGTAAGGAAAATTCTCAGATCCCTAAGTTCTAAATGGTCTCAGAAAGTAACATCAATTGAGGAATCACGAGATTTAAATGTTTATTCTAAGAATGAACTTATAGGAAATTTAACAGCTTATGAAGTTCAATTAAATGAATCACTGAGTCACAACAAACTAAAAATGAAGAAAGAAATAGCCTTCGAAATTAATTCAGATTCTGATATATCTACTGATTCTAAAGAGGATTTGATTTTGCTAACTAGGAAATTCAAGAAAGCATAGAAAGCTAGGAAACAACAAAGGAACAAAAATGATAAACCCTCAACATCAAAATCATTGAATGACAAGAATTCTTCATCCATAAAGTATGTATGTTACAACTGTAAGAAACCTGGACATCTTTCTCTAGATTGTCCTATGAGGAAAAATGAAAAGCAAAGTAAGACAAATTAGAAGAAGACGGCTCAAAAAACTCAGAAAAAGTTTTACAAGAAAAGGCTTTGAACGTCACTTGGGATGACACGTCTGAAGAGTCTGAATCTGAGGAATCAGCATCAAAATCTTCACATTCAAAAGGAGAACAAGAGTTAGAAGACGTTGCTCATGTGTGCTTCATGGCAGATGAGTCTGAGGTAATATCTGATCCTGAAAGTCATTCAGATTTCAACTTTGATGAATTATTATGTGCTTATCATGCATTATTACAAAAACTTAAAGTATGTAAACTAGAAAATAAGAATATTAGAAAATCTTCATCCATTATGGAAGAAGAAAATTGTTTCCTGTCTACTACTTTAGAAAAGTTTAAATGTGATAATGAAAATCATGCTAGAGATTTGCAAAAATTTTGATTTAATGAATGCATCTTGCATGAACAAATACAGAATATAAATGCTGAAAAATTAAAGATAGAATCTGAAAATGAAATGTTGAGAAACAATATAAATGAACTTGAATTAGAAATAGATAAATTAAAACTAAGAGAGCAAGATTTAAATTCTACCTTTCAGAAATGGAATTTAAGTCAAACTAAGTTAGACAAACTCACTAGTACCCCTGCGGTGTCTTATAAATTTGGCTTAGGATTTGATTATCCTGAATCTCAAGCCAATAAAAGATTTATTAGTTGCAGTTCAAGTAAATCTAAGACTAAAATTCCTTTTATTATGAAACAAGGTAATAAATATGTAGAAGTAGATACTTCAAGGGATGAATCATGCAATAATAATATAAATCAATGTGATTTGTCAAATTTTACTTCTAACATGACTATAAATGTTTCTAAAAATCTTGTTTCTTGTTCTAGAAATTCAGTTTCTAATGTTTCTAAAATTTCAGACAATTGTAGTAAACTGAAAATTCAAAAACCTGAGCATGTAATTCAATACACTGGAATTAGACCAATTACTCATTCTGCATGTGATAAAACAAAAAGTTCTTGTGCAGAAAAAGATTTTGTATGTACGGAAAATGTTGATACAAGTACAAAATCTTGGTATGAACTTACAGAAATGTATAAGCATGACCAAAATAAATTAACATCTGATAAAAATATGTTTGGTCTTGATTATACTACATCTGAAAACAAAAAGAATGATTGCAAAAGCAATAATGCTATATGTGAGTATGAAGCTAATGATAAATCAATAGTACTTACAACTAATAAGAATATAAATGATAATGTTAAACTATTTTTAAACAAAAAGAAGAAATATGCGTTTGATGAACTTGGTCCTCAACAACATTGGGTACCAAGAAAAAGTTTTTCTTAATTTGTGTTGCAGGAGGAAACAACATCAAAATGGATCTTGGACAGTGGAGCGTCAAGTCACATGACCGGACAAAAAAGTCTATTACAAAATTTTACAAATACCATAAAAGGAAGTGTAACATTTGGAAACAAAAGCAAAGATAAAATCATAGGTATGGGAAATGTTCAAATAACTCCTACTTGTGTTATTTCGAATGTATTATATGTAGAAAACCTAGGATTTAATTTGCTGAGTGTCATAAAACTAACTGAAAATGGATATTATGTAGTGTTTGAAGATAATGAATGCAAAATAATTGATAAAAATACAGATGAAATTAAGTTTATTGCTAAAAGAAAAGGTTCTGTATGTATTTTATCTTTACCTTCTGGTGCAGTTGATTTAAATTCATGTTTGCTAGCTGAAACTAGTAATGCATATCTATGGCATAGAAGGATTGGGCATATAAATATGAGACTGTTGCATAAACTATCTAGAAAACATTTAGTGAGAGGTTTACCAAAGATTAAATACTCAAAGAACTTTATGTGTGATGCATGTGAGTTAGGTAAACTTCACAAAAACTCATTTAAATCCAAAACTGATATTTCAAGCAAGAAAGTCTTAGAACTTATACATATGGATCTATTTGGACCAACAAGAATCATGAGTCTTGGTGGTAAATGGTATGTATTTGTTTTAGTAGATGACTTCTCTAGATACACTTGGGTATATTTTCTAGCATCTAAGACATAAGTTTTTGAAAAATTTAAAATGTTTTGCAATTTTGTTCAAAATGAGCAAAGTGTCTCTATTCAAAAACTTAGGAGTGATCATGGAACTGAATTTGATAATGATCAAATGGATAACTATTGTAATGAGCATGGCATTGATCACAGATTTTCTTTTTCAAGAGCACCGTGTCAAAATGGTGTTGTTGAGAGAAAGAGTAGATCACTTCAAGAAATGGCCAGAACTATGTTGAATGAACATAAGTTACCTCAAAATCTTTGGGCTGAAGTAGTAAATACAGCTTGTTATGTTATTAACAGAAGTCATTTAAGACCTCATGTTAATAAAACTCCTTTTGAAATTATGTTTAATAGGGTTTCAAAAATTTCCTATATGAAACCATTTGGCTGCAAGTGTTTTATTCTTAATACTAAGGATAATAGGGATAAATTTCAAGCCAAATCGGATGAAGGAATTTTTGTAGGTTACTCTACTAGAAGTAAAGCCTATAGAGTATATAACAAGACTTCTAGGACTATTGAAGAAACCTTCCATGTAAGCTTCAATGAAAATTCTCTTAGAGAATCTCAATCTAAAGCTGATAATGATGACTTGATCAATTTTCCAAATGAGTTAGAGATCAATAGAGTGATTGGTGATTTATTTGAGAAAATCAAAAATATGAACTTAAATGATCAAACTAATGACGAAAGTGATGGACTTTCAGATGTTGATGAGAATATTGAGGAAAATTAGAGAAATTGGCGTTATTCTTCATCACATCCCATTACTCAAGTCATTGGTAATATTAATGAGGGAGTTAAAACTAGAGCTTCAGTAAATTTAAATAGTATGTGTATGTTTGTTTCTATAGTGGAACCAAGGAATATACAAGAAGCATTATCTGATGAAAATTGGATAGTGGCAATGCAAGAAGAACTAAATCAATTCATTAGAAATGATGTATGGGAATTAGTCTCTCTACCAGAAAATCAGTCCATAATAGGTACAAAGTGGATCTTTAGAAACAAAACTAACGAAACTGGTTAAATTATAAGGAATAAAGCTAGATTAGTTGCACAAGGGTATACACAGGAAGAAGGATTAGATTATGATGAAACATTTGCTCCTGTGGCTAGGTTAGAAAGTATTAGAATATTATTGGCCTATGCTTGTTATATGGATTTTAAATTATATCAAATGGATTTAAAGAGTGCATTTCTAAATGGTTTAATTAATGAAGAAGTCTATGTAAAACAACCACCTGGATTTGAAGATATTAAAAATCCTGACTTTGTGTATAAATTGAAGAAAGCCTTATATGGTTTGAAGCAAGCACCTAGATCATGGTATGAAAGATTGTCTACTTTTTTAATAGAAAAAGGCTATATCATGGGAAAAGTAGATCATACTCTATTAATTAAGAGAGATGGCAAATATCAGATTGTTGTTCAAATATACGTGGATGATATAATCTTTGGAGCAACCTCTGATAAGTTGATAGAAATATTCTCTGAAGAGATGACTAATCAGTTTGAAATGAGTATGATAGGAGAACTTTCATATTTTCTAAGACTTCAAATTAAGCAAATGGATAAAGGTATATTTTTAAATCAGGAAAAATATGTAGATGAAATGCTTAAGAAATTTAATTTTAATGATACAAGGATTCGAGGAACTCCTATGAGTACTACTTTAAAGTTAGATATTGATGACATAGGAAAATCTATAGATCAAAGAAAATATAGAAGTATGATTGGTTCTTTACTTTATTTGACTGCTAGTAGACCTGATATTATGTTTGCTGTGTGTGTTTGTGCTAGATTTCAATCTAATCCTAAAGAATCACACTTAATTGTAGTTAAAAGAATATTTAGATATATACAAGGAACTAAAAATTTCAGACTGTATTATTCTAAGGATAGTTCAATAGATCTTATAGGATATACTGATGCTGATTATGTAGGATCTAAATCTGATAGAAAGAGTACCAGTGGCACATGTCAATTATTGGGAAATAATTTGGTGTCATGGTTTAGTAAAAAGCAAAACTGTGTAGCACTTTCTACTACAGAAGCTGAATATGTTGCTGTTGCACTGTGTTGCACTCAAATTCTGTGGATAAGGCAAACTTTAGAAGATTTTGGATTATCTTATGATACAACTGAGATTTATTGTGACAGTAGTTCTGCAATAAATCTTTCCAGAAATCCTGTATTACATTCAAGAGCAAAGCATATAGAGGTTAGACATCATTTTCTAAGAGATAACATAATTAAAGGAAAAATTAAATTAGAATTTGTGTCTAGTAAAAATCAATTAGCTGATATATTTACAAAACCTCTAGACGAAAATACATTCTGCAACATTAGATTAAATTTAGGTATTGTAGGCTATGTGATGTGTAAAATGCTTAAACTCGACATAAAAAGATAAATATTATTGATGATGTTGTCCACCTCATAGATATTATATACTTATTATAAATATCTAAAGTAATATCTAAACTGCTGCTTAAGATACTATGTATTTATTGTAAAATCATAGTAGTATCTTATTGATTTTAAGTAGTTTATCAATTTTAATGGTTTTTACGATTTTAAGTGGAAGTGTAAATGAAAAACATTAAATACTTCTGACATTCTGAAATTTTGATTAAATGTTTTCTTTGAATCAAGGAAAATGCATATGATCATGCATAAATTTGACTTAATTGATTAAACTTGTAGAATAAGTTATATGTAACTCATCTTAAACTGTTAATCAAAAGTATAAGCTTATTGAAACTGATTCATATTCTCAGTACAATCATAGAAGTAAAAATTGTATGAGATTTGTGTTTTATTACATCTATATTAATGGAATACATATATATTGTGCTTAAAATGAAAAGTGCTTACAAAGTGAAAATCTTTGAGAGTTTATTGATCAGTTTGATCATGAGCCTTTTGTACTTGAGCAGATAGGTATGTAAGGATTGTTGTCCTAAAAAAGGATTCTCTAAATCTGGCAACCTAAGGTCCTGATCAGATCTAGGATTGTTGACTGAAAGCTCATTACACGGGTACATTAGAAAGCTCTTGTATGATTCAAGCTTTTCAAACTAACTTTTAAAGAAAATTATCAATATTTACTGTTTTGAAAAGAAAAAGTTGTTTCATTAATTACAGATATCTTTGAATCGCATATAGTTTATACCAATATGACTACTGATTTATTGAATCAACATTAGTACTTTTGAAAATGTTTATTTGAGATACATTCTTTTGTTCTCCTTGAATTAATCGAATTGAGTTCAAAGTTGTGTTTTGATTCATATATAGTAGGAATTGATTCTGGAAATCTTTTTTGATGATATCAGGATAACGGAAGTCTTTGAAAAGAAAATGTAAAAGTATAGTTATACTTAACATCTATTGTCACTACAAGTATATTTTGTATTTTGATTGAATATATTTGAAGTATATTTGTAGGGGGAGCATTAACAATGTCAAAAATAGATTAATATAATTTAAAATACAAATTTTAGTTAATTTGAATTAATGTCCTCTTAAAATCTTGATGAAATAATTTAAAAAGACAAATAAACTATTTTAGATTCAAAAGACAAAATGTTCAAATAGTTTACAATGTTCTCAAGATAATGTTATGTTTTAGCATGTGTGTTTTTTTCGGAACGTTTTAGTTGGAAGCATCCAAAACTTGTTTAAGTGTACTAACTACACGTTATGTTAGATAAGGTAACGTGTAAAACTACCTCTAGACAGCGTTTTACTCATTAGGTTAGTTAACTCAATGAGTTATACTTGAATATTTCAGGTACCTTGATTGAATAAACTTTATTCAATATTTATTTAATTTCTAAACCCGACTTATCTTCACGTTGAGTTATACGCCTAAAAACCCTATTTAAACACTTATAACACGGGGACTTAGGTTATTTGTAAACTTTGTCAAGAAAATCTTTTCCACTTGTTGCTGTTACAACCTGCGATGATGGTCTCCAAGTTCTACAAAGGTCGTGGCAGAGGAAAAGGCAAAAGCAGAAGAGATGCAAAAGGAAAAGAAATAGAGAATGATGAAGTTCCACGTACTTGGTTCAAGAAAATATTTCGAGTAGACAAAAGGTTAGAAGAACTTTATAGAGATTACTTCTTTTCTCAGGATATATTATATGAAGTTAGACAAGAACTTCAACATACTGATGCAAGTATTTCATACATGCGTATTCGAAGTAAATATGATAGAGAATACAGAATGAAATGTGCTGAGATTGCATTTTTGGAACAGTATGCAAAATATTTGGAAAAAGGTGTAGGTTCATCAAATAGAACTCCTCAAACTCCTATAAACGGTACAAGACTACATGCATTTGAGGAAGAGCATGAATCAACTGTCCCTACTCTTTTATATTCAAAACAAGTAGAATCAGATATTGCTGTAGACAAAACAAAAGTTGATAATCTTCGAAAGGCCGTTGCAATAGAAATTGCCTTAGAAGAATTAAAGCAGAAAACTTTCATGGAGCAATTTAAAAAGAAAACAGCAATACTTGAAAAGGAGAAACAAAAATGTTATAGAAGAAGGAAAGTTAGAAAAATTATGTCTAAGGAAACAAAGTCTATTGAAAAAGGAAAATCAAATGAAATTTATTTCCAAAGGACAATGTATGTCTAGACATTGTACCTTTTTGTGCATCTGATAAACTCATCTGTTCCGAACACACTGAAACTGATGAAGATAATGAGAATTTATTTTCCCTTCCTAGAAAGCTTGAGAAGAAATCCAAGTCAAATATAAGCTCAAGTTTTTCTATTAGTACAAGTCCTGATGATGCAGAAATTGACAAATCAGAGCATCAGGCACCTAACATTGAACAAGTTATTGCAGATATAATTGACAATGTTGAGGCAGTAACTAGTTCAAAGGCTGAATTGTCTGGAGTAGTAGATATTGAAATTGTTAACACTCCAGAAGAGTTAAAAGTTAACCAGCCTTCTATGGAATCTATAGAAGTAGAGTTTGAGAATTCACAACATGAATCAATGGAAATATCTGTTGAACAAAATGAACAATTATAGACAGATACACCGGCTGTAGAATTTGTAGAAAAATTGTACTCTGAACATTCTATAGAGACTAAACAGATGAATGTTGAGTATATTGACAATGTTCCTAATACTGTTGAAGCTGAAGAATCAAGCTTACTTGAGCAGCTTCAAGATAATATTTTGGAAGAGGAACAACATGACATTCATTTTGAAGAAGAGGTTCCTGAAGATGAATTAAACTCTGAATCATGGCTTCAGGTATCACCTTCTTTGTGTACAATGTTAAACATTCAAGGTAATACAATTCATTTTAGATCTGAAGAAGCATTGCAGAAATACTATAATCTGATTACATGTCAGATTCTACATGCTCGTCCAATAAAATTTAGAAATTTGATGGACATAAGAGATCTATTTGAGTTTCAAGGCCTCATTAAATTCTTGCCAGTAGGACCGAAATGGAAGCAATACATAGAGCTTAGTGCTGCTTTTTATAGCAATCTGGTCAAGAATGGAAATTTTCTGAAAACTCAAATAAATGAACAGGAGTTTATATTGTCTCCTGAGTTAATTTATGAAGTTTTAGGATTAAAGAATGAAGGTGTTGTTGTTACCAACAGATTTGACATGATAAGACAACTGGAATGGAACTTTCAGTCTTTATCAAAAATTCCAGATGTATATTCTGAAATGAGATTAATGGAAAATCTGAATGTAGAGGCAAGGTTTATTGCAAATATATTGCATGCAAATTTATTTCAGAGAGTTGGACACAATATGGAAGTCAGCAGAAGTTGTTTATATGCAACTTATAGCTTGCTGAATAGAATTCAAATCAATTGGTTTGATGTTTTCACTTCTCAACTACAGCATATGAGTTTAAAGTTATTTTATGGTGATGCTGTATGTAAACTCATTGCAAGCAAATTGAATTTATCCGACTGGCCCTCTGAAACTAAAGGCATTAGAGCATTTAGTGTTAAAGATTTGCAAAAATTCCAAGCCATGCATAAACCTCAATGACAACAACAACAACTTGATACAGACCATATACAACAACAAAGTTATTCAGTTCAAGCAGAACAGCAAACCCAACTACCTCCTGACTTAGATGTAGTGCTTAACGACATCAGAAATGATATTAGGCATCTAGGAGATAAAATATGTAATGCTATAAGTGATATACTTAGGAGGGGTCGCTAACTATTTTTGTTTGTTTCTGAATACAAAATGTAATGTTTGTATTACTTGTTTGATTCATTGAACAATACATTTTTCTGTAAATGTCTTCAATTATTATTCTTGTTTACAGAAAGAGTTGTTGTAATTATATCTCTTATATATGTATATATATTCTTTGTAATTATCTTTTTGATTAATGACAAAAAGGGGGAGAAATATTATAAAAAGATGATTATGATCTTAATTGCATATATATATTATAAAAGGAGATGCTATTTAAATGGTTATTGTAATCTGACAGATGATAATTAGAAAACTGATACTTATATAATTATTGACATTTGAGAGTTTTAGTTCTGAGAGGTAAAATTTACACAAACAATAGAAATAAGCTTAAGTGAACTTAAGTCAACAAACAAGTTTGTTGAATTAAAAGTTAACCCAACGAAGGTGCTTTGTTGAGTTATACATATTTCATAATTGATTTAATATGGTTTTGTCATCATCAAAAAGGGGGAGATTGTTGAGTATTTTTGTTTTGATGATGTGTGCTAAATGGAAATAATCATATTTGCTCAATTACTATTGCTTGTGAAAAGAAATTAAAATCATCAATTAATACAGAAAAAGCTTACTGATATAAATACTTGTCTGTATTGGATCTGAAGTTAATAACTAGTCGTTTCGTTGCATTAATTTCTCATTTAGCTAAACGTTAAGTTAACGTGTGTTTTTATTGAAAAGCATGATATGTTTTGATGTTATATCTTCTGTATCATGAACAGTGCACGTTTAGACAACTCGTTAAGTTAGAGTTTTGTTTGTATAGAGGTCACGTGATAACTCGTTAAGTTAGAGGCTTAAAGGTTAAAATAGGTCACGTGATAACTCGTTAAGTTAGTGAGTAAAAGAAGAGACGAACTCGTTAAGTTAGTGTTATACACGTGGTGAAATTATAAGTAACGAATGTTGTATTGTATCACGTGAGGTGCACATGTTTAACTCGTTAAGTTAACATAACTAAACGCGTTGAGTTGCTATATTGAACACTAAGGCAACACGTTAGGTTAGCGTTATAAACTTAAGTTGTTATTTTTGCACGTGGTAAAATTCTTATTATAAAAACATTTGTTTATTACTAGTTCATTGAGTTATCATAACACAACGGAGATGGTTTGTTGAGTCATCATAACACTATAGACATAGTTCGTTGAGTTAGCTATAGTACTTGTCACGTGAAATGGCACATGAGGAACTCGTTAAGTTAGAAACGTTAAGTTATATATATACTTGTGTTACTCATTTAGTTAACATTAAAGTAACGACTTCTTATTACACTGATGAAAAACTTTTGGACGAGAAAGTTTATTTTGCAGGAAATTTTTCAGAGATCTAGGACTGATGATTTAAGAAAATTCAAAATATAAACGTGGGTTAGAACGTGTGTGTTTCGCTGAAAAAAATTGAAGATAAATTTTTATCATCCAACCAATTTGTTGGTATCTATTCTAAGAAACCAACTAGCTTGCTTGTGAGCCACCAAAGGCGTAGGAGTTTGGGTTCCAAACAATGCATATATATAAAACTATAGGTTTTACTTTTATTTGTTATATTGTTATATGTTTTACTTTTATTTGGTGAATGAAAGACTTATCAAGAACAAGAATTGGAAGATATTAATGGAGTTATAAGAAAACAAGGTATGTTGATTAATTACCTTTTTTGAAATTATATTCTTGTGTAGTTAGGTCCTAACTCAACGAACTAAGTCTGTTGACTTAGGTATTAAGCCAACGACATCAGTTTATCATGCCTGCTATCATGTACTACATATTATGTTGATTTGTTACATTGAGGACAATGTAAAATGTAGGTATGGGGGAGAGGTAATTAGATTAAAATCGAATTAAATCTTGTCATTTGTAGGAATTAGGATTGTTTTACAATTTTCTATTGAATTTGATAAATTTTTCATGAATTTTGCTAAAACTATCTAAAAGAAAGCTAAAACCTTCCAATAGTTGAAACTATCTAATACATTAACCGAAACCTTTCAATATTTTATACTAAAATTGCTAAAACTTTCTCATTATTCAGTTGAAGAGAGGACATCATTTTCCATTTATTTCATTTCAATAGAGATGAAAACTTAGTTCTAGCTATCTTTGTATAGTTTTAACCAATGTGTATTTTCATATTTATAATGATGTTAATCAAAGCAACTAATGGACGTAGGATCATCCCATAATACTATTGTGGCAAGGTATTAAATTTTTGTCTATTTAGGAATTATTTTCCTCATTTATTATTGTTTTGCCTTAGCAATTTTTGGTGTATCATGCAACAACTGGTTTAGTAAAGTTGAAGTTATGACTTTGGTCAATGTACTAGAAAAAAAGAAAAAAACAAGGGAAGAAAAAAAAACACAGAAAAAAAAAGAGAAAGAAAAAAGAAGAAGAAAGAAAAGAGAAAACTCTTTCATAAAAATGCATTTGCACCATTTTCCATTCAATTTTTTGTAGCAAGGCAAGAAGCTTTTACAGCCAATGAGGAAGCAATGATTTTTAGTAGACATGATAAGTACAGTTGTTTCCAAGATGAAGCAATATTTTCAAAGGATGAGAATATTGACATTTAAGTTTTGATTTATATCATCATCTATATAAAATACATATGGTTTGAGATTAGACATGGATAGTGAAAAACGTGTGCATAAATCTTTATTTGATTTGATATATGTGTGAGATTGATTAAACTTTTTAAGATTGAATTTTTGCGGGAAGGTGTAGATTAAAACAACAAAAGTAATATAGTCCTAGCACTTTAGAAAGAAAATTTTTAATAAGACTATAGTGGGTTTGCTAAGGGACTAGCAAAACTTAGGTATGGGGGAAGTGTTTAGAACGAAATTGTGCATAATATTAGTGGTTAATGAATGTTTAATTACATAATATTTAGCTTATCATATAAGAATTAAGCCAATATGTCACAATTATACAAGTGCATGCCTTAATTAAAGAATATGCATAATTCAAGGAATTAGTGGTTAATTATCATTTATAAATGAATTAGAAATTACTTCTTTTACATATCAAGTGTTAAATGTTATATAAATATTTGTTTTATTAAATTGTAGAACTTAATGAGTTCATTAAGTTAAGCTTAATTCGACGAGATCGGTCTATTGAGTTACAATAAGTCAATGGAGTAAGTTCATTGAGTTACACTAACTCCATGAACTAGTTATTTTCTAATATTCAATTGTGAGTAGTTGTAGGAAATTTGAAGGAAACCATGTTGCACAAATCACATCATGATCTAAATCATGGAATGAAGAAGTAATCACCATCATTGATGCAAAGGAAGAAAATTCAACCAATGATTTAGGTAGAAATAGTTATTATTGAAAGAAATATAAAAGGAAAAGAAAAAACACGAAGAAAGGGGGGGAGAACCACGCTCACTACAGAAAGCATGGCACATTCCTTGAGCTCTCACTATTACCACCATCCATCAAAGGTCTATGAGGATACTTTCTAAATGTCGGGTCGATTTCGAGCCAAACACAATGACTAACAATCACTGTGAGGAGTGATCGCATCATAGTAAGGAAATACATTTTCACCAAGCACTAAATCATCTCTTAGGAGATAGTAAAGCTTCTAGCCTTGGTTTTGGGTTGATGCCGCTATGCTGAAGAGGAGATCAACTTACAAAAGTCTAGGTTCATAATCTAGTAGAGAGAGGAGTGCTTGACAGTAAGTAGTTAAGTTTTCAGTGGTGTAATCATATCACATGTAGTGACAGAAGTTTCTTACTGTCAATAGAGAATTTAACCTTTCATCACTCACTCATTTGAAGGAATGTTTAGAATGAAATTATGCATAATATTAGTAGTTAATTAGATCATATTTAGCTTATCATATAAGAATTAAGCCTTTATGTCACAATTATACGATTACATGCCTTAATTAAAGAATATGCATAATTTCAAGGAATTAGTGGTTAATTAAGTATCATTTATAAATGAATTAGAAATTACTTCTTTCGCATATCAAGTGTTAAATGTTACATAAATATTTATTTACTAAACTACTGTTTGGATTAAAATATTGCATATTTTTATAGGATCTTATTGATTAAATAGATTTACATGAGATTTATTAAAGTCATATTATACATTTATTTCATTATTTAACCATTAAGAATCAATCCCCATTTTATACAATTAAAAGTAGGAAATTATTTCGAACATGCATCATTTATGAATTTTATGGATGACTTGATACTTTGATGTATTTATTGTTATGAAAGTTTATAATTCAATAGAAGATCATGGAAATTGAAGATTGGAGGAAGAAAAAATCAAGTGGGATTTAATCCCAATCGTTGAATCAAAGATGGATCTCCAAACTTGGAAACTCTCTTTATAAAAGAGAGTGGTGCACGTCTAGGGCTCTCTCTCTTGGAGTTTTGTTTTCCACCTCCAACACCACCAACCGTCACCCCCTCTTGGAGCTCCACATCTTGAAGCAAGGAAGGAGAACGTCGATCATTCCACCACCTCTCTTCAACTCGGATCTCATCATCTTCATTCCACAAATCATCTCCAACGTGAAAGCCTTCATTCCACATCTTGGAGGAGGGACGTCTACCTCTACAAGGGTTCTCTTCTTCATTTGTGAGATTCCACAAATCATTTCTCCACTTTCCCCTCTTCTTTAGCTTCAGACGTATCACATAGGTAGTTATTTATGTTCTTAGTTTTCATTGTAATAGGGTAAAAGTAGAAAGTAGATTTGTTTTTATTTGTATGTTCCCTTTTGAATCTGTGAATCTTTGTTATTTTTATTTGAAAACCATAAAAATAGGTGTTGTTGTTGATATATATTCATATATTGATGTTTGCTGATGCTGAAATCTGGATATTACATTCTGTTATGCATGAAACAAAATAGAATTCGTTGAAGGTTGTGCATGTTGTTTGCAGATTTGCAGTTTTGTTGATCTATTTTTATTCCGAGAATTCATATGTGTTCTGGAGCATTTTTGTTTAACTAAAAATTCTGAAAACATTCATAATCGTGCTATTATAAGTCTTCTATGATTCTCTAAAATTTCACAGCAATCCGAAAAGATTTGATGCCATTTTGAAGCTATAACTGTATCGAGCATAGAATTCGGTCTAAGACTCTTTTGTCATGATTGTAATACCTTTTTCTCACAACTCAGATCATGTAAAAATTCTAATAAATATTTCATTAATATCTACATCCTGTCTATTTTGGAATTTTTGGTTGAGTAATTCGGGATTTATAAGCTTTTTAAGATACCGTTGTTAACGCACAAAAGTTTACAATTTTATGCATCATTTTCAATGTCCGAATTTTCAGTCATAACATTCATGCGTTTTTAAGTGTGAAACTTTTTATCTGAAGTCCACATTAACAGATCTGATTGAGATTAAATTTTCAGTCTAATCTGTTGATTGGTCGATAAATTAAAAATCTGTGGACTTACCTTTTTTGTAGTCTAATCTATATTTGGAAAGTATTTGCTTGTCATATTCTTGCAATTAGAATATTAGATTATCGCCATTTCCCTGTGGTTCGACCCGTACTTGTCGACGTACTTCATTGGATGTCGTGCACTTGCTTTTTATAAATTTAAAACTTCTAAAAATTTTGAACAAGTTTTTGGCACTGTTGTTGAGGAATTGGCACGGTATAATCTAGGTTTTAATTTTTTGGATTAGACTTGAGCTTTTAAGTGCTTTGGTTGTGCATCTTCAAAGGAGGTAATTATGGAGAATAATTTCTATGCCTTTGGGGATGAATGTTCTCTTTATTGTGACTTATGTCATGTAGAGGGGCATACCACAACCAATTGCAATTTTTATTATTATCCACCTCAACCATCAGAAAATGTTAAACAATGCAATAAATGTTTAATGTTAAGACATAATGAAGAAGAATGTCTACAAAACCCTGAAGATGAAATAGTAAAAGCCATTAATTCAATTAATTACTATCATGAAGAAAATGAATGTCAAAATTATTATACTCAACCAATTATTTATGAAAAACCAATTGAGGAAAAAGAATTTAGAATTATGAGTGAGGTGCAAGCCTTAGGAAAACAAATTGAAGATCTAGCTAGGATGGTAGAAGAAGGAGGTTATGAGATAAATCCATCCATAGGATTAGAGGAGTCTTCAATCCAACCTAGTGAAGAGGTAGAGCACCAATTTCAAATTAATATAGAAAGAGAACGAAAGGACAATCTAGAAAATTTTGTAATAATTGAATAAAATAATGAAAATAGTGGGAAAAATTTAAGTGAAGAAAGTGACTTAGTAGATGCTTATGTAACACTTAGATTAGGTAATGTCACTCACAAGACCCCACCCATAAGAGAAGAAAATGAAATAATTAGACAAGAAGAAAATAAGGAAAATGAAAATATTGAAGATCAACATAGTAACTTAGATGGAGAGGGAGTAGATTTAGAATCTAAAGAAAATCATTTAGAACCTACTCAACCCATAGCTCTAGCACATTATCCTGATAGGTTAAAATCAAATGAAAATATAAAAAATGAAGACATTGAAAGAATTTTTAAACAAGTGCAAGTTAATATACCTCTCCTTGATTTATTAAAGCAATTGCCTAATTGTGCTAAATTTCTTAAAGGGTGGTGCACTAAGAAGAGAACCAGGAAAGTCATTAAGAGAGCCTTTCTGGCTTAAAAGCTAGTTCTCCTTTTACCAACCACCTTCCTTTTAAGTTAGATGATCCAGGTACTCCTTTGATTTCTTGTATTATTGGGGATAAAACATTAGATAAAGCTCTCATAGATTTGGGAGCCGGAATTAATGTCATGCCTAGTAGTGTTTTTGAATCCTTAGGATTAGAGGGCCTGGTAAGCACCAAAACCATTGTACAGTTAGCTGATAGGTCTTTAAGATACCCTCAAGGGAAGATCGAGGATGTCTTAATTAGGATTAGAGATTGTATTTACCCTGTAGATTTTTTAGTTTTAGAAACCTCTAATTCTCTATAAAAGTCTGATTTTATTCCTCTTATTTTGGGTAGACCATTTTTGGCCACTACTAAGGCAGTGATTAATTGTAAGTCAGGTTTCATGAGGTTGACTTATGGAGATAAGATAATTGAGTTGAATGTTTTCCATCCTAAAGGAGGAACAATTGAGAAGCATAAAGATGATGAAGTAAGTGCACAAATGCTCCAATTTTTTGAAGATGAAGAGAATGGAATAGATGAGATTGTGCAGGTAAAGATGATGAATATTTTAAATGAATCAAACTCTGAAATGAGATATAAAGATGATGAAGTTGAGATCATTGGAGGAGAGGATGAGGAGAGCCATGATTGGGAACTCCCCACCAATACTCCACATGAACTACCAACTTTAGAAGCTCCTTCATTAGAGTTGAAACCTTTACCTGATAATTTGAAATATGGATTTTTAGGAGAACATGAAACCTTTCCAGTGATTATTGCAAATGACTTGTCCAAAGAACAAGAGCTGAGTTTGTTAGATTTGTTGAGGAAATTTAAAGAAGCCATTGGTTGGACTATGGCAGATATCAAGGGTATAAGTCTTGCTATCTGTCAACATAGAATTTATTTGGAAGATAATGTTGTGCCCTCTCGTGAGTTTCAAAGGAGATTAAACCCTAACATATGAGAGGTAGTTAAAAAAGAAATAATTAAACTTTTAGATAATGATATCATCTACCCAATCTCTGATAGTACTTGGGTCAGTCCTATTCAGGTTGTCCCTAAGGAATTTGGAGTGACGATAGAAGCAAATGATAAGAACGAGCTCATCCCTGTGAGGAAGTAAACTGGTTGGCACGTGTGTATTGATTATCAGAAGCTTAATGTCGCCACCAAGAAGGATCATTTTCCATTGCCCTTTATTGATCAAATGTTAGAAAGATTAGTAGGGCAAGAATATTATTGCTTCCTTGATGGATACTCGGGTTATAATCAGATTGCTGTGGCACTTGAAGACCAAGAGAAGACAACCTTCACATGCCCTTTTGGAACATTTGCATATAGGCGAATGCCTTTTGGACTTTGTAATGCGCTAGCAACTTTCCAAAGGTGCATGATGGGCATTTTTAATGAGATGACTGAAAGTTGTCTTGAGATTTTCATGGATGATTTTTCTATTTTGGATCTTCATATGATGTATGTTTGAAGAATCTAAGATCAGTGCTAGAAAGATGCAAATTGAAAAAGCTGGTCTTAAATTGGAAAAAGTGCCATTTCATGGTCCAAAGTGGAATTGTGTTAGGACATGTGGTCTCTAAGAAAGGATTGGAAGTGGATAAGGCAAAAGTGGAATTAATTGCCAATCTACCTAAGCCTAAAACAGTTAAAGATATAAGATCCTTTCTAGGCCATGTTGGATTTTACAAAGGTTCATTAAGGATTCTAGCAAGATAGCTAGACCCTTAACGAACTTGTTAAAAGATGTCCCATTTTTGTTCAACCAAGAGTGCAAGGAAGCATTTTATAAGATTAAGAATCAACTTGTATCATCCCCTATTGTCCAATCTCCTAATTGGGCATATCCTTTTGAGGTTATGTGTGATGCTTCTAATTTTGCAGTAGGGGCTGTATTGGGACAAAAGATTGATAAGCTTGCATATGTAATTTGTTATGATAGCAAAACCCTCAATGATGCTCAGCTCAATTATGCAATCACTAAGAAAGAACTTTTGGCTGTTGTATTTGCTTTGGAAAAATTTAGATCATATCTGATTGGAGCCAAAGTAATTGTGTATACAAATCATGCAGCATTAAAGTATTTGTTGGCAAAAAAAGATGCCAAATCATGTTTGATGAGATGGATTTTATTGTTGCAGGAATTTGACATTGAAATCAAAGACAAGAAAGGATGTGAAAATGTTGTACCTGATCATTTATCCAGACTGCATTTAGCACCCTCAAATTCAGAAGTTGGAGAGTCATTTCTTGATGAGCAAGTTTTAATGGTTAATGTCGTCCCATGGTTTGCAGATATTGTTAATTATTTAGTCATGGGATCGATGCCACATGATTGGACAAGGCAGGATAGGAAGATCTTCTTGCCTCAAGTCAAGTATTTTTACTGGGATGATCCTTATTTGTTTAAGCAATGCCTAGACTTGATCTTGAGACATTGCATCCCTGACAATGAGGTTAGGATTGTTCTTTCCTTTTACCATGACCAATCATGTGGGGGACATTTCGGTGCTGGGAAGACTACTTCCAAGGTACTACAGTGTGGATTTTACTGGCCAACTTTATTCAAGGATGCACATCAGTATTGTATAAGTTATGCCAGATGTCAACAACTAGGAAAAATTTCAAAGAGGAACATGATGCCTCTCAACCCCATTATTGAAGTTGAAGTATTTGATGTTTGGGGGATTGACTTCATGGGCCCATTTCCCATTTCAGTAGAATATCTTTATGTGTTGTTGGTAGTTGATTATGTTTCCAAGTGGATTGAAGCTATCCCTACCAAAAATAATGATAACAAGGTAGTTGTGAAATTTGTAGGAAATAATATTATATCAAGGTTTGGTATGCCTAGAGCTATTATAAGTGATAGGGGCACGCATTTCTGCAACAGAAGTTTTAAAGCTTTAATGAGAAAATATGGAATGTGCATAAAAATGCTACCCCTTATCATCTCCAAACGTGTGGTCAAGTTGAGAGTGCTAATAAACAAATTAAGACAATTTTGGAAAAGATGGTTAACCACATAAGACAGGATTGGGCAGACAAGCTAGTGGATGCACTATGGGCATACCGAACCGCTTACAAGACTACCCTTGGAATGACCCCCTATAGAATGGTATATGGGAAAGCTTGTCACTTGCCGGTAGAAGTGGAACATAAAGCTTTTTGGGCTATAAAGAAACTCAATTTGGATTTAGAAGTAGCTGACCCACTTAGAAAGTTTCAATTGGTAGAATTAGAGGAGATGAGGGATGAAGCATATGTAAGAATTGTCTTAGGGAAAGAGAAAATGAAAGCTATTCATGATAAAAAGATAAGTAAGAAATCATTTGTCCTTGGATAGGATGTTTGGTTTTATATGTCTAGGCTTCATACTCATCCTGGTAAGTTAAGATCTCGTTAGGTTGGGCCTTTTGTGGTGCATAAGGTATATCCCTATGGTTCTATAGATATTAAGAATCCTAAAGACCACACCATTTTCAAGGTTAATGGACAAAGGCTCACGCCTATTTTGAAGACACCTGTTGGTATTGATTTCAAAGCTAGAGAGGAGAATTTGCAGGAACCTCAATATGAAGAAATGGAATAGTAGATTTTGTTTTTCTTTTCCTTTTATCTTTGTTTTGTGTGTTTTCTTTTAGTTTGTTTCACTATCCTAGTTTAGTTTAGTAGTTAGAAGTTTTATTTTACTCTTTTGTTGTCTATTTTTCTTATCTATGGTATTGTGGAGTGTGTTCTTATTTTATTGTTTGGAGATTATCTAATGTGCATTATTGTTATAATTGTTGTTTCATTGCTGAAATTCATGTTTATTATTTCATGTGGTGAAATACTTATTATTGTTTTATCATAAGTGTTGCTTATCCACATGTAGCTCTTGTAGAAGTTTTTCACAGGTTTAACACATGGAGAATACAAAAGCTAGGAAAAATCGTCAATCAAAGGGGAAGGCAACACAACAAGCACAACCAGCAAAAGCAACATAGGTAGAAAAAGGAAAAGCTCCTGTCACCGCAGCACAACCATCTACAAGACAAACAAAGATGAAGAGCCAAAGATGACGAATGTGAAACCACAAAAGAAGATGGATGCGGAAATTCAACACTTTATTGATAAGATTGACTAGGGTTTTTTTTTCTTTGATTAGCATATAATTTAATGATGCATGAATAAGACAACATGTAGTAGGCTGAAACAGTTATTTCATTACATATTATGTTGTATTATCTTCAAATTATATCCTTTAGTACATACCTTATATGTAATTTTCAAGATATTTTTCTAACAAGAATTCCACGTAGGCATCACAAGTATGGAATAAGGTTTGACTTTAAGTGACTTCAGTCTAGTATGATATCTATATCCCCTCTTTTATATTACATTGAGGACAATGTCAGATTTAAGCATGGGGGGAAGGTGAATTTCATTTCATTACAATTGCTTTGATAGGCTCATATTTTAAAAGTTTAGATGCATGAGTTTATTGTATTTTTACTTGAAAAACACACTTGATGAGATTGTCTATTCAGTTGTCACTATTAGATTTTATGGGACAACCCCATTTCCTTTTGAGTGGTGAGACTCCAGAACCAAAAAGCATAGGACCTAATAGTGATGTTCTCCAAAGAAGATGAGTTTAAGCTATTTGTGTTTTGAGTTGAGTCTTCCTGGTTACTTGAACTTATGCCTTCTTATTTTTATACACCTTTTCTGAGTGATCCCTAAGTCGAGTGCCACCATAATCAGGTTATTCATTACATGACCTTTGGTGAGATATTTAGGACTCTCTCAAACTTCTACGAGATTTTGAAGGATATGTTTAGGAAAACACCTAAGTTATCACATCTGGCATGCTAAGGAGTTTCTTGGGGTAGGTTAGGCATAAAGGTGAAATAAGGTGTTTGATACAATTGGAAAATTCTATTGTTGAAAAAAAAAAAAAAGAAGAAGAAGAAGAAGAAAAGAGGCCAAAGTGGCCCAAAAGAAAAGAAAAGAATTTGAAATTTAAACAAGAGCTTTCAATGTAAAAAAGGGGCTTGGAGATATATGGGATGTGAGGAAGTAGTGGGCTTTCTCAAGTGTCTAGCTTATCCTTTTATATTCTTGAGAGTGGGTGGATTAGCACGCTATGATGTTGATACTTTGGTTGTTCATTCTAGGCATTTTCTGACTTATCTCAATTAAAGGGAGGGAGTTAGTCACTACCACATATTTCTTTCATTTGATTCATTGTCATATTGTTATACAATGAATTTTTTTTGAGTAGTGAGGGTGTGAATCCCTTTTATTCAAGGCAAAATAGTTCTTATGGATAGATTACTTCTCATTCCAATAGTGTAAACTTGTTGAAGTTGGAGGACCTTGTGAGATATTGTGATATTAGTTTGAGCCACCACCATGCCCAACAAGTTCAATAGTGACAAGTGAACTGAAGAATTTTTTGTGTGATTTCAAGATTTTGATTTTAGTTGTTTTTATTACTTGGGACGAGTAAAAGTTTAAGCATGGAGGAGTTTGTTTGGATTAAAATATTGCATATTTTTATAGGATCTTATTGATTAAATAGATTTACATAAGATTTATTAAAGTCATATTATACATTTATTTTATTATTTAACCAATAAGAATCAATCCCCATTTTATACAATTAAAAGTAGGAAATTATTTCGAACATGCATCATTTATGAATTTTATGGATGACTTGATACTTTGATGTATTTATTGTTATGAAAAGTTTATAATTCAATAGAAGATCATGGAAATTGAAGATTGGAGGAAGAAAATCAAGTGGGATTTAATCCCAATCATTGAATCAAAGATGGATCTCCAAACTTGGAAACTCTCTTTATAAAAGAGAATGGTGCACATCTAGGGCTCTCTCTCTTGGAGTTTTTGTTTTCCACCTCCAACACCACCAGCCGTCACCCCCTCTTGGAGCTCCACATCTTGAAGCAAGGAAGGAGAACACCATTCATTCCACCACCTCTCTTCAACTCAGATATCATCATCTTCATTCCACAAATCATCTCCAACGTGAAAGCCTTCATTCCACATCTTGGAGGAGGGACGTCTACCTCTACAAGGGTTCTCTTCTTCATTTGTGAGATTCCACAAATTGTTTCTCCACTTTCCCTTCTTCTTTAGCTTCAGATGTATCACATTTTATTATATTTCACATAGGTAGTTATTTATGTTCTTAGTTTCATTGTAATAGGGTAAAAGTAGAAAACAAATTTGTTTTTATTTGTATGTTCCCTTTTGAATTCGTGAATCTTTGTTATTTTTATCTAAAAACCATAAAAACAGGTGTTGTTGTTGATATATATTCATATATTGATGTTTGCTGATGCTGAAATCTGGATATTACATTCTATTATGCATGAAACAAAATAGAATTCGTTGAAGGTTGTGCATGTTGTTTGCAGATTTGCAGTTTTGTTGATTTATTTTTATTCTGGGAATTCATGTGTTCTGGAGCGTTTCTGTTTAACTGAAAATTCTGAAAAACTACATAATCATGCTATTATAAGTCTTCTATGATTCTCTAAAATTTCATAGTAATCTAAAAAGATTTGATGCCATTTTGAAGCTATAACTGTATTGAGCACAAAATTCGGTCTAAGACTCTTTTGTCATGATTGTAATACGTTTTTCTTACAACTCAGATCACGTAAAAATTCTAATAGATATTTCATTAATATCTACATCCTGTCTATTTTGCAACACATTTAATTTTGGAATTTTTGGTTGAGTAATTCGGGATTTATAAGGTTTTTAAGATACCATTGTTAACGCACAGAAGTTTCCAATTTTATGCATCATTTTCAATGTCCGAATTTTCAGTCATAACATTCGTGCGTTTTTAAGTGTGAAACGTTTTAACTGAAGTCCACATTAATAGATATGATTGAGATTAAATTTTCAGTCTAATCTATTGATTGGTCAATAAATTAAAAATCCGTAGACTTACCTTTTTTTAGTCTAATCTATATTTGGAAAGTATTTTCTTGCCATATTCTTGCAATTAGAATCCTAGATTATCCCCATTTCCCTGTGGTTTGACCCGTACTTGCCGACATATTTCATTGGACATCGTGCACTTGCAGTTTATAATTTAAAACTTCTAAAAAATCTGAACAACTACAGAATTGAATGAGTCTATTAAGTTAAGTTTAACTCAACAAGGTTGATCTGTTGGGTTAAGAGTTAAGTCAACAAAGTAAGTTCATTGAGTTACACTAACTCTATGTGTTAGGACCCTAGTATTTTGATAATGCAAAAACCTGTGTAAGGAAACAAATTGTATTTCACAGTTAAGATATCTCAGCAAAAGATCAGAAGGTAGATAAAGTAATTACAGATAGTTCAGAATGGGCTGTAAGAGATAAACAAGATATCAGAAGTTTACCAGGCTTAACTATTCGGAAGAAATATATTTTCGGTGAGTTACCAAGCCTAAGTAACCAGAAGGTAGTTTAAAGCAGCAAGAATTCAATCGGAGAGTTAGAAAGATAGCTGTATGGAAAATTGGAGAGTTAGAAAGTTAACTATCCGAAAAATAAGAAGAATCGGAGAGTTACTATAGCTAACTATCCGAAACTTAAGTTATTGAATTTCCCACGTGCAGAAATCTAGACAGAAGCTTAAAAGAAGAATCAGAAAGTTACTGTAGTTAACTATCTTAAATTTGAAGAGTTTCGGTGAGTTACAGGTATAACCATCCAAAACTTAAGTTATTCTATTATGCACATGCAGAAATGAGAAGAAAATTGTCGGAAGCTTAGAAGAAGAAAATCAGAGAGTTACTATAGCTAACTATTCGATAGTCAAGAGAATTTCGGTGAGTTACAATTGCAAGTATCCGAACCTTAAAAATACTTCATGTATATGACTTAAATTCTCACATGACTCAAACCAAAAGAACTTAAGTGGATTTTCGGTGAGTTACGACTGTTCTTCGGAGAGATACATAGTTAACTATCCAAAAATCAAAGAGAATCGGAAGGTTACAAACTAGACAGTATACAGAATGATAACTTACTATTTTTGGGACTGAATACACAGCAAGTATAGCAGAATAAATCTGCTGAGGAGAAAATATGATCGTTGAACTTACAAGTATTTATACAGACAAATCATTCAATATTCAATAGAACTATGAAGTGAGATTACAGATACAATCACATACAGAGATACAGTTTACATTGCAGATCAATTACTGTCACAGAAGAAAGCTCAATTTAGATTAACTGCTACATAGAATCGATTGAAAGCTAGATATACAAGAAGATTCTTAAAGCTCTCCAAGTGCTAAAAGTTTGATCCTAGAAGGATCATTTGGTTCATAGCTTCAACCTTAAAGCTTCATTCAATTGTTGGTTTGAGTTTCAACCTAAAAACTCAAGAGGTTGGTTTTCTGGAGTTTATACCTGAAAACTTCTAAGTGTTGGTTTTCTGGAGTTTATACCTAAAAGCTTCTAAGTGTTGGTTAGAGCTACGACCTGAAGCTCAAGTGGTTGGTTCTTGCTTTGACCTGAAAGCAAGTGTGTAAGTGTTGAAACACTTAGTGAAGCCCAAGTGATCCTTGGGGGTGGACTAGTCGAGTTGGTGAACCACCTAAAATTCCCTTGTGTTTCTTACTTTTATTTCCGTTGTGCATGTTTGATATATTTGTTTAGTACTTGTGCAAACTGATTAATCAAATTAGTTAGAAAAGTTAGTAAAAAGTTTTAATTACACACTGATCACCATTCACCCCCCTCTAGTGAAGCCATACGTTCTTAACAATTGGTCTCTTTTATTTGATCCACGAGAATTCTATGCCTTTTATATTGTATCTTCATTTCATGCATATCCTTCACGTTTAACCACTACTAGTTTTCCACTTCTCCACGTCTTTTCTTTTTCCTTCATCGAAACACACATGTTCTAACCCACATTTATATTTCGAATTTTCTTTAATCATCAGTCCTGGATCTCTGAAAAATTTCCTACAAAATAAACTTTCTCGTCCAAAAATTTTTCATTAGTGTAATAAGAAGTCGTTACTTTAATGTTAATTAAACGAGTAACACAAGTATATATATATAACTTAACGTTTCTAACTTAACGAATTCACCATATGTCATTTCACGTGACAAGTACTGTAGCTAACTCAACGAACTAAGTCTGTGGTGTTATGCTAACTCAACGAACCAACTTAACCTTTCTTTCGGAAGATTAAACGATAACTCACCGAAAACAATTTAAGTTTCGGATAGTTATAGATGTAAGTCACCAAAAAACTCTTTATATTATAAAACTAGTGAGACACATGTCAAGACCTGAAAACATGACTTAAGTTACCTTTCAGATAATTACGACTGTAAGTCTCCAAAAAAAAACTTTAACTCACCGATTCAGTAATAAACAAATGTTTTTATAATAAGAATTTTACCACGTGCAAAAATAACAACTTAAGTTTATAACGCTAACCTAACGCGTTCCCTTAGTGTTCAATATAGCAACTCAACGCGTTTAGTTATGTTAACTTAATGAGTTAAATATGTGCACCTCACGTGATACAATACAACATTCGTAACTTATAATTTCACCACGTGTATAACACTAACTTAACGAGTTCATCTCTTCTTTTACTCACTAACTTAATGAGTTATCACGTGACCTATTTTAACCTTTAAGCCTCTAACTTAACAAGTTCTCACGTCACCTCTATACAAATAAAACTCTAACTTAACGAGTTGTCTAAACGTGCACTGTTCATGATACAGAAGATATAACTTTAAAACATATCATGTTTTTCAATAAAAACACACGTTAACTTAACGTTTAGCTAAATGAGAAATTAATGCAATAAAATGACTAGTTATTAACTTCAGATCCAATATAGACAAGTATTTATATCAGTAAGCTTTTTCTGTATTAATTGATGATTTTAATTTCTTTTCACAAGCAATAGTAATTGAGAAAATATGATTATTTTCATTCAGCACACATCATCAAAATAAAAATACTCAACAGAGATCATGACATCTTTTCACAGAGAGGGTCAGAACATCCATTGTCCTCCCTTGTTTGATGGTATTAACTATAATTACTGAAAAAATAGGATGGAATGTTTCCTTAGAAGCTCAGATGTGAGTCTATGGAAAATGGTGGTTCTAGGAACACCTATTCCACCTAGTCATGAGGATGACTAGATTGAGGAGGATGAGAGAATCATCCAAATGGATGCTCAAGGGTTGAATATTATTTACTATGCCTTATCTGCTGAACAATATAACAAAGTTTCAGCTTGTAAATCTGCTCATGAGGCTTGGAACACTCTTCAAATAACCTTTGAAGGAACCGGCCAAGTGAAAGACACAAAAATCAGCATTTTACTTAGAAAGCTTGAATTATTTAAAATGCTTGATGATGAAACAATTATTGATATGTTTGCTAGATTCATTGAGATTATTAATGGCTTAAGAGGTTTGAGAAAGGAATTTTCTATCTGTGAACAGGTGTAGAAAATCCTTAGAAGCTTAACTATGGAATGGAAGCAAAAGTCCACATCTATACAAGATTCCAAAGACCTCAACAAATACTCAGTAGAGGATCTGATGGGCAATCTGCTGGCCCATGAAGTTCAAATGAAAGAATGGAAAGATGAGGAAGGAAGTGCTAGAAAGAAAACAGAAACAAAGAAAGAACTAGCCTTTCCATCAACTCAAGAACTTCAAAGCTCGGATGATGATGAAGTTGTGCTATTGGCTAGAAAATTCAAAAAATGGATGAAGAAAAAGAACCAAGCCAGCACATCAAAAAGTAATGCTCCAATATACTTTAAATACAAGAAGTAGGGACATATACAACCTGATTGTCCACTACAACTAGAAGAAGAAAAAGAAATGAAGAAGAAGAAGAGGAGCTACAAAAAGAAAATGCTACTTGGGATGACAATAGCTCTTCTAGTAGCTCATCTAGCTTAGATGAAGAGGTACTAGTAAATGTGTGCTATACAACACAAGAGGTATGTTCCACTTCATCTCAAAGTGATTCTAATGTAGACAATGATAATCTAGATGTAAATATTCTTTTGTCTATTGTTGATAGTTTATATGTTAAATGCAAAAATTATAAAAAGGAAATTAAGCATTTAACTGCATGTTTAGATGAAGCACATACTGAACTTGAAAATTTGCATGTTAAAGATAGAAAATGCAATAATGATGAATTGATAAATGAAAATGAAAAATTGAAATATGAAATTACTGATCTTAAAAATAATGTGTATAAATTTACCAATGGACAGAAAGGATTAGATCAAATCATTGATTCTCAAAGATATAGTTTAAATAGATTTGGCCTAGGGTATGCTACTCCACAAGAAATACCCTACTATGGTGGTGTTATCCGATCTTACAGAGATGGTACAACAGTGTTTGCCATCAAAAGAAGATCTAGATCAATGTGGCTGCCAAAAGGTAATAAATTAAATATTGTTAGGACTAACACTTATGGACCCAAGAAAGTATGGATACCAAAATCTATATCTGTTTAAATTGCAAAATTGAATTATTCAGTAGAAGCAGCTAATCTATAGTGTTAAATTATTTTCTGCAAATCAATGGTATGATCAATTAGAGAATTAAAACCATCCACCATCCATTGGAGGTCTGTGAGGATACTCTCTAGATGTCAGATCGATTTCGAGTCAAATACAATGACAAACAACTATTGTAAAGAGTTATCGTGTCATAAGAAGGAAAGATATTTCACTAAGCATCGAATCATCTCTCAAGAGACAATAAAGCTTCTAGCCTTGGTTTTAGGTTGATGTTGCTATGCTGAAGAGGAGATCAACTTACAAAAGTCTAGGTTCGCAATCCAATAGGGAGAGGAGTACTTGACAATAAGTGTTTAAGTTTTCAATAGTGTAATCACATTGCATGTAGTGACAAAAGTTTTTCTTACTATCGATAGAGAATTTTACCATTCACCATTCGCTCATCTGAAAGAACAAAAACAGAAACAAAACTCATTATTTGTGTTTTATGCTTATTAAATCTATGTTGTATCATTTGTGTTTGTATTGTAAGTATTGTTTAATGTTTTATGTTTATTTAATTTCAGTTATAGAAAATCTTATTTTAATACAAATCTTGGCAATCTTGAATTAAGAAAATCTACTATTGGATTTATTGAATATTAAAATCGATCGATGATAAATGTAAGATGAATTAGCATCTAAGAGATTGATTAATTGGTGTTGTTTGTAATATATAGAATCACCCAATGAATGGTTGTATTCTTCTACAAACTACAATTTTAATTATAAGTTACCTGAGAGCTCGTTGAGTTAAACATAACTATATGAAATAAGTTCATTGAGTTAACTATAATCAATGGAGTGAGCATATTATGAATATATATTATATCCTAGCTATGAAAATTTATTAAGCAAAGTGATTTTGATAGTTCCCTATGGGATCGACCTATACTTGCACACTTATATGATAGACATTATGCACTTATAGTTAATTTAACGAATTGGATTTAATATCTTGTTCATGAACATTGTTTGCTTACTTATAAAAGAAAAAAATATTTAAGTAAACAAGATCAAGACAAGAAACAAAACAAAATCAAAAATAAAACAAAACTTATTATCTATTTTTATGTTTATCAAATCTATGTTGTATTGTTTATGTTTGTATTATTAGTATTGTTGAATGTTTTATGTTTATTTTATGTCAGTTATAGAAAATAATATTACTAATTGTTTAAACTAGGTAATATAAATCTCTGAAATTGTGATTGACAAAATCTATTGTTTGGAGTATTTAATGCAAATAAAATCAATGATGAATGTAATATGAAATAGCATTTGAAAGCTGTAGGATTGAATGGCTACACAAGAGGGAGGGTGAATTGTATTTTTCAACATTTTCAATCATAATTGAAACTTCAAAATTAAAAACAAGTTGAGACACTATTTTAATCAAATCATTTTATTCAAGGTTTCAATTACAATATACAATTCAATTCTCCTCAGAAATTATAGATGTAATTATATAACGATACTATGTTTCATCTAATCAATTTCATAATTACAAATAAAGAAAACTAATTTACAGAATTTAAAACATTTCTCTTTGTTTGAGATTTTTCTTCTTCTTCTTCTTTTTCTTCTTTTGCAATTCCTTAGTGACAAATATCTGACTTTCTCTACTTCACCGAACTTGCTTTTTGCTGATTCTTCAAATCTTTAGTGACATATATCTGACTTTCTCTTCTTCATTGAATTTTCTTCTATCTAAGAGCTTTTTTCCCCGAAGAGGTGTTTTGATCCTTGAAAATATATTTCATTTGGTGTGCAGGGATGATTGATCAACGAGAATTCTATGCCTTTTATACTGTATCTTCATTTCATGCATATCCTCCATGTTTAACCACAATTAGTTTTTCACTCTTCACATCTTCTCTTTTTCCTTCATCGAAATACACACGTTCTAACTCACATTTTCCTTTTGAATTTTTCTTTAATCATGAAAGCATAAACATAATACAACTTTCCTCTTGTAGATATGGCAACTCTTAAATCTTCAAGTAATAGCTTTGTTGCCTTAGAGTTCCTTTTGATGACTTTTAGCTTTCGTTCTTCATGTATCTTCAAGTCTTCTCAAAATTTTCTCTCTAGAGTTTTTTCCGAAAGGGAACTCTCCTACAAACATCGATTTTACTCAATTTATATTTCATTGAGAAAATATAATTGTTTGCACATAATCCTACAACACATTCTTTCTCTTCTAGATTTTCTACACCCACTTACTACATGATCATCGAGACATATCTAGTTCGTGGAGTTAGCAAAACTCAACGGACTTACTTTATGGACTTAACCGTAACTCAATGGACCTACTTCGTGGAGTTAACTTTATTCAATGAACCTACTTCGTGGACTTAACTTTACTCAATGAACTTACTTCGTGGAGTTAACTTTTTCGAACCACGATCTTGAATCTTGATTTTGTCAAATCAATCTCTAATTGCCATCTATAAATATTTTGACTGAGTCTTTTGTAATATGGTGAAACGTGTGTATGTTTACGTGTGTGTCATGTGTCATCTACAAAACAAATAATCTTGTACCAAAACTTTGATTAAATAAAACTATAACAATTTAATACATTCATTAAAGTCCTAACATTATAGCCCTTTATAGAGTTATGCCCATAACTTTACGAACTTATGCAAAGCAGAATATTGCAAACATCCATAAACTTATCTCCTTAACTTTACAGACTCCTACAAGCTGACATGTGTAAAAAAAATTCTATATCTTTTTATAAACTACCTATACTAGACTTATAACTTTACAAAGCCCCTTAGGAAATAACCTTACGAAGGTCCATCAAGTTATCCTAATAATATTACGGATTCTATATATATCATAAGTTTATGAAGGTCTGTAATGTTAAAGTCATATCTTTACAAACTTAAGACTTAACTTATATAACTCCATAACTTTATGGTTGTTCATCAATTTATCATCTTAACTATATGAGTTGCCATAAAATTATATACTTAAATAAAATTTAGAGTTTAAACCACAGTCATAAGTTAAATAAATTTTTTATTATACTTAAACATTATGGACTTGATATTATTTATGAAATTCATCACTTTGCATACTTAAAAATCATTTTGTCACTCATCAAAATATATCAATATTAATGAATAAGAACATTATCCCTAACAAATAGATCCACCTAAAATTTGACATTGATAGTAAGAATATTATCAGGATCAACAAGAACAACAATCACAATGGATAGAATAATCACAACTTGAACAACAACAAAGACAACATACAGTATACAAACAACACATAGATAGACATACAAAACACATACAACAACCTCCACAAGCCCAAACTACAGATTTAGATCAAAAAATAATTGATCAAGTAAATAGAGTTAGTATATAAATAGCACAGAAAATTTCAGATACTCTGTTAGATATTTTTAGATGACAAAGAAGCTTGTGAAAACAAATTATGTATTAACTAATATCATAAATTATAATTTGTTGCCAACAATAAATAATTGTTGTATTTATTTCATTTATATATTGCAAACAATTATTATTTTTAAAAGGACCTCTAGATTTTGATAATGAAAAAATCAATGTGAGGAATCAAATTGTATTTCTCAAGCTTAACAGTTCAGCAAGAGAGCAGAAGTTGATACAAACAGTTCAAAGTGTGCTGCAAGTGATAAAAAGGATTTTAGAAGGTTACCAGGCTTAACTATCCAGAAGAGATATATTTTCGGTGAGTTACCAGTCTAAGTATCCGAAAAGTAATATAAAGTAGTAGCAATACTATTGGAAAGTTAGAAGAACAAGTATCTGAAAGTAGAAGGCTTTCGAAGAGTTAGAAAGATGGATGTATGAAGAATCGAAAAGTTACTATAGCTAACTATCCGAAACTTAAGTCATTGAATTTCCCACATGTAGAAATCCAAACAGAAGCTTAAAAGAAGAATCGGAAAGTTACTGGAGCTAACTATCTGAAATTTGAAGAGTTTCGATGAGTTATAGGTATAACCGTCTGAAACTTAAGTTATTCTATTATGCACGTGCTAAAATAAGAAAGCAGTCGAAAACTTAAAAAAGGATTTTGGAGGATTACCGTAGTTAACTATCCGATAGTTAAAGAACAGTTCAGTAAGTTACAACTGCAAGTATTCGATCGAAAGATAGCTCATATGTACGATCTGAAATCCTACATGGCAGAAAGACTTAAGTGACTTTTCGGTAGGTTACTATTGATTTTTGGAGAGTTACATGGCTAAGCCTCCGAAAAACTCAAGAAATCGAAAAGGTATGGGTCAAATCTTTGAGATCAAATCATCATCAGCATATACAGACTCAAATTTAGAAGCTCATCACGCACTCAACTCTGATACATTCAAGCAAGTGTTTTACTAAAGTACAAGGATCAAAAACTTCAAAGAAATATTGGTTGGAGCTACGACCTGAAAGCTAAATCAGATTGGTTGGTTCTTGCTTTAACCTTAAAGCAAGTATTTGTAAGTTTTAGAAAGTTTAGTAAAGCCCAAGTATCTCTTGGGGGTGGACTAGCCGTTAGTGGTGAACCACCTAAAAAACCTTGTGTACATTCATTTTATTCTATGCTTGCAATTTTGCTTTATTATTTAATCATTCATTTACAAAGAAACAAATTTTATTACCATTCATCCCCCCTCTAGTAAGCCATCAAGTCCTAACAATTTCAACAGTTTATATCCATGCTTAATTTTTGCATGTTTGAAGTTCTTTTTGAATTATATACTTAGCACATTTTATTCTTCCTTATGTGATATTTGCTTTTTATAATGCCAAAAAGGGGAAGAAAGATTATTTGACTTATTAGGTTTTGTCATCATCAAAAAGAAGAAGATTGTTAGGAATTTTGTTTTGGTGATGAATATTTTATTAAAGTCTATAAATAAGTTTAAATAAGTCAAGTATAATAGTCAAATAGTTAGACGTTAACAAGTTTTAGTTTTCGAAAAGTTTTACTTAAATTTTGAATAATTAACTTTCAAATAGTTAAGTTTCAGATAATTAACTTTTGGATAGTTAAGTTTCGGATAGTAAACTTTCAAATAGTTTTAACATTTTTAGTTAGTCTAAGAGTTATGTTAAAAACTCATATAGTTAAGTTATTTACACGTGTGTTTTTAACGTTTTAAGTTTTCACATGTTTTCTATGTATGTTTGATAAAGAAAAGTCAAAGAGTTAGATAACTATTCAAGTTTTTATTCACATGGATGGATAATTGTTCGAGTTTTATAAAATGACTAATGAATAGATAAGTTTTGTTGTTTTTAGTCATGTGTTTTGTAGGTAGAAGAATTCAAAGAGTTATGGATAAGTGTTCGAGTTTTTGCAAGTCTTAAGTAATAAGTGTTCGACTAAAGTAGTGACTTAAAAGATATTTTACAAATCTTTAAGAAGAAGAATTTCAATTATTCTACGATAGGAGATCATGGATAATTTAAATTTGTATTATGAATTATGGATTAAGTAGATGAACATGAAGTTATAGTTCTACTGCTATAAATAAAAGACATGAGCTAACACTACAAGAATCCCACAGAAAATCTAGAAATTCTCTAACATCAGAAAGAGGTCGAATCTCAAGCAATTTTAGAAGAATAGCTACAATAAAGGAAGTCTAGGAGATTTGAAGATAGGAGAAAAAGAGATACAAAAGTTGAGTAAGAGAAAAGAAAATCAGAAGAATCAAAAACTAAATGCAAAGGCTTAGGTTTGATTATACAATTCAAACAATATTAGAATAAGGTTTTTATTTTATATTTGAATTGTATCTTGAATTATATTGTATCAGAATCAACAAACAAGGAATTGTGCTTAAAAACAATTGTAAATTTTTTCTTTAAGTGAATAAAAATTAGAATAATATTTGTGAGTGTCTTGTACTTTTATTTTATCTATTGAAAATTTTTAATTTCTAAAAACATAATTCTTATGATATTAAGATCTATGTACTTTATTTAATTCTCTAAGAGAGGTACAAGAAGTGTTAACCATATATATATTGCAGCATAATCAATTTCTTTTTTCTATTATAAGTCAATAGTGTCTTTTGGATGCATTATACTGCAGCATAATTAGTCAATTGAGATCAATGTGAGCCAAACCATCCCTCGTCCTCACCAGGCATCCAAACGTCAAGATCCTTCACGATCACAACTTTCCTTATCTTATTTGCAAACATTGCAATCTTAGCATCATCAATAAATAACATGGTAAGGAAAAACAGTATATGCAGTTTTGATGGGAAGTCAGAAAAACAAAATGAGTGGTGTCAGATCATTAGAAAGTCACATAGATGAGGGTTGAGTCAATAGATAAGTCCAATCACAGAATATGTAAGCACTTCACGTGTCTGAAGGAATTCCCACCTCACTGATCAACCACAGAGTGACATGAGATCCCATACGTGCTCCATGGAGTCTCCTTCCAATGTAACCATTGAAAATAGTAAAAAAATTTCTTAGATTCTCTACTATTATTGTTGTTTGATGTTAAACATGTTCATCTAATTTACCCTTGTCACCACAAACTTGCCTTCCATCTAATTTCTTATATGATAACCAAACCTCATCATCTGAATCTTGTCCGATAGTTGGGTTCTCGTAACCTGAAGACATCAAAGCCCGTGCCAATGAAAGCCGATGACGTTACAATAAAATATTCATAAGATGGCTTGAAATCTTCAATTCTAAATTATATATTTGAAGAAAAAAAGAATTCAAAATTAGTTTTTATAGGGGTGCGCCAGAACCTTGCAACGGTGCAATGCATGGACAACGTTTGAAGGCCCTGGTAGCAAGCTACCATTAGGAGCCTTTACCCCAAGAAAAATTAATTCAATATCATGTGAGCCGATGACCCACGTATCAGATATTAATCTGATAAGAACAGATACTAGACTTGATCTTAGCCAAAAGGCCGAGAAAGGTATAAGAGTAAAGTAAGAGTTCCTTCTTATTTTATAGGACGGTGATTCCTCTGTACCTTTTTCTTTCATCGATGTGGGATTAAAACATCTATGGTTCTCACATTTTTTGTACGTTTCCAGCATATATTATTATTATATTACATTCTATCTCTCTATTATATATTTTGTTGCTGTGGACGTTTTTTCAAGTAGGTAGATTCTCTTCCATGATCATCCGTGAGGATTCTGAAAAGGTTGGTAAGGATTTTCTTAATTACATAAGACATATTTACTAAATCTAATCTAACTCAAGAGATAAAGAATAATAATATCGTACAAAGAAATTTATAATGATTTATCAAAAATTGAGATTATGTGTGACGTAATCTACTATGGTTTAGCACAGATTTAGGAATCGTCACTTAATCTAATCAAAGGCTAAACATAAAAACATATATGCATGTGCTTAAATAAGGATCGATTGGGCTAGTCTTATGCAAACTAAGAAGGTTCCGATAAGTGTTTTGAGTACATATGTAAAAAGTGTTAGCACCCCTAAATGTTTAATTTTTTGATCTCTCGATGGTCTAACTTAAGTGCTAAGTAGTATGTCAACGATGCATAATGTGCCTAAGTGTAAAATATTTGAAGTAATGAAAAATTAGGCCTATAAGGCTATATTGTATGAATAGAGCTAAGAGCCTAATAAAAGAGTTGTGTAAACATTCCACATTTATGTGTAAGTAGGAATATACTTTAAATAGGCCTAATCTAGCTAACTTAGCTATAATGTTGCAAATTAATCAATCCAAACATGACATGTGACATGATATAATGCATGGCATGTGAATGCATAAATTTTGCAAATGTTAAATGTTTTTTCCTTAAAATAACCCTTACATGGCCTAATTAATGCATGTATTTACATTTACTTTGTTAGGATCTTATGGTTCACCAAAGGGAAGGTAAATAGTGATCTATGTATATTTTTATACTTTTTCTAATTTAACTAATTGATATTGAATAATCAATATGCACAAGTATTAAACAAGTAAGTAAATCATACACAACGGAAATATAAATAGAAACATAAGTGAATTTTAGGTGATTTACCAATTTGGCTAGTCTACCCATAAAGATCACTTGAACTTCACTAAGTGTCTCAATACTTATATACACTTGCTTTCAGGTCTAAGCAAAAACCAACCTCTTGAGCTTTCTGGTTATAGCTCTAACCAACACTTCTCAGAAGTTTTTAAGTCGAAACTTCAACAAACCAACATTGAGCTTTCAGGTAGAAGCTCAACAACCAACCTCTTTGAGTTTTCTAGTCGAAACTCAAACCAACACAGTGTGCAGCTTTCTAGTTGAAGCCATGAACCAATAATCCTTATTGGATTAGATTTTCAGTACTTGGAGAGCTTTGATTATCTTCCAGTATTTCCAGCTTTCAACATATTCTCAACTATATTGAATCTAAATTAAACTTTCATCATACGTGGTAGCTGGTTTGCAATTTGTATTTTCTCTCTATATGTGATTGTATATGTAATTTCTCTCTTGTTAGCTCTATTGGTATTGAATGATCTATTTGTATTTATACTTGTAAGTCCAACGATCATATTTTCTCTTTAACGAATTAATTCTACTGTACTTACTGAATTGATAGGTCCAAATATAATAAGTTACCATTCTGTATACTATCCTTTATGTAACCTTTCGATTCCCTTTGATTTTCAGATAGTTAGTTGTTGTAACCTTTTGAAAATCCAAATGACCAATCTGTAACTCTTTGATAGATAAATACTTCCCTTAAGTTTGTTACATAAGATTTTAAGTCATGCACGTAAAGTGCCTTAAGTTCAAACACTTGAAACTGTAACTTACTGAAAAGTGTTTAATTTTTAGATAGTTACATTCTAAACCTTCCAAAGCCTCTTTTCAAAACTTCTGACTGCCTATCATGTGAGTATTTAAGTTCCTCATGTGTGTCTTTAAGTTCGAATGGTTATAAGTGTTAACTTTTCAAAATGTCTTGACTTTCAAATAGTTAGCTACAGTAGCCTTTTAATTGTTAGTTTTTGATTTCTACACATGCATATTTGAATAACTTAACTATTCAGATAGTTAGCTAGTTAACTTTTTAATTCTCTTTCATTTTTGGATAGTTAGCTCTATTAACTTTCCAAAAACTCAAATAGTTGTATTTTACTGCTTTTGTCTTTTTGTCATGTGCGTATTTAACTAACTTAACTATTTGGATAGTTAGCTTCCTAACTTTCTAATTCCAACATATTTTCGAATAGTTACTTGTAACTTACCGAAAGGCTTGAACAATTATCTTCTAGCATTTCTAACGATCACCACGTGCATATTGACTTAACTATTTGAATAGTTATTCTAGTTAACTTTCTAATTTTCTTGTATTTCCAAATAGTTAGCTCCTTAGCTCTCCAAAAACTTAACCCTTTGTTTTGACCTTTCGAAAGTCCTTTTATTTTTGGATAGTTAGCCATGTAACCTTCCAAAAATGCTTTCCTACTACTTTAAGTTAAATTTTGGACGGTTATCTTGGTAACCTTTTGAAATTCTTCTTCTCTTAGATACTTAAGCTTTAGACTATGTTTTAACTATTCAAGGTTCTTATTTTTCTCTAGCAATATTTTTTGAATTATCTGTATTTGTTTATCTACCTTCTAATCTGCAATTTGCTGAACTATAGTTATCTTGTGACACTTATGAAATACAACTTGTTTCCTCACACGAATTTTTGCATTATCAAAACACAAGGGTTCTATCATACTTATCTTGATTTAAATCAAGGGTACAAGAGTGATGATGCATGAACATGTTATATGAATGACTAATTGAATAAAATAAAGGAACACATTCCATGTGTTTGCACATGGAGAACAAGTGAGCAAAGTAATTGATTTTCAATTGCAAAGTAAACAAACATTTAGTTATGTAAGCATGTTAAGAACAACAAGCAAATGGAGCATATAATTTCATATAAAAGACATGGAACATCGTATACTTAAATGTAAAGTACTATTTAGACTAAAAAGTGCATAATATTAATGGTTAATTGTATTATATTTAGATTATCATATGAGAATTAAGCCATTATACATTGTTATGGTTGTGAAAAGTTAAATCAGAACTTGTCTATTTAGAAAACTTGTTTGATTTGTTTTTAGGCATATATTAATAAATTCTTTTAGGGTAAACAAACAAATTTTCACACAAATTAAATATTAAGTCCAATTTGTATTTTAACTATAAGTGCACAGTATCTATTGTATTTGTGTGCAAGTATAGGTCGATCCCATAGAGATTGAGTAAGAATTCTGTACTATTTTCATTTTTATAACTAGAGTTTTATATGTGTTCAATTAAGCTCTCCATTGATTTACAAGTAACTCAACGAACTTAGTTCGTGGAGTTATAACTAACTCAATGGATTATCCTCATGCACTTAAGTTAACTCCATGAGCCTACCTAGTAACTTCCAATTAAATGTTGCTATTCACAAAGGAATTCAGCCATCCATTGGGTGGTTCTACAAAATGTAAATAGCATTAATTAAACTTTTTAATGTTAGTTAATCTAAGATTTATCATTAATCAACACTAACATTTAAATATTTCGAACATTAACTATTAAGATTTTTTTAGTAGTCAATACGAATCAATTTCAGTAATCAATAAAATTATTTTTTATTTTCTTAATCAAATAAACATGAATCATTCACAATATTGACAATGATAACATTAATCACGATAGAAAACAAACAATACAACATAAATACTAAATATAAACATAGATAATTAATTTTTTGGTATTTTTGTTTTGATATATTCTTGAACATGAATGAAAGGTGAAATGTAAAAATTCTCTATCAATAGTAAGAACTTCCATCACTACATGTGATGCAATTACACCACTGAAAACTTAATCACTTATAGTCATGCCTCCTCTCCCTATAGAATTGTAAATTGAGACTTGTAAGTTGATCTCCTCTTCAGTATATTAGCATCAACCCAAAACCAAGGTTAAAAGCTTTATGATCTCCTAAGATATGAGTCGGTGCTTGGTGAAAATGGCTTCCCTTTCTGCAACATGATCACTCCTCATAGTGGTTGTCAGTCACTGTGTTTGGCTTGGAATCGATCTAACATCCAAAAAGTATCCTCATAGACCTCCAATGGTTGGTGATTATGGTGGTGTTGTGGAGCTTTAGGGAACTTCCGACACTCTCTGTAGTTAGCATAGTTCTCCACCTTCATACACACTTTTTCTCCTCTTTTTTTATATTTTTTTCAATAGAAACTAATTCTACCTAAATGATCGATTGGATTTCCTTCATTTGTATCAATGATGGTGATTTCTTCTTCATTCCACAAGTTAATTCCTGTGTGATACATGCAATCGTGGTTTTCCTTCGAATTTTCTTTTTCTATAACTGCTAATAATGGTATGTTAGAAGATAACTGGTCCGTAAAGTTAGTGTAACTCAACAGACTTACTCTGTTAACTTAACTGTTAACTCATTGGACTTAATATAATAATATATCACATGAAATAAAGAAATAACTTATAAGCTTATAACACTAACACAATGTGTTACCTTAGCATATATTCAAGTAACTCAACGTGTAGTTATGCTAACTTAATGAGTTAAACATGTGTAGCTCACATGACATAATAAAACATTTAAATTCACACGTGCATAATTCTAACTTATGAATAAAAAGACTTTTCAGATAGTTACAAACTATAAGTATTCGATGCTTATATGTATTTTGGATAGTTAACACCTAACCTACCGATGGATAACTTAAGTTAAGTTTCCAGATTACGACACATGTCTTTCACGAAGTAATAAAGTATTCTTTAAGCATTCAAAACATAATTGTTTGATACATAAAATGTGACTCTCTGAAATAATAGACATTTTAAATACTCAGGAATTAAAAAGCCTATAACTCATTGTTTAGAATGAAAAAGCACATAATATTAATGGTTAAATAATGGTTAATTGTATAATATTTAGCTTATCATATGAGAATTAAGTCATTATGTTATAATTGTACTATTATATGCTTTAATGAAAGAATCTGCATAATTTCAAGGAATTAGTGTTAATTAAGTATATTTTTGAACTGTAGGTGAGTTATAGGCTTTGTAATTCTTAAGTATTCAAATTGTCTGTTATTTTGGAGAGTTACATTTCATGTACTAGATAGTTATGTTTTAAATTCTTAAAAGAATACTTTATTATTTCTTGGAGTACACATATTGTAACCTTAATTCGTGACTTAAGTGAATTTTCAGTAAGTTAGATGCTAACTATTTGAAATGTGTTTGAGCATCGGATAGTTAGGTTTGCAAGTATCCGAAATATTTTTTTATCATAAAACTTACTGAGGACACGTGTCATGATTTGGAAACTTGACTTAAGTTATCTTTCGGAAGGTTAGGTGCTAACTATCCAAAATGCATATAAGTTTCAGATACTTATAGTTGTAACTATCCAAAATATCTAAACTCATTAAGTTAGAATTATGCACGTATTGAAACTAAATGCTTTATTATGTCACGTAAGCTGCACATGTTTAACTCGTTAAGTTAGCATAACTATATGCGTTGAATTACTTGAATATACACTAAGTAACGTATTGTGTTAGTGTTATAAGCTTATAAGTTATTTCTTTATTGCACATGTTTTATAGTTAAGTCAACGAAGTAAGTCTGTTGAGTTAGACTAACTCCATGAACCATTTATTTTCTAACATGCCACTATAGCAGTTGCAGAAACAAGAAATTCGAAGGAAAACAACGATTGCATGTATCATGCAGGAATTAACTCGTGGAATGAAAAAGAAATCACCATTGTCGATATAAATGAAGGAAATCTAATCGATCATTTAAGCAAAAATAGTTACTATTGAAAGAAATATAAAAGAAGAGGAGAAAGACGAAAAGTGTGTGAGTGAAGGTGGAGGACTGAGCTAATTGCAGGAAGCGTAGGAAGTTCCCTAAAGCTCCACAACACCACCAAAATCACTAACCATCAGAGGTTTGTAAGGATACTTTCTGGATATCAGGTCGATTCCAAGCCAAACACGGTGACTAACAACTACTGTGAGGAGTGATCATGTTGTAAAAAGGAAAGTCATTTTCACTAAGCAACGACTCATATCTCAAGAGATCGTAAAACTTCTAGACTTGGTTTTAGGTTGATGCTAGTATATTGAAGAGGAGATCAACTTACAAGTCTTGGATCGCGATTCTATAGGGAGAGGAGGCAAGATTTTAAGTGATTAAATTTTTAGTGGTGTAATCGCATTGCATGTAGTGACAGAAGTTTTTACTGTCAAAAGAGATTTTTACATTTCACCTTTCACTCATCTTTAGGAACATATTAAAACAAAAATATCAAAAATAACTAATTATCTATGTTTACATTTAGTATTAAAGTGTTGTATTGTTTGTTGTGTATCGTGATTAATGTTATCATTATTAGTATTGTGAATGTTTTATGTGTGTTTGATTCAGAAAATAGAAAATAGTTTTATTGTTTATTGAAATTGATTCATCTAGAATACTTAAAAATTCTTAATGGTTATTGTTTGAAATTGAATGCTAGTGTTGCTTAATGACAAATCTCAGATTAACTAACATTAAAAATCTTAATTGATGTTATTTACATTTTGTGGATCTGCCCAATGGATGGTCGAATTCCCCTATGAATAGTAGTATTTAACTAGAAAGGTAAGCTCGTGGAGTTAACTTAAGTCCAATAGTTTAGTTCATTGAGTTGGTTGTAACTCCATGAACTAAGTCTATTGAGTTAACAGTAACTCAATGAAGTGCTTAATTGAATACATACAAACTCTAGCATAAAAATTAAAATAGTACATAATTCTTACTCAATCTCTGTGGGATCAACCTGTACTTGCACATAAATATAATATACATTGTGCATTTGCAGTTAAAAACACAAATTTGATTTAATACCTAATTTATGTGAAAGTTGTTTATTGCTTTAAAAGAATTTATAATTAGACAATGTTTGATTGAAAAATATAGGTCTTCTAATTTAACTTCACAAACAATCGAAGAAGTCATTTCTACTATCGTTGCTGGGGATTGAGAAGCTAAGCAACTGTGAGTGTTGTTTTGTTTTAATAATAGAGGGAGTGTTGTGTGTTTTTATTATATAATTGAGAATATAGCATATGCTTATGCTCAAAGATTTTTGAAATCTATAGTTAGCATATGTGAATTCTGCAATTTGGAAGGTCATGACATTTCTGATTGTTTAAAACTGAGACGATTGTAGATGGTTAGATCACATGAATAACAAATGAATTATATTCAATATAATAGAGTTGAGTATGGGAATCCTATAGTTTACCCAACTAATGGTCAATTTAGAATAAGTAATATGTTGAGAGACAAAGAAGTTTGGGATAGGTATAACAAACTTGAGTGTAGTTTAGAGCAAAACATGGACAAACTAGAATAATACATATATCAGCAACAAGAAGTCAACCAATTAAATTAGAGGGAAGAATATTCAGAACCTAAAATGAATATCATATATGAAACAGAGAAAACCATAATGAAAATTGATCAAAAATTGAATACAATGAGATTAGATGATTTGGAAAGAAAGCTAAAAACATTGGATGAATTAATAATAAAATTTCAAGTTATGCAATAGGAAAACACAAATGAAAACTTTAAGGTTAAAGATCTACATAATTTGTAAGATATACAGACAAAAGAAATACCAATGAAATAGTAGTTAAAGAATATAATTTAAAACTAGAAACAATAGAAAATCAAAATCAAGAAGATGAAATACAATAACATCATGAAAGTAATGAAAATCTGGAAGATGTATGTATAACATTAAGATCTGGAATTGATATATTACCAAGAATTCAAAAAGAAAGCAAAGTGGAGCTAAGTACGAACAAAATTCAAAATGACAATGAACAAGTAATATTTGAAAACTTAGAAATCAATGAAGAAAAATCTGAATCTGAAAATGAGACTAAAAATGATCAAAAGAATGAAAAGAAAGAAAAATAATCTTGTAAGTCACAATTATTAGCACCCTATCCTGAAAGATTACAACAAACATTTCCTAAAAAATAAGAAAAAATTAGAGAAATTTTTGAAAAAGTACAAGTTAACATTCCTTTGTTAGACTTATTGTAGAAAATGCCACCTTGTGCTAAATTTCTTAAGGATTGGTGTACTAAGAAAAGTGAGCAAAAAGTTTTAAGGAAAGTCTTTTTAGTTGAGCAAAGTAGTTCTCTATTTCTATCTTAAATTCCTAAAAAGTTATCTAATCTAGGAATCCCTATTATATCATGTACCATAAGAAATACCATTTTGGAAAGAACCTTAATAGACTTAGGGGTAGGTATAAATGTTATGCCTAGTGATATATTTGTATCCTTAGGATTAGAAGGCTTAATCCCTACTAGGACTGTCATTCAATTAATAGATAGAAGTATAAGAAACCCTAAAGGAAAAATAGAAGTTGTCCTAATTAAAATCAAAAACTTCATATATCCTATTGATATTATGATTTTGGATTCCTAACAAATTAAGCATTAGAATTATGATACATCTTTAATTTTGGGAAGGCTATTTTTAGCAACATCAGGGGCTGTTATAAATTATAAAACTGGAGTGATGAAATTAACGTATGGTAATGAGGATACTCAATTAAATATTTTCTAACTAGAAAAGTTTGAGGAGTTAAAAACGTCCTTACATACTATAGACTTTTTAAAGGATGAAGGAGATATGCTAGATGATGTGATTCAAAAAGAATTAAATAGGCAATTAGATTTTGAAACTTTAGAAGTAAGTGAAAGCATAGATTTAGAAGGAGATCAAGAAGAGGTTAATATAGAAGATGAAAATGTTAGATTAGGAGTTTTAGCTTTTAATGGTCAACATTTAGATTTAAAACCTTTACTTCCTGAATTAACCTATGTATTTCAGGAAGAAAAATGAACATGTCCAATCATATTGCATTAGAATTAAAAGAGGATCAAATTTCTAAATTAAAAGATGTAGTAAAAACTTATAAAGAAGCAATAGGATGGACTATGGCTGATATAAAAGGGTTAAGTACAACTTTATGCTATCACCACATATATTTAGAAGAGAATGCTAAACCAATTAGAATTCCTGAAAGGAGATTAAATCCAAACATTAAAGAAGTTGTTAGGAAGGAAATAGTGAAATTGTTAGATAATGACATAATTTATCTAATTTCTGATAGTTCATGGGTTAGTCCAATCCATGTTGTCCCCAAGAAATCAAGATTAATAGTTATTAGGAATGAATGTTAGGACTTGATGCCTACTAGAATTCAATCAGGCTAGAGAGTGTGTATTGACTATAGAAAGTTGAATGTTATGATTAGGAAAGATCATTTTCCCTTACCTTTTATAGATCAAATGCTAGAGAAATTAGTAGGGCAAGAATATTTTTGTTTCCTAGACGAGTATTCAGGATATAACCAAGTTCCAATAGCATTAGAGGATCAAGAGAAAACAACTTTCACATGTCCTAATGGAACTTATGCTTTTAAGAGGATGCCATTTGGATTATGCAATGCACTAGCTACCTATCAAAGGTGTATGTAAGACATATTCACTAGAATGACTGAAGATTTTTTAGAAATATTTATGGATGATTTTACTGTATATGGAACTCTATATGAAGTGTGTTTAAATAATTTAGACTGAGTATTAAAACACTGTGTGGAAAAAAATATGGTTCTAAATTAGGAAAAATGTCACTTCATGGTTAAACAAGGAATAGTCTTGGGACATGTTGTTTTAAAGAAAGGGTTGAAGGTAGATAAAGCTAAAATAGAAGTAATTTCTAATCTACTAGAACCTAAATCAGTAAAAGATATTAGATCATTTCTAGGACATGCAGGATGTAAAGTATCAATTTGTGCATTTTATATATGTTAATTCATGCATATTAAGGATTATAAGTCATCATTATATATGTTCTTATGAAAGATTACATGAAAATCATATTTTAGAACTATGCATGTTTTATTGGTTAAATAGTCAATAATGCACAAATTTATCCTTTATTAAATTAACACCTAGTCAATTAGCCCATGTGTAGATATAAGTAATTTATATATTGATTTCATGCATATCTTAAAAGAATTATCATTAAGATATGAAATCAAATAATCCTCAATTGAGCAAGCAATATATTATGCACATTTCCTTTTTGCTTTATAATTGAGTAGCAATTTATGTGTAATGTGCATATGCATTTAATGTTATCTTTTGAGTTGTTGTAGGTGAGGACGTGGACCCTTGGATTAAATCATGGGAAATCAACCCATGGTCGTCCATCACACACTTCCAATTCTTGAAGATATCAATCAATCAACCATCAAGACTTGCTTAATTTAGGAGGTCACAAATTGGAAGGAGTTTGAATTCTTTCCATAGATGGATGACAATGGAAAGCAAAAGAGGATGGTTGGCCAAAGGAAAGATCATCTCCTCTTTCTCCTCCACGCAAGGGCAAGAACTCCAACTCCAATTTTCGTCCATCCTCTTCCACCCAAGATTTTGGAAGAGTTTTCCTCCAAGATTGGTGAGCTTAGGCGCCTTCCCCCTCATACTAGAAGACCTCCTTCTCTCCACTCCAAGCCGACATATGGAAGGACCTCCACGGGTGAAATCAATGGTATTGGAGGCACGTGTGCAGCAATGGAAGAGCTTGGGACGTGATCTTCAAGATGAGGTAATAGGAAGCATCAAAATTGAGAGGAAAGCTAACAAATCCGTATATCTTGGAAGTGGATTGAGGACGTGCAACCCATTTTCTCCAAAGCAAACATAGGCGGTTCCCCTTTGGACGTGATATGCAAGTGGTGACAACCTTGTAGAGGAGCGGACAAAGTGGTTCATCATCAAATAGGGATCAAATGCTTGAAGAGAAGTGGATGAATTAAAGGTAAAAGAGAAGGGAGAGATCCTCATATTTGTAAACATATTTTCATATCAAATGTATATGAGTATTTAGGTATTTTTAATTTATAAATGTATGCACGTTTAGGATCTTTGTTAAATATTTATTTCTTTAATTTAAATAGTTGTTTTAGATTAGATCTCATGGAATATAGTTGCTTCATGTGAATATGTGAATGTTGTGCATAAAACTAACTCTTAACCCTTGTGAATACGTGTATATCTTATTTACTGTAAATTCCAGTGCATGTTCCATTTTGTTGTATGACTTGATTTTTCTAAGTTATATGTTGTGTTATAGCTTGTTTTGTAAGTACTTCAAGTGTACAATACATATGTAGAGTTTTTGGAATTTTTTAGAATGTATTTCTTTGGTTTTTTGATTATTCTTTCGAAGGTAGCATCTGCTCTATTTTACTGGTCGAGTGACATAAAATATGCTCGACGCCTTCGTGTTGCCTAGCTTTTGTGCATTAAGAAATGTTTTTCTGTAAATTTTTTTGATTAGAGAAACGAGTTATCTTTCAAGGTGCGGTGATTTCGTGGTGTTTCATGAAGATTTGATTGAGTTATGATTTTTACACCAACGACGCGGTTTTGGAATGTTTTCAGAATTGTTTGGTGCATGGTTTTTATATCCGACTTTGGCAGCAACCTAGAGTGAATTAGTCTTGGAAATTACTGCCATTTTAAAGATAACTTGATGACCTTTCCAACCAATATTTTCTCTGGATTTTTCAATGTCAAGGTTGGAAGGAATAAGAGTTAGAATTCAGACTAATTTCTGTGATTCCAGAAATGTGAACATAAGATTTTCTTGAGTTTTCTAGCTATTAGCTCTAGGAATTAACAAGTTTTATGCTACTTTTGAAATCTTTATTGTATTTTTGTAAATTGTAACTTGATTACACATAATTAGAGTTTTAATTGTGGATTTAATAGAGTGGATGTTTTATCAAAACAATCATTTTAATAAAATTATTTAAGACAAACTTCTTGTGGATTCGACCCGTACTTGCACATGCTTACTACAATGGGCACTGTGCGCTTGCGGTTATAAATGTAAAATTTGCATTTTTTCCATTAATTTAACAACACATAAAAGTGTATACACAGGATTTTATAGGAAATTTATTAAAGATTTTAGCAAAATAACTACACCTTTAACTAATCTATTGAAAGATGTTCCATTTAACTTTGATAAGAATTGCAAAGAAGCATTTTTTAAGCTTAAAACTAACTTAATTTCAACTCCTATAATACAAGAACCTAACTAGAGCCATCCTTGAATTAATGTATGATGCATTTGATTTTTCTTTAGGAGTAGTGATAGGATAGAAGATAGAAAAGTCTCCCATAATGATTCATTATGCAAGAAAAACTTTAAATGATGCTTAAGTTAATTATACAACTCCTGAAAAATAACTATTAGCTATTGTGTTTGCCTTAGAAAAGTTTAGATCATATTTAATTGGAGCTAAAGTAATAGTATACATGGATCATTCAGCTTTAAAACACCTAATAGCAAAGAAAGAGACTAAACCTAGGTTAATCCGTTGGGTATTGTTATTGCAAGAATTTGATCTAGAAATTAAAGATAAAAAAGGATGAGAGAATGTAGTAGCAAACCATTTATCAAGATTACAAATAGAAAAATCAAACATTGAGATTAAGGATAATTTTCATGATGAACAATTAATGACCATAAACACAATACCTTAGTATGCAGACATAGTTAATTACTTAATTACTAGTTTAACACTTAAGGATTAGAATAGACAGGATAAGAAATTGTTCTTTTCAAGAGTGAAATATTATTATTGGGAAGACCCATACTTATTTAAGAAATGTCCTAATCTGGTTTTAAGGAGGTGTGTTCTAGAAACTAAATATCAGAGCATATTGTCTTTCTACCATGACCGAGCATGTGGAGGACATTTTGGTTCATCTTAGAAAAAGTAATAAATCCTACTAGGAAAGATTAGGCTGATAGATGCACTTTGGGCCTATAGAATTGCTTATAAGACAAGCTTAGGTATGTCACCTTTTAGGATAGTTTATGAAAAAAGTTACCATTTACTAGTTGAAATTGAATATAAAGCTTATTGGGCATTAAAAACTCTAAACACTAATTTAAACTAAACTGTTGAAAATAGAAAAATGCAATTGATTGAGTTAGAAGAATTTAGGAATGAAGCTTATTCAAAAACTATAAAAGAAAAATAGAAAATGAAGTTTTGGCATGACAAGAAAATTATTCCAAAAACTTTTGAAATAGGACAAGAAGTATATTTTTACATGACTAGACTTCATAACCATCCAAGAAAATTAAGATCTAGATAGGCAAGACTTTACATAGTTCAAAATATTTATTCCTATAGAGCTATAGAAATTGAAAATCCTAAAAATTAGAATATATTTAAAGTAAATGGACAAAGATTTAGGCCTATTCTAAAATTTCCAAAAAGTTCCTTGGGAATTATAGAAGTAAGAGTAGAGGACTACTCGAGCTTTATTAAGTAAAAATATATATATATATGTTTTAAAAAAAAAAACTTATTTTACATATAGTAATGGTTCAACCAAAAGAAATTATTAGTTTTACTGAAACATATATTAAAAGAAAAATATTGTTACAATCACACCAAAAGGATCCATCAATTTGATTGAAACATAATATATATATATATATTAAATGAAGTAAAAGTGTCGATTTTACAGGAGCATAGTATCAGTTCAATTGGAAGAAAAAGAAAGAAATGTGTAATTTTGATTCGACTAAGAAAATGCAACAGTTTGACCGAAGTTAAGGAAATAGAAAAATTAAGAGTATGTCAGACCAGAGATTCTTCAGTCTTGACCAAATTAAAAATTATTATAATAATTATTTTTATTAGTTATAACTTTACGAGAAGTTTGCTGAGTAAAGTTTAACTCAACGAACTTACTCCGTTGAGTTAACTGTAACTCAATGAAGTATTTAAGGTAAGTCCACAGACTTAGTCCATGGAGTTAATTGTAACTCCATGGAGTAGTACATGTAAGTAGTGATAGGTTGCACGGGAAATGACTCGATTACCTACTAAAAACTTAGTGTTTATTTGTACTAAAACTTAGGATTTGGGGGCATTATCTGTAGAAATCATTTAGAACTTAGAATAGTAAAGATCAGAGTCATTCCATTCCATTCTATAATGCAATGAAGACAGAGATGAAGCAAAACTTCTAAGATCATATTGATACTATAGAATTCCTCAAACAATCGAAGGAATGACATTCAAGGTAGAAGATCAAAAACACCACTAGAGAGAAGCAACTAGAAAGGTAGAGGATGATCTATTCTTTTTTACAAGAAGGCTCGTAGATTTAAATATTAGAATACCTACGATAATTGAAACAAGAATACAAGTTGCAACTGAAATTGCTGTAAATAGAAAAAGAAAAATCAGGTCGAACAATGAAGTTTCCCTAGAACTTATAAGAAGGAAATCACAACTGTGGTTTATAAGGGAGATAGTTGCATATGCAAGAATGCAATGCAAAGAGCAACAAAGAAGGGAACAGGTTGTAAATTCTATAGAAGTAGAGCAGTAGCTGGAACCCTCACATCAACAACAACTGAGAGAAGAAGTTGAAATGCTAGCTGCAATAGTAGAACAAGCAAGACTTTCAATTCCACATCTTAGACCACTAGAAAGGGTGGTAGTTATAGGGCCATCTATTAAAGAAGAATTAAGAGAGTTTGAAGAACTAGTTCGAGTTGGGAAAAGCCAAGGAGAATCAGAAGATATGGCAGTAGCTAAAGCACATTTGGTGTTTGATGCACTTCACAAAAGGACTACAAAAAAGTTAAAGGCCCAATACAAAGTTAAAGTTGAAAAACATCAAGAAGTCATTACCATACCTATTACAAAAGAATATGAGGCTGGACCTTTAAGACTAGCAAAAATACAGGAAGTAAAATAGGAAGAGCTAGTACTTGTGGCTCGAGGGCCTGAAGAGTCCATTTTTGTTGACTTAGTGTTAGAAGAAGAAGAAAAAAAAAAGGCTGAAATTAGTCTACAGCTTGAAGAATTGGAAGAGGAAGTTAGGGCAGAATATATTGTGCCTGAGACTCCATCCCAATTTACCACAAAATTAGAAAGAATAGTAACAATGCAGATTGGTAGTGAGGAGAAAGAAGAAAGAGAAGAAGCTGAGTAGGAAACTAAACAGAAAGAAAAGAATTCAATAGATTCCTCTAAAGAGAATGAAACTCTTCTACAACTTATGGAGAGAATACAAGATAAAAGTGTGGAAAGTTCTATAGGCTCTCCACCACATTCCAAAATTGAAAGGCAAGAATCTCTGGATTATTTGCAGCAACAAGTACAACAATAAGCTCAGCAACTTAAAAAAGAAATTCAAGAACAAAACCCCTCTAGAGTAAAAAATCCAAATTCCTAATCCATTTGAAGCAACAATTCTAAATGAAATTCACTTCTGGAGTCAGGAAGCTTATGATAAGTATCAAGTAATAAAGGAGTACGATATAATTTACAGTAGGCCAATAGATTGGATTGGAATGGATGACGTTAAAGAATTATTTGAATTCCAAGGCCTATTGGGAATTATTCCAAAGCAAAAAGGGCATGCAGTTATTGAAAATTTAGTGCCCTATTTTTATGCAAATTTGAGAGAGGAAGAAGGAAATTTAATTGCAAACACGGAAGAAGTTAATATTTAGATAATATCTGAACTCCTCCACAACATTTTTGGACTGAAAAATGAAGGAATTGAAATTCTGGAAAATACAACTACAACTAAATGGACAGAACAAGAAATCAAGCAATGTTTGGTCATCGACTCTAGTGTGCCATTACTAAACAGACTAAAGTATTTAAATGGAAAAGCACACATGGTGGCAAACATTTTAGTTAAAACTTTCTATCAGAGGCATGACCACGACATTGAGTAAATTTGTTAAATGGGCCACATATGCAATTGTAAATAAAATTCAAGTTAACTGGTGTCAAGTCTTCCTATCAAAGATCAAATCTACAAAGAAGAAATTATTCTTTGGGGACTTGATACTAGAATTAATGGTGGAAGGAATAGATTTCATGAAATGGGCATCTAAAAGGATGAGATCAAGAAACATTTCAGTGAAAGAATATAAAAATTATGCTGTTGTTGTTGCTGAGATGACTATACTTTTTAGAGAATTTACAAGAGCTGTAGAATGAATTAATCAACTAGAACAACAACTAGAAAGCTCTAGAAGGAAGTAGATGAACTAAGGAAAAATGATTAAAATGTATTATTCATCTACATGTACTAAAAATATCTGATTGCATGTACTGTAAACAATATATGTATATTAGTATTTGAACATCAATATATTTATGAATTTGTGTGATTGTGAATGAATGATTTAATTGAGAACTGTATTGAAGATGAATATTATATATCTATTTGTTTAAAGCTTTACAAGAATGTTTTAAAAGTTTTACAATTTTAGGAATGATGTGGATACATGCACGATGAATTGATAATATATATTTGCATACTAAAAAGTAAAATGTAATTTCTACATAATAAGAAATGAATTGTAAGTTAAATATGCATATAATATTCGAATTTAAATGAGTTTAAATTGGAACACTGCATTAATGTAATGTACTTAACTTTATTTAAGTTGATAAAATGTAGAAAGAAAATATAGAAGTTAAGATGACGAGTAAGTTTTTAGGAGAATTTGCTAAGTGTTAACTCAACAAAGTTACTTTGTTGAGTTAACCTTAACTACACGAAGTCAATATTAAAATATAAGGTCACTCCATTGAGTTATTTATAACTCAATAAAGTTAGTCTGTGGAGTTAGCAAACAGTAACTAAGGCTAGTTCATTGAGTTATTTGTAACTCAACGAGGTTAGTTCGTGGAGTTAGTGTAACAACTATTCTTTTATCCATGAACGAAACTTCATGGGTTTAGTAGTTACTAAAATTTGAAATTAGAAGTAGAACACGTATCATTTAAAATAGGAACCATACTACACGTTACAAGACACGTTCTTGCAACAAGATTCATTTGCCTTATGGACGTGCATTATAAATAGAGAACAGAATGTTATTTACTAGTTACCAGCAATTGAGGAGAGAAAAGAAAATTTGTTGGGGAACTAAAAGGAGAAGTAGCTGATTTGACTTCATCCATCAACAATTATTTATTGAGAACAAAGTTTTAGACTGGTATGTAATTAATCTTTTGCAATTTTACTTTATGTTAAGAGTTTATAAGCACATGGACTCATTCTCCTAGCACTAAACGATTAGTAAGAACACCTACACAAGATTATTCAATACAAAAGCATATAAATTTTTTTTTGAATTAGACTTTAACGAAATCCTAAGGGGTGTAGCTAACCTTTCTTTAAAGGAGAACGAAGATATCGTTGCTCTAGTAGAAAAACCATTAGGGGAAATTCTGTATCTAGAACTAGTTGATGAACCTTCATGTATTCGATTGTCAAACTTTGAGGGAAATAGGTATATTGTTGTGAAAAGTTAAATCAGAAACTTGTTTGATTTGTTTTTATGCTTATATTAATAAATTCTTTTAGAAGTAAACAAACAACTTTTCACACAAATTAGATATTAAGTCCAATTTGTATTCTTTTTAATTGTAAGTGCATAGTGTATATTGTATTTGTGTGCAAGTATAGGTCGATACCATAGAGATTGAGTAAGAATTATGTACTATTCTGATTTTTATATTGGAGTTTATATATATTTAGTTGAGTACTCCATTGAGTTACAGTTAACTCAATGAACTTAGTTCGTGGAGTTATGGTTAACGCAACGAACTAACCTCGTGGACTTAAGTTAACTCCACGAGCCTACCTTTTTAGTTAAATAGTGCTATTTACAAAGGAATTCAGCCATCCATTGAGTAGTTCCACAAAATGTAAATAACATCAATTAAGCTTTTTAATGTTAGTTAATCTGAGATTTTTTATTAAACAACACTAACATTCAGATATTTCAAATAAAAACTACTAAAATCTTTAAGTATCTAGGACGAATCAATTTCAATAAATAATAAAACTATTTTCTATTTTCTAAATCAAACAAAAATAAAACATTCACAATACTGACAATGATAACATTAATCACGATACAAAACAAACAATACAATACTTTAATACTAAATGTAAACACAGATAATTAGTTGTTTTTGGTTTTTTTGTTTTGATATATTTCTGAAGATGAATGAAAGGTGGAATGTAAAAATCTCTATCGATAGTAAAAACTTCCGTCACTACATGCGACATGATTACACCATTGAAAACTTAATCACTTACAATCTTGCCTCATCTCCCTATAGAATTGTGAACCAAGACTTGTAAGTTGATCTCCTCTTCAATATATTGGTATCAACCCGAAACCAAGGCTAGAAGCTTTACGATCTCCTAAGATATGAGTCGGTGCTTAATGAAAATGGTTTCCCTTCTTGCGACGTGATTACTCCTCATAATGGTTGTCAATCACATTGTTTGGCTCAAAATCGACTTGACATCTAGAAAGTATCCTCACAGACCTCTAATCGTTGGTGATTTTGGTGGTGGTGTAGAGCTTTAGGGAACTTCCAATGCTTCCTACAATTAGTATGGTTCTCCACTTCTCTCCCCATAGTTTTTCTCCTCTTCTTTTATATTTCTTTCAATAATAATTGTTTCTTGCTTAAATGATCAGTTGGATTTCCTTCATTCATATCAACGATGGTGATTTCTTGTTCATTTCATGAGTGAATTCCTACGTGATACATGCAATCGTGGTTTTCCTTCGAATTTCTTGTTTCTACAACTACTACAGTGGCATGTTAGAAAATAAATGGTCCGTAGAGTTAGTGTAACTCAATGGACTTACTTTGTTGACTTAACTCTAAAACACACGTGCAATAAAGAAATAACTTAACAAGTTCAGATGTTTTGGATAGTTATAACTATAAGTATCCAAAACTTACATGCATTTCGGATAGTTAGCACCTAACCTTCTAAAAGATAACTTAAGTTAAGTTTCCACATCACAACATGTGTCCTCAGGCAATTTTATGATAAAAAGGTATTTCGGATACTTACAAACCTAACTATCCAATGCTTAGACACATTTTGGATAGTTACCGGATAACTTATCGAAAATCCACTTAAGTCGTACATTAAGGTCTCAACACATGTACTCCAGGAAATAATAATAAAATATTCTTTTAGCATTTAAAATATAATTGTCTAGTACATTAAATATAACTCTCCAAAATAACAGACAATTTAGATATTTAGGAATTAAAAAGACTGTAACTCACCAATAATGCAAAAATATACTTAATTAATGCTAATTCCTTGAAATTATGCAGATTCTTTCATTAAAGCATATAAAAGTACAATTATAATATAATGACTTAATTCTCATATGATAAGCTAAATATTATGCAATTAACCATTATTTAACCCTTAATATTATGTACTTTTTCATTCTAAACACTTCCCCCATACTTAACTTTTGCTAGTACCTTAACAAACTACTAAGATCTAACTAATTAGTATTTCTAAAGTGCTAGAACTAATTCTTCATTTTGTATCTTCAAAATACATAGATTAGATTAATATAAAGATATTCTATATTTTTCAGTAATCTATTTCAACATTGTTTTCTCTTCTCCAACTTGCAAATATATTTAAAACATATGTAAATTACATACAAAATATATTAGCATCACATAGGTGGTAATTATATTTTCAATTTTTTCTTTTCAAACATTTGTTATCTTGAATTTTCCAATATGATTTCCAAAATAAATTTCAACTATATACAAATCAAAACATAATTCAACTCAATATGATTAAAACAAGAAGAATAATGAATTGTATCTCAAATAAACAACTTCAAAAGTCTAATCTAGATTCATACTTCAGTAATCATAAATAACAGAAAATATACTTGATTCAAAAGATATCTGTATTTCACAAAACACTTTTATCTTTTCAAAACAATATATGTATATTTTTACTTTAAAAGTTAATTTGAAAAGCTTGAATCATACAAGAGCTTTCTAGTGTACCTATGTATCGAACTATCAGTCAACAATCCTAAATCTGATTAGGATCTTAGGTTGCCAGATTTAAAGAGTCCTTTTTTAGGTCAACAATCCTTACATACCTATCTACTCAAGTACAAAAGGTTTGTGATCAAACAAATCAATAAACTCTCAAAGTTTTTTTCTCTTTTTTTTTTCCTTTTCAACATAGTATATATATGTATTTCATTAATATAGATGCAATAAAACACAAATCCCGCATTATCCTACTTCCATAATTGATTGAAAACATGAATCCATATCAATAAGCTCATACTTTTTTTGTAGTTTAATAAGATTTACATGTAAATCATTCTACTAGTTTAATCAATCAAATTAAATGTATCATTGATGCTATCTATTTCATTTAATCCAAAAATCAACATTTCAGCTCTTTTAGGATTTTAGATAATTTATTGAGTTTCAGTTAAGCATTTTGATTTTTTTTTTAAATCGTGAAACTGTTAAACTCATAAAATTCAACAAAAACATAAGATATTATATCTAGATTTGTATTAATAGTAAAATTTGTAGCATCTTATATAAGATTCTAAATATAACATTGAAGTAGTTACAATTCTTAAAATTTTTTTATAGTTTCAATTATCGGATAATTACAAGAAATTTTGATTAGTTAAAGGAAATTCATAAAAAATTGTTAATTTCCACAAAAATTTGCAACACAATTCTAGTTCTTCTAATTAACAAAATTACTTAAATTTTAATCTAATTACCTCCCCCCTCATACCTATATTTTGCATTGTTCTCAATGTAAAAGATTTTACAGTAAATACAGTAAATGTTAGCAGGCATGAACATTGTTTTGTTGACTTAGCACCTAATTCAACGAACTTAATTCGTTGAGTTAATGAATAACTCCATGAACTGAGTTTGAATGTAAATTCTAGATAAGTAATCAATTACATACCTTTTTTTTGTATCTCCTTCAATATCTTCCGACTTTTAATTCTGAAAAACTTTTCATACACAAATAAAAGCAGAATATATAACAAAATAACATTTAACAACAAAACATAAATTGTTAAATCAGTGTCTTGTGTGGAACCCAAGCTCCTATGCCTTTGGTGGCTCACAAGCAAGCTAGTTGGTTTCCTAGAATAGATACCAACAAACTAGATTGATATTTTGTTTGTTTTTTTTTCTTATAAAATAAAACAAAAACTAAAAAATTTTCTTTCTTTTCTAAAAATAAATGCAAAGTACACACAACATTAAAAGTACAAAATCACAATTTAAGAACATACTTGAAAAGTAGTGACAAATGGAATAAACGTGTTAGTATAAGCAAACTTTTTAGGCATAATTATTCTTGCTATTAATTCTATTTTAATGTAGTTTGCTTTCTTTTTTAACTTGTAAACTTGTAGTATGTTATCAATACTAAATATAAGTGTATTACCATTAATGAATTGAAATGTAGAAAGGGATCCTTTTATGTTCCAAGATAATGTAGTTGTTTTTATTTCTATATATATTTCAATATATTCCTTTTCCCACTTCCATTCATTTAGGTCTTTCATAATCCACATTTGAAATTTCATCAGTTCATCCCACCATGTTACTAAACATAAAGTAGGATCATCATATTCATTATACCATATTCCTAATTAAATTTTATCATGTTTTGTAGATGGTGGTTTAGCTATATCACTAGGTACAGATAATATTTCTATAAAGTCATCATCATAACTATCTATGCTTATTATGTATAAATCAGATCTAAATGCAACTGATATATTTGTGACTAAATATATATATCCATCAAGTATGACATGTATGTTGTTAATTAATGGTTTTTGTCCTAGATATATCATAGTATTTTTAGTCCAAGATCTATTCAAAAAATTATACACACTTAAGCATAGATCCTCATCCCAATTTCCAGTTGGTCTCTAGTAATACAATTTTTCAAGAATGGTCAAATTTTTATCAGAAAATGTTAAAGCTGACCCATAATTTTCAATTGGTACTTTAAATCTATTAGGCCTTCCTATATTTCATTCTTCTCTAGTGATAGAATTTCTAATCAAAATATCGGGTAACAAAATTGCATACCTTGGTTTGTTTTGTAAATAATCGATACTTCATCGATCACCATAATATGATCTATTCCTTCTAATGTATTGGGTGGAATTCTAGCATTTTCTTCCATATTCAGATATTCATAGCTAATTGAACTATAATTAAATGATTTCCATAAAAATCCATCTCTAATATTAGTCATCTTTGTAGCTTGTAATCCATGAAAATATTTTTCTCTAACACATTCTTTAATTTCTTTTGACACACAACACAATGTACATAGATATTTAGGTGATAAGTTACTTAGTACTTCCCTTAGTGCATCTAGTGGTAATTTCATCAATTCCATCTGTTGTGATTCTGTATAACATAAGCAAAATTTTAGTAGAGATAAAATTAACATAGCTACTTACCTACCCTTGTGGAGTTAGGTCATAATTCAATAGACTAAGTTCGTTGAGTTAAGTAATAACTCTACGATATTACTAACTACAATTAAACTTTCATTTTCTTTTCTTTTTATATTTTGCTACTTACTATATTATACATAATTACTTTAGTTATATTGCTTCATTCAGTTTCCCTCCCAAAAGAGGTATCAATTTCATTAACAGTTCTATTGACAGGGTTAAACACTACTTGTATTGGCAATCCTCCAATAGGTCTAACTTCTATTGATTGGGTATATTTCTATTCATATTTTGATTTTGAATGGCAGTATTTCCAAATACATAGTCTAGACGATTGTTTAATTGTTGAATTATCTTTTCTAATTTCTCTATTCTAGATCCTTGTTCAATTAATGCTTCATAACTTATATTTTTGTTATTTATATTTTCTCTTCCTTGGAAATTATTATTTCTCCAAGAAAGGTTCAGATGATTTCTCCAATTAGGGTTATAAGAATTTCCAAAGTTATCTTTCTGGTTTCTAGCATAAATAATATCTAAGTCATTAATATTTGCATTCTTTTCTACTAGTTTTTTATTTAATGATAACTCCTCAATTTTCTTTGTTAACTCAATTAATTTAACTTCAAGCATAGTGCTTGAATCTATTTCATGCATTCCCCTTGGCAATATTCTTTTATCTGTAATAGCTTCAGTCGAGTTTTCCCATTGTGTAGTTCTTTTTACAAAGTTTTCTAAATATGCCCATACTTCTTCACTACACAGTTTTAAAAATCCATTCTAACAAGTAGATTCTAATAAAGATTTCGTTGAAACATCTATGCCTTCATAAATTATACCTATTAATTGTGCTTTACTCATTGCATGATGTGGACATTGAGTCAGTAAATCTTTAAATCGTTCAAAATATTTCCAAAACGATTCTTCTTGCTTTTGGCAACACATTAATATTTCCTTTTTCTTTTTAATTGTTTGATGTGTTGGATAATATTTTTCCAGACAAACAGAGCAAAATTAAGTCCAAGTAGAAATTGAATCAAGCGATAGAATATATAACCATCTCTTAGTTGTATTTTAAAGCAAAAGGAATATTGTTGAGTATTTTTGTTTTGATGATGTTTGCTGAATGAAAATAATCATATTTGCTAAATTACTATTGCTTGTGAAAAGAAATTAAAATCATCAATTAATATAGAAAAAGCTTACTGATATAAATACTTGTCTATATTGGATTTGAAGTTAATAACTAGTCGTTTCATTGCATTAATTTCTCATTTAGCTAAACGTTAAGTTAACGTGTGTTTTTATTCAAAAGCATGATATGTTTTAAAGTTATATCTTCTATATCATGAACAGTGCACGTTTAGACAACTCGTTAAGTTAGAGTTTTGTTTGTATAGAGGTCACGTAAGAACTCGTTAAGTTAAAGGCTTAAAGGTTAAAATAGGTCACGTGATAACTCATTAAGTTAGTGAGTAAAAGAAGAGACGAACTCGTTAAGTTAGTGTTATACACGTGGTGAAATTATAAGTTACGAATGTTGTATTGTATCACGTGAGGTGCACATGTTTAACTCGTTAAGTTAACATAACTAAACGCGTTGAGTTGCTATATTGAACACTAAGGCAATGCGTTAGGTTAGCGTTATAAACTTAAGTTGTTATTTTTGCACGTGGTAAAATTCTTATTATAAAAACATTTTTTTATTACTGAATCGGTGAGTTAGAGTTTTTTTTTGGAGACTTACAATCATAACTATCTAAAAGGTAACTTAAGTCATGTGTTCAGGTCTTGACACGTGTCTCACTAGTTTTATAATATAAAGAGTTTTTCGATGACTTACATCCGTAACTATCCGAAACTTAAACTATTTTCGGTGAGTTATTGTTTAACCTTCAGAAAGAAAGGTTAAGCTGGTTTGTTGAGTTAGCTGCAGTACTTGTCACGTGAAATGGCACATGAGGAACTCGTTAAGTTAGAAACATTAAGTTATATATATATACTTGTGTTACTCGTTTAGTTAACATTAAAGTAACGACTTCTTATTACATTGATGAAAAATATTTTGAGGAGAAAGTTTATTTTGCAAGAAATTTTTTAGAGATCTAGGACTGATGATTAAAGAAAATTTGAAATATAAACGTGGGTTAGAACGTTTGCATTTCGATGAAGGAAAAAGAAAAGACGTGGAGAAGTGGAAAACTGGTAGTGGTTAAACATGAAGGATATGCATGAAATGAAGATACAATATAAAAGGCATAGAATTCTTGTTGATCAAACCATTCTTGCACACAAAATAAAAAATCTTTTCAAGGATCAAACCATCCCTGTACACCAAAAGAAAAATCTTTTTCAAGGATCAAAAACACCTCTTCGGGCAAAATCTCTCAAGTGGAAGAAAATTCAATGAAGCAGAAAAGGTTAAATTTATGTCGTTGAAGATTTGAAGTATCAAGTGAAAGCAAATTCAGTGAAGCAGAGAAAGACAAGATATTCGTCACTGAAGAACTGCTGAAGAAGAAAAAGAAGAAAAAGAAAGATCTCAAATAGGGAGAAAAGTTTTAAATTCTGCAAATTAGTTTTCTCTGTTTGTAGTTATGAAATTGTTTAGATGATACATGGTATCAAGTTATAATTGCATCTACAATTTCTGAGGAGAATTGAATTGTATATTGTAATTGAAATCTTGAATAAAAATGATTTAATGAAAACAATGTCTCGACTTGTTTTTGAGTTTTAAAGTTTCAATTATATTTCAGAAAATATTAAAAATACCTAATTCACCCCCCTGTTGTCTAACCATACGATCCTACAAGTGGTATCAGAGCTTTGTTAATAATCTTTGATATAAAATCTATACCAACTTATTTAATATCATTGCTTATTCTACCTTCCTTGTTTTTAAATAGAAATTAATATCTAAGCATACGTTTAACTTTCTTGATTTAAGGTTCAAGTTGTTTTAAAGCTTTTAGATTGTTTAAAATCAAATAGGTTGAAAAATCTAAGGTAAGATGGCTACTGAAAATGGTAATTTTTCTTTATATGAAGGCCAAAATCTTAATTGTCCTCCTTTATTTGATGGAATACATTTTGAATATTGGAAATATAGGATGACTATTTTTCTTCAAAGTATAGATCATAAGTTGTGGTTCATGATTTCTAAACCATATACTCTGTTAACTACTCCTTATAATACTTGGACAATTACTGAAAAAGAAAATGAAACTCTAAATGCTAAGGGCTAAAATATTTTATTTTGTGCATTGAGTTATGAACAGTTTAGTAAAGTGTCGACATATAAATCTGCTTATGAGGTGTGGCATGTGTTCGTGTTTTCCCAGCATTACATTAGAAAAACTTGGATTTGTTACTTCTATTTTTACTTAGTTAATTTATCTTTATGCCTATTCTTTCTTTTAGAAGTAAACAAACAACCTTTAATACAATTTAGATAATAATTCCAATTTGTACTTTAACTGCAAGTGCACAGTGTCTATTATATCAGTGTGCAAGTACAGGTCGATCCCACAGGGAATTGCTGACAAATTTAAGAAATGTTTGATTGTGAACAATTCAAATTTATATTCAATAAGCACTCCGTTGAGTTACAGTTAACTCAACAAACTAAGTTCGTTGAGTTATGGATAACTCAACGGACTATCCTTGTGGACTTAAGTTAACTCCATGAGCCTGTCTCTTCTTTATAATACTGTTATTTACAGAGGAATTCGGCCAACCATTGGGCGATTCCATAGATTGTAAATAACATCAATTAAGCTTTTTAATGCTAGTTAACATTGGATTTATCATTATGCAATACTAACATTCAGATGATTCAAACAGTAACCATTAAAATCTTTAAGTTATTTGGTACGAACCAATTTCAGTAAATTGTAAAATTAAAACTAACATAAAACAATCATAAAACTGATACAGATAACATTAATCACGATACAACACAAACAATACAACATACAAACAAAGATAAATTATTTTTGGTATTTTTGTTTTGATGTGAACATGGAAATGGGCGAAAGGTGAAATGTAAAGTAATTTCACTTGATAGTAAATACTTCCAACACTACTTGCAACGCGATTACACCACTGAAAATTGAACCACTTACAATTCTGTCTCCTCTCCCTATAGAATCGCGAGTCCAGAATTGCAAGATGATCTCCTCTTCAGCATACAAGCATCAACCCGAAGCCAAGGCTAAAAGCTTTATGATCTCCTGAAATATGAGTCAGTGCTTGGTGAAAATGTATTCCCTTCCCGCGACGTGATCACTCCTCACAATGGTTGTCAGGCACTATGTTTGGCTCGGAATCGACCCGACATCAGGCAAGTATCCTCACAGACCTCCGATGATTGGTGATTATGGTGGTGATAACGATGGTTGATGTGATACTTCGGAGAATCGCCGATACTGTCTGTAGAAACCTCGGTGCTCCTCCTCTGTATACACTGGCCGTCCATTGATCACACTCTTTCTTTTTTTCTTCTTTTCTTTTATATTTCTTCAGTGGTAATTGCTTCTGCTTGAATGATCAGTTGGATTTCCTTCCTTCAGATCAACGACGATGATTTCTTTCTCCCTACGCGATTGAATTCCTGCGTGATACGTGCGAATGTGATTTTTCCTTCCAACTGTTTGTTCCTGCAACTGCTATAGTGGCATATTAGAAAATATATAGTCCGTGGAGTTACAGATAACTCAACGGACTTCCTTTGTTGATTTAACAATAAAACACGTGCAAAAATAACAACTTAAGTTTATAATGTTATCCTAACGCGTTGCCTTAGTGTATTTTCATGTAACTCAATGCGTGCAGTTATACTGACTTAACGAGTTATAATGTAAGTAAATCTACCAGCTCTCAATACGTGTCAGCAACAGTTTAAACATAAAATAACATTTCGGAGAGTTACAAGTATAACTATCCGATGCTTAGATGCATTTTCGAATACTTAAGAATTTCACAGCCTACAATTTACCAACAGTTCATAAATGTACTAAATTAACATTAATTCCCCAAAATTAAGCAGATTATTCAATTAAAGCATATAACAGTGCAATTATAACATAATGGCTTAATTCTCATATGATAAGCTAAATATTATGCAATTAACCATCATTTAACCGTTAATAATATGCACTTTTTCATTCTAAACACTTCCCCTATACCTAAATTTTGCTAGTCCCTTAGCAAACTAAGATCTAATTAATTGGTCTTTCAAAAAGTGCTAGAATTAATTCTTCCCCTTTTGTTTTTTTTCTTCTGTTTAGCATAAACATATATTCTGTATGTTTCAGTAATCAACCTGCAAAGATATTTAGAATATATGTAAATTACGTACAAAGTATATCATCTTCATATAGGTGTTAATTATATTATCGTTTGTTCTTTTTATCCTCTGTAATTCTGAATTTTCCAATAAGTTTTTCTTGAAGAAATTTCAACAACATACAAATTAAAGTACAATCCAATTCAATCTGATTAAGACAAGTAGAATAAAGAATTGTATTTCCATTAAACAACTTCAAAAGTCAATTCCAGATTCATATTTCAGCAATTCTAGATAACAGAAAATATACTCGATTCATAAGATATCTGTATTTCACAAAGCACTTGTATCTTTTCAGAACGGTATATGTTTTTTTCTTTTTCTTTTTCTTTTTTTCTCTTTTTTTTTTTGTGTACTTTAAAAGTTAATTTGACAAGCTTGAATCATGCAAGAGCTTTCTAATGTATCCATGTAACGAGCTTTCAGTCAACAATCCCAGATCTGATCAGGATCTTAGGTTGCCAGATTTTCAGAGTCCTTTTTTAGGTCAACAATCCTTACATACCTATCTGCTCAAGTACAAAAGGCTCGTGATCAAACAAGTCAATAAACTCTCAAGGTTTTTTCTTTTTTTTCTTTTTTTTTCTAAAAATAAATGCACACACAAAACAAAGCATTAATCACATACTGTATATGCACGTATTTCATTAATACAGATGCAGTAAAACACCAATCTCATATAATCCTACTTCTATCATTTACTAAAGATATGAATCCATAACAATAAGCTCATACTTTATCTGTAGTTTAATAAGACCTACAAATAAATCATTCTACAAGTTCAATCAGTCAAAGTAAATGTATCTTTCATCATATGTGTTTCATTTAATCTAGAATTCACATCTCAACTCCTTCAGGACTTCAGATAATTTTCTAATTAAGCATTAAATATTCTGATTTCATTTTAAAATCGTGAAACTATTAAACTCATGAAATTCAGAAAAATCATAAGATACTATATCTAGATTTACATAAATAATAAATTCTATAGAATCTTCTATAGCCTTCTAAATATAACATTCAAGCAGTTTATAAAAATTTTACAGTCTCAATTATCAGATAGTTACAGCAAGTTCATAAAAATTTTCAATTTCCTCAAAACTTTGCAGTACCATTTTAATTCCTTTAATTAACAAACTTACATAGTTGTTACTTTAATTACCTCCCCCCCATACCTACATTTTGCATTGTCCTCAATGTAAAAGATTTGACAATAAGTATAGTAGTTGTAGCAGGCATGAATAAAGTTTTGTTTGATTTAAAATTCAGGATAAGTAATTGGTTACATACCTTGTTCCATTTGTATCTCTTTCTGCATATTTCGATTTTTGATTCTGAAAAACTTTTTATTCCCAGATAAACATAGAATATAAAACAAAATAACATTTAACAGATATTAATAAATCAGTGTCTTGTGTGGAACCCAAGCTCCTATGCCTTTGGTGGTTCACAAGTAAGCCAGTTGGTTTCCCAGAACAGATACCAATAAATCAATGTCTTGTGTGGAACCTAGTCTCCTATGCCTTTGGTGGCTCACAAGCAAGCTAGTTGGTTTCCCAGAACAGATACCAACAAACTGGATTGATATTTTGTTTTGTTTGTTTTTTTTTTATAAAATGAACATGAAAAACTTCAAAATTCTTTTTTTTTTTTCTAAAAATAAATGCAGAATACACAACATTAAACACACAAAATCACAGCTTAAGAACATGATTGACAAGTAGAAACAAATGGAATAAATGTACCAGTCCAAGCAAACTTTTTAGGCATAGTTCTTCTTGCTATTAATTCTATTTTAATGCAGTTCTTGGTCCTTTTTAATTTGTAAACATGCAATATATTATAAATTCCAAATACGAGTGTATTACCATTAATGATATGTAATGCAGAAAGGGATCCTTTCTGATTCCAGGGTAATGTAGCAGTTTCTATTTCTACATCTATTTCAATATACTCCTCTTCCCACTTCCATTCATTCATGTCTTCCATAATCCATATTTGAAATTTCATCAGTTCATCCCACCATCTTATCAGACATAAAGTAGGATCATCTTCTTCATTATACCACATTCCTATTTGAATTTTATTAAATTTTTTAGATGGTGGTTTAGCTATTTCACTCGGTATAGGTAAAATTTCTGTATAATCATCATAACTGTCTATGCTCACTATGTATAAATTAGATCTATATGCTATTGATATCTCCGTGACTAAATAAATATAACCATCAAGTATGACATGTGTTTGGTTAATTAATGATTTCTGTCCTAGATATATTATAATGTTTTCATTCCAAGATCTGTTCTGAAAATTATACACACTTAAGTGTAAATCTTCACCCCAATTTCCTGTAGGTCTCCAATAATATAATTTTTCAGGAATTGCAGAATTTTTATCAAAAAATATTAAAGCTGACCCACAATTTTTAGTTGGTGCTTCAAATATATTAGGTCTTCCTATATTACATTCTTCTCCTGTTATAGGATTTCTTATCAAAATCTCAGGTAATGATAAACTTGCATACCTTGGTCTCGTCTTGTATATGATTAATCCTTCATCTATCCCCATAATATGACTCATTCCTTCTAATGCATTGGGTGGAATTCAAGTAGTTTCTTCCATAGCCAGATATTCATGGGTATTTGAACTACGATTAAATGACCTCCATATGAATCTATCTATAATATTAGTCATTTTTGCAACTTGTAGTCCCTGAAAATATTTTTCTTCAATACAGTCTTTAATTTCCTTTGATACACAACACATCCTGCACAGATCTTTAGCTAACAAGTTATTTAGTATTTCCCTTTGTGCATCCAACGGTAATTTCATTAATTCCATTTGTCGATTTTGTAAAATAAAAATAAAAATTTAGTAGAGACAAAAATTAACATAACTACTGCACACCCTCGTGGAGTTAAGGCATAACTCAACGGACTAAGTTCGTTGAGTTAAAAATTAACTCTATGATACTATTAACTTAAAATAAAAATAAAAACATATATACATACAGATAGTTGCTTCAGATATGCTGCTTCATTCAGCTGCCCTCCTAGAAGAGGTATCAATTTCATTAACCGTTCTATTGACAGAATTAGGTATAGCTTGTATTGGCAATCCTCCAGTAGGTCTAACTTCCATTGGTTCCTTCTGTCTAAGTGGTATATTTCTATTCTGATTTTGATTTACAACATTTCCAAATATAAATTCTAGACGATTGTTTACTTGTTGGATTATCTTTTCTAATTTCTATATTCTAGCTCCTTGTTTAATTAATACTTCCTAACTTAGGTTCTTCTCATTTATATTTTCTCCTCCCTAGAAATTGTTGTTTCTCCAAGATAAATTCGGGTGATTTCTCCAATTAGAATTGTAAGAATTTCCCAAGTTATCTCTCTGGTTTCTAACATAAATAATATCTAAGTCATTTATGTTTGTATTCTTTTCTACTAGCTTTTGATTTAATGATAACTCTTCTATTTTCTTTGTTAATTCATTTAATTTCACCTCAAGCATAGTATTGGAATCTATTTCATGCATTCCTCTTGGCAATAATCTTTTATCTGCAATAGCTTCAGCCGAATTTTCCCACTATGTAGGTCTTTTTGCAAAATTTTCTAAATATGCCCATGCTTCTTTACTACATAATTTTAAAAATCCATTTTGACAAGTAGAATCTAATAAAGATTTCGTTGAAACATCTATGCCTTCATAAATTATGCCTATTAATTGTGCTTTACTCATTGCATGATGTGGACATTGAGTCAGTAAATCTTTAAATGTTTCAAAATATTTCCAGAATGATTCACCCTGTTTTTGGCTACACATTAATATTTCTTTCTTCTTTTTAATCGTTTGATGTGTTGGATAGTATTTTTCTAGAAAAACAGAGCAAAATTCAGTCCATGTAGAAATTGAATCAGGCGATAGAGTATATAACCATCTCTTAGCTGTATCTTTTAAAGGAAAAGGGATATATTTAAGTTTAATAGCATCTATACTCATGTTCGGCATTCTCATCATTTGACAAACTTCATTAAATTCTCTAAGGAAATAATAGGCATCCTCTCTTTCTAATCCATGAAAATGTGGCAATTGACTAATATAATTAGATTTTAGTTCAAACCTATCTCCGTTAAAGTTTGGCAATCGAATACATGAAGGTTCATCAATTAATTCAGGATACAGAATCTCTCCTAATGGTTTTTCTACTGGAGCAGCCATCTCTACGTTCTCTTTTAAAGAAAGGTTAGCTACACCCCAAAGAATTTTGTTAAAGTTCAGTTCAGAAAATTTTTCAGTACTCCTCTGCAATGAAAATTCCTAGATAGGTGTTCTTACTAATCGTTTAGTGCTTAGAGAACGAGTCCATGTGCTCATAAATAAATAACAGAAGATTAATTACATACCAGTCTGAAGCTTTCCATTCTATAAATATTTGTTGTCGGATGAAGGTTGAATCAGCTGCTTCTCCTTCCAGTTCCTCCAACGCTTTCTCCTTTCTCTTAAAAGTGTTGGTAACTCATAAATAACATTCTGTTTCATATATATACTGCGCATCCATAAAGTGAATAAATCTCGTTGCAAGAACGTGTCTTGCAACGTGCATCGTGGTTCCTGTTTTAATGGGTACGTATACCACTACTAATTTCAAATTTTGGTAACCACTAAACCGATGAAGTTTCGTTTGTGGTTAAAAGAATAACCGTTCTGCTTAATCCACAAACTAACATTGTTGAGTTACAGATTACTCAACAAAACATAGTCGGTTACTGTTGCTAACTCCACGGACTAACTTCGTTGAGTTACAGATAACTCAACGGAGTGACCTTATATTATATTACTGACCTCATGGAGTTACGGTTAACTCAACGGAATTACTTCATTGAGTTAACACTTGGCAACTTCTAAGTTTCACTCTCGTAAGTTTTCTATTCTGTTTTTTTTTTTCTCTTTGCTTTCCATTCTGCTAACTGTAATAAAGTTAAATCTATGTCATTAATACCTCATTTTGATTAAAATACATTTAAATCTGAACATTATATAAAGATTTAAATTGTAGGTCATTTTATGTTATGCAGAATTTACATTTTACCTTATAACATGCAGAAATTTTTAAGCAGTTATCCTGTCATTCAGCAAATTGTAAATCTGTCACATATTCATAAAGTTCCACAAATTACATAATATTCAATAAATTCCATTCATTTCACATTCAAATACGTATGAAAATTGCATCTGAAAAATTATATTCATTAATATGAATTAATTACATTACAGGTACATCATACAATTTCATACAATTTTATACAAGTAGACGAACAATACAATTTAATCTCTATGCCTAAGTTCATCTACTTCCTTCTGGAGTTTTTCTAATTACTGCTCTAATTGATTTATCCTCTCTACTACTCCTGCAATTTCTCTAGAAGGTACAACTAATTCTGCAGCTACAAAATTTCTATATTCTTTCACTGAAATGGTTCTAGATCTTATCTTTTTTGATGTCCATTTAGTGAAATCAATACTATCCACCATCAGTAGTGGAATCAAATCTCCATAAAATAATTTCTTCTTCACTGTTTTCAGCTTGGAGATAAAAACTGCAGACTAATTTATTTGGATCTTATTTACAACTGCATACGTGGCCCATTTGACAAATTGACTTAATTCTATGTCATGGCCCTGTCGTTGATAGACATTCTTAATCAGAATGTTAGCTACCATGTGTGCTTTACCATTTAAATGCTTCAATCTATTTAATAATGGCACACTAGGATTGATAGCTAAATAATCCTTAATTTGTTGCTCAGTCCATTCAACTGCAGTTGTATCTTCCAAAATTTTTGTTCCTTCATTCTTTAAACCAAATATGTTGTGGAGAAGTTCTGGTGTTATGTGTACATCAGCTTCCTCCACGTTTGAAATTAATCCTCCTTCTCCTTCTCTTAAATTTGCATAGAAATAGGGTACTAAATTCTCATATACTGCATGCCCTCTTTCTTGAGATATAAATTACAGTAGACCTTGGAATTCAAATAGATATTTGATTTCTTGCATTCCATCCCAATTTAATGGTCTACTGTAAATAATATTGTAACCCCTAATTTCTTGGTATTTGGTATAAGCTTCCTGACTACAAAAATGTACTTCATTCAAAATTGTTGTTTCAATCGGGTCAGGAAGGTAACTTTGTTGCTCTAGAGGGGTTTGCTCTTGCTCTTCCTCTAGCATAGGCTGCATTTGGACATTCTCTTCAGATTCCTGAATTTTTGCTTTTGCTTCTATCTGTAGTGGTGAGCCGATAGAACTCTCCACTCTATCTTGAATTCTTTCCATAATTTGTTGAAGAGTTTCTTGCTCTTCAGTGGAATCTATGAAATTATTTTTGTCCAAATGGCTTCTTTCAGCCTCTTCATTTTCTACTCTTTCTTCTTCCTCCTGACTACCAATCTGTTCTATTACTATTCTTTCTGATTCTGTAACAGATTGGGATGGAGTCACGGGAAATTCAGTTTCTGCCATTATTTCTGTTTTTTCTTGTACAGATTGCAAACTAATTTCAGCCTGATTTTTTTCTTTTCTTTGCTCCTCCTGCTCCTCCTTAGATTCGGATAGCAGGTTAATAAAAATCTGCTCCATAGGCCCTGTAAAAATTGGTACTTCAGATTTAATTTCTTCATAATCAGGCACTTTTTCTTTTTCTTTCTTTTTTCTGATTAGTTGTGCCTGTTCTTCCTCTTCATCTTTTGAAATTAAATCTACAAAAATAGGCTCTACAGACCTTCGAACCATAGGTACTGGCTCTTCCTATTTAATTCTTCCAATAATTGCTGGTCTCGAAGGACCAGCTTCAGCTTCTTTTGTAGCATATCTAACAACAGTTTTGGCAGTAGCTTCTTGATGCTGTTCCACTTTAATTTTATATTGGGCTTTCAACTTTTCTGTAGCCCTCTTTTTGTACAGTGCATCAAACACCAAGTGTGCTTTAGCCACTACCAAATCTTCTGATTCTCCTTGGTTTTTTCCAACTTGAACCAGTTTTGCAAATTCTCTTATTTCTTCTTCAGTCGAAGGCCCCATCATTTCTGCTCGTGCCAATGGCTTAAATGGTGGAACTGAAGGTCTAGACTGCTGCTCCTCAAGAATAGGTCTTTCAGTAGTTGGTTCCTCCCATTCTTTAGTTGCCTCTTCATTTGCTTTCCTTTCTTGCTCCCAAATCACCCCTTTAGCTTGTCTACAGATTCATCTTTTGAACCAGAGTTAGGACTTATGCTGGATTAATTCTAGGGCAACTTCATTACTTGGCCTTATTTGTCTTTCCTTGCTTACAGCTATTTCTATTGCTATTCTGATTCGTGTTTCCATTATTTGAGGTATTCGTATATCCATATCTACTAAATCTCTTCGAAACTTGAAAAGTTCTGATTCTACCTTCTATAGCTCTTTCTCTCTTGTCGTATTTCTGATCTTCTGCTGTGTGTGCCACTCTTCTGATTCCTTCAGAAATTCTGATGTATCAACAACATCTTCCCAGAATTCAAGCGTCATCTTCCTCATCGTGGAGTTACACAACAACACAGAATCACTCTGATTTCTACTGTTCTAGATTCTAAATGATTTGTCGGATAATGCCCCCAAAACCCTAGGTTTTAGTTTAAATAAGCACTAAGTTTAGGCGGGTAATCGAGTCATTTCCCGAACCAACTATTACTATTTTATCCGCGGTCTTAGCTACAGTACTCCGTTGTGTTACAGGTAACTCAACGGAATAAGCTCGTTGACTAACTCAAGACTTAACGGAGTATGCTCGTTGAGTTAAGTGTAACTCAACGGACTCCCCGTACAAGCAATTATAATAATAAAAATATTACAGAGAATAGTTTTTCTATTTTTTTTACAAGTTTAACCGATACTATGCTTCGGTCAGACCTAAATATTTTTAATTTTTTTATTTTTCTTTCAGTTGAACCGATACTATGTTTCAGTAAAACCAATATTTTTTTTTGAAAATTAATATGCAAATTTTTTTTTTCCGGTTTAACCGATACTATGTTTCGGTAAAACCAAATTTTTTTAATGTTTCGGTCATACCGATGCTACGCTTCGGTCAAACCTAAATATTTTTTTAATTTTCCAGTCATATCGATGGATCCAGTTGGTTGAACCGCAACTATTTTTATGTTTTATATATATTTTTAATGTTTTTTTTTATTAATTTTTATTTTTTATTTTTATTTTTTATTTTATTTTTTATATATATATATAAACATAAAAACTGATTTCTTACTAAGTAAAACTCGAGTACTCCTCTACTTTGACTTCTTCTATAATTCCAAAGGAGCTTTTTGGTGTTTTCAGAATAGGTTTAAGTCTTTGTCCATTTACTTTAAATATATTCTAATTTTTAGGATTTTCAATTTCAATAAGGATAAATATTTCGAACTATGTAAGGTCCTGCCCATCTAGATCTTAATTTTCCTGGATGGTTATGGAGTCTAGCCATATAAAGATATACTTCTTGTCCTATTTCAAAGTTTTTAGGAATAATTTTTCTATCATGATTGAATTTAATTTTCTCTTTTTCTCTTACAGTCTTTGAATAAGCTTCATTTCTAAATTCTTCTAATTCAGTTAGTTGCATTTTCCTATTTTCAGTAGCTTGATTTAAATTAGTGTTCAAAGTTTTTAATGCCCAATAAGCTTTATGTTCTATTTCAACAGGTAAATAACAACTTTTTCCATATACTAGCCTAAAAGGTGACACACCTAAGCTCGTTTTATAAGTAGTTCTATAAGCCCAAAGTGCATCAATCAATCTATTAGCCCAATCTGTTCTAGTAGGATTTACTACTTTTTCCAAGATTAATTTAATTTGTTTGTTTGCACTTTCTACTTGTCCACTTGTTTGATGATGATATGATGTTGCAATTTTGTGGTTTATTCCATATTTCTTCATTAAGGCTTCAAAACTTCTATTACAGAAATGAGTTCCTCTATCACTGATAATAGCTTTAGGTATTCCAAATCTAGCAAATATATTTGTTCTTATAAATTGTATTACCACTTTGTTATCATTAGTTTTTGTAAGAATAGCTTCTATCCATTTAGATACATAATCCACCCCCAACAGGTTGTAATTAAATTGATTAGACATAGGAAATGAACCCATAAAATCTATTCCCCACACATCAAAGATTTCAACCTCAACAATAGGATTAAGAGGCATCATATTCCTCTTTGATATTCTTCCTATTTGTTGATATCTTAAACAACCTAAGCAATATTTATGAGCATCTTTGAATAGTGTTGGCAATAAAACCCACATTATAGAATTTTTGCACCAGTTTTCCCTGAACCAAAATGTCCTCCACCAGCTTGGTCATGACAGAAAGACAATATGCTCGAATATCAGTTACTAGAACACACCTCCTTAAAACCAGATCAGGACATTTCTTAAATAAGTAAGGGTCTTCCCAATAGTAATATTTTACTCTTGAGAAAAATAATTTCTTATCCTGTCTATTCCAATCCTTAGGTGTTAAACCAGTAACTAAGTAACTAACTATGCCTGCATACCAAGGCATTGTGTTGATGGTCATTAATTATTCATCAGGAAAATTATCCTTAATTTCAATATTTGATTTTTCTATTTGTAATCTTGATAAATGATCTGCTACTACATTCTCACAACCTTTTTTATCTTTAATTTCTAGATTGAATTCTTGCAATAATAATATCCATCAGATCAATCTAGGTTTAGTTTCTTTTTTCTTTATTAGATGTTTTAGAGCTGAATGATCCGTGTATACTATTACTTTAGCTCCAATCCAATATGATCTAAACTTTTCTAAAGCAAACACAACAACTAATAATTCTTTTTCAGTAGTTATGTAATTAACTTGAGCATCATTTAAGGTTTTGCTTGCATAATGAATCACTCTAGGAGATTTTTCTATTTTCTGTCCTAACACTGCTCCTACAGCAAAATCAGAAGCATCGCACATTAATTCAAATGGATGGTTCCAATTAGGTGCTTGAATTATAGGAGTTGAAATTAAGCTAGTCTTAAGTCTGAAAAATGCTTCCTTGCAATTTTTATCAAAGTTAAATGGAACATCTTTTAATAGATTAGTTAAAGGTCTAGCTATCTTGCTAAAGTCTTTAATAAATCTTCTATAAAAACCAGCATGTCCTAGAAATGATCTAATATCTTTTACTGATTTAGGTTCTGGTAGATTAGAAATTACTTCTATTTTAACTTTATCTACTTCCAACCCTTTTTTAGAAACAACATGCCCTAAGACTATTCCTTGTTTAACCATGAAGTGACATTTTTCCCAATTTAAAACCAGATTTTTTTCCACACAGCGTTTTAATATTTGGCCTAAAATGCTTAAACACACTTCATATGAGTTGCCATATACAGTAAAATCATCCATAAATATTTCTAAAAATTCATTAGTCATTCCAGTAAATATGCCCTACACACACCTTTGAAAGGTAGCTGGTGTATTACATAATCCGAATGACATTCTTTTAAAAGCATAAGTTCCATTAGGACAAGTGAAAGTTGTTTTCTCTTGATCCTCTAATGCTACTAGAATTTGATTATACCCTGAATACCCGTCTAGGAAACAAAAATATTCTTACCCTGCTAATCTTTCCAACATTTGATCTATAAAAGGTAAGGGAAAATGATCTTTCCTAGTCACAACATTCAGCTTTCTATAGTCTATACATACTCTCCAACCTAATTGAATTCTAGTAGGTATCAAGTCTTGACTTTCATCCCTAATAACTGTTAATCCTGATTTCTTGGGAACTACATGGATTGGACTAACCCACGAGCTATCAGAAATCGGATATATTATATCATTATCTAACCATTTAACTATTTCCTTCCTAACTACTTCCTTAAGGTTTGGATTTAATCTCCTCTCAGGAATTCTAACAGGTTTAGCATTCTCTTCTAAATATATGTGGTGACAGCATAAAGTTGAACTTAACCCTTTTATATTAGTCATAGTCCATCCTATTGCTTCTTTATAACTTTTTACTACATCTTTTAATTTAGCTATTTGATCCTCTTTCAAATCTGAAGCAATAATGATTGGACAGGTCCGTTTATCTTCTAGAAATATATAGGTTAATTTAGGAGGTAAATGTTTTAATTCTAAATGCTGCCCATCAGAAGCTAGAGCTCCTAATTGGACATCATCATTTTTTAAATTAATTTCTTCCTGATCTCCTTCTATATTTATGCTTTCACTTTCTTCTAAAGTTTCAGAATTGATTTGCCTATTTAATTCTTCTTGAATCACATCATCTAACATATCTCCTTCATCCTCTAAAAAGTCTATGGTACGTAAGGACATTTCTAACTCCTCAAACCTTTCTAGTTTGAAAATATTTAATTGAGTATCCTCATTACCATATGCTAACTTCATTACTCCAGTTTTACAATTTATAACAACCCCTGATGTTGCTAAAAATGGTCTTCCCAAAATTAAAGATGTATCACTATTTTTATGCTTAATTTGTTGGGAATCCAAAATTACAATATCAATAGGATATATAAAATTCTTGATTTTAATTAAGACATCCTCTATTTTTCCTCTAGGGTATCTTATACTTCTATCAGCTAATTGAATAACCGTACTAGTAGGAGTTAAGCGTTCTAATCCTAAGGATGCAAATATATCACTTGGCATAACATTTATACCTGCACCTAAATCTATTAAGGTCTTTCTAGAATGGTATTTCCTATGGTGCATGATATAACAGGGATTCCAAGATCAGATAACTTTTTAGGAATTTGTGGCAGAAATAGGTAACTACTTTACTCAGCTAAAAAGACCTTTCTAAGAACTTTCCGCTCTCTTTTCTTAGTACACCAATCCTTCAGAAATTTAGCACAAGGTGGCATATTCTGCAATAGATCTAATAAAGGAATGTTAACTTGTACTTTTTCAAAAATTTCTCTGATTTTTTCTTATTTTTTAGGAATTGTTTGTTGTAATCTTTCAGGATAGGGTGCTAAAGATTTTGATTTCAAAGACTCTTTTTCTTTCAGTTGATTTGTTTGATTATTTTTAGCTTCAATTGCAGATTTAGATTATTCTTCAGTGATTTCTAGATTTTCAACTATTACATTTTCATTATCATTTTGATTTTTACTCTTGTCCGCCTTCATATCATTTTCATTTTGAGTTCTTGGTGGTATATCAGTTCCAGATCTTAATGTTACACATACATCTTCCAGATTTTCGTTACTTTCATGATGTTTTTGTATATCATTTTCGTGATTATGATCTTCAATTGTTTTTAGTTTTAAAGTGCATTCTTTAAATTCTCTTACATTAGTTTTAAAGTGCATTTTTCAGGAATTGTTTGTTGTATATTTTGCAAGTTGTGCAGGTTTATAACATTATAATTTTCATTGTCCTGTTGTAAAACTTGTATTTTCATTGCATTTTTGTCTAATGCTTTTAATTTTGTTTCTAGATCATCTAATTTCATTGCATTCAATTTTTGATCAATTTTCTTTATGGCTTTTTCAGTTTCGTAAATTATATCCTGTTTAGGTTCTGAATATGCCTCCTTATAGTTTAATTGGTTGACTTCTTGTTGTTGACACACAAAGTATTCCAATTTGTTCAGATTTTGCTCTATACTATGCTCTAGTCTGTCATAGCTATCCCAAACTTCAGTGTCTCTCATCATATTACACATTCTATACTGACCATCAGTTGGGTAAACTATAGGATTCTCATACTCGGCTCTATTATATTAAGGATAATTCATTTGTTGTTCATGGGATCTATCAATTTGTAAATGTCTCAATTACAAACAATCAAAAATGTTGTGTCCTTCATAATTGCAGAATTCACATATGCTAATTAAAGGTTTCAGAAATCTTTGAGCATAAGCATATGCCATATTCTCAATTATAGAAGAAAACACACAACTCTGACTATTAAAATGAAACAACTCTAATAGTTGCTTATATCTATTCAATTCAATTCAATTCAGTTCAATTCAATTCCCTGGCAACGGCGCCATAAAACTTGTTCATGTTTTCCCAGCACTACACTAGAAAAACTTGGATTTGTTACTTCTATTTTTACTTAGTTAATTTATCTTTATGCCTATTCTTTCTTTTAGAAGTAAACAAACAACCTTTAATACAATTTAGATATTAATTCCAATTTGTACTTTAACTGCAAGTGCACAGTGTCTATTGTATCAATGTGCATGTACAGGTCGATCCCATAGGGAATTACTGACGAATTTAAGAAATGTTTGATTGTGAACAATTCAAATTTATATTCAATAAGCACTCTGTTGAGTTACAGTTAACTCAACGGACTAAGTTCGTTGAGTTATGGATAACTCAATGAACTATCCTCGTGGACTTAAGTTAACTCCACGAGCCTGTCTCTTCTTTATAATACTGCTATTTAGAGAGGAATTTGGCCAACCATTGGGCGATTCCATAGATTGTAAATAACATCAATTAAGCTTTTTAATGATAGTTAACATTGGATTTATCATTATGCAATACTAACATTCAGATGATTCAAATAGTAACCATTAAAATCTTTAAGTTGTTTTGTACGAACCAATTTTAGTAAACTGTAAAATTAAAACTAACATAAAGCAATCATAAAACTGATACAGATAACATTAATCACGATACAACACAAACAATACAACACTCAAATACAACATACAAACAAAGATAAATTGTTTTTGGTATTTTTGTTTTGATGTGAACATGGAAATGGGCGAAAGGTGAATTGTAAAGTAATTTCACTTGACAGTAAATACTTCCGACACTACTTATAACGCGATTACACCACTGAAAATTGAACCACTTACAATTCTGTCTCCTCTCCCTATAGAATCGCAAGTCCAGAATTGCAAGATGATCTCCTTTTCAGCATACAGGCATCAACCCGAAGCCAAGGCTAAAAGCTTTACGATCTCCTGAAATATGAGTTGGCGCTTGTTGAAAATGTCTTCCCTTCCCGCGACGCGATCACTCCTCACAATGGTTGTCAAGCACTGTGTTTGACTCGGAATCGACCTGACATCAGGCAAGTATCCTCACAGACCTCCGATGATTGGTGATTATGGTGGTGATAAGGATGGTTGGTGTGATACTTCGGAGAATCGTCGATATTGTCTGCAGAAACCTCGGTGCTCCTCCTCTGTATACACTAGCCATCCATCGATCACATTCTTTCTTTTTTTCTTCTTTTCTTTTATATTTCTTTAGTGGTAACTGCTTCTGCTTGAATGATTGGTTGGATTTCCTTCCTTCAGATCAACGGCGATGATTTCTTTCTCCCTACGCGATTGAATTCCTGCGTGATACGTGCGAATGTGGTTTTTCCTTCCAACTATCTGTTCCTACAACCGCTACAGTGGCATATTAGAAAATATATAGTCCGTGGAGTTACAGATAACTCAACGGACTTCCTTCGTTGATTTAACTATAAAATACGTGCAAAAATAACAACTTAAGTTTATAACGCTAACCTAACGCGCTGCCTTAGTGTATTTTCATGTAACTCAACGCGTGCAGTTATACTAACTTAACGAGTTATAACATAAGTAAATCTACCAGCTCTCAATACATGTCAGTTGCAGTTTAAACATAAAATAACATTCCAGAGAGTTACAAGTATAACTATCCGATGCTCAGATGCATTTTCGAATACTTAAGAATTTCACAGCCTACAATTTACCGACAGTTCATAAATGTACTAAATTAACATTAATTCCCCAAAATTAAGCAGATTCTTCAATTAAAGCATATAACAGTGCAATTATAACATAATGTCTTAATTCTCATATGATAAGCTAAATATTATGCAATTAACCATCATTTAACCGTTAATAATATGCACTTTTTCATTCTAAACAACATGCATTATAAGTTTCACGTGAAGGTACTTCTCAAGTTAAAGAGACAAAAATAAACATGTTGATTCATAAGTATGAACTCTTTAAGATGCATGAAGACGAAAATGTTTCTGAGATGTTTTCCAGATTTCTTGATATCATAAACTCTTTAAAATGTTTTGGAAAGAATTTTGAACAGAAGGATTTGGTGAGGAAAATTCTCAGATCCCTAAGTTCTAAATGGTCTCAGAAAGTAACATCAATTGAGGAATCACGAGATTTAAATGTTTATACTATGAATGAGCTTATAGGAAATTTAACAGCTTATTAAGTTCAATTAAATGAATCACTAAGTCATAACAAACTAAAAATGAAGAAAGAAATAGCCTTCAAAATTAATTCAAATTCTGATATATCTACTGATTCTGACGAGGATTTGATTTTGCTGACTAGGAAATTCAAGAAAGCATGGAAAGCTAGGAAACAGCAAAGGAACAAAAATGATAAACCCTCAACGTCAAAATCACTGAATGACAAGAATTCTTCATCCAGAAAGTATGTAGGTTACAATTGTAAGAAACCTGGACATCTTTCTCCAGATTGTCTTATGAGGAAAAATGAAAAGCAAAGTAGGACAAATCAGAAGAAGACAGCTTAGAAAACTCAGAAAAAGTTTTACAAGAAAAAGACTTTGAAGGTCACTTGGGATGACACGTTTGAAGAGTCTGAATCTGAGGAATCAGCATCAAAATCTTCACATTCAGAAGGAGAACAAGAGTTAGAAGACGTTGCTCATGTGTGCTTCATGGCATATGAGTTTGAGGTAATATCTGATCCTAAAAGTCATTCAAATTTCAACTTTGATGAATTGTTATGTGCTTATCATGCATTATTACAAAAACTAAAGAATGTAAACTGGAAAATAAGAATATTAGAAAATCTTCATCCATTATGGAAGAAGAAAATTATTTCCTGTCTACTACTTTAGAAAAGTTTAAATGTGATAATGAAAATCAATGTAGAGATTTGCAAAAATTTAGATTTAATGAATGTATCTTGCATGAACAAATACAGAATATAAATGTTGAAAAATTAAAGATAGAATCTGAAAATGAAATGTTGAGAAACAATATAAATGAACTTGAATTAGAGATAGATAAATTAAAACTGAGAGAGCAAGATTTAAATTCTACCATTGAGAAATGGAATTTAAGTCAAACTAAGTTAGACAAATTAACTAGTACCCCTGCGGTGTCTTATAAATTTGGCTTAGGATTTGATTATCCTGAATCTCAAGCCAATAAAAGATTTATTAGTTGCAGTTCAAGTAAATCTAAGACTAAAATTCCTTTTATTATGAAACAAGGTAATAAATATGTAGAAGTAGGTACTTCAAGGGATGAATCATGCAGTAATAATATAAATCAATGTGATTTGTCAAATTGTACTTCTAACATGACTATAAATGTTTCTAAAAATCTTATTTTTTGTTCTAGAAATTCAGTTTCTAATGTTTCTAAAATTTCAGACAATTATAGTAAACTGAAAATTCAGAAACCTGAGCATGTAATTCAATACACTGGTATTAGACCAATTACTCATTCTACATGTGATAAAACTAAAAATTCTTGTGTAGAAAAAGATTTTGTATTTACGAAAAATGTTAATACAAGTACAAAATCATTGTATGAACTTACTGAAATGTATGAGCATGACCAAAATAAATTAACATCTGATAAAAATCTGTTTAGTCTTGATTATACTACATCTGAAAACAAAAAGAATGATTGTAAAAGCAATAATGCTATATGTGAGTATGAAGCTAATGATAAATCAATAGTACTTACAACTAATAAGAATATAAATGATAATGTTCAACTATTTTTAAACAAAAAGAAGAATTATAAGTTTAATGAACTTGGTCCTCAACAACATTGGGTACCAAGAAAAAGTTTTTCTTAATTTATGTTGTAGGAGGAAACAACATCAAAATGGATCTTGGACAGTGGAGTGTCAAGTCACATGACCGGATAGAAAAGTCTATTACAAAATTTTACAAATACGATGAAAGGAAGTGTAACATTTGGAAACAAAAGCAAAGATAAAATCATAGGTATGGGCAATGTTCAAATAACTCCTACTTGTGTTATTTCGAATGTACTATATGTAGAAAACCTAGGATTTAATTTGCTGAGTGTCATAAAAGATAAAGGTATATTTTTAAATCAGGAAAAATATGCAGATGAAATGCTTAAGAAATTTAATTTTAATGATACAAGGATTCGAGGAACTCCTATGAGTACTACTTTAAAGTTAGATATTGATGACATAGGAAAATCTATAGATCAAAGAAAATACAGAAGTATGATTGGTTCTTTACTTTATTTGACTGCTAGTAGACCTGATATTATGTTTGCTATGTGTATTTGTGCTAGATTTCAATCTAATCCTAAAGAATCACACTTAATTGTAGTTAAAAGAATATTTAGATATATACAAGGAACTAAAAATTTCGAACTGTATTATTCTAAGGATAGTTCAATAGATCTTATAGGATATACTGATGTTGATTATGTAGGATCTAAATCTGATAGAAAGAGTACTAGTGGCACATGTCAATTATTGGGAAATAATTTGGTGTCATGGTTTAGTAAAAAGCAAAACTGTGTAGCACTTTCTACTACAGAAGCTGAATATGTTGCTGCTGCACTGTGTTGCACTTAGATTCTGTGGATAAGGCAAACTTTAGAAGATTTTGGATTATCTTATGATACAACTGAGATTTATTGTGATAGTAGTTCTGCAATAAATCTTTCCAAAAATCTTGTATTACATTCAAGAGCAAATCATATAGAGGTTAGACATCATTTTCTAAGAGATAACATAATTAAAGGAAAATTTAAATTAGAATTTGTGTCTATTAAAAATCAATTAGTTGATATATTTACAAAACCTCTAGACGAAAATACATTCTGCAACATTAGATTAAATTTAGGTATTTGTAGGCTATGTGATGTGTAAAATGCTTAAACTCGACATAAAAAGATAAATATTATTGATGATGTTGTTCACCTCATAGATATTATATACTTATTATAAATATCTAAAGTAATATCTAAACTGCTACTTAAGATACTATGTATTTATTGTAAAATCATAGTAGTATCTTATTGATTTTAAGTAGTTTATCAATTTTAATGGTTTTTACGATTTTAAGTGGAAGTGCAAATGAAAAACATTAAATACTTCTGACATTCTGAAATTTTGAGTAAATGTTTTCTTTGAATCAAGGAAAATGCATATGATCATGCATAAATTTGACTTAATTGATTAAACTTGTAGAATAAGTTATATGTAACTCATCTTAAACTGTTAATCCAACTCGAGTCTTCTTTGACATTCTCAAGTATTTTATCCAACCCGAGGATTACGACAAGGTGATCCTCTTTCTCCTCTTCTCTTCATTATCACTAAAGAATTATTATCTAGGGTTCTCCTTAAGATGCAAATGGAGCAAAATTATGTTCCTTATAAATGCCAAGGAAGACATTGGAAAATATCTCACTTGCTTTTCACTGATGATGCTATTCTTTTTCTCAATGGCCGCAAATCAATGTTAGACAAAGCTCTAACCATTTTGCAGCATTATGAATCATCTACGGGACAAAAAATCAACTATAATAAGAGTAACTTCTATGTCTCGAAAAAAAGTCTGGAGCACAGGAAGAATATTTTTTCTACTATGATTGGATGTCCTCAAGGAAACTGGCCTTTCATCTACCTCGGATGTCCTATTTTCAAAGGTCAATCTCGTCTTAAATATTTTCAATATCTCATTGACAAAATTCAAAACAAAGTTGCAGGTTGGAAGGCTAAATTTCTTATCCAAGGGGGAAGATTAATGCTAATCAAGCATGTGTTAAATTCTATTCCTATACACACTTTATCAGTATTGCCCCTTCATTTTGGAATCGTTCAGAAGATCAACAATATATGTGCACGTTTTTTCTGGTCTAGAGATAGTAATCAGAAAAACTTTCATTGGCTCAATTGGGAAAAAATCTCCACCCCTATTCCCGAAGGTGGGCTCGATATCAGAAATTTAAAAGAGCAACTAATAGCTTTTCAACTAAAGCAAATACACAAGCTGATCAATAATAAAGGCATCTGGGCTGAAGCCATCAAGGCAATCTACGGTAATATGGACCATATTTTTAATATCCATAGAGACAGCAACATAGGAAAAACATTGGGCGAAACGTGGCATAGATATTATCAAACTCTGTAGATTCCAAGATTCTCAGTTAAAGCAGCTTGGAATTCTATCAAAAATCATTTACCTAGTAACAACAAACTATTGGGTTTTTGGAGTCCCGGAATACCTACAAAAGTTTCTATTTTTCTTTGGAAACTCAAAAACAAATTTCTTCTGGTAGATGAAACCAGAAAACATATGGGACACCATTTACCGTCCATATGCTGTTTTTGCAGGAACTCCACAGAATCGATCAATCATTTTTTTTATAAATGCTCTTTTACTCAAGATATCATCAAATGGCTCCGATTATTGACTACAGCAAATCCTATCCACAACTGGGAAATATGGTGCAGGCAGCAGCTATATTAACGCAAAAAATCTTCTCGGAATCAATTCTATAAATATCTAACGGCATTCACTCTCTGGAGCTTGTGGAAACACAGATGCGAGATAATATTCGGCAATAAAAAGCCTAATTCTTCTACTATCGTATCCCAGATTATTTATTATATCAAAGGTTTCAATATTCGAGAATGAGTACTCAGATTTCAAGATTTACAGAATACAAGTCACAACTTACGAGGAGATTATTCGCTCGCCGCATGCAACAGTCATCGGAAGAAATGCTCTCTGACAACTTTTCTGACTCTTCTCTGTTCACACGGAAACGGCTATTTCGATCGTACCATCCTTGTTTCGGTTTGACCATTTTTTCAAAGGTTAGACCGAGTCTGCCCCGGTTGCACCAGAATATAGACACGGTCACATCGATTTCTTTAGATTTTTTGATTTTTCGGTCTAACCGTCTTTCCCACGGTTTCTACCGATCTTTTCAGCATCTCGATTTGACCGCTCAGTCCACGGTTAAACTAGAAGGTCTCTAGTCGGACCGATCACAGCGCTCGGTCTCACCGACAAATATTATCTTTCTTCTCACTTCGGTTTAACCATCAACTATTTCGGTTTGACCGTTTTCGGTCGACTGAATTTTTTTTTCGGTTAAACCGGAAATTTTTTCCTGACAATTTTTATATTTTCTTTTACTTAATAATATTTTGAGCCTTGTAATGCCTTTTATTGACAAATTTTCCTAGGCTCTTACTTTTTTAGCAGGACTATCCCCTGATGAATGTAAAGGATAGATATTATGAAAAAGAAAAAAAAAACTGTTAATCAAAAGTATAAGCTTATTGAAACTGATTCATATTCTTAGTACAATCATAGAAGTAAAAATTGTATGAGATTTGTGTTTTATTGCATCTGTATTAATGGAATACATATATACTATGCTTAAAATGAAAAGTGCTTACAAAGTGAAAATCTTTGAGAGTTTATTGATCAGTTTGATCACGAGTCTTTTGTACTTGAGCAGATAGGTATGTAAGGATTGTTGTCCTGAAAAAGGATTCTTTAAATCTGGCAACCTAAGGTCCTAATCAAATCTGGGATTGTTGACTGAAAGCTCATTACACGGGTACATTAGAAAGCTCTTGTATGATTCAAGCTTTTCAAACTAACTTTTAAAGAAAATTATCAATATTTACTATTTTGAAAAGAAAAAGTTGTTTCATTAATTACAGATATCTTTGAATCGCATATAGTTTCTACCAATATGACTACTGATTTATTGAATCAACATTAGTACTTTTGAAAATGTTTATTTGAGATACATTCTTTTATTCTCCTTGAATTAATCACATTGAGTTCAAAGTTGTGTTTTGATTCATATATAGTAGGAATTGATTCTTGAAATCATTTTTGATGATGTCAGGATAACGGAAGTCTCTTAAAAGAAAATTTAAAAGTATAGTTATACTTAACATCTATTGTCACTACAAGTATATTTTGTATTTTGATTGAATATATTTGAAGTATATTTGTAGGGGGAGGATTAACAATGTCGAAAACAGATTAATATAATTTGGAATACAAATCTTAGTTAATCTGAATTAATGTCCTCTTAAAATCTTGATGAAATAATTTAAAAAGACAAATAAACTATTTTAGATTCAAAGGAAGAAATGTTCAAATAGTTTACAATGTTCTCAAGATAACGTTAAGTTTAGCATGTGTGTTGTTTTCGGAACGTTTCAGTTGGAAGCATTCGAAAATTGTGCTAACTAGACGTTATGTTAGATAAGGTAACGTGTAAAACTACCTCTAGACAGCGTTTTACTTGTTAGTTTAGTTAACTCAACTAGTTATACTTGAATATTTCAGGTACCTTGATTGAATAAACTTTATTCAATATTTATTTAATTTCTAAACCCGACTTCTCTTCACGTTAAGTTATATGCCTAAAAACCCTATTTAAACACTTATTACATAGGCACTTAGGTTATTTGTAAACTTTGTCAAGAAAATCTTTCCCGCTTGTTGCTGTTACAACCTGCAACGATGGTCTCCAAGTTCTACAAAGGTCGTGGCAGAGGAAAAGGCAAAAGCAGAAGAGATGCAAAAGGAAAAGAAATAGAGAATAATGAAGTTCCACGTACTTGGTTCAAGAAAATATTTCGAGTGGACAAAATGTTAGTAGAAATTTATAGAGATTACTTCTTACCTCATGGTATATTAGATGAAGTTAGACAAGAACTTCAACATACTGATGCAAATATTACATACATGGGTATTCATAGTAAATTTGATAGAGAATACAAAATGAAATGTACTGAGATTGCATTTTTGGAACAGTATGTAAAATATTTGGAAAAAGGTGTAGGTTCATCAAATAGAACTCCTCAAACTCCTATAAATGGTACAAGACTACATGCATTTGAGGAAGAGCATGAATCAGCTATCCCTACTCCTTTATATTCAAAACAAGTAGAATCAGATATTGCTGTAGACAAAACAAAAGTTGACAGTCTTCGAAAGGTCGTTGCAATAGAACGTGCCTTAGAAGAATTAAAGTAGAAAACTTTTATGAAGCAATTTGAAAAGAAAACAGCAATACTAAAAGGAGAAACAGAAATGTTATAGAAGAAGGAAAGTCCGAAAAATTATGTCTAAGGAAACAAAGTCTATTGAAAAAGGAAAATCAGATGAAAATTTATTTCCAAAGGACAATGTATGTCTAGACATTGTACCTTATATGCATCTGATAAACTCATCAGTTCCGAACACACTGAAACTGATGAAGATAATGAGACTTTATTTTCCCTTGCTAGAAAGCTTGAGAAGAAATACAAGTCAAATATGAGCTCAAGTTTTTCTATGATGTAGAAATTGACAAATTAGAGCATCAGGCACCTAACATTGAACAAGTTATTGCAGATATAATTAGCAATGTTGAAGTAGTAACTAGTTCACAGGTTGAATTGTCTAGAGTAGTAGATATTGTAAATGTTAAGACTCCAAAAGAGCTAAAAGTTAACTAGCCTTCTACAGAATCTATAGAAGTAGAGTCTGAGAATTCATAGCATGAATCAATGGAATTATCTGTTAAACAAAATGAACAAGTACAGAAAGATACACTGGCTGTAGAATTTGTGGAAAAATTGAACTCTGATCATTCTATAGAAACTGAATAGATGAATGTTGAGCATATTGACAATGTTCCTAACACTGTTGAAGCTGAAGAATCAAGCTTACCTAAGCAGCTTCAAGATAATATTTTGGAAGAGGAACAACATGACATTCATTTTGAAGAAGAGGTTCCTAAAGATGAATTAAACTCTGAATCACGGCTTCAGGTATCACCTTCTTTGTGTACAATATTAAAAATTCAAGGTAATGCAATTCATTTTAGATTTGAAGAAGCATTGCACAAATACAATAATCTGATTACATGTTAGATTCTACATGCTCGTCCAATAAAATTCAGAAATTTGATGGAAATAAGAGATTTGTTTGAGTTTCAAGGCCTCATTAAATTCTTGCCAGTAGGAACGAAATGGAAGCAATACACAGAGCTTATTGCAGCTTTTTATAGCAATCTAGTCAAGAATGGAAATTTTCTGAAAACTCAAATAAATGAATAGGAGTTTATATTGTCTCCTAAGTTAATTTTTGAAGTTTTAGGATTAAAGAATGAAGGTGTTGTTGTTACCAACAGATTTGACATGATAAGACAACTAGAATGGAACATTCAGTCTTTATCAAAAATTCCAGATGTATATTCTGAAATGAGATTAATGGAAAATCTGAATGCAGAGGCAAGGTTTATTGCAAATATATTGGATGAAAATTTATTTCAGAGAGTTGGACGCAATTTGGAAGTCAGCAGAAGCTGTTTATATGCAACTTATGGCCTGCTGAATAGAATTCAAATAAATTGGTTTGATGTTTTTATGTCTCAACTACAGCATATGAGTTCAAAGTTATTTTATGGTGATGTTGTATGTAGAATCCTTGTAAGCCAATTGACTTTATCCGACTGGCCCTCTGAAACTAAAGGCATGAGAACATTTAGTGTCAACGATTTGCAAAAATTCCAGGCCATGCATAAACCTCAATGACAACAACAACAACAACCTGATATAGACCATATACAACAACAACAAAGTTATTTAGTTCAAGCAGAATAGCAAACCCAACTACCTCCTGACTTAGATGTAGTGTTTAACGACATCAGAAATGATATTAGGCATCTAGGAGATAAAATATGTAATGCTATAAGTGATATACTTAGGAGGGGTCGATAACTATTTTTGTTTGTTTCTAAATACAAAATGTAATATTTGTATTACTTGTTTGATTCATTAAACAATACATTTTTCTGTAAATGTGTTCAATTATTATTCTTGTTTACAAAAATCGTTGTTGTAATTCTCTTATATATATATATATATATATTCTCCATAATTATCTTTTTGATTAATGACAAAAAGGGGGAGAAATATTATAAAAAGATGATTATGATCTTAATTGCATATATATATTATAAAAGGAGATGCTATTTAAATAGTTATTGTAATCTGACAGATGATAATTAGAATACTGATACTTTTATAATTATTGACATCTGAGAGTTTTAGTTTTGAGAGGTGATATTTACACAAACAACAGAAATAAGCTTAAGTGAACTTAAGTCAACAAACTTGTTTGTTGAATGAAAAGTTAACCCAACGAAGGTGCTTTGTTGAGTTAAATATATTTCATACTTGATTTAATATGGTTTTGTCATCATCAAAAAGGGGGAGATTGTTGAGTATTTTTGTTTTGATGATGTGTGCTGAATGAAAATAATCATATTTGCTCAATTATTATTGCTTGTGAAAAGAAATTAAAATCATCAATTAATACAGAAAAAGCTTACTGATATAAATACTTTTCTGTATTAGATCTGAAGTTAATAACTAGTCGTTTCGTTGCATTAATTTCTCATTTAGCTAAACGTTAAGTTAACATGTGTTTTTATTGAAAAGCATGATATGTTTTAAAGTTATATCTTCTGTATCATGAACAGTGCACGTTTAGACAACTCGTTAAGTTAGAGTTTTGTTTGTATAGAGGTCACGTGAGAACTCGTTAAGTTAAAGGCTTAAAGGTTAAAATAGGTCACGTGGTAACTCGTTAAGTTAGTTAGTAAAAGAAGAGACGAACTCGTTAAGTTAGTGTTATACACGTGGTGAAATTATAAGTTATGAATGTTGTATTGTATCACGTGAGGTGCACATGTTTAACTCGTTAAGTTAACATAACTAAACGCGTTGAGTTGCTATATTGAACACTAAGGTAACGCGTTAGGTTAGCGTTATAAACTTAAGTTGTTATTTTTGCATGTGGTAAAATTCTTATTATAAAAACATTTGTTTATTATTGAATCGGTGAGTTAGAGTTTTTTTCAGAGACTTACAGTCGTAACTATCCGAAAGGTAACTTAAGTCATGTTTTCAGGTCTTGACACGTGTCTCACTAGTTTTATAATATAAAGAGTTTTTCGGTGATTTACATCTGTAACTATCTGAAACTTAAACTATTTTCGGTGAGTTATCACCACAGACTTAGTTCGTTGAGTTAGCTACAGTACTTGTCACGTGAAATGGCACATGAGGAACTCGTTAAGTTAGAAATGTTAAGTTATATATATATACTTGTGTTACTCGTTTAGTTAACATTAAAGTAACGACTTCTTATTACACCAATGAAAAATTTTTGGATGAGAAAGTTTATTTTGCAGGAAATTTTTCAGAGATCCAAGACTGATGATTAAAGAAAATTTGAAATATAAACATGGGTTAGAACGTGTGTGTTTCGATGAAGGAAAAAGAAAAGACGTGGAGAAGTGGAAAACTAGTAGTGGTTAAATGTGAAGGATATGCATGAAATGAAGATACAGTATAAAAGGCATAGAATTCTCGTTGATCAAACCATCCTTGTACACAAAATGAAAAATCTTTTCATGGATCAAACCATCCCTGCACACCAAAAGAAAAATCTTTTTCATGGATCAAAAACACCTCTTCGGGCAAAATATCTCAAGTGGAAGAAAATTCAGTAAAGCAGAAAAGGTTAAATTTATGTCGCTGAAGATTTGAAGTATCAAGTGAAAGCAAATTCGGTGAAGCAGAGAAAGACAAGATATTCGTCACTAAAGAATTGCTGAAGAAGAAAAAGAAGAAAAAGAAAGATCTCAAACAGGGAGAAAAGTTTTAAATTCTGCAAATTAGTTTTCTCTATTTGTAGTTATGAAATTGTTTAGATGATACATGGTATCGAGTTATAATTGCATCTACAAGTTTTGAGGAGAATTGAATTGTATATTGTATTTGAAACCTTGAATAAAAATGATTTTATGAAAACAATGTCTCGACTTGTTTTTGAGTTTTAAAGTTTCAATTATATTTTAGAAAATATTAAAAATACACAATTCACCCCCTCTTGTGTAGTCATACGATCCTACAAATATATCTAAGTTTAATAGCATCAATACTCATGTTCAACATTTTCATCATTTGACAAACTTTATTAAATTCTCTAAGGTAATAATAGGCATCTTCTCTTTCTAATCCATGAAAGTGTGGCAATTGACTAATATAATTAGATTTCAATTCAAACATATCTCTCTCAAAGTTTGGCAATCGAATACATGAAGGTTCATCAACTAGTTCAGGATACAGAATTTCCCCTAATGGTTTTTCTACTGGAGCAACCATATCTTCATTCTCTTTTAAAGAAAGGTTAGCTACACCCCTAAGGATTTCATTAAAGTCTTCTTCAGAAAATTTTTCAGTATGCTTCTGTATTAAATAATCCTGTCTAGGTGTTCTTACTAATTGTTTAGTGTTAGGAGAATGAGTCCATGTGCTCATAAACTCTTAACATAAAGTAAAATAGCAAAAGATTAATTACATACCAGTCTGAAGCTTTGTTCTCAATAAATAGTTGTTGACAGATGAAGTTGAATCAACTACTTCTCCTTCCAGTTCCCCAATGAATTTTCTTTTCTTTTCTCAAGTACTAGTAACTAGTAAATAACATTCTATTCTATATTTATAATGCATGTCCATAAGGTAAATGAATCTCATTGCAAGAGCATGTCTTGTAATGTGTAGTATGGTTCCTATTTTTAGGGACACGTGTTCCACTTCTAATTTCAAATTTTAATAATCACTAAACCCATGAAGTTTTGTTCATGGCTAAAAGAATAACTGTTCAACTTAATCCATGAACTAACCTCATTGAGTTATAAATAACTCAACGAACTATCTATAATTTCTATCTGCTAACTCAATAGACTTACTTCGTTGAGTTACAGATAACTCAATGGAGTTACCTTATATTTTATTATTGACCTCGTGGATTTAAGGTTAACTTAACGAACTTACTTCATTAACACTTAGCAAATTTCTTAAAAACTTACTTTTCATCTTAACTTCAATATTTCTTTTCCTACATGTCATCAACTCAAATAAAGTTAAATATAAAAGTTAGAATATGGAATTAGTGCTTTATATTTAACTTTCAATTCAATACCAGCTATGTAGAAATTAAATTTTACTTTTTAGTATATAGATATGCTTAGATATTATCCAATCATTGTGCATTTAACCATGTCATTCATAAAATTTTGAAAAAACTTCAAATAATTTTAACACACATATATATAATATTTTTGTTCAATATAATTTTGAATTAAATACTGTATTCATTGTCATACAAATTCAACAATATTTTGCTTCAAACACTCATATATATATATATTGAAATGTTTTATATTACAACAAACAAATGTTACAGTATAAGTAGATGGTTGATACATTTAATCTTTTTTTCTTATTTCATCTACTTTCTTCTAGAGTTTTTCTAATTATTGCTCTAACTAATTTATACGCTCTACAACCCCTCTAATTTCTCTAGAAGATCTAGTAATAGAAACAGTAGCAGTTGTCAAATAATTCCTGTATTCCTTCACCAAGATGGCCCTAGATTTCATTTTTTTGGATGTACATCTAGTGAAGTCAATACTGTCTACCATCAGCAGTGGAATCAGATCTCTATAGAATAATTTTTTCTGTGCTGCCCTCAAATTGGAGATAAAAACTATAGACCAATTTACTTGAATTTTGTTCACAACTACATATGTGGCCCATTTAACAAACTGACTTAATTCTATATCATGGCCTTGTTATTGGTAGACATTTTTAATCAAAATGTTAGCTACCATGTGTGCTTTACCATTTAAGTACTTCAATTTGTTTAATAATAGCACACTAGGATTGATAGCTAAATAGTCTTTTATTTCCTATTCTTTTCACTCAATTGTAGTCATGCTCTCAAGAATTTCTTTTCCTTCATTTCTGAGTCCAAAAATATTATGGAGAAGCTCTAGTGTTATCAAAACATCAACTTGCTCCACATTGGAAATTAATCCTCTTTCCTCATCTCTTAAATTTGCATAAAAACAGGGCACTAGATTTTCATACACTACATGCCCTTTCTATTGAGAAATAAATGTAGTAGACCTTGGAACTCGAATAATTCTTTAATGTCCTCCATGCCATCCCAGTTTACTAGTCTACTATATATAATATCAAACCCTTTTATCTCTTCATATTTATTCATTGCTTCCTGACTCTAAAAATATACGTCATTTAAAACTTGCTATTGGGAAGGGTCAAGAATCTGAAATTGTTTCTCTACTAGGGTTTGTTTTTCTGCTACTTCCTTAAGGTGTTGAACTAGTGTTTGTTGGAAATGATCTAGAGATTCTTGTAATTCAATTCCTACTTCTATTTATGGTGGAGAGCTAGTAGAACTCTCCACTCTTTTTCCTTGTACTTTCTCAATAAATTGCTAAAGAGTCTCTCCCTCTTTAATGGAATCTGTTGAGTCATTTCCTCTTGGTTCAATATGTTCCTTTTCAGCTTCTTCTATTTTTTCTTCCTCCTCACAACCTGTTCGGTTTGTGAAAACTTCTTTGATTTGTTTTTATGCTTATATTAATAAATTCTTTTTTTAGAAGTAAACAAACAATCTTTCACATAAACTAGATATTAAGTCTAATTTGTATTTTAACTACAAGTGCACAATGTATATTATATTTGTGTGCAAGTACAGGTCAATCCCACAGAGATTGAGTAAGAATTGTGTAATATTTTTATTTTTATCTTGGAGTTTATATGTGTTCAATTAAGTACTCTGTTGAGTTACAATTAACTCAACGAACTTAGTTCGTAGAGTTATGGTTAACTCAACAGACTAACCTCATGGACTTAAGTTAACTCCACGAGCTTACCTTTCCAGTTAAATACTGCTATTTACAAAGAAATTCAACCAATGTAAAGTCAAGATTTGTGCATTTTATTATATGTTAAAGCATGCATTTTATGGATTTCAAGTGCATAGTATATGATTTTTATATTGAATTACATGAAAGTTATATTTTTAGGCTATGAGTGTTTTTATGAATTAAAAATGAAATACTGCACAAATCTACCTTTAATGGAATTAATGTTAAGTTTAATAGCCCATGTGTAGACACTTAGTTATTTAGGATAAATTACATGAAACACAATTTTATTACATGCATGTTCTTCACTTATCAATTTCACTTATGCTTTCCAAAGATTTAGTATTAAGATATAAAAGTGATGCATGATAAGAATATAAAATTATACTTTCATCATCTTAATGAAATATTGTTATAGATGCACCTATAATAATTGTCTTAATTATTCATTATATAAGTCTACATGTGATTGAATGGTCTTAATTTGTGTATGAGTTTTTATTGATGAAAATAGGTGACATCAAGGAATTATAAGAGGGTTACATCTAAGCCCTTGGATGGTGTATCAAAGGTAAAAGGGGCTGGAAGATCTCAACCATTAGATCAATTTTGGAAGATCAAGAGACACCAGGATTAAAAGGAGGAGTAAGCCCCATGTCCAAGGCATCTCTTCTCAATTGCTCTCCATTCTAGCCGACGGTTCTCTTCTCCAAGGACTCCTCTCCTCGTGGCTGAAGGTGGACATACAAGGGTGTCGTTCCCCCTCTCAAACTAGCATCATCTCCATTGATCTCCTCTTGATTCACATCCTCAAAGGGTTCCACAGGGGGTAGCTTTGGCTACCTTGGTGGAGGAAGCTTGGATGGCAAGTGAAAGTGGTGTTTGATGTGTGGCTTTGGGTGGTTCCAAGGAGCATTTTCAGAAGCAAAGGAGGGGCTGGAAACTTCTATTTTGACATCCAAAGAAAGTGAAAGGAGGCTGAGTTCTCTTGTTCTTGCAACCGTGGAAGGCCCTTGCTATAGGTAACGCTCCAAGGGGTGAGACCTTGGGAAAACGTGGCTGAAGAGTGTGGTTTCATCCAACCACGGATTCATTGTTGAGGAAGAGGTGTTCTTCAAGGTATAAGTGAGATTTGAGAGAGATCCCTATGCATAAATTATGTTCATGTTGTGTATGTATGCATAGGTATGTCGTTTCATGTTATGTTTGTATACATTTGTGTTGTTTGAGTGTTATTGCATTGCATTTCAGTATGGTCTTCATATAGATAATTAATTCCAGATGTTATCTTGATGTGAATTATAGTTTAAACGTGGTTTTCATCTTGTTTATATGTGCATATCATGGCTGTGAATAGGGTGTTTGATGAAATGTTTGATTATGTAACAAGGGGAACCATGTACAGAGTTGGGTATTTTTGTTTATTTCGATTCTCTCAGCTCAGGTATGGTTTTGAATAATTTTTGATGCAATCTCATGTATTTTCGAGTCTACTTACCAACAGTTTTAGTTTTGTAATTTTTGGAGATCATTTGAATGGTATTTTCGATTTAAGTGTTGACAGGTGCATCTGACTTGGACGCAAGTTCTGGGCAGAGTTTTTGAGCGTATTTGATCATCAATTTCTCAGAGTAAAAATTGTATTTTTATGATCTATAAAATTGGTTTTTGAGATGACGAAGTTAACTTGCATTGAGATTTTGTTTCACGTCATTTCATAAATATTTCATGAAGATATGAATTTTCTTGTAAAGTCACGCAATCTGTGTTTTGATCTCCACGTGTTGCACTTCTGTGTTAGATTCGTCACTAATAACTCTCTGGTTTGAATCAGATCTCAAAATTATTCTAGATTTTAAGATCTTTTAAAACCCTTTCCAAATTATATTTTTACATGATTTTTCAGTAAGTATTTTGGGAAGAAACGATTTCTATAAGTGGATGCAATTTCTGTAATTTTGAGAGTTTTAATAGAGTTATAAATGAGTTTGTATAGAAGTGATTTTTGAGTAGTTAAAATGACTTGTTAACCACATATGTATAATTTTTAATGTAATTGCTAATCATAATGCTAACTTTTGATAGAGTAGGATGTATAGAAAGTTTTTAAGTCATATTATGACATGAGTCAAGTAATTAATCTAATAAAAGTATTTCGACAAACTCCCTATGGAAATGACTCATACTTGCACCGCTTAATACAATGGGCACCGTGCGCTTACAGTTAAATTATAAATGTAAAATTTGTACTTTTAATGACACACGTTTTATTCATACAAGTTTTTAATGCCGTTGCCGGGGAGTTTGGTGCTTTTGAATGTTTATTGGATGATTATTAGATTTAATGTCATTTGTATGATGCTAGTTTTATTTAGATTTTTATTCTCTTGTTTTTCTACAAGGAAATGGGTGTAAGGAGTGTACAATCCATGCAATCATCTTTCTTGATGCTTGAATGACTTGTCACATATTTATTTAAGTATACATATTGGTGACAAGTAGCTTAATGGAGTAATGATAATCTTTGTGCACAAATTATTAAGACAGAATCTGCCTGTCTGGAAATTTAAATTTTTGATGTGCACGAGATTAGAACTCATTTTTATAAATTTTTTTCTGAAATACTTGGGTTCTGAGATTTCTTTTGAGTACTTATGCATAAAATTCTGATTAGTATGTTTAAAGATAAAAATCTTAGAAAAGAAAGATATTATCTAGAATTCTAGGTAGGTTTCTGCTAATGAATTTTGAAAATAAGCTATTATGAACGTACTTAAAATTTAATTCAGTGATTTTTTCCAGAAACTAGATGAAATTATCTTTCCAACGAGTATTTACATGTTTCATTTGGAGTTATGTAAAATACTATGTAATTTTTTTAAGTTAACATATTAGATTAAACCAATATTATGTCTATCGGATGGTTATTTTCTAGGCAAGATTTTCATAACATGCACTCGTATATTTGAAACTGCAGTTACATATTTGAATAAAAATTATTTTTGAAATTGTTTTATGAAACTACAGTAGTTTATCTTTCAAACAAAGTATTATACGTTATATTTGGATGAATATACATTTCTAGAGAATTTTTATAAGATGAATTGATATGTTCTGTAGATTATGAATTAGAGTTGTTTGAATTTTTACATGATTTTGATAATACTTCAGTTTTGGAAATTTTTATCTCTAATTTTTCTTAGAATCTAGAAGTAATTATCTTTCATACAAATATTTATTTGTGAATTTCTATGCTATATAAATTTCTGTAGAAAATCTTGAAGTCGCAATGGCATAATTTAATTTCTGGAATATTGTGTTTGCTTGTTATATTTAAAACTTTGGATGAAGTTGATGTTTATTTGATAAAGTACATTATGTTTTTTTGCTTATCATAGTGGCATGAATGTAGGATCTTGTAATTTAATGAGTTAAAGAAAATGAGGTCTTAAGTGGAATTAAAGAGTAATTGTTTTCCAATTCTTTTATTATATTGCAGATTCTTTTAAATTGCTGAGGATCTAAGTGCATGTTAAGTAGGTTAGTTCACTTGTCTAGCATTGCATATCATTTTTAATTCCAATGGATAATCATTATAAGATTAAAATTGATAATTTTGAATTTGACCTCACACCTACATCTTTTAAATGCAAGTTAAATGATCATCTTACTTCTGATTGTTCATTTTACATGCTAAATGATACTGTAGGTGCACATTCAAGTGTTTTTACTGATTTATCCATGCTATGTTTGAATATTAATGCAAATGAAGCTAGTACTAGTGGTTATCAAATAAGACCACAAGTTGAGACATCTAATGTTGACATAGTAAAGTGTGAACAAAAGGTGGATTTATCCAAGGCTTTGGATGAGTTGAATTCATCCATTCAGCTATTAGAGTTAACAAGAATTGCTAGTACCCCTATGAAGTTGGAATTAGATGAGGATGTAGGGATAGGACCCTTGCCTCTATGTGAAAATGAGGAGGTGGAGGCTTTTGTAACTCTAAGATCGGGTAAGGAAGCTCTTCCCCTAGTTCCTTTGACTCCTTCTGAAGAGCTAAATCCCCATCCTAACAAATCAGGAGAAGTTGAGCAACTTGTGCCTATGGAAAAGAACAAGTGTAAGGTGGGTGACTTGGGAAATTCTTTAGAGCCCCTTCCTGCTCCTTTTCCCCATAGACTAAGAAGTACAAATCAAGAAGCACAGTTAGGTGAACTTAGGGAAATATTCAAGCAAGTAAGGATTAATATTCCTTTATTAGATGTTATTCAACAGATACTTGCCTATGCCAAGTTCCTAAAGGATGTTTGCACACGAAAAAGAGCTAGGAGACTACCTAGGAAAGCTTGCTTAGCAGAATCTGTAGGCACCTATTTTTGCCAAAGTATGCCCAAGAAGTTTAGTGATCCAGGGACTCCTATCATTTCTTGTACCATAGGAGACACCTATTTTGAGAGGGCATTGATTGATCTAGGAGCCAGTGTAAACGTAATGTCATCCAGTATTTATGTAGCGTTAGGTCTTAATGGCATCACACCCACAAAGATCCTAATCCAACTAGCAGACCATTCTTATCGGACTCCTTTAGGGGTAGTGGAAGATATCTTAATAAAAGTTGAGAACTTTGTCTACCCAATAGATTTTATAGTATTAGAAAGTCAATCATCACCTAGTAGAAGACAAAATGTGCCTCTAATTCTAGGAAGGCCCTTCCTTGCCACAGTTGATGCTTACATAGGATGTAGAGATGGGTCTATGTAAATAGTTTATGATGACTCTAAGGTTGACTTAAATATTTTTGGAGCACATCATGAAATAAAATCTTTAACTAATGGGAATTTCCAGGTGAGTTTCATAAATGAAGCTTTAGATGATGATGAAGGAGAGGAAAATTTCATGTCAAGTAGTGAGGATTCTTATTCACCTGAGGAAGAAAGTGACCTAGACATTGAGTTTGACTTAACTATTGAGGATAGTTTAGGGAGTGATCATGTTTGTGAAATTAATTTCGTCGAACCATTGGTGAGCAACGTGAGAGAGGTGAAGAAACCATCCATAGTGGAACCGCCTTCATTAGAATTGAAACACGTACCTAAGTACTTAAAGTATGCCTTTTTAGGAGAGGGAGATACTTTGCCAATCATCCTATCTTCCCATCTATCTATTGAGCAAGAGGAAAAGTTATTAGGGGTTTTGTAGTCGCATAAGGAGGCCATTGGTTGGACCATGGCTGACATAAAAGGGATCACTCTGAGCATATGTCAACATAGGATTCACTTAGAGAGTGATAGTACACCATCTAGAATTCCACAGAGACGACTAAACCCGAACATTAAGGACGTTGTAAAGAAGGAAATCATCAAGTGGTTGGATCATGGCATAATTTATCCTATCTCCGATAGTTCTTGGGTTAGCCCTATACAGGTAGTCTCAAAGAAGTCGGGTATTACAGTAGTTGAAAACAGTAACCATGAGCTCGTTCCCATGAGAGTGCAAATAGGATGGCAGGTATGTATAGAATATAGAAAGCTTAACACCGCCACTAGGAAAGACCACTTTCCTTTACCTTTCATGGATCAAATGTTAGAAAAACTAGCAGGACAAGAGTATTATTGTTTCTTAGATGGTTACTTTGGCTACAATCAAATCTCGTCACACCTTGTGATTAGGATAAGACCACATTCACTTGTCCATTTGGTACTTTTGCATTCTAATGCATGTGTTTTGGTTTATGTAATGCTCTAGCAACATTTCAAAGGTGCATGATTGGTATGTTTTCAAACATGGTGGATAAATTTTTAGAGATTTTTATGGATGACTTCTCTATATTTGGACCTTCTTTTGATTCATGCCTTTAGAATCTGGAATTAGTGTTAAAAAGGTGTATAGAGAAGAGATTAGTTTTAAATTGGGAAAAATGTCACTTCATGGTTCAGCAAGGTATTGTGCTGAGTCATGTAGTATCTAAGAATGGGTTGGAAGTTGATAGGGCAAAAGTAGATCTCATAGCCAACTTACCAATTCCTAAATCAATAAAAGATATAAGAGCATTCTTGGGCCATGCAGGCTTTTATAGACGGTTTATCAAGGATTTTAGTAAAATTGCTCGTCCTTTAACGCTGTTATTATCAAAGGACACATCATTTGAATTTTCAAAAGATTGTCATGATGCCTTTGAGGAGCTTAAGAGAGTCCTAGTCTCTACACCTATTGTGCATCCTCATGTTTGGTCTCACCCATTCGAGTTGATGTGTGATGCCTTAGATTATGCAATGGGGGCTAGTTAGGTGGATTCTCCTACTCCAAGAATTTGATATAGAAATACGAGATAAGAAAGGTAGTGAAAACATTGTGGCTGACAATTTGTCTCATCTTGTCACACCCCAAGAGGGAGTACCTATCGATGATTCATTCCCTGATGAACAGTTGATGGCGGTAACTCCAGTCCCTTGGTTTATTGACATTGTAAACTATTTGGTGACAAAGCGAGTGCCTAAAAATTGGTTAGGCCAACAATTTAAGAGATTTATGGCTAAGGAAAGAGAATACCATTGGGATGATCCATATCTTTTCAAATCTTGTCAAGACTTGATTATTAGAAGATGCATCCCTGACTCCAAAGTTCATAGTGTGCTATCTTTTTGTCATGACCAACCTACAGGTGGTCATCTCAATCCTCTCAAGATGACCACAAAGGTTTTGCAATGTGGTTTCTTCTAGCCCACACTACATAAGGATGCATATTCTTTTGTAAAGAACTGTGCTGAATGTCAAAGGGCAGGTAGACTTACAAGGAGAAACATGATGCCGCTCACTCCTATTATTGAGGTAGAGATATTTGATATTTGGGGCATTGACTTCTTGGGACCATTCCCTAACTCTAGAGGTTTCTTGTATATTCTCTTGGCCATTGATTGTGTCAAAGTGGGTGGAGGCCATACCCACTCGCACTTGTGACTCAAAAGTTGTAGTAAATTTTATTAAGAGTCACATTTTTGCTAGGTTTGGCATTCCACGAGCAATTTTAAGTGATAGGGGCACCCACTTTTGTAATAGGAGTTTTGAAGTGTTAATGAAAAGATATGGTGTAACGCACAAAATAACTACCCCTTATCACCCGCAAACAAATGGGCAAGTGGAAAATGCCTATAAATAGATTAAGCAAATTTTAGAAAAGATAGTAGGAAGGTCAACAAAAGACTGGGCTAAAAAGTTAGATGAGGCATTACGGGCTTAATGTACAGCATATAAGTCAGTTTTGAAAATGTCTCCATATAGAGTAGTGTATGGAAAAGCATGTCACCTACTAATGGAACTAGAACATAAGGCCTTATGGGCAATAAAGAAGCTTAATTTAGATCTAAAAGCCGTTGGTAGTAAAAGATCTTTCCAACTAGTTGAGCTCGAAGAAATAAGGCACGAGGCATATGAGAATTCGAGTATTACTAAGGAGCGAAACAAGGTGTTTCATGACAACAAACTTTTATACAAGGATTTTGAAATAGGGCAGCAGGTATTATTATACAATTCAAGATTATATCTTTTTCCTAGAAAACTCAGATCTAGGTGGACTGGACCTTTTGTGGTTAAAAGTATATTCCCATATGGAGCTATGGAAATAGAAGATCCTAAGAGTGGGAGTTTAACTAAGGTCAATGGCCATCGTCTTAAACCATTTCTACAACAGGGTTTCGTGGGCTGTGGATCTAGTATGGATTTAAGCCCTGTTGTCTATGCGTAAACATCTAGTAGTTTTATTTCTTTTCTTTTTGTTTCTGTATGATTATTGTAATATTTATTTACTTCCTATGTGTTGTTTTGTTAATTGAATTATGTATTTAATTTTGTGTAAAACTTGCTCCTCATTTTGTTTGATGATGTAGGTATTGGATACATAGATCTTTCCAATGTGAGTATCTCTTATAGTTTACTAGTATTTTTGCGCATACTTTTGAGTCATTGTTTTATTTTTATGCAAACCTCTGGTTGGGTGAGAGATAGTACATCAAGACTAGTTAGAGGGAAGATTGGAAACAAGCATGGTGAACTAGATAGAGTGGAACCCATGGCGAACCAAGAATTACAATCACTAGAGGATATCTGTTATCCTAGGGTTCACAACCACCCATCTTGTTTGTACTTACCACCCATAGATGGGCAAAAATTTGAACTTCATATGAACTATGTCAATCAATTGCCCCATTACCATGGATTAGACAAGGAGGATGCATATGTCTTTTTAAACGACTTTAATGATGTGTGCAACATGGTCAACTTGCCGAATGTGCCAATAGATGCCGTCAAGCTTAGATTTGTGCCCTTCGCTCTTTGTGATGATGCGAAATTCTAGTTGAACACCTTGCCAGTCGAGTTCATCCGTACTTGGACCAATTTTTGTGCAGTATTTATAAAGAAATTTCACCCTTTGCACAAAACAATCCAAGCCAAAAATGCAATCTTAGGTATTAGTCAACAACTCCATGAACCCTTTTGGAACTATTTCGAGTGTTTCACTAAGATGTTGGCTAAATGCCCTAATCATGGTTTGCCATGGTCTAGGCAGTGCCAAGCATTGTATGAAGGACTTGACTATAACACAAAGCTGATGTTAGAGTCCATGTGTCCTAGACATTTTATGCACTTGAATGAGAGTAGAGTGTGGGAGGTATTAGTTGATCTAGCTGAAAGAACCATGGAGATGGAAACTTCCACAGATAGGATATATGATAGATCACCAGCTAGGGGGATGCATTCTATAGACCCTATGGTAGGTATGGAGGCAAAGATGCCCTCCATGTTCAAGAAGATGGAAGATCTCATTGTATCGCAACAAAAAGGGAAAAACCTTATTGCTGGAGTTCATTGTATTGCATGTGGAATGTAGGGTCATGTTATTGAGGATTGTCCAGCAGTTCAAGGCTAGGATGTAGAACAAGTGGATGCTATAGGTGTGGGACAACGGATGTTCCAACCTTCTTCCCTATAGAATCGTGAATCAAGAATTGTAAGATGATCTCCTCTTCAACATATTGGCATTAACCCGAAACCAAGGCTAGAAGTTTTATGATCTCCTGAGATATGAGTCGGTGCTTGGTGAAAATAGCTTCCTTTCTTGTAATGCAATCACTCCTCACAGTGGTTGTCAATCACCATGTTTGGTTTGGAATCGACCTAACATCCAGAATGTATCCTCACAGACCCCCAATGGTTGGTGATTTTGGTGGTGGTGTGGAGTATCAGGGAACTTTCGATACTTCCTGTAGTTAGCGCAGTTCTCCACCACTCTTCCACACTTTTTCTTCATCTTTTATATTTCTTTCAGTAGAAATTACTTCTACTTAAATGAGTAGTTGGATTTCCTTCATTCATATCAATGATGGTGATTTCTTCTTCATTCTATGAGTGAATTTCTACATGATACGTGCAATCGTGGTTTTCCTTCGAATTTCCTATTTCTACAATTGCTATAGTGGCATGTTAGAAAATAAATGGTCTGTGGAGTTAATGTAATGCAACGGACTTACTTCGTTGACTTAACTATAAAACACGTGCAATAAAGAAATAACTTATAAGCTTATAACAGTAACACAACGTGTTACCTTAGTGTATATTCAAGTAACTCAGCGCGTATAGTTATGCTAACTTAACAAGTTAAACATGTGCAGCTCACGTGACATAATAAAACATTTAATTTCAACGCGTGCATAATTCTAACTTAACGAGTTCAGATATTTTGGATACTTACAAACCTAACTATCCGATGCTTAGATGCATTTCAGATAGTTAGCAGATAACTTACCGAACATTCACTTAAGTCATGCATTAAGATTTCAACACGTGTACTCTAGGAAATAATAAAATATTCTTTAAGTGTTTAAAACATAATTGTCCAGTACATGCAATATAACTCTCCGAAATAACAGAAAATTCAGTTACTTAAAAATTAAAAACTTGTAATTCACTAATAGTTCAGAAATGTACTTAATTAAAGCTAATTCCTTGAAATTATCTAGATTCTTTCATTAAAGCATATAATAGTGTAATTATAACATAATGGCTTAATTCTCATATGATAAGCTAAATATTATGCAATTAACTATCATTTAACCCTTAATATTATGCACTTTTTTATTCTAAACACAACCAATCTCTAATGTCACTAATTTTTCTGAATCATTTGTAGATTGGGATGGAGTCCCAAGCAAATTAGCTTCTACCCTAATTATTTCTTCTATTTGTGTAGGCTACAAGCTAATTTCAGCTTATTTTTCCTCTCTTCTTTGCTTTTGTTGCTGCTACTCCTACTCCTTAGATTCAGATAATAGATTAACAAAAATGGGCTCTTTAGGCCCTACTGATAATATAGGCTCGGATTTAACTATTTCCTTAGCCTCAGACACTTTTTCTTTTTCTTTTCTTCTTCTTATTAGTTGTTCATGTTCTTCCTCTTCTTCCTCTAAGACTAAGTCAACAAAACTAAGCTCTCCAAGCCCTCGAGCCATAGGTACTAGCTCTTCCTACTTAACATTTACTGGTTTGGAAGGACTAGCTTCAGTTTCTCTCGCAACTAGTGATCTAGTTGCTTTAGAATGCTATTATAATTTAATTTTATACTAGGCCTTCAACTTATCTTCAGTCCTCTTCTTGCATAGTGCATCATAAAATAAATGAGTCTTTGCCATAGCCATATCTTCAGAATTTCCTTGGCTCTTGGCAACTTTCATGAGCTTTGCAAATTGTCTCCATTCCTCTAGCGTTAATGGCCCCAAAAATGCTTCTCTTCCTAATGGCCTAGGCGATGGAATTGATTGTCCTAGCTATTGTTCCTCTGTAGTAGGTTTTTCAGCAGTAGGCTCTTTAGCCGCTTTCTTTTATTGCTCCCTTATGTCCCATTGAGCATGTCCAACAATATATCTTACAAACCACAGTCGTGACTTACGTCGGATCAACTCTAGGGCAACCTCATTATTTGGTCTTATTCTCCTTTCTCTATTCACAATCATCTCTGTTACTACTTTGATTTTAGTTTCTATTATCTAAGGTATTCTAATATTTAAATCAACCAAAACTCTTGTTTAGTGGAAAATATCAAATTCTACCTTTTCTAATTCTTTTTCCTGTGTCATGTTCCTGATCTTCTGTCATGTATGCCATTCCTTTGACTCCTTGAGAAATCCTGTAGTGTCAACTACTTCCCAGAATTCTAGCATCATCTTGTATCTTTGTGGTGTTAAAGAACAGAATGGAATGATTTTCATCTCTAAGTGCTAAATGGTTCTATGAATAATGCCCATAATTCCTATGTTTTAGTATAAATAAACCCTAAGATTTTGGCAGGTAATCAGGTCATTTTCCTACGCAAACTATCGCTCTCTCACTTACTTCTTCGTGGACTTAACATTAACTCTATGGACTAAGTCTGTGGACTTAACTACAATACCCCGTTGAGTTATAGTTAACTCAACGAAGAAAGTTCGTTGGGTTATGCTTAACTCAACAGACTTCCCGTATAGTTATACTAATAAAACAATGCAAATACAATACTAAAACTTTGGTCTATATCGAAAAAATTTCTAGTCTAACTGATTCTTGATTTTACTTTTCTTACTTTCGGTCAGGCCATTATATTTTCTCGGTTGAATCGAAATTAAATACATTTTATTTATTTATTTATTATTATTATTATTAGTTTAGTTTTATATTCGATTGAACTGATACCTTATTTCGATCAAACTGACACTTTTACTAAATATAATATATATTTTTTCCTTTTTTTTTAGTTGCGGTCAGATCGATGGATGCTTTTGCTATGACCATAATAAAGTTTTTTTCTTTTTATATATGTTTCGGTAAAATCGATAATTTCTATCAATTGAATTGTTACTATATTTAAAATAAGTTTTTTTTTTTTTTTCAACTAGGTCTTGAGTAGTCCTCTACTCTTACTTCTATAATTCCAAAGGAACTTTTTGGAAATTTCAAAATAAGTCTAAGTCTTTGTCCAATTACTTTAAATATATTTTGATTTTTAGGATTTTCAATTTCAATTGCTCCATAAGAATAAATATTTTGAACTATGTAAGGTCCTACCCATCTAGATCTTAATTTTCCTAGATGGTTATGAAGTCTAGTCATGTAAAGATATACTTATTGTTCTATTTCAAAAGTTTTTGGAATAATTTTCTTGTCATGCTAGAACTTCATTTTCTCTTTTTCTATTACAGTTTTCGAATAAGCTTCATTGCTAAATTCTTCTAATTCAATCAATTACATTTTCCTATTTTCAGTAGTTTGATTTAAATTAGTGTTCAGAGTTTTTAATGCCCAATAAGCTTTATGTTCTATTTCAGCTAGTAAATGGCAACTTTTTCCATATACTATCCTAAAAGGTGACATACTTAAGCTTGTCTTATAAGCAGTTCTATAAGCCCCAAGTGCATCTATTAATCTATTAGCCCAATCTATTCTAGTAGGATTTACTACTTTTTCTAAGATTAATTTAATTTATTTGTTTGCACTTTCTACTTATCCACTTGTTTGCAGATTATATGATGTTACAATTTTGTGATTTACTCTATATCTCTTCATTAAGGCTTCAAAACTTCTTTTATAGAAATGAGTTCCTTTATCACTAATAATAGCTTTAGGTATTCCAAATTTGGCAATTATATTAGTTCTTATAAAATGTATTACCACTTTGTTGTCATTAGTTTTTGTAGAAATAGCTTCTATCCATTTAGATACATAATCTACCCCTAATAATATATAATTAAATTGATTAGACATAGGAAATGGACCCTCTTGTAGGATCATATGGCTACACAAGAGCGGGGTGAATTGTGTATTTTTAATATTTTCTGAAATATAATTGAAATTTTAAAACTCGAAAACAAGTTGAGACATTGTTTTCATAAAATCATTTTTATTCAAGGTTTCAATTACAATATACAATTCAATTGTCCTTAGAAATTGTAGATGCAATTATAATTCGATACCATGTATCATCTAAACAATTTCATAACTACAAACAAAGAAAACTAATTTGCAGAATTTAAAACATTTCTCCCTGTTTGAGATCTTTCTTCTTCTTCTTTTTCTTCTTCACCAATTCTTCAGTAACGAATATCTTGTCTTTCTCTACTTCACCGAATTTGCTTTCTTCTGATACTTTAAATCTTCAGTGACATAAATAATACCTTTTTCTGCTTCACTGAATTTTCTTCCAATTGATACTTCAAATCTTTAGTGACATAAATTTAACCTTTTTTGCTTTACTGAATTTTCTTCCACTTGATACTTCAAATCTTCAGCGACATAAATTTAACATTTTCTGCTTCACTGAATTTTCTTCCACCTGAGAGATTTTCCCCGAAGAGGTATTTTTGATCCCTAAAAAGAAATTTTCTTTTGGTGTGTAGGGATAGTTTGATCCTTGAAAAGATTTTCCTTTTTGTGTGCAAGGATTGTTTGATCAATGAGAATTCTATGTCTTTTATACTGTATCTTCATTTCATGCATATTCTTCACGTTTAACCACTACCAGTTTTCCACTTCTTCACGTCTTTGCTTTTTCCTTCATCAAAACACACACGTTCTGACCCACGTTTATATTTCGAATTTTCTTTAATCATTGGTCTTGGATCTCTGAAAAATTTCCTGCAAAATAAACTTTCTCTTCCAAAAATTTTTCATTAGTATAATAAGAAGTCGTTACTTTAATGTTAACTAAACGAGTAACACAAGTAGATATTAACTTAATGTTTCTAACTTAATGAGTTCCTCATGTGCTAATTCACATGACAAGTATTGTAGCTAACTCACCAAAACAACTTATCCTTTCTTTCGGAAGGTTAAACGATTACTCACCGAAAACAGTTTAAGTTTCGGATAGTAATAGATGTAAGTCACCGAAAGAAACTCTTTATATTATAAAACTAGTGAGACACGTGTCAAGACCTGAAAACATGACTTAAGTTACCTTTCGGATAGTTACGACTGTAAGTCTCCGAAAAAAACTTTAACTCATCGATTCAGTAATAAACAAATGTTTTTATAATAAGAATTTTACCACGTGCAAAAATAACAACTTAAGTTTATAACGCTAACCTAACGCGTTGCCTTAGTGTTCAATATAGCAACTCAACGTGTTTAGTTATGCTAACTTAACGAGTTAAACATGTGCAACTCATGTGATACAATACAACATTCGTAACTTATAATTTCACCACGTGTATAACACTAACTTAACGAGTTCGTCTCTTCTTTTACTCCCTAACTTAACGAGTTCTCACGTGACCTATTTTAACCTTTAAGCCTCTAACTTAACGAGTTCTCATGTGACCTCTATACCAACAAAACTCTAATTTAGTGAGTTGTCTAAACGTGCACTATACATGTTACAGAAGATATAACTTTAAAATATATCATGCTTTTCAATAAAAAAACACACGTTAACTTAACGTTTAGTTACATGAGAAATTAATGCAATGAAACGACTAGTTATTTAACAGTATAATTTCAGATCCAATACAGACAAGTATTTATATCAGTAAACTTTTTCTGTATTCATTGATGATTTTAATTTCTTTTCACAAGCAATAGTAATTGAGCAAATATGATTATTTCCATTTAGCACACATCATCAAAACAAAATACTCAACAATCTCCTCCTTTTTGATGATGACAAAACCATATTAAATCAATTTTGAAATATATTTAACTCAACAAAGCACCTTCGTTGGGTTAACTTTTCATTCAACAAACAAGTTTGTTGACTTAAGTTCACTTAAGCTTATTTCTATTGTTTGTGTAAATATCACCTCTCAGAACTAACACTCTCAGATGTCATTAATTATATATGTATCATTTAGATTATCATTTGTCATAACCACTTAAATATTATCTCCCAACTAAAATCATAATCATCTTTTTATAACATTTCTCCCCCTTTTTGTCATTAACCAAAAAGATAAGTAAGAATTGTAAAAGATAATTAACATTTCTCCCCCTTTTGAATTAAGAGATATATTTACAACAACTCTTTCTGTAAACAATAATAAGAATTGTAAACATTTATAGAAAAACAGTGTATTGTTCAAAGAATCAAACAATGAATACAAACATTACATTTTGTATTCAGAAACAAACAAAAATAGTTTTCGAGCACTCCTAAGTATATCACTTATAACATTACAAATTTTATCTCCTAGATGCCGAATATCATTTCTGATGTCGTTAAACACTGCATCTAAGTCAGGAGGTAGCTGGGTTTGCTGTTCTACTTGAACTGAATAACTTTGTTGTTGTTGTGGTATATGTTCTATATAATTAGGTTGTTGTTATTGTTGTTGTTGTTGAGGTTGATGCAAGACTTGGAATTTTTGCAAATCTTTGACACTAAATGCTCTCATGCCTTTAGTTTTAGAGGGCCAGTCAGATAAATTCAATTGGCTTGCAAGGATTCTACATACAACATCACCATAAAATAACTTTGAACTCATATGCTGTAGTTGAAAAGTGAAAACATCAAACCAATTGATTTGAATTCTATTCAACAGGCCATAAGTTGCATATAAACAACTTCTGCTGACTTCCATATTGTGTCCGACTCTCTGAAACAAATTGGCATGTAATATATTTGCAATAAACTTTGCCTCTGCATTCAGATTTTCCATTAATGTCATTTCAGAATATACATCTGGAATTTTTGATAAAGACTGAATGTTCCATTCTAGTTGTCTAATCATGTCAAATCTGTTCATAACAACAATACCTTCATTCTTTAATCCCAAAACTTCAAAAATTAACTCAGGAGACAATATAAACTCCTGTTGATTTATTTAAGTTTTCAGAAAATTTCTATTCTTGACTAGATTGCTATAAAAAGCTGCAATAAGCTCTATGTATTGCTTCCATTTCGTTCCTACTGGCAAGAATTGAATGAGGCATTGAAACTCAAATAGATCTCTTATTTCCATCAAATTTCTAAACTTTATTGGATGAGCATGTAGAATTTGACATGTAATCAAATTATTGTATTTCTACAAAGCTTCCTCAAATCTAAAATGAATTGAATTACCTTGAATATTTATTCTTGTACACAAAGAAGGTTATACCTAAAGTTGTGATTCAAAGTTTAATTCATCTTCAGGAACCTCTTCTTCAAAATGAATGTCATGTTGTTCCTCTTCCAAAATATTATCTTGAAGCTGCTTAGGTAAGCTTGATTCTTCAGCTTCAATAGTGTTAGGAACATCTTCAATATGCTCAATATTCATCTGTTCAGTCTCTACAGAATGATTAGAGTTCAATGTTTCCACAAATTCTACAGTCGGTGTATCTGTCTGTAATTGTTCATTTTGTTCAACAGATATTTCCATTGATTCATGCTATGAATTCTTAGACTCTGCTTCTATAGATTCTGAAGAAGGTTGGTTAACTTTTAGCACTTTTGGAGTCTTAACATTTTCAATATCTGCTACTCCAAACAATTCAGCCTGTGAACTAGTTACTGCCTCAACATTGTCAATTATATCTACAATAACTTGTTCAAAGTCAGGTGCCTGATGCTTTGATTTGTCAATTTCTACATCATCAGGACTTGTACTAATAGAAAAACTTGAGCTCATATTTGACTTGTATTTCTTCTCAAGCTTTCTAGCAAAGGAAAATAAAGTCTCATTATCTTCATCAGTTTCAGTGTGTTCAGTACTGATGAGTTTATTAGATGCACAATAAGGTACAATGTCTAGACATACATTGTCCTTTGGAAATAAATTTTCATCTGATTTTCCTTTTTCAACAGACTTTGTTTCCTTAGACATAATTTTTCTAACTTTCCTTCTACTATAACATTTCTGTTTCTCCTCTTCAAGTATTGCTGTTTTCTTTTCAAATTGCTTCATAAAAGTTTTCTGCTTTAATTCTTCAAAGGCACCTTCTATTGCAACTGCCTTTCGAAAACCTTCAACTTTTCTGTGATCTACAACAATATTTGATTCTACTTGTTTTGAATATAAAGGGGTAGGGATTGTTGATTCATGCTCTTCCTCAAATGCATGTAGTATTGTACCGTTTATAGGAGTTTGAGGAGTTCTATTTGATGAACCTACACCTTTTTTCAAATATTTTGCATACTGTTCCAAAAATGCAATTTCAGCACACTTCATTCTGTATTCTCTATCAAATTTACTACAAATACCCATGTATGTAATATTTGCATCAGTATTTTGAAGTTCTTGTCTAACTTCATTCAGTAAACCTTCAGGAAAGAAATATTCACTATAAATTTCTGCTAACCTTTTGTCCACTCGAAATATTTTCTTGAACCAAGTGCGTGGAACTTCATCATTTTCTATTTCTTTTCCTTTTGCATCTCCTCTGTTTTTGCCTTTTCCTCTGCCACGACCTTTGTAGAACTTGGAGACCATCGTCGTAGGTTGTAACAGCAACAAGCGGGAAATATTTTCTTGACAAAGTTTACAAATAACCTAAGTGCCCGTGTAATAAGTGTTTAAATAGGTTTTTAGGTGAATAACTCAACGTGAAGAGAAGTCGGGTTTAGATATTAACTAAATATTGAATAAAGTTTATTCAATCAAGGTAACCGAAATATTCAAGTATAACTCGTTGAGTTAACTAACCTAACGAGTAAAACGTTGTCTAGAGGTAGTTTTACACGTTACCTGATGTAACATAACGTCTAGTTAATACACTTAAAATAATTTTCGGATGCTTCCAACTGAAATGTTCCGAAAACAACACACATGTTAAACTTAACATTATCTTGAGAACATTGTAAACTATTCGAACATTTTTGTCTTTTGAATCTAAAATAGTTTGTTTGTCTTTTTAAATTATTTCATCAAGCTTTTAAGAGGACATTAATTCAGATTAACCAAGATTTGTATTCTGAATTATATTAATCTATTTTTGACATTGTTAATCCTCCCCCTACAAATATACTTCAAATATATTCAATCAAAGTACAAAATATACTTGTAGTGACAATAGATGTTAAGTATAACTATACTTTTAAATTTTCTTTTAAGAAACTTCCGTTATTCTGACTTCATCAAAAATGATTTCCAAAATCAATTCCTACTGTATATGAATCAAAACACAACTTTGAACTCAATATGATTAATTCAAGGAGAATAAAAGAATGTATCTCAAATAAACGTTTTCAAAAGTACTAATGTTGATTCAATAACTCAGTAGTCATATTGGTAGAAACTATATTCGATTCAAACATATCTGTAATTAATAAAACACCCTTTTTTTTATTATTTAAAAGTTAGTTTGAAAAGCTTGAATCATACAAGAGCTTTCTACTGTACCCGTGTAATGAGCTTTCAGTCCACAATCCTAGATTTGATTAGGACCTTAGGTTGCCAGATTTAAAGAATCCTTTTTCAGGACAACAATCCTTACATATCTATCTGCTCAAGTACAAAAGGCTCGTGATCAATTTGATCAATAAACTCTCAAAGATTTTCACTTTGTAAGCACTTTTCATTTTAAGCACAGTATATATTATTTCATTAATACAGATGTAATAAAACACAAATCTCATACAATTTTTACTTCTATGATTTTACTGAGAATATGAATCAATTTCAATAAGCTTATACTTTTAATTTACAGTTTAAGATGAGTTACATATAACTTATACTACAAGTTTAATCAATTAAGTCAAATTTATGCATGATCATATGCACTTTCCTTGATTCAAAGAAAACATTTAATCAAAATTTCAGAATGTTAGAAGTATTTAATGTTTTTCATTTACACGTCCACTTAAAATCGTAAAAACCAATTAAATTGATAAACTACTTAAAATCAATAAGATACTACTATGATTTTACAATAAATTCATAGTATCTTAAGTAGTAGTTTAGATATTACTTAGATATTTATGATAAGTATATAATATCTATGAGGTGAACAACATCATCAATAATATTTATCTTTTTGTGGAGTTTAAGCATTTTACACATCACATAGCCTACAAATACCCAAATTTAATCTAATGTTGCAGAATGTATTTTCGTCTAGAGGTTTTGTAAATATATCAGCTAATTGATTTTTGCTAGACACAAATTCTAATTTAATTTTTCCTTTAATTATGTTATCTCTTAGAAAATGATGTCTAACCTCTACATGCTTTGCTGTAGAGTGTAATACAGGATTTTTGGAAAGATTTATTGCAAAACTACTGTCACAATAAATCTCAGTTGTATCATAAGATAATCCAAAATCTTCTAATGTTTGCCTTATCCACAGAATCTGAGTGCAACACAGTGCAGCAGTAACATATTCAACTTCTGTAGTAGAAAGTGCTACATAGTTTTGCTTTTTACTAAACCATGACACCAAATTATTTCCCAATAATTGACATGTGCCATTGGTACTCTTTCTATCAGATTTAGATCCTACATAATCAGCATCAGTATATCCTATAAGATTTATTGAACTATCCTTAGAATAATATAGTCCGAAATTTTTAGTTCCTTGTATATATCTAAATATTCTTTTAACTGCAATTAAGTGTGATTCTTTAGGATTAGATTGAAATCTAGCACAAACACACACAGCGAACATAATATCAGGTCTACTAGTAGTCAAATAAAGTAAAGAACCAATCATACTTCTGTATTTTCTTTGATCTATTGATTTTCCTATGTCATCAATATCTAACTTTAAAGACGTACTCATAGGAGTTCCTCGAATCCTTGTATCATTAAAATTAAATTTCTTAAGCATTTCATCTGCATAATTTTCCTGATTTAAAAATATACCTTTATCCATTTACTTAATTTGAAGTCCTAGAAAATATGAAAGTTCACCTATCATACTCATTTCAAACTGATTAGTCATCTCTTCAGAGAATATTTTTATCAACTTATCAGAGGTTGCTCCAAAGATTATATGATCCACGTATATTTGAACAACAATCTAATCTTTACCATCTCTCTTGATAAATAGAGTATGATCCACTTTTCCCATGATATAGCCTTTTTCTATTAAAAAAGTAGATAATCTTTCATACCATGATCTAGGTGCTTGCTTCAAACCATATAAGGCTTTCTTCAATTTATACACAAAGTTAGGATTTTTAATATCTTCAAATCCAGGTGGTTGTTTTACATAGACTTCTTCATTAATTAAACCATTTAAAAATGCACTCTTTACATCCATTTGATATAATTTAAAATCCATATAACAAGCATAGGCCAATAATATTCTAATACTTTCTAACCTAGCCATAGGAGCAAATGTTTCATCATAATCTAGTCCTTCTTCCTGTGTATACCCTTGTGTAACTAATCTAGCTTTGTTCCTTATAACTTGACTAGTTTCGTTAGTTTTGTTTCTAAAGATCTACTTTGTACCTATTATGGACTGATTTTCTAATGGAGAAACTAATTCCCAAACATCATTTCTAATGAATTGATTTAGTTCTTCTTGCATTGCCGCTATCCAATTTTCATCAGATAATGCTTCTTGTATATTCCTTGGTTCTACCATAGAAACAAACATACACATACTATTTAAATTTACTCAAGCTCTAGTTTTAACTCACTCATTAATATTACCAATGACTTGAGTAATGGGATGTGATGAAGAATAACACCAATTTCTCTGATTTTCCTCAATATTCTCATCAACAACTAAAAGTCCATCACTTTCATCATTAGTTTGATCATTTAAGTTCATATTTTTGATTTTCTTAGATAAATCATCAATCTCTCTATTGATCTCTAACTCTTTTGGAAGATTGATCAAATCATCATTATCAGATTTAGATTGAGATTCTCTAAAAGAATTTTCATTGAAGCTTACATGGAGGGACTCTTCAATAGTTCTAGAAGTCTTGTTATATACTCTATAGGCTTTACTTCTAAAAGAGTAACCTACAAAAATTCCTTCATCCGCTTTGGCTTGAAATTTATCCCTTTTATCCTTAGTATTAAGAATAAAACACTTGTAGCCAAATGGTTTCATATAGGAAATTTTTGGAACCTTATTAAACATAATTTGAAAAGGAGTTTTATTAACATGAGGTCTTAAATGACTTCTATTAATAACATAACAAGCTGTATTTACTACTTCAGCCCAAAGATTTTGAGGTAACTTATGTTCATTCAACATAGTTCTGACCATTTCTTGAAGTGATCTATTCTTTCTCTCAACAACACCATTTTGACACGGTGCTGTTGGAAAAGAAAATTTGTGATCAATGTCATGCTCATTACAATAATTATCCATTTGATCATTATCAAATTCAGCTCCATGATCACTCCTAAGTTTTTGAATAGAGACACTCTATTCATTTTGAAGAAAATTGCAAAACATTTTAAACTTTTCAAAAACTTTTGTCTTAGATGCTAGAAAATATACCCAAGTGTATCTAGAGAAGTCATCTACTAAAACAAATACATACCGTTTATCACTGAGACTCATGATTCTTGTTGGTCCAAATAGATCCATATGTATATGTTCTAAGACTCTTTTGCTTGAAATATCAGTTTTGGATTTAAAAGAGTTTTTGTGAAGTTTGCCTAACTCACATGCATCACACATAAAGTCCTTTGAGTATTTAATCTTTGGTAAACCTCTCGCTAAATGTTTTTTTGATAGTTTATGTAACAGTTTCATATTTATATGCCCAATCCTTCTATGCCACAGATATGCATCACTAGTTTCAGCTAGCAAACATGAATTTAAATCAACTACACCAGAAGGTAAAGATATAATACATACAGAACCTTTTCTTTTAGCAATAAACTTAATTTCATTTGTATTTTTATCAATTATTTTGCATACATTATCTTCAAACACTACATAATATCCATTTTCAGTTAGTTTTATGACACTCAGCAAATTAAATCCTAGGTTTTCTACATATAGTACATTTGAAATAACACAAGTAGGAGTTATTTGAACATTGCCCATACCAATGATTTTATCTTTGCTTTTGTTTCCAAATGTTACACTTCCTTTCATGGTATTTGTAAAATTTTGTAGTAGACTTTTCTGTCCGGTTATGTGACTTGATGCTCCACTGTCCAAGATCCATTTTGATGTTGTTTCCTCCTACAAAACAAATTAAGAAAAACTTTTTCTTAGTACCCAATGTTGTTGAGGACCAAGTTCATGAAACACATATTTCTTCTTTTTGTTTAAAAATAGTTTAACATTATCATTCATATTCTTATTAGTTGTAAGTACTATTGATTTATCATTAGCTTCATACTCACATATAGCATTATTACTCTTATAATCATTCTTTTTATTTTCAGATGTAGTATAACCAAGACCAAACCGATTTTTATCAGATGTTAATTTTTGGTCATGCTCATACATTTCAGTAAGTTCATACCAAGATTTTGTACTTGTATTAACATTTTCCGTACATACAAAATCTTTTTCTGCACAAGAATTTTTAGTTTTATCACATGCAGAATGAGTAATTGGTCTAATACCAGTTTTTTGAATTATATGCTCGGGTTTTTGAATTTTCAGTTTACTACAATTGTCTGAAATTTTAGAAACATTAGAAACTAAATTTCTAGAATAAGAAACAAGATTTTTCGAAACATTAATAGTCATGTTAGAAGTACAATTTGACAAATCACATTGATTTATATTATTACTACATGATTCATCCCTTGAAGTACCTACTTCTACATATTTATTACCTTGTTTCATGATAAAAGAAATTTTAGTCTTAGATTTACTTGAACTGCAACTAATAAATCCTTTATTGGCTTGAGATTCAGGATATTCAGGATAATCAAATCCTAAGCCAAATTTATAAGGCACCGCAGGGGTACTAGTTAGTTTGTCTAACTTAGTTTGACTTAAATTCCATTTCTCAATGGTAGAATTTAAATCTAGCTCTCTCAGTTTTAATTTATCTATCTTTAATTCAAGTTCATTTATATTGTTTCTCAACATTTCATTTTCAGATTCTATCTTTAATTTTTCAGCATTTATATTCTGTATTTGTTCATGCAAGACACATTCATTAAATCTAAATTTTTGCAAATCTCTAGCATGATTTTCATTATCACATTTAAAATTTTCTGAAGTAGTAGACAGGAAACAATTTTCTTCCTCCATAATGGATGATGATTTTCTAATATTCTTATTTTCCAATTTACATACTTCAGGTTTTTGTAATAACACATGATAAGCACATAATAATTCATCAAAGTTGAAATCTGAATGACTTTCAGGATCAGATATTACCTCAGACTCATCTGCCATGAAGCACACATGAGCAACGTCTTCTAACTCTTGTTCTCCTTCTGAATGTGAAGATTTTGATGATAATTCCTCAGATTTAGACTCTTCAGACGTGTCATCCCAAGTGACCTTCAAAGCCTTTTTCTTGTAAAACTTTTTCTGAGTTTTCTGAGCTGTCTTCTTCTGATTTGTCCTACTATGCTTTTCATTTTTCCTCATAAGACAGTCTAGAGAAAGATGTCCAGGTTTCTTACAGTTGTAACATACATACTTTCTAGATGAAGAATTCTTGTCATTTAGTGATTTTGACGTTGAGGGTTTATCATTTTTGTTCCTTTGTTGTTTCCTAGTTTTCCATGCTTTCTTGAATTTCTTAGTCAACAAAATTAAATCCTCGTCAAAATCAGTAGATATATCAGAATCTAAATTAATTTCGAAGGCTATTTCTTTCTTCATTTTTAGTTTGTTATGACTCAGTGATTCATTTAATTGAACTTCATAAGTTGTTAAATTTCCTATAAGTTCATTCATAGTATAAACATTTAAATCTCGTGATTCCTCAATTGATGTTACTTTCTAAGACCATTTAGAACTTAGGGATCTGAGAATTTTCCTCACCAAATCCTTCTGTTCAAAATTCTTTCCTAAGCATTTTAAAGAGTTTATGATATCAAGAAATCTAGAAAACATCTCAAAAATACGTTCGTCTTCATGCATCTTAAAGAGTTCATACTTATGAATCAACATGTTTATCTTAGTCTCTTTAACTTGAGAAGTACCTTCATATGAATCTTCTAATGCATGCCACACCTCATAAACAGATTTATATGCCGACACTTTACTAAACTATTCATAACTCAATGCACAAAATAGAATATTTAAGCCCTTAGCATTCAGAGTTTCATTTTCTTTTTCTGTAATTGTCCAAGTATTATAAGGAGTAGATAACGGAGTATATGGTTTGGAAATCATGAACCACAACTTATGATCTATACTTTGAAGAAAAACAGTCATCCTATATTTCCAATATTCAAAATGTATTTCATTAAATAAAGGAGGACAATTAAGATTTTAGCCTTCATATAAAGAAAAATTACCATTTCCAGTAGCCATCTTACCTTAGATTTTTCAATCTATTTGATTTTAAACATTCTAAAACTTTAAAACAACTTGAGCCTTAAATCAATAAAGTTAAACGTATGCTCAAATATTAATGTCTGTTTAAAAACAAGGAAGGCAGAATAAGCAATGATATTAAATAAGTTGGTATCGATTTTATATCAAAGATTATTAACAAAGCTCTGATACCACTTGTAGGATCGTATGGCTACACAAGAGGGGGGTGAATTGTGTATTTTTAATATTTTCTGAAATATAATTGAAACTTTAAAACTCAAAAACAAGTCAAGACATTGCTTTCATAAAATCATTTTTATTCAAGGTTTCAATTACAATATACAATTCAATTCTCCTTAGAAATTGTAGATGCAATTATAATTCAATACCATGTATCATCTAAACAATTTCATAACTACAAACAGAGAAAACTAATTTTCGGAATTTAAAACATTTCTCCCTATTTGAGATCTTTCTTCTTCTTCTTTTTCTTCTTTAGCAATTCTTCAGTGACAAATATCTTGTCTTTCTCTACTTCACCGAATTTTCTTTCTTCTGATACTTTAAATCTTTAGTGACATAAATAATACCTTTTTCTACTTCACTGAATTTTCTTCCAATTGATACTTCAACTCTTCAACGACATGAATTTAACATTTTCTGCTTCACTGAATTTTCTTCCACTTGATACTTCAAATCTTCAGCGACATAAATTTAACCTTTTCTACTTCACTGAATTTTCTTCCACTTGAGAGATTTTCCCTGAAGAGGTGATTTTGATCTCTGAAAAAGATTTTTCTTTTGGTGTGCGGGGATAGTTTAATCCTTGAAAAGATTTTTCTTTTTGTGTGCAAGGATTGTTTGATCAACGAGAATTCTGTCTTTTATACAGTATCTTCATTTCATGCATATCCTTCACGTTTAACGACTACCAATTTTCCACTTCTTCACGTCTTTACTTTTTCCTTCATCGAAACACACAAGTTCTGACCCACGTTTATATTTCGAATTTTCTTTAATCATCGGTCTTGGATCTTTTAAAAATTTCCTGCAAAATAAACTTTCTCTTCCAAAAAATTTTCATTAGTATAATAAGAAGTCGTTACTTTAATGTTAACTAAACGAGTAACACAAGTAGATATTAACTTAACGTTTCTAACTTAACGAGTTCCTCATGTGCTAATTCACGTGACAAGTACTATAGCTAACTCATCGAAACAACTTATCCTTTCTTTCGGAAGGTTAAATGATAACTCACCGAAAATAGTTTAAGTTTCGGATAATTAAGATTGTAAGTCTCTGAAAAACTCTTTTTACCATAAAACTAGTGAGACACGTGTCAAGACCTGAAAACATGACTTAAGTCACCTTTCGGATAGTTACGATTGTAAGTCTCTGAAAAAAACTTTAACTCACCGATTCAGTAATAAACAAATGCTTTTATAATAAGAATTTTACCACATGCAAAAATAACAACTTAAGTTTATAACGCTAACCTAACGCGTTGCCTTAGTGTTCAATATAGCAACTCAACGCATTTAGTTATACTAACTTAACGAGTTAAACATGTGCACCTCACGTGATACAATACAACATTCATAACTTATAATTTCACCACGTGTATAACACTAATTTAACGAGTTCGTCTCTTCTTTTACTCCCTAACTTTACGAGTTCTCACGTGACCTATTTTAACCTTTAAGCCTCTTACTTAACGAGTTCTCACGTGACCTCTATACAAACAAAACTCTAACTTAACGAGTTGTCTAAATGTGCACTGTACATGATACAGAAGATATAACTTTAAAACATATCATGCTTTTCAATAAAAAAACACATGTTAACTTAACATTTAGTTACATGAGAAATTAATGCAATGAAATGACTAGTTATTTAATAGTATAATTTCAGATCCAATACAGACAAGTATTTATATCAGTAAACTTTTTCTGTATTCTTTGATGATTTTAATTTCTTTTCACAAGCAATAGTAATTGAGAAAATATGATTATTTCCATTTAGCACACATCATTAAAACAAAATACTCAACAGACCCATAAAATCTATTCCCCATACATCAAAAATTTCAACCTCAACAATAGGATTCGAAGGCATCATATTCCTCTTTGATATTCTTCCTATTTGTTGACATTTTAAACAACTTAAGCAGTATTTATGAGCATCTTTGAATAGTATTGACCAATAGAATCTACATTACAAAATTTTGGTAGTAGTTTTCCTTAAACCAAAATACCCTCCACATGCTTGGCCATGGCAAAAAGACAATATACTCTAATATTCAGTTTCTAGAACACACCTCCTTAAAACCAGAGCAAGACGTTTTTTAAATAAGTATGAGTCTTCCTAGTAATAATATTCTACTCTTAAAAAGAACAATTTCTTATCCTGTCTATTCTAATCCTTAGGTGTTAAACTACTAACTAAGTAATTAACTATGTCTATATACCAAGACATTGTTTCTATGGTCATTAATTATTCATCAAGAAAATTATCCTTAATTTTCATGTTTGATTTTTCTATTCGTAATCTTGATAAATGATCTACTACTATATTCTCACAACCTTTTTTATCTTTAATCTCTAGATCAAATCCTTGCAATAACAATATTCATTAGATCAATCTAGGTTTAGTCTCTTTCTTTACTATTAGGTATTTTAAAGTTGAATGATCCGTGTATACTATCAGTTTAACTCCAATCAGATATGATCTAAACTTTTCTAAGGCAAACACAATAACTAATTGTTCTTTTTCAGTAGTTGTATAGTTAACTTGAGCATTGTTTAGAATGAAAAAGTGCATAATATTAAGGGTTAAATGATGGTTAATTGCATAATATTTAGCTTATCATATAAGAATTAAGCCATTATGTTATAATTGCACTGTTATATGCTTTAATGAAAGAATCTGCATAATTTCAAAGAATTAATGTTAATTTAGTACATTTCTGAATTGACGATAAATTATAGGCTATGAAATTCTTAAGTATCCGAATTTTCTGTATTTTAGAGAGTAATGTTTTATGTACTAGAAAGTTATGTTTTTAATGAAAGAAGAATATTTTATTATTTCCTAGTGTACACATGTTGAAACATTAATGCATGACTGAAGTGGATTTTCGATAAGTTATCTGGTAACTATCCGAAATGCATCTAAGCATCGGATAGTTAGGTTTGCAAGTATTTGAAACATTTGAACTCATATAGTTAAGTTATCTACATGTGTGTTTTTAATGTTTTAAGTGTCACGTGTTTTCCATGTGCGTTCAGTAATGAAAATCGAAGAGTTAGATAACTGTTTGAGTTTTTAGCAGATAAGTGTTCGACTAAAACGAAGACTAATATGCCAATGTAGCAGTTGTAGAGACAAGACATTCGAGGGAAAACCACGATTACATGTATCACACAGGAGTTCACTCGTGGAAGGAAGAAGAAATCACCATCGTTGATATGAATGAAGGAAATCTATTTAGAATGGAAAAGTGCATAATATTAACGGTTAAATGATGGTTAATTGCATAATATTTAGCTTATCATATAAGAATTAAGTCATTATGTTATAATTGCACTATTATATGCTTTAATGAAAGAATCTGCATAATTTTAGGGAATTAATGTTAATTTAATACATTTCTGAACTGTCAGTGAATTACAGGCTGTGAAATTCTTAAGTATCCAAATTTTCTGTTATTTCAGAGAGTTATATTGCATGTACTAGACAGTTATGTTTTTAATGATAGAAGAATATTTTATTATTTCTTTGAGTACACATGTTGAAGCTATAATGCATGACTTAAGTGGATTTTCGATATGTTATCTATTAACTATCCGAAATGCATCTAGGCATCAGATAGTTAAGTTCGTAAGTGTCCAAAATATCTGAACTTATTAAGTTAGAATTATGCACATGTTGCATTTAAATGCTTTAGTATATCACGTGAGATGCGCATGTTTAACTCGTTAAGTTAACATAATTGTACATGTTGAGTTACATGAATACACACTAAGGTAACGTGTTATGTTAGCAGCTTATTTCTTTATTACACGTGTTTTATAATTAAATCAACAAAGTAAGTCCGTTGAGTTATCTATAACTCCACGAACCATTTATTTTCTAATATGCCACTATAGCGGTTACAGAAATAGGACATTCGAAGGAAAACCACGATTGCACGTATCACGCAGGAATTCACTCGTAGAAGGAAGAAGAAATCACCATTGTTGATATGAATGAAGGAAATCCAACCGATCATCTAAGCAGAAGTAGTTACTACTAAAGAAATATAAAAGAAGAGGAGAAAAAATGAAGAAAGGGTGGTTGGCAGTGTGTGTAGAGGTGGAGGACCGCGCTAACTGCAGGTAATGTCGAAAGTTCACTAAAGCTCCACACCATTACCAAAATCACCAACAGTACCATAATCACCAACAATCAGAGGTCTGTGAGGATACTTTCCTAATGTCGGGTCGATTTCGAGCCAAATACGGTGCTTGACAACCACTATGAGGAGTGATCATGTGATAGAAAGGGAAGCCATTTTCACCAAGCACCGACTCATATCTCAGGAGATCGTAAAGCTTCTAGCCTTGGTTTCAGGTTGATGCCAGTATGTTGAAGAGGAGATCATCTTGCAATTCTAGACTCGCAATTCTATAGGGAGAGGAGGCAGGATTGTAAGTGATTAAGTTTTCAGTGGTGTAATCGTGTCGCATGTAGTGACAAAAGTTTTTACTATCGATAGAGATTTTTACATTTCACCTTTCATTCATTTTCATGAACATATCAAAACAAAAATACCAAAAAAAACAACTTATCTATGTTTATATTTAGTATTTAAGTGTTGTATTGTTTGTTTTGTATCATGAGTAATGTTATCATTGTTAGTTTTGTGAATGTTTTATGTTTGTTTGATTCAGAAAATAGAAAATAGTTTTACAGTTTACTGAAATTGATTCATTCCAAATACTTAAAGATTTTAATGGTTTCCATTTGAAATATCTAAATGTTAGTGTTGCTTAATGATAAATCTAATATTAACTAGCATTAAAGAGCTTAATTGATGTTATTTACAATTTGTGGAACCGCCTAATGGTTAGCCAAATTTCTTTGTAAATAGTAGTATTTAATTGGAAAAATAGGCTCGTGGAGTTAACCTAAGTCCACGAGGTTAGTCCATTGAGTTAGCCATAACTCCACGAACTTGGTCCGTTGTGTTAACTATAACTCAACAGAGTGCTTATTGAACACATAAACTCCAATATAAAAATCAGAACAACACAATTCTTACTCAATCTCAATGGGATCAACTTGTACTTGCACACAAATACAATATACACTGTGCACTTGTAGTTAAAATACAAATTGGAATTAATATCTAATTTGTATGAAAAGTTGTTTGTTTACTTCTAAAAGTAATTATTGATATAAGCATCAAGACAAATTAAACAAGTTTAAAAACAAAAGTTAACAACCCCAAACCAAATTTCTGATCTAACCTTTCACACCAATACAAAATCCAACCAATCATTTAAGTAGGAGCAGTTAGTACTGAAGGAAATATAAAAGAAGAGGAGAAAGATGAAGAAAGTGTGTGTGTAGAGGTGGAGGACCGTGCTAACTACAGATAGCGTTGGAAGTTCCATGAATACACACTAGGGTAACGTGTTATGTCAGCAGCTTATTTCTTTATTGCATGTGTTTTATAGTTAAATCAACGAAGTAAGTCCGTTGAGTTATTTGTAACTCCACGGACCATTTATTTTCTAATATGCCACTGTAGCAGTTACAAAAATAGGACATTCGAAGGAAAACCATGATTACATGTATCACGAAGGAATTCACTCGTGGAAGGAAGAAGCAATCACCATCGTTGATATGAATGAAGGAAATCCAACCGGTCATCTAAGCAGAAGTAGTTACTACTAAAGAAATATAAAAGAAGAGGAGAAAAAATGAAGAAAGGGTGGTTGGCAGTGTGTGCAGAGGTGGAGGACCGCGCTAATTGCAAACAACGTCGGAAGTTCACTAAACCTCCACAGCATCACCAAAATCACCAACCATCGGAGGTCTGTGAGGATACTTACCTAATGTCGAGTCGATTCTGAGCCAAACACGATTAAATCCAAACCTTAAAGAAGTAGTCAGGAAGGAAATAGTGAAATGGTTAGATAATGATATAATTTATCTGATTTCTGATAGCTCATGGGTTAGTCCAATCCATGTAATTCTCAAGAAATCAAGATTAACAGTTATTAGGAATGAAAGTCAGGACTTAATACCTACTAGAATTCATCAGGCTAGAGAGTGTGTATAGACTATAGAAAGTTGAATGCTATGACTAGGAAAGATCATTTTCCCTTACCTTTTATAGACCAAATGCTAGAGAAATTAGCAAGACAAGAATATTTTTGTTTCCTAGATAGGTATTCAGGATATAACCAAGTTTCAGTAGCATTAGAGGATCAAGAGAAAACAACTTTCACCTGTCCTAATGGAACTTATGCTTTTAAGAGAATGTCATTCAGATTATGCAGTGCACTAGCCACCTTTCAAAGGTGTATGTAGGGCATATTCACTAGAATGACTAAAGATTTCTTAGAAATATTTATGGATGATTTTACTGTTTATGGAACTTCATATGAAGTGTGTTTAAACAATTTAGACCAAGTATTAAAACGCTATGTGGAAAAGAGTCTGGTTCTAAATTGGGAAAAATGTCACTTCATGGTTAAACAAGGAATAGTCTTGGGACATGTTGTTTCAAAGAAAGGGTTGGAAGTAGATAAAGCTAAATAGAAGTAATTTCTAATCTACCAAAACCTAAATCAGTAAAAGATATTAGATCACTTCTGGGACATGCTAGATTTTATAGAATATTTATTAAAGATTTTAGCAAAATAGCTAGACCTTTAACTAATCTTTTAAAATGTGTCCCATTCAACTTTGATAAAAATTGCAAAGAATCATTTTTCAAGCTTAAGACTAGCTTAATTTCGACTCCTATAATACAAGCACCTGATTGGAGCAATCCATTTGAATTAATGTGCGATGAATCTGATTTTGCTATAGGAGCAGTGTTAGGACAGAAGATAGAAAAATCTCCTAGAGTGATTCATTATGCAAGCAAAACATTAAATGATGCTCAAGTTAATTATACAACTACTGAAAAAGAGCTGTTAACTATTGTGTTTGCCTTAGAAAAGTTTAGATCATATCTGATTGGAGCTAAAGTGATAGTATACACGGATCATTCAACTTTAAAATACCTAATAGCAAAGAAAGAGACTAAACCTAGATTGATCCGATGGATATTATTATTACAAGAATTTGATCTAGAAATTAAAGATAAAAAAGGTTGTGAGAATATAGTATCAGATCATTTATCAAGATTACAAATAGAAAAATCAAATATTGAAATTAAGGATAATTTTCCTAATGAACAATTAATGACCATCAACACAATGCCTTGGTATGCAGACATAGTTAATTACTTAGTTACTGATTTAACACCTAAGGATTGGAATAGACAAGATAAGAAATTATTCTTTTCAAGAGTAAAATATTACTATTGGGAAGACTCATACTTATTTAAGAAATGTCCTAATTTGATTTTAAGGAGGTGTATTCCAAAAACTGAATATTAGAGCATATTGTCATTCTATCATGACCAAGCAGGTGGAGGGCATTTTGGTTTAGGGAAAACTACTGCCAAAAATCTGCAATGTGATTTTTATTGGCCAACACTATTTAAAGATTCTCATAAATATTGCTTAAGTTGTTTAAAATGTCAACAAATAAGAAGAATATCAAAGAGGAATATGATGCCTCTTAATCCTATTATTCAGGTTGAAATCTTTGATGTGTGGAGAATAGATTTTATGGGTCCATTTCCTATGTCTAATCAATTTAATTATATATTGTTAGGGGTGAATTATGTATCTAAATGGATAGAAGTTATTCCTACAAAAACTAATGACAACAAAGTGGTAATACATTTTATAAGAACTAATATAATTACTAGATTTGGAATACTTAAAGCTATTATTAGTGATAGAGGAACTCAATTCTGTAATAGAAGTTTTAAAGCCTTAATGAAGAAATATGAAGTAAACCACAAAATTGCAACATCATATCATCTGCAAACAAGTGGACAAGTAGAAAGTGCAAACAAACAAATTATGTTAATCTTAGAAAAAGTAGTAAATCCTACTAGAAAAGATTGGGCTAATAGATTAATAGATGCACTTTGGGCTTATAGAACTACTTATAAGACTAGCTTAGGTATGTCACCTTTTAGGCTAGTATAAGGAAAAAGTTGTCATTTACTAGCTGAAATTGAACATGAAGCTTATTAGGCATTAAAAACTTTGAACACTAATTTAAATCAAGCTACTGAAAATAGGAAAATACAATTGATTGAATTAGATGAATTTTGGAATGAAGCTTATTCGAAAACTGTAAGAAAAAAAGAGAAAATGATGTTCTAGCATGACAAGAAAATTATTCCAAAAACCTTTGAAATAGGATAAGAAGTATATCTTTACATGACAAGACTCCATAACCATCTAGGAAAATTAAGATCTAGGTGGGTAGGACCTTACACAATTCAAAATATTTATCCCTTTGGAGCTATTGAAATTGAAAATCCTAGAAATCAAAATATATTTAAAGTAAATGGACAAAGACTTAGATCTATTTTGAAAATACCAAAAAGTTCCTTTGGAATTATAGAAGAAGTAAGAGTAGAGGACTACTCAAGCTTTACTTAGTAAGAAATTATCTAACATTTAAAAAAAAAACAAAAACAAAACTTTATTTAAACACAGTCACGGTTCAACCAAAAGGAATTATTGGTTTTACCGAAACATATATTAAAAGAAAAAATTATTGCGGTTCAGCCGACAGGATCCATTGGTCTGACCGAAACATAAAAACATAAAAAAAATCTATATAATATATTAAGTAAAATGTCGATTTTATCGAAGCATAGTATTAGTTCAACCGGTAAGAAAAAAGAGGGTAATTAATTTCAGTTCAACTGAGGAATAAAATGGTTTGACCGAAAACTCTAAAATGTTAAAAAATTAAGAGTCAATTAGACCAAAAATTCTTTAGTCTTGACCGAAGTAAATATTATCATTTTAAGTATTTTTATTAGTTATAACTTTACGGGAAGTCCATTGAGTTACACTTAACTCAATGAACTTACTCTATTAAGTCTAGGATAAGTTAATGAATTTACGTTGTTGAGTTATCTGTAACTCAATGGAGTACTGTAGTTAAGTCCACAGACTTAGTCCATGGAGTTAACTGTAATTCCATGAAGAAGTGAGCTAGAGAGCGAGAGTTTTGCACGGGAAAATAACTCGATTACTCGCTAAAAACTTAGGGTTTATTTATACTAAAACTTAGGATTTGGAGGCATTATCAACAAACTCATTTAGAACTTAGAACAGTAGAGATCAAAGCGATTTCGTTCTGTTTCGTTACTCCATGATGACAAAGATGACTCAAGAGTTCTTGGAGGAAGTAGTTGACACAACAAGATTTCTCAAGGAATTTGAAGAATGGCACACGAGGCAAAAGATTAGAAATACAACATGAGAAAAGAACTACAAAATGTAGAATCTGACCTTTTCTATTGGAGGAAAGTGTTAGTGGATTTAGGCATAAAAATACCTCAGATTATGGAAACAAGAATCAAAGTAGCTACAGAAGTTGCATTAAATAGAGAGAAAAATCTAACCAAATAATGAAGTTGCCCTATAATTGATCCAACGTAAGTCCCGACTATGGTTCAAAAGACGTAGGACATGCATGGTGGGCAATCTAGGAATAGCAGAGGAAAGGAAATGAAGAACATACAACTGAAGAACAAGAGGAACCGATTGCTGAAAGACCTGTCCCTAAGGAACAACAACCAGGACCATCCATTCCACCACCTAAACCACTAGAAAGGGTGGTAGTTATGAGGTCTTCCACTAAAGAAGAATTAAGAGAATTTGAAGAACTAGTTTGAGTTGGAAAAAATTAAGGAGAACTAGAAGATTTGGCAATAGCTAAAGCATATCTAGTGTTTGATGCACTTTATAAAAGGAGGGCTGTAGAAAAGTTGAAGGCCCAATACAAAGTTAAAGTTGAACAGCATCAAGAAGCCACTGCCATACCTACTACAAGAGAAGCTGAAGCTGGTCCTTCGAGACTAGTAACTATAAGAAGAGTAAAACAGGAAGAGCCAATACCTATGGCTCGAGGGCCTATAGAGCCCATTGTTAGGTATTTAATTTTGATGATATATGCTTTATTAACATTTTTAATAAGTCTACATAATATTCTCTAAGTATATTTCTCTAAGTATAATAGTTAACAGATTATCGAAAAGTTTCATTTTTATGTTGGATAAATTAAAGATTTCCAAAGAGTTAGATTTGCAATAGTTAAACTTTCGGATAGTTAACGTTTCATTTTTGTCGAATACTTTATATTAAAAACTCGTATAGTTAAGTTATCTGCACGTGTGTTTTTAATGTTTTAAGTTGTCACGTGTTTTCCATGTGAGTTCGGTAATGAAAAATCGAATAGTTAGATAATTGTTCGAGTTTTTATACGCATTGATAGATAACTGTTCAAGTTTTATAAAAAGACTAATGAACAGATAAGTTTCCTTGTTTAGTCACGTGTTTTGCAAGTGCAAAAACTCGAAGAGTTACCGATAAGTGTTCAAGTTTTTACAAGACTTAAAGGATAAGTGTTCGACTAAATCGAAAACTTAGAAGATATTCTACAAGACTCCAAGAAGATAAAAGTCTCGATATATCTACGAGTGGAGATCGTGGAAATTTAAAATGATTGTGGAGAAAGTGGAAACTCAAAAAGATAGTAATTTGGATTAAAGAAAAAATTAGTACATGGATTATGGATTGTGGATTAAGTGGATGAACATGCTGAACGTGAAAGACAACAGAGTTCGACTACAAATAGAGAGTATGAGCTACGTTACAGCATAGGATCCCAATCTCGAAAACCAAGTCTGAATATTCAATCTGGATCCCTAACTGAAAAGTTAAGTTTGAATATTCATATTCTAAAAAATTCTCCAACATTAGAAGTTCGAAATTCCAAGCAATTTTAAAAAAGGAGCTGCAAACGCAAGAAGTCTGGAAATTCGACAACTGGAGAAGAAGAGATATAGAAGCTGAGCAAAGAGAAAGAAAGAAGCTGTGTGCATAAAGATCAGGTTTTATATAATTCAAAATTAGTTTTGAATAAGAGCTTTGTTTTTCTATTTGAATTGTATATCAAACATTACTATATCAAAACCTTCAAGAAGGGAATTGAGCTGAAAAGATATTGTAAATTCTATTTTTAAATAAAGAATAGAATTTCATTCACAAGTGTTTTGTGCTCTTGTTTTATCTGCTAGTATTTAATTACTAAAGACACAATTCACCCCCCTTCTTGTGATAAAGATGATCCTACACCTATTTTAGTAGATTTAATCTCAGAGGAGGAAGAGAAAGACTAGGCACAGTTAATTAGAAGAAGGAATGGAAAAGAGATAGTGCCTAAACATCAAGAAGAGATTAAATCTGATATGCAAATATAAGTAGGGCCTGTAGAGTCAATTTCTGTAAACCTACTATCCAATTCTGAGGAGGAGTAGGAGCAGCAACAGTAAGAGCAAAGAGAAGAAGAAAAACAGGCTGAAACTAGTTTGCAGCCTGTACAAACACAAGAAACAGAAATTAAGGCAGAAACTGATTTACCCGTAACTCCATCCCAATCTGCCACAAATTCAGAAAGAATACTGATAATGCAGATTGGTAGTCAGTAGGAAGAAAAAAGAATAGAAACTAAACAAGAAGCTGAACAATAGCATATTGAATAAGAAATGAATGACTCGATATATTCCACTAAAGAGCAAGAGACTCTTCAGCAAATTTTGGAAAGAATTCAAGAGAGAAGAGTGGAGAGTTCTACCGGCTCTCCACCACAAACAGAAGCAGAAGCAAAAATGAGGGAATCTACCAAGCATTTCCAGCCAATTCAAGTTCAGCACATGGAAGAGGAAATTCAAGAACGAACCCCTCTATAGCAACAAATTCAAATTCTTGACCCAACTGAAGCAATAGTTTAGAATGAAGTACACTTTTGTAGTCAGGAAGCATATAATAAATATCAAGAGATTAGGGGTTGTGATATTATTTACAGTAGGCCAGTAAACTGGGACGGTATGCAAAAAATTAAGGATTTATTTGAGTTCTAGGGTCTACTACAATTTATTTCTTAGTAGAGAGGGCATGTAGTATATGAGAATCTAGTGCCCTGCTTCTATGCAAATTTAAGAGAAGAAGGACAATTAATTTCCAACGTAGAGCAAGCTGATGTATAGATAACACTAGAGCTTCTCCACAACATTTTAGGATTGAAAAATGAAGGAAAAGAAATTTTAGAAAGCACAACTGCCGTTGAGTGGATAGAATAGGAAATCAAGGACTGTTTAGCTATCAATCCTGGTGTGCCATTATTAAACAGACTGAAGCACTTAAATGGTAAAGTACACATGGTAGCTAACATTTTGATTAAAAATGTCTACCAATGACAAGGCCATGATATTGAACTTAGTCAATTTGTCAAGTGGGCCACATATGCAGTTGTGAATAGAATCCAAATTAACTAGTGTCAAGTCTTCCTGTCCAAGATTAGATCTACAAAGAAGAAACTATTTTATGGAGATTTGATACCAATATTAATTGTGGACTGTATTGACTTCACGAGATGGACATCTAAAAAGATAAAATCAAGAGCCATTTCAGTGAAGGAATACAAAAACTACAATGTTGCTGCTGCTGAGATTGCTGAACCTTCTAGAAGCATTATTGGAGCTGTAGAAAGGATAAATCAATTAGAGCAACAATTAGAAAAGCTCTAGAAGGAAGTAGATGAACTTAGGAAGAAAGATTAAATTGTATTGTTCGTCTACTTATATTTGTATTGGAAAATATCTGACTGAATGTAATGTAAAACTATTCATATTAACGAATGAATGTTTTTCAGATGTTTTTGCATTCGTGTTTGAGAATGAATGATATAATTGATGAACTATATTGAATATTATATAACTGTTTGAACAATGTGCAAGACTGTTTAAAAGATTTACAAATTTTTTGAATGACATGGTTAAATGCATGATAATTAGTTAATGCTGAAAATATCTACATGCTGAAAAGTAAAATGTAAATTTTGCACAATAGGAAATGAACTGCAAGTTAAATATGCATAAAATGTTTAGATTTAAATGAGTTTAAATTGGAACACTGCATTAATGACATGTATTTAATTTTATTTAAGTTGACAAAATGTAGGAAAGAAAAATATATAGAAGTTAATACAAGGAGTAAGTTTTAGAAAATTTACTAAGTGTTAACTCAACAAAGTAAGTCTGTTGAGTTAACCTTAACTCCACGAGGTCAATAATAAAATATAAGGTCACTCCGTTGAGTTAACTGTAACTCAACGAGGTTAGTCCGTGGAGTTAGCAAATAGTAACCGAAGCTAGTCTGTTGAGTTAATTGTAACTCAACGAGGTTAATTCATGGATTAAGCTAAACGGTTATTCTTTTAGCCACAAACGAAACTTCGTGGGTTTAGCGATTATTGAAATTTGAAATTAGAAGTGGAACACGTATCCATAAAAATAGGAACCACATTGCACATTACAAGACACGTTCTTGCAATGAGATTCATTTGCCTTATGGACGTGCATTATAAATAGAGAATAACATGTTATTTACTATTTACCAGTACTTTTGAAAGAAAAGAAAATTTGTTGGGGAATTGGAAGGAGAAGCAGCTGATTCAACTTCATCCGTCAACAACTATTTATAGAACACAAAGCATCAGACTGGTATGTAATTAAACTTCTACTATTTTACTTTATGTTAAGAGTTTATGAGCACATGTGTTCATTCTCCTAGCACTAAATGATTAGTAAGAACACCTACACAGGATTATTCAACACAAAGGCATACTGAAATATTTTCTGAATTGGACTTTAACAAAATCCTTAGGGGTGTAGCTAACCTTTCTTTAAAAGAGAACAAAGATATGACTGCTCCAGTAGAAAAACCATTAGGGGAAATTCTGTATCCTGAACTAGTTGATGAACCTTCACGTATTTAATTGCCAAACTTTGAGGGAGATAGGTTTGAATTGAAATCTAATTATATTAGTCAATTGCCACACTTTCATGGATTAGAAAGAGAAGATGCCTATTATTTCCTTAGAGAATTTAACGAAGTTTGTCAAATGATGAAAATGTCGAACATGAGTATTGATGCTATTAAACTTAGATATATCCATTTTGCTTTAAATTACACAGCTAAGAGATGGTTATATACTCTATCGCCTGATTCAATTTCTACATGAACTGAATTTTGCTCTATTTTTCTGGAAAAATATTATCCAATACATCAAACGATTAAAAAGAAAAAGGAAATATTAATGTGTAGTCAAAAATAGGGAGATTTATTCTGGAAATATTTTGAAATATTTAAAGATTTACTAACTCAATGTCCACATCATGCAATGAGTAAAGCACAATTAATAGGTATAATTTATGAAGGCATAGATATTTCAACGAAATCTTTATTAGAATCTACTTGTCAGAATGGATTTTTAAAACTATGTAGTGAAGAAGCATGGGCATATTTAGAAAACTTTCCAAAAAGAGCTGCACAGTGGGAAAACTCAGCTGAAGTTATTACAAATAAAAGAATATTTCCAAGGGAAATGCATGAAATAGATTCAAGCACTATGCTTGAAGTTAAATTAACTGAATTAACAAAGAAAATGGAAGAGTTATCATTAAATCAAAAGCTAGCAGAAAAGAATGCAAACGTTAATTACTTAGATATTATTTATGCTAGAAACCAGAAAGATAACTTTGAAAATTCTTATAACCTTAATTGGAGAAATCACCCGAATCTATCTTGGAGAAACAACAATTTCCAGGGAGGAGAAAATATAAATGACAAAAATATAAGTTATGAAGCATTAATTGAATAAGGATCTAAAATAGAGAAATTAAAAAAGATAATTCAACAATTAAACAATCGTCTAGATCTTGTATTTGGAAATGCTGCCATTCAAAATCAAAATATGAATAGAAATATACCCCCAAGATAGAAGGAATCAATGGAAGTTAGACCTACAGGAGGATTGCCAATGCAAGTACTACCTAACCTTGTCAACAAAACTATTAATGAAATTGATACCTCCTATGGGAGGGAAGCTGAATGAAGTAGTATACTTGAAGTAACTATGTATAATATAGTAAGTAAAAAAATACAAAAGGAAAAAAAATTGTAAGTTTAATTATAGTTAGTAATATCGTAGAGTTATTACTTAACTCAATGAACTTAGTCCGTTGAGTTATGACCTAACTCCACAAGGGTAAGTAAGTAGCTATGTTAATTTTATCTCTGCTAAATTTTTGTTTATGTTATACAGAATCGCAATAGATGGAATTGATGAAATTACCACTAGATGCACTAAGGGAAGTACTGAGTAACCTATCAGCTAAAGATCTGTGTAGATTGTGTTGTGTATCAAAGGAAATCAAAGATTGTGTTAGAGAAAAATATTTTCATGGACTACAAGCTGCAAAAGTGACTTAGATTAGAGATAGATTTTTATGAAAGTCATTTAATCGTAGTTCAATCAGCTATGAATATCTGAATATGGAAGAAATTGTTGGAATTCCACCTAATACATTAGAATGAATAGATCATATTATAGGGATGGATGAAGGATTAATTATTTACAGAACCAAACCAAGGTATGCAATTCTGTTACCCGACATTTTGATTAGAAATCCTATCATAAGAAAAGAATGGAATATAGGAAGGCCTAATAGATTTGAAGTGCCAATTGAAAATTGTAGGTTAGCTTTAACATTTTCTGATAAAAATTTAACCATTCCTGAAAAATTATATTACTGGAGACCAACTGGAAATTGGGATGAAGATTTATGCTTAAGTGTGTATAATTTTCTGAATAGATCTTGGGCAGAAAATACTATGATATATCTAGGACAGAAAGCATTAATTAACAACATACATATTATACTTGATGGATATATATATCTAGTCACAGATATATCAGTTGCATTTAGATCTAATTTATACATGGTACGCATAGATAGTTATGAGGATGACTTTATAGAAATATTACCTATACCGAGTGATATAGCTAAACCACCATCTACAGAATACGATAAAATTCAATTAGGAATGTGGTATAATGAATATGATGATCCTACTTTATGTCTGATCAGAAGGTGGGATGAATTGAGGAAATTTCAAATATGGATTAGGAAAGACCTAAATGAATGGAAGTGGGAAGAGGAATATATTGAAATAGATGTAGAAATAGAAACAGCTACATTATCTTGGAACAGAAGAGGATCCCTTTTTGCATTTCAATTCATTAATGGAAATACACTTATATTTAGTATTGATAACATACTGCAAGTTTACAAATTAAAAAGGAAAATAGACTACATTAAAATGGGATTAATAGCAAGAAGAATTTACATATGTTTTAAATATATTTGTAGGTTGAAGAGGAGAAAACAATGTAAAATAGATTACTGAAAAATACAGAATATCTATATAGTAATTTAATTTATGTATTCTAAAGAAACAAAAGGAAGAATTAATTTTGGAACTTTAGAAAAACCAACTAGTTAGATCTTAGTTTGCTAAGGGACTAGCAAAATTTAAGTATGGGGGAAGTGTTTAGAATGAAAAAGTACATAATATTAAGGGTTAAATGATGGTTAATTGCATAATATTTAGCTTATCATATAAGAATTAAGCCATTATGTTATAATTGCACTGTTATATACTTTAATGAAAGAATCTGCATAATTTCAAGGAATTAACGTTAATTTAGTACATTTATGAACTGTCGGTAAATTACAGGCTGTGAAATTCTTAAGTATTTGAATTTTCTATATTTCGAAGAGTTATGTTTTATGTACTAGACAATTATGTTTTTAACGATAGAAGAATATTTTATTATTTCCTAGTGTACACGTGTTTAAACATTAATGCATGACTTAAGTGGATTTTCGGTAAGTTATTTGGTAACTATTTGAAATGCATCTGAGCATTGAATAGTTAGGTTTGCAAGTATCTGAAACATCTGAACTCGTATAGTTAAGTTATCTTTGTGTGTGTTTTTAATGTTTTAAGTGTCACGTGTTTTCTATGTGCGTTTGGTAATGAAAATCGAAGAGTTAGATAACTGTTCAAGTTTTTAGCAAATAAGTGTTCGACTAAAATGAAGACTAATATGCCAATGTAGTAGTTGCAGAAACAGGACATTCGAAGAAAAACCACAATTACACGTATCACGTAGGAATTCACTCGTGGAAGGAAGAAGAAATCACCATCGTTGATATGAATAAAGGAAATCCAACCGATCATTTAAGCAGGAGCAGTTACTACTAAAAGAAATATAAAAGAAGAGGAGAAAGATGATGAAAGTGTGTGTGCAGAGGTGGAGGACCGCGCTAACTGCAGGCAGCATTGGAAGTTCCCTGAAGCTCCACACCACCACCACCACCACCACCAACATCACCAACCATCGGAGGTCTGTGAGGATACTTTCCTGATGTTGGGTCGATTCTGAGCCAAACACGATGCTTGACAACCATTGTAAGGAGTGATCGCATCGCAGGAAGGGAAGCCATTTTCACCAAGCATCGATTCATATCTCAGGAGATCGTAAAGCTTCTAGCCTTGGTTTCAGGTTGATGCCAGTATGCTGAAGAGATCATTTTACAATTTTGGACTCCCGATTCTATAGGAAGAGGAGGCAAGATTGTAAGTGATTAAGTTTTCAATGGTGTAATCGCGTCACATGTAGTGACAGAAGTTTTTACTGTTAATAGAGATTTTTACATTTCACCTTTCATTCATCTTGAAGAATATATCAAAACAAAAATACCAAAAACAACAAATTATCTGTGTTTACATTTAGTATTAATGTGTTGTATTGTTTATTTTGTATCATGATTAATGTTATCATTGTCAGTATTGTGAATGTTTTATGTTTGTTTGATTCAGAAAATAGAAAATAGTTTTACAGTTTACTAAAATTGATTTATTCCAAATACTTAAAGATTTTAATGGTTACTATTTGAAATATCTAAATGTTAGTATTGCTTAATGATAAATCTAATATTAACTAGCATTAAAAAGCTTAATTGATGTTATTTAGAATCTGTGGAACCACCCAATGATTGGCGAATTCCTTTGTAAATAGTAGTATTTAACTGAAAAGATAGTCTCGTGGATTTAACTTAAGTCCATGAGGTCAGCCCGTTGAGTTAACCATAACTCCACGAACTAAGTCTATTGTGTTAACTATAACTCAATGGAGTGCTTAATTGGACACATATAAACTCCAATATAAAAATCGAAACAGTACACAATTCTTACTCAATCTCTATGGGATCGACCTGTACTTGCACACAAATACAATATACACTGTGCACTTGTAGTTAAAATACAAATTGGAATTAATATCTAATTTGTGTGAAAGGTTGTTTGTTTACTTTTAAAAGTAATTATTGACATAAGCATAAAGACAAATTAAACAAGTTTAAAAATAGAAGTTAACAACTCCAAACAAGCATCATTTAAAGTTTTGCTTGCATAATGAATCACTCTAGGAGATTTTTTTATCTTCTGTCCCAACACTGCTCCTACAGCAAAATTAGATGCATCACATATTGATTCGAATGGATGGCTCCAATTAGGTGCTTGTATTATAGGGGTTGAAATTAAGCTAGTTTTAAACTTGAAAAATGCTTCTTTGCAATTTTTATCAAAGTTGAATGAGACATCTTTTAATAGATTAGTTAAAGGTCTAGCTATTTTGTTAAAATCTTTAATAAATCTTCTATAAAATCTAGCATGTCCTAGAAATGATCTAATATCTTTTACTAATTTAGGTTCTAGTAAATTAGAAATTACTTCTATTTTAGCTTTATCTACTTCTAGTCCTTTCATTGAAACAACATGTCCCAAGACTATTCCTTGTTTAACCATGAAGTGACATTTTTCCCAATTTAGAACTAGATTTTTTTCCACACAACGTTTTAATACTTGGTCTAAATTGTTTAAACACACTTCATATGAAGTTCCATATACAGTAAAATCATCCATAAATATTTCTAAAAAATCTTTAGTCATTTTAGTGAATATGCCTTGCATACACCTTTGAAAGGTAGTTGGTGCATTGCATAATTCAAATGGTTTCCTCTTAAAAGCATAAGTTCCATTAGGACATGTGAAACCTTACGCTGTCTAGAGGCAGCTTTACACGTTACCTTATATAACATAACATTTAGTTAGTACACTTAACAAAAAAAAACAAGTTTCGGATGCTTTCAACTGAAACCTTCTGAAGAAAACACACATGCTACACTTAACATTATCTTGAGAACATTGTAAACTATTCTAACATTCACTTCTTATGAATCTAAAATAGTTTGTTTGTCTTTTTAAATTATTTCATTAAGATCTTAAGAGGACTTTAATTTAGATTAACTAAGATTTGTATTCTAAATTATATTAATCTATTTTGGACATTGTTAATCCTACCCCTACAAATATACTTCTTATATATTCAATAACATACAAAATATACTTGTATAACAATAGATGTTAAGTATAACTAGACTTTTAAATTTTCTTTTCAGAAACTTCTGTTATCCTAAATTCATCAAAAATGATTTCCAGAATCAATTCCTATTGTATATGAATCAAAACACAACTTTGAACTCAATATGATTAATTCAAGGAGAATAAAAGAATGTATCTCAAATAAATGTTTTCAAAAGTACTAATGTTGATTCAATAAATCAGTAGCCATATTGGTAGAAACTATATTCGATTCAAAGATATTTGTAATTAATGAACCATATATATATATATTTTTTTCAAAATAGTAAATATTCATAATTTTCTTTAAAAGTTAGCTTGAAAAGCTTGAATCATACAAGAGCTTTCTAATGTACCCGTGAAATGAGCTTTTAGTCAACAATCCCAGATTTGATCAGGACCTTAGGTTGCCATATTTAAAGAATCATTTTTCAGGACAACAATACCTATCTACTCAAGTACAAAAGGCTCGTGATCAAACTGATCAATAAACTCTCAAAGATTTTCACTTTGTAAGCACTTTTCATTTTAAGCACAGTATATATGTATTCCATTAATACATATGCAATAAAATACAAATATCATATAATTTTTATTTCTATGATTTTACTGAAAATATGAATCAGTTTCAATAAGCTTATACTTTTAATTAATAGTTTAAGATGAGTTTCATATAAATTATTCTACAAGTTTAATCAATCAAGTCAAATTCATGCATGATCATATGCACTTTCCTCGATTCAAAGAAAACACTTAATCAGAATTTCAGAATTTTAGAAGTATTTAATGTTTTTCATTTACACTTCCACTTAAAATCGTGAAAACCATTAAAATTGATAACTTAAAATCAATAAGATACTACTATGATTTTACAATAAATTCATAGTATCTTAAGCAGTAGTTTAGATATTACTTAGATATTTATGATAAGTATATAATATCTATGAGGTGAACAACATCATCAATAATATTTATCTTTTTGTGGAGTTTAAGCATTTTACACATCACATAGCCTACAAATACCCAAATTTAATCTTATGTTATAGAATGTATTTTTGTCTAGAGGTTTTGTAAATATATCAGCTAATTGATTTTTACTAGATACAAATTCTAATTTAATTTTTCCTTTAATTATGTTATCTCTTAGAAAATGATGTCTAACTCTATATGCTTTGCTCTAGAATGTAATACTGGATTTTCGGAAAGATTTATTATAGAACTACTATCACAATAAATCTCAGTTGTATCATAAGATAATCCAAAATCTTCTAAAGTTTGCCTTATCTACGGAATCTGAGTGCAACACAATGCAGCAGCAACATATTCAACTTCTGTAGTAGAAAATGCTACATAGTTTTGCTTTTTACTAAACCATGACACCAAATTATTTCCCAATAATGGACATGTGCCACTGGTACTCTTTCTATCAGATTTAGATCCTGCATAATCAGCATTAGTATATTGTTTAGAATGAAAAAAGTGCATATTATTAACGGTTAAATGATGGTTAATTGCATAACTTTTAGCTTATCATATAAGAATTAAGCCATTATGATATAATTGCACTATTATATGCTTTAATTGAAGAATTTGCTTAATTTGGGGGAATTAATGTTAATTTAGTAAATTTATGAACTGTCGATAAGTTGCAAGCTGTGAAATTCTTAAGTATCCGAATTTTCTGATATTTCAGACAGTTATGTTTAACATACCGAACAAATTCGGACAGTTATGTTTAATAGACCTAATATGTATCAGATAGTTATGTTTAAATTACCAAATAGTTATGTTTTGAGAGAATATTTTATTATTTCCTGAAGAACACGTGTCGAAACCATAATGAATGACTTAAGTGAAATTTCGGTGAGTTGTCTATACTATCCGAAATTGCAGCTGGGCATCGGATAGTTATCCTTGTAACTCTCCAAAATCTCTTTTTATTTTATAAAATAGCTGAGGACACGTGTCATGTTCTAGGAAATTAACTTAAGTGGATTTTCGATGAGTTAGCTGTAACTATCCAAAATGCATCTAAGCATTGGATAGTTAGACCTGTAACTCTCTGAAATGTTATTTTATGATTAAACTGCTGCTGACACGTGTTGAGATCTTGTAAATTTACTTAAGTTATATATCGGTGAGTTAGTTGTAACTATCCAAAATGCATCTGAGCATCAGATAGTTAAGTTTATAAGTATCCGAAATGCACCTGAGCATTGGATAATTAAATTTATGCACATGTTTTATAGTTAAATCAATGAAGAAAGTCCGTTGAGTTATCTGTAACTCCACGGACGATATATTTTCTAATATGCCACTGTAACGGTTGTAGGAACAGATAGTTGGAAGAGAAAAACTACGTTTGCACGTATCGCGCAGGGAAAGAAATCATCATCGTTGATACGAATGAAGGAAATCCAACCGACCATTCAAGGAGAAGCAATTACTACTAAAGAAATATAAAAGAAAAGAAGAAAAAAAAGAAGGGTGTGATCGGTGTGTGATCGATGGGCGGACAGTGTGTGCAAAGGAGGATCGACATCGTAATTCTCTGAAGTATCACACCAACCATCATCATCACCATCAACACCACCATAATCACCAATCTTCGAAGGTCTGTGAGGATACTTGCCTGATGTCGGGTCGATTCTGAGCCGAACACAGTGCTTGACAACCACTGTGAGGAGTGATCGCGTCGCGGGAAGGGAAGCCATTTTCACCAAGCGCTGACTCATATTTCAGGAGATCGTAAAGCTTTTAGCCTTGGCTTCGGGTTGATGCTTGTATGCTAAAGAGGAGATCATCTTGCAATTCTGGACTCGCAATTCTATAAGGAGAGGAGACAGAATTGTAAGTGGTTTAATTTTTAGTGGTGTAATCGCGTTGCAAGTAGTGTTGGAAGTATTTACTGTCAAGTGAAATTACTTTACATTTCACCTATCACCCATTTCCATGTTCATATTAAAACAAAAATACCAAAAACAATTTATCTATGTTTGTATGTTGTATTTGAGTGTTGTATTGTTTGTGTTGTATCGTGATTAATGTTATCTTTGTCAGTGTTGTGATTGTTTTATGTTTATTTTAGTTTTACAGTTTACTGAAATTGGTTCGTTCAAAAGACTTAAAGATTTTAACGGTTACTGTTTGAATTATCTGAATGTTAGGATTACTTAATGATAAATCCAATGTTAACTAACATTAAAGGGCTTAATTGATGTTATTTACAATCTATGGAATCGCCTAATGGTTGGCTAAATTCCTTTGTAAATAGCAGTATTAAAAAGAAAAGTCAGGCTCATGGAGTTAACTTAAGTTTTCGAGGTTAGTCCGTTGAGTTAACTATAAGTCAACAGAGAGCTTATTGAATATATAAATTTGATTTTTAACAAATGAACAGTTCTCAAGTTCGTCAGCAATTCCCTATGGGATCGACCTGTACTTGCACACTGATACAATAGACACTGTGCACTTACAGTTAAAGTACAAATTGGAATTAATATCTAAATTGTATTAAAGGTTGTTTGTTTACTTCTAAAAGAGAGAATAGGCATAAAGATAAATTAAAAACAGAGGTAAGAAACTAGATGAAACTAGATGATCTGGAAACAAAATTAAAAGCATTAGACGAAAATGCAATGAAAATACAAGTTATGCAACAGGACAATGAAAATTATAATGTTATAAACCTGCATAATTTGCAAAATATACAGCAAATAGAAATACTAATGCAAGAGAATTTAAAGAATGCACTTTAAAATTAAAAATAATTCAAGATCATAATCACAAAAATGATATACAAAAACATCATGAAAGTAACGAAAATCTAGAGGATGTATGTGTAACATTAAGATCTGAAACTGATATACCACCAAGAACTTAAAATGAAAATGATATGAAGGTGGATAAGAGTAAAAATCAAAATGATAATGAAAATGTAATAGTTGAAAATCTAGAAATCACTGAAGAACAATCTGAATCTGCGAAGGAAGCTAAAAATGATCAAACAAATCAACTGAAAGAAAAAGAGTCTTTGAAATCAAAATCTTTAGCACCCTATCCTGAAAGATTACAACAAACAATTCCTGAAAGATAAGAGAAAATCAGAGAAATTTTTGAAAAAGTACAAGTTAACATTCCTTTGTTAGATCTATTGCAGAAAATGCCACCTTGTGCTAAATTTCTTAAGGATTGGTGTACTAAGAAAAGAGAGTGAAAAGTTCTTAGAAAGGTCTTTTTAGTTGAGCAAAGTAGTTCCCTATTTCTGCCCCAAATTCCTAAAAAGTTACCTGATCCTGGAATCCCTATTATATCATGCACCATAGGAAATACCATTCTAGAAAGAACCTTAATAAACTTAGGTGCAGGTATAAATGTTATGCCAAGTGATATATTTGCATCCTTAGGATTAGAAGGCTTAACTCCTACTAGTACAGTTATTCAATTAGCTGATAGAAATATAAGATACCCTAGAGGAAAAATAGAGGATGTCTTAATTAAAGTCAAAAATTTTATATATCCTATTGATATTGTAATTTTGGATTCCCAACAAATTAAGCATAAAAATAGTGATACATCTTTAATTTTGGGAAGGCCATTTTTAGCAACATCAGGGGCTGTTATAAATTGTAAAACTGGAGTAATGAAGTTAGCTTATGGTAATGAGGATACTCAATTAAATATTTTCAAACCAAAAAGGTTTGATGAGTTAGAAATGTCCTTACATACCATAGACTTTTAGAGGATGAAGGAGATATGTTAGATGATGTGATTCAAGAAGAATTAAATAGGCAAATCAATTCTGAAACTTTAGAAGAAAGTGAAAGCATAAATATAGAAGGAGATCGAGAAGAAATTAATTTAAAAAATGATGATGTTCAATTAGAAGCTCTAGCTTCTGATGGGCAGCATTTAGAATTAAAACCTTTACCTCTTGAATTAACCTATATATTTCTGGAAGATAAACAAACTTGTCCAATCATTATTGCTCCAGATTTAAAAGAGGATTAAATAGCTAAATTAAAAGATGTAGTAAAAAGTTATAAAGAAGCAATAGGATGGACTACGACTGATATAAAAGGTTTAAGTCCAACTTTATGCTGTCACCACATATATTTAGAAGAAAATGCTAAACCTGTTAGAATTCTTGAGAGGAGATTAAATCCAAACCTTAAAGAAGTAGTCAGGAAGGAAATAGTTAAATGGTTAGATAATGATATAATTTATCTGATTTCTGATAGCTCGTGGGTTAGTCCAATCCATGTAGTTCCCAAGAAATCAGGATTAACAGTTATTAGGAATGAAAGTCAAGACTTGATACCTACTATAATTCAATCAGGCTGGAGAGTATGTATAGACTACAGGAAGCTGAATGCTGTGACTAGGAAAGATCATTTTCCCTTACCTTTTATAGATCAAATACTGGAAAGATTAGCAGGGCAAGAATATTTTTGTTTCCTAGACGGGTATTCAGGGTATAATCAAATTCCAGTAGCATTAGAGGATCAAGAGAAAACAACTTTCACCTGTCCTAATGGAACTTATGCTTTTAAAAGAATGCCATTCGGATTATGCAATGCGCCAGCTACCTTTTAAAGGTGTGTGCAGGGCATATTTATTGGAATGACTGAAGATTTTTTTTAGAAATATTTATGGATGATTTTACTGTATATGGAAACTCATATGAAGTGTGTTTAAGTAATTTAGACCAAATATTAAAATGCTGTGTGAAAAAAAATCTGGTTTTAAATTGGGAAAAATGTCACTTCATGGTTAAACAAGGAATAGTCTTAAGGCATGTTGTTTCTAAAAAAGGTTTGGAAGTAGATAAAGCTAAAATAGAAGTAATTTCTAATCTACCAGAACCTAAATCAGTAAAAGATATTAGATCATTTCTAGGACATGCTAGTTTTTATAGAAGATTTATTAAAAACTTTAGCAAGATAACTAGACCTTTAACTAATCTATTAAAAGATGTCCCATTTAACTTTCATAAAAATTGCAAGGAAACATTTTTAAGACTTAAGACTAGCTTAATTTCAACTCTTATAATTCAAGCACCTGATTGGAACCATCCATTTGAATTAATGTGCGATGCTTCTGATTTTGCTGTAGGAGCAGTGTGAGGATAGAAGATAGAAAAATCTCCTAGAGTGATTCATTATGCAAGCAAAACCTTAAACAATGCTCAAGTTAATTACACAACTACTGAAAAAGAATTATTAGCTGTTGTGTTTGCTTTAGAAAAGTTTAGATCATATCTGATTGGAGCTAAAGTAATAGTATACATGGATCATTCAGCTCTAAAACATCTAATAAAGAAAAAAGAAACTAAACCTAGATTGATTCGATGGATATTATTATTACAAGAATTTGATCTAGAAATTAAAGATAAAAAAGGTTGTGAGAATGTAGTAGCAGATCATTTATCAAGATTACAAATAGAAAAATCAAATATTGAAATTAAGGATAATTTTCCTAATGAACAATTAATGACCATTAATGTTGAGTATTTTTGTTTTGATGATGTGTGCTAAATGAAAATAATCATATTTGCTCAATTACTATTGCTTGTGAAAAGAAATTAAAATCATCAATTAATACAGAAAAAGCTTACTGATATAAATACTTGTCTGTATTGGATCTGAAGTTAATAACTAGTCGTTTCGTTGCATTAATTTCTCATTTAGCTAAACGTTAAGTTAACGTGTGTTTTTATTAAAAAGCATGATATGTTTTAATGTTATATCTTCTGTATCATGAACAGTGCACGTTTAGACAACTCGTTAAGTTATAGTTTTGTTTGTATAGAGGTCACATGAGAACTCGTTAAGTTAGAAGCTTAAAGGTTAAAATAGGTCACGTGATAACTCGTTAAGTTAGTGAGTAAAAGAAGAGACGAACTCGTTAAGTTAGTGTTATATACGTGGTAAAATTATAAGTTACGAATGTTGTATTGTATCACGTGAGGTGCACATGTTTAACTCGTTAAGTTAACATAACTAAACGCGTTGAGTTGCTATATTAAACACTAAGGCAACGCGTTAGGTTAGCGTTATAAACTTAAGTTGTTATTTTTGCACGTGGTAAAATTCTTATTATAAAAACATTTGTTTATTACTGGTTCGTTGAGTTATCATAACACAACGGAGATGGTTCATTGAGATAGCATAACACCACGAATGATTACTTGGCAATGCAAGAAGAAATAAATCAATTCATCAGAAATGATGTATGGGAATTAGTCTCTCCACCAGAAAATCAGTCCATAATAGGTACAAAGTGGATCTTTAGAAACAAAACTAACGAAATTGGTCAAATTATAAGGAATAAAGCTAGATTAGTTGCACAAGGGTATACACAAGAAGAAGGATTAGATTATGATGAAACATTTGCTCTTGTGGCTAGGTTAGAAAGTATTAGAATATTATTGGCCTATGCTTGTTATATGGATTTTAAATTATATCAAATGGATGTAAAGAGTGCATTTCTAAATGGTTTAATTAATGAAGAAGTCTATGTAAAACAACCACCTGGATTTGAAGATATTAAAAATCCTGACTTTGTGTATAAATTGAAGAAAGCCTTATATGATTTGAAGCAAGCACCTAGATCATGGTATGAAAGATTGTCTACTTTTTTAATAGAAAAAGGCTATATCATGGGAGAAGTGGATCATACTCTATTTATTAAGAGAGATGGTAAAGATCAGATTGTTGTTCAAATATACGTGGATGATATAATCATTGGAGCAACCTCTAATAAGTTGATAGAAATATTCTCTAAAGAGATGACTAATCAGTTTGAAATGAGTATGATTGGAGAACTTTCATATTTTCTAGGACTTCAAATTAAGCAAATGGATAAAGGTATATTTTTAAATCAAGAAAAATATGCAGATGAAATGCTAAAGAAATTTAATTTTAATGATACAAGGATTCGAGGAACTCCTATGAGTACTACTTTAAAGTTAGATATTGATGACATAGGAAAATCTATAGATCAAAGAAAATACAGAAGTATGATTGGTTCTTTACTTTATTTGACTGCTAGTAGACCTGATATTATGTTTGTTGTGTGTGTTTGTGCTAGATTTCAATCTAATCCTAAAGAATCACACTTAATTGCAGTTAAAAGAATATTTAGATATATACAAGGAACTAAAAATTTCGGACTGTATTATTCTAAGTATAGTTCAATAGATCTTATAGGATATACTGATGCTGATTATGCAAGATCTAAATCTGATAGAAAGAGTACCAGTGGCACATGTCAATTATTGGGAAATAATTTGGTGTCATGGTTTAGTAGAAAGCAAAATTGTGTAGCACTTTCTACTACAGAAGCTGAATATGTTGCTGCTGCACTGTGTTGCACTCAGATTTTATGGATAAGGCAAACTTTAGAAGATTTTGGATTATCTTATGATACAACTGAGATTTATTGTGACAGTAGTTCTGCAATAAATCTTTCCAAAAATCCTGTATTACATTCAAGAGCAAAGCATATAGAGGTTAGACATCATTTTCTAAGAGATAATGTAATTAAAGGAAAAATTAAATTAGAATTTGTGTCTAGTAAAAATCAATTAGCTGATATATTTACAAAACCTCTAGATGAAAATAGATTTTGCAACATTAGATTAAATTTAGGTATTTGTAGGCTATGTGATGTGTAAAATGCTTAAACTCCACATAAAAAGATAAATATTATTGATGATGTTGTTGACCTCATAGATATTATATACTTATTATAAATATCTAAAGTAATATCTAAACTGCTGCTTAAGATACTACGTATTTATTGTAAAATCATAGTAGTATCTTATTGATTTTAAGTAATTTATCAATTTTAATGGTTTTTACGATTTTATGTGGAAGTGTAAATGAAAAACATTAAATACTTCTGACATTCTGAAATTTTGATTAAATGTTTTCTTTGAATCAAGGAAAATGCATATGATCATGCATAAATTTGACTTAATTGATTAAACTTGTAGAATAAGTTATATGTAACTCATCTTAAACTGTTAATCAAAAGTATAAGCTTATTGAAATTGATTCATATTCTCAATAGAATCATAGAAGTAAAAATTGTATGAGACTTGTGTTTTATTGCATCTGTATTAATGGAATACATATATACTGTGCTTAAAATGAAAAGTGCTTACAAAGTGAAAATCTTTGAGAGTTTATTGATCAGTTTGATCACGAGCCTTTTGTACTTGAGCAGATAGGTATGTAAGGATTGTTGTCCTGAACAAGGATTCTTTAAATCTGGCAACCTAAGGTCCTGATCAGATCTGGGATTGTTGACTGAAAGCTCATTACACGGGTACATTAGAAAGCTCTTGTATGATTCAAGCTTTTTAAACTAACTTTTAAAGAAAATTATCAATATTTACTGTTTTGAAAAGAAAAAGTTGTTTAATTAATTACAAATATCTTTGAATCGCATATAGTTTATACCAATATGACTACTGATTTATTGAATCAACATTAGTACTTTTGAAAATGTTTATTTGAGATACATTCTTTTATTCTCCTTGAATTAGTCGAATTGAGTTCAAAGTTGTGTTTTGATTCATATATAGTAGGATTTGATTCTGGAAATCATTTTTAATGATGTCAGGATAACGGAAGTCTCTGAAAATAAAATGTAAAACTATAGTTATACTTAACATCTATTGTCACTACAAGTATATTTTGTATTTTGATTGAATATATTTGAAGTATATTTGTAGGGGGAGCATTAACAATGTCAAAAACAGATTAATATAATTTAAAATACAAATCTAAGTTAATCTGAATTAATGTCCTCTTAAAATCTTGATGAAATAATTTAAAAAGACAAATAAACTATTCTAGATTCAAAAGACAAAATGTTCAAATAGTTTACAATGTTCTCAAGATAATGTTAAGTTTAGCATGTGTGTTGTTTTCAGAAGGTTTTAGTTGGAAGCATCCAAAACTTGTTTAAGTGTACTAACTAGACGTTTTATTAGATAAGGGAACGTGTAAAACTACCTCTAGACAGCGTTTTACTCGTTAGGTTAGTTAACTCAACGAGTTATACTTGAATATTTCGGGTACCTTGATTGAATAAACTTTATTCAATATTTATTTAATTTCTAAACCCGACTTATCTTCACGTTGATTTATACGCCTAAAAACCCTATTTAAACACTTATAACACGGGGACTTAGGTTATTTGTAAACTTTGTCAAGAAAATCTTTCCCGCTTGTTGCTGTTACAACCTGTGACGATGGTCTCCAAGTTCTACAAAGGTCATGGCAGAGGAAAAGGCAAAAGCAGAAGAGATGCAAAAGGAAAAGAAATAGAGAATGATGAAGTTCCACGTACTTGGTTTAAGAAAATATTTCGAGTGGACAAAAGGTTAGAAGAACTTTATAGAGATTACTTCTTTTCTCAGGATATATTAGATAAAGCTAGACAAGAACTTCAACATACTGATGCAAGTATTACATACATGGGTATTCGAAGTAAATATGATAGAGAATACAGAATGAAATGTGCTGAGATTGCATTTTTGGAACAGTATGCAAAATATTTGGAAAAAGGTGTAGGTTCATCAAATAAAACTCCTCAAACTCCTATAAGCAGTACAAGACTACATGCATTTGAGGAATAGTATGAATCAGCTATCCCTACTCCTTTATATTCAAAACAAGTAGAATCAGATATTACTGTAGACAAAACAAAAGTTGATAGTCTTCGAAAGGCCGTTGCAATAGAAAGTGCCTTAGAAGAATTAAAGCAGAAAACTTTTATGGAGCAATTTGAAAAGAAAACAGCAATACTTGAAAAGGAGAAACAAAAATGTTATAGAAGAAGGAAAGTCAGAAAAATTATGTCTAAGGAAACAAAGTCTATTGAAAAAGGAAAATCAGATGAAAATTTATTTTCAAAGGACAATGTATGTCTAGACATTGTACCTTATTGTGCATCTGATAAACTCATCAGTTCCGAACACACTGAAACTAATGAAGATAATGAGACTTTATTTTACCTTGCTAGAAAGCTTGAGAAGAAATCCAAGTCAAATATAAGCTCAAGTTTTTCTATTAATACAAGTCCTGATGATGTAGAAATTGACAAATCAGAGCATGAGGCACTTGACATTGAACAAGTTATTGCAGATATAATTGACAATGTTGAGGCAGTAACTAGTTCAAAGGCTGAATTGTCTGGAGTAGCAGATATTGAAATTGTTAAGACTCCAAAAGAGCTAAAAGTTAACCAGCCTTCTACGGAATCTGTAGAAGCAGAGTCTGAGAATTCACAGCATGAATCAATGGAAATATTTGTTGAACAAAATGAACAATTACAGACAGATACACTGGCTGTAGAATTTGTAGAAAAATTGTACTCTGAACATTCTATAGAGACTGAACAGATGAATGTTGAGCATATTGACAATGTTCCTAACACTGTTGAAGCTGAAGAATCAAGCTTACCTGAGCAGCTTCAAGATAATATTTTGGAGGAGGAACAACATGACATTCATTTTGAAGAAGAGGTTCCTGAAGATGAATTAATCTCTGAATCACGGCTTCAGGTATCACCTTCTTTGTGTACAATGTTAAATATTCAAGGTAATACAATTCATTTTAGATCTGAAGAAGCATTGCAGAAATACAATAATCTGATTACATGTCATATTCTGCATGCTTGTCCAATAAAATTCAGAAATTTGTTGGACATAAGAGATCTGTTTGAGTTTCAAGGCCTCACTAAATTCTTGCCAGTAGGAACGAAATGGAAGCAATACACAAAGCTTATTGCAGCTTTTTATAGTAATCTGGTCAAGAATGGAAATTTTTTGAAAACTCAAATAAACGAATAGGAGTTTATATTGTCTCCTGAATTAATTTTTGAAGTTTTAGGATTAAAGAATGAAGGTGTTGTTGTTAGGAACAAATTTGACATGATAAGACAAGTGGAATGGAACATTCAGTCTTTATCAAAAATTCCAGATGTATATTCTGAAATGAGATTAATGGAAAATCTAAATGCAGAGGCAAGGTTTATTGCAAATATATTGCATGCAAATTTATTTCAGAGAGTTGGACACAATATGGAAGTCAGCAGAAGTTGTTTATATGCAACTTATAGCTTGCTAAATAGAATTCAAATCAATTGGTTTGATGTTTTCACTTCTCAACTACAGCATATGAGTTCAAAGTTATTTTACGGTGATGCTGTATGTAGACTCATTGTAAACCAATTGAATTTATCCGACTGGCCCTCTGAAACTAAAGGCATGAGAGCATTTAGTGTCAAAGATTTGCAAAAATTCTAGGCCATGCATAAACCTCAACGACAACAACAACAACCTGATACAGACCATATACAACAACAACAACAAAGTTATTCAGTTCAAGCAGAACAGCAAACCTAGCTACCTCCTGACTTAGATGTAGTGCTTAACGACATCAGAAATGATATTAGGCATCTAGGAGATAAAATATGTACTGCTATAAGTGATATACTTAAGAGGGGTCGCTAACTGTTTTTGTTTGTTTCTGAATACAAAATGTAATGTTTGTATTACTTGTTTGATTCATTGAACAATACATTTTTCTGTAAATGTCTTCAATTATTATTCTTGTTTACAGAAAGAGTTGTTGTAATTATATCTCTTATATATGTATATATTTTCTTTGTAATTATCTTTTTGATTAATGACAAAAAGGGGGAGAAATATTATAAAAAGATGATTATGATCTTAATTGCATATATATATTATAAAAGGAGATGCTATTTAAATGGTTATTGTAATCTGATAGATGATAATTAGAAAAATGATACTTATAAAATTATTGACATTTGAGAGTTTTAGTTCTGAGAGGTAAAATTTACACAAACAATAGAAATAAGCTTAAGTGAACTTAAGTCAACAAACAAGTTTGTTGAATTAAAAGTTAACCCAATGAAGGTGCTTTGTTGAGTTATACATATTTCATAATTGATTTAATATGGTTTTGTCATCATCAAAAAGGGGGAGATTGTTGAGTATTTTTGTTTTGATGATGTGTGCTAAATGAAAATAATCATATTTGCTCAATTACTATTGCTTGTGAAAAGAAATTAAAATCATCAATTAATGCAGAAAAAGCTTACTGATATAAATACTTGTCTGTATTAGATCTGAAGTTAATAACTAGTTGTTTCGTTGCATTAATTTCTCATTTAGCTAAACGTTAAGTTAACATGTGTTTTTATTGAAAAGCATGATATGTTTTAATGTTATATCTTCTATATCATGAACAGTGCACGTTTAGAAAACTCATTAAGTTAGAGTTTTGTTTGTATAGAGGTCACATGAGAACTCGTTAAGTTAGAGGCTTAAAGGTTAAAATAGGTCACATGATAACTCGTTAAGTTAGTAAGTAAAAGAAGAGACGAACTCGTTAAGTTAGTGTTATACACATGGTGAAATTATAAGTTATGAATGTTGTATTGTATCACGTGAGGTGCACATGTTTAACTCGTTAAGTTAACATAACTAAACGCGTTGAGTTGCTATATTGAACACTAAGGCAACGCGTTAGATTAGCGTTATAAACTTAAGTTATTATTTTTACACGTGGTAAAATTCTTATTACAAAAACATTTGTTTATTACTAGTTCGTTGAGTTATCATAACACAACGGAGATGGTTCATTGAGATAGCATAATACCACGGACAAAGTTTGTTGAGTTAGCTACAATACTTGTCACGTGAAATGGCACATGAGGAACTTGTTAAGTTAGAAACGTTAAGTTATATATATACTTGTGTTACTCGTTTAGTTAACATTAAAGTAACGACTTCTTATTACATTGATGAAAAGCTTTTGGACGAGAAAGTTTATTTTGCAAGAAATTTTTCAGAGATCCAGGACTGATGATTAAAGAAAATTCGAAATATAAACGTGGGTTAGAACGAGTGTGTTTCGATGAAGGAAAAAGAAAAGACGTGGAGAAGTGGAAAACTGGTGGTGGTTAAACGTGAAGGATATGCATGAAATGAAGATATAGTATAAAAGGCATAGAATTCTCGTTGATCAATTTATCCTTGCACACAAAACGAAAAATCTTTTCAAGGATCAAAGCATCCCTGCACACCAAAAGAAAAATCTTTTTCAGGGATCAAAAACACCTTCTCGGGGAAAATCTCTCAAGTGGAAGAAAGTTCAGTGAAGCATAAAAAGGTAAGATTTTCGTCAATGAAGATTTGAAGTATCAGAAGAAAGCAAATTTAGTGAAGCATGAAAAGACAAGATATTCGTCACTGAAGAACTACTGAAGAAGAAAAAGAAGGAGAAAGATCTCAAACAGGGAGAAAAGTTTTAAATTCCGCAAATTAGTTTTCTCTGTTTGTAGTTATGAAATTGTTTAGATGATACATGGTATCGAAATATAATTGCATCTACAATTTCTGAGGAGAATTGAATTGTATATTGTAATTGAAACCTTGAATAAAAATGATTTTATGAAAACAATGTCTCGACTTGTTTTTGAGTTTTAAAGTTTCAAATATATTTTAGAAAATATTAAAGATACACAATTCACCCCCCTCTTGTGTAGCCATACGATCCTACAATTAACACAATGCCTTGGTATGCAGACAAAGTTAATTACTTAATTACTGGTTTAAGACCTAAGGATTGGAATAGACAGGATAAGAAATTATTTTTTTCAAGAGTAAAATACTACTATTGGGAAGTCCCATACTTATTTAAGAAATGTCCTGATCTGGTTTTAAGGAGGTGTGTTCCAGAAACTGAATATCTGAGCATATTATCTTTCTGTCATGACCAAGCTTGTGGAGGACATTTTGATTCAGGGAAAATTGCTGCAAAAATTCTGCAATGTGGGTTTTATTGGCCAACACTATTCAAAGATGCTCATAAATATTGCTTAAGTTGTTTAAGATGTCAACAAATAGGAAGAATATCAAAGAGGAATATGATGCCTCTTAATCCTATTGTTGAGGTTGAAATCTTTGATGTGTGGGGAATAGATTTTATGGGTCCATTTCTTATGTCTAATCAATTTAATTATGTATTGTTGGGAGTGGATTACGTCTCTAAATGGATAGAAGCTATTCCTACAAAAACTAATGATAACAAAGTGCTAATACAATTTATAAGAATAGATATATTTGCCAGATTTGGAATACCTAAAGCTATTATCAGTGATAGAGGAACTCATTTCTGTAATAGAAGTTTTGAAGCCTTAATGAAAAAATATGGAGTAAACCACAAAATTGCAACATCATATCATCTGCAAACAAGTGGACAAGTAGAAAGTGCAAACAAACAAATTAAATTAATCTTGGAAAAAGTAGTAAATCCTACTAGAACAGATTGGGCAAATAGATTGATAGATGCACTTTGGGCTTATAGAACTACTTATAAAATGAGCTTAGGTATGTCACCTTTTTGGCTAGTTTATGGAAAAAGTTGTCATTTACCTACTGAAATAGAACATAAAGCTTATTGGGCATTAAAAACACTGAACACTAATTTAAATCAAGCTGCTGAAAATAGGAAAATGCAACTAATTGAATTAGAAGAATTTAGAAATGAAGCTTATTCGAATATTGTAAGCGAAAAAGAAAAAATTAAATTTTGGCATGATAGAAAAATTATTCCAAAAGGCTTTGAAATAGGACAAGAAGTATATCTTTATATGGCTAGACTCCATAACCATCCAGGAAAATTGAAATCTAGATGGGCAGGACCTTACAAAGTTCGAAATGTTTATCCTTATGAAGCCGTTGAAATTGAAAATCCAAAAAATCAGAATACATTTAAAGTAAATGGACAAAGACTTAAACCTATTATGAAAACACCAAAAAGCTCCTTTGGAATTATAGAAGAAGTCAGAGTAGAGGACTAATTGAGCTTTACTTAGTAAGAAATCAGTTTTTATGTTTATTTATATAAAAAAAAAAAACATTAAAAATATATATAAAACATAAAAATTGTTGCGGTTCAACCGACTGGATCCATTGGTATGACCGGAACATTAAAAATTGTATATTAATTTTTAGGAAAAAAATATTGGTTTTACCAAAACATATTATCGGTTCAACCGAAAGAAAAATAATAAAAATAAAAATAAAAATAATAATAAAATAAAAAATATTTAGGTCTGACCGAAACATAGTATCGGTTAAACCGATAAAAAATTAAATAGAGAAACTATTCTCTGTAATATTTTTATTATTATTATATATATTTGCTTGTACGGGGAGTCTGTTGAGTTACGCTTAACTCAACGAGCTTACTCCGTTGAGTCTTGAGTTAGTCAACGAGCTTATTTAAAGAAAAACCACGTTTGCACGTATCACGCAGGGAAAGAAATCATCCCCGTTGATACAAATGAAGGAAATCCAACCGACCATTCAAGCAGAAGCAGTTACTACTAAAGAAGTATAAAAGAAAAGAAGAAAAAGAAGAAGAAGGGTGTGATCGGTGTGTGCTCGATGGGCAGACAGTGTGTGTAGAGGAGGATTGGCATCGCAATTCTCTGAAGTACCACACCAACCATCATCATCACCATAATCACCAACCATCGAAGGTCTATGAGGATACTTGCCTGATGTCGGGTCGATTCCGAGCCAAACACAGTGCCTAACAACCACTGTGAGGAGTGATCGCGTCGCAGGAAGGGAAGCCATTTTCACCAAGCGCCGACTCATATTTCAGGAGATCGTAAAGCTTTTAGCCTTGGCTTCGGGTTGATGCTTGTATGCTGAAGAGGAGATCATCTTGCAATTCTGGACTCGCGATTCTATAGGGAGAGGAGACAGAATTGTAAGTGGTTTAATTTTTAGTGGTGTAATTGCGTTGCAAGTAGTGTCGGAAGTATTTACTATCAAGTGAGATTACTTTACATTTCACCTATCGCCCATTTCCATGTTCATATTAAAACAAAAATACCAAAAACAATTTATCTATGTTTGTATGTTGTATTTGAGTGTTGTATTGTTTGTGTTGTATCGTGATTAACGTTATCTTTGTCAGTGTTGTGATTGTTTTATGTTTATTTTAGTTTTACAGTTTACTGAAATTGGTTCGTTCAAAAGTCTTAAAGATTTTAATGGTTACTGTTTGAATTATCTGAATGTTAGTATTGCTTAATGATAAATCCAATGTTAACTAACATTAAAGAGCTTAATTGATGTTATTTACAATCTATGGAATAGCCCAATGGTTGACCGAATTCCTCTATAAATAGTAGTATTAAAAAGAAAAGTCAGGCTCGTGGAGTTAACTTAAGTCCACAAGGTTAGTCCGTTGAGTTAACTATAAGTCAACGGAGAGCTTATTGAATATATAAATTTGATTTTTAACAAACGAACAGTTTTCAAGTTCGTCAGCAATTCCCTATGGGATCGACCTGTACTTGCACACTGATACAATAGACACTATGCACTTGCAGTTAAAGTACAAATTGGAATTAATATCTAAATTGTATTAAAGGTTGTTTGTTTACTTCTAAAAGAGAGAATAGGCATAAAGATAAATTAAAAACAGAAGTAACAAATCTAAGTTTTTCTAGTGTAGTGTTGGGAAAGCCCAAACATATATCCTATAAGATCTATTGAACTATCCTTAGAATAATACAATCTGAAATTTTTAGTTCCTTGTATATATCTAAATAGTCTTTTAACTGCAATTGAGTGTGATTCTTTAGGATTAGATTGAAATCTAGCACAAACACACATAGCAAATATAGTATCAGGTCTACTAGTAGTCAAATAAAGTAAAGAACCAATCATACTTCTGTATTTTCTTTGATCTATTGATTTTCCTATGTCATCAATATCTAACTTTAAAGTACTCATAGGAGTTCCTCGAATCCTTGTGTTATTAAAATTAAATTTCTTAAGCATTTCATCTGCATATTTTTCCTGATTTAAAAATATACCTTTATCCATTTGCTTAATTTGAAGTCCTAAAAAATATGAAAGTTCTCCTATCATACTCATTTCAAACTGACTAGTCATCTCTTCAGAAAATATTTTTATCAGTTTATTAGAAGTTTCTTTGAAGATTATATCATCCACATATATTTGAACAACAATCTCATCTTTACCATCTTTCTTGATAAATAGAGTATGATCCACTTTTCTCATGATATAACATTGTTCTATTAAAAAAGTAGATAATCTTTCATACCATGATCTAGGTGCTTGCTTCAAACCATATAAGGCTTTCTTCAATTTATACACAAAGTCAGGATTTTTAATATCTTCAAATCGAGGTGGTTGCTTTACATAGACTTCTTCATTAATTAAACCATTTAGAAATGCACTCTTTACATCCATTTGATATAATTTAAAATCCATATAACAAGCATAGACCAATAATATTCTAATACTTTCTAACCTAGCCACAGGAGCAAATGTTTCATCATAATCTAGTCCTTCTTCCTATACATACCCTTGTGCAACTAATCTAGCTTTGTTTCTTATAACTTGACCAATTTCGTTAGTTTTGTTTCTGATCCACTTTGTACCTATTATGGACTGATTTTTTGGTAGAGAGACTAATTCCTAAACATTATTTCTAATGAATTGATTTAGTTCTTCTTGCATTGCCACTATCCAATTTTCATCAGATAATGTTTCTTCTATATTCTTTGGTTCCACCATAAAAACAAACATATACATACTATTTAAATTTACTGAAGCTCTAGTTTTAACTCCCTCATTAATATTACCAATGACTTGAGTAATGGGATGTGATGAAGAAAAACGCAAATTTCTCTGATTTTCCTCAATATTCTCATCAACATCTGAAGGTCCATCACTTTCATCATTAATTTGATCATTTTAAGTTCATATTTTTGATTTTCTCAGATAAATCTTCAATCTCTTTATTGATCTCTAACTCTTTTGGAAAATTGATCAAGTCATCATTATCAGCTTTAGATTGAGATTCTCTAAAAGAATTTTCATTGAAGCTTACATGGAGGGTTTCTTCAATAGTACTAGAAGTCTTGTTATATACTCTATAGGCTTTACTTCTAGTAGAGTAACCTACAAAAATTCCTTCATCCAATTTGGCTTGAAATTTATCCATTTTATCCTTAGTATTAAGAATAAAACACTAGCATCCAAATGGTTTCATATAGGAAATTTTTAGAATCCTATTAAACATTATTTCAAAAAGAGTTTTATTAACACGAGGTCTTAAGTGACTTCTGTTAATAACATAACAAGTTGTATTCACTACTTTAGCCCAAAGATTTTGAGGTAACTTATGTTCATTTAACATAGTTCTAGCCATTTCTTGAAGTGATGTATTCTTTCTCTCAACAACACCATTTTGAGACGGTACTCTTGAAAAAGAAAATATGTGATCAATGCCATGCTCCTTACAATAATTATCCATTTGATCATTATCAAATTCCATACCATGATCACTCCTAAGTTTTTGAACAGAGACATTTTGTTCATTTTGAACAAAGTTGCAAAACATTTTAAACTTTTCAAAAACTTCTGTCTTAGATGCTAGAAAATATACCCAAGTGTATCTAGAGAAGTCATCTACTAAAACAAATACATACCGTTTACCACCAAGACTCATGATTCTTGTTGGTCCAAATAGATCCATATGTATAAGTTCTAAGACTCTCTTGCTTGAAATATCAGTTTTGGATTTAAAAGAGTTTCTGTGAAGTTTACCTAACTCACATGCATCACACATAAAGTCCTTTGAGTATTTAAGCTTTGGTAAACCACCTCCCACTAAATGTTTTCTAGATAGTTTATGTAACAGTTTCATATTTATATGCCCAATCCTTCTATGTCACAGATATGCATCACTAGTTTCAACTAGTAAACATGAATTTAAATCAACTACACTAGAAGGTAAAGATAAAATACATATAGAATCTTTTCTTTTAGCAATAAACTTAATTTCATCTGTATTTTTATCAATAATTTTGCATACATTATCTTCAAACATTACATAATATCCATTGTTAGTTAGTTTTATAACACTCAACAAATTAAATCCTAGGTTTTCTACATATAGTACATTCGAAATAACACAAGTCGAAGTTATTTGAACATTGCCCATACCTATGATTTTATCCTTACTTTGTTTCCAACTGTTACACTTCCTTTCATGGTATTTGTATAATTTTGTAGTAGACTTTTCTGTTCGGTCATATGACTTGACGCTCTATTGTCCAATATCCATTATGATGTTGTTTCCTCCTATAAAACAAATTAAGAAAAACTTTTTCTTGGTACCCAATGTTGTTTAAGACCAAGTTCATTAAACGCATATTTCTTCTTTTTGTTTAAAAATAGTTTAACATTATCATTTACATTCTTATTAGTTGTAAGTACTATTGACTTATCTTTAGCATCATACTTACTTATAGCATTATTGCTCTTATAATCATTCTTTTTGTTTTCAGATGTAGTATAACCAAGACCAAACCGATTTTTATCAAATGTTAATTTATTTTGGTCATGCTCATACATTTCAGTAAGTTCATACCAAGATTTTGTACTTGTATTTGAATTTTCAGTACATACAAAATCTTTTTCTGCACAAGAATTTTCAGATTTATCACATGTAGAATGAGTAATTGGTCTAACACCAATGTTTTGAATTACATGCTTGGATTTCTGAATTTTCAATTTACTACAATTGTCTGAAATTTTAGAAACATTAGAAACTAAATTTCCAGAACAAGAAACAAGATTTTTAAAAACATTAATAGTCATGTTAGAAGTACATTTAGACAAATCACATTGATTTATATTATTACTGCATGATTCATCCCTTGAATTACCTACTTCTACATATTTATTACATTGTTTCATGATAAAAGGAATTTTAGTCTTAGATTTACTTGAACTGCAACTAATAAATCCTTTATTGGCTTGAGATTTAGGATATTCAGGATAATCAAATCTTAAGCTAAATTTATATGACACCGTAGGGGTACTAGTTAGTTTGTCTAACTTAGTTTGACTTAAATTCCATTTCTCAATGGTAGAATTTAAATCTAGCTCTCTCATTTTTAATTTATTGTTCTCCATTTCTCAATCTGGAGAAAGATGTCCAGGTTTCTTATAGTTGTAACATACATACTTTTTGTATGAAGAGTTCTTGTCATTTAGTGATTTTGACGTTGAGGGTTTGTCATCTTTATTCCTTTGCTATTTCCTAGCTTTCCATGCTTTCTTGAATTTCCTAGTCAGCAAGATCAAATCCTTGTTAGAATCAGTAGATATATCAGAATCTGAATTAATTTCGAAGGCTATTTCTTTCTTCATTTTTAGTTATTTTTGACTCAGTGATTCATTTAATTTAACTTCATAAGCAGTTAAGTTCCCTATAAGTTCATTCATGGTATAAACATTTAAATCTCGTGATTCCTCAATTGATGTTACTTTTTGAGACCATTTAGAACTTAGGGAGCTGAGAAATTTCCTCACCAAATCCTTCTATTCAAAAATCTTTCCTAAGAATTTTAAAGAGTTTATGATATCAAGAAATCTGGAAAACATCTCAGAAATATTTTCGTCTTCATGCATCTTAAAGAGTTCATACTTATGAATTAACATGTTTATCTTAGTTTCTTTAACTTGTGAAGTACCTTCATGTGAAACTTCTAATGCATGCCACACCTTATAAGTAGATTTATATGCCAACACTTTACTGAACTGTTCATAACTCAATGCACAAAATAAAATATTTAAGCCCTTAACATTCAGAGTTTCATTTTCTTTTTCAGTAATTATCCAAGTATTATAAGGGTAGATAACGGAGTATATGGTTTAGAAATCATGAACCACAACTTATGATTTATACTTTGAAGAAAAACTGTCATCCTATATTTCCAATATTCAAAATGTATTCCATCAAATAAAGGGGGACGATTAACATTTTAGCCTTCATATAAAGAAAAATTACCATTTCTGGTAGCCATCTTACCTTAGATTTTTCAACCTATTTGATTTTAAACAATCTAAAACTTTAAAACAACTTGAGCCTTAAATCAAGAAAGTTAAACGTATGCTTAGATATTAATTTCTGTTTAAAAACAAGGAAAGCAGAATAAGCAATGATATTAAATAAGTTGGTATCAATTTTATATCAAAGATTATTAACAAAGCTCTGATACCACTTGTAGGATCGTATGGCTACACAAGAGGGGGGTGAATTGTGTTTTCAATATTTTTGACTATAATTGAAACCTTAAAACTCAAAAACAAGTCAAAACACTATTTTCATAAAATCATTTTTATTCAAGGTTTCAATTACAATATACAATTCAATTCTCCTCAGAAATTGTAGACGCAATTATATATCGATACCATCTTTAATCTATACAATTTCATAACTACAAACAAAGAAAACTAATTTGCGGAATTTAAAGCATTTCTTCTTATTTGAGATCTTTCTTCTTCTTCTTCTCTTTCTTCTTCAGCAATTCTTTAGTGAAAAATATTTTGTCTTTCTCTACTTCACTAAATTTGCTTTCTCCTAATACTTTGAATCTTCAGTGACATAAATCTAACCTTTTTCTGCTTCATTGAATTTTCTTCCACTTGAGAGCTTTTCCCCGAAGAGGTGTTTTTGATCCCTGAAAAGATTTTTCTTTTGGTGTGCAGGGATAACTGATCAACAAGAATTCTATGCCTTTTATACTGTATCTTCATTTCATGCATATCCTCCACATTTAATCACTATCAGTTTTCCACTTCTTCACGTCTTTTCTTTTTCCTTCATCGAAATACACACATTCTGACCCACGTTTACATTTCAAATTTTCTTTAATTATCAATCTTGGATCTCTGAAAAATTTCCTACAAAATAAACTTTCTCTTCCAAAATTTTTCATCAAGTATAATAAGAAGTCGTTACTTTAATGTTAACTAAATGAGTAACGCAACTATATATATAACTTAATGTTTCTAACTTAACGAGTTCCTCATGTGCTGTTTGGGTTTTCCCAACACTACACTAGAAAAACTTGGATTTGTTACTCCTATTTTTACTTAGTTAATTTATCTTTATGCCTATTCTTTCTTTTAGAAGTAAACAAACAACCTTTAATACAATTTAGATATTAATTCCAATTTGTACTTTAACTGCAAGTGCACAGTGTGTATTGTATCAGTGTGCAAGTACACGTCGATCCCATAGGGAATTACTAACGAATTTAAGAAATGTTTGATTGTGAACAATTCAAATTTATATTCAATAAGCACTCCGTTGAGTTACAGTTAACTCAACAGACTAAGTTCGTTGAGTTATGGCTAACTCAACGAACTATCCTCGTGGACTTAAGTTACCTCCACAAACCTGTCTCTTCTTTATAATACTGCTATTTACAGAGGAATTCGGCCAACAATTGGGCGATTCCATAGATTGTAAATAACATCAATTAAGCTTTTTAATGCTAGTTAACATTAGATTTATCATTAAGCAATACTAACATTCAAATGATTCAAACAGTAACCATTAAAATCTTTAAGTCTTTTGTACGAACCAATTTCAGTAAACTGTAAAATTAAAACTAACATAAAATTAATCACGATACAACACAAACAATACAACACTCAAATACAACATACAAACAAAGATAAATTGTTTTTGGTATTTTTATTTTTGATGAAATGGGCGAAAGGTGAAATGTAAAGTAATCTCACTTGACAGTAAATACTTCCAACACTACTTGCAACGCGATTACACCACTGAAAATTAAACCATTTACAATTCTGTCTCCTCTCCCTGTAGAGTCGCGAGTCCAGAATTGCAAGATGATCTCCTCTTCAGCATACAAGTATCAACCCGAAGCCAAGGCTAAAAGCTTTATGATCTCCTGAAATATGAGTCGGCGCTTGGTGAAAATGTCTTCCCTTCCCACGACGCGATCACTCCTCATAGTAGTTGTCAGGCACTGTGTTTGGCTCGGAATCGACCCGACATCAAGCATGTATCCTCACAGACCTCCAATGATTGGTGATTATGGGGGTGATAACGATGGTTGGTGTGATACTTCGGAGAATCGCCAATACTGTCTGCAGAAAGCTCAGTGCTCCTCCTCTATATACACTGGTCATCCATCGATCACACCTTCTTCTTTTTTTCTTCTTTTCTTTCATATTTCTTCAGTAGTAACTGTTTCTGCTTGAATGATCGGTTGGATTTCCTTCCTTCAGATCAACGGCGATGCTTCCTTTTCCATGCGCAATTGAATTTCTGCGTGATACGTGCAAACGTGGTTTTTCCTTCCAACTGTCTGTTCCTGCAACCGCTATAGTTGCATTTTGGAAAATAACTATAAAATACATGCAATAAAGAAATAAGCTGCTAACCTAACGCGTTACCTTAGTGTATATTCATATAACTCAATGCTTACAGTTGTGCTAACTTAACGAGTTAAACATGTGCATCTCATGTGATATTCTAAAGCATTTAAATTCAACACGTGCATAAAATACATGCAATAAAGAAATAAGCCGCTAACATAACACGTTACCTTAGTGTATATTCATGTAACTCAACGCGTACAGTTATGCTAACTTAACGAGTTATAACTTAAGTAAATCTACCAGATCTCGACACATGTCAGCAGCAGTTTAAACATAAAATAAAATTTTGGAGAGTTACAGGTCTAACTATCTGATGCTCAGATGCATTTTCGGATAGTTACAGCTAACTCACCGAAAATTCACTTAAGTCACTTACCTAGAACATGACACGTGTCCTCAGCTATTTTATAAATAACAAGAGATTTCGGAGAGTTACATGGATAACTATCTAATGCCCAGTTGCAATTTCGGATAGTTATAGATAACTCACCGAAAGTTCACTTAAGACATTCATTCTGGTTTCGACACGTGTACATCTGGAAATAATAAAATATTCTCTCTAAACATAACTGTTCGGCAATTTAAACATAAGTATCTAATACATATTCGGTCTATTAAACATAACTATCTGAATTTTTTCAGTATGTTAAACATAACTACCTGAAAAATCAGAAAATTCGGATACTTAAGAATTTCACAGCCTACAACTTACCGACAATTCATAAATGTACTAAATTAACATTAATTCCCCAAAATTAAGCAGATTCTTCAATTAAAGCATATAACAGTGCAATTATAATATAATGGCTTAATTCTCATATGATAAGCTAAATATTATGAAATTAACCATCATTTAACTGTTAATAATATGCATTTTTTCATTCTAAACACTTCCCCCATACCTAAATTTTGCTAGTCCCTTAGCAAACTAAGATCTAATTAATTGATCTTTCAAAAAGTGCTAGAATTAATTCTTCCCCTTTTTTTTTTTTCTTCTGTTCAATATAAACATATATTCTGTATGTTTCAATAATCAACCTACAAAGATATTTAGAATATATGTAAATTACATACAAAGTATATCATCTTCATATAAGTGTTAATTATATTATCGTTTGTTCTTCTTTTCATCATCTGTAATCCTGAATTTTCCAATAAGTTTTCTAGAAGAAATTTCAACAACATACGAATCAAAGTACAATCCAATTCAATCTCATTAAGACAAGTAGAATAAAGAATTGTATTTCCATTAAACAACTTCAAAAGTCAATTCCAGATTCATATTTCAGCAATTCTAGATAACAGAAAATATACTCGATTCATAAGATATCTATATTTCACAAAACACTTGTATCTTTTCAGAATAGTATATGTTTTTTTCTTTTCTTTTTTTTGTGTACTTTAAAAGTTAATTTGACACGCTTGAATCATACAAGAGCTTTCTAATGTACCCATGTAACGAGCTTTCAGTCAACAATCCCATATTTGATCAAGATCTTGGGTTGCCAGATTTTCAGAGTCCTTTTTCAGGTCAACAATCCTTACATACCTATCTGCTCAAGTACAAAAGGCTCGTGATCAAACAAGTCAATAAACTCTCAAAGTGTTTTTCTTTTTTTTTTCTAAAAATAAATGCACACACAAAACAAATCATTAATCACATACTATATATGCATGTATTTCATTAATACAGATGTAGTAAAACACCAATCTCATATAATCCTGCTTCTATCATTTACTAAAAATATGAATCCATAACAATAAGCTCATACTTTATCTGTAGTTTAATAAGATCTACACATAAATCATTCTACAAGTTCAATCAATCAAAGTAAATGTATCTTTCATCATATGTGTTTCATTTAATCTAGAATTCACATCTCAGCTCCTTCAGGACTTTAGATAATTTTCTAATTAAGCATTAAATATTCTGATTTCATTTTAAAATCATGAAACTGTTAAACTCATGAAATTCAGAAAAATCATAAGATACTATATCTAGATTTACATAAATAATAAATTCTATAGCATCTTCTATAGCCTTCTAAATATAACATTCAAGCAGTTTATAAAAATTTTACAATCTCAATTATCGGATAGTTAGAGCAAGTTCATAAAAATTTTCAATTTCCTCAAAACTTTGTAGTACCATTTTAATTCCTTTAATTAACAAACTTACATGGATGTTACTTTAATTACATCCCCCCCATACCTACATTTTGCATTGTCCTCAATGTAAAAGATTTAACAATAAGTACAGTAATTGCAGTAGGCATGAATAAAGTATTGTTTGATTTAAAATTCAAGATAAGTAATTGGTTACATACCTTGTTCCATTTGTATCTCTTTCTGCATATTCCGATTTTTGATTCTGAAAAACTTTTCATACCTAGATAAACACAGAATATAAAACAAAATAACATTTAATAGATATTAATAAATCAGTGTCTTGTGTGGAACCCAGGCTCTTATGCCTTTGGTGGCTCACAAGCAAGCCAGTTGGTTTCCCAGAATAGATACCAACAAACTGGATTGATATTTTGTTTTGTTTGTTTTTTTTTTTTTATAAAATGAACATGAAAACTTCAAAATTCTTTCTTTTTTTTTCTTTCTAAAAATAAATGCAGAATACACAACATTAAACACACAAAATCACAGCTTAAGAACATGATTGAAAAGTAGAAACAAATGGAATAAATGTATCAGTCCAAGCAAACTTTTTAGGCATAGTTCTTCTTGCTATTAATTCTATTTTAATGTAGTTCTTGTTCCTTTTTAATTTGTAAACATGCAATATATTATAAATTTCAAATACGAGTGTATTACCATTAATGATATGTAATGCAGAAAGGGATCCTTTTTGGTTCTAGGGTAATGTAGCAGTTTCTATTTCTACATCTATTTCAATATACTCCTCTTCCCACTTCCATTCATTCATGTCTTCCATAATCCATATTTGAAATATCATTAGTTCATCCCACCATCCTATCAGACATAAAGTAGGATCATTTTCTTCATTATACCACATTCCTATTTGAATTTCATTAAATTCTACAGATGGTGGTTTAGCTATTTCACTTGGTAGAGATAAAATTTCTATATAATCATCATAACTGTCTATGCTCACTATGTATAAATCAGATCCATATGCTAATGATATCTACGTGACTAAATAGATATATCCATCAAGTATGACATGTGTTTGGTTAATTAATGACTTCTGTCATAGATATATTATAATGTTTTCATTCCAAGATCTGTTCAGAAAATTATACACACTTAAGCGTAAATCTTCACCCCAATTTCCTCTAGGTCTCCAATAATATAATTTTTCAGGAATTGCAGAATTTTCATCAGAAAATATTAAAGCTGACCCACAATTTTCAGTTGGTGCTTCAAATATATTAGGTCTTCCTATATTCCATTCTTCTCCTGTTATAGGATTTCTTATCAAAATATCAGGTAATGATAAACTTGCATACCTTGGTCTCGTCTTGTATATGATTAATCCTTCATCTATCTCCATAATATGACTCATTCCTTCTAATGCATTGGGTGGAATTTCAGTAGTTTCTTCCATAGCCAGATATTCATGGGTATTTGAACTACGATTAAATGACCTCCATATGAATCTATCTCTAATCTTAGTCATTTTTGCAACTTATAGTCCCTGAAAATATTTTTCTTCAATATAGTCTTTAATTTCCTTTGATACACAACACAGCTTGCACAGATCTTTAGCTAACAAGTTACTTAGTACTTCCCTTAGTGCATCCAACGGTAATTGCATTAATTCCATTTGTCGATTGAGTCTGAAGCTTTCCATTCTATAAATATTTGTTGTCGGATGAAGGTTGAATCAACTGCTTCTCCTTCCAGTTCCTCCAACGCTTTCTCCTTTCTTTTAAAAGTGCTGGTAACTCGTAAATAACATTCTGTTTCATATATATACTACGCATCCATAAAGTGAATAAATCTTGTTGCAAGAACGTGGCTTGCAACGTGCATCGTGGTTCTTATTTTTATGGGTACATGTACCACTACTAATTTTAAATTTTGGTAACCGCTAAACCGACGAAGTTTCGTTTGTGGTTAAAAGAATAACCGTTCTACTTAATCCACGAACTAACCTCATTGAGTTACAGATTACTCAATAGAACACAGTCGGTTACTATTGCTAACTCCACGGACTAACTTCGTTGAGTTACAGATAACTCAACAAAGTGACCTTATATTATATTACTGACCTCGTGGAGTTACGGTTAACTCAACGGACTTACTTCGTTGAGTTAACAGTTGGCAACTTCTAAGTTTCACTCTCATAAGTTTTCTATTCTGTTTTTTTTTTTTTTTTTTCATTCTGCTAATTGTAATAAAGTTAAATCTATGTCATTAATGCTTCATTTTGATTAAAATACATTTAAATCTAAACATTATATAAAGATTTAACTTGCAGGTCATTTTACATTATACAGAATTTACATTTTACCTTATAACATGCAGAAATTTTTAAGCAGTTATCCTGTCATTCAGCAAATTGTAAATCTGTTACATATTCATAAAGTTCCACAAATTACATAATATTCAATAAATTCCAATCATTTCACATCCAAATACGTATGAAAATTACGTCTGAAAAATTATATTCATTAATATGAATCAATTACATTACAAGTACACCATACAATTTCATACAATTTTACACAAGTAGACGAACAATACAATTTAATCCTTATGCCTAAGTTCATCTACTTCCTTCTGGAGTTTTTCTAATTTTCAATCTTAGCTACAGTAATCCGTTGAGTTAACTCAACGGAATAAGCTTGTTGACTAACTCAAGACTCAATGGAGTAAGCTTGTTGAGTTAAGCGTAACTCAACGGACTCCCCGTACAAGCAAATATAATAATAAAAATATTACAGAGAATAGTTTTTCTATCTTTTTACCGGTTTAACTGATACTATGCTTCGGTCAAACCTAAATATTTTTTATTTTTTTTATTTTTCTTCCCAATAGTAATATTTTACTCTTGAGAAAAACAATTTCTTATCCTGTCTATTCCAATCCTTAGGTGTTAAACCAGTAACTAAGTAATTAACTATGTCTGCATACCAAGGCATTGTGTTGATGGTCATTAATTGTTCATCAAGAAAATTATCCTTAATTTCAATATTTGATTTTTCTATTTGTAATCTTGATAAATGATCTGCTACTACATTCTCACAACCTTTTTTATCTTTAATTTCTAGATCAAATTCTTGCAATAATAATATCCATCGGATCAATCTAGGTTTAGTTTCTTTTTTCTTTATTAGATGTTTTAGAGTTGAATGATCCGTGTATACTATTACTTTAGCTCCAATCAAATATGATCTAAACTTTTCTAAAGCAAACACAACAGCTAATAATTCTTTTTTAGTAGTTGTGTAATTTACTTGAGCATCACTTAAGGTTTTGCTTGCATAATGGATCACTCTAGGAGATTTTTCTATCTTCTGTCCTAACACTGCTCCTACAGCAAAATCAGAAGCATCACACATTAATTCAAATGGATGGTTCCAATTAGGTGCTTGAATTATAGGAGTTGAAATTAAGCTAGTCTTAAGTCTGAAAAATGATTCCTTGCAATTTTTATCAAAGTTAAATGGAACATCTTTTAATAGATTAGTTAAAGGTCTAGCTATCTTGCTAAAGTCTTTAATAAATCTTCTATAAAAACTAGCATGTCCTAGAAATGATCTAATATATTTTACTGATTTAGGTTCTGGTAGATTAGAAATTACTTCTATTTTAGCTTTATCTACTTCCAACCCTTTTTTAGAAACAACATGCCCTAAGACTATTCCTTGTTTAACCATGAAGTGACATTTTTCCCAATTTAAAACCAGATTTTTTTCCACATAGCGTTTTAATATTTGGTCTAAATTACTTAAATACACTTCATATGAGTTGCCATATACAGTAAAATCATCCATAAATATTTCTAAAAATTCTTTAGTCATTCTAGTAAATATGCCTTGCACACACCTTTGAAAGGTAGCTAGCGCATTGCATAATCTGAATGGCATTCTTTTAAAAGCATAAGTTCCATTAGGACAGGTGAAAGTTGTTTTCTCTTGATCCTCTAATGCTACTGGAATTTGATTATACCCTGAATACTCGTCTAGGAAATAAAAATATTCTTGCCCTACTAATCTTTCCAGCATTTGATCTATAATAGGTAAGGGAAAATGATCTTTCCTAGTCACAGCATTCAGCTTTCTATAGTCTATACATACTCTCCAGCCTGATTGAATTCTAGTAGGTATCAAGTCTTGACTTTCATTCCTAATAACTGTTAATCCTGATTTCTTGGGAACTACATGGATTGGACTAACCCACGAGCTATCAAAAATCGGATAAATTATATCATTTTCTAACCATTTAACTATTTCCTTCCTGACTACTTCTTTAAGGTTTGGATTTAATCTCCCCTCAGGAATTCTAACAGGTTTAGCATTCTCTTCTAAATATATTTGGTGACAGCATAAAGTTGAACTTAACCCTTTTATATCAGTCATAGTCCATCTTATTGCTTCTTTATAACTTTTTACTATATCTTTCAATTTAGCTATTTGATCCTCTTTTAAATCTGAAGCAATAATGATTGGACAGGTCCGTTTATCTTCCAGAAATATATAGGTTAATTCAGGAGGTAAAGGTTTTAATTCTAAATGCTGCCCATCAGAAGCTAGAGCTCCTAATTGAACATCAGCATTTTTAATTAATTTCTTCCCAATCTCCTTCTATATTTATGCTTTCACTTTCTTCTAAAGTTTCAAAATTGATTTGCCTATTTAATTCTTCTTGAATCACAACATCTAACATATCTCCTTCATCCTCTAAAAAATCTATGGTATGTAAGGACATTTCTAACTCCTCAAACCTTTCTGGTTTGGAAATATTTAATTGAGTATCCTCATTACCATATGCTAACTTCATTACTCCAGTTTTACAATTTATAACAGCCCCTAATGTTGATAAAAATGGCCTTCCCAAAATTAAAGATGTATCACTATTTTTATGCTTAATTTGTTGGGAATCCAAAATTACAATATCAATAGGATATATAAAATTCTTGATTTTAATTAAGACATCCTCTATTTTTCCTCTAGGGTATCTTATACTTCTATCAGCTAATTGAATAACCATACTAGTAGGAGTTAAGCCTTCTAATCCTAGGGATGCAAATATATCACTTGGCATAACATTTATACCTGCACCTAAGTCTATTAAGGTTCTTTCTAGAATGGAATTTCCTATGGTGCATGATATAACAGGGATTCCAGGATCAAATAACTTTTTAGGAATTTGTGGCAGAAATAGGGAACTACTTTGCTCAGCTAAAAAGACCTTTCTAAGAACTTTTCGCTCTCTTTTCTTAGTACACCAATCCTTCAGAAATTTAGCACAAGGTGGCATATTTTGCAATAGATCTAACAAAGGAATGTTAACTTGTACTTTTTCAAAAATTTCTCTGATTTTTTCTTGTTTTTCAGGAATTGTTTGTTTTAATCTTTCAGGATAGGGTGCTAAAGATTTTGATTTCAAAGGCTCTTTTTCTTTTAGTTGATTTGTTTGATCATTTTTAGCTTCAATTGCAAATTCAGATTGTTCTTCAGTGATTTCTAGATTTTCAGCTATTACATTTTCATTATCATTTTGATTTTTACTCTTGTCCACCTTCATATCATTTTCATTTTGAGTTCCTGGTGGTATATCAGTTCCAGATCTTAATGTTACACATACATCTTCCAGATTTTCGTTACTTTCATGATGTTTTTGTATATCATTTTCATGATTATGATCTTCAATTGTTTTTAGTTTTAAAGTGCATTGTTTAAATTCTCTTACATTAGTGTTTTCTGTTTGTTGTATATTTTGCAAGTTATGCAGGTTTATAACATTATAATTTTCATTGTCTTGTTGCAAAACTTGTATTTTCATTGCATTTTTGTCTAATGCTTTTAATTTTGTTTCCAGATCATCTAATTTCATTACATTCAATTTTTGATCAATTTTCTTTATGGCTTTTTCAGTTTCGTAAATTATATCCTGTTTTGGTTCTGAATATGCCTCCTTATAGTTTAACCGGTTGACTTCTTGTTGTTGACACACAAAGTATTCCAGCTTGTCCAGATTTTGCTCTATACTATGCTCTAGTCTGTCATAGCTATCCCAAACTTCAGTGTCTCTCATCATATTACACATTCTATACTGACCATCAGTTGGGTAAACTATAGGATTCTCATACTCGACTCTATTATATTGAGGATAATTCATTTGTTGTTCATGGGATTTAACAATCTGTAAATGTCTCAATTTCAAACAATCAGAAATGTCATGTCCTTCAGAATTGTAGAATTCACATATGCTAATTAAAGGTTTCAGAAATCTTTGAGCATAAGCATATGCCATATTCTCAATTACAGAAGAAAACACACAACTCTGGCTATTAAAACGAAACAGCTCTAACAGTTACTTATATTAACTCAATTCAATTCAATTCACTTCGACTCAATTCAATTCAATTCCCTGGCAACGGTGCCATAAAACTTGTTTGGGTTTTCCCAGCACTACACTAGAAAAACTTGGATTTGTTACTTCTATTTTTACTTAGTTAATTGATCTTTATGCCTATTCTTTCTTTTAGAAGTAAACAAACAACCTTTAATACAATTTAGATATTAATTCCAATTTGTACTTTAAATGCAAGTGCACAGTGTCTATTGTATCAGTGTGCAAGTACAGGTCAATCCCATAGGGAATTGCTGACGAATTTAAGAAATGTTTGATTATTAACAATTAAAATTTATATTCAATAAGCACTCCGTTGAGTTACAATTAACTCAACAGACTAAGTTCGTTGAGTTATGGCTAACTCAACGGACTATCCTCGTGGACTTAAGTTAACTCCATGAACTTGTCTCTTCTTTATAATACTGCTATTTACAGAAGAATTCGGCCAACCATTGTGTGATTCCATAGATTGTAAATAACATCAATTAAGCTTTTTAATGCTAGTTAACATTGGATTTATCATTAAGCAATACTAACATTTAGATGATTCAAACAGTAACCATTAAAATCTTTAAGTTTTTTGTACAAACCAATTTCAGTAAACTGTAAAATTAAAACTAACATAAAACAATCATAAAACTGATACAGAGAACATTAATCACGATACAACACAAACAATACAACACTCAAATACAACATACAAACAAAGATAAATTGTTTTTGGTATTTTTGTTTTGATGTGAACATGGAAATGGGCGAAAGGTGAAATGTAAAGTAACTCACTTGACAGTAAATACTTCCGACACTACTTGCAACGCGATTACACCACTGAAAATTAAACCACTTACAATTTTGTCTCCCCTCCCTATAGAATCGCGAGTCCAGAATTGCAAGATGATCTCCTCTTCAGCATACGGGCATCAACCCGAAGCCAAGGCTAAAAGCTTTATGATCTCCTAAAATATGAGTCGACGCTTGGTGAAAATGTCTTCCCTTCCCGCGACGCGATCACTCCTCACAGTGGTTGTCAAGCACTGTGTTTGGCTCAGAATCGACCTGACATCAAGCAAGTATCCTCATAGACCTCTGATGATTGGTGATTATGGTGGTAATAATGATGGTTGGTGTGATACTTCGGAGAATCGTCGATATTGTCTGCAGAAAGCTCGGTGCTCCTCCTCTTTATACACTAGTCGTCCATCGATCACACCTTCTTTTTTTCTTTCATATTTCTTCAGTAGTAACTGCTTCTACTTGAATGATCAATTGGATTTCCTTCCTTCAGATCAACGGCGATGCTTCCTTCTCTATGCGCAATTGAATTCCTGCGTGATACATGCAAACGTGGTTTTTCCTTCCAACTATCTGTTCCTGCAACCGCTACAGTGGCATTTTGGAAAATAACTATAAAATATATGCAATAAAGAAATAAGCCGCTAACCTAACGCGTTACCTTAGTGTATATTCATGTAACTCAACGCGTGCAGTTATACTAACTTAACGAGTTAAACATGTGCATCTCTCGTGATATTCTAAAGCATTTAAATTCAACACGTGCATAAAATACATGCAATAAAGAAATAAGCTGCTAACATAACGCGTTACCTTAGTGTATATTCATGTAACTCAACGCGTACAGTTGTGCTAACTTAACGAGTTATAACTTAAGTAAATCTACCAGATCTCGACACGTGTCAACAGCAGTTTAAACATAAAATAACATTTCGGAGAGTTACAGGTCTAACTATCGATGCATATTCGGTCTGTTAAACATAGCTGTCCGAATTTGTTCGGTATGTTAAACATAACTGTCTGAAATATCAGAAAATTCGGATACTTAAGAATTTCACAGCCTGCAACTTACCGACAATTCATAAATGTACTAAATTAACATTAATTCCCCAAAATTAAGCAGATTCTTCAATTAAAGCATATAACAGTGCAATTATAACATAATGGCTTAATTCTCATATGATAAGCTAAATATTATGCAATTAACCATCATTTAATCGTTAATAATATGCACTTTTTCATTCTAAACATAACACATAGCAAATTTTAGGTGATTCACCAACTAGGCTAGTCCACCCCCATGATTCACTTGGGCTTTACTAAGTGTTTCAACACTTACACACTTACTTTCAGGTCAAAGCAAGAACCAACTACATAGAAGTTTTTAGGTATAAACTTCAGTAAACCAACCTCTTGAGTTTTCAGGTTGAAACTCGAACCAACAACTGAATGTAGCTTTCAGGTTGAAGCCACGAACCAACAGCTTGAATCTTTCAATCAGAGTTTTGGCACATAGAGCTTTTTCTAGAGTAGATCTTTTGAGTATGCTTGACTGTTTGCAGACTTGAGTGTAATTGGAATTGGAGTGTAGCTCACTATATATGGTATATATGTTATCTCTATATTTTCCTCTCTTAAACTCATATTTATACTAAAGGTATAACGATCATATTTTTCTTTCAACGGATGTATTCTGTTGTACTTGCTAAATAATCAGACCTAAATATGGTAAGTTATCGTTCTGTCTGATGTTTAGTAAGTAACCTTCCGATAATCTCAGGCTTTCGGATGGTTATAAAAATAACTTGCCAAAATGTATCCATAACTTACCGATTCATTACTCATAACCTGTTATCTAAGTCACGTGAGGATTTTAAGTTGCTCACGTGTAATGTCAAGAGTTTGGAGTCTTGTAATTAACTTACCGAAAAGAGCTCCTGACTTTCAGATAGTTAACTATTGTAACTCTCCGAACTTTCTTTTAAGTCTTTGATAGTTGTCCCTTCAAATCTGCACGTGCATAAAAGCATAACTTAAGTTTCGGATAGTTAATAATGTAATACACTGAAACCTTCCCATTTTTCAGATAGTTATCTTTCTAACTTTCCGAAAACCCATTTGAGCATCTGTCTAGAATTCTGCACGTGGGAAATTCACTGACTTAAGTTTCGGATGGTTAAACTGTAACTCACCGAAACTCTCTTGAAATTTCGGATAGTTATCTTTCTAACTCTTTGAAAACTTATATGAGCTTTTGTCTAGAATTCTGCACGTGGTAAGTTCAATAACTTAAGTTTCGGATAGTTAAACTGTAACTTATTGAAACTCTCTTGAAATTTTGGATAGTTATCTAACTCTCAGATTTTCCCTTTTAAGCTTTCAACTATCGACTTCTCCATTCTGCACGTGCGTAAAAAGATGACTTAAGTTCCGAAAAGTTACACCTGTAACTCTTCGAAAAACTCGAATAGTTATCTAACTCTCGGAAAGAAAACTCGGATAGTTATCTAACTCTCCGAAAAGTCTTTTAAGATTCTGTTCTGTATTTCTACACATGGTTAATTGAATGACTTAAGTTTCGGATAGTTAGCCTTTCTAACTTTCCGATTTTCCTTTTTCTTTCTTTAACTCTCCGAAGGCTTTGAAAATTTGGATAGTTATCCTTCTAACTATCTGATAGTCTTGCTGCTGCTTTCCTCTTCGGTTACTTGGACCTATAACTGTCTGATTTTCCTGTAGCTTTAAAGTAGTATCTTCTTGGAACTTTCTCCATCTGTTCATCTACTTGGAATTTGTTCTATCTACCTTCTGATCTAATGCTACACTGACTTATCTGTGAAATACAATATGTTTCCTCACGTAGGTTTTACATTATCAAAATACTCGGGTTCTAACAATCTCCCCCTTTTTGATAATGACAAAAACCTTTACATTTATTTACATGTATTTCACTCCCTAGAATATTTCTATACATTTAGTCACACAGAGAACTAAATAAAACAAGAATTTATCATGAATATACTAACGTGGTGGGATTCCTCCCCCTGACTTTGTGCTGTCTTCTCCCCCTATCTGTGTGCTTAGTTTTTCTTCACCTTTTAATGGTTCTCTTTCAGTTCTTGCTGGAAATACTATAAGTGTCCATATACTTCACTAATTTCCAAATTCTTCTCCCCCTTTTTGTCATTATATAAAAAGGTGAGGATTGTAAAACTGATATTGAATATATCCTGCACGAGTATAAGTTAGTAGAAAACAAGCTCCCATATGGTGAGCTTGATGAAGAATAAAAAATATTTAAAGATCTTATAAAGAACATATGCCTAGATTTCTTCTAATATAATTAAAAGTTGATTCATTTAAAGGTTTGGTGAAAATATCTGCAAGTTGATTTTCTATTGGCACAAACTTAAGTGAGATGTTCCCTTTTTCCACATGATCTCTCAGAAAATGATGTCTGATCTCGATATGCTTGGCTCTGGAATGAAGTACTGTATTCTTAGATAGACTGATTGCACTACTGTTATCACAAAATATGATTGAATTCTGAATTTTCAGTCTGTAATCTGCTAGAGTTTGCTGCATCCAAAGAATTTGAGCATAGCATAGTCCTGCTACAATATACTTGACTTTAGTAGTAGATAAAGCAATACAATTTTGTTTCCTACTAAACCAGGAGATTAAAGAATTTCCAAGTAGTAGACAAGTACCACTAGTGCTTTTTCTATCAGATCTGCTGCCTGCATAATCTACATCACTATAGCTTGTTAAAATCAGATTACTATTAGTTGAGTAGAATAGTCTGAAATCTTTGGTTCCTTGTAGATATTTGAAGATCTTTTTGACTGATTTCAAGTGTGATTCCTTTGGTGATGCATGAAATCTAGCACACAAGCATACACTGAACATAATATCTGGCCTGCTAGCTGAAAGGTACAATAGGGATCCAATCATGCCTCTATATTGCTTTTGATCCACTACAACACTTGAATCATCCATTTCCAGTTTAATGCTTGAACTCATTGGAGTATTTACAGGTTTGATGTTTTCATAACCAAATTTCTTCAACATCTCTTTGTAGTATTTTTCTTGGTTGACAAAAGTGCCATTATGTACTTGATGAATCTGTAATCCCAAGAAAAACTTCAATTCTCCCATCATGCTCATTTCGAATTTATTTTTCATTAAATTTTGAAATTCATGACAGAGTTCTTTTGAAGTGGCTCCAAAAACTATATCATCAACATATATCTATACAATCAAAATATGCACATCAATAGTTTTGATAAACAAAGTGCTGTCCACTTTGTCTATAGAAAAATTGTTTTCAGTTAAAAACTTTTTCAATTTCTCATACCAAGCTTTAGGTGCCTATTTCAGACCATATAGAGCTTTTCTTAGTTTGTAGACATGATCCGGCTTGAATTCTTTTTCAAATCTAAGAGGTTGTTTAACAAGCCCTTCTTCCTGAATTTCTCCATTTAAGAAGGCACTTTTCACATCCATCTGAAACAATCTTATCTTCATACTACTTGCAAAAGCAAGCAACATTCTGATAACTTCAATCCTGGCTATAGGAGCAAAAGTTTCTTCATAGTCAATACCTTCTTACTGATTGTAGCCTTGTGCAACTAATCGAGCTTTATTTCTGAGAATGTTACCTTCTTCATCTAATTTGTTTTTGAAAATCCATTTAGTTCCAATGATGGATTTTCCTACAGGTTTTTCTACTAGTTCCCAAACATTGTTTTTCTAGAACTGATTTAATTTTTCTTGCATAGCCATTGTCTAGTAGGTATCCTTACATGCATCATCTACTGATTTTGGCTCTATTTCTAACACAAATACACAAAAATTGCAGATATCTTGTGCTTTGCTTCTAGTTTGTACCCCTTTAGATATATTTCCAATAATTTGTTCCTTGGGATGATCAGATCTAAACTTCCAACTGTTATGATTTTGATACCTATTGTTGAGATTCTGATCTAACCCTTGTGAAATGAGTTTTTGCTTGCAGTTGTCATCTTTAAAGTATTTATTTTCACTATCATTTTTAATCTTCAAATTTTTGAAATTCTAGATCAGATCTTCATCAAACTGAACATTTATACTTTCCTCTACTCTTCTATCTTTAGCAAAATATACCTTGTAAGCTTTGCTTCTAGAGGAGTAACCAACAAGTATGGCTGGTTCAGACTTTGCATCAAACTTGTCTTTAGCATTTCCTGTATTTAAGACAAAGCATTTACATCCAAATGTCTTAAAGTAGCCAACATTTGGAGTCTTACCAAACCAAATTTCAAATGGTGTCTTATTCAACATAGATCTAATGTGAGTTCTGTTGGAAATGTGACAAGTTGTTCCTATAGCTTCTACCTAGAGGAATTTAGGTAGATCCATGGCATTTAACATAGTTCTAGCCATTTCTTGCAATGTCCTATTTTTCCTTTCCACAACTCCATTTTGAGTAGGAGTTCTAGGACAGGAGAATTCATGCAAAATTCCGAATGAATTGCAAAGGTTTTCAAATTCATAGTTTTCAAATTCTCCTCCATGATCACTTTTGATTTTCTTCACTATTAGTTCCTTCTGATTCTGAACTCTTATGCAAAAATTCCTAAACTCATTGCAAGTTTTATTTTTATGTGTCAAAAATATTACCCAAGTTAATCTAGAGAAATCATCAACAATAACAAAGGTATATTTTTGACCCCCAATACTTGATACTTGAGAAAGACCAAACAAATCCAGATGTAGCAGTTCCAATGGCCTTTTGGTGGTAAAAACATTTTTGCTGTGAAGAGCAGTTCTCTTCTACTTCCCTAACATACACTCACTACATACTCTATCTTTCTTAAAAGTGAGTTTAGGCAGACCCCTGACAAGATCACCCGTAGATAGCTTTCTGATATTCTTCATACTGATGTGGCTAAGTCTTCTATGCCACACCCAATCATCTTCACCAGTTGCTACGAAATAGGAATTGCTTGCAGAATTTTCACATGGAAAGTTTAATGTATAAATTGAGCAATTTCTAATACCAGTAAATTTTGTTTCATTCGTGGCTGGATCAATAATGTAACAATTTTCAACATTAAAAGAAACAGTATAACCTTTATCACATAATTGTCCTACACTTAACAAATTTTGTTTTAATCCATTTACATGCAAGACATTCTCAATTATACCATTTTCAGATGTAATATTTCCTATTGCAGTTATCTTACACTTTTCATTATTTCCAAACTTAACAGATCTTGAACTTAAGTTTTTAACAGAGTCAAGAAAACTTTTCTTACATGTCATGTGCTTTGAACATCAACTGTCCACAATCCATTTTGTTGTACGTGCTTGAAACTCCTTATCATCCTGCAAATCATATTGAAATTAAAGCTTTTGGTACCCAAATCTTCTTGAGTCCAGTAGAGTTAGTCCTTAAAACATTAAATCTATTGCCTCTTGACAGCCACATATGACCTGATCTTCGTTTGATGGCAAACACAGTTGTGCCATCTCTATAAGATCGAATCACTCTACTACAATAAGGTATTTCCTATGGTGTAGCATACCCTAGGTCATATTTATTTCCATTTGGTCGTTGAGATCCTATTATTTTATTTAATCCTTTTTGACCTTGAGTAAATTTACATATGGTATTTTTCAAATTAGATATAGTAGTTAATAAATTTTTATTTTCTTCTTTTAATTCACAGTTAACATAACTATACTTATCTAAATTTGATTTTAGATTTCTATTTTCAACTATAGTTGATTCTAATTCAGCAAATGAATCTTCTAAGCAATGATTTAACCTTTTAATTTCTTTCTTAAATTCTCTACACTTCACATATAAATTATCTATAGTAGACAGAAGACTGTTAATGTCTAAATCATCATGCTCATTTTTTGAATTAGAGGAAGAAGAGCATACCTCCTGTGCTGCAAAACACACATTGGCTACAACTTCATCTTTAGAATCTGATGAATTGCTTGAAGAGCTACTATCATCCCACGTAGCTTTGAGAGCCATCTTCTTTTTGTCCTTCGATCTCTTCTTCTTATCTCCTTGATCCTCTTCCTTCTGAAATGGACAGAAGGTCTGTATGTGCCCTTGCCTTTTACATTTGAAACATGTAGGAACAGTTCTTTTAGAGGAGCTGGGTTTATTCTTTTTCTTCATGAACTTTCTGAAGTTCCTTACCAGTAACATGATCTCATCATCGTTTGAGCTTGGAGCTTCTTCTGTAGATGGAAATGTTATTTCCTTTTTCTTTTTAGCTTTCTTTTCAACAGTTCCTTCTTGCTCTTTCCAATCCTTCATCTGAACTTCGTGGGCTAGAAGATTGCCCAATAGCTCTTCAATTGTGTAGTTGTTGAGATCCTTGGAATCTTGAATAGATGTGGACTTCTGTTTCCACTCAACAGTTAAGCTCCTCAAGATCTTCTATACATGTTCACATGAAGAGAATTCCTTTCCCAAGCCTTTCAAACTATTAATGATTTCAGTAAATCTTGAAAACATTTTAGTTATGTTTTCGTTATCATTCATTTTAAACAGTTCTAGTTTTCTTAACAAGATACTGATTTTTGTATCCTTAACTTGGTTTGTACCTTCATGAGTAACTTGAAGGATTTTCCAAGCCTCATGAGCAAACTTACATGTAGAAACTTTATTATATTGATCAGCAGTTAGTGCACAATAAATGACATTCAGCCCTCTTGCATCCAACTAGATGATTTTCTCATCCTCCTTAGACCAGTTCATAACATTATTGGTTGGAAGTGTAGTTTCAAGAACAACAATCTTCTAGAGTTTAACATTAGAACTCCTAAGGAAGCACTCCATTCTATTCTTCCAATAGTTATAATTGGAACCATCGAATAGAGGAGGTCTGTAGATGTTTTGTCCCTCAACAAATTGAGCCATAAATCTAGATGGTTAAATCTTATGAAGGATTAACCAAGCTCTAATACCGATTGTTAGGATCGATAGGCTCACTAGAGGGGGGGGTGAATGGTGAATGTGTGTAATTTTTAAAATCTTTTGATTGTTGAATCGAATAATTCAACAGATATGAAATGAGATGAATCTAAAAGAATGCAAAGCAGTAGAGAAAAGTAACATACAACAAATTTTAGGTGGTTCACCAACTAGGCTAGTCCACCCCCAAGATTCACTTGGGCTTCACTAAGTGTTTCAACACTTACACACTTGCTTTTAGGTCAAAGCAAGAACCAACTACACAAAAGTTTTCAAGTATAAACTTCAGTAAACCAACCTCTTGAGTTTTCAAGTTGAAACTCAAACCAACAACTGAATGTAGCTTTCAAGTTGAAGCCACGAACCAACAGCTTGAATCTTTCAATTAGAGTTTTGGCGCACAGAGCTTTTTTTACAGTAGATCTTTTGAGTATGCTTGACTGTTTGCAGACTTGAGTGTAATTGGAATTGGAGTGTAGCTCACTGTATATGGTATATACGTTATCTCTGTATTTTCTTCTCTTAAACTCCTCATATTTATACCAAAGGTATAATGATCATATTTTTCTTTCAACGGATGTATTCTGCTGTACTTGCTAAATAATCAGACCTAAATATGGTAAGTTACCGTTCTATCTGATGTTCAGTAAGTAACCTTCCGATAATCTCAGGCTTTCGAATGGTTATGAAAATAACTTGCCAAAATGTATTCATAACTTACTGATTCATTACTCATATCTTGTTATCTGAGTCACGTGAGGATTTTAAGTTGCTCACGTGTAATGTCAAGAGTTCGGAGTCTTGTAATTAACTTACCGAAAAGAGCTCTTGACTTTCGGATAGTTAAGTACTATAACTCTCGGAACTTTCTTTTTAGTCTTCGACAACTATCCCTTCAAATTTGCACGTGCATAAAAGCATAACTTAAGTTTCAGATAGTTAATAATGTAACTCACCGAAACCTTCCCATTTTTCGGATAGTTATCTTTCTAACTCTCCGAAAACCCATTTGAGCATCTGTTTAGAATTCTACATGTGGGAAATTCATTGACTTAAGTTTTGGATGGTTAAACTATAACTCACCGAAACTCTCTTGAAATTTCAGATAGTTATCTTTCTAACTCTCCAAAAACTTATATGAGCTTCTGTTTGGAATTCTACACGTGGCAATTTCAATAACTTAAGTTTCGGATAGTTAAACTGTAACTTACCAAAACTCTTTTGAAATTTTGGATAGTTATCTAACTCTCCGATTTTCCCTTTTAAGCTTTCAACTGCCAGCTTCTCCATTCTACACGTGCGTAATAAGATGACTTAAGTTCCGGAAAGTTATACCTATAACTCTCCGAAAAACTCAAATAGTTATCTAACTCTCTAAAAGAAAACTCGGATAGTTATCTAACTCTCCGAAAAGTCCTTTAAGATTCCGTTCTGTATTTCTGCACGTGGTTAATTGAATGACTTAAGTTTCGGATAGCTAGCCTTTCTAACTTTTCGATTTTCCTTTTTCTTTCGAATAGTTAACTCCTTAACTCTCCAATCATTCAACCAACTTAACTGTCCGATTATTTAACTCTTCGAAGGCTTTGAAAATTCGGATAGTTATCCTTCTAACTGTCTGATAGTCTTGCTGCTACTTTCCTCTTCGGTTACTTGGACCTGTAACTGTCTAATTTTCTTGTAGCTTTAAAGTAGTATCTTCTTGGAACTTTCTCCATCTGTTCGTCTGCTTGGAATTTGTTCTATCTGCCTTCTGATCTAATGCTGCACTAACTTATCTATGAAATACAATATGTTTCCTCACATAGGTTTTGCATTATTAAAATACTCAAGTTCTAACAGACTAGACTGAGGAGGATGAGAGAATCATCTAAATGAATGCTCGAGGGTTGAATATTATTTACTGTGCCTTATCTACTGAACAATATAGTAAAATCTCAACTTGTAAATTTGCTTACGAGGCTTGGAACACTCTTCAAATAACCTTTGAAGGAACCAACCAAGTGAAAGACACAAAAATCAGCATTTTACTTAGAAAGCTTGAATTATTTAAAATGCTTGATGATGAAACAATTACTGATATGTTTTCTAGATTCACTGAGATTATTAATGGCTTAAGAGGTTTGGGAAAGGAATTTTCTATTTGTGAATAGGTGCAGAAAATCCTTAGAAGCTTAACTATGGAATGGAAGCAAAAGTCCACATCAATACAAGATTCCAAAGACCTCAACAAATACTCAATAGAGGATCTGATGGGCAATCTGCTGGCCCATGAAGTTCAAATGAAAGAATGGAAAGATGAGGAAGGAAGTGCTAAAAAGAAAACAGAAACAAAGAAAGAACTAGCCTTCCCATCAACTCAGGAACTTCAAAGCTCGGATGATGATGAAGTTGTGCTATTGGCTAAAAAATTCAGAAAATAGATGAAGAAAAAGAACCAAGCCAGCATATCAAAAAGCAATGCTCCAATATGCTTTAAATGCAAGAAGTAGGGACATATACAACCTAACTGTCCACTGCAACTAGAAGAAGAAAATGAAATGAAGAAGAAGAAGAAGAAGAAGAAGAGCTACAAAAAGAAAATGGCATTGAAGGCTACTTGAGATGACAATAGTTCTTCTAGTAGCTCATCTAGTTCAGATGAAGAGGTACTAGTAAATGTGTGCTATACAGTACAAGAGGTATGTTCCACTTCATCTCAGAGTGATTCTGATGTAGATAATGATAATCTAAATGTAAATGTTCTTTTGTCTACTATTGACAGTTTATATGTTAAATGCAAAAATTATAAAATGGAAGTTAAGCATTTAACTACATGTTTAGAAGAAGCATATACTGAACTTGAAAATTTGCATGTTGAAAATAGAAAATGCAATAATGATGAATTGATAAATGAAAATGAAAATCTGAAATCTAAAATTATTGATCTGAAAAATACTGTGCATAAGTTTACCAATGGACAAAAAGGATTAGATCAAATCATTGGTTCTCAAAGATACAATTCAAGTAGACTTGGCCTAGGGTATGCTACTCCAAAAGAAATACCCTACTATGGTGGTGCTATTCGATCCTATAGAGATGGTACAATAGTGTTTGCCATTAAAAGAAGATCTGGATTAATGTGGCTACCAAAAGGCAATAAATTAAATATTGTCAGGCCTAACACTTATGGACCTAAGAAAGTATGGGTATCAAAATCTATTTCTATTTGAATTGCAGTATTACATTATTTAGGGGGAGCAGCTAATTTACAGTGTCAAATTATTATCTACAAATGATCAAAATCTAAAGATCAACGGAATGATCAATTAGAAAAGGCTAGAAAATTTGAAAATCAGTTATGAGAGCAACTATTTGGTATTACAAGAGGCATCATAAATTGGTAGAAAGTGCTCACATAGATTGAGTGGAAATCATGATATTCAAGGAGAGCAATATCTACAGTAGTTAGAAATAAGCATATAGAAAAGAAAGCAACAACCAGACTACAGTCTCAAATTGTTTTTCTACATATGAGTGAAAGAATCTCTTGAAAAAAGATTTTAAGAAGCTAAACAGTTGGTAATCAAAAGGTAATTAGTTAAGAATCAGTTATGATATTCTGAAATTAACAATTAGTATCAAAGTAGCATCAATGATTGAATCATTTTCGTTAAAGGAAATAAGTCCTGCAATAGCCAAATTACAGTCTTAAAATTATCTTCTGTAAATTGAAAGAACCTCTTGAAATAAAGATCTAAGAGAAGATAAATAGATTGGAATTAGAAGCTAAATGATTGAGAATTATTTATGATGTTTTTGGACTAACAATTGGCACCTAGTTCAGTTGGTATCATATATGTCATTTTGCAAAATAGGTGTAGCAAATCTATTTGCAAGTAAAAGCATATTAGGGGGAGAACCTACTATATGAAGGGAATTCAGAATGCTACTTCAGTGCAAAAGGAAAGTATATAAAGAGGGCACACATAAAGGGGGAGAGCCTATAACTTGCTATTAAAATTAGAAAACCTCCATATAGATAGGGGGAGAGCTTGTGGCAGCAACTAAAAATATTAACTACATATTTATAAATTGCTACATTACCTATTGGCATTTCACTGTTTGTTAGTCTTTATAGATGATGTAGTAAATAAACGAGACAAAGGAAGAAATACCATAAACCAGGAGAGCAATTACTGACTTCTCAGAAATTAATATGTCAACAACTGGTATTAGACAAGGATTGAGGAAATTGACACTTCAATTGATACTGTGCTTGAATAAGAAAGAAGAAAAGCAGTACAACATTAAAGAGAAAGAAGAAATTAGACTGCAATGATGAAAATATCTCAACAATTGATATCAGCACACCAACAGTCAACATTTGATGTAAAATCAAAATTGGTTTTCGAAGATATTGATGCAATTAATTCTTTCAACATTTGATATCAAACAAGATTATGGAAATCAGAAAATTGTTATCAGATATTACATCTTGACAAAAAAAAAAAGGAGAGAAATATAGCAGTTACCTCAACAAAAGAAAATTATGGAACTCCTTTTATCTAATGGCAAAAAGGGGGAGAAGAATATGAAAATTACAGTATTGAAATTCCCAACACATAGTCAGAGGGAGAAATTAACTCCATTGTATTGTATTCACTGTAAATCTTTGCTTTACTTAGTTTTTGTGTGACTGAATGTATAGAAATAATCTAGGGAGTGAAATACATGTAATTTAATGTAAAGGATTTTGTCATTATCAAAAAGGGGGAGATTGAAAGGACCTCTGTATTTTGATAATGCAAACATCCATGAGAGAAGTATATGTATTTCACAGGTTGCAGGATGAACAGATATGAATGGAAAAGTCAAAGCAAATTGCAGCAAATAGACTAGACGAATGTTGCACAAGGAATTCAGAAGATATCACATTATAAGTAGTTCATTCATAGTTGAAAGAGAAAGCCAAGAAGTTTGGTCAGTTCTCAGCTAAGTATTCGAAAGGTAGTTTAAAGCAGTAGATACACCATCGGACAATCAGAAGAATAACTATCTGAAAATACAAGATCTTCGGAGAGTTTGAAAGATAGTTGGCTGAATGATTGGAGAGTTAAGGTGCTAACTATCTAGAAGCTCAAAGAAAATTGAAAAGTTAGGAAGGCTAACTATTTGAAACTTAAGTCAATCTATTATACATGTGCAGAATTAAAAAGAAAAATCAGAGAGTTACTATAGCTAACTATCCAAAAGATGAACTTTTCGGTGAGTTAAAGTTACAAGTATCTGAACTTATGACACCTCATGTGTACAAGTTTAAATCTCACATGACAAAAGGACTTAAGTGGATTTTTGGTGAGTTACAAACATCCTTCAGAAAGTTACACAGATAACTATCTGAAAGTCTGAGAAAATTGGAAGGTTATCTTGAAACACCTTTCCAAACGGTAACTTACCATATTTAGACTTGCAAACTCAACAAGTACAGTAGAATCAATCCGTTGAAGAGAAAATATGATCGTTGGATTTTCAAGTATTTATACAAATAGATCATTCAATATTCCGCAAAGCTATGAAGTGAGATTACACAAACAAACACATATAGAGATATAATATACATTACATATCAACTATTGTTATAGAAGAAAGCTCAATTCAGATTAACTACGACAAGGAATCGATTAAAAGCTAGATTTACAAGAAGATTCTTAAAGCTCTCCAAGTGCTGAAAGTCTGATCCAAGAAGGATCATTTAGTTCGTGGCTTCAACCTTAAAGCTTCATTCAAGTGGTTGGTTTGAGTTTCAACCTAAAAACTCAAAAGGTTGGTTTACTGAAGTTTATACTTGAAAACTTCTATGTGGTTGGTTAGAGCTATGAATAGAAAGCTCAAGTGAATGGTTGGTTATTGCTTCGACCTAAAAGCAAGTGTATGTAAGTGTTGAGACACTTAGTGAAGCCCAAGTGATCCTTAGGGGTGGATTGTGTCTTTAGTAATTAAAATTACCAATGAATAAAACAAGAGCACAAAATACTTGTAAATAAAATTTTGTTCTTTATAAAATTTAAAGAAAGAATTTACAACAAAACTTAACTATCCGAAGAAATTCTCTTTTCTTCATTTGTTGTGCGGGTGGTACTGTAGCAGGCTAACTATCTAGAGAGATTCAGTCTTTTGGATAGTTATAGACTTAACTATCCGAAAACTCACTTATGTCTCTCTCTCTATCCAATCGGAAGGTTCTACCGTTAACTCTTTGAAAACTGCATGCCTTTCAGATAGTTACTGTCTTAACCATCCGAAAACTCACTTAAGTGTCTCTCTTAGTCATTTTGGAAGGTTGTAGTTGTAACCTTCCGAAAACTTATGATTTTTGGATAGTTACTGCCTAACTATCCAAAGATCCACTTAAGTCACTATTTTTTGTATACTTGGCTTCTTAAGTATCCGATCGTACACATAAGTATCCTTTAAGTCATTCCGGATGGTTACAGCCAATAACCCTCTGAAATCTTCTGACTTTTAGATAATTAGCTTGAAGTTTCGATTAAAACTTTATTTTCAGATACTTAGGCCTGATAACCTTCCGAAAATATAAATCTGCCAGATACTTACTGTTAACAAGCTTCTAACTAAACCTGGACTTCTTGTGGCATGCTCCACACCTGTAGTACTTGCCCTAACATGGGCGTCTTCCTCCCCCACTGGCGACCTCCAACCTCTTTTTGGATGCAATCATAAGCATAAGGAGCTCCACTACTGGGATTCATGGATGTTTGGTGGAGAGGAGCTATGCTTGGGTCTCCTTGAAGAGCTTTGGACGTGATCAACGAAGGGTGGTGTATAGGAAGCATCTCTCTTGAGGTGAAAAGCAAAAGTTATGACCTATGGAGCAAGCAAGAGGACGTGCAACCTCTTTTTCTTCAAGCAATCCTATAGGGTTCCCTTTGGACATGATCTACAAGTGGTGACAGCCTTGTAGAGGAGCGGATTGAAGTGGTTCTTCATTAAACAAGGTGCAAACATTTGTAGAAAAGTGGAAGGCTTAAAGGTATGATTGAAAGGAGAGATCCTCATACTAGGTTTTTATATTTTGAAATTTTATATATATGAGTATGGTTTGTATGTGTTGAAGATGAAAATTTCATACATGAATCTTTGTTTTAAATGTTTTAAATTAAATTTTATATATTTTTTAGATGTTGGTTGATATAAAAATTAGTTTCATATCATGTGTATAGTGTGAATGAAAGTGATTGTATAATTTGTGAATGTAGTTTTCTGTTTCTTAGATTTCTAGAATGTTTATAGCTTTTGTTCGAGTTGTATCTACTTGTTCGTCATCTCTAAATCTCTTTTTTGTTTCATTTTGTAAGTACCATGAGTGTAGAACATGTTTACAAAGTTTTAGAATTTTTTAAAACGTTTTTTGAAGGTTTTCAATTTTATTTTCTAAAGTTCTCAGAAGTTTTGAATCTCTATCGAGTGCCAGTTTTGAGCTCGACGCCTGTGTAGTGCTTGCATCGTATGTTTTATGGAATTTGGTTCTGTAAATTTTTCTTGTTAGTGTAATGAATCTACTTTCAAGGCGCATTTTTTTCATAGTTTTTGTGGAGATCTGGCAGAGATCTGATTTTTGCACCGAAGGTGCGTTTATGGAAAGTTTCCATAACCGTCTACACCCCTTTCTTAAATAAGATATTGCCAGCGATTTAAGTTAAGTTAATCCACTAAATCACTACCATTTTAAAGATATTTCGAGGATCTTTCCAACCGTTATTTATTCTAGATTTTTAAATGTTCAAGTTGAAAGTTATTAGAGTTAAAATTTGGGCATAAATTTTGTGATTTCAAGATTGATACTTATTGATTTCTTGAATATCATATTATAACTTAAGAATTAATTGGATTTTGGGGTAATCTTTTAATCCTTAATTGGGCTACGAATTTTGTATATTAATATCAAGTAATTAGAGTTTAATTATGAGTTAATTTAGTGTGGGTATTTAATCAGATAATCATTTTAATAAAATTAATTTAAACAAACTCCTTGTGGATTCGACCTGTACTTACACAAGCTTATTACAATAGGCACCGTGTGCTTGCGGTTATAAATGTAAACTTTACGCTTTTGTCATTAATTTAACAACACATAAAAGCGTTACAAAATCTTATTAAACTATAGAAAAAGTATGAGCTTATTGATATGGATTCATGTTTTTAGTAAATTATAGAAGTAGGATTATATGAGATTTGTGTTTTATTGCATCTGTATTAATGAAATATATATATATACTGTGTTGAAAAGAAAAAGGAAAAAAGAAAAAGAGAAAAACTTTGAGAGTTTATTAACTTGTTTGATCACGAGCCTTTTGTACTTGAGTAGATAGGTATGTAAGGATTGTTGAGCTGAAAAAGGACTCTTTAAATTTGGCAACCTAAGATCTTGATAAGATATGAGATTGTTAACTGAAAGCTCGATACATGGGTACACTAGAAAGCTCTTGTATGATTCAAGCTTTTCAAGTTAACTTTTAAAGTACAAATATGCATATACTACTTTGAAAAGATAAAAGTGTTTTGTAAAATATAGATATTTTTTGAATCGAGTATATTTTCTATTATCTAAGGTTACTGAAGTATGAATTTAGATTAGACTTTTGAAGTTGTTTATCTGAGATTCAATTCATTATTCTTCTTGTTTTAATCATATTGAGTTAGATTGTGTTTTGATTTGTATGTAGTTGAAATTTATTCTGGAAATCATATTGGAAAATTCAAGATAATAGATGTTTAAGAAAAAAATGATAATATAATTACCACCTATGTGATGCTAATATATTTTGTATGTAATTTACATATGTTTTAAATATATTTGCAGGTTGAAGAGGAGAAAACAATGTTAAAATAGATTACTGAATTAATACAGAATATCTTTACATTAATCTAATCTATGTATTCTAAAGATACAAAATGAAGAATTAGTTCTAGCACTTTAGAAAGACCAACTAGTTAGAGCTTAGTAGTTTGCTAAGGGACTAGCAAAAATTTAAGTATGGGAAAAGTGTTCAGAATGAAAAGTGCATAACATTAACGGTTAAATGATGGTTAATTGTATAATATTTAGCTTATTATATGAGAATTATGCCATTACATTATAATTCCACTATTAAATGCTTTAATAAAAGAATCTACATAATTTTAGGAAATTAGCGTTGATTAAGTATACTTCTGAACTATCGGTAAGTTACAGGCTTCGAAATTCTTAAGTATCCAAATTTTCTGTTATTTCGGAGAGTTATATTGCATGTACTAGACAATTATGTTTTAAACACTTAAAGAATATTTTATTATTTCCTAAGGACACATGTCATGATCTAGAAACATGACTTAAGTGAATGTTCAGTAAGTTATTTGTTAACTATCCGAAATGTGTTGGAATAATAGTCAAACTATAACAAATGAACTTAGTAGTAAAATATCAAATGTAGAAAAACATGGTATTGGTTATCACGATGCATCTTCTGAAAATTATATATTGCATGATGGTACTACTAAAAATAATGTCTTTATTTCCAATACTAAGAATAGTAAGTGAAAAACTATTCCGTGTGTAATCAAAAAGGGAGAAAAATATGTGCAAGTTGATAAAATGCAGCATATAAATGATAGCACACGATGCAAGAATTTCAAAAGAAATTTTCAGAAAAATCAAGCTAAGTCATTTAAGAATTTTAATATTCTTGATCAATTTTCTTCATATTTAAAGAATATCAGATATTGGAAATCAAATAATGTTAGAAATGAAAATTTCAACTCTAGTTTACATGGAGATAAATGTTTTGATAATTATAACACTAAGAGAAAGAAACGCAAAAATAATTATCAAAAAATAGATAAGTTGAAGTCTAAAAATACGGATTATTTTGATATGACTCTCTCTAAAATTCTTAGACCCACTCAAAAATGGGTTCCAAGAGATAAAATCTCTTTTTGACTGTTTTGTAGGTACACAAATCAAAATGGATAATGGACAGTGGAGCATCCAGCCACATGACTGGAGATATACGATTACTTACAGAAATAACAAACACCAAGAACGGACAAGTTACCTTTGGAAATAAAAGCAAAACAAACATCCTTGGGTCTGGCAAGGTTCAGGTAACTGAGAAATGCTTTATAAATGATGTCTTATTAGTGGAAAACTTAGGTTTTAATTTATTGAGTGTTCTCGTTTAAATGAAGATTTACAGAGTAATTTTTGAAAAAGATTCTTGTAAAATTATGGACATGTCTACAAACGAAATTTTATTCACTACATACAAGAAATGATCTATTTGTTTTCTAAATTTGCCTTCTGATATTATTAAAGACAATGCTTGCTTAATTGCAAAATTGGATGAAGTCATTTTATGGCATAGAAGGCTAGGACACTCAAACTTAAAATTATTACAAAAGCTGTCTAAAAAGAATCTAGTTAGAGGTTTACCTAGTATTAAGTACTCGAAAGAGTTTATGTGTGATGCATGTCAACTAGGTAAATTATATAAAACATCCTTTAAAAGCTTAAATGAAATAACAAGCAAAAGAGTTTTAGAACTAGTGCATATGGATTTATTTGGACCTACTAGAACAACTAGTCTAGGAGGTAAACATTATGCTTTTGTACTAGTTGATGACTATTCTAGATTTACTTGGGTCTATTTTTTAGCTAATAAAATTGAAGTTTTTGAAATATTTAAGATATTCTGTAATAAAGTTCAGAATGAGCAAAATGTTAAAATTCAAAAACTTAGGAGTGATCATGGTAAAGAATTTGATAATGATCAAATGGACACCTTTTGTGAAGAATTAGGCATAGATCATAGGTACTCATTTCCAAGAGTTCCTTCACAAAATGGGATAATAGAACGTAAAAATAGATTACTTCAGAAAGTGTCCAGAACCATGTTAAATGAGAATAAGTTACCCCTATTTCTCTGGGCAGAAGCAGTTCATAAAGCATGCTTTGTTATAAATAGAGTACATCTAAGACCAATTTTAGACAAAACTCCTTATGAGATATGGTATAACAAGGTTCCCAAAATAAGTTATGTAAAACCTTTTGGCTATAAGTGTTTTATTTTAAACACTAAGGAACGAAGAGACAAATTTAAAGCCAAATCAGATGAAGGTATTTTTGTTGGTTATTCCATTAGAAGTAAAGCATATAGAGTTTATAATAAACCAACAAAAACCATTGAGGAAACCTTGCATGTGAAATTTCATGAAAATTCTCATTTGGATTTAAGACATGCTGAAAACTTTGATTCAGAAATTCTCCCAGAAATAGTACCAAATGATGTTGACAGAGAAATTGATAGATTATCTGATGGAATAAGAAATCTTAGTTTGAATGATGAAAATTTAGAAGAAAATAATGTCATACCTATAGAAAATGTGGAACAACATAGAAATTGGCGTTATGCTTCATCTCATCCTATTGATCAGATAATAGGCGATCCTAATCAAGGAGTTAGGACTCGGTCATCAGTAGTCAACATCTATGGTGCTTATTCATTTGTTTCTTTACTAGAACCTAAGAAAATTCAAGATGCCTTAGAAGATGAATTTTGGTATTTAGCTATGCAAGATGAGCTAAATCAATTTATAAGAAATGAGGTATGGGATCTAGTTACACCACTTGAAAATCAGTCCATAATAGGAACAATGTGAGTATTTAGAAACAAAGTATATCAAGATGGACATATAGTTAAAAATAAAGCTAGATTAGTTGCTCAAGGTTACAAGCAAGAGGAAGGAATTGACTATGATGAAACATTTGCTCCTGTTGCTAGACTAGAATCAATACGAATTTTGTTAGCTTATGCTTGTTATATGGATTTCAAATTATATCAAATGGATGTTAAGACTGCTTTTTTAAATGGATATATAAAAGAAGAAGTGTATGTAAAACAACCTCTAGGTTTTGAAGATTCAAAACATCCTAAGTATGTTTACAAGCTTAAGAAGGCACTATTTGGCCTTAAACAAGCTCCTAGGTCTTGGTATGATAGATTATCTAAATTTCTTATGGAAAAAGGGTATTCTATGGAAAAGGTAGATCACACTCTTTTTATCAAGAAGATCGAAAAAGATATATTAGTAGTTCAAATATATGTAGATGACATCATATTTGGAGCAACAAATGATAAATCAGTTGAGTCCTTTTCGAAAGACATGACTAATCAATTTGAAATGAGTATGATGGGTGAACTATCATTTTCTCTAGGCTTACAAATTAAGCAATTAGATCAAGGTACTTTTATTTCACAAGAAAAATATACTCAAGATTTATTAAAGAGGTTTGGTTTAGACAACACTAAAACAAAGAATACACCAATGAGTACTATCACCAAGTTGGATAAAGATGACTCTGGAAAAACTGTAGATGTAAAACAATATAGAAGTATGATTGGTTCATTACTTTATTTAACAGCTAGCCGACCAGATATTATGTTTAGTGTGTGTACTTGTGCTAGATATATATCTAATCCTAAGGAATCACACCTACTTGCTGTTAAACGAATTTTTAAATATCTATTAGGAACCATCAATTTCAGATTGTTTTACTTTAAACACAGTTCTTTAAACTTAGTAGGTTATAGTGATGCTGATTTCGCAGGATGTAAGTCTGAAAGAAAAAGCACTAGTGGCACTTGTCAATTATTAGGAAATTTTTTAGTGTCATGGTTTAGCAAAAAGCAAAATTGTGTAGCATTATCTACAACTGAAGCTGAATATATAGCTACCGCACTTTCTTGTGCTCAAATCCTTTAGATCAAACAAACTTTAAAAGATTTTAATTTAGACTATGAACCAACTAAGATTTTCTGTGATAGTAGTTCTGCAATAAGTTTATCTAAAAATCCTATCTTACATTCACAAGCAAAACATATAGAAGTTCAACATCATTTTCTAAGGGATAATGTTATAAAAGGAAAAATAGTAATAAATTTTGTTCCTTCCACAGAACAATTAGCAGATCTATTTACAAAACCCTTAGATGAAAATACTTTTTCAAAATTACAATTAGAACTTGGTATCTATAGGTTATCTGATATTTAAATTGTCTTGTTCATTGCTTTTTGGTTTATTATAAGGTAGTTTTAGAATTTAATTTCTTTATTATAAAAAAAAAAAACAAAAAAATAAATCTATTTTCGAATTACGATTTTCTAGTAGTTAAGAATTTATGAAATTCTGAGTTTTACTAAAATCAATTTATTTAAGAAAAATTCAGAAAAGGTTACTTAAGGAAAGTTAAATTGATTCAATGTGAGTGCCAACTGTATTTTTGTTACTTATGTATATGCTATTATATAGATTTTAATAGGAAATACATAGAAAGTATGTACTTTTTATTAAAGGAAAGTTATTAACATTCTGTTAGAAAAATTAAGTCTTGCGGTTACCTCTAATTTAATTTACTATCTTTTTTTTTTATTTTTATCTGCAATTACTTGAGTAATTAAGTCCATTGGGGGATCTTAAACCCTAGTCACTTAAACCAACTAGTTTGGGATGTGCTGATTGAAAACTCATTTTGCAAGTAATTCAGATTATATTTAAAAAGAAAAATTACCTGTTCTCACTTGTCATTGAGTAACTGGTTATCTTTCCCCTAAGCAATGGATTGTGATCACGTAAAAAGATGATATTGTGGGAGGTAATACATAAAATATATATATGAATATACAAAAAAAAGGGGGGGACAATGTACTCAAGCTTAATTTATCTTTCAAGGTGTTATAACAATCCTGCCATAATCTGTGCATATAATCGTTGTTATTTTTTTGTTATTATCTATTCTTTACACATAATGTACAATATTTATTGTCTTAAGTTTGTGTACTCATTATTGAATTCTTTTAAGTTCCTGAAGGTATATCTCTATGAATTATCTTTTGTAAACTGAATAAGATAAAAGCTAGAAAGTTTAAATTGTTAACTCTACTACTTATTTATGTATTTAATTCAAATTAAAAAAAAAAAAAATGAGACTCAAATCTATTTAAGGCTTAGCATCCTCTTTAAGTAAGCTATTTGACCTTTTAAAGCCAAATCTACTTAGGGCTTGGCAACCCAAATTAAGTACGCCATAGATTCTTTACACTACATTTATATAGGGGGAGCAATTTCTCGTATAATAATTCATCTCTTATGAACTATTATATGTTTTCATGAAAGAATCTACATAATTTCAGGAAATACACTTTAATTAAGTACATTTCTGAACTATCGGTGACTTGCAGGTGTTTTACTTCTTAAGTATCTGAATTTTCTATTATTTCGGCAAGTTATATTGCAAGTATTGGATAGTTGTGTTTTAAAACATTCAATAGACTATTTTATTATTTCTTGAAGTACACATGTCGAAACCATAATGCATGACTTAAGTGAATTTTCGATAAGTTATCTGTAACTCTCCGAAATGCATCTAGGCATCAGAAAGTTAGATTTGTAACTGTTTGAAACATCTCTTTATTATAAAACTACTTAAGTACACGTGTCGTAATCTGGAAGATTGACTTAAGTTATCTTTCGAAAGGTTATCTGTAACTCTCCGAAATGCACCTGAGCATCGGATAGTTAGGTTTATAAGTCTCTAAAACTTTCTGAACACCTTAAGTTCCAATTGTGCACATGTTGAATTTCACTACTTTATAATGTCTTAGTTGAAACTCGAACAGTTATGTTTAACTCTTCGACTTTTCACACCTATTATGGAAAAGTGGGGACCAATGATCAAAAATGCAAACAGAGAATTACAATCCTTGTATTCCCAACATTATTTCCCTCAGTTGTTTTAGATGATATTAAATAGTATATAGATGAACAGAAAACTGCCATTAGCAAAATGGGCCTTCGAAGTGAAGGACAAAAAGTTTATCAACTCAAAATGGCAGAGCTGGAGAGCTTAAAACTCTATATTCCATTATTACCACCTAGGCATCATGGTGAAGGACACTCAAGACCCTAGGTGCCTTTAACAAGAGAAATTAAGACAATTTTAGAACCTCCTACACAACCTGAAACACTGCAGACATATAGTCGAAAAAAGAAAAAGACAATTGAATATTTTGGACTAACTGCAGGTGTACAAGGAATATTGCAGCAAAAAGAAGAATCAGTGAAAAATGGAAAACTATGCTCCATTGCAGAAGCTAGATAGACATTTTTGTCAGGAATCCCAACAGATGTGACAAATATTGGCTTACAAGCATATACTCTAAGGTATTGTGTCACATTAGTGCATAATGTATTGTTCATGTTTTCCCAACACTACACTAGAAAAACTTGGATTTGTTACTTCTATTTTTACTTAGTTAATTTATCTTTATATCTATTCTTTCTTTTAGAAGTAAACAAATAACCTTTAATACAATTTAGATATTAATTCCAATTTGTACTTTAACTGCAAGTGCACAGTGTCTATTGTATCAGTGTGCAAGTACAGGTCGATCCCACAGGGAATTGCTAACGAATTTAAGAAATGTTTGATTCTGAACAATTCAAATTTATATTCAATAAGCACTCCGTTGAGTTACAGTTAACTCAACGGACTAAGTTCGTTGAGTTATGGCTAACTCAACGGACTATCCTCGTGGACTTAAGTTAACTCCACGAGCCTGTCTCTTCTTTATAATACTCTATTTACAGAGGAATTTAGCCAACCATTGGGCGATTCCACAGATTGTAAATAACATCAATTAAGCTTTTTAATGCTAGTTAACATTGGATTTATCATTATGCAATACTAACATTTAGATGATTCAAACAGTAACCATTAAAATCTTTAAGTTGTTTTGTACGAACCAATTTCAGTAAACTGTAAAATTAAATCTAACATAAAACAATCATAAAACTGATACAGATAACATTAATCACGATACAACACAAACAATACAACACTCAAATACAACATACAAACAAAGATAAATTGTTTTTTGGTATTTTTGTTTTGATTTGAACATGGAAATGGGCGAAAGGTGAAATGTAAAGTAATTTCACTTGACATTAAATACTTCCGACACTACTTGCAACGTGATTACACCATTGAAAATTGAACCACTTACAATTCTGTCTCCTCTCCCTATAGAATCGCGAGTCCAGAATTGCAAGATGATCTCCTCTTCAGCATACAGGCATCAACCCGAAGCCAAGGCTAAAAGCTTTACGATCTCTTGAAATATGAGTCGGCGCTTGGTGAAAATATCTTCCCTTCCCGTGACGCGATCACTCCTCATAGTGGTTGTCAGGCACTGTGTTTGGCTCGGAATCAACCCGACATCCGGCAAGTATCCTCACAGACCTCCGATGATTGGTGATTATGGTGGTGATAACGATGGTTGGTGTGATACTTCGGAGAATCGCCGATATTGTCTATAGAAAGCTCGGTGCTCCTCCTTTGTATACACTGGCCGTCCATCGATCACACTCTTTCTTTTTTTCTTCTTTTCTTTTATATTTCTTCAGTGGTAACTGCTTCTGCTTGAATGATCAGTTGGATTTCCTTCCTTCAGATCAACGGTGATGATTTCTTTCTCCCTACGCGATTGAATTCCTGTGTGATACGTGCGAACATGATTTTTCCTTCCAACTGTCTATTCCTGCAACCGCTATAGTGGCATATTAGAAAATATATAGTCTGTGGAGTTATAGATAACTCAACGGACTTCCTTCGTTGATTTAACTACAAAACACGTGCAAAAATAACAACTTAAGTTTATAACGCTAACCTAATGCGTTGCCTTAGTGTATTTTCATGTAACTCAACGCGTGCAGTTATACTAACTTAACGAGTTATAACGTAAGTAAATCTACTAGCTCTCAATACGTGTCAGCAGTAGTTTAAACATAAAATAACATTTCGGAGAGTTACAGGTATAACTATCTGATGCTCAAATGCATTTTTGGATACTTAAGAATTTCATAGCCTGCAATTTACCGATAGTTCATAAATGTACTAAATTAACATTAATTCCCCAAAATTAAGCAGATTCTTCAATTAAAGCATATAACAGTGCAATTATAACATAATGGCTTAATTCTCATATGATAAGCTAAATATTATGCAATTAACCATCATTTAACCGTTAATAATATGCACTTTTTCATTCTAAACATGTATCTTTTCATACAATAGACAGTTTTTCACACAATGCTGCAAGCACACATTCTTTTCCTACGTAAAGAGAGCATGTAGGAAATTTTGATGATACATATACAAATGATATCCAATTTGATGATATTTTTGATGACATAGACACTGAGTCTATGAATTTTGAAGATATTTCATCTAAAGAGGAATGTACAGATATTCTTCCTCATATTGTATCTCGAATAGAGACTTTTGAATTTTGGTACGGTTGGTTATATTACACTTTATATATATGGTTATGTCTGTTACAGTATATAGTATACTTGTTGATAAATGTATATAATCAACAACATACACAGTTACAAATAGAATATGATACTACCAATGTCTCACATATACAAATTTCAGAAATACAGGATGATTCTATTCCACAGACAGATATAGAACATTCTTTCATACAAAGACAGTTGTATAGATCAAATATAGATATACGTGTTGCTTATATACAGATTGTTACAGAGACTGTTGTTACTAAAATGTTTCCAAAAGAACAAACAGAAGAAATTCAGCAGATTATTGATACGACAATAACAAATATTTCAGACATTTATACTAGTTTTGATGGAAATTCCACCAGTTCTGAAAGATCTGAAAATATAGATGTTGCTGAAAATATTGAAACAAGTCCCAGATCAGAAAATCATGACAGGAAAGTACATAATCCTGAACAGAGTTTAGATGAAAATACACTATTATGGTTTAGAAATAATTCCTATTATGACAAATTTCAGACATATAAAACTTTTATAGTTTTACATTCAAGACCAGCTAGGTTTGAAGGTATGGCACACACACGAGAACTGTTTGAATTTCAAGGCTTGTTGACTCTACTTCCACAACAGCCAAGCCATCTTGCTATACCCGAACTTATCAGTTGTTTTTACTCAAACTTAACAGTGGAAGAAGGTATTCCTATTTCTAATATACAAGACAATGACATATATTTAAGTCCAGCTTTACTTTATCAAGTACTTGGTCTGAAAAATGAAGGAGTTAAATTATCAGAAAGAAAATAGGTTTATCAATTGGGATGGGACATTACAAGTTTAGCCAAAGATCCAACTACCAACAAACCATTGAGATTACTAAATGACTTAAATGGCCAAGCACGTTTTATTGCAAAAATATTGCATGCTACATTGTTTCAGAGGTTTGGTCATGAGGCAGAAGTTGGCAGATGTTGTCTTTATGCTACATATGCATTAATAAACCATATACAGGTGAACTGGTATGATATTTTTGTTTCTCATATCTTACATTTGTAGAGTAAATTATTTTATGGTGATACGATTTTGAGAATTGTGGCAAGTCAAACAGATATTACACCTTGGCCACAGAAAAGATTAAAATCAAGATCTTTCTCTGCAAAGGAACTCCAAAAATACTAGGAAGCAGATACACCTTTCCTCAAACAACAACAACAATAGGATCGACAAACACAATCACAGCCACAATAGCAACAATCCACACAATTTACAGAAACACACCAACATACAGATATACAACAAGATATACATATAGATATACAACAAGGTATACATACAGAAATACATACAGGTATAGATATAGACATACATACTGAATTTTTACAGCAACCATCACAAGTTTCTCAAAATGATTTAGATCAAGCATTACTTGATCAGATAAATAGAGTTAGTACAAATATTGCAAAGAAAATTTTAGATATTGTAATTGATATTTTTTGAAGACAAAGAGGCTTGTGATTATACAAATTATGTAATGTAAGTTGTTACCAAAAATATTATGTAAACTTTTTACTGATTTTAATGTTACATGATTATTTTTCATAGTATATGTTTAAACAGTTTATACTTAATCCATAAATCTTATGTATGTTTTGAAACTATCGTTTTGATTAATATATACTTAATAAGATTTCCTTCCTTACATTTAACTTGCTTAACTTCCTAAAGGGGGAGCAAATAGTTTGTTTACTTTTTTATAATGCCAAAAAGGGGGAGATATAAATTATGTGACTTATTAGGTTTTGACATCATCAAAAAGGGGGAGATTGTTAGGTATTTAATTTTGATGATATATGCTTTATTAATGTTTTTAAATAAGTCTACATAATATTCTCTAAGTATAATAATTAATAGATTATCGAAAAGTTTCATTTTTATGTCGGATAAATTAAAGATTTCCGAAGAGCTAGATTTGTAATAGTTAAACTTTCAGATAGTTAACGTTTCGGATAGTTAAACTTTCGGATAGTTAACATTTCATTTTTCTATCGTATACTTTATGTCAAAAACTCGTATAGTTAAGTTATCTGCATGTGTGTTTTTAATGTTTTAAGTTGTCACGTGTTTTCCATGTGCATTCGGTAATGAAAAATCGAATAGTTAGATAATTGTTCGAGTTTTTATACGCATGGATAAATAACTATTCAAGTTTTATAAAAGGACTAACGAATAGATAAGTTTCTTTGTTTAGTCACATGTTTTGCAGGTGCAAAAACTCGAAGAGTTAAAGGATAAGTGTTCGAGTTTTTACAAGACATAAAGGAGAAATGTTCGACTAAATCGAAAACTTAGAAGATATTCTACAAGACTCCAGGAAGATAAAGTTTCGATGTATCTACGAGTGGAGATCGTGGAAACTCAAAAAAAAAATAGTAATTTGGATTAAAGAGAAAATTAGTACGTGGATTATGGATTGTGGATTAAGTGGATGAACATGCTGAACGTGAAAGACAATAGAGTTTGACTACAAATAGAGAGTACGAGCTACATTACAACAAATGATCCCAATCTCAAAAAACAAGTCTGAATATTCAATCTGGATCCCTAACTGAAAAGTTAAGTTTGAATATTCATATTCTGAAAAATTCTCCAACATCAGAAGAAGTTTGAAATTCCAAGCAATTTCAGAAAAGGAGCTGCAAACGTAAGAAAGAAGCTAAAGAAGAAGAGATACAGAAGTTGAGCAAAGAGAAAGAAAGAAGCTGTGTGCATAAAGATCAAGTTTTATACAATTCAAAATTAGTTTTGAATAAGAGCTTTATTTTCCTATTTGAATTGTATATCGAACATTTCTATTTCAAAACCATTAAGAAGGGAATTGAGCTGAAAAGATATTGTAAATTCTGTCTTGAAATAAAAGAATAGAATTTCATTTACAAGTGTTTTGTACTCTTGTTTTTTTCGCTAGTATTTAATTACTAAAGACACAATTCACCCCCCTTCTTGTGATACAAACGATCCTATAGTAAAAAATATTAGATCATTCCTAGGACATGCTGGATTTTATAAAATATTTATTAAAGATTTTAGCAAAATAGCTAGACCTTTAACTAATCTATTAAAAGATGTCCCATTCAACTTTGATAAAAATTACAAAGAAGCATTTTTCAAGCTTAAAACTACAATTGATTCAATTAGAAGAATTTAGGAATGAAGCTTATTCAAAAACTGTAAGAGAAAAAGAGGAAATGAAGTTTTGGCATGATAAGAAAATTATTCCAAAAACCTTTAAAATAGGACAAGAAGTATACCTTTATATGACTAGACTCCATAACCATCCAGGAAAATTAAGATCTAGATGGGCAGGACCTTACATAATTCAAAATATTTATCCCTATGGAGTTATTGAGATTGAAAATCCTAAAAATCAAAATATATTTAAAGTAAATGGACAAAGACTTAGACCTATTTTGAAGATACCAAAAAGTTCTTTTGGAATTGTAGAAGAAGTAAGAGTAGAGGACTACTCAAGCTTTACTTAGTAAGAAAGTTCTAGGTATATAACTTGAAAAAAAAAAAAAAATTGTTACGATTCAACCGAAAGGATCCATCGATCTGACCAAAATATAAAAACATAAAATTTTCTATATATTATTTAGTAAAAATGTCGGTTTTACCGAAGCATAGTATTGGTTCAACCGGTAGAAAAAATGAAGAAAGAAAGAAAATATTTAATTTCGGTCTAACCGAGGAACATAACGGTTTGACCTAAAAATTTTTAAAATATGAAAAATGTAAGAGTGGTTAGACCAGAAATTCTTCGGTCTTGACCGAAGAGAAATTATTATCTTAAGTATTTTTATTAGATATAACTTTACGAGAAGTCTGTTGAGTCTAGGATTAGTTAATGAACTTTCCCCGTTGAGTCAACTATAACTCAACAAAGTACTGTAGTTAAGTCCACGAACTTAGTCCGTGGAGTTAACCGTAATTCCATGGATGAGAGAGTGAGAGTTTTGTATGGGAAATGACCCGATAATCTGCCTAAACTTAGGGCTTATTTATACTTAAACTTAGGGTTTGGGTGCATTATCCGTAGAATCATTTAGAACTTAGAACAGTAGATATCAGAGCGACTCTATTACGTTGCATAACTCCACGATAAGGAAGATTACACCTGAGTTCTGGGAAAAGGTAGTAGACACTTCAGAATTTCTTAAAGACTTGGAGGAATGGCACACGAGGCAGAAAATTAGGAATACGACAAGAGAAAAAGAACTACAAAAGGTAGAATCTAAACTTTTCAACTAGAGAAGAGTTTTAGTAGATTTGGGTATACAAATACCTCAAATAATGGAAACAAGAATAAAGGTTGCTACGGAAATTGCTGTAAGCAAAGAGAGAAAAATCAGGCCAAACAACGAAGTTGCCCTAGAATTAATCCATCGTAAGTCCTAGCTCTGGTTCAAAAGACGAATAGGTAGACGAGCTCAAAGGGTGATCTGGGAGCAAGAAAGGAAAGAAAATGAAGAAGAGGCAACTGAAGGACAAGAGGAGTCGACTGCTGAAAGAGCTGTTCCTGAGGAATTGCAGCCAAGACCTTCAAATCCACTTCATAAACCATTAGAAAGGGTGGTAATTATGGGGCCTTCAAATGAAGAAGAATTAAGAGAATTTGAAGAACTGGTTCGAGTTGGGAAAAACCAAGGAGAATCAGAAGATTTGGTAGTGACTAAAGCACACCTAGTGTTTGATGCACTTTACAAAAAGAGGACTGCAGAAAAGTTGAAAGCCCAATATAAAATCAAAGTAGAATAGCATCAAGAAGCTACTGCTAGACCTGCTGCAAAAGGAGATGAAGCTGGTCCTTCGAGGCTAGTAATTATTGAAAGAGTTAAACACGAAGAGCCAGTACCTGTGGCTCAAAGGCGTGCAGAGCCTATTTTTGTGGATTTAATTTCAGACGAGGAAGAGGAAGACCAGACACAATTAGAAAAAGGAAAGGAAATGAGATAGTGTTTGAATATCAAGAGGAGATTAAATCTGAAAGACAAATGTCAGTAGGGCCTATAGAGCCAAATTTTGTAAACCTACTATTCGATTCTGAAGAGGAGCAGAAGCAGCAATAGAAAGAGCAAAGAGAAGAAGAAAAATAGGCTGAAACTAGCATGCAACCTGTACAAATAGAAGAAACAAAAATTAGGGCAGAAACTGATTTTCCCAGAACTCCATCCCAATTTGCCACAGAATCAGAAAGAATAGTGACAATGCAGATTGGTAGTCAGGAGGAAGAAGAAGAAAAAAAAAATGAACAAGAAGCTGAACAAGTATTTATGGAAAGAAGGACTCAATAGATTCCACTGAAGAGCAAGAAAATCTTCAATAATTTATGGAAAGAATTCAAAACAAAGTGGAGAGTTCTGTCGGCTCACCACCATAGACAAAAGTAGAAGCAAAAATGCCAAAATCTGTGGAGCATTTTCAACAAGTACAAGTTCAGCATTTGGAAGAGGAAGTTCAAGAACAAACCCCTCAAGAGCAACAAATGCATATTCTTGATCCTTCTAAAGCAACAATTTTCAATGAAGTACATTTTTGGAGTGAGGAAGCTTATGACAAATACCAAGAGATTAGGGGTTATACTATCATTTATAGTAGAGTAGTAAATTGGGACAGAATGCAAGAAATCAAAGAATTATTTGAATTCCAAGGTCTATTGAAGTTTATTTCTCAAGAAAGAGGGCATGTAGTATATGAAAATCTAGTGCCCTGCTTTTATGCAAACTTAAGAGAAGAAGAAGGAGGATTAATTTCCAACATGGTGGATGTTGATGTACAAATAACACTAGAGCTTCTCCACAACATTTTAGGATTGAAAAATGAAGGGAAAGAAATTTTGGAAAGCACAACTACCGTTGAGTGGATAGAAGAGGAAATCAAGGATTGTTTAGCTATCAATCCTGGTGTGTCGTTATTTAATAGACTAAAGTAGTTAAATGGTACAACACACATGATAGCAAACATTCTAATTAAGATTGTCTACCAACGACAAGGCCATGATATAGAACTGAGTCAATTTGTAAAGTGGGCCACATATGCAGTAGTAAATAGAATTCAAATAAATTGGTCTGCAGTTTTTATCTCCAAGCTGAGAACAGTGAAGAAGAAATTGTTTTATGGAGATCTGATTCCACTACTGATGGTGGATTGTATCAATTTCACTAAATGGGCATCCAAAAGGATTAGATCAAGAACCATTTCAGTGAAAGAGTACAGAAATTATGTAGCTGCAGAGATTGCTAAACCTTCTGGAGGAATTACAAGAGTTGTAGAAAGGATTAACCAATTAGAGCAACAAGTAGAAAAACTCTAGAAGGAAGTAGATGAACTTAGGAGAAGAGACTAAATTGTATTGTTCGTTTACTTGTATATATTTGTATGAAAAATATCTGATTAAGTTGTAATGTAAATTTTTCATATTAATGAATATATATTTTTCAAATATATTTTTCATTCGTGTTTGAGAATGATGAAATGGATGAACTATATTGAATGTTCTATAATTTGTCGAACATTATGCAAGATTGTTTAAAAGATTTACAATTTGCTGAATGACAGGATTAAATGAAAGATAATTGATTAATGCTTGAAAATATCTACATGCTGCAAAGTAAAATATAAATTCTGCATAACATGAAATGAACTGCAAGTTAAAAATTTATATAATGTTCTGATTTAAATAAGTTTTAATTAGAATGCTGCATTAATGACATGTATTTAACTTTATTTAAGTTGGAAAAATGCAGGAGAGCAGAAAAGTATTTACGAGGAGTAAACTTAGAGAGAGCTAAGTGTTAACCCAATGAAGTAAGTCCGTTGAGTTAACCTTAACTCCACGAGGTTAGTAATATAATATAAGGTCACTCCGTTGAGTTATCTGTAACTCAACGAAGTTAGTCCGTGGAGTTAGTAGTAGTAACCGAAGCTATTTCGTTGAGTTATCTGTAACTCAACGAGGTTAGTTCATGGATTAAGCTAAACAGTTATTCTTTTAGCCATGAATGAAACTTCGTGGGTTTACCGGTTACTGAAATTTGAAATTAGAAATGGCACATGTACCTAGAAAAATAGGAACCACACTACACGTCACAAGACACGTTCTTGCAACGAGATTTATTTGCTTTATGGACGTGCATTATAAATATAGAACAGAATGTTATTTACTAGTTACCAGCACTTGTGAGAGAAAAGAAAATTCGTTGGGGAACTAGAAGGAGAAGTAGCTGATTCAACTTCATCCGTCAACAACTATTTACTGAATAGAAAGCTTCAGACTGGTATGTAATTAATCTTCTGCTGTTTTACTATATGTTAAGAGTTTATGAGCACAGGGACTCATTCTACTAGCACTAAATGATTAGTAAGAACACCTACCTAGGAGTATTCAACATAGAAGCATATTGAAACATTTTCTGAATTGGACTTTAACGAAATCCTTAGGAGTGTATCTAACCTTTTTTTAAAAGAGAACGAAGATATGGCTACTCCAATAGAAAAACCATTAGGGGAAATTCTATATCCTAAATTAGTTGATGAACATTCATGTATTCGATTGCCAAACTTTGAGGGAGATAGTTTTAAACTGAAATTTAATTATATTAGTCAATTGCCACATTTTCATGGATTAGAAAGAGAGGATGCCTATTATTTCCTTAGAGAATTTAACGAAGTTTGTTAGATGATGAAAATGCCGAATATGAGTATAGATGCTATTAAACTTAGATATATCCCTTTTGCTTTAAAAGACAACTAAGAGATGGTTATATACTTTATCGCCTGATTCAATTTCTACATGGACTGAATTTTGCTCTGTTTTTTTGGAAAAATATTATCCAACACATCAAACGATTAAAAAGAAAAAAGAAATATTAACGTGTAGCCAAAAACAGGGTGAATCATTTTGGAAATATTTTGAAAGATTTAAATATTTACTGACTCAATGTCCACATCATGCAATGAGTAAAGCACAATTAATAGGTATAATTTATGAAGACAGATGTTTCAACAAAATCTTTATTAGAATCTACTTGTCAAAATGGATTTCTGAAACTATGTAGTGAAGAAGTAGGGGCATATTTAGAAAACTTTGCAAAAAGAACTACATAGTGGGAGAACTCAGCTGAAGCTATTGCAGATAAAAGAATATTGCCAAGGGGAATGCATGAAATTGATTCAAGCACTATGCTTGAAGTGAAATTAACTAAATTAACAAAGAAAATAGAAGAGTTATCATTAAATCAAAAACTAGCAAAAAAGAATGCAAACATTAACGATCTAAATATTATTTATGCTAGAAACTAGAAAGATAACTTTAGAAATTCATATAACCCTAATTGGAGAAATCACCTGAATTTATCTTGGAGAAACAAAAATTTCCATGGAGGAGAAAATATAAATGACAAGAATATATGTTATGAAGCATTAATTGAACAAGGATCTAGAATAAAGAAATTAGAAAAGATAATTCAACAATTAAATAATCATCTAGATTTTGTATTTGGAAATGCTGCAATTCAAAATCAAAATATAAATAGAAATATACCCCCTAGATAGAAACAATCAATAGAAGTTAGACCTACTTGAGGATTGCCAATGCAAGCAATACCTAACCCTATTAACAAAACTGTTAATGAAATTGATACCTCCTCTAGGAGGGTAGCTGAATGAAGTAGTATAACTGAAGTAACTATGTATAATATAGTAAAATATAAAAAATATATACATATATATATATATATATATATATATATATATATATATATATATATGTAAGTTTACTTATAGTTAATAGTATCGTAGAGTTATTACTTAACTCAATGAACTTAATCTGTTGAGTTATGACCTAACTCCAAGAGGGTGTGAAGTAGTTATGTTAATTTTTGTCTTTGCTAAACTTTTGTTTATGTTATACAAAATCACAACAGATGGAATTCTTAAAATTACCACTGGATGCACAAAGGGAAGTACTGAGTAACTTGTCAGCTAAAGATCTGTGCAGATTATGTTGTGTATCAAAGGATATTAAAGACTATGTTAGAGAAAAATATTTTCATGGACTACAAGCTACAAAAATGACTAAGATTAGAGATGGATTTTTATAGAAGTCATTTAATCGTAGTTCAATCAGCTATGAATATCTGAATATGGATGAAACTACTGGAATTCCACCTAATGCATTAGAAGGAATAGATCATATTATGGAGATGGATGAAGGATTAATCATATACAGAACCAAACCAAGGTATGCAATTCTGTTACCTGATATTTTGATTTGAAATCCTCTCACCAAAGAAGAATGGAATATAGGAAGGCCTAATAGATATGAAGTACCAACTGAAAATTGTGGGTCAGCTTTAATATTTTCTGATAAAAATTCTACCATTCCTGAAAAATTATATTATTGGAGACCTACTAGAAATTGAGATGAAGATTTATGCTTAAGTGTGTATAATTTTCTGAATAGATCTTGGATTGAAAACACTATGATATATCTAGGACAGAAATCCTTAATTAACAGCATGCATGTCATACTTGATAGATATATATATCTAGTCACAGATATATCAGTTGCATTTAGATCTGATTTATACATAGTAAGCATAGATAGTTATGATAATGACTATATAGAAATTTTACCTATACCAAGTGATATAGCTAAACCACCATCTCCAGAATATGATAAAATTCAATTAGGAATGTGGTATAATGAATATGATGATCTTACTTTATGTTTGATAAGATGGTGGGATGAATTGAAGAAATTTCAAATATGAATTATAAAAGACCTAAATGAATGGAAGTGGGAAGAGGAATATATTGAAATAGATGTAGAAATAGAAACAGCCACACTATCTTGGAACAGACGAGAATCTCTTTTTGCATTTCATTTCATTAATGGAAATACACTTATATTTAGTATTGATAACAAACTGCAAGTTTACAAATTAAAAAGGAAAATAGACTACAATGAAACGGAATTGATAGCAAGAAGAATTATGCCAAAAAAGTTTGCTTGGACTGACACGTTTATTCCATTTGTTACTACTTTTCAATCATGTTCTTAAAATATGATTCTATGTTTTTAATGTTGTGTGTAGTCAGTATTTATTTTTAGAAAAAAAAATATATATATCAATCCAATTTGTTGGTATCTATTCTAGGAAACCAACTGGCTTGCTTGTGAGCCACCAAAGGCATAGGAGCCTGAGTTCCACACAAGACACTGATTTATCAATATCTGTTAAATGTTATTTTGTTATATATTTTGCTTTTATCTATGAATGAAAAGTTTTTTAGAATCAAAAATCGGAATATATAGAAGGAGATACAAACGAAACAAGGTATGTAATTGATTACTTATCTTGAATTTAGATTTAAACTCAATTCGTGGAGTTATTCATTAACTCAACAAATTAAGTTCGTTGCGTTAGATGCTAAGTCAATGAAACAATATTCATGCCTGTTACAATTACTGTATTTATTGTCAAATCTTTTACATTGAGGACAATGCAAAAAAAATAGGTATGGGGGGGAGGTAATTAAAGTAACAGCCATATAAGTTTGTTAATTAAAGGAATTAGAATGATACTACAAAGTTTTGTCGAAATTGATAACATAAGATATAGTATCTTATGTTTTTGTTGAAATTTATGAGTTTAACAGTTTCACGATTTTAAAAAGAAATCAGATTGTTTAATTGAAACTCAGTAAATTATCTGAAATCCTAAAAGAGCTGAAATGTTGATTTTTGGATTAAAGGAAATACATATGATCAATGATACATTTAATTTGATTGATTAAACTTATAGAATGATTTATGTGTAGATCTTATTAAACTACAGAAAAAAGTATGAGCTTATTGATATGGACTATATGAGATTGGTATTTTATTGCATGAAATACGTACATATACTGTGTTAAAAAATAAAATAAAAAAATTTTGAGAGTTTATTGACTTGTTTGATCACAAGCCTTTTGTACTTGAGCAAATAGGTATGTAAGGATTGTTGACCTTAAAAGGACTCTAGCAACCTAAGATCCTAATCAAATCTGGGATTGTTGACTAAAAGCTCGATACATGGGTACACTAGAAAGCTCTTGTATGATTCAAGCTTATCAAATTAACTTTTAAAAGTACAAATATGCATATACTGTTTTGAAAAGATACAAGTGTTTTGTGAAATACAGATATCTTCTGAATTGAGTATATGTTCTATTATCTAAAATTGCTGAATTATGAATCTAGAATAGACTTTTGAAGTTGTTTATTTGAGATACAATTCTTCATTCTACTTGTCTTAATCATATTGAATTGGATTGTGCTTTGATTCTTATGTACTTGAAATTTATTCTGGAAATCATATTAAAAAATTTAGGATGACAAATGTTGAAAAGAAAAAAATGATAATATAAGTAACACCTATGTGATGCTGATATATTTTGTATGTAATTTACATATATTCTAAATATATTTGCAGGTTGAAGAGGAGAAAACAAAGTTAAAACAGATTACTGAAGCATATAGAATATCTATATAGTAATCTAATTTATTATTCTGAAGAAGAGTGAAATGAAGAATTAAATCTAGCACTTTAGAAATACCAATTAGCTAGATCTTAGTTTGCTAAGGGACTAGCAAAATTTAAGTATGGGGGAAGTGTTTAGAATGAAAAAGTGCATAATATTAACGGTTAAATGATGGTTAATTGCATAATATTTAGCTTATCATACGAGAATTAAGTCATTATGTTATAATTACACTATTAGATGCTTTAATGAAAGAATCTACATAATTCCAGGGAATTAATGTTAATTTAGTACATTTCTAAACTGTCGGTAAATTGCAGGCTGTGAAATTCTTAAGTATTCGAATTTTTTGTTATTTTAGAGAGTTATATTTAATGTATTAGACAGTTATGTTTTAAATGCTTAAAGAATATTTTATTATTTCCTAGATTACACGTGTTGAAACTACAATGCATGATTAAAGAATGCTTAAAGTTTTTGAATAGAGAGACTTTGTTCATTTTGAACAAGATTACAATACATTTTAAATGTTTCAAAAAGTTCTGTTTTAGTTGCTAGAAAATATACCCAAGTGTATCTAGAGAAGTCATCTACTAAAACAAATACATATCGTTTACCACTTAGACTCATGTTTCTTGTTGGTTTAAAAAGATCCATATGTATAAGTGTAGGATCGTTGTATCACAAGAGGAGGGGGTGAATTGTGTCTTTAGTAATTAAAATACCAATGGATAAAACAAGAGCACAAAACACTTGTAAATGAAATTCTATTCTTTATAAACTTTAAAGACAAAATTTACAATATCTTTTTAGCTCAATTCCCTTCTTGACGGTTTTGATACAGTAATGTCTGATATATAATTCAAATAGAAAAATGAAGTTCTTATTCAAAACTAATTTTGAATTGTATAAAACCTGATCTTTATGCGCACAGCTCCTTTCCTTCTTTTTACTCAACTTCTGTAACTCTTCTTCTCCAGTTGTCAAATTTCTAGACTTCTTACGTTTGCTGCTCCTTTTCTGAAATTGCTTGGAATTTCGAACTTCTTCTGATGTTGGAGAATTTTTCTAGATATGAATATTCAAACTTAACTTTTTAGTTAGGGATCTAAATTGAATATTCAGACTTGATTTTTGAGATTAGGATCCTTGTTTTGTAATGTAGCTCGTACTCTCTATTAGTAGTCAAACTATATCTTCGCATTCAGCATGTTCATCCACTTAATCCATAATCCACGTACTAATTTTTTCTTTAATCCAAATTACTATCTTTTAGAGTTTCCACTTTCTCCACTATCATTTTGAATTTCCACGATCTCCACTTGTAGATTCACTGAAACTTTATCTTCCTGGAGTCTTGTAGAATATCTTCTAAATCTTCGATTTAGTCAAACATTTATCATTTAAGTCCTGTAAAAGCTCGAATACTTATCTGTAACTCTTCAAGTTTTTGCACCTGCAAAACACGTGACTAAACATAGCAAACTTATCTGTTCGTTAGTCATTTTATAAAACTCGAAGACTTATCTATCCATGCGTATAAAAACTCGAACAGTTATCTAACTATTTGATTTTCATTACCGAACGCACATGGAAAACACATGACAACTTAAAACATTAAAAACACACGTTTAGATAACTTAACTATACGAGTTTTTAACATAAACTATTCAACAAAAACGAAACGTTAACTATCCAAAAGTTTAACTATCGAAAATCTAACTCTTCAAAAACTTTAACTATTCGAAAACTTTAACTATCCGAAAGTTAACTATCCAAAATAAAAATGAAACTTTCCGATAATCTGTTAACATTTAATTACGTGACAATTATACTTAAAGAATATTATTTAGACTTATTTAAAAACTTTAATAAAGCATATATCATCAAAACAAAATTCCTAACAATAAGTTCTAAGACTCTCTTGCTTGATATATCGTTTTGAATTTAAAAGAGTTTTTATGAAGTTTACCTAATTCACATGCATCGCACATGAAATCCTTTGAGTATTTAATTTTTGGTAAACCTCTCACTAAATTTTGTTTAGATAATTTCTACAATAGTTTCATATTTATATGCCCAATCCTTCTATGCCAAAGATATGCATCACTAGTTTCAGCTAGTAATCATGAATTTAAATCAACTGCACCAGAAGGTAAAGATAAAATACATACAAAACCTTTTCTTTTAGCAATAAACTTAAGTTCATCTGTAATTTTATCAATAATTTTGCATACATTATCTTTAAACAATAAATAATATCCATTATCAATTAGTTTTATAACACTCAGCAAATTAAATCCTAGGTTTTCTACATATAGTACATTTAGAAAAATACGAGTAAGAGTTATTTGAACATTACCCATACCTATGATTTTATCCTTGCTTTTGTTTCCAAATATTACACTTCCTTTCTTGGTATTTGTAAAATTTTTCAATAGGCTTTTCTGTCTGGTCATGTGACTTGATTCTCCACTATCTAAAATCCATTTTGATGTTGTTTTCTCCTACAAAACAAATTAAGAAGAACCATTTCTTAGTACCCAATGTCTTTGAGGACCAAGTTCATTAAAAGCATATTTCTTCTTTTTGGTTAAAAATAGCTTAACATTATCATTTATATTTTTATTAGTTGTCAGTACTATTGATTTATCATTAGCTTCATACTCACTTATAGAACTATTGCTCTTATTGATATTCTTTTTATTTTTAGATGTAATATAGCCAAGACCAAACCGATTTTTATCAGATGTTAATTTATTTTGGTCATGCTCATACACTTCAGTAAGTTTGTACTAAGATTTTGTACTTGTATTTAAATTTTTAGTACATACAAAATCTTTTTCTACACATGAATTTTCAAATAAAGAACATGTAGATCCAGCAATTGGTCTAATACTAGTGTTTTGAATTTCATGCTTAGGTTCCTAAATTTCCAGTTTACTACAATTGTCTAAAATTTTAGAAGCATTAGTAACTGAATTTCCAGAACAAAAAACAAGATTTTTAGAAACATTGATAGTCATGTTAGAAGTACATGTAGATAAATCACATTGGTTTATATTATTACTACATGATTCATCCCTTGAAGTACCTACTTCTGCATATTTATTACCTTGTTTCATAATAAAAGGAATTTTAGTCTTAAATTTACTTGAACTAACTAATAAATCCTTTGTTAGCTTGAGATTCAGGATAATCAAATCCTAAGCCAAATTTATATGACACCGTAGGGGTACTAGTTAGTTTGTCTAACTTAGTTTGACTTAAATTCCATTTCTCAATGGTGGAATTTAAATCTAGCTCTCTCATTTTTAATCTTTCAATCTCTAACTCAAGATCATTTATGTTGTTTCTCAATTTTTCATTTTCAGATTCTATCTTTAATTTTTCAGCATTTATATTTTATAACTGTTCATGCAAGACACATTCATTAAATCTAAATTTATGCAAATCTCTAGCATGATTTTCATTATCACATTTAAACTTTTCTAAAGTAGTAGATAGGAAACATTTTTCTTCTTCCATAATGGACAAAGAGTTTCTAATATTCTTATTTTCCTGTTTACATGCTTTAAGTTTCTGTAATAATGCATGATAAGCACATAATAAGTCATCAAAGTTAAAATCTGAATGACTTTCAGGATTAGATATTACCTCAAAGTCATCTACCATGTAGCACACATGAGCAACATCTTCTAACTATTGTTCTTCTTCTAAATGTGAAGATTTTGATGATAATTCCTCAAATTCAAACTCTTCTGACTTGTCATCCCAAGTGACCTTCAAAGCTTTTTTCTTGCAAAACTTTTTCTGAGTTTTCTGAGCTGTCTTCTTCTGATTTGTCCTACTATGCTTTTCATTTTTCCTTATAGGACAATTTGGAGAAAGATGTCCAGGTTTCTTAAAATTGTAACATACATACTTTCTGGTTGAAGAATTCTTGTCATTCAGTGATTTTGATGTTGAGGGTTTATCATTTCTGTTCCTTTGCTATTTCCTAGCTTTCCATGCTTTCTTGAATTTCCTAGTCAGCAAAATCAAATCCTCGTCAGAATTAGTAGATATTTCAGAATCTGAATTAATTTTGAAGGCTATTTCTTTCTTCATTTTTAATTTGTTGTGACTCAGTGAATCATTTAATTGAACTTCATAAGCTATTAAATTTCCTATAAGTTCATTTATAGTATAAACATTTAAGTCTCGTGATTCCTCAATTGATGTCACTTTCTGAGACCACTTGGAACTTAGAGATCTGAGAATTTTTCTCACCAAATCCTTCTGTTCAAGGTTCTTTCCTAAGCATTTTAAAGAATTTATGATATCTAGGAATCTAGAAAACATCTCAGAAATACTTTTGTCTTCATGCATCTTAAAGAGTTCATACTTATGAATTAACATATTAATCTTAGTCTCCTTAACTTGAAAAGTACATTCATATGAAACTTCTAATGCATGCCACACCTCATAAGCAAATTTATGTGCCGACACTTTACTGAATTGTTCATAACTTAATGCACAAAATAAGATATTTAAGCCTTTTGCATTTAGACTTTCATTTTCTTTTTCAGTAATTGTCCAAGTATTATAAGGAGTACTTAACGGAGTATATGGTTTTAAAATCATGAACCACAACTTGTGATCTATACTTTGAAGAAAGACTATCATTTTGTATTTCCAATATTCAAAATGTACTCCATCAAATAAAGGAGGAAGGTTAAGATTTTGGCCTTCATACAAAGAAAAATTACCATTTCTAGTAGCCATCTTACCTTAGATTTTTCAACCTATTTGATTTTAAATAGTTTAAAATTTTAAAAATAGCTTGAGCCTAAAATTAACAAAGTTAAATGAATGCTTAGATATTAATTTCTGTTTAAAAATAAGGAAGGCAAATTAAGCAATGATATTAATTAAGTTGGTATCGATTTTATATCAAAGATTATCAACATAGCTCTAATACCACTTGTAGGATCGAATAGCTACACAAGAAGGGGATGAATTGTGTTTTTCAACATTTTCATCAATTAATTGAAACTTCAAAATTAAAAACAAGTCGAGACACTATTTTAATTAAATCATTTTATTCAAAGTTTCAATTACAATATACAATTCAATTCTCCTCAAAAATTGTAGATGTAATTATATAATGATACCATATTTCATCTAACCAATTTCATAACTACAAATAGAGGAAACTAATTTGCAAAATTTAATCTTCCTGTTTGAGATTTTTCTTCTTCTTCTTCTTCTTCTTCTGCAATTCCTCAGTGATAAATATCTGACTTTCTTTGTTTCACCAAATTTTCTTTCTTCTTCTTCAAATCTTTAATGACATATATCTAACTTTCTCTACTTCACTGAAGTTTCTTCTAAGAGCTTTTCCTCAAAGAAGTGCTTTGATCTCTGAAAATATGTAGGATCGTATGGCTACACAAGAGGGGGGTGAATTGTGTATTTTTAATATTTTTTGAAATATAATTGAAACTTTAAAATTCAAAAACAAGTCGAGACATTGTTTTCATAAAATCATTTTTATTCAAGGTTTCAATTACAATATACAATTCAATTCTCTTCAGAAATTGTAGATGCAATTATAACTCGATAGCATGTATCATCTAAACAATTTCATAACTACAAACAGAGAAAACTAATTTGCAGAATTTAAAACATTTCTCCCTATTTGAGATCTTTCTTCTTCTTCTTTCTTCTTCAGCAATTCTTCAATGACGAATATCTTGTCTTTTTATGCTTCACCGAATTTGCTTTCTTCTAATACTTCAAATCTTCAGTGACGAAAATCTTACCTTTTTATACTTCACTGAATCTTCTTCCACTTGAGAGATTTTTCCTGAAGAGGTGTTTTTGATCCTTGAAAAAGATTTTTCTTTTGGTGTGCAGGGATGGTTTGATCCTTGAAAAGATTTTTCGTTTTACGTGCAAGGATGGTTTGATCCACGAGAATCCTATGCCTTTTATACTGTATCTTCATTTCATACATATCCTTCACGTTTAACCACTACCAGTTTTCCACTTCTCCACGTCTTTTCTTTTTCCTTCATCGAAACACACACGTTCTAACCCACGTTTATATTTTGAATTTTCTTTAATCATCAGTCTTGGATCTCTGAAAATTTTCCTACAAAATAAACTTTCTCGTCCAAAAATTTTTCATTAGTGTAATAAGAAGTCGTTACTTTAATGTTAACTAAACGAGTAACACAAGTATATATATATAACTTAACGTTTCTAACTTAACGAGTTCACCATGTGCCATTTCACGTGACAAGTACTGTAGCTAACTCAATGAACTAAGTCTGTGGTGTTATGCTAACTCAACGAACTAGCTTAACCTTTCTTTCAGAAGGTTAAACGATAACTCACCGAAAACAGTTTAAGTTTCGGATAGTAATAGATGTAAGTCACCGAAAGAAACTCTTTATATTATAAAACTAGTGAGACACGTGTCAAGACCTGAATACAAGACTTAAGTTACCTTTCGGATAGTTACGACTGTAAGTCTCCGAAAAAAACTTTAACTCACCGATTCAGTAACATACAAATGTTTTTATAATAAGAATTTTACCACGAGCAAAAATAACAACTTAAGTTTATAACGCTAACCTAACACGTTGCCTTAGTGTTCAATATAGCAACTCAACGCGTTTAGTTATGTTAACTTAACGAGTTAAATATGTGCACCACACGTGATACATTACAACATTCGTAACTTATAATTTCACCACGTGTATAACACTAACTTTATAAGTTCGTCTCTTCTTTTGATCACTAACTTAACGAGTTATCACGTGACCTATTTTAACTTTTAAGCCTCTAACTTAACGAGTTCTCACGTGACCTCTATACAAAGAAAACTCTAACTTAACGAGTTGTCTAAACGTGCACTGTTCATGATACAGAAGATATAACTTTAAAGCATATCATGCTTTTCAATAAAAACACACGTTAACTTACCGTTTAGCTAAATGAGAAATTAATGCAACGAAATGACTAGTTATTAACTTCAGATCCAATACAGACAAGTATTTATATTAGTAAGCTTTTTCTGTATTAATTAATGATTTTAATTTCTTTTCACAACCAATAGTAATTGAGCAAATATGATTATTTTCATTCAGCACACATCATAAAAACAAAAATACTCAACAATCTCCCCCTTTTTGATGATGACAAAACCATATTAAATCAATTATGAAATATGTTTAACTCAACAAAGCACCTTCATTGGGTTAACTTTTAATTCAACAAACTTGTTTGTTGACTTAAGTTCACTTAAGCTTATTTCTATTGTTTGTGTAAATTTTACCTCTCAGAACTAAAACTCTCAGATGTCAATAATTATATAAGTATTAGTTTTCTAATTATCATCTGTCAGATTACAATAACCATTAAATAGCATCTCCTTTTATAATATATATATATGCAATTAAGATCATAATCATCTTTTTATAATATTTCTCCCCCTTTTTGTCATTAATCAAAAAGATAATTACAGAGAATATATATATATATAAGAGATATAATTACAACAACTCTTTCTGTAAACAAGAATAATAATTGAACACATTTACAGAAAAATGTATTGTTCAATCAATCAAACAAGTAATACAAACATTACATTTTGTATTCAGAAACAAACAAAAACAATTATCGACCCCTCCTAAGTATATCACTTATAGCATTACATATTTTATCTCCTAGATGCCTAATATCATTTCTGATATCGTTAAGCACTGCATCTAAGTCAGGAGGTAACTAGGTTTGCTGTTCTGCTTGAACTGAATAACTTTGTTGTTGTTGTTGTATATGGTTTGTATCAGGTTGTTGTTGTTGTTGTCGTTGAGGTTTATGCTTGGCCTAGAATTTTTGCAAATCTTTGACACTAAATGCTCTCATGCCTTTAGTTTCAAAGGGCCAGTCGGATAAAGTCAATTGGCTTGCTAGGATTCTATATACAGCATCACCATAAAATAACTTTGAACTCATATGCTGTAATTGAGACATAAAAACATCAAACCAATTTATTTGAATTCTATTCAGCAGGCCATAAGTTGCATATAAACAGCTTCTACTAACTTCCAAATTGTGTCCAACTCTCTGAAATAAATTTGCATGCAATATATTTGCAATAAATCTTGCCTCTACATTCAGATTTTTCATTAATCTCATTTCAGAATATACATCTAGAATGTTCGATAAAGACTGAATGTTCCATTCCAGTTGTCTTATCATGTCAAATCTGTTGGTAACAACAACACCTTCATTCTTTAATCCTAAAACTTCAAAAATTAATTCAGGAGACAATATAAACTCCTGTTCATTTATTTGAGTTTTTAGAAAATTTCCATTCTTGTCCAGATTACTATAAAAAGCTGCAATAAGCTCTGTGTATTGCTTCCATTTCGTTCCTACTGGCAAGAATTTAATGAGGCCTTTAAACTCAAACAGATCTTTTATTTCCATCAAATTTTTGAATTTTATTGGACAAGCATGCAGAATCTAACATGTAATCAAATTATTGTATTTCTGCAATGCTTCTTCAGATCTAAAATGAATTGCATTACCTTGAATTTTTAATATTGTACACAAAGAAGGTGATACCTGAAGCTGTGATTCAGAGTTTAATTCATCTTCAGGAACCTCTTCTTCAAAATGAATGTCATGTTGTTCCTCTTCCAAAATATTATCTTGAAGCTGCTTAGGTAAGCTTGATTCTTCAGCTTCAATAGTGTTAGGAACAATGTCAATATGCTCAACATTCATCTGTTCAGTCTCTATAGAATGTTCAGAGTTCAATTTTTCCACAAATTCTATAGTCGGTGTATTTGTCTGTAATTGTTCATTTTGTTCAATAGATAATTCCATTGATTCATGTTGTGAATTCTTAGACTTTGCTTCTATAGATTCTGTAGAAGGCTGGTTAAGTTTTAGCTCTTCTAGAGTTTTAACAATTTCAATATCTGCTACTCCAGACAATTCAGCATGTGTACTAGGTACTACATCAACATTGTCAATTATATTTGCAATAACTTGTTCAATGTCAGGTGCCTAATGCTTTGATTTGTCAATATCTGCATCATCAGGACTTGTACTAATAGAAAAACTTGAGCTCATATTTGACTTGGATTTCTTCTCAAATTTTCTAGCAAGGGAAAATAAAGTCTCATTATCTTCATCAGTTTCAATATGCTCAAAACTGATGAGTTTATCAGATGCACAATAAGGTACAATGTCTAGACATACATTGTCCTTTGCAAATAAATTTTCATCTGATTTTCCTTTTTCAATAAACTTTGTTTCCTTAGACATAATTTTTCTGACATTCCTTCTTCTATAACATTTTTGTTTCTCCTTTTCAAGTATTGCTGTTTTCTTTTCAAATTGCTCCATAAAAGTTTTCTGCTTTAATTCTTCTAAGGCACTTTCTATTGCAACGACCTTTCGAAGACTGTCAACTTTTGTTTTGTCTACAGCAATATATGATTCTTCTTGTTTTGAATATAAAGGAGTAGAGATAGCTGATTCATGTTCTTCCTTAAATGCATGTAGTCTTGTACCGTTTATAGGAGTTTGGGGAGTTCTATTTGATGAACCTACACCTTTTTCCAAATATTTTGCATACTGTTCCAAAAATGCAATCTCAGCACATTTCATTCTATATTCTCTATCAAATTTACTACGAATACCAATATATGTAATATTTGCATCAGTATGTTGAAGTTCTTGTCTAACTTCATCTAATATACCTTGAGGAAAGAAGTAATCTCTATAAATTTCTGCTAACTTTTTGTCTACTCAAAATATTTTATTGAACCAAGTACGTGGAACTTCATCATTCTCTATTTCTTTTCCTTTTGCCTCTCTTCTGCTTTTGCCTTTTCCTCTACCACGACCTTTGTAGAACTTGGAGACCATCGTCGCAGGTTGTAATAGCAACAAGCGGGAAAGATTTTCTTAACAAAGTTTACAAATAACCTAAGTCCCCGTGTAATAACTGTTTAAATAGGGTTTTTAGGCGTATAACTCAACATGAAGAGAAGTCAGGTTTAGAAATTAAATAAATATTGAATAAAGTTTATTCAATCAAGGTACCCAAAATATTCAAGTATAACTCGTTGAGTTAACTAACCTAACGAGTAAAACGCTGTCTAGAGGTAGTTTTACACGTTACCTTATCTAACATAACGTCTAATTCGTACAATTTTCAGATGCTTCCAACTGAAACGTTCCGAAAACAACACACATGCTAAACTTAACATTATCTTGAGAACATTGTAAACTATTTGATCATTTTGTCCTTTGAATCTAAAATAGTTTATTTGTCTTTTTAAATTATTTCATCAAGATTTTAAGAGGATAGTAATTCAAATTAACTAAGATTTATATTCTAAATTATATTAATCTGTTTTCGACAATGTTAATCCTCCCCCTACAAATATACTTCAAATATATTCAATCAAAATACAAAATATACTTGTAGTGACAATAGATGTTAAGTATAACTATACTTTTAAGTTTTCTTTTTAGAGACTTTCGTTTTCCTGACATCATCAAAAATGATTTCCAGAATCAATTCCTACTGTATATGAATCAAAACACAACTTTGAACTTAATGTGATTAATTCAAGGAGAATAAAAGAATGTATCTCAAATAAACATTTTCAAAAGTACTAATGTTGATTCAATAAATCAATAGTCATATTGGTAGAAACTATATGCGATTCAAAGATATCTGTAATTAATGAAACAACTTCTTCTTTTCAAGACAGTAAATATTGATAATTTTCTTTAAAAGTTAGTTTGAAAAGCTTGAATCATACAAGAGCTTTCTAATGTACCCGTGTAATGAGCTTCCAATCAACAATCCCAGATCTGATCAGGACCTTAGGTTGCCAGATTTAAATAATCCTTTTTGAGGACAACAATCCTTACATACCTATCTGCTCAAGTACAAAAGGCTCGTGATCAAACTAATCAATAAACTCTCAAAGATTTTCACTTTGTAAGCACTTTTCATTTTAAGCACAACATATATGTATTCCATTAATACAGATGCAATAAAACACAAATCTCATACAATTTTTTTTTTACTTCTATGATTGTACTGAGAATATGAATCAGTTTCAATAAGCTTATACTTTTGATTAACAGTTTAAGATAAGTTACATATAACTTATTCTACAAGTTTAATCAATTAAGTCAAATTTATGCATGATCATATGCATTTTCCTTGATTCAAAGAAAACATTTAATCAAAATTTCAGAATGTCAGAAGTATTTAATGTTTTTCATTTACACTTCCACTTAAATTTGTAAAAACCATTAAAACTGATAAACTACTTTAAAATCAATAAGATACTACTATGATTTTACAATAAAGACAGTATCTTAAGCAGCAGTTTAGATATTACTTTAGATATTTATAATAAGTATATAATATCTATGAGGTGAACAACATCATTAATAATATTTATCTTTTTATGTGGAGTTTAAGCATTTTACACATCACATAGCCTACAAATACCTAAATTTAATCTAATGTTGCAGAATGTATTTTCGTCTAGAGGTTTTGTAAATATATCAGCTAATTGATTTTTACTAGACACAAATTCTAATTTAATTTTTCCTTTAATTACGTTATCTCTTAGAAAATGATGTCTAACCTCTATATGCTTTGTTCTTGAATGTAATACAGGATTTTTGGAAAGATTTATTGCAGAACTACTATCACAATAAATCTCAGTTGTATCATAAGATAATCCAAAATCTTCTAAAGTTTGTCTTATCCATAGAATCTGAGTGCAACATAGTGCAACAGCAACATATTCAGCTTCTGTAGTAGAAAGTGCTACATAGTTTTGCTTTTTACTAAACCATGACACCAAATTATTTCCCAATAATTGACATGTGCCACTGGTACTCTTTCTATCAGATTTAGATCCTGCATAATCAGCATCAGTATATCCTATAAGATCTATTGAACTATCCTTAGAATAATACAATCTGAAATTTTTAGTTCCTTGTATATATCTAAATATTCTTTTAACTGCAATTAAGTGTGATTCCTTAGTATTAGATTGAAATCGAGCACAAACACACACAGCAAACATAATATCAGGTCTACTAGCAGTCAAATAAAGTAAAGAACCAATCATACTTCTGTATTTTCTTTGATCTATAGATTTTCCTATGTCATCAATATCTAACTTTAAAATAGTACTCATAGGAGTTCCTTGAATCCTTGTATCATTAAAATTAAATTTCTTAAGCATTTCATCTACATATTTTTCCTGATTTAAAAATATACTTTTATCTTTTATGATACTCAGCAAATTAAATCCTAGGTTTTCTACATATAGTACATTCAAAATAACACAAGTAGGAGTTATTTGAACATTGCCCATACCTATGATTTTATCTTTGCTTTTGTTTCCAAATGTTACACTTCCTTTCATGGTGTTTGTAAAATTTTGTAATAGACTTTTCTTGTCTGGTCATGTGACTTAACACTCCACTGTCCAAGATCCATTTTGATGTTGTTTCCTCCTGCAACACAAATTAAGAAAAACTTTTTCTTGGTACCCAATGTTGTTGAGGACCAAGTTCATTAAACGCATATTTCTTCTTTTTGTTTAAAAATAGTTTAACATTATCATTTATATTCTTATTAGTTGTAAGTACTATTGATTTATCATTAGCTTCATACTCACATATAGCATTATTGCTTTTGCAATCATTCTTTTTGTTTTCAGATGTAGTATAATCAAGACAAAACAGATTATCAATTGTTAATTTATTTTGGTCATGCTCATACATTTCAATAAGTTCATACCAAGATTTTGTACTTGTATTAACATTTTCCGTACATACAAAATCTTTTTCTACACAAGAATTTTTAGTTTTATCACATGCAGAATGAGTAAATGGTTTAATACTAGTGTATTGAATTACATGCTCAGGTTTCTGAATTTTCAGTTTACTACAATTGTCTGAATTTTTAGAAACATTAGAAACTGAATTTCCAAAACAAGAAACAAGATTTTTAGAAACATTTATAGTCATGTTAGAAGTACACTTTGACAAATCACTTTGATTTATATTATTACTGCATGATTCATCCTTTGAAGTACCTACTTCTACATATTTATTACCTTGTTTCATAATAAAAGGAATTTTAGTCTTAGATTTACTTGAACTGCAACTAATAAATCCTTTATTGGCTTGAGATTCAGGATAATTAAATCCTAAGCCAAATTTATAAGACACTGTAGGGGTACTAGTTAGTTTGTCTAACTTAGATTGACTTAAATTCCATTTCTCAATGGTAGAATTTAAATCTTACTCTCTCAGTTTTAATTTATCTATCTCTAATTCAAGTTCATTTATATTGTTTCTCAACATTTCATTTTCAGATTCTATCTTTAATTTTTCAACATTTATATTCTGTATTTGTTCATGCAAGATACATTCATTAAATCTAAATTTTTGCAAATCTCTAGCATGATTTTCATTATCACATTTAAACTTTTCTAATGTAGTAGACAAGAAAGAATTTTCTTCTTCCATAATGGATGAAGATTTTCTAATATTCTTATTTTCCAGTTTACATACTTTAAGTTTTTGTAATAATGCATGATAAGCACATAATAATTCATCAAAGTTGAAATCTGAATGACTTTCAAGATCAGATATTACCTCAGACTCATCTGCCATGAAGCACACATGAGCAACGTCTTCTAACTCTTGTTCTCCTTTTGAATGTGAAGATTTTGATGCTGATTCCTTAGATTCAGATGTGTCATCCCAAGTGACCTTCAAAGCCTTTTTCTTGTAAAACTTTTTCTGAGTTTTCTGAGCCGTCTTCTTCTAATTTGTCCTACTTTGCTTTTCATTTTTCCTCATAGGACAATCTAGAGAAAGATGTCCAAGTTTCTTACAGTTGTAACATACATACTTTTTGGATGAAGAATTCTTGTCATTCAGTGATTTTGACATTGAGGGTTTATCATTTTTGTTCCTTTGCTATTTCCTAGCTTTCTATGCTTTCTTGAATTTCCTAGTCAGCAAAATCAAATCCTCGTCAGAATCAGTAGATATATCAGAATCTGAATTAATTTTGAAGGCTATTTCTTTCTTCATTATTAGTTGTTGTGACTCAATGATTCATTTAATTTAACTTCATAAGCTGTTAAATTTCCTATAAGTTCATTCATAGTATAAACATTTAAATCTCGTGATTCCTCAATTGATATTACTTTCTGAGACCATTTAGAACTTAGGGATTTGAGAATTTTCCTTACCAAATCCTTCTGTTCAAAATTCTTTCCTAAACATTTTAAAGAGTTTATGATATCAAGAAATCTAGAAAGCATCTCAGAAATATTTTCGTCTTCATGCATCTTAAAGAGTTCATACTTATGAATCAAAATGTTTATTTTTGTCTCTTTAACTTGAGAAGTACCTTCATGTGAAACTTCTAATGCATGCCACACCTCATAAGCAGATTTATATGCCGACACTTTACTGAACTGTTCATAACTCAATGCACAAAATAAAATATTTAAGCCCTTAGCATTCAGAGTTTCATTTTCTTTTTCAGTAATTGTCCAAGTATTATAAGGAGTAGTTAACGGAGTATATGGTTTAGAAATCATGAACCACAATTTATGATCTATACTTTAAAGAAAAACAGTCATCCTATATTTCCAATATTCAAAATGTATTCCATCAAATAAAGGAGGACGATTAAGATTTTGGCCTTCATATAAAGAAAAATTACCATTTCCAGTAGCCATTTTACCTTAGATTTTTCAACCTATTTGATTTTAAACAGTCTAAAAACTTTAAAACAACTTGAGCCTTAAATCAAGAGAGTTAAACGTATGCTTAGATATTAATTTCTGTTTAAAAACAAGGAAGGTAGAATAAGCAATGATATTAAATAATTTGGTATCGATTTTATATCAAAGATTATTAACCAAGCTCTAATACCACTTGTAGGATCGTATGGCTACACAAGAGGGGGGTGAATTGTGTATTTTTAATATTTTCTGAAATACAATTGAAACTTTAAAACTCAAAAACAAGTCGAGACATTGTTTTCATAAAATCATTTTTATTCAAGGTTTCAATTACAATATACAATTCAATTCTCTTCAGAAATTGTAGATGCAATTATAACTAGATACCTTGTATCATCTAAACAATTTTATAACTACAAACAGAGAAAACTAATTTGCGGAATTTAAAACATTTCTCCTTGTTTGAGATCTTTCTTCTTCTTCTTTCTTCTTTAGCAATTCTTCAGTGATGAATATCTTGTCTTTTTATGCTTCACCGAATTTTCTTTCTTCCGATACTTCAAATCTTCAGTGACGAAAATCTTACCTTTTTATGCTTCACTGAATCTTCTTCGACTTGAGAGATTTTTCCCGAAGAGGGGTTTTTGATCCCTGAAAAAGATTTTTCTTTTAGTGTGCAGGGATGGTTTGATCCTTGAAAACATTTTTCGTTTTGTGTGCAAGGATGGTTTGATCCATGAGAATTCTATGCCTTTTATATTGTATCTTCATTTCATACATATCCTTCACGTTTAACCACTACCAGTTTTCCACTTCTCCACATCTTTTCTTTTTCCTTCAACGAAACACACACGTTCTAACCCACATTTATATTTCGAATTTTCTTTAATCATCAGTCTTGGATCTCTAAAAATTTCCTGCAAAATAAACTTTCCCGTCCAAAAATTTTTCATCAGTGTAATAAGAAGTCGTTACTTTAATGTTAACTAAACGAGTAACACAAGTATATATATATAACTTAACGTTTCTAACTTAACGAGTTCACTATGTGCCATTTCACGTGACAAGTACTGTAGCTAACTCAACGAGCTAAGTCCGTGGTGTTATGCTAACTCAACGAACCTGCTTAACCTTTCTTTCGGAAGGTTAAACGATAACTCACCAAAAATAGTTTAAGTTTCGGATAGTTATAGATGTAAGTCACTGAAAAAAACTCTTTATATTATAAAACTAGTGAGACACGTGTCAAGACCTGAAAACATGACTTAAGTTACCTTTCGGATAGTTACGACTATAAGTCTCTGAAAAAAACTTTAACTCATCGATTTAGTAATAAACAAATGTTTTTATAATAAGAATTTTACCACGTGCAAAAATAACAACTTAAGTTTATAACGCTAACCTAATGCATTGCTTTAGTATTCAATATAGCAACTCAACGCGTTTAGTTATGTTAACTTAACGAGTTAAACATGTGCACCTCACGTGATACAATACAACATTCGTAACTTATAATTTCACCATGTGTATAACACTAACTTTATGAGTTCGTCTCTTCTTTTACCCACTAACTTAAGGAGTTATCACGTGACCTATTTTAACTTTTAAGCAACTAACTTAACGAGTTCTCACGTGACCTCTATACAAACAAAACTCTAACTTAACGAGTTGTCTAAATGTGCATTGTTCATGATACAGAAGATATAACTTTAAAACATATCATGCTTTTCAATAAAAACACACGTTAACTTAACGTTTAGCTAAATGAGAAATTAATGCAACGAAATGACTAGTTATTAACTTTAGATCCAATACAGACAAGTATTTATATTAGTAAGCTTTTTCTGTATTAATTGATGATTTTAATTTCTTTTCACAAGCAATAATAATTGAGCAAATATAATTATTTTCATTCAGCACACATCATCAAAACAAAAATACTTAACAAAATATATTTCATTTGGTGTGCAAGGATAATTGATCAACGAGAATTCTATGCCTTTTATACTGTATATTCACTTCATGCATGTCCTCCATGTTTAATCACTATTAGTTTTCCACTCTTCACGTCTTTTCTTTTTCCTTCATCGAAATACACACGTTCTGATGCACATTTTCCTTTCGAATTTTCTTTAATCATCAATCCTGGATCTCTGAAAAATTTCTTGCGAGATAAACTTTCTCGTCCAAAATTTTCCATCAAGTGTAATAACAAGTCATTATGTTAATGTTAACTAAATGAGTAAAGCAAGTATATTTATAACTTAATGTATCTAACTCAATGAGTTCATCATGTGCCAAATCACGTGACAAGTACTGTAGCTAACTCAACGAACTAAGTCTGTGGTGTTACGCTAACTCAACGAACCAGCTTCGTGGTGTTATAGTTAACTCAATGAACCAACTCCATTGTGTTACTGATAACTCAACAAACCAATAATAAACAAATGTTTTAAACAATAAAGTATTTAGCACATGCAAGAATAATAACTTTTGTTTATAATGCTAACCTAGCGCATTGCCTTAATGTTCAATATAGCAACTCAATGCATGTAGCTATGTTAACTTAACGAGTTAAACATGTGCAACTCCCGTGATACAATATAACATTCGTAAACCTTAATTTCACCATGTGCACAATACTAACTTAATGAGTTTATCTCTTCCTATTGCTCTTTTACTCACTAACTTAACGAGTTCTCATGTGACCTATTTTAAACTTTAAGGCTATAACTCAATGAGTTCTCATGTGACCTTTATACAAATAACGCACTAACTCAACAAGTTATCTTAACGTGTACTGTACATGATACAGGAAATATAACTTTAAAACATATCATGCTTTACGGTAAAATCACACATTAACTTAACATTTAGTTAAATGAAAAGTTAGTATAACGTAACGACTAGTTATTTATCTTAGTATAATCTCAGATCTATTACAGACAAGTATTTATATTAGTAAACTTTTTCTATATTAATTGATGTTCTTAATTTACTTTCGTAAACAATAGTAATTGAGTAAATATGATTACATTCATTTAGCATACATCATAAAAACAAAATACTCAATAGTACCCATATCAAAGCTAAAATTTATGGTGAAGAAACTACATGTTGGAGGAATAGAAAAGGTGAATTATCACAAAATGTATTAGTAGCATGTAATTTTGATATGAAAATTGTTTATATTCTTAGTGGATGGAAAGGATTAACAGCTAATGCTCATATTCTTCAAGATGCACATTCTCGATGTAATGCTTTTAAGGTTCCATCAAGATGATGCTAATAAAAATAATGGAAATACTTATGTATAGTAGAAATTGTGGAATTAATGTTTGTAACATTATATTCAAAACTTCTGTATAAATTGCAAGAAAATATTACTTGGCAGATGCTGGTTTTCCTAATAAGCTAGAATTTATTATACCATTTCGAGGTGTATGATATCACTTGAATGACTATAATGCTTATAGACTTCCAATGAATAAAATTGAAAATTTCAATTATAAGCATTCACAATTAAGGATAGTAATTGAACGTACATTTGGAATAATCAAACATTAATTCTCAATTTTACAAGGTTATATGTCATTTCCTTTTGAAACACAAGGGAAGATTGTATTAGCATGTTTTTTAATTCACAATTTTATTCGAAAAGTAGACAAAACAGATTTACTTGAAGACCTTGAAGAAGAATTAGAAAGAATGTTAGATGGTAATGTTCAACAAACTTTTACAAAAGAAGATGCATCTGCTACTATTAGATCAAGTCAAGATTATAGAAAACAAATAACTAATGCTGTTAGGTATTTAATTTTGATAATATATGCTTTATTAACGTTTTTAAATAAGTCTACATAATATTCTCTAAGTACATTTCTCTAAGTATAATAGTTAACAGATTATCGGAAAGTTTCATTTTTATGTCAAATAAGTTAAAGATTTTTGAATAGTTAGATTTTCGATAGTTAAACTTTCGGATAGTTAACGTTTCGTTTTTGTCGAATAGTTTATGTTAAAAACTCATATAGTTAAGTTATCTGCACGTGTGTTTTTAATGTTTTAAGTTGTCATGTGTTTTCCATGTGCGTTCGGTAATGAAAATCGAATAGTTAGATAACTATTCGAGTTTTTATACGCATGGATAGATAGCTATTTGAGTTATATAAAATGACTAACGAACAGATAAGTTTGCTATGTTTAGTCACGTGTTTTGTAGGTGCAAAAAGTCAAAGAGTTACTGATAAGTGTTCGAGTTTTTACAAGACTTAAAGGATAAGTGTTCGACTAAATCGAAGACTTAGAAGATATTCTACAAGACTCCAAGAAGATAAAAGTCTCGATGTATCTACGAGTGGAGATCGTGGAAACTCAAAAAGATAGTAATTTGGATTAAAGAAAAAATTAGTACGTGGATTATGGATTGTGGATTAAGTGGATGAATATGCTGAACATGAAAGACAACAGAGTTCGACTACAAATAGAGAGTACGAGCTACATTACAGCAGAGGATCCCAATCTCAAAAACCAAGTCTGAATATTCAATCTGGATCCCTAATTGAAAAGTTATGTTTGAATATTCATATTCTGAAAAATTCTCCAACATCAGAAGAAGTTCAAAATTCCAAGCAATTTCAGAAAAGGAGCTACAAATGTAAGAAGTCTGAAAATTTGACAACTGGAGAAGAAGAGATACAGAAGCTGAGCAAAGAGAAAGAAAGAAGTTGTGTGCATAAAGATCAGGTTTTATACAATTCAAAATTAGTTTTGAATAAGAGCTTTCTTTTTCTATTTGAATTGAATATCGAACATTACTGTATTAAAACCTTCAAGAAGGGAATTGAGCTAAAAAGATATTGTAAATTTTGGTTTTAAATAAAGAATAGAATTTCATTTACGAGTGTTTTGTGCTCTTGTTTTATCTGCTAGTAATTAATTACTAAAGACACAATTCACCCCCACTCTTGTGATACAGACGATCCTACAACTAGTATCAGAGCTTCTGTTTTTCACTTCTTTTCTCAGATTTACTACACTCTACTACAACTGGTATCAAAGCATTATTATCATAATTAGGAGCTTTTATTTCTCTATTTAGGAATCGATTTGTCCTACCATTTTCTTAGGATTATCTATTTAAAATGGATAATTCTAAAATCTTAGTTATGACTGAAGGATAGACCACTAATTGTCCTCCTATGTTCGAAGGTAGCAATTATGGCTATTGGAAATATAGGATGAAAGTATTCTTTCAGTCAATCGATTTCAAATTATGGCATATAATTAGTAATCCTATAGTGTTAGTTATGACTCCATATGATACTTGGACTTTTGATGAAAAGGAGCGAATGACACTGAATGCTAAAGGTTTAAACATCTTGTTTTGTGCTTTATCTCATGATCAATTTAATAAAGTTTCTACATATCAAACTGCATATAAGATATGGCATGCATTAGAAGTTGCCAATGAAGGTACTAATCAAGTCAAGGAATCTAAGATCAATATGTTAGTACATAAATATGAGCTTTTTAAAATGCACGAAAATGAATGTATCTTTGATATGCTTTCCCATTTTCTTGAGATTGTAAATTCATTAAAATCTTTAGGCAAGAAATTCGAGGAAAAAGACTTGGTAAGGAAGATCCTTAGATCTTTAACTAAAATTTGGGCTTAAAAGACAACATCTATTGAAGAGTCCAAAGACTTAAATACATATACTCTTGATGATCTCATAGGAAATCTGATAGCCTATGAAGTACAACATTTAGATCCAAAAGGGAAAAATCTTAGAAGGGATCTAGCTTTTGAGGCTGATAAAGTCTTAGAAGTCACTAGTGATTCTAACGATGATTTACTATTGTTGACCAGAAAATTTAGAAATCTGTTTAAGAAATGCAGGAACTTCAGGTCAGCAAAGACATCTGAAGATATGGAGAAGAAGTCATTCACGAAAGACAAAAGTATATGCTACAAGTGCAACAGGCCAGGTCACTTTCAAACTAGTTGTCCTCTCAACAAAGATAAGAAGAATTCGAGGAGGAATTTCAGGAATAAGAAATTCAGAAAGAGAAAGGTGCTTAAAGTGACATGGGATGACTCTTCAACTTCACAAAGTGAAGAAACAAAGGATTCAACATCAGACAATGAATCCTCATCAACATCAGATTCAGAAGAAAATTTGGCAAATGTATGCTTTATGGCAAAATCCAGTGAGGTATCCTCTGATCAAAATGCTAATTTTGATAGTTTTGATGGATTACTTGTTGAATACAATAGACTGGCTAGAAAATATAAGAAAGTCAAAATAGAAAGAAAGGACACTAGAAAAATGCTAGATGAATCTAAAAATAAGATTGATTTTTTGAACTCTACGTTGAATAAATTTAAAGAAGAAAATCAAAGGCATGCATAGAAAATTTTAAAGTTTACTGCTATAGAAAGAAAATTGCAAGCTGATTGTGAAAATTTAATTGCTAATAAGAAGAAAATGATCTATGAAATTGAAAAACTGGAACTGACTATTACTAATTTAAATTCAGAAATTGATGTGTTAAAGATTAAAGTCTGCGATCAAAAGGCTATATTAAGTAAATGGAATAATAGTCAAACTATAACAAATGAACTTAGTAGTAAAATATCAAATGTAGAAAAACATGGTATTGGTTTACACGATGCATCTTCTGAAAATTATATATTGCATGATGGTATTGCTAAAAATAATGTCTTTATTTCCGGTACTAAGAATAGTAAGAGAAAAACTATTCCATGTGTAATTAAAAAGGGAGAAAAATATGTGCAAGTTGATAAAATACAACATATAAATAATAGCACACGATGCAAGAATGTCAAAAGAAATTTTCAAAAAAATCAAGCTAAGTCATTTGAGAATCTTAATATTCTTGATCAATTTTCTTCATATTTAAAGAATATCGGATATTGGAAATCAAATAATGTTAGAAATGAAAATTTCAACTTTTGTTTACATAGAGATAAATGTTCTGATAATTATAACACTAAGAGAAAGAAATGAAAGAATAATTATCAGAAAATAGATAAGTTGAAGTTTAAAAATATTGAGAATTTTTATATGACTCTCTCTAAAATTCTTGGACCCACTCAAAAATGGGTTCCAAGAGATCAAATCTCTTTTTGACTGTTTTGTAGGTACACAAATCAAAATGGATAATGGACAGTAGAACATCCAACCACATGACTGGAGATATACGATTACTTACAAAAATAACAAAGACCAAGAATGGACAAGTTACCTTTGGAAATAAAAGCAAAACAAATATCCTTGGGTCTGGCAAGGTTCAAGTAATTGAGAAATGCTTTATAAATGATGTCTTATTAGTGGAAAACTTAGGTTTTAATTTATTGAGTGTTCCTATTTTAATGAAGATTTACAGAGTAATTTTTGAAAAAGATTCCTGTAAAATTATGGACATGTCTACAAACGAAATTTTATTCACTACATACAAGAAAGGATCTGTTTGTATTCTAAATTTGCCTTCTGATATTATTAAAGACAATGCTTGCTTAATTGCAAAATCAGATGAAGTCATTTTATGGCATAGAAGGCTAGGACACTCAAATTTAAAATTATTACAAAAGCTGTCTAAAAAGAATCTAGTTAGAGGTTTACCTAATATTAAGTACTCGAAAGAGTTTATGTGTGATGCATGTCAACTAGGTAAATTACATAAAACATCCTTTAAAAGTTTACATGAAATAACAAGCAAAAGAGTATTAGAACTAGTGCATATATATTTATTTGGACCTACTAGGACAACTAGTCTAGGAGGTAAACATTATGCTTTTGTACTAGTTGATGACTATTCTAGATTTACTTGGGTCTATTTTCTAGCCAATAAAACTGAAGTTTTTGAAATATTTAAGATATTCTGTAATAAAGTTCAGAATGAGCAAAATGTTAAAATTCAAAAACTTAGGAGTGATCATGGTACAGAATTTGATAATGATCAAATGGACACCTTTTGTGAAGAATTAGGCATAGATCATAGGTACTCATTTCCAAGAGCTCCTTTACAAAATAGGATAGTAGAACATAAAAACAGATCACTTTAGAAAATGTCCAGAATCATGTTAAATGAGAATAAGTTACCCTTATTTCTCTAGGTAGAAGTAATTCATATAGCATGCTATGTTATAAATAGAGTACATCTAAGACCAATTTTAGATAAAACTCCTTATGAGATATGGTATAACAGGGTTCCTAAAATAAGTTATTTAAAATCCTTTGGCTGTAAGTGTTTTATTTTAAACACTAAGGAACAAAGAGACAAATTTAAAGCATATAGAGTTTATAATAAATCAACAAAAACCATTGAGGAAACCCTACATGTAAAATTTCATGAAAATTCTCATATGGATGTTAGACATGCTGAAAACTTTGATTCAGAAATTCTCCCAGAAATGGTATCAAATGATGTTGACAGAGAAATTGAGAGATTATCTAACAGAATAAGAAATATAAACTTAAATGATGAAACTTTAGAAGAAAATAATGACATACCTATAGAAAATATGGAACAACATAGAAATTGGCGTTATGCTTCATCTCATCCTATTGATCAGATAATAGGTGATCCTAATCAAGGAGTTAGGACTCGGTCATCAGTAGTCAACATCTGTGATGCTTATTCATTTGTTTCTTTACTAGAACCTAAGAAAATTGAAGATGCCTTAGAAGATGAATTTTGGTATTTAGCTATGCAAGATGAGCTAAATCAATTTATAAGAAATGAGTTATGGGATCTACTTCCACCACCTGAAAATTAGTCCATAATAGGAACAAGGTGGGTATTTAGAAACAAAGTAGATCAAGATGGACATATAGTTAAAAATAAAGCTAGATTAGTTGCTCAAGGTTACAAGCAAGAGGAAGGAATTGACTATGATGAAACATTTGCTCTTGTTGCTAGACTAGAATCAATATGAATTTTGTTAGCTTATGCTTGTTATATGGATTTCAAATTATATTAAATGGATGTTAAGACTGCTTTTTTAAATGGATATATAAAAGAAGAAGTGTATATGAAACAACCTCCAGATTTTGAAGATTTAAAACATCCTGAGTATGTTTATAAGCTTAAGAAGGCACTATATGGCCTTAAACAAGCTCCTAGATCTTGGTATGAGAGATTATCTAAATTCCTTATGGAAAAAGGGTATTCTATGGGAAAGGCAGATCACACTCTTTTTATCAAGAAGATCGAAAAAGTTATATTGGTATTTCAAATCTATGTAGATGACATCATATTTGGAGCAACAAATGATAAATTAGTTGAGTCCTTTTCGAAAGACATGACTAATCAATTTGAAATGAGTATGATGGGTGAACTATCATTTTTTCTAAGCTTACAAATTAAGCAATTAGATCAGGGTACTTTTATTTCACAAGAAAAATATACTCAAGATTTATTAAAGAGGTTTGGTTTAGACAACACTAAAACAAAGAATACACCAATGAGTACTATCACCAAGTTGGATAAAGATGACTCTGGAAAAACTGTAGATGTAAAACAATATAGAAGTATGATTGGTTCATTACTTTATTTAACAGCTAGCCGACTAGATATTATGTTTAGTGTGTATACTTGTGCTAGATATCAATCTAATCCTAAGGAATCACGCCTACTTGCTGTTAAACGAATTTTTAAATATCTATTAGGAACCATCAATTTCGGATTGTTTTACTTTAAACATAGTTCTTTAAACTTAGTAGGTTATAGTGATGTTGATTTCGCAGGATGTAAGTCTGAAAGAAAAAGCACTAGTGGCACTTGTCAATTATTAGGAAATTATTTAGTGTCATGGTTTAGCAAAAAGCAAAATTGTGTAGCATTATCTATAACTAAAGCTGAATATATAGCTACCGCACTTTGCTGTGCTCAAATCCTGTGGATCAGACAAACTTTAAAAGATTTTAATTTAGACTATGAACCAACTAAGATTTTCTGTGATAGTAGTTCTACAATAAGTTTATCTAAAAATCCTATCTTACATTCACGAGCAAAATATAAAGAAGTTCGACATCATTTTCTATGGGATAATGTTATAAAAGGAAAAATAGTATTAAATTTTGTTCCTACCACAAAACAATTAGCAGATCTATTTACAAAACCCTTAGATGAAAATAATTTTTCAAAATTATGATTAGAACTTGGTATCTATAGGTTATCTGATATTTAAATGGTCTTGTTCATTGCTTTTTGGTTTATTATAAGGTAGTTTTAGAATTTAATTTCTTTATTATAAAAAAAAAATAACAAAAAAAAAAATCTATTTTCGAATTATGGTTTTCTAGTAGTTAAGAATTTATGAAATTCTGAGTTTTACTGAAATCAATTTATTTAAGAAAAATTCAGAAAAGGTTACTTAAGGAAAGTTAAATTGATTCAATGTGAGTGCCAACTGTATTTTTGTTACTTATGTATATGCTATTATAGAGATTTTAATAGGAAAATACATAGAAAGTATGTACTTTTTATTAAAGGAAAGTTATTAACATTCTGTTAGAAAAATTAAGTCTTGCGGTTGCCTCTAATTTAAATCTACTATTTTATTTCTTTTTTGTCTACAATTACTTGAGTAATTAAGTCTATTGGGGGATCTTAAACCCTAGTCACTTAAACCAACTAGTTTGGGATGTGCTGACTGAAAACTCATTTTGCAAGTAATTAAGATTATATTTAAATATAAAAAAAAATTACCTATTCTCACTTGTCATTGAATAACTGGTTATCTTTCCCCTAAGCAAGAGATTGTGGTCACATAAAAAGATGATATTGTGGGAGGTAATGCATAAAGTATATTTATAAAAACAAAATTAAAAACAAAAAAAACAAAAAACAAAAATGGGGCAATGAAATCAAGCTTAATTTATTTTCCAGGTGTTATAACAATCCTACCATAATCTGTGCATATAATCCTTGTTATTTTTTTGTTATTATCTACTCTTTACACATAATGTACGATATTTATTGTCTTAAGTTTGTGTACTTATTATTGAATTCTTTTAAGTTCCTGAAGGTATATCTCTATGAATTTTCTTTTGTAAACTGACTAAGATAAAAGCTAGAAAATCTAAATTGTTAACTCTACTACTTATTTCTGTATTTAATTCAAATTAAAAAAAAAAAAAAAGACTCAAATCTATTTAAGGCTTAGCATCCTCTTTAAGTAAGCAATTTGACCTTTTAAAGCCAAATCTACTTAGGGCTTGGCAACCTAGATTAAGTACGCCATAGATTCTTTACACTACATTTATGTAGGGGGAGCAATTTCTCGTATAATAATTCATCTCTTATGAACTATTATATGTTTTCATGAAAGAATCTACATAAATTCAGGAAATACACTTTAATTAAGTACATTTCTAAACTGTTAGTGACTTGCAGGTTTTTTAATTCTTAAGTATCCGAATTTTCTATTATTTCAGCAAGTTATATTGCAAGTATCGAACAGTTGTGTTTTAAAATATTCAATAGACTATTTTATTATTTCCTGAAGTACACATGTCGAAACCATAATGCATGACTTAAGTGGATTTTCGGTAAGTTATCTATAACTCTCTGAAATGCATCTGAGCATCAGAAAGTTAGATTTGTAACTGTCTGAAACATCTCTTTATTATAAAACTGCTTAAGTACACGTGTCGTGATCTAGAAGATTGACTTAAGTTATCTTTCGGAAGGTTATTTGTAACTCTCCGAAATGCACCTGAGCATTAGATAGTTAGGTTTATAAGTCTCCGAAACTTTCTAAACACCTTAAGTTCAAATTGTGCACGTGTTGAATTTCACTGCTTTATAATGTCTCAGTTGAAACTCGAACAGTTATGTCTAACTCTTCGACTTTCACACCTATCCATTCGAGAAACTCGAACAGTTAACTTAATATTATTTTTTTTTTTTTGAAAGACTTAATCTCTGACAATAACTATTCATGTTTGTCGTATAGTTATGTGCTTTACTGCTCACAAAACTCGAATAGTTCTCATAAGTCTTCGAGTTTTCTCACTTTTCACTTGGCCTAAAGTTATTTTCTTTATACGAACAGTTATGCTAAGTATTCTGCAATTGTTGGTTGTAAAACTTGTATAGTTATTGCAAACACTCGAGTTATTTATTGGTAACGGATCTTATATTTATGATTTCAATGATTGAATCTGTTTATAAACTCGAAGAGTTATAAATGTTTTACTAACAACCTTTCGTGTTTCTACCTTAGTAAAACCCTAGTTTCATAATCTTCACTTCCACTAAGTTCTACAGTGCACAACGAAGCCTAATCGACAATGTCAGGACGTGGAAGAGGACGTGGTAGAATAACAGAAGTACAGAAAAGAGAGCTGGAAATTCAGAAAATACAAAGTGAAATCAATGACATCTACTCCATATACACTTTTCCAAATGAAGTACTACACGAAATAAGAAAAGTTGTTCAAGATGAGAAAAATTTCTGTTGGAAATTTATTCAAAATTATGTTGAAACACAGTTTAGACTAAAATAGACTGAAGCTTGCACATTGCATTTATGGAAAAGAAATTTACAACCTAACACTGCGGTTGTAAGTTCTGGGCATGTACTAGAGACATCGGTACAGTCTATCACCTACTATGGAAAGAATGTTAGAACTCGAGTATTTTGATAATGCAAAACCTATGTGAGGAAATATATTGTATTTCACAGTTAAGTCTATACTGCATTAGATCAGAAGGCTATTAGAACAAATTCCAAGCAGATGAACAGATCAAGAAGGTTCCAGATGATAATACTTTCAAGATACAACAAAATCAGACAATTACAGGTTCAAGTATCCGAAGAGTAAAACAGCAGCAAGACTTTTGGATAGTTAGAAGGATAACTATCCGAATTTTACAAAGCCTTCGGAGAGTTATTTAATCAGACAGTTAAGGAGATTGAATGATCGGATAGTTAAGGAGTTAACTATCCGGATGCTTAAAGGACTTTTCAGAGAGTTACAGGTATAACTATCTGAAAGTTAAGTCATTCAATAAACCACGTGCAGAAATATAGAATGGAAACTTAAAGGACTTGTCGAAGAGTTAGATAACTATCCGAGTTTTCTTTTCGGAGATTTAGATAACTATTCGAGTTTTTCGGTAAGTTACAGTTTAACTATCCAAAACTTAAGTTATTGAAATTGCCACGTGCAGAATTCCAGAAAGAAGATCATTTAAGTTTTCGGAGAGTTAGAAAGATAACTATCCGAAATTTCAAGAGAGTTTCGGTGAGTTACAGTTTAACTATCCGAAACTTAAGTTGGTAAATTTCCCACGTGTAGAATTTCAAACAGATGCTCAAAATGGGTTTTTGGAGAGTTAGAAAGATAACTATCCGAAATTTCAAAAGAGTTTCGGTGAGTTACAGTTTAACCATTCGAAACTTAAGTCATTAAATTTCCCACGTGCAAAATTCCAGAGAGTGGCTCAAATAAGTTTTCTGAAAGTTAGAAAAATAACTATCCGAAATCTTGAAGCATTTCGATGAGCTACAGGGATAACCTTCCAAAACTTAAGTCAGCCCTTTATGCACGTGCTAAATTAAAGCAATCAAAAAATTGACAGAGACAAACTATCCGACAAGTATATAATTGTTCGGTGAGTTACAGTTATAAGTATCCGATTGGATGTCAGGTCACATTTAAATATTTTGGAATCCTACCTGGCAGTAAAGGTTAAGTGATCTTTCGGTGAGTTATAGATACTCTTCGGAGAGTTGCATAGCTAATTATCTGAAAGAACAAGAAAATCGGTAAGACATCTTGAAATGATTTTCTAAACGGTCACTTGCCGTATTGGGACTTGAGGCTAATCAAGTACAGTAGAATACATCCGTTGGAGGAAAATATGATCGTTGTACATATCAAGTATATATACAAAATACAAACAACAGAGATATAGAGAGCTACACTCCAAATTCCATTTACACTCAAGTCTGCAAACAGTGAAGCATATTCCAAAGATCTACTGCAGAAAAAGCTCTGTGCGCAAAAACTCTAATTGAAGGATTAAAGTTGTTGGTTCGTAGTTTCAACCTAAAAGCTACATATAGTGTTGGTTTGAGTTTCGACCTGAAAACTCTAGAGGTTGGTTTACTGAAGTTTTTACTTGAAAACTTCTGTGTAGTTGGTTCTTGCTTTGACCTGAAAGCAAGTGTGTAAGTGTTGAAACACTTAGTGAAGCCCAAGTGAATCTTGGGGGTGGACTAGCCAAATTGGTGAACCACCTAAAAATTTTGCTGTGTGTTTCTTATCTTTGCTGATTTGCATTCTCTTAGTTTCAGCTCATTACATTTCTGTTGAATCATTCGATTCAACAACAAAAGAATTTTAAAACTACACACTTTCACCATTCACCCCCCCACTGGTGAGCCTATCGATCCTAACAATTGGTATCAGAGCAAGGTTAATCTTTCATAAGATTTAATCATCTGGATTTATGGCTCAATTTGCTGAGGGACAAAACATCCATAGACCTCCTCTATTTGATGGTTCCAATTATAACTATTAGAAGAATAGAATGGAGTGCTTCCTTAGGAGTTCAGATGTTAAACTCTAGAAGACTGTTGTTCTTGGAACTACACTTCCAACCAGTGATATTTCGAACTGGTTTGAGGAGGATGAGAAAATCATCTAGTTGGATGCTAGAGGGCTGAATGTCATTTATTGTGCACTAACTGCTGATCAATATAATAAGGTATCTACATGTAAGTCTGCTCATGAGGCTTGGAAAATCCTTCAAGTTACTCATGAAGGTACAAGCCAAGTTAAGGATACAAAAATCAATATTCTTTTGAGAAAACTAGAACTGTTTAGAATGAATGATAATGAAAACATAACTGAAATGTTTTCTAGATTTACTGAAATCATTAACAGTTTGAAAGGCTTGGGAAAGGAGTTCTCTTCACGTGAACAGGTATAGAAGATCCTGAGGAGCTTAACTATTGAGTGGAAACAGAAGTCCACATCTATTCAAGATTCCAAGGATCTCAACAATTACACAATTGAAGAACTGTTGGGCAATCTTCTGGCCCACGAAGCTCAGATGAAGGACTAGAAAGAGCAAGAAGGAGTTGTTGAAAAGAAAGCTGAAAAGAAAAAGGAAATGGCATTTCCATCTACAGAGGAAGCTCTAAGCTCAGACGATGATGAGATCATGTTGTTGGCAAGGAACTTTAGAAAGTTTATGAAGAAAAAGAATAAGTCCAGCTCTTCTAAAAGAACGGTCCCTACATGTTTCAAATGTAAAAGGCAAGGGCACATACAGACCTTCTATCCATTTCAGATAGAAGAGGATCAATGAGATAAGAAGAAGAGATTGAAGGACAAAAAGAAGGTGGCTCTCAAAGCTACGTGGGATGACAGTAGCTCTTCAAGCTGTTCATCAAATTCTGAAGAAGAAGCAGCAACAAATGTTTGTTTTGCAGCACAAGAGGTATGCTCTACTTCCTCTAGTTCAGAAAATGAGCATGATGAGTTAGACATAAATAGTCTTCTATCTACTGTAGATAATTTATATGTGAAGTGTAGAGATTTTAAGAAAGAAATTAAAAGATTAAATCATTACTTAGAAAATTCATTTGCTGAATTAGAATCAACTATAGTTGAAAATAGAAATCTAAAATCAAATTTAGATAAGTATAGTTGTGATAACTGTGAATTAAAAGATGAAAATAAAAATCTATTAACTACTATATCAGATTTGAAGGATACTATATGTAAATTTACTCGAGGGCAAAAAGGATTAAATAAAATAATAGGATCTCAACGATCAAATGAGAATAAATATGGCCTAGGGTATGCTACACCACAGGAAATACCTTATTGTGGTGGAGTGATTCGATCTTATAGAGATGGCACCACTGTGTTTGCCATCAAACGAAGATCAGGTCATATGTGGCTGCCAAGAGGCAATAGATTTAATGTTTTAAGGACTAACTCTACTAGACCCAAGAAGATTTGGGTACCAAAAGCTTTAATTTCAGTATGATTTGCAGGGAGACAAGGAGTATCAAGCACGTTCAACTAAATGGATTGTGAATAATGGATGCTCAAAGCACATGACAGGTAAGAAAAGCTTTCTTGACTTAGTTAAAAACTTAAGTTCAGGATCTGTTAAGTTTGGAAATAATGAAAAGTGTAAAATAACTGCAATAGGAAATATTATATCTGAAAATGGTATAATTGAGAATGTCTTGCATGTAAATGGTTTAAAACAAAATTTGTTAAGTGTAGGACAATTATGTGATAAAGGCTATACTGTTTCTTTTAATGCTAAAAACTGCTACATTATTGATCCTGCCACAAATGAAACAAAATTTACTGGTATTAGAAATTGCTCAATATATACATTAAACTTTCCATGTGAAAATTCTGAAAGCAATTCCTGTTGGTAGCAACTAGTGAAGACGATTAGGTGTGGTATAGAAGACTTGGTCACATCAGTATGAAGAATATCAGAAAGCTATCCACGGGTGATCTTGTTAGGGGTCTGCCTAAACTCACTTTTAAGAAGGATAGAGTGTGTAGTGAGTGTATGCTAGGGAAGCAGAAGAGAACTGCTCTTCACAGCAAAAATGTTGTGTCCACCAAAAGGCCATTAGAACTACTACATCTAGATTTGTTTGGTCCTTTTCAAGTATCAAGTCTTGGGGGTCGAGAATATACCTTTGTTATTGTTGATGATTTCTCCAGATTAACTTGGGTAATATTTTTGATACATAAAAATAAAACTTGCAATGAGTTCAGGAATTTCTGCATTAGAGTTCAGAATCAGAAGGAACTAACAGTGAAGAAAATTAGAAGTGATCATGGAGGGGAATTTGAAAACTATGAATTTGAAAGCCTTTGCAATTCATTTGGAATTCTGCATGAATTCTCTTGTCCTAGAACTCTTGCTCAAAATGGAGTTGTGGAAAGGAAAAATAGGACACTACAAGAAATGGCTAGAACTATGCTAAATGCCTCGGATCTACCTAAATTTCTCTAAGCAGAAGCTATAGGAACAGCTTGTCACATTTCCAACAGAACTCACATTAAATCCACATTGAATAAGACACCCTTTGAAATTTGGTTCAATAAAACTCCAAATGTTGGCTATTTTAAGACATTTGGATGCAAATGTTTTGTCTTAAATACAGGAAATGCTAAAGACAAGTTTGATGCTAAGTCTGAACCTACCATACTTGTTGGTTACTCCTCGAGAAGCAAAGCTTACAGAGTATATTTTGCTAAAGATAGAAGAGTGGAGGAAAGTATAAATGTTCAGTTTGATGAAGATCTGTTCCAGAATTTCAAAAAGCTGAAGATTAATAATGATAGTGAAAATGAATACTTTGAATATGATAACTGCAAGCAGAATACCATTTCACAAGTATTAGACCAGAATCTCAACCATATATATCAGAATCATAACAGTTGGAAGTTTAGATCTAATCATCTCGAGGAACAAATTATTGGAAATATATCTAAAGGGGTACAAACTAGAAGCAAAGCACAAGATATCTGCAATTTTTGTGCATTTGTGTCAGAAATAGAGCCAAAATCAGTAGATGAAGCTTGTAAGGATACCTATTAGACAATGGCTATGCAGGAAGAATTAAATCAGTTCCAAAAAAATAATGTGTGGGAATTAATAGAAAAACCTATAGGAAAATCCATCATTGGAACTAAATGGATCTTCAAAAACAAATTAGATGAAGAAGGTAACATTCTCAGGAATAAAGCTCGATTAGTTGCACAAGGCTACAATCAACAGGAAGGTATTGACTATGAAGAAACTTTTGCTCTTGTAGCCAGGATTGAAGCTATCAGAATGTTGCTTGCCTTTGCGAGTAGTATGAAGATAAGATTGTTTCAAATGGATGTGAAAAGTGCCTTTATTACAATAGAGGATCCCAATCTCAAAAACCAAGTCTGAATATTCAATCTGGATCCCTAACTGAAAAGTTAAGTTTGAATATTCATATTCTAAAAAATTCTCCAACATCAGAAGAAGTTCGAAATTCCAAGCAATTTCAGAAAAGGAGTTGCAAACATAAGAAGTCTGGAAATTCGACAATTGGAGAAGAAGAGATACAGAAGTTGAGCAAAGAGAAAGAAAGAAGTTGTGTGCATAAAAATCAGGTTTTATACAATTCAAAATTAGTTTTGAATAAGAGCTTTGTTTTTCTATTTGAATTGTATATCGAACATTATTGTATCAAAACCTTCAAGAAGGGAATTGAGTTGAAAAGATATTGTAAATTCTATTTTTAAATAAAGAATAGAATTTCATTTACGAGTGTTTTGTGCTCTTGTTTTATCCGCTAGTATTTAATTACTAAAGACACAATTCACTCCCCCTCTTATGATACAAACGATCCTATAGATGCAATACGTGCCAATATTATGAGAGATATGTAGAACAATAGAGATATATGATATGTATTTTATATTGTAACTATTGTCACAAATAACTTTATCTTGTATTATCTATGACAAACATTATTATTCTTTATCTGGCAAACATAGACAAAAAATATTGAATTTAGTTATTTGATTAACTAAGATATCTCTTCGTTTCATTAGAGTATTACATTTATGTTGATTAATAATATTATTATTATATATATGTATTTATATTTATTTAAATTGACCAAATCGAAAGTGTCTCGATTAAGTCCATAAAATATTTTAAGATTATATTTTTTTTTAGAAAATGACTAAACTGCAAACATTTCTATTCAATCGATATTATATTTTTTTTTTAGTATAATTATATCTATATGATTTTAAGAGATTAGTTTAATCGAGTCTTCTCTTGGTTTAACCGATAAGGTGAAAATCCTATATATCTTATTTTTAAAAGAAACAAATTTAGTTGAACCGATCATGTTTTGGTTTAAATCTATATATATATATATATATATATATATAACATTCATTCTATTCAATTGGTTTGATCGAAAATTTTTTGGTTAAACCAAAATTTTCTTATAGCTTTCATTTCAATTATTATTTTTTCATTGTTGACGTGTATGTTCTTTTTTTCTTTTGTCCAACCAATCAAAGTTTTTATTTTTTTAATTTTTTCATTTGGTCTAACCAAAGCTTTGTTAGGATCATATGACTCACTAGAGGGGGTGAATGGTGATATATGCATAATTTTAATTCTTTTCTAACTTAACTAATTGATTTGATTAATTAGTAAGCACAAGTATTAAATAAGCATGCACAGTAGTAATAAATAATTGACACAATGAAATTTTTAGGTGGTTCACTAACTCGGATAGTCTCCCCAAGGTTCACTTGGACTTCACTAAGTGAATTAGCACTTACAACATTTGCTTTCAGGTCAAAGCAAGAACCAACATAAGAGCTTTTAAGTTGAAGCTCTAAACCAACCTTTCTTCTAAGCTTTCAAGTGGAAGCTCTTAATCAATAGTGAACTTTTAGGTGTAAACTCACGAGCCAATACTTTCTTTCAATAGAGTTTGTGCATAGGGAGCTTCTATACTTTAGTATGCTTTTTGCTTTTCCTATTCTTTAGTACTTGTAGAATGTTTGTTGTGGAATTTTGATGTAACTCACCAAAAATATGATAATTGTTGTCTTTATCTTCCCTTTACTAATTATATTTATACCAAGAAGTATAACGATCATATTTTTTCCAACATTATTTGTCTTATTGTACTTACTATGCAGTCAGTCCTAAAAATAGTAAGTTACCATTCTATATACTATCTTTTATGTAGCATTTCGATTCTATTTGATTTTGGATAGTTACCTATTTTAATCTTCCAAAAACTTGAATAGTTGTTCTGTAACTCTTCAAAAAACTTGAACAATTATACTTGTCATGTCATCCTTTAAGTTCTACACGTGTGTCTTCAAGTTCAAATAGTTGAGTTTGTAACTTTCTGAAAAACTCAAATAGTTATTCTGTAACTCTCAAAAAACTCAAATAGTTATACTTGTCACGTGATTCTTTAAGTTTCGCATATGAGTCTTCTTAGTCTCAGATAGTTAGCTTGTAACCTTCCGAAAACTTGAATAGTTATCTTGTAACTATCTAAAAAATTCGAATAGTTATCTTGTAATTATCTAAAAAACTCAAACAGTTATCCTTCAAGGTTTCGACTACTCATCATGTGTTTCTGTAAGTTCCTTACGTCTTTCTGAAAAACTCAAATAGTTATCTTGTAACTATCCAAAAAACTCGAACAGTTATCCTTTAAGGCTTTTGATTGCTCATCATGTATTTCTTTAAGTTCCTCACATGTTTCCAAAAAACTTGAACAATTATCTTATAACTATTTGAAAAACTCGAACAGTTATCCTTCAAGGCTATTGACTACTCGTCACGTGTTTCTTTAAGTTCCTCACATGTTTCTTCTACAACAATGCTTGAGATACAACTTGATATCTTCTAGATGTCTTGTGTAGCAATCATATGATCTATTTGGTTGTAATTTGCTTTGACTCTTTCATTTGTATCTGTTCATCCTCCAACTTGTGAAATACATAAACTTCTAACATGGATGTTTGCATTATAAAAACACAAAGGTTCTAACAAACTCAACTTCAGTCTAATCGAAATTTTTTATTATTTTTGTTTTTTCCTTCAATCTAATGAAGCCCGACTTCAGTTTGACTGAATTTTTTATTTTTTTATTTTTCATTAGTCTAACTGAAGCTTGACTTCAATCTAATTGAAGTTTTTTATTTTTTTTAAACTTTTTATTAATTTAATTTTTTCTTCCGTTAGACTAACTGAAGTTTTTTATTTTTTTCTTCAATTGGACTAATTGAAGTTTTTTATTTTCTTCTTCAGTTGGACTAAAGTTTTTTATTTTTCATTGGTTTGACTAAAGCTTGACTTCAGTCCAATTGAAGTTTTTTATTTTTTTTAAACTTTTTATTTTTTTTCTTTCGTCCGATTGATTGAAGTTTTTCATTTTTTTCTTTAGTCTAACCGAAGGTCAACTTTGGTTGGACTAGAGCTTTTTATTTTTTATTATTTTTTCATTAGTCTAACCAAAGCTTGACTTTAGTCCAATTGAAGTTTTTTATTTATTATTATTATTATTATTTTTTTTACCCATGAGCCAATTTCTAATATATTATAGCACGGATGACCTGATTTAAAAAATTATGTCGAGCTAAGCCAACCCATTACTTCCTAGGTTGACCTATAATGGCTTGACCTAATTGACACCTCTAAGTGACAAGAAATGTTACGTGGCACAACAACACCATAATTAAAAAGAAATAAATAATTTTTTTATGGAAGGAACCCAAATTTGAATATTAGGTGAATTATCCATTCTATTAGAGTACTCTACTCATGTTTTATGTATTGATGAATGAAGGGATATAGTTGGGTATGTCAAATATGCTAAAACTTGATTTACATGCTAATTAAAATTATATAGTTCATTATTGACATATGCTCCATGAGTGCAAAGCTTCGAAGAGCCTCATATTTCATATACTCTTAAAATAATAGATAATATTCTTTTAAACAATTAATATTATGTATGTGTGATGATCAGTAGTCTACCATAATATATATATAGTTGATGATGAATGGTAGAACATATACCTTATATGTCACAATTTAATTTGTTAGCATTTTAACTTGATTTGAATGTATATGCGATATGTATTTTATGTTGTAACTATTAACTTGATTTGAATGTATATGCCATATGTATTTTATGTTGTAATTATTGTCATAAATGACTTTATTTTGTATTATCTACGATAAATTTTATTATTCTCTGTCTTGCAAATATAGACAAAATATTGAATTTATTTAGTTTTCAATAAAATATTATTTAATTTGTGAATAAACATATATATATTACATTCTATGATTTTCCATCAATTTCTGTTCTATACACAAATACATATTTTAAATTTCACTATTTTCTATTCTATGCATAAACACTTTGATTTTTTATCAATTTTTTGTTACTTTTTATTATTTTTCTTTTCATCATTTTCTGTAATATTTCATCATTTTCTAGTATACAAACACCTCTGAGAACACTTGGAGATGTTCTTTAGTAGTGACAAAGAATTTTCATTATATTATTGATGTATATTCAAGCCCTCGGACTCATACTTAAAATTGAATTTTTTACCTCATTATAAAAAGGAGTTGGGTGTGAGATCACAAAGCGCCCGGAGTAATGCACCATCAGAATCATTCAATTAATCAAGGTGTCTAGCTACAGTTAATAAATAAGTGATACTTTAGAAGTATATATACACTTTGGTAACTCACCCTACCTGTATAGGAATTTAGTCAGAAAAACACATTAAAATTAATATCAAAGATGTCAAAATAGATTTGTGTTACGAAACATGTCATTCCTTGATGATCACATAGGAAAATTGCATGCCAAAAACATAAAAACCAAAAGCTTCACGAGGGATGCATGCGTTCACTATTAAAGTCTTTGAACAAAAAAGAAATAAAAATTAGACTTACATTGCGTAAGACTTACTACTCAATGTTAATTAATTCTGAGTTAAATTTTCATAAGATACAGAATAGATTTATGGTATACGTGACTTATGACGTATAAAATATAAAAAATTACAAGTGAAAAAGTGTATTAATTAAAAGTTTTGTACCAATAGAAAAAATAGAACTTAAGTTTATATGATAGAAAACCTATCACTAATGTTGAATAATTTTAAGTTAGACTTTACGTTGAAATTTTAATTTAAATTAATAATTGATAACGAATAAGAGAATTATTTACTTATACATCCACCATCTAAGAAACACCGATTACTGCGTCTCAAATTCCAAATATCTGGGAACATGCATTCTTACCCATTTATTTCTAACTTTTTATCAGGTCCATATAAAGCTTAATTTTTGATCGAGATCCAGAAATTGAGCTTTCCGGAAGTTCCGCTTACTTTCGATTCACCGACAGTACTAACCCATTGTGTTACTTCACCTTCTTCTTCCTTTCATAACAGTGATGACGTTTTTCTCCGAAGTCTTTCAGATAGACTCTGAACTTCAAAGATGACTACGAACGCTACGGCTTTACCAATAATCCAAATATTGAAATCGGTCAATCATGTTTCTTCATCGATCTTATCCTTCAAATTTCGGAACGTGAATGCATGGATCGACCACCGCCTATATATAGCATGGAGATGGAGGACCGCTTTAATTTCTTGAATAAAAAGGTACCTGTGATTCTCATTCACATCATCCATAAATCCGGATCGCCTCGCGTGGCTTTCTTCCATCGTCTCCTACGTACCTCCCGCCTGCTGCGTCTCCATCTTCTTCTCCGACGTCGACGATCACTGCTGGTCGATACCTTTAATCGTCCAGGTGCCGGCCGGGGCGTTTGAAGTGTCGTCTCTTGTGTAAGGTTTTAGATCAGCTGTACAAGACGTTCACGTAAACCTCCATTCCTGCACCTCTTTCTTCTAATGCTCTGCTGGTTTGGGTGCAAAGACATGACGACGTCGCATTCCCTGTTTCTTGCGTTGCTCGTCGCACTTGTCTGCGGCGTCGTCTCCGGAAGGCCTCGGCTGAACGGAGGCTACATCTCATCCTTGGGCGATCCGGGGATGATGAGAGACGGCCTGCGGGTGGCGCTTGAAGGCTGGAACAACTGCAACGAGGTCGGCGCCGAAGCCCCCGGCATGGGCAGTCCTAGAGTTGCAGACTGCTTCGATGTAACCAAAAGTATTGGTTTGTTCGATTATCAGTTAATTTCAACTTGAAAGCAATTATTTATTGATAGATTTGATATATTATTTTGAAACAAATAAACAATCCAACGGTATTAACAAGCTAGTACTGCCACAGGAGTCAATAGGTACGAGATGAAACACAGGGTGACGGAGGAAGACAACAAGCTCAGCGCCGGCGATCCCTTTCCCGGCTGGAAGATCCGTCCAACAACCGACGTCGACCGCTACGCGGCGGAGAAGGAGCTGTATCTGGGACGCAAGTGTGAGGTCGTGGCCGACAGCAAGGGAGGGATGGTACGGCCGTGGCAGTTCTGGATGGTAATGCTGAAGAACGGGAACATGGACACGATGGCGTCGTTGTGCCCCAAGAACGGTAAGAAGGTCGAGCCCTTCGACTCCGGGGACAAGTTCCCCTGCTTCGGTCGGGGGTGCATGAACCAGCCCAACGTGTACCACAATTACACCGGCATCGTAGAGGGCAAGTCTCCGATCACCATGAGGGGAAGCTTCTACGGCAGCTACGATCTCGACGTGGGTGATCAAATGCAAGAGAACAAGTCATGGTATGAGGTGAGGTGGGAGAAGGAGGTCGGAGGAGGAGGGTGGTCCTTCCACCACTACCTGAGGACATCCGACAAGTACCCGTGGCTGATGCTCTACTTGAGGTCCGACGCCACCCGAGGGCTCTCAGGTGGATACCATTACCAGACCAGAGGGATGACAAGGATCGTGAGTTGATTTGATTTCCTCCTCCATTCTATCAAAAAATACTTAATATTTGGTTAGTTTTGATCACTACTACATTGGCAACTGGGCGCAGATACCAAAGTCGCCGGACTTCAAGGTCAGGGTGACGTTGGATGTCAAACGAGGAGGAGGGCGGAAGAGCCAATTCTACCTGATGGACATGGGCGGATGCTGGAAGAACGACGGTCGGCCCTGTGACGGCGACGTGACGACGGACGTGACCCGATACAGCGAGATGATCATCAACCCGAACACGAGTGCGTGGTGCCGGCCGGACCAGCTACACGTCTGCCCGCCGTACCATACATTCCACAACGGCACCCGCGTCCACCGCAACGACACCGCCCACTTCCCCTACGGCGCGTACCACCTGTACTGCTCCCCTGGCAACGCCAAGTTCCCGGAGGGGCCGTACAACCCGTGCGACCCCTACAGCAACCCGCAGCCGCAGGAGATAACGCAGATCCTTCCGCACCCAGTGTGGGGGGACTACGGGTACCCGACGCAGCAAGGCCAGGGGTGGATCGGAGATCCGAGGACGTGGGAGCTCGACGTCGGGGGCATGTCGAGGGACCTCTACTTCTACCAGGTACGTACACCTCTATTAATATTCAAGCATGAAGCCCGCGAACATGAGTGATGGTCGACAGCGTACGTGTTGATCTGCGTACCGCAGGACCCAGGAACTCCGCCGGCCGAGAGGCTTTGGCCGTCGCTTGATGTTGGTTCGGAGGTGTACATAGACGCGAACCAGGTGGTTGAGTGGAGACTGAGAGACTTCGATGTGCTGATACGCAAGAATTAATCAACAAGCTTGGCCGAGGGCATTAAGAAGATGGACATGGGCAGAAGACCAGCAACTAATTACTTCATTACAAAATCTGGCATCTCAGGCGCGTATTGATCAACTAGCTGGAGTAAAATCAAGAACAGTACAGTAGCGTAGAGGAAAGGAACAATTAAATCAGAACAAAGGAATCCAGTAAATGAAACTATATATGTCAGATTTGTTACTTTTAAATCAATCATATATTGTTCAGCTATCGGTGTCAATTAGGATAGATCATTGTGACCTAGTATTTTTTAAATCGAATTGGGCTAAGCTATAATAAATTAGGAAATCAACTTATAAATTGGGCTGACCCGCAAGTTAGATTGGGTAAAATATGGAACATGATACCTCTCTTATATACATTAATAAATATAAATGTAAAAGTTAATATATATAAAATTAATAAATGTTAAAGTAAAAGTTATTAAAAAATTAATAAATGTAATACGAACTTATTTTAACGTAAAACTTAATGTAACAATTAAAAATATAAAATAAAGTTTAAATAATGTTTGATATGTATGTTACAAAATATGAAAAGAATTAAATAAGAGATTTATCGTAACAACTAGGAAAGAATTAAATAAGAGATTTATCATAACAAATAAGAAAGAATTAAATAATTTTAATCATAACTATTTAATAAGAGATAATCCTAATTTTCTAGATTTTGATGTAATAAATTGAAGGAAAACACAAAAATACACATTTCTTATTTTATCATCAATGGTAAGAGATTTATTGACAATTCCAACTTCTTTTGTAATATGTGAACAAACAATTAGTATTAATGGTAATATACTAGATGACAGAAGATTAAGATTAAAAGATGATTATTTTAGAAGTATTAATTTATGTTAAAGACTGAGAGTTTACTTGTGTTTGTGGACAACAACAAGAAAATGACTTCATCAATGAATTTGCAAATTTAAATGTTTAAATATAATTATGTACATTTATATTAAATGTAAAAATATTTGATGTAATTACAAAAGTAATGTAATTTTAATTTAAATTCAAAAATAAAATAATTATTTTAACTTTATGATTTGTATTTAAATATGTTGATGGATGATGAATTATGAATGGTCTGTTGTTGATGTCTTGATATTGATGTTAATGTGATGAATAATGATTTATGAATGATGACTTATGTTTGATATTCATGTATTTATAAATAAAATAATGTGTTTGAATGATGAATTGATTATTGAAAACGTTGTAATTTTATTTATTTATTTTAATTTAAAATCAAAAACTTCGGTTAGACCAAATTTAAGATTCAGTCAAACTAAATTAAAAAATAAACAAAATAAAAAACTTTAGTCGAATCGAAGCTTATCTTTAGTTAAACTGAAGGAAAAAATAATAATTTAAAAATCTTTGGTCAGACTGAAACTTATCTTCGATCATACTAAAGGAAAAAATAATAAATTTAAAAAACTTTGATTGGACCAAAGTTTATCTTCGGTCTGACCAAAGAAAAAATATTAAAAAATTAAAATATGTCGATTAGATCGAAGAAAAATAATAAAAAAATGTTAAAAAAATCAAAAACTTCAGTTTGATTGAAAAATAATAATAATAAAATGTTTAAAAAATAAAAAACTTCGATTGGACCAAAGTTAAGCTTCGATCAGGTCGAAAAAGAAAATAAAAAATAAAAATTTTAGTTGGATCGAAGTAAAGTTACAATCATACCATTAAAAAAAATAAAAAACTAAAAAAAATTTGATTAGACCGAAGTTGACCTTTGGTTAAATCAAAGAAAAAAATAAAAAAATAAAAAGTTATAAAAGGAGCAAGCTACGGGTTGGGCCAGTTTGGCTTGAAAAAAATTAAGGTTGGGTCGAGTTGCCCTAAAAAAATTTCAGGTTGGGCTAAATTGTCCCAAAAAAATAAAAAAAAATTTTGACCTAGCTCATAGCTCAAACAAGCTGATACTTTTTAGGTTTAGTCAGGCTGGCCCAACCCATTAACACCTCTACTTGTTTAGATCCTAGGATTAAAGTAAAAGTTGTTAAAAAATTAATAAATGTAATACAAACTTGTTTAAATGTAAAACTTAATGTAACAATTGAAAATGTAAAAGAAAGTTTAAATAATATGTTTGATATGTATGTTATAAAATATGAAACACAAAATATGTCCTATTTTTCACAACTATCGTCATCATCATCAATAATTGATTAAAGTGTATTTGATGATGAATATAGTGATTTTAATGTAACAAATAGGAAAGAATTAAATAATTTTAATAATACTAATCATAGCTATTTAATAAGAGTTAATCCTGATTTTCTAAATTTTGATGTAATAAATTGGTGGAAAATACAAAAACGCACATTTCCTATTTTATCATTAATGGTTATAGATTTACTAACAATTCCAAACTTCTTCTGTAGTATGTGAGTAGACATTTAGTATTAGTGGTAATATATTAGATGATAGAAGAACAAGATTAAAAGATGATATTTTAGAAGTATTAATGTATGTTAAAGATTGGGAGCTTTCTCATGTTCGTGGACAGTAATAGAAAGATGACTTCATTGATGAATTTGAAATTTAAATATTTAAATATAATTATGTATATTAAATGTAAATATATTTGATGTAATTACAAAAAAATGTATTTTTTAATTTGAATTCAAAAATAAAATAATTATTTTAACTTTATGACTTGTCTTTGAATGTGTTTATGGATGATGAATTATGAATGGTACGTTGATGATTTCTTGATATTGATGTTAATGTGATGAATGAATGATGACTTATGTTTGATGTTCATATATTTATAAATAAAATAATGTGTTTGAATGATGAATTGATTATTAGATAATGTTGTAATTTTTTATTTTAATTTAAAATAAAAAATAAATAAATAAACCTTAGGTTGGACAGAAGGTGAGACTGATGGAAAGATAATAAAAAATAAAAAACTTTGGTTTGATCGAAGATGAGATACAGTCAAACTGATGAAAAAATAAAAAAAAATCAGACGATTAGACTGATGAAAAAAAAAACAAAAAAAAAACATCAGTTTGATCAAAAAAAATAAAAAACTTTAGTCGGATTGAAGTTTGAGCTTCTGTCTAACTAAAGGAAAAAATAAAAAACTTCAGTTAGTAGAACCGAAGAAATAAATAAAAGAAAAAAAAATCAGTCGGACTGAAGTTTGAGCTTCGATCTGATCGAAAAAAATAAAAAACTTAGGTCGAACTGAAGTTTGAGCTTTGGTTTGACCAAAAGAAAATAAAAAACTTTGATTGGACCGAAGTCTGAGTTTCGATTTGATTGAAGGAAAAAATAAAAAACTTCAATTAGTTGGATTGAAAAAAAAAAAAAAATAAAAAACATAAAAAAAAACATTAGTCTGATCGAAGTTTGAGCTTTAGTTTTATTGAAGAAAAAAAAAACTTCTATTGGTCGGACCGAAGTTGAGCTTTGATTTGATTGAAGAAAAAAATAAAAGAAAAAAAAATTATACTAGTCGGATCAAAGTTAGTTTGACTGAAGAAAAATAAAAGAAAAAAAAACTTCTACTTCAATCTAGTCAGGTTGGGCTATCTTGAAAACATTTTGAGTTAGGCTAGGTTGTCAAAAAAAATTTAAAAAATTTTGACCCAACCCACACGGGCTGCTACTTTTTAGGCCAACCCGACCCATTGACAGCTCTAGCTATCTATTGTAAGTTGTTTTGGATTTGTTAGCATATATGATGCAAACACATGTACAATTCAAATAATATATGATAAAAAATTCCTTATTTGGGATTTACCACTCTAAGTATGAAACACGTAAGGGCCAACCTATCCAACTTTCAAGCACCTCAAGCTTAGCTCCCATTCTCAACCCATGAATAAAGTTTAATGGTTTTATAGATGCAACATGTTTTGGTCTTGCAAAATGGTGATGTCTAGCAATATTAGGGGTTGTTAGTGCATGATGAAAAATTCTGACGGAAAGTAAAAGGAAAATTTGTAACGAAAAGGAAAAAGAAAATTCTAAGAAAGGTTTAGTGTAGGACGGAAAGTTCTGATGGAAATTTTTAACAAAGGGTTAGTGCACGATAGAAAGTTTTGATGGAATTCTAATGAAGGTTTAGTGCATGACAAGAAAGAAATGATAAAAAGAAGAAAATCTTCAAAAAAAAGAAATTAAATTATTTATTACAACTAATATTCAAAAAATACAAATATATCTTAATTCAAATATTATAATGCTAAATAATATCAAGCAATTCTTCCATTCCACATTGCCATCATCATATCTTCGCACATCTTATCTGTCATTTCTTTTCTTTGTTCTTGAGTCATTCGAACCTGTGCATTGCTTTCCATATGTATCTCTCCTATTGGTTATATGTCATCAATAATATTTAACTCTTCCAACTCATCTTGTAGGTCTTGAAGTAAATCTTCTTTATCAGTCTTACGAATAAAATTATGAAGCAAAAAACATGTAATGTCAATCTTCACTTGTGTTTCATATGGATATGGCATTTGACCACGTAATATTGAGAATGGTGATGTCTATTCCAAACTCCAAATATACGCTCAATGACTATTCTCAATTGTGAATGTCTGTAGTTGAAATTTCTACACCATTATGAGCAACTCTATCATTAACATAATCAGATAGATGGTGTTTAGAATGAAAAAGTGCATAATATTAACGGTTAAATGATGGTTAATTACATAATATTTAGCTTATCATACGAGAATTAAGCCATTATGTTATAATTGCACAGGTATATGCTTTAATGAAAGAATCTACATAATTCCAGGGAATTAATGTTAATTTAGTATATTTCTGAATTGTCGGTAAATTGCAGGCTGTGAAATTTTTAAGTATCCAAATTTTCTATTATTTCGAACAGTTATGTTTAAATTACCGAATAGTTATGTTTTAAAAGAATATTTTATTATCTCCTGAAGTACACGTGTCGAAACTATAATGCATGACTTAAGTGGATATTCGGAAGGTTATCTATAACTATCCGAAATGCATTTGAGCATCGGATAGTTAAGTTCGTAAGTGTCCGAAATATTTGAACTTGTTAAGGTAGAATTATGCACGTGTTGAATTTAAATGCTTTAGTATATCACGTGAGATGCACATGTTTAACTTGTTAAGTTAACATAACTATACGCGTTGAGTTACATGAATACACACTAAGGTAACGCGTTATGTTAGCAGCTTATTTCTTTATTGCACGTGTTTTATAGTTAAATCAACGAAGCAAGTTCGTTGAGTTATCTGTAACTCCACGGACCATTTATTTTCTAATATGCCACTATAGTGGTTGTAGAAACAAGACAGTTGGAAGAAAAAAACCACGATCGCATGTATCACGTAGGAATTCACTCGTAAAAAGGAAAAGAAATCATCGTCGTTGATATGAATGAAGGAAATCCAACCGACCATTCAAGCAGAAGCAGTTACCATTGAAGAAATATAAAAGAAAAGAAGAAAAAGAAGTAAAGGGTGTGATCGATGGGTGTGGCCAGTGTGTGTAGAGGAGGATCACCGAGCTTTTTGCAGGCAGTGTCGTTAATTCTCTGAAGTACCACACCAACCATCTTCATCACCACCATAATCACCAACCATTAGAGGTCTATGAGGATACTTTCCTGATGTCAGGTCGATTCCGAGCCAAACATAGTGCCTGACAACCATTGTGAGGAGTGATTGCGTAGCGGGAAGGGAAGCCATTTTCACCAAGCGTCGACTTATATCTCAAGAGATCGTAAAGCTTCTAGCCTTGGCTTTGGGTTGATGCTTGTATGCTGAAAAGGAGATCATTTTACAATTCTGGACTCCCGATTCTATAGGGAGAGGAGATAGAATTATAAGTGGTTTAATTTTCAATGGTGTAATCGCGTCACATGTAGTGACAGAAGTATTTACTGTCGATTGAGATTACTTTACATTTCACCTTTTGCCCATTTCCATACTCATATCAAAAACAAAAATACCAAAAACAACTTATCTGTGTTTATATTTTGTATTCGAGTGTTGTATTGTTTGTTTTGTATCGTGATTAATGTTATCTTTGTCAGTGTTGTGATTGTTTTATGTTTGTTTTAGTTTTATAGTTTACTGAAATTGGTTCGTTCAAAAGACTTAAAGATTTTAATGGTTATTGTTTGAATTATCTGAATGTTAGTATTGGCTAATGATAAATCTAGTGTTTACTAACATTAAAGAGCTTAATTGATGTTATTTACAATCTATGGAACCGCCCAATGGTTGGTCGAATTCCTTTGTAAATAGCAATATTAAATAGGAAAGGCAGGCTCATGGAGTTAACCTAAGTCCACGAGGTTAGTTCGTTGAGTTAGACATAAATCAACGAACTTAGTCTGTTGAGTTAACTGTAACTCAACGAAGAGCTTATTGAATATATAAATTTGATTGTTAAAAATGGAACAGTTCGGAATTCTTAAGCAATTCCCTGTGGGATCGACCTGTACTTGCACACTAATACAATAGACACTGTGCACTTGCAGTTAAAATACAAATTAGAAGTAATATCTAATTTGTGTGAAAGGTTGTTTATTTACTTCTAAAAAGGAATAGGCATAAAGATAAATTAATTAAGAAAAAAAATAGAAGTTAAGAAATCCAAGTTTTTCTAGTGCGTTGCTAGGTAACCAATCAAGTTTTCATGTGCTGTGCTGGAGATCCAAACAAGTTTTCTAGCGTCGTTGCCAGCAAATTCATGTAAGCAACTGTTAGAGCTGTTTTGTTTTAATAGCCAGAGTGTTGTGTGTTTTCTTCTGTAATTGAGAATATGGCATATGCTTATGCTCAAAGATTTCTAAAACCTGTAGTTAGCATATGTGAATTCTGTAATTCTGAATGTCACGACATTTCTGACTGTTTGAAACTGAGACGTTTGCAGATGGTTAGATCTCATGAACAACAAATGAATTATCCTCAATATAATAGAGCCGAGTATGAGAATCCTATAGTTTACCCAACTGATGGTCAGTATACAATGTGTAATATGTTGAGAGACACGGAAGTTTGGGATAGGTATGACAGATTAGAGCATAGTATAGAGCAAAACCTAGACAAACTAGAATACTTTATGTGTTAGCAATAAGAAGTCAACCAATTAAACTATAAGGAAGCATATTCAAAACCTAAAATGGATATAATTTACGAAACTGAAAAAACCATAATGAAAATTGATCAAAAATTAAATGCAATGAGATTAGATGATTAGGAAAGAAAACTAAAAGCATTGGACGAATATACAATGAAAATACAAGTTATGCAACAGGACAATGAAAATTATAATGTTATAGATCTACATAATTTGCAAAATACACAGCCAAAAGAAAATACTAATGCAAGAGAATTTAAAGAATGCACTTTAAAACTAAAAACAATTAAAGATCATAATCACGAAAATGATATATAAGAACATCGTGAGAGTAACGAAAATCTGGAAGATGTATGTATAACATTAAGATCTGGAACTGATATACCACTAAGAACTCAAAATGAAAATAATATGAAGGTGGATAAGAGTAAAAATCAAAATGATAATGAAAATGTAATAGCTGAAAATCTAGAAATCACTAAAGAACAATCTAAATCTGCTAATGAGGCTAAAAATGATCAAACAAATCAACTGAAAGAAAAAGAATCTTTTAAATCACAATCTTTAGCACCCTATCCTGAAAGATTACAACAAACAATACCTGAAAAATAAGAAAAAATCAGAGAAATTTTTGAAAAAGTATAAGTTAACATTCCTTTGTTAGATCTATTACATAAAATGCCACATTGTGCTAAATTTCTAAAGGATTGGTGTACTAAGAAAAGAGAGCGAAAGGTTATTAGAAAGGTCTTTTTAGCTAAGCAAAGTAGTTCCCTATTTCTGCCACAAATTCCTAAAAAGTTATCTGATCCTGGAATCCCTGTTATATCATGCACCATAGGAAACACCATTCTAGAAAGAACCTTAATAGACTTAGGTGCAGGTATAAATGTTATGCCAAGTGATATATTTGCATCCTTAAGATTAGAAGGCTTAACTCCTACTAGTATGGTTATTCAATTAGCTAATAGAAGTATAAGATACCCTAGAGGAAAAATAGAGGATGTCTTAATTAAAATCAAAAACTTTATATATCCTATTGATATTGTAATTTTGGATTCCCAACAAATTAAGCATAAAAATAGTGATACATCTTTAATTTTGGGAAGGCCATTTTTAGCAACATCAGGGGCTGTTATAAATTGTAAAACTAGAGTAATGAAGTTAGCATATGGTAATGAGGATAATTAAATATTTTCAAACTAGAAAGGTTTGAGGAGTTAGAAATGTCCTTACATACCATAGACTTTTTAGAGGATGAAGGAGATATGTTAGAAGATGTGATTCAAGAAGAATTAAATAGCCAAATCAATTCTGAAACATTAGAGGAAAGTGAAAGCATAAATATAGAAGGAGATCTGGAAGAAATTAATTTAGAAAATGATGATGTTCAATTAGGAGCTCTAGCTTCTAATGGGCAACATTTAGAATTAAAACCTTTACCTCCTGAATTAACCTATATATTTCTAGAAGAGAAACGAACAAGTCCAATCATTATTGCTGTTGAGTATTTTGTTTTGATGATGTGTGTTGAATGAAAATAATCATATTTGCTCAATTACTATTGCTTGTGAAAAGAAATGAAAATCATCAATTAATACAGAAAAAGCTTACTAACATAAATACTTGTCTGTATTAGATTTGAAATTATACTAAGTTAATAACTAGTTGTTTCATTGTATTAATTTCTCATTTAAGTAAACGTTAAGTTAATGTGTGTTTTTATTGAAAAGCATGATATGTTTTAAAGTTATATCTTCTGTATCATGAATAGCACGTTTAGACAACTCGTTAAGTTAGAGTGTTATTTGTATAGAGGTCATGTGAGAACTCGTTAAGTTAGAGGCTTAAATGTTAAAATATGTCACGTGAGAACTCGTTAAGTTAGTGAGTAAAAGAAGAGACGAACTCGTTAAGTTAGTGTTATACACGTGGTGAAATTATAAGTTACGAATGTTATATTGTATCATGTGAGGTGCTCATGGTTAACTCGTTAAGTTAGCATAACTAAACACGTTAAGTTGCTATATTGAACACTAAGGCAACACGTTAGGTTAACGTTATAAAACTTAAGTTGTTATTTTTGCACGTGGTAAAATTATTATTATAAAAACATTTTTTTATTACTGGTTTGTTAAGTTATCGTAACACAAAAGAGATGGTTCGTTGAGTTAGTGTAACACCACAGACTTAGTTCATTAAGTTAGCTACAGTACTTGTCACGTGAAATGGCACATGAGGAACTCGTTAAGTTAGAAATGTTAAGTTAATATCTACTTGTGTTACTCGTTTAGTTAACATTAAAGTAACGACTTCTTATTACACTTGATGAAAAATTTTGGAAGAGAAAGTTTATTTTGCAGGAAATTTTTCAGAGATCCAAGACTGATGATTAAAGAAAATTCGAAATGTAAACGTGGGTCAGAACGTGTGTGTTTCGATGAAGGAAAAAGAAAGACGTGAAGAAGTGGAAAATTGGTAGTGATTAAATGTGGAGGATATGCATGAAATGAAGATATAGTATAAAAGGCATAGAGTTCTCGTTGATCAAACTATCCCTACACACAAAACGAAAAACCTTTTCAGGGATCAAAAACACCTCTTCGGGGAAAAGCTCTCAAGTGGAAGAAAATTCAGTGAAGCATAAAAAGGTAAGATTTACGTCACTGAAGATTTGAAGTATCAGAAGAAAGAAAATTCAGTGTAGCATAAAAAGACAAGATATTTGTCACTGAAGAATTGCTGAAGAAGAAAGAAGAAGAAGAAGAAGAAGAAAGATCTCAAACAGGGAGAAATGTTTTAAATTCCATAAATTAGTTTTCTCTGTTTGTAGTTATGAAATTGTATAGATGAAACATGGTATCGATATATAATTGCATCTACAATTTCTGAGGAGAATTGAATTGTATATTGTAATTGAAACCTTGAATAAAAATGATTTTATGAAAATAGTGTCTTGACTTGTTTTTAAGTATTGAAGTTTCAATTATAATCGGAAAAAGTTGAAAAACACAATTCACCCCCCTCTTGTGTAGCCATACGATCCTACAAGTGGTATGAGAGCTTTGTTAATAATCTTTGATATAAAATCGATACCAACTTATTTAATATCATTGCTTATTCTACCTTCCTTCTTTTTAAATAGAAATTAATATTTGAGCATACGTTTAACTTTCTTGATTTAAGGCTCAAGTTGTTTTAAAGTTTTTAGACTGTTTAAAATCAAATAGGTTGAAAAATCTAAGGTAAGATGGCTATTGGAAATGGTAATTTTTCGTTATATGAATGCCAAAATCTTAATCGCCCTCTTTTATTTGATGAAATACATTTTGAATATTGGAAATATAGGATGACTGTTTTTCTTCAAAGTATAGATCATAAGTTTTGGTTCATGATTTCTAAACCATATACTCCGTTATCTACTCCTTATAATTCTTGGACAATTATTGAAAAAGAAACTGAAACTTTGAATGCTAAGGGCTTAAATATTTTATTTTGTGCATTGAGTTATGAACATTTCAGTAAAGTGTCAGCATATAAATCTGCTTATGAGGTGTGACATGCATTAGAAGTTTTACATGAAGGTACTTCTCAAGTTAAAGAGACTAAAATAAACATGTTGATTCATAAGTATGAACTCTTTAAGATGCATGAAGATGAAAGTATTTCTGAGATGTTTTCTAGATTTCTTGATATCATAAACTCTTTGAAATGCTTAGGAAAGAATTTTGAACAGAAGGATTTGGTGAGGAAAATTCTCAGATCCCTAAGTTCTAAATGGTCTCAGAAAGTAACATCAATTGAGGAATCATGAGATTTAAATGTTTATACCATGAATGAACTTATAGGAAACTTAACAGCTTATGAAGTTCAATTAAATGAATCATTGAGTCACAACAAACTAAAAATGAAGAAAGAAATAACCTTTGAAATTAATTCAGATTCTGATATATCTACTAATTTTAACGAGGATTTGATTTTGCTGACTAGGAAATTCAAAAAAGCATGGAAAGCTAGGAAATAGCAAAGGAACAAGAATGATAAACCCTCAACGTCAAAATCACTAAATGACAAGAATTCTTCATCTAGAAAGTATGTATGTTACAACTGCAAGAAACCTGGACATCTTTCTCCAGATTGTCCTATAAGGAAAAATGAAAAGCAAAGTAGGACAAATTAGAAGAAGATGACTCAGAAAACTCAGAAAAAGTTTTACAAGAAAAAGGCTTTGAAGGTCACTTGGGATGACATGTCTGAAGAGTCTAAATCTGAGGAATCATCATCAAAATCTTCACATTTAGAAGGAGAACAAGAGTTAGAAGACGTTGCTCATGTGTGCTTCATGGTAGATGAGTTTGAAGTAATATCTGATCCTGAAAGTTATTCAGATTTCAACTTTGATGAATTATTATGTGTTTATTATGCATTATTACAAAAACTTAAAGTTTGTAAAATGGAAAATAAGAATATTAGAAACTCTTTATCCATTGTGGAAGAAGAAAATTGTTTCTTGTCTACTACTTTAGAAAAGTTTAAATGTGATAATAAAAATCATGCTAGAGATTTGCATAAATTTAGATTTAATGAATGTGTCTTGCATGAACAAATACAGAATACAAATGCTGAAAAATTAAAGATAGAATCTGAAAATGAAATGTTGAGAAACAATATAAATGAACTTGAATTAGAGATAGATAAATTAAAACTGAGACAGCTAGATTTAAATTCTACCATTTAGAAATGAAATTTAAGTCAAACTAAGTTAGACAAACTAACTAGTACCCCTACGGTGTCATATAAATTTGGCTTAGGATTTGATTATCCTGAATCTCAAGCCAATAAAGGATTTGTTAGTTGCAGTTCAAGTAAATCTAAGACTAAAATTCCTTTTATCATGAAACAAGGTAATAAATATGTAGAAGTAGGTACTCCAAAGGATGAATCATGTAGTAATAATATAAATCAATGTGATTTGTCAAAATGTACTTCTAACATGATTATAAATGTTTCTAAAAATCTTGTTTCTTGTTCTGGAAATTCAATTACTAATGTTTCTAAAATTTCAGACAATTGTAGTAAATTGGAAATTCAAAAACCCGAGCATGTAATTCAAAATACTGGTGTTAGACCAATTACTCATTCTGCATGTTCTTTATCTAAAAATTTATGTGTAGAAAAAGATTTTGTATGTATTGAAAATTCAAATAAAAGTACAAAATCTTGGTATGAACTTACTGAAATGTATGAGCATGACCAAAATAAATTAACATCTTATAAAAATCAGTTTGGTCTTGATTATACTACACCTGAAAACAAAAAGAATGATTATAAGAGCAATAATGCTATAAGTAAGTATGATGTTAAAAATAAGTCTATAGTACTTACAACTAATAAGAATGTAAATGATAATGTTAAACTATTTTTAAACAAAAAGAAGAAATATGCGTTTAATGAACTTGGTCCTCAACAACATTAGGTACCAGGAAAAAGTTTTTCTTAATTTGTTTTGCAGGAGGAAACAACATCAAAATGGATCTTGGACAGTGGAGCGTCAAGTCACATGACCAGACAGAAAAGTCTACTATAAAATTTTACAAATACCATGAATGGAAGTATAACATTTGGAAACAAAAGCAATGATAAAATCATAGGTATGGGTAATGTTCAAATAACTTCGACTTGTGTTATTTCGAATGTACTGTATGTAGAAAACCTAGGATTTAATTTGTTGAGTGTTATAAAACTAACTAAGAATGGATATTATGTAGTGTTTAAAGATAATGTATGCAAAATTATTGATAAAAATACAGATGAAATTAAGTTTATTGCTAAAAGAAAAGGTTCTGTATGTATTTTATCTTTACCTTCTGGTGTAGTTGATTTAAATTCATGTTTGCTAGTTGAAACTAGTGATGCATATCTATGGCATAGAAGGATTGGGAATATAAATATGAAACTATTACATAAACTATCTAAAAAACATTTAGTGAGAGGTTTACCTAAGATTAAATACTCAAAAGACTTTATGTGTGATGCATGTGAGTTAGGTAAACTTCACAAAAACTCTTTCAAATCCAAAACTGATATTTCAAGCAAGAGAGTCTTAGAACTTATACATATGGATCTATTTGGACCAACAAGAATCATGAGTCTTGGTGGTAAACAGTATGTATTTGTTTTAGTAGATGACTTCTCTAGATACACTTGGGTATATTTTCTAGCATCTAAGACAGAAGTTTTTGAAAAATTTAAAATGTTTTGCAATTTTGTTCAAAATGAACAAAGTGTCTCTATTCAAAAACTTAGGAGTGATCATGGTACTGAATTTGATAATGATCAAATGGATAATTATTGTATAGATCATGACATTGATCATAGTTTTTCTTTTCCAAGAGCACCGTCTCAAAATGGTGTTGTTGAGAGAAAGAATAGATCACTTCAGGAAATGGCCAGAACTATGTTGAATGAACATAAGCTACCTCAAAATCTTTAGGCTGAAGCAGTGAATACAGCTTATTATGTTATTAATAGAAGTCATTTAAGACCTCGTGTTAATAAAACTCCTTTTGAAATTATGTTTAATAGGGTTCCAAAAATTTCCTATATGAAACCATTTGGCTAAAAGTGTTTTATTCTTAATAGTAAGGATAGAAGGGATAAATTTCAAGCCAAAGTGGATGAAGGAATTTTTGTAGGTTACTCTACTAGAAGTAAAACCTATAGAGTATATAACAAGACTTCTAGGACTATTGAAGAAACCCTTCATGTAAGCTTTAATGAAAATTCTTTTAGAGAATCTCAATCTAAAGCTGATAATGATGATATGATCAATCTCCCAAAAGAGTTAGAGATCAATAGAGAGATTGAAGATTTATCTAAGAAAATCAAAAATATGAACTTAAATGATCAAACTAATGATGAAAATGATGAACCTTCAGATGTTGATGAGAATATTGAGGAAAATCAGAGAAATTGGCGTTATTCTTCATTACATCCCATTACTCAAATCATTGGAAATATTAATGAGGGAGTTAAAACTAGAGCTTCAATAAATTTAAATAGTATGTGTATATTTGTTTCTATGGTGGAACCAAAGAATATAGAAGAAGTATTATCTGATGAAAATTGGATAGTGGCAATGCAAGAAGAACTAAATCAATTCATTAGAAATGATGTTTGGGAATTAGTCTCTCCACCAGAAAATCAGTCCATAATAGATACAAAGTGGATCCTTAGAAACAAAACTAATGAAACTTGTCAAGTTATAAGGAACAAAGCTAGATTAGTTGCACAAGGGTATACACAAGAAGAAGGACTAGATTATGATGAAACATTTGCTCCTGCGGCTAGGTTAGAAAGTATTAGAATATTATTGGCCTATGCTTGTTATATGGATTTTAAATTATTTCAAATGGATGTAAAGAGTGCATTTCTAAATGGTTTAATTAATGAAGAAGTCTATGTAAAACAACCACCTGGATTTGAAGATACTAAAAATCCTGACTTTGTGCATAAATTGAAGAAAGCCTTATATGGTTTGAAGCAATCACCTAGATCATGGTATGAAAGATTATCTACTTTTTTAATAAAAAAAGGCTATATCATGGGAAAAGTGGATCACACTCTATTTATTAAGAGAGACGATAAAGATTAGATTATTGTTCAAATATACGTGGATGATATAATCTTTGGAGCAACCTCTAATAAGTTGATAAAAATATTCTCTGAAGAGATGACTAATCAGTTTGAAATGAGTATGATAGGAGAACTTTCATATTTTCTAGGACTTCAAATTAAGCAAATGGATAAAGGTATATTTTTAAATCAAGAAAAATATGCACATGAAATGCTTAAGAAATTTAATTTTAATGATACAAGGATTCGAGGAACTCCTATGAGTACTTCTTTAAAGTTAGATATTGATGACATAGGAAAATCAATAGATCAAAGAAAATACAGAAGTATGATTAGTTCTTTACTTTATTTGACTGCTAGTAGACCTGATATTATGTTTGCTATGTGTGTTTGTGCTAGATTTCAATCTAATCCTAAAGAATCACACTCAATTGCAGTTAAAAGAATATTTAGATATATACAAGGAACTAGACATTTCGGACTGTATTATTCTAAGGATAGTTCAATAGATCTTATAGGATATACTGATGCTAATTATGCAGGATCTAAATCTGATAGAAAGAGTACCAGTGGCACATGTCAATTATTGGGAAATAATTTGGTGTCATGGTTTAGTAAAAAGCAAAACTATGTAACACTTTCTACTACAGAAGCTGAATATGTTGCTGCTGCACTGTGTTGCGCTTAGATTCTGTGGATAAGGCAAACTTTAGAAGATTTTGGATTATCTTATGATTCAATTGAGATTTATTGTGATAGTAGTTCTGCAATAAATCTTTCCAAAAATCCTGTATTACATTCAAGAGTAAAGCATATAGAGGTTAGACATCATTTTCTAAGAGATAACGTAATTAAAGGAAAAATTAAATTAGGATTTGTGTCTAGTAAAAATCAATTAGCTGATATATTTACAAAACCTTTAGACGAAAATACATTCTGCAACATTAGATTAAATTTGGGTATTTGTAGGCTATGTGATGTGTAAAATGCTTAAACTCCACATAAAAAGATAAATAGTATTGATGATGTTGTTCACCTCATAGATATTATATACTTATCATAAATATCTAAAGTAATATCTAAACTGCTGCTTAAGATACTATGTATTTATTGTAAAATCATAGTAGTATCTTATTGATTTTAAGTAGTTTATCAATTTTAATGGTTTTTACGATTTTAAGTGGAAGTGTAAATGAAAAACATTAAATACTTTTGACATTTTGAAATTTTGATTAAGTGTTTTCTTTGAATCAAGGAAAGTGCATATGATCATGCATAAATTTGACTTAATTGATTAAACTTGTAGAATAAGTTATATGTAACTCATCTTAAACTGTTAATCAAAAGTATAAGCTTATTGAAACTGATTTATATTCTTAGTAAAATCATAGAAGTAAAAATTGTATGAGATTTGTGTTTTATTGCATTTATATTAATGGAATACATATATACTATGCTTAAAATGAAAAGTGCTTACAAGGTGAAAATCTTTGAGAGTTTATTGATCAGTTTGATCACGAGCCTTTTGTACTTGAGCAGATAAGTATGTAAGGATTGTTGTCCTCAAAAAGGATTCTTTAAATCTGGCAACCTAAGGTCCTGATCATATCTGGGATTGTTGATTGAAAGCTCGTTACACGGGTACATTAGAAAGCTCTTGTATGATTCAAGCTTTTCAAACTAACTTTTAAAGAAAATTATCAATATTTACTATTTTGAAAAGAAAAAGTTGTTTCATTAATTACAGATATCTTTGAATCGAATATAGTTTCTACCAATATGACTACTGATTTATTGAATCAACATTAGTACTTTTGAAAACGTTTATTTGAGATACATTCTTTTATTCTCCTTGAATTAATCATATAGAGTTCAAAGTTGTGTTTTGATTCATATACAGTAGGAATTGATTCTGGAAATCATTTTTGATGAAGTCAGAATAACAGAAGTTTTTGAAAAGAAAATTTAAAAGTATAGTTATACTTAACATCTATTGTTATACAAGTATATTTTGTATGTTATTGAATATATAAGAAGTATATTTGTAGGGGGAGGATTAACAATGTCCAAAAATAGATTAATATAATTCAGAATACAAATCTTGGTTAATCTGAATTAATGTCCTCTTAAAATCTTGATAAAATAATTTAAAAAGACAAACAAACTATTTTAGATTCAAAGGATAGGAATGTTAGAATAGTTTACAATGTTCTCAAGAAAATAATAAGGTATAGCTATTGTGATGTGTTCAAAATGTTTCAGTTGGAAGCATTTGAAAATTGTTGTGTACTAACTAAACATTATGTTAGATAAGGTAACGTGTAAAACTACCTCTAGACAGTGTTTTCCTTGTTAGGTTAGTTAACTCAACGAGTTATACTTGAATATTTCAGGTACCTTGATTGAATAAACTTTATTCAATATTTATCTAATATCTAAGCTCGACTTCTCTTCATGTTGAGTTATTCGCCTAAAACCCTATTTAAACACTTATTACACGAGCACTTAGGTTATTTGTAAACTTTGTCAAGAAAATATTTCCCGCTTGTTGCTGTTACAACCTGTGATGATGGTCTCCAAGTTCTACAAAGGTTGTGGTAGAGGAAAAGGCAAAAGCAGAGGAGATGCAAAAGGAAAAGAAATAGAAAATGATGAAGTTCCACGCACTTGGTTCAAGAAAATATTTCGAGTAGACAAAAGGTTAGTAGAAATTTATAGAGATTACTTCTTTCCTCAAGGTATATTAGATGAAGTTAGACAAGAACTTCAACATACTGATGCAAATATTACATACATGGGTATTCATAGTAAATATGATAGAGAATACAAAATGAAATGTGCTGAAATTGCATTTTTGGAACAGTATGCAAAATATTTGGAAAAAGGTGTAGGTACTTCAACTAGAACTCCTCAAATACCAATAAACGGTACAAGACTACATGCATTTGAGGAAGAGCATGAATCAGCTATCCCTACTCCTTTATATTCAAAACAAGTAGAATCAAATATTGTTGTCGATAAAAGAAAAGTTGAAAGTCTTCGAAAGGCTATAGCAATAAAAAGTGCTTTTGAAGAATTAAAGCAGAAAACTTTTATGGAGCAATTTGAAAAGAAAACAACAATACTTGAAGAGGAGAAACAGAAATGTTATAGAAGAAGGAAAATCAGAAAAACTGTGTCTAAGGAAACAAAGTCTATTAACAAAGGAAAATCAGATGAAAATTTATTTCCAAAGGACAATGTATGTCTAGACATAGACGTTGTACCTTATTGTGCATCTGATAAACTCATCAGTTCTGAACATACTGAAACTGATGATGATAATGAGACTTTATTTTCCCTTACTAGAAAGCTTGAGAAGAAATACAAGTGAAATATGAGCTCAAGTTTTTCTATTAGTACAAGTCCTGATGATGAAGAAATTGAAAAATCAAAGCATCTGGCACTTGACATTGAACAAGTTATTGCAGATATAATTGAAAATGTTGAGGCAGTAACTAGTTCACAGGCTGAATTGTCTGGAGTAGCAGATATTGAAAATGTTAAGACTCTAGAAGAGCTAAACATCAACCAGCCTTCTTTAGAATCTATAGAAGTAGAGTCTAAGAATTCACAGCATGTATTAATGGAAATATCTGTTGAACAAAATGAACAATTACAGACAGATATACCAGTTGTAGAATTTGTGGAAAAATTGAACTCTGAAGATTTTATAGAGATTGAATAGATGAATGTTGAGCATATTGAAAATGTTCCTTACACCGTTGAAGTTGAAGAATTAAGCTTACCTAAGTAGCTTCAAGAAAATATATTCATAGAGGAACAACATGACATTCATTTTGAAGAAGAGGTTCTTGAAGATGAATTAAACTCTAAATCAAGGCTTCAGGTATCACCTTCTTTGTGTACAGTATTACAAATTCAAGGTAATTCAATTCATTTTAGATCTAAAGAAGCATTGCAGAAATACAATAATTTGATTACATGTCAGATTTTGCATGCTCGTCCAATAAAATTCAAAAATTTGATGGAAATGAGAGATCTATTTGAGTTTCAAGGCCTCATTCAATTCTTACCAGTTGGAACAAAATGGAAGCAATACAAAGAGCTTATTGCAGCTTTTTATAGCAATCTGGTCAAGAATGACAACATACTGAAAACTCAAATAAATCAATAGGAGTTCACATTGTCTCCTGAGTTAATTTTTGAAGTGTTGGGATTAAAGAATGAAGGTGTTGTTGTTAAAAACAGATTTGACATGATTAGACAACTGGAATGGAACATTCAGTCTTTATCAAAAATTTCAGATGTATATTCTGAAATGAGATTAATGGAAAATCTGAATGCAGAGGCAATGTTTATTGCAAATATATTGCATGCAAATTTATTTCAAAGAGTTGGACATAATATGGAAGCTAGCTGAAGTTGTTTATATGCAACTTATAGCCTGTTGAATAGAATTCAAATCAATTGGTTTGATGTTTTCACTTCTTAACTACAGCATATGAGTTCAAAGTTATTTTATGGTGATGCTGTATGTAGACTCATTGCAAGCCAATTGAATTTATCCGAATGGCCCTCTGAAACTAAAGGCATGAGAGCATTTAGTGTAAAAGATTTGCAACGATTCCAGGTCATGCATAAACCTTAACGACAACAACAACTTGATTGTACAGAACATATACAACCACAACAACAAAGTTATTCAGTTCGAGTAGAACAACAACTCCAACTACGTCCTGACTTAGATGTAGTGCTGAACAACATCAGAAATGATATTAGGCATCTAGGAGATAAAATATATTATGCTCTAAGTGATATACTTAAGAGGGATCGTTAACTGTTTGTTTGCTTGTTTCTGAATACAAAATGTAATGTTTGTATTCCTTGTTTGATTCATTGAACAATACTTTTTTTTTTCTGTAAATACATTCTATTCTTATTATTGTTTATAGAAAGAGTTGTTGTAAATATATCTCTTACTATATATATATTCTCTGTAATTATCTTTTTGATTAATGACAAAAAGGGGGAGAAATATTATAAAAGATGATTATGATTTTAATTGCATATATTTATCAAGAGAGATGATATTTTAATGGTTATTGTAATTTGACAGATGATAATTAGAGAAATGATACTTATATAATTATTGACATCTGAAAGTTTTATTTCTAAGGGTGAAATTTACACAAACAATAGAAATAAGCTTAAGTGAACTTAAGTCAACAAACTTGTTTGTTGAATTAAAAAGTTAACCCAACGAAGGTGCTTTGTTGCGTTAAACATATTTCATAATTGATTTAATATGGTTTTGTCATCATCAAAAAGGGGGAGATTGTTGAGTATTTTGTTTTGATGATGTGTGTTGAATGAAAATAATCATATTTGCTCAATTACTATTGCTTGTGAAAAGAAATGAAAATCATCAATTAATACAGAAAAAGCTTACTGACATAAATACTTGTCTGTATTGGATTTGAAATTATACTAAGTTAATAACTAGTCATTTCATTGTATTAATTTCTCATTTAACTAAACGTTAAGTTAACGTGTGTTTTTATTGAAAAGCATAATATGTTTTAAAGTTATATCTTCTGTATCATGAACAGTGCACGTTTAGACAACTCGTTAAGTTAGAGTGTTATTTGTATAGAGGTCACGTGAGAACTCGTTAAGTTAGAGGCTTAAAGGTTAAAATATGTCACGTGAGAACTCGTTAAGTTAGTGCTATACATGTGGTGAAATTATAAGTTACGAATGTTATATTGTATCACGTGAGGTGCTCATGGTTAACTCGTTAAGTTAGCATAACTAAACGCGTTGAGTTGCTATATTGAACACTAAGGCAACGTGTTAGGTTAGCGTTATAAAACTTAAGCTGTTATTTTTGCACGTGGTAAAATTATTATTATAAAAACATTTTTTTATTACTGGTTCGTTAAGTTATCGTAACACAACGGAGATGGTTCGCTAAGTTAGCGTAATACCACAGACTTAGTTCATTAAGTTAGCTACAGTACTTGTCACGTGAAATGACACATGAGGAACTCGTTAAGTTAGAAATGTTAAGTTAATATCTACTTGTGCTACTCGTTTAGTTAACATTAAAGTAACGACTTCTTATTACACTTGATGAAAAATTTTGGAAGAGAAAGTTTATTTTGTAGGAAATTTTTCAGAGATCCAAGACTAATGATTAAAGAAAATTTGAAATGTAAACGTGGGTCAGAACGTGTGTGTTTCGATGAAGGAAAAAGAAAAGACGTGAAGAAGTGGAAAACTGGTAGTGATTAAATGTGGAGGATATGCATGAAATGAAGATACAGTATAAAAGGCATAGAGTTCTCGTTGATCAAACTATCCCTGCACACAAAATGAAAAATCTTTTTAGGTATCAAAAATACCTCTTTGGGGAAAAGCTCTTAGGTGGAAGAAAATTCAGTGAAGGATAAAAGGTAAGATTTACGTCACTAAAGATTTGAAGTATCAAAAGAAAGGAAATTCAGTGAAGCATAAAAAGACAAGATATTCCTCATTGAAGAATTGCTGAAAAAGAAAGAAGAAGAAAGATCTCAAACAAGGGGAAATGTTTTAAATTCCGCAAATTAGTTTTCTCTATTTGTAGTTATGAAATTGTATAGATGAAACATGGTATCGATATATAATTGCATCTACAATTTCTGAGGAGAATTGAATTGTATATTGTAATTGAAACCTTGAATAAAAATGATTTTATGAAAATAGTGTCTTGACTTGTTTTTAAGTATTGAAGTTTCAATTATAATCGGAAAAAGTTGAAAAACACAATTCACCCCTCTCTTGTGTAGCCATACGATCCTACAATTGCTTCAAATTTAAAAGAGGATCAAATAGCTAAATTAAAAGATGTAGTAAAAAGTTATAAAGAAGCAATATGATGGACTATAAAAGGGTTAAGTTCAACTTTATGCTATCACCACATATATTTAGAAGAGAATGCTAAACCTGTTAGAATTCCTAAGAGGAGATTAAATCTACACCTTAAAGAAGTAGTCAGGAAGGAAATAGTGAAATGGTTAGATAATGACATAATTTATCCGATTTCTGATAGCTCGTGGGTTAGCCCAATCCATGTAGTTCCCAAGAAATCAGGATTAACAGTTATTAGGAATGAAAGGCAAGACTTGATACCTACTAGAATTCAATCAGGCTGGAGAGTATGTATAGACTATAGAAAGTTGAATGCTGTGACTAGGAAAGATCATTTTCCCTTACCTTTTATAGATCAAATGCTGGAAAGATTAGCAAGGCAAGAATATTTTTGTTTCCTAGACGGGTATTCAGGTTATAATCAAATTCCAGTAGTATTAGAAGATCAAGAGAAAACAACTTTCACCTGTCCTAATGGAACTTATGCTTTTAAGAGAATGCCATTCAGATTATGCAATGCACCAGCCACCTTTCAAAGGTGTATGCAAGGCATATTTACTGGAATGATTGAAGATTTTTTAGAAATATTTATGGATGATTTTACTGTATATGGCAACTCATATGAAGTTTGTTTAAAAAATTTAGACCAAATATTAAAACGCTGTGTGGAAAAAAATCTGGTTTTAAATTGGGAAAAATGTCACTTCATGATTAAACAAGGAATAGTCTTAGGACATGTTGTTTCTAAGAAAGGGTTGGAAGTAGATAAAGCTAAAATAGAAGTAATTTCTAATCTACCAGAACCTAAATCAGTAAAAGATATTAGATCATTTCTAGGATATGCTAGTTTTTATAGAAGATTTATTAAAGACTTTAGCAAAATAGCTAGACCTTTAACTAATCTATTGAAAGATGTCCCATTCAACTTTGATAAAAATTGCAAGGAAGCATTTTTCAAACTTAAAACTAGCTTAATTTCAACTCCTATAATTAAAGCACCTGATTGGAGCCATCCATTTGAATTAATGTGTGATGCATCTAATTTTGCTGTAGGAGCAGTGTTGGGATAGAAGATAGAAAAATCTCCTAGAGTGATCCATTATGCAAGCAAAACCTTAAATGATGCTCAAGTTAATTACACAACTACTGAAAAAGAACTATTAGCTGTTGTGTTTGCCTTAGAAAAGTTTAGATCATATCTGATTGGAGCTAAAGTAATAGTATACATGGATCATTTAGCTTTAAAACATCTAATAGCAAAAAAAGAGACTAAGCCTAGATTGATCCGATGGATATTATTATTATAAGAATTTGATCTAGAAATTAAAGATAAAAAAGGTTGTGAGAATGTAGTAGCAGATCATTTATCAAGATTACAAATAGAAAAATCAAATATTGAAATTAAGGATAATTTTCCTGATAAACAATTAATGACCATTAACACAATATCTTGGTATGCAGACATAGTTAATTACTTAGTTACTGGTTTAACACCTAAGGATTGGAATAGACAATAAGAAATTATTTTTCTCAAGAGTAAAATATTACTATTGGGAAGACCTATACTTATTTAAGAAATGTCCTGATCTGGTTTTAAGGAGGTGTGTTCTAGAAACTGAATATTAGAGCATATTGTCTTTCTGTCATGACCAAGCTTGTGGAGGGCATTTTGGCTCATGGAAAACTGTTGCAAAAATTTTGCAATGTGGATTTTATTGGCCAACACTATTCAAAGATGCTCATAAATATTGCTTAAATTGTTTAAGATGTCAACAAATAGGAAGAATATCAAAGAGGAATATGATGCCTCTTAATCCTATTATTGAGGTTGAAATCTTTGATGTGTGGGGAATAGATTTTATGGGTCCATTTCCTATGTCTAATCAATTTAATTATATATTGTTGAGGGTGGATTATGTATCTAAATGGATAGAAGCTATTCCTACAAAAACTAATGACAACAAAGTGGTAATACAATTTATAAGAACCAATATATTTGCCAGATTTGGAATACCTAAAGCTATTATTAGTGATAGAGGAACTCATTTTTGTAATAGAAGTTTTGAAGCCTTAATGAAGAAATATGGAGTAAACCACAAAATTGCAACATCATATCATCCGCAAACAAGTGGACGAGTAGAAAGTGCTAACAAACAAATTAAGTTAATCTTAGAAAAAGTAGTAAATCCTATTAGAACAAATTGGGCTAATAGATTGATAGATGCACTTTAGGCTTATAGAACTACTTATAAGACAAGCTTAGGTATGTTACCTTTTAGGCTAGTATATGGAAAAAGTTGTCATTTACCAGCTGAAATAGAACATAAAGCTTATTGGACATTAAAAACTCTGAACACTAATTTAAATCAAGCTGAAAATAGGAAAATGTAATTGATTGAATTAGAAGAATTTAGGAATGAAGCTTATTCGAAGACTGTAAGAGAAAAAGAGAAAATGAAATTCTAGCATGATAGGAAAATTATTCCAAAAAGCTTTGAAATAGGTCAAGAAGTATATCTTTACATGGCTAGACTCCATAACCATCTAGGAAAATTAAGATCTAGATGGGCAAGACCTTACATAGTTTGAAATATTTATCCTTATGGAGCTATTGAGATTGAAAATCCTAAAAATCAGAATATCTTTAAAGTAAATGGACAATGACTTAGACCTATTCTGAAAATACCAAAAAGCTCCTTTGGAATTATAGAAAAAGTTAGAGTAGAGGACTATTCGAGCTTTACTTAGTAAGAAATTAGTTTTTATTTTATTTTCATATAAAAAAAATTTAAAAAATTATAAAATATAAAAAATCGTTGCAGTTCAACTAATTGGATCCATCGGTATGACCGAAACATAAAAAATCTATATTAATTTTTAGTAAAAAAAAAAAAACTTTTGGTTTTACCGAAGCATAGTATCGATTCAACCGGAAAAAAAGGTCAGTCTGACCGAAACATAGTATCGGTTAAACCGGTAAAAATTGAAAAAAAAAAAATTATCTTAAGTATTTTATTTATTTATTTATTTTTATTTTTTATATATTTATTTGTAAGGGAGGTCCGTTGATTTACGCTTAACTCAACGAACTTACTCCATTGAGTCTTGAGTTAGTCAACGAGCTTATTCCGTTGAGTTAACTACAACTCAACAGAGTACTGTAGTTAAGACCATAGACTTAGTCCGTGGAGTTATTTGTAATTCCATGGATGAGAGAGCGAGAGTTTTGTTTGGGAAATGACTCAATTACCTGCCTAAACTGAGGGCTTATTTAGACTAAAACTTAGGGTTTTGGGGGCATTATTCGGCAAATCATTTAGAACTTAGAATAGTAAAAATCAGAGCGATTCTGTGTCGTTGTGTAACTCCACGATGAGGAAGATGACACTCAAGTTCTAGGAAGATGCAGTTGACACATCACAATTTCTAAAAGAGCCAGAGGAATGGCACACGCGATAGAAAATCAGGAATATGACAAGAGAAAAAGAGCTATAGAAGGTAGAATCTGAACTTTTCAACTTGAGAAGATTTTTAGTAGATTTGGGTATATAAATACCCTAGATAGTGGAAACAAGAATCAGAGTAGCAACAGAAATTGCTGTAAGTAAAGAGAGAAAAATCAGGCTAAACAACGAAGTAGCCCTAGAGCTAATCCAGCGCAAGGCCAGATTATGGTTCAAAAAGTGCATTGCTGGTCGTGCAAAGGGTGCAATAAGGTGGCAGCAACAAGTAGAGGAAGAACAAGAGGAGTTGATTGCTGAAAGACCTGTTCTTGAGGAACAGCACCTAGGACCTTCAATTCCGCCATTCAGGTCATTGGCACGAGCAGAAATGTTGGGGCCTTCAACTAAAGAGGAATTAAGAGAATTCCAAGGACTGGTTCAAGTTGGGAAAAACCAAGGAGAACCAGAAGATTTAGCAGTAGCTAAAGCACACCTGGTATTTGATGCACTTTGCAAGAGGAGGGCTGTAGAAAAATTGAAAGCCCAATACAAAATTAAAGTTGAGCAGCATCAAAGAACCACTGTCAGATTTGCTACAAGAGGAGAAGCTGAAGCTGGTCCTTCGAGACCAGCAAATATTGAAAAAATTAAACAAGAAGAGCCATGTAAGGATGAAACGTGTGTCAATAAAGCACAAGTTTTACATTTATAATTTAACTGCAAGCACACGATGCCTATTATATTAAGCGGTACAAGTACGGGTCATTTCCATAGGGAGTTGGTCTAAATAACTTTTATTAGATTATTTACTTGACTTATGTCATAACATAACCTGAAAACGTTCTATACATCCTACTCTTACCAAAACAAAAGTTAGCACTATGATTGGTAATTATATTAGAAATTATACATATGTGATTAACTAGTTAATTTAATTACTTGAAAAACACTTCCATACAATCTCATTCGTAACTCTAAAAGAACTCTTAAAATTGCAGAATTTGCATCCACTTATGGAAATCATTTCTTCCCAAAATACTCATTGACAAATCATGTAAAAATATGATTTGGAAAGGATTTTAAAAGATCTAAAAATCTAGCATAATTTCGAGACCTAATTCAAACCATAAAATTATTAGTGACGAATCTAACACAGATGTGCAACAAGCGGAGATAAAAACATAGATTGGGCGACTTCATAAGAAAATTCATATATTCCTGAAATATTTATGAAATGACGTGAAACAAAATCTCAATGCACGTTAACTTCGTCATCTCAAAAACCCATTTTACAGATCATAAAAATACAATTTGTACTCCGAGAAATTGATAATCAAAGACGCTCAAAAACTCTGCCCAGAACTTGCGTCCAGGTCAGAAATACCTGTCAACACTTAAATCGAAAATACCATTCAAATGATCTCCAAAAATTACGAAACCAAAACCATTGGTAAGTAGACTCGAAAATACATGAGATGTCTGAGCTGAGATAATTGAAATAATAAAAATACCCAAACTCTGTACACGGTTCCCCTTATTACATAAGCAACCATTTCATCGAACATCCTATTTATAGCCATGATATGCAATATAAACAAGATGAAAACCATGTTTAAAATAGAATCCACATCAAGGTAACATTTGGAATTAATTAACTATCTAAAAACTATACTAAAATGCAATGCGATAACATTCAACAAACACAAATGTATACAAACATGACATAAAAATATGAAACAACATACCTATGCATACATACACAACATGAACATAAAATATGCATAGGGATCTCTCTCAAAACTCACTCATACCTTGAAGAACACCCCTTCCTTAGCAATAGATCCATGGTTGGATGAAACCACACTCTTCAGCCACGTTTTCCCAAGGTCTCACCCCTTGGAACGTCACCTATAGCAAGGGCCTTCCAAGGTTGCAAGAGCAAGAGCACTCAGCCTCCTTCCACTTCCCTTGGACGTCAAAATAGAGTTTCCAGCCCCTCCTTTGCTTTTGAAGATGCTCCTTGGAACCACCCAAATCCACACGTCAAACACCACTCCCACTTGCCGTCCAAGCTTCCTCCACTAAGACAGCCACAACCATCACCCTTGGAAACCCTTTGAGGATGTGAATCAAGATGGAGATCAATGGAGATGATGCTGGTTTGAGAGGGGGAACGACACCCTTGAGTGTCCACCTTCAGCCACGAGAAGAGGAGTCCTTGGAGAAGAGAACTATCAGCTGGAATGGAAGAAAATGAGAAGAGATACTTTCGACGTGAGGCTTACTCCTATTAATATTGGTGACTCTTGGTCTTCCAAGATTGATCCAATGGTTGAGATTTATCCCAGCCCATTTTACCTTTTGATACACCATCCAAGGGCTGAGATTTAACCCTCTTATAATTCCTTGATGTCACCTATTTCCATCAATAAAACTCATACACAAATTAAGATTATTCAATCATACGTAGAATTATATCATGAATAATTACAAAAAATCATTATAGGTGCATCTATAACAATATTTCATTAAGATAATGAGAGTATAATTTTAAATTCTTATCATGCATCACTTTTATATCTTAATACTAAATCTTTGAAAAGCATAAGTGAAATTGATAAGTGAAGATCATGCGTGTAATACAATTGTGTTCCATGTAATTTATCCTAAATAACTAAGTGTCTACACATGGGCTATTAAACTTAACATTAATTCCATTAAAGGTAAATTTGTGCATTATTTCATTTTTAATTCCTAAAAACATGCATAGCCTAAAAATATAACTTTCATGTAATTCAATATAAAAATCATATACTATGTACTTGTAATCCATAAAATGCATGCTTTAACATATAATAAAATGCACAAATCATAACTTTACAAGCCAGTACCTGTGGCTCAAAGGCATGCAGAGCCTATGTTTATAGATTTAATCTCAGAAGAAGAAGATGAAGACCAGGCACAATTAATCAGAAGAAGGAAAGGAAAAGAGATAGTGCATGAATATCAAGAGGAGATTAAATCTGAAGTACCAATATCAACAGGGCCTGTAGAGCCAATTTTTGTAAACCTGCTATCTGATTTTGAGGAGGAGTAGGAGCAGCAGCAAAAGCAAAGAGAAGAAGAAAAACAGGCTGAAATTAGTCTACAGCCTGTACAAGAAGAAGAAACAGAAATTATGGTAGAAGCTGATTTGCCCATGACTCCATCCCAATCTGCCACAGAATCAGAAAGAATAGTGATAGTACAGATTGGTAGTCAAGAGGAAGAAGAAAGAATAGAAACTGAACGAGAAGCTGAATAAAGCCATATGGAAAAAAATGACTTTGTAGATTCGATTGAATTTAATGAAACAATTCAAGACAGAGTGGAGAGTTCTGTCGGCTCACCACCACAGACAAAAGCAGAAGAAAATGTTCAAGAATCTGCAGAACATTTTCAGCAAGTTCAAGTTCAGTCTATAGAAGAGGAAGATCAAGAACAAACCCCTCTAGAACAATAAAGTCACATTCCTAACCCAACTGAAGCAACAGTTCTGAATGAAGTACACTTTTGGAGTCAGAAAGCTTATAATAAATACCAAGAGATTAGGGGTTATGATATCATATACAGTGGACCAGTAAATTGGGACGGAATGCAAGAAATTAAGGAATTATTTGAGTTCCAAGGTCTACTGCAATTTATTTCTCAACAGAAAAGGCATGCAATATATGAAAATCTAGTGCCCTGCTTCTATGCTAATTTAAGAGAAAAGGAAGGATAATTAATTTCCAATGTGGAGGAAGCTGATGTATAGATAACACTAGAGCTTCTCCACAGCATTCTTGGATTGAAGAATGAAGGAAAAGAAATTTTGGAAAGCACAACTGCCGTTGAATGGACAAAGCAGGAAATCAAGAACTGTTTGGTTATCAATCTTAGTGTGCCATTATTAAATAGACTGAAGCATTTAGATGGTAAAGCACACATGATAGCTAACATTTTGATTAAAAATGTCTACCAACGACAGGGCCGTGACATTGAACTGAGTCAATTTGTCAAGTGGGCCACTTATGCAGTTGTGAATAGAATTCAAGTAAATTGGTGCCAAGTCTTCCTATCCAAAATGAAGTCTGCAAAGAAGAAATTATTTTATGGAGATTTGATACCTATATTGATGGTAGACTGTATTGATTTCACGAAATGGACATCCAAAAGGATAAGATCAAGAACCATTGCAGTGAAAGAATACAGAAATTATGTTGCAGCTACTGAAGTATCTGTACCTTCTGGAGGCATTATTGGAGCTATAGAAAGGATAGAACAATTAGAGCAGCAATTAGAAAAACTCCAGAAGGAAGTAGATGAACTTAGGAATAGAGGCTAATTGTATAGTTTGTCTACTTGTACTTGTATATATTTGTACGAAAAATATCTGATTTGATTGTACTGTAATTGATTCATATGAATGAATATATGTTTTTCAGATATATTTTTCATGCATGTTTAGAATGATGAAATGGATGAACTATATTGAATGTTATATAATTTGTGGAACATTATGCATGAATGTTTAAAAAGATTTACAGTTTGTTGAATGACAGGATTAAATAATAGATGCTTGAAAATATCTACATGCTACAAGGTAAAATGTAAATTCTGCATAACATGAAATGAATTGCAAGTTAAATATTTATATAATGTTCAAATTTAAATGAATTTTGATTAGAATGCTGCATTAATGACATATATTTAACTTTATTTCAGTTAGTAGAATGTAGGAGAAAAAAAAAAAAAAAACATAGAGGTACTTATGAGGAGTAAACTTAGAGGTTACTAAGTGTTAACTCAATGAAGTAAGTTCGTTGAGTTACACTTAACTCCAAGAGGTCAGTAATATAATATAAGGTCACTCCGTTGAGTTATCTGTAACTCAATGTAGTTAATCCGTGGAGTTAGCAATAGTAACCGACATTGTTCCATTGAGTTATTTATAACTCAACGAGGTTAGTTCGTAGATTAAGTAGAACGGTTATTCTTTTAACCACGAACGAAACTTCGTCGGTTTAGTGGTTACCAAAATTTGAAATTAGTAGTGGTACACGTACCCATAAAAATAGGAACTACACTACACGTTGCAAGACACGTTCTTGCAACGAGATTTATTTACTTTATGGATGTGCATTATATATATAAAATAGAATGTTATTTACGAGTTACCAACACTTTTAAAAGAAAGGAGAATGCGCTAGGGGAATTGGAAGGAGAAGCAGCTGATTTGACTTCATCCGTCAACAAATATTTACTGAATGGAAAGCTTCAGACTAGTATGTAATTAATTGACTACTATTTTATTTATGAGCACATGGACTTGTTCTCCTAGCACTAAACGATTAGTAAGAACACCTACCTAGGAGTATTCAACATAGAGGCGTACTGAAAAATTTTCTAAACTAGACTTTAACAAAATCCTTTAGGGTGTAGCTAACCTTTCTTTAAAAGAGAATGTAGAGATGACTACTCTAGTAGAAAAACCATTAGGAGAAATTCTATATCCTGAATTAGTTGATGAACCTTCATGTATTCGATTGCTAAACTTTGAGGGAGATAGGTTTGAACTGAAATCTAATTATATTAGTTAATTGCCACATTTTCATGGATTAGAAAGAGAGGATGCCTATTATTTCCTTAGAGAATTTAACGAAGTTTGTCAAATAATGAAAATGCCGAACATGAGTATAGATGCTATTAAACTTAGATATATCCCTTTTGCTTTAAAAGACAACTAAGAGATGGTTATATACTTTATCGCCTGATTCAATTTCTACATGGACTGAATTTTGCTCTGTTTTTTTGGAAAAATATTATCCAACACATCAAACGATTAAAAAGAAAAAAGAAATATTAACGTGTAGCCAAAAACAGGGTGAATCATTTTGGAAATATTTTGAAAGATTTAAATATTTACTGACTCAATGTCCACATCATGCAATGAGTAAAGCACAATTAATAGGTATAATTTATGAAGACATAGATGTTTCAACAAAATCTTTATTAGAATCTACTTGTCAAAATGGATTTCTGAAACTATGTAGTGAAGAAGTAGGGGCATATTTAGAAAACTTTGCAAAAAGAACTGTACAGTGGGAAAACTTAGCTGAAGCTATTGCAGATAAAAGAATATTGCCAAGAGGAATGCATGAAATAGATTCAAGTACTATGCTTGAAGTGAAATTAACTGAATTAACAAAGAAAATAGAAGAGTTATCATTAAATCAAAAGCTAGCAAAAAATAATGCAAACATTAATGATCTAGATATTATTTATGCTAGAAACCAGAAAGATAACTTTGGAAATTCTTATAATCCTAATTGGAGAAATCACCTGAATTTGTCTTGGAGAAACAACAATTTCCAGGGAGGAGAAAATATAAATGAGAAGAATATAAGTTATGAAGCATTACTTAAACAAGGATCTAGAATAGAGAAATTAGAAAAGATAATCCAACAATTAAACAATCGTCTAGATTTTGTATTTGGAAATGCTGCAATTCAAAATAAAAATAGAAACATACCACTTAAACAAAAGGAATCAATGGAAGTTAGACCTACTAGAGGATTGCCAATACAAGCAATACCTAACCCTGTCAATAGAACTGTTAATGAAATTGATACCTCTTCTGGGAGGATAACTGAATGAAACAGTATAACTGAAGTAACTATATATATATATAAGTTTATTTATAGTTAAAAGTATCGTAGAGTTAGTCTTTAACTCAACAAACTTAGTCTGTTGAGTTATGCCCTAACTATACGAGGGTGTGTAGTAGTTATGTTAATTTTTGTCTCTGCTAAAATTTTTGTTTGTGTTATATAGAATCAACAAATGGAATTGATGCAATTACTACTGGATGCACTAAGGGAAGTACTAAGTAACTTGTTAGCTAAAGATCTGTGCAGGCTGTGTCGTGTATCAAAGGAAATTAAAGACTTTGTTGGAGAAAAATATTTTCAAGGACTACAAGCTACAAAAATGACTAAGACTAGAGATGGATTCATATGGAAGTCATTTAATTGTAGTTCAATTAGCCATGAATATCTGAATATGGAAGAAACTACTAGAATTCCACCCAATACATTAGAAGGAATAGATCATATTATGGGGATGGATGAAGGATTAATTATATTCAGGACCAAACCAAGGTATGCAATTCTATTACTTGATATTTTGATTAGAAATCCTATCACAAGAGAAGAATGGAATATAGGAAGACCTAATAGATATGAAGTACCAACTGAAAATTGTGGGTCGACTTTAATATTTTCTGATAAAAATTCAACCATTCCTGAAAAATTATATTATTGGAGACCTACAGGAAATTGGGATGAAGATTTATGCTTGAGTGTGTATAACTTTCTGAATAGATCTTGGACTGAAAACACTATGATATATCTAGGATAGAAATCATTAATTAACAGCATGCATGTCATACTTGATGGATATATATATCTAGTCACAGATATATCAGTTGCATTTAGATCTGATTTATACATAGTAAGCATAGATAGTTATGATGAATATGTAGAAATTTTGCCTATATTGAGAAAAATAGCTAAACCACCATCTATAGAATTTGATAAAATTCAAATAGGGATGTGGTATAATGAATATGATGATCCTACTTTATGTTTGACAAGATGGTGGGATGAATTGATGAAATTTCAAATATGGATTATGAAAGACATAAATGAATGGAAGTGGGAAGAGGAATATATTGAAATAGATGTAGAAATAGAAACTGCTACATTATCCTAGAATTGAAAAGGATCCCTTTCTGCATTTCATTCATTAATGGTAATACACTTGTATTTAGCATTGATAATATACTACAAGTTTACAAATTAAGAAGGAACACGAACTACATTAAAACAGAATTAATAGCAAGAAGAATTATGCCTAAAAAGTTTGCTTGGACTGACACGTTTATTCCATTTGTTTCTAGTTTTCAATCATGTTCTTAAGCTGTGATTTTGTGCTTGTAATGTTGTGTGTTTTCTACATTTACTTTTAGAAAAATTTTAGTTTTAGGTTATTTTATAAAAAAACAAAAAAACAAAAACAAAATATCAATCCAATTTGTTGGTATCAGTGTTGGGAAACCAACTGACTTGCTTGTGAGCCACCAAAGGCATAGGAGACTGGGTTCTACACAAGACACTGATTATCAATATCTGTTAAATGTTATTTTGTTATATATTCTGCTTTTATCTGTATATAAAAAGTTTTTCAGAATCAAAAATCGGAATATGCAGAAGGAGATACAAACGAAACAAGGTATGTAACTGATTACTTATCTTGAATTTAGATTTAAACTCATTCGTTGAGTTAGGTGCTAAATCAACGAAACTGTATTCATGCCTGCTACAATTACTATGTTTATTGTCAAATCTTTTACATTGATGACAATGCAAAATGTAGGTATGGGGGGGAGATAATTAAAGTAACATCCATGTAAGTTTGTTAATTAAAGGAATTAGAATGGTACTGCAAAGTTTTGTGGAAATTGTAAAATTTTTATAAACTGTAACTGCTTGAATGTTATATTTAGAAGGCTATATAAGATGCTATAGAATTTACTATTTATGTAAATCTAGATATAGTATCTTATGTTTTTCTTGAATTTCATGAGTTTAACAGTTTCACGATTTTAAAATGAAATCAGAGTGCTTAATGAAAAATTAGTAAATTATCTGAAGTCCTAAAAGAACTGAGATGTGAATTCTAGATTAAATGGAACACGTATGATTAAAGATACATTTAATTTGACTGATTAAACTTGTAGAATGATTTATGTGTAGATCTTATTAAATTACAGAAAAGTATGAGCTTATTGTTATGGATTCATATTTTCAGTAAATGATAGAAGCAAGACTATATGAGATTGGTGTTTTATTGCATCTGCATTAATGAAATACGTACATATATAGTATGTGATTAATGTTTTTTTTTTAAAAAAAAAAAGAGAAAAAAAAAACTTTAAGAGTTTATTGACTTGTTTGATCACGAGCCTTTTGTACTTGAGCATATAGGTATGTAAGGATTGTTAACCTGAAAAAGGACTCTTGAAATCTGGCAACCTAAGATCCTAATCAGATTTGGGATTGTTGATTGAAAGCTCGTTACATTGGTACATTAGAAAGCTCTTGTATGATTCAAGCTTGCGAAATTAACTTTTAAAGTACAAAAATACATATAATGTTCTGAAAAGATATAAGTGTTTTGTGAAATATAGATATCTTATGAATTGAGTATATTTTCTGTTATCTAGAATTGCTGAAATATGAATCTAGAATTGACTTTTGAAGTTGTTTTATGGAGATACAATTCTTTATTCTACTTGTCTTAATCAGATTGAATTGGATTGTACTTTGATTCGTATGTTGTTGAAATTTCTTCTAGAAATCTTATTGGAAAATTCAAGATGACAAATGATGAAAAGAAGAACAAACGATAATATAATTAAACACCTATGTGATGATATACTTTGTATGTAATTTGCATATATTCTAAGTATATTTGTAGGTTGAAGAGGAGAAAACAATATTATTGAAACATACAGAATATCTATATAATAATACAAGTTCTTATGCTAAACATAAGAAAAAAAAAGAAGAAGAGTTAATTCTAGCACTTTTAGAAAGACTAATTAATTAGATCTTAGTTTGCTAAGGGACTAGCAAAATTTATGTATGGGGGAGTGTTTAGAATGAAAAAGTGCATAATATTAACGGTTAAATGATGGTTAATTACATAATATTTAGCTTATCATATGAGAATTAAGCCATTATGTTATAATTGCACAGTTATATGCTTTAATGAAAGAATCTACATAATTCCAAGGAATTAATGTGAATTTAGTACATTTCTGAACTATCGGTAAATTGCAGGCTGTGAAATTCTTAAGTATCTGAATTTTCTGTTATTTGAGACAGTTATGTTTAAATTACCGAATAGTTATGTTTTAAAAGAATATTTTATTATTTCCTGAAGTACACGCGTCGAAACCATAATGCATGACTTAAGTGGATTTTCGAAAGGTTATCTGTAACTATCCGAAATGCATCTGAGCATCGGATAGTTAAGTTCGTAAGTGTCTGAAATATTTGAACTTGTTAAGATAGAATTATGCACGTGTTGAATTTAAATGCTTTAGTATATCACGTGAGATGCACATGTTTAACTCATTAAGTTAGCATAACTGTACGCATTGAGTTACATGAATACACACTAAGGTAACACGTTATGTTAGCGGCTTATTTCTTTATTGCATGTGTTTTATAGTTAAATCAATGAAGCAAGTCCGTTGAGTTATTTGTAACTCCACAGACCATTTATTTTCTAATATGTCACTATAGCGGTTGCAGAAACAAGACAGTTGGAAGAAAAAAACCACGATCGCACGTATCACGCAGGAATTCACTCATCGAAAGGAGAAGAAATCATCGTCGTTGATATGAATGAAGGAAATCCAACTGACTATTCAAGTAGAAGCAGTTACCATTGAAGAAATATAAAAGAAAAGAAGAAAAAGAAGTAAAGGGTGTGATCGATGGGTGTGGCCAGTGTGTGTAGAGGAGGATCACCGAGCTTTCTGTAGGCAGTGTCGGCAATTCTCTGAAGTACCACACCAACCATCTTCACCACCACCATAATCACCAACCATCGGAGGCTTGTGAGGATACTTTCCTGATGTCGGGTCGATTTCGAGCCAAACATAGTGTCTGACAACCATTGTGAGGAGTAATCACGTCGTGGGAAGGGAAGCCATTTTCACCAAGCGCCGACTCATACTCAGGAGATCATAAAGCTTCTAGCCTTGGCTTCGGGTTGATGCCTGTATGCTGAAGAGGAGATCATTTTGCAATTCTGGACTCGCGATTCTATAGGGAGAGGAGATAAAATTGTAAGTGGTTTAATTTTCAGTGGCCTAATCGCATCGCATGTAGTGACAGAAGTATTTATTGTCGACTAAGATTACTTTACATTTCACCTTTCACCCATTTCCATGCTCATATCAAAAACAAAAAAACCAAAAACAACTTATCTGTGTTTATATTTTGTATTTGAGTGTTGTATTGTTTGTTGTGTATCATGATTAATGTTATCTTTGTCACTGTTGTGATTGTTTTATGTTTGTTTTAGTTTTATAGTTTACTGAAATTGGTTCGTTCAAAAGACTTAAAGATTTTAATGGTTATTGTTTGAATTATTTGAATGTTAGTATTGCCTAATGATAAATCTAGTGTTTACCAACATTAAAGAGCTTAATTGATGTTATTTACAATCTATGGAACTGCCCAATGGTTGGCCGAATTCCTTTGTAAATAGTAGTATTAAATAGGAAAGGTAGGCTCATGGAGTTAACTTAAGTCCACGAGGTTAGTTCGTTGAGTTAGCCATAACTCAACAAACTTAGTTTGTTGAGTTAACTGTAACTCAACGGAGAGCTTATTGAATATATAAATTTGATTGTTAAAAATGGAACAGTTCACAATTCTTAAGTAATTCCCTGTGGGATCGACTTGTACTTGCACACTAATACAATAGACACTATGCACTTGCAGTTAAAATACAAATTGGAAGTAATATCTAATTTGTGTGAAAGGTTGTTTGTTTACTTCTAAAAAGGAATAGGCATAAAGATAAATTAACTAAGAAAAAAATAGAAGTTAACAAATCCAAGTTTTTCTAGCGCGTTGTTGGGTAACCAATCAAGTTTTCTGGTGCCATGTTGGAGATCCAAACAGATGGTATCTTACACCTCGATATGGACAAATATATTCTAGTCAATTTGGATATCCAACATCAACTAAGTAAAACTTACTTGTATAAAAAAAAATAATGGTATGGTAATGTCTTCATAACTTCTCGAAGTAGAAAACACATTTACCTAGTAGAACCTAAAAACCATTAGGTTTAGTAACTACATCTTGGAGAATACAAGCATTAGTAGTTGATCCTTCCCAACCAGCTAAAATATATGTAAATTCCATATCAAAATTACATGCTACCATTACATTTTGAGATAATTCACATTTCCCGTTCCTAAATCTTGCTATTTCTTGTCTATAAATAGTTGCTTTGATATGCGTACCAACAATAGCTCCAATACAATCCTATAAACATGCATTTTTATTTTGATATTGATTAAAATAACATTAAAGATAAGGAAACTACAAAAGTGTGGAAATGTACCTTAAAATATGGGTACACATTTGAGTCTTGACGAATTCGACTTGATGTTTCAGATGAAGGTTTTACTAGAAGAACATGATTTAGTCGTAATACAGCATTCAAGACTTCATTAAAGTTTTTACTAACTGTCCAACTTGATCGACTAAATTGTCTTATAGTTACTCTGTACCTTTGATTTTGCCCAACTATCATAAGTGTTAGGACCTTAAGGCTTACTAGAGGGGGGGTGAATGGTAATAATTCGTTTCTTAACCTTTTAGAAGTAGTTTAATGTAAAGAGATAGCAAGCACACAATAAAAGAATTCACACAGAGATTTTAGGTGGTTTACCACTAACGACTAGTCCACCTCCAAGGGATACTTGGGCTTCACTAAACTCTTGCAAACTTACAATCACTTACTTTAAGGTTTAAACAAGAACCAACCAACCATTTACTTGAGCTTCCTTGTCAAAGCTTCAATCAATCCTTTCTTTGAAGTTTTGATCCATGTACTTCAGTAAACACTAGCTTGTGAGCAATAGAGTTGAGTGCGTGATGAGCTTCTGAAATTCAGTTTGTAACTGTTGAAGATGATTTGATCTCTAAAGCTTTTCTTCTGTTGAGCTTGGTGTAAGTATGTATATAAGCAAAAGCTGTCTAAATCCATTGTCTGTATCTTGTATATATACCAAACATGTGTAACGATCATATTTTCTTCCAACAGATGTATTCTACTGTACTTGATTAGACTTCAGTCCCAAATACGGTAAGTTACCGTTTAGAAAGTTATTTCAAGATGTCCTTCCGATTTCCTTAACCTTTCAGATAGTTAGTTGTGTAACTCTCTAAAGAATATCTGTAACTCACCGAAAGATCACTTAAACCTTTCTGCCATGTAGGATTCCAGAATATATACTGCGAGCTGTCATTCAAACAGATACTTGTAACTGTAACTTACTGAACAGTTATGTAACTGTCGGATAGTTGGCTACAATAACCCTATGTTAACTTTTCGATTGCTTTAATTCAGCATGTGCATAAAAGACTGACTTAAGTTTCGGATGGTTATCCCTATAACTCACCGAAATGCTTCAGGATTTCGGATAGTTATCTTTCTAACTCTCCGAAAACTTATTTGAGCTTCTATCTAGATTTCTGCACGTGGGAAATTCAGTGACTTAAGTTTCAGATAGTTAAACTGTAACTCACCGAAACTCTCTTTGAGATTTCGGATAGTTATCTAACTCTCCGATTTTTACTTTAAGCTTTTGACTACTGGCTTCTCCATTCTGCATGTGCGTAATAGGATGACTTAAGTTCCAGAAAGTTATACCTGTAACTCACCGAAAAACTCAAATAGTTATCTAACTCTCCAAAAAGAAAACTCGGATAGTTATCTAACTCTCCGACAAGTCCTTTAAGCTTCCATTCTGTATTTCTGCACGTGATTAATTGAATGACTTAATTTTCAGATAGTTATACCTGTAACTCTCCGAAAGTCCTTTAAGCTTCCGAATAGTTAACTCCTTAACTATCCGATCATTCAATCCTTCTTAACTATCCGATTATCTATGGTAGCACATTCTGAGATTTACTACATCCTGTTTGCTGCTTCGATTTGTTTGTCTTCTAATCTTTTTGCTGTACATACTAATCTTGATAAATACAATTCAAAACCTTACATTGATTTTTGCATTATCAAAATCTAGAGGTCCTTTCAATCTCCCCCTTTTTGATAATGGCAAAAACCTTACAATGTATTACATGTATTTCTCTCCCTATATATCTATACAAGAAAAACACATGAGGAATACAGAGATATTTCTCCCCCTGAATTTTTCTCCTTACTTTACTGTAGCTTTGCTTACCAAAATATGATATTTCTCCCCCTTTTTCGCCAATTGTCAAAAAGAAGTGAGAAGACAGATATTGAGTTGGTGGAGCAATTATAGCTGAGTATCAAAATGTCTAAGTTGCTGTAAAACAGAGATGTTAGTAGAATAAGCTCCTAGTTGTGAGCTTGGAGAGTAGAGATATGAAATTATAAATCATATAAAGAACAAATCCCTAAATTTCGTCTAATATGATTAAATGCAGCTTCAAATAATGGTTTGGTGAAGATATCTACAAGTTATTCTTTAGTAGAGACATATTCTAAGGAAATATGACCTTTTTCAACATGGTCTCTTAAAAAGTGGTGCCTAATCTCGATATGTTTTGCTCTAGAGTGTAGAACTGTATTTTTGGAGAGATTGATGGCACTACTATAATCACAGTAAATAATGGTATTCTGAAAATTTAGCTTATAATCTGCTAGAGTTTGTTGCATCCATAAGATCTGTGCACAACATAGGCCTGTTGCCATATATTCAGCTTTAGTGGTGGATAGAGCTATAGAGTTTTGTTTCCTCCTGAACCAAGAAACGAGTGAATGACCAAGCAACTGACATGTCCCACTGGTGCTTTTTCGATCTGATTTGCATCCTGCATAATCTGCATCATTGTATCCTGCTAATATCAATTGATTTTGTGAAGAATAAAATAAGCTAAAGTCTTTGGTACCCTGTAGATATTTAAATATACATTTAACTACTTTTAAGTGTGATGCTTTTGGAGAGGCTTGATATCTTGCACAAGCACAAACACTAAACATTATATCTGGTCTACTAGCTGTTAGATACAGAAATGATCCAATCATACCTCTATATTTCTTTTGATCTACTAGAATGCTAGAAATGTCCTTATCAAGTTTTTCATTTGAGTTCGTGGGAGTACTTATTGCTTTGGATTTATCCATACCAAATTTTAAGAGAATCTCTTTGCAAAATTTTTCTTGATTCAGGAAAGTGCCATGTTGAAGTTGATGAATTTGTAATTCTAGAAAGAATTTTAATTCTCCCATAAGACTCATCTCAAATTCATTCTTCATTAAGATTTGAAAATCATGACATAGTTTCTCATGTGTGGCACCAAAAATGATATCATCCTCGTAGATTTGGATAATCAACATATGAGAACTTTCAGATTTGATGAATAAGGTGTTGTTTGCAGTTCCTATGTTAAACTGATTCTGAAGAAGGAAACTCTTCAGTTTATCATACCATGCACGTGGTGCTTGCTTCAAACCATAGAGAGCTTTATTCAGTTTGTATACATGGTTTGGATTTTCTTCATCTTCAAAACCTGGTAGCTGTTCTACATATACTTCTTCTTGCAGAATGCCATTAAGAAATGCACTTTTAACATCCATCTGATAAAGCTTGATTTTCATACTGCTTGCAAAGGCAAGTAACATTCTAATTGCTTCAAGTCTTGCAATAGGTGTAAAGGTTTCTTCATAGTCGATTCCTTCTTGTTGGTTGTATCCCTGAGCAACAAGTCTAGCTTTATATCTGATAATACTACCATTATTATCAAGTTTGTTCTTAAACACCCATTTAGTACCAATAATTGATTTTTCGATGGGCCTTTAAATCAAGTTCCAGATTTCGTTTTTCTTGAACTGATTTAGTTCCTTTTGCATGGCCATGATCTAGTATTCATCATTGCAGGCATCTTCAACTGTTGAAGGTTCAAGTTCAGACACAAAAGCACAATAATTACAAATATTTTGAATTTTGCTTCTTGTTTGAACACCTTGATTTATATTCCCAATAATTTGTCCAATGGGATGTTCAGACTTTGTCTTCCATGCTTTTTCTATCTCAGTAGGTGTAGGTAGTGTTGAACTATCTTTTTTCTGAGGAATTTTCCAATTTATTAATTCTCTTTCACTTTCACTATCTATTGTTAACCTCTTAAATTTTCCTACCATGTCATCATTAAAGAATACGTTTATTGACTCTTCTACACCTTGATTTATATTCCCAATAATTTGTCCAATGGGATATTCAGACTTTGTCTTCCATGCTTTTTCTGTCTCAGTAGGTGTAGGCAGTGTTGAACTATCCTTTTTCTGAGGAATTTTCTGATTTATTAATTCACTTTCATTGTTTATTGTTAACCTCTTCAATTTTCCTACCATGTCTTCATCAAAGAATACGTTTATTGACTCTTCTACTCTTCTTTCATGTTCAAAATAGACCTTATAGGCCTTGCTTCTTGAAGAGTATCTAACAAATAGAGCAGGATCAGATTTTACACCAAATTTGTCCTTTTGATCCTTAGAATTAAGCACAAAACATCTTGATCCAAAGACCTTAAAATATCCAACATTTGGTATTTTACCATACCATAGTTCAAAAGGTGTCTTATGTAGGATAGGTCTAAGGTGAGTTCTGTTTATAGAATAGCATGTAGTATTTACAACTTCAGCCCATAGAGACTTTGGTAGATCAGATGCATTAAGAATTGTCCTTGCCATTTCTTGTACTGATCTATTCTTCTTCTCTACAACTCCATTATGAGCAGGAGTTCTTAGACATGAGAATTCATGCAGTATGCCAAAAGAATTGCATAATTCTTCAAATTCTGAATTTTCAAATTCACCTCCATGATCACTTCTGATCTTCTTCATGGTTGATTCTTTTTCATTTTGAATTCTAATATAGAGATGTTTGAATTCATCACAGGCTTCATTCTTGTGTGTTAAGAAAATAACCCAAGTGAATCTTGTATAATCATCAACTACCACTAAGGTATATTTTCTTCCTCCTAAACTGGTTGTTTGTGTAGGACCAAACAGGTCCATATGCAATAGATCCAATGGTTGACATGTGGCAATGTCTTCAATACTCTTGTGTGCTGATTTCTTTTGTTTTCCAATTGTACAGTCACTACACAATTTATCTCTCTTGAATTTGAGCTTAGGCACACTTCTAACAAGATCATGTTTGGTCAATTTTCTTATAGGTCTCATGTTTACATGATTTAATCTTTTATGCCATAACCATTCATCTTCATTAGTAGCAACTAAACATGTATCACTAGATATAATATCACATGGAAATTCCAAAGTATAAATTGAATTATTTCTATATCTTGTAAATTTGATTTCATGTGTATCCTGTTGTAATATAAAACAGTTTTCTGTAGTAAAAAATATATTGTAACCTTTGTCACATAATTGACCTACACTTAGCAGATTCTGTTTTAAACCATTTACATGTAAGACATTTTCTATTTTTCCATTTTCAGATGCAACATTTCCTATGGTAGTAATTCTACATTTTTGATTGTTACCAAACTTAACAGATCCTGAATTTATTGATTTAACAGATTCCAGAAGTCTTTTCTTACTTGTCATATGCTTTGAGCAACCACTGTCAATAATCCACTTGGACGTTTGAGCTTTCTTGTCCATGCAGTCCTGTAAGTCATGTTGAAATTAAGACTTTGGTACCCATATCTTCTTGGGTCCATCACTGTTAGTCCTCTATATACTAAACCTATTGCCTTTTGGTAGCCATATAGACGTAGATCTCTTCTTAATGACAAACATAGTTGTGCCATTTTTGTAAGATCTAATTTTTCCACCACAGTAAGGGGTTTCCTATGGTAACATACCCTAGGCCAAATTTACTTCTTCCTATTCTTTGAGATCCTATGATTTTGTTTAAACTATTTTCACCCTTAGTAAATTTACATACAGTTTTCTTTAGGTCAGTAACTTTAGATAACAGGTTTTTATTTTCTTCTTTCAGATCAAATTTTTTACAACTATAGCTATCCATTTTAGTTTTTAATTCCCTATTATCAACTAGGGCTTTTTCTAGTTCAGCAAAAACATCTTCTAGATAGGAATTTAAACTCTTTAATTCTTTCTTGTACTTCTTACATTTTACATATAAGTTATCTACTATACAGAGAAGACTATCTATATCTACATCATCATTTTCTTTTTCTAAGTAATAGAGAGATGTAGAGCATACCTCTTGTGCAGCAAAGAACACGTTTGTAGATGCCTCCTCATCTGAGTCTGATGAGCTGCTGGATGAATTGCTGTCATCCCAAGTGGCTTTCAAGGCCATTTTCTTCTTATTCTTCCTTTTCCATTTTTGTTTGTCCTCCTCCTGTTGAAAAGGACAGTAAAGTTGAATGTGTCTTAGTTTCTTGCACTTGTAGCATGTAGGGACTTTTGGTTTTGAGGAGCTGGCTTTGCCTCCTTGTCTCATCATCCTTCTGAAGTTCCTGGCCAGCAGTAACACTTCATCCTCATCCGAGCTTAGTTGATCTTCTATTGAGGGAAAAACTAGTTCTTTCTTTTTCTCTACTTTTCTTTCAGTGACTCCTTCTTCTTCTTTCCATTCCTTCATTTGGACTTCATGGGCTAGAAGGTTTCCCAATAGATCTTCAATTGATTAGTTATTGAGATCCTTTGAATCCTGTATGGAAGTAGACTTCTGCTTCCATTCGACTATCAAGCTCCTTAGGATCTTTTGTACCTGTTCACGATTAGAAAAACTCCTCCCAAGGCCTCTTAGTTCATTCACAATTTCTGTGAATCTAGAAAATATTTCAGTGATACTTTCTTTTTCAAGCATTTTGAATAATTCATATTTTCTTAACAAAATGCTGATTTTAGTATCTTTAACTTGGCTGGTTCCTTCATATGTAATTTGAAGGATCTTCCAAGCCTCATGGGAAAATTTACAAGTAGATATTTTATTATACTGTTCACTAGTTAGTGCATAGTAAATGGAATTAAGCCCACGAGCATCCATCTAGATGATTCTTTCATTGTCCTCAGTCCAGTCACTTTCATGACTGATTGGAGTTGGTGTACCATGTATAACCATTCTCTAAAGTTTCACATCTGTACTCTTGAGAAAGCACTCCATCCTATTTTTCTAGTAGCTATAATTGCTACCATTAAAGAGGGGAGGTCGATGGATATTCTGATCCTCTATAGTGTGGAAAGTCATGATCTCAGATGGTTAAATCTATTAACGAGATCAACCTTACTCTGATACCAATTGTTAGGACCTTAAGACTTACCAGAGGGGGGTGAATGGTAATAATTCGTTTCTTAACCTTTTAGAAGTAGTTTAATGTAAAGAGATAGCAAGCACATAATAAAAGAATTCACATAGAGATTTTAGGTGGTTCACCACTAACGGCTAGTCCACCCCCAAGGGATACTTGGGCTTCACTAAACTCTTGCAAACTTACAATCACTTGCTTTAAGGTTTAAGCAAGAACCAACCAACCATTCACTTGAGCTTCCTTGTCGAAGCTTCAATCAATCCTTTCTCTGAAGTTTTGATCCATGTACTTCAGTAAACACTAGCTTGTGAGCAATAGAGTTGAGTGCATGATGAGCTTCTAAAATTCAGTTTGTAACTGTTGAAGATGATTTGATCTCTAAAGCTTTTCTTCTGTTGAGCTTGGTGTAAGTATGTATATGAGCAAAAGTTGTCTAAATCCGTTGTTTGTATCTTGTATACATACCAAACATGTGTAACAATCATATTTTCTTCCAACAGATGTATTCTACTGTACTTGATTAGACTTTAGTCCCAAATACGATAAGTTACCATTTAGAAAGTTATTTCAAGATGTCCTTCCGATTTTCTTAACCTTTCGGATAGTTAGCTGTGTAACTCTCCGAAGAATATCTGTAACTCACCGAAAGATCACTTAAACCTTTCTGCCATGTAGGACTCCAGAATATATTCTGCAAGTTGTCATTCAATCGGATACTTATAACTGTTACTTACCGAACAGTTATGTAACTGTCGAATAGTTGGCTATAGTAACCCTCCGTTAACCCTCCGTTAGAAGAACTTTATAGAGATTACTTCTTTTCTCAGGATATATTAGATGAAGTTAGACAAGAACTTCAACATACTGATGCAAGTATTACATACATGGGTATTCGAAGTAAATATGATAGAGAATACAGAATGAAATGTGCTGAGATTGCATTTTTGGAACAATATGCAAAATATTTGGAAAAAGGTGTAGGTTCATCAAATAGAACTCCTCAAACTCCTATAAACGGTACAAGACTACATGCATTTAAGGAAGAGCATGAATCAGCTATCCCTACTCCTTTATATTCAAAACAAGTAGAATCAGATATTGTTGTAGACAAAACAAAAGTTGATAGTCTTCGAAAGGCTGTTGCAATAGAAAGTGCCTTAGAAGAATTAAAGTAGAAAACTTTTATGGAGCAATTTGAAAAGAAAGCAGCAATACTTGAAGAGGAGAAACAGAAATGTTATAGTAGAAGAAAAATCAGAAAAATTATGTCTAAGGAAACAAAGTCTATTAGAAAAGGACAATTAGATGAAAATTTATTTCCAAAGGACAATGTATGTCTAGACATTGTACCTTTTTGTGCATCTGATAAACTCATCAGTTCCGAACACACTGAAACTGATGAAGATAATGAGACTTTATTTTCCCTTGCTAGAAAGCTTGAGAAGAAATACAAGTCAAATATGAGCTCAAGTTTTTCTATTAGTACAAGTCCTGATGATGCAGAAATTGACAAATCAGAGCATCAGGCACATGATATTGAACAAGTTATTGCAGATATAATTGACAATGTTGAGGCAGTAACTAGTTCAAAGGCTGAATTGTCTAGAGTAGTAGATATTGAAATTGTTAAGACTCTAGAAGAGCTAAAAGTTAACTAGCCTTCTACTGAATCTATAGAAGCAGAGTCTGAGAATTCACAGCATGAATCAATGGAAATATCTGTTGAACAAAATGAACAATTACAGACAGATACACCGGCTGTAGAATTTGTAGAAAAATTGTACTCTGAACATTCTATAGAGACTGAATAGATGAATGTTGAGCATATTGACAATGTTCCTAACACTATTGAAGTTGAAGAATCAAGCTTACCTAAGCAGCTTCAAGATAATATTTTGGAAGAGGAACAACATGACATTCATTTTGAAGAAGAGGTTCCTGAAGATGAATTAAATTCTGAATCACGGCTTTAGGTATCACCTTCTTTGTGTATAATGTTAAACATTCAAGGTAATACAATTCATTTTAGATCTGAAGAAGCATTGCAGAAATACAATAATCTGATTACATGTCAGATTCTGCATGCTCGTCCAATAAAATTCAGAAATTTGATGGAAATAAGAGATCTGTTTGAGTTTCAAGGCCTCATTAAATTCTTGCCAGTAGGAACGAGATGGAAGCAATACATAGAGCTTATTGCAGCATTTTATAGCAATCTCGACAAGAATGGAAATTTTTTGAAAACTCAAATAAATGAATAGGAGTTTATATTGTCTCTTGAGTTTATTTTTGAAGTTTTGGGATTAAAGAATGAAAGTGTTGTTGTTACAAACAGATTTGACATGATAAGACAACTGGAATGGAACATTCAGTCTTTATCAAAAATTCTAGATGTATATTCTGAAATAAGATTAATGGAAAATCTGAATGTAGAGGCAAGGTTTATTGAAAATATATTGCATGCAAATTTATTTCAAAGAGTTGGACACAATATGGAAGTCAGCAGAAGTTGTTTATATGCAACTTATAGCTTGCTGAATAGAATTCAAATCAATTGGTTTGATGTTTTCACTTCTCAACTACAACATATGAGTTCAAAGTTATTTTATGGTGATGCTGTATGTAGACTCATTGCAAGCCAATTGAATTTATCCAACTAGCCCTTTGAAACTAAAGGCATGAGAGCATTTAGTGTCAAAGATTTGCAAAAATTGCAGGCCATGCATAAACCTCAACGACAACAACAACAACTTGATACAGACCATATACAACAACAATAACAACAAAATTATTCAGTTCAAGCAGAACAGCAAACCCAGCTACCTCCTGACTTAGATGTAGTGTTTAACGACATCAGAAATGATATTAGGCATCTAGGAGATAAAATATGTAATGCTATAAGTGATATACTTAGGAGGGGTCGCTAACTGTTTTTGTTTGTTTCTGAATACAAAATGTAATGTTTGTATTACTTGTTTGATTCTTTGAATAATACATTGGTTTCTGTAAATGTTTACAATTCTTATTATTGTTTACAAAAAGAGTTGTAAATATATCTCTTAATTCAAAAAAAAGGGGGAGAAATGTTAATTATCTTTTACAATTCTTACTTATCTTTTTGATTAATGACAAAAAGGGGGAGAAATATTATAAAAAGATGATTATGATCTTAATTGCATATATATATTATTAAAAGGAGATGTTATTTTGAATGGTTATTGTAATCTAACAGATGATAATTAGAAAACTGATACTTATATAATTATTGACATTTGAGAGTTTTTTAGTTCTGAGAGGTAAAATTTACACAAACAATAGAAATAAGCTTAAGTGAACTTAAGTCAACAAACAAGTTTGTTGAATTAAAAGTTAACCCAACGAAGGTGCTTTGTTGAGTTATACATATTTTATAATTGATTTAATATGGTTTTGTCATCATCAAAAAGGGGGAGATTGTTGAGTATTTTTGTTTTGATGATGTGTGCTGAATAAAAATAATCATATTTGCTCAATTACTATTGCTTGTGAAAAGAAATTAAAATCATCAATTAATACAGAAAAAGCTTACTGATATAAATACTTGTTTGTATTGGATCTGAAGTTAATAACTAGTCGTTTCGTTGCATTAATTTCTCATTTAGCTAAACGTTAAGTTAACGTGTGTTTTTATTGAAAAGCATGATATGTTTTAATGTTATATCTTCTGTATCATGAACAGTGCACGTTTAGACAACTCGTTAAGTTAGAGTTTTGTTTGTATAGAGGTCACGTGAGAACTGGTTAAGTTAGTGGCTTAAAGGTTAAAATAGGTCACGTGATAACTCGTTAAGTTAGTGAGTAAAAGAAGAGACAAACTCGTTAAGTTAGTGTTATACACGTGGTGAAATTATAAGTTGCGAATGTTGTATTGTATCACGTGAGGTGCACATGTTTAACTCGTTAAGTTAACATAACTAAATGCGTTGAGTTGCTATATTGAACACTAAGGCAACGCGTTAGGTTAGCGTTATAAACTTAAGTTGTTATTTTTGCACGTGGTAAAATTCTTATTATAAAAACATTTGTTTATTACTGGTTCGTTGAGTTATCATAAAACAACGGAGATGGTTTGTTGAGTTATCATAACACAACGGTGATGGTTCGTTGAATTAGCATAACACTACGAACTTAGTTCGTTGAGTTAGCTACAGTACTTGTCACGTGAAATGGCACATGAGGAACTCGTTAAGTTAGAAACGTTAAGTTATATATATATTTGTGTTACTCGTTTAGTTAACATTAAAGTAACGACTTCTTATTACACTGATGAAAAACTTTTGGACGAGAAAGTTTATTTTGCAGGAAATTTTTCAGAGATCCAGGACTGATGATTAAAGAAAATTTGAAATATAAACGTAGGTTAGAACGTGTGTGTTTCGATGAAGGAAAAAGAAAAGACGTGGAGAAGTGGAAAACTGGTGGTGGTTAAACGTGAAGGATATGCATGAAATGAAGATACAGTATAAAAGGCATAGAATTCTCGTTGATCAATTTATCCTTGCACACAAAAAGAAAAATCTTTTCAAGGATCAAACCATCCCTGCACACCAAAAGAAAAATCTTTTCAGGGATGAAAAACACATTCTCGGGGCAAATCTCTCAAGTGGAAGAAAGTTCAGTGAAGCATAAAAAGGTAAGATTTTCGTCACTGAAGATTTGAAGTATTAGAAGAAAGGAAATTCGGTGAAGCATGAAAAGACAAGATATTCGTCACTGAAGAATTGCTGAAGAAGAAAAAGAAGAAGAAGAAAGATCTCAAACAGGGAGAAAAGTTTTAAATTCCGCAAATTAGTTTTCTCTGTTTGTAGTTATGAAATTGTTTAGATGATACATGGTATCGAAATATAATTGCATCTACAATTTCTGAGGAGAATTGAATTGTATATTGTAATTGAAACCTTGAATAAAAATGATTTTATGAAAACAATGTCTCGACTTGTTTTTGAGAATTAAAGTTTCAATTATATTTCAGAAAATATTAAAAATACACAATTCACCCCCCTCTTGTGTAGCCATACGATCCTTCAGAAATCAGTGACTTAAGTTTCGGATAGTTAAACTATAACTCACTGAAACTCTCTTTGAAATTTCGGATAGTTATCTAACTCTCTGATTTTTTCTTTAAGCTTTTGACTACCGGCTTCTCCATTTTGCATGTGCGTAATAGGATGACTTAAGTTCCGAAAAGTTATACCTGTAACTCACCGAAAAACTCGAATAGTTATCTAACTCTTCGAAAAGAAAACTCGGATAGTTATCTAACTCTTCGACAAGTCCTTTAAGCTTTCGTTCCGTATTTCTTCACGTGATTAATTGAATGACTTAACTTTCGGATAATTATACCTATAACTCTCCGAAAAGTCCTTTAAGCTTTTGGATAGTTAACTCTTTAACTATCCGATCATTCAATCCTTCTTAACTGTTTGATTATCTATGGCAGCACATTCTAAGATTTACTGCATCCTGTTTGTTGCTTCGATTTGTTTGTCTTCTGATCTTTTTGCTATACAGACTAATCCTGATAAATACAATTCAAAACCTTACATTGATTTTTGCATTATCAAAATCTAGAGGTCCTTTCAATAAGGAATATGGCAAACTTCTCTTCTACATTGATATTGTTGGTATCTTTTAAGACTTCTTCCCTCCTCATTAATTTACAAAAACCCTTGAAAACACTTTGACTCATTCTATAAATCTTTCAACAATTGTAAACTTTGCCACATTGCCATCATCATATCTTCAACTAGAGGTAAAGGTAAAATTTGGTTTTTATAGTTTAGAAATTTACCATTTTCCTTTCCTTCAAATTATCTACACACTAATGGCTTTCTGATGGAATTCAGTGATTTTCCTTTTCGTTAGCTGAATTCTGTCAAGCACTAAGCCCCCCCTAAATATTAGTGGAAGCACCAAAATTCTTACTACAACATCTTTAGTGTTGTTTTCGATGGTGATTTACTATAACATCGCCTTCATACTTACAAAATTGGATGGCTCCAACTACCTCTAATGTGGAAAGTGTTTTTTGAGCTAGCGTTTAGTAGACAAAAACTTATAGACCTTGTTGCCATTAGATCAATTGTTTGTAGATTATCAAGTCTGGTATGTTGTTGATGAAGTTCTCACATGGATCAATGCAGCTTTGTTTGTTTATGCGTTGTTTGTTGGCTACTAGTTTTGGCTAACATCCTCTATGTCACTTTGAAAATAGGGAAATAAATATTGATGAGTTAATACTTATGGCCGTTTAAAAAGGGAAACCAATGGTATGCTAACATTGAGTTCATACTTTGCAGTAGTTTAAATGTTCAGATGTGACGTCATAGGTGACCTCATAAAAAATAAAAAAAATGTTGAGATATTTAACTATATATTATTATATGAGTACGGTGGTGAATTATTTTCACTACTGAACGTGAAGAACAAGATAGGGAATATTATTGTATTTTTGTAATTTTCTTTTTAGGTAAGTTTTTATTCTTTTAGTTCAAAAATAGTCTTATTTCAAATTTATGCATGATTTTGGTAATTAAGGTAAGTTATGTAATTATATTCATAATTATTTGTCATTAGTGTTATGCATTATAGAATAATGCATGAATATAGTTATGGTAGTATTGGTATACATTTCAAATCTATAAGTATAAACATATTAGTGTTATTGTAAATTTATATTGATTATAGCATAATTATGTGTTTATGCAAATAATGAGATTTTGCATAACTTCTTATGATTAGTGCATGTCATTATTGGGCTTAAAGTGAAATTTGATGTATATTAACATGAATGAACGTTTGTTGAGTATTTTGTTTTGATGATGTGTACTAAACGAATGTAATCATATTTACTCAGTTACTATTATTTGTGAAAGTAAATTAAGAACATCAATTAATACAAAAAAAGTTTACTGATATAAATACTTGTCTATAATGGATTTGAAATTATGCTATTAAATAACTAGTCGTTAAGTTATATTAACTTTTCATTTAACGAAACGTTAAGTTAACGTGTGTTTTTTATTATAAAGCATGATATGTTTTAAAGTTACATTTTCTGTATCATGTATAGTGTACGTTTAGACAACTCGTTGAGTTAGTGTGTTATTTGTAAAAAGGTAACATGAGAACTTGTTGAGTTATAGACTTAAAGGTTAAAATAGGTCACGTGAGAACTCGCTAAGTTAGTGAACAAAAGGTTAAAATGAAGAGACGAACTCGTTAAGTTAGTATTATGCACGTGGTGAAATTAAAGTTTACGAATGTTATATTGTATTACATGAGTTGCACATGTTTAACTCATTAAGTTAACATAACTACACGCATTGAGTTGCTATATTGAACACTAAGGCAACACATTAGGTTAGTGTTATAAACTTAAAGTTATTATTCTTGCATGTGGTAAATACCTTATTATAAAAAGATTTATTTATTACTAGATTAGTGAGTTATCAGATTCTTTGGAGACTTACAACCATAACTATTCGAAACTCAAACTATTTTCAATGAGTTAGCATCTAACCTTCCAAAAGATAACTTAAGTCATGTTTTCAGGTTATGACATGTGTCTCACTAGTTTTATGGTAAAAGGTATTTCAGATACTTAGAAAACTTAACTATCCGATACTTATACACTTTTCGATGAGTTAACATTTAACCTTCCGAAAGATAGGTTAAGCTAGTTCGTTGAGTTAGCATAACACCATAGACTTAGTTCGTTGAGTTAGCTATAGTACTTGTCACGTGATTTGACACATGATGAACTCGTTAAGTTAGATACGTTAAGTTATAAATCTACTTGTTTTACTTGTTTAGTTAACATTAACACAATGACTTGTTATTACACTTGATGAAAAGTTTTGGATGAGAAAGTTTATTTTACAGGAAATTTTTCAAAGATCCAGGATTGATGATTAAAGAAAAATTTGAAAGGAAAACGTGGGTCATAATGTATGTATTTCGATGAAGGAAAAAGAGAAGATGTGAAGAGTGGAAAACTGATTATGGTTAAATGTGGAGGATATGCATGAAATGAAGATACAGTATAAAAGACATAGAATTCTCATTTATCAATTATCCCTGCACACCAAATGAAATATATTTTCAAGGATCAAAACACCTCTATGGGGAAAAGCTCTCAGATAGAAGAAAATTCAATAAAGAAGAGAAAGTCAGATATATGTCATTAAAGATTTGAAGAATCAAAAGAAAGCAAATTCAGTGAAGTAGAGAAAGTCAGATATTTGTCATTGAAGAATTGCGGAAGAAGAAGAAGAAGAAGAAGAAAAATCTCAAACAAGGAGAAATGTTTTAAATTCTGTAAATTAGTTTTCTCTATTTGTAATTATGAAATTAATTAGATGAAACATGGTATCGTTATATAATTGCATCTACAATTTCTTAGGAGAATTGAATTGTATATTGTAATTGAAACCTTGAATAAAATGATTTGATTAAAATAGTGTCTCAATTTGTTTTTAATTTTGAAGTTTCAATTATGATTGAAAAGGTTGAAAAACACAATTCACCTCCCTCTTGTGTAGCTATTCGATCCTACAAGTGGTATCAAAGCTAGTTAATAATCTTTGATATAAAATCGATACCAATTTAATTAATATCAGAACTTATTCTACCTTCCTTGTTTTTAAATAGAAATTAATATCTGAGCATACGTTTAACTTTGTTGATTTTAGGCTCAAGTTGTTTTTGAAAGTTTTAAATTGTTTAAAATCTTATAAGTTGAAAAATCTAAGGTAAGATGACTACTGGAAATGGTAATTTTTGTTTGTATGAAGGCCAAAATCTTAACTATCTAGGAAAGAATCTTAATTGTTTGTATTGGAAATGGTATTTTCTAGATTCCTAGATATCATAAACTCTTTAAAATGCTTAGGAAAGAATTTTGAATAGAAGGTTTTGGTGAAAAAATTCTCAGATTCCTAAGTTCTAAATGGTCTCAAAAAGGGACATCAATTGAGGAATCATGAGACTTAAATGTTTATATTATAAATGAACTTATAGGAAATTTAACTACTTATGAAGTTCAATTAAATAATTCACTAAGTCACAACAAATTAAAAATGAAGAAAGAAATAGTCTTCGAATTAATTCAGATTCTAAAATATCAACTAATTTTGATGAGGATTTGATTTTGCTGACTAGGCAATTCAAAAAAGCATGGAAAGCTAGGAAACAGCAAAGGAACAGAAATGACAAACTCTCATCATCAAAGTCACTAAATGAAAAGAATTCTTCATCTAGAAGGTATGTATGTTACAACTACAAGAAACTTGGGCATCTTTCTCTAGATTGCCCTATAAGGAAAAATGAAAAGCAAAGTAGGACAAATCAAAAGAAGAAGGCTTAGAAAACTCAAAAGAAGTTTTACAAGAAAAATGCTTTGAAGGTCACTTGGGATGACATGTCAGAAGAGTCTGAATTTGAGGAATTATCATCAAAATCTTCACATTTAGAAGAAGAACAAGAGTTAGAAGACGTTGCTCATGTGTGCTTCATGGAAGATGAGTTTGAGGTAATATTTGATCTTGAGACTCATTTAGATTTTAACTTTGATGAATTATTATGTGCTTAGCATGCATTATTACAAAAACTTAAAGTTTGTAAACTGGAAAATAAGAATATTAGAAACTCTTTGTCTATTATGGAAGAAGAAAATTATTTCCTGTCTACTACTTTAGAAAAGTTTAAATGTGATAATGAAAATCATACTATAGATTTGCATAAATTTAGATTTAATGAATGTGTCTTGCATGAACAAATACAAAATATAAATGCTGAAGAATTAAAGATAAAATCTAAAAATGAAAAATTGAGAAACAATATAATTGATCTTAAGTTAGAGATTGATAAATTAAAAATGAGAGAGCTAGATTTAAATTCCACCATTGAGAAATGAAATTTAAGTCAACTAAGTTAGACAATGTAGGATCGTCTATATCACAAGAGGGGGGGTGAATTGTAGCTTTAGTAATTAAATACTAGTGGATAAAATAAGAGCACAAAACACTCGTAAATGAAATTCTATTCTTTATTTAAAGAAAGAATTTACAATATCTTTTTAGCTCAATTCCCTTCTTGAAGGTTTTGATACAGTAATGTTCGATATACAATTCAAATAGAAAAACAAAGCTCTTATTCAAAACTAATTTTGAATTGTATAAAACCTGATCTTTATGCACACAGCTTCTTTCTTTCTCTTTACTCAGCTTCTATATCTATTCTTCTCCAATTGTTGAATTTCTAGACTTCTTGCATTTGCAGCCCCTTTTCTGAAATTGCTTGGAATTTCGAACTTCTTCTAATGTTGGAGAATTTTTCAGAATATGAATATTCAAACTTAACTTTTCAGTTAGGGATCTAGACTGAATATTCAGACTTGGTTTTTGAGATTGAGATCCTCTATTGTAATGTAGCTCATACTCTTTATTAGTAGTCGAACTCTGTTGTCTTTCATGTTCGGCATGTTCATCCACTTAATCCACAATCCATAATCCATAATCCACATACTAATTTTTTCTTTAATCCAAATTACTATCTTTTTGAGTTTCCACTTTCTCCACTATAATTTTGAATTTCCACGATCTCCACTCGTAGATTCATCGAGACTTTTATCTTCTTGAAGTCTTGTAGAATATCTTCTAAGTTTTCGATTTAGTCGAACACTTATCCTTTAAGTCCTGTAAAAACTCGAACACTTATCTGTAACTCTTTGAGTTTTTACACCTGCAAAACAAGTGACTAAACATAGAAAACTTATATGTTAGTTAGTCATTTTATAAAACTCGAAGACTTATCTATCCATGCGTATAAAAACTTGAACTATTATCTAACTATTCGATTTTCATTGCCAAATGCACATGGAAAACACGTGATAACTTAAAACATTAAAAACACACGTGTAGATAACTTAACTATATGAGTTTTTAAAATAAACTATTCGACAAAAACGAAACGTTAACTATCTGAAAGTTTAATTATTGAAAATCTAACTCTTCGGAAAACTTTAACTTATTCGACATAAAAATGAAACTTTTCAATAATCTGTTAACTATTATACTTAGAGAAATATACTTAGAGAATATTATTTAGACTTATTTAAAAACTTTAATAAAGCATATATCATCAAAACAAAATTCCTAATAGACAAGTTAATTAGTACCCTTGCGGTATCATATAAATTTGGCTTAGGATTTGATTATCCTAAATACCCTAAATCTCAAGCCAACAAAGGATTTATTAGTTCCAATTCAAGTAAATCTAAGACTAAAATTCCTTTTATTATGAAACAAGTTAATAAATATGTAGAGGTAGGTACTTCAAGGGATGAATCATGCAGTAATAATATAAACCAATGTGATTTATCTAAATGTACTTCTAACAATGCTATCAATGTTTCTAAAAATCTTGTTTCTTGTTCTGAAAATTTAATTACTAATGTTTCTAAAATTTCAAACAATTGTAGTAAATTGAAAATTCAGAAACCTGAGCATGAAATTGAAAACATTGGTATTAGACCAATTATTGGTTCTACATGTTCTTTATCTAAAAATTCATGTGTAGAAAAAGATTTTGTATGTATTGAAAATTTAAATACAAGTACAAAATCTTGGTATGAACTTACTGAAATGTATGAGCATAACCAAAATAAATTAACATTTGATAAAAATAGATTTAGTCTTGGTTATATTACTTTTGAAAATAAAAATAATATTAATAAGAGCAATAATTCTATTAGTGAGTATGAAGCTAATGATAAATTAATAGTACTTACAACTAATAAGAATATAAATGGTAATGTTAGACTATTTTTAAACAAAAAGAAGAAATATGCTTTTAATGAACTTGATCTACAAAGACATTGGGTACCATGAAATAGTTCTTCTTAATTTATTTTGCAGGAGAAAACAACATCAAAATGGATTTTGGATAGTGGAGCATCAAGTCACATGACCGGACAGAAAAGCCTACTGAAAAATTTTACAAATACCAAGAAAGGAAGTATAATATTTGGAAACAAAAGCAAGGATAAAATCATAGGTATAGGCAATGCTCAAATAACTCCTACTTGTGTTATTTCAAATGTATTGTATGTAGAAAACCTAGGATTTAATTTGCTAAGTGTTATAAAACTAATTGATAATGGATACTATATATTGAAAAACACACGTGAGAACTCGTTAAGTTAGAGGCTTAAAGGTTAAAATAGGTCACGTGAGAACTTGTTGAGTTAGTGAGTAAAAGAAGAGACGAACTCGTCAAGTTAGTGTTGTACATGTGGTGAAATTATAAGTTATGAATGTTATATTGTATCACGTGAGGTGCACATGTTTAACTCGTTAAGTTAACATAACTAAACGCATTGAGTTGCTATATTGAACACTAAGGCAACACATTAGGTTAGCGTTATAAACTTAAGTTGTTATTTTTGCATGTGGTAAAATTCTTATTATAAAAACTTTTGTTTATTATTTGTTCGTTGAGTTATCATAACACAACAGAGATAGTTCGTTGAGTTATCCATAATACCACAGAGTTAGTTCATTGAGTTAGCTACAGTACTTGTCACGTGAGTTGGCACATGAGGAACTCGTTAAGTTAGAAATGCTAAGTTATATATATACTTGTGTTACTCGTTTAGTTAACATTAAAGTAATGACTTCTTATTATACTTAATGAAAAATTTTGGACGAGAAAGTTTATTTTGTAGGAAATTTTTTAGAGATCCAGGATTGATGATTAAAGAAAATTTAAAATGTAAACATGGGTTAGAACGTGTGTATTTCGTTGAAGGAAAAAGAAAAGACGTGAAGAAGTGGAAAACTGGTAGTGATTAAACGTAGAGTATATGCATGAAATGAAGATATAGTACAAAAGGCATAGAATTCTTGTTGATCAGTTATCCCTGCACACCAAAAGAAAAATCTTTTCAGGGATCAAAAATACCTATTTGGGGAAAAGCTCTCAGGTGGAAGAAAATTTAGTGAAGCAGAAAAAGGTAAGATATATGTCACCCAAGATTTGAAGTATCAAGTGGAAGAAAATTCAATGAAGCAGAAAAAGTGAAGATATATGTCACTGAAGAATAGCTGAAGAAGAAAGAGAAGAAGAAGAAGAAATATCCCAAATAGGGAGAAATGTTTTAAATTCCGCAAATTAATTTTCTCTGTTTGTAGTTATGAAATTGTATAGATGATACATGGTATCGAGATATAATTGCATCTACAATTTCTGAGGAAAATTGAATTGTATATTGTAATTGAAACCTTGAATAAAAATGGTTTTATGAAAATAGTGTCTTGACATGTTTTTGAGTTTTAAAGTTTCAATTATATTCGAAAATATTGAAAAACACAATTCAGGCCCCTCTTGTGTAGCCATACGATCCAAAAGAAGTAAACAAACAACCTTTCACACAAATTAGATATTAATTCCAATTTGTATTTTAACTACAAGTGCATAGTGTATATTGTATTTGTGTGCAAGTACAGGTCGATCCCATAGAGAAATTAAGTAAGAATTGTGTACTGTTTTATTTTTTTATAATATACTTAATGTGTTCAGTAATCCCTCCATTAAGTTATAGTTAACACAACAGACTAATCTCGTGGACTTAAGTTAACTAGACGAGCCTATCTTTTCAATTTAATACTGTTATTTACAAAGGAATTCGGCCAACCATTGGGTGGTTCCATAGATTGTAAATAGCATCAATTGAGCTCTATAATGCTAGTGAATATTAGATTTATCATTAAGCAACACTAACATTCAAATGTTTCAAACAGTAACTATTAAAATCTTTAAGTATCTAGAACAATCAATTTCAGTCAACTATGATACTATTTTCTATTTTCTGAATCAAACAAACACAAAACATTCACAATACTAACAATAACAACTTTAATCACAATACAAAACAAACAATACAACACTTGAATACTAAATATAAACTCAGATAAGTTGTTGTTTTTGGTATTTTTGTTTTGAGATATTCATGAAAATGGGTGAAAGGTGAAATGTAAAAATCTCTATTGACAGTAAATACTTCCGTCACTACATGTTACGCGATTACACCACTGAAAACTTAATCACTTACAATTCTGTCTCCTCTCCCTATAGAATCGCAAGTCTAGAATTGCAAGATGATCTCCTCTTCAGCATACTAGCATCAACTAGAAACCAAGGCTAGAAGCTTTATGATCTCCTGAGATATGAGTCAGTACTTGGTGAAAATGGCTTCCCTTCTCGCATCACGATCACTCCTCACAATGGTTGTCAAGCATCGTGTTTGGCTCGGAATCGGCTTGACATTAGGAAAGTATCCTCACAGACCTCCGATGGTTGGTGATTATGGTAATGTTGGTGATGTTGGTGAATTGTTGGTGCTATTGTGGATGATTCAGTGAACTTCTAATGCTGCCTGTAGTTAGCATGGTCTTCCACCTTTACACACACTGCCACACACCTCCAACCACACCTTCAACCACCCCTTCTTCATTTTTCCTCCTCTTCTTTTATATTTCTTCAATAGTAACTACTTCTGCTTTAAATGATCGGTTGGATTTCCTTCATTTAGATCAACGATGGTGATTTCTTCTCCCTTCCATGAGTGAATTCCTACATGATACGTGCAATCGTGGCCTTCCTTCGAATGTCCTGTTTCTGTAACCGCTATAGTGGCATATTAGAAAATAAATGGTTCGTGGAGTTACACATAACTCAATGGGCTTACTTCATTGATTTATCTAAAAAAAAAAAAGTGCAATAAAGAAATAAGCTGCTAACATAATGCGTTACATTAGTGTGTATTCATGGAACTCAACGTATACAGTTATGCTAACTTAATGAGTTAAACATGTGCATCTCACGTGATATACTAAAGCATTTAAATTCAACACGTGCATAATTCTATCTTAACAAGTTCAAATATTTCGGACACTTACGAACCTAACTATCTGATGCCTAGATGCATTTTGGATAGTTTACAGATAACTTATCGAAAATTCACTTAAGTCATGCATTATGGTTTCAACATGTGTATTTCAAGAAATAATAAAATATTCTTTAAAACATAATTGTCCGGTACATTAAACATAACTCTCCGAAATAACAGAAAATTCGGATACTTAAGAATTTCACAGCCTACAATTTAACGATAGTCCAGAAATGTACTAAATTAACATTAATTTCTTGGAATTATGCAGATTCTTTCATTAAAGCATATAATAGTGCAATTATAATATAATGGATTAATTCTCATATGATAAGCTAAATATTATGCAATTAATCATCATTTAACCGTTAATATTATGCACTTTTTCGTTCTAAACACTTCCCCCATACTTAAATTTTGCTAGTCCCTTAGCAAACTAAGATCTAATTAGTTGGTCATTCTAAAGTGCTAGAATTAATTCTTCACCAAGTTTTTCTTCAAAATAATAAATTAGATTACCATATAAATTTTCTATATGTTTCAGTAATTTGTTTTAACTTTGTTTTCTCCTTTTCAACCTGCAAATATATTTAGAATATATGTAAATTAAATACAAAATATATCAGCATCATGTTTGGTTTTTCCCAGCACTACACTAGAAAAACTTGGATTTGTTACTTCTATTTTTACTTAGTTAATTTATCTTTATGCCTATTCTTTCTTTTAGAAGTAAACAAACAACCTTTAATACAATTTAGATATTAATTCCAATTTGTACTTTAACTGTAAGTGCACAGTGTCTATTGTATTAGTGTGCAAGTACAGGTCGATCCCATAGGGAATTGCTGACGAATTTAAGAAATATTTGATTGTGAACAATTCAAATTTATATTCAATAAGCACTTCGTTGAGTTATAGTTAACTCAACGGACTAAGTTCGTTGAGTTATGGCTAACTCAACGGACTATCCTCGTGGATTTATGTTAACTCCACGAGCCTGTCTCTTTTTTAAAATACTACTATTTACAGAGGAATTCGGCCAACCATTGGGCGATTCCACAGATTGTAAATAACATCAATTAAGCTTTTTAATGCTAGTTAACATTGGATTTATCATTAAGCAATACTAACATTCAGATGATTCAAACAGTAACCATTAAAATCTTTAAGTTTTTTGTACAAACCAATTTCAGTAAACTGTAAAATTAAAACTAACATAAAACAATCATAAAACTGATATAGATAACATTAATCACGATACAACACAAACAATATAACACTCAAATACAACATACAAACAAAGATAAATTGTTTTTGGTATTTTTGTTTTGATGTGAACATGGAAATGGGCGAAAGGTGAAATGTAAAGTAATCTCACTTGACTGTAAATACTTCTGACACTACTTGCAACGCGATTACACCACTGAAAATTAAACCACTTACAATTCTGTCTCCTCTCCCTATAGAATCGTGAGTCCAGAATTGCAAGATGATCTCCTCTTCAGCATACAGGCATCAACCTGAAGCCAAGGCTAAAAGCTTTATGATCTCCTGAAATATGAGTCGGCGCTTGGTGAAAATGTCTTCCCTTCCCACGATGCGATCACTCCTCACAGTGGTTGTCAGGCACTATGTTTGGCTCAGAATCGACCCGACATTAGGCAAGTATCCTCATAGACCTCTGATGATTGGTGATTATGGTGGTGATAACGATGGTTGGTGTGATACTTCGGAGAATCACCGATACTGTCTGCAGAAAGCTCGGTGCTCCTCCTCTATATACACTAGCCGTCCATCGATCACGTGTCAACAGCAGTTTAAACATAAAATAACATTTTGGAGAGTTACAGGTCTAACTATCCGAAGCTTAGATGCATTTTTGGATAGTTACAGCTAACTCACCGAAAATTCACTTAAGTCACTTACCCAGAACATGACACGTGTCCTCAACTATTTTATAAATAACAAGAGATTTCGGAGAGTTACAAGGATAACTATCCGATGCCCAGCTACAATTTCGGATAGTTATAGATAACTCACCAAAAGTTCACTTAAGACATTCATTCTAGTTTCGACACGTGTACATCTAGAAATAATAAAATATTCTCTCTAAACATAACTGTTCGGCAATTTAAACATAACTATCCGATATATATTTGGTCTGTTAAACATAACTGTCTGAATTTGTTCGGTATGTTAAACATAACTATCTGAAATATCAGAAAATTCGGATACTTAAGAATTTCACAGCCTGCAACTTACCGACAGTTCATAAATGTACTAAATTAACATTAATTCCCCAAAATTAAGCAGATTCTTCAATTAAAGCATATAACAGTGCAATTATAACATAATGGCTTAATTCTCATATGATAAGCTAAATATTATGCAATTAACCATCATTTAACTGTTAATAATATGCACTTTTTCATTCTAAACACATCACATAGGTGTTAGTTATATTATTGTTTGTTCTTCTTTTTACCATCTGTCATCCTGAATTTTGCAATATGATTTCCAAAATAAATTTCAAGTACATACGAATCAAAACACAATCCAATTCAATATGATTAAGACAAGTAGAATAAAGAATTGTATCTCAAATAAACAACTTCAAAAGTCTATTCTAGATTCATACTTTAGAAATTTTAGATAACAGAATATATACTTGATTCAAAAGATATCTGTATTTTACAAGACACTTGTATCTTTTCAAAATAGTATATGCATATTTGTACTTTAAAAGTTAATTTGATAAGCTTGAATCATATAAGAGCTTTCTAGTGTACCCATGTATCGAGCTTTCAGTCAACAATCCCAGATCTGATCAGGATCTTAGGTTGCCAGATTTAAAGAGTCCTTTTTCAGGTCAACAATCCTTACATACCTATTTGCTCAAGTACAAAAGGCTTATGATCAAACAAGTCAATAAACTCTCAAAGTTTTTTTTTTTTTCTTTTTCAACACAATATATGTATGTATTTCATTAATACAGATGCAATAAAACACAAATCTCATATAGTCTTGCTTCTATTATTTACTGAAAATATGAATCTATGTCAATAAGCTCATACTTTTTCTGTAGTTTAATAAGCTCTACACATAAATCATTCTACAAGTTTAATTAATCAAATTAAATGTATCCTTGATCCTATGTATTTCATTTAATCCAAAAATCAACATTTCAACTCTTTCAGGATTTCAGATAATTATTGAGTTTCAGTTAAGCATTTTCTTTTTAAAATCGTGAAACTGTTAAACTCATAAAATTTAGCAAAAGCATAAGATACTATATCTAGATTTGTATGAATAATAAAATTTTTAGCATCTTATATAAGATTATAAATATAACATTCAAGTAGTCACAGTTCTTAAAAATTTTATAGTTTCAAATATCGGATAGTAACAGCAAATTCTTGTTCAAAAAATTTTCAATTTCCACATATAGAACTTTTGTAGTACCATTCTAATTCCTCTAATTAACAAAATTACATGGCTGTTACTTTAATTACCTCCCCCCCATACCTACATTTTGCATTGTTCTCAATGTAAAAGATTTTGCAATAAATACAGTAATTATAACAGACATGAATATTATTTTGTTAACTTAGCATCTAACTCAACGAACTTAGTTGAAATGTAAATTTAGGATAAGTAATCAATTACATACCTTGTCCTTTTGTATCTCCTTCAATATCTTCCGATTTTTTATTCTGAAAAACTTTTCTTCACATAAAAGCAAAGTAACAATATAACAATTTAACTTGTTAAATTAGTGTCTTGTGTGGAACCTAAGCTCCTACGCCTTTGGTGGCTCACAAGCAAGCTGGTTGGTTTCCCAGAATAGATACCAACAAACTAGATTGATATTTTATTTTTTTTTTAGAATAAAACTAAAATTAAGAAAAATGCAGAACACACAAAAAATTTAAAAGCACAGAATCATAGTTTAAAAACATGATTTAAAAGTAGTAACAAATGGAATAAATGTGTCAGTCCATGTAAACTTTTTAGGCATAATTCTTCTTGCTATTAATTCTGTGTAAATGCAATTTGCTTTCCTTTTTAGATTGTAAACTTGTAGTATGTTATCAATACTAAATATAAGTGTATTACTATTAATGAATTGAATGTAGAAAGGGATCCTCTTATGTTCCAAGATAATGTAGTTGTTTCTATTTCTACGTCTATTTCAATATATTCTTCTTCCCACTTCCATTCATTTAGGTCTTTCATAATCCTTATTTGAAATTTCTTCAATTCATCCCACCATCTTATCAGACATAAAGTAGGATCATCATATTCATTGTACCACATTCCCAATTGAATTTGATCGTATTCTAAAGTTGGTGGTTTAGCTATATCACTCGGTATAGGTAATATTTCTATAAAACCATCAGAACTGTCTATGCTTATTATGTATAAATCAGATCTAAATGCAACTGATATATTTGTGACTAGATATATATATCCATCAAGTATGACATGCATGCTATTAATTAATGATTTTTGTCCTAGATATCTCATAGTATTTTCAGTCTAAGATCTATTTAGAAAATTATACACACTTAAGCATAAATCTTCATCCCAATTTCTAGTTGGTCTCCAATAATATAATTTTTCAGGAATGGTCAAATTTTTATCAAAAAATATTAAAATTGACTCACAATTTTCAGTTGGTACTTCATATTTATTAGTTCTTCCTATATTCCATTCTTCTCTTGTGATAGGATTTCTAATCAAAATGTCGGGTAACAGAATTGCATACCTTGGTTTGGTTCTGTATATAATTAATCCTTCATTTATCCCCATAATATGATCTATTCCTTTTAATGCATTGGGTGGAATTCCAGCAGTTTCTTCCATATTCAGATATTCATAGCAGATTGAACTATGATTAAATGACTTCCATAAAAATCCATCTCTAATCTTAGTCTTTGCAGCTTGTAGTCCATGAAAGTATTTTTCTCTGACACAGTCTTTGATTTTGTTTGATACACAACATAATCTACACAGATCTTTAACTGATAGGTTACTCAGTACTTCCCTTCGTGCATCCAGTGGTAATTTCATCAATTCCATCTGTTGTGATTCAATATAACATAAACAAAAATTATAGAGAGAAAATTGACATAGCTACTTCACACCCTCTTGGAGTTAGGTCATAATTCAACAAACTAAGTTCGTTGAGTTAAGTAATAACTCTACGATACTACTAACTATAATTAAACTTACATTTTTTATTTATTTTTATATTCTTATGTTTTTCTACTTACTATATTATACATAATTACTTCAATTATATTATTTCATTTAGCTACCCTCCTAGAGGAGGTATCAATTTCATTGACAGTACTGTTGATAGGATTAGGTATTGCTTACATTGGCAATCCTCCAGTAGGTCTAACTACCATTGATTCTTTCTGTCTAGGGGGTATATTTCTAATTAGATTTCAGTTCAAACCAATCTCCCTCAAAGTTTGGTAATCGAATACATGAAGGTTCATCAACTAATTCAGGATATAGAATTTCCCCTAATGATTTCTCTACTAGAGCAGCCATCTCTTCGTTCTCTTTTAAAGAAAGGTTAGCTACACCCCTTAGGATTTCGTTAAAGTCTAATTTAGAAAATAGTTCAGCTCGTCTCTATTGTAGGATCGTATGGCTACATAAGAGGGGGGTGAATTGTGTTTTTCAATATTTTCTGAAATATAATTGAAACTTTAAAACTCAAAAACAAGTCGAGACATTGTTTTCATAAAATCATTTTTATTCAAGGTTTCAATTACAATATACAATTCAATTCTCCTCAGAAATTGTAGATGCAATTATATTTTGATACCATGTTTCATCTATACAATTTCATAACTACAAACAGAGAAAACTAATTTGTGGAATTTAAAACATTTCTCCCTATTTGAGATCTTTCTTCTTCTTCTTTTTCTTCTTTGGCAATTCTTCAGTGACAAATATTTTGTCTTTCTCTGCTTCACTGAATTTGCTTTCTTCTGATACTTTAAATCTTCAGTGACATAAATAATACCTTTTTCTGCTTCACTGAATTTTCTTCTACCTAAGAGATTTTCCACGAAGAGTGTTTTTGATTCCTGAAAAGATTTTTCTTTTGGTGTGCAGGGATAGTTTGATCCTTGAAAAGATTTTCATTTTGTGTGCAAGGATAGTTTGATCAACGAGAATTCTATGCCTTTTATACTGTATGTTAACTTCATGCATATCCTCCACGTTTAATCACTACTAGTTTTCCACTTCTTCACGTCTTTACTTTTTCCTTCATCGAAACACACACGTTCTGACCCACATTTATATTTCGAATTTTCTTTAATCATCGATCTTGGATCTTTGAAAAATTTCCTGCAAAATAAACTTTCTCTTCCAAAATTTTTTCATTAGTATAATAAGAAGTCGTTACTTTAATGTTAACTAAATGAGTAACACAAGTAGATATTAACTTAACGTTTCTAACTTAACGAGTTCCACATGTGCTAATTCATGTGACTAGTACTGTAGATAACTCAACAAACTAGCTTAACCTTTCTTTCGGAAGGTTAAACGATAACTCATCGAGAACAGTTTAAGTTTTGGATAGTTACAGTTGTAAGTCACCGAAAAACTCTTTTTCTCATAAAACTAGTGAGACACGTGTCAAGACCTGAAAACATGACTTAAGTTACCTTTCGGATAGTTACGACTGTAAGTCTCCGAAAAACTTTAACTCACCGATTCAGCAATAAACAAATGTTTTTATAGTAAGAATTTTACCACGTGCAAAAATAACAACTTAAGTTTATAACGCTTACCTAACGCGTTTCCTTAGTGTTCAATATAGCAACTCAACGTGTTTAGTTATGTTAACTTAACGAGTTAAACATGTGCACCTCACATGATACAATATAACATTCGTAACTTATAATTTCACCACGTGTATAATACTAACTTAACGAGTTTGTCTCTTCTTTTACTCACTAACTTAACGAGTTCTCACATGACCTATTTTAACCTTTAAGCCTTTAACTTAACGAGTTCTCACGTAATCTCTATACGAACAAAACTCTAACTTAACGAGTTGTCTAAACGTGCACTATACATGATACAAAAGATATAACTTTAAAACATATCATGCTTTCAATAAAAAAAAACACATGTTAACTTAACGTTTAGTGTTTGGATATTTTAGAAGTTTTAAATTTATAAACCGCAAGTGCACGGCGTCCAATGAATTACGTCGGCAAGTACGAGTCGAACCACAGAGAAATGGGGATAATCTAGGATTCTAATTACAAGAATATGGTAAGCAAATACTTTCCAAATATAGATTAGACTACAAAAAAGGTAAGTCCACGGATTTTTAATTTATCGACCAATCAACAGATTAGACTTAAAATTTAATCTCAATTAGATCAATTAATGTGGACTTCAAATAAAAATTTTCACACTTAAAAATGCACGAATGGTATGACTGAAAATTCGGGGATTGAAAATGATGCATAAAATTGGAAACTTCTGCACGTTAACAACAGTATCTTAAAAACCTTATAAATCCTGAATTACTCAACCAAAAATTACAAAATCATATGCGTTGCAAAATAGATAGAATGTAGATATTAATGAAATATTTATTCGAATTTTTATGCAATCTGAGTTGTGAAAAAAAAACACGTTACAATCACGACAAAAGAGTCTCAGTCCGAATTCTGTGCTTGATAGAGTTATGGCTTCAAAATGGCAACAAATCTTCTCGGCTTGCTATGAAATTTTACAAAATCACAGAAGGCTTATAATAGCACGATTAAGATTTTTTTCAGAATTTTCAATTAAACAGAATCACTCCAGAACGCATATGAACTCTCGTAATAATAACAGATCAACAAAACTGCAAATCTGCAAACAACATGCACAACCTTCAACGAATTCTATGTTGTTTCATGCATAACAGATTGTAATATCCAGATTTCAACATCAACAAACAACAATATATGAATATATATCAATAACAACACCTGTTTTTATGATTCTTAGATGAAAAGAACAAAGATTGACGGATTCAAAAAGGAACAAACAAACAACAACGAATCTGTTTTCTACTTTTACCCTATTACAATGAAAACTAAGAACATAAATAACTACCTACGTGAAACATGATAAAAAGTGATACATCTGAAGCCAAAGAAGAGGGGAAAGGGGAGAAACGATTTGTGGAACCTCACAAATGAAGAAGAGAACCCTTGTAGTGGTGGACGTCCCTCCTCCAAGATGTGGGATGAAGGCTTTCACGCTGGAGATGACTTGTGGGATGAAGATGATGAGATCCGAGTTGAAGAGATGTGGTGGAATGACTGGCGTTCTCCTTCCTTGCTTCAAGACGTGGAGCTCCAAGAGGGGGTGACGGCTGGTGGTGTTGGAGGTGGAAAACAAAAACTCCAAGAGAAAAGACCTAGACGTGCATCACTCTCTTTTATAGAGAGAGTTTCCAAGTTTGGAGATCCATCTTTGATTCAACGATTGGGATTAAATCCCACTTGATTTTCTTTCTCCAATCTTCAATTTCTATGATCTTCAATTGAATTATAAACTTTTCACAACAATAAATACATCAAAATATCAAGTCATCCATAAAATTCATAAATGATGCATGTTTGAAATAATTTCCTACTTTTAACTGTATAAAATGGGGATTAGTTATTATTGGTTAAATAATGAAATAAATGCATAATATGACTTTAATAAATCTCATGTAAATATATTTAACCAATAAGATCCTATAAAAATATGCAACATTTTAATCCAAACATTTAGTTACGTGAGAAATTAATGCAATGAAACGACTAGTTATTTAATAGTATAATTTTAGATCCAATATAGACAAGTATTTATATTAGTAAACTTTTTTTGTATTCATTGATGATTTTAATTTCTTTTCACAAGCAATAGTAATTGAGCAAATATGATTATTTCCATTTAGCACACATCATCAAAACAAAATACTTAACATTTGTGTTGAAGAATCCTGTGTAGGTGATTTTACTAATCTTTTAGTGCTAGGAGAACGAATCCATGTGCTCATAAACTCTTAACATAAAGTAAAATAACAAAAGATTAATTACATACCAGTTTGAAACTTTATACTCAGTAAATAATTGTTGATGAACAAAGTTGAATCAGCTGCTTCTCCTTCCAGTTCTCCAATGAAGTTCCTTTTCTTTCAAAAGTGTTGGTAACTCGTAAATAACATTCTGTTCTATATTTATAATGCATGTCCATAAAGCAAATGAATCTCGTTGCAAAAACGTGTCTTGTAACGTGCAATGCGGTTCCTATTTTTATGGGTACGTGTGTCACTTCTTTTTTCAAATTTTAATAACCACTAGATCTACGAAGTTTTGTTCGTGGCTAAAAGAATAACCATTTAACTTAATCCACGAACTAACCTCGTTGAGTTATAGTTAACTCAATGAAAAAACTTCAGTTACTATTGCTAACTCTACGGACTAACTTCGTTGAGTTATAGATAACTCATTGGAGTGACCTTATATTCTATTATTGACCTCGTGGAGTTATGGTTAACTCAACGAACTTACTTCGTTGAGTTAATATTTAGCAACCTTTAAGTTTACTCCTCATATTAACTTCTATACTTTTCTTCTCTCCTGCATTCTGTTAATCTTAAATCAAGTTAAATACATGTCATTAAACTCATTTGAATCTGATCATTATATAAATATTTAACTTGTAGTTCATTTCATATTATGTAGAATTTATATTTTACTCTACAGCATACAGATATTTTCAGCATTAACCAGTTATCTTGCATTTAATCCTGTTATTTATAAAATTTATTACTCTTTTAAATAGTTTTGCATATTATTCAAACAGTTATATAATATTCAAGATAATTCATCGATTACATCATTCTCCAATATTAATACAAAAACATCTGAAAAACATACGTTCATTTATATGAATAATTTCATTACAATCAGTTAGATATTTTTCATACAATTATATACAAGTACTAGTAGACGAACAATACAAATTAATCCTTTCTCCTAAGTTCATCTACTTCCCTCTGGAGTCTTTCTACTTGTTGCTCTAATTGATTAATCCTTTCTACAGCTTCTGTAACTCCTCCAGAAGGTTCAACTATCTCTACAGCCACATAACTTATGTACTCTTTCACTGAAATGGTTCTAGATCTTATCCTTTTGGATGTCCATTTCGTGAAATTGATACAGTCCACCATCAACAGTGGAATCAAATCTCCATAAAATAATTTCTTCCTCACTATTCTCAGCTTGGAGATAAAAATTGCAGACCAATTTATCTGAATTCTTTTCACAACTGCATATGTGGCCCATTTGACAAATTGACTCAGTTCTATGTCATGGCCTTGTCGTTGGTAGACATTCTTAATCAAAATGTTAGCTATCATGTGTGCTTTACGATTTAGCTGCTTCAGTCTATTTAATAATGGCACACTAGGATTGATAGCTAAACAATCCTTTATGGTCTGTTCTATCCACTTGACTGTAGTTGTGCTTTCCAAAATTTTCAGTCCTTCATTCTTCAATCAGAAAATGTTGTGGAGAAGCTCTAGTGTTATCTGTACATCAACTTGCTCCATGTTGGAAATTAATCCACTTTCTCCTTCCCTTAGGTTTGCATAAAAGTGTGGCACTAGATTTTCATATACTGCATGCCCTCTTTCTTGAGAAATAAAGTACAGTAGACCTTGGAACTCAAATAAATCTTTGATTTCTTGCATTCCGTCCCAATTTGTTGGTCTACTGTAAATGATATCACAACCCCTTATCTCTTAATATTTATTATAAGCTTCTTGACTCCAAAAGTGTACTTCATTTAAAACTGTTGTTTCAGTCGGGTCAGGAATGTGAATTTGTTGCTCTAGAGGGGCTTGTTCTTGAACTTCCTCTTCCATAAGCTAAATTTGAACTTGCTAAAAATGCTCCACAGATTCTAGCATTTTTGCTTTTGCTTTTGTCTGTGGTGGTGAGCCGGCAGAACTCTCCACTTTGTCTTGAATACTGTCCAAAATTTGTTGAAGAGTTCTTTGCTCTTCAATGGAATCTGTTGAGTCATATCTTTCCATTTGTAATTGTTTAGCTTCTTGTTCATTTTCTTCTTTTTCTTCTTCCTCTTGACTACCAATCTACAATGTCACTGCTCTTTCTGATTTTGTGGAAGATTGGGATGGAGTTACGAGCAAATCACCTTCTGCCCTAATTTTTGTTTCTTCTTCTTATATAGGCTGCAGACTAGTTTCAGCCTGATTTTCTTCTTTTTGCTCTTGTTGCTACTGTTGCTCTTGCTCCTCTTCAGAATCAGATAGCAGGTTTACAAGAATCAGCTCTATAGGCCCTATTGGTCTTGGTATTTCAGATTTAATCTTCTCTTGATGTTCATGCACTATCTCTTTTCCTTTCCTTCTTCTGATTAATTGTGTTTGGTCTTCCTCTTCTTCATCTGAGATTAAATCTACAAAAATGGGCTCTACAGGCCTTTGAGCCACAAGTACTAGCTCTTCCTCTTTAACTCTTTCCATAATTACTGGTCTTGAAGGACTAGCTTCATCTCCTTTTGTGATAGATCTAGTAGTAGCTTCTTGATGCTGTTCCACTTTGATTTTATATTGGGCTTTCAACTTTTCTGCAGCTCTCTTTTTACACCTTGCATCAAACACCAGATGTACTATAGCTACTGCCAATTCTTCTAGTTCTCCTTGGTCTTTTCCTATTTGAACCAGTTCTTGAAATTCTCTTCTTTCTTCTTCAGTAGAAGGCCCCAAAATTGCTGCTCGTTCCAACAGCCTTGGTGGTAGAACTGAAGGTCCTAGCTACTGTTCCTCAAGAACAGGTCTTTCAGTAGTCGGTTCCTCTTGTTCTACAATTGCTTCTTCATCATTTTCTTTCCTTTGTTGCTCCTAGATTGCCCACTGAGCCCGTCTACCTATGCGTCTTTTGAACCAGAGGTGGGACTTACGTTGGATTAGTTCTAGGGCAACTTCATTGTTTGGCTTGATTCTTCTTTCTCTGCTTACAGTAATTTTCGTAGCAACCTTGATTCTAGTTTCCATTATCTAAGGGATTTGTATACCCAAATCTACTAACTCTTTCCTCCAATAGAAAAGGTCAGATTCTACCTTTTGTAGCTCTTTTTCCCTCGTCGTATTTCTGATTTTCTGTCTCATGTGCCATTCCTTTGTATCTTTGAGAAATTCTGACGTGTCTACTACATTTTCCCAGAATTCAGGTGTCATCTTCCTCATCGTGGAATTACACAACGGAACGAAATCGCTTTGATCTTTACTGTTCTAAGTTCTAAATGATTCTACAGATAATGCCCCCAAACCCTAAGTTTAGTATAAATAAGCCCTAAATTTAGGCGGGTAATCGGGTCATTTCGCACGCAAAACTCTCGCTCTCTCGTCTGTGGAATTACGGTTAACTCCACGGACTTAGTCCGTGGACTTAACTACAATACTCTGTTGAGTTAGAGTTAACTCAATGAGGTAAATTCGTTAACTTATCCTAAACTCAATGGAGTAAGTTCGTTGAGTTATGTGTAACTCAACGGACTTCCCGTAAAGTTATATCTAATAAAAATGCATATAATAATAATTTTTACTTCGGTCTAGCCGATCTTACTTTTTCTACATTTTAAAATTTTCCGGTCAAACCGTTATATTCCTCAGTTGAACCTAAATTACACATATATGTATATATTATATTTTTGTGTTTCAGTCAGACCAATGGATCCTATCGGTTAAACCACAAATTTTTTTTTTTTCTTGTCGATTGAACCAATACTGTACTTCGGTGATACCAACATTAAACTAAATATAATATAAATATCTCTTTTTTTTTGTTTTTAAAGATATATTACTAAGTGAAGCTCGAGTAATCCTCTACTTTTACTTCTTCTATAATTTCTAAGGAACTTTTTGGTATTTTCAAAATAGGCCTAAGTCTTTGTCCATTTACTTTAAATATATTCTGATTCTTAGGATTTTCAATTTCAATTACACCATAGGGATAAATATTTCAAACTATGTAAGGTCCTGCCCACCTAGATCTTAATTTTCCTAGATGATTATGGAGTCTAGTCATGTAAAGATATACTTCTTGTCTTATTTCAAAGGTTTTTGGAATAATTTTCCTATCATGCCAGAACTTCATTTTCTCTTTTTCTCTTACAGTTTTTGAATAAGCTTCATTACTAAATTCTTCTAATTTAATCAATTGTATTTTCCTATTTTCAATAGCTTGATTTAAATTAGTGTTGAGAGTTTTTAATGCCCAATAAGCTTTATGTTCAATTTCTGCTGGTAAATGACAACTCTTTCCATATACTAGCCTAAAGGGTGACATACCTAAGCTTGTCTTATAAGCAGTATTGTAAGCCCAAAGTGCATTTATCAATCTATTAGCCCAATCTGTTCTAGTAGGATTTACTACTTTTTCTAAGATTAACTTAATTTATTTGTTTGCACTTTCTACTTGTCCACTAGTTTGCGGATGATATGATGTTGCAATTTTGTGGTTTACTCCATATTACTTCATTAAGGCTTCAAAACTTCTATTACAGAAATGAGTTCCTTTATCATTGATAATAGCTTTAGGTATCCTAAATTTGGCAATTATATTTGTTTTTATAATTTGTATTACTACTTTGTTGTCATTAGTTTTTGGAGGAATAGCTTTTATCCATTTAGATACATAATCCACCTCCAATAATATATAATTAAATTGATTAGACGTAGGAAATGGACCCATAAAATCTATTCCCCACACATCAAAGATTTCAACCACAACAATAGGATTAAGAGGCAGCATATTCCTCTTTGATATTCTTCCTATTTGTTGACATTTTAAACAGCTTAAGCAATATTTATGAGCGTCCTTGAATAGTGTTGGCCAATAAAATCCACATTGCAGAATTTTAGCAGCAATTTTCCCTAAACCAAAATGCCCTCCACATGCTTGGTCATGGTAGAAAGACAATATGCTCTAATATTCAGTTTTTGAAATACACCTCCTTAAAACCAGATCAGGACATTTTTTAAATAAGTATGGGTCTTCCCAATAGTAATATTTTACTCTTGAAAAGAACAATTTCTTATACTGTCTATTCCAATCTTTAGGTGTTAAACCAGTAACTAAGTAATTAACTATGTCTATATACCAAGGCATTGTGTTGATTAGGAAAATTATCCTTAATTTCAATATTTGATTTTTTATTTGTAATCTTGATAAATGTTCTGCTACTACATTCTCACAACCTTTTTTATCTTTAATTTCTAGATCAAATTCTTTTAATAATAATATCCACCGGATCAATCTCGGTTTGGTCTCTTTTTTTGCTATTAGGTGCTTTAAAGTTGAATGATCCGTGTATACTATCACTTTAACTCCAATCAGATATGATCTAAACTTTTCTAAGGCAAACACAACAGCTAACAGTTCTTTTTTAGTAGTTGTATAATTAACTTGAGTATCATTTAATGTTTTGCTTGCATAATGAATCACTCTAGGAGATTTTTCTATCTTCTGTCCCAACACTGCTTCTACAGCAAAATCAGATGCATTGCACATTAATTCAAATGAATGGCTCTAATCAGGTGCTTGAATTATAGGAGTTGAAATTAAGTTTGTTTTAAGCTTGAAAAATGCTTCTTTGCAATTTTTATCAAAATTGAATGAGACATCTTTTAATAGATTGGTTAAAGGTCTAGCTATTTTGCTAAAATCTTTAATAAATCTTTTACAAAATCTAGCATGTCCTAGAAATGATCAAATATCTTTTACTGATTTAGGTTCTGGTAGATTAGAAATTACTTCTATTTTAGCTTTATCTACTTCCAACCCTTTCTTTGAAACATGTCCTAAGATTGTTCCTTGTTTAACCATGAAGTGACATTTTTCCCAATTCAGAACTAGATTTTTTTCCACACAGCGTTTTAATACTTGGTCTAAATTGTTTAAACACACTTCATATGAAGCTCCATAAACAATAAAATCATCCATAAATATTTCTAAAAAATCTTCAATCATTCTAGTGAATATGTCTTACATACACCTTTGAAAGGTGGCTGGTGCATTGCATAGTTCGAATGACATTCTCTTAAAAGCATAAGTTCCATTAGGATAGGTGAAAGTTGTTTTCTCTTGATCCTCTAATGCTATTGAGACTTGGTTATATCCTGAATACTTGTCTAGGAAACAAAAATATTCTTGCCCTACTAATTTTTCTAGCATTTGATCTATGAAAGGTAAGGGAAAATGATTTTTCATAGTCACTACATTCAGCTTTCTATAATCTATACACACTCTCCAGCCTGATTGAATTCTAGTAGGTATCAAGTCTTAACTTTCATTCTTAACAACTGTTAAACTGGATTTCTTGGGAACTACATGGATTGGGTTAACCCATGAGCTATCAAAAATTAGATAAATTATGTCATTATCTAATCATTTAACTATTTCCTTCCTGACTACTTCTTTAAAGTTTGGATTTAATCTTCTCTCAGGAATTCTAACAGGTTTAGCATTCTCTTCTAAATATATGTGGTGACAGCATAAAGTTGCACTTAACCCTTTTATATCAGTCATAGTCCATCCTATTGCTTCTTTATAAGTTTTGATTACATCTTTTAATTTAGCAATTTAGTCCTCTTTTAAATTTGAAGCAATAATGATTGGATAAGTTCATTTTTCTTCTAGAAATATATAGGTTAATTCAGGAGGTAAATGTTTTAATTCAGGAGGTAAAACTCCTAATTGAACATCATCATTTTCTAAATTATTTTCTTCCTGATCTCTTTCTATATTTATGCTTTCACTTTCCTCTAAAGTTTCAGAATTGAGTTACTTATTTAACTCTTCTTGAATCACATCATTTAGCATATCTCCTTCATCTTCTAAAAAATCTATAGTATGTGAGGACATTTCTAACTCCTCAAACATTTTTGGTTTGAAAATATTTAGTTGAGTATCCTCATTACCATATGCTAACTTCATTACTCTAGTTTTACAATTAATAACAGCCCCTGATGTTGCTAAAAATGGTCTTCCCAAAATTAAAGATGTATCACTATTTTTATGCTTAATTTGTTGGGAATCCAAAATTACAATATCAATAGGATATATGAAGTTTTTGATTTTAATTAAGACATCCTCTATTTTTCCTCTAGGGTATCTTATACTTCTATCAGCTAATTGAATATCTATCCTAATAGGAATTAAGCCTTCTACTCCTAAGGATGCAAATATATCACTTGGCATAACATTTATACATGCACCTAAGTCTATTAAGGTTCTTTCTAGAATGGTATTTCCTATGGTGCATGATATAATAGGGATTCCAGGATCAGATAACTTTTTAGAAATTTGTGGTAGAAATAGGGAACTACTTTGCTTAGCTAAAAAGACTTTCTTTAAAACTTTTCGCTCTCTTTTCTTAGTACACCAATCCTTAAGAAATTTAGCACAATGTGGCATTTTATGCAATAAATCTAACAAATGAATGTTAACTTTTAATTTTTCAAAAATTTCTCTAATTTTTTCTTATTTTTCAGGAAATGTTTGTTGTAATCTTTCAAGATAGGGTGCTAATAATTGTGATTTAAAAGATTCTTTTTCTTTCATTTGATTTGTTTGATCATTTTTAGTCTCATTTGCATATTCAGATTTTTCTTCATTGATTTCTATATTTTCAGATATTACATTTTCATAATCAATTTGGTTTTTGTTCTTATCCACCTTCATATTATTTTCGTTTTGAATTATTGATGGTATATCAGTTCCAGATCTTAATGTTATACATATATCTTCCAGATTTTCATTACTTTCTTGATGTTCTTGTATATCATTTTCATGATTATGATCTTTAGCTATTTTTAGTCTTAAATTACACTCTTTAAATTCTCTTGCATTGGTATTTTCTTTTGTTTGTATGTCTTGCAAATTATGCAAATTTATAACATTAGAATTTTCATTTGTGTTGTCCTATTGCATAACTTGTAATTTCATTGTATATTCGTCCAATGCTTTTAGTTTTCTTTCCAAATCATCTAATCTCGTTGCATTCAATTTTTGATCAATCTTCAGTTTGGTTTTTTCAGTTTCGTAAATGATATCAATTTTGGGTTCTAAATATGCTTCCTTATAGTTTAATAGATTGACTTCTTGTTGCTGACACATAAATTGTTCTAATTTGTTCATGTTTTGCTCTATGCTACGCTCTAGTCTCTCATACCTATCCCAAACTTCCTTGTCTCTCAATATATTACACATTCTAAGCTGACCATTATTTGGGTAAATCATAGAATTCTCATACTTAGATCTATTATAGTGAAGATAATTCATTTGTTGTTCATGTGATCTAACCATCTGCAATCATTTCAGTTTCAAACAATCAGAAATGTTGTGTGACCTTCCAATTTGTAGAATTCACATATGCTAACTACAGGTTTCAGAAATCTTTGAGCATAAGCATATGCCATATTCTCCATAGAAGTAAACACAACACTTTTGCTATTAAAACAAAACAGCACTTACAGTTGCTTAGCCTCTCAATTTCCCTAGCAACGCCGCCAAAAGACTTGGTCAGGTTGCTTAGGTTACACTAGAGAACTTGTATTGGTTCCCAGGAAACAACACTAAATAACTTGTATTTGTTAACTTCTGTTTTTAACTTAGTTAATTTGTCTTTATGCTTATCAGTAATTCCTTTTTAGAAGTAAACAAACAACCTTTCACACAAATTAGATATTAAGTCCAATTTGTATTTTAACTACAAGTGCACAATGTATATTGTATTTGTGTGCAAGTACAGGTCGATCCCATAGAGAAATTGAGTAAGAATTGTGTACTGTTTTATTTTTTCATAATATACTTAAGGTGTTCAGTAATCCCTCCGTTGAGTTACAGTTAACACAATGGACTAATCTCATGGACTTAAGTTAACTCCATGAGCCTATCTTTTCAATTTAATACTGCTATTTACAAAGGAATTCGGCCAACCATTGGGCAATTCTAAAGATTGTAAATAGCATCAATTGAGCTCTATAATGCTAGTGAATATTAGATTTATCATTAAGCAACACTGACATTCAAATGTTTCAAACAGTAACCATTAAAATCTTTAAGTATCCGGAACAATTGATTTCAGTCAACTGTGATACTATTTTCTATCTTCTGAATCAAACAAACACAAAACATTCTCAATACTAACAATAACAACTTTAATCACAATACAAAACAAACAATACAACACTTGAATACTAAATATAAACTCAGATAAGTTGTTGTTTTTGGTATTTTTGTTTTGAGATATTCATGAAAATGGGTGAAAGGTGAAATGTAAAAATCTCTATCGACAGTAAATACTTCTGTCACTACATGCTACACGATTACACCATTGAAAACTTAATCACTTACAATTCTATCTCCTCTCCCTATAGAATCGCGAGTCTAGAATTGCAAGACGATCTCCTCTTCAGCATACTGGCATCAACCTGAAACCAAGGCTAGAAGCTTTAGGATCTCCTAAGATATGAGTCAGTGCTTGGTGAAAATGGTTTCCCTTCCCGCGACGCAATTACTCCTCACTGTGGTTGTCAGGCATCGTGTTTGGCTCGGAATCGACCCTACATTAGGAAAGTATCCTTACAAACCTCCGATGGTTGGTGATTATGGTAATGTTGGTGATGTTGGTGAATTGTTGGTACTGTTGTGGATGATTCAATGAACTTCCGATGCTGCTTGTAGTTAGCGTGGTCCTTTACCTTTACAAACACTACCACACACCTTCAACCACACCTTCAACCACCCCTTCTTCATTTTTTCTCCTCTTCTTTTATATTTCTTTAATAGTAACTGCTTCTGCTTTAAATGATCGGTTGGATTTCCTTCATTCAGATCAACATTGGTGATTTCTTCTCCCTTCCACAAGTGAATTCCTACATGATACGTGCAATCGTGGCCTTCCTTCGAATGTCCTGTTTCTATAACTGCTACAGTGGCATATTAGAAAATAAATGGTCAGTGGAGTTACACATAACTCAACGGGCTTACTTCATTGATTTAATTAAAAAAAAAAGTGCAATAAAGAAATAAGCTACTAACATAACGCGTTACCTTAGTGTGTATTCATGTAACTCAATACGTACAGTTATGCTAACTTAACGAGTTAAACATGTGCATCTCATGTGATATACTAAAGCATTTAAATTCAACACGTGCATAATTCTATCTTAACAAGTTCAAATATTTCGGACACTTATGAACCTAACTATCTGATGCCTAGATGCATTTTGGATAGTTAACATATAACTTACCGAAAATCCACTTAAGTCATGCATTATGGTTTCAACATGTGTACTTCAAGAAATAATAAAATATTCTTTAAAACATAACTATTCGGTACATTAAACATAACTCTTCAAAATAATAGAAAATTCGAATACATAAGAATTTCATAGCCTGCAATTTACTAACAATCCAGAAATGTACTAAATCAACATTAATTTCCTGGAATTTTGTAGATTCTTTCATTAAAGCATATAATAGTATAATTATAACATAATGGCTTAATTCTCATATGATAAGCTAAATATTATGTAATTAACCATCATTTAACCGTTAATATTATGCACTTTTTCATTCTAAACAAGTGTCTCTATTCAAAAACTTAGGAGTGATCATGGTAATGAATTTGAAAATGATCGAATGGATAATTACTATAAAGATCATGACATTGGTCACATATATTCTTTTCCTAGAGCACCTTCTTAAGATGGTGTTGTTGAGAGAAAGAATCGATCACTTTAGGAAATGACCAGAACTATGTTAAATGAATATAATTTACCTCAAAATCTTTAGGCTGAAGTAGTGAATACAACTGAAAGGATCTCTAGATTTTGATAATGCAAAAATCAATGTGAGGAATGAAATTGTATTTCTCAAGTATAACAGTTCAGCAAAAGAGCAGAAGATGATACAGACAGTTCAAAGTTTGCTGCAAGTGATAAAAAAGATTTCGAAAGGTTACCAGACTTAACTATCTAGATGAGACAGAATTTTGGTAAGTTACCAGGCCTAAGTATCTGATGAAGTAAGCTTTAAGTAGTAGAATCACCATCGGACAGTTAGAAAAGTAACTATCCGAAATTACAAAACCTTCGAAGGTTTTTAAAGGTAGTTGGCTAAATGATCAAAGAGTTAAGGCGCTAACTATCTGAAAGCTCAAGGAAAATCGGAAAGTTAGGAAGGCTAACTATTTGAAATTTAAGTCATTGAATTTCCCACGTGTAGAAATCTAGACAGAAGCTTAAAGGGATTTTTTGGAGAGTTAAAAAGTTAACTATCCAATAAATAAGAAGTTTTGGTAGGTTACATATTTAACTATCTGAAACTTAAGTTATCCTATTATGCACGTGCCGAAATAAGAAAATAGTCGGAAGCTTAGAAGAAGAACATCGGAGAGTTACTATAGCTAACTATTCGATAGTCAAGAACATTTCGGTGAGTTACAGTTATAAGTATCTGATCTTATGACACCTCATGTGTACAACTTGAAATCCTACGTGGCAAAAGGACTTAAGTGGCTCTTTAGTAAGTTACGAGCATTCTTCAGAGTCTTACACAGATAACCCTTTGAAAAGACAAAGGAAATCCGAACGATATCTTGAAACACCTTCCTAAATGGTAACTTACCATATTTGGTTCTGCAAATTCAGTAAGTACAGCAAAATACATTCGTTGGAAGTGAATATGATCGTTACACATAATGTTATATATATAAGCAATAGACAACAGAGTCATATAACTTTTTTGCTCATACAAATCTATACACCAAGCTCAATAGAAGAAAGTCTTCAAGATCAAATCATCATAAGCAAATATAGATTCAAACTTAGAAGCTCTCCACGCAATATACATTGATTTCCTCAAGCAAGTGTTTTTACTAAAGTACACCAATTGAAAACTTTAGTGAAAGGTTGGTTGGAGCTACGACTAGAAAGCTCAATCTGATTGGTTGGTTCTTGCTTTGACCTTAAAGTAAGTGTTTGTAAGTTTGTAAAAGTTTAGTGAAACTCAAGTATCCCTTGGGGGTGGACTAGCCGTTAGTGGTGAACCACCTAAAAAACCTTGTGTGCATTACTTTTATTGTGTGCTTACTATTTTACATTGTTAATTAATCATTCACCTTTAAGAAACAAATTTATTACCATTCACCCCCCCCTCTGGTAAGCCATCAGGTCATAACAACAACTTGTTATATTATTAATAGAAGTCACTTAAGGCCTCTGGTTAATAAAACTCCTTTTGAAATTATATTTGATAGGGTTTCAAAAATATCTTATATGAAACCATTTGGCTTTATTCTTAACACTAGGGATAAAAGGGATAAATTTCAAGCCAAAGCGGATGAAGGAATTTTTGTAGGTTACTGTAATGCTTTTATGTGTTGTTAAATTAAATGGTAAAAGCGTAAATTTTACATTTATAACTGCAAGTGCACGGTACCCATTGTAATAAGCATGTGCAAGTACGGGTCGAATCCACAAGGAGTTTGTCTAAATTAATTTATTGAAATGATTATCTGATAAAATACCCACACTAAATTAACTCATAATTAAACTCTAATTACTTGATATTAATATACAAAATTTGTAGCACAATTAAGGTTTATAAGATTAGCCCAAAATCCAATTAATTCTTAAGTTATCATAAGATATTCAAGAAATCAATGAGTATCAATCTTGAAATCATAGAAGTTATGCCCAACTTTTAACTCTAATAACTTCCAACCTAAACGTTTAAAAATCTAGAATAAATAATGGTTGGAAGGATTCTCGAAATATCTTTAAAATGACAGTAATTTTGTGGATTAAGTCAACTTAAAACGCTAGCAATATCTTATTTAAGAAAGGGGTGTAGACGGTTATGGAAACTTTCCATAAATGCACCTTCGGTGCAAAAATCAGATCTCTGTCAAATCTTGATGAAACGCTACAAAATAAACATGCCTTGAAAGTAGCGTTACACTAATAAGGAAAATTTACAAAACCAAATTCCTTAAAACATACAATGCAAGCACTACATAGGCATCAAGCTCAAAATTGGCACTCGACAGATATTCAAAACCGCTGAGACCTTTAGAAAATAAAATTTAAAACTTTCGAAAAACATTCTAAAAAATTCTGAAACTTTGCAAACATGTTCTACACATAGTACTTACAAAAAAAAACAAAAAATGAGATTAAGAAATGATGAACAAGTAGATACAACTAGAACAAAAGCTACAAACATTCTGGAAATCTGAGAAACGAAAAACTACATTCACAAATTATGCAATCACATTCATTCACACTATACACATGATATGAACCATTCTTTATATCAATCAACATCAAAACAGTATATGAAATTTAATTTAAAACATTTAAAACAAAGATTTATGCATAAAATTTTGTTCTTCAACACATTCAAACCATACTCATACATATAAAGTTTAAAAATATGAAAACCTAGTTTGAGGATCTCTCCTTTCCATCATACCTTTAAGTCTTCCACTTTTCTTCAAGCAAGAAATCCCCAAAGTCCTTGAAACCAATGCTCCACAGGGCTGTCACCACCTATAGCACGTCCAAGTGAAGCTTCTAGGGTTGCTTTGAAGAAGATGGGTGCACGTCCTCAAGATCTAGCTTCCAAGACCCACAACTTTAGCTTCCACGTCTAAGGATGATGCTTCCTATTACTCACCCTTGAAGATCATGACAAGCAAGGAAAGATTACACTCCCATACTTAGCATGCAATCCATATGCATTGTATAAATTTAAATTATATTATTTCTAAAACATATAATGGAGATTGAGTAGTATGCTAGAAAAAGGAATGCTCAATGTAGGTATCATTTAAATGCATCAAAAATAATAAGATTAAGAGTGTGTACCTTACTTAACAAAGAAAAAAACTCAACTACAAAACTAATAAACATATCAAAACAGAAAAAAATATATATATAAAGCACACAAACAACAAAATTAAAATTTTTTTTATATAATAATTTATTATTATTATTTAATAATTATATTTTTTATTATATTATTATTTTTATTATTAGTACCAGTTATCCATAATGACATGAAAAACTAATTGAATGAGTACTTAGGTCTTTAGTGACACTAGCAATTCGTAATAAAAGAATTGAAAAGCAATCATTTTTAATTCCACTTAAGACCTCATTTTCCTTAACTCATTAAATTACAAGATCCTACATTTATACCACTATGACCAGCATAAAAATACAATGTATTTTATCAATGAAACATCAACTTCATCCAAAGTTTTAAATATAACAAGCACACACAAAATTTCAGAAATTAAACTATGCTACTATAACTTCAAGATTTTCTAAAGAAATTCATACAACTTAGAAATTCACAAATAAATATTTTTCTGAAAGGTAATTACTTCTAGTTTCTATGAAAAATCAGAGACAAAAATTTTCAAAACTGAAGTATTATCAAAATCATGTGAAACTCAGATAACTCAAAATTCATAATCTGTAGAACATCTCATCTTAGAAAAATTCTCTAGAAATGTATATAAATCCAAATACAACGTATATACCTTTTTTGAAAGATAAAATACTTTAGTTTCATGAAAAAATTTCAAAAATAAGTTTTAGTCAAACATGTAAATGCAGTTTCAATTAAAAGAATACATATTATGAAAAATCTACCTAGAAAATAACATTCCAATAGAAATTGGATAGCTCAACCTAACTATCCGATTTTAATGTACAATCGGATAGTTATGAGTGTAACTATCCAGTCAGGGGAAATATTGGATAGTTATGGCTATAGCTATCTGATTTTTTTTTGATTTTTCATGAAATGGTCGGATAGTTATACTATAACTATCCGATCTTCATTAATATTGGTAAAATCTAATATGTCAATTTCAAAAATTCACAAAGAATTCTACATAACTCCAAATGAAACAAATAAATACTCATTGGAAAGATAACTACTGTAGTTTCTGGAAAAAATCACTGAATTAAATTTTAGTACTTAAAAAATAGATATTTTTCAAAAAATCATCATAAGAAAACCATTCAAAAATCTGCAGAATATCCCTGTCTTCTAAGATTTTTATCTTTTAACATACTAATCAGAATTTTATGCATAAGTATTCAAAAGAAATCTCAGAACCCAAATATTTCAAAAAAAATATTATAAAAATGAGTTCTAATCTCGTGCACATCAAAAATTTAAATTTACAGACAGGCAGATTCTGTCTTAATAATTTATATACAAAGATTATCATTACTCCATTAAGCTACTTGTCACCAAATGTAGGATCGTATGGCTACACAAGAGGGGGGTGAATTGTGTACTTTTAATATTTTCTGAAATATAATTGAAACTTTAAAACTCAAAAACAAGTTGAGACATTGTTTTCATAAAATCATTTTTATTCAAAGTTTCAATTACAATATACAATTCAATTCTCTTCAGAAATTGTAGATGCAATTATATTTCGATACCATGTTTCATCTATACAATTTCATAACTACAAACAGAGAAAACTAATTTGCGGAATTTAAAACATTTCTCCCTGTTTGAGATCTTTCTTCTTCTTCTTTCTTCTTCAACAATTCTTCAGTGACGAATATCTTGTCTTTTTATGCTTCACCGAATTTGCTTTCTTCTAATACTTCAAATCTTCAGTGATGAAAATCTTACCTTTTTATGCTTCACTGAATTTTCTTCTACTTGAGAGATTTTTCCCGAAGAGGTGTTTTTGATCCCTGAAAAAGATTTTTCTTTTAGTGTGCAGGGATGGTTTGATCTTCGAAAAGATTTTTCATTTTGTGTGTAAGGATGGTTTGATCCTTGAAAAGATTTTTCATTTTGTGTGCAAGGATAGTTTGATCCATGAGAATTCTATGCCTTTTATACTATATCTTTATTTCATGCATATCCTTCACGTTTAACCACTACCAGTTTTCCACTTCTTCACGTCTTTGCTTTTTCCTTCATCGAAACACACACGTTCTAATTCACGTTTATATTTCGAATTTTCTTTAACCATCAGTCTTGGATCTCTAAAAAATTTCCTACAAAATAAACTTTCTCGTCCAAAAATTTTTCATCAATGTAATAAGAAGTCATTACTTTAATGTTAACTAAACGAGTAACAAAAGTATATATATATAACTTAACGTTTCTAACTTAACGAGTTCACTATGTGTCATTTCACGTGACAAGTACTATAGCTAACTCAACGAACTAAGTCTGTGGTGTTATGCTAACTCAACGAACCAGCTTAACCTTTCTTTCGGAAGGTTAAACGATAACTCACCGAAAACAGCTTAAGTTTCGGATAGTTACAGATGTAAGTCACCAAAAAACTCTTTATATTATAAAACTAGTGAGACACATGTCATGACCTGAAAACATGACTTAAGTTACCTTTCGGATAGTCATGATTGTAAGTCTCCGAAAAAACTTTAACTCACCGATTCAGTAATAAACAAATGTTTTTATAATAAGAATTTTACCACGTGCAAAAATAACAACTTAAGTTTATAACGCTAACCTAACACGTTACCTTAGTGTTCAATATAGTAACTCAACGCGTTTAGTTATGTTAACTTAACGAGTTAAACATGTGCACCTCACGTGATACAATACAACATTCGTAACTTATAATTTCACCACGTGTATAACACTAACTTAACGAGTTATCACGTGACCTATTTTAACCTTTAAGCCTCTAACTTAACGAGTTCTCACGTGATTTCTATACAAACAAAACTCTAACTTAACGAGTTGTCTAAACGTGCACTGTTCATGATATAGAAGATATAACTTTAAAACATATTATGCTTTTCAATAAAAACACACATTAACTTATCGTTTAGCTAAATGAGAAATTAATGCAACGAAACGACTAGTTATTAACTTCATATCCAATACAGACAAGTATTTATATCAGTAAGCTTTTTCTGTATTAATTGATGATTTTAATTTCTTTTCACAAGCAATAGTAATTGAGCAAATATGATTATTTTCATTCAGCACACATCATCAAAACAAAAATACTCAACAATCTCCCCCTTTTTGATGATGACAAAACCATATTAAATCAATTATGAAATATGTTTAACTCAACAAAGCACCTTCATTAGGTTAACTTTTAATTCAACAAACTTGTTTGTTGACTTAAGTTCACTTAAGCTTATTTCTATTGTTTGTGTAAATTTTACCTCTCAGAACTAAAACTCTCAGATGTCAATAATTATATAAGTATCAGTTTTCTAATTATCATCTGTTAGATTACAATAACCATTTAAATAACATCTCCTTTTATAATATATATATGCAATTAAGATCATAATCATCTTTTTATAATATTTCTCTCCCTTTTTGTCATTAATCAAAAAGATAATTACAGAGAATATATATATATAAGAGATATAATTACAACAACTCTTTCTATAAATAAGAATAATAATTGAACACATTTACAGAAAAATGTATTGTTCAATCAACCAAACAAGTAATACAAACATTACATTTTGTATTCAGAAACAAACAAAAATAGTTATCGACCCCTCCTAAGTATATCACTTAAAGCATTGCATATTTTATCTTCTAGATGCCTAATATCATTTCTGATGTCGTTAAGTACTGCATCTAAGTCAGGAGGTAACTAGGATTGCTATTCTGCTTGAACTAAATAACTTTGTTATAGTTGTTGTATATGGTCTGTATCAGGTTGTTGTTGTTGTTGTCGTTGAGGTTTATGCATGGCCTGGAATTTTTGCAAATCTTTGACACTAAATGCTCTCATGCCTTTAGTTTCAGAGGGCCAGTCGAATAAAGTCAATTGGCTTGCAAGGATTCTACATACAGCATCACCATAAAATAACTTTGAACTCATAGCTGTAGTTGAGACATAAAAACATCAAACCAATTTTTTTGAATTCTATTCAGCAGACCATAAGTTGAATATAAACAGCTTTTGCTAACTTCCAAATTGTGTCCAACTCTGAAATAAATTTGCATGCAATATATTTGCAATAAGCCTTGCCTTTGCATTCATATTTTCCATTTATCTCATTTCAGAATATACATCTGGAATTTTTGATAAAGACTGAATGTTCCATTCTAGTTGTCTTATTATGTCAAATCTGTTGGTAACAACAACACCTTCATTCTTTAATTCTAAAACTTCAAAAATTAACTTAGGAGGCAATATAAACTCCTGTTCATTTATTTGAGTTTTCAAAAAATTTCCATTCTTGTCTAGATTACTATAAAAAGCTGCAATAAGCTCTATGTATTGCTTCCATTTCGTTCCTACTGGCAAGAATTTAATGAGGCATTGAAACTCAAACAGATCTCTTATTTCCATCAAATTTCTGAATTTTATTGGACGAGCATGTAGAATCTGACATGTAATCAGATTATTGTATTTCTGCAATGCTTCTTTAGATCTAAAATGAATTGTATTACCTTGAATGTTTAACATTGTACACAAAGAAGGTGATACCTGAAGCCGTGCTTTCTTTTCAAATTGCTCCATAAAAGTTTTCTGCTTTAATTCTTCTAAGGCACTTTCTATTGCAACGGCCTTTCGAAGACTGTCAACTTTTGTTTTGTCTATAGCAATATCTGATTCTACTTGTTTTGAATATAAAGGAGTAGGGATAGCTGATTCATGCTCTTCCTCAAATGCATATAGTCTTGTACCATTTATAGGAGTTTGAGGAGTTCTACTTGATGAACCTACACCTTTTTCCAAATATTTTGCATACTGTTCCAAAAATGCAATCTCAGCACATTTCACTCTGTATTCTCTATCAAATTTACTACGAATACCCATGTATGTAATATTTGCATTAGTACGTTGAATTTCTTGTCTAACATCATGTAATATACCCTAAGGAAAGAAGTAATCTCTATAAATTTCTACTAACCTTTTGTCCACTCGAAATATTTTCTTGAACCAAGTACGTGGAACTTCATCATTCTCTATTTCTTTGCCTTTTGCATCTCTTCTGCTTTTGCCTTTTCCTCTGCCACGACCTTTGGAGAACTTGGAGACCATCGTCGTAGGTTGTAACAGCAACAAGCGGGAAAGATTTTCTTGACAAAGTTTACAAATAACCTAAGTGCCCGTGTAATAAGTGTTTAAATAGGGTTTTTAGGTGTATAACTCAATGTGAAGAGAAGTCGGGTTTAGAAATTAAATAAATATTGAATAAAGTGTATTCAATCAAGGTACCCAAAATATTCAAGTATAACTCGTTGAGTTAACTAACCTAATGAGTAAAACGCTATTTAGAGGCAGTTTTACACATTACCTTATCTAACATAACGTCTAGTTAGTACAATTTTCGGATGCTTCCAACTAAAACATTTCGAAAACAACACACATGCTAAACTTAACATTATCTTGAGAACATTGTAAACTATTTGAACTTTTTGTCCTTTGAATCTAAAATAGTTTATTTGTCTTTTTAAATTATTTCATCAAGATTTTAAGAGGACATTAATTCAAATTAACTAAGATTTGTATTCTAAATTATATTAATCTATTTTTGACATTGTTAATCCTCCCCCAACAAATATACTTCAAATATATTCAATTGACATACAAAATATACTTGTAGTGACAATAGATGTTAAGTATAACTATACTTTTAAATTTTCTTTTCAGAGACTTCCATTATCCTGATATTATCAAAAATGATTTCCAAAATCAATTCCTACTACATATGAATAAAAACACAACTTTGAACTCAATGTGATTAATTCAAGGAGAATAAAAGAATGTATCTCAAATAAACATTTTCAAAAGTACTAATGTTGATTCAATAAATCAGTAGTCATATTAGTAGAAACTATATGCGATTCAAAGATATCTGTAATTAATGAAACAACTTCTTCTTTTCAAGACAGTAAATATTGATAATTTTCTTTTAAAGTTAGTTTGAAAAGCTTGAATCATACAAGAGCTTTCTAATGTACCTGTGTAATGAGCTTTCAGTCAACAATCCCAGATCTGATTAGGACCTTAGGTTGCCAAATTTAAAGAATCCTTTTTCAGGACAATAATCCTTACATACCTATCTGCTCAAGTACAAAAAGGCTCATGATCAAACTGATAAATAAACTCTCAAAGATTTTTACTTTGTAAGCACTTTTCATTTTAAGCACAGTATATATGTATTCCATTAATACAGATGCAATAAAACACAAATCTCATACAATTTTTACTTCTATGATTGTACTGAGAATATGAATCAGTTTCAATAAGCTTATACTTTTGATTAACAGTTTAAGATGAGTTACATATAACTTATTCTACAAGTTTAATCAATTAAGTCAAATTTATGCATGATCATATGCATTTTCCTTGATTCAAAGAAAACATTTAATCAAAATTTCAGAATGTTAGAAGTATTTATTGTTTTTCATTTACACTTCCACTTAAAATTGTAAAATCCATTAAAATTGATAAACTACTTTAAAATCAATAAGATACTACTATGATTTTACAATAAAGACATAGTATCTTAAGCAGCAATTTAGATATTACTTTAGATATTTATAATAAATATATAATATCTATGAGGTGAACAACATCATCAATAATATTTATCTTTTTATGTGGAGTTTAAGCATTTTACACATCACATAGCCTGCAAATACCTAAATTTAATCTAATGTTGCAGAATGTATTTTCCTCTAGAGGTTTTGTAAATATATTAGCTAATTGATTTTTACTAGACACAAATTCTAATTTAATTTTTCCTTTAATTACGTTATCTCTTAGAAAATGATGTCTAACCTCTATATGCTTTGCTCTTGAATGTAATACAGGATTTTTGGAAAGATTTATTGCAGAACTACTGTCACAATAAATCTTAGTTGTATCATAAGATAATCCAAAATTTTCTGGTGGAGAGACTAATTCCCATACATCATTTCTGATGAATTGATTTAGTTCTTCTTGCATTGCCACTATCCAATTTTCATCAGATAATGCTTCTTGTATAATCCTTGGTTCCACCATAGAAACAAACATACACATATTTTTTAAATTTACTGAAGCTCTAGTTTTAACTCCCTCGTTAATATCACCAATGACTTGAGTAATGGGATGTGATGAAGAATAACACCAATTTCTCTGATTTTCCTCAATATTCTCATCAACATCTGAAAGTCCATCACTTTCATCATTAGTTTGATCATTTAAGTTCATATTTTTTATTTTCTCAGATAAATCATCAATCTCTTTATTGATCTCTAACTCTTTTGGAAGATTGATCAAATCATCATTATCAGCTTTAGATTAATATTCTCTAAGAGAATTTTCATTGAAGCTTACATAGAGGGTTTCTTCAATAGTCCTAGAAGTCTTGTTATATACTCTATAGGCTTTACTTCTAGTAGAGTAACCTACAAAAATTCCTTCATCCGACTTGGCTTGAAATTTATCCCTTTTATCCTTAGTATTAAGAATAAAACACTTGCAGCCAGATAGTTTCATATTGGAAATTTTTGGAACCCTATTAAACATAATTTCAAAAGGAGTTTTATTAACATGAGGTCTTAAATGACTTCTGTTAATAACATAACAAGCTGTATTTACTGCTTCAGCCTAAAGATTTTGAGGTAACTTATGTTCATTCAACATAGTTTTGGCCATTTCTTGAAGTGATCTATTCTTTCTCTCAACAACACCATTTTGACATGGTGCTCTTGGAAAAGAAAATCTGTGATCATTGCCATGCTCATTACAATAGTTATCCATTTGATCATTATCAAATTCAGTTCCATGATCACTCCTAAGTTTTTGAATAGAGACACTCTGCTCATTTTGAACAAAATTGCAAAACATTTTAAATTTTTCGAAAACTTCTATCTTAGATGCTAGAAAATATACCCAAGTGTATCTAGAGAAGTCATCTACTAAAACAAATACATACCGTTTACCACCAAGACACATGATTCTTGTTGGTCCAAATAGATCCATATGTATAAGTTCCAAGACTCTTGCTTGAAATATCAGTTTTGGATTTAAAAGAGTTTTTATGAAGTTTACCTAACTCACATGCATCACACATAAAGTCCTTTGAGTATTTAATCTTTGGTAAACCTCTCACTAAATGTTTTCTAGATAGTTTATGTAACAGTTTCATATTTATTTGCCCAATCCTTCTATGCCATAGATATGCATCACTAGTTTCAACTAGCAAACATGAATTTAAATCAACTGCACCCGAAGGTAAAGATAAAATACATACAGAACCTTTTCTTTTAGCAATAAACTTAATTTCATTTGTATTTTTATCAATTATTTTGCATACATTATCTTCAAACACTACATAATATCCATTTTCAGTTAGTTTTATGACACTCAGCAAATTAAATCCTAGGTTTTCTACATATAGTACATTTGAAATAACACAAGTAGGAGTTATTTGAACATTGCCCATACCTATGATTTTATCTTTGCTTTTGTTTCCAAATGTTACACTTCCTTTCATGGTATTTGTAAAATTTTGTAATAGACTTTTTTGTCCGGTCATGTGACTTGACGCTCCACTGTCCAAGATCCATTTTGATGTTGTTTCCTCCTGCAACACAAATTAAGAAAAACTTTTTCTTTGTACACAATGTTGTTGAGGACCAAGTTCATTAATTGCATATTTCTTCTTTTTGTTTAAAAATAGTTTAACATTATCATTTATATTCTTATTAGTTGTAAGTGCTATTGATTTATCATTAGCTTCATACTCACATATAGTATTATTACTTTTACAATCATTCTTTTTGTTTTCAGATGTAGTATAATCAAGACCAAACATATTTCTATCAGATGTTAATTTTTTTGGTCATGCTTATACATTTTTGTAAGTTCATACCAAGATTTTGTACTTGTATTAACATTTTCTGTACATACAAAATCTTTTTCTGCACAAGAATATTTAGTTTTATCACATGCAGAATGAGTAAATGGTCTAATACCTGTGTATTGAATTAAATGTTCAGGTTTCTGAATTTTCAGTTTACTACAATTGTCTGAAATTTTAGAACCATTAGAAATTGAATTTCCAGAACAAGAAACAAGATTTTTAGAAACATTTATAGTCATGTTAGAAGTACAATTTGACAAATCACATTGATTTATATTATTACTACATGATTCATCCCTTGAAGTACCTACTTCTACATATTTATTACCTTGTTTCATAATAAAAGGAATTTTAGTCTTAGATTTACTTGAACTACAACTAATAAATCCTTTATTGGCTTGAGATTCAGGATATTCAGGATAATCAAATCCTAAGCCAAATTTATAAGACACTACAGGGGTACTAGTTAGTTTGTCTAACTTAGTTTGACTTAAATTTCATTTCTCAATGGTAGAATTTAAATCTTGCTCTCTCAATTTTAATTTATCTATCTCTAATTCAAGTTCATTTATATTGTTTCTCAACATTTCATTTTCAGATTCTATCTTTAATTTTTCAGCATTTATATTCTGTATTTGTTCATGCAAGATACATTCATTAAATCTAAATTTTTGCAAATCTCTAGCATGATTTTCATTATCACATTTAAACTTTTCTAAAGTAGTAGACAGGAAACAATTTTCTTCTTCCATAATGGATGAAAATTTTCTAATATTCTTATTTTCCAGTTTACATACTTTAAGTTTTTGTAATAATGCATGATAAGCATAGAATAATTCATCAAAGTTGAAATCTAAATGACTTTCAGGATTAGATATTACCTCAGACTCATCTGCCATGAAGCACACATGAGCAACGTCTTCTAACTCTTGTTCTCCTTCTGAATGTGAAGATTTTGATGCTGATTCCTTAGATTCAGACTCTTCAGACGTGTCATCCTAAGTGACCTTCAAAGCCTTTTTCTTGTAAAACTTTTTCAGAGTTTTTTGAGCCGTCTTCTTCTGATTTGTCCTACTTTGCTTTTCATTTTTCCTCATAGGACAATCTGGAGAAAGATGTCTAGGTTTCTTACAGTTGTAACATACATACTTTCTGGATGAAGAATTCTTGTCATTCAGTGATTTTGACGTTGAGGGTTTATCATTTTTGTTCCTTTGCTGTTTCCTAGCTTTCCATGCTTTCTTGAATTTCCTAGTCAGCAAAATCAAATCCTCGTTAGAATCAATAGATATATCAGAATCTGAATTAATTTCGAAGGCTATTTCTTTCTTCATTTTTAGTTTGTTGTGACTTAATGATTCATTTAATTGAACTTCATAAGCTGTTAAATTTCCTATAAGTTCATTTATAGTATAAACATTTAGATCTCGTAATTCCTCAATTGATGTTACTTTCTGAGACCATTTAGAACTTAGGGATTTGAGAATTTTCCTCACCAAATCCTTTTGTTCAAAATTTTTTCCTAAACATTTTAAAGAGTTTATGATATCAAGAAATCTGGAAAACATCTCAGAAATATTTTCGTCTTCATGCATCTTAAAAAGTTCATACTTATGAATCAACATATTTATTTTTGTCTCTTTAACTTGAGAAGTACCTTCATGTGAAACTTCTAATGCATGCCACACCTCATAAGCAGATTTATATGCCGACACTTTACTGAACTGTCCATAACTCAATGCACAAAATAAAATATTTAAGCCCTTAGCATTTAGAGTTTCATTTTCTTTTTCAATAATTGTCCAAGTATTATAAGGAGTAGTTAATGGAGTATATGGTTTAGAAATCATGAACCACAATTTATGATCTATACTTTGAAGAAAAACAGTCATCCTATATTTCCAATATTTAAAATGTATTCCATCAAATAAAGGAGGACGATTAAGATTTTGGCCTTCATATAAAGAAAAATTACCATTTCCAATAGCCATTTTACCTTAGATTTTTCAACCTATTTGATTTTAAACAATCTAAAAACTTTAAAACAACTTGAGCCTTAAATCAAGAAAGTTAAACATATGCTTAGATATTAATTTCCGTTTAAAAACAAGGAAGGTAGAATATGCAATGATATTAAATAAGTTGGTATAGATTTTATATCAAAGATTATTAACAAAGCTCTGATACCACTTGTAGGATCGTATGGCTACACAAGAGGGGGGTGAATTGTGTATTTTTAATATTTTCTGAAATATAATTGAAACTTTAAAACTCAAAAACAAGTCGAGACATTGTTTTCATAAAATCATTTTTATTCAAGGTTTCAATTACAATATACAATTCAATTCTCTTCAAAAATTGTAGATGCAATTATATTTCGATATCATGTTTCATCTATACAATTTCATAACTACAAATAGAGAAAACTAATTTGCGGAATTTAAAACATTTCTCCCTATTTGAGATCTTTCTTGTTCTTCTTCTTCTTCTTCTTTCTTTTTCAACAATTCTTTAGTGACGAATATCTTGTCTTTTTATGATTCACCGAATTTGCTTTCTTCTAATACTTCAAATCTTCAGTGACGAAAATCTTACCTTTTTATGCTTCATTGAATTTTCTTCTACTTGAGAGATTTTTCCCAAAGAGGTGTTTTTGATCCCTTAAAAAGATTTTTCTTTTGGTGTGCAGGGATGGTTTGATCCTTGAAAAGATTTTTCATTTTGTGTGCAAGGATGGTTTGATCCTTGAAAAGATTTTTCATCTTGTGTGCAAGGATAGTTTGATCCACGAGAATTCTATGCCTTTTATACTGTATCTTCATTTCATGCATATCCTTTACGTTTAACCACTACCAATTTTCCACTTCTTCACGTCTTTGCTTTTTCCTTCATCGAAACACACGTTCTAACCCACGTTTATATTTCGAATTTTCTTTAATCATTAGTATTGGATCTTTGAAAAATTTTCTGCAAAACAAACTTTCTCGTCCAAAAATGTTTCATTAGTGTAATAAGAAGTCGTTACTTTAATGTTAACTAAATAAGTAACAAAAGTATATATATATAACTTAGCATTTCTAACTTAACGAGTTCACCATGTGTCATTTCACGTGACAATTACTATAGCTAACTCAATGAACTAAGTCTGTGGTGTTATGCTAACTCAACGAACCAACTTAACCTTTCTTTCGGAAGGTTAAACGATAACTCATCGAAAACAGTTTAAGTTTCGGATAGTTATAGATGTAAGTCACTGAAAAACTCTTTATATTATAAAACTAGTGAGACATGTGTCAAGACCTGAAAACATGACTTAAGTTACCTTTCGGATAGTTACGACTGTAAGTCTCCGAAAAAACTTTAACTCACCGATTCAGTATTAAACAAATGTTTTTATAATAAGAATTTTACCATGTACAAAAATAACAACTTAAGTTTATAATGCTAACCTAACGCGTTGCCTTAGTGTTCAATATAGCAACTCAACGCATTTAGTTATGTTAACTTAATGAGTTAAACATGTGCACCTCACGTGATACAATACAACATTCGTAACTTATAATTTCACCACGTGTATAACACTAACTTAACGAGTTCGTCTCTTCTTTTACTCACTAACTTAACGAGTTATCATGTGACCTATTTTAACCTTTAAGCCTCTAACTTAACGAGTTCTCACGTGATCTCTATATAAACAAAACTCTAACTTAACGAGTTGTCTAAACGTGCACTGTTCATGATACAGAAGATATAACTTTAAAACATATCATGCTTTTCAATAAAAACACACGTTAACTTATCGTTTAGCTAAATGAGAAATTAATGCAACGAAACGACTAGTTATTAACTTCAGATCCAATACAAACAAGTATTTATATCAGTAAGTTTTTTCTATATTAATTGATGATTTTAATTTCTTTTCACAAGCAATAGTAATTTAGCAAATATGATTATTTTCATTCAGCACACATCATCAAAATAAAAATACTCAACACCAAATTATACACTTAATTAAACATGTGACAAGCTATTAAGATAACAAAGAATTGAACACATAGAACAGCCAATCCATGTATCCATTTCCTTGTAAACAAACAAAGAAAAACAATAACTCAACTAAAACAAGAAAACAAACAAAACTAGAACAATATAAAGGATATTAAATCTTGCAAATCATCTAATAAATCATTTTAAAGTAGCAAAACGCTTTGGTAACGTTGCCAAAAACTTGTAATGCTTTTATGTGTTGTTAAATTAAATGACAAAAGCGTAAATTTTATATTTATAACCGCAAGCACACGATGCCTATTGTAATAAAAATGTGCAAGTATAGGTCGAATCCACAAGGAGTTTGTCTAAATTAATTTTATTGAAATGATTATCCGATAAAATACCCACACTAAATTAACTCATAATTAAATTCTAATTACTTGATATTAATATACAAAATTTATAGCATAATTAAGGTTTATAAGATTACCCCAAAATCTAATTAATTCTTAAGTTATCATAAGATATTCAATAAATCAATGAGTATCAATCTTGAAATCACAGAAGTTATGCCTAACTTTTAACTCTAATAACTTCCAACCTAAACATTTAAAAATCTAGAATAAATAATGGTTGGAAGGATTCTTGAAATATCTTTAAAATGATAGTAATTTCATGGTTTAACTCAACTTAAAATGCTAGCAATATCTTATTTAAGAAAGGGGTGCAGACGGTTATGGAAATTTTCCATAAACGCACATTCGATGCAAAAATTAGATCTTTGTCAAATCTTCATGAAACGCTATGAAATAAATGTGCCTTGAAAGTAGAACTATTACACTAACAAGAAAAATTTACATAACCAAATTCCATAAAACATACAATGCAAGCACTACACAAGCGTTGAGCTCAAAACTGGCACTCGACAGAGATTCAAAACTATTGAGACCTTTAGAAAATAAAATTTAAAACCTTCGAAAAACATTCTAAAAAAATCTGAAACTTTGCAAACATGTTCTACACTCATAGTACTTACAAAACGAAATAAAAAATGAGATTAAGAAATGATGAACAAGTAGATACAACTAGAACAAAAGCTACAAACATTCTGGAAATCTAAGAAATGGAAAACTACATTCACAAATTATACAATCACATTCAATCAACATCAAAACAGTATATGAAATTTAATTTAAAACATTTAAAATAAAGATTTATGCATAAAATTTTGTTCTTCAACACATTCAAACCATACTCATACATATAAAGTTTAAAAATATGAAAACCTAGTATGAGGATCTCTCCTTTCCATCATACCTTTAAGTCTTCCACTTTTCTTCAAGCAAGAAATCCCCAAAGTCCTTGAAACCAATGCTCCATAGGGCTGTCACCACTTGTAGCACGTCCAAGTGAAGCTTCTAGGGTTGCTTTGAAGAAGATGAGTGCACGTCCTCAAGATCTAGCTTCTAAGACCCACAACTTTGGCTTCCACGTCCAAGGATGATGCTTCCTATTACTCACCCCTAAAGATCATGACCTTTTGATCCACTCCAAATCAGTCACACGAGCCTTGCAATTCACCAAAAGCAACATCCAAGGGAGATACTAACGTATGGCCATCTAAATTGAAGAGAAGGTGTCTTCTAGGAAGAGGGGAAGACACCAAGGCTCACCATTCTTGAAGGGAGCTTGTTCAAGATCAAGGAGAAGATGGAACTTGTCAGATGGAGCTACTGGAATGGTTGGAACCGCCAGCTGCAATTTGTTTGAGTGGCCAAGCACTTTACATAGTTTAGGCTATTGTTGCTTGATCTCCAATAAGTCACATCCAATGGCCCACGTTTTTTCCTCTTTAATCCATCTTGATTTCATGATTTATTGACCTACAAAACTCAAAACCAAGTTGGATGCACATATACATTGAATATAAATCATATGATGCAAATATAGTATACATGCATGCATGAGTTGCCATATATGGAAACTTGCCAAATTAGGAAGGTTTTGGTCCACAACTTCTTCACATGTGCATACATGAATTACTTAAAGTTCTTTAGTTTAACATCATATTTAAGTGATTTGGCAATCATACAATGTATATAAAGTCATACATTGAAGAATTATAAGAATCATGTCTAATATGACTAGGTGTTTAATTGATAAAGGATAAATTTGTACATTATCAACTATTTAATCCCTAATTCATGCATATGTCTAAAAATATGATTTTCATGTAATCCTTTATAAGAACATATATAATGATGACTTATAATCCTTAATATGCATGAATTAACATATATAAAATGCATAAATTGATACTTCTTTTTCTTTTTTTTAATCCTCCAAGAGTATCCATAGAAGTGATAACATGTGAGTCTCAATGGACACTCAAACGGCCTGGTATACACTAAAAGTATCCAAGGAGGCGAAAGCTTGTAGGAGGCCTTGCTAGACCTCAACATGGTAGATTTGTCCAAGTATCACATACTTTGTCTCGTAGAGATTCTCAACTAGTTGGAGGTACCTTAAGTGGCCCCATCCACCAACTCGATTGAGATTACTAACTAAGGCAAAGCTCACAATGCTGGCACGTGAATTGGGTAAGTGATGCACACACCTATAGTTTGCAAGAAGAAAGAAAAAGATTGAATAAAGGAACCCTCGAGCATTTGTTGATATTAGATGTGTCCATATCAATGGAAGGGGTGACAATGCTTGAGTAGAGCCAACACTATTACCCATAGGCACTGCATGAGAACTTCCCAGGTAATCACCCATCCTGGTTCTGCTCCTACCCAAACATAGTTAACTCTAGAGTTCTTATAGGAGTGGTTGTAAATGCACCTCATAAATTGATACTTTGCAGTTACTCTACTAGAAGTAAAGCCTATAGAGTGTATAATAAGACCTCTAGAACAATTGAAGAAACCCTTCATGTAAGCTTTAATGAAAATTATTTTAGAGAATCTCAATCTAAAGTTGATAATGATGATATCATCAATTTCCCAAAATAATTAGAGATCAATAAAGAGATTGAAGATTTATCTGAGAAAATTAAAAATATGAACTTAAATGATCAAACTGATGATCAACGTGATGAACTTTTAGATGTTGATGAGAATATTAAGGAGAATCATAGAAATTGGTGTTATTCTTCATCACATCCCATCACTCAAGTCATTGGTAATATTAATGAGGGAGTTAAAACTAGAGCTTTAGTAAATTTGAATAGTATGTGTATGTTTCTATGGTGGAACCAAAGAATATAAAAGAAGCATTATCTGATGAAAATTGGATAGTGGCAATGCTAGATGAACTAAATTAATTCATAAGAAATGATGTTTGGGAATTAGTATCTCCACTAGAAAATTAGTCCATAATAAGTACAAAATAGATCTTTAGAAACAAAACTAATGAGATTGGTCAAGTTATTAGAAACAAAGCTAGATTAGTTGCATAATGGTATACACAAGAAGAAGGACTTGATTATGATGAAACATTTGCTCTTGTGGCTAGGTTAGAAAGTATTAGAATATTATTGGCCTATGCTTGCTATATGGATTTTAAACTATATCAAATGGATGTAAATAGTGCATTTCTAAGTAGTTTAATTAATGAAGAAGTTTATGTAAAACAACCACCTAGATTTGAAGAAATTAAAAATCCTCACTATGTGTATAAACTGAAGAAAGCCTTATATGGTTTGAAGCAAGCACCTAGATCATGGTGTGAAGGATTATCTACTTTTCTTGTAGAACAAGGATATATCATGGGAAAAGTAGACTATACTCTTTTTATCAAGAAAAATGATAAAGATCAGATTGTTGTTCAAATATATGTGGATGATATAATCTTTGGAGCAACTTTTGATAAACTAATAAAATATTTTTTGATGAGATGACTAGTCAATTTGAAATGAGTATGATAAGGGAACTTTCATATTTTTTGGGACTTCAAATTAAGCAAATTAAACATGCACTATTTATGATACAGAAAATATAACTTTAAAACATATCATGCTTTTCAATAAAAACACACGTTAACTTAACATTTAGTTAAATGAGAAATTAATGCAATGAAACGACTAGTTATTTAACTTAGTATAATTTCAGATCCAATACAAACAAGTATTTATATTAGTAAACTTTTTCTGTATTAATTGATGTTCTTAATTTCCTTTCACAAGCAATAGTAATTGAGCAAATATGATTACTTTCATTCAGCACACATTATCAAAACAAAATACTCAACAATCTCCCCCTTTTTGATGATGACAAAACCATATTAAATCAATTATGACATATATATATAACTCAACAAAACACCTTCGTTGTGTTAATATTCTTATTCAACAAACAAGTTTGTTGACTTAAGTTCACTTAAGTTTATTTCTATTGTTTGTCTAGAATTCACCTCTTAGAAATAAAACTTTTAGATGTCAATAATTACATAAGTATCTTTCAGATTTTAATAACTATATAATTATCTTTCAGATTACATTATCATCTATCAGATTACAATAACCACTTAAATATCATCTCCCTTCATAATATATGTAATTAAAATCATAATCATCTTCTTCTTTTGAATTTATAATCATCTCTCCCTTTTTGTCATTAATCAAAAAGATGATTACACAATATATAAGTTAAGAGATATATTTACGGCAAAGCTTTCTATAAATAATAATAAGAATATTAACCATTTACAGAAAAATGTATTGTTCAAATAATCAAACAATAAATACAAACATTACATTTTGTATTCAAATACAAGCAAACAGACAAATGACTTGACATTTATCTATTCCTCCTAAGGATATCACTAATAGTATTACATATTTTATCTCCTAGATGCCTAATATCATTTATAATTGCGTTAAGCACATCATCTAGGGAAGAAGGTGTTAGGGCAAATAGTACAAGTGTGGAGTATACCACAAGATGTCTAGGTTTAGTCGGAAGCTTGTTAACAGTAAGTATCCAGCAAATTTATATTTTCAGTAGGTTATCAGACCTAATTAGCTGAAAATAAAGTTTCAATCAGAGACTTTGAGCTAACTATCCGAAAGTTAGAAGATTTCGGAGGGTTACTGGCTGTAACCATCTAGAATGACTTAAAGGACACTTATGTGTATGATCAGACAGTTAAGAAGCCAAGTATCTGAGAAGCAGTAACTTAAGTGGATCTTTGGATAGTTAAGCAATAACTATCCGAAAATCATAAGCTTTCGAAAGGTTAATGGCAGAACCTTTCGAAATGACTAAAGAGACACTTAAGTGAGTTTTCAGATAGTTAAGACAGTAACTATCCGGAAGACATGTAGTTTTTGGATAGTTAACGGTAGAACCTTTCGAAAGGATAGAGAGAGAGAAGTAAGTGGGTTTTCAGAGAAGTAAGTGGGTATTAGGTTTATAACTATCCAAAATACCGAATCTCTCTAGATAGTTAGCCTACTATAGTACCGCCCATTATAATAAATGAAAGAAGAAGAATTTCTTCGAATAGTTAAGTCTATAACTATCCGAAATATTGCAGATTTTGGAAAGATAAGAAGATAAGTCTTTGAAATTGAGAGTCCCTTCTTCGAAGCTTTATTTCTCTACTATAATGGCTTGAATGTAATTAAAGGTTTATTAACCTTAAGTTGGGTAGTATATAAACCTTTATGATGTTGTAAAACATTGTGGTTGATTGTGCTGAAGGTCATAGTAGAACCCTCAACTCTCCATGGACGTAAGCAATTGCTGAACCACGTAAATCCTTGTCTTTAGTGTTATTTCTTCCTCTTTCTCTTCACTTTCTAGTTTTAGTGAGTTAAGAGGTGAGTGTTTCAGAATCATGCCATAGAAAGTTGACTGAACGATTGGTTTTAATCGTAACAACTAGTATCAGAGCTGAAGGTTTTTCAATTTAACAGAATGGCAAACGATAGAAAGCTCAAGATTGAGAAGTTTGATGGAAAAGATTTCAGATACTAGAGGTCTCAGATAGAAGACTATTTGTATCAGAAGGATCTTCATCAACCTCTATTCAGAAGAAAACCAGAGAAGATGGATTAGGAAGAGTGGGAGTTGCTGGATAGAAAAGCTCTAGGTCTCGTCAGGTTGTCACTGGCAAGGAACGCTCATTCAAACGTTGCCAAGGAGAAAATAATGATTGACCTGATGAAAGCTTTGTCCAACATGTATGAGAAGCCATTAGCCGCCAACAAGGTATTTCTCATGCGTAGATTATTTAATTTGAAAATGCATGAAAGTGGAAATGTTACAGACCACGTTAATGAGTTAAATACTATTTTGAATCAATAGCATTTAGTAGATATAGTATTTGATGATGAAATTAGGGCCTTGATTTTATTATCCTCATTACCAGAAAGTTGGTCTCCTATCATGACTGGTGTAAGTAGTTCACTAGGTCATGAAAAGCTCAAAATGAGTGACATCCAGGATTTAATTTTGAGTGAGGACATTCGCAGAAAAAGTGAATTGTTAGCTTCAACTTCTGCCCTTAGTGTTGAAAGTAGAGGGAGAAGTAAATCAAAACAATTTAAATCCAAAGGAAGGTCAAAGTCTAGAGGTACCAGTAAAGTGAGATTAGATATCAAATGTTGGAACTGCAATCAATGGGGGCACTTCAAGTCACAGTGCAAGGCTCCCAAGAAAGACAGCAAAGGGAAGGAATTTGAAGGAGCAGGTGCAAATGTTGTCTCCTACGATTTAGATGATGCCCTAGTATGCTGTGTAGACAGTTTAATTGACTCATGGGTACTAGACTTAGGAGCTTCATTCCACACTACCTACAGGAAGGATTTGTTGCACAATTATGGTGCAACTCTTGTGAAAAAGGTGTACCTAGCTAACAACACAAGTTTGGATGTGTTGGGAATAGGAGAGGTACACATAAAAACAAAACAAGAGATATGGAAATTGCAAGAAGTTAGATATGTTCCTAATCTTGTAAAGCAATTAATTTCCATAAGTTCCCTAGATAATGATGGTTATCAGATTGCCTTTGGTGCAGGCAAATGGAAGGTAACCAAAGGTGCAAGAATTATTACCTCAAGATAGAGGACTGGCACCTTATATCTAACATCGGATCAAGATGACTCTATTGCAGCAGTTAGTGATATTGAAGACACTGACTTATAGCATAAAAGACTAGGACACCTCGGTGAGAATGGACTGAAAGTTTTAGTGGTAGAAGGGAAAATCCCTAAGCTGAAGAATGTCAATTTAGGGATATGTGAGGATTACATTAAGGGAAAGTAGAAGAAAGTCAGCTTTGCTAGGACTCCTCATGATACTAAGTCACAAAAATTTGAGCTGGTTCACACGGATGTGTGGGGGCCTACCCCTATTAGTTCTTTAGGAGGTGCTCTCTATTATGTCATTTTCATTGATGATAATACAAGGTAGGTATGGGTTTATTTTCTGAAATAGAAATCTGAAGTTTTCCAAGTCTTCAAGAAATGGAAGGCAGAAGTGGAAAATTAGAGTGGAAGAAAAATCAAATCCATCAGTTCAAATAATAGAGGAGAATATGATAGCCATGAATTTAAAGTTTACTATGAGGAGCAAGGGATTAGAAGGTAGAGGACTGTAGCTGGAACTCCACAACAAAATGGAGTTGCTAAAAGATGAACAGAACCTTAAATGAATAGGTAAGATGCATGAGACTACATGTAGGCTTTCCCAAGACATTCTAGGCAGAAGCTATCAATACAGCGGCCTATCTAATGAATAGAGGACCATATGTCCCAATGGGGCTCAAAAACCCTAAAGAATTGTGGACAAGGAAAGAGGTCAACTATGCTCACTTAAAAGTTTTTAGATCCAAGTCATTTGTCTACTTGAATAGTGACAAAAGAGACAAGTTGGATTCAAAATCACAGAAATGTTATTTCATTGGCTATGGTAAGGATTATTTTGGTTACAGATTTTGGATAGAAGAAACCAAGAAAATAATCCATGCAAAAGATGTCACATTTATTGAATCCAAGATGTACAAGCATAGAGAAAGTGTAGATGAATAGTAGTCAAAGGTTTAGTTTGAAAGTACTGCTGAGATTAGTCTAGATAATGATGTTGAACAACCTTAAAAGGAACTTGTAGAAGAAATTTAGCTTCTAGAGGCTGAACAACAAGAAAATCTAGATGATCAAGAAGATCAAGTTAACACTAGACAACTTAGAAGATCTGGAAGGGTTTCCAAACAACCTGAAAGGTATGTACCATCATTCAATTATCTATTGTTGATGGATGATGGTGAACCTGAAACATATTAGGAAGCAATCTGTGCAAGTGATGCACACAAATGGGAGTTATCAATGAAAGAAGAAATGAAGTCCCTAGAGAAGAATAAAACTTGGGAGCTAACTTCATTGCTAGAAGGAAAGAAAATCCTAGGAAACAAGTGGGTGTTCAGGATGAAAGAACAATTAGATGGCAGCAAGAAATATAAAGCTAGACTTGTCGTCAAGGGTTTTCAGCAAATTCAAGACATAGGCTATATAGAAGTATTGTCTCCTGTTGTGAAAATGAATACTATAAGAATAGTCTTAAGCATTGTTGCTGCAGAAAATTTGCTCTTGGAGCAAATGGATGTAAAGACAAGATTCCTACATGGTGACTTGTAGGAAGAACTCTACATGATGTAGCCAAAAGGATTTGCAGTAACTAGCAAGAAAAGAAAGATAGTATGTAGATTGCTGAAAAGTCTGTATAGTTTGAAGTAAGCACCACGACAATGGTTCAAGAGATTTGATACCTTTATCTGTACCCTAGGCTTAAAAAGATGTGATACAGACTATTGCTGCTACATAAAACTGTTTAATGATTGCTTCATTATTCTACTGATTTATGTAGATGATATGTTAATTACTTGTTCTAGTATGGAACAGATTAAGCAATTAAAGAGACAACTGTTTAAAGAATTTGACATGAAGGATATGGGAGAAGCCAAGCAAATCTTGGGAATGAGAATTATCCAAGATAGAGTGGCAGACACTTTGAGATTAAATCAGAAGAAGTATCTAGAAAAGGTACTGAGGAGATTTAATATCTCAAATGAGAGGAAAATTGAACTACCTCTCAGACCCCACTTCAAGTTGTCTAAAGATCAGTCAGCCAAGACTGAAGAAGAAAGGACAAAAATGTCCAAAATAACATATGCTTCAATAGTGGGAAGTTTAATGTATGCCATGATATGCATAAGACCTAATATATCTTATGTAGTGAGAGTGGTTAGTAGATATATGGCAGATCTAGGAGCTGAGCATTGGTCCGCTGTATTGTGGATACTCAGATATTCCCTAAATGTAGATCTAAATTTCAAGAAAGGACTAGTTGAATTGATTGGCTACTGTGATGCTGATTTGGGAATGGAGTTGGATAAAAGCAGAAGTACTTTAGGCTATGTTTTCTGCATAGGAAGTACTGCAATTAGCTGGAGATCCAAGCTGCAAAGTATTATTGCACTCTCGACCATAGAAGCTAAATATGTGGCAGTAGCAAAGGTAGCTAAAGAAAGAATCTGGCTAAAGAATGTACTAGCTGAATTAGGGCACAAATAGAAAAGAAGCATTCTGTTCTATGACAATCAAAGTGCCATTTATTTAGCTGAAAATCCGAAGTTTTATTCAAGGTCCAAGCATATGAGAATGAGATTTCATTTCATAAGGGAAGAGATAGAGCAGAATAGGTTAGATCTGTAGAGGATTGCTGGAGCTAAAAATGCTGCAGATATGTTAACCAAAGTTCTAAATCTACAGAAATTAAGGCTTTGTATGGCCTTAATTGGTCTACTGAATAATTGAGAAAAAGAAGGAGATGAAGAGTTGATGATTACTTGAGCTGCTATTGCAATAATCTGTAAGCCAAGAGTAGAGATTGATTTTTTTTTTCTTTGATCATTGTATCAAACTCCAAGTGGGAGATTGTTAGGGCAAATCGTACAGGTGTGGAGTATGCCACAAGATGTCTAGGTTCAGTCGGAAGCTTGTTAATAGTAAGTATCTGGTAGATTTATATTTTCGGTAGGTTATTAGGCCTAAATATTCGAAAATAAAGTTTCAGTCAGAGGCTTTAAGCTAACTATCTGAAAGTCAAAAGATTTTAGAGGGATACTAGTTGTAACCATCCGGAATGACTTAAAGGACACTTATGTGTACGATCGGACAGTTAAGAAGCCAAGTATCTGAAAAGCAATAACTTAAGTAGATCTTCGGATAGTTAAGCAATAACTATCCGAAAATCATAAGCTTTCGGAAGGTTAACGGTAGAACCTTTCGAAATGACTAAAGAGACACTTAAGAGAGTTTTCGGATAGTTAAGACAGTAACTATCCAAAAGACATGTAGTTTTCGAAGAGTTAATGGTAGAACCTTCTGAAAGGATAGAGAGAGAAAAGTAAGTGGGTTTTCAGACAGTTAAGTCTGTAACTATCTGAAATACTGAATCTCTCTAAACAGTTAGCCTACTGCAATACCGCCCGTTACAATGAATGAAGGAGAAGAATTTCTTCAGATAGTTAAGTTTGTAACTATTCGAAATGATGCAGATTTCAGAAAGATAAGAAGATAAGGCTCTGAAATTGAGAGTCCCTTCTTCGAAGATTTATTTATCTACTATAATGGCTTGAATGTAATTAAAGGTTTATTAACCCTAAGTTGGGTAGTATATAAACCTTTATGATATTGTAAAACATTGCAGTTGATTGTGTCGAAGCTCATAGTAGAACCCTCAACTCTCTGTGGGCGTAAGCAGTTGCTGAACCACGTAAATCCTTGTCTTCAGTGTTATTTCTTCCTCTTTCTCTTCACTTTCCAATTTCAGTGAGTTAAGAGGTGAGTGTTTCAGAATCGTGCCATAGAAAGTTGACTGAACAATCGGTTTAATCGTAACAGGAGATAGCTAGGGTTGTTGTTCTGCTCAAACTGAATAACTTGGTTGTATAGGTGATTGTATATGTTCTGTACATTTTGGTTGTTGTTGTTGTTGATGATGAGGTTGAGGTTGATGCATGGCATAGAATCTTTGCAAATATTTTACACTAAAAGCTCTCATGCCTTTAGTTTCAAAGGGCCAGTTGAATAAATTTAATTGGTTTGCAAGAAGTCTACATACAACATCACCAAAAAATAACTTTGAACTCATATGCTGTAGTTGAGAAATGAAAATGTCAAACCAATTTATTTGAATTCTGTTCAGCAGACCATAAGTTGCATATAAACAACTTTTGCTGACTTCTATATTGTGGCCGACTCTCTGAAATAAATTGGCATGCAAGATATTTGCAATAAACCTTGCCTCTACATTTAGATTTTCTATTTACCTCATTTCACTATGTACACCTAGAATCTTTGATAGCGAGTGAATGTCCCATTCCAACTATCTGATCATGTCAAATCTATTTGTAACAACAACACCTTTATTCTTCAATCCTAAAACTTCAAAAATTAATTCAGGAGACAATGTGAACTCTTGTTGATTTATTTGAGTTATCAATATATTGTCATTCTTGACCAGATTGCTATAAAAAGCTGTAATAAGCTCTTTGTATTGCTTCCATTTTGTTCCAACTGGCAAGAATTGAATTAGGCCTTGAAACTCAAATAGATCTTTTATTTCCATCAAATTTCTAAACTTTATTGGACTAGCATGTAGAATCTGACATGTAATCAGATTATTGTATTTCTGCAATACTTCCTCAGATCTAAAATGAATTGAATTACCTTCAATGTGTAATACATTATATAAAGAAGGTGATACTTGAAGCCTTGATTCAGAATTTAATTCATCTTTAGGAACCTCTTCTTCAAAATGAATGTCATGTTGTTCCTCTATGAAAATATTTTCTTGAAGCTGTGTATGTAAGCTTGATTCTCCAACTTCAACATTGTAAGGAACACATTCAATATGCTCAACATTGTAAGGAACACATTCAATATGCTCAACATTCATCTGTTCAGTCTCTATAGAATGTTCAAAGTTCAATTTTTCCACAAATTCTATAGTCGGTGTATTTGTTTGTAAGTCTTCATTTTGTTCAACAGATATTTCCATTGATACATGTTGTGAATTCTTAGACTCTGCTTCTATAGATTTTGAAGAAGGTTGATTGACATTAAGCTCTTTTGGAGTCTTATCTTTTTCAATATCTATTACTCTAGACAATCCAACCTGTGAACTAGTTATTGACTCAATATTTTCAAGCACATTTTCAATAACTTGTTCAATATCAATTGCTTGATGCTCTGATTGTTCAATTTCTTTATCATCAGGGCTTGAACCAATAGAAAAACTTGAACTAATATTTGTCTTTGATTTCTTTCAAGTTTTCTAGAAAGAGAAAATAAAGTCTCATTATCTTCATCAATTTGAGTATGCTTGGAACTGATGAGTTTTTCAGATACACTAAAAGGAACAATGTCTAGACATACATTGTCCTTTGGAAATAAATGCTCATTTGATTTTTCTTTTCCAACAGACTTTGTTTCCTTAGACATAATTTTCCTGACTTTTCTTCTTCTATAACAAGTCAGCCTTTCTTCTTCAAGTATTGTTGTTTTCTTTTGAAATTGTTCCATAAAAGTTTTCGAGTTTAATTCTTCTAAGGCACTTTCTATTGCTATTTCCTTTCGAAGTCCTTCAACTTTTCTTTTATCCACAACAATATTTGTTTGTTTTTCTTTTGAATACAAAGGAGTAGGAATAGTAGATTCATGTTCTTCCTCACATGCATGTGATCTTATACTATTTATGGGTGTTTGAGGAATTCTAGTTGATGAACCTACACCTTTTTCCATATATTTAGCATACCTTTTACAATTTTTGCACACTTCATTCTATATTCTTTGTCAAATTTACTTCTAATACCTATGTATTTTATACTTTCATCAGTATTATGAAGTTCTAGTCTAACTTCATTCAGAATTCCTTCAAGAAAGAAATATTCACTATATATTTTTGCTAACCTTTGGTCAACTTGAAGTATTTTCTTAAACCAAGCTCGTGGAACTTCATCTTCATCTATTTCTTTTCCTTTTCCATTTCTTCTACCTTTTCCTTTTCCTTTGCCACGACCTTTGTAGAACTTGGAAACCATCATCGTAGGTTGTAACAAGAACAAGCGGGAAAGATTTTCAGACAAAGTTTACGAATAACCTAAGTGCTCGTGTAATAAGGGTTTAAATAGGGTTTTAGGCGACTAACTCAACTAGTATAATAGTCAGGTTTGGATTTTAAATGAATATAGAATACAGTTTATTCAATCAAGGTACCTAAAATATTTAAGCATAACTTGTTGAGTTAACTAACTTAATGAGTAAAACGCTGTCTAGAAGTAGTTTTACACGTTACCTTACATAACATAATGTTTAGTTAGTACACTTTACCAAACACAAGTTTCAGATGCTTTCAACTGAAACCTTCCAAAGACAATACACAAGCTATAATTAAAATATATAAAACATCATCTTGAGAGCATTGTAAACTATTCTAATATTCTTTTTATGAATCTAAAATAGTTTGTTTGTCTTTTAAATTGTTTCATCAAGATCTTAAGAGGACTAAAATCAGATTAACCAAGATTTATATTCTGAATTATATTAATCTGTTTTGGACATTGTTATTCCTCCCCCCTATAAATATACTTCAAATATATTCAATAACATACAAAATATACTTGTACAAAAATAGATGTTAATTATAACTATACTTTAAATTTTCTTTTCAAAAGATTTCTGTCATCCTGAATTCATCAAAAATGATTTCAAGAATCAACTTCATTCGTATATGAATGAAAACATAACTTTAAACTTAATATGATTAACTCAAGGAGAATAAAAGAATGTATCTCAAATAAACATTTTCAAAAGCACTAATGTTGATTCAATAAATTAGCAGTCATATTGGTAGAAACTATATTCGATTCAAAGATATCTATAGTTAATGAAACAACTTTTATCTTTTCAAAACAGTAAACATTGATAATTTTCTTTAAAAGTTAGTTTGGAAAGCTTGAATCATACAAGAGTTTTCTAATGTACTCGTGTAATGAGCTTTCAGTCAACAATCCCAAGTCTGATTAGGAACTTAGGTTGCCAAATTTAAAGAATCCTTTTTGAGGACAACAATCCTTATATACCTATCTGCTCAAGTACAAAAGGCTTGTGATCAAACTAATCAATAAACTCTCAAAGATTTTCACTTTATAAGCACTTTTCATTTTAAGCACAATATATATGTATTCCATTAATACAGATGTAATAAAACACAAATCTCATACAATTTTTACGTTTATGATTTTACTGAAAATATGAATCAGTTTCAATAAGCTCATACTTTTGATTAGTAGTTTAATATGATTTACATATAAATTATTCTACAAGTTTAATCAATCAAGTCAAACTCATCCTTGATCATATGCACTTTCATTGATCCAACGAAAATCACTTAATCAAAATTTCAGGATTTCAGAGGAATTTAATGTTTTTCATTAACACTTCCACTTAGAATTTTGAAAACCCATTAAACTTGACAAAATACTTAAAATCAATAAGATACTACTATAATTTTACAATAAATACATAGTATCTTATGTAGCAGTTTAGATATTACTCAAATATATCTATAATAAGTATATAATATCTATAAGGTAAACAACATCATCAACAAAATTTATTTTTTGTGGGGTTTAAGCATTTTATACATCACATAGCCTACAAATACCTAAATTTAATCTTATGTTGCAGAATGTATTTTCATCTAGAGGTTTTGTAAATATATCAGCTAATTGATTTTTACTAGACACAAATCCTAATTTAATTTTTCCTTTAATTATGTTGTCTCTTAGAAAATGATGTCTAACCTTTATATGCTTTGCTCTAGAATGTAATACAAGATTTTTGGAAAAATTTATTATAGAACTACTGTTACAATAAATCTCAGTTGTATTATAAGATAATTCAAAGTCCTCTAAAGTTTGCCTTATCCATAGAATTTGAGTGCAACACAATGCAGCAACAACATATTCAGCTTCAGTGGTTGAAAGTGCTACACAGTTTTGCTTTTTACTAAACCATGACACCAAATTATTTCCCAATAATTGACAAGTGCCACTAGTACTTTTTCTATCAGACTTAGATCCTATGTAATCAGCATCAGTATATCCTATAAGATCTATTGAACTATCCTTAGAATAATACAGTCTGAGATTTTTAGTTCCTTGTATATATCTTAATATTTTTTTAACAGCAATTGAGTATGATTCTTTAGGATTAGATTGAAATCTAGCACAAGCACACACAACAAACATAATATCAGGTCTACTAGCTGTCAAATAAAGTAAAGAACCAATCATACTTCTATATTTTCTTTGATCTATTAATTTTCCTATGTCATCAATATCTAACTTTAAAGAAGTACTCATAGGAGTTCCTTGAATCCCTATATCACTAAAATTAAATTTCTTAAGCATTTCATCTACATATTTTTCCTGATTTAAAAATATACCTTTATCCATTTGCTTAATTTGAAGTCCTAGAAAATATGAAAGCTCTCCTATCATACTCATTTCAAACTAACTAGTTATCTCTTTAGAAAAAAAATTTATCAGTTTATTAGAAGTTGCTCGAAAGATTATATCATCCACATATATTTGAACAATAATTTGATCATTATCATCTCTCTTGATAAATAGAGTATGATCTACTTTTCCCATGATATATCCTTGTTCTATTAAAAAAGTGGATAACCTTTCATACTATAATCTAGGTGCTTCCTATTAGGATTAATAGGCTCATCAGAGGGGGGGTGAATGGTGAAGGTGTGTAAATTTTACTTCTTTTTAAATAAGAATCAATGGATTCTATTAAATAGGGAGTTGAACTAAATAAAGTAGGATGCACAATAGTAAGTAGAAAAGAACACAACAATTTTTAGGTGGTTCACCAACTTGGCTAGTCCACCCCCAAGATACACTTGGGCTTCACTAAGTAGACAAGTACTTACAATACTTGCTTTCAAGTTGAAGCAATAACTAACACTTAGAGCTTTCAAGTATAAGCTCAATAACCAACCTTTCTTTGAGCTTTCAAGTTGAAGCTCTCAACCAATAGTGAGTTTTCAGGTTGAAACTCACGAACCAACAATCTTTGAATTTTCTATTAGAGTTTGAGTGCAAGGAGCTTTTCTACTATAGTGAATCTTTGCACGTATTCTTGAATATTGCAGACTTGAGAGTGTATCTGAAATTTTGTGTAACTCATAATATAATGTATGATTGTTTTCTCTCTATCTTTATCTTCTCTTTACTCTTCATATATATACCAAGAAGTATAATGAACATATTTACTTCCAACGGATGTTTTCTACTGTACTAGATATGTAGTAGTCCCAAAAATAGTAAGTTACCATTCTATCTGATGTTCAGTAAGCAACCTTCCAATTCCCTTTGATTTTCGGATGGTTATATGTGTAACTCATCGAAGAACATCTTTGACTCACCGAAAAATCACTTAAGTCTTTCTGCCATGTAGGATTTCAAGTTGTACAATGAGCTGTCACCTAATCAGATACTTGTAACTATAACTTACCGAATTGTCCTTTAACTATTGGATAGTTAGCTATAGTAACCCTCCGAAATCCTTCTCTTTAAATTTCCAACTACTTTCTTATTTCAGCACATGCATAAAAGAATAACTTACGTTTTTGGAAAGAGGTCTGTAACCTTCTGGAAATTCCTATTTTTCAGATAGTTAGCTTTCTAACTCATTGAAAAATCACTTAAGTCTTTTGTTTTGGATTTCTGCACGTGGGTAACTGAATGACTTAAGTTTTGGATAGTTAGCTTTTCTAACTTATCGAAAACTCCTTTAGCTTCCGGATAGTTAACTCCTTAACTCTCTGATCATTCAATCTTTTTTAACTGTCCAATCATTTAACTCTCTGAATGCTTTGTAAATTTGGATAGTTATTCTTCTAACTGTCCGATGGTATTTCTGCTGCTTTACTCTTCGGATACTTAAGCTTGTAACTTACCGAAAATTAACTTTCTTCCGGATACTTGGCTTGGTAACTATCTGATTTTCTTGTAGCTTTATAGTAGTAAATTCTGAACTACCTGATTCTATTTATCTACCTTCTGATCTTTAGCTGCACTGTCTACATTGTGAAACACAATATATTTCCTCACACAGGTTTTTGCATTATCAAAATACTAGGGTCCTAACAATCTCCCCCTTTTTGATAATGACAAAATCCTTTACATTTATTTACATGTATTTCACTCCCTAGATTGTTTATATACATTCAGTCACACAGAAAGTAAGTAAGGCAACGACTTACAAAGAATATAATGAAGAGAAGTTAATTCCTCTCCCTGATTGAGTGTTGTCTTCTCCCCCTATCTGTGTGCTAGGATTTTCTTCCACCATTTTAATACTTCTCCTTCTATTTGTGTTGGAAATATTGTAAGTTTTCCATATTCTTTTCCAATTTCCATATTCTTCTCCCCCTTTTTGTCATTATATAAAAAGGTGACTGATATTTGTAAAACTGTAAAACTGATATCTAATATGTTCTACATGAGTACATGTTAGTAGAAAGCAAGCTCCCATATGGTGAACTTGAGAAATAATAAATGAAAGCATTTACAGATCATGTAAAGAGCATATGCCTAGATTTCTTCTAATATGATTAAAGGTTGATTCATTTAAGGGTTTTGTGAAAATATCTGCAAGTTGATTTTCTGTTAGAACAAACTTGAGTGAGATGTTCTCTTTTTCCACATGATCTCTCAAAAAATGATGTCTGATCTCGATATGCTTGGCTTTAGAATGAAGTACTGTATTCTTAAATAAGCTTATTGCACTATTGTTATCACAAAATATAACTGTATTCTGAATTTTCAGTCTGTAGTCTGTTAAAGTTTGTTGCATCCAAAGAATTTGAGCACAACACAGACCTGCTACAATATATTCGGCTTTAGTAGTAGATAATGCAATACAGTTTTGTTTCCTACTGAACCAGGAGATTAATGAATTTCCAAGTAGTTGGCATGTGCCACTAGTACTTTTTCTGCCAGATATGCTGCCTACATAATCTACATCACTATAGCCTGTTAACATTAGATTACTGTTAGCTGAATAGAATAATCCAAAATCTTTGGTGCATTGTAAATATTTGAAAATTCTTTTGACTATTTTCAAATGAGATTCCTTGAGTGATGCTTGAAATCTAGCATACAAGCATACACTGAACATAATATTTGGCCTACTTGATGAAAGATACAATAGGGATCCAATCATGCCTCTATATTTCTTTTGATCTACTGCAACACTTGAATCATCCATTTCAAGTTTAGTGCTTGAGCTCATTGGAGTATTAGCAGATTTGATGTTTCATAACCAAATTTCTTCAACATCTCTTTATAGTATTTCTCTTGGTTGACAAAGATGCCATTTTGCACTTGATGAATATGTAAGCCTAAGAAAAACTTCAATTCTCCCATCATGCTCATTTCAAATTTATTTTTCATCAAATTTTGAAATCCATGACAGAGTTTTTCTAAAGTGGCTCTAAAAACTATATCAACATATATCTGCATAATCAAAATGTGCAAATCAAAAGTTTTGATAAAGAAAGTGTTGTCCACTTTGCCTATAGAGAAATTGTTTTCAGTTAAGAACTTTTTCAATTTCTCATACCAAGCCTTGGGTGCCTGTTTCAAACCATATAAAGCCTTTCTTAGTTTGTAGACATGATCTGGCTTGACTTCATCTTCAAATCCGGGAGGTTGTTTAACAAAAACTTCTTCTTGAATTTCTCCATTTAAAAAGGCACTTTTCACATCCATCTAAAACAATTTTATTTTCATACTACTTGCAAAAGCAAGTAACATTCTGATAGCTTCTATTCTGGCTACAGGTGCAAAAGTTTCTTCATAGTTAATACCTTCTTGCTGATTATAGCCTTGTGCAACTAGTCGAGCTTTATTTCTGAGTATGTTTCCTTCTTCATCTAATTTGTTTTTGAAAATCCATTTAGTTCCAATGATGGATTTTCCTGCAGGTTTTTCCATTAATTCCTAGACATTATTTTTTTGGAACTGATTTAATTCTTCCTGCATAGCCATTGTCCAATAAGTATCCTTGCAGGCTTCATCTACTGATTTTGGCTCTATTTCTGACACAAATGCACAAAAATTGCAAATATCTTGTGCTTTGCTTCGAGTTTGTACCCCTTTAGTTATATTTCCAATTATTTGTTCCACACGATGATCAGATCTGAACTTCCAACTGTTATGATTCTGATACCTATTGTTATGATTCTAATTTGAAGCTTGGGATTTGAGTTTCTACTTGCAGTTATCTTTTTCAAAATATTCATTTTCATTGTCACTATCAATCATCAAATTTTTTAAATTCTGTATCAGATCTTCATCAAACTGAACATTTATACTTTCCTCTACTCTTCTGTCTTTAGCAAAATATACTCTGTAAGCTTTGCTTTTGGATGAGTATCCAACAAGTATGGCAGGTTCAAACTTTGCATCAAACTTGTCTTTAGCATTTCCAATATTTAAGACAAAGCATTTGCATCCAAATGTCTTAAAGTAGCCAACATTTGGAGTCTTATCAAACCAAATTTCAAATGGTGTCTTATTCATCATAGATCTGATGTGAGCTTTGTTGGAAATGTGACAAGTTGTTCCTACAGCTTCAGTCTAGAGAAATTTTGGTAGATTAGTGGCATTCAACATAGTTCTAGCCATTTCTTGCAATGTCCTATTTTTCATTTCCACAACTCCATTTTGAGCTGGAGTTTTAGGACAAGAGAATTCATGCAGGATTCCGAATGAATTGCAAAGATTTTCAAATTCATAGTTTTCAAATTCTCCTCTATGATCACTTCTGATTTTCTTCACTATTAGTTCCTTCTGATTTTGAACTTTTATGCAAAAGTTTTTGAACTCATTGCAAGTTTCATTTTTATGTGTCAAAAATACTACCCAAGTTAATCTAGAGAAATCATCAACAATAACAAAGGTATATTTTCAGCCCCCAAGACTTGATACTTGAGATGGGCCAAACAAATCCAGATGTAACAGTTCCAATGGCCTTTTAGTGGTAAATTCATTTTTGCTATGAAGAGAAGTTCTCTTTTGCTTCCCTAGCATACAATCACTACACACCCTATCTTTCTTAAATGTAAGTTTAGGCAGTCCCCTAAGAAGATAACCCTTGGATAACTTTCTAACTGTCTTCATACTAACGTGACCAAGTCTTTTATGTTAGGACCTTAAGGCTTACCAGAAGGGGGGTGAATGGTAAAAATTCGTTACTTAACCTTTTAGAAGTAGATTAATGTAAAGTGATAGCAAGCATACAATAAAAGAAATCACATAGAGATTTTTAGGTGGTTTACCACTAATAGCTAGTCCACCCCTAAGGGATACTTGGGCTTCACTAAACTCTTGCAAACTTACAATCACTTGCTTTAAGGTTTAAGCAAGAACCAACTAACCATTCACTTGAGCTTCCTTGTCGAAGCTTCAATCAATCCTTTCTCTAAAGTTTTAATCTGTGTACTTCAGTAAACACCATCTTGTGAACAATAGAGTTGAATGTGTGATGAGCTTCTGAATTTGGTCTCTAAGTGTTGAAGATGATTTGATCTCTAAAGCTATTCTTTTGTTGAGCTTGGTGTAAATATATGTATGAGTAAAGTGCTACTTAAATCCGTTGTCTGTATCTTGTATATATACCTGACATGTGTAACGATCATATTTTCTTCCAACGAATGTATTCTACTGTACTTGATTAGACTCCAGTCCCAAATACGGTAAGTTACCGTTTAGAAAGTTATTTCAAGATGTCTTACCGATTTTCCTAACCTTTCAGATAGTTAGCTGTTTAGAATGAAAAAGTGCATATTATTAATGGTTAAATGATGGTTAATTGCACAATATTTAGCTTATCATATGAGAATTAAGCCATTATGTTATAATTGCATTGTTATATGCTTTAATTGAAGAATCTTCTTAATTTTGGGGAATTAATGTTAATTTAGTACATTTATGAACTGTCGGTAAGTTGCAGGCTGTGAAATTCTTAAGTATACAAATTTTCTGATATTTCGGATAGTTTTGTTTAACATACCGAACAAATTCGGACAGTTATGTTTAACAGACCGAATATGTATCAAATAGTTATGTTTAAATTGCCGAACAGTTATGTTTTGAGAGAATATTTTATTATTTCCAGATGTACACATGTCAAAACCAGAATGAATGACTTAAGTGAACTTTCGGTGAGTTATCTCTAACTATCCGAAATGCATCTAAGCATCGGATAGTTAGACCTATAACTCTCCGAAATGTTATTTTATGATTAAACTACTGCTGACACGTGTCAAGATCTCGTAGATTTACTTAAGTTATATATCGGTGAGTTAATTGTAACTATCCGAAATGCATCTGAGCATCAGATAGTTAAGTTTATAAGTATCCGAAATGCACCTGAGCATCAGATAGTTAAATTTATGCATGTGTTGAATTTAAATGCTTTAGTATATCACGTGAGATGCACATGTTTAACTCGTTAAGTTAGCATAACTATACGCGTTGAGTTACATGAATATACACTAAGGTAACGCGCTATGTTAGCGGCTTATTTCTTTATTGCATGTGTTTTATAGTTAAATCAACGAAGAAAGTCTGTTGAGTTATCTGTAACTCCACGGACTATATATTTTCTAATATGCCACTGTAGCGGTTGCATAAATAGGACAGTTGGAAGGAAAAACCACGTTTGCACGTATCGCGCAGGAGAAGGAAGCATCGTCGTTGATCTGAAGGAAGGAAATCCAACCGATCATTCAAGTAGAAGCAGTTACTACTAAAGAAATATAAAAGAAAAGAAGAAAAAAAGAAGAAGGTGTGATCGATGTGTGATCAATGGACGAACAGTGTGTGTAGAGGAGGATGAGCGTCGCAATTCTCTGAAGTACCACACCAACCACCATCATCACCACCATAATCACCAACCATCGGAGGTCTGTGAGGATACTTGCCTGATGTCAGGTCAATTCCGAGCCAAACACAGTGCCTGACAACTACTGTGAGGAGTGATTGCGTCACAGGAAGGGAAGACATTTTCACCAAGCGCCGACTCATATTTCAGGAGATCGTAAAGCTTTTAGCCTTGGCTTCGGGTTGATGCCTGTATGCTGAAGAGGAGATCATCTTGCAATTTTGGACTCGCGATTCTATAGGGAGAGGAGACAGAATTGTAAGTGGTTTAATTTTCAGTGGTGTAATCGCGTTGCAAGTAGTGTCGGAAGTATTTACTGTCAAGTGAGATTACTTTACATTTCACCTTTCGCCCATTTCCATGTTCACATCAAAACAAAAATACCAAAAACAATTATCTTTGTTTGTATGTTGTATTTGAGTATTGTATTGTTTATGTTGTATCGTGATTAATGTTATCTGTATCAGTTTTGTGATTGTTTTATGTTAGTTTTAATCTTACAGTTTACTGAAATTGGTTCGTACAAAAGACTTAAAGATTTTAATGGTTACTGTTTGAATCATCTGAATGTTAGTATTGCTTAATAATAAATCCAATGTTAACTAGCATTAAAAAGCTTAATTGATGTTATTTACAATCTGTGGAATCGCCCAATGGTTGGCCGAATTCCTCTGTAAATAGCAATATTATAAAGAAGAGACAAGCTCGTGGAGTTAACTTAAGTCCACGAGGATAGTTTGTTGAGTTAGCCATAACTCAACGAACTTTGTCTGTTGAGTTAACTGTAATTCAACGGAGTGCTTATTGAATATAAATTTGAATTGTTAACAATCAAACAATTCTTAAATTTGTCAGCAATTCCCTATGGGATCGACCTGTACTTGCAAACTAATACAATAGACACTGTGCACTTGTAGTTAAAGTACAAATTGGAATTAATATCTAAATTGTATTAAAGGTTGTTTGTTTACTTCTAAAAGAAAGAATAAGCATAAAGATAAATTAACTAAGTAAAAACAGAAGTAACAAATCTAAGTTTTTCTAGTGTAGTGTTGGGAAAAATCAAACAAGTTTTATGGCGCCGTTGCTAGGGAATTGAATTGAATAGATATAAGCAACTGTTAGAGCTGTTTCGTTTTAATAGCTAGAGTTGTGTGTTTTCTTCTGTAATTGAGAATATGGCATATGCTTATGCTCAAAGATTTCTGAAACCTGTAATTAGCATATGTGAATTCTGCAATTCGAAAGGACACGACATTTCTGATTGTTTGAAATTGAGACGTCTACAGATTGTTAGATCCCATGAATAATAAATGAATTATCCTCAATATAATAGAGCTGAGTATGAGAATCCTATAGTTTACCCAACTGATGGTCAGTATAGAATGTGTAATATGATGAGAGACACTGAAGTTTGGGATAGCTATGACAGACTAGAGCATAGTATAGAGCAAAATCTAGACAAACTGGAATACTTTGTGTGTCAACAACAAGAAGTCAACCAGTTAAACTATAAGGAATCATATTCAGAACCTAAACAGGATATAATTTATGAAACTGAAAAAGCCATAAAGAAAATTGAATGCAATGAAATTAGATTATCTGGAAACAAAATTAAAAGCATTAGACAAAAATGCAATGAAAATACAAGTTATGCAATAGGACAATGAAAATTATAATGTTATAAACCTACATAATTTGCAAAATATACAGCAAACAGAAAATACTAATGCAAAAGAATTTAAAGAATGCACTTTAAAACTAAAAATAATTGAAGATCATAATCACGCAAATGATATACAAAAACATCATGAAAATAATGAAAATCTGGAAGATGTATGTGTAACATTAAGATCTGGAACTGATATACCACCAAGAACTCAAAATGAAAATGATATGAAGGTGGACAAGAGTAAAAATCAAAATGATAATGAAAATGTAATAGCTGAAAATCTAGGAATCACTGAAGAACAATCTGAATCTGTGATTGAAGCTAAACATGATCAAACAAATCAACTGAAAGAAAAAGAGTCTTTGTAATCAAAAACTTTAGCACCCTATCCTGAAAGATTACAACAAACAATTCCTAAAAATAAGAAAAAATCAGAGAAATTTTTGAAAAAGTACAAGTTAGCATTCCTTTGTTAGATCTATTACAGAATATGCCACCTTGTGCTAAATTTCTGAAGGATTGGTGTACTAAGAAAAGAGAGCGAAAAGTTCTTAGAAAGGTCTTTTTAGCTGAGCAAAGTAGTTCCATATTTCTACCACAAATTCCTAAAAAGTTATCTGATCTTGGAATCCCTGTTATATTATGCACCATAGAAAATACCATTCTAGAAAGAACCTTAATAGACTTAGGTGCAGGTATAAATGTTATGCCAAGTGTTATATTTGCATCCTTAGGATTAGAAGGCTTAACTCCTACTAGTATGGTTATTCAATTAGCTGATAGAAGTATAAGATACCCTAGAGGAAAAATAGAGGATGTCTTAATTAAAATCAAGAATTTTATATATCCTATTGATATTGTAATTTTGGATTCCCAACAAATTAAGCATAAAAATAGTGATACATCTTTAATTTTGGGAAGGCCATTTTTAGCAACATCAAGGGTTGTTATAAATTGTAAAACTGGAGTAATGAAGTTAGCATATGGTAATGAGGATACTCAATTAAATATTTTCAAACCAGAAAGGTTTGAGGAGTTAGAAATGTACTTACATACGATAGACTTTTTAGAGGATGAAGGAGATATGTTAGATGATGTGATTCAAGAAGAATTAAATAGGCAAATCAATTCTGAAACTTTAGAAGAAAGTGAAAGCATAAATATAGAAGGAGATCAAGAAGAAATTAATTTAAAAATTGATGATGTTCAATTAGGAGCTGTAGCTTTTGATGGGTAGCATTTAGAATTAAAACATTTACCTCCTGAATTAACCTATATATTTCTGGAAGATAAATGGACCTGTCCAATCATTATTGCTTTAGATTTAAAAGAGGATCAAATAGCTAAATTAAAAGATGTAGTAAAAAGTTATAAAGAAGCAATAGGATGGACTATGACTGATATAAAAGGGTTAAGTTCAACTTTATGCTGTCACCACATATATTTAGAAGAGAATGCTAAACCTGTTAGAATTCCTAAGAGGAGATTAAATCCAAACCTTAAAGAAGTAGTCAGGAAGGAAATAGTTAAATGGTTAGATAATGATATAATTTATCTGATTTCTGATAGCTCGTGGGTTAGTCCAATCCATGTAGTTCCCAAGAAATCAGGATTAACAGTTATTAGGAATGAAAGTTAAGACTTGATACCTACTAGAATTCAATCAGGCTGGAGAGAATGTATAGACTATAGAAAGCTGAATGCTGTGACTAGGAAAGATCATTTTCCCTTACCTTTTATAGATCAAATGCTGGAAAGATTAGCAGGGTAAGAATATTTTTGTTTCCTAGATAGGTATTCAGGGTATAATCAAATTCCAGTAGCATTAGAGGATCAAGAGAAAACAACTTTCACCTGTCCTAATGGAACTTATGCTTTTAAAAGAATGTCATTCGGATTATGCAATGCGCCAGCTACCTTTCAAAGGTGTGTGCAAGGCATATTTACTAGAATGACTAAAGATTTTTTAGAAATATTTATGGATGATTTTACTATATATGGCAACTCATATGAAGTGTGTTTAAGTAATTTAGACCAAATATTAAAACGTTGTGTGGAAAAAAATCTGGTTTTAAATTGGGAAAAATGTCACTTCGTGGTTAAACAAGGAATAGTCTTAGGGCATGTTGTTTCTAAAAAAGGGTTGGAAGTAGATAAAGCTAAAATAGAAGTAATTTCTGATCTACCAGAACCTAAATTAGTAAAAGATATTAGATCATTTCTAGGACATGCTGGTTTTTATAGAAGATTTATTAAAGACTTTAGCAAGATAGCTAGACCTTTAACTAATCTATTAAAAGATGTTCCATTTAACTTTGATAAAAATTGCAAGGAAGCATTTTTCAGACTTAAGACTAGCTTAATTTCAACTCCTATAATTCAAGCACCTAATTGGAACCATCCATTTGAATTAATGTGCGATGCTTCTAATTTTGCTATAGGAGTAGTGTTAGGACAGAAGATAGAAAAATCTCCTAGAGTGATTCATTATGCAAGCAAAACCTTAAATGATGCTCAAGTTAGTTACACAACTACTGAAAAAGAATTATTAGTTGTTGTGTTTGCTTTAGAAAAGTTTAGATCATATCTGATTGAAGCTAAAGTAATAGTATACATGGATCATTCAGCTCTAAAACATCTAATAAAGAAAAAAGAAACTAAAGCTAGATTGATCCGATGGATATTATTATTGCAAGAATTTGATTTAGAAATTAAAGATAAAAAAGGTTGTGAGAATGTAGTAGCAGATCATTTATCAAGATTACAAATAGAAAAATCAATTATTGAAATTAAGAATAATTTTCCTGATGAACAATTAATGACCATCAACACAATGCCTTGGTATGCAGATAGTTAATTACTTAGTTACTGGTTTTGACACCTAAGGATTGGAATAGACAGGATATGAAATTGTTTTTCTCAAGAGTAAAATATTACTATTGGGAAGACCCATACTTATTTAAGAAATGTCCTGATCTGGTTTTAAGGAGGTGTGTTCCAGAAACTAAATATTCGAGCATATTGTCTTTTTGTCATGACCAAGCTTGTGGAGGACATTTTGGTTCAGGGAAAACTGCTGAAAAAATTCTACAATGTGGGTTTTATTGGCCAACACTATTCAAAGATGCTCATAAATATTGCTTAAGTTGTTTAAGATGTCAACAAATAGGAAGAATATCAAAGAGGAATATGATGCCTCTTAATCTTATTGTTGAGGTTGAAATCTTTGATGTGTGGGGAATAGATTTTATGGGTCCATTTCTTATGTCTAATCAATTTAATTACATATTGTTGGGGGTGGATTATGTATCTAAATGGATAGAAGCTAATCCTACAAAAACAAATGATAACAAAGTGGTAATACAATTTATAAGAACAAATATATTTGCTAGATTTGGAATACCTAAAGCTATTATTAGTGATAGAGGAACTCATTTTTGTAATAGAAGTTTTGAAGCCTTAATGAAGAAGTATGGAGTAAACCACAAAATTGCAACATCATATCATCCGCAAACAAGTGGACAAGTAGAAAGTGCAAACAAACAAATTAAATTAATCTTAGAAAAAGTAGTAAATCCTACTAGAATAGATTAGGCTAATAGATTGATAGATGCACTTTGGGCTTATAGAACTGCTTATAAAACGAGCTTAGGTATGTCACCTTTTAGGCTAGTATATGGAAAAAGTTGTCATTTACCTGCTGAAATAGAACATAAAGCTTATTGGGCATTAAAAACTCTGAACACTAATTTAAATCAAGTTGCTGAAAATAGGAAAATGCAACTAATTGAATTAGAAGAATTTAGAAATGAAGCTTATTCGAAGACTGTAAGAGAAAAAGAGAAAATTAAATTCTGGCATGATAGAAAAATTATTCCTAAAAGCTTTGAAATAGGACAAGAAGTATATCTTTATATGGCTAGACTCCATAACCATCCAAGAAAATTAAGATCTAGATGGGCAAGACCTTACATAGTTTGAAATGTTTATCCTTATGGAGCTATTGAAATTGAAAATCCTAAAAATCAGAATATATTTAAAGTAAATGGACAAAGACTTAAACCTATTCTGAAAACACCAAAAAGCTCCTTTGGAATTATAGAAGAAGTCAGAGTAGAGGACTACTCGAGCTTTACTTAGTAAGAAATCATTAGCTGTGTAACTCTCCAAAGAATATCTATAACTCACCGAAAGATCACTTAAACCTTTCTGCTAGGTAGGATTCCAGAATATTTATTACGAGCTAACATTCAATCGGATGATTATAACTGTAACTTACCGAAAAGTTATATAACTATCTGATAGTTGGCTACAGTAACCCTCTGTTAACTTTCCGATTGCTTCAATTCAACATGTGCATAAAAGGTTGACTTAAGTTTCAAATGGTTATCCCTGTAACTCATCGAAACGCTTCAGGATTTTGGATAGTTATCTTTCTAACTCTCCAAAAACATATTTGAGCTTCTTTTTGGAATTTTGCACATGGGAAATTCAATGACTTAAGTTTCAAATAGTTAAACTGTAACTTACCGAAACTCTCTTTGAGATTTCGGATAGTTATCTAACTCTCCGATTTTTCCTTTAAGCTTTTGATTGTCGACTTCTCCATTATGCACGTGCGTAATAGGATGAATTAAGTTCTGGAAAGTTATACTTGTAACTTATTGAAAAACTCGAATAGTTATCTAACTCTTCGAAAAGAAAACTCGGATAGTTATCTAACTCTCCGACAAGTCCTTTAAGCTTCCATTCTGTATTTCTGCACGTGATTTATTGAATGACTTAAATTTCAGATAGTTATACCTGTAACTCTCTGAAAAGTCCTTTAAGCTTCCGGATAGTTAACTCCTTAACTATCCGATCATTCAATCCTCCTTATCTTGAGAAATACAATTCTTAACTGTCCAATTTTCTACAACAGCATATTTTGAGATTTACTGCAACCTGTTTGCTACTTCGATTTGTTTGTCTTTTGATCTTTTTGCTGTACAGACTAATCCTGATAAATACAATTCAAAACCTTACATTGATTTTTGCATTATCAAAATCTAGGGGTCCTTTCAATCTCCCCCTTTTTGATAATGGCAAAAACCTTACAATGTATTACATGTATTTCTCTCCCTATATATCTATACAGAAAAGCACACTAGGAATACAGAATAATGTAAATTTAAAGACTCCCCTTGATTTTCTAAAATCATTCCCCCTAAAGTTCTCCCCCTACTTTACTGCAGCTTTGCTTACTAAAATATGATATTTCTCCCCCTTTTTTGCCAATTGTCAAAAAGAAGTGAGAAGACAGATACTAAGTTGGTGGAGCAATTATAATTGAGTATCAAAAAGTTTAAGTTGCTGCAAAATAGAGATGTTAGTAGAACAAGCTCCTAGTTGTGAGCTTGGAGAGTAGATATGAAATTATAAATCATATAAAGAACAAATCCCTAAATTTCGTCTAATATGATTAAATGCAGCTTCAGATAATGATTTGGTGAAGATATTTGCAAGTTGTTCTTTAGTAGAGACATATTCTAAGGAAATATGACATTTTTCAACATGGTCTCTTAAAAAATGGTGCCTAATCTTGATATGTTTTGCTCTAGAGTGTAGAACTGTATTTTTGGAGAGATTGATGGCACTGCTGCTATCACAGTAAATAATGGTATTCTGAAAATTTAGCTTATAATCTGCTAGAGTTTGCTGCATCCATAAGATCTATGCACAACATAGGTCTGCTGCCATATATTCAACTTTAATGGTGGATAGAGCTATAGAGTTTTGTTTCCTGCTGAACCAAGAAACAAGTGAATGACCAAGCAACTGACATGTCCCACTAGTGCTTTTTCGATCTGATTTGCATCCTACATAATCTACATCACTGTATCCTACTAAAATCAATTGATTTTGTGAAGAATAAAATAAGCCAAACTCCTTGGTACCTTATAGATATTTAAATATACATTTAACTGATTTTAAGTGTGATGCTCTTGGAGAGGCTTGATATCTTGCACAAGAACAAACACTAAACATTATATCTGGTCTACTGGCTGTTAGATACAGAAGTGATCTAATTATACCTCTGTATTTCTTTTGATCTACTAGAATGCCAGAAATGTCCTTATCAAGTTTTTCATTTGAGTTCATTGGAGTACCTACTGCTCTGGATTTATCCATACCAAATTTCAAGAGAATCTCTTTGCAAAATTTTTCTTGATTCAGGAAAATGCCATGCTTAAGTTGATGAATTTGCAATCCTAGAAAGAATTTTAATTCTCCCATAAGACTCATCTCAAATTCATTCTTCATTAAGATTTGAAAATCATGACATAGATTCTCATGTGTGGCACCAAAAATGATATCATCCACGTAGATCTGAATAATTAACATATGAGAACCTTCAGATTTGATGAATAAGGTGTTGTCTGCAGTTCCTATGTTAAACTGATTCTCAAGAAGGAAACTCTTCAGTTTATCATACCATACACGTGGTGCTTGCTTCAAACCATAGAGAGCTTTATTCAGTTTGTATACATGGTTTGGATTTTCTTCATCTTCAAAACCTGGTGGTTGTTCTACATATACTTCTTCTTGTAGAATGCCATTAAGAAATGCACTTTTAACATCCATCTTATAAAGCTTGATTTTCATACTACTTGCAAAGGCAAGTAACATTCTAATTGCTTCAAGTCTTGCAACAAGTGCAAAAGTTTCTTCATAGTCGATTCCTTCCTGTTGGTTGTATCCCTGAGCAACAAGTCTAGCTTTATTTCTGATAATACTACCATTATTGTCAAGTTTGTTCTTAAACACCCATTTAGTACCAATAATTGATTTTTCGATGGGCCTTTCAATCAAGTTCCAGACTTCATTTTTCTTGAACTGATTTAGTTCCTCTTGCATGGCCATGATCCAGTATTCATCATTGCAGGCATCTTCAACTGTTGAAGGTTCAAGTTCAGACACAAAAGCACAATAATTGCAAATATTTTGAATTTTGCTTCTTGTTTGAACACCTTGATTTATATTCCCAATAATTTGTCCAATGGGATGTTCAGACTTTGTCTTCTATGCTTTTTCTGTCTTAGTAGGTGTAGGTAGTGTTGAACTATCCTTTTTCTGAGGAATTTTCTGATTTATTACTTCACTTTCACTTTCACTGTCTATTGTTAGCCTCTTCAATTTTCCTACCATGTCTTCATCAAAGAATACGTTTATTGACTCTTCTACTCTTCTTTCATGTTCAAAATAGACCTTGTAGGTCTTGCTTCTGAAGAGTATCTAGCAAGTAGAGTAGGATCAGATTTTGCATCAAATTTGTCCTTTTGATTCTTTGTATTAAGCACAAAACATCTTGATACGAAGACCTTAAAATATCCAACATTTGGTATTTTACCATACCATAGTTCAAAAAATGTCTTATGTAGGATAGGTCTAAGGTGAGTTCTGTTTATTGAATAACATGCAATATTTACAGCTTTAGCCCATAGAGACTTTGGTAGATCAAATGCATTAAGAATTGTCCTTGCCATTTCTTGTACTGATCTATTCTTCCTCTCTACAACTCCATTCTGAGTAGGAGTTCTTGGACATGAGAATTCATGTAGTATGCCAAAAGAATTGCATAATTCTTCAAATTCTGAATTTTCAAATTCACCTCCATGATCACTTCTGATCTTCTTCATAGTTGAATCTTTTTCATTTTGAATTCTAATACAGAGATGTTTGAATTCATCACAAGCTTCATTCTTGTGTGTTAAGAAAATAACCCAAGTGAATCTTGTATAATCATCAACTACCACTAAGGTATATTTTCTTCCTCCTAAATTGGCTGTCTGTGTAGGACCAAATAGGTCCATATGCAATAGATCCAATGGTTGACATGTGGCAATGTCTTCAATACTCTTGTGTGCTGATTTCTTTTGTTTTCCAATTGTACAGTCACTACACAATTTATCTCTCCTGAATTTGAGCTTAGGCACACCTCTAACAAGATCATGTTTGGTCAATTTTCTTATAAGTCTCATGTTTGCATAATTTAATCTTTTATGCCATAACCATTCATCTTCATTAGAAGCAACTAAACATGCATAACTAGATATAATATCACATGGAAATTCCAAAGTATAAATTGCATTATTTCTATATCTAGTAAATTTGATTTCATGTGTATCAGGTTGTAATATAAAATAGTTTTCTGTAGTAAAAAGTATATTATAACTTTTGTCACATAATTGACCTACACTTAGCATATTCTATTTTAAACCATTTACATGTAAGACATTTTCTATTTTTCCATTTTCAGATGCAACATTTCCTATGGCAGTAATTCTACATTTTTCATTGTTACTAAACTTAACAGATCCTGAATTTATTGATTTAACAGATTCCAGAAGTCTTTTCTTACCTGTCATATGCTTTGAGCAACCACTATCAATGATCCACTTGGACGTTTAAGCTTTCTTGTCCATGCAATCCTGCAAGTCATGTTGAAATTAAGACTTTTGGTACCCATATCTTCTTGGGTCCATCACTGTTAGTCCTCTATATACTAAACCTGTTGCCTTTTGGTAGCCATATAGATGTAGATCTCTTCTTAATGACAAACACAGTGGTGCCATCTTTGTAAGATCTAATTTTTCCACCATAGTAAGGGGTTTCCTGTGGTACAGCATACCCTAGGCTAAATTTACTTTTTCCTATTCTTTGAGATCCTATGATTTTGTTTAAACTATTTTCACCCTTAGTAAATTTACATACAGTTTTCTTTAAATCAGTAACTTCAGATAATAGATTTTTATTTTCTTCTTTCAGATCAAAATTTTTACAACTATAGCTATCCATTTTAGTTTTCAATTCCCTATTATCAACTAGGGCTTTTTCTAGTTCAGCAAGAACATCTTCTAGATAGGAATTTAAATTCTTTAATTCTTTCTTGTACTTCTTACATTTTACATATAAGTTATCTACTATATAGAGAAGACTATCTATATCTACATCATCATTTTCTTTTTCTGAGCAATAGGGAGATGCAGAGCATACCTCTTGTGCAACAAAGCACACGTTTGCAGATGCCTCCTCATTTGAGTCTGATGAGCTGCTAGATGAACTACTGTCATCCCAAGTGGCTTTCAATGCCATTTTCTTCTTATTCTTCCTTTTCCATTTCTGTTTGTCCTCCTCCTGTTGAAAAGGACAGTAAAGTTGAATGTGTCCCAGTTTCTTGCACTTGTAGCATGTAGGGAGTTTTGATTTTGAGGAGCTAGCTTTGCCTGCTTGTCTCATCATCTTTCTGAAGTTCCTAGCCAACAATAACACTTCATCCTCATCCGAGCTTAGTTGATCTTCTATTGAGGGAAAAGCTAGTTCTTTCTTTTTCTCTCCTTTTCTTTCAGTGAGTCATTCTTCTTCTTTCCATTCCTTCATTTGGACTTCATGGGCTAGAAGGTTTCCCAATAGATCTTCAACTGAATAGTTATTTAGATCCTTTGAATCTTGTATGGAAGTAGACTTCTACTTCCATTCGATTGTCAAGCTCCTTAGGATCTTTTGTACCTATTCACGATTAGAAAAACTCCTCCCAAGGCCTCTTAGTTCATTCACAATTTCTGTGAATCTAGAAAACATTTCAGTGATACTTTCTTTTTCAAGCATTTTGAATAATTCATATTTTCTTAACAAAATGCTGATTTTAGTATCTTTAACTTGGCTGGTTCCTTCATATGTAATTTGAAGGATCTTCCAAGCTTCATGAGAGAATTTACAAGCAGATATTTTATTATACTGTTCACCAGTTAGTGCACAGTAAATGGGATTAAGCCCACGAGCATCCATCTAGATGATTCTTTCATCCTCCTCAGTCTAGTCACTTTCATGACTGATTGGAGTTGGTGTACCATGTACAACCATTCTCCAAAGTTTCACATTTGTACTCTTGAGAAAGCACTCCATCCTATTTTTCCAGTAGCTATAATTGCTACCATCAAACAAGGGAGGTCGATGGATATTCTGACCCTCTGTAGTGTGGAAAGCCATGATCTCAGATGGTTAAATCTATTAACGATATCAACCTTGCTCTAATACCAATTGTTAGGACCTTAAGGCTTACTAGAGGGGGGGTGAATGGTAAAAATTCGTTTCTTAACCTTTTAGAAGTAGATTAATGTAAAGTGATAGCAAGCATACAATAAAAGAAATCACACAGAGATTTTTAGGTGATTGACCACTAACAGCTAGTCCACCCCCAAGGGATACTTGGGCTTCACTAAACTCTTGCAAACTTACAATCATTTGCTTTAAGGTTTAAGCAAGAACCAACTAACCATTCACTTGAGCTTCCTTGTCAAGGCTACAATCAATCCTTTCTCTGAAGTTTTAATCCGTGTACTTCAGTAAACACTATCTTGTGAACAACAGAGTTGAATGCATGATGAGCTTCTAAAATTTGGTCTGTAAGTGTTGAAGATGATGTAGGATCGTATGGCTGCACAAGAGGGGGGTGAATTGTGTATTTTTAATATTTTATGAAATATAATTGAAACTTTAAAACTCAAAAACAAGTCGAGACATTGTTCTCATAAAATCATTTTTATTCAAGGTTTCAATTACAATATACAATTCAATTTTCCTCAGAAATTGTAGATGCAATTATATTTCGATACCATGTATTATCTAAACAATTTCAGAACTACAAACATAGAAAACTAATTTGTGGAATTTAAAACTTTTCTCCCTGTTTGAGATCTTTCTTCTTCTTCTTTTTCTTCTTCAGCAATTCTTTAGTGACGAATATCTTATCTTTTCATGCTTCACCGAATTTTCTTTCTTCTGATACTTCAAATCTTCAGTGATGAAAATCTTACCTTTTTATGCTTCACTGAACTTTCTTCCACTTAGAGATTTTTCCTGAAGAGGTGTTTTTGATCCCTGAAAAAGATTTTTCTTTTGGTGTGTAGGGATGGTTTGATCCTTGAAAAGATTTTTCGTTTTGTGTGCAAGGATAAATTGATCAACGAGAATTCTATGCCTTTTATACTGTATCTTCATTTCATGCATATCCTTCACGTTTAATCACTGCCAGTTTTTCACTTCTTCACGTCTTTTCTTTTTCCTTCATTGAAACACATACATTCTAACCCACGTTTATATTTCAAATTTTCTTTAATCATTAGTCCTAGATCTCTGAAAAATTTCCTGCAAAATAAACTTTCTCGTCCAAAATTTTTTCATCAATGTAATAAGAAGTCGTTACTTTAATGTTAACTAAACGAGTAACACAAGTATATATATATAACTTAACGTTTCTAACTTAACGAGTTCACCATGTGCTATTTCACGTGACAAGTACTGTAGCTAACTCAACGAACTAAGTCTGTGGTGTTATGCTAACTCAACGAACCAGTTTAACCTTTCTTTCAGAAGGTTAAACGATAACTCACCAAAAACAGTTTAAGTTTCGGATAGTTATAGATGTAAGTTACCGAAAAACTCTTTATATTATAAAACTAGTGAGACACGTGTCAAGACCTGAAAACATGACTTAAGTTACCTTTCGGATAGTTACGACTGTAAGTCTCTGAAAAAACTTTAACTCACCGATTCAGTAATAAACAAATGTTTTTATAATAAGAATTTTACCACGTGCAAAAATAACAACTTAAGTTTATAATGCTAACCTAACACGTTGCCTTAGTATTCAATATAGCAACTCAACGCGTTTAGTTATGTTAACTTAACGAGTTAAACATGTGCACCTCACGTGATACTATATAACATTCGTAACTTATAATTTCACCACGTGTATAACACTAACTTAACGAGTTTGTCTCTTCTTTTACTCACTAACTTAACGAGTTATCACGTGACCACTATACAAACAAAACTCTAACTTAACGAGTTGTCTAAACGTGCACTGTTCATGATACAGAAAATATAACATTAAAACATATCATGCTTTTCAATAAAAACACACGTTAACTTAACGTTTAGCTAAATGAGAAATTAATGCAACGAAACAACTAGTTATTAACTTCAAATCCAATACAGACAAGTATTTATATCAGTAAGCTTTTTCTGTATTAATTGATGATTTTAATTTCTTTTCACAAGCAATAGTAATTGAGCAAATATGATTATTTTCATTCAGCACACATCATCAAAACAAAAATACTCAACAGATGATTTGATCTCTAAAGCTATTCTTCTATTGAGCTTGGTGTAAGTATATGTATGAGTAAAGCGCTACTTAAATCTGTTGTTTGTATCTTGTATATATACCTGACATGTGTAACGATCAGATTTTCTTCCAACGGATGTATTCTACTATACTTGATTAGACTCCAGTCCCAAATACGGTAAGTTACCATTCAAAAAGTTATTTCAAGATGTCTTATTGATTTTCCTAACCTTTCAGATTGTTAGCTGTGTAACTCTCCGAAGAATATCTATAACTCACCGAAAGATCACTTAAACCTTTATGCCAGGTAGGATTCCAGAATATTTACTGCGAGCTGACATTCAATCGGATGATTATAACTGTAACTTACTGAACAGTTATATAACTATCGGATAGTTGGCTACAGTAACCCTCTGTTAACTTTCCGATTGCTTCAATTCAACACGTGCATAAAAGGCTGACTTAAGTTTCAGATGGTTATCCTTGTAACTCACCGAAATGCTTTAGGATTTCGGATAGTTATCTTTCTAACTCTCCAAAAACATATTTGAGCTTCTTTCTGAAATTCTACACGTGGGAAATTCAATGACTTAAGTTTCGGATAGTTAAACTATAACTTACTGAAACTCTCTTTGAGATTTCAGATAGTTATCTAACTCTCCGATTTTTCCTTTAAGCTTTTGATTGCCGACTTCTCTATTATGCACGTGCGTAATAGGATGACTTAAGTTCCGGAAAGTTATACTTGTAACTTATCGAAAAACTCGAATAGTTATCTAACTCTCTGAAAAGAAAACTCGGATAGTTATCTAACTCTCCGACAAGTCTTTTAAGCTTCCGTTCTATATTTCTACATGTGATTTATTAAATGACTTAACTTTCGGATAGTTATACCTGTAACTCTCCGAAAAGTCCTTTAAGCTTCCAGATAGTTAACTCCTTAACTATTCGATCATTCAATCCTCTTTATCTTGAGAAATACAATTCTTAACCGTCAGATTTTCTGGAGCAGCATATTCTGAGATTTACTGCAACCTGTTTGCTACTTTGATTTGTCTGTCTTCTGATCTTTTTGCTGTACAGACTAATCCTGATAAATACAATTCAAAACCTTACATTGATTTTTGTATGATCAAAATCTAGAGGTCCTTTCATTTTATGCCACAACTAATCATCTTCACTAGATGCTACCAAATAGGAATTACTTGCAAAATTTTCACATGGAAAGTTTAATGTATAAAGTGAGCAATTTCTAATAACAGTAAATTTTATTTCATTTGTAGTTGGATCAATAATGTGACAATTTTCAGTAGGAAAAGAAATTGTATAACCTTTATCACATAATTGTCCTACACTTAATAAATTTTGTTTTAATCCATTGACATGCAAAACATTCTCAATTATATCATTTTTAGATGTAATATTTCCTATTGCAGTTATTTTACACTTTTCATTATTTCCAAACTTAACAGATCCTGAACTTAAGCTTTTAACAAAATCAAGAAAACTTTTCTTACCTGTCATGTGTTTTGAGCATCCACTGTCCACAATCCATTTTGTTGTACGTGCTTAGAGTTCATTGTCATCCTGCAAATTATACTGAAATTAAGGCTTTTGGTACCTAAATCTTCTTGGGTCCAGTAGAGTTAGTCCTTAAAACATTAAATCTATTACCTCTTGGCAGCCACATATGACCTGATATTCTTTTGATGGTAAACACAGTGGTGCCATCTCTATATGATCGAATCATTCCACCACAATAAGGTACTTCTTGTGGTGTAGCATACCCTAGGCCATATTTATTTCCATTAGGTCATTGAGATCCTATCATTTTATTTAGTCCTTTTTGACCTTGAGTAAATTTACATATGGTATTTTTCAAATCAGATATTGTAGTTAATAAGTTTTTATTTTCTTCTTTTAATTCACAGTTAACACAACTATATTTATCCAAGTTAGATTTCAGATTTCTATTTTCAACTATAGCTGTTTCTAATTCAACAAAAGAATCTTCTAAGCAATTATTCAACCTTTTAATTTCTTTCTTAAATTCTCTACATTTAACATATAAATTATCTATAGTAGACAGAAGACTGTTAATATCTAATTCATCATGCTCATTTTCTGAACTAGAGGAAGAAGAGCATACCTCTTGTGCTGCAAAACACACGTTGGCTGCAGCTTTATCTTCAAAATCAAACGAACTGCTTGATGAGCTTCTATCATCCCATGTAGCTTTGAGAGCCATCTTTTTTTTGTCCTTCCATCTCTTCTTCTTATCGACCTGATCCTCTTCTATCTGAAACAGACAGAAAGTCTGTATGTGCCCTTGCCTTTTGCATTTAAAACATGTAGGGACCATTCTTTTGGAGGAGCTGGTCTTATTCTTTTTCTTCATGAACTTCCTGAAGTTCCTTGCCAGCAACATGATCTCATCATCATCTGAACTTAGAGCTTCTTTAGTTGAAGGAAATGCAATTTCCTTTTTCTTTTCAGCTTTCTTTTCAACTGTTCTCTCCTGTTCCTTCTAGTTTTTCATTTGAACTTTGAGGGCTAGAAGATTGCCTAATAATTCTTCAACTATGTAATTGTTGAGATCCTTGGAATCTTGGATGGAGGTGGATTTCTGTTTCCACTCCATAGTTAAACTTCTTAGGATCTTTTGTACATGTTCACGAGAAGAGAATTCCTTTCCCAGGCCTTTCAGACTATTAATAATTTCATTAAATCTTGAAAACATGTCATTTATGTTTTCATTTTCATTCATTTTAAACAGTTCTAATTTTCTCAACAGAATGCTGATTTTGGTGTCCTTTACCTGGCTTGTACCTTTGTGAGTAACTTGAAGGATTTTCCAGGCCTTATGTGCAGACTTGCATGCAGAAACTTTGTTATATTGTTTAGTAGTTAGTGCACAATATACAGCATTCAACCCTCTAGCATCCAATTGGATGATTCTCTCATCTTCATCCTCCTCAAACAAATTCATAACATCATTGGTTGGAAGTGTAGTTCCAATGTTGAGTATTTTTGTTTTGATGATGTGTGCTGAATGAAAATAATCATATTTGCTCAATTACTATTGCTTGTGAAAAGAAATTAAAATCATCAATTAATATAGAAAAAGCTTACTAATATAAATACTTGTTTGTATTGGATCTGAAGTTAATAACTAGTTGTTTCGTTGCATTAATTTCTCATTTAGCTAAACGTTAAGTTAACGTGTGTTTTTATTGAAAAACATGATATGTTTTAAAGTTATATCTTCTGTATCATGAATAGTGCACGTTTAGACAACTCGTTAAGTTAGAGTTTTGTTTGTATAGAGGTCACATGAGAACTCGTTAAGTTAGAGGCTTAAAGGTTAAAATAGGTCACGTGATAACTCGTTAAGTTAGAGAGTAAAAGAAGAGACGAACTCGTTAAGTTAGTGTTATACACGTGGTGAAATTATAAGTTATGAATGTTGTATTGTATCACATGACTTGCTATATTGAACACTAAGGCAACGCGTTAGGTTAGCGTTATAAACTTAAGTTTTTATTTTTGCACGTGGTAAAATTCTTATTATAAAAACATTTGTTTATTACTAAATCGGTGAGATAAAGTTTTTTCGGAGACTTACAGTCGTAACTATTCGAAAGGTAACTTAAGTCATGTTTTCAGGTCTTGGCATGTGTCTCACTAGTTTTATAATATAAAGAGTTTTTCGGTAACTTACATCTATAACTATCCGAAACTTAAATTGTTTTCAGTGAGTTATCGTTTAACCTTCCAAAAGAAAGGTTAAGCTGGTTCGTTGAGTTAGCATAACACCATAGACTTAGTTCGTTGAGTTAGCTACAGTACTTGTCACGTGAAATGGCACATGGTGAACTCGTTAAGTTAGAAACGTTAAGTTATATATATATACTTGTGTTACTCGTTTAGTTAACATTAAAGTAACGACTTCTTATTACACTGATGAAAAATTTTTGGACGAGAAAATTTATTTTGCAGGAAATTTTTCAGAGATCCAAGACTGATGATTAAAGAAAATTCGAAATATAAACGTGGGTTAGAATGTGTGTGTTTCGATGAAGGAAAAAGCAAAGACGTGAAGAAGTGGAAAACTAGTAGTGGTTAAACGTGAAGGATATGTATGAAATGAAGATATAGTATAAAAGGCATAGAATTCTCGTGGATCAAACCATCCTTGCACACAAAATGAAAAATCTTTTCAAGGATTAAACCATCCCTGCACACCAAAAGAAAAATCTTTTTCAGGGATCAAAAACACCTCTTCGGGAAAAATCTCTCAAGTGGAAGAAAATTCAGTGAAGCATAAAAAGGTAAGATTTTCGTCATTGAAGATTTGAAGTATCAGAAGAAAGCAAATTCGGTGAAGCATAAAAAGACAAGATATTCGTCATTGAAGAATTGCTAAAGAAGAAAGAAGAAGAAGAAGAAGAAGAAAGATCTCAAACAGGGAGAAATGTTTTAAATTCCGCAAATTAGTTTTCTCTGTTTGTAGTTATCAAATTGTATAGATGAAACATGGTATCGAAATATAATTGCATCTACAATTTCTGAGGAGAATTGAATTGTATATTGTAATTGAAACCTTGAATAAAAATGATTTTATGAAAACAATGTCTCTACTTGTTTTTGAGTTTTAAAGTTTCAATTATATTTCAGAAAATATTAAAAATACACAATTCACCTCCCTCTTGTGTAGCCATACGATCCTACAAGTGGTATTAGAGCTTTGTGAATAATCTTTGATATAAAATCTATACAAACTTATTTAAATATCCTTGTTTATTCTACCTTCCTTGTTTTTAAACAGAAATTAATATCTGAGCATACGTTTAACTTTCTTGATTTAAGGCTCAAGTTGTTTTAAAGTTTTTAGACTGTTTAAAATCAAATAGGTTGAAAAATCTAAGGTAAAATGGCTACTGGAAATGAAAATTTTTCTTTATATGAAGGCCAAAATCTTAATCGTCCTCCTTTATTTGATGGAATACATTTTGAATATTGGAAATATAGGATGACTGTTTTTCTTCAAAGTATAGATCATAAATTGTGGTTCATGATTTCTAAACCATATACTCCGTTAACTACTCCTTATAATACTTGGACAATTATTGAAAAAGAAAATGAAACTCTGAATGCTAAGGGCTTAAATATTTTATTTTGTGCATTGAGTTATGAACAGTTCAGTAAAGTGTCGGCATATAAATCTGCTTATGAGGTGTGGCATGTATTAGAAGTTTCACATGAAGGTACTTCTCAAGTTAAAGAGACAAAAATAAACATGTTGATTCATAAGTATGAACTCTTTAAGATGCATCAAGACGAAAATATTTCTGAGATGTTTTCCCGATTTCTTGATACCATAAACTCTTTAAAATGTTTAGGAAAGAATTTTGGACAGAAAGATTTGGTGAGGAAAATTCTCATATCCCTAAGTTCTAAATGGTCTTAGAAAGTAACATCAATTGAGGAATCACGAGATTTAAATGTTTATACTATGAATGAACTTATAGGAAATTTAACAGCTTATGAAGTTCAATTAAATGAGTCATTGAGTCACAACAAACTAAAAATGAAGAAAGAAATAGCTTTCAAAATTAATTCAAATTCTGATATATCTACTAATTCTGACGAGGATTTGATTTTGCTGACTAGGAAATTCAAGAAAGCATGGAAAGCTAGGAAACAGCAAAGGAACAAAAATGATAAACCCTCAACGTCAAAATCACTGAATGACAAGAATTCTTCATCCAGAAAGTATGTATGTTACAACTGTAAGAAACCTGGACATCTTTCTCCAGATTGTCCTATGAGGAAAAATGAAAAGTAAAGTTGGACAAATCAGAAGAAGACGGCTCAGAAAACTTAGGAAAAATTTTTACAAGAAAAAGGCTTTGAAGGTCACTTGGGATGACACGTTTGAAGAGTCTGAATCTAAGGAATTAGCATCAAAATCTTCACATTCAGAAGGAGAACAAGAGTTAGAAGACATTACTCATGTGTGCTTCATGGTAGATGAGTCTGAGGTAATATTTAATCCTGAAAGTCATTCAGATTTCAACTTTGATGAATTATTATGTGCTTATCATGCATTATTACAAAAATTTAAAGTATGTAAACTGGAAAATAAGAATATTAGAAAATCGTCATCCATTATGGAAGAAGAAAATTGTTACCTGTCTACTACTTTAGAAAAGTTTAAATGTGATAATGAAAATTATGCTAGAGATTTGCAAAAATTTAGATTTAATGAATGTATCTTGCATGAACAAATACAGAATATAAATGCTGAAAAATTAAAGATAGAATCTGAAAATGAAATGTTGAGAAACAATATAAATGAACTTGAATTAGAGATAGATAAATTAAAACTAAGAGAGCAAGATTTAAATTCTACCATTGAGAAATGGAATTTAAGTCAAACTAAGTTAGACAAACTAACTAGTACCCCTGCAGTGTCTTATAAATTTGGCTTAGGATTTGATTATCCTGAATATCCTGAATCTCAAGCCAATAAAGGATTTATTAGTTGCAGTTCAAGTAAATCTAAGTCTAAAATTCCTTTTATTATGAAACAAGGTAATAAATATGTAGAAGTAGGTACTTCAAGGGATGAATCATGTAGTAATAATATAAATCAATGTGATTTGTCAAATTGTACTTCTAACATGATTATAAATGTTTCTAAAAATCTTGTTTCTTGTTCTAGAAATTCAATTTCTAATGGTTCTAAAATTTCAAACAATTGTAGTAAACTGAAAATTCAGAAACCTGAGCATGTAATTTAATACACTAGTATTAGACCAATTACTCATTCTGCATGTGATAAAACTAAAAATTGTTGTGCAGAAAAAGATTTTGTATGTACGGAAAATTTTAATACAAGTACAAAATCTTTACCTTCGGGTGTAGTTGATTTAAATTCATGTTTGCTAGTTGAAACTAGTGATGCATATCTATGACATAGAAGGATTGGGCATATAAATATGAAACTGTTACATAAACTATCTAGAAAACATTTAGTGAGAGGTTTACCAAAGATTAAATACTCAAAGGACTTTATGTGTGATGCATGTGAGTTAGGTAAACTTCATAAAAACTCTTTTAAATCCAAAACTGATTTTTCAAGCAAGAGAGTCTTAGAACTTATACATATGGATCTATTTGGACCAACAAGAATCATGAGTCTTGGTGGTAAACGGTATGTATTTGTTTTAGTAGTTGACTTCTCTAGATACACTTGGGTATATTTTCTAGCATCTAAGACAAAAGTTTTTGAAAAATTTAAAATGTTTTGCAATTTTGTTCAAAATGAGTAGTGTCTCTATTCAAAAACTTAGGAGTGATCATGGAACTGAATTTAATAATGATCAAATGGATAACTATTGTAATGAGTATGGCATTGATCACAGATTTTCTTTTCCAAGAGCACCGTGTCAAAATGGTGTTGTTGAGAGAAAGAATAGATCACTTCAAGAAATGGCTAGAACTATGTTGAATGAACATAAGTTACCTTAAAATCTTTGGGCTGAAGTAGTAAATACAACTTGCTATGTTATTAACAGAAGTCATTTAAGACCTCATGTTAATAAAACTCCTTTTGAAATTATGTTTAATAGGGTTCCAAAAATTTCCTATATGAAACCATTTGGCTGCAAGTGTTTTATTCTTAATACTAAGGATAAAAGGGGTAAATTTCAAGCCAAATCAGATGAAGGAATTTTTGTAGGTTACTCTACTAGAAGTAAAGCCTATAGAGTATATAACAAGACTTCTAGGACTATTGAAGAAACCCTCCATGTAAGCTTCAATGAAAATTCTCTTAGAGAATCTCAATCTAAAGCTGATAATGATGATTTGATCAATCTTCCAAAAGAGTTAGAGATCAATAAAGAGATTGATGATTTATCTGAGAAAATAAAAAATATGAACTTAGATGATCAAACTAATGATGAAAGTGATGGACTTTCAGATGTAGATGAGAATATTAAGGAAAATTAGAGAAATTGGTGTTATTCTTCATCACATCCCATTACTCAAGTCATTGGTCATATTAATGAGGGAGTTAAAACTAGAGCTTCAGTAAATTTAAATAATATGTGTATGTTTGTTTCTATGGTGGAACCAAGGAATATACAAGAAGCATTATCTGATGAAAATTGGATAGTGGCAATCCAAGAAGAACTAAATCAATTCATCAGAAATGATGTATGGGAATTAGTCTCTCCACTAGAAAATTAGTCCATAATAGGTACAAAGTGGATCTTTAGAAACAAAACTAACGAAACTGGTCAAGTTATAAGGAATAAAGCTAGATTAGTTGCACAAGGGTATACACAGGAAGAAGGATTAGATTATGATGAAACATTTGCTCCTGTGGCTAGGTCAGAAAGTATTAGAATATTATTGGCCTATGCTTGTTATATGGATTTTAAATTATATCAAATGGATGTAAAGAGTGCATTTCTAAATGGTTTAATTAATGAAGAAGTTTATGTAAAACAACCACCTAGATTTGAAGATATTAAAAATCCTGACTTTGTGTATAAATTGAAGAAAGCCTTATATGGTTTGAAGCAAGCACCTAGATCATGGTATGAAAGATTGTCTACTTTTTTAATAGAAAAAGGCTATATCATGGGAAAAGTGGATCATACTCTATTTATTAAGAGAGATGGTAAAGATTAGATTGTTGTTCAAATATACGTGGATGATATAATCTTTGGAGCAACCTCTGATATGTTGATAGAAATATTCTCTGAAGAGATGACTAATCAGTTTGAAATGAGTATGATAGGAGAACTTTCATATTTTCTAGGATTTCAAATTAAACAAATGGATAAAGATATATTTTTTAATCAGGAAAAATATGCAGATGAAATGCTTAAGAAATTTAATTTTAATGATACAAGGATTCGAGGAACTCCTATGAGTACTACTTTAAAGTTAGATATTGATGATATAGGAAAATCTATAGATCAAAGAAAATACAGAAGTATGATTGGTTCTTTACTTTATTTGACTGCTAGTAGACCTGATATTATGTTTGCTGTGTGTGTTTGTGCTAAATTTCAATCTAATCCTAAAGAATCACACTTAATTGCAGTTAAAAGAATATTTAGATATATACAAGGAACTAAAAATTTCGGATTGTATTATTCTAAAGATAGTTCAATAGATCTTATAGGATATACTGATGCTGATTATGTAGGATCTAAATCTGATAGAAAGAGTACCAGTGGCACATGTCAATTATTGGGAAATAATTTGGTGTCATGGTTTTGTAAAAAGCAAAACTGTGTAGCACTTTCTACTATAGAAGCTGAATATGTTGCTGCTGCACTGTGTTGCACTTAGATTCTGTGGATAAGGCAAACTTTAGAAGATTTTGGATTATCTTATGATACAACTGAGATTTATTGTGACAGTAGTTCTGCAATAAATCTTTCAAAAAATCCTGTATTACATTCAAGAGCAAAGCATATAGAGGTTAGACATCATTTTCTAAGAGATAACATAATTAAAGGAAAAATTAAATTAGAATTTGTGTCTAGTAAAAATCAATTAGCTGATATATTTACAAAACCTCTAGACGAAAATACATTCTACAACATTAGATTAAATTTAGGTATTTGTAGGCTATGTGATGTGTAAAATGCTTAAACTCCACATAAAAAGATAAATATTATTGATGATGTTGTTCACCTCATAGATATTATATACTTATTATAAATATCTAATGTAATATCTAAACTGCTGCTTAAGATACTATGTCTTTATTGTAAAATCATAGTAGTATCTTATTGATTTTAAAGTAGTTTATCAATTTTAATGGTTTTTACAATTTTAAGTGTAAGTGTAAATGAAAAACATTAAATACTTCTGACATTTTGAAATTTTGATTAAATGTTTTCTTTGAATCAAAGGAAATGCATATGATCATGCATAAATTTGACTTAATTGATTAAACTTGTAGAATAAGTTATATGTAACTCATCTTAAACTGTTAATCAAAAGTATAAGCTTATAGAAACTGATTCACATTCTCAATACAATCATAGAAGTAAAAATTGTATGAGATTTGTGTTTTATTGCATTTGTATTAATGGAACACATATATACTATGCTTAAAACGAAAAGTGATTACAAAGTGAAAATCTTTGAGAGTTTATTGATCAGTTTGATCACAAGCCTTTTGTACTTGAGCAGATAGGTATGTAAGGATTGTTGTCCTGAAAAAGGATTGTTTAAATCTGGCAACCTAAGGTCCTGATCAGATCTAGGATTGTTGACTGAAAGCTCATTACACGGGTACATTAGAAAGCTCTTGTATGATTCAAGCTTTTCAAACTAACTTTTAAAGAAAATTATCAATATTTACTATCTTCAAAAGAAGAAGTTGTTTCATTAATTACAGATATCTTTGAATCACATATAGTTTCTACCAATATGACTACTGATTTATTGAATCAACATTAGTACTTTTGAAAACGTTTATTTTTGATACATTCTTTTATTCTCCTTGAATTAATCACATTGAGTTCAAAGTTGTGTTTTGATTCATATACAGTAGGAATTGATTCTGGAAATCATTTTTGATGATGTTAGGATAACGGAAGTCTCTGAAAAAAATTTAAAAGTATAGTTATACTTAACATTTATTGTCACTACAAGTATATTTTGTATTTTAATTGAATATATTTGAAGTATATTTGTAGGAGGAGGATTAACAATGTCAAAAATAGATTAATATAATTTAGAATACAAATCTTAGTTAATCTGAATTACTGTCCTCTTAAAATCTTGATGAAATAATTTAAAAAGACAAATAAACTATTTTAGATTCAAAGGATAAAAAGTTCAAATAGTTTACAATGTTCTCAAGATAATGTTAAGTTTAGCATGTGTGTTGTTTTCGGAACATTTCAGTTTGAAACATCCGAAAATTGTACTAACTAGATGTTATGTTAGATAAGGTAACGTGTAAAACTGCCTCTAAACAGCGTTTTACTCGTTAGGTTAGTTAACTCAACGAGTTATACTTGAATATTTCAGATACCTTGATTGAATAAACTTTATTCAATATTTATTTAATTTCTAAACCTGACTTCTCTTCACATTGAGTTATATGCCTAAAAACCCTATTTAAAAACTTATTACACGGGCAGTTAGGTTATTTGTAAATTTTGTCAAGAAAATCTTTCCTGCTTGTTGCTGTTACAACCTACGACAATGGTCTCCAAGTTCTACAAAGGTCGTGGCAGAGGAAAAGACAAAAGCAAAAGAGATGCAAAAGGAAAAGAAATAGAGAATGATGAAGTTCCATGTACTTGGTTCAAGAAAATATTTCGAGTGGACAAAAGGTTAGCAGAAATTTATAGAGATTACTTCTTTCCTCAGGGTATATTAGACGAAGTTAGACAAGAACTTCAACATATTGATGCAAATATTACATACATGGGTATTCGTAGTAAATTTGATAGAGAATACAGAATGAAATGTGCTGAGATTGCATTTTTGGAACAGTATGCAAAATATTTGGAAAAAGGTGTAGGTTCATCAAATAGAACTCCTCAAACTCCTATAAATAGTACAAGACTACATGCATTTGAGGAAGAGCATGAATCAGCTATCCCTACTCCTTTATATTCAAAACAAGTAGAATCAGACATTGCTGTAGACAAAACAAAAGTTGACAGTATTCGAAAGGCCGTTGCAATAGAAAGTGTCTTAGAAGAATTAAAGTAGAAAACTTTTATGGAGCAATTTGAAAAGAAAACAGCAATACTTGAAAAGGAGAAACAAAAATGTTATAGAAGAAGGAAAGTCAGAAAAATTATGTCTTAGGAAACAAAGTCTATTGAAAAAGGAAAATCAGATGAAAATTTATTTCCAAAGGACAATGTATGTCTAAACATTGTACCTTATTGTGCATCTAATAAACACATCAGTTTTGAGCATACTAAAACTGATGAAGATAATGAGACTTTATTTTCCCTTGCTAGAAAACTTGAGAAGAAATCCAAGTCAAATATAAGCTCATGTTTTTCTATTAGTACAAGTCCTGATGATGCAGAAATTGACAAACCAGAGCATCAGACACCTGACATTGAACAAGTTATTGCAGATATAATTGACAATGTTGAAGCAGTATCTAGTTCACAGGTTGAATTGTTTGGAGTAGCAGATATTGAAATTGTTAAGACTCCAGAAGAGCTAAAAGTTAACTAACCTTCTACGGAATCTATAGAAGCAGAGTCTAAGAATTCACAACATGAATCAATGGAATTATCTGTTGAACAAAATGAACAATTATAGACAGATACACTGGCTATAGAATTTGTGAAAAAATTGAACTCTGAACATTCTATAGAGACTAAACAGATGAATGTTGAGCATATTGACAATGTTCCTAACACTTTTGAAGCTGAAGAATGAAGCTTACTTGAGCAGCCTCAAGATAATATTTTGGAAGAGGAACAACATGACATTCATTTTGAAGAAGAGGTTCCTGAAGATGAATTAAACTCTGAATCACGGCTTCAGGTATCACCTTCTTTGTGTACAATATTAAAAATTCAAGGTAATGCAATTCATTTTAGATCTGAAGAAGCATTGTAGAAATACAATAATCTGATTACATGTCAGATTCTGCATGCTCGTCCAATAAAATTCAAAAATTTGATGGAAATAAGAGATCTGTTTGAGTTTCAAGGCCTCATTAAATTCTTGCTAGTAGGAACAAAATGGAAGCAATACATAAAGCTTATTGTAGCTTTTTATAGCAATCTGGACAAGAATGGAAATTTTATGAAAACTCAAATAAATGAACAGGAGTTTATATTGTCTCCTGAGTTAATTTTTGAAGTTTTAGGATTAAAGAATGAAGGTGTTGTTGTTACCAACAGATTTGACATTATAAGACAACTGGAATGAAACATTCAGTCTTTATCAAAAATTCTAGATGTATATTCTGAAATGAGATTAATGGAAAATCTGAATGCAAAGGCAAGATTTATTGTAAATATATTGCATGCAAATTTATTTCAGAGAGTTGGACACAATTTGGAAGTCAGTAGAAGCTGTTTATATGCAACTTATGGCCTGCTGAATAGAATTCAAATAAATTGGTTTGATGTTTTTATGTCTCAACTACAGCATATGAGTTCAAAGTTATTTTATGGTGATGCTGTATGTAAAATCCTTGCAAGCCAATTGACTTTATCTGACTGGCCTTCTGAAACTAAAGACATGAGAGCATTTAGTGTCAAAGATTTGCAAAAATTTCAGGCCATGCATAAACCTCAACGACAACAACAACAACAACCTGATACAGACTATATACAACAACAACAACAAAGTTATTCAGTTGAAGCAGAACAGCAAACCCAGCTACCTCCTAACTTAGATGTAGTGCTTAACGACATCAGAAATGATATTAGGCATCTAGGAGATAAAATATATAATGCTATAAGTGATATACTTAGGAGGGGTCGATAACTGTTTTTGTTTGTTTCTGAATACAAAATGTAATGTTTGTATTACTTGTTTGATTCATTGAACAATACATTTTTCTGTAAATGTGTTCAATTATTATTCTTGTTTACAGAAATTGCTGTTGTAATTCTCTTATATATGTATATATATTCTTTGTAATTATCTTTTTGATTAATGACAAAAAGGGGGAGAAATATTATAAAAAGATGATTATGATCTTAATTGCATATATATATTATAAAAAGAGATGCTATTTAATGGTTATTGTAATCTGACAGATGATAATTAGAAAACTGATACTTATATAATTATTGACATCTGAGAGTTTTAGTTCTGAGAGGTAAAATTTACACAAACAATAGAAATAAGCTTAAGTGAACTTAAGTCAACAAACAAGTTTGTTGAATTAAAAGTTAACCCAACGAAGGTGCTTTGTTGAGTTAAACATATTTCATAATTGATTTAATATGGTTTTGTCATCATCAAAAAGGGGGAGATTGTTGAGTATTTTTGTTTTGATGATGTGTGATGAATGAAAATAATCATATTTGCTCAATTACTATTGCTTGTGAAAAGAAATTAAAATCATCAATTAACATAGAAAAAGCTTACTGATATAAATACTTGTCTGTATTGGATCTGAAGTTAATAACTAGTCGTTTCGTTGCATTAATTTCTCATTTAGCTAAATGTTAAGTTAACGTGTGTTTTTATTGAAAAGCATGATATGTTTTAAAGTTATATCTTCTGTATCATGAATAGTGCACATTTAGACAACTCGTTAAGTTAGAGTTTTGTTTGTATAGAGATCACGTGAGAACTCGTTAAGTTAGAGGCTTAAAGTTAAAATAGGTCACGTGATAACTCGTTAAGTTAGTGAGTAAAAGAAGAGACGAACTCGTTAAGTTAGTGTTATACACGTGGTGAAATTATAAGTTACGAATGTTATATTGTATCACGTGAGGTGCACATGTTTAACTCGTTAAGTTAACATAACTAAACGCGTTGAGTTGCTATATTGAATACTAAGGCAACGCATTAGGTTAGCGTTATAAACTTAAGTTGTTACTTTTGCACGTGGTAAAATTCTTATTATAAAAACATTTGTTTATTACTAAATCGGAAAGTTATCATTTAACCTTCCAAAAGAAAGGTTAAGCTGGTTCGTTGAGTTAGTATAACACCACAGACTTAGTTCATTGAGTTAGCTACAGTACTTGTCATGCGAAATGACACATGGTGAACTCGTTAAGTTAGAAACGTTAAGTTATATATATATACTTGTGTTACTTGTTTAGTTATTAAAGTAACGACTTCTTATTACACTGATGAAAAACTTTTGGACGAGAAAGTTTATTTTGCAGGAAATTTTTCAGAGATCCAAGAATGATGATTAAAGAAAATTCGAAATATAAGCATGGGTTAGAACGTGTGTGTTTCGATGAAGGAAAAAGTAAAGACGTGAAGAAATGGAAAACTGGTAGTGGTTAAACATGAAGGATATGCATGAAATGAAGATACAGTATAAAAGACATAGAATTCTTGTGGATCAAACCATCCTTGCACACAAAATGAAAAATCTTTTTCAGGGATCAAAAACACCTCTTCAGGAAAAATCTCTCAAGTGGAAGAAAATTCAGTGAAGCATAAAAAGGTAAGATTTTCGTCACTGAAGATTTGAAGTATCAGAAGAAAGCAAATTCGGTGAAGCATAAAAAGACAAGATATTCGTCACTAAAGAATTGCTAAAGAAGAAAGAAGAAGAAGAAGAAAAATCTCAAATAGGGAGAATTGTTTTAAATTCCGCAAATTAGTTTTCTCTATTTGTAGTTATCAAATTGTATAGATGTAACATGGTATCAAAATATAATTGCATCTACAATTTCTGAGGAGAATTGAATTATATATTGTAATTGAAACCTTGAATAAAAATGATTTTATGAAAACAATGTCTCGACTTGTTTTTGAGTTTTAAATTTCAATTATATTACAGAAAATATTAAAAATACACAATTCACCCCCCTCTTGTGTAGCCATACGATCCTACACTTACAACACTCAGAGCTTTTTGGTATAAGCTCAATAACCAACATTTCTTCGAGCTTTCAGGTTGAAGCTCTCAACCAACAATGAGTTTTCAGGTTGAAACTCACGAACCAACAATCTTTGAACTTTCTATCAAGGTTTGAGTGTAAGGAGCTTTTATGCTGTAGTGAATCTTTGCACGTATTCTTGAATATTGCAGACCTGAGAGTGTATCTAAAATTTTGTGTAGCTCACAGTATAATGTATGATCATTTCTCTCTATCTTTATCTTCTCTTTACTCTTCATATATACACCAAGAAGTATAACGAACATATTTACTTCCAATAAATGTTTTCTATTGTACTAGATATGTAGCAGTCCCAAAAATAGTAAGTTACCGTTTTGTCTGATGTTCAGTAAGCAACCTTCCGATTCCCTTTGATTTTCGAATGGTTATATGTGTAACTCATCGAAGAACATCTTTAACTCACCGAAAAATCACTTAAGTCTTTCTGCCATGTAGGATTTCAGGTCGTACAATGAGCTGTCACCCGATCCGATACTTGTAACTATAACTTACCGAACTATCCTTTAATTGTCGGATAGTTAGCTACAGCAACCCTTTGAAATCCTTCTCATTAAATTTCAAACTGCTTTCTTATTTCAGCACGTGCATAAAAGAATAACTTACATTTTCGGAAAGAGGTCTATAACCTTCCAAAAATTCCTGTTTTTCGGATAGTTAGCTTTCTAATTCACCGAAAAATCACTTAAGTCTTTGTTCTGGATTTCTACATGTGGGTAATTGAATGACTTGAGTTTCAGATAGTTAGCTTTTCTAACTCACCGAAAACTCCATTAGCTTCTAGATAGTTAACTCAACTCTCCGATCATTCAATATTTCTTAACTGTCCGATCATTTAACTCTCTAAAGGCTTTGTAAATTTGGATAGTTATTCTTCTAACTATTTGATGGTATTTCTACTACTTTACTCTTCGGATACTTAAGCCTATAACTTACTGAAAATTAACTTTCTTCCAAATACTTGGCTTAGTAACTATCCAATTTTCTTGTAGCTTTATAGCAGTAAATTCTAAACTACTTGATTTTGTTTATCTACCTTCTAATCTTTAGCTACACTGTCTACATTCTGAAATACAATATATTTCCTCACACAAGTTTTTGCATTATAAAAATACTAGGGTCCTAACACTTGCTTCAAACCATATAAGGCTTTCTTCAATTTATACACAGTCAGAATTTTTAATATCTTCAAATCTAGGTGGTTGTTTTACATAAACTTCTTCATTAATTAAACCATTTAGAAATGCACTCTTAACATCGATTTGATATAGTTTAAAATCCATATAACAAGCATAGGCTAATAATATTCTAATACTTTCTAACTTAGCCATAGGAGCAAATATTTCATCATAATCTAGTCATTCTTCCTATGTATACTCTTGTGCAACTAATCTAGTTTTGTTTCTTATAACTTGACTAGTCTCATTAATTTTGTTTCTAAAAATCCACTTGGTACCTATTATGGATTGATTTTCTGGTGGAGAGACTAATTCCCAAACATCATTCCTAATGAATTGATTCTTACAAAGAAGTAATAGGCTAGAGTATGACTGATATAAAAGGGTTAAGTGCAACTTTATGTTGTCACCACATATACTTAGAAGAGAATGCTAAACCTTTTAGAATTCTTGAGAGGAGATTAAATCCAAACCTTAAAGAAGTAGTTGGGAAGGAAGTAGTGAAATGGTTAGATAATGATATAATTTATTCGATTTCTGATAGCCTATGGGTTAGTCCAATCCATGTAGTTCCCAAGAAATCAGGATTAACAGTTATTAGGAATGAAAGTTAAGACTTGATCCTACTAGAATTCAATCAAGCTGGAGAGTGTGTATAGATTATAGAAAGCTGAATGCTATGACTAGGAAAGATCATTTTCCCTTACCTTTTATAGATCAAATGCTAGAAAAATTAGTAGGGTAAGAATATTTTTGTTTCCTAGAGAGGTATTCAGGATATAACCAAGTCCCTGTAGCATTAGAGGATCAAGAGAAAATAACTTTCACCTATCCTAATAGAACTTATGCTTTTAAGAGAATGCCATTCGGATTATGCAATGCACCAACCACCTTTCAAAGGTGTATGCAAGGCATATTCACTAGAATGATTGAAGATTTTTTAGAAATATTTATGGATGACTTTACTATTTATGGAACTTCATATGAAGTGTGTTTAAACAATTTAGACCAAGTATTAAAACGTTGTGTGAAAAAAAGTCTGGTTCTAAATTGGGAAAAATGTCACTTCATGGCTGAACAAGGAATAGTCTTGGGACATGTTATTTCAAAGAAAGGGTTGGAAGTAGATAAAGCTAAAATAGAAGTAATTTCTAATCTACCAAAACCTAAATCAATAAAAGATATTAGATCATTTCTAGGACATGCTGGATTTTATAGAAGATTTATGTTGAGTATTTTGTTTTGATGATGTGTATTGAATGAAATTAATCATATTTGCTCAATTACTATTGCTTGTGAAAGGAAATTAAAATCATTAATTAATACAGAAAAAGCTTATTGATATAAATACTTGTTTGTATTGGATATGAAATTATACTAAGTTAATAACTAGTTGTTTCATTGCATTAATTTCTCATTTAACTAAACATTAAGTTAATGTGTGTTTTTATTGAAAAGCATGATATGTTTTAAAGTTATATTTTCTATATCATGTATAGTGCACGTTTGGAAAACTCGTTAAGTTAGAGTTTTAGTCGTATAGAGATCACGTGAGAACTCGTTAAAACACCTAATAGTAAAGAAAGAAACTAAACCTAGATTGATTCGGTGGATATTATTATTACAAGAATTTGATCTAGAAATTAAAAATAAAAAAGGTTGCGAGAATGTAGTAGCAGATCATTTATCAATATTACAAATAGAAAAGTCAAATATTGAAATTAAGGATAATTTTCCTGATGAACAATTAATGACCATGAACACAATGCCTTGGTATGCAAACATAGTTAATTACTTAGTTACTGGTTTAACACCTAAGGATTGGAATAGACAGGATAAGAAATTGTTCTTTTCAAGAGTAAAATATTACTATTGAGAAGACCCATACTTATTTAAGAAATGTTCTGACCTAATTTTAAGGAGGTGTGTTCCAGAAATTAAATATCAGAGTATATTGTTTTTCTACCATGACCAAGCATATGGAGGGCATTTTGGTTCAGGGAAAACTGTTGCTAAAATTCTGCAATATGGTTTTTATTGGTCAACACTATTCAAAGGTGCTCATAAATATTGCTTAACTTGTTTAAAATGTCAACAAATAGGAAGAATATCAAAGAGGAATATGCTACCTCTTAATCCTATTGTTGAGGTTGAAATCTTTGATGTGTGGGGAATAGATTTTATGGGTCCATTTCCTATGTCTAATCAATTTAATTATATATTGTTGGGGGTGGATTATGTATCTAAATGGATAGAAGCTATTCCTACAAAAACTAATGACAACAAAGTGGTAATACATTTTGTAAGAAGTAATATAATTGCTAGATTTGGAATACCTAAAGCTATTATCAGTGATAGAGGAACTCATTTCTGTAATAGAAGTTTTGAAGCCTTAATGAAGAAATATAGAGTAAATCACAAAATTGCAACATCATATCATCTGCAAACAAGTGGACAAGTAGAAAGTGCAAACAAATAAATTAAGTTAATTTTAGAAAAAATAGTAAATCCTACTAGAAAAGATTGAGCTAATAGATTGATAGATGCACTTTGGGCTTATAGAACTGCTTATAAGACAAGCTTAGGTATGTCACCTTTTAGGCTAGTATATGGAAAAAGTTGTCATTTACCAGCTGAAATTGAACATAAAGCTTATTGAGCATTAAAAACTCTAAACACTAATTTAAATCAAGCTGTTGAGAATAGAAAAATACAATTGATTGAATTAGAAGAATTTAGGAATGAAGCTTATTCGAAAACTATAAGAGAAAAAGAGAAAATGAAGTTCTAGCATGACAAGAAAATTATTTCAAAGACCTTTGAAATAGGACAAGAAGTATATCTTTACATAACTAGACTCCATAACCATCTAGGAAAATTAAGATCTAGATGGGCAGGACCTTACATAATTTGAAATATTTATTCCTATGGAGTTATTGAAATTGAAAATCCTAAAAATCAGAATATATTTAAAGTAAATGGACAAAGACTTAGACCTATTTTGAAGATACCAAAAAGTTCTTTTGGAATTATAGAAGAAGTAAGAGTAGAGGACTACTTGAGCTTTACTTAGTAAGAAATTTTCTAAGTATATAAAAAAAAAAACCTTATTTAAACATGGTCACAATTCAACCGAAAGGAATTATCAGTTTTATCGAAACATATTTTAAAAGAAAAAAAAATCGTTGCAGTTCAACCAACAGGATCCATCGTTTTGATCGAAACATAAAAACATAAAAAATCTATATATTATATTTAGTATAGTGTTAGTGTTACCAAAGTATAGTATCAATTCAATCGATAGAAAGAAAGAAAGAAAGAAAATATTTTCGATTCAACCAAGGAATATAATGGTTTGACCAAAATTTTAAAATGTTGAAAAATTAAGAGTCGGTTAGACCGGAAATTCTTCAATCTTGAACGAAGTAAAAATTATTATTATAAGTATTTTTGTTAGATATAACTTTACGGAAAGTCCGTTGAGTTACACTTAGCAAACTTACTCCGTTGAGTCTAGGATAAGTTAACGAACTCACCCCGTTGAGTTAACTATAACTTAATGAAGTACTGTAGTTAAGTCCACGGACTAAGTCCATGGAGTTAACCGTAATTCCATGGAGAGGTAAATGAGAGAGTGAGAGTTTTGCATGGGAAATGACACGATTACCCGTCTAAACTTAGGGCTTATTTATACTAAACTTAGGGTTTGGGGGCATTATCTGTAGAATCATTTAGAACTTAGAATAGTAGAGATTAGAGCGATTCTGTTCCATTTCGTAACTCCACGATGAGAAAGATGACATTAGAATTCTGGGAGGACACTATTGACATGTTAGAATTTCTTAAAGATTCGGAAGAATGGCACACAAGGTAGAAGATCAAAAATACAACACGATAAAAAGAGCTACAAAAGGTAGAATCTAACCTTTTTTACTGGAGGAAAGTGTTAGTGGATTTAGGCATAAAAATAGCTCAGATTATGGAAATGAGAATCAAAGTAGCAACGGAAGTTGCTGTAAACAAAGAAAGATGAATCAGGCCAATTAACGAAGTTGACCTAGAATTGATCCAACGTAAGTCTCGACTCTAGTTCAAAACATGCATAGGTAGACGGGCTCAGCGGGCAATCTGGGAGCAACAAAGGAAAGGAAATGAAGAACAAGAGGAACTGACTACTGAAAGACCTGTCCTTGAGGAATAGCAGTCTGGACCTTTAGTTCCACCACCAAGGTCGTTAGAAAGAGCAGTAATTTTGGGGCCTTCTACTAAGGAAGAATTAAGAGAATTTCAAGAACTGGTTCAAATTGGAAAAGACCAAGGAGAACTAGAAGAGTTGGTAGTAGCTATAGCACATCTAGTGTTCGATGCACATTGTAAAAAGAGGGCTGCAGAAAAGTTGAAGGCCCAATACAAAATTAAAGTTGAACAGCATCAAGAAGTCACTACCATACCTAATGTAAGAGGAGCTGAAGCTAGTCCTTCGAGACCAGTAATTATAGAAAAAGTTAAACTAGAGGAGCCAGTACCTGTGGCTCAAGGGCATGCAGAGCCTATTTTTGTAGATTTAATCTTAAAAGAAGAAGAGGAAGACCAGACACAATTAATCAGAAGAAGGAAAGGAAAAGAGATAGTGTCTGAACATCAAGAAGAGATTAAATCTGAGATGCAAATATCAGTAGGGCTTGTAAAGTAAATTTTTGTAAACCTACTATCTGATTCTGAGGAGCAGGAGTAGTAAGAGCAAAGAGAAGAAGAAAATCAGGCTGAAACTAATCTACAGCGTATACAAACAGAAGAAACAAAAATTAGGGCAGAAGCTGACTTGCCCATAACTCCATCCCAATCTGCCATAGAATCAGAAAGAACAGTGGCAATGTAGATTGGTAGTCAGGAAGAAGAGGAAAAAGAAGAAACTGAACAAGAAGCTAAACAAGTACATATGGAACAAGAAAGAAATGACTTGACAGATTCCACTAAAGAGCAAGAAACTCTTCAGCAAATTTTGGAAAGAATTCAAGACAGAGTGGAGAGTTCTACCGGCTCACCACCATAGACAAAAGTAGAAGCAAAAATGCAGGAATCTCTAGAGCATTTTCAACCAATTCAAGTTCAGCACATGGAAGAGGAAGTTTAAGAACAAACTCCTCTAGAGCAACAAATTCAAATTCCTAACCCAACTGAAGCAACAATTTTGAATGAAGTACACTTTTGGAGTTAGGAAGCATAAAATAAATATCAAGAGATTAGGGGTTATGATATCATATATAGTAGACCAGTAAATTGGGACAAGATGCAAGAAATTAAGGATTTATTTGAGTTCTAAGGTCTACTGTAGTTTATTTCTCAATAGAGAGGGCTGTAGTATATGAGAATCTTGTGCCCAACTTCTATGCAAATTTAAGAGAAGGAGAAAGTGGATTAATTTCCAACATGGAGCAAGCTGATGTACAGATAACACTAGAGCTTCTCCACAACATTTTAGGACTAAAGAATGAAGGAATAGAAATTTTGGAAAGCACAACTATAGTCGAGTGGATAGAACAAATAATAAAGGATTATTTAGCTATCAATCCTAGTGTGCCATTATTAAATAGATTGAAGCACTTAAATGGTAAAGCACACATGATAGCTAACATTTTGATTAAGAATGTCTACCAATGACAAGGCCATGATGCAGAACTAAGTCAATTTGTCAAGTGAGCCACGTATGCAGTTGTGAACAGAATTCAAATGTAGGATCATCTGTATCATAAGAGGGGGGGTGAATTGTGTCATTAGTAATTAAAATACCAACGGATAAAACAAGAGCACAAAACACTCGTAAATGAAATTCTATTCTTTATAATCTTTAATGATAGAATTTATAATATCTTTTCAACTCAATTCCCTTCTTGAAGGTTTTGATACAGTAATGTCTAATATACAATTCAAATAGAAAAATGAAGTTTTTATTCAAAACTAATTTCGAATTGTATAAAACCTGATATTTATGCACACAACTTCTTTCCTTCTCTTTGCTTAGCTTTTGTATCTCTTCTTCTCTAGTTGTCGAATTTCCAGACTTCTTACGTTTGCTACTCCTTTTCTGAAATTGCTTGAAATTTTGAACTTCTTCTGATGTTGGAGAATTTATCAAAATATGAATATTCAAACTTAACTTTTTAGTTAGGGATCCAGATTGAATATTCAGACTTGGTTTTTGAGATTGGGATCCCTTTGTTGTAATGTAGCTCGTACTCTCTATTAGTAGTCGAACTATGTCTTCATGTTTAGCATGTTCATCCACTTAATCCATAATCCACAATCCACGTACTAATTTTTTCTTTAATCCAAATTACTATGTTTTTGAGTTTCCACTTTCTCCACTATCAATTTGAATTTCCACGATCTCCACTCATAGATTCACTAAGACTTTATCTTCTTGGAGTCTTGTAGAATATCTTCTAAGTCTTTGATTTAGTCGAACACTTATCCTTTAAGTCTTGTAAAATCTCAAATACTTATCTGTAACTCTTCGAGTTTTTGCACCTGCAAAATACGTGACTAAACATAGCAAACTTATCATTCGTTAGTCATTTTATAAAACTCGAAGACTTATCTATCCATGTGTATAAAAACTCGAGCAGTTATTTAACTATTCGATTTTCATTACCGAACGCACATGGAAAACATGTGACAACTTAAAGCATTAAAAACACATGTACAAATAACTTAACTATAAGAGTTTTTAACATAAACTATTCGACAAAAACGAAATGTTAACTATCTGAAAGTTTAACTATCGAAAATCTAACTCTTCAGAAAACTTTAACTTATCGACATAAAAATGAAACTTTCTGATAATCTGTTAACATTTAATTACGTAACTATTATACTTAGAGAATATTATTTGGACTTATTTAAAAACTTTAATAAAGCATATATCATCAAAACAAAATTCCTAACAATCTCCCCCTTTTTGATGATGTCAAATAATCTATCTTCTCTCCCTTTTTGGTATTATAAAAAAGTAAATAGTCTATCTTCGCCATCTTTAGTATTTAAGCCATGTAAATGTGAGGAAGAAAAACCTTGCTAAGTATACATGAATCAAAAAGATATTTTTAAACATGCATAACTTTCGTGGATTAAGCATAAACTATTTAAATATAAACTGTGAAAAATAATCACGTGAGCATTAAGTGTAGTAAATAGTTTACATAATATATTTGGTAACAAATTACAATAAATAAATCATGTAATTCATAATTTGTATAATCACAAGCCTCTTTGTCTTCGAAAAATACTAATAAGAGTATCTAAAATTTGCCTTGCAATTTTTGTACTTACTCTATTTATCTGATAAATTACTGCTTAATCTAAATCATTTTGTGAAACTTGTGATGGTTGCTGTAAAAATTCAATATGTATGTTTGTATTTATACCTGTATTTGTATTTGTATGTTACTGTTGTTCTGAAAATTATGGTGATTGTTGTTGTTGTTGTTGTGACTGTGTTTGCCGATCTTGTTGTTGTTGTTGAATTATAGGTGTATCTGCTTCCTGGTATTTTTGTAGTTCCTTTGCAGAGAAAGATCTTGACTTTAATCTTTTCTATGGCCAAGGTGTAATATCTATTTGACTTGCCACAATTCTCAAAATCGTATCACCATAAAATAATTTACTCTACAAATGTAAGATATGAGAAACAAAAATATCATACCAGTTCACCTGCATATGGTTAATTAATGCATATGTAGCATAAAGACAACATCTGCCAACTTCTGCACCATGACCAAACCTCTGAAACAATGAAGCATGAAGCATATAATTTACCATACTTTATGTTAAGAGTTCATGAGCGCATTGATTCGTTCTCCTAACACTAAACGATTAGTAAGAACACCTACATAGGATTATTCAACATAGAGACGTACAGAAAAATTTTCTGAATTGGACTTTAACGAAATCCTTAGGGGTGTAGCTAACCTTTCTTTAAAAGAGAACGAAGATATGGCTGCTCCAATAGAAAAACTATTCAAGCTTTAATTTTGCCCATTTTTAATGAATTTTATAAGTAATTTTGCATGATATTATCTATCTATGGTGGATAAATGATATTAATTATGAGTAATATAAGTCTTGAAATATAGTGCAATATAGAAATTTAATTAACAAGTGCATCCCCCATTGAATATAATTTTGCATGGAACACATTGATTTTATTTTGAATGTCCTATGTTGGTTAACGTCTCTTGGAGTTCAATTTCCATTAATTGCAGGTAACACACATATGGAAGGAGCTTAATGCAAAAGACCAAAAGAAGATGTAAAGAATCAAAAGTTGGTGGACTAAACTTTAAAGAAGAGGGCATGCCAACACCTTATTGGCCCTCCTAGATCTATGGCATCCTATTGGCTTAGTGATAAAACCAAGGTGCCACATCAAAGAGAGAGAACACATGCTAACATAAATGCAAGGGGACAGGAATTTCGTAGGCCACCTTGGTGCTTCCAATTAGAGAAAGAAAGAAGAGAAGAAAGCTTGGAGGTGAGGCTTATGCTTGCAAGGAGACCATCCATTGATGCTATTCACCATTCCAAGGGCTAAGGACAAGACGCCCAAGCTTGGAGGTGGAGTTGCTGCCAAGTTCCATTGAATTCAAAGCTCTAGAGAAGAAGATAAGAAGCTCCTAAGGTAGTGACAACTCTTAGAGTTTATTATTTTCTTGTATAGAAGGAAGAATTGATGAGAAATGGTGGTGAACATCTCAATTATATGTCTTCTTAGCTAGATAGAGTTCAATGAATGTATATGAATGTTTAATTCTTCTTTTCAACTTCTAATTTGCATCCTCTATTCACGTGTATTGTTGGGGCTGTTGGTGAGGCTTTCACACGAGTGAATGACACTCACCAATGGTGGCTTAGCGCATTTGAGAAGAAGGTGCGAATTGAAAGAAGAAGAAAATAAGTGTTGATGTTCATTTGAATGAAGAACCTATCACTTATATCTAGTTGTTAATTTTAATTTCAGTAGTTAATTGAGTTTTTTATATCTTATATTGATCACATTTTGTTCTAATCAATCTCCAAAAGGAATTTCTAATGCAAGTAGTATAGTATAGTTTAGCTAGATTAGCAAATAGCATAGTTGCATGCATTTAGTATAAATTAGAATAGAGTAGTATAGTCTATTGAACCTTCTTGTTTTATTTTTCTTTCCTCAATATTGATGCATTGATATCACTTCTAAAATCACATGGAACTTGTGTGCATGTTATAATTGAATGAGTTGATAGATTTACAAGTAAAGAAATTGATTCACATCACCATTTTCCATTACACATTGCCTTGAAACTGCATGATTTGTGAGCTTGTGTTAATTTTGATTATTCTACATTGACATGTCATTAATTTACTGAAGTATACCTAAGAGCTTGAAGAACAAGTTGAGTAATAGTTGATTAAGTCATAAACACAATCCTTGTGGAAGAATGACCTGTAATTGCCATGTACACCAAAAGAACTGTGCACTTGCAGTAAAGCTTGAGCTAAAAATATAGCTCAAGAAAAACCATTAGGGGAGATTCTATATCCTGAATTAGTTGATGAACCTTCATGTATTCGATTGACAAACTTTAAGGGAGATAGGTTTGAATTGAAATCTAATTATATTAGTCATTTGCCACACTTTCATGGATTAGAAAGAGAGGATGCCTATTATTTCCTTAGAGAATTTAACGAAGTTTGTCAAATAATGAAAATGCTGAACATGTGTATAGATGCTATTAAACTTAGATATATCCCTTTTGCTTTAAAAGACACAATTAAGAGATGGTTATATACTTTGTCACCTGATTCAATTTTTGCATGGACTAAATTTTGCTTTGTTTTTTTGGAAAAATATTATCCAACACATCAAACGATTAAAAAGAAAAAGGAAATATTAATGTGTAGCTAAAAACAAGGAGAATCATTCTAGAAGTATTTTGCAAGATTTAAAGATTTACTGACTCAATGTCCATATCATGCACTAAGTAAAGCACAATTAATAGGTATAATTTATGAAGTCATAGATGTTTCAACGAAATCTTTATTAGAATTTACTTGTCAGAATGGATTTTTAAAACTGTGTAGTGAAGAAGGATGGACATATTTAGAAAACTTTGCAAAAAGAACTGCATAGTGGGAAAACTCGGCTGAAGCTATTACAGATAAAAGAACATTGCCAAGGGGAATGCATGAATTAGATTCAAGCACTATACTTGAAGTTTGTAGGATCGTCTGTATCACAAGAGAGGGGGTGAATTATGTTTTTAGTAATTAAATACTAGTGGATAAAACAAGAGCACAAAACACTCGTAAATGAAAATCTAATCTTTATTTAAAAATAGAATTTATAATATCTTTTCAGCTCAATTCCCTTCTTGACGGTTTTGATACAGAAATGTTCGATATACAATTCGAATATAATAATAAAGCTCTTATTGAAAACTAATTTTGAATTGTATAAAACCTTATCTTTCTTTGTCTTTGCTCAGCTTCTATATCTCTTCTTCTCTAGTTGTCGAATTTCCAGACTTCTTACGTTTGTAGCTCCTTTTTTGAAATTGCTTGGAATTTCGAACTTCTTCTGATGTTGGAGAATTTTTCAGAATATGAATATTCAAACTAAACTTTTCAGTTAGGGATCTAGATTGAATATTCAAACTTGGTTTTTGAGATTAGGATCCTCTATTGTAATGTAGCTCATACTCTCTATTAGTAGTCAAACTCTGTTGTCTTTCACGTTCAGCATGTTCATCCACTTAATCCATAACCCATAATCCATAATCCATGTACTAATTTTTTCTTTAATCCAAATTACTATCTTTTTGAGTTTCCACTTTCTCCACAATCATTTTGAATTTTCACGATCTCCACTCATAAATTCATCGAGACTTTTATCTTCTTGGAGTCTTGTAGAATATCTTTTAAGTCTTCGATTTAGTCGAACACTTATCATTTAAGTCTTGTAAAAACTCGAACACTTATTTGTAACTCTTCGAGTTTTGCACCTGCAAAACACGTGACTAAACATAGCAAATTTATCTGTTCATTAGTCATTTTATAAAACTCGAACAGTTATCTATCCATGCGTATAAAAACTCGAACAATTATCTAACTATTGGATTTTCATTACCGAACGCACATGGAAAACACGTGACAACTTAAAACATTAAAAACACACGTGTAGATAACTTAACTATACGAGTTTTTAACATAAACTATTTAACAAAAATGAAATGTTAACTATCCGAAAGTTTAATTATCGAAAATCTAACTCTTCAAAAATCTTTAATTTATCCGACATAAAAATGAAACTTTTCGATAATCTGTTAACTATTATACTTAGAGAAATATACTTAGAGAATATTATGTAGACTTATTTAAAAACGTTAATATAGCATATATCATCAAAATTAAATACCTAACAAAGTTAAATTAATTGAATTAACAAAGAAAATAGAAGAGCTATCATTAAATCAAAAGCTAGTAGAAAAGAATGTACACATTAATGATTTAGATATTATTTATGTTAGAAACTAGAAAGATAACTTTGGAAATTCTTATAACCCTAATTGGAGAAATCACCCGAATTTATCTTGGAGAAACAATAATTTCCAGGGAGGAGAAAATATAAATGATAAAAATATAAGTTATGAAGCATTAATTGAACAAGGATCTAGAATAGAAAAATTAGAAAAGATAATCTAACAATTAAACAATCATCTAGATCTTGTATTTGAAAATGCTGCCATTCAAAATCAAAATATGAATAGAAATATACCTCCTAGACAGAAGGAATCAATAGAAGTTAGACCTAGAGGAGGATTGCCAATGCAAGCTGTAGGATCGTCCGTATCACAAGAGGGGGGGTGAATTGTGTCTTTAATAATAAAATACTAGCAAATAAAACAAGAGCACAAAACACTCGTAAATGAAATTCTATTCTTTTATTTAAAGACAGAATTTACAATATCTTTTCAGCTCAATTCCTTTCTTGAAGGTTTTGATACAGTAATGTTCGATATAAAATTCAAATAGAAAAACAAAGCTCTTATTTGTTGAGTATTTTTGTTTTGATGATGTGTGCTGAATGAAAATAATCATATTTTGCTCAATTACTATTGCTTGTGAAAAGAAATTAAAATCATCAATTAATACAAAAAAAGCTTACTGATATAAATACTTGTCTGTATTGGATCTGAAGTTAATAACTAGTCGTTTCGTTGCATTAATTTCTCATTTAGCTAAACGTTAAGTTAACGTGTGTTTTTATTGAAAAACATGATATGTTTTAATGTTATATCTTCTGTATCATGAACAGTGCACGTTTAGACAACTCGTTAAGTTAGAGTTTTGTTTGTATAAAGGTCACGTGAGAACTCGTTAAGTAAGAGGCTTAAAGGTTAAAATAGGTCACATGATAACTCGTTAAGTTAGTGAGTAAAAGAAGAGACGAACTCGTTAAGTTAGTGTTATACACGTGGTGAAATTATAAGTTACAAATGTTGTATTGTATCACATAAGGTGCACATGTTTAACTCGTTAAGTTAACATAACTAAATGTGTTGAGTTGCTATATTGAACACTAAGGCAACACGTTAAGTTAGCGTTATAAACTTAAGTTGTTATTTTTGCACATGGTAAAATTCTTATTATAAAAACATTTGTTCATTACTAGTTCGTTGAGTTATCATAACACAACGGAAATGGTTCGTTGAGTTATCATAACACAATGGAGATGGTTCGTTGAGATAGCATAACACCACGGACATAGTTCGTTGAGTTAGCTACAGTACTTGTCACGTGAAATGGCACATGAGGAACTCGTTAAATTAGAAACGTTAAGTTATATATATACTTGTGTTACTCATTTAGTTAACATTAAAGTAACAACTTCTTATTACACTGATGAAAAACTTTTGGACGAAAAAGTTTATTTTGTAGGAAATTTTTCAAAGATCCAAGACTGATGATTAAAGAAAATTTGAAATATAAGCGTGGGTTAGAACGTGTGTGAAGGACAAAGAAAAGACGTGGAAAAGTGGAAAACTGGTGGTGGTTAAACGTGAAGGATATGCATGAAATGAAGATACAGTTTAAAAGGCATAGAATTTTCGTTGATCAATTTATCCTTGCACAAAAAAAAAAAAAAAAAATCTTTTCAAGGATCAAACCATCCCTGCACACCAAAAGAAAAATCTTTTTCAGGGATCAAAAACACCTTCTCGGGGAAAATCTCTCAAGTGGAAGAAAGTTCAGTGAAGCATAAAAAGGTAAGATTTTCGTCACTAAAGATTTGAAGTATCAGAAGAAAGTAAATTCGGTGAAGCATGAAAAGACAAGATATTCGTCACTAAAGAATTGCTGAAGAAGAAAAAGAAGAAGAAGAAAGATCTCAAATAGGGAGAAAAGTTTTAAATTCCGCAAATTAGTTTTCTCTGTTTGTAGTTATGAAATTGTTTAGATGATACATGGTATCGAAATATAATTGCGTCTACAATTTCTGAGGAGAACTGAATTGTATATTATAATTGAAACCTTGAATAAAAATGATTTTATGAAAACAATGTCTCGACTTGTTTTTGAGTTTTAAAGTTTCAATTATATTTCAGAAAATATTAAAAATACACAATTCACCCCCCTCTTGTGTAGCCATACGATCCTACAAGTGGTATCAGAGCTTTGTTAATAATCTTTGATATAAAATCGATACCAACTTATTTAATATCATTGCTTATTCTACCTTCCTTGTTTTTAAACAGAAATTAATATTTGAGCATACGTTTAACTTTATTGATTTAAGGCTCAAGTTGTTTTAAAATTTTTAGACTGTTTAAAATCAAATAGGTTGAAAAATCTAAGGTAAAATGGCTACTGGAAATGGTAATTTTTCTTTATATGAAGACCAAAATCTTAATCGTCCTCCTTTATTTGATGGAATATATTTTGAATATTGGAAATATAGGATGACTGTTTTTCTTCAAAGTATAGATCATAAGTTGTGGTTCATGATTTCTAAACCATATACTCCGTTAACTACTCCTTATAATACTTGGACAATTACAGAAAAAGAAAATGAAACTCTAAATGCTAAGGGCTTAAATATTTTATTTTGTGCATTGAGTTATGAACAGTTCAGTAAAGTGTCGGCATATAAATGTGCTTATGAGGTGTGGCATGCATTAGAAGTTTCACATGAAGGTACTTCTCAAGTTAAAGAGACTAAGATAAACATGTTAATTCATAAGTATGAACTCTTTAAGATGCATGAAGACGAAAGTATTTCTAAGATGTTTTCTAGATTTCTTGATATCATAAACTCTTTAAAATGCTTAGGAGAGAATTTTGATCAAAAGGATTTGCTGAGGAAAATTCTCAGATCCCTAAGTTCTAAATAGTCTCAGAAAGTAACATCAATTGAAGAATCACGAGATTTAAATGTTTATACCATGAATGAACTTATAGGAAATTTAACAACTTATGAAGTTCAATTAAATGAATCACTGAGTCACAACAAACTAAAAATGAAGAAAGAAATAGCCTTCATAATTAATTCAGATTCTGATATATCTACTGATTCTGACGAGGATTTGATTTTGCTGACTAGGAAATTCAAGAAAGCATGGAAAGCTAGGAAACAGCAAAGGAACAAAAATGATAAACCCTCAACGTCAAAATCATTGAATGACAAGAATTCTTCATCTAGAAAGTATGTATGTTACAATTGTAAGAAACCTGGACATCTTTCTCCAGATTGTCCTATGAGGAAAAATGAAAAGCAAAGTAGGACAAATCAGAAGAAGTCGGCTCAGAAAACTCAGAAAAAGTTTTACAAGAAAAAGGCTTTGAAGGTCACTTGGGATGACACGTCTGAAGAGTCTGAATCTGAGGAATCAACATCAAAATCTTCCCATTCAGAAGGAGAACAAGAGTTAGAAGACGTTGCTCATGTGTGCTTCATGGCAGATGAGTCTGAGGTAATATCTGATCCTGAAAGTCATTCAGATTTCAACTTTGACGAATTATTATGTGCTTATCATGCATTATTACAAAAACTTAAAGTATGTAAACTGGAAAATAAGAATATTAGAAAATCTTCATCCATTATGGAAGAAGAAAATTGTTTCCTGTCTACTACTTTAGAAAAGTTTAAATGTGATAATGACTAAAAAGGATATCATAAACTCTTGTTAGAAAATATTTCTGAGATGTTTTCCAGATTTCTTGATATCATAAACTCTTTAAAATATTTAGGAAAGAATTTTGAACAGAAGGATTTGGTGAGGAAAATTCTCAGATCCCTATGTTCTAAATGGTCTCAGAAAGTAACATCAATTGAGGAATCACGAGATTTAAATGTTTGTACTATGAATGAACTTATAGGAAATTTAACAACTTATAAAGTTCAATTAAATGAATCACTAAGTCAAAACAAACTAAAAATGAAGAAAGAAATAGCCTTCGAAATTAATTCAGATTCTGATATATCTACTGATTCTAACAAGGATTTGATTTTGCTGACTAGGAAATTCAAGAAAGCATGGAAAGCTAGGAAACAGCAAAGGAACAAAAATGATAAACCCTAAACGTCAAAATCATTGAATAACAAGAATTCTTCATCTAGAAAGTATGTATGTTACAACTATAAGAAACCTAGACATCTTTCTCTAGATTGTCCTATGAGGAAAAATGAAAAGCAAAGTAGGACAAATCAGAAGAAGACGGCTCAGAAAAAGTTTTACAAGAAAAAGGCTTTGAAGGTCACTTGGGATGACACGTCTGAAGAGTCTGAATCTGAGGAATCAACATCAAAATCTTCACATTCAGGAGAACAAGAGTTAGAAGTCGTTGCTCATGTGCGCTTCATGGCAAATGAGTCTAAGGTAACATCTGATCCTAAAAGTCATTCAGATTTCAACTTTGATGAATTATTATGTGCTTATCATGCATTATTACAAAAACTTAAAGTATGTAAACTGGAAAATAAGAATATTAGAAAATCTTCATCTATTATGGAAGAAGAAAATTGTTTCCTGTCTACTACTTTAGAAAAGTTTAAATGTGATAATGAAAATCATGCTAGAGATTTGCAAAAATTTATATTTAATGAAGGTATCTTGCATGAACAAATACAGAATATAAATGCTGAAAAATTAAAGATAGAATCTGAAAATGAAATGTTAAGAAACAATATAAATGAACTTGAATTAGAGATAGATAAATTAAAACTAAGAGAGCAAGATTTAAATTCTACCTTTGAGAAATGGAATTTAAGTCAAACTAAGTTAGACAAACTAACTAGTACCCCTACGGTGTCTTATAAATTTGGCTTAAGATTTGATTATCCTAAATATCCTAAATCTCAAGCCAATAAAGGATTTATTAGTTGCAGTTCAAGTAAATCTAAGACTAAAATTCCTTTTATTATGAAACAAGGTAATAAATATGTAGAAGTAGGTACTTCAAGGGATGAATCATGCAGTAATAATATAAATTAATGTGATTTGTCAAATTGTACTTCTAACATGACTATAAATGTTTCTAAAAATCTTGTTTCTTGTTCTGGAAATTCAGTTTCTAATGTTTCTAAAATTTCAAACAATTGTAGTAAACTGAAAATTTAGAAACCTGAGCATGTAATTCAATACACTGGTATTAGACCAATTACTCATTCTACATGTGATAAAACAAAAAATTCTTGTGCAGAAAAAAATTTTGTATGTACGGAAAGTGTTAATACAAGTACAAAATCTTGGTATGAACTTACAGAAATGTATAAGCATGACTAAAATAAATTAACATCTAATAAAAATATGTTTGGTCTTGATTATACTACATCTAAAAACAAAAAGAATGATTGCAAAAGCAATAATGCTATATGTGAGTATGAAGGTAATGATAAATCAATAGTACTTACAACTAATAAGAATATAAATGATAATGTTAAACTATTTTTAAACAAAAAGAAGAAATATGCGTTTAATGAACTTGGTCCTCAACAACATTGGGTACCAAGAAAAAGTTTTTCTTAATTTGTGTAGCAGGAGGAAACAACATCAAAATGGATCTTGGACAGTGGAGCGTCAAGTCACATGACCAGACAAAAAAGTCTATTACAAAATTTTACAAATACCATGAAAGGAAGTGTAACATTTGGAAACAAAAGCAAAGATAAAATCATAGGTATGGGCAATGTTCAAATAACTCCTACTTGTGTTATTTCGAATGTACTATATGTAGAAAACCTAGGATTTAATTTGCTGAGTGTCATAAAACTAACTGAAAATGGATATTATGTAGTATTTAAAGATAATGTATGCAAAATAATTGATAAAAATACAAATGAAATTAAGTTTATTGCTAAAAGAAAAGGTTCTGTATGTATTTTATCTTTACCTTCAGGTGTAGTTGATTAAAATTCATGTTTGCTAGCTAAAACTAGTGATGCATATCTATGACATAGAAGGATTGGGCATATAAATATGAGACTGTTACATAAACTATCTAGAAAACATTTAGTAAAAGGTTTACCAAAGATTAAATACTCAAAGAACTTTATGTGTGATGCATGTGAGCTAGGTAAACTTCACAAAAACTCTTTTAAATCCAAAACTGATATTTCAAGCAAGAGAGTCTTAGAACTTATACATATGGATCTATTTGGACCAACAAGAATCATGAGTCTTGGTGGTAAACGGTATGTATTTGTTTTAGTAGATGACTTCTCTAGATACACTTGGGTATATTTTCTAGCATTTAAGACAGAAGCTTTTGAAAAATTTAAAATGTTTTGCAATTTTGTTCAAAATGAGCAAAGTGTCTCTATTCAAAAACTTAGGAGTGATCATGGAACTGAATTTGATAATGATCAAATGGATAACTATTGTAATGAGCATGGCATTGATCACAAATTTTCTTTTCCAAGAGCACCGTCTCAAAATGGTGTTGTTGAGAGAAAGAATAGATCACTTCAAGAAATGGCCAGAACTATGTTGAATGAACATAAGTTACCTCAAAATCTTTAGGCTGAAGTAGTAAATACAGCTTGTTATGTTATTAACAGAAGTCATTTAAGAACTCATGTTAATAAAACTCCTTTTGAAATTATGTTTAATAGGGTTCCAAAAATTTCCTATATGAAACCATTTGGCTGCAAGTGTTTTATTCTTAATACTAAGGATAAAAGGGATAAATTTCAAGCCAAATAGGATGAAGGAATTTTTGTAGGTTACTCTACTAGAAGTAAAGCCTATAGAGTATATAACAAGACTTCTAGGACTATTGAAGAAACCCTCCATGTAAACTTCAATGAAAATTCTCTTAGAGAATCTCAATCTAAAGCTGATAATGATGACTTGATCAATTTTCCGAATGAGTTAGAGATCAATAGAGAGATTGATGATTTATCTGAGAAAATCAAAAATATGAACTTAAATGATCAAACTAATGATGAAAGTGATGGACTTTTAGATGTTGATGAGAATATTGAGGAAAACCAGAGAAATTGGCGTTATTCTTCATCACATCCCATTACTCAAGTCATTGGTAATATTAATGAGGGAGTTAAAACTAGAGCTTCAGTAAATTTAAATAGTATGTGTATGTTTGTTTCTATGGTGGAACCAAGGAATATACAAGAAGCATTATCTAATGAAAATTGGATAGTGGCAATGCAAGAAGAACTAAATCAATTCATCAGAAATGATGTATGGGAATTAGTCTCTCCACCAGAAAATCAGTCCATAATAGGTACAAAGTGGATCTTTAGAAACAAAACTAACGAAACTGGTCAAATTATAAGGAATAAAGCTAGATTAGTTGCACAAGGGTATACACAGGAAGAAGGATTAGATTATGATGAAACATTTGCTCCTATGGCTAGGTTAGAAAGTATTAGAATATTATTGGCCTATGCTTGTTATATGGATTTTAAATTATATCAAATGGATGTAAAGAGTGCATTTCTAAATGGTTTAATTAATGAAGAAGTTTATGTAAAACAACCACCTGGATTTGAAGATATTAAAAATCCTAACTTTGTGTATAAATTGAAGAAAGCTTTATATGGTTTGAAGCAAGCACCTAGATCATGGTATGAAAGATTGTCTACTTTTTTAATAGAAAAAGGCTATATCATGGGAAAAGTGGATCATACTCTATTTATTAAGAGAGATGGTAAAGATCAGATTGTTGTTCAAATATACGTGGATTATATAATCTTTGGAGCAACCTCTGATAAGTTGATAGAAATATTCTCTGAAGAGATGACTAATCAGTTTGAAATGAGTATGATAAGAGAACTTTAATATTTTCTAGGACTTCAAATTAAGCAAATGGATAAAGGTATATTTTTAAATCAGGAAAAATATGCAGATAAAATGCTTAAGAAATTTAATTTTAATGATACAAGGATTCGAGAAACTCCTATGAGTACTACTTTAAAGTTAGATATTGATGACATAGGAAAATCTATAGATCAAAGAAAATACAGAAGTATGATTGGTTCTTTACTTTATTTGACTACTAGTAGACCTGATATTATGTTTGCTATGTGTGTTTGTGCTAGATTTCAATCTAATCCTAAAGAATCACACTTAATTGTAGTTAAAAGAATATTTAGATATATACAAGGAACTTAAAATTTCGGACTGTATTATTCTAAGGATAGTTCAATAGATCTTATAGGATATACTGATGCTGATTATTCAAGATCTAAATCTAATAGAAAGAGTACGAGTGGCACATGTCAATTATTGGGAAATAATTTGGTGTCATGGTTTAGTAAAAAGCAAAACTGTGTAGCACTTTCTACTACAGAAGCTGAATATGTTCCTGCTACATTGTGCTGCACTCAGATTCTGTTGATAAGGAAAACTTTAGAAGATTTTGGATTATCTTATGATACAACTGAGATTTATTGTGATAGTAGTTCTGCAATAAATCTTTCCAAAAATCCTGTATTACATTCAAGAGCAAAGCATATAGAGGTTAGACATCATTTTCTAAGAAATAACGTAATTAAAGGAAAAATTAAATTAGAATTTGTGTCTAGTAAAAATCAATTAGCTGATATATTTACAAAACCTCTAGACGAAAATACATTTTGCAACATTAGATTAAATTTAGGTACTTGTAGGCTATGTGATGTGTAAAATGCTTAAACTCCACATAAAAAGATAAATATTATTGATGATGTTGTTCACCTCATAGATATTATATACTTATTATAAATATCTAAAATAATATCTAAACTACTACTTAAGATACTATGTATTTATTGTAAAATCATAGTAGTATCTTATTGATTTTAAGTAGTTTATCAATTTTAATAGTTTTTACGATTTTAAGTGGAAGTGTAAATGAAAAACATTAAATACTTCTGACATTCTGAAATTTTGATTAAATGTTTTCTTTGAATCAAGGAAAATGCATATGATCATGCATAAATTTGACTTAATTGATTAAACTTGTAGAATAAGTTATATGTAACTTATCTTAAACTGTTAATCAAAAGTATAAGCTTATTGAAACTGATTCATATTCTCAGTATAATCATAGAAGTAAAAATTGTATGAGATTTGTGTTTTATTGCATCTGTATTAATGGAATACATATATACTATGCTTAAAATGAAAAGTGCTTACAAAGTAAAAATCTTTGAGAGTTTATTGATCAGTTTGATCACGAGCCTTTTGTACTTGAGCAGATAGTTATGTAAGGATTGTTGTCTTGAAAAAGGATTCTTTTAATCTGGCAACCTAAGGTCCTGATCAGATCTGAGATTGTTGACTGAAAGCTCATTACAGGGGTACATTAGAAAGTTCTTGTATGATTCAAGCTTTTCAAACTAACTTTTAAAGAAAATTATCAATATTTACTATTTTGAAAAGAAAAAGTTGTTTCATTAATTACAAATATCTTTGAATCGCATATGGTTTATACCAATATGACTACTGATTTATTGAATCAACATTAGTACTTTTGAAAACGTTTATTTGAAATACATTCTTTTATTCTCCTTGAATTAATCGAATTGTGTTCAAAGTTGTGTTTTGATTCATATACAGTAAGAATTGATTGTGGAAATCATTTTTGATGATGTCAGGATAACGGAAGTCTCTAAAAAGAAAATGTAAAAGTATAGTTATACTTAACATCTATTGTCACTACAAGTATATTTTGTATTTTGATTGAATATATTTGAAGTATATTTGTAGGGGGAGGATTAACAATGTCGAAAACAGATTAATATAATTTAGAATACAAATCTTAGTTAATCTGAATTAATGTCCTCTTAAAATCTTGATGAAATAATTTAAAAAGACAAATAAACTATTTTAGATTCAAAGGACAAAATGTTCAAATAGTTTACAATGTTCTCAAGATAATGTTAAGTTTAGCATGTGTGTTGTTTTCGGAAGGTTTCAGTTGGAAGCATCCAAAACTTGTTTAAGTGTACTAACTAGACATTATATTAGATAAGGTAACCCATTCATCACCTCCACTTTCTCTCTCTAGCCAGAGTTTCTCTCTCTAGGTGATTTTCACCATTTCCTCTTCTCTTCCCTCTCTCATGGTGGATTCACCGCCAGTGCAACTTGGAGAACCTCCTCCTTTTGTAGATCCTCAAGCTTGGCAAAAGAACGCTCCTCGTCCTTCTTTTGCAGCCACTATTAAGGAACATTTTGTTCCTCCAACTTTCTCGGATCTCCTAGTTCGTGAACCCATCATTGTAGATGGACAAAGACGGATTTCTTTTAATACGAAGGAGATATCTACAATAGCAGCCCCGTTTCATTATACCTTGGTGGGATGATTTGCTAGTCAACGTCCAGATCTGCATTCTATTCTAGAGGGTATTAAAGCTACTCTCAACATTTCTAAAGGGATTTTTCCCGTTGCACTTGACTCGAGGTATGTTCTATTACGTTTTCAGCACCAGCATATTTTCTTACAAGCTTTAGTTAAAGAAAACTGGAACATTAAGGGGAAGAGGATGTCAGTTTCCGTTGGTCACCTTCTTTCTCACCTGGGATGGAAGCCACTTGGGCTCCAGTTTGGGTCCACCTTCCTCAGCTGCGTGCACACTTACACACGCCCGGAGCTATTAAATCATTGCAAAACTTCTAGGGAAATACCTCTGCTCGCATCGAGATGTCTGTAATTTTACACGCCCCGGTCTTACCGCCATCTGCGTTGAAATGGATCTTTCCGAAACTCTTCCCCGCTCCATCGTCATCGACAATGGTGGAGAAATTATCAATCAAAAGGTCATATACCCGTTTGAACCAAAATTCTGTGAATTTTGCTGTAAAATTGGGCACACTACCCCAACATGTAGAAAGAAAGCTATGTCTGATAGTACTGTACCTGCCAGTACCGCACCTGTCATTATTCCACGCAAAGACCCGCTGGGCAATTCGCAATGGCAAGTTGTCAATCGAAAAAATAAAACGAAAAATAATCAAGAACAGCTGTCGGACGCACTTGTAGAAGAGGCTTACACGCAAAAGGCAACAACGAACATGGCTGGTGTGAACGCAAAAATAGCAAAGCAAAAAGATGGCAGGTCTGACAAAAGATCGGTCGAACCAGAGAATACTACGGTACAACCGAAAGAAAAAGTTGTCTCCAACGCTGTACCGTTAGAATCATCGGTCGAACCGATAGGATCACCGGTCCAATCGAAGGAAAGGCAGCTTGAACGGTAAGACCGCAATTCCTCTAGTTGAACCGAAAAACATACTTGACAATCCCACCGTTGGACAGAAAAATAAAAAGGAAAAAAAATCTGTCAACTTCAAGGACGCACAGTCTGCTACGTCTAACAAAGCGGTCAGCCTCTCGACCGAAGAACCGATATGCATCTCTGACAAAATCCCGTTGGAACCAGAAAATACTACACAACAAAGAGGAGAAAGTTCGCCGACCTCACCGAGTTTTCAAATCAACCTACCAAATGAAACAGAACCGTCGGTACAGCTACAGGCCTTGATCGACTCAGAAGGGAGATTGGTTACATGCAATAGAAAATTAAATAAAGCTGTCACTCCTTCCACAGAACTTGAGCAGCCTTATGAACAGCTATCGGCGGAACACTTACCAGACAAGCATCCATTGACAGAACATATCTTATTGAATCAGAAAGATACCGGCATTACACGAAATCAAATTTCCTTAGAAATTTTACAAGGAAAGTTGAAACATTTGTCAGAAAGATCCAGCTCAGAAGACGACTCCCTTTCCTCAAGCAACCATCAATCTGACACAGAAGAAACTATCTCACAGTAGGACTTTAGAGTAACCAGATCAAAGAGACAAAGCATTTGTCTCAGACAGAAAAAAAGCAAGATTTCTAATGATGCCGAATCTTCCCACAGTATCAGCAGCAATTCTCAATAATTCTCTCTCTTCCTTCTTAATTTTCTATGAATATATTATTTTAGAATTGCCATGGGCTGATCAATCGATCAACCCAAATATATCTCAAAAATCTTATCAAAACTCAAAAATTAGAGGCAATATGCATATTAGAACATTTTATGAAGCCTGAAGATACTCAAAAATTTGCTGATAATATTAATTGGAATTATCATTATGGCAATTCCAAAATCTGCACTCTCTGGTCGGATAATCTTACTTTTCAGATTATAGATATGCATCCTCAAGTTTGTACTTATCAAGTATTAAATGCCCCTTACAAGGATTTATTTATTTCGGTTATTTACGCCTCTTGCAACCAATATACCAGACGTCAACTCTAGAATCAATTATCAGAGATTAATTCGATTGCAGATAAATCAAGCTGGATTTTAGGGGGAGATTTTAATGTGGTTAGGCATATTGGAGAAACTAAGAATATTCTGCATAATCAACAATCAGCTATGCAGGATTTCAATGAATTTATTCATAACAATCTCCTCACGGAACCTTTTCATCATGGGAATCAATTTTCTTGGTGCAATAACAGATCAGAATCTGATAGAAGGTATGCCAGACTAGATCGTATCTTAATTAATTCGTAGATGGCAACACATATTATAGAAGATATAATTTATGGGAATCGAGTAAACTCGGATCATGCATATATTATCCTTCAGAATATGAATACTAGCTCTTGGGGGCCAACCGCATTTCGCTTCAAAAATATGTGGCTGACTTATGAAGATCTACCAAATATGATTCAAGTGGTGTGGCATAGTCTCACCTATAATAATCCTATTACAAATTTCAGTGCAAAACTCAAGCTGCTCAAAGAAAAACTTAAGATTTGGAATGCAGATAGAGTGGGCAATATCTTTGAAGAAGAAAAGCAGATAATTAGACAAATAAATTTTCTGGAACAGGACTTCCAACAAAACGGTAGCACCTTGGAGAAACTTTCCTGCCTTCATAATTATCAAGAAGCCCTTCGCAAAAACAATTATCGACAATCTCTCTTTTTTAGACAATCTACACACATTGATTGGATGAAGGATATGGATCGAAACACAAAATACTTCCATCAAATTATCAAAAGAAGAAGCACGAAGGATTGTTTTAAGAGTATGCTCAGATCAGATATGTCCAATATTACTTGTGAACAACTCAAAATCAAAGGAAAAAACTATTTCAGCAATTTACTGACATCCCAACATACGCATATGATGGATAGTATGATCAGTAATATTCCTACTATTCTTAATTTGGAGGATAACAGGAAATTATGGGATATTCCCAACATCAATGAGATTAGAAAAGTTGTCTTCGATCTTCCCAATAACAAAGCTCCAGGTCCCGATGGCTTCACTGCGGAATTCTTCAAACATTTCTGGAATATTATCGGTAATGACTTTTGTCTTGCAGTTCAAAGTTTCTTTGCAAGATCTTCTCTGAATGATAAATGGAAGTCTACTTTCATTACATTAATTCCAAAGAAGAAACAACCAGAGGAGTTTTCAGACTTTCATCTTATTAGTCTATGCAACATCTCTTATAAATGTATTACCAAAATCTTAGCTAATCGGATTTCGGAAATCATACTCAACATCATATCTAATACTCAAGCAGCATTTATTAAAGGCAGAAGTATTTTTGACAATATATCTCTTACTCAGGAGCTCATACAATATATAGACCAAGGCCATCGAGGGGGAAATCTTATGATTAAACTCGACATGGAAAAAGCATTCGATAGAATGGAATGGTTAGCTATTTTTGACACTCTTGCAGCCTTCGGATTTGACACTACTATTATTGATCTAATATCAAGATGTATATCGTTGAATCCCACCTCAGTTCTTTTCAATGGAGCTAATTCTCAAGTATTTTATCCAACCTGAGGATTACGACAAGGTGACCCTCTTTCTCCTCTTCTCTTCATTATCACTGAAGAATTATTATCTAGGGCTCTCCTTAAAATGCAAATGGAGCAAAATTATGTCCCTTATAAATGCCAAGGAAGACATTGGAAAATATCTCACTTGCTTTTCGCTGATGATGCTATTCTTTTTCTCAGTGGCCGCAAATCAATGTTAGACAAAGCTCTAACCATTTTGCAGCATTATGAAGCATCTACGGGACAAAAAATCAACTACAATAAGAGTAACTTCTATGTCTCCAAAAAAAGTCCGGAGCACAGGAAGAATATTTTCTCTACTATGATTGAATGTCCTCAAGGAAACTGGCCTTTCATCTACCTCGGCTGTCCAATTTTCAAAGGTTAATCTCATATTAAATATTTCCAATATCTCATTGACAAAATTCAAAACAAAGTTGCAGGTTGGAAGGCTAAATTTCTTAGCCAAGGGGGAAGATTAATGCTTATCAAGCATGTGTTAAATTCTATTCCTATACACACCTTATCAGTTTTGCCCCTTCCTTGTGGAATCGTTCAGAAGATCAACAATATCTGTGCTCGTTTTTTCTGGTATGGAGATAGTAATCAGAAAAACTTTCATTGGCTCAAATGGGAAAAAATCTCCACCCCTGTTCCCGAAGGTGGGCTCGATATCAGAAATTTAAAAGAGCAATTAATAGCTTTTCAACTAAAGCAAATACACAAGCTGATCAATAATAAAGGCATCTGGGCTGAAACCATCAAGGCAATCTATGGCAGTATGGACCATATTTTTAATATCCACAGAGACAGCAACATAGGAAAAACATTGGGCAAAACGTGGCATATATATTATCAAAATCTGCAGATTCCAAGATTTGTTAAAGCTGCTTGGAATTCTATCAGAAATCATCTACCTTGTAACAACAAACTATTGGGTTTTTGGAGTCCCGGAATACCTACAAAAGTTTCTGTTTTTCTATGGAAACTCAAAAATAAATTTCTTCCGGTAGATGAAACCAGAAAACATATGGGACACCAATTACCGTCCATATGCGGGTTTTGCAGGAACGCCACAGAAACTATCAATCATATTTTTTATAAATGCTCTTTCACTAGAGATATTATCAAATGGCTCCGATTATTGACCACAGCAAATCCTATCTACAACTGGGAAATATGGTGCAGGCAGCAGCTATATTCTCGCAAAAAATCTTCTCGGAATCAATTTTATAAATATCTAACGGCATTCACTCTCTAGAGCTTGTGGAAACACAGATGTGAGATAATATTCGGCAATAAAAAGCCTAATATTACTACTATCGTATCCCAGATTATTTATTATATCAATGGTTTCAATATCCGAGAATGAGTACGCAGATTTCAAGATATACAACATACAAGTCACAACTTACGAGGAGTTTACTTGCTCGCCGCATACAACAGTCATCGGAAGAAATGCTCTCTGACACTTCTCTATTCATACAGAAACTCTGTTCACATGGAAATTATGTTCACACAGGAACGGCTTTTCGGACGTACCATCCTGGTTTCGGTCTGACCGCCCTTTCTAAGGCTAGACCGAGTCTGCCCCAGTTGCACCGGAACCTAGACACGGTCATACTGACTTTTTCTACCGATCTTTTACCAGCTCAGTGTGACCGCTCAGTTCATGGTTAAACCGGAAGATCTCCGGTCGGACCGATCACAGCGATCGGTTTTACCGACAAATCTCATATTTCATTTCACCTCGGTTCAACCGTCAACTATATCGGTTTGACCGTTTTCAGTTGACTGAAATTTTTCGGTTAAACCGGAATCATTTTTTCCAGAAAATTTTTATATTTTCTTTACTTAGCAAATTTAGATCCTTGTATTGCCCTTTTCTTGGGCTCTTACTTTTTTAGCAAGACTATCCCCTGATGAATGTAAAGGATAGATTTATATAAAAAAAAAAAAAAAAAATATTAGATAAGGTAACATGTAAAACTGCCTCTAAACAGCGTTTTACTCGTTAGGTTGGTTAACTCAACGAGTTATACTTGAATATTTTGGGTACCTTGATTGAATAAACTTTATTCAATATTTATTTAATTTCTAAACCCGATTTCTCTTCACATTGAGTTATACGCTTAAAACCCTATTTAAACACTTATTACACGAGGACTTAGGTTATTTGTAAACTTTGTCAAGAAAATCTTTCCCGCTTGTGGCTGTTACAACCTGCGACGATGGTCTCCAAGTTCTACAAAGGTTGTGGCAGAGGAAAAGGCAAAAGCAGAAGTGATGCAAAAGGAAAAGAAATAGAGAATGATGAAGTTCCATGTACTTGGTTCAAGAAAATATTTCGAGTGAATAAAAGGTTAGAAGAACTTTATAGAGATTACTTCTTTTCTCAGGATATATTAGATGAAGTTAGATAAGAACTTCAACATACTGATGCAAGTATTACATACATGGGTATTCGAAGTAAATATGATAGAGAATACAAAATGAAATGTGCTGAGATTGCATTTTTGGAACAGTATGCACAATATTTGGAAAAAGGTGTAGGTTCATCAAATAGAACTCCTCAAACTCCTATAAACGGTACAAGACTACATGCATTTGAGGAAGAGCATAAATCAGCTATCCCTACTCCTTTATATTCAAAACAAGTAGAATCAGATATTGCTGTAGACAAAACAAAAGTTGATAGTCTTCGAAAGGCTGTTGCAATAGAAAGTGCCTTAGAAGAATTAAAGCAGAAAACTTTTATAGAGCAATTTGAAAAGAAAACAGCAATACTTGAAAAGGAGAAACAAAAATGTTATAGAAGAAGGAAAGTCAGAAAAATTATGTCTAAGGAAACAAAGTCTATTGAAAAAGGAAAATCAGATGAAAATTTATTTCCAAAGGACAATGTATGTCTAGACATTGTACCTTATTGTGCATCTGATAAACTCATCAGTTCCGAACACATTGAAACTGATGAAGATAATGAGACTTTATTTTCCCTTGCTAGAAAGCTTTAGAAGAAATCCAAGTCAAATATAAGCTCAAGTTTTTCTATTAGTACAAGTCTTGATGATGTAAAAATTGACAAATCAGAGCACCAAGCACCTGACATTGAACAAGTTATTGCAGATATAATTGACAATGTTGAGGCAGTAACTAGTTCAAAGGCTGAATTGTCTGGAGTAGCAGATATTGAAATTGTTAAGACTCCAGAAGAGCAAAAAGTTAACCAGCCTTCTACGGAATCTATAGAAGTAGAGTTTGAGAATTCACAGCATGAATCAATGGAATTATCTGTTGAACAAAATGAATAATTACAAATAGATACACCAGCTGTAGAATTTGTGGAAAAATTGTACTCTAAACATTCTATAGAGACTAAACAAATGAATGTTGAGCATATTGACAATGTTCCTAACACTGTTGAAGCTGAAGAATCAAGCTTACCTGAGCAGCTTCAAGATAATATTTTGGAAGAGGAACAACATGACATTCATTTTGAAGAAGAGGTTCTTGAGATGAATTAAACTCTGAATCACAGCTTCAGATATCACCTTTTTTGTGTACAATATTAAAAATTCAAGGTAATGCAATTTATTTTAGATCTGAAGAAGCATTGCAGAAATACAATAATCTGATTACATGTCAGTTAGGGATAAGATATTTTTAAACATGCATAATTGTCGTGGATTAAGATAAACTGTGAAAAATAATCACATGAGTGTTAAATGTAGTAAACAGTTTACAGAAAATTTTTGGTAACAAATTACAATACATAAATCATGTAATACATAATTTGTATAATCACAAGCCTCTTTATCTTCGAAAAATACTGATCAGTGTCTGAAATTTTCTTTGCAATTTCTGTACTTACTTTGTTTATCTGATCAATTACTACTTGATCTAAATTATTTTGTGAAACTTGTGATGGTTGTTGTAAAAATTCAGTATGGATGTCTGTATGTATACCTGTATTTGTATCTGTTTGTGTACTTGTATTTATATCTGTATGTATACTGGTATTTATATCTGTATGTTGCTATTGTGAAAATTGTGTTGATTGCTGTTGTTGCTGTTGTGACTGTGTTTACCTATCTTGTTGTTGTCAGACTATAGGTGTATTTGTTTCCTGGTATTTTTGGAGTTCCTTTGCAGAGAAAGATCTTGATTTTAATCTTTCCTGTGGCCAAGGTGTAATATCTATTTGACTTGCCACAATTCTCAAAATCGTATCACCATAAAATAATTTACTCTGCAAATGTAAGATATGAGAAATAAAAATATCATATCAGTTCACCTGTATATGGTTAATTAATGCATATGTAGCATAAAGACAACATTTGCCAACTTCTACACCATGACCAAACCTCTGAAACAATAAAACATGTAGTATTTTTGCAATAAAATGTGCTTGGCCATTTAAGTCATTTACTAACCTCAATGGTTTGTTGGTAGTGGATCTTTGGCTAAAGTTTGAATGTCCCATCCCAAATGATAAACATGTTTTCTTTTTGATAATTTAACTCCATTTTTCAGACCAAGTACTTGATAAAGTAAATCTAGAGTTAAATATGTCATTTTCTTGTATATTGGAAACAGGAATACCTTCTTCCACTGTTAAGTTTGAGTAAAAACAACTGATAAGTTTGGGTATAACAAGATGGCCTGGCTGTTGTGGAAGTAGAGTCAACAAGTCTTGAAATTCAAACATTTCTCGTATATGTGCCATCCCTTCAAACTTAACTAGTCTTGAATATAAAACTGTAAAAGTTTTATATTTTTGAAATTTGTCATAACAGGAACTATTTCTAAACCATAATAATGAATTTTCATCTAAACTTTGTTTAGGATTATGTATTTTCCTGTCATGATGTTCTGATTTGGGACTTGTTTCAATATTATCAGCAGCATCTATATTTTCAGATCGTTTAGAACTAATGGAATTTCTATCAAAACTAGTATAAATGTTTGAAATATCTGTTATTGTCGTATTAATAATCTGCTGAAATTCTTCTATTTGATCTTCTAGAAACATTTCAGTAGCAATAGTATCTATATCAATCTATCTATCAGCAACATTTATGTCTATAATTCATCTATACAACAACTGTCTCTATATGAAAGAATGTTCTATATCTGTTTGTATAATAGAATCATCCTGTATTTTTGAAATTTCTATTCTTGAGACATAGTGTGATATTCAATCTGTAACTGTGTATGTTGTTGATTATATACATTTATCAACAAGTATATTATATACTGTAATAGACATAACCATATGTATAAACTATAGTATAAGCAACTATACCAAAAATCAAAATTTTCTATCCGTGATACAGTTAAAAGAAGAATATCTGTACATTCCTCTTCAGATGAAATATCTTCAAAATTCATAGACTCAATGTCTATATCATCAAAAATATCATCAAAATTGATGTCATCTGTATATGTATCATCAAAATTTCCTACATGTTCTCTTTCGGTAGGAAAAGAATGTGTGCTTGCAGCATGATGTGAAAAACTATCCATTGTATTAAAAGATACATTATGCACTAATGTGACACAATACCTTAGAGTGTATGCTTGTAATCTAATATTTGTCACATCGGTTGGGATTCCTGACATAAATGTCTGTCCAGCTTCTATAATGGAACATAGTTTTCCATTTTTCAATGATTCTTCTTTTTGTTGCATTATTCTTTCTATACCTGTAGTTAGTCCAAAATATTCTAATGCCTTTTTCTTTTTTCGACTATTTGTCTATAGTGTTTCTTGTTGTTCAGGAGGTTCTAAAATTTTCTTAATTTCTCCTGTTAAAGGCACTTGGGGTCTTGATGGTCCTTCACCATGATGCCTAGGTGGTAATAATGGAATATAGAGTTTTAAGCTCTCCACCTCTACCATTTTAAGTTGATAAACTCTTTGTCCTTCACTTCGAAGGCCAATTTTGCTAATGGCAATTTTCTGTTCATTTATATACTGTTGAATGTCATCTAAAATAGCCGGGGGAAAATAATATTGGGAATACAATGATTCTAATTCCCTATTTGCATATTCTATCATTGGTCCCCATTTCTTTCCATAATAAGTGATAGACTATACTGATTTTTCAGGTATCTGTCTAGAACTTGTAACAACCGCAGGGTTAGGTTGTAAAGTTCATTTCCATAGTTGTAATGCGGAAAGTTCAGTTTATTTTAGTCTAAACTGTGTTTCAGCATAATTGCGAATAAACTTCCAACATAAATTTTTCTCATCTTGAACAGCTTTTCTAATTTCATGTAGTATTTCATTTGAAAAAGTGTACCTTGAATAGATGTCGTTGATTTCATTCTGCATTTTCTGAAGTTCCAGCTCTCTTTTTTGCACTTTTGTCATTCTACCACATCCTGACATTGTTGATCAAGCTTCGCTGTAGAACTTAGTGGAAGTAAAGATTACGAAACTAGGGTTTTACCAAGGTAGAAACACGAAAGGTTGTTAGTAAAACATTTATAACTCTTTGAGTTTATAAACGGATTCAATCATTGAAATCATAAATATAAGATCCGTTACTGATAAATAACTCGAGTGCTTACAATAACTGTATGAGTTTTACAACTAACAAAAGCAGAATACTTAGCGTAACTATTCGTGTAAAGAAAATAACTTCTGGCTAAGTGAAAAAGTGAGAAAACTCGAAGACTTATGATAACTATTCGAGTTTTGTGAGCAGTAAAGCACATAACTATACGACAAACATGAATAGTTATCGTTAGAGTTTAAGTCTTTCAAAAAATATAATATTATTAAGTTAACTATTCGAGTTTCTCGAATGGATAGGTGTGAAAGTCGAAGAGTTAAACATAACTGTTCGAGTTTCAACTAAGACATTATAAAGCAATGAAATTCAACACATGCATAATTCTAACTTAAGGTGTTCAGATATTTTCGGATACTTATAAACCTAACTATCCGATGCTTAGATGCATTTCAGAGAGTTACTAGATAACTTACCGAACATTCACTTAAGATATGCATTTAGGCTTTGACACGTGTATTTCAGGAAATAATAAAATATTTTATTGATCATTTAAAACATAACTATCCAATATATATACAATATAGTCTTCCCAAATCACAGAAAATTTGGATACTTAAGAATTAAAAAGCTTGTATTTTACCGATAGTTCAGAAATGTACTGAATTAATGTTAATTTCCTGAAATTATGCAGATTCTTTCATGAAAACATATAATAGTTCATAAGTGTTAAATTATTATATGAGAAATTGCTCCCCCTACATAAATGTAGTCTAAAGAATCTATGGTGTACTTAAACTGCGTTGCCAAGCCCTAAGTAGATTTGGCTTTAAAAGGTCAAATAGCTTATTTAGAAAGGATGCTAAGCCTTAAATAGATTTGAGTCTCTCTATTTTTTTTATTTTTTTTAAAATATAAATTAAATACAGAAATAAGTAGTAGATTTAACAATTTAGACTTTCTGGCTTTTATCTTATTCAGTTTACAAAAGATAATTCATAAAGATATTACCTTCAGGAACTTAAAAGAATTCAATAATGAGTACACGAACTTAAGATAATAAATATTGTACATTATGTGTAAAGAGTAGATAATACCAAAAAAATAACAAAGATTATATGCACAGATTATGACAGGATTGTTATAACACCTTGAAAAATAAATTAAGCTTGAGTACATTGCCCCCTTTTCCCTTTTTTTTTATATTCATATATATATTTTATGTATTACCTCCCACAATATCATCTTTTTACGTGATCAGAATCCCTTGCTTAGGGGAAAGATAACCAGTTACTCAATGACAAGTGAGAACGGGTAAATTTTTTTTTAATTTTTTTTTTTTAAATTGTAATTTGAATTACTTGCAAAATGAGTTTTCAGTCAACACATCCCAAACCAGTTCGTTTAAGTGACTAGGGTTTAAGATCCCCAACGGACTTAATTACTTAAGTAATTGCAGACAAACAAAAATAAAACAAGATAGTAAATTAAATTAGAGGCAACTGCAAGACTTAATTTTTTTAACAGAATGTTAATAACTTTCCTTTAATAAAAAGTACATACTTTCTATGTATTTTCTTGTTAAAATCTCTGTAATAGCATATACATAAGTGTAAAGTATCAATTTGTGCATTTTATATATGTTAATTTATGCATATTAAGGATTATAAGTCATCATTATATATGTTCTTATGAAAGATTACATGAAAATCATATTTTAGAACTATGCATGTTTTATTGGTTAAATAGTCAATAATGCACAAATTTATCCTTTATTAAATTAATGCCTAGTCAATTAGCCCATTGTAGATATAAGTAATTTATATATTGATTTCATGCATATCTTCAAAGAATTATCATTAAGATATGAAATCAAATAATCCTCAATTGAGCAAGCAATATATTATGCACATTTCATTTTTTGCTTTATAATTGAGTAGCAATTTATGTGTAATGTGCATATGCATTTAATGTTATCTTTTGAGTTGTCGTAGGTGAGGACGTAGACCCTTGGATTAAATAATGGGAAATCAACAACTCATGGTCGTCCAATTCAAACTCCAAATCAATCCACCAATCAATCAATCAATGATTAAAGCTTGCCTAAATTAGAGGCCACAAATTGGAAGGTGTTTGAATTCTTTCCATAGATGGATGACAATGGAAAGTAAAAGAGGATGGTTGGCCAAAGGAAAGATCATCTCCTCTTTCTCCTCCATGCAAGGGCAAGAACTCCAACTCCAATTTTCGTCCATCCTCTTCCACCCAAGATTTTGGAAGAGTTTTCCTCCAAGATTGGTGAGCTTAGGCACCTTCCCCCTCATACTAGAAGACCTCCTTCTCTCCACTCTAAGCAGACATACGGAAGGACCTCTATGGGTGAAATCAATGGTATTGGAGGCACGTGTGCAGCATTGGAAGAGCTTGGGACGTGATCTTCAAGATGAGGTAATAGGAAGCATCAAAATTGAGAGGAAAGTCAACAAATCTGTATATCTTGGAAGTGGATTGAGGACGTGCAACCCATTTTCTCCAAAGCAAACATAGGCGGTTCCCCTTTGGACGTGATTTGCAAGTGGTGACAGCCTTGTAGAGGAGCAGACAAAGTGGTTCATCATCAAATAGGGATCAAATGCTTGAAGAGAAGTGGATGAATTAAAGGTAAAAGAGAAGGGAGAGATCCTCATACTTGAATATCGAATTTTCATATCATATGTGTATGAGTATTTAGGTTTTTAATTCATTTGTTATGTGCACATGTAGTATGTTATTTAAATGATGATTTTGTTTATGAATATTAGTTGTCTTACAATATATTTCGTAGAAAATGGTTACTTCATGTGAATGTGTGAATGTTGTGCATAAAACTAACTCTTAACTCTTGTGAATGCGTGTATACCCTGTTTGCTGTAAATTCCAGTGCATGTTCCATTTTGTGGTATGTTGTACGATTTGATTTCTCAGAGTTATATGTCGTGTTATAGCTTTTTTGTAAGTAATTGAAGTGTACAATACGTATGTAGAGTTTTTGGAATTTTTTAGAATGCATTTCTTCGGTTTTTCGATTATCCTTTTGAAGGTAGCATCTGCTCTGTTTTACTGGTCGAGTGACAGAAATTATGCTCGACGCCTTCGTGTTGCCTTGCTTTTGTACGTTCCGAAATATTTTCCTGTAAATTTTCCTGGTTATAGAAACGAGTTATCTTTCAAGGCACGGTGATTTCGTGGTGTTTCATGAAGAGTTGGTTAAGTTATGATTTTTACACCAACGACGCGTTTTTGGAAAGTTTTCAGAATCATTTTGCGCACTGTTTTTATATCCGACTTTGGCAGTAATCTAGAGTGAATTAGTCCTGGAAATCACTCTCATTTTAAAGATAACTTGATGAAATTTCCAACCAATATTTTCTCTGGATTTTTCAATGTCCAGCTTGGAAGGAAGAAGAGTTAGAATTCGGACAAATTTCTGTGATTCCAGAAATGTGAACTTAAGATTTTCTTGAGTTTTCTACCTATTAGCTTTAGGAATTAACAAGTTTTATGTTACCTTTGAAATCTTTATTGTATTTTTGTAAATTGTAACTTAATTGCATGTAATTAGAGTTTTAATTGTGGATTTAATAGAATGGATGTTTTATCAAACAATCATTTTAATAAAATTATTTAAGACAAACTTCTTGTGGATTCGACCCGTACTTGCACATGCTTATTACAATGGGCACCATGTGCTTGCGGTTATAAATGTAAAATTTGTGCTTTTGCCGTTAATTTAACAATACATAAAAGCGTTTACTATAAGTAACAAAAATATAGTTGGCACTCACATTAAATCAATTTAACTTTCCTTAAGTAATCTTTTCTGAATTTTTCTTAAATAAATTGACTTCAATAAAAATCAGAATTTCATAAATTCTTAACTACTAGAAAATTGTAATACAAAAATAGATATATATATATATTTTTTTTAATAATAAAGACATTAAATTCTAAAACTACCTTTATAACAAACCAAAATGCAATGAATAGGACAATTTAAACATCAGATAACCTACAGATACCAAGTTCTAATCGTAATTTTGAAAAAGTATTTTCATCTAAAGGTTTTGTAAATAGATCTACTAATTGTTCTGTGGTAGGAACAAAATTTAATACTATTTTTCCTTTTATAACATTATCCCTTAGAAAATGATGTCGAACTTCTATATGTTTTGCTCGTGAATGTAAGACAGGATTTTTGGATAAACTTATTGTAGAACTACTATCATAGAAAATCTTAGTTGGTTCATAGTCTAAATTAAAATCTTTTAAAGTTTGTTTGATCCACAGGATTTGAACACAACAAAGTGCGGCAGTTATATATTCAGCTTTAGTTGTAGATAATGCTACACAATTTTGCTTTTTGCTAAATCATGCACTAAAGAATTTCCTAATAATTGACAAGTGCCACTAGTGCTTTTTCTTTTAGACTTACATCTTGCGAAATCAACATCACTATAACCTACTAAGTTTAAAGAACTGTGTTTAAAGTAAAATAATCTGAAATTAATGGTTCCTAATAGATATTTAAAAATTCATTTAATAGCAAGTAGGTGTGATTCCTTAGGATTAGATTGATATCTAGCACAAATACACACACTAAACATAATATCTGGTCGGCTAGCTATTAAATAAAGTAATGAACCAATCATACTTCTATATTGTTTTACATTTACAGTTTTTCCAGAGTCATCTTTATCCAACTTGGTGATAGTACTCATTGGTGTATTCTTTGTTTTAGTGTTGTCTAAACCAAACCTCTTTAATAAATCTTGAGTATATTTTTCTTGTGAAATAAAAGTACACTGATCTAAATGCTTAATTTGTAAGCCTAGAAAAAATGATAGTTCACCCATCATACTCATTTCAAATTGATTAGTCATGTCTTTCGAAAAGGACTCAACTAATTTATCATTTGTTGCTCCAAATATGATGTCATCTACATAGATTTGAACTACCAATATATATTTTTCGATCTTCTTGATAAAAAGAGTGTGATCTGCCTTTCCCATAGAATACCCTTTTTCCATAAGGAATTTAGATAATCTCTCATACCAAGATCTAGGAGCTTGTTTAAGGCCATATAGTGCCTTCTTAAGCTTATAAACATACTCAAGATGTTTTGAATCTTCAAAACCTAGAGGTTGTTTTACATACACTTCTTCTTTTATATATCCATTTAAAAAAGCAGTATTAACATCCATTTGATATAATTTGAAATCCATATGACAAGCATAAGCTAACAAAATTCGTATTAATTCTAGTCTAGCAATAGGAGCAAATGTTTCATCATAGTCAATTCCTTCCTCTTGCTTGTAAACTTGAGCAAATTGTAATTTGTATTAATTTTCTCAGTCATGTGGCTGGATGCTCCAATGTCCATTATCCATTTTGATTTGTGTACCTACAAAATAGTCAAAGAGAGATTTTATCTCTTGGAACCCATTTTTGAGTGGGTCCAAGAATTTTAGAGAGAGTCATATCAAAATAATCCGTATTTTTAGACTTCAACTTATCTATTTTCTGATAATTATTTTTGCATTTCTTTCTCTTAGTGTTATAGTTATCAAAACATTTATCTCTATGTAAACTAGAGTTGAAATTTTCATTTCTGACATTATTTGATTTCCAATATTCGGTATTCTTTAAATATGAAGAAAATTGATCAAGAATATTAAGATTCTCAAATGACTTAGCTTGATCTTTCTGAAAATTTCTTTTGACATTCTTGCATCGTGTGCTATCATTTATATGCTACATTTTATCAACTTGCACATATTTTTCTCCCTTTTTAATTACACACGGAATAACTTTTCTTTTACTATTCTTAGTATTGGAAATAAAGACATTATTTTTAGCAGTACCATCATGCAATATATAATTTTCAGAAGATGCATCGTGTAAACCAATACCATATTTTTCTACATTTGATATTTTACTACTAAGTTCATTTGTTATAGTTTAACTATTATTCCATTTACTTAGTATAGCATTCTGATCGCAAACCTTAATCTTTAGCATATCAATTTCTGAATTTAAATCAGTAATAGTCAGTTCTAGTTTTTCAATTTCATAGATCAATTTCTTCTTATCAGCAATTAAATTTTCACAATTAGCATGCAATTTTCTTTCTATTGCAGTAAATTTTAAAATTTCCTGTGCATGCCTTTGATTTTCTTCTTTAAATTTATTCAACGTAGAGTTCAGAAAATCAACCTTATTTTTAGATTCATCTAGCATTTTCCTAGTATTCTTTCCTTCTATTTTTACTTTCTTATATTTTTTGGCCAATCTATTGTATTCAACAAGTAATCCATCAAAACTATCAAAGTTAGCATTTTAATCAAAGGATACCTCGCTGGATTTTGCCAGATTTTCTTCTGAATCTGATATTGATGAGGATTCATTGTCTGATGTTGAATCCTTTGTTTCTTCACTTTGTGAAGTTGAAGAGTCATCCCATGTCACTTTAAGTGTCTTTCTCTTTCTGAATTTCTTACTCCTAAAATTCCTCCTGGAATTCTTCTTATCTTTGTTGAGTGGACAATTAGTTTGAAAGTGACCCAATCTATTGCACTTGTAACATATGATTTTGTCTTTCGTGAATGACTTCTTCTCCATATCTCTAGATGTCTTTGCTGACCTGAAGTTCCTACGTTTCTTCAACAGATTTCTAAATTTTCTGGTCAACAATAGTAAATCATCGTTAGAATCACTAGTGACTTCTAAGACTTTATCAGCCTCAAAAGCCAGATCCCTTTTAGGATTTTTCCCTTTTGGATCTAAATGTTGTACTTCATTGGCTGTCAGATTTCCTATGAGATCATCGAGAGTATATGTATTTAAATCTTTGGACTCTTCAATAGATGTTGTCTTTTGAGCCCAAATTTTAGTTAAAGATCTAAGGATCTTTCTTACCAAGTTTTTTTCCTCGAATTTCTTGCCTAAAGATTTTAATGAATTTACAATCTCAAGAAAAAAGGAAAACATGTCAGAGATACATTCATTTTCGTGCATTTTAAAAAGCTCATATTTATGTATTAACATATTAATCTTAGATTCCTTGACCTGGTTAGTACCTTCATTGACAACTTCTAATGCATGTCATATCTCATATGCAGTTTGATATGTAGAAACTTTATTAAATTGATCATGAGATAAAGCACAAAACAAGATGTTTAAACCTTTAGCACTTAGTATCATTCGCTCCTTTTCATCAAAAGTCCAAGTATCATATGGAGTCATAACTAACACTATAGGATTGCTAATTATATGCCATAATTTGAAATCGATTGACTGAAAGAATACTTTCATCCTATATTTCTAGTAGTCATAATTGCTACCTTCGAACATAAGAGGACGATTAGTGGTCTGTCCCTCAGTCATAACTAAGATTTTAGTATTATCCATTTTAAATAGATGATCCTGAGAAAATAATAGGAAAAATCGATTCCTAAATAGAGAAATAAAAGCTCTTAATCAAAATTTATGCTCTGATACTAGTTGTAGGATCGTCTGTATCACAAGAGGGGGGGTGAATTGTGTCTTTAATAATTAAATACTAGCGGATAAAACAAGAGCACAAAACACTTGTAAATGAAATTCTATTCTTTTATTTAAAGACAGAATTTACAATATCTTTTTAGCTCAATTCCCTTCTTGAAGGTTTTGATACAGTAATGTTCGATATACAATTCAAATAGAAAAACAAAGCTCTTATTCAAAACTAATTTTGAATTGTATAAAACCTGATCTTTATGCACACAACTTCTTTCTTTCTCTTTGCTCATGTTGAGTATTTTGTTTTGATGATGTGTGCTAAATGGAAATAATCATATTTGCTCAATTACTATTGCTTGTGAAAAGAAATTAAAATCATCAATGAATATAGAAAAAGTTTATTGATATAAATACTTGTCTATATTGGATTTGAAATTATATTGTTAAATAACTAGTCGTTTCATTGCATTAATTTCTCATGTAACTAAACGTTACGTTAACGTGTGTTTTTTTTTTGAAAAGCATGATATATTTTAAAGTTATATCTTCTATATCATGTACAATGCATGTTTAGATAACTCGTTAAGTTAGAGTTTTGTTTGTATAGAGGTCACGTGAGAACTCGTTAAGTTAGAGGCTTAAAGGTTAAAATAGGTCACGTGAGAACTCGTTAAGTTAGTGAGTAAAAGAAGAGATGAACTCGTTAAGTTAGTGTTATACATGTAGTGAAATTATAAGTTACGAATGTTGTATTGTATCACGTGAGGTGCACATGTTTAACTCGTTAAGTTAGCATAACTAAACGCGTTGAGTTGCTATATTGAATACTAAGGCAACGCGTTAGGTTAGTGTTATAAACTTAAGTTGTTATTTTTGCACGTGGTAAAATTCTTATTATAAAAACATTTGTTTATTACTGAATCAGTGAGTTAAAGTTTTTTTTTCGGAGACTTACAGTCGTAACTATCCGAAAGGTAACTTAAGTCATGTTTTCAGGTCTTGACATGTGTCTCACTAGTTTTATGGTAAAAAGAGTTTTTCGGAGACTTACAACCGTAACTATCCGAAACTTAAACTGTTTTCGGTGAGTTATCGTTTAACCTTCCAAAAGAAAGGATAAGTTATTTCAGTGAGTTAGCTATAGTACTTGTCACGTGAAATGGCACATGAGGAACTCGTTAAGTTGGAAACGTTAAGTTATATATACTTGTGTTACTCGTTTAGTTAACATTAAAGTAACGACTTCTTATTACACTTGATGGAAAATTCTTTGGATGAGAAAGTTTATTTTGTAGGAAATTTTTCAGAGATCCAGGACTGATGATTAAAGAAAATTCGAAATGTAAATGTAGGTCAGAACGTGTGTATTTCGATGAAGGAGAAAGAAAAGACATGGAAAACTGGTAGTGGTTAAACGTGAAGGATATGCATGAAATGAAGATACAATATAAAATGCATAGAATTCTCGTTGATCAATTTATCCTTGCACACAAAACGAAAAATCTTTTCAAGGATCAAACCATCCCTGCACACCAAAAGAAAAATCTTTTTCAGGGATCAAAAACACCTCTTTAGGAAAAATCTCTCAAGTAGAAGAAAGTTCAGTGAAGCATAAAAAGGTAAGATTTTCGTCACTAAAGATTTGAAGTATCAAGTGGAAGAAAATTCAGTGAAGCGGAAAAGGTTAAATTTATGTCGCTAAAGATTTGAAGTATCAATTGGAAGAAAATTCAGTGAAGCAAAAAAGGTATTATTTATGTCACTGAAGATTTAAAGTATTAGAAGAAAGCAAATTCGGTGAAGCAGAGAAAGACAAGATATTCGTCACTGAAGAATTGTTGAAGAAGAAAAAGAAGAAGAAGAAAAATCTCAAATAGGGAGAAATGTTTTAAATTCTGCAAATTAGTTTTCTCTATTTGTAGTTATGAAATTGTTTAGATGATACATGATATCGAATTATAATTGCATCTACAATTTCTGAGGAGAATTGAATTGTATATTGTAATTGAAACCTTGAATAAAAATGATTTTATGAAAACAATGTCTCGACTTGTTTTTGAGTTTTAAAGTTTCAATTATATTTCAGAAAATATTAAAAATACACAATTCACCCCCCTCTTGTGTAGCCATATGATCCTACAGCTCAGCTTCTATATCTCTTCTTCTCTAGTTGTCGAATTTCTAGACTTTTTGCGTTTGCAGCTCCTTTTCTGAAATTGCTTGGAATTTCGAACTTCTTTTGATGTTGGAGAATTTTTCAGAATATGAATATTCAAACTTAACTTTTCAGTTAGGGATCTAGATTGAATATTCAAACTTGGTTTTTGAGATTGGGATCCTCTGTTGTAATGTAGCTTGCACTTTCTATTAGTAGTCGAACTCTGTTGTCTTTCACGTTTAGCGTGTTCATCCACTTAATCCACAATCCATAATCCATAATCCACGTACTAATTTTTTCTTTAATCCAAATTACTATCTTTTTGATTTTCCACTTTCTCCACTATCATTTTGAATTTTCACGATCTCCACTCGTAGATTCATCGAGACTTTTATCTTCCTGGAGTCTTGTAGAATATCTTTTAAGTCTTCGATTTAGTCGAACACTTATCCTTTAAGTCCTATAAAAACTCAAACACTTATCTGTAACTCTTCGAGTTTTTGCACCTGCAAAACACGTGACTAAACATAGCAAATTTATCTGTTTGTTAGTTATTGTATAAAACTCGACTAGTTATCTATCCATGCGTATAAAAACTCAAACAGTTATCTAACTATTTGATTTTCATTACCGAACACACATGAAAAACACGTGACAACTTAAAACATTAAAAACACACGTGCAGATAACTTAACTATACGAGTTTTTAACCTAAACTATTTGACAAAAATGAAACGTTAACTATCTGAAAGTTTAACTATCAAAAATCTAACTCTTCAGAAATCTTTAACTTATCCAACATAAAAATGAAACTTTCTGATAATCCGTTAACTATTGTACTTAGAGAAATATACTTAGAGAATATTATTTAGACTTATTTAAAAACTTTAATAAAGAATATATCATCAAAACAAAATTCCTAACACAAGCAATACCTAACCTTGTCAACAGAATTGTTAATGAAATTGATACCTCCTATGGGAGGGAAGCTGAATGAAGTAGTAGAACTAAAGTAACTATGTATAATATAGTATGTATAAAAAAATAAAATAAAATGTATGTTTAATTATAGTTAGTAATATCGTAGAGTAGTTACTTAACTCAACGAACTTAGTTCGTTGAGTTATGACCTAACTCTACGAGGGTGTGTAAGTAGCTATGTTAATTTTGTCTTTGTTAAATTTTTGTTTATGTTATATAGAATCACAACAAATGGAATTGATGAAATTACCACTAGATGCATTGAGGGAAGTACTGAGTAACCTATCAGCTAAAGATCTATGTAGATAGTGTTGTGTATCAAAGGAAATCAAAGACTGTGTTAAAGAAAAATATTTCATGGACTAGAAACTGCAAAAATGACTAAGATTAGAGATGGATTTTTATGGAAGTCATTTAATCGTAGTTCAATCTGCTATGAATATTTGAATATGGAAGAAATTGTTGGAATTCCACCCAATACTTTAGAAGGAATAGATCATATTATGGGGATGGATGAAGGATTAATTATATACAGAACCAAACCAAGGTATGCAATTCTATTACCCAACATTTTGATTAGAAATCTTATCAGAAGAGAAGAATGGAATATAGGAAGGCCTAATAGATTTGAAGTACCAACGGAAAATTGTGGGTCAGCTTTAATATTTTCTAATAAAAATTCGACCATTCCTGAAAAATTGTATTATTGGAGACCAACGAGAAATTGGGATGAAGATTTATGCTTAAGTGTGTATAATTTTCTAAATAGATCTTGGATTGAAAATACTATGATATATCTAGGACAGAAAGCATTAATTAACAGCATGCATGTCATACTTGATGGATATATATATCTAATCACAGATATATCAGTTGCATTTAGATTTCATTTATACATAGTAAGCATAGATAGTTATGATGATGATTTTATAGAAATATTACCTATACCGAGTGATATAGCTAAACCACCGTCTTCAGAATATGATAAAATTCAATTAGGAATGTGGTATAATGAATATCATGATCCTACTTTATGTCTAATAAGATGGTAGGATGAATTGAGGAAATTTCAAATATGGATTATGAAAGACCTAAATGAATGGAAGTGGGAAGAAGAATATATTGAAATAGATGTAGAAATTGAAACAGCTACATTATCTTGGAATAGAAGAGGATCCTCTTCTACATTTCATTTCATTAATGGTAATACACTTATATTTAGTATTGATAACATACTGCAAATTTACAAGCTAAAAAGGAAAATAGACTGCATTAAAATAGAATTAATAGCAAGAAGAATTATGCCTAAAAGGTTTGCATGGACTAACACATTTATTCCATTTGTTACTACTTTTCAATCATGTTCTTAAATTATAATTCTATGTTTTTAATGTTGTGTGTATTTTGCATTTATTTTTAGAAAAAAAGAAAAAGAAAAGAAAAAATTTTAGTTTTAGTTTTATTTTATAAGAAAAAAGAAAAAAAAAATAAAATATCAATCTAGTTTGTTGGTATCTGTTATGGGAAACCAACTGGCTTGCTTGTGAGCCACCAAAGGCATAGGAGTCTGGGTTCCACACAAGACATTGATTTAACAATTTATGTTTTGTTACTTTATTATATATTCTACTTTTATTTGTGAATTAAAAGTTTTTCAGAATCAAAAGTCGAAAGATATTGAAGGAGATACAAAAGGGCAAGGTATGTAATTGATTACTTATCCTGAATTTATATTTAAACTCAGTTCGTGGAGTTATTCATTAACTCAACGAATTAAGTTCGTTGAGTTAGGTGCTAAGTCAGCGAAATAATATTCATGCCTACTACAATTACTGTATTTATCGTAAAATCTTTTACATTGAGGACAATGCAAAATATAGGTATGAGGGGAGGTAATTAGAGTAACAACCATGTAAATTTGTTAATTAGAAGAATTAGAATGGTACTGCAAAAGTTCTATGGAAATTGAAAATTTTTTTTTTTATGAATTTGTTGTAACTATCCGATAATTGAAATTGTAAAATTTTTAAGAATTGCAACTACTTGAATGTTATATAAGATGCTATAGAATTTTACTATTCATACAAATCTAGATATAGTATCTTATGTGTTTGCTGAATTTTATGAGTTTAACAATTTCACGACTTTAAAAAGAAATCAGAATGCTTAACTGAAACTCAATAAATTATCTGAAATCCTAGAAGAACTTAAATGTTGATTTTTGGATTAAATGAAATACATATGATCAATCATACATTTAATTTGATTGATTAAACTTGTAGGATGATTTATGTGTAGATCTTATTAAACTATAGAAAAAGTATGAGCTTATTGATATGAATTTATATTTTTAGTAAATAATAGAAGTAGGACTATATGAGATTTGTGTTTTATTGCATCTATATTAATGAAATATGTATATATATTATGTTGAAAAGAAAAAAAAAAGGAAAAAAGAGAAAAACTTTGAGAGTTTATTGACTTGTTTGATCACGAGCCTTTTGTACTTGAGCAGATAGGTATGTAAGGATTGTTGACCTGAAAAGGACTCTTTAAATCTGCCAACCTAAGATCCTGATCAGATCTAGGTTGTTGACCGAAAGTTTGATACATGGGTACACTAGAAAGCTATTGTATGATTTAAGCTTTTCAAATTAACTTTTACAGTACAAATATGCATATACTGTTCTGAAAAGATAAAAGTGTTTTGTGAAATACAGATATCTTTTGAATCGAGTATATTTTCTGTTATCTAAGATTGCTGAAGTATGAATCTAGAATAAACTTTTGAAGTTGTTTATCTGAGATACAATTCTTTATTCTACTTGTTTTAATCATATTGAATTGGATTATGTTTTGATTCGTATGTAGTTGAAATTTATTTTGGAAATCATATTGGAAAATTCAGGATGACAGATGCTGAAAAGAAGAAAAAAAAATGATAATATAATTAACACCTATATGATGCTAATATATTTTGTATGTAATTTACATATGTTTTAAATATATTTGCAGGTTGAAGAGGAGAAAACAATGTTAAAACATATTACTAAAAAATACAGAATATCTATATAGTAATCTAAATTTATGTATTCTGAAGAAGAACAAAATGAAGAATTAAATCTAGCACTTTAGAAAGACCAACTAGTTAGATCTTAGTTTGCTAAGGGACTAGCAAAATTTAAGTATGGGGGAAGTGTTTAGAATGAAAAAGTGCATAATATTAAGGGTTAATTGATGGTTAATTGCATAATATTTAGCTTATCATATAAGAATTAAGCCATTATGTTATAATTGCACTATTATATGCTTTAATGAAAGAATCTACATAATTTTAGGGAATTAATGTTAATTTAGTACATTTTTGAACTGTTGGTAAATTGCAGGCTGTGAAATTCTTAAGTATCTGAATTTTCTATTATTTTGGAGAGTTATATTACATGTACCAGACAATTATGTTTTTAACGATAGAAGAATATTTTATTATTTCCTAGAGTACACGTGTTGAAACCTTAATGCATGACTTAAGTGGATTTTCGATAAGTTATTTGTTAACTATCCAAAATGCATCTAGGCATTAGATAGTTAGGTTTGTAAGTGTCTGAAATATCTGAACTTGTTAAGTTAGAATTATGCACGTGTTGAATTTAAATGTTTTAGTATATCACGTGAGATGCACATGTTTAACTTGTTAAGTTAGCATAATTGTACGTGTTGAGTTACATGAATACACACTAAGGTAACGCGTTATGTTAGCAGCTTATTTCTTTATTGCACGTGTTTTATAGTTAAATCAACGAAGTAAGTCCATTGAGTTATCTGTAACTCCACAGACCATTTATTTTCTAATATGCCACTATAGTGGTTATAGAAACAAGACATTTGAAGGAAAACCATGATTGCACATATCACATAGGAATTCACTCGTGGAAGGAAGAAGAAATCACCATCGTTGATATAAATGAAGGAAATCCAACCGATCATCTAAGCAGAAGTAGTTACTATTGAAGAAATATAAAAGAAGAGGAGAAAAAATAAAGAAAGTGTGGTTGGTAGTATGTGCAGAGGTGGAGGACCGCACTAACTCCAAACAGCGTCGGAAGTTCACTAAAGCTCCACACCATCACCAAAATCACCAACACCACCATAATCACCAACCATCGGAGGTCTGTGAGGATACTTTCCTAATGTCGGGTCGATTCTGAGCCAAACATGCTGCTTGACGACCACTATGAGGAGTGATCGCGTTGCAAGAAGGGAAGCCATTTTCACCAAGCAACGACTCATATCTCAGGAGATCGTAAAACTTCTAGCCTTGGTTTCGGATTGATGCTAGTATGCTGAAAAGGAGATTATCTTGCAATTCTAGACTCGCGATTCTATAGGGAGAGGAGGTAGGATTGTAAGTGATTAAGTTTTCAGTGGTGTAATCGTGTCGCATGTAGTGACAAAAGTTTTTACTATCGATAGAGATTTTTACATTTCACCTTTCATTCATCTTCATGAACATATCAAAACAAAAATACCAAAAGCAACAACTTATTTGTGTTTATATTTAGTATTTAAGTGTTGTATTGTTTGTTTTGTATCGTGAGTAATGTTATCATTGTCAGTATTGTGAATGTTTTATGTTTATTTGATTCAAAAAATAGAAAATAGTTTTACAATTTACTGAAATTGATTTGTTCCAAATACTTAAAGATTTTAATGGTTACTATTTGAAATATCTGAATGTTAGTGTTGCTTAATGATAAATCTAATATTAACTAGCATTAAATAGCTTAATTAATGTTATTTACAATCTATGGAACCGCCCAATGGTTGACCGAATTCCTTTGTAAATAGTAGTATTTAACTGGAAAGATAGGCTCATGGAGTTAACTTAAGTCCATGAGGTTAGTCCATTGATTTAGCCATAACTCCACGAACTTGGTCCGTTATCCTAACTGTAACTCAACGGAGTGCTTATTGAACACATAAACTCCAATATAAAAATCAGAACAGTACACAATTCTTACTCAATCTATGTGAGATTGACCTGTACTTGTACACATACAATATACACTGTGCACTTGTAGTTAAAATACAAATTGGAATTAATATCTAATTTGTGTGAAATGTTATTTGTTTACTTCTAAAACTAATTATTGATATAAGCATCAAGACAAATTAAACAAGTTTAAAAATAGAAGTTAACAACCCCAAACCAAATTTCTAATCTAACCTTTCACACCAATACACAACTCAACGCATGCAATTATGTTAACTTAACGAGTTAAACATGTGCAACTCACGTGATACAATATAACATTCGTAACCTTTAATTTCACCACGTGTACAACACTAACTTAATGAGTTTGTCTCTTCTTTTACTCACTAACTTAATGAGTTCTCATGTGACCTATTTTAACCTTTAAGCCTCTAACTTAATAAGTTCTCACATGACCTCTATACAAATAACACTCTAACTTAACGAGTTGTCTCAACGTGCACTATTCATGATACAGAAAATATAACTTTAAAACATATCATGCTTTTCAATAAAAACACACGTTAACTTAATGCTTAGTTAAATGAGAAATTAATGCAACGAAACGACTAATTATTTAACTTAGTATAATTTTAGATCCAATATAGACACGTATTTATATCAGTAAACTTTTTCTGTATTAATTGATGTTCTTAATTTCCTTTCACAAGTAATAGTAATTGAGCAAATATGATTACTTTCATTCAGCACACATCATCAAAACAAAATACTCAACACTAAGGTAACGTGTTGTATTAGTGTTATAAGCTCATAAGTTATTTTTTTATTGCACGTGTTTCATAGATAAGTCAACGAAGTCCATTGAGTTACACTAACTCCACAGACCATTTATTTTCTAACATACCACTATAGCAATTACAGAAATAGGAAATTCGAAAGACAACCACGTTTGCATATATCACGCATGAATTAACTTGTGGAATGAAGAAGAAATCACCATCGTTGATATGAATGAAGGAAATCCAATCGATCATTTAAGCATAAATAGTTACTACTGAAAGAAATATAAAAGAAGAGGAGAAAGACGAAGAAAGTGTGTTGTGTGTGTGGAGGACCGCACTAACTGCAAGAAGCGTCGGAAGTTCCTTGAAGCTCCACAACACCACCAAAATCACCAACCATCAAAGGTTTGTGAGGATACTTTCTGAACGTCAGGTTGATTCCAAGCTAAACATGGTGACTAACAACCATTATGAGGAGTGATCGCATCACAAGAAGGGAAGCGATTTTCACTAAGCACCGACTCATATCTTAGGAGATCGTAAAGCTTCTAGCCTTGGTTTCAGGTTGATGCCAGTATATTAAAGAGGAGATCAAGTTACAAGTCTTGGCTTGCGATTCTATAGGGAGAGGAGGCAAGATTGTAAGTGATTAAGTTTTCAATGGTGTAATCACATCGAATGTAGTGACGAAAGTTTTTGCTATCGATAGAGATTTTTACATTTCACCTTTTGCTCATCTTCAAGAACATATCAAAACAAAATACCAAAAATAACTAATTATCTATGTTTACATTTAGTATTAAAGTGTTGTATTATTTGTTTTGTGTCGTGATTAATGTTATCATTGTTAGTAGTGTGAATGTTTTATGTTTGTTTGATTCAGAAAATAGAAAATAGTTTTCTTGTTTACTAAAATTGATTCATCTAGGATACTTAAAAATCTTAGTTGTGTTGCTTAATGACAAATCTCAGATTAACTAACATTAAAAAGCTTAATTGATGTTATTTATACTCTGTGCAACTACCTAATGGATGGTCGAATTCCTCTATGAATAGTAAAATTTAACTAGAAAAGTAGGCTCATTGAGTTAACTTAAGTCCATGAGGTTAGTCTATTAAGTTAGCTATAACTCCACGAACTAAGTACGTTGAGTTAACTATAACTCAATGAAGTGCTTAATTGAATATATACAAACTCTAGCATAAAAATGAAAATAGTACACAATTCTTACTTAATCTTTGTGGGATTGACTTGTACTTGTACATAAATATAATATACACTATGCACTTGTAGTTAAAGTTACACATTGGACTTAATATCTAATTTTTTTGTTTACTTCTAAAATTTATTAATATAAGCATAAAAACAAATCAAACTAGTTTTACAACACCAAGACAAGTTTTCTAACGCTGTTGTCGGGGATTGAGAAGCTTAGAAACTGTGAGTGCTGTTTTGTTTTAATATCAGAAGGAGTGTTGTGTGTTTTATTTTATAATTGAGAATATGACATATGCTTATGCTCAAAGATTTCTGAAACCTATAGTTAGCGTATGTGAATTCTACAATTTGGAAGGTCATGACATCTCTGATTGTTTGAAACTGAGATGATTGCAGATGGTTAGATCACATGAACAACAAATGAATTATATTCAATATAATAGAGCAGAGTATGAGAATCCTATAGTTTACCCAACTAATGGTTAGTTTAGAACAGGTAATTTGTTGAGAGACAAAGAAGTTTAAGATAGGTATGATAGACTTGAGCGTAGTTTAGAGCAAAACATGAACAAATTGGAATAATACATGTGTCAACAATAAGAAGTCAACCAATTAAATTATAGGGAAGAATATTCAGAACCTAAAATTGATATCATATACGAAACTAAAAAAACCATAATGAAAATTGATCAAAACTTAAATGTAATGAGACTAGATGATTTTAAAAGAAAGCTAAAAGCATTGGATGAATTAACAATGAAATTACAAGTTATGAAATAGGAAAATACAAATGAAAACTTTAATGTTACAGATCTACATAATTTGCAAGACATATAGACAAAAGAAAATAACAAAGAAATAGAATTTAAAGAATGTAAGTGTTTAGAATGAAAAAGTGCATAATATTAATAGTTAAATAATGGTTAATTGTAGAATATTTAGCTTATCATATGAGAATTAAGCCATTATGTTATAATTGCACTGTTATATGCTTTAATGAAGGAATCTGCATAATTTCAGGAAATTAACATTAATTTAGTACATTTCTGAATTGTTAGATAATTACAAGCTGTGAAATTCTTAAGTATCCGAATTTTTTGGTATTTCAGAGAGTTATATTACATGTACTAGACAATTATGTTTTAAACAATTGATGAATATTTTATTATTTCCTGGAGTACATATGTTGAAACCATAATGCATAACTTAAGTGAATTTTCAGTAAGTTATCTGGTAACTATCTGAAATGCATGTGAGCATCGGATAGTTAGGTTTGTAAGTATCCGAAATATCTGAACTCGTTAAGTTAGAATTATGCATGTGTTAAATTTAAATGCTTTAGTATATCATGTGAGCTGCACATGTATAACTTGTTAAGTTAGCATAACTATATGCATTGAGTTACTTGAATATACACTAAGGTAACACGTTGTGTTAGTAGCTTATAAGCTATTTCTTTATTGCACGTGTTTTATAGTTAAATCAACGAAGTAAGTCCATTGATTTATTTTCTAATATGCCATTGTAGTAGTTGCAGAAACAAGATAGTTGAAGGAAAACTACGATTACACGTATCACGTAGGAATTCACTCGTGGAAGGAAGAAGCAATCACCATCGTTGATATGAATGAAGGAAATCCAACCGATCATTTAAGCAAAAGCAGTTACCATTGAAAGAAATATAAAAGAATAGGAGAAAGACGAAAAAGGTGTGTGTGCGCAAAGGTGGAGGACCACGCTAACTGTAGGAAGCATCGAAAATTCCCTGAAGCTCCACACCACCACCACCAACATCACCAACCATCGAAGGTCTGTGAGGATACTTTCCTAATGTCGGGTCGATTCTGATCCAAACACGGTGACTGACAACCACTATGAGTAGTGATCGCGTCATAGGAAGGGAAGCCATTTTCACCAAGCACCGACTCATATCTCAGGAGATCGTAAAGCTTCTAGCCTTGGTTTCAGGTTGATGCTAGTATGCTAAAGAGGAGATCATCTTATAATTCTGGATTCGTGATTTTATAGGGAGAGGAGGCAGGATTGTAAGTGATTAACTTTTTAGTGGTGTAATCGCGTCACATGTAGTGACAGAAGTTTTTACTATCGATAGAGATTTTTACATTTCACCTTTCATTCATCTTCAAGAACATATCAAAACAAAAATACCAAAAACAACAAATTATTTGTGTTTACATTTAGTATTAAAGTGTTGTATTGTTTGTTTTGTATTATGATTAATGTTATTATTGTTAGTATTGTGAATATTTTATGTTTGTTTGATTTAGAAAATAGAAAATAGTTTTACAGTTTACCAAAATTGATTCATTCTAGATACTTAAAGAGTTTAATGGTTAATGTTTGAAATATCTGAATGTTAGTGTTGCTTAATGATAAATCTAATATTAACTAACATTAAAGAGCTTAATTGATGTTATTTACAATCTGTGGAACCGCCCAATGATTGTCCGAATTCCTCTATAAATAGCAGTATTTAATTGGAAAGATAGGCTCGTGGAGTTAACTTGAGTCCACGAGATCAGTCCGTTTAGTTAACCATAACTCAACAAACTAAATCCGTTGTGTTAACTATAACTCAACGGAGTACTTAACTGAACACATATAAACCCCAATGTAAAAATCAGAACAGTACACAATTCTTCTCAATCTCTATGGGATCAACCTGTACTTGCACATAAATACAATATACACTATGCACTTGCAGTTAAATGCACAAATTGGAATTAATATCTAATTTGTGTGAAAGGTTGTTTGTTTACTTCTAAAAAAAAGGGTAATTATTGATATAAGCATAAAAATAGAAGTTGACAAATACAAGTTTTCTAGCACTGTTATCAAAAAACTAATAAAAGTTCTCTGGTGCTGCCTAAAAACACCAAACAAGTCTTCTAGCGTAGTTGCTAGGGATTGAGAAGCTAAGCAACTATGAGTGCTATTTTGTTTTAATAGTAGATTGTGTGTTTTATTCTATAATTGAGAATGTGTTTTATTCTATAATTGAGAATATGGCATATGCTTATGCTCAAAGATTTCTGAAACCTATAGTTATCATATGTGAATTTTGCAATTTGGAAGGTCATGACATCTCTGATTGTTTGAAACTGAGATGATTGTAGATGGTTAGATCACATGAACAACAAATGAATTATATTCAATATAATAGAGTTGAGTATGAGAATCCTATAGTTTACCCAACTAATGGTCAGTTTAGAATATGTAATATGTTGAGAGACAAGGAAGTTTGGGAGAGGTATGACAGACTAAAGCGTAGCCTAGAGAAAAACATGGACAAACTAGAACATACATGTGTCAACAACAAGAGGTCAACCAATTAAACTATAAGGAAGAATATACAAAACCTAAAATTGATATCATATACGAAACTAAAAAAACCATAATGAAAATTGATCAAAAGTTGAATGCAATGAGATTAGATGATCTAGAAAGAAAACTAAAAGCATTGGATGAATATACAATGAAACTACAAGTTATGCAACAGGAAAACACAAATGAAAACTTTAATGTTATAGATTTGCATAATTTCCAAGATATACAGACAAAAGAAAATACCAATGCAATAGAATTTAAAGAATGCAATTTAAAACTAAAAACAGTTGAAGATCATAATCATGAAAATGAAATACACAAACATCATGAAAGTAATGAAAATCTAGAAGATGTATGTATAACATTAAGATATGAAACTGATATACCACCAAGAATTCAAAAAGAAAATAACATGAAGGTGGATAAGAACAAAAATCAAAATGATAATGAAAATGTAAGATTTGAAAACTTAGAAATCAATGAAGAAAAATCTAAATATAAAAATGAAACTAAAAATGATCAAACGAATGAAATGAAAGAAAAAGAATCTTTTAAATCATAATCATTAACACCCTATCCTGAAAGATTATAACAAACATTTCCTGAAAAATAAGAAAAAATTAGAGAAATTTTTGAAAAAGTACAAGTTAACATTCCTTTGTTAGACTTATTATAGAAAATGCCACCTTGTGCAAAATTTCTTAAGGATTGGTGTACTAAGAAAAGAGAGTGAAAAGTTTTAAGGAAAGTTTTTTTAATTGAGCAAAGTAGTTTCCTATTTCTACCACAAATTCCTAAAATGTTATCTGATCTTGGAATCTCTGTTATATCATGCACCATAGGAAATACCATTCTAGAAAGAACCTTAATATACCTAGGTGTAGGTATAAATGTTATGCTGAGCGATATATTTGCATCTTTAGGATTAGAAGGCTTAATCCCTACTAAGACTATTATTCAATTAGTTGATAGAAGTATAAGATACCTTAGAGGAAAAATAGAGGATGTCTTAATTAAAATCAAAAACTTAATATATCCTATTGATATTGTGATTTTGGATTCCCAACAAATTAAGCATCAGAATCATGATACATCTTTAATTTTGGGAAGACCATTCTTAGCAACATCAGGGGATGTTATAAATTGTAAAACTAGAGTAATGAAGTTAGCATATGGTAATGAGGATACTCAAGTAAACATTTTCAAACCAGAAAAGTTTGAGGAGTTAGAAATGTCCTTACATACTATAGACTTTTTAGAGGATGAATGAGATATGCTAGATGATGTGATTCAAGAAGAACTGAATAGGCAACTAAATTCTGAAACTTTAGAAGAAAGTGAAAGCATAAATGCAGAAGGAGATCAAGAAGAGATTTACAAAGAAAATGAAAATGTTCAATTAGGAGCTCTAGCTTCTAGTGGTCAACATTTAGATTTAAAACATTTACCTCCTAAATTAACCTATATATTTCTGGAATAAAAACGAACATGTCCAATAATTATTACTTCAAATTTAAAAGAGGATCAAATTTCTAAATTAAAAGATGTAGTAAAAACTTATAAAGAGGCCATAGGATGGACTATGACTGATATAAAAGGGTTAAGTGCAACTTTATGTTGTCACCACATATATTTAGAAGAGAATGCTAAACTAATTAGAATTCTTGAGAGGAGATTAAATCCAAACCTTAAAGAAGTAGTTAGGAAGGAAATAGTGAAATGGTTAGATAATGACATAATTTATCCGATTTCTAATAACTCATGGGTTAGTCCAATCCATGTAGTTCCCAAGAAATCAAAATTAACAGTTATTAGGAATGAAAGTCAGGACTTGATACCTACTAGAATTCAATCAAGTTGGAGAGTGTGTATAGACTATAGAAAGTTGAATGTTGTGACTAGAAAAGATCATTTTCCCTTACCTTTTATAGATCAAATGCTAGAAGAATTAGCAGGGCAAGAATATTATTATTTCCTAGATAGGTATTTAGGATATAACCAAGTTCCAGTAGCATTAGAGGATCAAGAGAAAATAACTTTTACCTGTCCTAATGGAACTTATGCTTTTAAGAGAATGCCATTCGGATTGTGCAATGTACTAGCTACCTTTCAAAGGTGTATGTAGGACATATTCACTAGAATGATTGAAGATTTTTTAGAAATATTTATGGATGATTTTACTATTTATGGAGCTTCATATGAAGTGTGTTTAAACAATTTAGACCAAGTATTAAAACAATGTGTGGAAAAAAGTCTAGTTCTAAATTGGGAAAAAAGTCACTTCATGGTTAAACAAGGAATAGTCTTGGGACATGTTGTTTCAAAGAAAGGGTTGGAAGTAGATAAAGCTAAAATAAAAGTAATTCCTAATCTACTAGAACCTAAATCAGTAAAAGATATTAGATCATTTCTAGGACATGCTGGATTTTATAGAAGATTTATTAAAGATTTCGGCAAAATAACTAGACCTTTAACCAATCTATTAAAAGATGTCCCATTCAACTATGATAAAAATTGCAAAGAAGCATTTTTCAAGCTTAAAACTAGCTTAATTTCAACTCTTATAATACAAGCACCTAATTGGAGCCATCCATTTGAATTAATGTGCGATGCATCTGATTTTACTGTAGGAGTAGTGCTAGGACAAAAGATAGAAAAAATCTCCTAGAGTGATTCATTATGCAAGCAAAACTTTAAATGATACTCAAGTTAATTATACAACTACTAAAAAGAGCTATTAGCTATTGTGTTTGCCTTAGAAAAATTTAGATCATATCTAATTAGAGCTAAAGTGATAGTATACATGGATCATTCATCTTTAAAACACTTAATAGCAAAGAAAGAGACTAAACCTAGATTAATCTGATGGATATTATTATTACAAGAATTTGATCTAGAAATTAAAGATAAAAAAGGTTGTGAGAATGTAATAGCAGATCATTTATCAGGATTACAAATAGAAAAATCAAATATTGAAATTAAGGATAATTTTCCTAATGAACAATTAATGACCATAAACACAATGCCTTGGTATGTAGACATAGTTAATTACTTATTTATTGGTTTAACACCTAAGGATTGGAATAGACAGGATAAGAAATTGTTCTTTCAAGAGTAAAATATCACTATTGGGAAGACCCATACTTATTTAAGAAATGTCCTGATCTGATTTTAAGGAGGTGTGTTCTAGAAACTGAATATCAAAGCATATTGTCTTTCTACCATGACCAAACATGTGGAGGGCATTTTGGTTTAGGGAAAACTACTGCCAAAATTCTACAAGGTGGTTTTTATTGGCCAACACTATTCAAAGATGCTCATAAATATTGTTTAAGTTGTTTAAGATATCAACAAATAGGAAGAATATCCAAGAGGAATATGATGCCTCTTAATCCTATTATTGAGGTTGAAATGTTTGATGTGTGGGGAATAAACTTTATGGGTCCATTTCCTATGTCTAAGAAATTTAATTATATATTGTTAGGGGTAGATTATGTATCTAAATGGATAGAAGCTATTCCTACAAAAACTATTAAAAGCACACGTGTAGATAACTTAACTATACGAGTTTTTAACATAAAGTATTCGACAAAAATGAAACGTTAACTATCCAAAAGTTTAACTATCTGAAACATTAACTATCCGAAAGTTTAACTATTGCAAATCTAACTCTTCGGAAATCTTTAATTTATTCGACATAAAAATGAAACTTTCTGATAATTTGTTAACTATTATACTTAGATAAATATACTTAGAGAATATTATGTAGACATATTTAAATACGTTAATAAAGCATATATCATCAAAATTAAATACCTAACAATTCCCCCTTTTTTGATGATGTCAAAACCTAATAAGTCACATAATTTATATCTCCCCCTTTTTGGCATTATAAAAAAGTAAACAAATTATTTTCTCCCCCGTTAGAAAGTTAAGTTTTATAAATGTAAGGAAGGATATATTACTAAGTATATATTAATCAAAATGATAGTTTCAAACATACATAGGATTTATGGATTAAGCATAAACTATTTAATATCATAAACTGTGAAAAATAATCACATAACATTAAAATCAGTAAATAGTTTACATAATAGTTTTGGTTACAAATTACAAAAAATAAATCCTGTAATACATAATTTGTATAATCACAAGCCTCTTTGTCTTCGAAAAATATCAATTAGAGTATCTGAAATTTTCTTTGCAATATCTGTACTAACTTTGTTTATCTGATCAAGTACTGCTTGATCTAAATCATTTTGAGAAACTTGTGATGGTTGCTGTAAAAATTCAGTATGTATCTCTATATCTATACCTGTATGTATTTCTCTATGTATACCTTGTTGTATATCTGTATGTATATCTTGTTGTATATCTGTATATTGCTGTATTTCTATAAATTGTGTAGATTGTTGTTGTGTTTGCCGATCCTGTTGTTGTTGTTTGAGGACAGGTGTATTTGCTTCCTAGTATTTTTGGAGTTCCTTTGCAGAGAAAGATCTTGACTTTAATCTTTTCTATGGCCAAGGTGTAATATTTGTTTGACTTGCCACAATTCTCAAAATTGTATCACCATAAAATAATTTACTCTACAAATGTAAGATATGAGAAACAAAAATATCATACTAGTTCACCTATATATGGTTTATTAATGCGTATGTAGCATAAAGACAACATCTGCCAACTTCTGCCCCATGACCAAACCTCTAAAACAATGTAGCATGCAATATTTTTGCAATAAAACGTGCTTGGCCATTTAAGTCATTTAGTAATGTTAATGGTTTATTGGCAGTTGGATCTTTGGCTAAACTTGTAATGTCCCATCCCAATCGATAAACCTGTTTTCTTTCTGATAATTTTAACTCCTTCATTTTTCAAACCAAGTACTTGATGAAGTAAATCTAGAGTTAAATATATGTCATTGTCTTGTATATTAGAAACAGGAATACCTTCTTCCACTATTAAGTTTGAGTAAAAACAACTAAGAAGTTCGGGTATAGCAAGATGGCCTGGCTGTTGTGGAAGTAGAGTCAACAAGCCTTGAAATTCAAATAGTTCACGTATGTGTGCCATCCCTTCAAACTTAACTGGTCTTGAATATATAACTGTAAAAGTTTTATATGTCTGAAATTTGTCATAACAGGAATTATTTCTGAACCATAATAGTGTATGTTCATCTAAACTCTATTCAGGATTAGGTATTTTCCTGTCATGATGTTCTGAGCTGGGACTTGTTTCAATATTATCAGTAGCATCTATATTTTAGATCTTTCAGAACTGGTGGAATTTCTATCAAAACTAGTATAAATGCCTGAAATATCTGTTATTGTCGTATCAATAATCTACTAAATTTCTTCTGTTTGTTCTTCTGGAAACATTTCAGTAGTAACAATCTCTGTAACAATCTGTATATCAGCAACATGTATATCTATATTTGATCTATACAACTGTCTCTGTATGAAAGAATATTCTATATCTGTCTGTGGAATAGAATCATCTTGTATTTCTGAAATTTGTATATGTGAGACATTGGTAGTATCATATTCTATTTGTAACTATGTATGTTGTTGTTTATATACATTGATCAACAAGTATACTATATACTGTAACAAACATAACCATACATATAAAGTGTAGTATAAGCAATTGTACCAAAATTCAAAAGTCTCTATTCGAGATACAGTAAGAGGAAGAATATCTGTACATTCCTCTTCAGATGAAATATCTTCAAAATTCATAGACTCAATGTCTATGTCATCAATAATATCATCAAATTTGATATCATCTGTATATGTATCATCAAAATTTCCTACATGCTCTCTTTCCGTAGGAAAAGAATGTGTGCTTGTAGCATTGTGTGAAAAAATGTCCATTGTATTAAAAGATACATTATGCACTAATGTGACACAATACCTTAGAGTATATGCTTGTAAGCCAATATTTGTCACATCTGCTGGGATTCCTAACAAAAATGTCTGTCCAGCTTCTGCAATGGAGCATAGTTTTCCATTTTTCACTAATTCTTCTTTTTGATGCAATATTCATTGTTCACCTGTAGTTAGTCCAAAATATTCAATTATCTTTTTCTTTTTCCGACTATATGTCTATAGTGTTTCAGGTTGTTCAGGAGGTTCTAAAATTGTCTTAATTTCTCTTGTTAAAGGCACCTGTTGTCTTGATGGTCCTTCACCATGATGCCTAGGTGGTAATAATGGAATATAGAGTTTTAAGCTCTCCACCTCTACCATTTTGAGTTGATAAACTCTTTGTCCTTCACTTCGAAGGCCCATTTTGCTAATGGCAGTTTTCTGTTCATCTATATACTATTTAATATCATCTAAAACAACTAAGGGAAAATAATGTTGGGAATACAAGGATTGTAATTCCTTGTTTGCATTTTCGATCATCGGTCCCCACTTCTTTCCATAATAGGTGATAGACTGTACCGATGTCTTTGGTACATGTCCAGAACTTACAACCGCAGGGTTAGGTAGTAAATTTCTTTTCCATAAATGCAATGCGGAAAGTTCAGTTTGTTTTAGTCGAAACTGTGTTTCTGCATAATTTTGAATAAATTTCCAACAGAAATTTTTCTCATCTTGAACAACTTTTCTTATTTCGTGTAGTACTTCATTTGAAAAAGTGTACCTAGAGTAAATGTCGTTGATTTCACTTTGAATTTTCTGAATTTCCAGCTCTCTTTTCTGCACTTTGGTCATTCTACCACGTCCTCTTCCACATCCTGACATTGTCGATTAATCTTTGCTTTGAACTATAGAACTTAGTGGAAGTAAAGATTGTGAAGCTAGGGTTTTACCAAGGTAGAAACATGAAAGGTTAAATTTGGCCTAAGGTAAGCTATACCATAGGAAACTCCTTACTGTGGTGGAAAAATTAGATCTTACAGAGATGGCACAATTGTTTTTGTCATTAAAAGAAGATCTACTCATATATGGCTACCAAAAGGCAACAGGTTTAATATGCAAAGGACTAACACTAATGGACCCAAAAAAATATGGGTACCAAAAGTCTTAATTTCAACATGATTTGCAGGATTGCAAGGACAAGGAAGCTCAAACGTCTAAGTGGATTATTGATAGTGGATGCTTAAAGCACATGATAGGTAAGAAAAGATTTCTAGAATCTGTTAAGTCCATAAATTCAAGATCTGTTAAGTTTGGTAATAATGAAAAATGTAAAATTACTACCGTAGGAAATGTTGCATCTAAAAATGGAAAAATAGAAAATGTCTTGCATGTAAATGGTTTAAAACAAAATCTGGTAAGTGTAGGTCAATTATATGACAAAGGTTGCAATATACTTTTTACTGTTGAAAATTATTTTATATTACAACAAGATACACATGAAATCAAATTTACTAGATATAGAGACAATTTAATTTATGCATTGGAATTTCCATTTGATAATATGTCTAGTAATGCATGTTCAGTTGCTTCTAATGAAGATGAATGGTTATGGCATAAGAGACTAAATCATGTGAATATCAGAATCTTAAGAAAATTGACCAAACATGATCTTGTTAGAGGTGTGTCTACACTCAAATTCAAAAGGGATAAACTCTGTAGTGACTGTACGATTGGAAAACAAAAGAAATCAGTACACAAGAGTATTGAAGATATTGCCACAAGTCAGCCACTAGATCTACTGCATATGGACCTATTTGATCCTACACAGACAGCCAGTTTAGGAGGAAAAAAATATACCTTAGTGGTAGTTGATGATTATACAAGATTCACTTGGGTTATTTTCTTAGCACACAAGAATGAAGCTTGCTATGAATTCAAACATCTCTATATTAGAATTCAGAATGAAAAAGAATCAACTGTGAAGAAAATCAGAAGTGATCATGGAGGTGAATTTGAAGACTTATGTAATTCCTTTGGTATATTACATGAGTTTTCATGTCCAAGAACTCCTGCATAGAATGGAGTTGTAGAAAGGAAAAATAGATCAGTACAAGAAATGGCAAGAACAATCCTTAATGCATCTAATCTACCAAAGTTCTTATGGGCTGAAGCTATAAATACTACATGTTATTCAATAAACAGAACTCATCTTAGGCCTATCTTGCATAAGACACCATTTGAATTATGGTATGGTAAAACACCAAATGTTGGATATTTTAAAGTTTTTGGATCAAGATGTTTTGTGCTTAATACAAGGGATCGAAAGGACAAATTTGATGCAAAGTCTGATCCTGCTCTACTTGTTGGATACTCTTCGAGAAGTAAAGCTTACAGAGTCTATTTTGAATATGAAAGAAGAGTAGAAGAATCAATAAATGTATCATTTGATGAAGATCTAGTAGGAAAATTAAAGCAACTAAAGATAGATAGTGAAAGTGAAAATGAATCAGTGAATCAGAAAATTCTTTAGAAAAAGGATAGTTCAACATTGCCTACACCTACTATGATAGAAAAAGCATGGAAGACAAAGTCTAGACATCCCATTGCACAAATTATTGGGAATATAAATCAAGGTGCTCAAACAAGAAGCAAAATTTAGAATATTTGTAATTACTGTGCTTTTGTATCTGAACTTGAACCTACAATAGTTGAAGAAGCTTGCAATGATGAATACTAGATTATGGCCATGTAAGAGGTACTGAATCAGTTCAAGAAAAATGAAGTCTAGGATTTAATTGAAAGGCCCATTGAAAAATCAATTATTGAAACTAGATGGGTGTTTAAGAATAAATTAGATAATAATGGCAGTATTATCAGAAAAAAAGCTAGACTTGTTGCTCAGGGATACAACCAGCAAGAAGGAATCAATTATGAAGAAACTTTTGCACCTATGGCAAGATTTGAAGCAATTAGAATGTTCCTTGCCTTTGCAAGTAGTATGAAAATAAAGCTTTATCAAATGGATGTTAAAAATGCTTTTCTTAATGGCATTTTGCAAGAGGAAGTATATGTAGAATAGCCACCAAGTTTTGAAGATGAAGAAAGACCAGACCATGTATACAAACTGAATAAAGCTCTTTATGGTCTGAAGCAAGCACCACGTGCATGGTATGATAAACTAAAGGGTTTCCTTATTGAAAATCAGTTTAACATAGGAACTGTAGACAACACTCTTTTTATCAAGTCAGAAAATTCTCATATGTTGATCATTCAAATTTATGTTGATGATATTATTTTTGGTGCCACAAATGAGAAACTATGTCATGACTTTCAAATCTTAATGAAGAATGAATTTGAAATGAGTCTTATGGGAGAATTAAAATTCTTTCTAGGATTACAAATTCATCAATTACAGCATGGCATCTTTCTGTATCAAGAAAAATTCTGCAAAGAAATTCTCTTAAAGTTTGGTATGGAAAAATCAAAAGAAGCAAATAAACCTATGAACTCAAATGAAAAGCTTGATAAAGATATCTCTAGCTCTTCGGTAGATCAAAAGAAATACAGAGGCATGATTGGATCACTTCTGTATTTAACAACTAGTAGACCAGTGTTTAAAATGAAAAAGTGCATATTATTAACGGTTAAATGATGGTTAATTGCATAATATTTAGCTTATCATTTGAGAATTAAGCCATTATGTTATAATTGCACTGTTATATGCTTTAATTGAAGAATCTGCTTAATTTTGGGGAATTAATGTTAATTTAGTACATTTATGAACTGTCGGTAAATTGCAGGCTGTGAAATTCTTAAGTATCCGAAAATGCATCTGAACATCAGATAGTTATTCCTGTAACTCTTCGAAATGTTATTTTATGTTTAAACTGCTGCTAACACGTGTTGAGAGCTGGTAGATTTACTTACGTTATAACTCGTTAAGTTAGTATAACTGCACGCGTTGAGTTACATGAAAATGCACTAAGGCAACGCGTTAGGTTAGCGTTATAAACTTAAGTTGTTATTTTTGCACGTGTTTTATAGTTAAATCAACGAAGGAAGTCCATTGAGTTATCTGTAACTCCACGGACTATATATTTTCTAATATACCACTATAGCGGTTGCAGGAACAAACAGTTGGAAGGAAAAACCACGTTTGCACGTATCACGCAGGAATTCAATCGTGCAGGGAGAAAGAAATCATCGTCGTTGATCTGAAGGAAGGAAATCCAACCAACCATTCAAGTAGAAGCAGTTACTACTAAAGAAATATAAAAGAAAAGAAGAAAAAAAGAAGAAGGGTGTGTGATCAATGGACGATCAGTGTATACAGAGGAGGAGCACCGAGCTTTCTGTAGACAATATTGGCGATTCTCCGAAGTATCACACCAACCATCGTTATCACCACCATAATCACCAATCAACGGAGGTCTGTGAGGATACTTGCCTGATGTCGGGTCGATTCTGAGCCAAACATAGTGCCTGACAACCACTGTGAGGAGTGATCGCGTCGCGGGAAGGAAAGACATTTTCACCAAGTGCTGACTCATAATTTAGGAGATCGTAAAGCTTTTAGCCTTGGCTTCGGGTTGATGCCTGTATGCTGAAGAGAAGATCATCTTGCAATTCTGGACTCACGATTCTATAGGGAGAGTAGATAGAATTGTAAGTGGTTAAATTTTCAGTGGTGTAATCACGTTGCAAGTAGTGTCGGAAGTATTTACTGTCAAATAAGATTACTTTACATTTCACCTTTCGCCCATCACATCAAAACAAAAATACCAAAAACAATTTATCTTTGTTTGTATGTTGTATTTGAGTGTTGTATTGTTTGTGTTGTATCGTGATTAATGTTATCTGTATCAGTTTTATGATTGTTTTATGTTAGTTTTAATTTTACAGTTTACTGTAATTGGTTCGTACAAAAAACTTAAAGATTTTAATGGTTACTGTTTGAATCATCTGAATGTTAGTATTGCTTAATGATAAATCCAATGTTAACTAGCATTAAAAAGCTTAATTGATGTTATTTACAATCTGTGGAATCGCCCAATGGTTGGCCGAATTCCTTTGTAAATAGCAGTATTATAAAGAAGAGATAGGCTCGTGGAGTTAATTTAAGTCCACGAGGATAGTCCGTTGAGTTAGCCATAACTCAACAAACTTAGTTCGTTAAGTTAACTATAACTCAATGGAGTGCTTATTGAATATAAATTTGAATTGTTCAGAATCAAACATTTCTTAAATTCGTCAGCAATTCCCTATGGGATCGACCTGTACTTGCACATTGATACAATAGACATTGTGCACTTGTAGTTAAAGTACAAATTGGAATTAATATCTAAATTGTATTAAAGGTTGTTTGTTTACTTCTAAAAGAAAGAATAGGCATAAAGATAAATTAACTAAGTAAAAATAGAAGTAACAAATCCAAGTTTTTCTAGTGCTGGGAAAACCCAAACAAGTTTTATGGCGCCGTTGCCGGGGAATTGAATTGAGTCAAAGTAAATTGAATTGAATTGAATTAATATAAGTAATTGATAGAGCTATTTCATTTTAATAGTCAGAGTTGTGTGTTTTCTTCTATAATTGAGAATATGGCATATGCTTATGCTCAAAGATTTCTGAAACCTTTAATTAGCATATGTGAATTCTGCAATTCTGAAGGACACGACATTTCTGATTGTTTGAAATTGAGACATTTACAGATTGTTAGATCCCATGAACAACAAATGAATTATCCTCAATATAATAGAGCCGAGTATGAGAATCCTATAGTTTACCCAACTGATGGTCAGTATAGAATGTGCAATATGATGAGAGACACAGAAGTTTGGGATAGCTATGACAGACTGGAGCATAGTATAGAGCAAAATCTGGACAAACTGGAATACTTTGTGTGTCAACAACAAGAAGTCAACCGGTTAAACTATAAGGAGGCATATTCAGAACCTAAACAGGATATAATTTACGAAACTGAAAAAGCCATAAAAAAAATTGATAAAAAATTGAATGCAATGAAATTAGATGATCTGGAAACAAAATTAAAAGCATTAGACAAAAATGCAATGAAAATACAAGTTTTGCAACAGGACAATGAAAATTATAATGTTATAAACCTGCACAACTTGCAAAATATACAACAAACTATTCCTACAAAAACTAATGATAACAAAGTGCTAATACAATTTATAAGAATAAATATATTTGCCAGATTTGGAATACCTAAAGCTATTATCAGTGATAGAGGAACTCATTTTTGTAATTGAAGTTTTGAAGCCTTAATGAAGAAATATGGAGTAAACCACAAAATTGCAATATCATATCATCCGCAAACAAGTGGACAAGTAGAAAGTGCAAACAAACAAATTAAATTAATCTTGGAAAAAGTAGTAAATCCTACTAGAACAGATTGGGCTAATAGATTGATAGATGCACTTTGGGCTTATAGAACTGCTTATAAAACGAGCTTAGGTTTTCACCTTTTAGGCTAGTATATGGAAAAAGTTGTCATTTATCTACTGAAATAGAACATAAAGCTTATTGGGCATTAAAAACTCTGAACACTAATTTAAATCAAGCTGCTAAAAATAGGAAAATGCAACTAATTGAATTAGAAGAATTTAGAAATGAAGCTTATTCGAAGACTGTAAGAGAAAAAGAGAAAATTAAATTCTGGCATGATAGAAAAATTATTCCTAAAAGCTTTGAAATAGGACAAGAAGTATATCTTTATCTGGCTAGACTCTATAACCATCCAGGAAATTAAGATCTAGATGGGTAAGACCTTACATAGTTCGAAATGTTTATCGTTATGGAGCTATTGAAATTGAAAATCCTAAAAATCAGAATATATTTAAAGTAAATGGACAAAGACTTAAACCTATTCTGAAAACACCAAAAAGCTCATTTGGAATTATAGAAGAAGTTAGAGTAGAGGACTACTCGAGCTTTACTTAGTAAGAAATCAATTTTTATGTTTATATATATATGTTTATCTTAAAAATAAATAAAAAAACAAAAAAACAAAAAAAATATATATATATATAAAACATAAAAATAGTTGTGGTTCAACCGATTCGATCCATCGGTATGACCGAAAAATTAAAAAAATATTTAGGTCTAACCAAAGCGTAGCATCGGTATGACTGGAACATTAAAAAAATATTGGTTTTACCGAAACATAGTATCGGTTTGACCGAAAGAAAAATAAAAAAATAAAAAATATTTAGGTCTGACCGAAGTATAGTATCTGTTAAATCATAAAAAAAATTGTATATTAATTTTCAGAAAAAATATTGGTTTTACCAAAACATAGTATCGGTTCAACCAAAAGAAAAATAAAAAAATAAAAAATATTTAGGTCTGACCGAAGCATAGTATCGGTTAAACCTGTAAAAAAATAGAAAAACTATTCTCTGTAATATTTTTATTATTATAATTGCTTGTACGAGGAGTCCGTTGAGTTACGCTTAACTCAACGAGCTCACTTCGTTGAGTCTTGAGTTGGTCAACGATCTTATTCCATTGTGTTAACTGTAACTCAACAGAGTACTGTAGCTAAGATCTAAAATTAGAAAAACTCCAGAAGGAAGTAGATGAATTTTGGCATAAAGATTAAATTGTATTGTTCGTCTACTTGTGTAGAATTGTATGAAATTGTATGATGTACTTGTAATGTAATTGATTCATATTAATGAATATAATTTTTCAGATGCAATTTTCATATGTATTTGGATGTGAAATGAATGGAATTTATTGAATATTATGTAATTTGTGGAACTTTATGAATATGTAATAGATTTACAATTTGTTGAATGATAGGATAACTGCTTAAAAATTTCTGCATTTTATAAGGTAAAATGTAAATTCTACATAACATAAAATGACCTACAAGTTAAATCTTTATATAATGTTCAGATTTAAATATATTTTAATCAAAATGATGCATTAATGACATAGATTTAACTTTATTACAATTAGCAGAATGACAAAAAAAAAAAAAACAGAATAGAAACTTACGAGAGTGAAACTTAGAAGTTGTCAAGTGTTAACTCAACAAAGTAAGTCCATTGAGTTAACTGTAACTCCACGAGGTCAGTAATATAATATAAGGTCACTCCGTTGAGTTATCTGTAACTCAACGAAGTTAGTCCGTGGAGTTAGCAACAGTAACCGACTATGTTCTGTTGAGTAATCTGTAACTCAACGAGGTTAGTTCGTGGATTAAGCAGAATGGTTATTCTTTTAACCATAAACGAAACTTCGTCGGTTTAGCGGTTACCAAAATTTGAAATTAGTAGTAGTACACATACCCATAAAAATAGGAACCACGATGCACGTTGCAAGACACGTTCTTACAACGAGAGTTATTCACTTTATGGATGCGCAGTATATATATGAAACAGAATGTTATTTACGAGTTACCAGCACTTTTAAGAGAAAGGAGAAAGCGTTGGAAGAACTGGAAGGAGAAGCAGCTGATTCAACCTTCATCTGACAACAAATATTTATAGAATGGAAAGCTTCAGACTGGTATGTAATTAATCTTCTGCTATTTGTTTATGAGCACATGGACTCGTTCTCTAGCACTAAACGATTAGTAAGAACACCTATCCAGGAATTTTCATTGTAGAGGAGTACTGAAAAATTTTCTAAACTGAACTTTAACGAAATTCTTTGGGGTGTAGCTAACCTTTCTTTAAAAGAGAACGTAGAGATGGCTGCTTTAGTAGAAAAACCATTAGGAGAGATTCTGTATCCTGAATTAATTGATGAACCTTCATGTATTCGATTGCCAAACTTTGAGGGAGATAGGTTTGAACTGAAATCTAATTATATTAGTCAATTGCCACATTTTCATGGATTAGAAAGAGAGGATGCCTATTATTTCCTTAGAGAATTTAACGAAGTTTGTCAAATGATAAGAATGCCGAACATAAGTATAGATGCTATTAAACTTAGATATATCCCTTTTGCTTTAAAAGATATAGCTAAGAGATGGTTATATACTCTGTCGCCTGATTCAATTTCTACATGGACTGAATTTTGCTCTGTTTTTCTGGAAAAATACTATCCAACACATCAAACAATTAAAAAGAAGAAAGAAATATTAATGTGTAGCCAAAAACAGGGTGAATCATTCTAGAAATATTTTGAAAGACTTAAAGATTTACTGACTCAATGTCCACATCATGCAATGAGTAAAGCACAATTAATAGGCATAATTTATGAAGGCATAGATGTTTCAATGAAATCTTTATTAGAATCTACTTGTCAAAATGGATTTTTAAAATTATGTAGTGAAGAAGCATGGGCATATTTAGAAAATTTTGCAAAAAGAACTACACAGTGGGAAAATTCGGTTGAAGCTATTGCAGATAAAAAATTATTGCCAAGAGGAATGCATAAAATAGATTCCAATACTATGCTTGAGGTGAAATTAAATGAATTAACGAAGAAAATAGAAGAGTTATCATTAAATCAAAAGCTAGTAGAAAAGAATACAAACATAAATGACTTAGATATTATTTATGCTAGAAACCAGAGAGATAACTTGGGAAATTTTTATAATCCTAATTGGAGAAATCACCCGAATTTATCTAGGAGAAACAACAATTTCCAGGGAGGAGAAAATATAAATGAGAAGAACATAAGTTATGAAGTATTAATTGAACAAGGAGCTAGAATAGAGAAATTAGAAAAGATAATCCAACAAGTAAACAATCTATAGAATTTATATTTGGAAATGCTGCAAATCAAAATCAGAATAGAAATATATCACTTAGACAGAAGGAACCAATAGAAGTTAGAGCTATTGGAGGATTGCCAATACAAGCTATACCTAATCCTGTCAATAGAACAGTTAATGAAATTGATACCTCTTCTGGGAGGGCAGTTGAATGAAGCAGCATATCTGAAGTAACTATCTATATGTATATATGTTTTATTTTAAGTTAATAGTATCGTAGAGTTAATTTTTAACTTAACGAACTTAGTCCGTTGAGTTATGCCTTAACTCCACGAGGGTGTGCAGTAGTTATGTTAATTTTTGTCTTTGCTAAATTTTTGTTTTTATTTTACAGAATCGACAAATGGAATTAATGCAATTACCGTTAGATGCACAAAGGGAAATACTAAGTAACTTGTCAGCTAAAGATCTGTGTAGGTTGTGTTGTGTATCAAAGGAAATTAAAGACTGTATTGAAGAAAAATATTTTCAAGAACTACAAGCTGCAAAAATGACTAAGATTAGAGATGGATTCATATGGATGTCATTTAATCGTAGTTCAAATACCCATGAATATCTTGCTATGGAAGAAACTACTGGAATTCCACCCAATGCATTAGAAGGAATGAGTCATATTATGGGGATAGATAAAGGATTAATCATATACAAGACGAGACCAAGGTATGCAAGTTTATCATTACCTGATATTTTGATAAGAAATCCTATAATAGGAGAAGAATGTAATATAGGAAGACCTAATATATTTGAAGCACCAATTGAAAATTGTGGGTTAGCTTTAATATTTTCTGATAAAAATTCTACAATTCTTGAAAAATTATATTATTGGAGACCTATAGGAAATTGGGGTGAAGATTTACGCTTAAGTGTGTATAATTTTTTGAACAGATCTTGGAATGAAAACATTATAATATATATAGGACAGAAATCATTAATTAACCAAACGCATGTCATACTTGATGGTTATATCTATTTAGTCATGGAGATATCAATAGCATATAGATCTGATTTATACATAGTGAGCATAGACAGTTATGATGATTATATAGAAATTTTACCTATACCGAGTGAAATAGCTAAACCACCATCTGAAAAATTTAATGAAATTCAAATAGGAATGTGGTATAATGAAGAAGATGATCCTACTTTATGTCTGATAAGATGGTGGGATGAACTGATGAAATTTCAAATATGGATTATGGAAGACATGAATGAATGGAAGTGGAAGCGGAGTATATTGAAATAGATGTAGAAATAGAAACTACTACATTACCTTGGAACCAAAAAGGATCCCTTTCTGCATTACATATCATTAATGGTAATACACTCGTATTTGGAATTTGTAATATATTGCATGTTTACAAATTAAAAAGGAACAAGAACTGCATTAAAACAGAATTAATAGAAAGAACTATACCTAAAAAGTTTGCTTGGACTGATACATTTATTCCATTTGTTTCTACTTTTCAATCATGTTCTTAAGCTGTGATTTTGTGTGTTTAAGTTGTGTATTCTGCATTTATTTTTAGAGAAAAAAAAAGAATTTTGAAGTTTTCATGTTCATTTTAAGAAAAAAAAAAAAAACAAACAAAACAAAATATCAATCCAGTTTGTTGGTATCTGTTCTAGGAAACCAACTGGCTTGCTTGTGAGCCACCAAAGGCATAGGAGCCTGGGTTCCACACAAGACACTGATTTATTAATATCTGTTAAATGTTATTTTGTTTTATATTCTGTGTTTATCTGGGAATGAAAAGTTTTTCAGAATCAAAAATCGGAATATGCAGAAAGAGATACAAATGGAAAAAGGTTTGTAACCAATTACTTATCCTGAATTTTAAATCAAACAAAACTTTATTCATGCCTGCTACAATTACTGTACTTATTGTCAAATCTTTTACATTGAGGACAATGCAAAATGTAGGTATGGGGGGGAGGTAATTAAAGTAACATCCATGTAAGTTTGTTAATTAAAGGAATTAAAATGGTACTGGAAAGTTCTGAGGAAATTGAAAATTTTTATGAACTTGCTGTAACTATTCGATAATTGAGACTGTAAAATTTTTATAAACTGCTTGAATGTTATATTTAGAAGGCTATAGAAGATGCTATAGAATTTATTATTTATGTAAATCTAGATATAGTATCTTATGATTTTTCTAAATTTCATGAGTTTAACAGTTTCACGATTTTAAAATGAAATCAGAATATTTAATGCTTAATCAAAAAATTATCTAAAGTCCTAAAGGAGCTGAGATGTGAATTCTAGATTAAATGAAACACATATGATGAAAGATACATTTACTTTGACTGATTGAACTTGTAGAATGATTTATGTGTAGATCTTATTACACTACAGATAAAGTATGAGCTTATTGTTATGGATTCATATTTTTAGTAAATGATAGAAGCAGGATTATATGAGATTGGTGTTTTACTACATCTGTATTAATGAAACACGTGCATATACAGTATGTGATTAATGCTTTGTTTTGTGTGTGCATTTATTTTTAGAAAAAAAAAAACTTTGAGAGTTTATTGACTTGTTTGATCACGAGCCTTTTGTACTTGAGCAGATAGGTATGTAAGGATTGTTGACCTGAAAAAGGACTCTGAAAATCTGGCAACCTAAGATCCTAATCAGATTTGGGATTGTTGATTGAAAGCTCATTACATGGGTACATTAGAAAGCTCTTGTATGATTGAAGCTTGTCAAATTAACTTTTAAAGTACACAAAAAAAAGAAAAAAAAAGAAAAAGAAAAAAGCATATACTATTCTGAAAAGATACAAGTGTTTTGTGAAATATAGATATCTTATGAATCAAGTATATTTTCTGTTATCTAGAATTGCTGAAATATGAATCTGGAATTGACTTTTGAAGTTGTTTAATGGAAATACAATTCTTTATTCTACTTGTCTTAATCAGATTGAATTGGATTGTACTTTAATTTGTATGTTGTTGAAATTTCTTCTAGAAAAACTTATTGGAAAATTCAGGATTACAGATGATGAAAAGAAGAACAAACGATAATATAATTAACACCTATATGAAGATGATATACTTTGTATGTAATTTACATATATTCTAAATATCTTTGCAAGTTGATTATAGAATATATGTTTATGCTGAACAGAAGAAAAAAAAAACAAAAGGAGAAGAATTAATTCTAGCACTTTTTGAAAGACCAATTAATTAGATCTTAGTTTGCTAAGGGACTAGCAAAATTTAGTTATGGGGGAAGTGTTTAGAATGAAAAAGTGCATATTATTAACGGTTAAATGATGGTTAATTGCATAATATTTAGCTTATCATATGAGAATTAAGCCATTATGTTATAATTGCACTATTATATGCTTTAATTGAAGAATCTGCTTAATTTTGGGAATTAATGTTAATTTAGTACATTTATGAACTGTCGGTAAATTGCAGGCTGTGAAATTCTTAAGTATCCGAAAATGCATCTGAGCATCGGATAGTTATACCTGTAACTCTCCGAAATGTTATTTTATGTTTAAACTACTGCTAACACGTGTTGAGAGCTGGTAGATTTACTTACGTTATAACTCGTTAAGTTAGTATAACTGCACGCGTTGAGTTACATGAAAATACACTAAGGCAACGCGTTAGGTTAGCGTTATAAACTTAAGTTGTTATTTTTGCACGTGTTTTATAGTTAAATCAACGAAGGAAGTCCGTTGAGTTATCTGTAACTCCACGGACTATATATTTTCTAATATACCACTGTAGCGGTTGCAGGAACAGACAGTTGGAAGGAAAAACCACGTTTGCACGTATCACGCAGGAATTCAATCGCTTAGGGAGAAAGATATCATCGCCGTTGATCTAAAGGAAGGAAATCCAACCAACCATTCAAGCAGAAGCAGTTACTACTGAAGAAATATAAAAGAAAAGAAGAAAAAAAGAAGAAGGGTGTGTGATCGATGGACGGCCAACGTATACAGAGGAGGAGCACCGAGCTTTCTACAGATAGTATCGGCAATTCTCCGAAGTATCACACCAACCATCGTTATCACCACCATAATCACCAATCATCGGAGGTCTGTGAGGATACTTGCCTAATGTCGGGTCGATTCCGAGTCAAACACAGTGCTTGACAACCACTATGAGGAGTGATCGCGTCGCGGGAAGGGAAGACATTTTCACCAAGCGCCGACTCATATTTCCAGAGATCGTAAAGCTTTTAGCCTTGGCTTCAGGTTGATGCCTGTATGCTGAAGAGGAGATCATCTTACAATTCTGGACTTGCGATTCTATAGGGAGAGGAGACAAAATTGTAAGTGGTTAAATTTTCAGTGGTGTAATCACATTGCAAGTAGTGTCGAAAGTATTTACTGTCAAGTGAGATTACTTTACATTTCACCTTTCACTCATCACATCAAAACAAAAATACCAAAAACAATTTATCTTTATTTGTATGTTGTATTTGAGTGTTGTATTGTTTTGTGTTGTATCGTGATTAATGTTATCTGTATCAATTTTATAATTGTTTTATGTTAGTTTTAATTTTATAGTTTACTGCAATTGGTTCGTACAAAAAACTTAAAGATTTTAGTGGTTACTGTTTGAATCATCTGAATGTTAGTATTGCTTAATGATAAATCCAATGTTAACTAGCATTAAAAAGCTTAATTGATATTATTTACAATCTGTGGAATCGCCCAATGGTTGACCGAATTCCTCTGTAAATAGCAGTATTATAAAGAAGAGACAGGCTCGTGGAGTTAACTTAAGTCCACGGGGATAGTCCGTTGAGTTAGCCATAACTCAACGAACTTAGTCCGTTGAGTTAACTGTAACTCAACGGAGTGCTTATTGAATATAAATTTGAATTGTTCAGAATCAAACATTTCTTAAATTCGTCAGCAATTCCTTGTGGGATTGACCTGTACTTGCACACTGATACAATAGACACTATGCACTTACAGTTAAAGTACAAATTGGAATTAATATCTAAATTGTATTAAAGGTTGTTTGTTTACTTCTAAAAGAAAGAATAGGCATAAAGATAAATTAACTAAGTAAAAATAGAAGTAACAAATCCAAGTTTTTCTAGTGTAGTGATGGGAAAACCCAAACAACCAGATATAATGTTTAGTGTATGTGCTTGTGCAAGATATCAAGCTTCTCTAAAAGCATCACATTTAAAAGCAGTCAAACGTATCTTTAAATATTTACAAGGTACAAAAGACTTTGGCTTATTTTATTCTTCACAAAATCATCTAATATTAGCAGGTTACAGTGATGCAGATTATGTAGGATGCAAATCAGATAGAAAAAGGACCAGTTGTACATGCCAGCTACTTGGTCACTCTCTTGTTTCATGGTTCAGTAGAAAAAAAAATTCTATAGCACTCTCTACAATTGAAGCTGAATACATGGCAGTAGGATTATGTTGTGCACAGATTCTATTGATGCAACAAACATTGGCTGATTATAAACTTAAATTTCAGAATACAATCATTTACTATGACAATAGCAGTGCCATAAATCTCTCCAAAAATACAGTCTTACACTCTAGAGCATAACATATCAAGATTAGGCACCACTTTCTAAGAGACCATGTTGAAAAGGGTCATATTTCTTTAGAATATGTCTCTACTAAAGAACAACTAGCAGATATTTTCACCAAACCATTATCTAAATCTGCATTTAATCATATTAGACGAAACTTAGGGATTTATTCTTTATATGAGTTATAATTCCATATCTCTCTACTCTCCAAGCTCACAACTAGAAGCTTGTTCTACTAACATTTTTGTCTTGCAACAACTTAGCCAATTAAAATTGCTCCATAAAGTAAGTATCCTACTTCTCACTCCTTTTGACAAATGGCAAAAAAGGGGGAGAAAAACTATATCCTTTTTAGCAGGCTACAACAAAATAGGGGGAGTAATTTCAAACTATTTAGACAAATAGGGGGAGCTTTTCATTTTCAAATTCTATATCCTACTCCTTTCTTTGTGTGATTATCTGTATAGATATATAGGGAGAGAAATACATGTAATATATTGTATGGTTTTTGCCATTATCAAAAAGGGGGAGATTGAAAAGACCTCAAGATTTTAATAATGCAAAAATCAATGTAAGGTATTAAATTGTATTTCTTAAGTATAACAGTTCAACAAAAGAGCAAAAGATGATACAGATAGCTCAGAGTTTGCTGCAAATGATAAAAAAGATTTCAGAAGGTTACCAGGCTTAACTATCTGGAAGAGACAGAATTTCGGTAAGTTACCAAGACTTAAGTATCCGATGAATTAATCTTTAAGCAGTAGAATCACCATTAGATAGTTAGAAGAGTAACTATCTGAAATTACAAAACCTTGAAATAAAGAAAGTAGTCGGAAGCTTAAAGAAGGAAATCAGAGGGTTACTATAGCTAACTATCCGATAGTCAAGAACATTTCGATGAGTTACAATTACAAGTATCTGATCTTATGACACCTCATGTGTACGACTTGAAGTCCTACGTGGCAAAAGGACTTAAGTGACTCTTCGGTAAGTTACAGGTATTCTTTGGAGAGTTACATAGCTAAACCTCCAAAAACCCCAAAAAATCGGAAGGTATCTTAAAATACCTCCCTGAATGGTAACTTACCAAATTTGGGTCTGAAACTTTAGCAAGTACAGCAGAATACATCCGTTGGGAGAGAATATGATCGTTACACATAATGGTATATATACAAGCACCAAACAACGAAAATAGATAGCTTTTTGCTCATATAAATCTATACACCAAGCTCAACAATAGAAAGTTCTCAAGATTAAATCATCAACAAAAACAGATTCAAACTTAGAAGCCTTTCATGCAATATACACTGAGTTCCTCAAGCAACTGTTTATTGAAGTACACAAATTGAAAACTTTAGTGAAAGGTTGGTTGGAGCTACGACTTGAAAGCTCAATTAGGTTGGTTGGTTCTTGCTTTGACCTTAAAGCAAGTGTTTGTAAGTTTGTGAAAGATTAGTGAAGCCTAATATCCCTTGGGGGGTGGACTAGCCGTTAGTGGTGAACCACCTAAAATCCTTGTATGCATTATTTGTTATTGTGTGCTTGCTAATTTTCATTATCAATTAGTCATTTATTGTTAAGAAACAAAATATTACCATTCACCCCCCCTCTAGTAAGCCATCAAGTCCTAATAGAGTTAAGCCTAACTCAACAGACTTTCCGTAAAGTTATAACTAATAAAAATACTTATAATAATAATTTTTACTTCGGTCAAGACTGAAGAATTTCTAGTCTAACCAACTCTTAATTTTTCAACATTTTAAAACTTTTGGTCAAACCATTATATTCCTTAGTTGAATTGAAATTAAATACTCTCTCTTTTTCTTCTATTGGTTGAACTAATACTATGCTTCGGTAAAATTGACATTTTTACTTAATATAATATATAGATTTTTTTTCCCCTATTTTTAATGTTTCGGTCAGACTGATGGATCCTGTTGGTTGAACCGCAACAATTTTTTCTTTTAATATATGTTTCGGTAAAACTGATAATTTCTTTCGATTGAACCGTGACTATGTTTAAATAAGGTTTTTTTTTATTATATGTAACAAACTTAGATAATTTCTTACTAAGTAAAGCTCGAGTAGTCCTCTACTCTTACTTCTTCTATAATTCCAAAGGAACTTTTTGGTATCTTCAAAATAGGTCTAAGTCTTTGCCCATTTACTTTAAATATATTCTGATTTTTAGGATTTTCAATTTCAATAGCTCCATAGGAATAAATATTTCAAATTATGTAAGGTCCTACCCACCTAGATCTTAATTTCCCTAGATGATTATGGAGTCTAGTCATGTAAAGATATACTTCTTGTCCTATTTTAAAGGTTTTTTGAATAATTTTCTTGTCATGCCTAAACTTCATTTTCCCTTTTTCTCTTACAGTTTTCGAATAAGCTTCATTCCTAAATTCTTCTAGTTCAATCAATTACATTTTCCTATTTTCAGCAACTTGATTTAAATTAGTGTTCAAAGTTTTTAATGCCCAATAAGCTTTATGTTTGTTGAGTATTTTGTTTTGATGATGTGTGCTGAATGAAATTAATCATATTTGCTCAATTACTATTGCTTGTGAAAGGAAATTAAAATCATTAATTAATACAGAAAAAGCTTACTGATATAAATACTTGTCTGTATTAGATCTGAAATTATACTAAGTTAATAACTAGTCATTTCATTGCATTAATTTTTCATTTAAACTAAACGTTAAGTTAACGTGTGTTTTTATTGAAAAGCATGATATGTTTTAAAGTTATATTTTCTGTATTATTTATAGTGCACATTTGGAAAACTTGTTAAGTTAGAGTTTTAGTCGTATAGAGATCACGTGAGAACTCGTTAAGTTAGAGGGTTAAAGGTTAAAATATGTCACGTGAGAACTCGTTAAGTTAGTGAGTAAAAGTTTAGACAACTTGTTAAGTTAGTGTTATACACGTGGTGAAATTATAAGTTACGAATGTTATATTATATCACGTGAGGTGCACATGTTTAACTCGTTAAGTTAACATAACTAAACACATTAAGTTGCTATATTGAACACTAAGGCAATGCGTTAGGTTAGTGTTATAAACTTAAGTTGTTATTTTTTACACGTGGTAAAATTCTTATTATAAAAACATTTGTATATTACTAGTTCGTTAAGTTATTGTAACACAACGGAGATAGTTCGTTGAGTTATCCATAACACAATGGAGTTAGTTCGTTGAGTTAGTTACAGTACTTGTCACGTGAATTGGCACATGAGAAACTCGTTAAGTTGGAAACATTAAGTTATATATATACTTGTGTTACTCATTTAGTTAATATTAAAGTAACGACTTCTTATTATACTTGATGAAAAATTTTGGACGAGAAAGCTTATTTTGCTGGAAATTTTTTAGAGATCTAGGATTGATGATTAAAGAAAATTCGAAATGTAAACGTGGGTCAGAATGTGTGTATTTCGATGAAGGAAAAAGAAAAGACGTGAAGAAGTGGAAAACTGGTAGTGATTAAACCTGGAGGATATGCATGAAATGAAGATACAATATAAAAGGCATAGAATTCTCGTTGATCAAATTATCCCTGCACATCAAACGAAAAATCTTTTCAAGGATCAAAAACACCTCTTCGGGGAAAATCTCTCAGGTGGAAGAAAATTCAGTGAAGCATAAAAGGAAAGATATATATCACTAAAGATTTGAAGTATCAGGTGGAAGAAAATTCAGTGAAGCATAAAAAGGTAAGATTTACGTCATTGAAGAGTTAAAGTATCAAAAGAAAGCAAATTTAGTGAAGTATAAAAAGACAAGATATTCATCATTGAAGAATTGCTGAAGAAGAAAGAGAAGAAGAAGAAGAAGAAAGATCTCAAATAGGGAGAAATGTTTTAAATTCCATAAATTAGTTATCTCTGTTTGTAGTTATGAAATTGTTTAGATGATACATGGTATCGAGATATAATTGCATCTACAATTTCTAAGCAGAATTGAATTGTATATTGTAATTGAAACCTTGAATAAAAATGATTTTATGAAAACAATGTCTCAACTTGGTTTTGAGTTTTAAAGTTTCAATTATATTCGAAAATATTGAAAAACACAATTCACTCCCCTCTTGTGTAGCCATACGATCCTACAAGTGGTATCAGAGCTTTGTTAATAACCTTTGATATAAAATCGATACCAACTTATTTAATATCATTGCTTATTCTGCCTTCCTTGTTTTTAAATAGACATTAATATCTGAGCATACGTTTAACTTTCTTGAATTAAGGCTCAAGTTGTTTTAAAGTTTTTAGACTGTTTAAAATCAAATAGGTTGAAAAATCTAAGGTAAGATGGCAACTGGAAATGGAAATTTTTCTTTATATGAAGGCCAAAATCTTAATCGTCCTCCTTTATTTGATGGAATACATTTTGAATATTGGAAATATAGGATGACTATTTTTCTTCAAAGTATAGATCATAAGTTGTGGTTCATGATATCTAAACCATATACTCCGTTATCTACCCCTTATAATACTTGGACAATTACTGAAAAAGAAAATGAAACTCTAAATACTAAGGGCTTAAATATTTTATTTTGTACATTGAGTTATGAATAGTTTAGTAAGGTATCGGCAGATAAATCTGCTTATGAGGTGTGGCATGCATTAGAAGTTTCACATGAAGGTACTTCTCAAGTTAAAGAGACTAAGATAAACATGTTAATTCATAAGTATGAACTCTTTATGATGCATGAAGATGAAAGTATTTTTGAGATGTTTTCCAGATTCTTGATATCATAAACTCTTTAAAATGCTAAGGAAAGAATTTTGAACAGAAGGATTTGGTGAGGAAAATTCTCAGATCCCTAAGTTCTAAATGGTCTTAGAAAGTAACATCAATTGAGGAATCACGAGATTTAAATGTTTATACCATGAATGAACTTATAGGAAACTTAACAGCTTATGAAGTTCAATTAAATGAATCACTAAGTCACAACAAAACAAAAATGAAGAAAGAAATAGCCTTCGAAATTAATTTAGATTTTGATATATCTACTAATTCTAACGAGGATTTGATTTTACTGACTAGGAAATTCAAGAAAGCATGGAAAGCTTGGAAACAGCAAAGGAACAGAAATGACAAACCCTCAACGTCAAAATCACTAAATGACAAGAATTCTTCATCCAGAAAGTATGTATGTTACAACTATAAGAAACCTGGACATCTTTCTCCAGATTGTCCTATAAGGAAAAATGAAAAGCAAAGTAGGACAAATCAGAAGAAGACGGCTCAGAAAACTCAGAAAAAGTTTTACAAGAAAAAGGCTTTGAATGTCACTTGGGATGACACATCTAAAGAGTCTAAATCTGAGGAATCATCATCAAAATCTTCACATTCAGAAGGAGAACAAGAGTTAGAAGACGTTGCTCATGTGTGCTTCATGGTAGATGAGTCTGAGGTAATATCTGATCATGAAAGTCATTCAGATTTTAACTTTGATGAATTATTATGTGCTTATCATGCATTATTACAAAAACTTAAAGTTTGTAAACTGGAAAATAAGAATATTAGAAACTCTTTATCCATTGTGAAAGAAGAAAATTGTTTCTTATCTACTACTTTAGAAAAGTTTAAATGTGATAATGAAAATCATGCTAGAGATTTGCATAAATTTAGATTTAATGAATGTGTCTTGCATGAACAAATACAGAATACAAATGCTGAAAAATTAAAGATAGAATCTGAAAATGAAATATTGAGAAAAAATATAAATGAACTTGAATTAGAGATAGATAAATTAAAACTAAGAGAGCTAGATTTAAATTCTACCATTTAGAAATGGAATTTAAGTCAAATTAAGTTAGACAAACTAACTAGTACCCCTGCAGTGTCATATAAATTTGGCCTAGGATTTGATTTTCCTGAATATCCTGAATCTCAAGCCAATAAAGGATTTATTAGTTGCAGTTCAAGTAAATCTAAGACTAAAATTCCTTTTATCATGAAACAAGGTAATAAATATGTAGAAGTAGGTACTTCAAGGGATGAATCATGTAGTAATAATATAAATCAATGTGATTTGTCAAATTGTACTTCTAACATGACTATTAATGTTTGTAAAAATCTTGTTTCTTGTTCTGGAAATTTAGTTTCTAATGTCCCTAAAATTTCAGACAATTGTAGTAAACTGAAAATTCAGAAACCCGAGCATGTAATTCAAAACATTGGTGTTAGACCAATTACTCATTCTACATGTGATAAATCTGAAAATTCTTGTGCAGAAAAAGATTTTGTATGTACGGAAAATGTTAATACTAGTACAAAATCTTGGTATGAACTTACTGAAATGTATGAGCATGACCAAAATAAATTAACATCTGATAAAAATTGGTTTGGTCTTGGTTATACTACATCTGAAAACAAAAAGAATGATTATAAGAGCAATAATGCTATAAGTAAGTATGATGCTAAAAATAAGTCTATAGTACTTACAACTAATAAGAATGTAAATGATAATGTTACACTATTTTTAAACAAAAAGAAGAAATATGCATTTAATGAACTTGGTCCTCAACAACATTGGGTACCAAGAAAAAGTTTTTCTTAATTTGTTTTGTAGGAGGAAACAACATCAAAATGGATCTTGGATAGTGGAGCGTCAAGTCACATGACTGGACAAAAAAGTATACTACAAAATTTTACAAATACCATGAATGGAAGTGTAACATTTGGAAACAAAAGTAAAGATAAAAGCATAGGTATGGGCAATGTTCAAATAACTCCGACTTGTGTTATTTCGAATGTACTATATGTAGAAATCTAGGATTTAATTTGTTGAGTGTTATAAAACTAACTGAAAATGGATATTATGTAGTGTTTGAAGATAATGTATGTAAAATTATTGATAAAAATACAAATGAAATTAAGTTTATTGCTAAAAGAAAAGGTTCTTTATGTATTTTATCTTTACCTTCTAGTGCAGTTGATTTAAATTCATGTTTGCTAGTTGAAACTAGTGATGCATATCTGTGGCATAGAAGGATTACATAAACTATCTAGAAAACATTTTGTGAGAGGTTTACAAAAGATTAAATACTCGAAGGACTTTATGTGTGATGCATGTGAGTTAGGTAAACTTCATAAAAACTCTTTTAAATCCAAAACTGATATTTCAAGCTAGAGAGTCTTAGAACTTATACATATGGATCTATTTGGACCAACAAGAATCATAAGTCTTGGTGGTAAACGGTATGTATTTGTTTTAGTAGATGACTTCTCTAGATACACTTGGGTATATTTTCTAGCATCTAAGACAGAAGTTTTTGAAAAGTTTAAAATATTTTGCAATCTTATTCAAAATGAACAAAGTGTCTCTATTCAAAAACTTAGGAGTGATCATGGTACTAAATTTGATAATGATCAAATGGATAATTATTGTAATAAGCATGGCATTGATCATAGATTTTCTTTTCCAAGAGCACCATGTCAAAATGGTGTTGTTGAGAAAAAGAATAGATCACTTCTAGAAATGGCCAAAACTATGTTGAGTGAACATAAGTTACCTCAAAATCTTTGGGCTGAAGCAGCGAATACAGCTTGTTATGTTATTAACAGAAGTCATTTAAGACCTCGTGTTAATTTGAAATTAAGTTTAATAGGGTTCCAAAAATTTCCTATATGAAACCATTTGGCTGCAAGTGTTTTATTCTTAATACTAAGGATAAAAGAGATAAATTTCAAGCCAAAGTAGATGAAGGAATTTTTGTAGGTTACTCTACTAGAAGTAAAGCCTACAAAGTATATAACAAGACTTCTAGAACTACTGAAGAAACCCTCCATGTAAGCTTCAATGAAAATTCCTTTAGAGAATCTCAATCTAAAGCTGATAATGATGATATGATAAATCTCCCAAAAGAGTTAGAGATCAATAGAGAAATTGAAGATTTATCTGAGAAAATCAAAAATATGAACTTAAATGATCAAACTAACAATGAAAGTGATGGACCTTAAGATGTTGATGAGAATATTGAGGAAAATCAGAGAAATTGGCGTTATTCTTCATCACATCCCATTACTCAAGTCATTGGTAATATTAATGAGGGAGTTAAAACTAGAGTTTCAGTAAATTTAAATAGTATGTGTATGTTTGTTTCTATGGTAGAACCAAGGAATATACAAAAAGCATTATTTGATGAAAATTGGATAGTGGCAATGCAAGAAGAACTAAATCAATTCATTAGAAATAATGTTTGGGAATTAGTCTCTCCACTAGAAAATCAGTCCATAATAGGTACAAAGTGGATCTTTAGAAACAAAACTAACGAAACTAGTCAAGTTATAAAGAACAAAGCTAGATTAGTTGCACAAGGGTATACATAGGAAGAATGACTAGATTATGATGAAACATTTGCTCCTGTGGCTATGTTAGAAAGTATTAGAATATTATTGGCCTATGCTTGTTATATGGATTTTAAATTATTTCAAATGGATGTAAAGAGTGCATTTCTAAATGGTTTAATTAATGAAGAAGTCTATGTAGAACAACCACCTGGATTTGAAGATATTAAAAATCCTGACTTTGTGTATAAATTGAAGAAAGCCTTATATGGTTTGAAGCAAACACCTAGATCATGGTATGAAAAATTATCTACTTTTTTAATAGAAAAAGGCTATATCATGGGAAAAGTGGATCATACTCTATTTATCAAGAGAGATGGTAAAGATCAGATTGTTGTTCAAATATACGTGGATGATATAATCTTTAGAGCAACCACTAGTAAGTTAATAAAAATATTCTCTGAAGAGATGACTAATTAGTTTGAAATGAGTATGATAGGAGAACTTTCATATTTTCTAGGACTTCAAATTAAGCAAATGGATGAAGGTATATTTTTAAATCAAGAAAAATATGCAAATGAAATGCTTAAGAAATTTAATTTTAATGATACAAGGATTCGAGGAACTCCTATGAGTACTTCTTTAAAGTTAGATATTGATGACATAGGAAAATCAATAGATCGAAGAAAATACAGAAGTATGATTGGTTCTTTACTTTATTTGACTGCTAGTAGACCTGATATTATGTTTGCTGTGTGTGTGTGCTTGATTTCAATCTAATCCTAAAGAATCACACTCAATAGCAGTTAAAAGAATATTTAGATATATACAAGGAACTAAAAATTTCAAATTGTATTATTCTAAGGATAGTTCAATAGATCTTATAGGATATATTGATGCTAATTATGTAGGATCTAAATCTGATAGAAAAAGTACAAGTGGCACATGTTAATTATTGGGAAATAATTTGGTGTCATGGTTTAGTAAAAAGCAAAACTGTGTAGCACTTTCTACTACCGAAGCTAAATATGTTGCTGTTGCACTATGTTGCACTCAGATTCTGTGGATAAGGAAAACCTTAGAAGATTTTGGATTATCTTATAATACAATTGAGATTTATTGTGACAGTAATTTTGTAATAAATCTTTCCAAAAATCTTGTATTACATTGTAGAGCAAAGCATATAGAGGTTAGACATCATTTTCTAAGAGATAATGTAATTAAAGGAAAAATTAAATTAGAATTTGTGTCTAGTAAAAATCAATTAGCTGATATATTTACAAAACCTCTAGACGAAAATACATTCTACAACATTAGATGAAATTTGGGTATTTGTAGGCTATGTGATGTGTAAAATGCTTAAACTCAACATAAAAAGATAAATAGTATTGATGATGTTGTTCACCTCATAGATATTATATACTTATCATAAATATCTAAAGTAAGATCTAAACTGCTGTTTAAGATACTATGTATTTATTGTAAAATCATAGTAGTATCTTATTGATTTTAACGGTTTTTACGATTTTAAGTGGAAGTGTAAATGAAAAACATTAAATACTTCTGACATTATGAAATTTTGAGTAAGTGTTTTCTTTGAATCAAGGAAAGTGCATATGATCATGCATGAATTTGACTTAATTGATTAAACTTGTAGAATAAGTTATATGTAACTCATCTTAAACTGTTAATCAAAAGTATAAGCTTATTGAAACTGATTCATATTCTCAATAAAATCATAGAAGTAAAAATTGTATGAGATTTGTGTTTTATTGCATCTATATTAATGGAATACATATATACTGTGCTTAAAATGAAAAGTGCTTACAAAGTGAAAATCTTTGAGAGTTTATTAATCAGTTTGATCACGAGCCTTCTGTACTTGAGCAGATAGGTATGTAAGGATTCTTGTCCTGAAGAAGGATTCTTTAAATTTGGCAACCTAAGGTCTTGATCAAATATGGGATTGTTGACTGAAAGCTCATTACACGGGTACATTAGAAAGCTCTTGTATGATTCAAGCTTTTCAAACTAACTTTTAAAGAAAATTATCAATAATTACTGTTTTAAAAAGAAAAAGTTGTTTCATTAATTACAGATATCTTTGAATCAAATATAGTTTCTACCAATATGACTACTGAGTTATTGAATCAACATTTGTACTTTTGAAAATGTTTATTTGAAATACATTCTTTTATTCTCCTTGAATTAATCATATTGAGTTCAAAGTTGTGTTTTGATTCATATACAGTAGGAATTGATTCTGTAAATCATTTTTGATGAAGTCAAAATAACGAAAGTTTCTAAAAAGAAAATTTAACATAGTTATACTTAACATCTATTGTTATACAAGTATATTTTGTATTTGGACTGAATATATATATAAAGTATATTTTTAACGAGTTATCACGTGACCTATTTTAACCTTTAAGCCTCTAACTTAACGAGTTCTCACGTGACCTCTATACAAACAAAACTCTAACTTAACGAGTTGTTTAAACGTGCACTGTTCATGATACAGAAGATATAACATTAAAATATATCATGCTTTTCAATAAAAACACACGTTAGCTTAACGTTTAGCTAAATGAGAAATTAATGCAACGAAACGACAAGTTATTAACTTCAGATCCAATACAGACAAGTATTTATATCAGTAAGTTTTTGCTGTATTAATTGATGATTTTAATTTCTTTTCACAAGCAATAGTAATTGAGCAAATATGATTATTTTCATTCAGCACACATCATCAAAACAAAAATACTCAACAATCTCCCCCTTTTTGATGATGACAAAATCATATTAAATCAATTATGAAATATGTATAACTCAACAAAGCACCTTCGTTGGGTTAACTTTTAATTCAACAAACTTGTTTGTTGACTTAAGTTCACTTAAGCTTATTTCTATTGTTTGTGTAAATTTTACCTCTCAGAACTAAAACTCTCAAATGTCAATAATTATATAAGTATCAATTTTCTAATTATCATCTGTCAGATTACAATAACCATTTAAATAGCATCTCCTTTTATAATATATATATGCAATTAAGATCATAATCATCTTTTTATAATATGTCTCCCCCTTTTTATCATTAATCAAAAAGATAATTACAAAGAATATATATACATATATAAGAGATATAATTACAACAACTCTTTCTGTAAACAAGAATAATAATTGAAGACATTTACAGAAAAATGTATTGTTCAATGAATCAAACAAGTAATACAAACATTACATTTTGTATTCAGAAACAAACAAAAACAGTTAGCGACCCCTCCTAAGTATATCACTTATAGCAGTACATATTTTATCTCCTAGATGCCTAATATCATTTCTAATGTCGTTAAGCAATGCATCTAAGTCAGGAGGTAGCTGAGTTTGCTGTTCTGCTTGATCTGAATAACTTTGTTGTTGTTGTTGTTGTATATGGTCTGTATCAGGTTGTTGTTGTTGTTGTCGTTGAGGTTTATGCATGGCCTGGAATTTTTGCAAATCTTTGACACTAAATGCTCTCATGCCTTTAGTTTTAGAGGGCTAGTCGGATAAATTCAATTGGCTTGCAATGAGTCTACATATACCATCACCATAAAATAACTTTGAACTCATATGTTGTAGTTGAGAAGTGAAAACATCAAACCAATTGATTTGAATTCTATTCAGCAAGCTATAAGTTGCATATAAACAACTTCTGCTGACTTCCATATTGTGTCCAACTCTCTGAAATAAATTTGCATGCAATATATTTGCAATAAACCTTGCCTCTGCATTCAGATTTTCCATTAATCTCATTTCAGAATATACATCTGGAATTTTTGATAAAGACTGAATGTTCCATTCCAGTTGTCTTATCATGTCAAATCTGTTGGTAACAACAACACCTTCATTCTTTAATCCTAAAACTTCAAAAATTAATTCAAGAGACAATATAAACTCCTATTCACTTATTTGAGTTTTCAAAAAATTTCCATTCTTGACCAGATTGCTATAAAAAGCTGCAATAAGCTCTATGTATTGCTTCCATTTCGTTCCTACTGGCAAGAATTTAATGAGGCCTTGAAACTGAAACAGATCTCTTATGTCTATCAAATTTCTGAATTTTATTGGACGAGCATGCAGAATCTGACATGTAATCAGATTATTGTATTTCTGCAATGCTTCTTCAGATCTAAAATGAATTATATTACCTTGAATGTTTAACATTGTACACAAAGAAGGTGATACCTGAAGCCGTGATTCAGAGATTAATTCATCTTCAGGAACCTCTTCTTAAAAATGAATGTCATGTTGTTCCTCTTCCAAAATATTATCTTGAAGCTGCTTAGGTAAGCTTGATTCTTCAGCTTCAACAGTGTTAGGAACATTGTCAATATGCTCAACATTCATCTGTTCAATCTCTATAGAATGTTCAAAGTACAATTTTTCTACAAATTCTACAGCCCGTGTATCTGTCTGTAATTGTTCATTTTTTTCAATAGATATTTCCATTGATTCATGCTGTGAATTCTCAGACTCTGCTTCTATAGATTCCGTAGAAGGCTGGTTAACTTTTAGCTCTTCTGGAGTCTTAACAATTTCAATATCTGCTACTCTAAACAATTCAGCCTTTGAACTAGTTACTGCCTCAACATTGTCAACTATATCTGCAATAACTTGTTCAATGTCAGGTGCCTAATGCTCTGATTTGTCAATTTCTACATCATCAGGACTGTATTAATAGAAAAACTTGAGCTTATATTTGACATGGATTTCTTCTCAAGCTTTCTAGCAAGGTAAAATAAAGTCTCATTATCTTCATCAGTTTCAGTGTGTTCGGAACTGATGAGTTTACCAGATGCACAATAAGGTACAATGTCTAGACATACATTGTCCTTTGAAAATAAATTTTCATCTGATTTTCCTTTTTCAATAGACTTTGTTTCCTTAGACATAATTTTTCTGACTTTCCTTCTTCTATAACATTTTTGTTTCTCCTTTTCAAGTATTGCTGTTTTCTTTTCAAATTGCTCCATAAAAGTTTTCTGCTTTAATTCTTCTAGGGCACTTTCTATTGCAACGGCCTTCCGAAGACTATCAACTTTTGTTTCGTCTACAGCAATATCTGATTCTACTTGTTTTGAATATAAAGGAGTAGGGATAGCTGATTCATGCTCTTCCTCAAATGCATGTAGTCTTGTACCGTTTATAGGAGTTTGAGGAGTTCTATTTGATGAACCTACACCTTTTTCCAAATATTTTGCATACTGTTCCAAAAATGCAATCTCAGCACATTTCATTCTGTATTCTCTATCATATTTACTTCGAATACCCATGTATGTAATACTTGCATCAGTATGTTGAAGTTCTTGTCTAACTTCATCTAATATATCCTGAGAAAAGAAGTAATCTCTATAAAGTTCTTCTAACCTTTTGTCCACTCGAAATATTTTCTTGAACCAAGTACGTGGAACTTCATCATTCTCTATTTCTTTTCCTTTTGCATCTCTTCTGCTTTTGCCTTTTCCTCTGCCACGACCTTGGTAGAACTTGGAGACCATCGTTGCAGGTTGTAACAGCAACAAGCGGGAAAGATTTTCTTGACAAAGTTTACAAATAACCTAAGTCCCCGTGTTATAAGTGTTTAAATAGGGTTTTTAGGCGTATAACTCAACGTAAAGATAAGTCGGGTTTAGAAATTAAATAAATATTGAATAAAGTTTATTCAATCAAGGTACCCGAAATATTCAAGTATAACTCGTTGAGTTAACTAACATAACGAGTAAAACGCTGTCTAGAGGCAGTTTTACACGTTACCTTATCTAATATAACGTCTAGTTAGTACACTTAAACAAGCTTCGGATGCTTCTAACTAAAACCTTCCGAAAACAACACACATGCTAAACTTAACATTATCTTGAGACATTGTAAACTATTTGAACATTTTGTCTTTTGAATCTAGAATAGTTTATTTGTCTTTTTAAATTATTTCATCAAGATTTTAAGAGGACATTAATTCAGATTAACTAAGATTTGTATTTTAAATTATATTAATCTGTTTTTGACATTGTTAATGCTCCCCCCACAAATATACTTCAAATATATTCAATCAAAATACAAAATATACTTGTAGTGACAATAGATGTTAAGTATAACTATACTTTTACATTTTATTTTCAGAGACTTCCGTTATCCTGACATCATCAAAAATGATTTCCAGAATCAATTCCTACTGTATATGAATCAAAACACAACTTTGAACTCAATTCGATTAATTCAAGGAGAATAAAAGAATGTATCTCAAATAAATGTTTTCAAAAGTACTAATGTTGATTCAATAAATTAGTAGTCATATTGGTATAAACTATATGCGATTCAAAGATATCTGTAATTAATGAAACAACTTTTTCTTTTCAAAACAGTAAATATTGATAATTTTCTTTAAAAGTTAGTTTGAGAAGCTTGAATCATACAAGAGCTTTCTAATGTACCCGTGTAATGAGCTTTTAGTCAACAATCCCAGATCTGATCAGGACCTTAGGTTGCCAGATTTAAAGAATCCTTTTTCAGGACAACAATCCTTACATACCTATCTGCTCAAGTACAAAAGGCTCGTGATCAAACTGATCAATAAACTCTCAAAGATTTTCACTTTGTAAGCACTTTTCATTTTAAGCATAGTATATATGTATTCCATTAATATAGATGCAATAAAACACAAATCTCATACAATTTTTACTTCTATGATTGTATTGAGAATATGAATTAGTTTCAATAAGCTTATACTTTTGATTAACAGTTTAAGATGAGTTACATATAACTTATTCTACAAGTTTAATCAATTAAGTCAAATTTATGCATGATCATATGCACTTTCCTTGATTCAAAGAAAACATTTAATCAAAATTTCAGAATGTCAGAAGTATTTAATGTTTTTCATTTACACTTCCACTTAAAATCGTAAAAACCATTAAAATTGATAAACTACTTAAAATCAATAAGATACTACTATGATTTTATAATAAATACATAGTATCTTAAGCAGCAGTTTGGATATCACTTTAGATATTTATAATAAGTATATAATATCTATGAGGTGAACAACATCATCAATAATATTTATCTTTTTATGTGGAGTTTAAGCATTTTACACATCACATAGCCTACAAATACCTAAATTTAATCTAATGTTGCATAATGTATTTTCGTCCAGAGGTTTTGTAAATATATCAGCTAATTGATTTTTACTAGACACAAATTCTAATTTAATTTTTCCTTTAATTATGTTATCTCTTAGAAAATGATGTCTAACCTCTATATGCTTTGCTCTTGAATGTAATACAGGATTTTTGGAAAAATTTGTTGCAAAACTACTGTCACAATAAATCTCAGTTGTATCATAAGATAATCCAAAATCTTCTAAAGTTTGCCTTATCCATAGAATCTGAGTGCAACATAGTGTAGCAGCAACATATTCAGCTTCTGTAGTAGAAAGTGGTACACAGTTTTGCTTTTTACTAAACCATGACACCAAATTATTTCCCAATAATTGACATGTGCCACTGGTACTCTTTCTATCAGATTTAAATCCTGCATAATCAGCATTAGTATATCCTATAAGATCTATTGAACTATCCTTAGAATAATACAGTCTGAAACTTTTAGTTCCTTGTATATATCTAAATATTCTTTTAACTGCAATTAAGTGTGATTCTTTAGGATTAGATTGAAATCTAGCACAAACACACAGTAAACATAATATCAGGTGTACTAGCAGTCAAATAAAGTAAAGAACCAATCATACTTCTGTATTTACTTTGATCTATAGATTTTCCTATGTCATCAATATCTAACTTTAAAGTAGTACTCATAGGAGTTCCTCGAATCCTTGTATCATTAAAATTAAATTTCTTAAGCATTTCATCTGCATATTTTTCCTGATTTAAAAATATACCTTTATCCATTTGCTTAATTTGAAGTCCTAGAAAATATGAAAGTTCTACTATCATACTCATTTCAAACTGATTAGTCATCTCTTTAGAGAATATTTCTATCAACTTATTAGAGGTTGCTCCAAAGATTATATCATCCACGTATATTTGAACAACAATCTGATCTTTACCATCTCTCTTAATAAATAGAGTATGATCCACTTTTCCCATGATATAGTCTTTTTCTATTAAAAAAGTAGACAATCTTTCATATCAAGATCTAGGTGCTTGCTTCAAACCATATAAGGCTTTCTTCAATTTATACACAAAGTTAGGATTTTTAATATCTTCAAATCCAGGTGGTTGTTTTACATAAACTTCTTCATTAATTAAATCATTTAGAAATGCACTCTTTACATCCATTTGATATAATTTAAAATCCATATAACAAGCATAGGCCAATAATATTCTAATACTTTCTAACCTAGCCACAGGAGCAAATGTTTCATCATAATCTAATCCTTCTTCCTGTGTATACCCTTGTGGAACTAATCTAGCTTTATTCCTTATAATTTGACCAGTTTCATTAGTTTTGTTTCCAAAGATCCACTTTGTACCTATTATGGACTAATTTTCTGGTGGAGAGACTAATTCCCATACATCATTTCTGATGAATTGATTTAGTTCTTCTTGCATTGCCACTATCCTATTTTCATCAAATAATGCTTCTTGTATATTCCTTGGTTCCACCATAGAAACAAACATACACATACTATTTAAATTTATTGAAGCTCTAGTTTTAACTCCCTCATTAATATTACCAATGACTTGAGTAATGGGATGTGATGAAGAATAACGCCAATTTCTCTGATTTTCCTCAATATTCTCATCAACATCTGAAAGTCCACTTTCATCATTAGTTTGATCATTTAAGTTCATATTTTTGATTTTCTCAGATAAATCTTCAATCTCTCTATTGATCTCTAACTCATTTGGAAAATCGATCAAGTCATCATTATCAGCTTTAGATTGAGATTCTCTAAGAGAATTTTCATTGAAGCTTACATGGAGGGTTTCTTCAGTAGTCCTAGAAGTCTTATTATATACTCTATAGGCTTTACTTCTAGTAGAGTAACCTACAAAAATTCCTTCATCCGATTTGGTTTGAAATTTATCCCTTTTATCCTTAGTATTAAGAATAAAACACTTGCAGCCAAATGGTTTCATATAGGAAATTTTTGGAACCCTATTAAACATAGTTTCAAAAGGAGTTTTATTAACATGAGGTCTTAAATGACTTCTGTTAATAACATAACAAGCTGTATTTACTGCTTTAGCCCAAAGATTTTGAGGTAACTTATGTTCATTCAACATAGTTCTAGCCATTTCTTGAAGTGATATATTCTCTCTCAACAACACCATTTTGACACGGTGCTCTTGGAAAAGAAAATTTGTGATCAATGCCATGCTCATTACAATAGTTATCCATTTGATTGTTATCAAATTCAGTTCCATGATCACTCCTAAGTTTTTGAATAGAGACACTTTGCTCATTTTGAACAAAATTGCAAAACATTTTAAATTTTTCAAAAACTTTTGTCTTAGATGCTAGAAAATATACCCAAGTGTATCTAGAGAAGTCATCTACTAAAACAAATACATACCGTTTACCACCAAGACTCATGATTCTTGTTGGTCCAAATAGATCCATATGTTTAAGTTCTAGGACTCTCTTGCTTGAAATATCTGTTTTGGATTTAAAAGAGTTTTTGTGAAGTTTACCTAACTCACATGCATCACACATAAAGTTCTTTAAGTATTTAATCTTTGGTAAACCTCTCACTAAATGTTTTCTAGATAGTTTATGTAACAGTCTCATATTTATATGCCCAATCCTTCTATGCCATAGATATGCATCACTAGTTTCAACTAGCAAACATGAATTTAAATCAACTACACTAGAAGGTAAAGATAAAATACATACAGAACCTTTTCTTTTAGCAATAAACTTAATTTCATCTGTATTTTTATCAATTATTTTGCATACATTATCTTCAAACACTACATAATATCCATTTTTAGTTAGTTTTATGACACTAAGAAAATTAAATCCTAGGTTTTCTACATATAGTACATTCAAAATAACACAAGTAGAAGTTATTTGAACATTGCCCATACCTATGATTTTATCTTTGCTTTTGTTTCCAAATGTTACACTTCCTTTCATGGTATTTGTAAAATTTTGTAATAGACTTTTTTGTCTGGTCATGTGACTTGACGCTCCACTGTCCAAGATCCATTTTGATGTTGTTTCCTCCTGCAACACAAATTAAGAAAAACTTTTTCTTGGTACCCAATGTTGTTGAGGACCAAGTTCATTAAACGCATATTTCTTCTTTTTGTTTAAAAATAGTTTAACATTATCATTTATATTCTTATTAGTTGTAAGTACTATTGATTTATCATTAGCTTCATACTCACATATAGCATTATTACTTTTGCAATCATTCTTTTTGTTTTCAGATGTAGTATAATCAAAACCAAACATATTTTTATCAGATGTTAATTTATTTTGGTCATGCTTATACATTTCTGTAAGTTCATACCAAGATTTTGTACTTGTATTAACACTTTCCGTACATACAAAATCTTTTTCTGCACAAGAATTTTTTGTTTTATCACATGTAGAATGAGTAATTGGTCTAATACCAGTGTATTGAATTACATGCTCAAGTTTCTGAATTTTCAGTTTACTACAATTGTCTGAAATTTTAGAAACATTAGAAACTGAATTTCCAGAACAAGAAACAAGATTTTTAGAAACATTTATAGTCATGTTAGAAGTACAATTTGACAAATCACATTGATTTATATTATTACTGCATGATTCATCCCTTGAAGTATCTACTTCTATATATTTATTACCTTGTTTCATAATAAAAGGAATTTTAGTCTTAGATTTACTTGAACTGCAACCCATAAATCCTTTATTGGCTTGAGATTTAGGATATTCAGGATAATCAAATCCTAAGCTAAATTTATAAGACACCACAGGGGTACTTGTTAGTTTGTCTAACTTAGTTTGACTTAAATTCCATTTCTCAAAGGTAGAATTTAAATGTTGCTCTCTCAGTTTTAATTTATCTATCTTTAATTCAAGTTCATTTATATTGTTTCTCAACATTTCATTTTCAGATTCTATCTTTAATTTTTCAGCATTTATATTCTGTATTTGTTCATGCAAGATACATTCATTAAATCTAAATTTTTGCAAATCTCTAGCATGATTTTCATTATCACATTTAAACTTTTCTAAAGTAGTAGATAGGAAACAATTTTCTTCTTCCATAATGGATGAAGATTTTCTAATATTCTTATTTTCCAGTTTACATACTTTAAGTTTTTGTAATAATGCATGATAAGCACATAATAATTCATCAAAGTTGAAATCTGAATGACTTTTAGGATCAGATATTACCTCAGACTCATTTGCCATGAAGCACACATGAGCAACGTCTTCTAACTCTTGTTCTCCTTTTGAATGTGAAGATTTTGATGCTAATTCCTCAGATTCAGATTCTTCAGACGTGTCATCCCAAGTGACCTTCAAAGCCTTTTTCTGAGTTTTCTGAGCCGTCTTCTTCTGATTTGTCCTACTTTGCTTTTCATTTTTCGTCATAAGACAATCTGGAGAAAGATGTCCAGGTTTCTTACAGTTGTAACATACATACTTTCTAGATGAAGAATTCTTGTCATTCAATGATTTTGACGTTGAGGGTTTATCATTTTTGTTCCTTTGCTGTTTCCTAGCTTTCCATGCTTTCTTGAATTTCCTAGTCAGTAAAATCAAATCCTCGTCAAAATCAGTAGATATATCAGAATCTAAATTAATTTCGAAGGCTATTTCTTTCTTCATTTTTAGTTTGTTGTGACTCAGTGATTCATTTAATTGAACTTCATAAGCTATTAAATTTCCTATAAGTTCATTCATAGAATAAACATTTAAATCTCGTAGGTACTCCAAGGATGAATCATGTAGTAATAATATAAATCAATGTGATTTGTGAAAATGTACTTTTAACATGATTATAAATGTTTCTAAAAATCTTGTTTCTTGTTCTGAAAATTCAATTACTAATGTTTCTAAAATTTTAGACAATTGTAGTAAATTGGAAATTCAGAAACCCAAGCATGTAATTAAAAACACTGGTGTTAGACTAATTACTCATTCTGCATGTTCTTTATCTGAAAATTTATATGAAGAAAAAGATTTTGTATGTACTGAAAATTCAAATAAAAGTACAAAATCTTGGTATGAACTACTGAAATGCATGAGCATGGCCAAAATAAATTAACATCTTATAAAAATCGGTTTGGTCTTGATTATACTACACTTGAAAATAAAAAGAATGATTATAAGAGCAATAATGCTATAAGTAAGTATGATGTTAAAAATAAGTCTATAGTACTTACAACTAATAAGAATGTAAATGATAATGTTAAACTATTTTTAAACAAAAAGAAGAAATATGCATTTAATGAACTTGGTCCTCAACAACATTGGGTACCAAGAAAAAGTTTTTCTTAATTTGTTTTGTAGGAGGAAACAACATCAAAATGGATCTTGGACAATGGAGCGTCAAGTAACATGACCGGACAGAAAAGCCTACTACAAAATTTTACAAATACCATGAATGGAAGTGTAACATTTGGAAACAAAAGCAAGGATAAGATCATAGGTATGGGTAATGTTCAAATAACTTTGACTTGTGTTATTTCGAATGTACTATATGTAGAAAACCTAGGATTTAATTTGTTTAGTGTTATAAAACTAACTAAGAATGGATATTATGTAGTGTTTAAAAATAATGTATGCAAAATTATTGATAAAAATACAGATAAAATTAAGTTTATTGCTAAAAGAAAAGATTCCGTATGTATTTTATCTTTACCTTTTGGTGCAGTTGATTTAAATTCATGTTTGCTAGCTGAAACTAGTGATGCATATCTATGGCATAGAAGGATTGGGCATATAAATATGAAACTGTTACATAAACTATCTAGAAAACATTTAGTGAGAGGTTTACCAAAGATTAAATACTCAAAGGACTTTAGTTGTGATGCATGTGAGTTAGGTAAACTTCACAAAAACTCTTTCAAATCCAAAACTGATATTTCAAGCAAGAGAGTCTTAGAACTTATACATATGGATCTATTTGGACCAACAAGAATCATGAGTCTTGGTGGTAAACGGTATGTATTTGTTTTAGTAGATGACTTCTCTAGATACACTTGGGTATATTTTCTAGCATCTAAGACAAAAGTTTTTAAAAAATTTAAAATGTTTTACAATTTTATTCAAAATGAACAAAGTGTCTCTATTCAAAAACTTAGGAGTGATCATGGAACTGAATTTGATAATGATCAAATGGATAACTATTGTAATGAGCATGGCATTGATCACAAATTTTCTTTTCCAAGAGCACCGTCTCAAAATGGTGTTGTTGAGAGAAAGAATAGATCACTTCAAGAAATGGCCAGAACTATGTTGAATGAACATAAGTTACCTCAAAATCTTTAGGCTGAAGTAGTAAATACAGCTTGTTATGTTATTAACAGAAGTCATTTAAGAACTCATGTTAATAAAACTCCTTTTGAAATTATGTTTAATAGGGTTCCAAAAATTTCCTATATGAAACCATTTGGCTGCAAGTGTTTTATTCTTAGTACTAAGGATAGAAGGGATAAATTTCAAGCCAAAGCGGATGAAGGAATTTTTGTAGGTTACTCTACTAGAAGTAAAGCCTATAGAGTATATAATAAGACTTCTAGGACTACTGAAGAAACCCTCCATGTAAGCTTCAATGAAAATTCTCTTAGAGAATCTCAATCTAAAGTTGATAATGATGATATGATCAATCTCCCAAAAGAGTTAGAGATCAATAGAGAGATTGAAGATTTATCTGAGAAAATCAAAAATATGAACTTAAATGATCAAACTAAGGATGAAAGTGATGTACCTTCAGATGTTGATGAGAATATTGAGGAAAATCAGAGAAATTGACGTTATTCTTCATCACATCCCATTACTCAAGTCATTGGTAATATTAATGAGGGAGTTAAAACTAGAGCTTTAGTAAATTTAAATAGTATGTGTATGTTTGTTTCTTTGGTGGAACCAAGGAATATAGAAGAAGCATTATCTGATGAAAATTGGATAGTGGCAATGCAAGAAGAACTAAATCAATTCATTAGAAATGATATTTGGGAATTAGTCTCTTCACTAGAAAATTAGTCCATAATAGGTACAAAGTGGATCTTTAGAAACAAAACTAACGAAACTAGTCAAGTTATAAGGAACAATACTAGATTAATTGCACAAGGGTATACATAGGAAGAAGGACTAGATTATGATGAAACATTTGCTCCTGTGGCTAGGTTAGAAAGTATTAGAATATTATTGGCCTATGCTTGTTATATGGATTTTAAATTATTTCAAATGGATGTAAAGAGTGCATTTCTAAATGGTTTAATTAATGAAGAAGTCTATGTAAAACAACCACCTAGATTTGAAGATATTAAAAATCCTGACTTTGTGTATAAATTGAAGAAAGCCTTATATGGTTTGAAGCAAGCACCTAGATCATGGTATGAAAGATTATCTACTTTTTTAATAGAAAAAGGCTATATCATGGGAAAAGTGGATTGTAACGCTTTTATGTGTTGTTAAATTAACGGTAAAAGTGCAAATTTTATATTTATAACCACAAGTGCACAGTACCCATTGTAATAAGCATGTGCAAGTATGGGTCGAATCCACAAGGAGTTTGTCTTAAATAATTTTATTAAAATGATTGTTTGATAAAACATCCACTCTATTAAATCCACAATTAAAACTCTAATTATGTGTAATCAAGTTACAATTTACAAAAATACAATAAAGATTTCAAAAGTAGCATAAAACTTGTTAATTCCTAGAGCTAATACCTAGAAAACTCAAGAAAATCTTAAGTTCACATTTCTGGAATCACAGAAATTAGTCTGAATTCTAACTCTTCTTCCCTCCAACCTGGACATTGATAAATCAAGAAAAAATATTGGTTGGAAAGGTCATCGAGTTATCTTTAAAATGGCAGTGATTTCCAGGACTAATTCACTCTAGGTTGCTACCAAAGTCGGATATAAAAACAGTGCACCAAACAATTCTGAAAACTTTCCAAAAACGCGTCGTTGGTGTAAAAATCATAACTCAATAAAATCTTCATGAAATACCATGAAATCACCGCGCCTTGAAAGACAACTCGTTTCTCTAATCAGGAAAATTTACAGGAAAACATTTCGAAACGCACAAAAGCAAGGCAACATGAAGGCGTCGAGCATAATTTCTGTCACTCGACCAGTAAAACAGAGCAGATGCTACCTTCGAAAGAATAATCAAAAAACTGAAGAAATGCATTCTAAAAAATTCCAAAAACTCTACATTCGAATTGTACACTTAAATTACTTACAAAAAAAGCTATAACACGACATATAACTCAGAGAAATCAAGTCATACAACATATAACAAAACGAGGCTCATACAGGAATTTACAGCAAATAGGATATACACGCATTCACAAGGGTTAAGAGTTAGTTTTATGCACAACATTCACATATTCACATGAAGTAACTATATTCCACGAAATATATTGTAAAAAAATTAATATTCTTAAACAAAATCATCATTTAAATAACATACTACATGTGCACATAACAAATGAATTGAAAACCTAAATACTCATACACATATGATATGAAAATTTGAGATTCAAGTATGAGGATCTCTCTTCTCCAATATACCTTTGAGTTCTCCACCTTTCTTCAAGCACGAGCTCCCTTTCAACCTTGAATCACGTCACACCAACACACCACAGGGCTGTCACCACCTGTAGCACGTCCAAAAGAGGTCTCTAGGGTTGCTTTGAAGTGGTGGTTGCACGTCTTCAACTACTTCCAAGATGTATGAAGTTGTTGGCTTTCCTCTCAATGTTGATGCTTCCTATTACCTCATCTTGAAGATCACATCCCAAGCTCTTCCAATGCTGCACACGTGCCTCCAATACCACCGATTTCACTCATGGAGGTCCTTCCGTATGTCAGCTTGGAGTGGAGAGAAGGAGGTCTTCTAGTACGAGGGGGAAGACGCCTAGCTCACCAACCTTGGAGGAGAGCTTGTCCACAACCTTGGCTGGAAGAAGGGAGGACGAAATTTTTCTTTGGAGTTCTTCGCTTGGCCCTTTGCGTGGAGGAGAAAGGAGATCAGATGTTTCCTTGGTCGGCCATGCACTTTTCTCTTCCCTTATCATTCATCTATGGAAAGAATTCAAACACCTTCCAATTTGTAGCCTCTAATTTAGGCAAGCTTTAATCATTGATTGATTGATTGGTGGATTGATTTGGAGTTTGAATTGGACGACCATGAGTTGTTGATTTCCCATGATTTAATCCAAGGGTCCACGTCCTCACCTACAACAACTCAAAAAATAACATTAAATGCATATGCACATTACACATAAATTGCTACTCAATTACAAAGCAAAAATGAAATGTGCATAATATATTGCTTGCTCAATTGAGGATTATTTGATTTCATATCTTAATGATAATTCTTTTAAGATATGCATGAAATCAATATATAAATTACTTATATCTACACATGGGCTAATTGACTAGGTGTTAATTTAATAAAGGATAAATTTGTGCATTATTGACTATTTAACCAATAAAACATGCATAGTTCTAAAATATGATTTTCATGTAATCTTTCATAAGAACATATACAATGATGACTTATAATCCTTAATATGCATGAATTAACATATATAAAATGCACAAATTGATACTTTACATGGATCATACTCTATTTATCAAGAGAGATGGTAAAGATCATATTGTTGTTCAAATATATGTGGATGATATAATCTTTGAAGCAACCTTTGATAAGATGATAAAAATATTCTCTGAAGAGATGACTAATCAGTTTGAAATGAGTATGATAGGAGAACTTTCATATTTTGTAGGACTTCAAATTAAGTAAATTGATAAAGGTATATTTTTAAATCAGGAAAAATATGCAAATGAAATGCTTAAGAAATTTAATTTTAATGATACAAGGATACGAGGAACTCCTATGAGTACTTCTTTAAAGTTAGATATTGATGACATAGGAAAATCAATAGATCAAAGAAAATACAGAAGTATAATTGGTTCTTTACTTTATTTGACTGCTAGTAGACCTGATATTATGTTTGTTGTGTGTGTTTGTGCTAGATTTCAATTTAATCCTAAAGAATCACACTCAATTGCAGTTAAAAGAATATTTAGATATATATAAGGAACTAAACATTTTAGACTATATTATTCTAAGGATAGTTCAATAGATCTTATAGGATATACTGATGTTGATTATGCAGGATCTAAATCTGATAGAAAGAGTACTAGTGGCACATGTCAATTATTGGGAAATAATTTGGTGTCATGGTTTAGTAAAAAGCAAAACTGTGCAGCACTTTCTACTACAGAAGCTGAATATGTTGTTGTTGCACTGTGTTGCACTCAGATTTTGTGGATAAGGCAAACTTTAGAAGATTTTGGATTATCTTATGATTCAACTAAGATTTATTGTGACAGTAGTTCTACAATAAATCTTTCCAAAATTCCTGTATTACATTCACGAGCAAAGCATATAGAGGTTAGACATCATTTTCTAAGAGATAACGTAATTAAAGGAAAAATTAAATTAGAATTTGTGTCTAGTAAAAATCAATTAGCTGATATATTTACAAAACCTCTAGACGAAAATACATTCTGCAACATTAGATTAAATTTGGGTATTTGTAGACTATGTGATGTGTAAAATGCTTAAACTCCACATAAAAAGATAAATAATATTGATGATGTTGTTCACCTCATAGATATTATATACTTATCATAAATATCTAAAGTAATATCTAAACTATTGCTTAAGATACTATGTATTTATTATAAAATCATAGTAGTATCTTATTGATTTTAAGTAGTTTATCAATTTTAATGGTTTTTACGATTTTAAGTGGAAGTGTAAATGAAAAACATTAAATACTTCTGACATTTTGAAATTTTGATTAAGTGTTTTCTTTGAATCAAGGAAAGTGCATATGATCATGCATAAATTTGACTTAATTGATTAAACTTGTAGAATAAGTTATATGTAACTCATCCTAAACTATTAATCAAAAGTATAAGCTTATTGAAACTGATTCATATTCTCAGTAAAATCATAGAAGTAAAAATTGTATGAGATTTGTGTTTTATTGCATCTGTATTAATGGAATACATATATACTGTGCTTAAATTGAAAAGTGCTTACAAAGTGAAAATCTTTGAGAGTTTATTGATTAGTTTGATCAGAAGCCTTTTGTACTTGAGTAGATAGGTATGTAAGGATTGTTGTCCTGAAAAAGGATTATTTAAATCTGGCAACCTAAGGTCCTAATTAGATCTGGGATTGTTGACTGAAAGCTCATTACACGGGTACATTAGAAAGCTCTTGTATGATTCAAGCTTTTCAAACTAACTTTTAAAGAAAATTATCAATATTTACTATTTTGAAAAGAAAAAGTTGTTTCATTAATTACAGATATCTTTAAATCGAATATAGTTTCTACCAATATGACTAATTTATTGAATCAACATTAGTACTTTTGAAAACGTTTATTTGAGATACATTCTTTTATTCTCCTTGAATTAATCATATAGAGTTCAAAGTTGTGTTTTGATTCATATACAGTAGGAATTGATTCTAGAAATCATTTTTGATGAAGTCAAAATAACGGAAGTTTCTAAAAAGAAAATTTAAAAGTATAGTTATACTTAACATCTATTATTATACAAGTATATTTTGTATGTTATTGAATATATAAGAAGTATATTTGTAGGGGGAGGATTAACAATGTCCAAAAATAGATTAATATAATTTAGAATACAAATCTTGGTTAATCTGAATTAATGTCCTCTTAAAATCTTCATGAAATAATTTAAAAAGACAAACAAACTATTTTGGATTCAAAGGACAGGAATGTTAGAATAGTATACAATGTTCTCAAGAAAATGATAAGGTATAGCTATTGTGACGTGTTCGGAATGTTTCAGTTGGAAGCATCCGAAAATTGTTTTAAGTGTACTAACTAAACGTTATGTTAGATAAGGTAACGTGTAAAACTACCTCTAGATAGGGTTTTACTCATTAGGTTAGTTAACTCAACGAGTTATACTTGAATATTTCGGGTACCTTGATTGAATAAACTTTATTCAATATTTATTTAATATCTAAACCCGACTTCTCTTCACGTTGAGTTATTCGCCTAAAGCCCTATTTAAACACTTATTACACGAGCACTTAGGTTATTTGTAAACTTTGTCAAGAAAATATTTCCCGCTTGTTGTTGTTACAACCTACGACGATGGTCTCCAAGTTCTACAAAGGTCGTGGCAGAGGAAAAGGCAAAAGCAGAGGAGATGTAAAAGGAAAAGAAATAGACAATGATGAAGTTCCACGCACTTGGTTTAAGAAAATATTTCTAGTGGACAAAAGGTTAACAGAAATTTATAGAGATTACTTCTTTCCTCAGGGTATATTAGATGAAGTTAGACAAGAACTTCAACATACTGATGCAAATATTACATACATGGGTATTCGTAGCAAATATGATAGAGAATACAGAATGAAATGTGCTGAAATTGCATTTTTGGAATAGTATGCAAAATATTTGGAAAAAGGTGTAGGTACTTCAACTAGAACTCCTCAAATACCAATAAACGGTACAAGACTACATGCATTTGAGGAAGAGCATGAATCAACTATCCCTACTCCTTTATATTCAAAACAAGTAGAATCAAATATTACTATTGATAAAAGAAAAGTTGAAAGTCTTCAAAAGGCTTTAGCAATAGAAAGTGGTTTTGAAGAATTAAAGCAGAAAACTTTTATGGAGCAATTTGAAAAGAAAACAGCAATACTTGAAGAGGAGAAATGGAAATGTTATAGAAGAAGGAAAATTAGAAAAATTGTGTTTGAGGAAACAAAGTCTATTGACAAAGGAAAATCAGATGAAAATTTATTTTCGAAGGACAATGTATGTATAGATATTGTACCTTATTCTGCATCTGATAAACTCATCAGTTCTGAACATACTGAAATTGATGATGATAATGAGACTTTATTTTCCCTTACTAGAAAGCTTGAGAAGAAATACAAGTCAAATATGAGCTCAAGTTTTTCTATTAGCACAAGTCCTGATGATGTAGAAATTGAAAAATCAGAGCATCAAGCACTTGACATTGAACAAGTTATTGTAGATATAATTGAAAATGTTGAGGCAGTAACTAGTTCACAGGCTGAATTGTTTGGAGTAGCAGATATTGAACAAGTTAAGACTCCAAAAGAGCTAAACATCAACCAGCCTTCTACAGAATCTATAGAAGTAGAGTTTGAGAATTCACAGCATATATTAATGGAAATATCTGTTGAACAAAATGAACAATTACAGACAGATACACCAGCTGTAGAATTTGTGGAAAAATTGAACTCTAAAGATTCTATAGAGACTGAACAGATGAATGTTGAGCATATTGAAAATGTTCCTTACACTGTTGAAGCTGAAGAATCAAGCTTACCTGAGTAGCTTCAAGAAAATATATTCACGGAGGAACAACATGACATTCATTTTAAAGAAGAGGTTCTTGAAGATGAATTAAACTCTGAATCAAGGCTTCAGGTATCACCTTCTTTGTGTACAGTATTACAAATTCAAGGTAATTCAATTCATTTTAGATTTGAAGAAGCATTACAGAAATACAATAATTTGATTACATGTTAGATTCTGCATGCTTGTCCAATAAAATTCAAAAATTTGATGGAAATGAGAGATCTATTTGAGTTTCAAGGGCTCATTCAATTCTTACCAGTTGGAACGAAATGGAAGCAATACAAAGAGCTTATTGCAGCTTTTTATAGCAATCTGGTCAAGAATGACAACATACTGAAAACTCAAATAAATCAACAGGAGTTCACATTGTCTCCTGAGTTAATTTTTGAAGTGTTGGGATTAAAGAATGAAGGTGTTGTTGTTACAAACAGATTTGACATGATTAGACAACTAGATTGGAACATTCAGTCTTTATCAAAAATTCCAGATGTATATTTTGAAATGAGATTAATGGAAAATCTGAATGTAGAGGCAAGGTTTATTGCAAATATATTGCATGCAAATTTATTTCAAAGAGTTGGACACAATATGGAAGTCAACAGAAGTTGTTTGTATGCAACTTATAGCCTGCTGAATAGAATTCAAATCAATTGGTTTGATGTTTTCACTTCTCAACTACAGCATATGAGTTCAAAGTTATTTTATGGTGATGTTGTATGTAGACTCATTGCAAGCGAATTGAATTTATCCGACTGACCCTTTGAAACTAAAGGCATGAGAGCATTTAGTGTAAAAGATTTACAACAATTCCAGGTCATGCATAAACCTCAACGACAATAACAACAACCTGATTGTATAGAACATATACAACCATAACAACAAAGTTATTCAGTTCGAGCAGAATAGCAACTCCAACTACCTCCTGACTTAGATGCAATGCTGAACGACATCAGAAATGATATTGGGCATCTAGGAGATAAAATATGTAATACTATAAGTGATATACTTAAGAGGGATCATTAACTATCTATTTGCTTGTTTCTAAGTACAAAATGTAATGTTTGTATTCCTTGTTTGATTCATTGAACAATACATTTTTTTCTGTAAATGCATTCTATTCTTATTATTGTTTATAGAAAGAGTTGTTGTAAATATATCTCTTGCTATATATATATTCTCTGTAATTATCTTTTTGATTAATGACAAAAAGGGGGAGAAATATTATAAAAAGATGATTATGATTTTAATTGCATATATTTATCAAGAGAGATGATATTTTAATGGTTATTGTAATCTAATAGATGATAATTAGAGAAATGATACTTATATAATTATTGACATCTGAAAGTTTTATTTCTGAGGGTGAAATTTACACAAACAATAGAAATAAGCTTAAGTGAACTTAAGTTAACAAACTTGTTTATTGAATTAAAAAGTTAAACCAATGAAGATGTTTTGTTGAGTTAAACATATTTCATAATTGATTTAATATGATTTTGTCATCATCAAAAAGGGGGAGATTGTTGAGTATTTTGTTTTGATGATGTGTGCTGAATGAAAATAATCATATTTGCTCAATTAGTATTGCTTGTGAAAAGAAATGAAAATCATCAATTAATATAGAAAAAGCTTACTGACATAAATACTTGTCTGTATTGGATCTGAAATTATACTAAGTTAATAACTAGTCGTTTCATTGCATTAATTTCTCATTTGACTAAACGTTAAGTTAACGTGTGTTTTTATTGAAAAGCATGATATGTTTTAAAGTTATATCTTCTGTATCATGAACAGTGCACGTTTAGACAACTCGTTAAGTTAGAGTGTTATTTGTATAGAGGTCACGTGAGAACTCATTAAGTTAGAGGCATAAAGGTTAAAATATGTCACGTGAGAACTAGTTAAGTTAGTGAGTAAAAGAAGAGACGAACTCGTAAAGTTAGTGTTATACACGTAGTGAAATTATAAGTTACGAATGTTATATTGTATCACGTGAGGTGCTCATGGTTAACTCGTTAAGTTAGCATAACTAAACGCGTTGAGTTGCTATATTGAACACTAAGGCAACACGTTAGGTTAGCGTTATAAATCTTAAGTTATTATTTTTGCACGTGGTAAAATTATTATTATAAAAACATTTGTTTATTACTGGTTCGTTGAGTTATCGTAACACAACGGAGATGGTTCGTTGAGTTAACGTAACACCACAGACTTAGTTCATTAAGTTAGCTACAGTACTTGTCACGTGAAATGGTACATGAGGAACTCGTTAAGTTAGAAACGTTAAGTTAATATCTACTTGTGTTACTCGTTTAGTTAATATTAAAGTAACGACTTCTTATTACACTTGATGAAAAATTTTGGAAGAGAAAGTTTATTTTGCAAGAAATTTTTCAAAGATCCAAGATTGATGATTAAAGAAAATTCGAAATGTAAATGTGGGTCAGAACGTGTGTGTTTCGATGAAGGAAAAAGAAAAGACGTGAAGAAATGGAAAACTGGTAGTGATTAAACGTGGAGGATATGCATGAAATGAAGATACAGTATAAAAGGCATAGAGTTCTCGTTGATGAAACTATCCCTGCACACAAAATGAAAAATCTTTTCAAGGATCAAAAACACCTCTTCGGGGAAAAGCTCTTAGGTGGAAGAAAGTTTAGTGAAGCATAAAAAGGTATTATTTACGTCACTGAAGATTTGAAGTATCAAAAGAAAGCAAATTTAGTGAAGCATAGAAAGACAAGATATTCGTCACTGAAGAATTGCTGAAGAAGAAAGAATAAGAAGAAGAAGAAGAAATATCTCAAACAGGGAGAAATGTTTTAAATTCCACAAATTAGTTTTCTCTATTTGTAGTTATGAAATTGTATAGATGAAACATGGTATCGATATATAATTGCATCTACAATTTCTAAGGAGAATTGAATTGTATATTGTAATTGAAACCTTAAATAAAAATGATTTTATGAAAACAGTGTCTCGACTTGTTTTTAAGTATTGAAGTTTCAATTATAATCGGAAAAAGTTGAAAAACACAATTCACCCCCCTCTTGTGTAGCTATATGATCCTACAAATATATAATTAAATTGATTAGACATAAGAAATGGACCCATAAAATCTATTCCCCACACATCAAAGATTTCCACCTCAACAATAGGATTAATAGGCATCATATTCCTCTTTGATATTCTTCCTATTTGTTGACATCTTAAACAACTTAAACAATATTAATGAGCATCTTTGAATTGTGTTGGCCAATAAAATCCACATTGTAGAATTTTGGCAATAGTTTTCCCTGAACCAAAATGCCATCCACATGTTTGGTCATGGCAGAAAGACAATATGCTCTGATATTTAGTTTCTGGAACACACCTCCTTAAAACCAGATCAGGACATTTCTTAAATAAGTATGGGTCTTCCTAATAGTAATATTTTACTCTCGAAAAGAACAATTTCTTATCCTGCCTATTCCAATCCTTAGGTGTTAAACTAGTAACTAAGTAATTAACTATGTCTAAATACCAAGGCATTGTGTTGATGGTCATTAATTGTTCATCAAAAAAATTATCCTTAATTTCAATATTTGACTTTTCTATTTTTAATCTTGATAAATGATCTACTACTAAATTCTCACAACCTTTTTTATCATTAATTTCTAGATCAAATTCTTGTAATAATAGTATCCATCGGATCAATCTAGGTTTAGTCTCTTTCTTTGCTATTAGGTGTCTTGAAGTTGAATGATCCATGTATACTATCACTTTAGCTCCAATCAGATATGATCTAAACTTTTCTAAGGCAAACACAACAGCTAACTGCTCTTTTTTAGTAGTTGTATAATTAACTTGAGCCTCATTTAATGTTTTGCTTGTATAATGAATCACTCAAGGAGATTTTTCTATCTTTTGTCCCAACATTGCTCCTACAGCAAAATCAGATGCAACACACATTAATTCAAATGGATGGCTCCAATCAGGTGCTTGTATTATAGGAGTTGAAATTAAGCTAGTTTTAAGCTTGAAAAATGCTTCTTTGTAATTTTTATCAAAGTTGAATGGGACATCTTTTAATAGATTGGTTAAAGGTCTAGCTATTTTGCTAAAATCTTTAATAAATCTTCTATAAAATCCAGCATGTCCTAGAAATGATCTAATATCTTTTGCTGATTTAGGTTTTGGTAGATTAGAAATTACTTCTATTTTAGCTTTATCTACTTCCAACCCTTTCTTTGAAACAACATGTCCCAAGACTATCCCTTGTTTAACCATGAAGTGACATTTTTCCCAATTTAGAACCAGACTTTTTTCCACAAAGCATTTTAATACTTATTTTAAATTGTTTAAACACACTTCATATAAAGTTCCATAAACAGTAAAATCATTCATAAATATTTCTAAAAAATCTTCAGTTATTCTAGTGAATATGCCCTACATACACCTTTGAAAGGTGGCTGGTGCATTGCACAATCCAAATGGCATTTTATTAAAAGCATAAGTTTCATTAGGACAGGTGGAAGTTGTTTTCTCTTGATCCTCTAATGCTACTAGAACTTGGTTATATCCTAAATACCCATCTAGGAAACAAAAATATTCTTGTCCTACTAATTTTTCTAGCATTTGATCTATAAAAGGTAAGGGAAAATGATCTTTCCTAGTCACAACATTCAACTTTCTATAGTCTATACACACTCTCCAGCCTGATTGAATTCTAGTAGGTATCAAGTCCTAACTTTCATTCCTAATAACTGTTAATCCTGATTTCTTAGGAACTACATGGATTGGACTAACCCATGAGCTATCAAAAATCAGATAAATTATGTCATTATCTAACCATTTCACTATTTCCTTCCTCACTACTTCTTTAAGGTTTGGAATTAATCTCCTATTAGGAATTCTAACTAGTTTAGCATTCTCTTCTAAATATATGTGGTGACAACATAAAGTTGCACTTAACCCTTTTATATTAGTCATAGTCCATCTTATTGCCTCTTTATAAGTTTTTACTACATCTTTTAATTTAGAAATTTGATCCTCTTTTAAATCTGAAGTAATAATGATTAGACATGTTCGTTTTTCTTCCAGAAATAATAGGTTAATTTAGGAGGAAAAGGTTTCAAATCTAAATGTTGACCATTAGAAGTTAGAGCTTCTAATTGAACATTTTCATTTTCTTTGTAAATCTCTTCTTGATCTCCTTCTACATTTATGCTTTCACTTCTAAAGTTTTAGAATTTAGTTGCCTATTTAGTTCTTCTTGAATCACATCATCTAGCATATCTCCTTCATCCTCTAAAAAGTCTATAGTATGCAAGGACATTTCTAACTTCTCAAACTTTTCTAGTTTGAAAATGTTTACTTGAGTATCCTCATTACCATATGCTAACTTCATTACTCTAGTTTTACAATTTATAACAGCCCTTGATGTTGCTAAGAATGGTCTTCCCAAAATTAAAGATGTATCATGATTCTGATGCTTAATTTGTTGGGAATCCAAAATCATAATATCAATAGGATATATGAAGTTTTTGATTTTAATTAAGACATCCTCTATTTTTCCCCTAGGGTATCTTATACTTCTCTTAGCTAATTGAATAACAGTCTTAGTAGGGATTAAGCCTTCTAATCCTAAGGATGTAAATGTATCACTCGGCATAACATTTATACCTGCACCTAGGTCTATTAAGGTTCTTTCTAGAATGGTATTTCTTATGGTGCATGATATAATAGGGATTCCAAGATTAGATAACTTTTTAGGAGTTTGTGGCAGAAATAGGGAACTACTTTGCTTAGCTAAAAAGACTTTCCTTAAAACTTTTTGCTCTCTTTTCTTAGTACACCAATCCTTAAGAAATTTAGCACAAGGTGGCATTTTCTATAATAAGTCTAACAAAGGAATGTTAACTTGTACTTTTTCAAAAATTTCTCTAATTTTTTCTTATTTTTTAGGAAATGTTTGTTGTAATCTTTCAAGATAGGGTGCTAATGATTGTAATTTAAGAGATTCTTTTTCTTTCATTTCATTCGTTTGATCATTTTTAGTTCCATTTTCATATTCAAATTTTTCTTCATTGATTTCTAAGTTTTCAGATCTTACATTTTCATTATCATTTTGATTTTTGTTCTTATCCACCTTCATGTTATTTTCTTTTTGAATTCTTGGTGGTATATCAATTCCTGATCTTAATGTTATACATACATCTTCCAGATTTTCATTACATTCATGATGTTTGTGTATTTCATTTTCATGATTATGATCTTCAATTATTTTTAGTTTTAAATTGCATTCTTTAAATTCTATTACATTGGTATTTTCTTTTGTCTATATATCTTACAAATTATGCAAATCTGTAACATTAAAGTTTTCATTTGTGTTTTCTTGTTGCATAACTTGTAGTTTCATTGTATATTCATCCAATGCTTTTAGTTTTCTTTCTAGATCATCTAATCTCATTGCATTCAACTTTTGATCAATTTTCATTATGGTTTTTTTAGTTTCATATATGATATCAATTTTAGGTTTTGTATATTCTTCCTTATAGTTTAATTAGTTGACCTCTTGTTGCTAACACATGTATTATTCCAATTTGTCCATGTTCTGCTCTAAGCTACGCTCTAGTCTGTCATACCTATCCCAAACTTCCTTGTCTCTCAACATATTACACATTCTAAACTGACCATCAGTTGGGTAAACTATAGGATTCTCATACTCAACTCTATTATATTGAATATAATTCATTTTTTGTTCATGTGATCTAACCATCTATAATCGTCTCAGTTTCAAACAATCAGAGATGTCGTGACCTTCCAAATTGTAGAATTCACATATGCTAATTATAGGTTTCAGAAATCTTTGAGCATAAGCATATGCCATATTCTCAAAAATAGAATAAAATACACAACACTCCTCCTACTATTAAAACAAAACAGTACTCACAGTTGCTTAGCTTCTCAATCCCTCGCAACGGCACCAGAAAACTTGTTTGCATTTTTAGGCGACACTAGAGAACTTGTATTAGTTCTCTGATAACAGCGCCAGAAAACTTGTATTTGTCAACTTCTGTTTTTATACTTATATCAATAATTACCCTTTTTTTTAAAAGAAAACAAACAACCTTTCACACAAATTAGATATTAATTTCAATTTGTGCTTTTAACTGCAAGTGCATAGTGTATATTGTATTTGTGTGCAAGTATAAGTCAATCCCACAAAGATTGAGTAAGAATTGTGTACTGTTCTGATTTTTATATTGGAGTTTATATGTGTTCAGTTAAGCACTTCATTGAGTTATAGTTAATACAAAGAACTTAGTTCGTTGAGTTATGGCTAACTAAACAGACTGATCTTGTGGACTTAAGTTAACTCCACGAGCCTATCTTTTTAGTTAAATACTACTATTTACAGAGGAATTCGACTAACGATTGGGTGATTCCACAGATTGTAAATAACATCAATTAAGCTCTTTAATGTTAGTTAATATTAAATTTATCATTAAGCAACACTAACATTCAAATATTTCAAACAATAACCATTAAAATCTTTAAGTATCTAGAACAAATCAATTTTAGGTGCATAGTGTATATTGTATTTGTGTGCAAGTATAGGTCAATCCCATAGAGATTGAGTAAGAATTGTGTACTGTTCTGATTTTTATATTGGAGTTTATATGTATTCAGTTAAGCACTTCGTCGAGTTATAGTTAACACAAAGAACTTAGTTCGTTGAGTTATGGCTAACTGAACGGACTGATCTTGTGAACTTAAGTTAACTCCACGAGCCTATCTTTCTAGTTAAATACTACAATTTACAAAGGAATTCGGTCAACGATTGGGTGATTCCATAGATTCACGATTTGACAATGAAAACATTAATCACAATACAAAACAAACGATACAACACTTTAATACTAAATGTAAACATAGATAATTTGTTGTTTTTGGTATTTTTGTTTTGATATGTTCCTGAAGATGAATGAAAGGTGAAATGTAAAAATCTCTATCGACAGTAAAAACTTTCATCACTACATGCGACGCAATTACACCACTGAAAACTTAATCACTTACAATCCTACCTCCTCTCCCTATAGAATCGTGAATCCAAAATTGTAAGATGATCTCCTCTTTAGCATACTAGCATCAACCCAAAACCAAGGCTAAAAGCTTTACGATCTCCTGAGATATGAGTCGGTGCTTAGTGAAAATGGCTTCCCTTCCCGCGACGCGATCACTCTTCACAGTGGTTGTCAGTCATCATGTTTGGCTCAGAATCGACTCGACATCAGAAAAGTATCCTCACAAACCTCCAATGGTTGGTGATTGTGGTGGTGGTGTGGAGCTTCAAGGAACTTCTAACGCTTCTTGCAGTTAGCGCGGTCCTCCACCTCTACACACACACACACTTTTTCGTCTTTCTCCTCTTCTTTTATATTTCTTTTAGTGGTAACTACTTCTGCTTAAATGATCGATTGGATTTCCTTCATTCATATCAACAATGGTGATTCCTTCTTCCTTCCACAAGTGAATTCCTACATGATACATGTAATCATGGTTTTCCTTCGACTATCCTGTTTCTACAACTACTACAGTGGCATATTAGAAAATAAATGATCCATGGAGTTATAGATAACTCAACAGACTTACTTCATTGATTTAACTATAAAACACATGCAATAAAGAAATAACTTATAAGCTACTAACACAACGTGTTACCTTAGTGTATATTCAAGTAACTCAACGTGTATAGTTATGCTCACTTAACAAGTTATACATGTGCACCTCACGTGATATACTAAATCATTTAAATTCAACACGTGCATAATTCTAACTTAACGAGTTCAAAAATTTCGGATACTTACAAACCTAACTATCCAATGCTCAAATACATTTTAGATAGTTACTAGATAACTTACCAAAAATCCACTTAAGTCATGCATTAATGTTTCAACATGTGTACACTAGGAAATAATAAAATATTCTTCAATCGTTTAAAATATAACTATCTGGTACTTTAAATATAACTTTCCAAAATAATAGAAAATTCAGATACTTAAGAATTTCACAGCCTGTAATTTACTAACAGTTTAGAAATGTACTAAATTAATGCTAATTCCTTGAAATTATGTAGATTCCTTCATTAAAGCATATAATAGTGCAATTATAACATAATGACTTAATTCTCATATGGTAAGCTAAATATTCTGCAATTAACCATCATTTAACTGTTAATATTATGCACTTTTTCATTCTAAACAATTCCACAGAAATTGAGTAAGAATTGTGTACTATTTCGATTTTTATATTGGAGTTTATATGTATTCAGTTAAGCACTCCATTGAGTTACAGTTAACTCAACGGACATAGTTCGTGGAGTTATGGTTAACTCAACGGACTAACCTCGTGAACTTAAGTTAACTCTATGAGCCTACCTTTCCAGTTAAGTATTACTATTCACAAAGGAATTTAGCCATCCATTGGGCGGTTCCATAGAATGTAAATAACATCAATTAAGCTTTGTAATGTTAGTTAATTTGAGATTTGTCATTAAGCAACACTAACATTTAGATATTTCAAACAGTAACCATTAAAATTTTAGTATTTTGTACGAATCAATTTCGGTAAACAATAAAACTATTTTCTATTTTTTGAATCAAACAAACATAAAACATTCACAATACTGATAATGAGTTAACTCATAATAATCATGATACAAAACAAACAATACAATACTTTAATACGAAATGTAAATACAGATAATGAGTTATTTTTGGTATTTTCGTTTTGATATGTTCCTAAAGATGAGCAAAAGGTGAAATGTAAAAAATCTCTATCGACGGTAAGAACTTCCATCATTACATGCGATGCGATTACATCACTGAAAACTTAATCACTAACAGTCTTGCCTCCTCTCCCAATAGAATCACGAACCAAAACTTGTAAGTTGATCACCTCTTCAGTATATTGGCATCAACCCGAAACCAAGGCTAGAAGCTTTACGATCTCCTAAGATATGAGTTAGTGCTTGGTGAAAATGGCTTCCCTTCTTGCAACGCGATCACTCCTCACAGTGGTTGTTAGTCATTATGTTTGGCTCAGAATCAACCTGACATTTGGAAAGTATCCTTACAAACCTCCGATGGTTGGTGATTTTGGTAGTGTTGTGGAGCTTCAGGGAACTTCCGATGCTTCCTACAGTTAGCACGGTTCTCCACCCCCTTTTCATCTTTCTCCTCTTCTTTTATATTTCTGTTGAGTATTTTTGTTTTGATGATGTGTGCTGAATGAAAATAATCATATTTGCTCAATTACTATTGCTTGTGAAAAGATATTAAAATCATCAATTAATACAGAAAAAGCTTACTGATATAAATACTTGTCTGTATTGGATCTGAAGTTAATAACTAGTCGTTTCGTTGCATTAATTTCTCATTTAGCAAAACGTTAAGTTAACGTGTGTTTTTATTGAAAAACATGATATATTTTAAAGTTATATCTTCTGTATCATGAACAGTGCACGTTTAGACAACTTGTTAAGTTAGAGTTTTGTTTGTATAGAGGTCACGTGAGAACTCGTTAAGTTAAAGGCTTAAAGGTTAAAATAGGTCACGTGATAACTCGTTAAGTTAGTGAGTAAAAGAAGAGACGAACTCGTTAAGTTAGTGTTATACACGTGGTGAAATTATAAGTTACGAATGTTGTATTGTATCACGTGGGGTGCACATGTTTAACTCGTTAAGTTAACATAACTAAACGCATTGAGTTGCTATATTGAACACTAAGGCAACGCGTTATAAACTTAAGTTAGATATTTTTGCACGTGGTAAAAATCTTATTATAAAAACATTTGTTTATTGCTGAATCGGTGAGTTAAAGTTTTTCGGAGACTTACAGTCGTAACTATCCGAAAGGTAACTTAAGTCATGTTTTCAGGTCTTGACACGTGTCTCACTAGTTTTATAATATAAAGAGTTTTTCGGTGACTTACATCCATAACTATCTGAAACTTAAACTGTTTTCGGTGAGTTATCATTTAACCTTCCGAAAGAAAGGTTAAGCTGGTTCGTTGAGTTAGCATTACACCACGGACTTAGTTCGTTGAGTTAGCTACAGTACTTGTCACGTGAAATGGCACATGAGGAACTCGTTAAGTTAGAAACGTTAAGTTATATATATATACTTGTGTTACTCGTTTAGTTAACATTAAAGTAATGACTTCTTATTACACTAATGAAAAATTTTTGGACGAGAAAGTTTATTTTGCAGGAAATTTTTCAGAGATCCAAGACTGATGATTAAAGAAAATTTGAAATATAAATGTGGGTTAGAACGTGTGTGTTTTAATGAAGGAAAAAGACAAGACATAGAGAAGTGAAAAACTGGTAGTGGTTAAATGTGAAGGATATGCATGAAATGAAGATATAGTATAAAAGGCATAGAATTCTCGTTGATCAAACCATCCTTGCACACAAAACGAAAAATCTTTTCAAGGATCAAGCCATCCCTGCACACCAAAAGAAAAATCTTTTTCAAGGATCAAAAACACCTCTTCGAGCAAAATCTCTCAAGTGGAAGAAAATTCAGTGAAGCAGAAAAGGTTAAATTTATGTCATTGAAGATTTGAAGTATCAAGTGAAAGCAAATTCGGTGAAGTAGAGAAAGACAAGATATTCGTCACTGAAGAATTGCTGAAGAAGAAAAAGAAGAAAAAGAAAGATCTCAAATAGGGAGAAAAGTTTTAAATTCCGCAAATTAGTTTTCTCTGTTTATAGTTATGAAATTGTTTAGTTGATACATGGTATCAAGTTATAATTGCATCTACAATTTCTGAGGAGAATTGAATTGTATATTGTAATTGAAACCTTGAATAAAAATGATTTTATGAAAACAATGTCTCAACTTGTTTTTGAGTTTTAAAGTTTCAATTATATTTCAGAAAATATTAAAAATACACAATTCACCCCCCTCTTGTGTAGCCATACGATCCTACAATTTCTTTTAGTAGTAACTATTTCTACTTAAATGATCAGTTAGATTTCCTTCATTCATATCAATGTTGGTGATTTCTTCTTCATTCCACAAGTTAATTCCTACGTGATACGTGCAATCGTGGTTTTCCTTCAAATTTCTGTTTCAACAACTACTACAGTGGCATGTTAGAAAATAAATGGTCCGTGGAATTAGTGTAACTCAACGGACTTTACTTTGTTGACTTAAATATAAAACACGTGCAATAAAGAAATAACTTATAAGCTTATAACACTAACACAATGTGTTACCTTAGTGTATATTCAAGTAACTTAACACGTATAGTTATACTAACTTAACGAGTTAAACATGTGCAGCTCACGTGACATAATAAAGCATTTAATTTCAACACGTGCATAAATCTAACTTAACGAGTTCAGATATACAACTTACAATTTTTACTTGCTAACTCAACAAGTTCTCACATGATCTTTTTACACCTTTAAACTTGTAACTTAACGAGTTGGCACATGATCTTTCAACAAAAAGAACACTAACTCAATGAGTTGTTACTATGTACTTGTACATGATATAAATATTTGCAAATAAAATAGATCATGCTTAATACTATAAAACCACACTTAAATCCGATTTTCAAATCGCGACACATGTCCTTAGTAAGTTTTATGATAAAAAAATATTTCGGATACTTGTAAACCTAACTATCTAATGTTCAGGCACATTTCGAATAGTTAATAGATAACTTACTGAAAATCTACTTAAGTCATGTATTAAGGTTACAACACGTGTACTCCAAGAAATAATAAAATATTCTTTTAACATTTAAAACATAACTATCTGGTACATTAAATATAACTCTCTGAAATAATAGACAATTTGGATACTTAAGAATTTCAAAGCCCATAACTCATCGATAGTTTAAAATATACTTAATTAGCATTAATTCCTTGAAATTATACAGATTCTTTTATTAAGGCATATAATAGTGCAATTATAACATAATGACTTAATTCTCATATCATAAGCTAAATATTATGCAATTAACCATCATTTAACCCTTAATATTATGCACTTTTTCATTTTAAACACTTCCCCTATACTTAACTTTTGCTAGTCCCTTAGCAAACTACTATGATCTAACTAGTTGGTCTTTCTAAAGTGCTAGAATTAATTCTTCATTTTGTATCTTCAGAATACATAGATTAGATTAATATAAAGATGTTCTATATAATTCAATAATCTAATTTAACATTGTTTTCTCCTCTCCATCCTACAAATATATTTAAAACATATGTAAATTACATGCAAAATATATTAGCATCACATAGGTGGTAGTTACATTATCAAATTTTTCTTTTCAAACATTTGTTATCTTGAATTTTCCAATATGATTTCCAGAATAAATTTCAACTACATACGAATCAAAACATAATTCAACTCCATATGATTAAAACAAGAAGAATAATGAATTGTATCCCAAATAAACAACTTCAAAAGTCTAATCTAGATTTATACTTCAGTAATCTTAGATAATAAAAAATATACTCGATTCAAAAGATATCTATATTTCTGTAGGATCGTATAGCTACACAAGTAAGCTTTTTCTGTATTAATTGATGTTTTTAATTTACGTTCACAAGCAATAGTAATTAAGTAAATATGATTATATCTATTTATCACATATCATCAAAACAAAATACTCAATAATCTCCCCCTTTTTGATGATGACAAAAATCATATTAAATCAATTATGAACTATTTTTAACTCAACGAAGCACCTTCGTTGAGTTAAGTTTTAATTCAATAAACAATTTTGTTGACTTTGTTAGGACCGTAAGGCTTCACCAAAGGGGGGTGAATGGTGTCTAAGTGTAGTTTTAGAACTTTTACTAACTTAATTAACCAATTTGAATAATTAGCTAGCACAATTACTAAACAGATATATAAAACATGCACAGCGGAAATATAAATAAGAAACACAAGGGAATTTTAGGTGGTTCACCAACTCGCTAGTCCACCCCCAAGAATTACTATGGCTTCACTAAGTGTCTCAACACTTACATACACTTGCTTTCAAGTCAAAGCAAGAACCAATCATTCACTTGAGCTTTCTGGTCGTAGCTCTAACCAACCACACAGAAGCTTTCAGGTATAAACTTCAGTAAACCAACCTTTTGAGTTTTCAGGTCGAAACTCAAACCAACAATTTGAATGAAGCTTTAAGGTTGAAGCCACGAACCAAATGATCCTTCTTGGATCAGACTTTTAGTACATGGAGAGCTTTAGGAATCTTCTTGTATATCCATCTTTCAATCGATTCTTTGTAGCAGTTAATTTGAATTGAGCTTTCTTCTATAACATTAATTGATCTGCAATGTATACTGTATCTCTATATGTGATTGTATATGTAATCTCACTTGTAAGCTCTACTAAATATTGAATGATCTGTCTATATTTATGCTTGTAAGTCCAATGATCATATTTTCTTTTCAACAGATTGATTCTATTGTACTTACTGAGTTTGTAGGCCTAAATATGGTAAGTTACCATTTGGAAAGGTGTTTCAAGATAACCTTTCGATTTTCTCAAATTTTCGAATAGTTATCTGTGTAACTTTTCGAAGGATGTTCGTAACTCACTGAAAATCCACTTGAATCCTTTTGTCATGTGAGATTTTAAGTCGTCCACATGAGGTGACATGAGTTTAGAAACTTGTAACTTTAACTCACCGAAAGTTCTTGACTTTCGAATAGTTAGCTACAATAACCTTTTGATTCTTCTTTTAAGCTTCTGACTACTGTCTTCTTATTTCGGCACATGCATAAAAGGATAACTTAAGTTTCTGGATAGTTAAATCTGTAACCTTCCGAAACTTCTTACTTTTTGGATAGTTAGCTTTCTAACTCTCCGAAAAATCCTTTTAAGCTTTTGTTTGGATTTCTGCACGTGGGTAATTGAATGACTTAAGTTTCAGATAGTTAGCTGTGTAACTTTCCGATTTTCTTGAACTTCTGGATAGTTAACTCCTTAACTCTCCGATCATTCAATCAACTATCTTTCAAACTCTTTGAAGGCCTTGTATTTTCGAATAGTTATTCTTCTAACTGTCCGACGGTGTTTCTATTGCTTTAAATAGATTCTTCGGATACTTAAGCCTGTAACTTATCGAAGATTAACTTTCTTCGAATACTTAGGCTTGGTAACTATTTGATTTTCTTGTAGCTTAATAGCAGCAATTTCTGAACTACCTGTATTTGTTTATCTGCCTTCTAATCTTTTATTGAGCTATCATATCTATGAAATACAAATTGTTTCCTCACACAAGTTTTTACATTATCAAAATACTAGGGTCCTAACAATCTCCCCCTTTTTGATAATGACAAAATCATTTACATTTAATTACATGTATTTCACTCCCTAGATTGTTTCTATACATTCAGTCACATAGAAACTAAGTAAGGCAAAGATTTACAATGAATACAATAAAATGGAGTTAATGTCTCCCCCTATCTATGTGTTGAGAATTTCAATACTGTAATTTTCATATTCTTCTCCCCCTTTTTGTCATTAGATAAAAGGAGTTCTATAATTTTCTTTTGCTAAAATAACTGCCATATTACTCTCCTTTTTGACAAGATGTAATATCTGATGTCATACCAATTTTCTGATTTCTATAATCCTGTCTAATATCAACTATGAAAGAATCAATTGCATTAGTATCTTTGAATACCAATTTTGATTTTTCATCAAATGTTGACTGTTGGTGTGCTGATATCAATTGTTGAGATATTTTCATCATTGTAGTCTATTTTCTTCTTTCCCTTTGATGTTGTATTGCTTTTCTTATTTGAGCACAGTATCAATTGAAGTATCAATTTCTTCAATTCTTGTCTGATACCAGTTGTTGATATATCAATTTTTGAGAAGTCAGTAATTGCTCTCCTGGTTTATGGTATTTCTTCCTTTGTCTCGTTTATTTACTACATCATCTGTAAAGACTGAAAAATAATGAAATGTCAATAGATAATGTAGCAATTTATAAATATGCAGTCAATATTTTTAGTTGCTGCCACAAGCTCTCCCCCTATTTGTATGGAGGTTTTCTAACTTTTAATAGCAAGCTATAGGTTCTCCCCCTATATGCTTGCCCTCTATATATATTTTCTTTTTGCACTAAAGTAGCATTCTGAATTCCCTTCATATAGTAGGTTCTCCCCCTACTTATATGCTTTTCCTTGTTGACAAATTTGTTGCACCTATTCTACAAAATGTCATTCATGATACCAAATGAACTAGGTACCAATTGTTAATCAAAAGCATCATAAACATTTCTCAATCATTTAGCTTATGATTCCTATCCATTTATCTTCTCTTAGATCTTTATTTCAAGAGGTTCTTTCAATTTGCAGAAGATAATTTGAAGACTATAATCTGTCTACTGCAGATTTTGTTTGTCCTTTGATAAATCAGATTTGTATACATTCATCTTGGCTTGTGCAGATCTTATTTCCTTTAAAGAACAGGATTTAATCATTGATGCCACTTTGATACTAATTGTTATTTTCAGAATATCATAACTAATTCTTAACTGATTACCTTCTGATTACCAACTGTTTAGCTTCTTAAAATTTCTCTTCACAAGATTCTCTTACTCATATGTAGAAAACAATTTGAGATTGTAGTTTGGCTGTTGCTTTCTTTTCTATATGCTTATTTCTAACTACTGCAGATTTTGCTCTCCTTGAGCATCAAGATTATAAGCACGATTTCCACTTAGTCTATGTGAGAACTTTCTACCAATTTATGGTGCCTCTTGTAATACCAAATAGTTGCTCTCATAACTGATTTTTAAATTTTCAGCCTTTTCTAATTGATCATTCCATTGATATTCAGATTTTGGTCATTTGCAGATAATGAATTGAAACTATAAACTAGCTACTCCCACTAAATGATATAATCTTGCAATTCAAATAAAGATAGATTTTGGTACCCATACTTTCTTGGGTCCATAAGTGTTAGTCTTGACAATATTTAATTTATTGCCTTTTGGCAGCCACATTGAACCAGATCTTCTTTTGATGGAAAACACTGTTGTACCATCTCTATAAGATCGGATAACACCACCACAGTAGGGTATTTCCTATGGTGTAGCATACCCTAGGCCAAGTCTACTTGAACTGTATCTTTGAGAACCAATGATTTGATCTAATCCTTTCTATCCATTAGTAAACTTATGCATAGTATTTTTCAGATCAGTAATTTCATATTTCAAATTTTCATTTTCATTTATTAATTCATCATTATTGCATTTTCTATTTTCAACATGCAAATTTTCAAGTTCAGTATATGATTCTTCAAAACATGTAGTTAAATGCTTAATTTCCTTTTTATAATTTTTGCATTTAACATATAAACTGTCAATAGTAGACAAAAGAATATTTACATCTAGATTATCATTATCTACATCAGAATCACTTTGAGATGAAGTGGAACATACCTCTTGTGTTGTATAGCACACGTTTACTGGTACCTCTTCATTTGAACTAGATGAACCATTAGAAGAACTACTGTCATCCCAAGTAGCCTTCAATGCCATTTTCTTTTTGTAGCTCCTCTTCTTCTTCTTCATTTCTTTTTCTTCTTCTAGTTGCAATGGACAATCAGGTTGTATATGTCCTTGCTTCTTGCATTTAAAGCATATTGGAGCATTGCTTTTTGATGTGCTGGCTTGGTTCTTTTTCTTCATCCATTTTCTGAATTTTCTATCCAATAGCACAACTTCATCATCATCTGAGCTTTGAAGTTCTTGAGTTGATGGAAAGGCTAGTTCTTTCTTTGTTTCTATTTTCCTTTTAGCACTTCATTCCTCATCTTTCCATTCTTTCATTTGAACTTCATGGGCTAGTAGATTGCCCATCAGATCCTCTACTAAGTATTTGTTGAGGTCTTTGGAATCTTGTATAGATGTGGACTTTTGCTTCCATTCCACAATTAAGCTTCTAAGGATTTTCTGCACCTGTTCATGGACATAAAATTCCTTTCCCAAACCTCTTAAGCCATTAATAATCTCAGTGAATCTAGCAAACATATTAGTAATTATTTCATCATCAAGCATTATAAATAATTCAAGCTTTCTAAGTAAAATGCTGATTTTTGTGTCTTTCACTTGGCTGGTTCCTTCAAAGGTTATTTGAATAGTGTTCTAAGCCTCGTAAGCAAATTTACAAGCTTAAACTTTGTTATATTGTTCAGCAGATAAGGCACAATAAATAATATTCAACCCTCGAGCATCCATTTGGATGATTCTCTCATCCTCCTTAGTCAAGTCATCCTCATGACTAGGTGGAATAGGTGTTCCTAGAACCACCATTTTCCATAGACTCACATTTGAGCTTCTGAGGAAACATTCCATCCTATTTTTCTAGTAATTATAGTTAATACCATCAAATCGGGGAGGACGGTGGATATTCTAACCCTCTCTATGAAAAGAAGCCATGATCTCAAATGGTTAAATCTATAAAAAGAGATCAACCTACTTTGATACCAATTGTTAGGACTGTAAGGCTTCACCAAAGGGAGGGTGAATGGTGTCTAAGTGTAGTTTTAGAACTTTTACTAACTTAATTAACCGATTTGAATAATCAGCTAGCACAAGTACTAAACATATATATAAAACATGCACAGCGGAAATATAAATAAGAAACATAAGGCAATTTTAAGTGGTTCACCAACTCGGCTAGTCCACCCCCAAGGATCACTTGGGCTTCACTAAGTGTCTCAACACTTACATACACTTGCTTTCAAGTCGAAGTAAGAACTAATCATTCACTTGAGCTTTCTAGTCGTAGCTCTAACCAACCACACAGAAGTTTTCAAGTATAAACTTCAATAAACCAACATTTTGAGTTTTCAGGTCGAAACTCAAACCAACAACTTGAATGAAGCTTTAAGGTTGAAGCCATGAACCAAATGATCCTTCTTGGATCAGACTTTTAGTGCATGGAGAGCTTTAGGAATCTTCTTGTATATCCATCTTTCAATTGATTCTTTGTAGCAGTTAATCTGAATTGAGCTTTCTTTTGTAACAGTAATTGATCTGCAATGTATACTATATCTCTATATGTGATTGTATGTGTAATCTCAATTGTAAGCTCTACTGAATATTGAATGATCTGTCTGTATTTATGCTTGTAAGTCCAACGATCATATTTTCTCTTCAACGGATTGATTCTATTGTACTTGCTGAGTTTACAGGCCTAAATATGGTAAGTTACCGTTTGGAAAGGTGCTTCAAGATAACCTTCCGATTTTCTCAAACTTTCAGATAGTTATCTGTGTAACTTTTCGAAGGATGTTCATAACTCACCGAAAATCCACTTGAATCCTTTTGTCACTTGAGATTTTAAGTCATACACGTAAGGTGACATGAGTTCAAAAACTTGTAACTTTAACTCACCGAAAAGTTCTTGACTTTCGGATAGTTAGCTACAGTAACCTTTCGATTCTTCTTTTAAGCTTCTGACTACTGTCTTTTTATTTCGGAACATGCATAAAAGGATAACTTAAGTTTCCGGATAGTTAAATCTGTAACCTTCCGAAACTTCTTGTTTTTCGGATAGTTAGCTTTCTAACTCTGTGAAAAATCTTTTTAAGCTTCTATTTGGATTTCTGCATGTGAGTAATTGAATGACTTAAGTTTCAGATAGTTAGTTGTGTAACTTTCTGATTTCCTTGAACTTCCAGATAGTTAACTTCTTAACTCTCCAATCATTCAACCAACTATCTTTCAAACTCTTCAAAGGCCTTGTATTTTCGGATAGTTATTCTTCTAACTGTCCGATGGTGTTTTTGCTGCTTTAAATAGATTCTTCGGATACTTAAGCATGTAACTTACCGAAGATTAACTTTCTTCCAGATACTTAGGCTTGGTAACTATCCGATTTTCTTGTAGCTTAATAGCAACAATTTCTGAACTACCTATATCTGTTTGTCTACCTTCTGATCTTTTCTTGAGCTGTCATATCTGTGAAATACAAATTGTTTCCACACATAGGTTTTTACATTATCAAAATACTAGTTTCCTAACAGACTTAAGTTCACTTAAGCTTATTTCTATTGTTTGTGTAAAATTCACCTCTCAGAAGTAAAAGTTCTAGAAAAATTTCAATAACCATTGTTCGGGGTTTATATGTTATGAAATTAACACACAACCAAGTTTTAATATTTATAACCGCAAGCGCATAGAGTCAATTATAGAAAGCATGCAAGAACGGGTCGAGTCCACAGGGACCAGCAATTAAACATAAAATTCACTAGAGTTATAGATATGCCACGTGTAAATGCATTCACATCACATGTTTGCCTTAACAATCATGTGAATGTTAGAAATGACTTCATATAGAGTTGAATCAGTAATGAGAAACCTCATTCATGTCCCTCTCTATCCATCACTTAAGAGAAAGCACCACACAATAATTAATCAATACACTACACACACGAAAATAACATAACACTATTCTAAGCTTCCAATTCTACTACAAAACTAGCATACATGGACTTATAACCGTACATCTAAATCCATGTATGCTCTAATCTACTAAGTGTAAGCTATATACAATCCAAATCAAGTAAATCAGGAGGTTAGAGTTAAGTAAAAAATTTCTAAACTATGTTAGAGTTAAAGGAACAAACATTTGAGAAGAATCCACACAAAGACACATAAAATCAAACACATAGAAGGCGAAAATTCAAACTAAGCTTAGAATTGAAATACATTGAAACTAACACAAGAATTCAACAATATATTAAAGGGAAATCACGTGGACAACACAAACAATAACAATTAACAAGCATATACTACTAAAATTTACATTACAACTCCATCTCCACTCAAATGCCTACTCCTATTACCATAAGATCACACCTCCAATGGCTTGAGCACAAGGGACGTCACCTCCTTGCTTCACACCACTTGAGATGGCTACCTTCTCTAGCAATTCTCCACGTCCAAAGTTGCTTGTTCCCTCCACGAATTGGAGGTCCAACGTTAAAGGGAATACAACAACGTGTAGAACAATTGAAGAGCTCTCTTGGATGCAAGTTTCCACACCTTCAAGTGTATCTCCAATGGAGCTTCATCCACGGATTCAGCACCAACAAGAGGGGATTTGCAGCAACAATTCACCTCCTCAAGATGTAGAATGCTGGATGAAGTATTGGAGAAGACAAGAAGAAGAAGAACCCTTCAAGAGAAGTTTGGAGGAGAAGACACCAAGAGGGGTGCTCTTCCTTCACCTAGCTTGGAGCACCAAGATGAATTCCAAAAATTGGAGTTGGAGAGAGGGCTGAACTTGTGGGATACAAGGCCTATTTATAGAGATCTAGATCATCAAGGATTGATGATCCCAAGGCTTGATCTAAGGGCCCTCATTCATCAAGGATTTTATTATTTCCTAGAATACACGTGTTGAAACCTTAATGCATGACTTAAATGAATTTTCGATAAGTTATCTGGTAACTATCCAAAATACATCTAAGCATCGGATAGTTAGATTTTTAAGTATCCGAAATATCTTTTTATCATAAAACTACCTGAGGACACATGTCGCATTCTAGAAACTTGACTTAAGTTATCTTTCGAAAGGTTAGGTGCTAACTATCTGAAATGCATATAAGTTTCGGATATTTATAGTTATAACTATCTAAAACATCTAAACTAGTTATTTCTTTATTACACATGTTTTATAGTTAAATCAACAAAGTAAGTCCGTTGAGTTATCTATAACTCCATGAACCATTTATTTTCTAATATACCACTATAGCAGTTATAGAAACAGGACATTCGAAGGAAAACCATGATTACATGTACCACATAGGAATTCACTCGTGGAATGAAGAAGAAATCACCATCGTTGATATGAATGAAGGAAATCCAACTGATTATTTAAGCAGAGCAGTTACTACTGGAAGAAATAAAAAAGATGAAGAAAGTGTGTGTGTAGAGGTGGAGAACAGCATTAACTGCAGGTAGCGTCGAAAGTTCCCTGAAACTCCACACCACCACCATAATCACCAACCATCGGAGGTTTGTGAGGATACATTCCTGATGTCGGGTCGATTCCGAGCCAAACACGGTGCTTGACAACCACTATGAGGAGTGATCGTGTCGTGGGAAGGGAAGCTATTTTCGCCAAACACCGACTCATATCTCAAGAGATCGTAAAGCTTATAGCCTTGGTTTCGGGTTGATGCTAGTATGCTGAAGAGGAGATCATCTCACAATTTTGGACTCGCGATTCTATAGGGAGAGGAGGCAGGATTGTAAGTGATTAAGTTTTCAGTGGTGTAATCGCGTCGCATGTAGTGATAGAAGTTTTTACTATCGATAGAGATTTTTACATTTCACCTTTTGCTCATCTTTAGGAACATATCAAAACAAAAATACCAAAAATAACAAATTATCTATGTTTACATTTAGTATTAAAGTATTGTATTGTTTGTTTTGTAGCGTGATTAATATTATCATTGTCAATGTTGTGAATGTTTTATGTTTGTTTGATTTAGAAAATAGAAATTAATTTTACAGTTTACTGAAATTGATTCGTTCCAAATACTTAAAGATTTTAATGGTTACTATTTGAAATATCTGAATGTTAGTATTGCTTAATGATAAATCTAATATTAACTAACACTAAAGAGCTTAATTGATGTTATTTACAATTTGTGGAACCGCCCAATGGTTAACCAAATTCCTTTGTAAATAGCGGTATTTAATTGGAAAGATAGGCTCATGGAGTTAACTGAAGTCCACAAGGTCAGTTTGTTGAGTTAGCCATAACTTAACAAACTATGTCTGTTGTGTTAATTGTAACTCAACGGAGTGCTTAACTGAACACATATAAATTTCAATATAAAAACCGGAATAGTATACAATTCTTACTCAATCTTCGTGGGATCGACCTGTACTTGCACACAAATACAATATACACTGTGCACTTGTAGTTTAAACACAAATTGGAATTAATATCTAATTTGTGTGAAAGGTTGTTTGTTTACTTCTAAAAGTAATTATTGATATAAGCATAAAGATAAATTAAACAAGTTTAAGAATTAACTTAACAACCCCAAACAAGTCTTCTAGCATTGTTGCAAGGGATTGAGAAGCTAAGCAATTGTGAGTGCTGTTTTGTTTTAATAGCAAGAGTGTTGTGTGTTTTATTTTTGAGAATATGGCATATGCTTATGCTCAAAGATTTCTGAAACTTGTAGTTAGCATATGTGAATTCTGCAATTTGGAAGGTCACAACATCTCTGATTGTTTGAAACTTAAACGATTGCAGATGGTTAGAACACATGAACAACAAATGAACTATATTCACCATAATAGAGTTGAGTATGAGAATCCTATAGTTTACCCAACTAATGGTCATTTTAGAATGTGTAATATGTTGAGAGACAAGGAAGTTTGGGATAAGTATGACAGATTGGAGCGTAGCTTAGAGTAAAACATGGACAAACTGGAATAATATATGTGTCAGTAACAAGAAGCCAACTAATTAAACTATAGGGAAGAATATTCAGAACCTAAAATTGATATCATATACGAAACTGAAAAAACCATAATGAAAATTGATCAAAAATTGAATGCAATGAGATTAAATGATCTTGAAAGAAAACTAAAAGCATTGGACGAATTTATAATGAAATTACAAGTTATGCAACAGGAAAACACAAATGAAGCATTTAATGTTACAGATTTGCATAATTTGCAAGATATACAGACAAAACAAAATACCAATGCAATAGAATTTAAAGAATGCAATTTAAAACTAAAAACAGTTGAAGATCATAAACACGAAAATGAAATACAAGAACATCATGAAAGTAATGAAAATCTGGAAGATGTATGTATAACATTAAGATCTAGAACTGATATACCACCAAGAATTAAAAAAGAAAGTAATATGAAGGTGGATAAGAACAAAATTCAAAATGATAATGAAAATGTAATACCTAAAAACTTAGAAATCAATGAAGAAAAATCTGAATCTAAAAATGAGACTAAAAATGATCAAACAAATGAAATGAAAGAAAAAGAATCTCTTAAATCACAATCATTAGCACCCTATCTTGAAAGATTACAACAAATATTTCCTACAAAACAAGAAAAAATTAGAGAAATTTTTGAAAAAGTACAAGTTAACATTCCTTTGTTAGACTTATTGTAGAAAATGCCACCTTGTGCAAAATTTCTTAAGGATTGGTGTACTAAGAAAAGAGAGCAAAAATTTTTAAGGAAAGTCTTTTTAGCTGAGCAAAGTAGTTCCCTATTTCTGCCACAAATTCCTAAAAAGTTATTTGATCCTAGAATTCCTATTATATCTTGCACCATAGGAAATACCATTCTAGAAAGAACCTTAGTAGACCTAGGTGCAGGTATAAATGTTATGCCGAGTGATATATTTGCATACTTAGGATTAAAAGGCTTAATCCCTACTAGGAATGTTATTCAATTAGTTGATAGAAGTATAAGATACCCTAGAGGAAAAATAGAGGATGTCCTAATTAAAATCAAAAACTTCATATATCCTATTGATATTGTGATTTTGAATTCCCAACAAATTAAGCATCAAAATCATGATACATCTTTAATTTTGGGAAGACCATTCTTAGCAACATCAGGGGCTATTATAAATTGTAAAACTGGAGTAATGAAGTTAGCATATGGTAATGAGGATACTCAATTAAACATTTTCAAACCAGGAAAGTTTGAGGAGTTAGAAATGTCCTTACATATTATAGACTTTTTAGAGGATGAAAGAGATATGCTAGATGATGTGATCCAAGTAGAATTAAATAGGCAACTAAATTCTGAAACTTTAGAAGAAAGTGAAAGCATAAATGTAGAAGGATATCAAGAAGAGATTTACAATGAAAATGAAAATGTTCAATTAGGAGCTCTAGCTTCTGATGGTCAACATTTAGATTTAAAACCTTTACCTCCTAAATTAACCTATATATTTCTAGAAGAAAAACGAACATGTCCAAACATTATTGCTTCAGATTTAAAAGAGGATCAAACTACTAAATTAAAAGATGTAGTAAAAACTTATAAAGAGGCAATAGGATGGACTATGACTGATATAAAAGGGTTAAGTGCAACTTTATGCTATCATCACATATATTTAGAAGAGAATGCTAAACTAGTTAGAATTCCTAAGACAAGATTAAATCCAAACCTTAAAGAAGTAGTTAGGAAAGAAATAGTGAAATGGTTAGATAATGATATAATTTATTCAATTTCTAATAGCTCATGAGTTAGTCCAATCCATGTAATTCACAAGAAATCAGGATTAATAGTTATTAGGAATGAAAGTCAGGACTTGATACCTACTAGAATTCAATCAGGCTGAAGAGTGAGTATAGACTATAGAAAGCTGAATGTTGTGACTAGGAAGGATCATTTTCCCTTACCTTTCATAGATCAAATGTTAGAGAAATTAGCAGGGCAAGAATATTTTTATTTCCTAGATAAGTATTTAGGATATAACCAAGTTCTAGTAGCATTAGAGGATCAAGAGAAAACAATTTTCACCTGTCCTAATGGAACTTATGCTTTTAAGACAATGCCATTCAGTTTATGCAATGCACCAGCCACCTTTCAAAGGTGTATGCAAGGCATATTCACTAGAATGACTTAAGATTTTTTAGAAATATTTATGGACGATTTTACTCTTTATGGAACTTCATATGAAGTATGTTTAAACAATTTAGACCAAGTATTAAAACGCTGTGTGGAAAAAAGCCTGGTTCTAAATTGGGAAAAATGTCACTTCATTGTTAAGCAAGGAATAGTCTTGAGACATGTTGTTTCAAAGAAAAGGTTGGAAGTAGATAAAGCTAAAATAGAAGTAATTTCTAATCTACCAGAACCTAAATCAGTAAAAGATATTAGATCATTTCTAGGACATACTAGATTTTATAGAAGATTCATTAAAGATTTTAGCAAAATAGCTAGACCTTTAACTACTCTATTAAAAGATGTCTCATTCAACTTTGATAAAAATTGCAAAGAAGCATTTTTCAAGCTTAAAACTAGCTTAATTTGAACTCCTATAATACAAGCACCTGATTGGAGTCATCCATTTGAATTAATGTGTGATGCATCTGATTTTGTTGTAGGAGCAGTGTTGGGACAGAAGATAGAAAAATCTCCTAGAGTGATTCATTATGCAAGCAAAACATTAAATGATGCTCAAGTTAATTATACAACTACTGAAAAAGAGCTATTAGCTGTTGTGTTTGCCTTAGAAAAGTTTAAATCATATCTGATTGGAGCTAAAATGATAATATACACGGATCATTCAGCTTTAAAACACCTAATAGCAAAGAAAGAGACTAAACCAAGATTGATCCAATGGATATTATTATTATAAGAATTTGATCTTGAAATTAAAGATAAAAAAGGTTGTGAGAATACAGTAGCAGATCATTTATCAAGATTACAAATAGAAAAATCTAATATTGAAATTAAGGATAATTTTTTTGATGAACAATTAATAGCCATCAACACAATGCCTTGGTATGCAGACATAGTTAATTACTTAGTTATTGATTTAACACCTAAGGATTGGAATAGATAGGATAAGAAATTGTTCTTTTCAAGAGTAAAATATTACTATTGGGAAGACCCATACTTATTTAAGAAATGTCCTGATCTGGTTTTAAGGAGGTGTATTCCAAAAACTGAATATTAGAGCATATTGTCTTTCTTCCGTGACCAAGCATGTGGAGGGCATTTTGGTTCAGGGAAAACTGCTGCCAAAATTCTACAATGTGGTTTTTATTGGCCAACACTATTCAAAGATGCTTATAAATATTGTTTAAGTTGTTTAAGATGTCAACAAATAGGAAGAAATATCAAATAGGAATATGATGCCTTAATCCTATTGTTGAGGTTGAAATCTTTGATGTGTGGGGAATAGATTTTATGGGTCCATTTCCTATGTCTAATAAATTTAATTATATATTGTTGGGGGTGGATTATGTATCTAAATGGATAGAAGCTATTCTTACAAAAACTAATGACAACAAAGTAGTAATACAGTTTATAAGAACTAATATAATTGCTAGATTTGGAATACCTAAAGCTATTATCAGTGATAGAGGAACTCATTTTTGTAATAGAAGTTTTGAAGCCTTAATGAAGAAATATGGAGTAAATCACAAAATTGCAACATCATATCATCCGCAAACAAGTGGACAAGTAGAAAGTGCAAACAAACAAATTAAGTTAATCTTAGAAAAAGTAGTAAATCCTACTAGAACAGATTGAGCTAATAGATTAATAAATTCACTTTGGGCTTATAGAACTACTTATAAGACAAGCTTAGGTATGTCACCTTTTAGGCTAGTATATGGAAAAAGTTGTCATTTACTTGCTGAAATTGAACATAAAGCTTATTAGGCATTAAAAACTTTGAACACTAATTTAAATCAAGCTACTGAAAATAGAAAAATACAATTGATTGAATTAGAAGAATTTAGGAATGAAGCTTATTCAAAAACTGTAAGAGAAAAAGAGAAAATGAAGTTCTAGCATGACAAGAAAATTATTCCAAAAACCTTTGAAATAGGACAAGAAGTATATCTTTACATGACTAGACTCTATAACCATCTAGGAAAATTAAGATCTTGGTGGGCAAGACCTTACATAATTCAAAATATTTATTCCTATGGAGCTATTGAAATTGAAAATCCTAAAAATCAGAATATATTTAAAGTAAATGAACAAAGACTTAGACCTATTTTGAAAATACCAAAAAGTTCTTTTGGAATTATAGAAGAAGTAAGAGTAAAGGACTACTTGAGCTTTACTTAGTAAAAAATTTCCTAAGTATGTTAAAAAAAAAAAAAAAAAACTTATTTAAACATAGTCACGGTTCAACCAAAAGGAATTATCGATTTTACCGAAACATATAAAAGAAAAAAATCATTGCGGTTCAACCGATAGGATCCATCGGTCTGATCGAAACATAAAAATATAAAAAATCTATATATTATATTAAGTAAAAATGTCGGTTTTACCGAAGCATAGTATCGGTTCAATCGGTAAGAGAAAAAAAAGAGTATTTAATTTCGGTTCAACCGAGAAATATAACAGTTTGACCGAAATGTTAAAATGTTGAAAAAATTAAGAGTCGGTTAGACCAAAAATTCTTTGGTCTAGACTGAAGTAAAAATTATTATTTTAAGTATTTTTATTAGTTATAGCTTTACAGGAAGTCTATTGAGTTACACTTAACTCAATGAACTTACTCCGTTGAGTCTAGGATAAGTTAATGAACTTACGCCATTGAGTTAACTATAACTCAACGGAGTACTATAGTTAAGTCCACGGACTTAGTCCGTGGAGTTAACTGTAATTCCACGGAAAGGTAAATGAGAGAATGAGAGTTTTGCACGGGAAATGACCCGATTACCCGCTAAAATCTTAGGATTTATTTATACTAAAACTTAGGATGTGGGGAGCACTATCTACAGACTCATTTAGAACTTAGAATAGTAGAGATCAGAGCGATTCCATTCCGTTCCGTTACTCCACAATGACAAAGATGACACTAGTGTTCTAGGAGGAAGCAGTTGACACGACAAGATTTCTCAAAGAATCGAAAGAATGGCACATGAGGCAGAAGATTAGAAATACAACACAGGAAAAAGAACTACAAAAGGTAGAATCTGACCTTTTCTACTAGAGGAAAGTGTTAGTAGATTTAGGCATAAAAATACCTCAAATTATGGAAACAAGAATCAAAGTAGCTACAGAAGTTGCATTAAATAGAGAGAGAAAAATCAGACCAAATAATGAAGTTGCCCTAGAATTGATCAAACGTAAGTCCTAACTATGGTTCAAAAGACGCATAGGTGGACATGCTAGGTGGGCAATTTGGGAACAACAGAGGAAAGGAAATGAAGAACATGCAACTGAAGAACAAGAGGAACCGACTGTTGAAAGACCTGTCTTTGAGAAACAGCAGCCAAGACCATCCATTCCACCGCCAAGGCTGTTAGAAAGAGCAACATTTTTGGGGCCATCTACACTAGAGGAATGGAAAGAATTTGTAGAGCTGGTTAAAGTTGTCAAGAGTCAAGGAAATTTTGAGGATATGGCTGTGGCAAAAATGCATTTACTATATGATGTACTCTATAGGAAAAGGGTCGAAGAAAAGTTGAGGGCCCAATACAAAATTAAAGTTGAACAACATCAGGAAGCAACTAGATCAAGTGTTGCAAAAGAAACTGAAGCTGGTCCTTCAAGACTAGTAATTATAGAAAAAATTAAATAGGAAAAGCCAGTACTTGTGGCTTGAGGGCTTGTAGAGCCCATTTTTATAGATTTAATCTCAAAAGAAGAAGAGGAAGATCAGACACAATTAATTAGAAGAAGGAAAGGAAAAGAGATAGTGCTTAAACATCAAGAAGAGATTAAACCTGAGCCAGCAATATCAGTAGGACCTGCAAAGCTAATTTTTGTAAACCTACTATCCGATTCTAAGGATGAGCAGGAGTAGCAGCAGCAAGAGCAAAGAAAAGAAGAAAATTAGGGCAATCTACAGCCTATACAAACAGAAGATACTGAAATTAGGGTAGAAGTTGATTTGCCCGTAACTCCATCCCAATCTACCATAGAATCAGAAAGAACAGTGGTAATGCAAATTGGTAGTCAGGAGGAAGAAGAAAGAATAGAAACTAAACAAGAAGTTGAACAAGAGCAGATGGAACAAGAAGAAAATATCTTGACAAATTCCACTAAAGAGCAAGAGACTCTTCAGCAAATTTTAGAGAGGATGCAAGAAAGAAGAGTGGAGAGTTTTATCGGCTCTCCACCACAGACAGAAACAGAAGCAAACATGCAGGAATCTCCAAAGCATTCCCAGCCAATTCAAGTTCAGCATGAGGAAGAAGAAATTCAAGAACAAACCCCTCTAGAGCAACAAATTCAAATTCCTAACCTGACTAAAGCAACAGTTTTGAATGAAGTACACTTTTGGAGTTAGGAAGCATATAATAAATATCAAGAGATTAGGGGTTATGATATTATTTATAGTAGGCTAGTAAACTAGGATGATATGCAAGAAATTAAGGATCTATTTGAATTCTAGGGTCTACTGCAATTTATTTCTCAACAAAGAGGGCATGCAGTATATGAGAATCTAGTGCCCTGCTTCTATGCAAATTTAAGAGAAGAAGAAGGACAATTAATTTCCAACATGGAGCAAGCTGATGTATAGATAACACCAGAGCTTCTCCACAACATTTTAGGATTTAAAAATGAAGGGAAAGAAATTTTGGAAAGCACAACTACTGTTGAATGGATAGAATAAGAAATCAAGGACAGTTTAGCTATCAATCCTAGTGTGGCATTATTAAATAGACTAAAACACTTAAATGGTAAAGCACACATGGTAGCTAATATTTTGATTAAAAATATCTACCAACGACAAGGCCATGATATTGAACTAAGTCAATTTGTCAAGTGGGCCACATATGTAGTTGTGAATAGAATCCAAATTAACTGGTGTCAAGTCTTCTTGTCCAAGATAAAATCCGCAAAGAAGAAATTATTTTATGGAGATTTGATACCTATATTAATGGTGGACTATATTGACTTCACGAAATGGACATCTAAAAGGATAAAATCAAGAGCCATTTTAGTGAAGGAGTACAAAAACTACAATTATGCTGCTGTTGAGATTGCTGAACCTTCTAGAAGCATTATTGGAGCTGTAGAAAGGATAAATCAGTTAGAGCAATAATTAGAAAAGCTCTAGAAGGAAGTTGATGAACTTAGGAAGAAAGATTAAATTGTATTGTTCATCTACTTATATTTGTATTGAAAAATATCTTACTAAATGTAAATGTAAATTATTCATATTAATGAATGAATGTTTTTTAGATGTTTTTACATTCATGTTTTAGAATGAATGATATAATTGATGAACTATCTTGAATATTATATAACTATTTGAACAATGTGCAAGACTATTTAAAAGATTTACAAATTTTCTGAATGACATGGTTAAATGCATGATAATTAGTTAATGTTGAAAATATCTGCATGCTGAAAAGTAAAATGTAAATTCTACACAACAAGAAATGAACTGCAAGTTAAATATGCATAAAATGTTCAGATTTAAATGAGTTTAAATTAGAACACTACATTAATGACATGTATTTAACTTTATTTAAGTTGACAAAATGAAAGAGAGAAAAATATATAGAAGTTAATATGAGGAGTAAGTTTTAGAAAATTTGCTAAGTGTTAACTCAACGAAGTAAGTCCATTGAGTTAACCTTAACTCCACGAGGTCAATAATAAAATATAAGGTCACTTTGTTGAGTTAACTGTAACTCAACGAGGTTAGTCTGTGGAGTTAGAAATAGTAACTGAAGCTAGTCCATTGAGTTAATTGTAACTCAACGAGGTTAGTTCGTGGATTAAGTTGAACGGTTATTCTATCAACCACGAACGAAACTTCGTAGGTTTAGCGGTTGCTGAAATTTGAAATTAGAAGTGGAACACCTATCCATAAAAATAGGAACCATACTACACATTACAAGACACGTTCTAGCAACAAGATTCATTTGCTTTATGGATGTGCATTATAAATATAGAACAGAATGTTATTTACGAGTTACCAACACTTTTGAAAGAAAAGAAAATTCGTTGGGGAACTAGAAGGAGAAGCAGCTGATTCAACTTCATCCGACAACTATTTACTGAAAACAAAGCTTTAGACTGGTATGTAATTAATCTTCTGCTATTTTACTTTATGTTAAGAGTTTATGAGCACATGGATTTGTTCTCCTAGCACTAAACGATTAGTAAGAACACCTACATAGGATTATTTAACACAGAGGCGTATTGAAATATTTTTTGAATTAGACTTTAACGAAATCCTTAGGGGTGTAGCTAACCTTTCTATAAAAGAGAATGAAGATATGACTGCTCTAGTAGAAAAACCATTAGGGGAAATTCTATATCCTGAATTAGTTGATGATTCTTCATGTATTCGATTACCAAACTTTGAGGGAGATAGGTTTGAACTAAAATCTAATTATATTAGTCAATTGCCACACTTTCATGGATTAGAAAGAGAGGATGCCTATTATTTCCTTAGAGAATTTAACGAAGTTTGTCAAATGATGAAAATGCCGAACATGAGTATTGATGCTATCAAACTTAGATATATCTCTTTTTCTTTAAAAGATATAGCTAAGAGATGGTTATATACTTTATCACCTGATTCAATTTCTGCATGGACTGAATTTAGCTTTGTTTTTCTAGAAAAATATTATCCAACACATCAAACAATTAAAAAGAAAAAGGAAATATTAATGTGTATCCAAAAATAGGGAGAATCATTTTGGAAATATTTTGAAAGATTTAAAGATTTACTGACTTAATGTCCACATCATGCAATGAGTAAAGCACAATTAATAGGTATAATTTATGAAGGCATAGATGTTTCAATGAAATTTTTATTAGAATCTACTTGCTAGAATAGATTTTTAAAATTGTGTAATGAGGAAGCATGGGCATATTTAGAAAACTTTGTAAAAAGAACTGCACAATGAGAAAACTCGACTGAAGCTATTATAGATAAAAGAATATTACCAAGGGGAATGCATGAAATAGATTCAAGCACTATGCTTGAAGTTAAATTAATTGAATTAACAAAGAAAATAGAAGAGTTATCATTAAATCAAAAACTAGAAGAAAAGAATGCAAACATTAATGACTTAGATATTATTTATGCCAGAAACCAGAAAGATAACTTTGGAAATTCTTATAATCCTAATTGGAGAAATCACTTGAACCTATCTTGGAGAAATAACAATTTCTAGGGAGGAGAAAATATAAATAATAAAAATATAAGTTATGAAGCATTAATTGAACAAGGATCTAGAATAGAGAAGTTAGAAAAGATAATTCAAAAATTAAACAATCATCTAAATCTTGTATTTGGAAATGCTGCCATTCAAAATCAAAATATGAATAGAAATATACCCCCTAGACAGAAGGAATCAATGGAAGTTAGACCTACTAGAGGATTGTCAATGCAAGCAATACCTAACCCTGTCAATAGTGCTACTAATGAAATTGATACCTCCTATGGGAGGGAAGCTGAATGAAGCAATATAACTAAAGTAACTATGTATAATATAGTAAATATATATATAAAATGTAAATTTAATTATAGTTAGTAATATCATAGAGTTACTACTTAACTCAACGAACTTAGTTCGTTGAGTTATGACCTAACTCCACGAGGGTATGTAAGTAGCTATGTTAATTTTGTCTCTATTAAATTTTTGTTTATGTTATACAGAATCACAATAGATGGAATTGATGAAATTACCACTCGATGCACTGAGGGAAGTACTGAGTAACCTGTCAGCTAAAGATTTGTGTAGATTGTGTTGTGTATCAAAAGAAATCAAAGACTGTGTCATAGGAAAATATTTTCATGGACTACAAGCTGCAAAAATGACTAAGATTAGAGATGGATTTTTATGGAAGTCATTTAATCGTAGTTCAATTAGCTATGAATATCTGAATATGGAAGAAACTGCTGGAATTCCACCCAACACATAAGAAGGAATAGATCATATTATGGGGATAGATGAAGGATTAATTATTTACAGAATCAAACCAAGGTATGCAATTCTATTACCCGATATTTTGATTAGAAATCCTATCACAAGAGAAGAATGGAGTATAGGAAGGGCTAATAGATTTGAAGTACCAACTGAAAATTGTGGGTCAACTTTAACATTTTCTGATAAAAATTCGACCATTCCTGAAAAATTATATTACTAGAGATCAACTAGAAATTGGGATGAAGATTTATGCTTAAGTGTGTATGATTTTTGAATAGATCTTGGACTGAAACTACTATGATATATCTAGGATAAAAAGCATTAATTAACAACATACATGTTATACTTGATGGATATATATATCTAGTCACAGATATATCAGTTGCATTTAGATCTGATTTATACATAGTAAGCATAAATAATTATGATGATGACTTTATAGAAATATTACCTATACCGAGTGATATAGTTAAACCACCATCTGCAGAATATGATAAAATTCAATTAGGAATGTGGTATAATGAATATGATGATCCTACTTTATTTCTGATAAGATGGTGGGATGAATTGATGAGATTTCAAATATGGATTATAAAAGACCTAAAGGAATGGATGTGAGAAGAGGAATATATTGAAATAGATGTAGAAATAGAAATAGCTACATTATCTTAGAACAGAAGAGAATCCCTTTTTGCATTTCATTTCATTAATGGAAATACACTTATATTTAGTATTGATAATATATTGCAAGTTTACAAATTAAAAATGAAAGCGGACTACATTAAAATAGAATTAATACCAAGAAGAATTATGCCTAAAAAGTTTGCTTGGACTGACACGTTTATTCTATTTGTTACTACTTTTCAATCATGTTCTTAAATTGTGATTTTATGCTTTTAATGTTGTGTGTATTCTGTATTTATTTTTAGAAAGAGAAAAAAATGAAAAACAAAATATCAATCCAATTTGTTGGTATTTGTTTTGGGAAACCAACTAGCTTGCTTGTGAGCCACCTAAGGTATAGGAGCCTAGGTTCCACACAAGACACTGATTTAACAAGTTATGTTTTGTTATTTTGTTATATATTCTGCTTTTATTTATGAATGAAACGTTTTTCAGAATAAAAAATCAGAAGATATTGAAGAAGATACAAAAGAACAAGATATGTAATTGATTACTTATCCTGAATTTAGATTTAAACTCAGTTCGTGGAGTTATTCATTAATTCAACGAATTAAGTTCGTTGAGTTAGGTGCTAAGTCAATAAAACAATATTCATGTCTGCTAACAATTATTGTATTTATTGTAAAATCTTTTACATTGAGGACAATGCAAAATGTAGGTATGGGGGGAGGTAATTAGATTAAAATCCAAGTAATTTTGTTAATTAGAGGAATTAGAATGGTACTGCAAAAGTTCTATGGAAATTGAAAATTTTTTATGAATTTGCTATAACTATCCGATAATTGAAACTGCCAAATTTTTAAGAACTATAACTACTTGAATGTTATATTTAAAATCTTATATAAGATGCTACAAAATTTTACTATTCATACAAATCTAGATATAGTATCTTATGCTTTTGCTGAATTTTATGAGTTTAATAGTTTCACAATTTTAAAAAGAAATCAAAATGCTTAACTGAAACTCAATAAATTATCTGAAATCCTGAAAGAGCTGAAATGTTGATTTTTGGATTAAATGAGATGCATATGATCAAAGATATATTTAATTTGAGTGATTAAACTTGTAGAATGATTTATGTGTAAATCTTATTAAACTACAGAAAAAGTATGAGCTTATTGATATGGATTCATATTTTCAGTAAATAATAGAAGTAGGACTATACGAGATTTGCATTTTATTGCATCTGTATTAATGAAATATGTATATATATACTGTGTTGAAAAGAAAAAAAAGAAAAACTTTGAGAGTTTATTGACTTGTTTGATCACGAACCTTTTGTACTTGAGTAGATAGGTATGTAAGGATTGTTGACTTGAAAAAGGACTCTTTAAATCTGGCAACCTATGATCCTGATCAGATCTGGGATTGTTGATTGAAAGCTCGATACATGGGTACACTAGAAAGCTCTTGTATGATTCAAGCTTTTCAAATTAACTTTTAAAGTACAAATATGCATATACTATTTTGAAAAGATAAAAGTGTTTTGTGAAATACAGAAATCTTTTGAATCAAGTATATTTTCTGTTATTTAAGATTACTAAAGTATGGATCTAGAATAGACTTTTGAAGTTGTTTATTTGAGATACAATTCATTATTCTACTTGTTTTAATCACATTGAATTGGACTGCGTTTTGATTTGTATGTAGTTGAAATTTATTTTGAAAATCATATTGGAAAATTCAGGATAACAGATGTTTGAAAAGAAGAGAAAATGATAATATAATTACCACCTATATGATACTAATATATTTTGTATGTAATTTACATATGTTTTAAATATATTTGCAGGTTGAAGAGAAAATAATTTAAAATAGATTACTGAAAAATACAGAATATCTATATAGTAATCTAATTTATTATTCTAAAGAAGAACAAAAGGAAGAATTAATTCTAGCTCTTTAGAAAGACCAACTAGTTAAATCTTAGTTGCTAAGTGGCTAGCAAAATTTAAGTATGGGGGAAGTGTTTAGAATGAAAAAGTGCATAAAATTAACGGTTAAATGATGGTTAATTGCATATTATTTAGCTTATCATCTGAAAATTAAGCCATTATGTTATAATTGCACTATTATATGCTTTAATGAAGGAATTTGCATAATTTCAGGGAATTAATGTTAATTAAGTACATTTCTGAACTATCGGTGAATTGCAAGCTGTGAAATTCTTAAGTATCTGAATTTTCTGTTATTTCGGAGAGTTATGTTTGATGTACCAGATAGTTATATTTTAAACAAATATTTTATTATTTTCTAGAATACATGTGTTGAAACCTTAATGCATGACTTAAATGAACTTTTGGTAAGTTATCTGGTAACTATCTGAAATGCATCTAAGCATTGAATAGTTAGATTTTTAAGTATCCAAAATATCTTTTTATCATAAAACTGCTTAAGGACACATGTCGCGTTCTAGAAACTTGACTTAAGTTATCTTTCGGAAGGTTATGTGCTAACTATCTGAAATGCATATAAGTTTCGAATATTTATAGTTATAATTATCCAAAACATCTAAACTAGTTATTTCTTTATTACACGTGTTTTATAGTTAAATCAATGAAGTAAGTTCGTTGAGTTATCTATAACTCCATGAACCATTTATTTTCTAATATGCCACTGTAGCAGTTACAGAAACAAGACATTCGAAGGAAAACCACGATTACACGTATCACGTAGAAATTCACTCGTGGAATGAAGAAGAAATCACCATTGTTGATATGAATGAAGAAAATCCAATTGATCATTTAAGTAGGAGCAGTTACTACTGTAAGAAATAAAAAAGACGAAGAAAATGTGTGTGTAGAGGTGGAGAACCACATTAACTATAGGCAGCGTCAGAAGTTCCTTGAAGCTCCACACCACCACCATAATCACCAACCATCAAAGGTCTGTGAGGATACTTTTCTGATGTCAGGTCGATTACGAGCCAAACACGGTGCCTGACAACCACTATGAGGAGTGATCGCGTTACAAGAAGGGAAGCCATTTTCACCAAGCACCAACTTATATCTCAGGAGATCGTAAAGCTTCTAGCCTTGGTTTCAAGTTGATGCCAGTATGCTGAAGAGGAGATCATCTTACAATTTTGGACTTGTGATTCTATAGGGAGAGGAGGCAAGATTGTAAGTGATTAAGTTTTCAGTGATGTAATTGTGTCGCATGTAGTGACGAAAGTTTTTACTATCGATAGAGATTTTTACATTTCACCTTTCGCTCATCTTTAGGAACATATCAAAACAAAAATACCAAAAACAACAAATTATCTGTGTTTACATTTAGTATTAAAGTGTTATATTGTTTGTTTTGTAGCGTGATTAATGTTATCATTATCAGTATTGTGATTGTTTTATGTTTGTTTGATTTAGAAAATAGAAAATAGTTTTACAGTTTACTGAAATTGATTCGTTCTAGATACTTAAAGATTTTAAAGGTTACTATTTGAAATATTTGAATGTTACTATTGCTTAATGATAAATCTAATATTAACTAACATTAAAGAGCTTAATTGATGTTATTTACAATCTGTGGAACCGCCCAATGGTTGGCCGAATTCCTTTGTAAATAATAGTATTTAACTAGAAAGATAGGCTCGTGGAGTTAACTTAAGTCCACGAGGTCAATTCGTTGAGTTAGCCATAACTTAACGAACTATGTCTGTTGTGTTAACTGTAACTCAACAAAGTGCTTAACTGAACACATATAAACTCCAATATAAAAACCGGAACAATACACAATTCTTACTCAATCTCTGTGGGATCGACCTGTACTTGCACACAAATACAATATGCACTGTGCACTTGCAGTTTAAACAAAAATTGGAATTAATATCTAATTTGTGTGAAAGGTTGTTTGTTTACTTCTAAAAGTAATTATTGATATAAGCATAAAGATAAATTAAACAAGTTTAAGAATTAACTTAACAACCCCAAACAATCCCATACCTCATTTCTTATAAATTGATTTAGCTCATCTTGCATAGCTAAATACCAAAATTCATCTTCTAAGGCATCTTCAATTTTCTTAGGTTCTAGTAAGGAAACAAATGAATAAGCACCACAAATGTTGACTATTGATGACCTAGTCCTAACTCTTTGATTAGGATCACCTATTATTTGATCAATAGGATGAGATGAAGCATAACACCAATTTCTTTGTTGTCCCACATTTTCTATAGGTATGACATTATTTTCTTCTAAATCTTCATCATTTAAGTTTATATTTCTTATTCTGTCAGATAATCTCTTAATTTCTCTGTCAACATCAGTTGATACCATTTCTAGGAGAATTTCTGAATCAATGTTTTTAGCATGTCTAATATCCAAATGAGAATTTTCATGAAATTTCACATGTAGGGTTTCCTCAATCATTTTTGTTGATTTATTATATACTCTATATGCTTTACTTCTAATGGAATAACCAATAAAAATACCCTCATCTAATTTGGCTCTAAATTTGTCTCTACATTCCTTAGTGTTCAAAATAAAACACTTGCAGCTAAAAGATTTTAAATAACTTATTTTGGGAACCCTATTATACCATATCTCATAAGGAGTTTTATCCAAAATTGGTCTTAAATGTACTCTATTTCTAACATAACATGTTGTATGAACTGCTTCTACCTAGAGAGATAGGGGTAACTTATTTTCATTTAACATGGTTCTAGACATTTCTTGAAGTGATCTATTTTTATGTTCTACTATCCCATTTTGTGAAGGAGCTCTTGGAAATGAGTACCTATGATCTATGTCTAATCCTTCACAAAAGGTGTCCATTTGATCATTATCAAATTCTGTACCATGATTACTCCTAAGTTTTTGAATTTTAACATTTTGCTCATTCTAAACTTTATTACAGAATATCTTAAATATTTCAAAAACTTCAGCTTTATTAGCTAGAAAATAAACTCAAGTAAACCTAGAATAATCATCAACTAGTACAAAAGTACAATGTTTACCTCCTAGATTGGTTGTCCTAGTAGGTCCAAATAAATCCATATGCACTAGTTCTAATACTTTTTTGCTTGTTATTTCATTTAAACTTTTAAATGATGTTTTATGTAATTTACTTAGTTGACATGCATCACACATAAACTCTTTCGAGTACTTAATACTAGGTAAACCACTAACCAGATTCTTTTTAGACAGCTTTTGTAATAATTTTAAGTTTGAGTGTCCTAGCCTTCTATGCCATAAAATAACTTCATCCGATTTTCTAATTAAGCAAGCATTGTCTTTAATAATATCAGAAGGAAAATTCAGAATACAAATAGATTTTTTCTTATATGCAATGAATAAAGTTTCATTTGTATACATGTCTATAATTTTATAGGAATCTTTTTCAAAAATTACTCTATAAAACTTCATTAAGACAAGGACACTCAATAAATTAAAACCTAAGTTTTCTACTAATAAGACATCATTTATAAAACACTTTTCAGTTTCCTAAACCTTGCCAAACCCAAGGATGTTTGTTTTACTATTATTTCCAAAGGTAACTTGTCTGTTCTTTGTCTTTGTTACTTCTATAAGTAATCGTATATCTCTAGTCATGTGGTTGGATGCTCTACTATCCATTATCCATTTTGATTTGTATACCTGCAAAAAAGTTAAGAAGAGATTTTATTTCTTGGAACCCATTTTTGAGTGGGTCCAAGAATTTTAGAGGGAGTCATATCAAAATAATCAATATTTTTAAACTTCAACATATTTATTTTCTAATAATTATTCTTGCGTTTATTGCTTTTAGTGTTATAATTATTAGAATATTTATCTCTATGTAAACCAGAGTTGAAATTTTCATTTCTAACATTATTTGATTGCTAATCCCAATATCTGATATTTTTTAAATATAAAAAAAACTAATCAAAAATATTAAAATTCTCAAATGACTTAGCTTGATTTTTTTGAAAATTTCTTTTGGAATTCTTGCATCGTATGTTATTATTTATATGCTACATTTTATCAATTTGCACATATTTATCTCCTTTTTAATCACACACGGAATAGTTTTTCTTTTACTATTCTTAGTACTAGAAATAAAGACATTAATTTTAATAGTACTATCATACAATATATAATTTTCAAAAGATACATCGTGTAAACCAATATCATGTTTTTCTACATTTGATATTTTACTACTAAGTTCGTTTGTTATAATCTAACTATTATTCCATTTACTTAAGGTAGCCTTTTGATCGCAAACCTTAATCTTTAACATATCAATTTCTAAATTTAAATCAGTAATAGTTAGTTTCAGTTTTTCAACTTCACAGATCATTTTCTTTTTATCAACAATTAAATTTTCATAATTAGCATGCAATTTTCTTTCTATTGCAGTAAACTTTAAAATTTCCTATGCATGCTTTTGATTTTCTTCTTAAAATTTATTCAACGTAAAGTTCAAAAAATCAATCTTATTTTCAGATTCATCTAGCATTTTCCTAGTGTTCTTTCCTTCTATTTTTACTTTCTTATATTTTCTAGCTAGTTTATTATATTTAATAAGTAATCTATCAAAACTAGCATTTGGATCAAAAGATATCTCACTAGATTTCGCCATGAAGTATACGTTTGCTAGACTTCTTCTGAATCTGATTTTGATGAGGATTCATTGTCTAATGTTAAATCCTTTGTTTCTTCACTTTGTGAAGTTGAAGAGTCATCCTATGTCACTTTAAGTGTCATTCTCTTTCTAAATTTCTTATTTCTGAAATTCCTCCTCAAATTCTTCTTATCTTTGTTAAGAGGACAATTAATTTGAAAGTGACCTGGCCTATTGCACTTGTAGTATATGATTTTGTCCTTTATGAATGACTTCATCTCCATATCTCCGGATGTTTTTGCTGGCTTGAAATTCCTACATTTCTTCAACAGATTTCTAAATTTTCTAGTCAACAATAGTAAATTATTGTCAGAATCACTAATGACTTCTGAGACTTTATCAACCTCAAAAGCTAGATCCCTTCTAGGATTCTTCCTTTTGGATCTAAATGTTGTACTTCATAGGCTATCAGATTGCCTATGAGATCATCGAGAGTATATGTATTTAAATCTTTGGACTCTTCAATTGATGTTGTCTTTTGAGCCCAAATTTTAGTTAAAGATCTAAGGATCTTTCTTACCAAGTCTTTTTCCTCGAATTTCTTGCCTAAAGATTCTAATGAATTTACAATCTCAAGAAAATGGGAAAACATATCAAAGATACTCCTCATATTAACTTCCATATTTCTTTTCTCCTACATTTTATCAACTTAAATAAAGTTAAATACATTTCATTAATGTAGTGTTCTAATTTAATTCATTTAAATCTGAACATTATATGCATATTTAACTTATAGTTTATTTCCTGTTATGTAGAATTTACATTTTACTTTTCAGCATGCAGATATATTTAGGCATTAACCAAGCATTGTGCATTTAACCATGTCATTAGTAAAATTGTAAAACTTTTAAACAGTCTTGCACATCTTTACACAGCTATATAATATTCAATTCAATACAATTCTCAATTATATCATTTATTCACAAACATTAATTCAGAAACATCATGCTGTTCAAACATTCATATATATAAATAGTTTACATTTACATATAGTCAGACATTTTTCAGTACAAGTAGATGAACAATACATTTTAATCTTTCTTCCTAAGTTCATCTACTTCCTTCTAAAGCTTTTCTAATTGTTGTTCTAATTGATTTATATGCTCAATAACTCCTATAATGTCTCTAGAAGGTCCAGCTATCAAAACATCAACATAATTTCTATATTCTTTCACTGAAATGGCTTTAGATCTCATCCTTTTAAACATCCATTTCGTGAAATTAATACTATCCACCATCAGCAATGGAATCAGATCTCCATAAAATAATTTCTTCTTTACTACTTTTAGTTTGGAGATAAATACTTTGTATCAATTAACTTGAATTCTGTTCACAACTACATATGTGGCCCACTTGACAAATTGACTAAGTTCAATGTCGTGGCCTTATCTTTGATAAATAGTTTTTACCAGTATGGTTGCAACCATGTGTGTCTTTCCATTTAATTACTTCAATCTATTTAATAATGGCAAACTCTCGCTATCTCACTCACTTCTCTATGGAGTTACGGTTAACTCCACAGACTAAGTTCATGGACTTAACAACAGTACTCCGTTGAGTTACAGTTAACTCAACAGAGTAAGTTCATTAACTTATCTTAGACTCAGCGAAGTAAGTTCATTGAGTTAAGCTTAACTCAACGGACCTCCTGTAAAGTTATAACTAATAAAAATACTTATAATAATAATTTTTAATTTCGTTAAGACCAAAGAATTTTCGGTCTCACCGACTCTTAATTTTTCAACATTTTAGAATTGCAGTCAAACCATTATATTCCTCGGTTGAACCAAAATTAAATACTTTTTACTTACTTTTTTTTCTACTAGTTGAACCGATACCATGCTTCGATAAAACCAACATTTTTACTTAATATAATATATATATATATATATTTTATGTTTTTCTATTTTGGTCAAACCGATGGATCCTTACGGTGTGTCCATAACAATTTTTTTCTTTTACTATAAGTTTCGATAAAATCGATAATTTCTTTCAGTTGAACTGTAACTATATTTAAATAAGTTTTTTTTTTTAGGTATCTTTTTCTTACATAGTAAAGCTCAAGTAGCCCTTTACTCTTACTTCTTCTATAATTCCAAAGGGACTTTTTAGAATTTTCAAAGTAGGTTTAAGTCCTTGTCCATTTACTTTAAATATATTCTGATTTTTAAGATTTTCAATTTCAATAGCTCCATAGGAATAAATATTTTGAATTATATAAGGTCCTACCCATCTAAATCTCAATTTTCCTAAATGGTTATGAAGTCTAGTCATGTAAAGATAGACTTCTTCTCCTATTTCAAAAGTTTTTGGAATAATTTTCTTGTTATGCCCGAACTTTATTTTCTATTTTTCTTTTACAATTTTTGAATAAGCTTCATTCCTAAATTCTTGTAATACAATCAATTACCTTTTTCTATTTTCAGCAACTTGATTTAAATTAGTGTCAAAGTTTTTAATGTCCAATAAGCTTTATGTTCAATTTCAGCTAGTAAATGGTAAATTTTTCCATATGCTAGTCTAAAAGGTGACATACCTAAGCTTGTCTTATAAGCAGTTCTATAAGCCCAAAGTACATCTATTAATCTATTAGCCTAATCTTTTCTAGTAGGATTTACTACTTTTTTTAAAATTAACTTAATTTGTTTGTTTGCACTTTCCATTTGTCCACTTGTTTGCGGATGATATGATGTTGCAATTTTGTGATTTACTCCATATTTCTTCATTAAGGCTTCAAAACTTCTATTACAAAAATGAGTTCCTCTATCACTAATAATAGCTTTAGGTATTCCAAATCTAGCAATTATATTAGTTCTTATAAAATGTATTACCACTTTGTTGTCATTAGTTTTTGTAGGAATAGTTTCTATCCATTTAGATACATAATCCACCTCCAACAAGATATAATTAAATTGATTAGACATAGGAAATGAACCCATAAAATCTATTCCCCACACTTCAAAGATTTCAACCTCAACAATAGGGTTTAGAGGCATCATATTCCTCTTTGATATTCTTCCTATTTGTTGACATCTTAAACAACTTAAGCAGTATTTATGAGCATCTTTGAATAGTGTTGGCCAATAGAATCCACATTGCAGAATTTTGGCAGTAGTTTTCCTTGAGCCAAAATGTCCTTCACATATTTGGTCATGACAGAAAGACAATATGCTTTAATATTCAGTTTCTAGAACACACCTCCTAAAAATCAAGTCAAGATATTTCTTAAATAAGTATGGGTCTTCCCAATAGTAATATTTTACTCTTGAAAAGAACAATTCTTATCCTATCTATTCCAATCCTTAGGTGTTAAACCCGTAACTAAGTAATTAACTATGCCTACATACCAAGGTATTGTATTTATGGTCATTAATTGTTCATTAGGAAAATTATCCTTAATTTCAATGTTTGATTTTTATATTTGTAATCTTGATAAATGATTTGCTACTACATTCTCACAACCTTTTTTATCTTTAATTTCTAAATCAAATTCTTGTAATAATAATATCCATCGGATCAATCTAGGTTTAGTCTCTTTCTTTGCTATTAGGTGTTTTAAAGTTGAATGATCCGTGTATACTATCACTTTAATTCCAATTAGATATGATCTAAACTTTTCTAAGGCAAACACAACAACTAACAACTCTTTTTTAGTAGTTGTATAATTAACTTGAGCATCATTTAAAGTTTTGCTTGCATAATGAGTCACTCTCGGAGATTTTTCTATTTTCTATCTTAGCACTGCTCCTACAACAAAATCAAATGCATCGCACATTAATTCAAATGGATGGCTCCAATTAGGTGCTTGTATTATAGGAGTTGAAATTAGGCTAGTCTTAAGCTTGAAAAATGCTTCTTTGCAATTTTTATCAAAGTTAAATGGGACATCTTTTAATAGATTAGTTAAAGGTCTAGCTATTTTGCTAAAATCTTTAATAAATCTTCTATAGGATCTTGCATGTCCTAGAAATGATCTAATATCTTTTATTGTCTTAGGTTTTGGTAGATTAGAAATTACTTCTATTTTAGCTTTATCTACTTCCAGCCTTTTCTTTGAAACAACATGTCCCAAGACTATTCCTTGTTTAACCATGAAGCAACATTTTTCCCAATTTAGAACCAAATTTTTTTCCATACAACATTTTAATACTTGGTCTAAATTGTTTAAGCACACTTCATATGAAGTTCCATATATAGTAAAATCATCCATAAATATTTCTAAAAAATCTTTAGTCATTCTAGTGAATATGCCCTACATACACCTTTGAATGGTAGTTGGTGCATTGCATAATCCAAATGGCATTCTCTTAAAAGCATAAGTTCCATTAGAACATGTGAAAGTTGTGTTCTCTTGATCCTCTAATGCTACTAGAACTTGGTTATATCCTGAATACCCATCTAGGAAACAAAAATATTCTTGCCCTACTAATTTCTTTAGCATTTGATCTATAAAAGGTAAGAGAAAATGATCTTTCCTAATCACAACATTCAACTTTCTATAGTCTATACACACTCTCTAGTCTGATTGAATTCTAGTAGGTATCAAGTCCTAACTTTCATTCCTAATAACTATTAATCCTGATTTCTTGGGAACTACATGGATTGGACTAACCCATGAGCTATCATAAATCGGATAAATTATGTCATTATCTAACCATTTCACTATTTCCTTCCTAACTAATTCTTTAAGGTTTGGATTTAATCTCCTCTTAGGAATTCTAACTAGTTTAGCATTCTCTTCTAAATATATGTGGTGACAGCATATAGTTCCACTTAACCCTTTTATATCAACCATAGTCCATCCTATTGCTTCTTTATAAGTTTTTACTACATCTTTTAATTTAGAAATTTGATCCTCTTTTAAATCTAAAGTAATAATGATTGGACATGTTCATTTTTCTTCTAGAAATATATAGATTAATTTAGGAGGTAAAGGTTTTAAATCTAACTATTGACCATCAGAAGCTAGAGCTCCTAATTAGACATTTTCATCTTTTATATTAATCTCTTCTTGATCTCCTTCTACATCTATGCTTTCACTTATTTTTAAAGTTTTAGATTTTAGTTACCTATTTAATTCTTCTTAAATCACATCATCTAGCATATCTCCTTCATCCTCTAGAAAGTCTATAGTATGTAAGGACATTTCTAACTCCTTAAACTTTTCTGGTTTGAAAATGTTTAGTTGAGTATCCTCATTACTATATGCTAACTTCATCACTCTAGTTTTACAATTTATAACAGCCCCTAATGTTGCTAAAAATGGCCTTCCCAAAATTAAAGATCTATCATGATTCTAATGCTTAATTTGTTGGAAATCCAAAATCACAATATCAATAGGATATATGAAGTTTTTGATTTTAATTAGGACATCTTCTATTTTTCCTCTAGGATATCTTATACTTCTATCAGCTAATTGAATGACAGTCCTAGTAGGGATTAAGCCTTCTAATCCTAAGGATGAAAATATAACACTAGGCATAACATTTATACCTACACCTAAGTCTATTAAGGTTCTTTCTAGAATGGTATGTTGAGTATTTTTGTTTTGATGATGTGTGCTGAATGAAAATAATCATATTTGCTCAATTACTATTGCTTGTGAAAAGAAATTAAAATCATCAATTAATACAGAAAAAGCTTACTGATATAAATACTTATCTGTATTGGATCTGAAGTTAATAACTAGTCGTTTCATTGCATTAATTTCTCATTTAGCTAAACGTTAAGTTAACGTGTGTTTTTATTGAAAAGCATGATATGTTTTAATGTTATATCTTCTGTATCATGAACAGTGCACGTTTAGACAACTCGTTAAGTTAGAGTTTTGTTTGTATAGAGGTCACATGAGAACTCATTAAGTTAGAGGCTTAAAGGTTAAAATAGGTCACGTGATAACTCGTTAAGTTAGTGAGTAAAAGAAGAGACGAACTCGTTAAGTTAGTGTTATACACGTGGTGAAATTATAAGTTACGAATGTTGTATTGTATCACATGAGGTGTACATGTTTAACTCGTTAAGTTAACATAACTAAACACGTTGAGTTGCTATATTGAACACTAAGGCAACACGTTAGGTTAGCGTTATAAACTTAAGTTGTTATTTTTGCACATGGTAATATTCTTATTATAAAAATATTTGTTTATTACTAGTTCATTGAGTTATCATAACACAATGGAAATGGTTCGTTGAGTTATCATAACACAACGGAGATGGTTTGTTGAGATAGCATAACACCACAGACATAGTTCGTTGAGTTAGCTATGGTACTTGTCATGTGAAATGGCACATGAGAAACTCATTAAGTTAGAAACGTTAAGTTATATATATACTTGTGTTACTCGTTTAGTTAACATTAAAGTAAGGATTTCTTATTACACTGATGAAAAACTTTTGGACGAGAAAGTTTATTTTGTAGGAAATTTTTCAAAGATCCAAGACTGATGATTAAAGAAAATTCGAAATATAAACGTGGGTTAGAACGTGTGTGTTTCGATGAAGGAAAAAGAAAAGACGTGGAGAAGTGGAAAACTGGTGGTGGTTAAACGTGAAGGATATGCATGAAATGAAGATACAGTATAAAAGGCATAGAATTCTCGTTGATCAATTTATCCTTGCACACAAAACGAAAATCTTTTGAAGGATCAAACCATCCCTGCACACCAAAAGAAAAATCTTTTTCAGGGATCAAAAACACTTCTTTGGGAAAAATCTCTCAAGTGGAAGAAAGTTCAGTGAAGCATAAAAAGGTAAGATTTTCGTCACTAAAGATTTGAAGTATCAGAAGAAAGCAAATTTAGTGAAGCATGAAAAGACAAGGTATTCGTCACTAAAGAATTGCTAAAGAAGAAAAAGAAGAAGAAGAAAGATCTCAAATAGGGAGAAAAGTTTTAAATTCCGCAAATTAGTTTTCTTTGTTTGTAGTTATGAAATTGTTTAGATGATACATGGTATCGAAATATAATTGCATCTACAATTTCTGAGGAGAATTGAATTGTATAAAAAATTTAAGGGATGAATCATGCAGAATATTAAGGTACTTCAAGGGATGAATCATGCAGTAATAATATAAATCAATGTGATTTGTCAAATTGTACTTCTAACATGACTATAAATGTTTCTAAAAATCTTGTTTCTTGTTCTGGAAATTCAGTTTCTAATGTTTCTAAAATTTCAGACAATTGTAGTAAACTTAAAATTCAGAAACCTGAGCATGTAATTCAATACACTGGTATTAGACCAATTACTCATTCTACATGTGATAAAACAAAAAATTCTTGTGCAGAAAAAGATTTTGTATGTACGAAAAGTGTTAATACAAGTACAAAATCTTGGTATGAACTTACAAAAATGTATAAGCGTGACCAAAATAAATTAACATCTCATAAAAATCTGTTTGGTCTTGATTATACTACATCTGAAAACAAAAAGAATGATTGTAAAAGCAATAATGCTATATGTGAGTATGAAGCTAATGATAAATCAATAGTACTTACAACTAATAAGAATATAAATGATAATGTTAAACTATTTTTAAACAAAAAGAAGAAATATGCATTTAATGAACTTGGTCCTCAACAACATTGGGTACCAAGAAAAAGTTTTTCTTAATTTGTGTTGCAGGAGGAAACAACATCAAAATGGATCTTGGACAGTGGAGCATCAAGTCACATGACCAGACAAAAAAGTCTATTACAAAATTTTACAAATACCATGAAAGGAAGTGTAACATTTGGAAACAAAAGCAAAGATAAAATCATAGGTATGGGCAATGTTCAAATAACTCCTACTTGTGTTATTTCGAATGTACTATATGTAGAAAACCTAGGATTTAATTTGGTGAGTATCATAAAACTAACTGAAAATGGATATTATGTAGTGTTTGAAGATAATGTATGCAAAATAATTGATAAAAATACAGATGAAATTAAGTTTATTGCTAAAAGAAAAGGTTCTGTATGTATTTTATTTTTACCTTCTGGTGTAGTTGATTTAAATTCATGTTTGCTAGCTGAAACTAGTGATGCATATCTATGGCATAGAAGGATTGGGCATATAAATAAGAGATTGTTACATAAACTATCTAGAAAATATTTAGTGAGAGGTTTACCAAAGATTAAATACTCAAAGAACTTTATGTGTGATGCATGTGAGTTAGGTAAACTTCACAAAAACTCTTTTAAATCCAAAACTGATATTTCAAGCTTTTGAAATTATGTTTAATAGGGTTCCAAAAATTTCCTATATGAAACCATTTGGCTGCAAGTGTTTTATTCTTAATACTAAGGATAAAAGGGATAAATTTCAAGCCAAATCGGATGAAGGAATTTTTGTAGGTTACTCTACTAGAAGTAAAGCCTATAGAGTATATAAAAATACTTCTAGGACTATTGAATAAACCCTCCATGTAAGCTTCAATGAAAATTCTCTTAGAGAATCTCAATCTAAAGCTGATAATGATGATATGATCAATTTTCCAAATGAGTTAGAGATCAATAGAGAGATTGATGATTTATCTGAGAAAATCAAAAATATGAACTTAAATGATCAAACTAATGATGAAAGTGATGGACTTTCAAATGTTGATGAGAATATTGAGGAAAATCAGAGAAATTGGCATTTTCTTCATCACATCCCATTACTCAAGTCATTGGTAATATTAATGAGGGAGTTAAAACTAGAGCTTCAGTAAATTTAAATAGTATGTGTATGTTTGTTTCTATGGTGGAACCAAGGAATATACAAGAAGCATTATCTGATGAAAATTGGATAGTGGCAATGCAATAAGAACTAAATCAATTCATCAGAAATGATGTATGGGAATTAGTCTCTCCACCAAAAAATCAGTCCATAATAGGTACAAAGTAGATCTTTAAAAACAAAACTAACGAAACTGGTCAAATTATAAGGAATAAAGCTAGATTAGTTGCACAAGGGTATACATAGGAAGAAGGATTAGATTATGATGAAACATTTGCTCCTCTGGCTAAGTTAGAAAGTATTAGAATATTATTGGCCTATGCTTGTTATATGGATTTTAAATTATATCAAATGGATGTAAAGAGTGCATTTCTAAATGGTTTAATTAATGAAGAAGTCTATGTAAAACAACCACCTGGATTTGAAGATATTAAAAATCCTGACTTTGTGTATAAATTGAAGAAAGCCTTATATGGTTTGAAGCAAGCACCTAGATCATGTATGAAAGATTGTCTACTTTTTTATTAGAAAAAGGCTATCATGGGAAAAGTGGATCATACTCTATTTATTAAGAGAGATGGTAAAGATCAGATTGTTGTTCAAATATACGTGGATGATATAATTTTTGGAGCAACCTCTGATAAGTTGATAGAAATATTCTCTGAAGAGATGACTAATCAGTTTGAAATGAGTATGATAGGAGAACTTTCATATTTTCTAGGACTTCAAATTAAGCAAATGGATAAAGGTATATTTTTAAATTAGGAAAAATATGTAAATGAAATGCTTAAGAAATTTAAGTTTAATGATACAAGGATTCGAGGAACTCCTATGAGTACTACTTTAAAGTTAGATATTGATGACATAGGAAAATCTATAGATCAAAGAAAATACAGAAGTATGATTGGTTCTTTACTTTATTTGACTGCTAGTAGACCTGATATTATGTTTGCTGTGTGTGTTTGTGCTAGATTTCAATCTAATCCTAAAGAATTACACTTAATTGCAGTTAAAAGAATATTTAGATATATACAAGGAACTAAAAATTTCAGACTGTATTATTCTAAGGATAGTTCAATAGATCTTATAGGATATACTGATGCTGATTATGCAGGATCTAAATCTGATAGAAAGAGTACCAGTGGCACATGTCAATTATTGGGAAATAATTTGGTGTCATGGTTTAGTAAAAAGCAAAACTATGTAGCACTTTCTACAATAGAAGATGAATATGTTACTGCTGCACTATGTTGCACTCAGATTCTTTGGATAAGGCAAACTTTAGAAGATTTTGGATTATCTTATGATACAACTGAGATTTATTGTGATAGTAGTTCTGCAATAAATCTTTCCAAAAATCCTGTATTACATTCAAGAGTAAAGCATATAGAGGTTAGACATCATTTTCTAAGAGATAACGTAATTAAAGGAAAAATTAAATTAGAATTTGTGTCTAGTAAAAATCAATTAGCTAATATATTTACAAAACCTCTAGACGAAAATACATTATGCAACATTAGATTAAATTTAGGTATTTGTAGGCTATGTGTTGTGTAAAATGCTTAAACTCCACATAAAAAGATAAATATTATCGATGATGTTGTTCACCTCATAGATATTATATACTTATTATAAATATCTAAAGTAATATCTAAACTGCTGCTTAAGATACTATGTATTTATTGTAAAATCATAGTAGTATCTTATTGATTTTAAGTAGTTTATCAATTTTAATGGTTTTTACGATTTTAAGTGGAAGTGTAAATGAAAAACATTAAATACTTTTGACATTCTGAAATTTTGATTAAATGTTTTCTTTGAATCAAGGAAAATGCATATGATCATGCATAAATTTGACTTAATTGATTAAACTTGTAGAATAAGTTATATGTAACTTATCTTAAATTGTTAATCAAAAGTATAAGCTTATTGAAACTTATTCATATTCTTAGTACAATCATAGAAGTAAAAATTGTATGAAATTTGTGTTTTATTGCATCTGTATTAATGGAATACATATATTGTGCTTAAAATGAAAAGTGCTTACAAAGTGAAAATCTTTGAGAGTTTATTGATTAGTTTGATCACGAGCCTTTTGTACTTCAGTAGATAGGTATGTAAAGATTGTTGTCCTGAAAAAGGATTCTTTAAATCTGGCAACCTAAGGTCCTGATCAGATCTGGGATTGTTGACTGAAAGCTCATTACACGGGTATATTAGAAAGCTCTTGTGTGATTCAAGCTTTTCAAACTAACTTTTAAAGAAAATTATCAATATTTACTGTTTTGAAAAGAAAAAGTTGTTTCATTAATTACAGATATCTTTGAATCGCATATAGTTTATACCAATATGACTACTGATTTATTGAATCAACATTAGTACTTTTGAAAACGTTTATTTGAGATACATTCTTTTATTCTCCTTGAATTAATCAAATTGAGTTCAAAGTTGTGTTTTGATTCATATACAGTAGGAATTGATTCTGGAAATCATTTTTGATGATGTCAGGATAACGGAAGTCTCTGAAAAGAAAATGTAAAAGTATAGTTATACTTAACATCTATTGTCACTACAAGTATATTTTGTATTTTGATTGAATATATTTGAAGTATATTTGTAGGGGGAGAATTAACAATGTCGAAAACAGATTAATAAAATTTAGAATACAAATCTTAGTTAATCTGAATTAATGTCCTCTTAAAATCTTGATGAAATAATTTAAAAAGACAAATAAACTATTTTAGATTCAAAGGACAAAATGTTCAAATAGTTTACAATGTTCTCAAGATAATGTTAAGTTTAGCATGTGTGTTGTTTTCGAAAGGTTTCAGTTGGAAGCATCCGAAACTTGTTTAAGTGTATTAACTAAACGTTATGTTAAATAAGGTAACATGTAAAACTGCCTCTAGACAGCGTTTTACTCGTTAGGTTGGTTAACTCAATGAGTTATACTTGAATATTTCGGGTACCTTGATTGAATAAACTTTATTCAATATTTATTTAATTTCTAAACCCGACTTCTCTTCACGTTGAGTTATACGCCTAAAAACTCTATGTAAACATTTATTACATGGGGACTTAGGTTATTTGTAAACGTTGTCAAGAAAATCTTTCCCGCTTGTTGCTGTTACAACCTACGACGATGGTCTCCAAGTTCTACAAAGGTCGTGGTAGAGGAAAAGGCAAAAGCAGAAGAGATGCAAAAGGAAAAGAAATAGAGAATGATGAAGTTCCACATACTTGGTTCAAGAAAATATTTCAAGTGGACAAAAGGTTAGAAGAACTTTATAGAGATTACTTCTTTTCTCAGGATATATTAGATGAAGTTAGACAAAAACTTCAACATACTGATGCAAGTATTACATACATGGGTATTCGAAGTAAATATGATAGAGAATACAGAATGAAATGTGCTGAGATTGTATTTTTGGAACAGTATGCAAAATATTTGGAAAAAGGTGTAGGTTCATCAAATAGAACTCCTCAAACTCCTATAAATGGTACAAGACTACATGCATTTGAGGAAGAGCATGAATCAGCTATCCCTACTCCATTATATTCAAAACAAGTAGAATCAGATATTGCTGTAGACAAAACAAAAGTTGATAGTCTTCAAAAGGCCGTTGCATTAGAAAGTGCCTTAGAAGAATTAAAGTAGAAAATTTTATGGAGCAATTTGAAAAGAAAACAGCAATACTTGAAAAGGAAAAACAAAAATGTTATAGAAGAAGGAAAGTTAGAAAAATTATGTCTAAGGAAACAAAGTCTTTTGAAAAAGGAAAATCAGATGAAAATTTATTTTCAAAGGACAATGTATGTCTAGACATTGTACCTTATTGTGCATCTGATAAACTCATCAGTTCCGAACACACTGAAACTAATGAAGATAATGAGACTTTATTTTCCCTTGCTAGAAAGCTTGAGAAGAAATCCAAGTCAAATATAAGCTCAAGTTTTTCTATTAATACAAGTCCTGATGATGTAGAAATTGACAAATCAGAGCATCAAGCACTTGACATTGAACAAGTTATTGTAGATATAATTGACAATGTTGAGGTAGTAACTAGTTCAAAGGCTGAATTGTCTGGAGTAGTAGATATTGAAATTGTTAAGACTCCAAAAGAGCTAAAAGTTAACCAGCCTTCTACGAAATCTATAGAAGCAGAGTCTGAGAATTCACAGCATAAATCAATGGAATTATCTGTTGAACAAAATGAACAATTACAGACAGATACACCGGCTGTAGAATTTGTGGAAAAATTATACTCTGAACATTCTTTAGAGACTGAACAGATGAATGTTGAGCATATTGACAATGCTCCTAATACTGTTGAAGCTGAAGAATCAAGCTTACCTGAGCAGCTTCAAGATAATATTTTGGAAGAAGAACAACATGACATTCATTTTGAAGAAGAGGTTCCTAAAGATGAATTAAACTCTGAATCATGGCTTCAGGTATCACCTTCTTTGTGTACAATATTAAAAATTCAAGGTAATGCAATTCATTTTAGATTTGAAGAAGCATTGCAGAAATACAATAATCTGATTACATGTCAGATTCTGCATGCTCGTCTAATAAAATTTAGAAATTTGATGGAAATAAGAGATTTGTTTGAGTTTCAAGGCCTCATTAAATTCTTGCTAGTAGGAATGAAATGGAAGCAATACACAGAGCTTATTGCAGCTTTTTATAGCAATCTGGTCAAAAATGGAAATTTTCTGAAAACTCAAATAAATGAACAGGAGTTTATATTATCTCCTGAGTTAATTTTTGAAGTTTTAGGATTAAAGAATAAAGGTGTTGTTGTTACCAACAGATTTGACATGATAAGATAACTGGAATGGAACATTCAATCTTTATCAAAAATTCCAGATGTATATTCTGAAATGAGATTAATGGAAAATCTGAATGCAGAGGCAAGGTTTATTACAAATATCTTACATGCAAATTTATTTCAGAGAGTTGGACACAATATGGAAGTCAGCAGAAGTTGTTTATATGCAACTTATAACTTGCTGAATAGAATTCAAATCAATTGGTTTGATGTTTTCACTTCTCAACTACAGCATATGAGTTCAAAGTTATTTTATGGTGATGCTGTATGTAGAATCCTTGCAAGCCAATTGAATTTATCTGACTGGCCCTCTGAAACTAAAGGCATGAGAGCATTTAGTGTCAAAGATTTGCAAATATTCCAGGCCATGCATAAACCTCAACGACAACAACAACAACAACCTGATACAAACCATATACAACAACAACAACAACAACAAAGTTATTCAGTTCAAGCAGAATAGCAAACCCAGCTACCTCCTGACTTAGATGTAGTGCTTAACGACATCAGAAATGATATTAGGCATCTAGGAGATAAAATATGTAATGTTATAAGTGATATACTTAGGAGGGGTCGATAACTGTTTTTGTTTGTTTCTGAATACAAAATGTACTGTTTGTATTACTTGTTTGATTCATTGAACAATACATTTTTCTGTAAATGTGTTCAATTATTATTCTTGTTTACAGAAATTGTTGTTGTAATTCTCTTATATATGTATATATATTCTTTGTAATTATCTTTTTGATTAATGACAAAAAGGGGGAGAAATATTATAAAAAGATGATTATGATCTTAATTGCATATATATATATATATTATAAAAGGAGATGCTATTGAATGGTTATTATAATCTAACAGATGATAATAAGAAAACTGATACTTATATAATTACTGACATTTGAGAGTTTTAGTTCTGAGAGGTAAAATTTACACAAACAATAGAAATAAGCTTAAGTGAACTTAAGTGAACAAACAAGTTTGTTGAATTAAAAGTTAACCCAACAAAGGTGCTTTGTTGAGTTAAACATATTTCATAATTGATTTAATATGGTTTTGTCATCAGCAAAAAGGGTGAGATTGTTGAGTATTTTTGTTTTGATGATGTGTGCTGAATGAAAATAATCATATTTGCTCAATTACTATTGCTTGTGAAAAGAAATTAAAATCATCAATTAATATAGAAAAAGCTTACTGATATAAATACTTGTCTGTATTGGATCTGAAGTTAATAACTAGTCATTTCGTTGCATTAATTTCTCATTTAGCTAAACGTTAAGTTAACGTGTGTTTTTATTGAAAAGCATGATATGTTTTAATGTTATATCTTTTGTATCATGAACAGTGCACGTTTAGACAACTCGTTAAGTTAGAGTTTTGTTTGTATAGAGGTCACATGAGAACTCATTAAGTTAGAGGCTTAAAGGTTAAAATAGGTCACGTGATAACTCGTTAAGTTAGTGAGTAAAAGAAGAAACAAACTCATTAAGTTAGTGTTATATGCATGGTGAAATTATAAGTTACGAATGTTGTATTGTATCACATGAGGTGTACATGTTTAACTCGTTAAGTTAACATAACTAAATGCGTTGAGTTGCTATATTGAACACTAAGGCAATGCGTTAGGTTAGCGTTATAAACTTAAGTTGTTATTTTTGCATGTGGTAATATTCTTATTATAAAAACATTTGTTTATTACTGGTTCGTTGAGTTATTATAACACAACGGAAATGGTTCATTGAGTTATCATAACAGAACGGAGATGGTTCGTTGAGATAGCATAACACCATAGACATAGTTCGTTGAGTTAGCTACAGTACTTGTCACGTGAAATGGCACATGAGGAACTCGTTAAGTTAGAAACGTTAAGTTAGAAACGTTAAGTTATATATATACATGTGTTACTCATTTAGTTAACATTAAAGTAACAACTTCTTATTACACTGATGAAAAACTTTTGGACGAGAAAGTTTATTTTGCAGGAAATTTTTCAGAGATCCAAGACTGATGATTAAAGAAAATTCGAAATATAAACATGGGTTAGAACGTGTGTGTTTCGATGAAGGAAAAAGAAAAGACGTGGAGAAGTGGAAAACTGGTGGTGGTTAAATGTGAAGGATATGCATGAAATGAAGATACAGTATAAAAGGCATAGAATTCTCGTTGATCAATTTATCCTTACACACAAAACGAAAAATCTTTTCAAGGATCAAACCATCCCTACACACCAAAAGAAAAATCTTTTTCAGGGATCAAAAACACTTCTTCGGGAAAAATCTCTCAAGTGGAAGAAAGTTCAGTGAAGCATAAAAAGGTAAGATTTTCGTCACTGAAGATTTGAAGTATCAAAAGAAAGCAAATTTGGTGAAGCATGAAAAGAAAAGATATTTGTCACTGAAGAATTGCTGAAGAAGAAAAAGAAGAAGAAGAAAGATCTCAAACAAGGAGAAAAGTTTTAAATTCCGCAAATTAGTTTTCTCTGTTTGTAGTTATGAAATTGTTTAGATGATACATGGTATCGAAATATAATTGCATCTATAATTTCTGAGGAGAATTGAATTGTATATTGTAATTGAAACCTGGAATAAAAATGATTTTATGAAAATAATGTCTCGACTTGTTTTTGAGTTTTAAAGTTTCAATTATATTTCAGAAAATATTAAAGATACACAATTCACCCCTCTCTTGTGTAGCCATACAATCCTACATGGTATTTCCTATGGTGCATGATATTGTTAGAACCTAAGTATTTTGATAATGCAAAACCTATGTGAGGAAGCATATTGTATTTCATAGTTAAGTCTATACTACTTTAGTTCATAAGGCTATTAGAACAATTTCCAAGCAAACAAATAGATTGAGAAGGTTCCAGATGATAATACTTTCAAGTTATAGTAAAATCAAATAGTTGCAGGTTCAAGCATCCGAAGAATAAAACAACAGCAAGACTATTGGACAGTAAGAAGGATAATTATCCGAATTTTATAAAGCCTTTAGAGAGTTATTATATCAGACAGTTAAGTTGGTTGAATGATCGAAGAGTTATGGAGTTAACTATCTGAAAGAAAAAGGAAAATCGGAAAGTTAGAAAGGCTAACTATCCGAAACTTAAGTCATTCAATAAATCACGTGTAGAAATATAGAACGGAAGCTTAAAGGACTTATCGGAGAGTTAGATAACTATCCGAGTTTTCTTTTCGGAGAGTTAGATAACTATTCGAGTTTTTCGGTAAGTTACAGGCATAACTTTCCGGAACTTAAGTCATTTTATTACATACGTGCAAAATGGAGATGTCGGCATTTGAAAGCTTTAAAGAGAAAAATCGGAGAGTTAGATAACTATTTGAAATTTCAAAGAGAGTTTCGGTAAGTTACAGTTTAACTATCTGAAACTTAAGTTAGTGATTTTCCCATGTGCAGAATTCCAGACAAATGTTCAGATGGGTTTTTCGGAGAGTTAGAAAGATAACTATCCAAAATCTTAAGAGAATTTCGGTGAGTTATGGTTTAACTATCCGAAACTTAAGTTAGTGATTTTCCCACGTGTAGAATTCCAAACAGATGTTCAGATGGGTTTTTCAAAGAGTTAGAAAGATAACTATCCGAAATCTCAAGAGAATTTCGGTGAGTTATGGCTTAACTATCCGAAACTTAAGTTATGTTTTTATGCACATGTAGTTTTGAAGGAATAGCTATCAAAGGCTTAAATGAAAGTTTGGTAAGCTACAGTAGTTAACTATCTGAAAATCAGGAGCTCTTTCGGTAAGTTAAATACAAGACTTTGAACACTTAACTTTACACGTGAGCAACTTAAAATCATCACGTGACTTAGAGAACAGAATATGAGTGATGAATCGGCAAGTTATGGATGCTTTTCGATAAGTTATTTTTATAACCATCTGAAAGCCTGAGATTTTCGGAAGGTTATTTACTGCATATCAGACAGAACGGTAACTTACCATATTTAGGTCTGATTATTTACCAAGTACAGTAGAATACATCCGTTGAAAGAAAAATATGATCGTTATACCTTTAGCATATATATGAGGAGTTTAAGAGAAGAATACATACAATAGACATAATTTATATAGTGAGCTACACCCCAATTTCAAATACACTCAAGTCTGCAAATAGTGAAGCATACTCTAAAGACATACTACAGAAAAAGCTCTGTGCGCCAAAACTCTAATTGAAAGATTCAAGCTGTTAGTTCGTGGCTTCAACCTGAAAGCTACATTCAGTTGTTGGTTTGAGTTTTGACCTGAAAACTCTAGAGGTTGGTTTACTAAAGTTTATACTTGAAAACTTCTGCGTTGTTGGTTCTTGCTTTGACCTGAAAGCAAGTGTGTAAGTGTTGAAACACTTAGTAAAGCCCAAGTGAATCTTGGGGGTGGACTAGCCAAGTTGGTGAACCACCTAAAACTTGCTGTGTGTTATCTTTCTTTACTGCTTTGCATTCATTTAAATTCATCTCATTTCACTTCTATCTGAATCATTTGTTTCAACAATCAAAAGAACTTAAAAATTACACACTTTCACCATTCACCCCCTCTCTGGTGAGTCTACCGATCCTAACAGATATAATAGGGATTCTAGGATCAGATAACTTTTTAGGAATTTGTGGCAAAAATAGGGAACTACTTTGCTTAGCTAAAAAAACTTTCCCTAGAACTTTTCGCTCTCTTTTCTTAGTACACCAACCCTTAAGAAATTTAGCACAAGGTGGTATTTTCTACAATAAGTCTAATAAGGGAATGTTAACTTGTACTTTTTCAAAAATTTCTCTAATTTTTTCTTGTTTTTTAGGAAATGTTTGTTGTAATCTTTTAAGATAGGGTGCTAATGATTGTGATTTACAAGATTCTTTTTCTTTCATTTCATTTATTTGCTCATTTTTAGTCTCATTTTCATATTCAAATTTTTCTTCATTGGTTTCTACGTTTTCAGATATTAGATTTTCATTATCATTTTGAATTTTGTTCTTATCCACCTTCATATTACTTTCTTTTTCAATTCTTGGTGGTATATCAATTCCAGATCTTAATGTTATACATACATCTTCTAGGTTTTCATTACTTTCATAATGTTCTTGTATTTCATTGTCATGGTTTTGATCTTCACTAGTTTTTAGTTTTAACTTACATTCTTTAAATTCTATTACATTAGTGCTTTCTTTTGTTTGTATGTCTTGTAAATTATGCAAATCTGTAGCATTAAAGTTTTCATTTGTGTTTTCCTATTGCATAACTTGTAATTTCTTTATAAATTCATCCAATGCTTTTAGTTTTCTTTCAAGATCATCTAGTCTCATTGCATTCAATTTTTTATCAATTTTCATTATGGTTTTTTCAGTTTCGTATATGATATCAATTTTAGGTTTTGAATATTTTTCCTTATAGTTTAATTGATTGACTTCTTATTGCTGACACATGTATTGTTCTAGTTTGTCCATGTTTTGTTCTAAACTATGCTCCAATCTATCATACCTATTCCAAACTTCCTTGTCTCTTAACATATTACACGTTCTAAATTAACCATTAGTTGGGTAAACTATAGGATTCTCATACTCAATTCTATTATATTGAATATATTTCATTTGTTGTTCATGTGATCTAACCATCTGCAATCGTCTCAGTTTCAAATAATCATAGATGTCATGACCTTCCAAATTGCAGAATTCACATATGTTAACTACAGGTTTCAAAAATCTTTGAGCATAAGCATATGCCATATTCTCAATTATATAATAAAACACACAACACTCCTTCTGATATTAAAAAAAATAGCATTCACAGTTTCTTAGCTTCTCAACCATTGGCAACAATGCTAGAAAAACTTGTTTGGGTTGTTAAGTTAAATCAGAAACTTGTTTGATTTATTTTTATGCTTATATTAATAAAGTCTTTTAGAAGTAAACAAACAACCTTTCACACAAATTAGATATTAAGTCTAATTTGTGTTTTAACTACAAGTGCATAGTGTATATTGTATTTGTGTACAAGTGCAAGTCGATCCCATAGAGATTGAGTAAGAATTGTATACTATTCTAATTTTTATATTGGAGTTTATATATGTTCAGTTAAACACTCCATTGAGTTATAGTTAACTCAACGGACTTAGTTCGTGGAGTTATGGTTAACTCAACGGACTAACCTCGTGGACTTAAGTTAACTCAACGATCCTACATTTCCAATTAAATATTGCTATTTACAAAGAAATTAGACCAACCATTAGGCAGTTCCATAGAATGTAAATAACATCAATTAAGCTCTTTAATGTTAGTTAATATTAGATTTGTCATTAAGCAACACTAACATTCAGATATTTCAAACAGTAACCATTAAAATCTTTAAGTATCTAGACGAATCAATTTTAGTAAACAATAAAACTATTTTCTGAATTAAACAAACATAAAACATTCACAATACTAACAATGATAACATTAATGACGATACAAAACAAACAATACAACACTTTAATACTAAATGTAAACACACATAATTTATTGTTTTTGGTATTTTTGTTTTGATATGTTACTGAAGATGAGCGAAAGATGAAATGTAAAAATCTTGATCGACAATAAAAACTTTCGTCACTACATGTGATGCGATTACACCACTAAAAACTTAATCACTTACAATCTTGCCTACTCTCCCTATAGAATCACGAATTAAGAATTATAAGATGATCTCCTCTTCAGCATACTAGCATCAACCCAAAACCAAGGCTAGAAGTTTAATGATCTCTTGAGATATGAGTCGGTGCTTGGTGAAAATAGCTTCCCTTCCTACGACACGATCACTCCTTACAGTGGTTGTTAGTCATCGTGTTTGGCTTGGAATCGACTCAACATCTAAAAAGTATCCTCACAAACCTTCGATGGTTAGTGATTTTAGTGGTGTGGTATGAAGTTTCAGGGAACTTCCGACGCTTCCTACAGTTAGCGCAGTTCTCTACCTTTACACCCACACACTTCTTCGTCTTTCTCCTTGTCTTTTATATTTCTTTTAGTAGTAACTGCTTCTGCTTAGATGATCGGTTGGATTTCCTCCATTCATATCAACGATGGTAATTTCTTCTTCATTCCATGAGTGAATTCCTGCATGATACATACAATTGTGGTTTTCCTTTGTATTGTATCTTCTCGTAATTCTTCTATTCTTGTACCTAGAAAATACATGACTAAACAAGAAAACTTATCTATTCGTTAGTCATTTTATAAAACTCAAATAGTTATCCATCCATGCGTATAAAACTCGAACAGTTATCTATCCATGCATATAAAACTCGAATAGTTATCTAACTCTCTGATTTTTCATTACCAAATGCACATGGAGCACATGTGAAAACTTAAACATTAAAACACATGTGTAGATAACTTAACTATATGAGTTTTTAGCATAACGCTTCGACTAAAATGAAACATTAACTCCCCGAAAGTTTACTTTTTCTATTTCTGCATAACACTAACAAAACGCATTACTTCAGTGTATATTCAAGTAACTCAATGCGTATGGTTATACTAACTTAATGAGTTAAACATGTGTAGCTCACGTGACATAATAAAGCATTTAATTTCAATACGTGCATAATTCTAACTTAACGAGTTTAGATATTTCGGATACTTACAAACCTAACTATCCGATGCTTAGACACATTTCAGATAGTTAGCAAATAACTTACTAAACATTCACTTAAGTCATGCATTAAGATTTCAACACGTGTACTCTAGGAAATAATAAAATATTCTTTAAGCATTTAAAACATAACTGTCTCGTACATGAAATATAACTCTCCAAAATAATAGAAAATTTGGATACTTAAGAATTTCAAAACATGTAACTTATCGACAGTTTAGAAATGTACTTAATTAACATTAATTCCCTAAAATTATGCAGATTCTTTCATTAAAGCATATAATAGTGCAATTATAACATAATAACTTAATTCTCATATGATAAGCTAAATATTATGCAATTAACCATTATTTAACCCTTAATTTAATGCACTTTTTATTCTAAACAATCTCCTGAGATATGAGTTAGTGCTTAGTGAAAATGGCTTCCCTTCCTACAACGCAATCACTCCTCATAGTGGTTGTCAGTCACCGTATTTAGCTTAAAATCAACCTGACATCCAGAAAGTATCCTCATAGACCTCTAATAGTTGGTGATCTTGGTGGTGTGGTGTGGAGCTTTAGGGAACTTCTGACACTTCCTGTAGTTAACGCGGTTCTCCACCTTTGCACACACTTTTTCTCCGTCTTTCTCCTCTTCTTTTATATTTCTTTCAGTAGTAACTACTTCTGCTTAGATGATCGATTGGATTTCCTCTATTCATATCAATGATGGTGATTTCTTCTTCATTCCACGAATGAATTCCTACGTGATACGTGCAATCGTGGTTTTCCTTCGTATTGCATCTTCTCGTAATTCTTCTATTCTTACACCTACAAAACACATGACTAAACAAGAAAGCTTATCTATTCATTAGTTATTTTATAAAACTTGAATAGTTATCTATCCATGCATATAAAACTCGAATAGTTATCTAACTTTTCGATTTTTCATTACCGAACACACATGGAACACACATGAAAACTTAAAACATTAAAACACACATATAGATAACTTAATTATATGAGTTTTTAACATAACTCTTTGACTAAAACGAAACGTTAACTATTCAAAAGTTTACTTTTCCTATTTCTACATAATACTAACAAAATGCGTTACTTCAGTATATATTCAAGAAACTCAACGTGTATAGTTATGCTAACTTAACAAGTTAAACATGTGCAGCTCACGTAACATAATAAAGCATTTAATTTCAACATGTGCATAATTTTAACTTAATGAGTTCAGATATTTCAGATACTTACAAACCTAACTATCTAATGCTTAGACACATTTCGGATAGTTAGCAGATAACTTATCGAACATTCACTTAAGTCATATATTAATATTTCAACATGTGTACTCCAAGAAATAATAAAATATTCTTTAAGTGTTTAAAACATAACTATCTGGTACATGAAATATAACTCCCTGAAATAATAGACAATTCAGATACTTAAGAATTTCAAAGCTTATAATTTACCGATAGTTCAGAAATGTACTTAATTAACACTAATTCCTTGAAATTATGCAGATTCTTTCCTTAAAGCATATAACAGTGCAATTATAACATAATGGCTTAATTCTCATATGATAAGCTAAATATTATGCAATTAACCATCATTTAACCCTTAATTTTGTGCACTTTTTCATTCTAAACACAACTCCATATGATACATGGACTTTTAATGAAAAGAGTGAATGACATTAAAAGTTAAAGGTTTAAAAATCTTATTCTGTGCTTTATCTCATGATCAATTTAATAAAGTATTTGCATATCAAACTACACATGAGGTATGACATACATTAGAAATTGCCAATGAAGATATTAACCAGGTTGAAGAATCTAAAATTAACATGTTAGTACATAAATATGAGTTATTTAAAATGCACGAAAATGAATGTATCTCTAATATGTTTTCTCATTTCTTTGAGAATGTAAATTCATTAAAATTATTAAGTAAGAAATTTGAGGAAAAAAACTTAAAAAGATCCTTAAATCTTTAACTAAAATTTAAGTTCAAAAGACAACATCTATCAAGGAGTTCAAATATTTAAATATATATACTCTAGATGATCTCATAGGATATCTTATAGCCTATGAAGTACAACATTTAGATCCAAAAGAGAAGAATCTTAGAAGGGATCTAAATTTTAAGGATGATACAATCTTAGAAGTCACTAGTGATTCTAATGAAGATTTACTTTTATTGACCAAAAAATTTAAAAATCTATCGAAGAAACACAAAAACTTCATGTCAACAAAAACATGTAGAAATATGGAGAATAAGTCATTTAAGAAGGAGAGAATCATATGCTACAAATGTAATAAGTCAAGTCATTTTCAAGATCCTATTTTGTATTGAATTGTAACTTGAAAAAATTGTATTAAAACTAACAAATAGGAAATTATGCTAAAACAATTGTAAATTCTTACTTTATTAGTAAGAAAGTTTAGAATTACAAATGATGAGTGTTTTGTATTATTATTTTATCTGTTAGAATTTTAAATTTTAAAGACATAATTCACCTTTTCTATTGTGATACTACCATCCTACATATACCCACTTCTATAATTTATTAAAATATTAGAGGTACCTAAAAATAGGTGACCTAAAATCAAAGAAATTTGACCCTTAATGTATGTTGTTGGATGAGTTTCTATAATGATAAGATCTATAAGATAAATAAAATTCTCAATTTTTATGAGGATATCATCTAGTTTTCCTAAGGGTGTCCTAGTAGATCTATTAGCTAACTAGATAACCATTCTATTGGGTTTCATGCCTTCTAATCCTAATTGTTCATAAACATGGTAAGGCATAACATTGATACACTAGACACTAGCACTAGTCTTCTATCGATCCACCAATAGTCGGTGGAAGTTGCACAAGCTCTAGTCTTCTATCAATCCACTAGTGGATGGTGGAAGATGTTCTTCCGCATTTTTTTTGTTTATTTTGATTGCATGTGCTGGAGACCTATGGTAGAAAAAAACAAAAACTTTTGGGAAATCCCAAAAGAGCTCACCTGTGGAGGAACGAGGTTTTGATCGACGACGCAGTTGGGAGCACCTTTGTCCTCCTTTTTTCATTCTTCACTTCTTTTTTATTTTTTGTTCTTCACTCTATATACCCTTTTTTTTTAGATTGACAACCAGCCAACTTATAAAGGGGGTGGAGAGCATCTACCACCTCCTATCGTGCGATCATACATGACAAGCATGGTGGTCGTGTGTCCGCTCTATTTTCCTTATTTTCTTAATCCTTTTTTTTCTCACTTTTTTTTTCTTTCTTTTCTTTTTTTTTTGTTTTCTCTCCCCGGTTTTTTAGGTGAACATTTGTACATGAAGCCCTTATCGCGAGATTGGTTAGGGAGCTTTGTTCCAACAACCACTTTATTTAACTCCCCAAGGGAGGTTGGGGGAATGTTAACCATCTTTTATTGTAGCTATCATTTTTCAGAAGCTTCTAACTATACATGTATATATTGCAGCATAATCAGTTTCTTTTTTCCATTATAAGTCAGTAGTGTCTTTGAGATGCATTGTACTGTAGCATAATTAGTCACCCATCCCTGAGAATCCAATTGAGATCAATTGTGTGCCAAACCATCCCTCGTCCCACCAGGCATCCAAACGTCAAAAGCCTTCACGATCACAACTTTCCTTATTTGCAAACATTGCAATCTTAGCATCATGAATAAATAACATGGTTAAGGAAAAACAGTATATGCTGTTTTGATGGAAAGTCAGAAAAACAAAATTGAGTGGTGTCAGATCATAAGAAAGTCACATAGATCAGGGTTGAGTCAGTAGATAAGTTGAATCACAGAATATCTAAGCATTTCACGTATCTGAAGGAATTCCCACCTCACTGATCAACCAGAGAGTGACATGAGATCCCATACGTGCTCCATGGAGTCTCCTTCCAATGTAACCGTTGAAAATGGTAAAACAAATTTCTTAGATTCTCCACTATTATTGTGATGTTAAAGATGTACATCTAATTTACCCTTGTCATCACAAGCTTGCCTTCCATCTAATTTCTTATATGATAACCAAACCTCATCCTCTGAATCTTGTCCGGTAGTTGGGTTCTTCAACCTGAAGACATCAAAGCCCGTGCTAAATGAAAGCCGATGACGTTACAATAAAATATTCATAAAGATGGCTTGAAATCTTCAATTCTAAATTATATATTTGAAGAAAACAAAAATTCAAAATTAGTTTTTATAGGGGTGCGCCAGAACCTTGCAACAGTGCAATGCATGGACAACGTTTGAAGGCCCTGGTAGCAAGCTACCATTAGGAGCCTTTACCCCAAGAAAAATTAATTCAATATCATGTGAGCCGATGACCCACGTATCAGATATTAAACTGATAAGAACAGATAATAGACTTGATCTTAGCCAAAAGGCCGAGAAAGGTATGAGGATAAAGGTAAGAGTTCCTTCTTGTTTTATATGACTGTGATTCCTCTGTACCTTTTTCTTTCATCGATGTGGGATTAAAACATCAATGGTTCTCACATTTTTTGTACGTTTCCTGCATATATTATTATTATATTACATTCTCTCTCTCTATTATATATTTTGTCGCTGTTGACGTTTTTTCAAGTACATAGATTCTCTTCCATGATCATCCGTGAGGATTCTGAAATATATTTACCAAGACATAAGACATTTATTGTCCGTAAGGATTTTTTCAAGTACATAAGACATATTTACTAAATCTAATCTAACTCAAGAGATGAAAAATAATATCGTACAAAGAAATTTATAATGATTTACCAAAAATTAAGATTATGCGTGACGAAATCTACTATGGTTTAGCACAAATTTAGGAATGGCCACCTAATCTAATTAAAGGTTAAACATAAAAACCTATATGCATGGACTTAAATAAGGATGGATTGGGCTAGTCTTATGCAAACTAAGAACGATCCGATAAGTGTTTGAGTACATATGTAAAAAGTGTTAGTACCCCTACATGTTTAATTTTTTGATCTCTCGATGGTTTAACTTAGTTGCTAAGTAATATGTCAATGATGCATAATGTGCCTAACTATAAAATATTTGAAGTAATGAAAAATTAGACCTATAAGCCTATATTGGATGAATAGAGCTAAGAGCCTAATAAAAGAGTTGTGTAAACATTCCACATTTATGTGTAAGTAGAAATAGACTTTAAATAGGCCTAATCTAGCAACTTAGCTATAATGTTGCAAATTAATCAATCCAAACATGACATGTGACATGATATAATGCATGGCATGTGAATGCATAAATTTTGCAAAAATTAAATGTTTTTTCCTTAAAATAACCCTCACATGGCCTAATTAATGCATGTACCTACATTTACCTATCTTGATTTAAATCAAGGGTACAAGAGTGATGATGCATGAATATGTTATATGAATGACTAATTGAATTAAATAAAGGAACACATTCCAAGTGTTTGCACATGGAGAACAAGTGAGCAAAGTAATTGATTTTCATTTGCAAAGTAAACAAGCATTTAGTTATGTAGCCATGTTAAGAACTAAGAACTAAGAAAAGAAAAACTACATCTACAACTAAATACATACAAAGGCTAACCATAATTGGCTTCTAACGACAAAGCACTCTCTCCATGATTGTAGGTTTTTCTAGGATAATATTCTTTAAGTCTATGATCATTCACTATAGTTTTAAATCCTATTTTACAATTTTCTATAGTTATCGCTCTATGATTATATATATGTTTAATGATGAATGGTCCTGTCCATTTAGTCTTAAATTTTCCAATGAGCAAATTTAATATAAAATTATACAATAAAACTTCTTGTCCTTCATGAAAATCCTTTTTTAAATTTTTCTTATCATGGGATATTTTTGCTCACTCTTTTGCAATCTTTGCATTTTCATAAGCCTCTCTTCTTATTTCTTCCAGCTCATTGAGTTGATATTTTCTTACTTTACCTACATCATCAACACACATGTTAAATGTTCTAATAGCCCATTCAACTTTATATTCTATTTCTATGGGTAAATAGCATGTTTTCCCATAAACTACACTAAATGGTGACATTCCCAACATAGTTTTATGGGTTGTCCTATAGCCCTAAAGTGCATCATTAAGCTTTTCCGCCAAATCCTCCTTACTAGGTTTTATTACTTTTTCAAGAATTTACTTTATTTGTCTATTGGATACCTCAACTTACCCACTTGTTTGAGGATGATATGGTGTTGCCAACTTATGAGTAACCTCATACTTCCTCAAGGCCATTTGAAACACTTGGTTGCAAAAGTGAGGTCCATTATCACTAATTATACCTCTTGGAATGCCAAATCTAGCAAAAATGTTAGATCTAAGAAAATCAACAACTTTAGCATCATTTTTCTTAGTTGGGATAGCTTCAATCCATTTAGAAACATAATCAACAGCCAACAAAATATAAGAATAACCAAAAGAAGTGGGAAATGGTCCCATGAAATTAATGCCCCAAACGTCAAAAATTTCAACTTCAATGATAGGATTCAAAGGCATCATATTTCATTTGGAAATTTTTCCCATTCTTTAGTATCTATCACAACATCTACAATGATCTTTAGAATTCTTAATTAGAGAAGGCCAATAAAATCCACATTCAAGAATTTTCAAAGAAGTTTTTCTATAGCTAAGATGACCTCCATAAGCATGGTTATCACAAAAATTTAAGACGTTAGCAATTTCATCTTTAGGAAGACATCTTCTTAAAATTTGATCAAAACTCATCCTATACAGATAAGGCTCTCTCCAAATATAATGTTTAGTCATGTATTTCAATCTTTTTCTATCTAGTTTAGATAAATCAGTTGGTATTAGCCATGTAGTAAGGTAATTTGTAGTGTCTGCAAACCAAGGCACCTTACCAACTAGAAATAAATTCTCATCAAGAAACTTTTCATTACTCACATTATTGCATGTTGGAATATTTTCTAATCTAGAGAGGTGATCAGCAACTAAATTTTCTTGCCAACCTTATCTTTAATTTCTATGTTAAATTCTTACAACAATAAAACTCATCGAATTAATCTTGGTTTGGCATCCTTTTTATTCATCAAATGCTTAATGATTGCATGATTAGTATGTACAATAACTTGATTGCAAACTAGATAAGGTCTAAATTTATCTAGAGCAAAAACAACAACAACAAATTCTTTTTCTGTGGTAGTATAATTTACTTGAGCTTCATTCAACATTTTACTAGCATAATATATGACATAATGTTTCTTATCTATTATTTGCCCAAGTACTACACCTACAACATAATTGGAAGCATCACACATAATTTCAAAAGGATAATCCTAAATTGGTGCATGAATTATAGGAGGAGATATCAATGCATGCTTAAGTTGATTAAAGGTAGTAAGACAATATTCATCAAAAATAAACTTAGAATCTTTTGCAAGTAAATTAGTTATAGGTCTTACTATCTTGCTAAAATCATGAATAAATCTTCGATAAAAACCAGCATGTCCTAAAAAACTTCTAACCACCTTAACAAATTTAGGTGGCTACAAATGAGATATAATGTCAATTTTTGCCACCTCAATCCCTCTATTAGATATTACATGCCCAAGAACTATGCCTTCATTCACCATGAAATGGCACTTTTCCTAATTTAAAATAAAGTTCCTTTCAACACATCTTTGCAAAACCAGATCTAAATGATGTAAACAATTATCAAAATTTTTGCCAAAGATAGAAAAGTCATCCATGAAAATTTCTAAAAATTTTTCATTGATATCATAAAAAATTCTTGCCATGCATCTTTGAAATGTTGTAGGAGCATTACATAAATTGAAAGGCATATGCCTAAAAGCATAGGTTCCGCTAGGACAAGTGAAAGTAGCTTTTTCTTGATCCTTAGATGTTATGGGTATTTGGTTGTATCTAGAGTATCCATCAAGAAAACAATAAAATTCATGTCCTACTGACCTTTCTAGCATCTAATCAACAAATGGTAATGGAAAATGATCTTTACGAGTTGCTAAATTTAATTTACAATAATCAATACATACCCTCCAACTAGTTTTAATTCTAGTAGGCACTAACTCATGACCTTGATTTCAACTACTGTAAAGCTCAATTTCTTAGGTACTACATGCACGGGGCTTATCCACCTACTATCACTAATAGGGTATATAATACCATTGTCAAGCCATTTAACTATCTCCTTCTTTACCACCTCACTCATTTAGGGATTTAATCTATGTTGATGTTCTCTACAAGTATAGTTCTCATCTTCTAGGATAATTCTATGTTGAACTATGGTGGGACTAACTCCTATAATATCACTCAATTGCCAACCAAGAGTTCCTTTGTTTTTACTTAATATCTTTATTAATTCTTCTTCTTGGTTTCAAGTTTAGTTGGCTCCAATTATGACTAGATATTCATTTTGATTATCTATAAATGCATATTTCAAATTTTGTGGAAGAGTTTTTAATTTAATTTCAGAGGTTAGTTTTTGGTTCATTTCATTCTCATTACCTACCTCTTGCACGTTTTCTTGACTAGATAAACTCTTATCAATGTCTACATTGTAAATTTCAGCCGTAAGTTCTTCTTCACCACTATTTTTGTCACTTTCTTCAAATAATTCAAAAATGCTAACACTAATATCTGAAAGGATCAAATGGCACACTAAAGGGGGGTGAATAGTGTCGTAATAAAGTTTATTTTGGTTTTAAAATTTTTCGAAGCTATTGACACTAATGAACCCTAATTGATTGATTTTGAAATAACACAATGCAATGTAGAAATTAAAAGACACAAAGGATTTATAGTGGTTCCCCAAACTGGGTAGTCCACTCCTTAAGGCCACAATCTTGAGAATTCCACTAATGTGCTTTTAAAGCTAAGCACAAACCTTAAACAAGTTACTTTTGCAGGCTAAGTAATAACCTTATAGATGTTTTTATAGGCTAAACAATAACCTCACATAAAGCACCAACTTTGTGTACTCAAGACCCCAATCTTGAGTAAGTGAAGAATTACACTTCACTCTCTTCACTAAGGCCTCGATCTTGTGTAGGTACATTCACAACACCCTTGTGAGTTAGGGTTTTGAAGCAAACAATAATACAATTTAAAACCAGGAGTCACTAACTCAAAATGAAAATTGACACGCAACACCATATCAACTCCTATGAAGAGTTGACATATGAAGCTCTAAGGAGAATTCTTGATTGATCTGCAGCTTTTAATCTTCTAGACTTTGTTGCAGACGAATCTTCAGAATGTTTGTAGAATTGTTGAGTAGCCAATTTCTCCTTTTCGAGTGTTGAAAAATTCTGTCTCTTAGTTTCAGTTTTCTACAAATCCATTTTTTTATTCTTCCTTCGAGATTTGCGTAGATGGAAGGAATTCTGAAATGATTAGATGCCTTATGCAATAATTCATTTCCAACAACAATCAATCATAATTAATTTGAGATCTGCAATCAAAGAATATCTTGCCAAAATAGTTAGTCAATTAATAACAGTTGCAGATTCTATAGAAATCAAATCTTCAAAGGATCTTAGAAAATAAGAGACTTAGAAAGATAACTTGCCGAAACTCAAAATCATTTTGAATAGATAGAACTAACATTCTGAAAGGCCACTTAAGTCATGTATTAAGATTGAAACACGTGTCCTTCTGAAACAGTAGCATAAAAAATAAACTATCTAATAGAGAAAACATGTTTCAAATACTTATAAAAAATAATTCTCTGAATCGTAAGTCATTTTGGATAGTTACATAAGTAACCTTTCGAAAAGTCACTTAAGTTAGAAATAATAAAAATTAAATATCTAAAGCTTAAAACCAATTTTGAATACTTACTGAAGGTAACTCTCTAATTCTTAAGAGTTTTCGGATAGTTACAACGTAACCTTCCGAAAAGTCACTTAAGTCAAGTAATGAGAGACTAACACGTGTCCTTCAAAAGAAAGTAATCAAAAATACATTAAATCAGAGAAATAGCTAGCTATCCAAAATGAAAACCCTTAACTATCCGAAATAGAAGGGATTTCAGATACTTAGCATAAAAAATATATCGGGACATAAAAAGACTTAACTCACCAAAGATAAATACTTTTCTAATAGTTACTAATATAACTCTCTAAAAAGACAAGAGAGAAGCTTAACCATCAGATTTGTCCTATTTTGTTCAATGACTTATATATTAACTCTCTAATCAATTCACTATAGAAATAACAACTTATCGAAATCTAATTTAAAAGGTGTTGGGTGCCCAGCACACGTATGCACCAAGCGTTTGTCCTAACAATTGCTTGCGTTGAGAGATGTGTTTAGAATGAAAAAGTGCATATTATTAACGATTAAATGATGGTTAATTGCATAACTTTTAGCTTATCATATAAGAATTAAGCCATTATGATATAATTGCACTATTATATGCTTTAATTGAAGAATTTGCTTAATTTGGGGGAATTAATGTTAATTTAGTACATTTATGAACTGTTAGTAAGTTGCAAGCTGTGAAATTCTTAAGTATCTGAATTTTCTGATATTTCAGACAGTTATGTTTAACATACCGAACAAATTCGGACAGTTATGTTTAATAGACCGAATATGTATCGGATAGTTATGTTTAAATTGCCGAACAGTTATGTTTTGAGAGAATATTTTATTATTTCCTGAAGTACACGTGTCGAAACCATAATGAATGGCTTAAGTGAAATTTCGGTGAGTTATCTATAACTATCTGAAATTGCAGTTGGGCATCGGATAGTTATCCCTGTAACTTTCCAAAATCTCTTTTTATTTTATAAAATAGCTAAGGACACGTGTCATGTTCTGGGAAATTGACTTAAGTGGATTTTCGGTGAGTTAGCTATAACTATCCAAAATGCATCTGAGCATCAGATAGTTAGACCTGTAACTCTCCGAAATGTTATTTTATGATTAAACTACTATTGATACGTGTTGAGATCTGATAGATTTACTTAAGTTATATATCGGTGAGTTATTTGTAACTATCCGAAATGCATCTGAGCATCGGATAGTTAAGTTTATAAGTATCCGAAATGCACCTAAGCATCAGATACTTAAATTTATGCATGTGTTTTATAGTTAAATCAACGAAGAAAGTATGTTAGGTTATCTATAACTCCACGGACTATATATTTTCTAATATGCCACTGTAGCGGTTGTAGGAATAGATAGTTGGACGAGAAAAACCACGTTTGCACGTATCGCGTAGGGAAAGAAATCATCACTGTTGATATGAATGAAGGAAATCCAACCGACCATTCAAGCAGAAGCAGTTACTATTGAAGAAATATAAAAGAAAAGAAGAAAAAAGAAGAAGAAAGGTGTGATCGATGTGTGATCGATGGGCAGACAGTGTATGTAGAGGAGGATCGGCATCACAATTCACTGATGTAGGATCGTATGGCTACACAAGAGGGGGGTGAATTGTGTATTTTTAATATTTTCTGAAATATAATTGAAACTTTAAAACTCAAAAACAAGTCGAGACATTGTTTTCATAAAATCATTTTTATTCAATGTTTCAATTACAATATACAATTCAGTTCTCCTTAGAAATTGTAGATGCAATTATATTTCGATACCATGTATCATCTAAACAATTTCATAACTACAAACAGAGAAAACTAATTTGCGGAATTTAAAACTTTTCTCCCTGTTTGAGATCTTTCTTCTTCTTCTTTTTCTTCTTCAGCAATTCTTCAATGACGAATATCTTGTCATTTCATGCTTCGCCGAATTTGCTTTCTTCTGATACTTCAAATCTTTAGTGACAAAATCTTACCTTTTTATGCTTCACTAAACTTTCTTCCACTTGAGAGATTTTTCCCGAAGAGGTGTTTTTGATCCCTGGAAAAGATTTTTCTTTTGGTGTGCAGGGACGGTTTGATCATTGAAAAGATTTTTCGTTTTGTGTGCAAGGATAAATTGATCAACGAGAATTCTATGCCTTTTATACTGTATCTTCATTTCATGCATATCCTTCACATTTAACCACCACCAGTTTTCCACTTCTCCACGTCTTTTCTTTTTCCTTCATCGAAACACACACGTTCTAACCCATGTTTATATTTCGAATTTTCTTTAATCATCAGTCTTGGATCTCTGAAAAATTTCCTGCAAAATAAACTTTCTCGTCCAAAAGTTTTTCATCAGTGTAATAAGAAGTTGTTACTTTAATGTTAACTAAATGAGTAACACATGTATATATATAACTTAACGTTTCTAACTTAACGAGTTCACCATGTGCTATTTCACGTGACAAGTACTGTAGCTAACTCAACGAACTAAGTCTGTGGTATTATGCTATATGACCGAACCATCTTCGTTGTGTTATGATAACTCAACGAACCGGTAATAAACAAATGTTTTTATAATCAGAATTTTACCACGTGCAAAAATAACAACTTAAGTTTATAACGCTAACCTAACATGTTGCCTTAGTGTTCAATATAGCAACTCAACGCCTTTAGTTATGTTAACTTAACGAGTTAAACATGTGCACCTCACGTGATATAATACAACATTCGTAACGTATAATTTCACCACGTGTATAACACTAACTTAACGAGTTCGTCTCTTCTTTTACTCACTAACTTAACGAGTTATCACGTGACCTATTTTAACCTTTAAGCCTCTAACTTAACGAGTTCTCACGTGACCTCTATACAAACAAAACTCTAACTTAACGAGTTGTCTAAACGTGCACTATTCATGATATAGAAGATATAACATTAAAACATATCATGCTTTTCAATAAAAACACACGTTAACTTAACGTTTAGCTAAATGAGAAATTAATGCAATGAAATGACTAGTTATTAACTTCAGATCCAATATAGACAAGTATTTATATTAGTAAGATTTTTTTGTATTAATTGATGATTTTAATTTCTTTTCACAAGCAATAGTAATTGAGGAAATATGATTATTTTCATTCACCACACATCATCAAAACAAAAATACTCAACAATCTCCCCCTTTTTGATGATGACAAAACCATATTAAATCAATTATGAAATATGTTTAACTCAACAAAGCACCTTCGTTGGGTTAACTTTTAATTCAACAAACTTGTTTGTTGACTTAAGTTCACTTAAGCTTATTTCTATTGTTTGTGTAAATTTTACCTCTTAGAACTAAAACTCTCAGATGTCAATAATTATATAAGTATTAGTTTTCTAATTATCATCTGTTAGATTACAATAACCATTTAAATAGCATCTCCTTTTATAATATATATATGCAATTACGATCATAATCATCTTTTTATAATATTTCTCCCCCTTTTTGTCATTAATCAAAAAGAGAATTACAGAGAATATATATATATATATATAAGAGATATAATTACAACAACTCTTTCTGTAAACAAGAATAATAATTGAACACATTTACAGAAAAATGTATTGTTTAATCAAATCAAACAAGTAATACAAACATTACATTTTGTATTCAGAAACAAACAAAAACAGTTATCGACCCCTCCTAAGTATATCACTTATAGCATTACATATTTTATCTCCTAGATGCCTAATATCATTTCTGATGTTGTTAAGCACTACACCTAAGTCAGGAGGTAGCTGGGTTTGCTGTTCTCCTTGAACTAAATAGCTTTATTGTTGTTGTTGTATATGGTCTGTATCAGGTTGTTGTTGTTGTTGTTGTCGTTGAGGTTTATGCATGGCCTGGAATTTTTGCAAATCTTTGACACTAAATGCTCTCATGCCTTTAGTTTTAGAGGGCTAGTCAGATAAAGTCAATTGACTTGCAAGGATTCTACATACAGCATCACCATAAAATAACTTTGAACTCATATGCTGTAGTTGAGACATAAAAACATCAACCCAATTTATTTGAATTCTATTCAACAGGCCATAAGTTGCATATAAACAACTTCTGCTGACTTCCAAATTGTGTCCAACTCTCTGAAATAAATTTGCATGCAATATATTTGCAATAAATCTTGCCTCTGCATTTAGATTTTCCATTAATCTCATTTCAGAATATACATCTGGAATTTTTGATAAAGACTGAATGTTCCATTCCAGTTGTCTTATCATGTCATATCTGTTGGTAACAACAACACCTTCATTCTTTAATCCTAAAACTTCAAAAATTAACTCAGGAGACAATATAAACTCCTGTTCATTTATTTGAGTTTTCAGAAAATTTCCATTCTTGACTAGATTGCTATAAAAAGCTGAAATAAGCTCTGTGTATTGCTTCCATTTCGTTCCTACTGGCAAGAATTTAATGAGGCCTTGAAACTCAAATAGATCTCTTATTTCCATCAAATTTCTGAATTTTATTGGACGAGCATGTAGAATCTAACATGTAATCAGATTATTGTATTTCTGCAATGCTTCTTCAGATCTAAAATGAATTGCATTACCTTGAATTTTTAATATTGTACACAAAGAAGGTGATACCTGAAGCCGTGATTCAGAGTTTAATTCATCTTCAGGAACCTCTTCTTTAAAATGAATGTCATGTTGTTCCTCTTCCAAAATATTATCTTGAAGCTGCTCAAGTAAGCTTGATTCTTCAGCTTCAACAGTGTTAGGTACATTGTCAATATGCTTAACATTCATCTGTTCAGTCTCTATAGAATGTTCAGAGTACAATTTTTCCACAAATTCTACAGCCGGTGTATCTGTCTGTAATTGTTCCTTTTGTTCAACAGATAATTCCATTGATTCATGCTGTGAATTCTCAAACTCTACTTCTATAGATTCCGTAGAAGGCTGGTTAACTTTTAGCTCTTCTAGAGTCTTAACATTTTCAATATCTGCTACTCCAGACAATTCAACCTTTGAACTAGTTACTGCTTCAACATTGTCAATTATATTTGCAATAACTTGTTCAATGTCAAGTTCCTGATGCTCTGATTTGTCAATTTCTACATCATCAGGACTTGTACTAATAGAAGAACTTGAGCTCATATTTGACTTGGATTTCTTTTCAAGTTTTCTAGCAAGGGAAAATAAAGTCTCATTATGTTCATCAATTTCAGTGTGTTCGGAACTGATGAGTTTATCAGATGCATAATAAGGTACAATGTCTAGACATACATTATCCTTTGGAAATAAATTTTCATCTGATTTTCCTTTGTCAATAGACTTCGTTTCCTTAGACATAATTTTTCTGACTTTCCTTCTTCTATAACATTTCTGTTTCTCCTTTTCATATATTGCTGTTTTCTTTCCAAATTGCTCCATAAAATTTTTCTGCTTTAATTCTTCTAAGGCACTTTCTATTGCAACAGCCTTTCGAAGACTATCAACTTTTGTTTTGTCTACAGCAATATCTGATTCTACTTGTTTTGAATATAAAGGAGTAGAGATAGCTGATTCATGCTCTTCCTCAAATGCATGTAGTCTTGTACCGTTTATAGGAGTTTGAGGAGTTCTATTTGATGAACCTACACCTTTTTCCAAATATTTTGCATATTGTTCCAAAAATGCAATCTCAATACATTTCATTCTGTATTCTCTATCAAATTTACTACGAATACCCATGTATATAATACTTGCATCAGTATGTTGAAGTTCTTATCTAACTTCATCTAATATATTCTGAGAAAAGAAGTAATCTTTATAAAGTTCTTCTAACCTTTTGTCCACTCGAAATATTTTCTTGAACCAAGTACATGGAACTTCATCATTCTCTATTTCTTTTCCTTTTGCATCTCTTCTGCTTTTGCCTTTTCCTCTACCACGACCTTTGTAGAACTTGGAGACCATTGTCGCAGGTTGTAACAGCAACAAGCGAAAAAGATTTTCTTGACAAAGTTTATAAGTAACCTAAGTGCCCATGTAATAAGTGTTTAAATAGGGTTTTTAGGCGAATAACTCTACGTGAAGAGAAGTCGGGTTAAGAAATAAAATAAATATTGAATAAAGTTTATTCAATCAAGGTACCTGAAATATTCAAGTATAACTCGTTGAGTTAATATTGAGTAAAACGCTGTCTAGAGGTAGTTTTACACGTTACCTTATCTAACATAACGTCTAGTTAGTACACCAATTTTCGGATGCTTCCAACTGAAACGTTCCGAAAATAACACACATGCTAAACTTAAAATTATCTTGAGAACATTGTAAACTATTTGAACATTTTGTCCTTTGAATCAAAAATAGTTTATTTGTCTTTTTAAATTATTTCATCAAGATTTTAAGAGGACATTAATTCAGATTAACTAAGATTTGTATTCTAAATTATATTAATCTGTTTTCAACATTGTTAATCCTCCCCCTACAAATATACTTCAAATATATTCAATCAAAATACAAAATATACTTGTAGTGACAATAGATGTTAAGTATAACTATACTTTTACATTTTCTTTTCGGAGACTTCTGTTATCCTGACATCATCAAAAATGATTTTCATAATCAATTCCTACTGTATATGAATCAAAACACAACTTTGAACTCAATTCGATTAATTCAAGGAGAATAAAAGAATGTATCTCAAATAAACGTTTTTAAAAGTACTAATGTTGATTCAATAAATCAGTAGTCATATTGGTATAAACTATATGCGATTCAAAGATATCTGTAATTAATGAAACAACTTTTTCTTTTCAAAATAGTAAATATTGATAATTTTCTTTAAAAGTTAGTTTGAAAAGCTTGAATCATACAAGTGCTTTCTAATGTACCCATGTAATGAGCTTTCAGTCAACAATCCCAGATTTAAACAATCATTTTTTAGGACAACAATCCTTACATACCTATCTGCTCAAGTACAAAAGGCTCGTGATCAAACTGATCAATAAACTCTCAAAGATTTTTACTTTGTAAGCACTTTTCATTTTAAGCACAATATATATGTATTCTATTAATACAAATGCAATAAAACAGAAATCTCATACAATTTTTACTTCTATGATTGTACTGAGAATATGAATCAGTTTCAATAAGCTTATACTTTTGATTAACAGTTTAAGATGAGTTACATACAACTTATTCTACAAGTTTAATCAATTAAGTCAAATTTATGCATGATCATATGCATTTTCCTTGATTCAAAGAAAACATTTAATCAAAATTTTAGAATGTCAGAAGTATTTAATGTTTTTCATTTACACTTCCACTTAAAATCGTAAAAACCATTAAAATTGATAAACTACTTAAAATCAATAAGATACTACTATGATTTTACAATAAATACATAGTATCTTAAGCAACAGTTTAGATATTACTTTAGATATTTATAATAAGTATATAATATCTATGAGGTGAACAACATCATCAATAATATTTATCTTTTTATGTGGAGTTTAAGCATTTTTCACATCACATAGCCTACAAATACCTAAATTTAATCTAATGTTGTAGAATGTATTTTCGTCTAGAGGTTTTGTAAATATATCAGCTAATTGATTTTTACTAGACACAAATTCTAATTTAATTTTTCCTTTAATTACATTATCTCTTAGAAAATGATGTCTAACCTCTATATGCTTTGCTCTTGAATGTAATACAGGATTTTTAGAAAGATTTATTGTAGAACTACTGTCACAATAAATCTCAATTGTATCATAAGATAATCCAAAATCTTCTAAAGTTTGCCTTATCCACAGAATCTGAGTGCAACACAGTGCAACAGCAACATATTCAGCTTCTGTAGTAGAAATTGCTACATAGTTTTGCTTTTTACTAAACCATGACACCAAATTATTTCCCAATAATTGACATGTGCCACTGGTACTCTTTCTATCAGATTTAGATCCTGCATAATCAGCATCAGTATATCCTATAAGATCTATTGAACTATCCTTAGAATAATACAGTCTAAAATTTTTAGTTCCTTGTATATATCTAAATATTCTTTTAACTGCAATTAGTGTGATTCCTTAGGATTAGATTGAAATCTAGCACAAACATACACAGCAAACATAATATCAAGTCTACTAGTAGTCAAATAAAGTAAAGAACCAATTATACTTCTATATTTTCTTTGATCTATAGATTTTCCTATGTCATCAATATCTAACTTTAAAGTAATACTCATAGTAGTTCCTCGAATCCTTGTATCATTAAAATTAAATTTCTTAAGCATTTCATCTGCATATTTTTCTTGATTTAAAAATATACCTTTATCCATTTATGACACTCAGCAAATTAAATACTAGGTTTTCTACATATAGTACATTCGAAATAACACAAGTAGGAGTTATTCGAACATTGCCCATACCTATAATTTTTTCTTTGCTTTTGTTTCCAAATGTTACATTTTCTTTCATGGTATTTGTAAAATTTTGTAATAAACTTTTCTGTCCGGTCATGTGACTCGACGCTCCACTATCCAAGATCCATTTTGATGTTGTTTCCTCTTGCAACACAAATTAAGAAAAACTTTTTCTTGGTATCCAATGTTGTTGAGGACCAAGTTCATTAAATGCATATTTCTTCTTTTTGTTTAAAAATAGTTTAACATTATCATTTATATTCTTATTAGTTGTAGGTACTATTGATTTATCATTAACTTCATACTCACATATATCATTATTACTTTTACAATCATTCTTTTTGTTTTCAGATGTAGTATAATCAAGATCAAACAAATTTTTATCAGATGTGAATTTATTTTGGTCATGCTTATATATTTCAGTAAGTTCATACCAAGATTTTGTACTTGTATTAACATTTTCCATACATACAAAATCTTTTTCTGCACAAGAATTTTTAGTTTTATCACATGTAGAATGAGTAATTGGTCTAACACCAGTGTATTGAATTACATGCTCAGGTTTCTGATTTTTCAGTTTACTACAATTATTTGAAATTTTAGAAACATTAGAAACTGAATTTCCAAAACAAGAAACAAGATTTTTAGAAACATTTATAGTCATGTTAGAAGTACAATTTGACAAATCACATTGATTTATATTATTACTACATGATTCATCCCTTGAAGTACCTACTTCTACATATTTATTACCTAGTTTCATAATAAAAGGAATTTTAGTCTTAGATTTACTTGAACTGCAACTAATAAATCCTTTATTGGTTTGAGATTCAAGATATTCAGGATAATCAAATCCTAAGCCAAATTTATAAGACACCGTAGGGGTACTAGTTAGTTTGTCTAACTTAGTTTGACTTAAATTCCATTTCTCAAACGTAGAATTTAAATCTTGCTCTCTCAGTTTTAATTTTTCTATCTCTAATTCAAGTTCATTTATATTGTTTCTCAACATTTCATTTTCAGATTCTATCTTTAATTTTTCAGCATTTATATTCTGTATTTGTTCATGCAAGATACATTCATTAAATCTAAATTTTTGCAAATCTCTAGCATGATTTTCATTATCACATTTAAACTTTTCTAAAGTAGTAGACAGGAAACAATTTTTTTCTTCCATAATGGATGAAGATTTTCTAATATTATTATTTTCCAATTTACATACTTTAAGTTTTTGTCATAATGCATGATAAGCACATAATAATTCATCAAAGTTGAAATTCGAATGACTTTCAGGATTAGATATTACCTCAGACTCATCTGCCATGAAGCACACATGAGCAACGTCTTCTAACTCTTGTTCTCCTTCTGAATGTGAAGATTTTGATGTTGATTCCTCAGATTTAGACTCTTCAGACGTGTCATCCCAAGTGACCTTCAAAGCCTTTTTCTTGTAAAACTTTTTCTGAGCCGTCTTCTTCTGATTTGTCCTACTTTGCTTTTCATTTTTCCTCATAGGACAATCTAGAGAAAGATGTCTAGGTTTCTTACAGTTGTAACATACATACTTTCTGGATGAAGAATTCTTGTCATTCAGTGATTTTGACGTTGAGGGTTTATCATTTTTGTTCCTTTGCTGTTTCCTAGATTTTCATGCTTTCTTGAATTTCCTAGTCAACAAAATCAAATCCTCATTAGAATCAGTAGATATATCAGAATCTGAATTAATTTCGAAGACTATTTCTTTCTTCATTTTTAGTTTGTTGTGACTCAGTGATTCATTTTAATTGAACTTCATAAGCTGTTAAATTTCCTATAAGTTCATTCATAGTATAAACATTTAAATCTCGTGATTCCTCAATTGATGTTACTTTCTGAGACCATTTAGAACTTAGGGATCTGAGAATTTTCCTCACCAAATCCTTCTGTTCAAAATTCTTTCCTAAACATTTTAAAGAGTTTATGATATCAAGAAATCTGGAAAACATCTCAGAAATATTTTCGTCTTCATGCATCTTAAAGAGTTCATACTTATGAATCAACATGTTTATTTTTGTCTCTTTAACTTGAGAAGTACCTTCATGTGAAACTTCTAATGCATGCCACACCTCATAAGCAGATTTATATGTTGACACTTTACTGAACTGTTCATAACTCAATGCACAAAATAAAATATTTAAGCCCTTAGCATTTAGAGTTTCATTTTCTTTTTCAGTAATTGTCCAAGTATTATAAGGAGTAGTTAACGGAGTATATGGTTTAGAAATCATGAACCACAACTTATGATCTATACTTTGAAAAAAACAGTCATCTTATATTTCCAATATTCAAAATGTATTCCATCAAATAAAGGAGGACGATTAAGATTTTGGCCTTCATATAAAGAAAAAATTACCATTTCCAGTAGCCATTTTACCTTAGATTTTTCAACCTATTTGATTTTAAACAGTCAAAAAACTTTAAAACAACTTGAGCCTTAAATCAAGAAAGTTAAACGTATGCTCAGATATTAATTTCTGTTTAAAAACAAGGAAGGTAGAATAAGTAATGATATTAAATAAGTTGGTATCGATTTTATATCAAAGATTATTAACCAAGCTCTAATACCACTTGTAGGATCGTATGGCTACACAAGAGGGGGGTGAATTGTGTATTTTTAATATTTTCTGAAATATAATTGAAACTTTAAAACTCAAAAACAAGTCGAGACATTGTTTTCATAAAATCATTTTTATTCAAGGTTTCAATTACAATATACAATTCAGTTCTCCTTAGAAATTGTAGATGCAATTATATTTCGATACCATGTATCATCTAAATAATTTCATAACTACAAATAGAGAAAACTAATTTACAGAATTTAAAACTTTTCTTCTTGTTTGAGATCTTTCTTCTTCTTTTCCTTCTTCAGCAATTCTTCAGTGACGAATATCTTGTCATTTCATGCTTCACTGAATTTGCTTTCTTCTGATACTTCAAATCTTTAGTGACAAAAATCTTACCTTTTTATACTTCACTGAACTTTCTTCCACTTGAGAGATTTTTCCCAAAGAGGTATTTTTGATCCCTGAAAAAGATTTTTCTTTTGGTGTGTAGGGATGGTTTGATCCTTGAAAAGATTTTTCGTTTTGTGTGCAAGGATAAATTAATCAACGAGAATTCTATGCCTTTTATACTGTATCTTCATTTCATGCATATCCTTCACGTTTAACCACTACCAGTTTTCCACTTCTCCACATCTTTTCTTTTTCCTTCATCGAAACACACACGTTCTAACCTACGTTTATATTTCGAATTTCCTTTAATCATCGGTCTTGGATCTCTGAAAAATTTCCTGAAAATAAACTTTCTCGTCCAAAAACTTTTCATTAGTGTAATAAGAAGTCGTTACTTTAATGTTAACTAAACGAGTAACACAAGTACATATATATAACTTAACGTTTCTAACTTAACGAGTTCACCATGTGCTATTTCATGTGACAAGTACTGTAGTTAACTCAACGAACTAAGTCCGTGGTGTTATGCTATCTCAACGAACCATCTCCGTTGTGTTATGATAACTCAACGAACCAGTAATAAACAAATGTTTTTATAATCAGAATTTTACCACGTGTAAAAATAACAACTTAAGTTTATAACGCTAACCTAAGGTGTTGCCTTAGTGTTCAATATAGCAACTCAATGCGTTTAGTTATGTTAACTTAACGAGTTAAACATGTGCACCTCACGTGATACAATACAACATTCGTAACTTATAATTTCACCACGTGTATAACACTAACTTAACGAGTTCGTCTCTTCTTTTACTCACTAACTTAACGAGTTATCACGTGACCTATTTTAACCTTTAAGCCTCTAACTTAATGAGTTCACACGTGACCTCTATACAAACAAAGCTCTAACTTAACGAGTTGTCTAAACGTGCACTGTTCATGATACAGAAGATATAACATTAAAACATATCATGCTTTTCAATAAAAACACACGTTAACTTAATGTTTAGCTAAATGAGAAATTAATGCAACGAAACGACTAGTTATTAACTTTAGATCCAATACAGACAAGTATTTATATCAGTAAGATTTTTTTGTATTAATTGATGATTTTAATTTCTTTTAACATGCAATAGTAATTAAGGAAATATGATTATTTTCATTCAGCACACATCATCAAAACAAAAATACTCAACAACTGAAGTACCACACCAACCATCATCATCACCATCATCACCACCATAATCACCAACCATCGGAGGTCTGTGAGGATACTTGCCTGATGTCGGGTCGATTCCGAGCCAAACACAGTACTTGACAACTACTGTGAGGAGTGATCGCATCGCGGGATGGGAAGCCATTTTCACCAAGCGTTGACTCATATTTCAGGAGATCGTAAAGCTTTTAGCCTTGGCTTCAGGTTGATGCTTGCATGCTAAAGAGGAGATCATCTTGCAATTCTGGACTCGTGATTCTATAGGGAGAGGAGACAGAATTGTAAGTGGTTTAATTTTCAGTGGTGTAATCGCGTTGCAAGTAGTGTTGGAAGTATTTACTGTCAAGTGAGATTACTTTACATTTCACCTATCGCCCATTTCCATGTTCATATTAAAACAAAAATACCGAAAATAATTTATCTATGTTTGTATGTTGTATTTGAGTGTTGTATTGTTTGTGTTGTATCGTGATTAATGTTATCTTTGTCAGTGTTGTGATTGTTTTATGTTTATTTTAGTTTTAAAGTTTACTGAAATTGGTTCGTTCAAAAGACTTAAAGATTTTAATGGTTACTGTTTGAATTATCTAAATGTTAGTATTGCTTAATGATAAATCCAATGTTAACTAACATTAAAGAGCTTAATTGATGTTATTTACAATCTATGGAATCGCCCAATGGTTGGCCGAATTCCTTTGTAAATAGCAGTATTAAAAAGAAAAGTCAGGCTCGTGGAGTTAACTTAAGTCCATGAGGTTAGTCCATTGAGTTAGCCATAACTCAACGAACTTAGTCCGTTGAGTTAACTATAAGTCAATGGAGAGCTTATTGAATATATAAATTTGATTTTTAACAAACGAATAGTTCTCAAGTTCATTAGCAATTCCCTATGGGATCGACCTGTACTTGCACACTGATACAATAGACATTGTGCACTTGCAATTAAAGTACAAATTGGAATTAATATCTAAATTGTATTAAAGGTTGTTTGTTTACTTCTAAAAGAGAGAATAGGCATAAAGATAAATTAAAAACAGAAGTAACAAATCCAAGTTTTTCTAGTGCAGTGCTGGGAAAACCCAAACAATTTTTATGGTGCCGTTGCCGAGGAATTGAATTGAATTTAATTGAATTAATTTAAGCAACTGTTAGAGTTGTTTCGTTTTAATAGCTAGAGTTGTGTGTTTTCTTCTGTAATTGAGAATATGGCATATGCTTATGCTCAAAGATTTCTGAAACCTGTAATTAGCATATGTAAATTCTGCAATTCTAAAGGACATGACATTTCTGACTGTTTGAAATTGAGACGTTTACAGATGGTTAGATCCAATGGACAACAAATGAATTATCCTTAATATAATAGAGCCGAGTATGAGAATCCTATAGTTTACCCAACTAATGGTCAGTATAGAATGTGTAATATGATGAGAAACACTGAAGTTTGGGATAGCTATGACAGATTGGAGCATAGTATAGAGCAAAATCTGGACAAACTGGAATACTTTATCTGTCAACAACAAGAAGTCAACCAAGTAAACTATAAGGAAGCATATTCAGAACCTAAACAGGATATAATTTACAAAATTGAAAAAAACATAAAGAAAATTGATCAACAAGTGAATGCAATGAAACTAGATGATCTGGAAACAAAATTAAAAGCATTAAACAAAAATGCAATGAAAATACAAGTTATGCAATAGGACAATGAAAATTATAATGTTATAAACCTACATAATTTGCAAAATATACAGCAAACAGAAAATACTAATGCAAGAGAATTTAAAGAATGCACTTTAAAATTAAAAATAATTCAAGATCATAATCACAAAAATGATATACAAAAACATCATGAAAGTAACGAAAATCTAGAAGATGTATGTGTAACATTAAGATCTAGAACTAATATACCACCAAGAACTCAAAATTAAAATGATATGAAGGTGGATAAGAGTAAAAATCAAAATGATAATGAAAATGTAATAGCTGAAAATCTAGAAATCACTGAAGAACAATCTGAATCTGCAAATGAAGCTAAAAATAATCAAACAAATCAACTGAAAGAAAAAGAGTCTTTAAAATCAAAATCTTTAGCACCCTATCCTGAAAGATTACAACAAACAATTCCTAAAAGATAAGAGAAAATCTGAGAAATTTTTGAAAAAGTACAAGTTAACATTCCTTTGTTAGATCTATTATAGAAAATGCCACCTTGTGCTAAATTTCTTAAGGATTGGTGTACTAAGAAAAGAGAGCGAAAAGTTCTTAGAAAGGTCTTTTTAGCTGAGCAAAGTAGTTCCCTATTTCTGCCCCAAATTCCTAAAAAGTTATCTGATCCTGGAATCCCTGTTATATCATGCACCATAGGAAATACCATTCTAGAAAGAACCTTAATAGACTTAGGTGCAGGTATAAATGTTATGCCAAGTGATATATTTGCATCCTTAGGATTAGAAGGCTTAACTCCTACTAGTACGGTTATTCAATTAGCTGATAGAAGTATAAGATACCCTAGAGGAAAAATAGAGGATGTCTTAATTAAAGTCAAAAATTTTATATATCCTATTGATATTGTAATTTTGGATTCCCAACAAATTAAGCATAAAAATAGTGATACATCTTTAATTTTGGGAAGACCATTTTTAGCAAAATCAGGGGCTATTATAAATTGTAAAATTGGAGTAATGAAGTTAGCATATGGTAATGAGGAGGATACTCAATTAAATATTTTCAAACTAGAAAGGTTTGAGGAGTTAGAAATGTCCTTACATACCATAGACTTTTTAGAGGATGAAGGAGATATGTTAGATGATGTGATTTAAGAAGAATTAAACAGGCAAATCAATTCTAAAACTTTAGAAGAAAGTGAAAGCATAAATATAGAAGGAGATCGGGAAGAAATTAATTTAAAAAATGATGATGTTCAATTAGAAGCTCTAGCTTCTGATGGGCAGCATTTAGAATTAAAACTTTTACCTCTTGAATTAACCTATATATTTCTGGAAGATAAACGAACCTGTCCAATCATTATTGCTTCAGATTTAAAAGAGGATCAAATAGCTAAATTAAAAGATGTAGTAAAAAGTTATAAAGAAGCAATAGGATGGACTATGACTGATATAAAAGGGTTAAGTTCAACTTTATGTTGTCACCACATATATTTAGAAGAAAATGCTAAATCTGTTAGAATTTCTAAGAGGAGATTAAATCCAAACCTTAAAGAAGTAGTCAGGAAGGAAATAGTTAAATGGTTAGATAATGAAATAATTTATCTGATTTCTGATAGCTCGTGGGTTAGTCCAATCCATGTAGTTCCCAAGAAATCAGGATTAACAGTTATTAGGAATGAAAGTCAAGACTTGATACCTACTAGAATTCAATCAAGCTAGAGAGTATGTATAGACTATAGGAAGCTGAATGTTCTGACTAGGAAAGATCATTTTCTCTTACCTTTTATAGATCAAATGCTGGAAAGATTAGTAGGGCAAGAATATTTTTGTTTCCTAGACGGGTATTCAGGGTATAATCAAATTCCAGTAGCATTAAAGGATCAAGAGAAAACAACTTTCACCTGTCCTAATGGAACTTATGCTTTTAAAAGAATGCCATTCGGATTATGCAATGCGCTAGCTACCTTTCAAAGGTGTGTGTAGGGCATATTTACTAGAATGACTGATGATTTTTTAGAAATATTTATGAATGATTTTATTATATATGGAAACTCATATGAAGTGTGTTTAAGCAATTTAGACCAAATACTAAAACACTATGTGGAAAAAAATCTGGTTTTAAATTGGGAAAAATGTCACTTCATGGTTAAACAAGGAATAGTCTTAAGGCATGTTGTTTCTAAAAAAGGGTTGGAAGTAGATAAAGCTAAAGTAGAAGTAATTTCTAATCTACTAGAACCTAAATCAGTAAAAGATATTAGATCATTTCTAGGACATGCTGGTTTTTATAGAAGATTTATTAAAGACGTTAGCAAGATAGCTAGACCTTTAACTAATCTATTAAAAGATGTCCCATTTAACTTTGATAAAAATTACAAGGAAGCATTTTTTAGACTTAAGACTAGCTTAATTTCAACTCCTATAATTCAAGCACTTGATTGGAACCATCCATTTGAATTAATGTGCGATGCTTCTGATTTTGCTGTAGGAGCAGTGTTAGGACAGAAGATAGAAAAATCTCCTAGAGTGATTCATTTTGCAAGCAAAATCTTAAATGATGCTCAAGTTAATTACACAACTACTGAAAAAGAATTATTAGTTGTTGTGTTTGCTTTAGAAAAGTTTAGATCATATCTGATTGGAGCTAAAGTAATAGTATACACAGATCATTCAGCTCTAAAACATCTAATAAAGAAAAAAGAAACTAAACCTAGATTGATTCAATGGATATTATTATTACAAGAATTTGATCTAGAAATTAAAGATAAAAAAGGTTGTGAGAATGTAGTAGCAGATCATTTATCAAGATTACAAATAGAAAAATCAAATATTGAAATTAAGGATAATTTTCCTGATGAACAATTAATGACCATTAACACAATGCCTTGGTATGCAGACATAGTTAATTACTTAGTTACTGGTTTAACACCTAAGGATTGGAATAGACAAGATAAGAAATTATTTTTTTCAAGAGTAAAATACTACTATTGGGAAGACCCATACTTATTTAAGAAATGTCCTAATCTGGTTTTAAGGAGGTGTGTTCCAGAAACTGAATATCTGAGCATATTATCTTTCTGTCATGACCAAGCTTGTGGAGGACATTTTGGTTCAGGGAAAATTATTGCAAAAATTCTGCAATGTGGGTTTTATTGGCCAACACTATTCAAAGATGCTCATAAATATTGCTTAAGTTGTTTAAGATGTCAACAAATAGGAAGAATATCAAAGAGGAATATGATGCCTCTTAATTCTATTGTTGAGGTTGAAATCTTTGATGTGTGGGGAATAGATTTTATGGGTCCATTTCCTATGTCTAATCAATTTAATTATATATTGTTGGGGGTGGATTACATCTCTAAATGGATAGAAGCTATTACTACAAAAACTAATGATAACAAAGTGGTAATACAATTTATAAGAACAAATATATTTGTCAGATTTGGAATACCTAAAGCTATTATCAGTGATAGAGGAACTCATTTCTGTAATAGAGGTTTTGAAGCCTTAATGAAAAAATATGGAGTAAACCACAAAATTGTAACATCATATCATCCGCAAATAAGTGGACAAGTAGAAAGTGCAAACAAACAAATTAAATTAATCTTGGAAAAAGTAGTAAATCCTACTAGAATAGATTGGGCTAATAGATTGATAGATGCACTTTGGGCTTATAGAACTGCTTATAAAACGAGCTTAGGTATGTCACCTTTTAGGCTAGTTTATGAAAAAAGTTGTCATTTACCTGCTGAAATAGAACATAAAGCTTATTGGGCATTAAAAACTCTGAAGACTAATTTAAATCAAGCTGTTGAAAATAGGAAAATGCAACTAATTGAATTAGAAGAATTTAGAAATGAAGCTTATTCGAATATTGTAAGAGAAAAAGAAAAAATTAAATTTTGGCATGATAGAAAAATTATTCCAAAAAGCTTTGAAATAGGACAAGAAGTATATCTTTATATGGCTAGACTCTATAACCATCTAGGAAAATTGAAATCTAAATGGGCAGGACCTTACATAGTTCGAAATGTTTATTCTTATGGAGCTGTTGAAATTGAAAATCCTAAAAATCAGAATATATTTAAAGTAAATGGACAAAGACTTAAACCTATTCTGAAAACACCAAAAAGCTCCTTTGGAATTATAGAAGAAGTCAGAGTAGAGGACTACTTGAGCTTTACTTAGTAAGAAATCAGTTTTTATGTTTATTTATATATAAAAAAAAAACATTAAAAATATATATAAAACATAAAAATCATTGCGGTTCAACTGACTAGATCCATCGGTATGACCGGAACATAAAAAAGTGTATATTAATCTTCAGGAAAAAAATATTGGTTTTACCGAAACATAGTATCGATTCAAGCGAAAAAAAATAATAATAATAATAATAAATTAAAAAATATTTAGGTCTGACTGAAACATAGTATCGATTAAACCGGTAAAAAATTAAATAGAGAAACTATTCTCTGTAATAATATTATTATTATTATATATATTTGCTTGTACAGGGAGTCCGTTGAGTTACGCTTAACTCAACGAGCTTACTTCGTGGAGTCTTGAGTTAGTCAACGAGCTTATTCTGTTGAGTTAACTGTAACTCAACGGAGTACTGTAGCTAAGACCTCAGATAAAATAGTAATAGTTGGTTCGGGAAATGACCCGATTACCCACCCAAACTTAAGGCTTATTTAAACTAAAACCTAGGATTTTGGGGGCATTATCCGGTAAATCATTTAGAATCCAGAATAGTAGAAATCAGAGCGATTCTGTGCTGTTGTGTAACTCCACGATGAGGAAGATGAGGCCTGAATTCTGGGAAAAGGAAGTTGACACCGCACAGTTTCTGAAGGAATCTGAAGAATGGCACACGAGGCAGAAGATCAGAAATACAACAAGAGAGAAAGAGTTATAGAAGGTAGAATCTGAACTTTTTAGATTAAGAAAAATATTAGTAGATTGTGGTATACAAATACCCCATATAATGGAGACACGAATTAGAGTGGCAACTGAAATTGCATTAAGTAAAGAAAGAAAAATCTGGCCAAACAATAAAGTAGCCCTAGAGCTAATTCAACGTAAAGCTAGATTGTGGTTTAAGAAACGCATTGCTGGTCGAGGAAGTTGGGAAATATGGCAGTAGGAGCAACAAGAGGCAACTGAAGGACAAGAGGAGACGACTACTGAAAGACCTGTTCCTAAGGAATAGCAGTTAGGACCTTTAGTTCCACTATTTAAGCCGTTGGCACAAGTAGAAATGATGGGGCCTTTGACTGAAGAAGAAATAATAGAATTTACAGAACTAGTTCAAGGTTGGAAGAACCAAAGAGAATCAGAAGATTTGGTAGTGGCCAAAGCACACCTAGTGTTTGATGCACTTTACAAGAAGAGGGCTACAAAAAAGTTGAAAGCCCAATATAAAATCAAAGTGGAACAGCATTGCGAAGCTACTGCCAGAACTACTGCAAAAGAAGCTGAAGTTGGTCCTTCGAGACCAGTAGTTATAGGAAAAGTTAAACAGGAAGAGCTAGTACCTATGGCTCAAAGGCTTGCAGAGCCTACTTTTGTAAATTTAATTTCAGAAGATGAAGAGGAAGAACAGGCACAACTAATCAGAAAAAAGAAAGGGAAAGAAAAAGTGCCTGAATATGAGGAAATTAAATCTGAAGTACCAATTTTTACAGGACCTGTAGAGCAGATTTTTATTAACCTGCTATCCGATTTTGAGGAGGAGCAGGAGGAGCAAAGAAAAGAAGAAAATCAGGCTGAAATTAGTCTGCAACCTGTACAAGAAGAAACAGAAAGTAGGGCAAAAACTGAATTGCCCGTGACTCCATCCCAATCTGTTACAGAATCAGAAAGAACAGTAATAGAACAGATTGGTATTCAGGAGGAGCAAGAAAGAGCAAAAAATGAAGAGGTTGAAAGAAGCCATTTGGACAAAAATAATTTCATAGATTCCACTAAAGAACAAGAAACTCTTCAGCAAATTATGGAAAGAATTCAAGACAGAGTGGAGAGTTCTGCCGGCTCACTACCACAAACAGAAGCAAAAGCAAAATTCAGGAATTTGAAGAGAATGTCCAAATGCAGCCTATGCTAGAGGAAGATCAAGAACAAAACCCTTAAGAGCAACAAAGTCACCTTCCTAACCCGACTGAAACAACAATTTTGAATAAAGTACATTTTTGTAGTCAGGAAGTTTATACCAAATATCAAGAAATAAGGTGTTACAACATTATTTACAGTAGACCAGTAAATTGGGATGAAATGCAAGAAACCAAAGAATTATTTGAATTCCAAGGTCTACTGCAATTTATATCTCAAGAAAGAGGGCATGCAGTATACGAAAATTTAGTGCCTTGTTTCTATGTAAATTTGAGAGAAAGAGGAGGATTAATCTCAAATGTGGAGGAAGCTGATGTATAGATAACACCAGAGCTTCTCCACAATATTTTTGATTTAAAGAATGAAGGAATAACAATTTTGGAAGATACAACTGCAGTTGAATGGACTGAACAGCAAATTAAGGATTGTTTAGCTATCAATCCTGGTGTGCCATTATTAAACAGATTGAAGCATTTAAATGGTAAAGCACACGTGGTAGCTAGCATTCTGATTAAGAATGTCTATCAATGATAGGGCCATGACATAGAATTAAGTCAAATGGGCCACATATGCAGTTATAAATAAGATCCAAATAAATTGGTCTGTAGTTTTTATCTCCAAGCTGAAAACAGTGAAGAAGAAATTATTTTATGGAGATTTGATTCCACTGCTGATGGTGGACTGTATCGATTTCACTAAATGGACATCAAAAAGGATCAGATCAAGAACCATTTCAGTGAAAGAATATAGAAATTTTGTAGCTGTAGAATTAGCTGTACCTTCTAGAGGAATTACAGGAGCAGTAGAGAGGATTAATCAATTAGAGCTTCAATTAGAAAAACTCCAGAAGGAAGTAGATGAACTTAGGCATAGAGATTAAATTGTATTGCTCGTCTACTTATGTAAAATTGTATGAAATTGTATGATGTACTTGTATTGTAATTGATTCATATTAATGAATGTAAATTTTTCAGATGCAATTTTCATACGTGTTTTGAATGTGAAATGAATGGAAATTATTGAATATTATGTTATTGTGAAACTTTATGAATGAATATGTAACAGATTTACAATTTGTTGAATGACAGGATAACTTCTTAAAAATTTCTGCATGTTAGAAGGTAAATGTAATTCTGCATAACATAAAATGACTTGCAAGTTAAATCTTTATATAAGATGTAGATTTAAATGAATTTTAATCAAAATGATGCATTAATGACATAGATTTAACTTTATTTCAGTTAGCAGAATAAACAAAGAAAAAAAAAAAACAGAAGGAACATACGAGAGTGAAACTTAGAAGTTGCCAAGTGTTAACTCAATGAAGTAAGTCCGTTGAGTTAACTGTAACTCCACGAGGTCAGTAATATAATATAAAGTCACTCCGTTGAGTTATCTGTAACTCAACGAAGTTAGTCCGTAGAGTTAGCAATAGTAATCAACTGTATTCTGTTGAGTTTTTTGTAACTCAACGAGGTTAGTTCGTGGATTAAGCAGAACGGTTATTCTTTTAACCACGTATGAAACTTCGTCGGTTTAACGGTTACCAAAATTTGAAATTAGTAGTGGTACACGTACCCATAAAAATAGGAACCACGATGCATGTTGCAAGCCACGTTCTTGCAACGAGATTTATTCACTTTATGGATGCGTAGTATATATATAAAAAAAAATGTTATTTACGAGTTACCAACACTTTTAAAAGAAAGGAGACTGCATTGGAGGAACTGGAAGGAGAAGCAGCTGATTCAACTTCATCTGACAACAAATATTTATTGAATGGAAAGCTTTAGACTGAATCAACAAATGGAATTGATGCAATTACCATTGGATGCACTAAGGGAAGTACTAAGTAACTTGTCAGCTAAAGATCTGTGTAGGGTGTGTTGTGTATCAAAGGAAATTAAAAACTGTATTGAAGAAAAATATTTTCAGGGACTACAAGCTGCAAAAATGACTAAGATTAGAGATGGATTCATATGAAGGTCATTTAATCGTAGTTCAAATACCCATGAATATCTAGCTATGGAAGAAACTACTGGAATTCCACCTAATGCATTAGAAGGAATAAATCATATTATGGGGATAGATGAAGGATTAATCATATACAAGACAAGACCAAGGTATGCAAGTTTATTATTACCTGATATTTTGATAAGAAATCTTATAACAGAAGAAGAATGGAATATAGGAAGACCTAATAGATTTGAAGCACCAACTGTAAATTATGGGTCAGCTTTAATATTTTCTGATAAAAATTTTGCAATTCCTGAAAAATTATATTATTGGAGACCTACAGGAAATTGGGGTGAAGATTTACGCTTAAGTATGTATAATTTTCTAAATAGATCTTGGAATGAAAATATTATGATATATCTAGGACAGAAATCATTAATTAACCAAACACATGTTATACTTGATGGATATATATATCTAGTCACGGAGATATCATTAGCTTATGGATTTGATTTATACATAGTAAGCATAGACAGTTATGATGAATATATAAAAATTTTATCTATACCGAGTGAAATAACAAAACCACCATCTGCAGAATTTAATGAAATTCAAATAGGAATGTGGTATAATGAAGAAGACGATCCTACTTTATGTCTGATAAGGTGGTGGGATGAACTGATGAAATTTCAAATATGGATTATGGAAGACATAAATGAATGGAAGTGGGAAGAGGAGTATATTGAAATAGATGTAGAAATTGAAACTGTTACATTACCTTGGAACCAAAAAGGATCCCTTTCTACATTACATATCATTAATGGTAATACACTCGTATTTGGAATTTATAATATATTACATGTTTACAAATTAAGACGGAACAAGAACTGCATTAAAATAGAATTAATAGCAAGAAGAATTATGCCTAAAAAGTTTGCTTGGATTGATACATTTATTCCATTTGTTTTTACTTTTCAATCATGTTCTTAAGTTGTGATTTTGTGTGTTTAATGTTGTGTATTCTACATTTATTTTTAGAAAAAAAAAAATTTTTTTTTTGAAGTTTTCATGTTTATTTTTATAAAAAAAAAACAAACAAAACAAAATATCAATCCAGTTTGTTGGTATCTGTTCTAGGAAACCAACTGGCTTGCTTGTGAGCCACCAAAGGCATAGGAGCTTGGGTTCCACACAAGACACTAATTTATTAATATCTTTTAAATGTTATTTTGTTTTATATTTTGCTTTTATCTGTGAATGAAAAGTTTTACAGAATCAAAAATCGAAATATGCAGAAGGAGATACAAATGAAACAAGGTATGTAACTAATTACTCATCCTGAATTTTGAATCAAGCAAAACTGTATTCATGCCTGCTACAATTACTATACTTATTGTCAAATCTTTTTACATTGAGGACAATGCAAAATGTAGGTATGGGGGGGAGGTAATTGAAGTAACAACCATGTAAGTTTTGTAAAGAAATTAAAATGGTACTGCAAAGTTTTAAAGAAATTGAAAATTTTTATGAACTTGCTGTAACTATCCAATAATTGAAATTGTAAAATTTTTAAACTGCTTGAATGTTATATTTAGAAGGCTATATAAGATGCTACTGAATTTACTATTTATGCAAATCTAGATATAATATCTTATGTTTTTCTAAATTTCATGAGTTTAACAGTTTCACGATTTTAAAATGAAATCAGAATGCTTAATGAAAAAAAAAAAATCAGTAAATTATCTGAAGTCTTGAAAGAGCTGAGATATGAATTCTAGATTAAATGAAACACATATGATTAAAGATACATTTAATTTGACTAATTGAACTTGTAGAATGATTTATGTGTAGATCTTATTAAACTACAGAAAAAATATGAGCTTATTGTTATGGATTCATATTTTCAGTAACTGATAGAAGCAGGACTATATGAGATTGGCGTTTTACTGCATCTGTATTAATGAAATACATACATATATGGTATGTGATTAATGTTTTGTTTTGTGTTTATAGTTTTGAAAAAAAGGAAGAAAAATTTTGAGAGTTTATTGACTTGTTTGATCACGAGCCTTTTGTACTTGAGCAGATAGGTATGTAAGGATTATTGACCTTAAAAAGGACTCTTAAAATTTGGCAACCTAAGATCCTGATCAGATCTGGGATTGTTGACTGAAAGCTCATTACATGGGTACATTAGAAAGCTCTTGTATGATTCAAGCTTGTCAAATTAACTTTTAAAGTACAAAGAAAAAAAGGAAAAAAATATATACATATACTATTCTAAAAAGATACAAGTGTTTTGTGAAATACAGATATCTTATGAATCGAGTATATTTTCTGTTATCTAGAATTGCTGAAATATGAATCTGGAATTGACTTTTGAAGTTGTTTAATGGAGATACAATTCTTTATTCTACTTTTCTTAATCAGATTGAATTGGATTGTACTTTGATTCGTATGTGGTTGAAATTTCTTCTAGAAATCTTATTGGAAAATTCAAGATGACAGATGATGAAAACAAGAACAAACGATAATATAATTAACACATATATGATGATGATATACTTGGTATGTAATTTACATATATTCTAAGTATATTTGTAGGTTGATTACTAAAACTTACAGAATATATTTTTATGCTAACCAGAAGAAAAACAAAGGGGAAGAATTAATTCTAGCACTTTTAAAGACCAATTAATTAGATCTTAATTTGCTAAGGGACTAGCAAAATTTAGGTATGAGGGAAGTGTTTAGAATGAAAAAGTGCATATTATTAACGGTTAAATGATGGTTAATTGCATAACTTTTAGCTTATCATATAAGAATTAAGCCATTATAAATAATTGCACTATTATATGCTTTAGTTGAAGAATTTGCTTAATTTGGGGGAATTAATGTTAATTTAGTACATTTATGAACTGTCGGTAAGTTGCAAGCTGTGAAATTCTTAAGTATCCGAATTTTCTGATATTTCGGACTGTTATGTTTAACATACCGAACAAATTCGGACAATTATGTTTAACAGACCGAATATGTATCGAATAGTTATGTTTAAATTGCCGAACAGTTATGTTTTGAGAGAATATTTTATTATTTCCTGAAGTACACGTGTCGAAACCATAATGAATGACTTAAGTGAAATTTCGGTGAGTTATCTATAACTATCCGAAATTGCAGTTGGGCATCGGATAGTTATCCCTATAACTTTCCGAAATCTCTTTTTATTTTATAAAATAGTTGAGGACATGTGTCATGTTTTGGGAAATTGACTTAAGTAGATTTTCGGTGAGTTAGCTGTAACTATCCGAAATGCATCTAAGCATCGGATAGTTAAACCTGTAACTCTCCAAAATGTTATTTTATGATTAAACTACTGCTGACACGTGTTGAGATCTGGTAGATTTACTTAAGTTATATATTAGTGAGTTATTTGTAACTATCCGATGCTCAGATGCATTTCGGATAGTTAAGTTTATAAGTATCCGAAATGCACCTGAGCATTGGATAGTTAAATTTATACACGTGTTTTATAGTTAAATCAACGAAGAAAGTCCGTTGAGTTATCTGTAACTCCACAGACTATATATTTTCTAATATGCCACTGTAGCGGTTGTAGGAACAGACAGTTGGAAGAGAAAAACCACGTTTGCACGTATCGCGCAGGGAAAGAAATCATCACCGTTGATACGAATGAAGGAAATCCAACCGACCATTCAAGCAGAAGCAGCTACTACTGAAGAAATATAAAAGAAAAGAAGAAAAAAGAAGAAGAAAGGTGTGATCAGTGTGTGATCGATGGGCGGACAGTGTATGTAGAGGAGGATAGGTGTCGCAATTCTCTGAAGTACCACACCAACCATCATCATCACCATCATCACCACCATAATCACCAACCATCGGAGGTCTGTGAGGATACTTGCCTGATGTCGGGTCGATTCTGAGCCAAACATAGTGCCTAACAACCACTGTGGGGAGTGATCGCGTCGCGGGAAGGGAATCCATTTTCACTAAGCGCCGACTCATATTTCAGGAGATCGTAAAGCTTTTAGCCTTGGCTTCGGGTTGATGCCTGTATGCTGAAGAGGAGATCATCTTGCAATTCTGGACTCGTGATTCTATAAGGAGAGGAGACAGAATTGTAAGTGGTTTAATTTTTAGTGGTGTAATCGCGTTGCAAGTAGTGTCGGAAGTATTTACTGTCAAGTGAGATTACTTTACATTTCACCTATCGCCCATTTCCATGTTCATATTAAAACAAAAATACCAAAAACAATTTATCTATGTTTGTATGTTGTATTTGAGTGTTGTATTGTTTGTGTTGTATCGTGATTAATGTTATTTTGTTAGTGTTGTGATTGTTTTATGTTTATTTTAGTTTTACAATTTACTGAAATTGGTTCATTCAAAAGACTTAAAGATTTTAATGGTTACTATTTGAATTATCTAAATGTTAGTATTGCTTAATGATAAATTCAATGTTAACTAACATTAAAGAGCTTAATTGATGTTATTTACAATTTGTGGAATCGCCCAATGGTTGGCCGAATTCCTCTGTAAATAGCAGTATTAAAAATAAAAGTCAGGCTTGTGGAGTTAACTTAAGTCCACGAGGTTAGTCCGTTGAGTTAGCCATAACTCAACGAACTTAGTTGGTTGAGTTAACTATAAGTCAATGGAGAGCTTATTGAATATATAAATTTGATTTTTAATAAACGAACAGTTCTTAAGTTCGTCAACAATTCATTGTGAGATCGACCTGTACTTGCACACTGATACAATAGACACTGTGCACTTACAGTTAAAGTACAAATTGGAATTAATATCTAAATTGTATTAAAGGTTGTTTGTTTACTTCTAAAAGAGAGAATAGGCATAAAGATAAATTAAAAATAGAAGTAACAAATCCAAGTTTTTCTAGTGTAGTATTGGGAAAACCTAAACAAGATGCCTTACGCTGTCTCGTGATAAGTGGCATGATTGAAAGCTGGGAACCAAATGCCTAGGTCATACTTGAATAGCACACGGCTAGGTGCTAAGAAACCTTTAATAGGATGTTGAGGAGCCTTTGCTATCACCTCGGGGTTTTAGCATAGATGGTAGCACCCGATCCTAACAACTAGTATCAAAGTCGAAGGTTTCTCAGTTTAATAGAATGGCAGATGATAGAAAGCTTAAGATTGAGAAGTTTGATGGGAAAGGTTTTAGATACTGAAGGTCTCAAATAGAAGACTATTTGTATCAGAAGGATCTTCATCAACCTCTGTTTGGAAGAAAACCAGAGAAGATGGATTAGGAAGAGTGGGAGTTGCTGGACAGAAAAGCTCTAGGTCTCATCAGGTTGTCACTAGCAAGGAATGTTCATTCAAACGTTGCCAAGGAGAAAACAATGGCTGATTTGATGAAAGCACTGTCCAACATGTATGAGAAGCCATCAACCGCTAACAAGGTTTTTCTCATGCGTAGATTATTTAATCTGAAAATGCATGTAAGTCGAAATGTTACAGACCACGTTAATGAGTTAAATACTATTTTGAATCAATTGCATTCAGTAGATATAGTATTTGATGATGAAATCAGGGCCTTGATTTTATTATCCTCATTACCAGAAAGACAGTAGAGGGAAGGAATCAAAAGGAGCAAGTGCAAATGTTGTCTCCTACAATTCAGATGATGCCCTAGTATGCTGTGTAGACAGTTCTATTGACTCATGGGTACTAAACTTAGGAGCTTCATTCCACTCTACCTACAGGAAGGATTTGTTGCACAATTATTGTGCAACTCCTGTGAAGAAAGTGTACCTAGCTAACAACAAAAGTTTGGATGTGTTGGGAATAGGAGAGGTACACATTAAAACAAAACAAAGGATATGGAAATTGCAAGAAGTCAAATATGTTCCTGATCTTGCAAAGCAATTAATTTCCATAAGTTCCCTAGATAATGATGGTTATCAGATTGCCTTTGGTGTAGGCAAATGGAAGGTAACCAAAGGTGCAAGAATTATTGCCTCAAGATAGAGGATTGACACCTTATATCTAACATTAGATCAAGATGACTCTATTGCAGCAGTTAGTGATACTGAAGACACTAACTTATGGCATAAAAGACTAGGACGCCTCAGTGAGAATCGATTGAAAGTTTTAGTGGCAAAAGGGAAAATCTCTAAGCTGAAGAATGTCAATTTAGGGATATGTGAGGACTGCATTGAAGGAAAGTGTATTGATTTGTTAACTTCTGTTTGTTAGGCGGTACTAGAGAACTTGATTAGTTCCTCGGCAACAGCGCTAGAAAACTTGTATTGGTTGTGAAAAGTTAAATCTTAAACTTGCTTATATTAGTAATTCCTTTTTAAAAGTAAACAAATAACCTTTCACACAAATTAGATATTTATTCCAATTTGTATTTTAACTGCAAGTACACAGTGTATATTGTATTTGTGTGCAAGTACAGGTCGATCCTACAGAGAATTGAGTAAGAATTGTGTACTATTCCATTTTTAATAATGAAATTTATATATTCAGTAAGCACTCCGTTGAGTTATAGCTAACTCAACGAACTAACCTTGTGGAATTGAATTAACTCAACGAAGCTATCTTTCCAGTTTAATACTGCTATTTACAGAGGAATTTGGCCAACCATTGAGTAGTTCCATAGATTGTAAATAACATCAATTAAGCTCTTTAATGTTAGTTAATATTAGATTTATCATTCAACAACACTAACATTCAGATATTTCAAACAGTAACCATTAAAATCTTTAAGTATCAGGAACGATTCAATTTCAGTAAACTGTAAAACTATTTTCTATTTTCTGAATCAAATAAACATGAAACATTCACAATATTGACAATGATAACATTAATCACGATACAAAACAAACAATACAACACTTAAATACTAAATGTAAACATAGATAATTTGTTGTTTTTAGTATTTTTGTTTTGATATAGTCATGAAAATGGGCGAAAGGTGAAATGTAAAACTAATCTCTATCGACAGTAAAAACTTCCGTCACTACATGCGACGCGATTACACCACTGAAAATTTAACCACTTACAATCATGTCTCCTCTCCTTATAAAATCACAAGTCTAGAATTGCAAGATGATCTCCTCTTCAGCATACTGGCATCAACCCAAAACCAAGGCTAGAAGCTTTACAATCTCTTGAGATATGAGTCGGTGCTTGGTGAAAATGGTTTCCCTTCCTACGACGTGATCACTCATCATAGTGGTTGTCAAGCACCATGTTTGGCTTGGAATCGACCCGACATCAGGAAAGTATCCTCATAGACCTCCGATGGTTGGTGATTATGGAGATGTTGGTGATGGTGGTGTGGAGCTTCAGGGAACTTCCGATGCTTCTTGCAGTTAGCACAGTCCTCTACCTCTACACACACATTGGCCACACACCTCTTCATTTTTTTCTCCTTTTCTTTTATATTTCTTAGTAGTAACTACTTCTGCTTCGATGATCGGTTGGATTTCCTTCATTCATATCAATGATGGTGATTTCTTCTTCCTTCCATAAGTAAATTCCTATGTGATACGTGCAATCGTGGTTTTCCTTCAAATGTCTAGTTTCTATAACTGCAACAGTGGCATATTAGAAAATAAATGGTCTGTGGAGTTACAGATAACTCAATGGACTTACTTCGTTGATTTAACTATAAAACACATGTACTAAAGAAATAAGCTACTAACCTAACACATTACCTTAGTGTGTATTCATATAACTCAACGCGTGCAGTTATACTAACTTAACGAGTTATACATGTGCATCTCACGTGATATACTAAAGCATTTAAATTCAACACGTGTATAATTCTAACTTAACAAGTTCAAATATTTTAGACACTTACGAACCTAACTATCTAATACCTAGATGCATTTCAGATAGTTAACAGATAACTTACCGAAAATCCACTTAAGTCATGCATTATGGTTTCAACATGTGTACTTCAGGAAATAATAAAATATTCTTTAAGCATTTAAAACATAACTGTCTGGTACATTAAACATAACTCTCCGAAATAATAGAAAATTCGGATACTTAAGAATTTCATAGCCTACAATTTATCGATAGTTCAGAAATGTACTAAATTAACACTAATTCCCTAAAGTTATGTAGATTCTTTCATTAAAGCATATAATAGTGCAATTATAACATAATGGCTTAATTTTCATTTTATAAGTTAAAAATTATGTAATTAACCATCATTTAACCATTAATATTATGCACTTTTTCATTCTAAACACTTCCCCTATACTTAAATTTTGCTAGTCCCTTAGCTAACTAGTTGGTCTTTCTAAAGTGCTAGATTTAATTCTTCATTTCGTTCTTCTTCAGAATAATAAATTAGATTACTATATAGATATTCTGTATTTTTCAGTAATTTGTTTTAACATTGTTTTCTCCTCTTCAACCTGCAAATATATTTAGAACATATGTAAATTACATATAAAATATATTAGCATCACATAGGTGTTAATTATATTATCATTTTTTCTTTTCAACATCTGTCATCCTGAATTTTCCAATATGATTTCCAGAATAAATTTCAAGTACATACAAATCAAAACACAATCCAATTCAATATGATTAAGACAAGTAGAATAAAGAATTGTATCTCAAATAAACAACTTCAAAAGTCTATTCTAGATTCATACTTCAGCAATTTTAGATAATAGAACATATACTCAATTCAAAAGATATCTGTATTTCACAAAACACTTGTATCTTTTCAAAATTGTATATGCATATTTGTACTTTAAAAGTTAATTTGACAAGCTTGAATCATACAATAGCTTCCTAGTGTACCCATGTATCGAGCTTTTAGTCAATAATCCCAGATCTGATCAGGATCTTAGGTTGCCAGATTTAAAGAGTCCTTTTTCAGGTCAACAATCCTTACATACCTATCTACTCAAGTACAAAAGGCTTGTGATCAAACAAGTCAATAAACTCTTAAAGTTTTTTTCTCTTTTTTTTTTTTCTCTTTTCAACACAGTATATATACGTATTTCATTAATACAGATGCAATAAAATACAAATCTTGTATAGTCCTGCTCTTATTATTTACTGAAAATATGAATCCATATCAATAAGCTCATACTTTTTCTGTAGTTTAATAAGATCTACACATAAATCATTCTAGAAGTTTAATCAATCAAATTAAATGTATCATTGATCATATGTATTTCATTTAATCCAAAAATCAACATTTTAGCTCTTTCAGGATTTTAGATAATTTATTGAGTTTCAGTTAAACATTTTGATTTCTTTTTAAAATCGTGAAACTATTAAACTCATAAATTTCAGCAAAAACATTAGATACTATATCTAGATTTGTATGAGTAGTAAAATTTGTAGTGTCTTATATAAGATTATAAATATAACATTCCAGCAGTTACACTTCTTAAAAATTTTACAATTTCAATTATCAGATAGTTACAACAACTTCATCAAAATTTTTCAATTTCCATAGAACTTTTGCAGTACTGTTTTAATTTTTCTAATTAACTAAATTACATGGCTGTTACTTTAATTACCTCCCCCCCATACCTACATTTTTCATTATCCTCAATGTAAAAGATTTTTTAGTAAATACAGTAATTGTAGCAGGTATGAATATTGTTTCGTTGACTTTCCTAACTCAATGAACTTAATTCGTTGAGTTAATGAATAACACCACGAACTGAGTTTAAATGTAAATTCAAGATAGGTAATTAATTACATACCTTGTTCTTTTGTATCTCCTTCAATATCTTCTGATTTTTTATTCTGAAAAACTTTTCATTCACAAATAAAAGTAGAATATATAACAACAATCATAACAAAGCATAACTTGTTAATCAGTGTCTTGTGTGGAACCTAGGCTCCTATGCCTTTGGTGGCTCACAAGCAAGCCAGTTGGTTTCCTAGAATAGATACTAACAAACTGGATTGATATTTTGTTTTTTTTTTTTTTATAGAATAAAACTAAAACTAAAATTTTTCTTCCTTTTTCTTTTTCTAAAAATAAATGTAGAATACACACAACATTAAAAACACAGAATCATACTTTAAGAACATGACTGAAAGTAGTAACAAATGAAATAAACATGTCAGTCCAAGCAAACTTTTTAGGCATAATTCTTCTTGCTATTAATTCTATTTCAATGCAGTCCATTTTCCTTTTTAATTTGTAAACTTGCAATATATTATCAATACTAAATATTGTATTTCCATTAATGAAATGAAATGTAGAAAGAGATCCTCTTCTATTCCAAGATAATGTAGCTATTTCTATTTCTACATCTATTTCAATATATTCCTCTTCCCACTTCCATTTATTTAGGTCTTTTATAATCAATATTTGAAATTTCCTCAATTCATCCTACCATCTTATCAGATATAAAGTAGGATCATCATATTCATTATACCACATTCCCAATTGAATTTGATCGTATTCTAAAGTCGGTGATTTAGCTATATCACTCGATATAGGCAATATTTCTATAAAATCATCATAACTGTCTATGCTTACTATGTATAAATTAGATCTAAATGCAACTGATATATCTGTAACTAGATATATATATCCATCAAGTATGAGATGTATGTTGTTAAGTAATGCTTTCTGTCCTAGATATATCATAGTGTTTTTAGTCTAAGATTTATTTAGAAAATTATACACACTTAAGCATAAATCTTCATCCCAATTTCCAGTTGGTCTCCAATAATATAATTTTTCAAGAATAGTCGAATTTTTTTCAGAAAAGATTAAAGCTGACCCATAATTTTTAATTGGTACTTCATATCTATTAGGTCTTCCTATATTCCATTCTTCTCTTATGATAGGATTTCTAATCAAAATATCAGGTAACAGAATTGCATACCTTGGTTTGGTTCTGTAAATAATTAATCCTTCATCCATCCCCATAATACGATCTATTCCTTCTAATGTATTGGGTGGAATTCCAGTAGTTTCCTCCATATTTAGATATTCATAGCTGATTGAACTACGATTAAATGACTTCCAGAAAAATCCATCTCTAATCTTAGTCATCTTTGCAGCTTGTAGTCTATGAAAATATTTTTCTTTGACACATTCTTTAATTTCCTTTGATACACAACACAATCTACACAGATCTTTAGCTGACAAGTTACTCAGTACTTCCCTTAGTGCATCCAGTGGTAATTTCATCAATTCCATCTATTGTGATTTTTTAATACATAAACAAAAATTAATAGAGACAAAATCAACATAGCTACTTCATACCCTCGTGGAGTTAGGTCATAACTCAACAGACTAAGTTCATTAAGTTAAGTAATAACTCAACGATAGTACTAACTATAATTAAACTTATATTTTTTTATATTTTTCTACTTACTATATTATACATAGTTATTTTAGTTATGATGTTTCATTCAGCAACCCTCCCAAAGGAGATATCAACTTCATTAACAGTTTTGTTTATAGGGTTAGGTACTACTTGCATTGGCAATCCTCCAATAGATCTAACTTCTATTGATTCTTTCTGTCTAGGGGGTATATTTCTATTTATATTTTGATTTTGAATTGCAACATTTCCAAATACAAGATCTAGACGATTATTTAATTATTGAATTATCTTTTCTAACTTCTTTATTCTAGATCCTTATTCAATTAATGCTTCATAACTTATATTTTTGTCATTTATATTTTCTCTTCCCTGGAAATTGTTGTTTCTCCAAGATAAATTCGGATGATTTCTCCAATTAGGGTTATAAGAATTTCCAAAGTTATCTTTTTGGTTTCTAGCATAAATAATATCTAAGTCATTAATGTTTGTATTCTTTTCTACTAGTTTTTGATTTAATGATAACTCTTCTATTTTCTTTGTTAATTCAGTTAATTTAACTTCAAGCATAGTGCTTGAATCTATTTCATGCATTCCCCTTGGCAATATTCTTTTATCTGCAATAGCTTCAGCTGAGTTTTCCCACTGTGTAGTTCTTTTTGCAAAGTTTTCTAAATATGCCCATGCTTCTTCACTACATAGTTTTAAAAATCCATTCTAATAAGTAGATTCTAATAAAGATTTCGTTGAAACATCTATCCCTTCATAAATTATACCTATCAATTGTGCTTTACTCATTGCATGATGCGGACATTGAGTCAGTAAATCTTTAAATCTTTCAAAATATTTCCAAAATGATTCTCCCTGTTTTTGGCTACTCATTAATATTTCCTTTTTCTTTTTAATCGTTTGATGTGTTGGATAATATTTTTCCAGAAAAACAGAGCAAAATTCAATCCATGTAGAAATTGAATCAGGCGATAGAGTATATAACCATCTTTTAGCTGTGTCTTTTAAAGCAAAAGGGATATATCTAAGTTTAATAGCATCTATACTCATATTCGGCATTTTCATCATTTGACAAACTTCGTTAAATTCTCTAAGGAAATAATAGACATCCTCTCTTTCTAATCTATGAAAATGTGGCAATTGACTAATATAATTAGATTTCAATTCAAACCTATCTCCCTCAAAGTTTGGCAATCGAATACATGAAGGTTCATCAACTAATTCAGGATACAGAATTTCCCTTGATGATTTCTCTACTGGAGCAGCCATATCTTCGTTCTCTTTTAAAGAAAGGTTAGCTACACCCCTAAGGATTTCGTTAAGGTCCAATTTAGAAAATATTTCAGTACGTCTCTGTGTTGAATAATCCTGTGTAGGTGTTCTTACTAATCGTTTAGTGCTAGGAGAATGAATCCATGTGCTCATAAACTCTTAACAGAAAATAAAATAATAGAAGATTAATTACGTACCAATCTGAAGCTTTATGTTCAGTAAATAGTTGTTGACAGATGAAGTTGAACCAACTACTTCTCCTTCCAGTTCTCCAACGAATTTTCTTTTCTCAAATGCTGGTAACTTGTAAATAACATTCTGTTCTATATTTATAATGCACATACATAAAGCAAATGAATCTTGTTGCAAGAATGTATCTTGTAATGTGCAGTGTGGTTCCTATTTTTATGGATATGTGTGCCACTTCTAATTTCAAATTTCAGTAACCGCTAAACCCATGAAGTTTCGTTCGTGGCTAAAAGAATAACCGTTTAGCTTAATCCACGAACTAACCTCGTTGAGTTACAGTTAACTCAATGGACTATCTTCGGTTACTGCTGCTAACTCCATGGACTAACTTCATTGAGTTACAGGTAACTCAACGGAGTGACCTTATATTATATTATTGACCTCGTGGAGTTAAGGTTAACTCAATGGACTTACTTTGTTGAGTTAACACTTAGCAACCTCTAAGTTTACTCCTCGTATTAACTACTATACTTTTTTCCTACATTTTGTTAACTTAATTAAAGTTAAATACATGTCATTAATGCAGTGTTCTAATTTAACTCATTTAAATCTGAACATTATATAAATATTTAACTTGCAGTTCATTTCATATTATGCAGAATTTATATTTTACTTTATAGCATGTAGATATTTTCAGGCATTAATCCGTTATCGTGCCTTTAATATTGTCATCCAATAGATTGCATAATGTTCAAACAGTTATTTAATATTCAAGATAGTTCATCAATTATATCATTCATTCACAAACACGCATGTAAAAATATCTGAAAAATATACATTCATTAATATGAATAGTTTTACATTACATTCAGTTAGATATCTTTCATACAAATATAAGTACAAGTAGATGAACAATACAATTTAATCTCTCTTCCTAAGTTCATCTACTTCCTTCTGGAGTTTTTCTAATTGTTGCTCTAATTGGTTAATCCTTTCTACAACTCTTGTAAGTCCTCTAGAAGGCTCAGCAATCTCTACAGCAGTATAATTTCTATACTCTTTCACTGAAATGGTTCTTGATCTTATCCTTTTGGATGCCCATTTAGTGAAATCGATACAGTCCACCATCAGCAGTGGAATCAAATCTCCATAAAATAATTTTTTCTTCACTATTCTCAACTTGGAGATAAAAACTGCAGACCAATTTATCTGAATTCTGTTTACAATTGCATATGTGGCTCATTTGACAAATTAACTCAGTTCTATATCATGGCCTTGTCGTTGGTAGACATTCTTAATGAGAATGTTAGCTACCATGTGTACTTTACCATTTAATTGCTTTAGTCTATTTAATAATGGCACACCAGGATTGATAGCTAAACAATCCTTTATGGTCTGTTCTGTCCACTCGACTGTAGTTGTGCTTTCTAGAATTTCTAATCCTTCATTCTTCAATCCAAGAATGTTGTGGAGAAGCTCTGGTGTTATCAGTACATCAACTTCCTCCATGTTGGAAATTAATCCTCCTTCTCATTCTCTTAAGTTTGCATAAAAGTAGGGCACTAGATTCTCATATACTACATGCCCTCTTCGTTGAGAAATAAACTATAATAGACCTTGGAACTCAAATAAATCCTTAATTTCTTGCATTCTGTCCCAATTTACTAGTCTACTGTAAATGATATCACAACCCCTTATCTCTTGGTATTTATTATAAGCTTCCTGACTCCAAAAGTATACTTCATTTAGAACTGTTGTTTCAGTTGGGTTAGGAATGTGAATTTGTTGCTCTAGAGGGGTTTGTTCTTGAACTTCCTCTTCCATATGCTGAATTTGGATAGATTGAAAATGCTCTGGGGATTCCTAAATATTTGCTTCTACTTCTGTCTATGGTGGTGAGCCGGCAGAACTCTCCACTCTTCTTTCTTGCATCCTCTCTAAAATTTGCTGAAGAGTTTCTCCCTCTTTAGTGGAATCTGTCGAGTCATTCCTTTCTTGTTCCATCTACTCTTGTTCAGCTTCTTGTTCAGTTTCTATTTTTTCTTCTTCCTCTTGACTACCAATCTGCATTGTCACTATTCTTTCTAATTCTGTGGCAAATTGGGATGGAGTTACGGGCAAATCAACTTCTACCCTAATTTCTGTTTCTTCTATTTGTACAGGTTGTAGATTAGTTTCAGCCTGTTTTTCTTCTTCTCTATGTTCTTGTTGTTGTTGCTGCTGCTCCTCTTTAGAATTGGATAGCAGGTTTACAAAATTTGGCTCTGCAGGCCCTACTAACATTTGTCTTTCAGATTTAATCTCCTCTTGATATTCTGGCACTATCTCTTTCCTTTTTATAATTAATTGTGCCTGGTTTTCCTCTTCCTCGTTTGAGATTAAATCCACAAAAATTGGCTCTGTAGGCCTTTGAGCCATAGGTATTGGCTTTTCCTATTTAACTCTTTCCATAATTACTAGTCTTAAAGGACCAACTTCATCTCCTTTTGCAGCAGGTCTAGCAGTAGCTTCATGATGCTGTTCCACTTTGATTTTATATTGGGCTTTCAACTTTTCTACATCCCTCTTTTTGCACCGTGCATCAAACACCAGATGTGCTATAGCTATTGCCAATTCTTCTAGTTCTCCTTGGTCTTTTCCTATTTGAACCAGTTCTTGAAATTCTCTTCTTTCTTCTTCAGTAGAAGGCCCCAAAATTGCTGCTCGTTCCAATGGCCTTGGTGGTGGAACTGAAGGTCCTAGCTGCTGTTCCTTAGGAATAGGTCTTTTAGTAGTCGATTCCTCTTATTCTGTAGTTACCACTTCTTCATTTTCTTTCCTTTCTTGCTCCTAGATCACCCATTAAGCTCGTCTACCTATGCGTCTTTTGAACCAGAGCCAGGACTTACATTGGATTAATTCTAGGGCAACTTCGTTGTTTGGCCTGATTTTTCTCTCTTTGCTTATAGCAATTTCTGTAGCAACTTTTCTTCTTGTTTCCACAATTTGAGGTATTTGTATATCCAAATCTACTAAAACTCTTCTCTAGTTGAAAAGTTTAGATTCTACCTTATGTAGTTTTTTTTCTCTCGTTGTATTTCTAATCTTCTACCTTGTGTGCCAATCCTCCGAGTCTTTGAGAAATTCTAACGTGTCTACTACCTTTTCCCAAAACTCAAGTGTCATCTTCCTCATCGTGGAGTTACACAATAGAACGGAATCGCTCTGATCTCTACTATTCTAAGTTCTAAATGATTCTATGGATAATGCCCCCAAACCCTAAGTTTAATATAAATAAGCCCTAAGTTTAGGTAGGTAATCGAATCATTTCCCACACAAACTCTCGCTCTCTCATCCGTGGAATTACGGTTAACTCCATGGCTAAGTTCGTGGACTTAACTACATTACTCCGTTGAGTTATAGTTAACTCAAAGGGGTAAGTTTGTTAACTTATCCTAGACTTAACGGAGTAAGTTCATTAAGTTAAGTGTAATTCAACGGACTTTCTGTAAAGTTATATCTAATAAAAATACATATAATAATATTTTTTTCTTTGGTCAAGACCGAAGAATTTCTAGTCTAACTGATTCTTAATTTTTCAACACTTTAAAAGTTTTCGGTCAAACCGTTACATTCCTTGATTGAACCAAAATTACATCTTTTCTCTCTTTCTTTTCTATCGGTTGAACCGATACTATACTTCGGTAACACCAACACTTAACTAAATATAATATAAATATTTTTTTATGTTTTTGCATTTCGGTCAAACCGATGGATCCTATCGGTTGAACTGCAACTATTTTTTTCTTTTTAAAATACGTTTTAGTAAAATCGATAATTTCTTCCAGTTGAATTGTGACTATGTTTTAAATAAGTTTTTTTTTATTTTTATATATACTTAGAAACTTTCTTACTAAGTAAAGCTCGAGTAGTCCTCTACTCTTACTTCTTCTACAATTCCAAAAGAACTTTTTGATATCTTCAAAATAGGTCTAAGTCTTTGTCCATTTACTTTAAATATGTTCTGAATTTTAGGATTTTCAATTTCAATAGCTCCATAGGGATAAATATTTCGAACTATGTAAGGTCTTGCCCATTTAGATCTTAATTTTCCTGGATGGTTATGGAGTTTAGTCATATAAAGATATACTTCTTATCCTATTTCAAAGGTTTTTGGAATAATTTTCTTATCATGCCAGAACTTCATTTTCTCTTTTTCTCTTACAGTTTTCGAATAAGCTTTATTCCTAAATTCTTCTAATTCAATCAATTGTATTTTCCTATTTTTAGCAGCTTGATTTAAATTAATGTTCAGAGTTTTTAATGCCCAATAAGCTTTATGTTCAATTTCAGCTAGTAAATGACAACTTTTTCCATATACTAGCCTAAAAGGTGACAAACCTAAGCTTGTCTTGTAAGCAGTTCTATAAGCCCAAAGTGCATCTATCAATCTATTAGCCCAATTTGTTCTAATAGGATTTCCTACTTTTTCTAAGATTAACTTAATTTGTTTGTTTGCACTTTCTACTTGTCCACTTATTTGCAGATGATATGATATTGCAATTTTGTGGTTTACTCCATATTTTTTCATTAAGGCTTCAAAACTTCTATTACAGAAATGAGTTCCTCTATCACTGATAATAGATTTAGGTATTCCAAATCTGACAATTATATTGGTTCTTATAAAATGTATTACCTAGATGTGTATATTTTGTTATCTTCTTCTCTTGATTTGCTATTTATATTTATAACAAGAAGTATAATAATCATATTCCTTTCTAATAGTTTCTTACTATTATACTTACTATCTTGGTAGACCTAATTTAGGTAAGTTACCATTGAGTGAATAGTAATGTTGTAACCTTCTGATAATTCTGAACTTTCGGATAGTTAGCTTCGTAACTCTTTAGAAATATTCTTGTAACTCTCCGAATATCTAAACGGATCTTTCTACTTATATCAAGTGAGTACTTAAGTCAATCACATGTTAGGACTTAAGTTTGGATAGTTAAGTCTGTAACCTTCCGATCTTTCCTATTTTTTGGATAGTTAGCTTTCCTAACTTATCGAAAGATCCTTTTAAGCTTCCGACTAAGTTTCTAAATTCTGCACGTGCGTATTTTGAATAACTTAAGTTTTGGATAGTTGTAACTATTAACTTACCAAAATGTTTCAACTTTTAGATAGTTAGCTACAATAATCTTCTAATTCTCCCTCTAAGCTTCCAATTACTATTTTCTAATTTCTACACGTGTATTTGAATAACATAAGTTTCAGATAATTAAATCTACAACCTTCCGAAACTTCTTATTTTTCGGATAGCTTTCCTAACTTACCGAAAAATCCTTTAAGCTTTCGATTGCTAATTTAATTTCTACACATGCATAATTGAATGACCTAACTATTCGGATAGTTAGCTTTTCTAACTCTCCAATTTTCTTAGACTTTAGGATAGTTAGCTCCCCTAACTTTTCAAAGAACTCAAGCCTTTTTCTAACTTTCCAAAAGACTTCTTATTTTCGGATAGTTAAACTTGTAACTTTTCGAAGAGCTCTCTTGCTACCTTTAAGTGGACTTTTGGATACTTAAGTTGTTAACCTTCCAAAAATCCACCTCTTCTAGATACTTAACTTGCTAACTATTTGGATTTTCCCAACATGACACCAGAAAAACTTTGATTTTGTTACTTCTGTTTTTACTTAGTTAATTTATCTTTATGCCTATTCTTTTTCTTTTAAAAGTAAACAAACAACCTTTAATACAATTTAGATATTAATTCCAATTTGTACTTTAACTACAAGTGCATACAAGCAGAAGCAGTTACCACTGAAGAAATATAAAAGAAAAGAAGAAAAAAAGAAAGAGTGTGATCGATGGACAGCCAATGTATACAGAGGAGGAGCACTGAGCTTTCTATAGACAGTATCAGTGATTCTCCGAAGTATCACACCAACCATCGTTATCACCACCATAATCACCAATCATCGGAGGTCTGTGAGGATACTTGCCTGATGTCGGGTCGATTCCGAGCCAAACATAGTGCCTAACAACCACTATGAGGAGTGATCGCGTTGCGGGAAGGGAAGACATTTTCACCAAGCGCCGACTCATATTTCAGGAGATCGTAAAGCTTTTAGCCTTGGCTTCGGGTTGATGCCTGTATGCTGAAGAGGAGATCATCTTGCAATTCTGGACTTGCGATTCTATAGGGAGAGGAGACAGAATTGTAAGTGGTTCAATTTTCAGTGGTGTAATCGCGTTGCAAGTAGTGTCGGAAGTATTTACTGTCAAGTGAAATTACTTTACATTTCACCTTTCGCCCATTTCCATGTTCACATCAAAACAAAAATACCAAAAACAATTTATCTTTGTTTGTATGTTGTATTTGAGTGTTGTATTGTTTGTGTTGTATCGTGATTAATGTTATCTGTATCAGTTTTATGATTGTTGTATGTTAGTTTTAATTTTACAGTTTACTGAAATTGGTTCGTACAAAACAACTTAAAGATTTTAATGGTTACTGTTTGAATCATTTGAATGTTAGTATTGCTTAATGATAAATCTAATGTTAACTATCATTAAAAAGCTTAATTGATGTTATTTATAATCTGTGGAATCACCCAATGGTTGGCCGAATTCCTTTGTAAATAGCAGTATTATAAAGAAGAGACAGGCTCGTGGAGTTAACTTAAGTCCACGAGGATAGTACGTTGAGTTAGCCATAACTCAACGAACTTAGTCCGTTGAGTTAACTGTAACTCAACGGAGTGTTTATTGAATATAAATTTGAATTATTCACAATCAAACATTTCTTAAATTCGTTAGCAATTCCCTATGGGATCGACCTGTACTTGCACACTAATACAATAGACACTGTGCACTTACAGTTAAAGTACAAATTGGAATGAATATCTAAATTGTATTAAAGGTTGTTTGTTTACTTCTAAAAGAAAGAATAGGCATAAAGATAAATTAACTAAGTAAAAAATAGAAGTAACAAATCCAAGTTTTTCTAGTGTAATGCTGGGAAAACACGAACAGTGAACCACCTAAAATTTGCTGTGTGTTATCTTTCTTTACTACTTTGCATTCGTTTAGTTTCATCTCATTTCATTTCTGTTGAATCATTCGATTCAACAATCAAAAGAATATAAAGACTTTAAAAAATTACACATTTTCACCATTCACCCCCCCTCTAGTGAGTCTACCGATCCTAACACAACACATTGTAAGGAACATCTTCAATATGCTCAATATTCATTTGTTCAGTCTCTATAGAATGATCAGAGTTCAATTTTTCCACAAATTCTATAGTCGGTGTATCTATCTATAATTGTTCATTTTGTTCAACAAATATCTCCATTGATACATGCTGTGAATTCTCAGACTCTACTTCTATAGATTCTGAACAAGGCTGGTTGACATTTAGCTCTTCTAGAGTCTTAACTTTTTCAATATCCACTACTCCAGATAGTTCAGCCTGTGAACTAGTTACTACCTCAATATTGTCAATTATATTTGCAATAACTTGTTCAATGTCAGTTGCGTGATGCTCTGATTTTTCAATTTCTGCATCATCAGGACTTGAACTAATAGAAAAACTTGAGCTCATATTTGACTTGGATTTCTTCTCAAGTTTTCTAGCAAGAGAAAATAGAGTCTCATTATCTTCATCAGCTTCAGTATGCTCATAATTGATGAGTTTATCAGATGCACTATAATGAGCAATGTCTAGACATACACTGTCCTTTGGAAATAAATGCTCATCTAATCTTTCTTTTTCAGCAGACTTTGTTTCCTCAGACATAATTTTTCTGATTTTTCTTCTTCTATAACACTTCTGTTTCTCCTCTTCAAGTATTGCTGTTTTCTTTCGAAATTGTACCATAAAAGTTTTCTGCTTTAATTCTTCTTAGGCACTTTCTATAGTTATGGCCTTTCAAAGTTCTTCAACTTTTCTTTTATCTGCAGCAATATTTGGTTCTACTTCTTTTGAATACAAAGGAGTAGGTATAGTAGATTCATGTTCTTCCTCAAATAGTTATAGTCATGTACCACTAATAGGAGTTTGAGGAATTCTAGTTGATGTACCTACACCTTTTTTCATATATTTTGCATACTATTCGAGAAATGCAATCTCAACACATTTCATTCGGTATTCCCTATCAAACTTGCTTTGAATACCCATGTATTTAATACTTGCATCAGTATTATGAAGTTCTAACCTAACTTCATTCAATATTCATTTAGGAAAGAAGTATTCACTGTAAATTTTTGCTAACCTTTTGTTTACTTGAAGTATTTTCTTAAACCAAGTGCATGGAACTTCATTAGTATTTATTTCTTTTCCTTTTGCATCTCCTCTACCTTTGCCTTTTCCTCTACCACGACCCTTGTAGAACTTTGAGACCATTGTCATAGGTTGTAACAGCAACAAGCGGGAAAGATTCTCAAACAAAGGTTTACGAATAACCTAAGTGCCCGTGTAATAAGTGTTTAAATAGGGTTTTAGGCAAATAACACAATGTGTATAAAAGTTGGGTTTGGATTTCAAATGAATATTGAATAATATTTATTCAATCGAGATACCCGAAAATAGTAAACATAACTCGTTGAGTTAACTAATCTAACGAGTAAAATGCTGTCTAGAGGTAGTTTTATACATTACCTTACATAACATAATGTCTAATTAGTACACTTAACATTATTTTGAGAACGTTGTAAACTATTCTAACATTCTCTTCTTATGAATCTAAAATAGTTTGTTTGTCTTTTTAAATTGTTTCATCAAGATCTTAAGGGAACTAAACTCAGATTAACCAAGATTTGTATTCTGAATTATATTAATCTGTTTTGGACATTGTTAATCCTCCCCCTACAAATATACTTCAAATATATTCAATAACATACAAAATATACTTGTATAACAATAGATGTTAAGTATAACTACACTTTAAATTTTCTTTTCAGAAACTTCCGTTATCTTGAATTCATCAAGAATGATTTCCAGAATCAATTTTCACTGTATATGAATCAAAACACAACTTTGAACTTAATATGATTAATTCAAGGAGAATAAAGGAATGCATCTCAAATAAACATAGTCAAAAGTACTAATGTTGATTCAATAAATCAGCAGTCATTTTGGTAGAAACTATATTCAATTCAAAGATATCTGTAATTAATGAAACAACTTTTTCTTTTCAAAATAGTAAATATTGATAATTTTCTTTAAAAGTTAGTTTGAAAAGTTTGAATCATACGAGAGTTTTCTAATGTACCCATGTAATGAGCTTTTAATCAACAATCTCAAAACTGATTAAGACCTTAGGTTGCCAGATTTAAAGAATCCTTTTTGAGGACAACAATCCTTACATACTTATTTGCTCAAGTACAAAAGGCTCATGATCAAACTGATCAATAAACTCTCAAAGATTTTCACTTTGTAAGCACTTTTCATTTTAAGCACAGTATATATGTATTCCATTAATATAGATGCAATAAAACACAAATCTCATACAATTTTTACGTTTATGATTTTATTGAAAATATGAATCTGTTTCAATAAGCACATACTTTTGATTAAAAGTTTAAGATGATTTACAAGTAAATTATTCTACAAGTTTAATCAATCAAGTCAAATTCATGCATGATCATATGTACTGTCATTGATCCAAAGAAAATCACTTAATCAAAATTTCAGGATTTCAAAAGTATTTAATGTTTTTCATTTACACTTCCACTTAAAATTGTGAAAACCATTAAAATTGATAAACTACATAAAATCAATAAGATACTACTATGATTTTACAATAAACACATAGTATCTTATACAGCAGATTAGATATTACTTAGATATTTATAATAAGTATATAATATCTATGAGGTGAACAACATCATCAACAAAATTTATCTTTTTGTGGAGTTTAAGCATTTTACACATCACATAACCTACAAATACCTAAATTTAATCTTATGTTGCAGAATGTATTTTCATCTAGAGGTTTTGTAAATATATCAGCTAATTGATTTTTACTAGACACAAATCCTAATTTAATTTTTCCTTTAATTGTGTTATCTCTTAGAAAATGATGTCTAACCTCTATATGCTTTGCTTTAGAATGCAATACAGGATTTTTGGAAAGATTTATTGCAGAAGTACTATAACAATAAATCTCAGTTGTATCATAAGATAATCCAAAGTCTTCTAAAGTTTGCCTTATCCACAGAATTTGAGTGCAACACAATGCAGTAGCAACATATTCAACTTCAGTGGTTGACAGTGCAACACAATTTTGCTTTTTACTAAACTATGACACCAAATTATTTCCCAATAATTGACATGTACCACTAGTACTCTTTCTATTAGATTTAGATCCTACGTAATCAGCATCAGTATATCCTATAAGATCTATTCAACTATCCTTAGAATAATACAGTCTGAAATTTTTAGTTCCTTGTATATATCTAAATATTCTTTTAACAACAATTGAGTGTGATTCTTTAGGATTAGATTGAAATCTAGCACAAGCACACACAGCAAACATAATATCAGGTCTACTAGCAGTCAAATAAAGTAAAAAACCAATCATACTTCTGTATTTTCTTTGATCTATTGATTTTCCTATGTCATCAATATCTAACTTTAAAGAAGTACTCATAGGAGTTCCTCGAATCCTTGTATCACTAAAATTAAATTTCTTAAGCATTTCATCTACATATTTTTCCTGATTTAAAAATATACCTTTATCCATTTGCTTAATTTGAAGTCCTAGAAAATATGAAAGTTCTCCTATCATACTCATTTCAAATTGACTAGTCATCTCTTCAGAAAATATTTTTATCAGTTTATTAGAGGTTGCTCCAAAGATTATATCATCCACATATATTTGAACAACAATCTGATCTTTACCATCTCTCTTGATAAATAGAGTATGATCTACTTTTCCCATGTTATAAGCTTGTTCCATTAAAAAAGTAGATAATCTTTCATACCATGATCTAGGTGCTTACTTCAAACCATATAAGGCTTTCTTCAATTTATGCACAAAGTCAGGATTTTTAATATCTTCAAATCCAAGTGGTTGTTTTACATAAACTTCTTCATTAATTAAACCATTTAGAAATGCACTCTTTACATCCATTTGATATAGTTTAAAATTCATATAACAAGCATAGGCCAATAATATTCTAATACATTCTAACCTAGCCACAGGAGCAAATGTTTCATCATAATCTAGTCATTCTTCCTGTGTATACCCTTATGCAACTAATCTAACTTTGTTTCTTATAACTTGACTAGTCTCATTAGTTTTGTTTCTAAAGATCCACTTTGTACCTATTATGGACTGATGTTCTAGTGGAGAGACTAATTCCCAAACATCATTTCTAATGAATTGATTTAGTTCTTCTTGCATTGCCACTATCCAATTTTCATCAGATAATGCTTCTTCTATATTCTTTGGTTGCACTATAGAAACAAACATACACAAACTATTTAAGTTAACTGAAGCTCTAGTATTAACTCCCTCATTAATATTACCAATAACTTGAGTGATGGGATGTGATGAAGAATAACGCCAATTTCTCTAATTTTCCTCAATATTCTCATCAACATCGAAAGGCACATCACTTTCATCATTAGTTTAATCATTTAAGTTCATATTTTTGATTTTCTCAAATAAATCTTCAATCTCTCTATTGATCTCTAACTCTTTTGGGAAGTTGATCATATCATCATTATCAACTTTAGATTGAGATTCTCTAAAATAATTTTCATTGAAACTTACATGGAGGGTTTCTTCAATAGATCTAGAAGTCTTATTATATACTCTATAGGCTTTACTTCTAATAGAGTAACCTACAAAAATTCCTTCATCCGCTTTGGCTTGAAATTTATCCCATTTATCCTTAGTATTAAGAATAAAACACTTGCAGCCAAATGGGTTTATATAGGAAATTTTTGGAACCCTATCAAACATAATTTCAAAAGGAGTTTTATTAACAAGAGGTCTTAAGTGACTTCTATTAATAACATAACAAGTTGTATTCACTACTTCAGCCCAAAGATTTTGAGGTAAATTATGTTCATTCAACATAGTTCTAGCCATTTCTTGAAGTGATCTATTCTTTCTCTAAACAACACCATTTTGAGACGGTGCTCTTGGAAAAGAAAATTTGTGATCAATGCCATGCTCTTTACAATAATTATCCATTTGATCATTATCAAATTCCGTACCATGATCACTCCTAAGTTTTTGAACAAAGACACTTTGTTCATTTTGAACAAGATTGCAAAACATTCTAAACTTTTCAAAAACTTCTGTCTTAGATGCTAAAAAGTATACCCAAGTGTATCAAGAGAAGTCATCTACTAAAACAAATACGAACCGTTTACCACCAAGACTCATGATTCTTGTTGGTTCAAAAAGATCCATATGTATAAGTTCTAAGACTCTCTTGCTTGATATATCAGTTTTGGATTTAAAAGAGTTTTTATGAAGTTTTCCTAACTCACATGCATTACACATAAAATCCTTTGAGTATTTAATCTTTGGTAAACCTATCACTAAATGTTTTCTAGATAATTTATGCAATAATTTCATATTTATATGCTCGATCCTTCTATGCCACAGATATGCATCACTAATTTCAGCTAGTAAACATGAATTTAAATCAACTACATTAGAAGGTAAAGATAAAATACATACAGAACCTTTTCTTTTAACAATAAACTTAAGTTCATATGTATTTTATCAATAATTTTGCATACATTATCTTCAAACACTACATAATATCCATTCTCAGTTAGTTTTATAACACTCAGCAAATTAAATCCTAGGTTTTCTACATGTAGTACATTCAAAATAACACAAGTCAGAGTTATTTGAACATTACCCATACCTATGATTTTATCCTTGCTTTTGTTTACAAATGTTACACTTCCTTTTGTGGTATTTGTAAAATTTTTTAGTAGACTTTTCTATCCGGTCATGTGACTTGATGCTCCACTGTCCAATATCCATTTTGATGTTGTTTCTCTTGCAAAACAAATTAAGAAAAACTTTTTCTTGGTACCCAATGTTGTTGAGGACCAAGTTCATTAAACGCATATTTCTTCTTTTTGTTTAAAAATAATTTAACATTATCATTTACATTCTTATTAGTTGTAAGTACTACTGATTTATCATTTGCATCATACTTACTTATAGCATTATTGCTCTTATAATCATTCTTTTTTATTTTAGATGTAGTATAACCAAGACCAAGCTGATTTTTATTAGATGTTAATTTATTTTAGTTATGCTCATAAATTTTAGTAAGTTCATACCAAGATTTTGTACTTGTATTTGAATTTTTAGTACATACAAAATCTTTTTCTACACAAGAATTTTTAGAGAAATCACATGTAGAATGAGTAATTGGTCTAACACAAAAGTTTTGAATTTCATGCTCAAATTTCTAAATTTTCAGTTTACTACGATTGTTTGACATTTTTGAAACATTAGTAACTGAATTTTCAAAACAAGAAACAAGATTTTTAGAAACATTAATAATCATGTTAGAAGTACATTTAGACAAATCACATTGATTTATATTATTACTACATGATTCATCCCTTGAAGTACCTACTTCTATATATTTATTACCTTGTTTCATAATAAAAGGAATTTTAGTCTTAGAATTACTTGAACTACAACTAATAAATCCTTTATTGGCTTGAGATTCAGGATATTCAAGATAATCAAATCCTAAGCCAAATTTATATGACACCGCAGGGGTACTAGTTAGTTTGTCTAACTTAGTTTGACTTAAATTTCATTTTTCAATGGTATGATTTAAATCTAGCTCTCTCATTTTTAATCTATCAATCTCTAATTCAAGATCATTTATATTGTTTCTCAATATTTCATTTTCAGATTCTATCTTTAATTTTTCAGCATTTGTATTCTGTATTTGTTCATGCAAGACACATTCATTAAATCTAAATTTATGCAAATCTCTAGCATGATTTTCATTAGCATATTTAAACTTCTCTAAAGTAGTAGATAGGAAACAATTTTGTTCTTCCAAAATGGACAAAGAGTTTCTAATATTCTTATTTTCCAGTTTACAGACTTTAAGTTTTTGTAATAATGCATGATAAGCACATAATAATTCATCAAAGTTAAAATCTGAATGACTTTCAAGATCAGATATTACCTCAGACTCATCTGCCATGAAGCACACATGTGCAACGTCTTCTAACTCTTGTTCTTTTTCTGAATGTGAAGATTTTGATGATGATTCCTCAAATTCAGACTCTTCTCACATGTCATCCCAAGTGACCTCTAAAGTCTTTTTCTTGTAAAACTTGTTTTGAGTTTTCTGAGCCGTCTTCTTCTGATTTGTCCTACTATGCTTTTCATTTTTCCATATAGGACAATCTAGAGAAAGATGTCCAGGTTTCTTACAGTTGTAACATACATACTTTCTGGATGAAGAATTCTTGTCATTCAGTGATTTTGACGTTGAGGGTTTATCATTTCTGTTCCTTTGCTATTTCCTAGCTTTCTGTAGGATCGTATGGCTACACAAGAGGGGGGTGAATTGTGTATTTTTAATATTTTCTGAAATATAATTGAAACTTTAAAACTCAAAAACAAGTCGAGACATTGTTTTCATAAAATCATTTTTATTCAAGGTTTCAATTACAATATACAATTCAATTCTCCTCAGAAATTGTAGATGCAATTATATTTCGATACCATGCATCATCTAAACAATTTCATAACTACAAACAGAGAAAACTAATTTGCGGAATTTAAAACTTTTCTCCCTGTTTGAGATCTTTCTTTTTCTTCTTTTTCTTCTTCAGCAATTCTTCAGTGATGAATATCTTGTCTTTTCATGCTTCACCGAATTTGCTTTCTTCTGATACTTCAAATCTTCAGTGACAAAAATCTTACCTTATTATACTTCACTGAATTTGCTTCCTTCTGATACTTCAAATCTTTAGTGACGAAAATCTTACCTTTCTATGCTTCACTGAACTTTCTTCAACTTGAGAGATTTTCCCCGAGAAGGTGTTTTTCATCCCTGAAAAAGATTTTTCCTTTGGTGTGTAGGGATGGTTTGATCCTTGAAAAGATTTTTCTTTTTGTGTGCAAGGCTAAATTGATCAACAAGAATTTTATGCCTTTTATACTGTATCTTCATTTCATGCATATCCTTCACATTTAACCACCACCAGTTTTCCACTTCTCCACGTCTTTTCTTTTTCCTTCATCGAAACACACACATTCTAACCTACGTTTATATTTCAAATTTTCTTTAATCATCAGTCCTAGATTTCTGAAAAATTTCCTGCAAAATAAACTATCTCATCCAAAAGTTTTTCATCAGTGTAATAAGAAATCGTTACTTTAATGTTAACTAAAGGAGTAACACAAGTATATATATAACTTAACGTTTCTAACTTAACGAGTTCCTCATGTGCCATTTCACGTGACAAGTACTGTAGCTAACTCAACGAACTATGTCTATGGTGTTATGCTATCTCAACGAACCATCTCCGTTGTGTTATGATAACTCAACGAATTAGTAATAAACAAATGTTTTTATAATAAGAATTTTACCACGTGCAAAAATAACAACTTAAGTTTATAACGCTAACCTAACGCGTTGCCTTAATGTTCAATATAGCAACTCAACGCGTTTAGTTATGTTAACTTAACGAGTTAAATATGTGCACCTCACGTGATACAATACAACATTCGTAACTTATAATTTCACCACGTGTATAACACTAACTTAACGAGTTCATCTCTTCTTTTACTCACTAACTTAACGAGTTATCACGTGACCTATTTTAACCTTTAAGCCTCTAACTTAACGAGTTCTCACGTGACCTCTATACAAACAAAACTCTAACTTAACGAGTTGTCTAAATGTGCACTATTCATGATACAGAAGATATAACATTAAAACATATCATACTTTTCAATAAAAATACACGTTAACTTAACGTTTAGCTAAATGAGAAATTAATGCAACGAAACGACTAGTTATTAACTTCAGATCCAATATAGACAAATATTTATTTCAGTAAGCTTTTTCTGTATTAATTGATGATTTTAATTTCTTTTCACAAGCAATAGTAATGGAGCAAATATGATTATTTTCATTCAGCACACATCATCAAAACAAAAATACTCAACAATCTCCCCCTTTTTGCTGATGACAAAACCATATTAAATCAATTATGAAATATGTATAACTCAACAAAGCACCTTCGTTGGGTTAACTTTTAATTCAACAAACTTGTTTGTTGACTTAAGTTCACTTAAGTTTATTTCTATTGTTTGCGTAAATTTTACTGCTCAGAACTAAAAACTCTCAAATGTCAATAATTATATAAGTATCAGTTTTCTAATTATCATCTATCAGATTACAATAACCATTCAAAATAGCATCTCCTTTTATAATATATATATGCAATTAAGATCATAATCATCTTTATATAATATTTCTCCCCCTTTTGAATTAAGAGATATATTTACAACAACTATTTCTATAAACAATAATAAGAATTGTAAACATTTACAGAAATCAATGTATTGTTCAAAGAATCAAACAACTAATACAAACATTACATTTTGTATTCAGAAACAAACAAAAACAGTTAGCAAACCCTCCTAAGTATATCACTTATAGCATTACATATTTTATCTCCTAGATGCCTAATATCATTTCTGATGTCGTTAAGCACTACATCTAAGTCAAGAGGTAGCTGGTTTTGCTGTTCTGCTTGAACTGAAGAACTTTGTTGTTGTTGTTGTTGTTGTATATGATTTGTATCAAGTTGTTGTTGTTGAGGTTTATGCAAGGCCTGGAATTTTTGTAAATCTTTGACACTAAAGGCTCTCATGCCTTTAGTTTCAGAGGGCCAGTCGGATAAATTCAATTGGCTTGCAATGAGTCTACATACAGCATCACCATAAAATAACTTTGAACTCATATGCTGTAGTTGAGAAGTGAAAACATCAAACCAATTGATTTGAATTCTATTCAGCATGCTATAAGTTGCATATAAACAACTTCTGCTGACTTCCATATTGTGTCCAACTCTCTGAAATAAATTTGCATGCAATATATTTGCAATAAACCTTGCCTTTGCATTCAGATTATCCATTAATCTCATTTCAGAATATACATCTGGAATTTTTGATAAAGACTGAATGTTCCATTCCAGTTGTCTTATCATGTGAAATTTGTTTGTAACAACACCTTCATTCTTTAATCCCAAAACTTCAAAAATTAACTTAGGAGATAATATAAACTCCTGTTCATTTATTTAAGTTTTCAAAAAATTTCCATTCTTGACCAGATTGCTATAAAAAGCAACAATAAGCTCTATGTATTGCTTCCATTTCGTTCCTACAGGCAAGAATTTAATGAGGCCTTGAAATTCAAATAGATCTCTTATGTCCATCAAATTTCTGAATTTTATTGGACGAGCATGCAGAATCTGACATGTAATTAGATTACTGTATTTTTGCAATGCTTCTTCAGATCTAAAATGAATTGTATTACCTTGAATGTTTAATATTGTACATAAAGAAGGTGATACCTGAAACCGTGATTCAGAGTTTAATTCATCTTCAGGAACCTCTTCTTCAAAATGAATGTCTTGTTGTTCCTCTTCCAAAATATTATCTTGAAGCTGCTCAGGTAAGCTTGATTCTTCAGCTTCAACAGTGTTAGGAACATTGTTAATATGCTCAACATTCATCTATTCAGTCTCTATAGAATGTTCAGAGTACAATTTTTCCACAAATTCTACAACTGGTGTATCTGTCTGTAATTGTTCATTTTGTTCAATAGATATTTCCATTGATTCATGCTGTGAATTCTCAGACTCTGCTTTTATAGATTCCGTAGAAGGCTGGTTAACTTTTAGCTCTTCTGGAGTCTTAACAATTTCAATATCTGCTACTCTAGACAATTCAGCCTTTGAACTAGTTACTGCCTCAACATTGTCAATTATATCTGCAATAACTTGTACAATGTCAGGTGCCTGATGCTCTAATTTGTCAATTTCTGCATCATCAGGACTTGCAATAATAGAAAAACTTGAGCTCATATTTGACTTGTATTTCTTCTCAAGCTTTCTAGCAAGGGAAAATAAAGTCTCATTATCTTCATCAGTTTTAGTGTGTTCGGAACTGATGTGTTTATCAGATGCACAAAAAGGTACAATGTCTAGACATACATTGTCCTTTGGAAATAAATTTTCATCTGATTGTCCTTTTCCAATAGACTTTGTTTCCTTAGACATAATTTTTCTAATTTTCCTCCTACTATAACATTTTTGTTTCTCTTCTTCAAGTATTGCTATTTTCTTTTCAAATTGCTCCATAAAAGTTTTCTGCTTTAATTCTTCTAAGGCACTTTCTATTGCAACAACCTTTCGAAGACTATCAACTTTTGTTTTGTCTACAGCAATATCTGATTCTACTTGTTTTGAATATAAAGGAGTAGGGATAGCTGATTCATGCTCTTCCTCAAATACATGTAGTCTTGTACCGTTTATAGGAGTTTGAGGAGTTCTATTTAATGAACCTACACCTTTTTCCAAATATTTTGCATACTGTTCCAAAAATGCAATCTCGGCACATTTCATTCTGTATTCTCTATCATATTTACTTCGAATACCCATGTATGTAATACTTGCATCAGTATGTTGAAGTTCTTGTCTAACTTCATCTAATATATCTTGAGAAAAGAAGTAATCTCTATAAAGTTCTTCTAACCTTTTGTCCACTTGAAATATTTTCTTGAACCAAGTACGTGGAACTTCATCATTCTCTATTTCTTTTCCTTTTGCATCTCTTCTGCTTTTGCCTTTTCCTCTGCCACGACCTTTGTAGAACTTGGAGACCATCGTCACAGGTTGTAACAACAACAAGCGGGAAAGATTTTCTTGACAAAGTTTACAAATAACCTAAGTCCCCGTGTTATAAGTGTTTAAATAGGGTTTTTAGGCGTATAACTCAATGTGAAGATAAGTCGGGTTTAGAAATAAAATAAATATTGAATAAAGCTTATTCAATCAAAGTACCCGAAATATTCAAGTATAACTCGTTGAGTTAACTAACCTAATGAGTAAAACACTGTCTAGAGGCAGTTTTACACGTTACCTTATCTAATATAACGTCTAGTTAGTACACAAACAAGTTTCGGATGCTTCCAACTAAAACCTTCTGAAAGCAACACACATGCTAAACTTAACATTATCTTGAGAACATTGTAAACTATTTGAACATTTTGCCTTTTGAATCTAGAATAGTTTATTTGTCTTTTTAAATTATTTCATCAAGATTTTAAGAGGACATTAATTCAGATTAACTAAGATTTGTATTTTAAATTATATTAATCTGTTTTTGACATTGTTAATGCTCCCCCTACAAATATACTTCAAATATATTCAATCAAAATACAAAATATACTTGTAGTGACAATAGATGTTAAGTATAACTATACTTTTACATTTTCTTTTTAGAGACTTCCGTTATCCTAACATCATCAAAAATGATTTCCAGAATCAATTCCTACTGTATATGAATCAAAACACAACTTTGAACTCAATTCGATTAATTCAAGGAGAATAAAAGAATGTATCTCAAATAAACGTTTTCAAAAGTACTAATGTTGATTCAATAAATCAGTAGTCATATTAGTATAAACTATATGCGATTCAAAGATATCTGTAATTAATGAAACAACTTTTTCTTTTCAAAACAGTAAATATTGATAATTTTCTTTAAAAGTTAGTTTGAAAAGCTTGAATCATACAAGAGCTTTCTAATGTACCCGTGTAATGAGCTTTTAGTCAACAATCCCAGATCTGATCAGGACCTTAGGTTGCCAGATTTAAAGAATCCTTTTTCAGGACAACAATCCTTACATACCTATCTGCTCAAGTACAAAAGGCTCGTGATCAAACTGATCAATAAACTCTCAAAGATTTTCACTTTGTAAGCACTTTTCATTTTAAGCACAGTATATAGGTATTCCATTAATACAGATACAATAAAACACAAATCTCATACAATTTTTACTTCTATAATTGTACTGAGAATATGAATCAGTTTTAATAAGCTTATACTTTTGATTAATAGTTTAAGATGAGTTACATATAACTTATTCTACAAGTTTAATCAATTAAGTCAAATTTTTGCATGATCATATGCATTTTCCTTGATTCAAAGAAAACATTTAATCAAAATTTCAAAATGTCAGAAGTATTTAATGTTTTTCATTTACACTTCCACTTAAAATTGTAAAAACCATTAAAATTGATAAACTACATAAAATCAATAAGATACTACTATGATTTTACAATAAATACATAGTATCTTAAGCAGCAGCTTAGATATTACTTTATATATTTATAATAAGTATATAATATCTATGAGGTGAACAACATCATTAATAATATTTATCTTTTTATGTGGAGTTTAAGCATTTTACACATCACATAGCCTACAAATACCTAAATTTAATCTAATGTTGTAGAATGTATTTTCGTCTAGAGGTTTTGTAAATATATCAGCTAATTGATTTTTACTAGACACAAATTCTAATTTAATTTTTCCTTTAATTACGTTATCTCTTAGAAAATGATGTCTAACCTCTATATACTTTGCTCTTGAATGTCATACAGGATTTTTGGAAAGACTTAATGCAAAACTACTGTCACAATAAATCTCAGTTGTATCATAAGATAATCCAAAATCCTCTAAAGTTTGCCTTATCCACAGAATCTCAGTGCAACACAGTGCAGCAGCAACATATTCAGCTTCTGTAGTAGAAAGTGCTACATAGTTTTGCTTTTTACTAAACCATGACACCAAATTATTTCCCAATAATTGACATGTGCCACTGGTACTCTTTCTATCAGATTTAGATCCTACATAATCAGCATCAGTATATCCTATAAGATCTATTGAACTATCCTTAGAATAATACAGTCCAAAATTTTTAGTTCCTTGTATATATCTAAATATTCTTTTAACTACAATTAAGTGTGATTCTTTAGGATTAGATTGAAATCTAGCACAAACACACACAGCAAACATAATATCAGGTCTACTAGCAGTCAAATAAAGTAAAGAACCAATCATACTTCTGTATTTTCTTTGATCTATACATTTTCCTATGTCATCAATATCTAACTTTAAAGTAGTACTCATAGGAGTTCCTCGAATCCTTGTATCATTAAAATTAAATTTCTTAAGCATTTCATCTACATATTTTTCCTGATTTAAAAATATACCTTTATCCATTTGCTTAATTTGAAGTCCTAGAAAATATGAAAGTTCTCCTATCATACTCATTTCAAACTGATTAGTCATCTCTTTAGAGAATATTTCTATCAACTTATCAGAGGTTGCTCCAAAGATTATATCATCCACATATATTTGAACAACAATCTGATCTTTACCATTTCTCTTAATAAATAGAGTATGATCCACTTTTCCCATGATATAGCCTTTTTCTATTAAAAAAGTAGACAATCTTTCATACCATGATCTAGGTGCTTGCTTCAAACCATATAAGACTTTCTTCAATTTATACACAAAGTCATGATTTTTAATATCTTCAAATCCAAGTGGTTGTTTTACATAGACTTCTTCATTAATTAAACCATTTAGAAAAGCACTCTTTACATCCATTTGATATAATTTAAAATCCATATAACAAACATAGGAAATAATATTCTAATACCTTCTAACCTAGCCACAGGAGCAAATGTTTCATCATAATCTAATCCTTCTTCCTATGTATACCCTTGTGGAACTAATCTAGCTTTATTCCTTATAATTTGACCAGTTTCGTTAGTTTTGTTTCTAAAGATCCACTTTGTACCTATTATGGACTGATTTTCTAGTGGAAAGACTAATTCCCATACATCATTTCTGATGAATTGATTTAGTTCTTCTTGCATTGCCACTATCCAATTTTCATCAGATAATGCTTCTTGTATATTCCTTGGTTCCACCATAGAAACAAACATACACATACTATTTAAATTTACTGAAGCTCTAGTTTTAACTCCCTCATTAATATTACCAATGACTTGAGTAATGGGATGTGATGAAGAATAACGCCAATTTCTCTGATTTTCCTCAATATTCTCATCAGCATCTGAAAGTCCATCACTTTCATCATTAGTTTGATCATTTAAGTTCATATTTTTGATTTTCTCAGATAAATCATCAATCTCTCTATTGATCTCTAACTCATTTGGAAAATTGATCAAGTCATCATTATCAGCTTTAGATTGAGATTCTCTAAGATAATTTTCATTGAAGCTTACATGGAGGGTTTCTTCAATAGTCCTAGAAGTCTTGTTAAATACTCTATAGGCTTTACTTCTAGTAGAGTAACCTACAAAAATTCCTTCATCTGATTTGGCTTGAAATTTATCCTTTTTATCCTTAGTATTAAGAATAAAACACTTGCAGCCAAATGGTTTCATATAGGAAATTTTTGGAATCCTATTAAACATAATTTCAAAAGGAGTTTTATTAACATGAGGTCTTAAATGACTTCTGTTAATAACATAACAAGCTGTATTTACTGCTTCAGCCCAAAGATTTTGAGGTAACTTATGTTCATTCAACATAGTTTTGGCCATTTCTTGAAGTGATCTATTTTTTCTCTCAACAACACCATTTTGACACGGTGCTCTTGGAAAAGAAAATCTATGATCAATGCCATGCTCATTACAATAGTTATCCATTTGATCATTATCAAATTCAGTTCCATGATCACTCCTAAGTTTTTGAATAGAGACACTTTGCTCATTTTTAACAAAATTGCTAAACATTTTAAACTTTTCAAAAACTTCTGTCTTAGATGCTAGAAATATACCCAAGTGTATCTAGAGAAGTCATCTACTAAAACAAATACATACCGTTTACCACCAAGACTCATGATTCTTGTTGGTCCAAATAGATCCATATGTATAAGTTCTAAGACTCTCTTGCTTGAAATATCAGTTTTGGATTTAAAAGAGTTTTTGTGAAGTTTACCTAACTCACATGCATCACACATAAAGTTCTTTGAGTATTTAATCTTTGGTAAACCTCTCACTAAATGTTTTCTAGATAGTTTATGTAACAGTCTCATATTTATATGTCCAATCCTTCTATGCCATAGATATGCATCACTAGTTTCAGCTAGCAAACATGAATTTAAATCAACTACACCAGAAGGTAAAGATAAAATACATATAGAACCTTTTCTTTTAGCAATAAACTTAATTTCATCTGTATTTTTATCAATTATTTTGCATACATTATCTTCAAATACTACATAATATCCATTTTCAGTTAGTTTTATGACACTCAGCAAATTAAATCCTAGGTTTTCTACATATAGTACATTCGAAATAACACAAGTAGGAGTTATTTGAACATTGCCCATACTTATGATTTTATCTTTGCTTTTGTTTCCAAATGTTACACTTCCTTTCATGGTATTTGTAAAATTTTGTAATAGACTTTTTTGTCCGGTCATGTGACTTGACGCTCCACTGTCCAAGATCCATTTTCATGTTGTTTCCTCCTGCAACACAAATTAAGAAAAACTTTTTCTTGGTACCCAATGTTGTTGAGGGCCAAGTTCATTAAACGCATATTTCTTATTTTTGTTTAAAAATAGCTTAACATTATCATTTATATTCTTATTTGTTGTAAGTACTATTAATTTATCATTAGCTTCATACTCACATATAGCATTATTGCTTTTGCAATCATTCTTTTTGTTTTCAGATGTAGTGTAATCAAGACCAAACATATTTTTATCAGATGTTAATTTATTTTGGTCATGCTTATATATTTCTGTAAGTTCATACCAAGATTTTGTACTTGTATTAACACTTTCCGTACATACAAAATCTTTTTCTACACAAGAATTTTTTGTTTTATCACATGTAGAATGAGTAATTGGTCTAATACCAGTGTATTGAATTACATGCTCAGGTTTCTGAATTTTCAGTTTACTACAATTGTCTGAAATTTTAGAAACTGAATTTCTAGAACAAGAAACAAGATTTTTAGAAACATTTATATTCATGTTAGAAGTACAATTTGACAAATCACATTGATTTATATTATTACTGCATGATTCATCCCTTGAAGTATCTACTTCTACATATTTATTACCTTGTTTCATAATAAAAAGAATTTTAGTCTTAGATTTACTTGAACTGCAACTAATAAATCCTTTATTGGCTTGAGATTCAGGATATTCAGGATAATCAAATTCTAAGCCAAATTTATAAGACACCACAGGGGTACTAGTTAGTTTGTCTAACTTAGTTTGACTTAAATTCCATTTCTCAAAGGTAGAATTTAAATCTTGCTCTCTCAGTTTTAATTTATCTATCTCTAATTCAAGTTCATTTATATTGTTTCTCAACATTTCATTTTCAGATTCTATTTTTAATTTTTCAGCATTTATATTCTGTATTTGTTCATGCAAGATACATTCATTAAATCTAAATTTTTGCAAATCTCTAGCATGATTTTCATTATCACATTTAAACTTTTCTAAAGTAGTAGACAGGAAACAATTTTCTTCTTCCATAATGGATGAAGATTTTCTAATATTCTTATTTTCCAGTTTACAAACTTTAAGTTTTTGTAATAATGCATGATAAGCACATAATAATTCATCAAAGTTGAAATCTGAATGACTTTCAGGATCAGATATTACCTCAAACTTATCTGCCATGAAACACACATGAGCAACGTCTTCTAACTCTTGTTCTCCTTCTGAATGTAAAGATTTTGATGCTGATTCCTCAGATTCAGACTCTTCAGACGTGTCATCCCAAGTGACCTTCAAAGCCTTTTTCTTGTAACATTTTTACTGAGTTTTCTGAGCTGTCTTCTTCTTATTTGTTCTACTTTGCTTTTCATTTTTCCTCATAGGACAATCTAGAGAAAGATGTCCAGGTTTCTTACAGTTGTAACATACATACTTTCTGGATGAAGAATTCTTGTCATTCAATGATTTTGACGTTGAGGGCTTATCATTTTTGTTTCTTTGCTGTTTCCTAGCTTTCCATGCTTTCTTGAGTTTCCTAGTCAGCAAAATCAAATCCTCGTCAGAATTAGTAGATATATCAGAATCTGAATTAATTTTGAAGGCTATTTCTTTCTTCATTTTTAGTTTATTGTGACTCAGTGATTCATTTAATTGAACTTCATAAGCTGTTAAATTTCCTATAAGTTCATTCATAGAATAAACATTTAAATCTCGTGATTCCTTAATTGATGTTACTTTCTGAGACCATTTAGAACTTAGGGATCTGAGAATTTTCCTCACTAAATCCTTATGTTCAAAATTCTTTCCTAAACATTTTAAAGAGTTTATGATATCAAGAAATCTAGAAAACATCTGAGAAATATTTTCGTCTTCATGCATCTTAAAGAGTTCATATTTATGAATCAACATGTTTATTTTTGTCTCTTTAACTTGAGAAGTACCTTCATGTGAAACTTCTAATGCATGCCACACCTCATAAGCAGATTTACATGCTGACACTTTACTGAACTGTTCATAACTCAATGTACAAAATAAAATATTTAAGACCTTAGCATTCAGAGTTTCATTTTCTTTTTCAGTAATTGTCCAAGTATTATAAGGAGTAGTTAACGGAGTATATGGTTTAGAAATCATGAACCACAATTTATGATCTATACTTTGAAGAAAAACAGTCATCCTATATTTCCAATATTCAAAATGTATTCCATCAAATAAAGGAGGACGATTAAGATTTTTGCCTTCATATAAAGAAAAATTACCATTTCCAGTAGCCATTTTACCTTAGATTTTTCAACCTATTTGATTTTAAACAGTCTAAAAACTTTAAAACAACTTGAGCCTTAAATCAATAGAGTTAAATGTATGCTCAGATATTAATTTCTGTTTAAAAACAAGGAAGGTAGATTAAGTAATGATATTAAATAAGTTGGTATCGATTTTATATCAAAGATTATTAACATAGCTCTGACACCACTTGTAGGATCGTATGGCTACACAAGAGGGGGGTGAATTATGTATTTTTAATATTTTCTGAAATATAATTGAAACTTTAAAACTCAAAAACAAGTCGAGACATTGTTTTCATAAAATCATTTTTATTCAAGGTTTCAATTACAATATACAATTCAATTCTCCTCAGAAATTGTAGATGCAATTATATTTCGATACCATGTATCATCTAAACAATTTCATAAATACAAACAGAGAAAACTAATTTGCAAAATTTAAAACTTTTCTCCCTGTTTGAGATCTTTCTTCTTCTTCTTTTTCTTCTTCAACAATTCTTCAGTGACGAATATCTTGTCTTTTCATGCTTCACTGAATTTGCTTTCTTCTAATACTTCAAATCTTCAGTGACGAAAATCTTACCTTTTTATACTCCACTGAATTTTCTTCCTTCTGATACTTCAAATCTTCAGTGACGAAAATCTTACCTTTTTATGCTTCACTGAACTTTCTTCAACTTGAGAGATTTTCCCCAAGAATGTGTTTTTCATCCCTGAAAAAGATTTTTCTTTTACTGTGCAGGGATGGTTTGATCCTTGAAAAGATTTTTCTTTTTGTGTGCAAGGATAAATTGATCAACGAGAATTCTATGCCTTTTATACTGTATCTTCATTTCATGCATATCCTTCACGTTTAACCACCACCAGTTTTCCACTTGTCCATGTCTTTTCTTTTTCCTTCATCGAAACACACACGTTCTAACCCATGTTTATATTTCGAATTTTCTTTAATCATCAGTCCTGGATCTCTGAAAAATTTCCTGCAAAATAAACTTTCTCGTCCAAAAGTTTTTCATCAGTGTAATAAGAAGTCGTTACTTTAATGTTAACTAAACGAGTAACACAAGTATATATATAACTTAACGTTTCTAACTTAACGAGTTCCTCATGTGTCATTTCACGTGACAAGTACTGTAGCTAACTCAATGAACTATGTCTGTGGTGTTATGCTATCTCAACGAACCATCTCCGTTGTGTTATGATAACTCAACGAACCAGTAATAAATAAATATTTTTATAATAAGAATTTTACCACGTGCAAAAATAACAACTTAAGTTTATAACGCTAACCTAACGCGTTGCCTTAGTGTTCAATATAGCAACTCAACGCGTTTAGTTATGTTAACTTAACAAGTTAAACATGTGCACCTGACGTGATACAATACAACATTCGTAACTTATAATTTCACCACGTGTATAACACTAACTTAACAAGTTCGTCTCTTCTTTTACTCACTAACTTAACGAGTTATCACGTGACCTATTTTAACCTTTAAGCCTCTAACTTAACGAGTTCTCACGTGACCTCTATACAAACAAAACTCTAACTTAACGAGTTGTCTAAACGTGCACTGTTCATGATACAGAAGATATAACATTAAAACATATCATGCTTTTCAATAAAAACACACGTTAACTTAACGTTTAGCTAAATGAGAATTTAATGCAACGAAACGACTAGTTTTTAACTTCAGATCCAATACAGACAAGTATTTATATCAGTAAGCTTTTTCTGTATTAATTGATGATTTTAATTTCTTTTCACAAGCAATAGTAATTGAGCAAATATGATTATTTTCATTCAGCACACATCATCAAAACAAAAATACTCAACACTTTCCATGCTTTCTTGAATTTCCTAGTCAGCAAAATCAAATCCTCGTTAGAATCAGTAGATATATCAGAATCTGAATTATTTTCAAAGGATATTTCTTTCTTCATTTTTAGTTTGTTGTGACTTAGTGATTCATTTAATTGAACTTCATAAGTAGTTAAGTTTACTATAAGTTTAGTTATGGTATAAACATTTAAATCTCGTGATTCCTTAATTGATGTCACTTTCTGAGATCATTTAGAACTTAGGGATCTGAGAATTTTCCTCACCAAATCCTTCTATTTAAAATTCTTTCCTAAGAATTTTAAAGAGTTTATAATATCAAGGAATCTGGAAAACATCTCAGAAATACTTTCATCTTCATGCATCTTAAAGAGTTCATACTTATGAATTAACATGTTTATCTTAGTCTCTTTAACTTGAGAAGTACCTTCATGTGAAACTTCTAATGCATGCCACACCTTATAAGTAGATTTATATGCCGACACTTTTCTGAATTGTTCATAAGTCAATGCACAAAATAAAATATTTAAGCCCTTAGCATTCAGAGTTTCATTTTCTTTTTCAGTAATTGTCCAAGTATTATAAGGAGTAGTTAACGGATTATATGGTTTAGAAATCATGAACTACAATTTATGATCTATACTTTGAAGAAAAATAGTCATCCTATATTTCCAATATTCAAAATGTATTCCATCAAATAAAGGAAGATGATTAAGATTTTGGCCTTCATATAAAGAAAAATTACCATTTCCAGTAATCATTTTACCTTAGATTTTTCAACCTATTTGATTTTAAACAGTCTAAAAACTTTAAAACAACTTGAGCCTTAAATCAATAGAGTTAAACGCATGCTCAGATATTAATTTCTGTTTAAAAACAAGGAAGGTAGACTAAGCAATGATATTAAATAAGTTGGTATCGATTTTACATCAAAGATTATTAACAAAGCTCTGATGCCACTTGTAGGATCGTATGGCTACACAAGAGGGGAGTGAATTATGTATTTTTAATATTTTCTGAAATATAATTGAAACTTTAAAACTCAAAAACAAGTTGAGACATTGTTTTCATAAAATCATTTTTATTCAAGGTTTCAATTACAATATACAATTCAATTCTCCTCAGAAATTGTAGATGCAATTATATTTCGATACCATGTTTCATCTATACAATTTCATAACTACAAACAGAGAAAACTAATTTGCGAAATTTAAAACATTTCTCCCTGTTTGAGATCTTTCTTCTTCTTCTTCTTCTTCTTCTTCTTCTTCTTTCTTCTTCAGCAATTCTTCAATGACGAATATCTTGTCTTTTTATGCTTCACCGAATTTGCTTTCTTCTGATAATTTAAAACTTTAGTGACGAATATCTTACCTTTTGATGCTTCATTGAACTTTCTTCCACTTGAGAATTTTTACCCGAAGAGGTGTTTTTGATCCCTAAGAAAGATTTTTCTTTTGGTGTGTAGGGATGGTTTGATCCTTGAAAAGATTTTTCGTTTTATGTGCAAGGATAATTTGATCAACGAGAATTCTATGCCTTTTATACTGTATCTTCATTTCATGCACATCCTTCACGTTTAACCACTACTAGTTTTCCACTTCTCCACGTCTTTTCTTTTTCCTTCATCGAAACACACACGTTCTAACCCACGTTTATATTTCGAATTTTCTTTAATCATCAATCCTAGATCTCTAAAAAATTTCCTGCAAAATAATCTTTCTCGTCCAAAAATTTTTCATCAGTGTAATAAGAAGTCGTTACTTTAATGTTAACTAAACGAGTAATACAAGTATATATATATAACTTATCGTTTCTAACTTAACGAGTTCACCATGTACCATTGCAGGTGATAAGTACTGTAGCTAACTCAACGAACTAAGTCCATGGTGTTATGCTAACTTAACGAACCAGCTTAACATTTCTTTCGGAAGGTTAAACGATAACTCACCGAAAACAGTTTAAGTTTCAGATAGTTACAGATGTAAGTCACCGAAAAACTCTTTATATTATAAAACTAGTGAGACACGTGTCAAGACCTGAAAACATGACTAAAGTTACCTTTTAGATAGTTATAACTGTAAGTCTCCGAAAAAACTTTAACTCACTGATTAAGTAATAAACAAATGTTTTTATAATAAGAATTTTACCACATGCAAAAATAACAACTTAAGTTTATAACGCTAACCTAACACGTTGCCTTAGTGTTCAATATAGCAACTCAACGCGTTTAGTTATGTTAACTTAACGAGTTAAACATGTGCACCTCACGTGATACAATACAACATTCGTAACTTATAATTTCATCACGTGTATAACACTAACTTAACAAGTTCGTCTCTTCTTTTACTTACTAACTTAACGAGTTATCACGTGAACTATTTTAACCTTTAAGCCTCTAACTTAACGAGTTATCACGTGACCTCTATACAAACAAAACTCTAACTTAACGAGTTGTCTAAACGTGCACTGTTCATGATATAGAAGATATAACTTTAAAATATATCATTTTTTTCAATAAAAACACATGTTAAGTTAACGTTTAGCTAAATGAGAAATTAATGCAACGAAACGACTAGTTATTAACTTCAGATCCAATACAGACAAGTATTTATATTAGTAAGCTTTTTCTGTATTAATTGATAATTTTAATTTCTTTTCACATGCAATAGTAATTGAGCAAATATGATTATTTTCATTTAGCACACATCATCGAAACAAAAATACTCAACAATAATTGAAACTTCAAAACTCAAAAAACAAGTTGAGACACTATTTTCCTAAAATCATTATATCGATACCATGTTTCATCTATATAATTTCATAACTACAAACAGAGAAAACTTGTTTGCAGAATTTAAAACATTTCTCCCTATTTGAGATTTTCTTCTTCTTCTGCTTTTTCTTCTTCAGCAATTCTTTAGTGACGAATATCTTGTCTTTCTCTACTTCACCAAATTTGCTTTCTTTTGATACTTCAGAACTTTAGTGACATAGATCTTACCTTTTTCTACTTCACTGAATTTTCTTTCACCTAAGAGCTTTTCCCCAAAAAGTATTTTTGATCCCTAAAAAGATTTTTCATTTGGTGTGCAGGGATAACAAATCAACGAGAATTCTATGCCTTTTATACTATATCTTCATTTCATGCATATCCTCCACATTTAATCACTATCAGTCTTCCACTTCTTCACGTCTTCTCTTTTTCCTTCATCGAAATACACACATTCTAACCCACATTTACATTTCGAATTTTCTTTAATCATCAATCCTGGATCTCTATAAAATTTCCTACAAAATAAACTTTCTCGTCCAAAATTTTTCATCAAGTGTAATAAGAAGTCATTACTTTAATGTTAACTAAACGAGTAATACAAGTAGATATATAACTTAACGTTTCTAACTTAACGAGTTCCTCATGTGCCATCTCACGTGACAAGTACTATAGCTAACTCAACAAACTAAGTCCGTGGTGTTACGCTAACTCAATGAACCATCTCTGTTGTGTTACAGATAACTCAACGAACCAGTAATAAATAAATATTTTTATAATAAGAATTTTACCACGTGCAAAAATAACAACTTAAGTTTTTATAACGCTAACCTAATGCGTTGTCTTAGTGTTCAATATAGCAACTCAACGCGTTTAGTTATGTTAACTTAACGAGTTAAACATGTGCACCTCATGTGATACAATATAACATTCGTAACTTTTAATTCACCACGTGTATAACACTAACTTAATGAGTTTGTCTCTTCTTTTACTCACTAACTTAATGAGTTCTCACGTGACCTATTTTAACCTTTAAGCCTCTAACTTAACGAGTTCTCACGTGATCTTTATACAAATAACACTCTAACTTAACGAGTTGTCTAAACGTGCGCTATTCATGATATAGAAAATATAACTTTAAAACATATCATGCTTTTCAATAAAAACACACGTTAACTTAACGTTTAGTTAAATGAGAAATTAATGCAACGAAACAACTAGTTATTAATTTAGTATAATCTTAGATCTAATACAGACAAATATTTATATCAGTAAGCTTTTTCTGTATTAATTGATGTTTTTAATTTCTTTTCACAAGCAATAGTAATTGAGTAAATATGATTACTTTCATTCAGCACACATCATCAAAAAAAAATACTCAACAAGATGCATCACCCATTAATTTAAATGAATGGCTCCAATTAGGTGCTTGTATTATAGGGGTTGAAATTAAGCTAGTTTTAAGCTTGAAAAATGCTTCTTTGCAATTTTTATCAAAGTTGAATGAGACATCTTTTAATAGATTAGTTAAAGGTTGTATGGATGATATTTGTGCACATTTTTATATGATAATTCATGCATACTATGTCTTGAAACTCAAGTTATATGCACTTATACAAGAAAATACATGTTAATCACATTTTTATGACATTGCATGAATATGTGCACAAATGCACCCCTTTAATGCAATTTTCACGAAACATACTAGATGTTCATATGCTTGAATGTATGATTTAATAATTCTTAGGCCAAGAAAGAGATTTTAAAGGTCATCAAGGTATTGAAATAATTTGATATGGCCACATATATTTTACACGCTATGGTTATGAACTTGCGGACATTAAATGCAATAATGTGACATTGGTTATGAATGATTTTAAATACATGTTACTAATTGATGCATTCATGGATAAACTTACATTTCACATTTGTAAACATGTTAAAATGAATGTTACATACCTTAGAAATAAATATATTTCAAGTTCATAACTAGAGTTATTTTTGGCATGTATTACTAACATTACATTCATGACTTAAATGGATTTGATTATAGGTGAATGAGGGCCCTTAGATCAATCCTTGGGATCATCAATCCTTGATGATCAAAATCTCTATAAATAGGCCTTGTACCCCACAAGTTTTCTCCTCTTTCCCAACTCCAATTTTCGGAATTCCCCTTGGTGCTCCAAGCAAGGTGAAGGAAGAGCTCCCCCCTTGGTGTCTTCTCCTCCAAACACCTCTTGGAGGTAAGGTTCTTCTTCTTCTTGTCTTCTCCAATACTTCATCCAGCATTCTACATCTTGAGGAGGTGAATTGCTGCTGCAAATCCCCTCTTGTTTGTGCTGAATCCGTGGATGAAGCTCCATTGGAGATACACTTGAAGGTGTGGAAACTTGCATCCAAGAGAGCTCTTCAATTGTTCTACACGTTGTTGTATTCCTTTCGGCATTGGACCTCCAATCCGTAAAGGGAACAAGAAACTTTGGACGTGGAGAATTGCTGGAGAAGGTAGCCATCTCAAGTGATGTGAAGCAAGGAGGTGATGTCCCTTGTGCTCAAGCCATTGGAGGTGTGATCTTAAGGTAATAGGAGTAGACATTTGAGTGGAGATGGAGTTGTAATTTCAATTTTAGTAGTATTTGTTTGCTAATTGTTGTTGTTTGTGTTGTCCACATGATTTCCCCTTTGTTATAGTGTTGAATTCTTGTTGTTATCTCAATGTTTTCGAATTCTAAGTTTAGTTTAAGTTTTTGCCCTTTATGTGTTTGATTTTATGTTTCCTTGTATGGATTCTTCTCAAATCTTTGTTCCTCTAACTCTAACATAGTTTAGACATTTTTTACTTAACTCTAACCTTCTAATTTAGTTGATTTGGATTGTATATAGCTTATACTTAGTAGATTAGAGCATACATGGAGTTAGATGTATGGTTATAAGTCCATGTATGCTAGTTTTATAGTAGAATTAGTAGTTTGATGTAGTGTAATTTTATTTTCTATGTTTGTAGTGTAATAATTATTGTGTGATGCTTTATCTTAAGTGATGGATAGAGAGGGACATGAATGAGGTTTCTCATTACTGATTCAACTCTATATGAAGTCATTTCTAACATACACATGATTGTTAAGGCAAACATGTGATGAGAATGCATTTACACAAGGCATATCTATAAACTCTAGTGAATTTTATGTTTAATTGCTGATCCCTGTGGACTCGACCCATTCTTGCATGCTTTCTATAATTGACTCCGTGCACTTGCGGTTATAAACATTAAAACTCAGTTGTGAGTTAATTTCATAACATTTAAACCTCGAACAAGTTTTTGGCGCCGTTGCTAGGGATCATGCCAATTTTCTGTTTGAAATTTTCTAGAGGTTTTGATATGTTTCTTCTTTTGGAATTCTGATTTCAAAGTGTTTTGATGTAATAATGGTGTATTAATATGTCTTGATGCTTTGATTTCATGAATATAATGTCATATTCTTTAATTGATTTAAGTTTCTTATGGCATTTGTGGACTACATGTTAGTAGCAGAATTTTCAGAGTTCTGAATTTTTCATCTTCGTTCCACATAAATCTGCTACCAAAGGGCTTTTAAATGTGATGAGTTTATATGTTTCCATGAAAGAAGGTTTCCTTAGCTTTCCAGATTGTGTTTAAACACTGGAATTGGATTTTTAGAGATTTTTGTATGAATTTTTGAAGTTCAGGTTGTTTTTAGATTACAGAATAGGTTTTTTAGAAGAATTTTTGAGGTATTGTTGATTCTACTATGATTGGAGTTTATGAAACGTTGGTGTGATATTTTTACTTGAAAGTATGAAAGTTAAGCTTTCCTACGAGTATTTGCAAGTTAAAATTGGAGTAGGAATAATAGGTTAATTAATTCTTGAGATACAGGGTATAATGCAGAGCAGTTTCCAGAATTTTGTCAGTTACATGCTTTTTATTTGGAAGTGCTTGCATAATCATTGCATTTTTTTTTTTTAGTAGATATTTTTTCTGAAATCCTTGATGAATTAGCTTTCCTAGTCATATTTGCATGCTCAATTCTGATGCGTATACATTTCTAAGTGAATTTTTTAGTTCTGTTATGCTTAAATTGCAATAGTGAGTGATGCAATTACAATGATTGTAGTTATTTTATTATGTGCTGATTGCTAATTGTAGATTTCCTGTAGGTTAGCCTGAGATTAAGATTTTGATCTGATTATGGATAGTAATTTCAATTACCATAGTTCATATGATGCTTAATTTACGGTATTTTACGCTAAATGTGGTTTAAATGATCATATTCTTGAGGTTTGTCCTTTTTATATCTTAGATGAAGATTTTAAAGTGTATAAGCATCCTGATTTATCCATATCATAAAATGAGAATTTGAACTTTAATGTACAAGCATTGCATGCTAAATTTCCTGCTAATAATGTTTACAATGTAAATTTTAATGATGTAATTACTATTGGTGATGATAATGATGGTTATGGTGCTAATGTTGAGCTCAATAGAGCTATTGAAGAGGCCAAAATATTTCATGATAAGCATATCTTGAGGAGAGAATTTGTGATAGGCCAAAAGGTTTTATTATATAATTCAAGATTGAACATTTTTCCTAGGAAGTTTAGATCCTGATGGACTAGACCTTATCTGGTTAAGAAAGTTTATACTCATGGTGTAGTAGATATAGAAAATATGAAAAGGGGGGGCATTTTTAAGGTTAATGGTCATCGGTTGAAAGTATTTTTATCTGATAAGAAGACTTATAGTGGTGAAGAGATTACTTTAGATGAGCCTTCTTATACTTGAGCTAGGTTTGAATGCTTAATATTTTTAGCTCATTTTGTATTAGTAGTTTTATTTTTCTTGTTTTTTTGTGTAGTGTGTTTGTAGTTTTATTATTATTATTATTATTATTATTTCCACTTCTAGTTGATGTTCTTTTTCATTTGTTTTGCTGTATTTGTGTTTGTCTTTATACATTTCCTTTTATAGAATTGTTTGATGTGTTTGCTCATGTTTTCAGTTACAAATTCTTACTACAACGCAGGTATACATTTCGTTCTCCTTATATATTTTTGTGTTTAGAATGTCCTCTTTCATATTGGTTGCATGCATGTAGGAGTCTACTATGATACTATCCTGCGTTTGTTGTGACTATTCATGTTCGTTTTGTGTTGCTTGTTGTTTTTGTTTTGTTTTTGCTTCACAAGTTTACCAATTTCATACTTACGAGTACATTGGGGACAATGTACAAGATAGGTATGGGGGGGTGGCTGTGAAGTGTATTTTGCATTTTGTGATTGACAATATTCCTATTAACAGACTACTCAATCTCCATTGTTTGTTCTTAGGAATGTTATTTGTTGCATCTTTTGTCGATTTATTTTTTGTGTTTGGTGTCTTTTGTTGGCATACCTAAGGTCTTAATTAATGAAGTGCTTATTTAAGGTTTATTAGTTGAACCTTAGAGGTAACACTAATAGGATAATACCCTTGAACCTAAGGGGGGGTTTGTGCACTCGGAATTTGACGGAATTGAAAATTTTTTTCGTCAGATTCCGAGGTATGAGGTGTTTTTGCATTTTGGAATTCAAATTCCTTGGGAATTTGAATTCCAAGCATGTGTAAAGGTTGGGAAAATGAATTCCCAACCTAAAAGGTCAGAATTCATTTTTCGACAGTCAGCCCCTCGTGATCCCTCGTCCTCCCGCTTGTCGTCCCGCTGGTCACCCTCGCCCGCGCGCTCGTTGGCCCCTCGTCGATTCCCCCTCACGCTCGTCGGCACCAACGCTCGGCCCCTCGTCGATTCCCCATCGCCCTCGCCCGCGCGCTCGTCGACCCCTCATTGATTCCCCCTCGTGCTCATCGGCACCGACGCTCGGCTCCTTGTCAATTCCTCATTGCCCTCACGTACACGCTCGTCGGCCCCTCATCGATTCCCCCTCGCACTCACCAACATCGACGCTCGACCCCTCGTCAATTCCCCGTCACCCTCGCCCACGCGCTCGTCGACCCCTCGTTGATTCCCCCTCGCCCTCTGTTTCCAGGAAAGAGATGAGGGTAATTCAATTCAGTTGTGTTTTCTCTCACGCTCCAAGCTCTGATATTGCAGTAGAAGGTACACAAATGTTTGGTCTTGGGCATTCTTTCTTTTAGGTCATTGTCTTTTTCAGTTACAGTTCAGTGTTTCTGTTGTTGCTTCTTTTTCCTTTATGATAGATATATGATGATGATGGCATGGGTTGAATTCGGCTCCAACCGTATGATACTTGTTTTTATTTTGGCTGTTGGCTTGTAAAGTAGTCTTAAAATTATGCCTTTAGTTGCTTGATGGTAGAAAACTTTGCATATTTTTGTCATTTTGTGGAAATTTTACATTCGCATGATGTCTCTATTAGATTATAATTCTGATTCAACAAGACAATGAGTTATAGTTTAGATTTATACTCTTTAACAGTCTTTTATAACTTCCTCTGTTATGATCTTTTCTCACAACTACAGAGCTAACCGGAACTCAAGTATGATGGGCATCTCCTCATCGTCTCTTTTGTAGTTCTTTCTGGATTTGTATGCTATCTGTTTGTTGAATGTTCATTAAGAAGCTTGACATCCAAAAGTGTACTATCTTCTCCATTTCGTTGTTTCCTTTTAGTTTAATTGCCTTTTCAATGGATCACTTCTAGTTTCTATTTTTTATGTTTACAAAAAGGTGATCTACAGAAATAAAGCATTTGGATGGCATGTTTTATCGTGCGTGTTCTCATTTTCAATAAATATTAGAGTATGCTTGTGTTTTATCGTGAGTGTTCAATCTACTCTTTAGAAGGTTTAGTGTTGGAGTCGATGCTTTCATACTCTATGAAAAAATGTTTAATGAGGCCTATTTATATATAAAGCTCCAAGGATAAAAATTATACAACTTCTTTGGAGCCTGAGAAGCAATAACAGTAACAAATGTTGCTTTAGCAAATGTTTTTTGCAAAACAAATTATTCTATTACTTCTGAACAATAGTGGAAGGTGCAATTGATTTCCCAGTCTACAATGAGGGGAGTACTGTATTCTTCATCTCTATGTTATGTTGTGTTGCATTTTATATTTTGTTCATATATGTATTCTTAGGAAATGGAAAACAAGAAAGGATGTGGAAGATCTTATTTTAGTTGGAGTGTTCAAGCAGATGACATGATATTAAGAAAGGTGTGCGATGCTATTAAGGAGGGTAATGGTAAAACTCCTGATGGAAAGATACGAGTTGATACTTGCTTGAAGGTAATTGATGATTACAATAAAGAAACAGGAGGTAACATCCAAAAGAAAAATATTGATAGTCGAATGAAAACATGGTGACAAATGTACAAGATTTATACAAAGATTGGTGCACAAAGTGGTTGGGGATGGAACTACATTCATGGACATACTGATATCGCAAAAGAAGTTTGGGATGAATTTATTATGGTTAGTTGAATTTTTTCAAATTTAAATTTAACATTTGATTAGCTTATAATTTGCACTAATATTTTTTTTCCTAATAGGTTCATCTAGAGTGTGCACAGTACAAGGGTAAAGCATGTCCTATATATGACCAGCTTCAAATAATATTTGAAGGAAATCTTGCAACAGGCTCAACTAAAATGAGTACAACAAATCTGAGAGCAGCTGCGAACTTGAATGAAGATACAAATGACCTTGATAATGTACCTCTTACACAAAATACTATGGAATTTGAGGCTGAAACTCAAGATCCTTTTCCTACTCAAACTCCTTCTCCTAGTTTGAATGATGTAGACTCATGTAGGAAAGGAAAACGTCCACGTCCACATGCTGAATCACAACAACTTATGGCAACTACAATGAACAATGTTGGTGTATCACTTATGAATTATTTTAGTGAGGATTTGGAAGAAAATTCAAGGAAAATGGCATACTCAGAGCGTGTCATACAACTACAAGAGAACATGATATCGATCCAAAAGGAAAAGATGGCATTTACACAACGTATTGAAGAAAGGAAATTAACATACATGGAGAGGAAGATGGAATTGTTAGAGAAAAAAGATCATGAAGAAGATGATGTTCTCACTATTTTACTTTCACTTACAGATCTTACAGAAGAAGAAAAATACAAGGCAATGCAATTATTGGAGATAGAATCAAAGAAGAATCAATTTAGGCGTCTACCACCGAACATGAGAACTTCATGGTTGAAGTTTAATTTGAAATGATGTGCTTTTTTCATTTAAAAATTTAAATTTTGTTGAACATGCTTGAATTTATTGAACTTGTGTTATTCTTAATGTTACGTAACATGGTCTAAACATTTTGTTGATTTATGCATTGTATGCTATTATTATGTTTTCTTTATTAAATCATAATTGGTATGATAGGTACAGATGCAGGGATTGGAATTTATGAAGACATCTATGTCCATTATTAATGAAGACGAAGAACAAAGGAAGAAAAAAAGAAAAGTTATATTGGGAACATGGCAATTCCTATGCGGAATTACTATAAATGGGATTCAAACATCCACCACTCGTATATACAATATGGAAGGAGCACAATATGTACAAATATTGTTAGATCCATCGTCACCATATCAAGCATACAATTGCAGGAAAATTTATCGAATGAGTCAACATGTTTTTTCACAATTTTGTGGATTATTAAGAAATATGAAAGTAATATCAGATAGTAGAAATATGAGCGAAGAGGAGAAACTTGCTATTTTTTTAGTAACAGTTGGACAAAATCAAAGGCATGGAGTAACCAGAGAGCATTTTCATCACTCAGCATGGACTATCAGTACATATTGCAATGAAATGATAAATGCTATATTAAAAATAGGTGATATACTTCTAGCTAAACATGAAGTTGCTACACACAATCGAATTCAGAATGATGTTAATGTTTATCCATATTTCAAGGTACACACTTCAATCTTTATTTCTATTTTAATATTTCATGTTATTCATTTATATATTAATTAAATTTGTTTTTGGTATGACTAGGATTGTATAGGTGCTATTGATGGTACACACATTAAAGCCATAATTTATGGAAAAGAGAATGCCCGATTTAGGAATAGAAAAGGTGAATTGTCATAAAACATATTGGCTGCATGCAATTTTGATATGGAATTTACTTATGTTCTTAGTGGGTGGGAAGGTTCAGTTGCTGATGCTCGACTCCTTCAAGATGCAACAACTCAATGCAATGGTTTGCAAGTGCCACGAGGTATACAACTTATGATCTAGCTTTATGTCACCTTATTTTCAAAATTGAATTTATTTCAAATGATGTTCAAATACATGCAGGTAAATTTTACTTAGTTGATGCTGGATTTCCAAATAAGCCTGAGTTTATATGTCCATTTCGAGGTGTTCGATATCACTTATTAGAATATGAAGGAAATCGACAACCAACAAATGCAGTGGAAAACTTCAACCATAGACATTCATAGTTGAGGACAGTAATTGAACGTACATTTGGAGTAGTCAAACATCGTTTTGCAATATTACGAGGATATATGCCATTTCCTTTCACAACTCAAGCAAAAATAGTGTTGGCATGTTTTTTAGTTCACAACTTCATTCGTAAAGCAGATAAAACAGACTTATGTCAAGATCTTGAAGATGAAGTACAAGAAGATGGATATACAAGTTGAAGACTCTACAAATGTAGAAAGACATGTGCACAAACACGTTTAGTAATTCTAAGATGGATATGCTTGACTCTATAAAGTTTAGTAATTCTATTCAATTCCCACCAATTTTGTCATGTGCACAAACACCTGGATTTCAATTTCCGTCAAATTCCTGAACATGCACAAACACCTAGATTTTGAATTCTTTCCGTCAAATTCTGTAGAATTCAAATTCCGTTAGAATTCAAATTCTACGGAATTCAAATTCCAGGTGCACAAACAGGCCCTAAAGGTAAGAACTTAAGAGTAAATTTAATTTTCATTCATATGTTTATTATATATAGGTATTACACAACCACGAGGCCTTAACTAAAAAAGAACATAACTAGCTTATTCCTTTTTGAAGTGAAGCTTAAGTAATAGTCTAAAGTGTTGTCCAATGGGTTGTCTCTCGAGAAGGGTAGCAAAAAGGGAATAAGGTGATTACCCGTTCTTACAAAGGACACTTAGTAGCCGGGTATGGAGGCTAAGCAACCTCTTAATATTCATGCAAAATCGTGTTTCAAAGTAGGAGGTAATCCTAAGGGTAGATGTAGGTAGAGAGTTAAGAAAAAAGAAAAGAAGCAAGTTATAAAAGAAAAAAAAAGAGAAAGAAAAAAAGGGAAAAGAAAAAAAGAAAAGAAAAATAAAACAAAAGAAAAAAAGAGAGGAATAAAATAAAAGAGACAATGTACTTGAGGATAGACTTTTGATGATTATGTAAGTAACACGGATGGAGTGAGTAGGTTATTATGTAAATTTTTAGTTTTGGCCATTTCACTTACACTTATATATGTATGTACTTATTTTCTTAGGATGAAATGAGAATGAGCAATTAAGTTTAAACCTAAAAGGATAAGGGTGTTGGAATAAAGGTGGAGCCAAAAAGGTTAAACTAGAAACTTTGTAAGTAACTTCATGCATGTTTAAGTAATATTAGGTATGTCAACTTTTGTCCTTGTTATGTGTATGTTTTTGATTTGTGAGGTTTTGTTCGTGCACTTGTGTTTTAATTTTTGTTTTAGCTTGCATTTTGTTTTTGAGTTTTTTGGATTTTGTGGGTTATCCCCTAAAAACCCTCTGGAGACAACACTCCGCTATTAGGGTGACCTAGGGGTTTAATGACTTGTTGCATAGGCTAAATGCAACTATGATTCCTGTGAAAGTGAGTTAAGATTTCTGTTTTTAAATGTTATTGTGTTTTGAATAAAGTCATTCATTCATTTAGCATTTGTATGTTTTGTTCATTTTAGCAAAGTTTAGGTATTGGGGAATTCAATTTTTATCAAAGTTGAATGAGACATCTTTTAATAGATTAGTTAAAGGTCTAGCTATTTTACTAAAATCTTTAATAAATCTTCTATAAAATCTTGCATGTCCTAGAAATGATCTAATATCTTTTACTAATTTAGGTTCTACTATATTAGAAATTACTTCTATTTTAGCTTTATCTACTTCCAACCCTTTCCTTAAAACAACATGTCCCAAGACTATTCCTTGTTTAACCATGAAGTGACACTTTTCCCAATTTAGAACTAGATTTTTTTCCACACACCATTTTAATACTCGATCTAAATTATTTAAACACACTTCATATGAAGTTCCATATACAGTAAAATCATCTATAAATATTTCTAAAAAATCTTCAATCATTTTAGTGAATATTCTCTACATACACCTTTGAAAGGTAATTGGTGCATTGCATAATCCGAATGACATCCTCTTAAAAACATAAGTTCCATTACAACATGTGAAAGTTATTTTCTCTTGATCCTCTAATGCTACTAGAACTTGGTTATATCTTGAATAACCATGTAGGAAACAAAAATATTCTTGCCTTGCTAATTTCTTTAACATTTGATCTATAAAAGGTAAGAGAAAATGATCTTTCCTAGTCACAACATTCAACTTTCTATAGTCTATACACACTCTCCAGCCTAATTGAAATCTAGTAAGTATCAAGTCCTGACTTTCATTCCAAATAACTATTAATCCTGATTTCTTGGGAACTACATGGATTAGACTAACCCATGAACTATCAGAAATCAGATAAATTATATCATTATCTAACTATTTCACTATCTCCTTCTTCACTACTTCTTTGAGGTTTGGATTTAATCTTGTCTTAGGAATTCTAACTAGTTTAGCATTCTCTTCTAAATATATGTGGTGATAGTATATAGTTGCACTTAACCCTTTTATATTAGCCATAGTCCATCCTATTGCCTCTTTATAAGTTTTTACTACATCTTTTAATTTAGAAATTTGATCCTCTTTTAAATCTGAAGCAATAATGATTGGACATTGTTTAGAATGAAAAAGTGCATATTATTAACGGTTAAATGATGGTTAATTGCATAATATTTAGCTTATCATATAAGAATTAAGCCATTATGTTATAATTGCACTATTATATGCTTTAATTGAAGAATCTGCTTAATTTAGGGGAATTAATGTTAATTTAGTACATTTATGAACTGTCGATAAGTTGCAGGCTGTGAAATTCTTAAGTATCCGAATTTTCTAATATTTCGGACAGTTATGTTTAACATATCGAACATATTCAGACAGTTATGTCTAACAGACCAAGTATCTATCGGATAGTTATGTTTAAATTGCCGAACAGTTATGCTTTGAGAGAATAGTTTATTATTTCCTGAAGTACATGTGTCGAAACCATAATGCATGACTTAAGTGAACTTTCAGTGAGTTATCTCTAACTATCCGAAATTGCAGCTAGGCATCGGACAGTTATGTATGTAACTCTCCGAAATCTCTTTTTATTTATAAAATAACTGTGGACACGTGTCATGTTCTAGGAAATTGACTTAAGTGGATTTTCGGTGAGTTAGCTGTAACTATCCGAAATGCATCTGAGCATCAGATAGTTAGACCTGTAACTCTCCAAAATGTTATTTTATGATTAAACTGCTATTGACACGTGTCGAGATTTGGTAGATTTACTTAAGTTATATATTGGTGAGTTATCTGTAACTATCCGAAATGCATTTGTGCATCAGATAGTTAAGTTTATAAGTATCTGAAATGCACCTGAGCATCGGATAGTTAAATTTATGCACGTGTTGAATTTAAATGCTTTAGAATATCATGTAAGATGCACATGTTTAACTCATTAAGTTAGCATAATTGTACGCATTGAGTTACATGAATATTACACTAAGGTAATGCGTTATGTTAGCAGCTTATTTCTTTATATTTTCTAATATGCCACTGTAGCGGTTGTACAAACATAGTTGGAAGAGAAAAACCACGTTTGCATGTATCGCGCAGGGAGAAGAAAGCATCGCCGTTGATATGAATGAAGGAAATCCAACCAACCATTTAAGCAGAAGCAGTTACTACTGAAGAAATATAAAAGAAAAGAAGAAGAAAAAGAAGGTGTGATCGATAGGTGATCGATGGGCGGACAGTGTGTGCAGAGGAGGATGAGCGTCGCAATTCTTTGAAGTTCCACACCAACAATCATCATCACCACAATCACCACCATCACCACCATAATCACCAACCATCGGAGGTCTGTGAGGATACTTGCCTGATGTCGGGTCGATTCCGAGCCAAACATAGTGCTTGACAACCACTATGAGGAGTGATCGTGTCGCGGGAAGGGAAGCCATTTTCACCAAGCGCTGACTCATATTTCATGAGATCATAAAGCTTTTAGCCTTGGCTTCGGGTTGATGCTTGTATGCTGAAGAGGAGATCATCTTGCAATTCTAGACTCGCGATTCTTTAGGGAGAGGAGACAGAATTGTAAGTGGTTTAATTTTCAGTGGTATAATCGCGTTGCAAGTAGTGTCGGAAGTATTTACTGTCAAGTGAGATTACCTTACATTTCACCTTTCGCCCATTTCCATGTTCATATTAAAACAAAAATACCAAAAACCATTTATCTATGTTTGTATGTTGTATTTGAGTGTTGTACTGTTTGTGTTGTATTGTGATTAATGTTATCTGTATCAGTTTGGTGATTATTTTATGTTTATTTTAGTTTTACAATTTACTGAAATTGGTTCGTTCAAAAGACTTAAAGATTTTAAAGGTTACTATTTGAATTATCTAAATGTTAGTATTGCTTAATGATAAATCCAATGTTAACTAACATTAAAGAGCTTAATTGATGTTATTTACAATTTGTGGAATCGCCCAATGGTTTGCTGAATTCCTTTGTAAATAGCAGTATTAAAAAGAAAAGTTAGGCTCATGGAGTTAACTTAAGTCCACGAGGTTAGTCCGTTGAGTTAGCCATAACTCAACGAACTTAGTCCATTGAGTTAACTGTAAGTCAACGGAGAGCTTATTGAATATATAAATTTGATTGTTAACAAACGAACAATTCTCAAGTTCTTCAGCAATTCCCTATGGGATCGACCTGTACTTGCACACTGATACAATAGACATTGTGCACTTGCAGTTAAAGTACAAATTAGAATTAATATCTAAATTATATTAAAGGTTGTTTGTTTACTTCTGAAAAGGAAAGAATAAGCATAAAGATAAATTAATTAAGTAAAATAGAAGTAACAAATCCAAGTTTTTCTAGTGTAGTGCTGGGAAAACGTAAACAAGTTTTATGGCGCCATTGTTAGGGAATTGAATTGAATTGATATAAGCAACTGTTAGAGCTGTTTCGTTTTAATAGCCGGAGTTGTGTGTTTTCTTCTGTAATTGAGAATATGGCATATGCTTATGCTCAAAGATTTCTGAAACCTGTAATTAACATATGTGAATTCTGCAATTCTGAAAGACATGACATTTCTGACTGTTTGAAATTGAGACGTTTACAGATGGTTAGATCCCATGAACAACAAATGAATTATCCTCAATATAATATAGCCGAGTATGAGAATCCTATAGTTTACCTAACTAATGGTCAGTATAGAATTTGTAATATGATGAGAGACACTAAAGTTTGGGATCGGTATGACAGACTAGAGCATAGTATAGAGAAAAATCTGGTTAAACTGGAATACTTTGTGTGTCAACAATAAGAAGTCAATCAAGTAAACTATAAGTAAGCATATTCAGAACCTAAATAGGATATAATTTACGAAACTGAAAAAACCATAATGAAAATTGATCAACAAGTGAATGCAATGAAATTAGATGATCTGAAAACAAAATTAAAAGCATTAGATGAAAATACCATGAAAATACAAGTTATGCAACAGGACAATGGAATTTATAATCTTATAAACCTGCATAATTTGCAAAATATACAACAAACAGAAAATACTAATGCAAGAGAATTTAAAGAATGCACTTTAAAACTAAAAACAATTGAAGATCATAATCACGAAAATGATATGCAAAAACATCATGAAAGTAACGGAAATCTGGAAGATGTATGTATAACATTAAGATCTGGAACTGATATACCATCAAGAACTCAAAATGAAAATGATATGAAGGTGGATAAGAGTAAAAATCAAAATGATAATGAAAATGTAATAGTTGAAAATCTAGAAATCACTGAAGAACAATCTGAATCTACGAATGAAGCTAAAAATGATCAAACAAATCAACTAAAAGAAAAAGAGCCTTTGAAATCAAAATCTTTAGCACCCTATCCTGAAAGATTACAACAAACAATACCTGAAAAACAAGAGAAAATCAGAGAAATTTTTGAAAAAGTACAAGTTAACATTCCTTTGTTAGATCTATTGCAGAAAATGCCACCTTGTGTTAAATTTCTTAAGGATTGGTTTACTAAGAAAAGAGAGCAAAAAGTTCTTAGAAAGGTCTTTTTAGCTAAGCAAAGTAGTTCCTTATTTCTACCACAAATTCCTAAAAAGTTATCAGATCCTGGAATCCCTGTTATATCATGCACCATAGGAAATACCATTCTAGAAAGAACCTTAATAGACTTAGATGCAGGTATAAATGTTATGCCAAGTGATATATTTGCATCCTTAGGATTAGAAGGCTTAATTCCTACTAGTATGATTATTCAATTAGCTGATAGAAGTATAAGATACCCTAGAGGAAAAATATAGGATGTCTTAATTAAAATCAAGAATTTTATATATCCTATTGATATTGTAATTTTGGATTCCCAACAAATTAAGCATAAAAATAGTGATACATCTTTAATTTTGGGAAGGCCATTTTTAGCAACATCAGGGGCTGTTATAAATTGTAAAACTAGAGTAATGAAGTTAGCATATGGTAATGAGGATACTCAATTAAATATTTTCAAACTAGAAAAGTTTAAAGAGTTAGAAATGTCCTTACATACCATAGACTTTTTAGAGGATGAAGGAGATATGTTAGATGATGTGATTCAAGAAGAATTAAATAGGCAAATCAATTCTGAAACTTTAAAAGAAAATGAAAGCATAAATATAGAAGGAGATATGGAAGAAATTAATTTAGAAAATGATGATGTTCAATTAGGAGCTCTAACTTCTGATGGGCAGCATTTAGAATTAAAACATTTATCTCCTGAATTAACCTATATATTTCTGGAAGATAAACGAACCTGTCCAATCATTATTGCTTCAGATTTAAAAGAGGATCAAATAGCTAAATTAAAATATGTAGTAAAAAGTTATAAAGAAGCAATAGGATGGACTATGATTGATATAAAAGGGTTAAGTTCAACTTTATGCTGTCACCACATATATTTAGAAGAGAATGCTAAACCTGTTAGAATTCCTGAGAGGAGATTAAATCCAAACCTTAAAGAAGTAGTCAGGAAAGAAATAGTTAAATGGTTAGATAATGATATAATTTATTCGATTTCTGATAGCTCGTGGGTTAGTCCAATCCATGTAGTTCCCAAAAAATCAGAATTAACAGTTATTAGGAATGAAAGTCAAGACTTGATACCTACTAGAATTCAATCAGGTTGGAGAGTATGTATAGACTATAGAAAGCTGAATGCTGTGACTAGGAAAGATCATTTTCCCTTACCTTTTATAGATCAAATGATGGAAAGATTAGCAGGGCAAGAATATTTTTGTTTCCTAGACGGGTATTCAGGGTATAATAAAATTCCAGTAGCATTAGAGGATCAAGAGAAAATAACTTTCACCTGTCCTAATGGAACTTATGCTTTTAAGAGAATGCCATTCGGATTATGCAATGTGCTAGCTACTTTTCAAAGATGTATATAGGGTATATTTACTAGAATGACTGAAGACTTTTAGAAATATTTATGGATGATTTTACTATGAATGGCAATTCATACGAAGTTTGTTTAAACAATTTAGACTTAATATTAAAATGTTGTGTGGAAAAAAATCTTATTTTAAATTGGGAAAAATGTCACTTCATGGTTAAACAAGGAATAGTCTTAGGGCATGTTGTTTCTAAAAAAGGGTTGGAAGTAGATAAAGCTAAAATAGAAGTAATTTCTAATCTACCAAAACCTAAATTAGTAAAAGATATTAGATCATTTCTAGGACATGCTGGTTTTTATAGAAGATTTATTAAAGACTTTAGCAAGATATCTAGACCTTTAACTAATCTATTAAAAGGTGTTCCATTTAACTTTGATAAAAATTGCAAAGAAACATTTTTCAGACTTAAAACTAGTTTAATTTCAACTCCTATAATTCAAGCACCTGATTGGAACTATCCATTTGAATTAATGTGCGATGCTTTTGATTTTGCTGTAGGAGCAGTGTTAGGACAGAAGATAGAAAAATCTCCTAGAGTGATTCATTATGCAAGCAAAACCTTAAATGATGCTCAAGTTAATTACACACTACTGAAAAAGAATTATTAGTTGTTATGTTTGCTTTAGAAAAGTTTAGATCATATTTGATTGGATCTAAAGTAATAGTATAAATGGATCATTCAACTTTAAAACATCTACTAAAGAAAAAAGAAACTAAACCTAGACTGATTTCATGGATATTATTATTACAAGAATTTGATCTAGAAATTAAAGATAAAAAAGGTTGTGAGAATGTAGTAGCAGATCATTTATCAAGATTACAAATAGAAAAATCAAATATTGAAATTAAGGATAATTTTCCTGATGAACAATTAATGACCATCAACACAATACCTTGGTATGCAAACATAGTTAATTATTTAGTTACTGGTCTAACACCTAAGGATTGGAATAGACAGGATAAGAAATTGTTTTTCTCAAGAGTAAAATATTACTATTGGGAAGACCCATACTTATTTAAGAAATGTCCTGATTTGGTTTTAAGGAGGTGTGTTCTAGAAACTGAATATTCGAGCATATTGTCTTTCTATCATGACCAAGCTTGTGGAGGACATTTTGGTTCAGGGAAAACTGCTGCAAAAATTCTGCAATGTGGGTTTTATTGGCCAACACTATTCAAAGATGCTCATAAATATTGCTTAAGTTGTTTAAGATGTCAACAAATAGGAAGAATATCAAAGAGGAATATGATGCCTCTTAATCCTATTGTTGAGGTTGAAATCTTTGATGTGTGGGGAATAGATTTTATGAGTCCATTTCCTATGTCTAATCAATTTAATTACATATTGTTGGGGGTGGATTATGTATCAAAATGGATAGAAGCTATTCCTACAAAAACTAATGATAACAAAGTGGTAATTCAATTTATAAGAACAAATATATTTGCCAGATTTGGAATACCTAAAGCTATTATCAGTGATAGAGGAACTCATTTCTGTAATAGAAGTTTTGAAGCCTTAATGAAGAAATATGGAGTAAACCACAAAATTGCAACATCATATCATCCGCAAACAAGTGGACAAGTAGAAAGTGCAAACAAACAAATTAAATTAATCTTGGAAAAAGTGGTAAATCCTACTAGAACAGATTGGGCTAATAGATTGATAGATGCATTTTGGGCTTATAGAACTGCTTATAAAACGAGCTTAGGTATGTCACCTTTTAGGCTAGTATATGGAAAAAGTTGTCATTTACCTATTGAAATAGAACATAAAGCTTATTGGGCATTAAAAACTCTGAACACTAATTTAAATCAAGCTGTTGAAAATAGAAAAATGTAATTAATTGAATTAGAAGAATTTAGAAATGAAGCTTATTCGAATACTGTAAGAGAAAAAGAAAAAATTAAATTTTGGCATGATAGAAAAATTATTCCTAAAAGCTTTGAAATAGGACAAGAAGTATATCTTTATATGGCTAGACTCCATAACCATCTAGGAAAATTAAAATCTAGATGGGCAGGACCTTACATAGTTCGAAATGTTTATCCTTATGGAGCTATTGAAATTGAAAATCCTAAAAATCAGAATATATTTAAAGTAGATGGACAAAGACTTAAACCTATTCTGAAAACACCAAAAAACTCCTTTGGAATTATGGAAGAAGTTAGAATAGAGGATTACTCGAGCTTTACTTAATAAGAAATTAGTTTTTTTGTTTATATATATATATATATATATATATAAAACATTAGAAATATATATAAAATATAAAAATCATTGTGGTTCAACCGATCGGATCCATCGGTATGACCGGAACATAAAAAATATTTATATTAATTTTTAGTAAAAAAATTAGGTCTGACCAAAACATAGTATCGATTAAACTGGAAAAAGAAAAAAAAAATTCTCTTAAGTATTTTATTTTTTTTATATATTATATATCTGTTTGTACGGGGAGTCCGTTGAGTTACGCTTAACTCAATGAGTTTACTCCGTTGAGTCTTGAGTTAGTCAACGAGCTTATTCCGTTGAGTTAACTGTAACTCAACAGAGTACTAGCTAAGACCTCGGATAAAATAGTAATAGTTGGTTCGGGAAATGACCCAATTACCCGCCTAAACTTAGGGCTTATTTAAACTAAAACCTAGGGTTTTGGGGGCATTATCCAGCAAATCATTTAGAATCTAGAATAGTAGAAATCAGAGCGATTCTGTGCTGTTGTGTAACTCCACGATGAGGAAGATGAAGCCTGAATTTTGGGAAGAGGTAGTGGACACCACATAGTTTCTGAAGGAATCTGAAGAATGACACACGAGGTAGAAGATCAGAAATACAACAAGAGAGAAAGAGCTACAAAAGGTAGAATCAGAACTCTTTAACTTGAGAAAAATTTTAGTTGAGTTAGAAATATAGATACCACAGATAATGGAGACATGAATTAGAGTGGCAACTGAAATTACATTAAGTTAAGAAAGAAAGATACAGCCAAACAATGAAGTAGCCCTAGAATTAATCTAATGTAAGTCCTGGCTCTAGTTCAAAAGACGAATCTGTAGACGAGCTAAATGGGTGATCTGGGAGCAAGCAAGGAAAGAAAATGAAGAAGAGGCAACTAAAGAACGGGAGGAACCAACTGCTAAAAGACCTATTCTTGAGGAATAGTAGTTAGGACCTTCAGTTCCACCATTTATGCCGTTGGCACGAGCAGAAATGATGGGGCCTTCGACTGAAAAAGAGTTAAGAGAATTTGAAGAACTGGTACAAGTTGGAAAAAACTAAGGAGAATCAGAAGATTTGGCCATGGCTAAAGCACACCTAGTGTTTGATGCACTTTACAAAAAGAGGGTTGCAGAAAAGTTGAAAGCCCAATATAAAATCAAAGTGGAACAACATCAAAAAGCTACTGCCAGAACTGTTGCCAAACCTGCTGCAAAAGGAGATGAAGCTTGTCCTTCAAGACTAGTAGTTATAGAAAAAATTAAATAGGAAGAGCCAGTACCTATGGCTCGAAGGCGTGTAGAGCCTACTTTTGTAGATTTAATTTCAGAAGATGAAGAGGAAGAACAGGCACAACTAATCAGAAAAGGGAAAGGAAAAGAAAAAGTGCCTGAATATGAAGAAATTAAATTTGAAGTACCAATTTTTACAAGGCCTGTGGAGCAAATTTTTATTAACTTGCTATTCGATTCTGAGGAGCAAGAGGTGTAGCAACATGAGCAAAGAAAAGAAGAAAATCAGGCTGAAATTAGTCTATAGCCTGTACAAGAAGAAACAGAAATTAGGGTAGAAACTGAATTGCCCGTGACTCCATCCCAATCTGTTACAGAATCAGAAAGAACAGTAACAGAACAGATTGGTAGTCAAGAGGAGTGTTCGTGTTTTCCCAGCACTACACTAGAAAAACTTGGATTTGTTACTTCTATTTTTATTTAGTTAATTTATCTTTATGCCTATTCTTTCTTTTAGAAGTAAACAAACAACCTTTAATACAATTTAGATATTAATTCCAATTTGTACTTTAACTGCAAGTGCACGGTGTCTATTGTATTAGTGTGCAAGTACAGGTCAATCCCATAGGGAATTGCTGACAAATTTAAGAAATGTTTGATTGTGAACAATTCAAATTTATATTCAATAAGCACTCTGTTGAGTTACAGTTAACTCAACGGACTAAGTTCGTTGAGTTATGGATAACTCAACGGATTATCCTCGTGGACTTAAGTTAACTCCACGAGCTTGTCTCTTCTTTATAATACTACTAATTACAGAGGAATTCGGCCAACCATTGGGCGATTCCACAGATTGTAAATAACATCAATTAAGCTTTTTAATGCTAGTTAACATTGGATTTATCATTATGCAAAACTAACATTCAGATGATTCAAGCAGTAACCATTAAAATCTTTAAGTTGTTTTGTATGAACTAATTTCAGTAAACTATAAAATTAAAACTAACATAAAACAATCATAAAATTGATACAGATAACTTTAATCATGATACAACACCAACAATACAACACTCAAATACAACATACAAACAAAGATAAATTGTTTTTGGTATTTTTGTTTTGATGTGATGGGTGAAAGGTGAAATGTAAAGTAATTTCACTTGACAGTAAATACTTCTAACACTACTTGCAATGCGATTACACCACTAAAAATTGAACCACTTACAATTCTGTCTCCTCTCCCTATAGAATCGCGAGTCCAGAATTGCAAGATGATCTCCTCTTCAACATACAAGCATCAACCCGAAGCCAAGGCTAAAAGCTTTACGATCTCCTGAAATATGAGTCGGTGCTTGGTGAAAATTTCTTCCCTTCCCGCGACGCGATCACTCCTCACAATGGTTGTCAGGCACTATGTTTGGCTCGGAATCGACCCGACATCAGGCAATTCTAGACTCACGATTCTATAGGGAGAGGAGACAGAATTGTAAGTGGTTTAATTTTCAGTGGTGTAATCGCATTGCAAGTAGTGTCGGAAGTATTTACTATCAAGTGAGATTACTTTATATTTCACCTTTCACCCATTTCCATGTTCATATTAAAACGAAAAGACCAAAAATAATTTATCTATGTTTGTATGTTGTATTTGAGTGTTGTATTGTTTGTGTTGTATCGTGATTAATGTTATCTTTGTTAGTGTTGTGATTGTTTTATGTTTATTTTAGTTTTACAGTTTACTGAAATTGGTTTGTTCAAAAGACTTAAAGATTTTAATGGTTACTCTTTAAATTATCTGAATGGTAGTATTGCTTAATGATAAATCCAATGTTAACTAACATTAAAGAGCTTAATTGATGTTATTTACAATCTGTGGAGTCGCCCAATGATTAGCCGAATTCCTCTGTAAATAGCAGTATTAAAAAGAAAAGACAGACTCATGGAGTTAACTTAAGTCCACGAGGTTAGTCCGTTAAGTTAGCGATAACTCAACGAACTTAGTCCGTTGAGTTAACTATAATTCAACAGAGAGCTTATTGTAATTTTTATCAAGTTCTTCAGCAATTCCCTATGAGATCGACCTGTACTTGCACACTGATACAATAGACACTGTGCACTTGCAGTTAAAGTACAAATTGGAATTAATATCTAAATTGTATTAAAGGTTGTTTGTTTACTTCTAAAAGAAAGAATAAGCATAAAGATAAATTAACTAAGTAAAAATAGAAGTAACAAATCCAAGTTTTTCTAGTGTAGTGTTGGGAAAATACAAACAAGTTTTATGGCGCCGTTGCTGGGGAATTGAAATGAATTGAATTGAATTGAATTGAATTGAACTGAATTGAATTGAATTAATATAAGCAACTGTTAGAGCTGCTTCGTTTAATAGCTAGAGTTGTGTGTTTTCTTCTGTAATTGAGAATATGGCATATGCTTATGCTCAAAGATTTCTGAAACCTGTAATTAGCATATGTGAATTCTGCAATTCTAAAGGATACGACATTTCTGACTGTTTAAAACTGAGACGTTTACAGATGGTTAGATCCCATGAACAACAAATGAATTATCCTCAATATAATAGATCCGAGTATGAGAATCCTATAGTTTACCCAACTGATGGTCAGTATAGAATGTGTATTATGTTGAGAGACACTAAAGTTTGGGATAGGTATGACAAACTAGAGCATAGTATAGAGCAAAATCTGGACAAACTAGAATACTTTATGTGTCAGCAACAAGAAGTCAACCAATTAAACTATAAGGAAGCATATTCAGAACCTAAAAAGGATATAATTTACGAAACTGAAAAAACCATTGGAGGAACTGGAAGGAGAAGCAATTGATTCAACTTCATCCGATAACAAATATTTATTGAATGGAAAGCTTCAGACTGGTATGTAATTAATCTTCTACTATTTATTTATGAGCATATGGACTCGTTCTCCTAGCACTAAACGATTAGTAAGAACACCTACCTAGGAATTTTCATTGTTGAGGAGTATTGAAAAATTTTCTAAACTGAACTTTAACGAAATTCTTTGGGGTGTATCTAACCTTTCTTTAAAAGAGAACGTAGAGATGGCTGCTCCAGTAGAAAAACCATTAGGAGAGATTCTGTATTCTGAATTAGTTGATGAACCTTCATGTATTCGATTGCCAAACTTTGAGGGAGATAGGTTTGAACTGAAATCTAATTATATTAGTCAATTGCCACATTTTCATGGATTAGAAAGAGAGGATGCCTATTATTTCCTTAGAAAATTTAACGAAGTTTGTCAAATGATGAAAATGTCGAACATGAGTATAGATGCTATTAAACTTAGATATATCCCTTTTTCTTTAAAAGACATAGCTAAGAGATGGTTATATACTCTGTCGCCTGATTCAATTGCTACATGGACTAAATTTTGCTCTATTTTTCTGAAAAAATATTATCCAACACATCAAAGGATTAAAAAGAAAAAAGAAATATTAATGTGTAGCCAAAAACAAGGTGAATCATTCTAGAAATATTTTGAAAGATTTAAAGATTTATTAACTCAATGTCCACATCATGTAATGAGTAAAGCACAATTAATAGGTATAATTTATGAAGGCATAGATGTTTCAACAAAATCTTTATTAGAATCTACTTGTCAAAATGGATTTTTAAAGTTATGTAGTGAAGAAGCATGGGCATATTTAGAAAACTTTGCAAAAAGAACTGCACAGTGGGAAAACTTGACTGAAGCTATTGCAGATAAACAAATATTGCCAAGAGGAATGCATGAAATAGATTCAAATACTATGCTTGAGGTGAAATTAAATGAATTACCAAAGAAAATAGAAGAGTTATCATTAAATCAAAGGCTAGCAGAAAAGAATGCAAACATAAATGATTTAGACATTATTTATGTTAGAAACTAGAGAAATAACTTGGGAAATTCTTATCATCCTAATTGGAGAAATCACCCGAATTTATCTTGGAGAAATAACAATTTCCAAGGAGGAGAAAATATAAATGAGAGGAACATAAGTTATGAAGCATTAATTGAACAAGGATCTAGAATAGAGAAATTAGAAAAGATAATCCAACAATTAAACAATCGTCTAGATTTTGTATTTGGAAATGCTGCAATTCAAAATCAGAATAGAAATATACCACTTAGACAGAAGGAACCAATGGAAGTTAGACCTACTAGAGGATTGCCAATACAAGCAATACCTAACCCTGTCAATAGATTTGTTAATGAAATTGATACCTCTTCTAGGAGAGTAGCTGAATGAAGTAGTATAACTGAAGCAACTATCTATATGTATATTTGTTTTTATTTTTATTTATAGTTAATCGTAGAGTTAATTTTTAACTCAACGAACTTAGTCCGTTGAGTTATGCCTTAACTCCACGAGGGTGTGCAGTAGTATGTTAATTTTGTCTCTGCTAAATTTTTTGTTTGTGTTATATAGAATCGACAAATGGAATTGATGCAATTACCGTTGGATGCATTAAGGGAAGTACTAAGTAACTTGTCAGCTAAAGATCTGTCCAGGCTGTGTTGTATATCAAAGGAAATTAAAAACTGTATTGAAGAAAAATATTTTTAGGGACTACAAGCTGCAAAAATGACTAAGATTAGAGATGGATTCATATGGAGGTCATTTAATCATAGTTCAATTAACCATGAATATCTGGCTATGGAAGAAACTACTGGAATTCCACCCAATGCTTTAGAAGGAATAAATCATATTATGGGAATAGATAAAGGATTAATCATATATAAGACGAGACCAATGTATGCAAGTTTATTATTACCTAATATTTTGATAAGAAATCCTATAACAAGAGAAGAATGGAATATAAGAAGACCTAATAGATTTGAAGTACCAACTGTAAATTATGGGTCAACTTTAATATTTTCTGATAAAAATTCTGCAATTCCTGAAAAATTATATTATTGGAGACCTACAAGAAATTGGGGTGAAGATTTACGCTTAAGTGTGTATAATTTTCTGAACAGATCTTGGAATGAAAATATTATGATATATCTAGGACAAGAATCATTAATTAACCAAACACATGTCATACTTGATGGATATATATATCTAGTCATAGAGATATCAATAGCATATAGATCTGATTTATACATAGTGAGCATAGACAGTTATAATGAATATATAGAAATTTTACCTATACCGAGTGAAATAGCTAAACCACCATCTATAGAATTTAATAAAATTCAAATAGGAATGTGGTATAATGAAGAAGATGATCCTACTTTATGTCTAATAAGATGGTGGGATGAACTGATGAAATTTCAAATAAGGATTATGGAAGACATAAATGAATGGAAGTGGGAAAAGGAGTATATTGAAAAAGATGTAGAAATAGAAACTGCTACATTACCCTGGAACCAAAAAGGATCCCTTTCTGCATTTCATATCATTAATGGTAATACACTTGTATTTGGAATTTATAATATATTACATGTTTACAAATTAAGAAGGAATAAGAATTGCATTAAAACAGAATTAATAGCAAGAAGAACTATGCCTAAAAAGTTTGCTTGGACTGACACGTTTATTCCATTTGTTTCTACTTTTCAATCATGTTCTTAAGCTATGATTTTGTGTGTTTAATGTTGTGTGTATTCTACATTTATTTATTTATTTTTATTTAAAAAAAAAAAAGAATTTTGAAGTTTTCATGTTTATTTTATAAAAAAAAACAAACGAAACAAAATATCAATCCAGTTTGTTGGTATCTATTCTGGGAAACCAACTAGCTTGCTTGTGAGCCACCAAAGGTATAGGAGTCTAGGTTCCACACAAGACACTGAATTATCAATATTTATTAAATGTTATTTTGTTATATATTCTACATTTATCTATGAATGAAAAGTTTTTTAGAATCAAAAATCGAAATATGCAGAAGGAGATACAAATGAAACAAGGTATGTAACTAATTACTCATCCTGAATTTTAAATCAAGCAAAATTGTATTCATGCCTACTACAATTACTGTACTTATTGTCAAATCTTTTAAATTGAGGACAATGTAAAATGTAGGTATGGGGGGGAGGTAATTGAAGTAACAGCCATGTAAGTTTGTTAATTAAAGGAATTAAAATGGTATTGCAAACTTTTGAGGAAATTGAAAATTTTTATGAACTTGTTATAACTATCTGATAATTGAGACTATAAAATTTTTATAAACTGCTTGAATTTTGAGGCTATATAAGATGCTATTGAATTTACTATTTATGCAAAAATATTATGTTTTTTTTATGAATTTCATGAGTTTAACAATTTCACGATTTTAAAATGAAATCAGAATGCTTAAGGAAAAATCAGTAAATTATTTGAAGTCCTGAAAGAGCTGAGATGTGAATTCTAGATTAAATGAAACACATATGATTAAAGATACATTTAATTTGATTGATTGAACTTGTAGAATGATTTATGTGTAGATCTTATTAAATTACAGAAAAAGTATGAGCTTATTGTTATGGATTCATATTTTAAGTAAATGATAGAAGCAGAACTATATGAGATTGGTGTTTTACTACATCTGTATTAATGAAATACATAGATATATAGTATATGATTAATGTTTTGTTTTGTGTTTGTAGTTTAATTGAAAAAAAAAAAAAAAAGGGAAAATTTTGAGAGTTTATTGACTTGTTTGATCACGAGCCTTTTGTACTTGAGCAGATAGGTATGTAAGGATTGTAGACCTGAACAAGGACTCTTGAAATCTGGCAACCTAAGATCCTGATTAGATTTGGGATTGTTGACTGAAAGCTCGTTACATGGGTACATTAGAAAGCTCTTGTATGATTCAAGCTTGTCAAATTAACTTTTAAAGTACAAAAAAAACATATACTGTTCTGAAAAGATACAAGTGTTTTGTGAAATACAGATATCTTATGAATCGAGTATATTTTCTGTTATCTAGAATTGTTGAAATATGAATCTGGAATTGACTTTTGAAGTTGTTTAATGGAGATACAATTCTTTATTCTACTTGTCTTAATCAGATTGAATTGGATTGTATTTTGATTCGTATGTTGTTGAAATTTCTTCTAGAAATCTTATTGGAAAATTCAAGATGACAGATGATGGAAAGAAAAACAAATGATAATATAATTAACACTTATGTGATGATGATATATTTTGTATGTAATTTGCATATATTCTAAATATATTTGCAGGTTGATTACTGAAACATATAGAATATATTTTTATGCTAAACAGAAGAAAAACAAAGGAGAAGAATTAGTTCTAACACTTTTTGAAAGACCAATTAATTAGATCTTAGTTTGGTAAGGGACTAGCAAAATTTAGGTATGGGGGAAGTGTTTAGAATGTAAAAGTGCATATTATTAACGGTTAAATGATGGTTAATTGCATAATATTTAGCTTATCATATAAGCATTAAGCCATTATGTTATAATTGCACTGTTATATGCTTTAATTGAAGAATCTGCTTAATTTGGGGAAATTAATGTTAATTTAGTACATTTCTGAACTATCGGTAAATTGCAAGCTGTGAAATTATTAAGTGTCCGAATTTTTTGATATTTCGGACAGTTATGTTTAACATATCGAACATATTCAGATAGTTATGTTTAATAGACCGAACATGTATCAGATAGTTATATTTAAATTGTCGAACAGTTATGTTTTGAGAGAATATTTTATTATTTCCTGAAGTACACATGTCAAAACCATAATGAATGACTTAAGTGAACTTCCGGTGAGTTATCTATAACTATCTGAAATTGCAACTAGGCATCAGATAGTTAGCCCTGTAACTCTCCGAAATCTCTTTTTATTTATAAAATAGCTGAAGACACATGTCATGTTTTGGGAAAGTGACTTAAGTAGATTTTCGGTGAGTTATCTCTAACTATCCAAAATGTATCTGAGTATCGGATAGTTAGCTCCATAACTCTCCGAAATGTTATTTTATGATTTAACTACTGCTGACACGTGTCGAGATCTGGTAGATTTACTTAAGTTATATATCGAAGAGCATATGGTAGTGGCTCAACCTCACATCATTCCCTCACTTATTCCTTAGATTGAATAAACTCGCCTTAGATAATGAATAGGGAGTTTCCCATTTAAGAGAACCATCTGCCTTACACAAAAAGATTCACACCCTCACTTCACACCAAAGAGAAATAAACCAAAGTACAAGCATGCAAAGCTAAATAAGAATAAGTAAATGGATCCCTCCCTTCCTTTCAAAGTTGTTGGGTAATGCTGACGACTAGTGAACAAGGGATTAGACACTAATATGCCATTACACACCATCACTCCAGAATTTTTATTGACATCCACTTCATTCTCACTTCCCAAGTGACTTTACACCTCCATTCTACCTAAATGGATCTACTTTTTTTTTCTCTTTTTTTTTTTTCTTTTTTTCAATATAACAAGCAAACAAAAATAACAAGAGTATTACCAAACCAATAACTCAAACTTGACAAATACGCCTTATTTCTCCACCACCTAACCCAAAATAACTCCATGACACTATTTTCAACACACCCTTCAAGCTTTTAGTGAAAGTTTGGGATGTACCTAGGACATTTCTCACCTAGGGGTTATATAAAGAATGGACCCCTTGTTAAAAGTGGCACTTGATTTAGTTTCACTCTTAAAAAGATATAGGATGATAAAAGTAAGGCATTAATTCAAATCAACGGGAAAACTCAACCCATTTCACACCTAATTTGAAATTTCTCTTCTAAGGAACATAAACATTAGGCTTTGTATACAATTGGCTCTGGAGTCACTCCACTCAACAAAAATAGCTCATCCCATTGATCAAAATAGCAATTAATGAATTTACAATCTCTCAAGTTTGATTTTCAATCAAAAATAATAAACTACAAAGAAAAACGTAAAATCAACATAAATAACATAATAACAATAAAAAAAAACACCAAAATTAACAAGAAACAACAAAACATGCAAATGCCTCCCCCCATACCTAAACTTTACATGGTCCTCAATGTAAAAGAAATCATTTAGGCAACAAGGTAGGTGCATAAACATAGTGACAAATAAAAATTAAACTAAAAACTACAACCAAGAGATACTCCCCCATACCTAGCATGTTATTTATAAGCATATGTAGTATTTCAAAAGACATTATTCTTTAAAACATATCATGGAAATTGAATAGCATGCTAAAAGAAATAATGCTCTATGTAATTGTTGAATTCATATGCGTCATAAAGAACTAAGGTAGGGAATGTGTACCTTGCTTGATGACGAGATATACTACAAAATAACAAAACACATCAAAACATTCAAGAGAAGTGAAAATAAAAAGACCGAAATTAAAAACACAATAAAATGATTGTTTTTTTTTTAAACAACTCACTAAGACGATGATGAGGGATCAAGCCCTCAAATCTCCCCTGCACAGCATGCATATTGGTCATACGAGGGTTTGGAACAGTGTTACTTGGAAGTTGTAGGATCGTATGGCTACATAAGAGGGGAGTGAATTGTGTTTTTCAATATTTTCGAATATAATTGAAACTTCAAAACTTAAAAACAATTCGAGACACTGTTTTCATAAAATCATTTTTATTCAAGGTTTCAATTACAATATACAATTCAATTCTCCTCAGAAATTGTAGATGCAATTATATGTTGATACCATGTATCCTCTAAACAATTTCATATCTACAAACAGAGAAAACTAATTTACGGAATTTAAAACTTTTCTCCCTATTTGAGATCTTTCTTCTTCTTCTTCTTCTTTCTTCTTCAGCAATTCTTCAGTGACGAATATCTTGTCTTTTTATGCTTCACTGAATTTGCTTTCTTCTGATACTTCAAATCTTTAGTGACGTAAATCTTACCTTTTTATGCTTCACTGAATTTTCTTCCACCTGAGATCTTTTCCCCAAAGAGGTGTTTTTGATCTCTGAAAAGATTTTTCATTTTATGTGCAGGGATAATTTGATCAATGAGAATTCTATGCCTTTTATACTGTATTTTCATTTCATGCATATCCTCCACGTTTAATCACTACTAGTTTTCCACTTCTTCACGTCTTTTCCTTTTCCTTCATCGAAATACACATGTTCTGACCCACATTTACATTTCAAATTTTCTTTAATCATCAGTCTTGGATCTCTGAAAAATTTCCTGCAAAATAAACTTTCTCGTCCAAAATTTCTCATCAATATAATAAGAAGTTGGTACTTTAATGTTAACTAAACGAGTAACATAAGTATATATATAACTTAACGTTTCTAACTTAACGAGTTTCTCATGTGCCAACTCATGTGACTAGTACTGTAGCTAACTCAACGAACTAAGTACGTGGTGTTATGATAACTCAACGAACCATCTCTGTTGTGTTACGATAACTCAATGAACTAGTAATATACAAATGTTTTTATAATAAGAATTTTACCACGTGCAAAAAATAACAACTTAAGTTTATAATGATAACCTAACGCGTTGCCTTAGTGTTCAATATAGCAACTCAACGTGTTTAGTTATGTTAACTTAATGAGTTAAACATGTGCACCTCACGTGATACAATATAACATTCGTAATTTATAATTTCACCACGTGTATAACACTAACTTAACGAGTTGTCTAAACTTTTACTCACTAACTTAACGAGTTCTCACGTGACCTATTTTAACCTTTAAGCCCCTAACTTAACGAGTTGTCTTAACGTGCACTATTGTAGGATCGTATGGCTACACAAGAGGAGGGGTGAATTGTGTATTTTTAATATTTTCTGAAATATAATTGAAACTTTAAAACTCAAAAACAAGTCGAGACATTGTTTTCATAAAATCATTTTTATTCAAGGTTTCAATTACAATATACAATTCAATTCTCCTCAGAAATTGTAGATGCAATTATATTTCGATACTATGTATCATCTAAACAATTTCATAACTACAAACAGAGAAAACTAATTTGCGGAATTTAAAACTTTTCTCCCTGTTTGAGATCTTTCTTCTTCTTCTTTTTCTTCTTCAGCAATTCATTAGTGACGAATATCTTGTCTTTTCATGCTTCACCGAATTTACTTTCTTCTGATACTTCAAATCTTCAGTGACGAAAATCTTACCTTTTTATGCTTCATTGAACTTTCTTCCACTTGAGAGATTTTTCTTGAAGAGGTGTTTTTGATCCCTAAAAAAGATTTTTCTTTTGGTGTGCAGGGATGGTTTGATCCTTGAAAAGATTTTTCGTTTTGTGTGCAAGGATAAATTGATCAACGAGAATTCTATGCCTTTTATACTGTATCTTCATTTCATGCATATCCTTCACGTTTAACCACTACCAACTTTCCACTTCTCCACGTCTTTTCTTTTTCCTTCATCGAAACACACACGTTCTAACCCATGTTTATATTTCGAATTTTCTTTAATCATCAGTCCTGGATCTCTGAAAAATTTCCTGAAAATAAACTTTCTCGTCCAAAAATTTTTCATTAGTGTAATAAGAAGTCATTACTTTAATGTTAACTAAATGAGTAACACAAGTATATATATATAACTTAACGTTTCTAACTTAACAAGTTCACCATGTGCTATTTCACGTGACAAGTACTGTAGCTAACTCAACGAACTAAGTCCGTGGTGTTATGCTATCTTAACGAACCATCTCCGTTGTGTTATGATAACTCAACGAACCAGTAATAAACAAATGTTTTTATAATAAGAATTTTACCACGTGCAAAAATAACAACTTAAGTTTATAACGCTAACCTAATGCGTTGCCTTAGTGTTCAATATAGCAACTCAACACGTTTAGTTATGTTAACTTAACGAGTTAAACATGTGCACCTCACGTGATACAATACAACATTCGTAACTTATAATTTCACCATGTGTATAACACTAACTTAACGAGTTCGTCCCTTCTTTTACTCACTAACTTAACGAGTTATCACGTGACCTATTTTAACCTTTAAGCCTCTAACTTAATGAGTTCTCACGTGACCTCTATACAAACAAAACTCTAACTTAACAAGTTTCTAAACGTGCACTGTTCATGATACAAAAGATATAACATTAAAACATATCATGCTTTTCAATAAAAACACATGTTAACTTAACATTTAGCTAAATGAGATATTAATGCAACGAAACGACTAGTTATTAACTTCAGATCCAATACAGACAAGTATTTATATCAGTAAGCTTTTTCTGTATTAATTGATGATTTTAATTTCTTTTCACAAGCAATAGTAATTGAGCAAATATGATTATTTTCATTCAGTACACATCATCAAAACAAAAATACTCAACAACTATACATGATATAGAAAATATAACTTTAAAATATATCATGCTTTTCAATAAAAACACACGTTAACTTAACGTTTAGTTAAATAAGAAATTAATGCAATGAAACGACTAGTTATTAACTTAGTATAATTTCAGATCCAATATAGACAAGTATTTATATCAATAAACTTTTTCTGTATTAATTGATGATTTTAATTTCTTTTCACAAGCAATAGTAATTGAGCAAATATGATTATTTTCATTTAGCACACATCATCAAAACAAAATACTCAATAGAAGTTCCCCTCGTACTCACCCTCCATGTTGGGCATTCCGTCTTTCCAATTGAGCTTCTATATTTTTTATGGACTGATTATGATTCATGAGAATTGGCGTTGTTTGTCCACTTAACAATAATATTGACTGAATGCCTTTTTCAATTTCAGTGAATCTCTTTTCTAGAATGGTCATCTGGTCTTGCAACATAGGTACTTCGGCCAATTGTCATTCTATTGTGGGCGACGGTGATCCTTGTTGTCTTCTCGGAAAATTGGGATGGCTTCGCCATCCCATGGTATAATGGGAAGAAGGTTGAAACATCCATTGTCCCACACCTATAGCATCCACTTGTTCTACATCCTGGCCTTGAACTACTGAACAATCCTCAATAACATGACCCTGCATTCCACATGCAATACAATGAACTCCGGTAACAAGGTTTTTCCCTTTTTGTTGCGATACAATGAGATCTTCCATCTTCTTGAACATGGAGGACATCCTTGCCTCTATACCTACCAAAGGGTCTATAGAATGCATCCCCCTAGCTGGTGATCTATCATATATCCTATCTATGGAAGTCTCCATCTCCATGGTTCTTTCAACTAAATCAACTAATACCTCCCATGCTCTACTCTTATTCAAGTGCATAAAATGTCCAGGACACATGGACTCCAACATCAGCTTTGTGTTATAGTCAAGTCCTTCATACAAAGCTTGGCACTGCCTAGACCGCGGTAATCTAAGATTAGGGCATTTAGCCAGCATCTTGGTGAAGCGCTCAAAATACTTCGAAAAGGGCTCATTGAGTTGTTGGCTAATACCTAAGATTACATTCTTGGCCTAGATTGTTTTGTGCAAAGAATGAAATTTCTTTATGAATATAGCACAAAAGTCGGTCCAGGTATGGATGGACTCAGCTGGCAAGGTGTGCAACCAGAGTTTCGCATAATCACGAAGAGCGAAGGGCACAAATCTAAGCTTGACGGCATCTATTGGCACATTCAACAAGTTGACCATGTTGCACACATCATTAAAGTTGTTTAAAAAGACATATGCGTCCTCCTTGTCTAATCCATGGTAATGGGGCAATTGATTGACATAGTTCATATGAAGTTCAAATTTTTGCCCATCTATGGGTGGTAAGTACAAACAAGAAGGGTGGTTGTGAACCCTAGGATAACATATATCCTCTAGTGATTGTAATTCTTGGTTCGCCATGGGTTCCACTTTATCTAGTTCACCACGCTCATGTCCAATCCTCCCTCTAACTAGTCTTGATGTACTATCTCTCACCCAACCAGAGGTTTGCATAAAAATAAAACAGTCACTCAAATATATGAGCAAAAATACTAGTAAACTATAAGAGATACTTACATTGGGAAGATCTACGTATCCAATACCTACATCATCAAACAAAATGAGGAGCGAGTTTTACACAAAATTAAATACATAATTCAATTAACAAAACAACACATAGGAAGTAAATAAATATTACAAAAATCATACAGAAACAAAAAGAAAAGTATAAAACTACTAGATGTTTATGCATAAATAGCAGGGCTTAAATCCATACTAGATCCACGGCCCACGAAACGCTGCTATAGAAATGGTTTAAGACGATGGCCATTGACCTTAGTTAAATTCCCACTCTTAGGATCTTCTATTTCCACAGCTCCATGCGAGAATATACTTTTAACCACAAAAGGTCCAGTCCACCTAGATCTGAGTTTTCCAGGAAAAAGATGTAATCTTGAATTGTATAATAATACCTACTACCCTATTTCAAAATCCTTGCGTAAAAGTTTGTTATCATGAAACACCTTGTTTTGCTCCTTAGCAATACTCGAATTCTCATATGCCTTGCACCTTATTTCTTCCAGCTCAACTAGTTGGAAAGATCTTTTACTACTAGCAGCTTTTAGATCTAAATTAAGCCTCTTTATCGCCCATAAGGCTTTATGTTCTAGTTCCATTGGTAGGTGACATGCTTTTCCATAAACTACTCTATATGGAGACATTTTCAAACTGACTTATATACTGTACGGTAAGCCCATAATGCCTCATCTAACTTTTCAGCCCAGTCTTTTGTTGACTTTCCTACTATCTTTTCTAAAATTTGCTTAATCTGTTTATTTGTATTTTCCACTTGCCCATTTGTTTGCGGGTGATAAGGGGTAGTCATTTTATGCATTACACCATATCTTTTCATTAACACTTCAAAACTCCTGTTACAAAAGTGGGTGCCCCTATCACTTAAGATTGCTCGTGGAATGCCAAACCTAGCAAAAATGTGACTTAATAAAATTTACTACGACTTTTGAGTCACAAGTGCGAGTGGATATGGCTTCCACCCACTTTGACACATAATCAATGGCTAAGAGAATATACAAGAAACCTCTAGAGTTAGGGAATGGTCCCATGAAGTCAATGCCCCAAACATCAAATATTTCTACCTCAATAATAGGAGTGAGTGGCATCATGTTTCTCCTTGTAAGTTTGCCCACCCTTTGACATTCAGCACAGTTCTTTACAAAAGAGTATGCATCCTTATGCAGTGTGGGCTAGAAGAAACCACATTGCAAAACCTTTGTGGTCATCTTGAGAGGATTGAGATGACCACCTACAGGCTGGTCATGACAAAAAGATAGCACACCACCTTCATTAGAATTGAAACTCGTACCTAAGGACTTAAAGTATGCTTATTTGGGAGAGGGAAATACTTTGCCAGTCATCCTATCTTCCCTTCTATCTATTGAGCAAGAGGAAAAGTTATTAGGGGTTCTGCGGTTGCATAAGGAGGCCATTGGTTGGACTATGGTTGACATAAAAGGGATCAGTCCAAGCATATGTCAACATAGGATTCACTTAGAGAGTGATAGTACTCCATCTAGAATCCCACAAAGACGACTAAACCCGAATATTAAGGAAATCATCAAGTGGTTGGATCATAGCATAATTTATCCTATCTCCGATAGTTCTTGGGTTAGCCTTGTACAGGTAATCCCAAAGAAGTTGGGTATTACAGTAGTTGAAAATAGTAGCCATGAGCTCGTTCCCACGAGAGTGCAAATAGGATGGCGGGTATGTATAGACTATAGAAAGCTTAACACCGCCACTAGGAAAGACCACTTTCCTTTACCTTTCATGGATCAAATGTTAGAGAAACTAGCAGGACAAGAGTATTATTGTTTCTTAGATGGTTACTCTAGCTATAATCAAATACCCGTCGCACCTTGTGATCAAGATAAGACCACATTCACTTATCCATTTGGTACTTTTGCATTCCAACGCATGCCTTTTGGTTTATGTAATGCTCCAGCAACATTTCAAAGGTGCATGACTGGTATGTTTTCGGACATGGTGGATAAATTTTTAGAGATTTTTATGGATGACTTCTCTATATTTGGACCTTCTTTTGATTCATGCCTTTAGAATCTGGAATTAGTGTTAAAAATGTGTATAGAGAAGAGATTAGTTTTAAATTGGGAAAAATACCATTTCATGGTTCAGCAAGGTATTGTGCTGGGCCATGTAGTATTTAAGAATGGGTTGGAAGTTGATAAGGTTGTAGGATCGTCTGTATCACAAGAGGGGGGGTGAATTGTGTCTTTAGTAATTAAATACTAGTGGATAAAACAAGAGCACAAAACACTCGTAAATGAAATTCTATTCTTTTATTTCAAGACAAAATTTGCAATATCTTTTCAGCTCAATTCCCTTCTTGACGGTTTTGATACAGTAATTTTTGATATACAATTCAAATAGGAAAACAAAGTTCTTTTTCAAAACTAATTTTGAATTGTATAAAACCTGATCTTTATGCACACTGCTCTTTTTTTTCTCTTTGCTTAGCTTTTGTATCTCTTCTTCTCTAGTTGTCGAATTTCTAGACTTCTTGCGTTTGCTGTTGCTCCTTTTCTAAAATTGCTTGGAATTTCAAATTTCTTCTGATGTTGGAGAACTTTCAGAATATGAATATTCAAACTTAACTTTTCAGTTAGGGATCCAGATTGAATATTCAGACTTGGTTTTTTAGATTGGGATCCTCTATTGTAATGTAGCTCGTACTCTCTATTAGTAGTCGAACTCTGTTGTCTTTCACGTTCAGCATGTTCATCCACTTGATCCACAATCCATAATCCATAATCCACGTACTAATTTTCTCTTTAATCCAAATTACTTTCTATTTAAATTTCCACTTACTTCACTAACATTTTGAGTTTCCACGATCTCCACTCGTAGATACATCGAAACTTTATCTTCCTGGAGTCTTGTAGAATATCTTCTAAGTCTTCGATTTAGTCAAACATTTATCCTTTAACTCTTGTAAAAACTCGAACACTTATCCTTTAACTCTTCGAGTTTTTTTTTTTTTTGCACCTGCAAAACACGTGACTAAATAGAGAAACTTTTCTATTCGTTAGTCCTATAAAACTCAAACAGTTATCTATCCATGCGTATAAAAACTCGAACAGTTATCTAACTATTCGATTTTTCATTACCGAACGCACATAGAAAACACGTGACAACTTAAAACATTAAAAACACACGTGTAGATAACTTAACTATATGAGTTTTTAGCATAAAGTATTCGACAAAAATGAAACGTTAACTATCCGAAAGTTTAACTATTGCAAATCTAGCTCTTCGGAAATATTTAATTTATCCGACATAAAAATGAAACTTTCCGATAATCTGTTAACTATTATACTTAGAGAATATTATGTAGACTTATTTAAATATGTTAATAAAGCATATATCATCAAAATTAAATAACTAACAAAGGCAAAAGTAGATCTCATAGCCAACTTACCAATCCCTAAATCAATAAAAGATATAAGAGCATTCTTGGGCCATGTAGGCTTTTATAGATGGTTTGTTGAGTATTTTTGTTTTGATGATGTGTGCTGAATGAAAATAATCATATTTGCTCAATTACTATTGCTTGTGAAAAGAAATTAAAATCATCAATTAATATAGAAAAAGTTTACTGATATAAATACTTGTCTGTATTGGATCTGAAATTAATAACTAATCCTTTCGTTGCATTAATTTCTCATTTAGCTAAACGTTAAGTTAACGTGTGTTTTTATTGAAAAGCATGATATGTTTTAATGTTATATCTTCTGTATCATGAATAGTGCACGTTTAGACAACTCATTAAGTTAGAGTTTTGTTTGTATAGAGGTCATGTGAGAACTCGTTAAGTTAGAGGCTTAAAGGTTAAAATAGGTCACGTGATAACTCGTTAAGTTAGTGAGTAAAAGAAGAGACGAACTCGTTAAGTTAGTGTTATACACGTGGTGAAATTATAAGTTACGAATGTTATATTGTATCACGTGAGGTGCACATGTTTAACTCGTTAAGTTAACATAACTAAACGCGTTGAGTTGCTATATTAAACACTAAGGCAACGCGTTAGGTTAGCGTTATAAACTTAAGTTGTTATTTTTGCACGTGGTAAAATTCTTATTATAAAAACATTTGTTTATTACTGGTTCGTTGAGTTATCATAACACAACGGAGATGGTTCATTGAGATAGCATAACACCACGGACTTAGTTCGTTGAGTTAGCTACAGTACTTGTCACGTGAAATAGCACATGGTGAACTCGTTAAGTTAGAAACATTAAGTTATATATATATACTTGTGTTACTCGTTTAGTTAACATTAAAGTAACGACTTCTTATTACACTGATGAAAAATTTTTAGACGAGTAAGTTTATTTTCAGGAAATTTTTCAGAGATCTAGGACTGATGATTAAAGAAAATTTGAAATATAAACGTGGGTTAGAACGTGTGTGTTTTGATGAAGGAAAAAGAAAAGACGTGGAGAAGTGGAAAACTGGTAGTGGTTAAACGTGAAGGATATGCATGAAATGAAGATACAGTATAAAAGGCATAGAATTCTCGTTGATCAATTTATCCTTGCACACAAAATGAAAAATCTTTTCAAGGATCAAACCATCCCTGCACACCAAAAGAAAAATCTTTTTCAGGGATCAAAAACACCTCTTCGGGAAAAATCTCTCAAGTGGAAGAAAATTCAGTGAAGCATAAAAAGGTAAGATTTTCGTCACTAAAGATTTGAAGTATCAGAAGAAAGCAAATTCGGTGAAGCATGAAAAGACAAGATATTCGTCATTGAAGAATTGCTGAAGAAGAAAAAGAAGAAGAAGAAAGATCTCAAACAGGGAGAAAAGTTTTAAATTCCGCAAATTAGTTTTCTCTATTTGTAGTTATGAAATTGTTTAGATGATACATGATATCGAAATATAATTGCATCTACAATTTCTAAGGAGAATTGAATTGTATATTGTAATTGAAACCTTGAATAAAAATGATTTTATGAAAACAATGTCTCGACTTGTTTTTGAGTTTTAAAGTTTCAATTATATTTCAGAAAATATTAAAAATACACAATTCACCCCCCCTCTTGTGTAGCCATACGATCCTACACGGTTTATCAAGGATTTTAGTAAAATTGCCTATCCTTTAATGCTCTTATTATCAAAGGACACATCATTTGAATTTTCAAAAGATTGTCGTGATGCCTTTGAGGAACTTAAGAGAGTCCTAGTCTCTACACCTATTGTGCACCCTCCTATTTGGTCTCACCCATTCGAGTTGATGTGTGATGCCTTAGATTATGCAGTAGGGGTAGTTTTAGGACAAAAGGTAGATAACTTACCTAGGGTAATTTACTATGCAACAAAAACCTTAAACCCGACCCAAGTAAACTACACTGTTACAGAGAAGGAATTCTTAGCTATAGTGTTTGCCCTTGAGAAAATCCGTTCTTATCTTTTAGGGTCAAAGACTATCATTTACACTGATCACTTAGCTATCAAGTTCTTCTTAGCTAAGCAAGATGCAAAAGCTAGGCTAGTTAGGTGGATCCTTGTTTAGAATGAAAAAGTGCATATTATTAACGGTTAAATGATGGTTAATTGCATAATATTTAGCTTATCATATGAGAATTAAGCCATTATGTTATAATTGCACTGTTATATGCTTTAATTGAAGAATCTGCTTAATTTTGGGGAATTAATGTTAATTTAGTACATTTATGAATTGTCAGTAAATTGCAAGCTGTGAAATTCTTAAGTATCTGAAAATGCATCTGAGCATCGGATAGTTAGACCTGTAACTCTCCGAAATGTTATTTTATGTTTAAACTGCTGCTGACACGTGTCGAGATCTAGTAGATTTACTTAAGTTATAACTCGTTAAGTTAGCATAACTGTACGCATTGAGTTGCTATATTGAACACTAAGGCAACGCGTTAGGTTAGCGTTATAAACTTAAGTTGTTATTTTTGCACGTGTTTTATAGTTAAATCAACGAAGGAAGTCCATTGAGTTATCTGTAACTCCACAGACTATATATTTTCTAATATGCCACTATAGCAATTGCAGGAACAGATAGTTGGAAGGAAAAACCACGTTTGCACGTATCACGTAAGAATTCAATCGCATAGGAAGAAAGAAATCATCGGCGTTGATTTGAAGGAAGGAAATCCAACCGACCATTCAAGCAGAAGCAATTACTACTGAAGAAATATAAAAGAAAAGAAGTAAAAAAGAAGAAGGGTGTGATCGATGGACGGCTAGTGTATATAGAGGAGGAGCACCGAGCTTTTTGTAGAAAGTATCGGCGATTCTCCGAAGTATCACACCAACCATCGTATCACCACCATAATCACTAATCATTGGAGGTCTATGAGGATACTTGCCTGATGTCAGGTTGATTCCGAGCCAAACACAGTGCCTGACAACCACTGTGAGGAGTGATCACGTCGCGGGAAGGGAAGCCATTTTCACCAAGCGCCGACTCATATTTCAGGAGATCGTAAAGCTTTTAGCCTTGGCTTCGGGTTGATGCCTGTATGCTGAAGAGGAGATCAGTGGTGTAATCGCGTTGCAAGTAGTGTCAGAAGTATTTACTTTCAAGTGAGATTACTTTATATTTCACCTTTCGCCCATCACATCAAAACAAAAATACCAAAAACAATTTATCTTTGTTTGTATGTTGTATTTGAGTGTTGTATTGTTTGTGTTGTATCGTGATTAATGTTATTTGTATCAGTTTTATGATTGTTTTATGTTAGTTTTAATTTTACAGTTTACTGCAATTGGTTCGTACAAAAAAACTTAAAGATTTTAATGGTGACTGTTTGAATCATTTGAATGTTAGTATTGCTTAATGATAAATCCAATGTTAACTAGCATTAAAAAGCTTAATTGATGTTATTTACAATCTGTGAAATTGCCCAATGGTTGGCCGAATTCCTCTGTAAATAGCAGTATTATAAAGGAGAGACAAGCTTGTGGAGTTAACTTAAGTCCACGAGGATAGTCCGTTGAGTTATCTATAACTCAACGAACTTAGTCCGTTGAGTTAACTGTAACTCAACAGAGTGCTTATTGAATATAAATTTGAATTGTTCACAATCAAACATTTCTTAAATTCGTTAGCAATTCCCTGTGGGATCGACCTGTACTTGCACATTGATACAATAGACACTGTGCACTTGCAGTTAAAGTACAAATTGGAATTAATATTTAAATTGTATTAAAGGTTGTTTTTTTACTTCTAAAAGAAAGAATAGGCATAAAGATAAATTAACTAATTAAAAATAGAAGTAACAAATCCAAGTTTTTCTAGTGTAGTGCTGGGAAAACCCAAACAATCCTCCTACTCCAAGAATTTGATATAGAAATTCGAGATAAGAAAGGTAGTGAAAACATTGTGGCTGACCATTTGTCTCACCCTATCACACCCCAAGAGGGAGTACCTATCAATGATTCGTTCCTTGATGAACAGTTGATGGCGGTAACTCCAATCCCTTGGTTTGCTGATATTGTAAACTATTTAGTGACAAAGCAAGTGCCTAAAAATTGGTCAAGCCAATAAATTAAGAGATTTATGGCCAAGGTAAGAGAATACCATTGGGATGATCCATACCTTTACAAATCTTGTCAAGACTTGATTATTAGAAGATGCATCCCTGATTTGAAGTTCATACCTCTCTCACATCACTCACCAATGGTTCGACGAAATTAATTTCACAAACATGATCACTCCCTAAACTATCCTCAATAGCTAAGTCAGACTCAATGTCTAGGTCACTTTCTTCCTAGGTGGATAAGATTCCTCACTACTTGACATGAAAATTTCCTCTCCTTCATCATCATCTAAAGCTTCATCTATGAAACTCACTTGAAAATTCCCATTAGTTAAAGATTTTTTTTCATGATGTTCTCCAAAAATATTTAAGTCAACCTTAGAGTCACCATAAACTATTTGCATAGATCCATCTCTACATCCTATGTAAGCATCAATTGTGGCAAGGAAGGGCCTTCCTAGAATTAGAGGCACATTTTGTTTTCTATTAGGTGACAATTAACTTTCTAATACTATAAAATCTATTGGGTAGACAAAGTTCTCAACTTTTATTAAGATATCTTCCACTACCCCTAGAGGAGTCCTATAAGAATGGTCTGCTAGTTGGATTAGGATCTTAATGGGTTTAATGCCAAGACCTAACTCTACATAAATACTGGATGACATTACGTTTACACCGGCTCCTAGATCAATCAATGCCCTCTCAAAATAGGTGTCTCATATGGTACAAGAAATAGTAGGAGTCCCTGGATCACTAAACTTCTTGGGCATACTTTGACAAAAATAAGCGCCTATAGATTCTGCTAAGCAAGCTTTCCTAGGTAGTTTCCTAGCTGTTTTTCATGTGCAAACATCCTTTAGGAACTTGGCATAGGCAAGTATCTGTTGAATAGCATCTAATAAAGGAATATTAATCCTTACTTGCTTGAATATTTCCCTAAGTTCACCTAACTGTGCATCTTGATTTTTACTTCTTAGTCTATGGGGAAAAGGAGTAGGAAGGGACTCTAAAGAATTTCCCAAGTCATCCACCTTACCCTTGTTCTTTTCCATATGCACAAGTTGCTCGACTTCTCCTGATTTGTTAGGATGGGGATTTTGCTCTTCAAAAGGAGTCAAAGGAACTGGGGGAAGAGCTCCCTTACCCGATCTTAGAGTTACAAAAGCCTCCACCTCCTCATTTTCACAACGAGGCATGGGTCCTATCCATACATCCTCATCTAATTCCAACTTCATAGGGGTGCTGGCAATTCTTGTTAACTCTAATAGCTGAATGGATGAATTCAACTCATCCAAAGCCTTGGATAAATCCACCTTTTGTTCACACTTTACTATGTCAACATTAGATGTCTCAACTTATGGTCTCATTTGACACTCACTAGAACTAGCTTCATTTGTATTAATATTCAAACATGGCATGGATAAATCTGAGAAAACATTTGAATGTGCACCTACAGTATCATTTAACATGTAAAATGGATAATCAGAAGCAAGATGATCATTTAACTTGCATTTAAAACATGTAGGTGTGAGGTCAAATTCACAATTATCAATTTTAATCTTATGATGATTATCCATTGGAATTAAAAATGATATGCAATGCTAGACAAGTGAACTAACCTACTTAACATGCACTTAGATCCTCAGCAATTTAAAAGAATCTGCAATATAATAATAGAATTAGAAAACGATTACTCTTTAATTCCACTTAAGACCTCATTTTCTTTAACTCATTAAATTACAAGATCTTACATTCATGCCACTATTCAATAAAAACTCATACACAAATTAAGATTATTCAATCACATGTAGAATTATGTCATGAATAATTAAGACAATTATTATAGGTGCATCTATAATAATATTTCATTAAGATGATGAAAATATAATTTATATTCTTATCATGCATCACTTTTATATCTTAATACTAAATCTTTAGAAATCATAAGTGCAATTGATAAGTGAAGAACATGCGTGCAATAAAATTGTGTTCCATGTAATTTATCCTAAATAACTAAGTGTCTAGACAAGGGTTATTAAATTTAACATTAATTCCATTAAAGGTAGATTTGTGCATTATTTCATTTTTAATTCATAAAAACATGCATAGCCTAAAAATATAACTTTCATGTAATTCAATATAAAAATAATATACTATGCACTTGAAATCCATAAAATGCATGCTTTAACATATAATAAAATGCACAAATCTTAACTTTACATTAACTCAACGAAGTCTGTTGAATTAACCTTAACTCCACGAGGTCAATAATATAATATAAGGTCACTCTGTTGAGTTATCTATAACTCAACTAAGTTAGTCCGTGGAGTTAACAACAGTAACCGAAGCTAGTCCGTTGAGTTAACTATAACTCAACGAGGTAGCAGAAACCAGAAAGAATGCAAACGTTAATGATTTAGATATTACTTATGCTAGAAACCAGAAAGATAACTTTGGAAATTCTTATAACCCTAATTGGAGAAATCACCTGAATCTATCTTGGAGAAACAACAATTTCCTGGGAGGAGAAAATATAAATGACAAAAATATAAGTTATGAAGCATTAATTCAATAAGGATCTAGAATAGAGAAATTAGAAAAGATAATCCAACAATTAAACAATCGTCTAGATCTTGTATTTGGAAATGCTGCCATTCAAAATCAAAATATGAATAGAAATATACCCCCTAGACAGAAGAAATCAATAGAAGTTGGACCTATTGGAGGATTGTCAATGCAAGCAGTACCTAACCTTGTCAACAGAACTGTTAATGAAATTAATACCTCCTATGGGAGGGAAGCTAAATGAAGTAGTAGAACTAAAGTAACTATGTATAATATAGTAAGTAGAAAAATATAAAAACATAAAAAATGTAAGTTTAATTATTGTTAGTAATATCATAGAGTTATTACTTAACTCAACGAACTTAGTCCGTTGAGTTATGACCTAACTCCACAAGGGTGTGTAAGTAGCTATGTTAATTTTGTCTTTGTTAAGTTTTTGTTTATGTTATACAAAATCACAATAGATGGAATTGATGAAATTGCCACTAGATGCATTGAGGGAAGTACTAAGTAACCTGTCAGCTAAAAATTTATGCAGATTGTGTTGTGTATCAAAGGAAATCAAAGACTGTGTTAGAGAAAAATATTTTCATGGACTACAAGCTACAAAAATGACTAAGATTAGAGATGGATTTTTATGGAAGTCATTTAATCGTAGTTCAATCTGCTATGAATATCTGAATATGGAAGAAACTACTGGAATTCCACCTAATTAGAAGGAATAGATTATATTATGGGGATGGATGAAGGATTAATTATATACAGAACCAAACCAAGGTATGTAGTTCTGTTACTCGACATTTTGATTAGAAATCCTATCATAAGAGAAGAATGGAATATAGGAAGGCCTAATAGATTTGAAGTACCAACTAAAAATTGTGGGTCAGCTTTAATCTTTTCTTATAAAAATTCGACCATTCCTGAAAAATTATATTACTAAAGACCAACTGGAAATTGGGATGAAGATTTATGTTTAAGTGTGTATGATTTTCTGAATAGATCTTGGACTGAAAATACTATGATATATCTAGGACAGAAAGCTTTAATTAACAGCATACATGTCATACTTGATGGATATATATATCTAGTCACAAATATATCAGTTGCATTTAGATCTGATTTATACATCGTAAGCATAAATAGTTATGATGATGATTTTATAGAAATATTACCTATACCGAGTGATATAGCTAAACCACCGTCTTCAGAATATGATAAAATTCAATTAGGAATGTGGTATAATGAATATGATGATCCTACTTTATGTCTGATAAGATGGTGGGATGAATTGAGGAAATTTCAAATATGGATTATGAAAGACCTAAATGAATGGAAGTGGGAAGAAGAATATAGTGAAATAGATGTAGAAATAGAAACGGCTACATTATCTTGGAATAGAAGAGGATCTCTTTCTGCATTTTATTTCATTAATGGTAATACACTTATATTTAGTATTGATAACATACTACAAGTTTACAAGCTAAAAAGGAAAACGGATTGCATTAAAACAGAATTAATAGCAAGAAGAATTATGCCTAAAAAGTTTGCATGGACTGACACATTTATTCCATTTGTTACCACTTTTCAATCATGTTCTTAAACTGTGATTTTGTAATTTTAATGTTGTGTGTATTTTGCATTTATTCTTAGAAAAAAAAAAAAAATTAGTTTTAGTTTTATTTTATAAGAAAAAAGAAAAAAAAACAAAATATCAATCCAATTTGTTGGTATCTATTTTGGGAAACCAACTAGCTTGCTTGTGAGCCACCAAAGGCATAGGAGTCTGGGTTCCACACAAGACATTGATTTAACAAGTTATGTTTTGTTATTTTGTTATATATTCTACTTTTATTTGTGAATAAAAAGTTTTTCAGAATCAAAAATCGAAAGATATGAAGGAGATACAAAAGGATAAGGTATGTAATTGATTACTTATCCTGAATTTACATTTAAACTCAGTTCGTGGAGTTATTCATTAACTCAACGAATTAAGTTCGTTGAGTTAGGTGCTAAGTCAACGAAACAATATTCATGTCTACTACAATTACTGTATTTATTGTAAAATCTTTTACATTGAGGACAATGCAAAATGTAGGTATGAGGGAGGAGGTAATTAAAGTAACGTCCATGTAATTTTGTTAATTAAAGGAATTAGAATGGTACTACAAAAGTTTTGTGGAAATTGAAAATTTTTTTTATGAATTTGCTGTAACTATCCAATAATTGAAATTGTCAAATTTTTAGGAATTGTAACTACATGAATATTATATTTAGAATCCTATATAAGATGATACAAAATTTTACTATTCATACAAATCTAGATATAGTATCTTATGTTTTTATTGAATTTTATGAGTTTAACAGTTTCACGATTTTAAAAAGAAATCAAAATGCTTAACTAAAACTCAGTAAATTATCTAAAATCCTGAAAGAGCTGAAATGTTGATTTTTGGATTAAATGAAATACATATGATCAAGGATACATTTAATTTAATTGATTAAACTTGTAGAATGATTTATGTGTAGATCTTATTAAACTATAGAAAAAGTATGAGCTTATTTATATGGATTCATATTTTCAGTAAATAATAGAAGCAAGACTATATGAGATTTGTGTTTTATTGCATCTGTATTAATGAAATACGTATATATATCGTGTTGAAAAGAAAAAAAATATGGAAAAAAGAGAAAAACTTTGAGAGTTTATTGACTTGTTTAATCACAAGCCTTTTGTACTTGAGCAGATGGGTATGTAAGGATTGTTGACCTGAAAAAGGACTCTTTAAATCTGGCAACCTAAGATCCTGATTAGATCTAGGATTGTTGACTGAAAGCTCGATACATGGGTACATTAAAAAGCTCTTGTATGATTTAAGAATTTCAAATTAACTTTTAAAGTACAAATATGCATATACTGCTCTGAAAAGATAAAAGTGTTTTGTGAAATACAGTGTAGGATCGTATGGCTACACAAGAGGGGGGTGAATTGTGTATTTTTAATATTTTCTGAAATATAATTGAAACTTTAAAACTTAAAAACAAGTCGAGACATTATTTTCATAAAATCATTTTTATTCAAGGTTTCAATTACAATATACAATTCAATTCTCCTCAGAAATTGTAGATGCAATTATATTTCGATACCATATATCATCTAAACAATTTCATAACTATAAACAGAGAAAACTAATTTGCGGAATTTAAAACTTTTCTCCTTGTTTGAGATCTTTCTTCTTCTTCTTTTTCTTCTTCAGTAATTCTTCAGTGACGAATATCTTGTCTTTTCATGCTTCACCGAATTTGCTTTCTTTTGATACTTCAAATCTTTAGTGACGAAAATCTTACCTTTTTATGCTTCACTGAACTTTCTTCCTTCTGATACTTCAAATCTTCAGTGACGAAAATCTTACCTTTTTATGCTTCACTGAACTTTCTTCCACTTGAGAGATTTTCCCTGAGAAGGTGTTTTTGATCCCTGAAAAAGATTTTTCTTTTGGTGTGCAGGGATGGTTTGATCCTTGAAAAGATTTTTCTTTTTGTGTGCAAGGATAAATTGATCAACGAGAATTCTATGCCTTTTATACTGTATCTTCATTTCATGCATATCCTTCACGTTTAACCACCACCAGTTTTCCACTTCTCCACGTCTTTTCTTTTTCCTTCATCGAAATACACACGTTCTAACCCACGTTTATATTTCAAATTTTCTTTAATCATCAGTCCTGGATCTCTGAAAAATTTCCTGCAAAATAAACTTTCTCGTCCAAAAGTTTTTCATCAGTGTAATAAGAAGTCATTACTTTAATGTTAACTAAATGAGTAACACAAGTATATATATAACTTAACGTTTCTAAATTAACGAGTTCCTCATGTGCCATTTCACGTGACAAGTACTGTAGCTAACTCAACGAACTAAGTCCGTGGTGTTATGCTAATTCAACGAACCATCTCCGTTGTGTTATGATAACTCAACGAACCATCTCCATTGTTTTATGATAACTCAACGAACCAGTAATAAACAAATGTTTTTATAATAAGAATTTTACCACGTGCAAAAATAAAAACTTAAGTTTATAACGCTAACCTAACGCGTTGCCTTAGTGTTCAATATAGCAACTCAACGCGTTTAGTTATGTTAACTTAACGAGTTAAACATGTGCACCTCACGTGATACAATACAACATTCGTAACTTATAATTTCACCACGTGTATAACACTAACTTAACGAGTTCGTCTCTTCTTTTACTCACTAACTTAACGAGTTATCACGTGACCTATTTTAACCTTTAAACCTCTAACTTAACGAGTTCTCTTGTGACCTCTATACAAACAAAACTCTAACTTAACGAGTTGTCTAAACGTGCACTGTTCATGATACAGAAGATATAACATTAAAACATATCATGCTTTTCAATAAAAACACATGTTAACTTAACATTTAGCTAAATGAGAAATTAATGCAACGAAACGACTAGTTATTAACTTCAGATCCAATACAGACAAGTATTTATATCAGTAAGCTTTTTCTGCATTAATTGATGATTTTAATTTCTTTTCACAAGCAATAGTAATTGTGCAAATATGATTATTTTCATTCAGCACACATCATCAAAACAAAAATACTCAACAATCTCCCCCTTTTTAATGATGACAAAACCATATTAAATCAATTATGAAATATGTATAACTCAACAAAGCACCTTCGTTGGGTTAACTTTTAATTCAACAAACTTGTTTGTTGACTTAAGTTCACTTAAGCTTATTTCTATTGTTTGTGTAAATTTTACCTCTCAGAACTAAAACTCTCAAATGTCAATAATTATATAAGTATCAGTTTTCTAATTATCATCTATCAGATTACAATAACCATTTAAATAGCATCTCCTTTTATAATATATATATGCAATTAAGATCATAATCATCTTTTTATAATATTTCTCCCCCTTTTTGTCATTAATCAAAAAGATAATTACAAAGAATATATATACATATATAAGAGAATTACAATTACAACAACTCTTTCTGTAAACAAGAATAATAATTGAAGATATTTACAGAAAAATGTATTGTTCAATGAATCAAACAAGTAATACGAATATTACATTTTGTATTCAGAAACAAACAAAAACAGTTAGCGACCCCTCCTAAGTATATCACTTATAGCATTACATATTTTATCTCCTAGATGCCTAATATCATTTCTAATGTCCTTAAGCACTGCATCTAAGTCAGGAGGTAGCTGGGTTTGCTGTTCTGCTTGAACTGAATAACTTCACTGTTGTTGTTGTTGTCGTTAAGGTTTATGCATGGCTTGGAATTTTTGCAAATCTTTGACACTAAATGCTCTCATGCCTTTAGTTTCAAAGGGCCAGTCGAATAAATTCAATTGGCTTGCAATGAGTCTACATACAACATCACCATAATATAACTTTGAACTCATATGCTGTAGTTGAGAAGTGAAAACATCAAACCAATTGATTTGAATTCTATTCAGCAAGCTATAAGTTGCATATAAACAACTTCTGTTGACTTCCATATTGTGTCCAACTCTCTGAAATAAATTTGCATGCAATATATTTGCAATAAACCTTGCCTCTGCATTCAGATTTTCCATTAATCTCATTTCAAAATATACATCTGGAATTTTTGATAAAGACTGAATGTTCCATTCTAGTTGTCTTATCATGTCAAATCTGTTTGTAACAACAACACCTTCATTCTTTAATCCCAAAACTTCAAAAATTAACTCAGGAGACAATATAAACTCCTGTTCATTTATTTGAGTCTTCAGAAAATTTTCATCTTGACCAGATTGCTATAAAAAGCTGCAATAAGCTCTATGTATTGCTTCCATTTCGTTCCTACTGACAAGAATTTAATGAGGCCTTAAAACTCAAACAGATCTCTTATGTCCATCAAATTTCTGAATTTTATTGGACGAGCATGCAGAATCTGACATGTAATCAGATTATTGTATTTCTGCAATGCTTCTTCAGATCTAAAATGAATTGTATTACCTTGAATGTTTAACATTGTACATAAAGAAGGTGATACCTGAAACCGTGATTCAGAGTTTAATTCATCTTCAGGAACCTCTTCTTCAAAATGAATGTCATGTTGTTCCTCTTCCAAAATATTATCTTGAAGCTGCTCAGGTAAGCTTGATTCTCCACCTTCAACAGTGTTAGGAACATTGTCAATATGCTCAACATTCATCTGTTCAGTCTCTATAGAATGTTCAGAGTACAATTTTTCCACAAATTCTATAGCCGGTGTATCTGTCTGTAATTGTTCATTTTGTTCAACAGATATTTCCATTGATTCATGCTGTGAATTCTCAGACTCTACTTCTATAGATTCTGTAGAAGGTTGGTTAACTTTTAGCTCTTTTGGAGTCTTAACAAATTCAATATCTGCTACTCTAGACAATTCAGCCTCGGAACTAGCTACTGCCTCAACATTGTCAATTATATTTGCAATAACTTGTTCAATGTCAGGTGCCTGACGCTTTGATTTGTCAATTTCTGCATCATCAGGACTTGTATTAATAGAAAAACTTGAGCTCATATTTGACTTGTATTTCTTCTCAAGCTTTCTCGCAAGGGAAAATAAAGTCTCATTATCTTCATCAGTTTTAGTGTGTTCGGAACTGATGAGTTTATTAGATGCACAATAAGGTACAATGTGTAGACATACATTGTCCTTTGGAAATAAATTTTCATCTGATTGTCCTTTTCCAATAGACTTTGTTTCCTTAGACCTAATTTTTCTGATTTTTCTTCTTCTATAACATTTCTGTTTCTCCTCTTCAAGTATTGCTGTTTTCTTTTCAAATTGCTCCATAAAAGTTTTCTGCTTTAATTCTTCTAAGGCACTTTCTATTGCAATGGCCTTTTGAAGACTATCAACTTTTGTTTTGTCTACAGCAATATCTGATTCTACTTGTTTTGAATATAAAGGAGTAGGGACAGCTGATTCATGCTCTTCCTCAAATGCATGTAGTCTTGTACCGTTTATAAGAGTTTGAGGAGTTCTATTTGATGAGCCTACACCTTTTTCCAAATATTCTGCATACTGTTCCAAAAATGTAATCTCAGCACATTTCATTCTGTATTCTCTATCATATTTACTTCGAATACCCATGTATGTAATACTTGCATCAGTATGTTGAAGTTCTTGTCTAACTTCATCTAATATATCCTGAGAAAAGTTGTAATCTCTATAAAGTTCTTCTAACCTTTTGTCCACTCGAAATATTTTCTTGAACCAAGTACGTGGAACTTCATCATTCTCTATTTCTTTTCCTTTCGCATCTCTTCTGCTTTTGCCTTTTCCTCTGCCACGACCTTTGTAGAAATTGGAGACCATCGTCGTAGGTTGTAACAGCAACAAGCGGAAAAGATTTTCCTGACAAAGTTTACAAATAACCTAAGTCCCCGTGTTATAAGTGTTTAAATAGGGTTTTTAGGCGTATAACTCAACGTGAAGATAAGTCGGGTTTAGAAATTAAATAAATATTGAATAAAGTTTATTCAATCAAGATAACTGAAATATTCAAGTATAACTCGTTGAGTTAACTAACCTAACGAGTAAAACGCTGTCTAGAGGCAGTTTTACACGTTACCTTATCTAATATAACGTCTAGTTAGTACACTTAAACAAGTTTCGGATGTTTCCAACTAAAACCTTCCGAAAACAACACACATGCTAAACTTAACATTATCTTGAGAACATTGTAAACTATTTGAACAGTTTGTCTTTTGAATCTAGAATAGTTTATTTGTCTTTTTAAATTATTTCATCAAGATTTTAAGAGGACATTAATTCAGATTAACTAAGATTTGTATTTTAAATTATATTAATCTGTTTTTGACATTGTTAATGCTCCCCCTACAAATATACTTCAAATATATTCAATCAAAATACAAAATATACTTGTAGTGACAATAGATGTTAAGTATAACTATACTTTTACATTTTCTTTTCAAAGACATCCGTTATCCTGACATCATCAAAAATGATTTCCAGAATCAATTTCTACTATATATGAATCAAAAACACAACTTTGAACTCAATTCGATTAATTGAAGGAGAATAAAAGAATGTATCTCAAATAAACATTTTCGAAAGTACTAATGTTGATTCAATAAATCAGTAGTCATATTGGTATAAACTATATGCGATTCAAAGATATCTGTAATTAATGAAACAACTTTTTCTTTTCAAAACAGTAAATATTGATAATTTTCTTTAAAAGTTAGTTTGAAAAGCTTGAATCATACAAGAGCTTTCTAATGTACCCATGTAATGAGCTTTCAGTCAACAATCCCAGATCTGATCAGGACCTTAGGTTGCCAGATTTAAAGAATCCTTTTTCAGGACAACAATCCTTACATACCTATCTGCTCAAGTACAAAAGGCTCGTGATCAAACTGATCAATAAACTCTCAAAGATTTTCACTTTGTAAGCACTTTTCATTTTAAGCACAGTATATATGTATTCCATTAATACAGATGCAATAAAACACAAATCTCATACAATTTTTACTTCTATGATTATATTGAGAATATGAATCAGTTTCTATATGCTTATACTTTTGATTAGCAATTTAAGATGAGTTACATATAACTTATTCTACAAGTTTAATCAATTAAGTCAAATTTATGCATGATCATATGCATTTTCCTTGATTCAAAGAAAACATTTAATCAAAATTTCAGAATGTCAGAAGTATTTAATGTTTTTCATTTACACTTCCACTTAAAATCGTAAAAACCATTAAAATTGATAAACTACTTAAATTCAATAAGATACTACTATGATTTTACAATAAATACATAGTATCTTAAGCAGTAGTTTAGATATTACTTTAGATATTTATAATAAGTATATAATATCTATGAGGTGAACAACATCATCAATAATATTTATCTTTTTATGTGGAGTTTAAGCATTTTACACATCACATAGCCTACAAATACCTAAATTTAATCTAATGTTGCAGAATGTATTTTCGTCTAGAGGTTTTGTAAATATATCAGCTAATTGATTTTTACTAGACACAAATTCTAATTTAATTTTTCCTTTAATTACGTTATCTCTTAGAAAATGATGTCTAACCTCTATATGCTTTGCTCTTGAATGTAATACAAGATTTTTGGAAAGATTTATTGCAGAACTACTGTCACAATAAATCTCAGTTGTATCATAAGATAATCCAGAATCTTCTAAAGTTTGCCTTATCCACAGAATCTGAGTGCAACACAGTGCAACAGTAACATATTCAGCTTCTATAGTAGAAAGTGCTACACAGTTTTGCTTTTTACTAAACCATGACACCAAATTATTTCCCAATAATTGACATGTGCCACTGGTACTCTTTCTATCAGATTTAGATCCTACATAATCAGCATCAGTATATCCTATAAGATCTATTGAACTATCCTTAGAATAATACAGTCCAAAATTTTTAGTTCCTTGTATATATCTAAATATTCTTTTAACTGCTATTAAGTGTGATTCTTTAGGATTAGATTGAAATCTAGCACAAACACACACAGCAAACATAATATCAGGTCTACTAGTAGTCAAATAAAGTAAAGAACGAATCATACTTCTGTATTTTCTGTGATCTATAGATTTTCCTTTGTCATCAATATCTAACTTTAAAGTAGTACTCATAGGAGTTCCTCGAATCCTTGTATCATTAAAATTAAATTTCTTAAGCATTTCATCTGCATATTTTTCCTGATTTAAAAATATACCTTTATCCATTTGCTTAATTTGAAGTCCTAGAAAATATGAAAGTTCTCCTATCATACTCATTTCAAACTAATTAGTCATTTCTTTAGAGAATATTTCTATCAACTTATCAGAGGTTGCTCCAAAGATTATATCATCCACGTATATTTGAACAAAAATCTGATCTTTACCATCTCTCTTAATAAATAGAGTATGATCCACTTTTCCTATGATATAGCCTTTTTCTATTAAAAAAATAGACAATCTTTCATACCATGATCTAGGTGCTTGCTTCAAACCATATAAGGCTTTCTTCAATTTATACACAAAGTCAGGATTTTTAATATCTTCAAATCCCGGTGGTTGTTTTACATAGACTTCTTCATTAATTAAACCATTTAGAAATGCACTCTTTACATCCATTTGATATAATTTAAAATCCATATAACAAGCATAGGCCAATAATATTCTAATACTTTCTAACCTAGCCACAAGAGCAAATGTTTCATCATAATCTAATCCTTCTTCCTGTGTATACCCTTGTGCAACTAATCTAGCTTTATTCCTTATAATTTGACCAGTTTCGTTAGTTTTGTTTCTAAAGATCCACTTTGTACCTATTAAGGACTGATTTTCTAGTGGAGAGACTAATTCCCATACATCATTTCTGATGAATTGATTTAGTTCTTCTTGCATTGCCACTATCCAATTTTCATTAGATAATGCTTCTTGTATATTCCTTGGTTCCACCATAGAAACAAACATACACATACTATTTAAATTTACTGAAGCTCTAGTTTTAACTCCCTCATTAATATTACCAATGACTTGAGTAATGGGATGTGATGAAAAATAACGCCAATTTCTCTGATTTTCCTCAATATTCTCATCAACATCTAAAAGTCCATCACTTTCATCATTAGTTTGATCATTTAAGTTCATATTTTTGATTTTCTCAAATAAATCATCAATCTCTCTATTGATCTCTAACTCATTTGGAAAATTGATCATATCATCATTTTCAGCTTTAGATTGAGATTCTCTAAGAGAATTTTCATTGAAGCTTGCATGGAGGGTTTCTTCAATAGTCCTAGAAGTCTTGTTATATACTCTATAGGCTTTACTTCTAGTAGAGTAACCTACAAAAATTCCTTCATCCGATTTGGCTTGAAATTTATCCCTTTTATCCTTAGTATTATGAATAAAACACTTACAACCAAATGGTTTCATATAGGAAATTATTAGAACCCTATTAAACATAATTTCAAAAGGAGTTTTATTAACATGAGGTCTTAAATGACTTCTGTTAATAACATAACAAGCTGTATTTACTACTTCAGCCCAAAGATTTTGAGGTAACTTATGTTCATTCAACATAGTTCTGGCCATTTCTTGAAGTGATCTATTCTTTCTCTCAACAACACCATTTTGACATGGTGCTCTTGGAAAAGAAAATCTATGATCAATTCCATGCTCATTACAATAGTTATCCATTTGATCATTATCAAATTCAGTTTTATGATCACTCCTAAGTTTTTGAATAGAGACACTTTGCTCATTTTGAACAAAATTGCAAAACATTTTAAATTTTTCAAAAACTTCTGTCTTAGATGCTTGAAAATATACCTAAGTGTATCTAGAGAAGTCATCTACTAAAACAAATACATACCGTTTACCACCAAGACTCATGATTCTTGTTGGTCCAAATAGATCCATATGTATAAGTTCTAAGACTCTCTTGCTTGAAATATCAGTTTTGGATTTAAAAGAGTTTTTGTGAAGTTTACCTAACTCACATGCATCACACATAAAGTTCTTTGAGTATTTAATCTTTGGTAAACCTCTCACTAAATGTTTTCTAGATAGTTTATGTAACAGTCTCATATTTATATGCCCAATCCTTCTATGCCAAAGATATGCATCACTAGTTTCAGTTAGCAAACATGAATTTAAATCAACTGCACTAGAAGGTAAAGATAAAATACATACAGAACCTTTTCTTTTAGCAATAAACTTAATTTCATCTGTATTTTTATCAATTATTTTGCATACATTATCTTCAGACACTACATAATAGCCATTTTCAGTTAGTTTTATGACACTCAGCAAATTAAATCCTAGGTTTTTTACATATAGTACATTCGAAATAACACATGTAGGAGTTATTTGAACATTGCCCATACCTATGATTTTATCTTTGCTTTTGTTTCCAATTGTTACACTTCCTTTCATGGTATTTGTAAAATTTTGTAATAGACTTTTTTGTCCGGTCATGTGATTTGACGCTCCACTGTCCAAGATCCATTTTGATGTTGTTTCCTCCTCAGACTCATTTGCCATGAAGCACACATGAGCAACATCTTCTAACTCTTCTTCTCCTTCTGAATGTGAAGATTTTGATGCTGATTCCTCAGATTCAGACTCTTCAGACGTGTCATCCCAAGTGACCTTCAAAGCCTTTTTCTTGTAAAACTTTTTCTGAGTTTTCTGAGCCGTCTTCTTCTGATTTGTCCTACTTTGCTTTTCATTTTTCCTCATAGGACAATCTGGAGAAAGATGTCCAGGTTTCTTACAGTTGTAACATACATACTTTCTGGATGAAGAATTCTTGTCATTCAATGATTTTGACATTGAGGGTTTATCATTTTTGTTCCTTTGCTGTTTCCTAGCTTTCCATGCTTTCTTGAATTTCCTAGTCAGCAAAATCAAATCCTCGTCAGAATCAGTAGATATATCAGAATCTAAATTAATTTCGAAGGCTATTTCTTTCTTCATTTTTAGTTTGTTGTGACTCAGTGATTCATTTAATTGAACTTCATAAGCTGTTAAATTTCCTATAAGTTCATTCATAGAATAAAGGTTTAAATCTCGTGATTCCTCAATTGATGTTACTTTCTGAGACCATTTAGAACTTAGGGAACTGAGAATTTTCCTCACCTAATCCTTCTGTTCAAAATTCTTTCCTAAACATTTTAAAGAGTTTATGATATCAAGAAATCTGGAAAACATCTCAGAAATATTTTCGTCTTCATGCATCTTAAAGAGTTCATACTTATGAATCAACATGTTTATTTTTGTCTCTTTAACTTGAGAAGTACCTTTATGTGAAACTTCTAATGCATGCCACAGCTCATAAGCAAATTTATATGACGACACTTTACTGAACTGTTCATAACTCAATGCACAAAATAAAATATTTAAGCCCTTAGCATTCAGAGTTTCATTTTCTTTTTCAGTAATTGTCCAAGTATTATAAGTAGTTAACGGAGTATATGGTTTAGAAATCATGAACCACAACTTATGATCTATACTTTGAAGAAAAACAGTCATCCTATATTTCCAATATTCAAAATGTATTCCATCAAATAAAGGAGGACGATTAAGATTTTGGCCTTCATATAAAGAAAAATTACCATTTCCAGTAGCCATTTTACCTTAGATTTTTCAACCTATTTGATTTTAAACAGTCTAAAAACTTTAAAACAACTTGTGCCTTAAATCAATAGAGTTAAACGTATGCTCAGATATTAATTTCTGTTTAAAAACAAGGAAGGTAGAATAAGCAATGATATTGAATAAGTTGGTATCGATTTTATATCAAAGATTATTAACAAAGCTCTGATACCACTTGTAGGATCATATGGCTACACAAGAGGGGGGTGAATTGTGTATTTTTAATATTTTTTGAAATATAATTGAAACTTTAAAACTCAAAAACAAGTCGAGACATTGTTTTCATAAAATCATTTTTATTCAAGGTTTCAATTACAATATACAATTCAATTCTCCTCAGAAATTGTAGATGCAATTATATTTCGATACCATGTATCATCTAAACAATTTCATAACTATAAACAGAGAAAACTAATTTACGGAATTTAAAACTTTTCTCCTTCTTTGAGATCTTTCTTCTTCTTCTTTTTCTTCTTCAGCAATTCTTCAGTGACGAATATCTTGTCTTTTCATGCTTCACCGAATTTGCTTTCTTCTGATACTTCAAATCTTCAGTGACGAAAATCTTACCTTTTTATGCTTCACTGAACTTTCTTCCTTCTGATACTTCAAATCTTCAGTGACGAAAATCTTACCTTTTTATGCTTCATTGAACTTTCTTCCACTTGAGAGATTTTCCCCAAGAAGGTGTTTTTGATCCCTGAAAAAGATTTTTCTTTTGGTGTGCAGGGATGGTTTGATCCTTGAAAAGATTTTTCTTTTTGTGTGCAAGGATAAATTGATCAACGAGAATTCTATGCCTTTTATACTGTATCTTCATTTCATGCATATCCTTCACGTTTAACCACCACCAGTTTTCCACTTCTCCACGTCTTTTCTTTTTCCTTCATCGAAACACACACGTTCTAACCCACGTTTATATTTCAAATTTTCTTTAATCATCAGTCTTGGATCTCTGAAAAATTTCTTGCAAAATAAATTTTCTCGTCCAAAAGTTTTTCATCAGTGTAATAAGAAGTTGTTACTTTAATGTTAACTAAACGAGTAACACAAGTATATATATAGCTTAACGTTTCTAACTTAACGAGTTCCTCATGTGCCATTCCACGTGACAAGTACTATAGCTAACTCAACGAACTAAGTCCATGGTGTTATGCTAATTCAACGAACCATCTCCGTTGTGTTATGATAACTCAACGAACCATCTCTGTTGTTTTATGATAACTCAACGAACCAGTAATAAACAAATGTTTTTATAATAAGAATTTTACCACGTACAAAAATAACAACTTAAGTTTATAACGCTAACCTAACGCGTTGCCTTAGTGTTCAATATAGCAACTCAACGCGTTTAGTTATGTTAACTTAACGAGTTAAACGTGTGCACCTCACGTGATACAATACAACATTCGTAACTTATAATTTCACCATGTGTATAACACTAACTTAACGAGTTCGTCTCTTCTTTTACTCACTAACTTAACGAGTTATCACGTGACCTATTTTAACCTTTAAGCCTCTAACTTAACGAGTTCTCACGTGACCTCTATACAAACAAAACTCTAACTTAACGAGTTGTCTAAACGTGCACTGTTCATGATACAGAAGATATAACATTAAAACATATCATGCTTTTCAATAAAAACACACGTTAACTTAACGTTTAGCTAAATGAGAAATTAATGCAATGAAACGACTAGTTATTAACTTCAGATCCAATACAGACAAGTATTTATATCAGTAAGTTTTTTCTGTATTAATTGATGATTTTAATTTCTTTTCACAAGCAATAGTAATTGAGCAAATATGATTATTTTCATTCAACACACATCATCAAAACAAAAATACTCAACATACAGATATCTTTTGAATCGAGTACATTTTATGATAGGTAAGATTACTAAAGTATGAATCTAGAATAGACTTTTGAAGTTTTTTATTTGAGATACAATTCTTTATTCTACTTGTCTTAATCATATTGAATTGGATTATGTTTTGATCCGTATGTAGTTGAAATTTATTCTAGAAATCATATTGGAAAATTCAAGATGTCAGATGTTGAAAAGAAGAAAAAATGATAATATAATTAACACCTATGTGATGCTAATATATTTTGTATGTAATTTACATATGTTTTAAATATATTTGTAGGTTGAAAAGGAGAAAACAATGTTAAAACAGATTACTGAAAAATACAGAATATCTATATAGTAATCTAAATTATGTATTCTGAAGAAGAACGAAGTGAAGAATTAATTCTAGCACTTTAAAAAGACCAACTAGTTAGATCTTAGTTTGCTAAGGGACTAGCAAAATTTAAGTATGGGGGAAGTGTTTAGAATGAAAAAGTGCATAATATTAAGGGATAAATGATGGTTAATTGCATAATATTTAGCTTATCATATAAGAATTAAGCCATTATGTTATAATTGCACTATTATATGCTTTAATGAAAGAATCTGCATAATTTTAGGGAATTAATGTTAATTTAGTACATTTCTGAACTATCGGTGAATTGCAAGCTATGAAATTCTTAAGTATCCGAATTTTCTGTTATTTCAGAGAGTTATATTGCATGTACCAAACAGTTATGATTTTAACAAAAGAAGAATATTTTATTATTTCTTGGAGTACATGTGTTGAAACCGTAATGCATGACTTAACTGGATTTTCGGTAAGTTATCTGTTAACTATCCGAAATGCATCTAGGCATTGGATAGTTAGGTTCGTAAGTATCTGAAATATCTGAACTCCTTAAGTTAGAATTATGCACGTGTTGAATTTAAATGCTTTAGTATATCACATGAGATGCACATTTGTAACTTGTTAAGTTAGCATAACTGTACGCATAGAGTTACATGAATACACACTAAGGTAACGCGTTATGTTAGCAACTTATTTCTTTATTGCACATGTTTTATAGTTAAATCAACGAAGTAAGTCCGTTGAGTTATCTGTAACTCCACAGACCATTTATTTTCTAATATGCCACTATAGCGGTTACAGAAACAGGACATTCGAAGGAAAACCATGATTGCATGTATCACGCAAGAATTCAGTCATGGAAAGAAGAAGAAATCACCATCATTGATATGAATGAAGGAAATCCAACCGATCATCTAAGCAGAAGTAGTTACTACGCAAGAAATATAAAAGAAGAGGAGAAAAATGAAGAAAGTGTGGTTGGCAATGTGTACAAAGGTGGAGGACCGCGCTAATTGCAGGTAGCATCGGAAGTTCCTTAAAGCTCCACACCACCACCAAAATCACCAACCATCGAAAGTCTGTGAGGATACTTTCCTGATGTCAGGTCGATTTTGAGCCAAACATGGTGCCTGACAACCATTGTGAGGAGTGATCGCGTCGCAGAAAGGGAAGCCATTTTCACCAAGCACCGACTCATATCTCAAGAGATCGTAAAGCTTCTAGCCTTAGTTTCAGGTTGATGCCAGTATGTTGAAGAGGAGGTCATCTTACAATTCTGGATTTGCGATTCTATAAGGAGAGGAGGCAGGATTGTAAGTGATTAAGTTTTCAGTGGTGTAATCGCATCGCATGTAGTGACAGAAGTTTTTACTATCGATAGAGATTTTTACATTTCACCTTTCACTCATCTTCATGAACATATCAAAACAAAAATACCAAAAACAACAACTTATCTGTGTTTACATTTAGTATTTAAGTGTTGTATTGTTTGTTTTGTTTCGTGATTAATGTTATCACTGTCAGTATTGTGAGTGTTTTATGTTTCTTTGATTTAGAAAATAGAAAATAGTTTTACAATTTACTGAAATTGATTTGTTCTAGATACTTAAAGATTTTAATGGTTACAGTTTGAAATATTTGAATGTTAGTGTTGCTTAATGATAAATCTAATATTAACTAGCATTAAAGAGCTTAATTGATGTTATTTACAATCTGTGGAATTGCCCAATAGTTGGTCGAATTCCTCTATAAATAGCAATATTTAATTGGAAAGATAGGCTCATGGAGTTAACTTAAGTCCACGAGGTTAGTCCATTGAGTTAGCCATAACTCTACGAACTAGGTCCATTGTGTTAACTGTAACTCAACGAAGTGCTTACTGAACACATAAATTCCAATATTAAAACTAGAACAGTACACAATTTTTACTCAATCTCTATGGGATCGACCTGTACTTGCACACAAATACAATAAACACTGTGTACTTGTAGTTAAAATACAAATTGGAATTAATATCTAATTTTTGTGAAAGGTTGTTAGTTTACTTCTAAAAGTAATTATTGATATAAGCCTAAAGACAAATTAAATAAGTAAAAATAGAAGTTAACGAACCCAATAGACAAGTTTTCTAGCGCCATTGCCGAGGACCAATTGTCTGATCTAACCTTTCACATCAATACAAGCATGTTAGAAAATAAATGGTCTATGGAGTTAGTGTAACTCAATGGACTTACTTTGTTGATTTAACTAAAACACATGTGTAGTAAAGAAATACTTATAAACTTATAACGCTATATTAGGAATTTTGTTTTGATGATAAATGCTTTATTAACATTTTTTAATAAGTCAAAATAATATTTTCTAAGTATAATAGTTACATAATTAAATGTTGACAAGTTATTGGAAAGTTTCATTTAAAATTTTGGGTAGTTAGATTTTCAGACGATTAAACTTTCAGATAGTTAACATTTCGATTTAATCGAAGAGTTATGTTAAAAACTCATATAGTTAAGTTATCTACACGTATGTTTTTAATGTTTTAAGTTGTCACGTGTTTTCCATGTGTGTTCAGTAATGAAAATCGAAGAGTTCGAAAACTATTCGAGTTTTATAAAATGACTAATGAACAGATAAGTTTTCTTTTTTTAGTCACGTGTTTTGTAGGTGCAAAAACTCGAAGAGTTACAGATAAGTGTTTGACTAAAGTAGTGACTTAGAAGATATTCTACAAATCTCCAAGAAGATAAAGTTTTGGTGAATTTACGAGTGAAAAACATGGAGCTTCAAAAAGATAATGGAGAGTGGAAATTTCAAAATGATAGTAGACATAGTGGAAATTGAAAAAGATAATGGAAATCGTGGATAATTTGAATTTGAAATTAGTACATGGATTATGGATGAAGTGGATGAACATGTTGAACATGAAGTCAGAGTTCAACTACTAAAAATAGAGAGTATGAGCTACATTATGATCATCCCAATCCCAATCCCCAATCACAAACTAAAAGATCAAGTTTGAATATTCATATCTAGAAAAATTCTCCAACATTAGAAGAAGTTCAGAATTCTAAGAAATTTCAGAAAAGGAGCTGCAAACGCAAGAAGTCTAGAAGTTCGACAATTGGAGAAGAGATACAAAAGTTAAGTAAAAAAAAAGGAAAAAGGAGCTACGTGCATAAAAATCAGGTTTTATACAATTCGAAATTAGCTTTGAATAAGGACTTCATTTTCTATTTGAATTGTATATCAAACATTATTGTATCAAAACTAACAAGAAGGGAATTGAACTGAAAAGATATTGTAAATTCTTTCTTTAAAGTTTATAAAGAATAGAATTTTATTTACGAGTGTTTTGTGCTCTTGTTTTATCTACTAGTAATTTTTAATTACTAAAGACATAATTCACCCTCCTCTTGTGATACAACGATCCTACAGGTTTCTTCAATGGTTCTAAAAGTCTTATTATAAACTCTATAGGCTTTACTTCTAGTAGAGTAACCTACAAAAATTCCTTTATCCGCTTTGGCTTGAAATTTATCCCATTTATCCTTAGTGTTAAGGATAAAACACTTATAGTCAAATAGTTTCATATAGGAAATTTTTGGAACCCTATCAAACATAATTTCAAAAGGAGTTTTATTAACAAGAGGTCTTAGGTGACTTTTGTTAATAACATAACAAGTTGTATTCACTACTTCAACTCAAAGATTTTGGGGTAAATTATGTTCATTTAACATAGTTCTGGCCTTTTCTTGAAGTGATCGATTCTTTCTCTCAACAACACCATTTTGAAAAGGTGCTCTTGAAAAAGAATATTTGTGATCAATGCCATGATCTTTATAGTAATTATCCATTTGATCATTTTCAAATTCTGTACCATGATCACTCCTAAGTTTTTGAACAGAGACATTATGTTCATTTTGAACAAGATTGCAATACATTTTAAATGTTTCAAAAACTTCTGTCTTAGTTGCTAGAAAATATACTCAAGTGTATCTAGAGAAGTCATCTACTAAAACAAATACATACCATTTACCACCAAGACTCATGATTCTTGTTGGTCCAAATAAATCTATATGTATAAGTTGTAAGACTCTCTTACTTGATATACCAGTTTTGGATTTAAAAGAGTTTTTATGAAGTTTGCCTAACTCACATGCATCACACATTAAATCCTTTGAGTATTTAATCTTAAGTAAACCACTCACTAAATTTTTTCTAGACAATTTATGCAACAATTTCATATTTATATGTCTAATCCTTCTATGCCAAAGATATGCATCACTAGTTTTAGCTAGCAAACATGAATTTAAATCAACTACACTAGAAAGTAATGATAAAATACATATAGAACATTTTCTTTTAGCAATAAACTTAAGTTCATCTGTAATTTTATCAATAATTTTGCATACATTATCTTCAAACAATATATAGTATCCATTATCAATTAGTTTTATAACACTCAGCAAATTAAATCCTAAGTTTTTTACATACAGTACATTCGAAATAACATAAGTAGGAGTTATTTAAACATTACCCATACTTATGATTTTATCTTTGCTTTTGTTTCCAAATATTACACTTCCTTTCTTAGTATTTGTAAAATTCTTTAGTACGCTTTTCTGTCCGGTCATGTGACTTGATGCTCAATGTCTTTAAGAAGAACTATTTATTAGCATCCAATGTCTTTGAGGACCAAGTTCAATAAAAGCAATAATTCTATAAGTAAGTATGAAGCTAATGATAAATCAATAGCACTTACAACCAATAAAAATATAAATGATAATGTTAGATTGTTTTCAAACAAAAAGAAGAAGTATGCTTTTAATGAACTTGGTCCTTAAAGACATTGGATACCAAGAAATAGTTCTTCTTAATTTGTTTTGTAGGAGGAAACAACATCAAAATGGATTTTAGATAGTGGAGCATCAAGTCACATGATCGAACAAAAAAGCCTACTAAAAAATTTTACATATACCAAGAGAGTAAGTGTAATATTTGGAAACAAAAGCAAGGATAAAATCATAGGTATGAACAATGTTCAAATAACTCCTACTTGTGTTATTTCGAATGTATAATATGTAGAAAACCTAGGATTTTGCTGAGTGTTATAAAACTAATTGATAATGGATACTATGTATTGTTTGAAGATAATGTATGCAAAATAATTGATAAAATTACAAATGAACTTAAGTTTATTGCTAAAAGAAAATGCTCTGTATGTATTTTATCTTTACCTTTTGGTGTAGTTGATTTAAACTCATGTTTGCTTGCTGAAACTAGTGATGCATACCTTTGGCATAGAAGGATTGGACATATAAATATGAAACTATCACATAAATTATCTAAACAAAATTTGGTGAGAGGTTTACCAAAAATTAAATACTCAAAGTAATTCATATGTGATGCATGTGAGTTAGGTAAACTTCATAAAAACTCTTTTAACTCCAAAGCTGATATATCAAGCAAGAGAGTCTTAGAACTTATACATATGGATCTATTTAGACCAACAAGTATCATGAGTCTTGGTGGTAAACAGTATGTATCTATTTTAATAGATGACTTCTCTAGATACACTTGGGTATATTTTCTAGCAACTAAAACAGAAGTTTTTGAAACGTTTAAAATGTATTGCAATCTTGTTCAACATGAACAAAGTGTCTCTGTTCAAAAACTTAGGAGTGATCATGGTATTGAATTTGAAAATGATCAAATGGTTAGTTACTATATAGATCATGGCATTGATCATAGATATTCTTTTCCAAGAGCACCTTCTCAAAATGATGTTGTTGAGAGAAAGAATCAATCACTTTAGGAAATGGCTAGAACTATGTTAAATGAACATAATTTACCTCAAAATCTTTGGGTTGAAGTAGTGAATACAGCTTGTTATATTATTAACAAAAGTCACTTAAGACCTCTTGTTAATAAAACTCCTTTTGAGATTATGTATGATAAGGTTCCAAAAATTTCCTATATAAAACCATTTGGCTGTAAGTGTTTTATTCTTAACACTAAGGATAAAAGGGATAAATTTCAAGTCAAAGCGGATGAAGGAATTTTTGTAGGTTACTCTACTAGAAGTAAAGCTTATAGAGTTTATAATAAGACTTCTAGAACCATTGACAAAACCCTTCATGTGAGCTTCAATGAAAATTCATTCAGAGAATCAAAATCTAAAGCTGATAATGATGATATGATCAATTTCCCAAAAGAATTAGAGATCAATAGAGAGATTGAAGATTTATCTAAGAAAATTAAAAATATGAACTTAAATGATCAAACTAACGATCAAAGTGATGTGCCTTCAAATGTTTATGAGAATATTGAGGAAAATCATAGAAATTGGTGTTATTCTTCATCACATCCCATCACTCAAGTCATTGGTAATATTAATGAGGAAGTTAAAACTAGAGCTTCAAGAAATTTAAATAGTATGTGTATGTTTGTTTCTATGGTGGAACCAAAGAATATAGAAGAAGCATTATCTGATGAAAATTGGATAGTGGCAATGCAAGATGAACTAAATCGATTCATTAGAAATGATGTTGGGCAATTAGTTTCACCACTAGAAAATCAGTCCATAATAGGTACAAAGTGGATCTTTAGAAATAAAACTAATGAGACTGGTCAAGTTATAAGAAACAAAACTAGATTAGTTGCACAAGGGTATACATAGGAAGGACTTGATTATGATGAAACATTTGCTCTTGTGGCTAGGTTAGAAAGTATTAGAATATAATTGGCCTATGCTTGTTATATAGATTTTAAACTATGTCAAATAGATGTTAATAGTGCATTTCTAAATGGTTTAATTAATGAAGAAGTTTATGTAAAACAACCACTTGGATTTGAAGATATTAATAATCTTGACTATATGTATATAAACTAAAGAAAGTTTTATATGGTTTGAAGCAAGCGCCTAAATCGTGGTATGAAAGATTATCTACTTTTCTTGTAGAATAAGGATATATCATGGGAAAGTAGACTATACTCTATTTATCAAAAAAGATGATAAAGATCAAATTGTTGTTCAAATATATGTGGATGATATAATCTTTGGAGCAACTTTTGATAAATTGATAAAAATATTTTCTGAAGAGATGACTAGTCAGTTTAAAATGAGTATGATAGGAGAACTTTCATATTTTCTAGGATTTCAAATTAAGCAAATGGATAAAGGTATATTTTTAAATCAGGAAAAATATGCAATTGAAATGCTTAAGAAATTTAATTTTAATGATACAATGATTTGAAGAACTCCTATGAGTACTTCTTTAAAGTTAGATATTAATGACATAGAAAATCAATAGATCAAAGAAAATATAGAAGTATGATTGGTTCTTTACTTTATTTGACAACTAGTAGACCTAATATCATGTTTGCTGTGTGTGCTTGTGCTAGATTCCAATCTAATCCTAAAGAATCACACTCAATTGTTGTTAAAATAATATTTAGATATATACAAGGAACTAAAAATTTCAAACTATATTATTCTAAGGATAGTTCAATAGATCTTATAGGATATACCGATGCTAATTACACAGGATCTAAATCTAATAGAAAGAGTACGAGTGGCACATGTCAATTATTGGGAAATAATTTGGTGTCATAGTTTAGTAAAAAGCAAAACTGTGTAACACTTTTAACCACTGAAGCTGAATTGTTGCTGCTGCATTGTGTTGCACTCAGATTCTATGGATAAGGCAAACTTTAGAAGATTTTGGATTATCTTATGATACAACTAAGATTTATTGTGACAATAGTTCTATAATAAATGTTTCCAAAAATCCTGTATTACATTCTAGAGCAAAGCATATAGAGGTTAGACATCATTTTCTAAGAGATAACGTAATTAAAGGAAAAATTAAATTAGGATTTGTGTCTAGTAAAAATCAATTAGCTGATATATTTACAAAACCTCTAGATGAAAATACATTTTGCAACATAAGACTAAATTTAGGTATTTGTAGGCTATGTGATGTATAAAATGCTTAAACTCCACAAAAGATAAATATTGTTGATGATATTGTTTACCTTATAGATATTATATATTTATCATAAATATCTATGTAATATCTAAATTGCTGCATAAGATACTATGTATTTACGATAAAAATATTGTAGTATCTTATTGATTTTACTTAGTTTTCTAAGTTTAATGGTTTTTAAAATTTTAAGTGGAAATGTCAATGAAAAACATTAAATTCCTTTGAAATCCTGAAATTTTGATTAAGTGTTTTCTTTGGATCAATGAAAGTGCATATGATCAAAAATGAGTTTGACATGATTGATTAAACTTGTAGAATAATTTGTGTAAATCATATTAAGCTACTGATCAAAAGTATGAGCTTATTGAAATTGATTCATATTTTCAGTAAAATCATAGAAGTAAAAATTGTATGAGATTTGTGCTTTATTGCATCTATATTAATGAAATACATATATATTGTGCTTAAAATAAAAAGTGCTTACAAAGTGAAAATCTTTGAGAGTTTATTGATCAGTTTGATCACGAGCCTCTTGTACTTGAGCAAATAGGTATGTAAGGATTGTTGTCTTGAAAAAGGATTCTTTAAATTTGGCAACCTAAGGTCCTGATCAGACCTGGAATTGTTGACTGAAAGCTTATTACACGAGTACATTAGAAAGCTCTTGTATGATTCAAGCTTTTCAAACTAACTTTTAAAGAAAATTATCAATATTTAATGTTTTGAAAAGTTAAAAGTTGTTTCATTAAATATAGATATCTTTGAATCGAATATAGTTTCTAGCAATATGACTACTGATTTGTTGAATCTAAACAAGTACTTTTGAAAATGTCTATTTGAGATACATTTCTTTATTCTCCTTGTGTTAATCATGTTAAGTTTAAAGTTATGTTTTGATTCATATATAGTTGGAGTTGATTCTGGAAATCATTCTTGATGAATTCAGGATACTAGAAATTTCTAAAAAGAAAAATTTAAAGTATAGTTATAAGTAACACCTACTTTATACAAGTATATTTTGTATGTTATTGAATATATTTGAAGTATATTTGTAGGGGGAGGATTTACAATGTCCAAAATAGATTAATATCATTCAAATTATAAACCTTAGTTAATCTAAGTTTTATCCTCTTAAGATCTTGATGAAACAATTTCATAGACAAACAAACTATTTTAGGTTCATAAAAAGAATATTAGAATAGTTTACAATGTTCTCAAGATAATGTTTATATCTATTACTTACAGCTTGTATGTTGTTTTCAAAACTTGCTTTTTTAGTCAAAGTATACTAATTAAACGTTTTGTTATGTAAGGTAATGTGTAAAACTACCTCTTGACAGCATTTTACTCGTTAGGTTAGGTAACTCAATGAGTTACGCTTAAATTTTCCAGGTACTTTGATTGAATAAACTTTATTTAATATTCATTTAAAACTCAAACTTGATTAATAGACTCGTTAAGTTATGCTACTAAAACCCTATTTAAACACTTATTACACTAGAACTTAGGTTATCTCATAACATCTTTCTAAAAATCTTTCCCGCTTGTTCCTGTAACAACCTACGACGATGTATTCAAAGTTTTACAAAGGACGTGGCAGAGGCAAAGGAAGAGGTAGAGGAAATGCAAAAGGCAAAGAAATAGATATAGATGAAGTTCCTCATACATGGTTTAAGAAGATTTTTCAAGTAGACAAAAGGTTAGCTCAAATATATTGTGACTATTTCTTTTCTGAAGAAATACTTGATGAAGTTAGACAAAAACGTCAAAATATAGCTAATAGAATACAATACATGGGCATAAGAAGTAAATTTGACAAAGAATATCATATGAAATGTGTTGAAATAGTATTTTTGGAATAATATGCTAAATACTTGGAAAAAGGAGTAGGTTCTTCAAATAGAATTCCTCAAACCCCTATCAATGAAACCTGACTACTAACATTTGAGGAAGAATATGAATCTGCAATGCCTACACCTTTATTTTCAAAGGAAAAACAAACAAATATTGCTATTGATCAGAGAAAAGTTGAAAGTTTTCGAAAGGCAATAGCTATAGAAAGTGTCTTGGAAGAATTGAAATAGAAAAATTTTATGGAACAAATGCATAAGAAAATAGCAATAATTCAACAGGAAGAATAGTTGACTTGTTACAAGAGACAAAGAGTTAGAAAAATTATTTCTAAGGAAACAAATTTCATTGAAAAGGATAAATTAGATGAAGATTCATTTCCAAAGGGCAATGTATATCTAGACATTGTACCTTTCAATGCATTTGATAAGCTCATTAGTTCCGAATATACTAAAATTGATGATGATGATGAAACTGTATTATCTTTTTCTAGAAAACTTGAAAAGCGCTCAAAGCAATAAATTAGTTCAAGTTTTTCTATAATATCAAGCCTTGATGATAAGGTAATTTTCACTCAATTTTCTTCTATCTGAGAGTTTTTCCCTGGAAAGGTGTTTTGATCCTTGAAAATATATTTCATTTGGTATGCAGCGATCATTGATCAATGAGAATTCTATGCCTTTTATATTGTATATTCACTTCATGTATATTGTTTGTATTTTCCTAGCACTACACTAGAAAAACTTGGATTTGTTACTTCTATTTTTACTTAGTTAATTTATCTTTATGCTTATTCTTTCTTTTAGAAGTAAACAAACAACCTTTAATACAATTTAGATATTAATTCCAATTTGTACTTTAACCACAAGTGCACAGTGTCTATTGTATCAATGTGCAAGTACAGGTCAATCCCACAGGGAATTGCTGAAGAACTTGATAAAAATTACAATAAGCGCTCTATTGAATTACAGTTAACTCAACGAACTAACCTCGTGGACTTAAGTTAACTCTACGAGCATGTCTTTTCTTTTTAATACTGCTATTTACAAAGGAATTCGGCCAACCATTGGGCGATTCCATAGATTGTAAATAACATCAATTAAGCTCTTTAATGTTAGTTAACATTGGATTTATCATTAAGCAATACTAACATTCAGATAATTTAAACAGTAACCATTAAAATCTTTAAGTCTTTTGAACGAACCAATTTGAGTAAACTGTAAAACTAAAATAAACATAAAACAATCACAACACTAACAAAGATAACATTAATCACAATACAACACAAACAATACAACACTCAAATACAACATACAAACATAGATAAATTGTTTTTGGTCTTTTTGTTTTAATAGGAAGATGGAAATGGGCGAAAGGTGAAATGTAAAGTAATCTCACTTGACAGTAAATACTTCCGACACTACTTGCAACGTGATTACACCATTGAAAATTAAACCACTTACAATTCTATCTCCTCTCCCTATAGAATCGCGAGTCTAGGATTGCAAGATGATCTCCTCTTCAGCATACAGGCATCAACCCGAAGCCAAGGCTAAAAGCTTTACGATCTCCTAAAATATGAGTCGGCGCTTGGTGAAAATGGCTTCCCTTCCCGCGACGCGATCACTCCTCACAATGGTTGTCAAGCACTGTGTTTGGCTCGGAATCGACCCGACATTAGGCAAGTATCCTCACAGACCTCCGATGGTTGGTGATTATGGTGGTGATGATGATGGTTGGTGTGGAACTTCAGAGAATTGTGACACTCATCCTCCTCTACACACACTGTCTGCCCATCGATCACACCCTTCTTCTTTTTTCTTCTTTTCTTTTATATTTCTTCAATAGTAACTACTTTTGCTCAAATGGTCGGTTGGATTTCCTTCATTTATATCAATGGCGATGATTTCTTTCCCTGCGCGATATGTGCAAACGTGATTTTTTCTCTTCCAACTGTTTGATCCTGCAACCGCTACAGTGGCATATTAGAAAATATATAGTCCGTGGAGTTACAGATAACTTAACAGACTTTCTTCATTGATTAAATTATAAAACACGTGCATAAATTTAACTATCCAATGCTCAGGTGCATTTCGGATACTTATAAACTTAACTATCTGATATATAACTTAAGTAAATCTACCAGATCTCGACACGTGTTAGCAGTAGTTAAATCATAAAATAACATTTCGAAGAGTTACGGAGCTAACTATCCGATGCTCAGATGCATTTCAGATAGTTAAAGATAACTCACCGAAAATCCACTTAAGTCACTTTCCTAGAACATGACACGTGTCTTCAGCTATTTTATAAATAAAAAGAGATTTCAAAGAGTTACAGGGCTAACTATCTAATGCCCAGCTGCAATTTAAGATAGTTATAGATAACTCACCGAAAGTTCACTTAAGTCATTCATTATGGTTTCGACACGTGTACTTTAGGAAATAATAAAATATTCTCTCAAAACATAACTGTTTGGCAATTTAAACATAACTATCTGATACATGTTTGATCTGTTAAACATAACTGTCCGAATATGTTCGGTATGTTAAACATAACTGTCTGAAATATCAGAAAATTTGGATACTTAAGAATTTCACAGCCTGCAACTTATCGATAGTTTAGAAATGTACTAAATTAACATTAATTCCCCAAATTAAGTAGATTCTTCAATTAAAGCATATAACAGTGCAATTATAACATAATGGCTTAATGCTTATATGATAAGCTAAATATTATGCAATTAACCATCATTTAACCGTTAATAATATGCACTTTTTCATTCTAAACATATATCCTCCACATTTAACCACAATCAGTTTTCCACTCTTCATGTCTTCTCTTTTTCCTTCATCGAATTACACACATTCTAACCCACGTTTTCCTTTCAAATTTTCTTTAATCATCAATCCTGATTCTTTGAAAAATTTCCTACAAAATAAACTTTCTTGTCTAAAATTTTTCAACAAGTGTAATAACAAGTTGTTGTGTTAATGTTAACTAAACGAGTAAAACAAATAGATTTATAACTTAACGTATCTAACTCAACGAGTTCATCATGTGCCAAATCATGTAACAAGTATTGTAGCTAACTCAACGAACTACGTTTGTGGTGTTATGCTAACTCAACGAGCCAGCTTCGTGTCTTTCAGAAGGTTAAATGCTAACTCACTGAAAATAGTTTTAAGTATCGAATAGTTAAGTTTTCTAAGTATCTGAAATATCTTTTTACCATAAAACTAGTGAAACATATGTCGTGACCTAAAACCATGACTTAAGTTATCTTTCAGAAGGTTAGATGCTAACTCATCGAAAATAGTTTAAGTTTCGGATAGTTACACTTGTTGTTGAGTATTTTGTTTTGATGATGTGTGCTAAACGAATGTAATCATATTTACTCAATTACTATTATTTGTGAAAGTAAATTAAGAACATCAATTAATATAGAAAAAGTTTATTGATATAAATACTTGTCTGTAATGGATCTGAGATTATACTAAGTTAAATAACTAGTTGTTAAGTTATACTAATTTTTCATTTAACTAAACGTTAAGTTAACGTGTGTTTTTATTGTAAAGTATGATATGTTTTAAAGTTATATTTTCTATATCATGTACAGTGCACGTTAAGACAACTCGTTGAGTTAATGCATTATTTGTATAAAGGTCACGAGAGAACTCATTGAGTTATAGGCTTAAAGGTTAAAATAGGTAATGTGAGAACTCGTTGAGTTAGTGAGCAAAAGGTTAAAATGAAGAGACGAAGTCATTATGTTAGTATTGTGCACGTGGTGAAATTAAAGTTTACGAATGTTATATTGTATCATATGAGTTGCACATGTTTAACTCATTAAGTTAACATAACTACACTAACTGCACACGTTGAGTTGCTATATTGAACACTAAGGCAACACGTTAGGTTAGCGTTATAAACTTAAAGTTGTTATTATTGTACGTGATAAATACCTTATTGTAAAAACATTTATTTTTTATTGGTTCGTTGAGTTAGTGTAACACCATGAAGCTAGTTCGTTGAGTTATCTATAACACCACGAACTTTGTTCGTTGAGTTAGTTACAGTACTTGTCACGTGATTTGGCACATGATGAACTCATTAAGTTAGATACATTAAGTTATAAATCTACTTCTTTCACTCATTTAGTTAACATTAACACGACTTGTTATTACACTTGATGAAAATTTTGGATGAGAAAGTTTATTTTGCAGGAAATTTTTCATAGATCTAGGATTGATGATCAAAGAAAATTTGAAAAGAAAACATGGGTTAGAACGTGTGTATTTCGATGAAGGAAAAAGAGAAGATGTGAAGAGTGGAAAACTGATAGCGATTAAACATGGAGGATATGCATGAAATGAAGATACAATATAAAAGGCATAGAATTCTCGTTGATCAATTATCCCTGCACACCAAACAAAATATATTTTTAGGGATCAAAACACCTCTTTGGGGAAAAGCTCTTAGATAGAAGAAAATTCAGTGAAGTAGAGAAAGTCAGATATATGTCACTAAAGATTTAAATAATCAGAAGAAAGAAAATTCAATGAAGTAGAGAAAGTCAGATATTTGTCACTGAAGAATTGTAGAAGAAGAAGAAGAAGAAGAAAAATCTTAAATAGGGAGAAATGTTCTAAATTCTGCAAATTAGTTTTCTCTGTTTGTAGTTATGAAATTGATTAGCTGAAACATGGTATCGTTATATAATTGCATCTACAATTTCTGAGAAGAATTGAATTGCATATTGTAATTGAAATCTTGAATAAAATGATTTGATTAAAACAGTGTCTCCACTTATTTTTAATTTTGAAATTTCAATTATTTGTTGAAAATGTTGAAAAACACAATTCACCCCCCTCTTGTGTAGCCATTCAATCCTATAATTGTAAGTCTCCAAAAAACTCTAAGTCACCAATCCAATAATAAATAAATGTTTTTATAATAAAGCATTTACCACGTGCAATAATAATAACTTTAAGTTTATAACGCTAACCTAACGCGTTGTCTTAGTGTTCAATATAGCAACTCGACGCATTTAGTTATGTTAACTTAACAAGTTAAACATGTGCAACTCACGTGATACAATATAACATTTCTAAACTTTAATTTCACCATGTGCATAATACTAACTTAATGAGTTTGTCTCTTCACCTTAACGTTTTGTTCATTAACTCAACAAGTTCTCACGTGATCTATTTTAACCTTTAAGTCTATAACCATCAGAAACTAAAGCTCCTAATCTAAATAGAGAACTACTTTGCTCAGCTAAAAAGACTTTCCTTAAAACTTTTCGCTCTCTTTTCTTAGTACACCAATCCTTAAGAGATTTAGCATAAGGTGGCATTTTCTACAATAAGTCTAACAAAGAAATGTTAACTTGTACTTTTTCAAAAATTTCTCTCATTTTTTCTAGTTTTTCAGGAAATGTTTGTTGTAATCTTTTAGGTTAGGGTGCTAATGATTGTGACTTACAAGGCTCTTTCTTTTTTAGTTCATTCTTTTGATTATTTTTAGTCTCATTTTTATATTCAATTTTTTCTTCATTGATTTCTAAGTTTTCAGATATTAATTGTTCATTGTCATTTTGAATTTTGTTCTTACTTAGCTCCACTTTGATTTCTTTTTGAATTCTTGGTGGTATATCAGTTCCGGATCTTAATGTTATACATACATCTTCTAGATTTTCATGATTTTCTTGTATTTCATTTTCTTGATTTTGATTTTCTATTGTTTCTAGTTTTAAATTACATTCTTTAACTACTATTTCATTAGTATTTTCTTTTGTTTGTATGTCTTACAAATTATGTAGATCTTCAACCTTAAAGTTTTCATTTGTGTTTTCCTATTGCATAACTTGAAATTTCATTGTTAATTCATCCAATGCTTTTAACTTTCTTTCTAGATCATCTAGTCTCATTGCATTTAATTTTTGATCAATTTTCATTATGGTTTTCTCCGTTTCATATATGATATCGATTTTAGGTTCTGAATATTCTTCCCTATAATTTAATTGGTTAACTTCTTGTTGCTGATACATGTATTGTTCCAATTTTTCCATGTTTTGCTCTAAACTACGCTCAAGTCTATCGTACCTATCCCAAACTTCCTTGTCTCTCTACATATTACTTGTTCTAAACTAACCATTAGTTGGGTAAACTATAAGATTCTTATACTCAACTCTATTATATTGAATATAATTCATTTGTTGTTCATGTGATATAACCATCTACAATTGTCTCAATTTCAATCAATCAGAAATGTCATGACCTTCAAAATTGTAGAATTCACATATGCTAACTATTGGTTTCAAAAATCTTTGAGCATAAGCATATGCCATATTCTCAATTATATAATAAAAACACACAACACTCCCTTTGTTATTAAAACAAAATAGCACTCACAATTGTTTAGCTTCTCAATCCCCGACAATAGTGCTAGAAAGACTTGTTCCATTGTTTGTGAAGTTAAATTAGAAGACCTATATTCTTCAATCAGACCTTGTCTATTTATAAATTCTTTTAAAACAACAAACAACTTTTCACACAAATTTGATATTAAATCCAATTTGTGTTTTTAACTACAAGCGCACAATGTATATTGTATTTGTGTACAAGTACAGGTTGATCCCATAAAGATTGAGTAAGAATTGTATACTATTTTAATTTTTATGCTAGAGTTTGTATGTATTCAATTAAGCACTACGTTGAGTCATTGTTAATTCAGGGGATTTAGTATGTGGAGTTATAGCCAACTCAACGAACTAAACTCGTGGACTTAAGTTTGTTAGGATCGGTAGGCTCACTTGAGGGGGGGTGAATGGTGAAAGTGTGTAGTTTTCAAATTCTTTTAATGTTGAATCGAATGATTCAACAAAAATGTAATGAGATGAAACTAATAATGCAGATCAACAAAAATAAGAAACACACATCAAATTTTTAGGTGGTTCACCAATTTGGCTAGTCCACCCCCAAGATTCACTTGGGCTTCACTAAGTGTTTCAACACTTACACACTTGCTTTCAGGTCAAAGCAAGAACCAACTACACAAAAGTTTTCAGGTCGAAACTTCAGTAAACCAACCTCTAGAGTTTTCAGGTCAAAACTCAAACCAACAACTAAATGTAGCTTTCAAGTTGAAGCCACGAACGAACAACTTTAATTCTTTAATCAAAGTTTTTGCACACAAAGCTTTTTCTGCAGTAGATCTTTGGAATATGCTTCACTGTTTGCATACTTGAGTGTAAATGGAATTTGGAGTGTAGCTCTACTTATCTTCGTTGTCTGTATTTTGTATATATACCTGATATGTAGAACGATCATATTTTCCTCCAACGGATGTATTCTACTATACTTGATTAGCCTCATGTCCCAATATGGCAAGTGACCGTTCAGAAAAACGTTTCAAGATATCTTACCGATTTTCCTATTCTTTCAGATAGTTAGCTATGCAACTCTCTGAAGAGTATCTGTAACTCACCGAAAAATCACTTAACCTTTACTCCCAAGTAGGATTCCAAAATATTCAAATTTGAGCTGTCATTCAATCAGATACTTATAACTGTAACTCACCAAATAGTTATATACTTGTCGGATAGTTTGACTCTGTCAACTTTTCGATTACTTTAATTTAGCACGTGCATAAAGGCTAACTTAAGTTTCGGATGGTTATCCCTGTAACTCACCGAAACACTTTAGGATTTCAGATAGTTATCTTTCTAACTCTCCGAAAACTTATTTGCACTTCTTTCTAGAATTCTGCACGTGGGAAATTCAGTGACTTAAGTTTCGGATGGTTAAACTGTAACTCACCGAAACTCTTTTGAAATTTCGGATAGTTATCTTTCTAACTCTCTGAAAACCCATTTGAGCATCTGTTTGGAATTCTGCACGTGGGAAATTCAACGACTTAAGTTTCGGATAGTTAAACTGTAACTCATCGAAACTCTCTTGAAATTTCAGATAGTTATATTTCTAACTCTCCGATTTTCCCTTTTAAGCTTTCAACTGCCGGCTTCTCCATTTTGCACGTACGTAATAAAATGACTTAAGTTTCGGAAAGTTATGCCTATAACTTACCGAAAAACTCGAATCATTATCTAACTCTCCGACAAGTCCTTTAAGCTTCCGTTCTGTATTTCTGCACGTGGTTTATTGAATGACTTAACTTTCGGATAGTTATACTTGTAACTCTCCGAAAAGTCCTTTAAGCTTCTAGATAGTTAACTCCTTAACTATTTGATCATTCAATCAACTTAACTGTCTGATATAATAACTCTCCAAAGGCTTTGTAAAATTTGGATAGTTATCCCTCTAACTGTCCGATAGTCTTGCTGCTGTTTTATTCTTTGGATGCTTGAACCTGTAACTGTCCGATTTTACTGTAACTTTAAAGCATTATTATTTGGAAACTTCTCCATCTGTTCATCTGCATGGAATTTGTTCTATCTGTCTTCTGATCTTTAGCTGCACTGACTTAACTGTGAAATACAATATGATTCCTCACATAGGTTTTGCATTATCAAAATACTAGGGTTTTAACAATCTCCCCCTTTTTGATAATGACAAAAACCTTTACGTTAAATTACATGTATTACACTCCCTAGTGTATTACTATACAATCAGTCACATAGAGAAAAATAAAACAGGAATTTATCAATACTATACTGACAAGAAGGGATTCCTCCCCCTGACTTTGAGCTAACTTCTCCCCCTATCTATGTGTTGAGTTTTTCTTTCAGTGCTTGCTGGAAATACTGTAAGTAACCAAATTTTCAAAATCTTCTCCCCCTTTTTGTCATTATATAAAAAGGTGAGGACTGTAAAACTAAGTTTCTGTAAAAACTGATATTGACTGTATCCTGCACGAGAAGGTTAGTAGAAAAACAAGCTCCCATATGGTGAGCTTGATGAAAAAAAACATTTAAAGATCTTGTAAAGAACATATTCCTAGATTTTGTCTAATATGATTAAAAGTTGATTCATTTAAAGGTTTGGTTAAAATATCTACAAGTTGATTTTCTATTGGCACAAACTTAAATGAAATGTTCCCTTTCTCCACATGATCTCTTAGAAAATGATGTCTAATCTTGATATGCTTGGCTCTGGAATGAAGTACTGTATTCTTAGATAGACTGATTGCACTACTGTTATCAAAAAATATGATTGAATTCTGAATTTTCAGTCTGTAATCTGCTAGAGTTTGCTGCATCCAAAGGATTTGTGCACAACACAATCCAGCTGCAATATACTCGGCTTCAGTAGTAGATAAAGCTATACAATTTTGTTTCCTACTGAACCATGAGATTAAAGAACATCCAAGTAATTGACAAGTACCACTGGTGCTTTTTCTATCAGATCTGCTGCCTGCATAATCTACATCACTATATCCTGTTAAAATCAAACTACTGTTAGCTGAGTAGAATAATCCGAAATCTTTTGTTCCTTGTAGATATCTGAAAATCCTTTTGACAGATTTCAAATGTGATTCCTTTGGTGATGCTTGAAATCTAGCATACATTGAACATAATATCTGGCCTGCTGGCTGAAAGGTATAACAGGGATCCAATCATACCTCTAAATTGCCTGTGATCCACTACAACACTTGAATCATCCATTTCCATTTTAATGCTTGAACTCATTGGAGTATTTGTGGATTTGATGTTTTCATAGCCAAATTTCTTCAACATCTCTTTGTAGTATTTTTCTTGGTTGACAAATATATCATTATGCATTTGATGAATCTGTAATCCCAAGAAAAACTTCAATTCTCCCATTATGGTCATTTCAAATTTATTTTTCATTAAATTCTGAAATTCATGATAGAGATCTTCTAAAGTGGCTCCAAAGACTATATCATCAACATATATTTGAACAATCAATATATGCACATCAAAAGTTTTGATAAACAAAGTGCTGTCCACTTTGCATATAGAAAAATTATTTTCAGTTAAATTTTTTTTCAATTTCTCATACCAAGCTCTAGGTGCCTGTTTCAAACCATATAGAGTCTTTCCTAGTTTGTAGATATGATCCGGCTTGAGTTCATCTTCAAATCCAGGAGGTTGTTTAACAAACACTTCTTCTTGAATTTCTCCATTTAAGAAGGTACTTTTCACATCCATTTTAAACAATCTTATCTTCATACTACTTGCAAAGGCAATCAACATTCTAATAGCTTCAATCCTAGCTATAGGAGAAAAAGTTTCTTCATAGTCAATACCTTCTTGTTGATTGTAGCCCTGTGCAACTAATCGAGCTTTATTTCTAAGAATGTTACCATCTTCATCTAATTTGTTTTTGAAAATCCATTTAGTTCCAATGATGGATTTTCCTACAGGTTTTTCTATTAGTTCCCACACATTGTTTTTCTAGAACTGATTTAATTCTTCCTACATAGTCATTATCCAGTAGGTATCCTTACAAGCTTCATCTACTGATTTTGGCTCTATTTCTGACACAAATGCACAAAAATTGCAGATATCTTGTGCTTTGCTCCTAGTTTGTACCCCTTTAGATATATTTCCAATAATTTGTTCCTCGGGATGATCAGATCTAAACTTCCAACTATTAAGATTCTGAAATCTATTGAGGTGATTCTGGTTTGACACTTGTGATTTGAGTTTCTGCTTGCAGTTATCATCTTCAAAGTATTCATTTTCACTGTCATATTTAATCTTCAACTTTTTGAAATTCTAGATCAGATCTTCATCAAACTGAACATTTATACTTTCCTCCACTCTTCTATCTTTAGCAAAATATACTCTGTAAGCTTTGCTTCTCGAGGAGTAACCAACAAGTATGGTAGGTTCAGACTTAGCATCAAACTTGTCTTTAGCATTTCCTGTATTTAAGACAAAACATTTACATCCAAATGTCTTAAAATAGCCAACATTTGGAGTTTTATCGAACCAAATTTCAAAGGGTGTCTTATTCAATGTGGATCTAATGTGAGTTCTGTTGGAAATGTGACAACTTGTTCTTACAGCTTCTGCCTAGAGAAATTTAGGTAGATTCGTGGCATTTAACATAGTTCTAGCCATTTCTTGTAAAGTCCTATTTTTCCTTTCTACAACTCCATTTTGAGCAGGAGTTCTAGGACAAGAGAATTCATGCAGAATTCCAAATGAATTGCAGAGGTTTTCAAATTCATAGTTTTCAAATTCCCCTCCATGATCACTTCTAATTTTCTTCACTGTTAGATCCTTCTGATTCTGAACTCTTATGCAAAAATTCCTGAACTCATTGCAAGTTTCATTTTTATGTGTCAAAAATATTACCCAAGTTAATCTGGAGAAATCATCAACAATAACAAAGGTATATTTTCGACCCCCAAGACTTGATACTTGAGAAGGACCAAACAAATCTAGATGTAGCAATTCTAATGGCCTTTTGATGGACACAACATTTTTGCTGTGAAGAGTAGTTCTCTTCTGCTTCCCTAGCATACACTCACTACACACTCTATCCTTCTTAAAAGTGAGTTTAGGCAAACCCCTAACAAGATCACCTGTGGATAGCTTTCTGATATTCTTCATACTGATGTGACCAAGTCTTCTATGCCACACCCAATCGTCTTCACCAGTTGCTACCAAACAGGAATTGCTTGCAAAATTTTCACATGGAAAGTTTAATGTATATATTGAGCAATTTCTAATACCAGTAAATTTTGTTTCATTTGTGGTAGGATCAATAATGTAGCAGTTTTTAGCATTAAAAGAAACAGTATAGCCTTTATCACATAATTGTCCTACACTTAACAGATTTTGTTTTAAACCATTTACATGCAAGATATTCTCAATTATACCATTTTCAGATGTAATATTTCCTATTGCAGTTATTTTACACTTTTCATTATTTCCAAACTTAACAGATCCTGAACTTAAGTTTTTAATTGAGTCAAGAAAACTTTTCTTACCTGTCATGTGCTTTGAGCATCCACTGTCCACAATCCATTTAGTTGAACGTACTTGAAACTCCTTGTCACTCTACAAATCATATTGAAATTAAAGCTTTTGGTACCCAAATCTTCTTAGGTCTAGTAGAGTTAGTCCTTAAAACATTAAATCTATTGCCTCTTGGCAGCCACATATGACTTGATCTTTGTTTGATGGCAAACATAGTGGTGCCATCTCTATAAGATCGAATCACTCCACCACAATAAGGTATTTCCTGAGGTGCAGCATACCCTAGGCCATATTTATTCTCATTTGATCGTTGAGATCCTATTATTTTATTTAATCATTTTTTTCCTTGAGTAAATTTACATATAGTATCTTTCAAATCTGATATAGTAGTTAATAGATTTTTATTTTCATCTTTTAATTTACAATTATCACAACTATACTTATCTAAATTTGATTTTAGATTTCTATTTTCAACTATAGTTGATTCTAATTCAGCAAATGAATTTTCTAAGCAATGATTTAATCTTTTAATTTCTTTCTTAAAATCTCTACACTTCACATATAAATTATCTACAGTAGATAAAAGACTATTTATGTCTAACTCATCGTGCTCATTTTCTGAACTAGAGGAAGTAGAGCATACCTCTTATGCTGTAAAACAAACATTGGCTGCTACTTCTTCAGAATCTGATGAACAGCATGAAGAGCTACTGTCATCCCACGTAGCTTTGAGAGCCATCTTCTTTTTGTCCTTCAATCTCTTCTTCTTATCTCCTTGATCCTCTTCTGTCTGAAATGGACAGAAGGTCTATATGTGCCCTTGCCTTTTACATTTGAAACATGTAGGGACCGTTCTTTTAAAAGAGCTGGACTTATTCTTTTTCTTCATAAACCTTCTAAAGTTCCTTGCCAACAACATGATCTCATCATCGTTTGAGCTTAGAGCTTCCTCTATGGATGAAAATGCCATTTCCTTTTTCTTTTCAGCTTTCTTTTCAACAGCTCCTTCTTGCTCTTTCCAGTCCTTCATCTGAGCTTCGTAGGCCAGAAGATTGCCCAACAATTCTTCAACTGTGTAATTATTGAGATCCTTGGAATCTTGAATAGATGTGGACTTCTATTTCCACACAATAGTTAAGCTCCTTAGGATCTTCTATACCTGTTCACGTGAAGAGAACTTCTTTCCCAAGCCTTTCAGACTGTTAATGATTTTAGTAAATCTAGAAAACATTTCAGTTATGTTTTCATTATCATTCATTTTAAACAGTTCTAGTTTTCTCAAAAGAATACTGATTTTTGTATCCTTGACTTGGCTTGTTCCTTCATGAGTAACTTGAAGGATTTTCCAAGCCTCATGAGTAGACTTACATGCAGATACCTTATTATATTGATCAGCAGTTAGTGCACAATAAATGGCATTCAGCCCTCTAGCATCCAACTGAATGATTTTCTCATCCTCCTCAGACCAGTTCGTCACATCCCTGGTTGGAAGTGTAGTTCTAGGAACAACAGTATTCTAGAGTTTAACATCTGAACTCCTAAGGAAGCACTCCATTCTATTCTTCCAATAGTTATAATTGGAACCATCGAATAGAGGAGGTCTGTGGATGTTTTGACCCTCAGCAAATTGAGCCATAAATCCAGATGGTTAAATTTTATGAAGGATTAACCTTGCTCTGATACCAATTGTTAGGATCGGTAGGCTCACTAGAGGGGGGGTGAATGGCGAAAGTGTGTAGTTTTAAAATTCTTTTAATGTTGAATCGAATGATTCAACAAAAATGTAATGAGATGAAACTAATAATGCAGATCAACAGAAATAAGAAACACACATCAAATTTTTAGGTGGTTCACCAATTTGGCTAGTCCACCCCCAAGATTCACTTGGGCTTCACTAAGTGTTTCAACACTTACACACTTGCTTTCAGGTCAAAGCAAGAACCAACTACACAGAAGTTTTCAGGTCGAAACTTCAGTAAACCAACCTCTAGAGTTTTCAGGTCAAAACTCAAACCAACAACTGAATGTAACTTTCAGGTTGAAGCCACGAACGAACAACTTTAATTCTTCAATCAGAGTTTTTGCGCACAGAGCTTTTTCTGCAGTAGATCTTTGGAATATGCTTCACTGTTTGCAGACTTGAGTGTAAATGAAATTTGGAGTGTAGCTCTACTTATCTTTGTTGTCTGTATTTTGTATATATACCTGATATGTACAACAATCATATTTTCCTCCAACGGATGTATTCTATTGTACTTGATTAGCCTCAAGTCCCAATACGGCAAGTGACCGTTCAGAAAAATGTTTCAAGATATCTTACCGATTTTCCTATTCTTTCGAAGAGTATCTGTAACTCATCGAAAAATCACTTAACCTTTACTCCCAGGTAGGATTCCAGAATATTCAAATGTGAGCTGTCATTCAATCGGATACTTATAACTGTAACTCACCGAACAGTTATATACTTGTCGGATAGTTTGACTCTGTCAACTTTCCGATTGCTTTAATTTAGCACGTGCATAAAGGCTAACTTAAGTTTCGAATGGTTATCCTTGTAACTCACCGAAACACTTTAGGATTTCGGATAGTTATCTTTCTAACTCTCCGAAAACTTATTTGCACTTCTTTCTGGAATTCTACACGTGGGAAATTCAGTGAATTAAGTTTCGGATGGTTAAACTGTAACTCACCGAAACTCTTTTGAAATTTCGGATAGTTATCTTTCTAACTCTCCGAAAACCCATTTGAGCATCTGTCTGAAATTCCGCACGTGGGAAATTCAACGACTTAAGTTTTGGATAGTTAAACTGTAACTCACCGAAACTCTCTTGAAATTTCAGATAGTTATATTTCTAACTCTCTGATTTTCCCTTTTAAGCTTTCAACTACCGGCTTCTCCATTTTGCACGTGCGTAATAAAATGACTTAAGTTCCGGAAAGTTATGCTTGTAACTTACCAAAAAACTCAAATAGTTATCTAACTCTCCGACAAGTCCTTTAAGCTTCCGTTCTGTATTTCTACACGTAGTTTATTGAATGACTTAACTTTCAGATAGTTATACCTGTAACTCTCTGAAAAGTCCTTTAAGCTTCCAAATAGTTAACTCCTTAACTATCCGATCATTCAATCAACTTAACTGTCTGATATAATAACTCTCCGAAGGCTTTGTAAAATTCGGATAGTTATCCCTCTAATTGTCTGATAGTCTTGCTGCTGTTTTATTCTTTGGATGCTTGAACCTGTAACTGTCCGATTTTACTGTAACTTTAAAGCATTATTATCTGGAAACTCCTCCATCTGTTCATCTGCATGGAATTTGTTCTATCTGACTTCTGATCTTAAGGTGCACTGACTTAACTGTGAAATACAATATAATTCCTCACATAGGTTTTGCATTACCAAAATACTAGGGTCCTAACAAAGTTAACTCCATGAGCCTACCTTTCCAATTAAATACTACTATTCACAAGGAAATTCGACCATCCATTAGGTGGTTCCACAAAATGTAAATAACATCAATTAAGTTTTTTAATGTTAGTTAATTTGAGATTTGTCATTAAGCAACATTAACATTCAAATATTTCAAACAGTAACCATTAAGATTTTTAAGTATTCTAGACGAATCAATTTCAGTAAACAATAAAACTATTTTCTATTTTCTAAATCAAACAAATATAAAACATTCACAATACTAACAATGATAACATTAATCACAATACAAAACATACAATACAACACTTTAATACTAAATGTAAACATAGATAATTAGTTATTTTTGGTATTTTTGTTTTGATATGTTCTTGAAGATGAGCGAAAGGTGAAATGTAAAAATCTCTATCGATAGTAAAAACTTCTATCACTACATGCAACGCGATTACACCATTGAAAATTTAATCACTTACAATTTTGCCTCTTCTCCCTATAGAACCGTGAACCAGGACTTGTATGTTGATCTCCTCTTCAATATTTTGGCATCAACCCAAAACCAAGGCTAGAAGCTTTACGATCTCTTGAGATATGAGTCGATGCTTGGTGAAAATGGTTTTCCTTCCTATGACACGATCACTCCTTACAATGATTATTAACCACCGTGTTTGGCTCAGAATCACAAACCTCTGATGGTTAGTGATTTTGGTGGTGTTGTGGAGCTTTAAAGAACTTCTAACACTTCTTGGAATTAGTACGGTCCTCCACCTTCACACACTCCTTTCTCCTCTTTTTTATTTCTTTCAGTAGTCACTACTTCTACTTAAATGATCGGTTGGATTTCCTTCATTCGTATCTATGATGGTGATTTCTTCTTCATTCTACAAGTTAATTCCTACATGATACGTGCAATTGTGGTTTTCCTTCATATCGTAGATCCACCGAAACTTTGTCTTCTTGTAACTCTTCTAGTTCTTGCACCTACAAAACACATGGCTGAACAAGAAACTTATCTGTTCTTTAGTCATTTTATAAAACTCGAATAATTATCCATCCATGCATATAAAAACTCGAATAGTTATTCATCCATGCATATAAAAACTTGAACAGTTATCTAACTCTTCAATTTTTCATTATCAAATGCACATGGAAAACACATAAAAACTTAAAATATTAAAAACACACGTGTAGATAACTTAACTATACAAGTTTTTAAAATAACTCTTCAACTAAATCAAAACGTTAACTATATGAAAGTTTACTATTTAGAATGAAAAGTGCATAATATTAATGCTTAAATGATGGTTAATTACATAATATTTAGCTTATTATATGAGAATTAAGTCATTATGTTATAATTGCACTGTTATATGCTTTAATAAAAGAATCTACATAATTTCAAGAAATTAACATTAATTAAGTGTATTTCTGAACTATCGGTGAATTACAAGCTTTTTAATTCTTAAGTCTCTGAATTTTCTATTATTTCAGAGAGTTATATTGCATGTACCGGATAGTTATGTTTTAAACAATTAAAGAATATTTTATTATTTCCTAGAGTACACATGTTATAACCTTAATACATGACTTAAGTGAATGTTCAGTAAGTTATATGGTAACTATTCGAAATGTATCTAAGCATCGGATAGTTAGGTTTGTAAGTATTTGAACTCGTTATTTCTTTATTACACGTGTTTTATAGTTAAATCAACGAAGTAAGTCTGTTGAGTTACACTAACTCCATAGATCATTTATTTTCTAATATGCCACTGTAGTAGTTGTAGAAACAGAAAATTCGAAGGAAAACCATGATTGCACGTATCATGTAGGAATTCACTCGTGGAATGAAGAAGAAATCACTATCGTTGATATGAATGAAGGAAATCCAACTGATCATTTAAGTAGAAGCAATTATTACTGAAAGAAATATAAAAGATGAAGAAAAAGACTATGTGTGGGAGGTGGAGAACCACGCTAACTACAGGAAGTGTTAGAAGTTCCCTAAAGCTTCACCAACACCACCACCAAAATCACCAACCATTGGAGGTCTATGAGGATACTTTCCTAATGTTGGGTCGATTCCGAGCCAAACATGGTGACTGACAACCATTGTGAGGACTGATCGCGTCATGGTAAGGGAAGCCATTTTCACCAAGCACCGACTCATATCTCAAGAGATCGTAAAGCTTCTAACTTTGGTTTCGGGTTGATGCCAATATGCTAAAGAGGAGATCATCTTACAATTCTTGATTCGCGATTCTATAAGGAGAGGAGGCAAGATTGTAAGTGATTAGGTTTTCAATGGTGTAATCGTGTCGCATGTAGTGACAGAAGTTTTTACTATTGATAGAGATTTTTACATTTCACCTTTCGCTCATCTTCAAGAACATATCAAAACAAAAATACCAAAAGCAATGAATTATCTGTGTTTACATTTAGTATTAAAGTGTTGTATTGTTTGTTTTGTATCATGATTAATGTTATCATTGTCAGTATTGTGAATGTTTTATGTTTGTTTGATTCAGAAAATAGAAAATAGTTTTATTGTTTACTGAATTTACAAATAGAAAAAACTAATTTACAGAATTTAAAGCATTTCTCCCTATTTGAAATTTTTCTTCTTCTTCTACAAATCTTCAGTGACTAATATTTGACTTTCTCTGCTTCATCAAATTTGGTTTCTTTTGATTCTACAATTCTTTAGTGACATATATCTTTCTCTTCTTCACTGAATTTTCTTCTATCTGAGAGCTTTTCCCCGAAGAGGTGTTTTAATCCCTGAAAATATATTTCGTTTGGTGTATAGGGATGATTGATCAACGAGAATTCTATGCCTTTTATACTGTAACTTCATTTCATGCATATCTTCCACGTTTAACCACAATCAGTTTTCCACTCTTCATGCCTTCTCTTTTCCTTCTTCGAAATACACACGTTTTAACCCACGTTTTCCTCTTGAATTTTCTTTAATCATCAATCTTGGATCTTTAAAAAATTTCCTACAAAATAAACTTTCCCATCTAAAATTTTTCATCAAGTGTAATAAGAAGTCATGTTAATGTTAACTAAACAAGTAAAACAAGTAGAATTATAACTTAACATATCTAACTTAATGAGTTCATCATGTGCCAAATCACATGACAAGTACTATAGCTAACTCAACAAACTAAGTCTGTGGTGTTACAGTTAACTCAATAAACCAACTTAACCTGTCTTTTGGAAGGTTAGATATTAACTCATCGAAAAGTATCAGATAGATAAGTTTTCAAAGTATCCAAAATACCTTTTTACCATAAAAATAAGTGAGACACATGTTGTGAGTTGGAAGCATGACTTAAGTTATCTTTCAGAAGGTTAAATGCTAACTTACTGAAATAAGTTTGAGTTTCAGATAGTTACGCTTTCAAGTATCCAAAAATCCTCTGATAACTCACTAAACTAGTAATAAATGTTTTAAACAATAAAGTATTTACCACGTGCAAGAATAATAACTTTAAGTTTATAATGCTAACCTAACGCATTGCCTTAGTGTTCAATATAGCAACTCAACGTGTGTAGTTATGTTAACGAGTTTAACATGTGCAACTCACATGATACAATATAACATTCATAAACTTTAATTTCACTGTGTGCATAATACTAACTTAATGAGCTCGTCTTTTCACCTTAACGTTTTGTTTATTAACTCAACGAGTTCTCACGTGATCTATTTTAACTTTTAAGCCTATAACTCAACAAGTTCTCACGTGACCTTTTTACAAATAAAGCACTAACTCAATGAGTTGTCCTAACATGCACTATACATGATACAAAAGATATAACTTTAAAACATATCATGCTTTACAATAAAAACACACATTAACTTAATGTTTAGTTAAATGAAAAGTTAGTATAACTTAACGACTAGTTATTTAACTTAACATAATTTCAGATCTATTACAGACAAGTATTAATATCAATAAACTTTTTCTGTGTTAATTGATGTTCTTAATTTACTTTCACAAACAATAGTGATTGAGTAAATATGATTACATTCGTTTAGCACACATCATCAAAACAAAATACTCAACAAGACTTGAAGATACTTGGAGAATGAGAGTTGAAAGTCATTCGAAGGAACTCTAGAGCATCAAAGCAATTACCTGAAGATTTAAGTGTTGCCATATATCTATAAGAGGAAAGTATTTGTTATGTTTATGCTTTCATGATTAATCTCTCTTTACATTACATCGTTAATTGAAAAAGAGAACCTATCCACAATGTGTGTTGTGAATGAAACTCAGAAAGGTGCTCTTTCAGAAGAGTTTTGTGTAACTTTACAAGAGTTCATAAAATTTTGTAGATAACTATATGAGGGTTGGTATAGTTAGCACAGTAACTGTACAAGGGTTTGTATAATTAGAGAGAAAACTTGATAAAGGATCAGTACATTGTCAAGCTGATTTTTCTTTGAGTAAAGTTGTAGTACCCCAAGTTTTAAGTGAACCGAAAACTCTTGAGGATAGTGAATTCTTAAGTAGGGACTCAAGGAGTGGATGTACCATGATTGAAGAGAACCACTATAAATTGTCTGTGTGATTTAATCTTTATTTTATTTCCACATTTACTAGATTTAAAAAGGGATAAAAAATACTACAAAATTTGCAATATACTTAATTCACCACCCTCTTAAGTATAAACCTTTCCTAACAAAAGTCAAGATGGGTGATGTGTTAGAACCCTTGTATTTTGATAATGCAAGAATCTGTGTAAGGAATCATGTATTTTTCACAAGACAGTTAGAAAAGATAGTTCAATAAACTACAACATTAAAGATAAAATAATCGAAAGGTTCCAAGTCAATCTATCTAGAAGAGGAAGAAGCTTCGGTAGGTTCAAGAATCAAACTATCCAAAAAGATAAAAGCTTTGATAGGTTCAAGAATTAAACTATCCGAAAGAAGAATATGTTTAGAGAGTTATAGAAGAATCTATCCAAAAGAAGAATATGTTCAGAAGGTTCTATAGAAAGTGTTCGGAAGGGTTTTAAGTTAACTATCTGAAAGTCAAGTCTTTTTGGAAGGTTAAAAATCTAAGTATCTAAACTTAAAGTGAACTCATGTGTTTAACTTAAACTCTCACATGACACAAACAAAAAGACTCTCTAGGCAAATCAAAAGGTTTTGAAGTTAACTATCTGAAAGTCAAGTCTTTTCAGAGGGTTACAAATCCAAGTATCAGAACTTAAAGTGAACTCACGTGTTTAACTTAAACTCTCATGTGACACAAATAGAAAGACTCTCCAAGCAAATCGAAAGGTTTTGAAGTTAACTATCTAAAAGTCAAGTCTTTTTGGAAGGTTACATATTCAAGCATCCAAACTTAAAGTTCCTTACATGCATGACTTAAAGCCTTTAGGTGATAGACATAAGAAAGAAAGTCTCGAGCCATTAGAAGGTTACAAATTGTTTTCACAACAATACAAGTTTTCTAGCACTGTTGCTAGGGATTGAGAAGCTAAGCAACTGTGAGTGCTGTTTTGTTTTAATAGCGAAAAGAGTGTTGTGTGTTTTATTTTATAATTGAGAATATGGCATATGCTTATGCTTAAAGATTTCTGAAACCTATAGTTAGCATATGTAAATTCTGCAATTTGGAAGGTCATGACATCTATGATTGTTTGAAACTAAGACGATTGTAGATGGTTAGATCACATGAACAACAAATGAATTATATTTAATATAATAGAGCTGAGTATGAGAATCCTATAGTTTACCTAACTAATGGTCAACTTAGAATGTGTAATATGATGAGAGAAAAGGAAGTTTGGGATAGGTATGATAGACTAGAGCATAGCTTAGATCAAAACATGGACAAACTGGAATAATACATATGTTAGCAACAAGAAGTCAACCAATTAAACTATAAGGAAGAATATTCAGAACTTAAAATTGATATTATATACGAAACTGAAAAAACCATAATGAAAATTGATCAAAAATTGAATGCAATGAAATTAGATGATCTTGAAAGAAAACTAAAAGCATTGGATGAATTTACAATGAAATTACAAGTTACGCAATAGGAAAACACAAATGAAAACTTTAATGTTACAAATTTGCATAATTTGCAAGACATACAAACAAAAGAAAATACCAATGCAATAGAATTTAAAGAATGTAATTTAAAACTAAAAACAATTGAAGATAGAAAATATGAAAATGAAATACAAGAACATCATGACAGTAATGAAAATCTGGAAGATGTATGTATAACATTAAGATCTAGAACTGATATACCACCAAGAATTCAAAAAGAAAGTGATATGAAGGTGGATAAGAACAAAATTCAAAATGATAATGAAAATGTAATATCTAAAAACTTAGAAATCAATGAAGAGAAATCTAAATCGAAAAATGAGACTAAAAATGATCAAACAAATGTAATGAAATAAAAAGAATCTTGTAAATCACAATCATTAGCACCCTATCCTAAAATATTACAACAAACATTTCCTAAAAAATAACAAAAAAATTAGAGAAATTTTTGAAAAAGTACAAGTTAACATTCCTTTGCTAGACTTATTACAAAAAATGCCACCTTATCCTAAATTTCTTAAGGATTGGTGTACTAAGTTTATTGTTGTGAAAAGTTAAATCATAAACTTGTTTATACAGTGGTGCCAAAAAACTTGTTTAATTTGTTTTTATACTTATATCAATAATTACTTTTAGAAGTAAGCAAACAACCTTTCACACAAATTAGATATTAAATCCAATTTAAATTTTAACTACAAGTGCACAGTGTATATTGTATTTGTGTGCAAGTATAGGTCGATCCCATAGAGATTAAGAAAGAATTGTGTATCATTTTTATATTGGAGTTTATATGTATTCAGTTAAGCACTCCGTTGAGTTACAGTTAACACAACGGACTTAGTTCGTGGAGTTATGGTTAACTCAATGGACTAACCTCATGGACTTAAGTTAAGTCCACGAGCCTACCTTTCCAGTTAAATACTACTATTTACAAAGGAATTCAGCCAAACATTAGGTGGTTCCACAGAATGTAAATAACATCAATTAAGCTCTTTAATGTTAGTTACTATTAGATTTATCATTAAGCAACACTAACATTTAGATATTTCAAACAGTAACCATTAAACTCTTTAAGTATCTGGAACGAATCAATTTCAGTAAATAATAAAATATTTTCTATTTTCTAAATCAAACAAACATAAAACATTCGCAATACTGACAATGATAACATTAATCGTGATACAAAACAAACAATACAACACTTTAATACTAAATGTAAACACAAATAATTTGTTGTTTTTGGTATTTTTGTTTTGATATGTTCTTAAAGATGAACGAAAGGTGAAATGTAAAAAGTCTCTATCGACAATAAAAACTTTCGTCACTACATGCGATGTGATTACACCACTGAAAACTTAATCATTTACAATCTTACGTCCTCTCCCTATAGAATCATGAATCAAGAATTGTAAGATGACCTCCTCTTTAGCATACTAGCATTAACCTAAAACCAAGGCTTGAAGCTTTATGATCTCTTGAGATATGAGTCGATGCTTGGTGAAAATGACTTCCCTTTCCACGACGCAATCACTCCTTACAATGGTTGTCAATCACCGTGTTTGGCTTAGAATCGACCTAACATCAAGAAAGTATCCTCACAGACCTCTAAACCTCCGATGGTTAGTGATTTTGGTGGTGGTGTGGAGCTTTAGGGAACTTCCGACGCTTCTTGTAGTTAGCGCGGTTCTCCACCTTTGCACACACACTTTTTTCGTCTTTCTCCTCTTCTTTTATATTTCTTTCAGTAGTAACTACTTCTACTTAATTGATCAATTGGATTTCCTTCATTCATATCAACGATGGTGATTTCTTCTTCATTCCACGAGTGAATTCTTACATGATACGTGTAATTGTGGTTTTCCTTTGAATGTCTTGTTTCTGCAACTGCTACAGTGGCATAATAGAAAGTAGATGGCCCGTGGAGTTACAGATAACTCAATGGACTTACTTCATTGATTTAACTATAAAACACGTATAATAAAGAAATAACTAGTTCAAATGTTTCAGATAGTTATAACTATAAATATTTGAAACTTATATGCATTTCAGATAGTTAGCACCTAGCCTTCCGAAAGATAACTTAAGTTAAGTTTCTAGAACGCAACATGTGTCCTTAAGTAGTTTTATGATAAAAAGATATTTTGGATACTTAAAAATTTAACTATTCGATGCTCAGATGCATTTTGGATAGTTAATAGATAACTTACCGAAAATTCACTAAAGTCATGCATTAATGTTTCAACACGTTACTCCAAGAAATAATAATAAAATATTCTTTAAGCATTTAAAACATAATTGTTCGGTACATGCAATATAACTCTCCGAAATAACAGAAAATTTAGACACTTAAGAATTAAAAACCTGTAATTCACCAATAGTTCAGAAATACACTAAATTAACATTAATTTCCTGTAATTATGCAAATTCTTTCATTAAAGCATATAACAGTGCAATTATAACATAATGGCTTAATTCTTATATGATAAGCTAAATATTCTGCAATTAACCATCATTTAACCATTAATATTATGCACTTTTTCATTCTAAACACTTCCCCCATACTTAAATTTTGCTAGTCCCTTAGCAAACTACTAAGATTTAACTAGTTGGTCTTTCTAAAGTGCTAGAATTAATTCTTCATTTTGTATCTTCACAACACATAAATTAGATTACTATATAGATATTCTGTATTTTTTAATAATCTATTTTAACATTGTTTTCTCCTCTTCAACCTGCAAATATATTTAAAACATATGTAAATTACATACAAAATATATTAGCATCACATAGGTAGTAATTATATTATCATTTTTTCTTCTTTTCAACATCTGTTATCTTGAATTTTCCAATATGATTTCCAAAATAAATTTCAACTACATATGAATCAAAACACAATCCAATTCAACATGATTAAAACAAGTAGAATAATGAATTGTATCTCAAATAAACAACTTCAAAAGTCTATTCTAGATTCATACTTCAATAATCTTAAATAATAGAAAATATACTTGATTCAAAAGATTTCTGTATTTTACAAAACACTTTTATCTTTTCAGAACAGTATTTGCATATTTGTACTTTAAAAGTTAATTTGAAAAGCTTGAATCATACAAGAGCTTTCTAGTGTACCCATGTATCGAGCTTTCAGTCAACAATCCTACATCTGATCAGGATCTTAAGTTGCCAGATTTAAAGAGTCATTTATCAGGTCAACAATCATTACATACCTATCTGCTCAAGTACAAAAGTCTCGTGATCAAACAAGTTAATAAACTCTTAAAGTTTTTCTCTCTTTTTTTCCTCTCTTTTTTTCTTCTTTTCAACACAGTATATATACGTATTTCATTAATACAAATGCAATAAAACACAAATCTCATATAGTCCTGCATCTATTATTTACTGAAAATATGAATCCATATCAATAAGCTCATACTTTTTCCGTAGTTTAATACGATTTACACATAAATCATTCTACAAGTTTAATCAATCAAATTAAATGTATCGTTGATCATATGTATTTCATTTAATCCAAAAATAAACATTTTAACTCTTTCAGGATTTTAGATAATTTACTGAATTTCAGTTAAGTATTCTGATTTCTTTTTAAAATCGTGAAACTGTTAAATTCATAAAATTCAGCAAAAACATAAGATACCATATCTAAATTTGTATTAATAGTAAAATTTTGTAGCATCTTATATAAAATTCTAAATATAACATTCAAGTAGTTATAATGCTTATAAATATTATAGTTTTAATTATCGGATAGTTACAGCAAATTCATAAAAAAATTTCAATTTCTATAGAACTTTGCAGTACTATTCTAATTCCTCTAATTAACAAAATTACTTGACTTTTAATCTAATTACCTCTCCCCCATACTTACATTTTACATTGTCCTCAATGTAAAAGATTTTACAGTAAACACAATAATTGTTAGCAGGCATGAATATTGTTTCGTTGACTTAGCACCTAACTCAGCAAACTTAATTCATTGAGTTAATGAATAACTCCACGAATTGGGTTTAAATATAAATTTAGGATAAGTAATCAATTACATACCTTGTTCTTTTGTATCTCCTTCAATATCTTTCGATTTTTGATTCTGAAAAACTTTTCATTCACACATAATATATAACAAAATAACATTTAACAACAAAACATAAATTGTTAAATTAGTGTCTTGTGTGGAACCTAGGCTCCTATGCCTTTGGTGGCTCACAAGCAAGCCAGTTGGTTTCCCAAAACAAATACCAACAAACTGGATTGATATTTTGTTTTTCTTTTCTTTTTCTTTCTATAAAATAAAATAAAAACTAAAATTTTTTCTTCCTTTTCTAAAAATAAATGTAGAGTACATACAACATTAAAAGTACAAAATCACAATTTAAAAACATGATTGAAAAGTAGTGACAAATGGAATAAACATGTCAATCCAATCAAACTTTTTAGGCATAATTCTTCTTGCTATTAATTCTGTTTTAATGCAGTCTATTTTCCTTTTTAACTTGTAAACTTGCAGTATGTTATCAATACTAAATATAAGTGTATTACCATTAATGAATTGAAATGCAGAAAGGGATCCTTTTCTGTTCTAAGATAATGTAGTTATTTCTATTTCTACATAGATTTCAATATATTCCTCTTCCCACTTCCATTCATTTAGGTCTTTCATAATCCATATTTGAAATTTCCTCAATTCATCCCACCATCTTATCAAACATAAAGTAGGATCATCATATTCATTATACCACATTCCTAATTAAATTTTATCATATTCTGTAGATGGTGGTTTAGCTATATCACTCAGTATAGGCAATATTTCTATAAAGTCATTATCATAACTATCTATGCTTATTATGTATAAATCAGATCTAAATGCAATTGATATATCTGACACTAAATATATATATCCATCAAGTATGACATATATGTTGTTAATTAATGTTTTATGTCCTAGATATATTATAGTATTTTCAATCCAAGATCTATTTAGAAAATTATACACTTAAGCATAAATCCTCATCCCAATTTTCAGTTGATCTCTAGTAATACAATTTTTCAGGAATGGTCGAATTTTTATTAGAAAATGTTAAAGCTGACCCACAATTTTCAGTTGGTACTTCAAATCTATTAGGCCTTCCTATATTCCATTCTTCTCTAGTGATAGGATTTCTAATCAAAATATCGGGTAACAAAATTACAAACCTTGGTTTGGTTCTGTAAATAATTAATCCTTCATCTATCCCCATAATATGATTTATTCCTTTTAATGTATTGGGTGAAATTTCAGTAGTTTCTTCCATATTCAGATATTCATAACTGATTGAACTACAATTAAATGACTTCCATAAAAATCTATCTCTAATCTTAGTCATTTTTGCAGCTTGTAGTCCATGAAAATATTTTTCTCTAATACATTCTTTAATTTCCTTTAATACACAACACAATTTGCAAAGATCTTTAGTTGACAGGTTACTCAGTACTTCCTTTAATGCATCTAGTGGTAATTTCATCAATTCCATCTGTTCTGATTCTGTATAACATAAACAAAAATTTAATAGAGACAAAATCAACATAGCTACTTACTTACCCTCGTGGAGTTAGGTCATAATTCAACGGACTAAGTTCATTGAGTTAAGTAATAACTCTACGATATTACTAACTATAATTAAACTTACATTTTTTTTCTTTTTATATATATTTTATATTATTATTTTTTTATATTTTTCTACCTACAATATTATACATAGTTACTTTGGTTATACTGCTTCATTCAATTTCCCTCCCATAGGAGGCATCAATTTCATTAACAGTTTTGTTGACAGGGTTAGGTACTGCTTGCATTGGCAATCCTCCCATAGGTCTAACTTGTATTGATTCCTTCTATCTAGGAGGTATATTTCTATTCATATTTTGATTTTGAATGGCAGCATTTCCAAATACAAGATCTAGATGATTGTTTAATTGTTGAATTATCTTTTCTAACTTCTCTATTCTAGATCCTTGTTTAATTAATGCTTCATAACTTATATTTTTATCATTTATATTTTCTCCTCCCCGGAAATTGTTACTTCTCCAAGATAGATTTGGATGATTTCTCCAATTAGGGTTATAAGAATTTCCAAAGTTATCTTTCTGGTTTCTAGCATAAATAATATCTAAGTCATTAACGTTTGTATTCTTTTCTGCTAGTTTTTGATTTAATGATAATTCTTCTATTTTCTTTGTTAATTCAGTTAATTTAAGTTCAAGCATAGTACTTGAATCTATTTCATGCATTCCCCTTGGCAATATTCTTTTATTTGTAATAGCTTTAGCCGAGTTTTCCCACTATATAGTTCTTTTTGCAAAGTTTTCTAAATATGCCCATGCTTCCTCACTACATAGTTTTAAAAATCCATTCTGACAAGTATATTCTAATAAAGATTTCGTAGAAACATCTATGCCTTCATAAATTATACCTATTAATTGTGCTTTACTCATTGCATGATGTGGACATTGAGTCAATAAATCTTTAAATCTTTCACAATATTTCCAGAATGATTCTCCTAGGTTTTGGTTACACATTAGTATTTCCTTTTTCTTTTTAATCATTTGATGTGTTGGATAATATTTTTCCAAAAAAACAAAGCAAAATTCAGTCCATGTAGAAATTGAATCAGGTGACAGAGTATATAACCATCTCTTAGCTATGTCTTTTAAAGCAAAAGGGATATATCTAAGTTTAATAGCATCAATACTCATGTTCAAAATTTTCATCATTTGACAAACTTCGTTAAATTCTCTAAGGAAATAATAGACATCTTCTCTTTCTAATCCATGAAAGTATGGCAATTGACTAATATAATTAGATTTCAATTCAAACCTATCTCCCTCAAAGTTTGGCAATCTAATACATAAAGGTTCATCAACTAGTTCAGGATACAGAATTTCCCCTAATGGTTTTTCTACTGGAGTAGTAATATTTTCATTCTTCTTTTAAAGAAAGGTTAGCTACACCCCTAAGGATTTCGTTAAAGTCCAATTTAGAAAATATTTCAGTACACCTCTGTGTTGAATAATCCTGTGTAGGTGTTCTTACTAATCATTTAGTGCTAGGAGAATGAATCCATGTGCTCATAAACTCTTAACATAAAGTAAAATAGCAGAAGATTAATTACATACTAATATGATGCTTTGTTTTCAATAAATAGTTGTTGACATATGAAGTTGAATCAACTGCTTCTCCTTCCAGTTCCCCAACAAATTTTCTTTTCTTTCCTTAAATGCTAGTAACTCGTAAATAACATTTTGTTCTATATTTATAATGCACGTCCATAAAGCAAATGAATCTCATTGCAAGAATGTGTCTTGCAACGTGTAGTATAGTTCCTATTTTTATGGATACGCGTTCCACTTCTAATTTCAAATTTCAGTAACTGCTAAACCTACAAAGTTTCGTTCGTGGCTAAAAGAATAACCATTCAGCTTAATCCACGAACTAACCTCATTGAGTTATAGTTAACTCAATGGACTAGCTTCAGTTACTATTTCTAACTTAACAAACTAATCTCGTTGAGTTACAGCTAACTCAACGGACTAACTTCGTCGCCTATTTGCTAACTCTACGGACTAACTTCGTTGAGTTACAGATAACACAATGGAGTGACCTTATATTTTATTATTGACCTTATGGAATTAAGGTTAATGTTGAGGTTTTTGTTGTCCCCAAAATAAGATCTTAAAACTGACAAAGGAACCAAAATGATAAAACATTAAACTCAAAACTCATTTTAAAATAACTGCAAGCACACGGTGCAATTGTAATATACTTCGGCGAGTATAAGCCGAATCCACAAGGATTTGGCTTTTACAAAATATTTCTAAGGAGCCCAAAACAGGGATTTGAAAATATGATCAAAGTTTGATTCAAAATACTTTTTACACATGATTCATTCATCCTTACATTAGAATATTATGCTATAAATTCTAGCTGAAAAAAAAAGATTTTACATCACTTCCTTCGAACTCCCAATTCATTCTATTGCATATAAAGTCACGTAAAAATTACATATTGAAACATCTATGGATCAACTAGAAGGCTGAATTGATTTCATTCAAAAATATTAAGTACAGCTCTGTAAACACCCAGATTAACACAGACGTGCATTCAGCAGTTTAATAATATAGAATTGCAGGTGGTAACTAAAACTACCATAACTTTCTCAATACTTAATGAAATTTCCCTAAATCAAAGGGCTTTACAGATAACCTCTTGAACTAAAAACCCATGTAAATTCATGCAAATATTTAACTCATAACCCCTTCAAATTTACTTCACAAAACACAGAAAAATCTGGATTCCTGCAGGAAAACAGAGCAGTTGCTCATCCATTGAATAAAATCGATAACTGATCTGAAACATCTCTGAAAAATTCTTTAAAACTCATGACTGCAATCTACTCTTCGAGAGCTTGTATGGGAATCCAAAAAACGTGAAAAACTGATATCGAAAACCCTCTGAACATTCACATCAAAATTGTAAAATAGTAAATCCGAGAACAGTTGTCATTTTTTCACTCACAACATTAAGATCTACACTACCACCATGGTATTTTATTGAATCACCTCAAAATAACTTGAAGTAAAGAATAGACACATCTAACACACATGTATTTACAACATTTACAAATATACAAATGGGGTTAATCATCAGATTAGTAATATCATACATAAACAAAAAGAACTATGTACATTCATTCACACATTCACAAGATTCAACCAAAATTTGCTTTCATTCATTCAAACTAAACATAATATGCTACTTAAATTAAAGTTCTATGATTAAACTACAATGTAACATTACAACTACATCTAAAACTACAACTACAACATCTAAAAACTATTATTAACCTACTGAAATTACAACAAACACAACTTACACAAAGAAATGAAAACCTAGAGAGCTCAACCACTTCAATCCTTTTTACCTTAAAGTCCAAGCTTGCTTAGGAGAAGAATGATGCAAGAGATTTGCTCCTAGCCAAGAATTTCGTGGCTGTCACCACACGAGTTCTCTTCCAGAAGTGGGAGGTCTTCAAGCAACACCAAGAACAAGGAGTCATCCACCTCAAGTCCACAACCCTTGCCTTTCTTCTACAAGGAATGATCCATGGAAGAAGGGAGACAGTTGCACGACTGGAAATGTGCTCCACACAGCACCCACAATGTCTGGAAAGAGTGCCCTAGCTGTCCTTCTACCAGCAACCACCAAGAGAGGAGAAGAAGAGGTCGGCCAAACCTTGCAACTTCCTTCTTGGAGCTTCACGAGAGGGGGGAGGCCACCACCATCCATGAGGGCTTGAAGGAGGGTATGTAGCTGACGACTTCACGGGATTGAGAGGGCAGCCCAATGAGAGAGAGGGTTGGAATGTTGGCCTTGCCTCTCCTTTTATAGAGGCTCCAAGTGGTGGAGCTTGATCTCCATCTTTGATCTTCAATCCAAGGGCCAAGATTCCTCCTATCTTGATTTGCTTTATTTTTCTTATGTTTCAACCTATAAAACTCAAAAAAATACATCAAAACACTAAAGAAATAAGATAAGATATATTTCTAAACATGGATACTTCCAAAGGGGGCAAAAATCATATTTTTCATTGAATTCCAAAAATACCCATGTACTTATTTACATAATTAATCCTAAGTGCTAAAGTAAATTTAATCTACTTAATAAAATGCAATTGTATTGCCACCAAGATGCAAATGTGTTTTCTTGAAATGCAAAATAACAATAGAGTCTCATTTATGCATTACTTTCTTCATTTAAGCCCATAACTACATTATTTACCCAAAATGCATTATAACTTAAATCTTCATTAAGCACTTATGAGTATATGACTTTAAGCACATAAAATGTATTAATTAACTTTATAAAATATGCATAAATTATGACTCTACAAAACCCCCAAGCCTAAATTATGCTAGTCCTTAGCATAACTAGCTAGAAGTCTAAAAGATAAACACAATTAACAAGGTGGCATACTTATTTAAAAACAAAACTAACTACTAAAAATAGAAATCCTAAGTCACTTTCGCAGGAATCACGGCTGCATTTAGCTTAAGCAACAAGCCGTTAAACCCCTAGGTCACCCTAGTGGTGGAGTGTTGTCTCCGGAGGGTTTACAAAAGACATACCCACAAAGTCTAAATCAAAATAAATGAAAACAAAACAAAATAAAATCATAGTAAAACCATGTAAAATCCATACATAACACATTAAAACACTAAAAAAAAAAAATAGACACAAAATATAAAATAAGAGAGATTAAAGCTCAAGTGAAAGGTTGCTAGGCTCAATCACCACTATCAAGGTCTTTGGGCACTAGTAGTGGCTCAAAAAGAAAAGATAACTCACAAGTTCTTTAAATTCCAACAAGTCGACACTAACATGCTCAAGGAGTCACCTATCCACTAGGACCATTTGCCTTGCATCAAGAAGAATCTCACCCTCACTACACATAAGAGAATATAAAACACACAATAATGGACATGTTCAATAACCACAAAATGGTAGGTAGTGATTCCTTCCTTCCTATGAAAACTATTGGAAAATGTCTAGTCCAAGCCGACAAGATACCACGCTTGATATGCCAAACCCCCAACACTCGAGAAAGGAAAAATTGATAACAAAAGGAAAACTTTATTCACTCCCCACATCATTCTCACTACCCATTGGACTACAAACTAACTTATTTACTTTATTGCTTTCTTTCCTTCTTTTCTTTTCTTTTTTCAACCATAAACTAACTAATTTCATAATGGTATACACCTTATTTCTCCAACTACTTATCCCAACACCATTCTTAGCATATCAAGTGTGATAACCTTGAAAACTGTCCTAAACACAACCTTCAGATTCTCATGAAAATTTGGAATGATCCATATTTTCTCACCTCAAGGTTATAGAATAACCCATTATTATGGTAGCACTTGGCTTAGGATCACTCAAAAATGGGTGCAAAAGAAACAAGGCATTAATCCAAGTAACTAGGAAGACTCAACTAAAAACACATCAGCATGAAACTCATCTTCCTCAAAAGAACTCATAATGGGTCCACACATATGGCTTTGGAGATACCACTCAAAAGTAAATGGGGGATAATCCCATAAATCTTAATAGCAACTCTTGAGTTTTCGAAACCTCATCAAACTTGAGTTCCAATCAAAAACTGAAAATTACAAAAAAATTTAAACACCACATAAAAACAACAAAACAATACTAATAACATGAAAATAATAAATAAATAAATAAACTATCACAGACTATCGTCAAATGCCTCCCCCCATGCCTAGTATATGCATTGTCCTCAATGTTAAGAGATAACTAAGTTAAGTTGAAAGCATGTAGACGATAAAGACAAACATAAAACACACTTTACAAGTCAAGATGTCGTCCCCCCCATGCCTAGCATGAATTCTACATGCACTTTCAGAATTACTCATGATATTTGCTCTAGCATACACGAAATGATAAACATGCAAATATACAAGATTATAACATGAAAAACATAAGTGCATTGTAAAGGATAAGGATAAGGGATGCGTACCTAGCTTGTAGTTGAAAAGACAAACACTTCAAAACTAACACACATATCAAACATGAATTTAACAAACAAAAACATATATAATTTAATTATGTGCAAAAATAAAATACAGATACACTCAAGATGGAGGGGCGCTCAAGCTTACGTTCGTGTGTCCTCCAAACTAGTTATTACCACTAGCATTTCGTGGGTTCGGTGCCGGCTGACTTAGCAAGGATCCGCGCTCCTGATTTCCAACAGATAAACGTTCTAACTGATCCTCAATTCCTTTAATTATCTGAGAGTGCTTGTTTGGATATTTTAGAAGTTTTAAATTTATAAACCGCAAGTGCATGACGTCCAATGAAGTACGTTGATAAGTACGGGTCGAACCACAGAGAAATGAGGATAATCTAGGATTCTAATTACAAGAATATGGTAAGCAAATACTTTCCAAAAATAGATTAGACTACAAGAAAGGTAAGTCCACAGATTTTTAATTTATCGACCAATCAACAGATTAGACTGAAAATTTAATCTCAATCAGATCTGTTAATGTGGACTTCAGATAAAAATTTTCACACTTAAAAACGCACGAATGGTATGACTGAAAATTCGGGGATTGAAAATGATGCATAAAATTGGAAACTTCTGCGCATTAACAATAGTATCTTAAAAACCTTATAAATCCCGAATTACTCAACCAAAAATTAAAAATCAGATGCGTTGCAAAATAGACAGAATGTAGATATTAATGAAATATTTATTAGAATTTTTATGCGATCTGAGTTGTAAAAAAAACACGTTACAATCACGACAAAAGAGTCTTAGACCGAATTCTGTGCTTGATAGAGTTATGGCCTCAAAATGGCAACAAATCTTCTCGGCTTGCTATGAAATTTTACAGAATCACAGAAGGCTTATAATAGCACGATTAAGATTTTTTTTCGGAATTTTCAATTAAACAGAATCGCTCCAGAACGCATATGAACTCTCGGAATAATAACAGATCAACAAAACTGCAAATCTGCAAACAACATGCACAACCTTCAACGAATTTTATGTTGTTTCATGCATAACAGAATGTAATATCTGGATTTCAACATCAATAAACAACAATATATGAATATATATCAATAACAGGACCTGTTTTTATGATTTTCAGATGAAAAGAACAAAGATTCACGGATTCAAAAAGGAACAAACAAACAACAATGAATCTGTTTTCTACTTTTACCCTATTACAATGAAAACTAAGAACATAAATAACTACCTACGTGAAACATGATAAAAGGTGATACATCTGAAGCCAAAGAAGAGGGGAAAGAGGAGAAATGATTTGTGGAACATTACAAATGAAGTAGAGAACCCTTGTAGTGGTGGACGTCCCTCCTCCAAGATGTCAGATGAAGGCTTTCACGTTGGAGATGACTTGTGGAATGAAGATGATGAGATCCGAGTTGAAGAGATGTGGTGGAATGACCGGCGTTCTCCTTCCTTGCTTCAAGACGTGGAGCTCCAAGAGGGGGTGACGGCTGGTGGTGTTGGAGGTGGAAAACAAAAACTCCAAGAGAAGAGACCTAGACGTGCATCACTCTCTTTTATAGAGAGAGTTTCCAAGTTTGGAGATCCATCTTTGATTCAATGGTTGGGATTAAATCCCACTTGATTTTCTTTCTCCAATCTTCAATTTCTATGATCTTCAATTGAATTATAAACTTTTCACAACAATAAATACATCAAAATATCAAGTCATCCATAAAATTCATAAATGATGCATGTTTGAAATAATTTCCTACTTTTAACTATATAAAATGGGGATTGGTTCTTATTGGTTAAATAATGAAATAAATGCATAATATGACTTTAATAAATCTCATGTAAATATATTTAACCAATAAGATCCTATAAAAATATGCAACATTTTAATCCAAACAAACTCCCCCATGCTTAAACTTTTACTCTTCCCGAGTAATAAAAACAACTGAAAATCAAGAACTTGAAATCACACGAAAAATTATTCAGTTCACTTGTCACTATTGAACTCGTTGGGTATGGTGGTGGCTCAAACTAATATCACAATCTCTCACAATGTCCTCCAGTTTCAACAAGTTTACACTATTGGAATGAGAAGTCACCTATCCACAAGAACTATTTTGCCTTGAACAAAAAGGATTCACACCCTCACTACTTAAGAAAAATCTCATTGTATAACAATATGATAATGAATCAAATGAAAGAAATATGTGGTAGTGATTAACTCCCTCCCTTCAAATGAGATAAGTCAGAAAATGCTTAGAATGAACAACCAAAGTATCACATCATAGCGTGCTCTAATCAACCCACTCTCAAGAAAATAAAAGAAGCTAGACACTTGAGAAAGCCCACTACTTCCTCACATCCCATATGTCTTCAAGCTCCCTTTCAACATTGAAAGTTTTTTTCTTCTTCTTCTTCTTCTTTTTTTTCTACTTTTTTTTTTTTTCATTTCAAATTCCTTTTTTTTTTTTTTTTTTTTAGGCCACTTTGGCCCCTTTTTCTTTTTCTTTTTCTTCTTTTTTTTTTGTTTTTTGTTTTTTGTTTTTTTTTTTTGAACAATAGAATTTTCCAATGGTATCAAACACCTTATTTCACCATTAAGCCTAACCTACCCCAAGGAACTTCTTAGCACACTAGATGTGATAACTTAGGTGTTTTCCTAAACATATCCTTCAAAATTTTGTAGAAGTTTGGGATGGTCCTAAATATCTCACCAAAGGTCATGTAATGAATAACCTAATTATGGTGGCACTCGGCTTAAAGATCACTCAGAAAAGATGTATAAAAATAACAAGGCGAAACTCATCTTCTTTGGAGAACATCACTATTAGGTCTTATGTTTTTTGGTTCTGGAGTCTCACCACTCAAAAGGAAATGGGGTTGTCCCATAAAATCTAATAGTGACAACTGAATAGGCAATCTCATCAAGTGTGTTTTTCAAGTAAAAATACAATAAAATCATGTATCTAAAATTTTAAAATATGAGCCTATCAAAGCAATTATAATGAAATGAAATTCACCTTCCCCCCATACTTAAATTTGACATTGTCCTCAATGCAATATAAAAGAGGGGATATAGATATCATACCAGATTGAAGTCACTTAAAGTCAAACCTTATTCCATACTTGTGATGCCTACGTGGAATTCTTGTTAGAAAAATATCTTGAAAATTACATATAAGGCATGTACTAATGGATATAATTTGAAGATAATACAACATAATCTGTAACGAAATAACTATTTCAGCCTACTACATGTTGTCTTATTCATGCATCATTAAATTATATGCTAATCAAAGAAAGAAAAACCCTGGTCAATTTGATCAATAAAGCATTGAATTTCCGCATCCATCTTCTTTCGTGGTTTCACATTCGTCATCTTTGGCTCTTCATCTTTGTTTGTCATTGGAATTTCTTGCACTTGTAGATGGTTGTGCTGCGGTGACAGGAGCTTTTCCTTTTTCTACCCATGTTGCTTTTGCTGGTTGTGCTTGTTGCTTTGTTTTCCCTTTTGATTGACGGTTCTTCCTAGCTTTTGTAGTCTCCATGTGTTAAACCTGTGAAAAACTTCTACAAGAGCTACATGTGGATAAGCAACAGTTATGATAAAACAATAATAAGTATTTTAGCAATGAAATAATAAACATGAACTTCAGTAATGAAACAAAAATTATAACAATAATGCACATCAGTTAATCTCCATAAAATAAGATCACACTCCACAATACCATAGATAAGAAAAATAGACAACAAAAGAGTAAAATAAAATAAAACTTCTAACTACTAAACTAAATTAAGATAGTGAAACAAACTAAAAGAAAACACACAAAACAAAGATAAAAGGAAAAGAAAAACAAAATCTACTATTCCATTTATTCATATTGAGGTTCCTGCAAATTCTCCTCTCTAGCTTTGAAATCAATACCAGCAGGTGTCTTCAAAATAGGCTTGAGCCTTTGTCCATTAACTTTGAAAATGGTGTAGTCTTTAGGATTCGTGATATCTACGGAACCATAAGGATATATCTTATGCACCACAAAAGGCCCAGCCCAACAAGATCTTAACTTACCAGGATGAGTATGAAGCCTAGACATATACAACCAAACATCTTCTCTAGGGACAAATGATTTCTTACTTATCTTTTTATCATGAATAGCTTTCATTTTCTCTTTTCCTGAGACAGTTCTTACATAAGCTTCATCCCTCATCTCCTCTAATTCTACCAATTGAAACTTCCTAAGTGGGCCGGCTACTTCTAAATCCAAATTGAGTTTCTTTATAGCCCAAAAAGCTTTATGCTCCAATTCTGCCGGCAAGTGACAAGCTTTCCCATATACCATTCTATAGGGGGTCATTCCAAGGGTAGTCTTGTAAGTAGTTTGGTATGCCCATAGTGCATCCACTAACTTATCTGCCCAATCCCTTCTTGTGTGGTTAACCATCTTTTCCAAAATTGTCTTAATTTGTTTATTAGCACTCTCAACTTGATCACACATTTGGGGGTGATAAGGGGTAGCAATTTTATGCACAATTCCATATTTTCTCATTAAAGCCTCAAAACTTCTGTTACAGAAATGTGTGCCCCTATCACTTATAATAGCTCTTGGCATACCAAACCTTGATATAATATTATTTCTTACAAATTTCACAACTACCTTGTTATCATTAGTTTTGGTAGGGATAGCTTCAATCCACTTGGAAACATAATCAATTACCAACAACACATAAAGATATCCTGCTAAAATGGGAAATGGGCCCATGAAGTCAATCCCCCAAACATCAAATACTTCAACTTCAATAATGGGGTTGAGAGGCATCATGTTCCTCTTTGAAATTTTTCCTAGTTGTTGACATCTGGCACAACTTATACAATATTGATGTGCATCCTTGAATAAAGTTGGCTAGTAAAATCCACACTGCAGCACCTTGGTAGTAGTCTTCCCAGAGCCGAAATGTCCCCCACATGCTTGGTCATGGCAAAAGGAAAGAACACTCCTAACCTCATTGTTAGGGATGCAACATCTCAAGATCAAGTCTGGGCATTGCTTAAACAAATAAGGATCATCCCAGTAAAAATACTTGACTCGAGACAAGAAGATCTTCCTATCCTGCCTTGTCCAATCATGTGGCATCGATCCCATGACTAAATAATTAGCAACATCTGCAAACCATGGGACGGCATTAACCATTAAAACTTGCTCATCAGGAAATGACTCTCCAACTTCTAAATTTGAGGGTGCTAACTACAGTCTGGATAAATGATCAGCTACAACATTTTCACATCCTTTCTTGTCTTTGATTTCAATATCAAATTCCTACAGCAATAAAATCCATCTCATCAAACATGATTTGGCATCCTTCTTTGCCAGCAAATACTTTAATGCTGCATGATCTGTATACACAATTACTTTGGCTCTGATTAGATATGACCTAAATTTCTCCAAAGCAAATACAACAACCGAAAGTTCTTTCTCAGTGATTGCATAATTGAGCTAAGCATCATTGAGGGTTTTGCTGGCATAACAAATTACATATGGAAGCTTATCAATCTTTTGTCCCAAAACAGCCCCTACTGCAAAATCAGAAGCATCACACATAACCTCAAAAGGATATGCCCAATTAGGAGATTGGACAATAGGGGATGATACAAGTTGATTCTTAATCTTATAAAATGCTTCCTTGTGCTCTTGGTTGAACAAAAATGGGACATCTTTTAACAAGTTCATTAAGGGTCTAACTATCTTGCTAAAATCCTTAATGAACCTCTTGTAAAATCCAACATGGCCTAGAAAAGATCTTATATCTTTAACTTTTTTAGGCTCAAGTAAATTGGTAATTAATTCCACTTTTGCCTTATCCACTTCCAATCCTTTCTTAGAGATCACGTGTCCCAACACAATTCCACTTTGGACCATGAAATGGCACTTTTCCCAATTTAAGACCAGCTTCTTCAATTTGCATCTTTCTAGCACTGATATTAAATTCTTCAAACATTCATCATATGAAGATCCAAAAATAGAAAAATCATCCATGAAAATCTCAAGATAACTCTCAGTCATTTCATTAAAAATGCCCATCATGCACCTTTGGAAAGTTGCTGGTGCATTACAAAGTCCAAAAGGCATTCGCCTATATGCAAATGTTCCAAAAGGGCATGTGAAGGTTGTCTTCTCTTAGTCTTCAAGTGCCACAGCAATTTGATTATAACCCGAGTATCCATCAAGAAAGCAATAATATTCTTGCCCTACTAATCTTTCTAACATTTGATCAATAAAGGGCAATGGAAAATGATCCTTCCTGGTGGCGGCATTGAGCTTCCTATAATCAATACACACACGCCAACCAGTTTGCTTCCTCACAGGGATGAGCTCATTCTTATCATTTGCTTCTACCGTCACTCCAGATTTCTTAGGGACAACCTGAATAGGACTGACCCAAGTACTATCAGAGATTGGGTAGATGATATCATTATCCAAAAGTTTAATTATTTCTTTTTTAACTACCTCTCGTATGTTAGGGTTTAATCTCCTTTGAAACTCATGAGAGGGCACAACATTATCTTCCAAATAAATTCTATGTTGACAGATAGCAGGACTTATACCTTTGATATCTGCCATAGTCCAACCAATGACTTCTTTAAATTCCCTCAGCAAATCTAATAAACTCAACTCTTGTTCTCTAGACAAGTCATTTGCAATAATCACTAGAAATGTTTCATGTTCTCCTAAAAATCCATATTTCAAGTTATCAGGTAAATGTTTCAACTCTAATGAAGGAGCTTCTAAAGTTGGGAGTTCATGTGGAGTATTGATGGGGAGTTCCCAAACTTGGTTCTCCTCATCCTCTCCTCCAATGATCTCAACTTCATCATCTTCACGTCTCATTCCTGAGTTTGATTCATTTAAAACATTCATCATCTTTACCTGCACAAGTTCATCCATTCCATCCTCTTCATCTTCAAAAAATTGGAGCATATGTGTACTTACTTCATCATCTTTATGCTCCTCACTTGTTCCTCCTTTAGGATGGAAAACATTCAACTCAATTCTCTTATCTCCATAAGTCAACCTCATGACACCTGACTTACAATTAATCACTGCCTTAGCAGTGGCCAAAAATGGTCTACCCAAAATAAGAGGAATAAAATCAGACTTATGAAGAGAATTACAGGTTTCTAAAACTAAAAAATCTACAGGGTAAATACAATCTCTAATCCTAATTAAGACATCATCGATCTTCCCTCAAGAGTATCTTAAAGACCTATCAGCTAACTGTACAATGGTTTGGTTTTCACCAGACCCTCTAATCCTAGGGATTCAAAAACACTACTAGGCATGACATTAATTCCAACTCCCAAATCTATGAGAGCTTTATCTAATGTTTTATCCCCAATAATACAAGAAATCAAAGGAGTACCTGGATCATCTAACTTAAAAGGAAGGTGGTTGGTAAAAGGAGAACTAGCTTTTTGAGCCAGAAATGCTCTCTTAATGACTTTCCTAGTTCTCTTCTTAGTGCACCACCCCTTAAGAAATTTAGCACAATTAGGCATTTGTTTTAATAAATCAAGGAGAGGTATATTAACTTGCACCTATTTAAAAATTCTTTCAATGTCTTCATTTTTTATATTTTCATTTGATTTTAACCTATCAGGATAAGGTGCTAAAGCTATAGGTTGAGTAGGTTCTAAATGATTTTCTTTAGGTTCTAAGTCTACTCCCTCTCCATCTAAGTTACTATGTTGATTTTCAATATTTTCATTTTCCTTATTTTCTTCTTCTTGTCTAATTATTTCATTTTCTTCTCTTATGGGTGGGGTCTTATGAGTGACATTACCTGATCTAAGTGTTACATAAGCATCTACTAAGTCACTTTCTTCACTTAAATTTTTCCCACTATTTTCATTATTTTCTTCAATTGTTACAAAATTTTCTGAATTATCCTCTCGTTCTCTTTCTATATTAATTTGAAATTGGTGCTCTACCTCTTCACTAGATTGGGTTGAAGACTCCTCTAATCCTATAGATAGATTTATCTCATAACCTCCTTCTACCATCCTAGCTAGATCTTCAATTTGTTTACCTAAGGCTTGCACCTCACTCATAATTCTAAATTCTTTTTCCTCAATTGGTTGTTCATAAATAGTTGGTTGAGTATAATAATTTTGACATTCATTTTCTTCATGATAGTAATTAATTGAATTAATGGCTTTTACTATTTCATCTTTAGGGTTTTGTAAACATTCTTCTTCATTATGTCCTAACATTAAACATTTATTACATTGTTTAACATTTTCTGATGGTTGAGGTGGATAATAATAAAAAATGCAATTGGTTGTAGTATGCCCCTCTACATGACATAAGTCACAATAAAGAGAACATTCATCTCCAAAGGCATAGAAATTATTTTCCATAATTATCTCCTTTGAAGATGCACAACCAAAACACTTAAAAGGCTCAAGTCTAATCTAAAAAATTAAAACCTAGATTATACCGTGCCAAATCCCCGGCAACGGCATCAAAAACTTGTTTGGATATTTTAGAAGTTTTAAATTTATAAACCGCAAGTGCACGGGGTCCAATGAAGTACGTCGGCAAGTACGAGTCAAACCACAGAGAAATGGGGATAATCTAGGATTCTAATTACAAGAATATGGTAAGCAAATACTTTCCAAAAATAGATTAGACTACAAGAAAGGTAAGTCCACAGATTTTTAATTTATCGACCAATCAACAGATTAGACTGAAAATTTAATCTCAATCAGATCTGTTAATGTGGACTTCAGATAAAAATTTTCACACTTAAAAACGCACGAATGGTATGACTGAAAATTCAGGGATTGAAAATGATGCATAAAATTGGAAACTTCTGCGCGTTAACAATAGTATCTTAAAAACCTTATAAATCCCGAATTACTCAACCAAAAATTAAAAATCAGATGCGTTGCAAAATAGACAGAATGTAGATATTAATGAAATATTTATTAGAATTTTTATGCAATATGAGTTGTAAAAAAAACATGTTACAATCACGACAAAAGAGTCTTAGACCGAATTCTGTGCTTGATAGAGTTATGGCTTCAAAATGGCAACAAATCTTCTCGGCTTGCTATGAAATTTTACAGAATCACAGAAGGCTTATAATAGCATGATTAATATTTTTTTTCAGAATTTTCAATTAAACAGAATCGCTCCAGAACGCATATGAACTCTCAAAATAATAATAGATCAACAAAACTGCAAATCTGCAAACAACATGCACAACCTTCAACGAATTTTATGTTGTTTCATGCATAACAGAATGTAATATCCGGATTTCAACATCAATAAACAACAATATATGAATATATATCAATAACATGACCTGTTTTTATGATTTTCAGATGAAAAGAACAAAGATTCACAGATTCAAAAAGGAACAAACAAACAACAACGAATCTGTTTTCTACTTTTACCCTATTACAATGAAAACTAAGAACATAAATAACTACCTACATGAAACATGATAAAAAGTGATACATCTGAAGCCAAAGAAGAGGGGAAAGAGGAGAAATGATTTGTGGAACATTACAAATGAAGTAGAGAACCCTTGTAGTGGTGGACGTCCCTCCTCCAAGATATCAGATGAAGGCTTTCACGTTGGAGATGACTTGTGGAATGAAGATGATGAGATCCAAGTTGAAGAGATGTGGTGGAATGACCGGCGTTCTCCTTCCTTGCTTCAAGACGTGGAGCTCCAAGAGGGGTTGACGGCTGGTGGTGTTGGAGGTGGAAAACAAAAACTCCAAGAGAAGAGACCTAGACATGCATCACTCTCTTTTATAGAGAGAGTTTCCAAGTTTGGAGATCCATCTTTGATTCAACGGTTGGGATTAAATCCCACTTGATTTTCTTTCTCCAATCTTCAATTTCTATGATCTTCAATTGAATTATAAACTTTTCACAACAATAAATACATCAAAATATCAAGTCATCCATAAAATTCATAAATGATGCATGTTTGAAATAATTTCCTACTTTTAACTGTATAAAATGGGGATTGGTTCTTATTGGTTAAATGATGAAATAAATGCATAATATGACTTTAATAAATCTCATGTAAATATATTTAACCAATAAGATCCTATAAAAATATGCAACATTTTAATCCAAACAGTGCTCCGCTAGCATTGGTCCCATCTTAGTTAGTAAAGTTTGAATTCCTTCCTCCATTTTAGCCATTCTACGTTCCATATCAGCATTGATGTTTGACTACATGTTTGGTGCAGGAAGGGTAGGAACTTGCGGTTGGGTGTGTTTGGTGCAGGAAGGGTAGGAACTTGTGGTTGGGGCTGCCTGCTCGAATTAGCTCTGAAATGATGTTGCTTCAGCGCATTTTCTCTCAAATAATCTTGGTTCCTCCAACTAAAATTAGGATTGTTTCTCCATCCGGGGTTATAATATTGGTTGTTCCTCATTCCAAACCCCATAGTTTGTACATCCTCATATGGTTGTAATTCTTCGATCTTTTTTAGAGCAGCTTGTAATCTCGCCTCCATATTAGTAATGTTGTCGACTGCGTGAGGTCCTCGAGCAGGTGTAGAGCTATCAAAAGTCTTATCTAAGGATGTCTCCCATTGCATTGTGCGGTTGGCAAGCTCTTGCAAAACTTCCCAAGCAGCATTCTCTCTTAATTGACAAAAACCACCAGGAGTCATGGACTCTAACATGGTTCTTGATTGCATGTTCAAACCTTCATAAATAGCTTGGGTCTACCTTGCCCTGTCAACTCCATGGTTTAGGCATCTAGCTAATAAATTCATGAAGCACTCCATATATCGCTAGAAAGACTCATTTGGCTTCTATTGAATACTCAAAATAGCTTTCTTAAGCTGGATGGTGCAATATAGAGGATGATGTTTCTTTAGAAAGACCTTGCAGAATTCTTCCCAATAACGGATTGAGTTAGGAGGTAAACTATACATCTACCTCTTAGCATCCTCCTTAAGTGCAAAGGGAATAAATCTTAGCTTGATTGCATCTATAGGTACATTAGGCAAATGAATTAACCTACACATCTCATTAAATTCATGTATAAACAAGTAGGCATCTTCTCTTTCTAAACCTAAAAACTTTGGTAATTGATGAATATAGTTTGAGTGTAACTCAAACTTTTGTCCTTCCACATTTGGAAGCACAAAACATGATGGTTGGTCAAATTGTGGGGGATACCACACATCGGCTAGCACTCTTCCTTGATCTTTCATTTGATGTAATGGTGGAGAGTTAACAAGTTCTATAAGAGGTTCACAACGCTTTAACCTATTTGCTTCGGTTCTTCTCCACACTCCTCGATGCATGCACAATGCAAAACTACTGCAAGTAAGAACAGCAAGTAAAATAGCTCAGTTTGGATTTTACCAGGTTCTCATAGTTGCTATCAGTTGTACCACCCTGAAATACCAAGTAGTTACAAGATATATCACAAGAAGAATAATTATAAACAATAACATCGTAACAACTATAAACAAACATGCATAAAAGAATAACTAATGAAAAAGAAAGAAAGAGTAAATACACATTACAAAATATAGATACTTACAAAGAAGAAAAGAATGACTAACTACTATATTCTACTTCACACAAATCTACACTACTTGCTTCCCACAAATCAGCCTTGTTTAGAAACAATTTGAGACATTGGCCATTAACCTTCATCACTCGCCTATCTTTGAGATGTTCAATATCCACTACTCCATAAGGGTAGACTCTCTTTACAGCAAACGTGCCATTCCACCTAGATTTTAACTTTCCTAGAAAAAGGTGGAGTCTAGAGTTATATAACAAAACTTGCTAGCCTTGCTGAAACTCTTTTCTTAAAATTCTTTTATCATAAAAAATTTTTGCTCTTTCTTTAGCAATCTTAGCATTCTCATATGCTTCATTCCTTAACTCTTCTAGCTCAATCAGTACAAATTTCCTTTTGTCCCCAGCGGCCTTAAAATCCAAATTTAACTTCTTAATGGCCCACATGGCCCTATGTTCCAACTCTACTGGTAAGTGAAAAGTCTTTCCATATACAGCTCTATAAGGAGACATACCCAAACTAGTCTTAAATGTAGTACGGTATGCCCATAGAACATCATCCACTTTATCAACTGTTTAGAATGAAATAGTGCATATTATTAATGGTTAAATGATGGTTAATTGCATAATATTTAGCTTATCATATAAGCATTAAGCCATTATGTTATAATTGCACTATTATGCTTTAATTGAAGAATCTACTTAATTTGAGGAAATTAATGTTAATTTAGTAGATTTCTGAACTGTCGGTAAGTTGCAAGCTGTGAAATTCTTAAGTATCCGAATTTTCTGATATTTCAGACAGTTATGTTTAACATACCGAACATATTCGGACAGTTATGTTTAAATTGCCGAACAGTTATGTTTTGAGAGAATATTTTATTATTTCCTGAAGTACAGGTGTCGAAACCATAATGAATGACTTAAGTGAACTTTCGGTGAGTTATCTATAACTATCCGAAATTGTAGTTGGGCATCAGATAGTTATCCCTGTAACTCTCTGAAATCTCTTTTTATTTATAAAATAGCTGAGGACACATGTCATGTTCTAGGAAAGTGACTTAAGTGGATTTTCGGTGAGTTATCTCTAACTATCTGAAATGCATCTAAGCATCGGATAGTTAGCTTTATAACTCTTCGAAATGTTATTTTATAATTAAACTGCTACTAACACATGTCGAGATCTGGTAGATTTACTTAAGTTATATATCGGTGAGTTATCTGTAACTATCTGAAATGCATCTGAGCATCGGATAGTTAAGTTTATAAGTATTCGAAATGCACCTGAGCATCAGATAGTTATATTTATGCACGTGTTTTATAGTTAAATCAACGAAGAAAGTCTAGTAGGGTAAGGAGCACTAGTAGATGATTCTAATGGGGCATCGGCTACTTGCCTACCCTTATCACTTCTAGAGATAACTATAGGATCTTCAAAAATTTCTACTCTAGATGGATTGCAACAAGGCTCTAGAGGACTTACGGATAAAGGAATTTCACCACTAGTCCTACTCACTTCCTTACCTGACCTTAAAGTGACAAATGCATCCATTTGTTTTCCAAGGTCATCACATGTTGCATCCACATCAATTGGATCAACATGAAAAACACTCTTACTATAACTACTAACAGATTTCTCTTTAGCAATGCTGTCCATAATTGCATTAAATTTATCTATATCTTCACTTAGATCTATAGTAGATGCATGATAAGAATTTTCAGATTTACTAGTAGATGCATATGCATGATTAGGTAAATCATGGTGAATATATGAATCATATTTCATGCATGGAAGATGATTACTTTCATATTCTAATACATTACATGGCATGCTAGAAATTTGTTCATGAAGCATATCATTTGGGCATTCACTAGTAACATGATCACTTGCAAAACAAGAAAAGCAAGATGGCATAAAGTCATTTTCATCATAGCTATAATAGTCATCAACCTAGCTTGACCAATCATCCATGGCAAATAAGTTCTAAATCAGATAAAAAGAAAATAAAGAATCAACGACTAAGTTAATCTTTACCAGCCTTTGTTTTTAATTTTTCTAACTCTTCAAGTGATTCACTATTAGTCAGATCTGCACAAAGTAGCAACCAAGTGAGTAACCTTAATCCATTTTAAATAAAAGAATGACTACACAATGAAAGAATAAATAATAATTAAATGAAGAAAATTAAAGAATAATGCAATATAAATACAAGATTACTTATACAACACTTTCCCAATTCATTCTAGATTAACTAATGAATCTACTTTCAAATTGAAACAGCATGCTAGCCTGACTTTGAAAAATCATAACTTTTTGCATACAACTCCAAATTAAGCATACAAATACTCTACAGAAACATCTTAACCTGAACTTTACAGGAATAGCAGAATTTAATTTTCCAGTTACAAGTTTGCATTTCAAAATAATTACAAATACTATACACTTAAACTTTCGTGTAGAAGGTATGTCCTAGCACTGTTACAAAACTGATACAGATAACATTAATCACGATACAACACAAACAATACAACACTCAAATACAACATACAAACAAAGATAAATTGTTTTTGGTATTTTTGTTTTGATGTGAACATGGAAATGGGTGAAAGGTGAAATGTAAAGTAATTTCACTTGACAGTAAATACTTCCGACACTACTTGCAACGTGATTACACCATTGAAAATTGAACCACTTACAATTCTGTCTCCTCTCCCTATAGTATCGCGAGTCCAGAATTGCAAGATGATCTACTCTTCAGCATACAAGCATCAACCCGAAGCCAAGGCTAAAAGCTTTACGATCTCCTGAAATATGAGTCGACGCTTGGTGAAAATGTCTTCCCTTCCTACGATGCGATCACTCCTCACAGTGGTTGTCAGGCACTATGTTTGGCTCAGAATCGACCCGACATCAGGTAAGTATCCTCACAGACCTTCAATGATTGGTGATTATGGTGGTGATAACGATGGTTGGTGTGATACTTCAGAGAATCGCCGATACTATCTGCAGAAAGCTTAGTGCTCCTCCTCTGTATACACTGGCCGTCCATCGATCACACTCTTTCTTTTTTTCTTCTTTTCTTTTATATTTCTTCAGTGGTAACTGCTTCTACTTGAATGATCGGTTGGATTTCCTTCCTTCAAATCAATGGCGATGATTTCTTTCTCCCTACGCGATTGAATTCCTGTGTGATACGTGCGAACGTGGTTTTTCCTTCCAACTGTCTGTTCCTACAACCGCTATAGTGGCATATTAGAAAATATATAGTCCGTGGAGTTACAGATAACTCAACGGACTTCCTTCGTTGATTTAACTACAAAACACATGCAAAAATAACAACTTAAGTTTATAACGCGTTGCCTTAGTGTATTTTCATGTAACTCAATGCGTGCAGTTATACTAACTTAACGAGTTATAACGTAAGTAAATCTACCAGCTCTCAATACGTGTCAGCAGCAGTTTAAACATAAAATAACATTTCAGAGAGTTACAGGTATAACTATCCGATGCTCAGATGCATTTTTGGATACTTACAAATTTCACAGCCTACAATTTACCGACAATTCATAAATGTACTAAATTAACATTAATTCCCCAAAATTAAGTAGATTCTTCAATTAAAGCATATAACAATGCAATTATAACATAATGGCTTAATTCTCATATGATAAGTTAAATATTATGCAATTAACCATCATTTAACCCTTAATAATATGCACTTTTTCATTCTAAACACTTCCCCCATACCTAAATTTTGCTAGTTCCTTAGCAAACTAAGATCTAATTAATTGGTCTTTCAAAAAGTGCTAGAATTAATTCTTCCCCTTTTGTTTTTTTTCTTCTGTTTAGCATAAACATATATTATGTATGTTTCAGTAATCAACCTGCAAAGATATTTAGAATATATGTAAATTACATACAAAGTATATCATCTTCATATAGGTGTTAATTATATTATCGTTTGTTCTTCTTTTTATCATCTATAATCCTGAATTTTCCAATAAGTTTTTCTAGAAGAAATTTCAACAACATACAAATTAAAGTACAATCCAATTCAATCTGATTAAGACAAGCAAAATAAAGAATTGTATTTCCATTAAACAACTTCAAAAGTCAATTCCAGATTCATATTTCAGCAATTCTAGATAACAGAAAATATACTCGATTCATAAGATATCTGTATTTCACAAAACACTTGTATCTTTTCAGAACAGTATATGTTTTTTTCTTCTTCTTTTTCTCTTTTTTTTTTGTTTTTATTTTTTTTGTATTTTAAAAGTTAATTTGACAAGCTTGAATCATGCAAGAGCTTTCTAATGTACCCATGTAACGAGCTTTCAGTCAACAATCCCATATCTGATCAAGATCTTAGGTTGCCAGATTTTCAGAGTCCTTTTTCAGGTCAACAATCCTTACATACCTATCTGCTAAAGTACAAAAGACTCGTGATCAAACAAGTCAATAATCTCTCAAGGTTTTTTTTTTCTTTTCTTTTTTTTTTCTTCTTTTTTTTTTCTTCTTTTTTTTTCTAAAAATAAATGCACACACAAAACAAAGCATTAATCACATACTGTATATGCACTTATTTCATTAATATAAATGCAGTAAAACACCAATCTCATATAATCCTGCTTCTATCATTTACTAAAGATATGAATCCATAACAATAAGCTCATACTTTATCTGTAGTTTAATAAGATCTACACATAAATCATTCTACAAGTTAAATCAGTCAAAGTAAATGTATCTTTCATCATATGTGTTTCCTTTAATCTAGAATTCACATCTCAGCTCCTTCAGGACTTCAGATAATTTTCTGATTAAGCATTAAATATTCTGATTTCATTTTAAAATCGTGAAACTGTTAAACTCATGAAATTCAGAAAAATCATAAGATACTATATCTAGATTTACATAAATAATAAATTCTATAGCATCTTCTATAGCCTTCTAAATATAGCATTCAAGCAGTTTATAAAAATTTTACAGTCTCAATTATCGGATAGTTACAGTAAGTTCATAAAAATTTTCAATTTCCTCAAAACTTTGCAGTACCATTTTAATTCCTTTAATTAACAAACTTACATGGCTGTTACTTTAATTACCTCCCCCCCATACCTACATTTTGCATTATCCTCAATGTAAAAGATTTGACAATAAGTATAGTAGTTGTAGCAGGCATGAATAAAGTTTTGTTTGATTTAAAATTCAGGATAAGTAATTAGTTACATACCTTGTTCCATTTGTATCTCTTTCTGCATATTCCGATTTTTGATTCTGAAAAACTTTTCATTCCCAGATAAACACAGAATATAAAACAAAATAACATTTAACAGATATTAATAAATCAGTGTCTTGTGTGGAACCTAGGCTCCTATGCCTTTGGTGGCTCACAAGCAAGCCAATTGGTTTCCCAAAACAAATACCAACAAACTGGATTGATTTTTGTTTTGTTTGTTTTTTTTTTATAAAATGAACATGAAAAACTTCAAAATTCTTTTTTTTTTTTTTCTAAAAATAAATGCAGAATACACAACATTAAACACACAAAATCACAGCTTAAGAACATGATTGAAAAGTAGAAACAAATGGAATAAATGTATCAGTCCAAGCAAACTTTTTAGGCATAGTTCTTCTTGCTATTAATTCTGTTTTAATGCAGTTCTTGGTCCTTTTTAATTTGTAAACATGCAATATATTATAAATTCCAAATATGAGTGTATTACCATTAATGATATGTAATGTAGAAAGGGATCCTTTTTGGTTCCAAGGTAATGTAGCAGTTTCTATTTCTACATCTATTTCAATATACTCCTCTTCCCACTTCCATTCATTCATGTCTTCCATAATCCATATTTGAAATTTCATCAGTTCATCCCACCATCTTATCAGACATAAAGTAGGATCATCTTCTTCATTATACCACATTCCTATTTGAATTTCATTAAATTTTTCAGATGGTGGTTTAGCTATTTCACTCGGTACAGGTAAAATTTCTGTATAATCATCATAATTGTCTATGCTCACTATGTATAAATCAGATCTATATGCTATTGATATCTCCGTGACTAAATAAATATAATCATCAAGTATGACATGTGTTTGGTTAATTAATGATTTCTGTCCTAGATATATTATAATGTTTTCATTCCAAGATCTGTTCAGAAAATTATACACACTTAAGCGTAAATCTTCACCCCAATTTCCTGTAGGTCTCCAATAATATAATTTTTCAGGAATTGCAGAATTTTTATCAGAAAATATTAAAGCTGACCCACAATTTTCAATTGGTGCTTCAAATATATTAGGTCTTCCTATATTACATTCTTCTCTTGTTATAGGATTTCTTATCAAAATCTCAGGTAATGATAAACTTGCATACCTTGGTCTCGTCTTGTATATGATTAATCCTTCATCTATCCCCATAATATGACTCATTCCTTCTAATGCATTGGGTGGAATTCCAGTAGTTTCTTCCATAGCCAGATATTCATGGGTATTTGAAATACGATTAAATGACCTCCATATGAATCCATCTCTAATCTTAGTCATTTTTGCAGCTTGTAGTCCCTGAAAATATTTTCCTTCAATACAGTCTTTAATTTCCTTTGATACACAACACATCCTGCACAGATCTTTAGCTGACAAGTTACTTAGTATTTCCCTTTGTGCATCCAACGGAAATTGCATTAATTCCATTTGTCGATTCTGTAAAATAAAAACAAAAATTTAGTAGAGACAAAAATTAACATAACTACTACACACCCTCGTGGAGTTAAGGCATAACTCAACGGACTAAGTTCGTTGAGTTAAAAATTAACTCTACGATACTATTAACTTAAAATAAAAATAAAAACATATATACATACAGATAGTTGCTTCAGATATGTTGCTTCATTCAGTTGCCCTCCCAGAAAAGGTATCAATTTCATTAACCGTTCTATTGATAGGATTAGGTATAGCTTGTATTGGCAATCCTCTAGTAGGTCTAACTTCCATTGGTTCCTTCTGTCTAAGTGGTATATTTCTATTCTGATTTTGATTTACAGCATTTCCAAATATAAATTCTAGACGATTGTTTACTTATTAGATTATCTTTTCTAATTTCTCTATTCTAGCTCCTTGTTCAATTAATACTTCATAACTTATGTTCTTCTCATTTATATTTTCTCCTCCCTAGAAATTGTTGTTTCTCCAAGATAAATTCGGGTGATTTCTCCAATTAGGATTATAATAATTTCCCAAGTTATCTCTCTGGTTTCTAGCATAAATAATATCTAAGTCATTTATGTTTGTATTCTTTTCTGCTAGCTTTTGATTTAATGATAACTCTTCTATTTTCTTTGTTAATTCATTTAATTTCACCTCAAGCATAGTAATGGAATCTATTTCATGCATTCCTCTTGGCAATAATCTTTTATCTGCAATAGCTTCAGCCGAATTTTCCCACTATGTAGTTCTTTTTGCAAAATTTTCTAAATATGCCCATGCTTCTTCACTACATAATTTTAAAAATCCATTTTGACAAGTAGATTCTAATAAAGATTTCGTTGAAACATCTATGCCTTCATAAATTATGCCTATTAATTGTGCTTTACTCATTGCATGATGTGGACATTGAGTCAGTAAATCTTTAAATCTTTCAAAATATTTCTAGAATGATTCACCCTGTTTTTGGCTACGCATTAATATTTCTTTCTACTTTTTAATCGTTTGATGTGTTGGATAGTATTTTTCCACAAAAACAGAGCAAAATTCAGTCCATGTAGAAATTGAATCAGGCGACAGAGTATGTAACCATCTCTTAGATGTATCTTTTAAAGCAAAAGGGATGTATCTAAGTTTAATAGCATCTATACTAATGTTCGGCATTCTCATCATTTGACAAACTTCGTTAAATTCTCTAAGGAAATAATAGGCATCCTCTCTTTCTAATCCATGAAAATGTGGCAATTGACTAATATAATTAGATTTCAGTTCAAACCTATCTCCGTCAAAGTTTGGCAATCGAATACATGAAGGTTCATCAATTAATTTAGGATACAGAATCTCTCCTAATGGTTTTTCTACTAGAGCAACCATCTCCACGTTTGTTGAGTATTTTTGTTTTGATGATGTGTGCTGAATGAATATAATCATATTTGCTCAATTACTATTGCTTGTGAAAAGACATTAAAATCATCAATTAATACAGAAAAAGCTTACTGATATAAATACTTGTCTGTATTGGATCTGAAGTTAATAACTAGTTGTTTTGTTGCATTAATTTCTCATTTAGCTAAACGTTAAGTTAACGTGTGTTTTTATTGAAAAGCATGATATGTTTTAATGTTATATCTTCTATATCATGAACAGTGCACGTTTAGACAACTCGTTAAGTTAGAGTTTTGTTTGTATAGAGGTCACGTGAGAACTCGTTAAGTTAGAGGCTTAAAGGTTAAAATAGGTCACGTTATAACTCGTTAAGTTAGTGAGTAAAAGAAGAGACGAACTCGTTAAGTTAGTGTTATACACGTGGTGAAATTATAAGTTACGAATGTTGTATTGTATCACGTGAGGTGCACATGTTTAACTCGTTAACTTAACATAACTAAACGCGTTGAGTTGCTATAATGAACACTAAGGCAACGCGTTAGGTTAGCGTTATAAACTTAAGTTGTTATTTTTGCACGTGGTAAAATTCTTATTATAAAAACATTTTTTTATTACTGATTCGTTGAGTAATCATAACACAACGGAGATGGTTCGTTGAGTTATCATAACACAATGGAGATGGTTCGTTGAGATAGCACAACACCACAGACATAGTTCGTTGAGTTAGCTACAGTACTTTTCATGTGAAATGGCACATGAGGAACTCGTTAAGTTAGAAACGTTAAGTTATATTTAAACTTGTGTTACTCGTTTAGTTAACATTAAAGTAACGACTTCTTATTACACTGATGAAAAACTTTTGGACAAGAAAGTTTATTTTGCAGGAAATTTTTCAGAGATCCAGGACTAATGATTAAAGAAAATTTGAAATATAAACGTGGGTTAGAACATGTGTGTTTCGATGAAGGAAAAAGAAAAGACGTGGAGAAGTGGAAAACTGGTGGTGGTTAAACATGAAGGATATGCATGAAATGAAGATACAGTATAAAAGGCATAGAATTCTCGTTGATCAATTTATCCTTGCACACAAAATGAAAAATCTTTTCAAAGATCAAACCATCCCTGCACACCAAAAGAAAAATCTTCTTCAGGGATCAAAAACATCTTCTCAGGGAAAATCTCTCAAGTGGAAGAAAGTTCAGTGAAGCAAAAAAAGATAAGATTTTCGTCACTGAAGATTTGAAGTATCAAAAGAAAGCAAATTCGGTGAAGCATGAAAAGACAAGATATTCGTCATTGAAGAATTGCTAAAGAAGAAAAAGAAGAAGAAGAAAGATCTCAAATAGGGAGAAAAGTTTTAAATTCCGCAAATTAGTTTTCTCTGTTTGTAGTTATGAAATTGTTTAGATGATACATGGTATCGAAATATAATTGCATCTACAATTTATGAGGAGAATTGAATTGTATATTGTAATTGAAACCTTGAATAAAAATGATTTTATGAAAACAATGTCTCGACTTGTTTTTGAGTTTTAAAGTTTCAAATATATTTCAGAAAATATTAAAGATATACAATTCACCCCCCTCTTGTGTAGCCATACAATCCTACAAGTGGTATCAGAGCTTTGTTAATAATCTTTAATATAAAATCAATACCAACTTATTTAATATCATTGTTTATTCTACCTTCCTTGTTTTTAAACAGAAATTAATATCTGAGCATACGTTTAACTCTACTGATTTAAGGCTCAAGTTGTTTTAAAGTTTTTAGACTGTTTAAAATCAAATAGGTTGAAAAATCTAAGGTAAAATGGCTACTGGAAATGGTAATTTTTCTTTATATGAAGGCCAAAATCTTAATCGTCCTCCTTTATTTGATGGAATACATTTTGAATATTGGAAATATAGGATGACTGTTTTTGTTCAAAGTATAGATCATAAGTTTTGGTTCATGATTTTTAAACCATATACTCTATTAACTACTCCTTATAATAATTGGACAATTACTGAAAAAGAAAATGAAACTCTAAATGCTAAGGGCTTAAATATTTTATTTTGTGCATTGAGTTATGAACAGTTCAGTAAAGTGTCGGCATATAAATCTGCTTATAAGGTGTGGCATGCATTAGAAGTTTCACATGAAGGTACTTCTCAAGTTAAAGAGACAAAAATAAACATGTTGATTCATAAGTATGAACTCTTTAAGATGCATGGAGACGAAAATATTTCTGAGATGTTTTCCAGATTTCTTGATATCATACTCTTTAAAATGTTTAGGAAAGAATTTTGAACAGAAGGATTTGGTGAGGAAAATTCTCAAATCCCTAAGTTCTAAATGGTCTCAGAAAGTAACATCAATTGAGGAATCACGAGATTTAAATGTTTATTCTATGAATGAACTTATAGGAAATTTAACAGCCTATGAAGTTCAATTAAATGAATCACTAAGTCACAACAAACTAAAAATGAAGAAAGAAATAGCCTTCGAAATTAATTCAGATTCTGATATATCTACTGATTCTTAAGAGGATTTGATTTTGCTGACTAGGAAATTCAAGAAAGCATGGAAAGCTAGGAAACAGCAAAGGAACAAAAATGATATACCCTCAACGTCAAAATCATTGAATGAGAAGAATTCTTCATCCAGAAAGTATGTATGTTACAACTGTAAGAAACCTGGACATCTTTCTCTAGATTATCCTATGAGGAAAAATGAAAAGCAAAGTAGGACAAATCAGAAGAAGACGGCTCAGAAAACTCAGAAAAAGTTTTACAAGAAAAAGGCTTTGAAGGTCACTTGGGATGACACGTCTGAAGAGTCTGAATCTGAGGAATCAGCATCAAAATCTTCACATTCAGAAAGAGAACAAGAGTTAGAAGACGTTGCTCATGTGTACTTCATGGCAGATGAGTCTGAGGAGGAAATAACATCAAAATGGATCTTGGACAGTGGAGTGTCAAGTCACATGACCAGACAAAAAAGTCTATTACAAAATTTTACAAATACCATGAAAGGAAGTGTAACATTTGGAAACAAAAGCAAAGATAAAATCATAGGTATGGGCAATGTTCAAATAACTCCTACTTGTGTTATTTTGAATGTACTATATGTAGAAAACCTAGGATTTAAATTTGCTGAGTGTCATAAAACTAACTGAAAATGGATATTATGTAGTGTTTGAAGATAATGTATGCAAAATAATTGATAAAAATACAGATGAAATTAAGTTTATTGCTAAAAGAAAAGGTTCTGTATGTATTTTATCTTTACCTTCTAGTGCAGTTGATTTAAATTCATGTTTTGCTAGCTGAAACTAGTGATGCATATCTATGGCATAGAAGGATTGGGCATATAAATATGAGACTGTTACATAAACTATCTAGAAAACATTTAGTGAGAGGTTTACCAAAGATTAAATACTCAAAGAACTTTATGTGTGATGCATGTGAGTGAGGAAAACTTCACAAAAACTCTTTTAAATCCAAAACTGATATTTCAAGCAAGAGAGTCTTAGAACTTATACATATGGATCTATTTGGACCAACAAGAATCATGAGTCTTGGTGGTAAACGGTATGTACTTGTTTTAGTAGATGACTTCTCTAGATACACTTGGGTATATTTTCTAGTATCTAAGATAGAAGTTTTTGAAAAATTTAAAATGTTTTACAATTTTGTTCAAAATGAGCAAAGTGTCTCTATTCAAAAACTTAGGAGTGATCATGGAACTGAATTTGATAATGATCAAATGGATAACTATTGTAATGAGCATGGCATTGATCACAGATTTTCTTTTCCAAGAGCACCGTGTCAAAATGGTGTTGTTGAGAGAAAGAATAGATCACTTCAAGAAATGGCCAGAACTATGTTGAATGAACATAAGTTACCTCAAAATCTTTGGGCTGAAGCAGTAAATACAACTTGTTATGTTATTAACAGAAGTCATTTAAGACCTCATGTTAATAAAACTCCTTTTGAAATTATGTTTAATAGGGTTCCAAAAATTTCCTATATGAAACCATTTGGCTGCAAGTGTTTTATTCTTAATACTAAGGATAAAAGGGATAAATTTCAAGCCAAATCGGATGAAGGAATTTTTGTAGGTTAATCTACTAGAAGTAAAGCCTATAGAGTATATAACAAGACTTCTAGGACTATTGAAGAAACCCTCCATATAAGCTTCATTGAAAATTCTCTTAGAGAATCTCAATCTAAAGTTGATAATGATGATATGATCAATTTTCCAAATGAGTTAGAGATCAATAGAGAGATTGATGATTTATCTGAGAAAATCAAAAATATGAACTTAAATGATCAAACTAATGATGAAAATGATGGACTTTCAGATGTTGATGAGAATATTGAGGAAAATCAGAGAAATTGGCGTTATTCTTCATCACATCCCATTACTCAAGTCATTGGTAATATTAATGAGGGAGTTAAAACTAGAGCTTCAGTAAATTTAAATAGTATGTGTATGTTTGTTTCTATGGTGGAACCAAGGAATATATAAGAAGCATTATCTGATGAAAATTGGATAGTGGCAATGCAAGAAGAACTAAATCAATTCATCAGAAATGATGTATGGGAATTAGTCTCTCCACCAGAAAATCAGTCCATAATAGGTACAAAGTGGATCTTTAGAAACAAAACTAACGAAACTGGTCAAATTATAAGGAATAAAGCTAGATTAGTTGCACAAGGGTATACATAGGAAGAAGGATTTGATTATGATGAAACATTTGCTCCTGTGGCTAGGTTAGAAAGTATTAGAATATTATTGGCCTATGCTTGTTATATGGATTTTAAATTATATCAAATGGATGTAAAGAGTGCATTTCTAAATGGTTTAATTAATGAAGAAGTCTATGTAAAACAACCACCTGGATTTGAAGATATTAAAAATCCTGACTTTGTGTATAAATTGAAGAAAGCCTTATATGGTTTGAAGCAAGCACCTAGATCATGGTATGAAAGATTGTCTACTTTTTTAATAGAAAAGGCTTTATCATGGGAAAAGTGGATCATACTCTATTTATTAAGAGAGATGGTAAAGATCAGATTGTTGTTCAAATATACGTGGATGAAAACTTTTATGGAGCAATTTGAAAAGAAAACAGCAATACTTGAAATGGAGAAACAAAAATGTTATAGAAGAAGGAAAGTCAGAAAAATTATGTCTAAGGAAACAAAGTCTATTGAAAAAGGAAAATCAGATGAAAATTTATTTTCAAAGGACAATGTATGTCTAGACATTGTACCTTATTGTGCATCTGATAAACTCATCAGTTCTAAACATAGTGAAACTGATGAAGATAATGAGACTTTATTTTCCCTTGCTAGAAAGCTTGAGAAGAAATCCAAGTCAAATATAAGCTCAAGTTTTTCTATTAATACAAGTCCTAATGATGCAGAAATTGACAAATCAGAGCATCAGGCACCTGATTTTAAACAAGTTATTGCAGATATAATTGACAATGTTGAGGCAGTAACTAGTTCAAAGGCTGAATTGTTTGGAGTAGCAGATATTGAAATTGTTAAGACTCTAGAAGAGCTAAAAGTTAACCAGCCTTCTACGTAATCTATAGAAGTAGAGTCTGAGAATTCACAACATAAATCAATGGAAATATCTGTTGAACAAAATGAACAATTACAGACAGATACACCGGCTATAGAATTTGTAGAAAAATTGTACTCTGAACATTCTATAAAGACTGAACAGATGAATGTTGAGCATATTGACAATGTTCCTAACACTGTTAAAGCTGAAGAATCAAGCTTACCTGAGCAGCTTCATGATATTATTTTGGAAGAGGATCAACATGACATTCATTTTGAAGAAGAGGTTCCTAAAGATGAATTAAACTCTGAATCACGGCTTCAGGTATCACCTTCTTTGTGTACAATGTTAAACATTCAAGGTAATACAATTCATTTTAGATCTGAAGAAGCATTACAGAAATACAATAATCTGATTACATGTTAGATTCTGCATGCTCGTCCAATAAAATTCAGAAATTTGATGGACATAAGAGATCTGTTTGAGTTTCAAGACCTCATTAAATTCTTGCCAGTAGGAATGAAATAGAAGCAATACACAAAGCTTATTGCAGCTTTTTATAGCAATCTCGTCAACAATGGAAATTTTCTGAAAACTCAAATAAATGAACAGGAGTTTATATTGTCTCCTGAATTAATTTTTGAAGTTTTAGGATTAAAGAATGAAGGTGTTGTTGTTACCAACAGATTTGACCTAATAAGACAACTGGAATGGAACATTCAGTCTTTATCAAAAATTCCAGATGTATATTCTGAAATGAGATTAATGGAAAATCTGAATGCAGAAGCAAGGTTTATTGCAAATATATTGCATGCAAATTTATTTCAGAGAGTTGGACACAATATGGAAGTTAGCAAAAGTTGTTTATATGCAACTTATAGCTTGCTGAATAGAATTCAAATCAATTGGTTTGATGTTTTCACTTCTCAACTACAGCATATGAGTTCAAAGTTATTTTATGGTGATGCTGTATGTAGACTCATTGCAAGCTAATTGAATTTATCCGATTGGCCCTCTGAAACTAAAGGCATGAGAGCATTTAGTGTCGAAGATTTGCAAAAATTCCACGCCATGCATAAACCTCAACGACAACAACAACAACAACCTGATACAGATCATATACAACAACAAAGTTATTCAGTTCAAGCAGAAGAGCAAACCCAGCTACCTCCTGACTTAGATGTAGTGCTTAACGACATCAGAAATGATATTAAGCATCTAGGAGATAAAATATGTAATGCTATAAGTGATATACTTAGGACGGGTCGCTAACTATTTTTGTTTGTTTCTGAATACAAAATGTAATGTTTGTATTACTTGTTTAATTCATTGAACAATACATTTTTCTATAAATGTCTTCAATTATTATTCTTGTTTACAGAAAGAGTTGTTGTAATTATATCTCTTATATATGTATATATATTCTTTGTAATTATTTTTTTGATTAATGACAAAAAGGGGGAGAAATATTATAAAAAGATGATTATGATCTTAATTGCATATATATATTATAAAAGGAGATTCTATTTAAATGGTTATTGTAATCTGACAGATGATAATTAGAAAACTGATACTTATATAATTATTGACATTTGAGAGTTTTAGTTCTGAGAGGTAAAATTTACACAAACAATAGAAATAAGCTTAAGTGAACTTAAGTCAACAAACAAGTTTGTTGAATTAAAAGTTAACCCAACGATGGTGCTTTGTTGAGTTATACATATTTCATAATTGATTTAATATGGTTTTGTCATCATCAAAAAGGGGGAGATTGTTGAGTATTTTTGTTCTGATGATGTGTGCTGAATGAAAATAATCATATTTGCTCAATTACTATTGCTTGTGAAAAGAAATTAAAATCATCAATTAATACAGAAAAAACTTACTGATATAAATACTTGTCTGTATTGAATCTGAAGTTAATAACTAGTTGTTTCATTGCATTAATTTCTCATTTACCTAAACATTAAGTTAACGTGTGTTTTTATTGAAAAGCATGATATGTTTTAATGTTATATATTCTGTATCATGAATAGTGCACGTTTAGACAACTCGTTAAGTTAGAGTTTTGTTTGTATAGAGGTCACATGAGAACTCGTTAAGTTAGAGGCTTAAAGGTTAAAATAGGTCACGTGATAACTCGTTAAGTTAGTGAGTAAAAGAAGAGACGAACTCGTTAAGTTAATGTTATACACGTGGTGAAATTATAAGTTACGAATGTTGTATTGTATCATGTGAGGTGCACATGTTTAACTCGTTAAGTTAACATAACTAAACGTGTTGAGTTGCTATATTGAACACTAAGGCAACGTATTAGGTTAGCGTTATAAACTTAAGTTGTTATTTTTGCACGTGGTAAAATTCTTATTATAGAAACATTTTTTTATTATTGGTTTGTTGAGTTATCATAACACAACGGAGATGGTTCGTTGAGTTATCATAACACAACGGAGATGGTTCGTTAAGATAACATAACACCACGGACATAGTTTGTTGAGTTAGCTACAGTACTTGTCACGTGAAATGGCACATGAGGAACTCGTTAAGTTAGAAACGTTAAGTTATATTTATACTTGTGTTACTTGTTTAGTTAACATTAAAGTAATGACTTCTTATTACATTGATGAAAAACTTTTGGACGAGAAAGTTTATTTTGCAGGAAATTTTTCAGAGATCCAGGACTGATGATTAAAGAAAATTCGAAATATAAACGTGGGTTAGAACGTGTGTGTTTCGATCAAGGAAAAAGAAAAGATGTGGAGAAGTGGAAAACTGGTGGTGGTAAAACATGAAGGATATGCATGGAATGAAGATACAGTATAAAAGGCATAGAATTCTCATTGATCAATTTATCCTTGCACACAAAACGAAAAATCTTTTCAAGGATCAAACCATCCCTACACACCAAAAGAAAAATCTTTTTCAAAGATCAAAAACATCTTCTCGGGGAAAATCTCTCAAGTGGAAGAAAGTTCAGTGAAGCATAAAAAGGTAAGATTTTTGTCACTGAAGATTTGAAGTATCAGAAGAAAGCAAATTCGGTGAAGCATGAAAAGACAAGATATTCATCACTGAAGAATTGCTGAAGAAGAAAAAGAAGAAGAAGAAAGATCTCAAACAAGGAAAAAAGTTTTAAATTCCGCAAATTAGTTTTCTCTATTTGTAGTTATGAAATTGTTTAGATGATACATGGTATCGATATATAATTGCATCTACAATTTCTGAGGAGAATTGAATTGTATATTGTAATTGAAACCTTGAATAAAAATGATTTTATGAAAACAATGTCTCGACTTGTTTTTGAGTTCTAAAGTTTCAAATATATTTCAGAAAATATTAAAGATACACAATTCACCCCCCTTTTGTGTAGCCATACGATCCTACAACGTTCTCTTTTAAAGAAAGGTTAGCTACACCCTAAAGAATTTCGTTAAAGTTCAGTTCAGAAAATTTTTTAGTACTCCTTTGCAATGGAAATTCCTAGATAGGTGTTCTTACTAATCGCTTAGTGCTTAGAGAACGAGTCTATGTGCTCATAAATAAATAACAGAAGATTAATTACATACCAGTCTGAAGCTTTCCATTCTATAAATATTTATTGTCAGATGAAGGTTGAATCAACTGCTTCTCCTTCTAGTTCCTCCAACGCTTTCTCCTTTCTCTTAAAAGTGTTGGTAACTCGTAAATAACATTATGTTTCATATATATACTGTGCATCCATAAAGTGAATAAATCTCGTTGCAAGAACGTGTCTTGCAATGTGTATCGTGGTTCCTGTTCTAATGGGTACGTGTACCACTACTAATTTCAAATTTTGGTAACCGCTAAACCGACGAAGTTTCGTTTGTGGTTAAAAAGAATAACCATTCTTCTTAATCCACGAAATAACCTTGTTAAGTTACAAATTACTCAATAGAATACAGTCGGTTACTATTGCTAACTCCACGGACTAACTTCGTTGAGTTACAGATAACTCAACGGAGTGACCTTATATTATATTACTGACCTTGTGGAGTTACAGTTAACTCAACGGAATTACTTCGTTGAGTTAACACTTGGCAACTTCTAAGTTTCACTCTCGTAAGTTTTCTATTCTGTTTTTTTTTTTCTTTGTTTTTCATTCTGCTAACTGTAATAAAGTTAAATCTATGTCATTAATGCCTCATTTTGATTAAAATACATTTAAACCTGAACATTATATAAAGATTTAAATTGCAGGTCATTTTATGTTATGCAGAATTTACATTTTACCTTATAACATGCAGAAATTTTTAAGCAGTTATCTTGTTATTCAGAAAATTGTAAATATGTCACATATTCATAAAGTTCCACAAATTACATAATATTCAATAAATTCCATTCATTTCACATTCAAATACGTATGAAAATTGCATCTGAAAAATTATATTCATTAATATGAATCAATTACATTACAAGTACATCATACAATTTCATACAATTTTACACAAGTATACGAACAATACAATTTAATCTCTATGCCTAAGTTCATCTACTTCCTTCTGGAGTTTTTCTAATTGCTGCTCTAATTGATTTATCCTCTCTACTACTCCTGCAATTTCTCCAAAAGGTACAGCTAATTCTGCAGCTACAAAATTTCTGTATTCTTTCATTGAAATGGTTCTAGATCTTATCTTTTTTGATGTCCATTTAGTGAAATCAATACTATCCACCATCAGCAGTGGAATCAAATCTCCATAAAATAATTTCTTCTTCACTGTTTTCAGCTTGGAGATAAAAACTGCAGACCAATTTATTTGGATCTTATTTACAACTGCATACGTGGCCCATTTGACAAATTGATTTAATTCTATGTCATGGCCCTATCGTTGATAGACATTCTTAATCAGAATGTTAGCTACCATGTGTGCTTTACCATTTAAATGCTTCAATCTGTTTAATAATGGCACACCAGGATTGATAGCTAAACAATCCTTAATTTGCTACTCAGTTCATTCAACTGTAGTTGTATCTACCAAAATTTTTGTTCCTTCATTCTTTAAACCAAATATGTTGTGGAGAAGCTCTGGTGTTATCTGTACATCAGCTTCCTCCATGTTTGAAATTAATTCTCCTTCTCCTTCTCTTAAATTTGCATAGAAACAGGGCACTAAATTCTCATATACTGCATGCCCTCTATCTTGAGATATAAATTGCAGTAGACCTTGAAATTCAAATAGATCTTTGATTTCTTGCATTCCATCCCAATTTACTGGTCTACTGTAAATAATATCGTAACCCCTTATTTCTTGGTATTTGGTATAAGCTTCCTAACTACAAAAATGTACTACATTCAAAATTGTTGTTTCAGTCGGGTCAAGAAGGTAACTTTGTTGCTCCCGAGGGGTTTGCTCTTGCTCTTCCTCTAGCATAGGCTGCATTTGGACATTCTCTTCAGATTCCTGAATTTTTGCTTTTGCTTCTATCTGTGGTGGTGAGCCAGCAGAACTCTTCACTTTGTCTTGAATTCTTTCCATAATTTGCTGAAGAGTTTCTTGCTCTTCAATGGAATCTGTGAAATTATTTTTGTCCAAATGGCTTCTTTCAGCCTCTTCATTTTCTACTCTTTCTTCTTCCTCCTGACTACCAATCTGTTCTATTACTGTTTTTCCTGATTCTATAACAGATTGGGATGGAGTCACGGGCAATTCAGTTTCTACCCTTATTTCTGTTTCTTCTTGTACAGACTGCAAACTAATTTCAGCCTAATTTTTTTCTTTTCTTTGCTCCTCCTACTCCTCCTCAGATTCGGATAGCAGGTTAATAAAAATCTACCCTATAGGCCTTGTAAAAATTGGTACTTCAGATTTAATTTCTTCATAATCAGGCACTTTTTCTTTTTCTTTCTTTTTTCTGATTAGTTGTGCTTGTTCTTCCTCTTCATCTTTTGAAATTAAATCTACAAAAATAGGCTCTGTAGGCTTTCGAACCACAGGTATTGGCTCTTCTTGTTTAATTCTTCCAATAATTGCTCGTCTCGAAGGACCAACTTTAGCTTCTTTTGCAGCATATCTAACAGCAGTTTTGGCAGTAGCTTCTTGATGCTGTTCCACTTTAATTTTATATTTGGCTTTCAACTTTTTCTGCAGCCCTCTATTTATACAGTGCATCAAACACCAGGTGTGCTTTAGCCACTGCCAAATCTTCTAATTCTCCTTGGTTTTTTCCAACTTGAACCAGTTCTGCAAATTCTCTTATTTCTTCTTCAGTCGAAGGCCCCATCATTTCTGCTCGTGCCAATGGCTTAAATGGTGGAACTGAAGGTCCAGACTACTGCTCCTCAAGAACAGGTTTTTCAGCAGTTGGTTCCTCCCGTTCTTCAGTTGCCTCTTCATTTGCTTTCCTTTCTTGCTCCCAGATCACCCATTTAGCTTGTCTACAGATTCGTCTTTTGAACCAGAGTCGAGACTTACGCTGGATTAATTCTAGGGCAACTTCATTACTTGGCCTTATTTGTCTTTCCTTGCTTACAGTTATTTCTGTTGCTATTCTGATTCGTGTTTCCATTATTTGAGGTATTTGTATATCCATATCTACTAAATCTCCTCTAAACTTGAAAAGTTCTGATTCTACCTTCTGTAGCTCTTTCTCTCTTGTCGTATTTCTGATCTTTTACCGCGTGTGCCACTCTTCTGATTCCTTCAGAAATTCTGATCTATCAACAACATCTTCCCAGAATTCAAGCGTCATCTTCCTCATCGTGGAGTTACACAACAGCACGGAATCGCTCTGATTTCTACTGTTCTAGATTCTAAATTATTTGTCGAATAATGCCCTCAAAACCCTAGGTTTTAGTTTAAATAAGCACTAAGTTTAGGCGAGTAATCAGGTCATTTCCCGAACCAACTATTACTATTTTATCTGCGGTCTTAGCTACAGTACTCCGTTGTGTTACAAGTAACTCAACGGAATAAGCTCGTTGACTAACTCAAGACTTAACGGAGTATGCTCGTTGAGTTAAGCGTAACTCAATGGACTCCCCGTACAAGCAATTATAATAATAAAAATATTACAGAGAATAGTTTTTCTGTTTTTTTACAGGTTTATTCGATACTATGCTTCGGTCAGACCTAAATATTTTTTTATTTTTTATTTTTCTTTCGGTTGAATCGATACTATCTTTCGGTAAAACCAAATTTTTTTAATGTTCCGGTCATACCGATGCTACGCTTCAATCAAACCAAAATATTTTTTATTTTTTTACTTTTCTTTCGGTTGAACCAATACTATGTTTCAGTAAAACCAATATTTTTTTCTGAAAATGAATATACAATTTTTTTCCGGTTTAACCGATACTATGCTTCGAACATACCAAAATATTTTTTATTTTTTTACTTTTCTTTTGGTTGAACCGAAACTATGTTTCGGTAAAACTAAATTTTTTTTTTATGTTCCGGTCATACCGATGCTACGCTTCGGTCAGACCTAAATATTTTTTAATTTTCCGGTAAACTTCTATTACAGAAATGAGTTCCTCTATCACTGATAATAGCTTTAGGTATTCCAAATCTAGCAAATATATTTGTTCTTATAAATTGTATTACCACTTTGTTATCATTAGTTTTTGTAGGAATAGCTTCTATCCATTTAGATACATAATCCACCCCCAACAGTATGTAATTAAATTGATTAGACATAGGAAATGGACCCATAAAATCTATTCCCCACACATCAAAGATTTCAACCTCAATAATAGGATTAAGAGGCATCATATTCCTCTTTGATATTCTTCCTATTTGTTGACATCTTAAACAACTTAAGCAATATTTATGAGCATCTTTGAATAGTGTTGGCCAATAAAACCCACATTGCAGAATTTTTGCAACAGTTTTCCCTGAACCAAAATGTCCTCCACAAGCTTGGTCATGACAGAAAGACAATATGCTCGAATATTCAGTTTCTGGAGCACACCTCCTTAAAACTAGATCAGGACATTTCTTAAATAAGTAAGGGTCTTCCCAATAGTAATATTTTACTCTTGAAAAAAACAATTTCTTATCTTGTCTATTCCAATCCTTAGGTGTTAAACCAGTAACTAAGTAATTAACTATGTCTACATACCAAGGCATTGTGTTGATGGTCATTAATTGTTCATTAGGAAAACTATCCTTAATTTCAATATTTGATTTTTCTATTTGTAATCTTGATAAATGATCTGCTACTACATTCTCACAACCTTTTTTATCTTTAATTTCTAGATCAAATTCTTGCAATAATAATATCCATCGGATCAATCTAGGTTTAGTTTCTTTTTTCTTTATTAGATGTTTTAGAGCTGAATGATCCATGTATACTATTACTTTAGCTCCAATCAAATATGATCTAAACTTTTCTAAAGCAAACACAACAACTAATAATTCTTTTTCAGTAGTTGTGTAATTAACTTGAGCATCATTTAAGGTTTTGCTTGCATAATGAATCACTCTAGGAGATTTTTCTATTTTCTGTCCTAACACTGCTCCTACAGCAAAATCAGAAGCATCGCACATTAATTCAAATGGATGGTTCCAATTAGGTGCTTGAATTATAGGAGTTGAAATTAAGCTAGTCTTAAGTCTGAAAAATGCTTCCTTGCAATTTTTATCAAAGTTAAATGGAACATCTTTTAATAGATTAGTTAAAGGTCTAGCTATCTTGCTAAAGTCTTTAATAAATCTTCTATAAAAACCAGCATGTCCTAGAAATGATCTAATATCTTTTACTAATTTAGGTTCTGGTAGATTAGAAATTACTTCTATTTTAGCTTTATCTACTTCCAACCCTTTTTTAGAAACAACATGCCCTAAGACTATTCCTTGTTTAACCATGAAGTGACATTTTTCCCAATTTAAAACCAGATTTTTTTCCACACAGTGTTTTAATATTTGGTCTAAATTGCTTAAACACACTTCATATGAGTTGCCATATACAGTAAAATCATCCATAAATATTTCTAAAAATTCATCAGTCATTCTAGTAAATATGCCCTGCACATACCTTTGAAAGGTAGCTGGTGCATTGCATAATCCGAATGGCATTCTTTTAAAAGCATAAGTTCCATTAGGACAGGTGAAAGTTGTTTTCTCTTGATCCTCTAATGCTACTGGAATTTGATTATACCCTGAATACCCGTCTAGGATACAAAAATATTCCTGCCCTGCTAATCTTTCCAGCATTTGATCTATAAAAGGTAAGGGAAAATTATCTTTCCTAGTCATAACATTCAGCTTTCTATAGTCTATACATACTCTCCAACCAGATTAAATTCTAGTAGGTATCAAGTCTTGACTTTCATTCCTAATAACTGTTAATCCTGATTTCTAGGGAACTACATGGATTGGACTAACCCACGAGCTATCAGAAATCAGATATATTATATCATTATCTAACCATTTAACTATTTCCTTCCTGACTACTTTCTTAAGGTTTGGATTTAATCTCCTCTCAGGAATTCTAACAGGTTTAGCATTCTCTTCTAAATATATGTGGTGACAGCATAAAGTTGAACTTAACCCTTTTATATCAGTCATAGTCCATCCTATTGCTTCTTTATAACTTTTTACTACATCTTTTAATTTAGCTATTTGATCCTCTTTCAAATCTGAAGCAATAATGATTGGAAAGGTCCATTTATCTTCCAGAAATATATAGGTTAATTCAAGAGGTAAAGGTTTTAATTCTAAATGTTGTCCATCAAAAGCTAGAGCTCCTAATTGAACATCATCATTTTTTAAATTAATTTCTTCCTGATCTCCTTCTATATTTATGCTTTCACTTTCTTCTAAAGTTTCAGAATTGATTTGCCTATTTAATTCTTCTTGAATCACATCATCTAACATATCTCCTTCATCCTCTAAAAAGTCTATGGTATGTAAGGACATTTCTAACTCCTCAAACCTTTCTGGTTTGAAAATATTTAATTGAGTATCCTCATTACCATATGCTAACTTCATTACTCCAGTTTTACAATTTATAACAGCCCCTGATGTTGCTAAAAATGGTCTTCCCAAAATTAAAGATGTATCACTATTTTTATGCTTAATTTGTTGGGAATCCAAAATTACAATATCAATAGGATATATAAAATTCTTGATTTTAATTAAGACATCCTCTATTTTTCCTCTAGGGTATCTTATACTTCTATCAGCTAATTGAATAACCGTACTAGTAGGAGTTAAGCCTTCTAATCCTAAGGATGCAAATATATCACTTGGCATAACATTTATACCTGCACCTAAGTCTATTAAGGTTCTTTCTAGAATGGTATTTCCTATGGTGCATGATATAACAGGGATTCCAGGATCAGATAACTTTTTAGGAATTTGTGGCAGAAATAGGTAACTACTTTGCTCAGCTAAAAAGACCTTTCTAAGAACTTTTCGCTCTCTTTTCTTAGTACACTAATCCTTCAGAAATTTAGCACAAGGTGGCATATTCTGCAATAGATCTAACAAAGGAATGTTAACTTGTACTTTTTCAAAAATTTCTCTGATTTTTTCTTGTTTTTTAGGAATTGTTTATTGTAATCTTTTAGGATAGGGTGCTAAAGATTTTGATTTCAAAGACTCTTTTTCTTTTAGTTGATTTGTTTAATTATTTTTAGCTTCAATTGTAGATTCAGATTGTTCTTCAGTGATTTCTAGATTTTCAGCTATTACATTTTCATTATCATTTTGATTTTTACTCTTGTCCGCCTTCATATCATTTTCATTTTGAGTTCTTGGTGGTATATCAATTCCAGATCTTAATGTTATACATCTTCCAGATTTTCGTTACTTTCATGATGTTTTTGTATATCATTTTCGTGATTATGATCTTCAATTGTTTTTAGTTTTAAAGTGCATTCTTTAAATTCTCTTACATTAGTGTTTTCTGTTTGTTGTATATTTTGCAAGTTGTGCAGGTTTATAACATTATAATTTTCATTGTCCTATTGTAAAACTTGTATTTTCATTGCATTTTTATCTAATGCTTTTAATTTTGTTTCCAAATCATCTAATTTCATTGCATTCAATTTTTGATCAATTTTCTTTATGGCTTTTTCAGTTTCGTAAATTATATCCTGTTTAGGTTCTGAATATGCCTCCTTATAGTTTAATTGGTTGACTTCTTGTTGTTGACACACAAAGTATTCCAGTTTGTCCAGATTTTGCTCTATACTATGCTCCAATCTGTCATAGCTATCCCAAACTTCAGTGTCTCTCATCATATTGCACATTCTATACTGACCATCAGTTGGGTAAACTATAGGATTCTCATACTCGACTCTATTATATTGAGGATAATTCATTTGTTGTTCATGGGATCTATCAATCTGTAAATGTCTCAATTTCAAACAATCAGAAATGTCGTGTCCTTCAGAATTGCAGAATTCACATATGCTAATTAAAAGTTTCAGAAATCTTTGAGCATAAGCATATGCCATATTCTCAATTACAAAAGAAAACACACAACTTTGACTATTAAAATGAAACAGCTCTAACAGTTGCTTATATCTATTCAATTCAATTCCCCGACAACGGCGCCATAAAACTTGTTCGTGCTTTCCCAACACTACACTAGAAAAACTTGGATTTGTTACTTCTATTTTTTACTTAGTTAATTTATCTTTATGCCTATTCTTTCTTTTAGAAGTAAACAAACAACATTTAATACAATTTAGATATTCATTCCAATTTGTACTTTAACTACAAGTGCACAGTGTCTATTGTATCAGTGTGCAAGTACAGGTCGATCCCACAGGGAATTGCTGACGAATTTAAGAAATGTTTGATTGTGAACAATTCAAATTTATATTCAATAAGCACTCCATTGAGTTACAGTTAACTCAACGGACTAAGTTCGTTGAGTTATGGATAACTCAATGGACTATCCTCGTGGACTTAAGTTAACTCCATGAGTCTGTCTCTTCTTTATAATACTGCTATTTACAGAGGAATTCGGCCAACCATTGGGCGATTCCACAGATTGTAAATAACATCAATTAAACTTTTTAATGCTAGTTAACATTGGATTTATCATTATGAAATACTAACATTCAAATGATTCAAACAGTAACCATTAAAATCTTTAAGTTGTTTTGTACGAACCAATTTCAGTAAACTATAAAATTAAAACTAACATAAAATAATCATAAAATTGATACAGATAGCATTAATCACGATACAACACAAACAATACAACACTCAAATACAACATACAAATAAAGATAAATTGTTTTTGGTATTTTTGTTTTGATGTGAACATGGAAATGGGCGAAAGGTGAAATGTAAAGTAATTTCACTTGACAGTAAATACTTCTAACACTATTTGCAACGTGATTACACCATTGAAAATTGAACCACTTACAATTCTGTCTCCTCTCCTTATAGAAGCGCGAGTCCAGAATTGCAAGATGATCTCCTCTTCAGCATACAGACATCAACCCGAAGCCAAGGCTAAAAGCTTTACGATCTCCTGAAATATCAGTGGGCACTTGGTGAAAATGTCTTCCCTTCCCGTGACGCGATCACTCCTCACAGTGGTTGTCAGGCACTGTGTTTGGCTCGGAATCAACCCGACATCAGGCAAGTATCCTCACAGACCACCGATGATTGGTGATTATGGTGGTTATAACGATGGTTGGTGTGATACTTCGGAGAATCGCCGATACTGTCTGTAGAAAGCTCGGTGCTCCTCCTCTGTATACACTAACTGTCCATCGATCACACTCTTTCTTTTTTTCTTCTTTTCTTTTATATTTCTTCAGTGGTAACTGCTTCTGCTTGAATGATCGGTTGGATTTCCTTCCTTCAAATCAACGGTGATGATTTCTTTCTCCCTACGCGATTGAATTCCTGCGTGATACGTTCGAACGTGGTTTTTCCTTCCAACTGTCTATTCCTACAACCGCTATAGTGGCATATTAGAAAATATATAGTTCGTGAAGTTACAGATAACTCAACGGACTTCCTTCGTTGATTTAACTACAAAACACGTGCAAAAATAACAACTTAAGTTTATAACGCTAACCTAACGCGTTGCCTTAGTGTATTTTCATGTAACTCAACGCGTGCAGTTATACTAACTTAACGAGTTATAACGTAAGTAAATCTACCAACTCTCAATACGTGTCTGCAGCAGTTTAAACATAAAATAACATTTCGGAGAGTTATAGGTATAACTATCTGATACTCAGATGCATTTTCGGATACTTAAGAATTTCACAGCCTGCAATTTACCGATAGTTCATAAATTTACTAAATTAACATTAATTCCCCAAAATTAAGCAGATTCTTCAATTAAAGCATATAACAGTGCAATTATAACATAATGGCTTAATTCTCATATGATAAGCTAAATATTATGTAATTAACCATCATTTAACCGTTAATAATATGCACTTTTTCATTCTAAACAGGGGTTAATCCTAATTGTTCCTCCCACAAACTCGAACTTTTGAGAGTTTCTAGGCTTACTTAAAAGGATTGGTAACGCCTTTACTATCAGCTCGAGCTTTGGGCATAATGGTAGTCCGATCCTATTCAATGAATGATGGTGATTTCTTCTTCATTCCATGAGTGAATTCCTACATGATACGTGTAATCATGGTTTTCCTTCAACTGTCCTATTTCTGCAACTACTATAGTGGCATATTAGAAAATAGTTGGTCCGTGGAGTTATAGATAACTCAACGGACTTACTTCGTTGGTTTAACGATAAAACATGTGCAATAAAGAAATAATCTACTTGTTAGGGCAAGTATTACAAGTGTGGAGTATGCCACAAGAAATTCAGGTTCAATCGGAAACTTGTTAACAATAAGTATCTGGCAATTTTATATTTTTGGTAGGTTGTAGACCTAAGTATCTGGAAATAAAGGTTCAGTTAGAGGCTTTGAGTTAACTATCCGAAAGTTAGAAGATTTCAGAGAGTTACTGATTGTAACTATCCGAAATGACTTAAAGGACACTTAAGTGGACGTTCGGATAGTTATGAAGCTAAGTATCCGAAAGTCAGACACTTAAGTGGATCTTCAGATAGTTAAGAAGCCAAGTATCTAGAAAGCAATGACTTAAGTGGATCTTCGGATAGTTAGGTAGTAACTATCCGAAGTTCAAAAGTTTTCGGAGGGTTATCGACAAAACCTTTCGAAATGCCTAAAAAGACACTTAGTGAGTTTTCAGATAGTTAAGATGTAACTATCCGAAAAACATGTAGTTTTTGGAGAGTTATCAGCAAAACCTTCCGAAAGGACAGAAAGAGAGAAGTAAGTGACTTTTCGGATAGTTAAGTTAGTAACTATCCGAAATACCGAATCTCTCTGGACAGTTAGCTTGGTACAGTTCCGCCCGTTCAAAAAGAATATTCTCTTCGGATAGTTAAGTCTGTAACTATTTGAAATGTTGCAGATTTCAGAAAGATAAGAAGATAAGGCTCCGAAATTAAGAGTCTCTTCTCTAAAGCATTGTTTCTCTACTATAATGGCTTGTATGTAATTAAAGGTTTATAAACCCTAAGTTGGGTAGTATATAAACCTTTATGATGTTGTAAAACATTGTGGTTGATTGTGCTGAAGCTCATAAAGGAACCCTCAACTCTCCATGGACGTAGGCTGTTGCTGAACCACGTAAATCCTATTTCTTCTCTATATTATTTCTTCTCTTACTCTTCACTCCTAACTTCGGTGAGTTTAGAGCTAAGTGTTTCAGTATCGTGCCATAGAAGGTTAATTGAACGATCCATTCCATCCATAACATTGCTAATATAACGTGTTACCTTAGTGTGTATTCATGTAACTCAACACGTACAATTATGCTAACTTAACAAGTTAAACATGTGCATCTCACGTGACATAATAAAGCATTTAAATTCAACACATGTATAAATCTAACTTAACAAGTTTAGATATTTCAGATACTTACGAACCTAATTATCCAATGCCTAGATGCATTTCAGATAGTTAACAGATAACTTAACAAAAATCCACTTAAGTCATGCATTAAGGTTTCAACACGTGTACTCTAGAAAATAATAAAATATTCTTTAAGCAATTAAACATATCTGTCCAGTACATTCAATATAACTCTCCAAAATAACAGAAAATTCAGACACTTAGGAATTTTCCAGCCTACAATTCACCGACAGTTCAGAAATGTACTAAATTAACGTTAATTCCTTGAAATTATGTAGATTCTTTCATTAAAGCATATAATAGTGCAATTATAACATAATGGCTTAATTCTTATATGATAAGCTAAATATTATGCAATTAACCATCATTTAACCCTTAATATTATGCACTTTTTCATTCTAAACAATATACACTAAGGTAACGTGTTGTATTAGTATTATAAGCTTATAAGTTATTTCTTTATTATACATGTTTTATAGTTAAATCAACGAAGTAAGTCCGTTGAGTTACATGAACTCCACGTACCATTTATTTTCTAACATGCCACTATAGTAGTTGCAGAAACAAGAAATTCGAAGGAAAGCCACGATTGCACGTATCACGTAGGAATTCACTTGTGGAATGAAAAAGAAATCACCATTGTTGATATGAATGAAGGAAATCCAACCAATCATTTAAGCAAAAACAATTACTACTAAAAGAAATATAAAAGAAGAGGAGAAAGACGAAGAAAAAGTGTGGAGAGAGATGTGGAGAACTGCACTAACTACAAGAAGCGTCGGAAATTTCCTAAAGGAAAGCCACGATTGCACATATCACATAAGAATTCACTTGTGGAATGAAGAAGAAATCACCATCATTGATATGAATGAAGGAAATCCAACCGATCATTTAAGCATAAATAGTTACTATTGGAAGAAATATAAAAGAAGAGGAGAAAGACGAAGAAAAAGTGTGAGGAGAGAGGTGGAAAACCACGCTAACTGTAGAAAGCGTCAGAAGTTCCCTGAAGCTCCACACCACCACTAAAATCACCAACCATCGGAGGTCTATGAGGATACTTTCTGGATGTTTGGTCGATTCTGAGCCAAACACGGTGACTAACAACCACTGTGAGGAGTGATTACATCGTAGGAAGGGAAGTCATTTTCACCAAGTATTGACTCATATCTCAAGAGATCGTAAAGCTTCTAGCCTTAGTTTCGGGTTGATGCCAGTATACTGAAGAGGAGATCAACTTACAAGTCTTGGTTTGCAATTCAATAGGGAGAGGAGGCAAGACTATAAGTGATTAAGTTTTTAGTGGTGTAATCACATTGCATGTAGTGATGGAAGTTTTTATTATCGATAGAGATTTTTACATTTCACCTTTCTCTCATCTTCAGAAACATATCAAAACAAAAATACCAAAAACAACTAATTATCTGTGTTTACATTTAGTATTAAAGTGTTGTATTGTTTGTTTTGTATCATGATTAATGTTATCATTGTCAATATTGTGAATGTTTTATGTTTGTTTGATTCAGAAAATAGAAAATAGTTTTATTGTTTACTAAAATTGATTCGTCCTAGATACTTAAGGATTTTAATGGTTATTGTTTGAAATATCTAAATGTTAGTGTTGCTTAATGACAAATCTCAGATTAACTAACATTAAAGAGCTTAATTGATGTTATTTACATTCTGTGGAACTGCCCAATGGTTGGCCGAATTTCCTTGTGAATAACAGTATTTAACTAGAAAGGTAGGCTCGTGAAGTTAACTTAAGTCCACAGGATTAGTGCATTGAGTTAATCATAACTCCATAAACTAAGTCCATTAAGTTAACTGTAACTCAATAGAGTGCTCAACTAAACACATATAAACTCCAATATAAAATCAGAATAGTACACAATTCTTATTTAATCTCTATGGGATTGACCTGTACTTGCACACAAATACAATATATACTATGCACTTGCAGTTAAAATACCAATTGGACTTAATATCTAATTTGTATGAAAAGTTATTTGTTTACTTCTAAAAGAATTTATTAATATAATCATAAAAACAAATTAAACAAGTTTTCAAGCACCACCGAATAGACAAGTTTTTGATTTAACTTTTCATAACAATACATCACCTCTTAGGATAGTATATGGAAAAAGTTGTCATTTACTAGTTGAAATTGAATATAAAGCTTATTGGGCATTAAAAACTCTGAACACTAATTTAAATCAAGTTACTGAAAATAGAAAAATGCAATTGATTGAATTAGAAAAATTTAGGAATGAAGCCTATTCGAAAACTGTAAAAGAAAAAGAGAAAATGAAGTTTTGGCATGATAAGAAAATTATTCCAAAAACTTTTAAATTAGGACAAGAAGTATATTTTTACATGATTAGACTTCATAACCATCTAAGAAAATTAAAATCTAAATGGGCAGGACCTTACATAATTCGAAATATTAATTCCTATGGAGCAATTGAAATTGAAAATCCTAAAAATCAGAATATATTTAAAGTAAATAGACAAATACTTAAACCTATTCTGAAAATTCTAAAAAGTTCCTTTGGAATTGTAGAAGTAAGAGTAGAGGACTACTCAAGCTTTATTAAGTAAATATACATATGTTTGTTAGTTTAAAAAAAAATTATTTTAAATATAGTAACGGTTCAACTGAAAGAAACTATCAATTTTACCGAAACATTTATTAAAAGAAAAAAAACATTGTTACGGTCACACCAAAAGGATCCATCGGTTTGACCAAAACATAAAAACAAATATATATATATATATATATATTATATTAAGTAAAAATATTGGTTATAATGAAGCATGGTATCGGTTCAATTGGTAAAAAAGAGAAGGAAAAAAAAAATTAATTTCAGTTTGATCAAGGAAAAGCAACGATTTGACCGAAGTTAAGTATATAGAAAAATTAAGAGTCGGTTAGACCAGAGATTCTTCGATGTTAATTGAGTATAAAATCATTATAGTTATTTATTTTTATTAGTTATCACTTTATGGGAGGTCCATTGAGTTAAACTTAACTCAACGAACTTACTCCATTGAGTCTAGGATAAGTTAACAAACTTACTTCATTGAGTTAACTGTAACTCAACGAAGTACTTAAGGTAAGTCTATAGACTTAGTCCGTGGAGTTAACCCTAACACCATGGAGTAGTATATTTAAGAAGCAATAGGTTGCTATTTGGGTTTTTAGGCGACACTAAAGAACTTGATTATTTCCCTGGCAACGGTACCAAAAAACTTGTTTTGGATTTGTTAACTTCTATTTAGTTGTGCAAAGTTAAATCTTAAACTTGCTTATATCAATAATTTCTTTTAGAAGTAAACAAACAACCTTTCACACAAATTAGATATTAATTCCAATTTATATTTTAACTACAAGTGCACAATGTATATTGTATTTGTATGCAAGTACAAGTCGATCCCATAGAGATTGAGTAAGAATTGTGTACTGTTCCATTTTTTAATAATGAAATTTAGATGTTTAGTAAGCACTCCGTTGAGTTACAGTTAACCCAACGGACTAACCTCGTGGACTTAAGTTAACTCTACGAGCCTATCTTTCCAGTTTATAACTACTATTTACAGAGGAATTCGACCAACCATCAGGCGATTCCATAGATTGTAAATAACATCAATTAAGCTCTTTAATGCTAGTTAATATTAGATTTATCATTAAGTAATACTAACATTCAGATATTTCAAACAGTAACCATTAAATCTTTAAGTATCTAGAACGAATCAATTTTAGTAAACTATAAAACTATTTTCTATTTTCTGAATCAAACAAACATAAAATATTCACAATACTGACAATGATAACATTAATCACAATACAAAACAAACAATACAACACTTAAATATTAAATATAAACACAAATAAGTTGTTGTTTTTGGTATTTTTGTTTTGATATGTTCATGAAAATAGGCAAAAAGTGAAATGTAAAAATCTCTATCGATAGTAAATACTTCCATGACTACATGCGATGCGATTACACCACTAAAAACTTAATCACTTGCAATCCTACCTCCTCTCCCTGTAGAATCGCAAATCCAGAATTGCAAGATGATCTCCTCTTCAGCATATTGGCATCAACCCGAAACCAAGGCTAGAAGCTTTACGATCTCCTAAGATATGAGTCGTTGCTTGGTGAAAATGGCTTCCCTTCTCGTGATGTGATCACTCCTCACAGTGGTTGTCAGGCATTGTGTTTAGTTCAGAATCAACCCAACATCAAGAAAGTATCCTCACAGACCTCCGATGGTTGGTGATTATGGTGATGTTGATGATGTTGGTGAATTGTTGGTGATGGTGTGGATGCTTCAATGAACTTTCGACGCTATTTGCAGTTAGCACGGTCCTCCACCTCTACATACACTGCCACACACCGCCAACCACACTTTCTTCATTTTTTCTCATCTTCTTTTATATTTCTTCAGTAGTAACTACTTCTGCTTAGATGATCGGTTGGATTTCCTTCATTCATATCAATGATGGTGATTTCTTCTTCCTTCCACTAGCGAATTCCTGCATAATACATGCAAACGTGGTTTTCCTTCGAATGTCTTGTTTTTGTAACTGCTATAGTGGCATATTAGAAAATAAATGGTTTGTGGAGTTACAGATAACTCAACGGACTTACTTCGTTGATTTAACTATAAAACACGTGCAATAAAGAAATAAGCTGCTAACATAACGCGTTACCTTAGTATGTATTCATGTAACTCAACGCGTACAGTTATGCTAACTTAATAAGTTAAACATGTGCATCTCACGTGATATACTAAAGCATTTAAATTTAACACGTGCATAATTCTAACTTAACAAATTCAGATATTTCAGACACTTACGACCTTAACTATCCGATGCCTAGATGCATTTCGGATAGTTAATAGATAACTTACCGAAAATCCACTTAAGTCATGCATTATGGTTTCGACACGTGTATTTCATGAAATAATAAAATATTCTTCTATCGTTAAAAACATAACTGTCTGGTACATGCAATATAACTCTTCGAAATAATAGAAAATTCGGATACTTAAGAATTTCACAACCTGCAATTTACCGACAGTTCAGAAATGTACTAAATTAACATTAATTCCCTGAAATTATGCAGATTCCTTCATTAATGCATATAACAGTGCAATTATAACATAATGGCTTAATTCTCATATGATAAGCTAAATATTATGCAATTAACCATCATTTAACCCTTAATATTATGCACTTTTTCATTCTAAATACTTCTCACATACTTAAATTTTGCTAGTCCCTTAGCAAACTAAGATCTAACTAGTTGGTCTTTCTAAAGTGCTAGAATTAATTCTTCACTTCGTTTTTCTTCAGAATACATAATTTAGATTACTATATAGATATTCTGTATTTTTCAGTAATCTGTTTTAACTTTGTTTTCTCCTCTTCAACCTACAAATATATTTAGAACATATGTAAATTACATACAAAATATATTAGCATCACATAGGTGTTAATTATATTATCATTTTTTTTTTCTCAACATCTATCATCCTAAATTTTCCAATATGATTTCCAGAATAAATTTCAACTACATACGAATCAAAACACAATCCAATTCAATATGATTAAGACAAGTAGAATAAAGAATTGTATCTCAATTAAACAACTTCAAAAGTCTATCTAGATTCATACTTCAGCAATTTTAGATAATAAAAAATATACTCGATTCAAAAGATATCTGTATTTCACAAAACACTTGTATCTTTTCAAAACAGTATATGCATATTTACCTTTCACCTTTCATTCATCTTCAAGAACAAAAAACAAAATCAAAACTCATTATCTGCTTTTGTGTTTATCAAAGCTATGTTGTATCATTTGTTTTGTATTGTCATTATTGTTAGTAATGTTAGTATTGTCAGTATTATTGAAAGTTTTATGTTTATTTTATTCCAGAAAATAGGAAATCGTATTACTGATTATTGAAACCAGTTTGCATTCAATTCTAAAATCCTGATTAATATATTTACTATTTGAAATATCTGAATGTTAATGCTAATTAATGATAAATATAGTATAAACTAAAATTAGAAGCTTAATTGATGTTGTTTATATTCTATGGAACCGCCCAATGAATGATTGTATTTCTCTGTGGATAGTAGTATTAATTTGAAGTTACTAGGGAGACTCGTTTAGTTAACCTTAACTCCACGAGGATAATCCATTCAGATAACTATAACTCAACGAACTGAGTCTATTGAGTTAGCAATAATTTAACAAAGTGAGTAATTTAAATATAATAATTCCTAGCTAAGAAAATTTAAATAGTACGAAATTTTACTCATTCCCTGTAAGATCGACCTGTACTTGCACACTTGTGATAGACATTATGCACTTGTAGTTAATAAAAATAAACAAATTTACTAAACTTAAATCTTATTCATGAAAATTACTTGTTTACTTAAAGAATTATTAGATATACATATATTTAAGTAAATAAGAGCAAAGAATCAATGCCTCATAATTTTCTGAAGATAGAATGTCAACTAACCTCTTACTAATTGCCAAACTAGAACAAATGCAAAAATCTATGGCAAAAATGCAAGCAAATATAGAAAAATTAAAAGAAAAATTATAAAGAAATCTTCTCTATGTACTCTAAAACTATTGTAATGTTTTGTTTTTGAAATGACAAAAAGGGGGAGAAAACATTATTTTCAAATATATTTAAATGAATGAATGAATGTTTCTACTATGTTTGTTATGAATTTTATTTAAGGGGGAGTAAATGAGTGTGATAAATGACTATTTGATGTTATGCTATGAATGCTATAAATGTTAGATTATTGAATATTGAATCATTTGAAAAAGTTTTGTCATCATCAAAAAGGAGGAGACTGTTAGGGATAATGTTCTTATCTATTAATATATTTATATCTTGATGATTTACAAAATGATTTATACTTTAGTTATGTAAAATGATGAACTTTAGAATAGTATCAAGTTCATAAGTATACGAATAGTCGTAAAGTTATATAGTTAACTTTACGAATAATCATAAACTTATCTAATTCATAACACTGGTTTAAAACTCTAAAATTTATCTAAATATATAATTTTACAGAAGCTCGTAAAGTTATAAGGATAACTTTATATAAATTCGTAAAGTTAAGAAGTTGCATATATATATATAAGTTATAAATCTTAAGATCATAAAGTTATGACTTTAACGTTATGGATCTTCGTAAACTTATGATATATATAATCTGTAAAGTTATAAGGATAACTTGACAAACCTTTATAAGGTTATCTCTTAAGGGATTCATAAAGTTATAAGTCTAGTATATGCATTTTGGCAAAGATAAACAATTGTGTTTTACACATGTCAGCTTGTAAGGATCCGTAAAGTTATAGGGATAAGTTTATGGATGCTCGTAATGTTCTGCTATGCATAAGCTCGTAAAGTTATAGGCATGACTTTACGAAGGGTCATAATGTTATCACTTTGATGGATTTATTTAACTGTTATATTTTTATATATTTAATAAAAGCTTGTTATAAGATTATTTATTTTGCAGATGACATGTGGCACACACGTACTCACACACATTCTACCATATTTCTAAGACTCAGTCAAATATTTATAAATAATAATCAGAGATAAATTTGACAAAGTTAAGATTGAAGATCGTGATTCGAAAAAGTCTAGAATCAAATAAGTCTGTTGAGTTACAATTAAGTCAACGAAGTAAGTCCATTGAATTATAGTTAAGTCCATGAAGTAAGTCTGTTGAGTTACACTAACTCCACGAGCTAGTTATTTTTCTACTATTCACGAGTGAGCAATTGTAGAAAATTTGAAAAAGAAGGAATGTGTATACAGGATCGTGTATAATCAGTTAGAGTTCTTTTTGTAATATAAATTGAGTAAAATCAAAGTTAGAAGTGAGTTCCTTTCGGTAGTAACTCTAGAGAGAAAATTCTTCGAAGTCTTGAAGATATTTGGAGAACGAAAGCTGAAAGTGATTTGAAGGAACTATTGAGTATTTTGTTTTGATGATGTGTGCTGAATGAAAATAATCACATTTGCTCAATTACTATTGCTTGTGAAAAGAAATGAAAATCATCAATTAATATAGAAAAAGCTTACTGACATAAATAATTGTCGGTATTGGATCTAAAATTATACTAAGTTAATAACTAGTCGTTTCATTGCATTAATTTCTCATTTAACTAAACGTTAAGTTAACGTGTGTTTTTATTGAAAAGCATGATATGTTTTAAAGTTATATCTTCTGTATCATGAACAATGCACGCTTAGACAACTCGTTAAGTTAGAGTGTTATTTGTATAGAGGTCACGTGAGAACTCGTTAAGTTAGAGGCTTAAAGGTTAAAATATGTCACGTGAGAACTCGTTAAGTTAGAGGCTTAAAGGTTAAAATATGTCATGTGAGAACTCGTTAAGTTAGTGTTATACACGTGGTGAAATTATAAGCTACGAATGTTATATTATATCACGTGAGGTGCTCATGGCTAACTCGTTAAGTTAGCATAACTAAATGCATTGAATTGCTATATTGAACACTAAGGCAATGCGTTAGGTTAGCGTTATAAAACTTAAGTTGTTATTTTTGCACGTGGTAAAATTCTTATTATAAAAACATTTGTTTATTACTGGTTCGTTGAGTTAGCATAACACCACAAACTTAGTTCATTAAGTTAGCTACAGTACTTGTCATGTGAAATGGCACATGAGGAACTCGTTAAGTTAATATCTACTTGTGTTACTCGTTTAGTTAACATTAAAGTAATGACTTCTTATTACACTTGATGAAAAATTTTGGAAGAGAAAGTTTATTTTGCAGGAAATTTTTCAGAGATCCAAGACTAATGATTAAAGAAAATTTGAAATGTAAACGTAGGTCAAAACGTATATGTTTCGATGAAGGAAAAAGAAAAGACGTGAAGAAGTGGAAAATTGGTAGTAATTAAATGTGGAGGATATGCATAAAATGAATATACAGTATAAAAGGCATAGAGTTCTCGTTGATCAAACTATCCTTGCACACAAAACTAAAAATCTTTTCAATGATCAAAAACACCTCTTCAGGGAAAAGCTCTTAGGTGGAAGAAAATTCAATAAAGCATAAAAAAGTAAGATTTACGTCATTGAAGATTTGAAGTATCATAAGAAAGAAAATTCAGTGAAGCATAAAAAGACAAGATATTCGTCACTGAAGAATTGCTGAAGAAGAAAAAGAAGAAGAAGAAAGATCTCAAAAAAGGTACTTCTCAAGTTAAAGAGACTAAAATAAATATGTTGATTCATAAGTATGAACTCTTTAAGATGCATGAAGACGAAAGTATTTCTGAGATATTTTCCAGATTTCTTGATATCACAAACTCTTTAAAATGCTTAGGAAAGAATTTTGAACAGAAGGATTTGGTGAGGAAAATTCTCAAATCCCTAAGTTCTAAATGGTCTCAGAAAGTAACATCAATTGAGGAATCACGAGACTTAAATGTTTATACCATGAATGAACTTATAGGAAACTTAACAGCTTATGAAGTTCAATTAAATGAATCACTGAGTCACAACAAACTAAAAATGAAGAAAGAAATAGCCTTTAAAATTAATTCAGATTCTGATATATCTACTAATTCTAACGAGGATTTGATTTTGCTGACTAGGAAATTCAAAAAAGCATGGAAAGCTAGGAAACAGGAAAGGAACAAGAATGATAAACCCTCAACGTCAAAATCACTAAATGACAAGAATTCCTCATCTAGAAAGTATGTATGTTACAACTGCAAGAAACTTGGACATCTTTCTATAGATTGTCCTATAAGGAAAAATGAAAAGCAAAGTAGGACAAATCAAAAGAAGACGACTTAGAAAACTCAAAAAAAGTTTTACAAGAAAAAGGCTTTGAAGGTCACTTGGGATGACACGTCTAAAGAATCTGAATCTGAGGAATCCTTATCAAAATCTTCACATTCAGAAGGAGAACAAGAGTTAGAAGATGTTGCTCATGTGTGCTTCATGGCAGATGAGTCTAAGGTAATATCTAATCCTGAAAGTTATTCAGATTTCAACTTTGATGAATTATTATGTGCTTAACATGCATTATTATAAAAACTTAAAGTTTGTAAACTGGAAAATAAGAATATTAGAAACTCTTTATCCATTGTGGAAGAAGAAAATTGTTTCCTGTCTACTACTTTAGAAAAGTTTAAATGTGATAATGAAAATCATGCTAGAGATTTGCATAAATTTAGATTTAATGAGTGTGTCTTGCATGAACAAATATAGAATACAAATGCTGAAAAATTAAAGATAGAATCTGAAAATTAAATGTTGAGAAACAATATAAATGAACTTGAATTAGAGATAGATAAATTAAAACTGAGACAGCTAGATTTAAATTCTACCATTTAGAAATAGAATTTAAGTCAAACTAAGTTAGACAAACTAACTAGTACCCCTGCAGTGTCATATAAATTTGGCTTAGGATTTGATTATCCTGAATATCCTGAATCTCAAGCCAATAAAGGATTTGTTAGTTGCAGTTCAAGTAAATCTAAGACTAAAATTCCTTTTATCATGAAACAAGGTAATAAATATGTAAAAGTAGGTACTCCAAAGGATGAATCATGTAGTAATAATATAAATCAATGTGATTTGTCAAAATGTACTTCTAACATGATTATAAATGTTTCTAAAAATCTTGTTTCTTGTTCTCGAAATTCAATTACTAATGTTTCTAAAATTTCAAACAATTGTAGTAAATTGGAAATTCAGAAACCCAAGCATATAATTCAAAACACTAGTGTTAGACCAATTACTCATTCTACATGTTCTTTATCTGAAAATATATGTGCAGAAAAAGATTTTGTATGTACTGAAAATTCAAATAAAAGTACAAAATCTTGGTATGAACTTACTGAAATGTATGAGCATGACCAAAATAAATTAACATCTTATAAAAATCTGTTTAGTCTTGATTATACTACACTTGAAAACAAAAAGAATGATTATAAGAGCAATAATGCTATAAGTAAGTATGATGTTAAAAATAAGTCTATAATACTTACAACTAATAAGAATGTAAATGAAAATGTTAAACTATTTTTAAACAAAAAGAAGAAATATGTGTTTAATGAACTTGGTCTTCAACAACATTGGGTACCAAGAAAAAGTTTTTCTTAATTTGTTTTGTAGGAGGAAACAACATCAAAATGGATTTTGGACAGTGGAGCGTCAAGTCACATGACCGAATAGAAAAGTCTACTACAAAATTTTACAAATACCATGAATGGAAGTGTAACATTTGGAAACAAAAGCAAGGATAAAATCATAGGTATGGGTAATGTTTAAATAACTTCGACTTGTGTTATTTTGAATGTACTGTATGTAGAAAACCTAGGATTTAATTTGTTGAGTATCATAAAACTAACTAAGAATGGATATTATGTAGTGTTTAAAGATAATGTATGCAAAATTATTGATAAAAATACAGATGAAATTAAGTTTATTGCTAAAAGAAAAGGTTCTGTATGTATTTTATCTTTACCTTCTGGTGTAGTTGATTTAAATTCATGTTTGCTAGCTAAAACTAGTGATGCATATCTATGGCATAGAAGGATGGGGCATATAAATATGAAACTGTTACATAAACTATCTAGAAAATATTTAGTGAGAGGTTTACCAAAGATTAAATACTTAAAGGACTGTGTGATGCATGTGAGTTAGGTAAACTTCACAAAAACTCTTTCAAATCCAAAACTGATATTTCAAGCAAGAGAGTCTTAGAACTTATACATATGGATCTATTTGGACCAACAAGAATCATGAGTCTTGGTGGTAAATGGTATGTATTTGTTTTAGTAGATGACTTCTCTAGATACACTTGGGTATATTTTCTAGCATCTAAGACAGAAGTTTTTGAAAAATTTAAAATGTTTTGCAATTTTGTTCAAAATGAACAAAGCGTCTCTATTCAAAAACATAGGAGTGATCACAGTACTGAATTTGATAATGATCAAATGGATAATTATTGTATAGATCATGGCATTGATAATAGTTTTTATTTTCCAAGAGCACCGTCTCAAAATGGTGTTATTGAGAGAAAGAATAGATCACTTCAGGAAATGGCCAGAACTATGTTGAATGAACATAAGCTACCTCAAAATCTTTGGGCTAAAGCAGTGAATACAGCTTGTTATGTTATTAACATAAGTCATTTAAGACCTCGTGTCAATAAAACTACTTTTGAAATTATGTTTAATAGGGTTCCAAAAATTTCCTATATGAAACCATTTGGCTACAAGTGTTTTATTCTTAATAATAAGGATAGAAGGGATAAATTTCAAGCCAAAGCGGATGAAGGAATTTTTGTAGGTTACTCTACTAGAAGTAAAGCCTATAAAGTATATAACAATACTTCTAGGACTATTGAAGAAACCCTCCATGTAAGCTTTAATGAAAATTCTTTTAGAGAATCTCAATCTAAAGCTGATAATGATGATATGATCAATCTCCTAAAAGAGTTAGAGATCAATAGAGAGATTGAAGATTTATCTGAGAAAATCAAAAATATGAACTTAAATGATCAAACTAATGATGAAAATGATGAACCTTCAGATGTTGATGAGAATATTGAGGAAAATCAGAGAAATTGGCGTTATTCTTCATCACATCCCATTACTCAAGTCATTGGTAATATTAACGAGGGAGTTAAAACTAGAGCTTCTGTAAATTTAAGTAGTATGTGTATGTTTGTTTCTATTGTTGAGTATTTTTGTTTTGATGATGTGTGCTGAATGAAAATAATCATATTTGCTCAATTACTATTGCTTGTGAAAAGAAATTAAAATCATCAATTAATACAGAAAAAGCTTACTGATATAAATACTTGTCTGTATTGGATCTGAAGTTAATAACTAGTCGTTTCATTGCATTAATTTCTCATTTAGTTAAACGTTAAGTTAACGTGTGTTTTTATGGAAAAGCATGATATATTTTAAACTTATATCTTCTGTATCATGAACAGTGCACGTTTAGACAACTCGTTAAGTTAGAGTTTTGTTTGTATAGAGGTCGCGTGAGAACTCATTAAGTTAGAGGCTTAAAGGTTAAAATAGGTCACGTGATAACTCATTAAGTTAGTGAGTAAAAGAAGCGATGAACTCGTTAAGTTAGTGTTATACACGTGGTGAAATTATAAGTTACGAATGTTATATTGTATCACGTGAGGTGCACATGTTTAACTCGTTAAGTTAACATAACTAAACGCATTGAGTTGCTATATTGAACACTAAGGCAACGCGTTAGGTTAGCATTATAAACTTAAGTTGTTATTTTTACACGTGGTAAAATTCTTATTATAAAAACATTTGTTTATTACTGAATCGGTGAGTTAAAGTTTTTTCAGAGACTTACAGTCATAACCATCCGAAAGGTAACTTAAGTCATGTTTTCAGGTCTTGACACGTGTCTCATTAGTTTTATAAAATAAAGAGTTTTTCGATGACTTACATCTATAACTATCCGAAACTTAAATTGTTTTCGATGAGTTATCGTTTAACCTTCCGAAAGAAAGGTTAAGCTGGTTCGTTGAGTTAGCATAACACCACAGACTTAGTTTGTTGAGTTAGCTACAGTACTTGTCACGTGAAATGGCACATAGTCAACTCGTTAAGTTAGAAACGTTAAGTTATATATATATACTTGTGTTACTCGTTTAGTTAACATTGAAGTAATGACTTCTTATTACACTGATGAAAAATTTTTGGACGAGAAAGTTTATTTTGCAGGAAATTTTTTAGAGATCCAGGACTGATGATTAAAGAAAATTCGAAATATAAACGTGGGTTAGAACGTGTGTATTTCGATGAAGGAAAAAGAAAAGACGTGGAGAAGTGGAAAACTGGTAGTGGTTAAACGTGAAGGATATGCACGAAATGAAGATACAGTATAAGAGGCATAGAATTCTCGTTGATCAAATTATCCTTGCACACAAAACAAAAAATCTTTTCAAGGATCAAACCATCCCTGCACACTAGAAGAAAAATCTTTTTCAGGGATCAAAAACACCTCTTCGGGCAAAATCTCTCAAGTGGAAGAAGATTCAGTGAAGCATAAAAAGGTAAGATTTTTGTCACTGAAGATTTGAAGTATCAGAAGAAAGAAAATTCGGTGAAGCATAAAAAGACAAGATATTCGTCATTGAAGAATTGCTGAAGAAGAAAGATCTCAAACAAGGAGAAATGTTTTAAATTTCGTAAATTAGTTTTCTCTGTTTGTAGTTATGAATTATATAGATGATACATGGTATCGAGTTATAATTGCATCTACAATTTCTGAGGAGAATTGAATTGTATATTGTAATTGAAACCTTGAATAAAAATGATTTTATGAAAACAATGTCTCGACTTGTTTTTGAGTTTTAAAGTTTCAATTATATTTCAGAAAATATTAAAAATACACAATTTACCCTCCTCTTGTGTAGCCATACGAACCTACAAGTGGTATCAGAGCTTTGTTAATAATCTTTGATATAAAATCGATACCAACTTATTTAATATCATCGCTTATTCTACGTTCCTTGTTTTTAAATAGAAATTAATATTTGAGCATACGTTTAACTCTCTTGATTTAAGGCTCAAGTTGTTTTAAAGTTTTTAGACTGTTTAAAATCAAATAGGTTGAAAAATCTAAGGTAAAATGGCTACTGGAAATGGTAATTTTTCTTTATATGAAGGTCAAAATCTTAATCGTCCTCCTTTATTTGATGGAATACATTTTGAATATTAGAAATATAGGATGACTGTTTTTCTTCAAAGTATAGATCATAAATTGTGGTTCATGATTTCTAAACCATATACTCCGTTAACTACTCCTTATAATACTTGGACAATTATTGAAAAAGAAAATGAAACTATGAATGCTAAGGGCTTAAATATTTTATTTTGTGCATTGAGTTATGAACAGTTCAGTAAAGTGTCGGCATATAAATCTGCTTATGAGGTGTAGCTTGCATTAGAAGTTTCACATGAAGGTACTTCTCAAGTTAAAGAGACAAAAATAAACATGTTGATTCATAAGTATGAACTCTTTAAGATGCATGAAGACGAAAATATTTCTAAGATGTTTTCCAGATTTCTTGATATCATAAACTCTTTAAAATGTTTAGGAAAGAATTTTGAACAAAAGGATTTGGTGAGGAAGATTCTCAGATCCCTAAGTTCTAAATGGTCTCAGAAAGTAACATCAATTGAGGAATCACGAGATTTAAATGTTTATACTATGAATGAACTTATAGGAAATTTAATAGTGTATGAAGTTAAATTAAATGAATTACTAAGTCACAACAAACTAAAAATGAAGAAAGAAATAGCCTTCGAAATTAATTCAGATTCTGATATATCTACTCATTCTGACAAGGATTTGATTTTGCTGACTAGGAAATTCAATAAAGCATGGAAAGCTAGGAAACAGCAAAGGAACAAAAATGATAAACCCTCAACGTCAAAATCACTGAATGACAAGAATTCTTCATCCAAAAAGTATGTATGTTACAACTGTAAGAAACCTGGACATCTTTCTCTAGATTTTCCTATGAGGAAAAATGAAAAGCAAAGTAGGACAAATCAAAAAAAGAACAAGAGTTAGAAGACGTTGCTCATGTGTGCTTCATGGCAGATGAGTCTGAGGTAATATCTGATCCTGAAAGTCATTCAGATTTCAACTTTGATGAATTATTATGTGCTTATCATGCATTATTACAAAAACTTAAAGTATGTAAACTGGAAAATAAGAATATTAGAAAATCTTCATCCATTATGGAAGAAGAAAATTGTTTCCTGTCTACTACTTTAGAAAAGTTTAAACGTGATAATGAAAATCATGCTAGAGATTTGCAAAAATTTAGATTTAATGAATGTATCTTGCATGAACAAATACATAATATAAATGCTGAAAACTTAAAGATAGAATCTGAAAATGAAATGTTGAGAAACAATATAAATGAACTTGAATTAGAAATAGATAAATTAAAACTGAGAGAGCAAGATTTAAATTCTACCATTGAGAAATGGAATTTAAGTCAAACTAAGTTAGACAAACTAACTAGTACCCCTGCGGTGTCTTATAAATTTAGCTTAGGATTTGATTATCCTGAATATCCTTAATCTCAAGCCAATAAAGGATTTATTAGTTGCAGTTCAAGTAAATCTAAGACTAAAATTCCTTTTATTATGAAACAAGGTAATAAATATGTAGAAGTAGGTACTTCAAGGGATAAATCATGTAGTAATAATATAAATCAATGTGATTTGTCAAATTGAACTTCTAACATGACTATAAATGTTTCTAAAAATCTTGTTTCTTGTTTTGGAAATTCAGTTTCTAATGTTTCTAAAATTTCAAACAATTGTAGTAAACTGAAAATTCAGAAACCTGAGCATGTAATTCATTACACTGGTATTAGACCAATTACTCATTCTACATGTGATAAAACTAAAAATTCTTGTGCAGAAAAAGATTTTGTATGTACGGAAAATGTTAATACAAGTACAAAATCTTGGTATGAACTTACTGAAATGTATGAGCATGACCAAAATAAATTAACATCTGATAAAAATCTGTTTGGTCTTGATTATACTACATCTGAAAACAAAAAGAATGATTGTAAAAGCAATAATGCTATATGTGAGTATGAAGCTAATGATAAATCAATAGTACTTACAACTAATAAGAATATAAATGATAATGTTAAACTATTTTTAAACAAAAAGAAGAAATATGCGTTTAATGAACTTGGTCCTCAACAACATTGGGTACCAAGAAAAAGTTTTTCTTAATTTGTGTTGCAGGAGGAAACAACATCAAAATGGATCTTGGACAGTGGAGTGTCAAGTCACATGAACAGACAAAAAAGTCTATTACAAAATTTTACAAATACCATGAAAGGAAGTATAACATTTGGAAACAATAGCAAAGATAAAATCATAGGTATGGGCAATGTTCAAATAACTCCTACTTGTGTTATTTTGAATGTACTATATGTAGAAAACCTAGGATTTAATTTGCTGAGTGTCATAAAACTAACTAAAAATGGATATTATGTAGTGTTTGAAGATAATGTATGCAAAATAATTGATAAAAATACAGATAAAATTAAGTTTATTGCTAAAAGAAAAGGTTCTGTATGTATTTTATCTTTACCTTCGAGTGCAGTTGATTTAAATTCATGTTTGCTAGTTGAAACTAGTGATGCATATTTATGGCATAGAAGGATTGGGCATATAAATATGAAATTGTTACATAAACTATCTAGAAAACATTTAGTGAGAGGTTTACCAAAGATTAAATACTCAAAGGACTTTATGTGTGATGCATGTGAGTTAGGTAAACTTCGTAAATACTCTTTTAAATCCAAAATTGATATTTCAAGCAAGAGAGTCTTAGAACTTATACATATGGATCTATTTGGACCAACAAGAATCATGAGTCTTGGTGGTAAACGGTATGTATTTGTTTTAGTAGATGACTTCTCTAGATACACTTGGGTATATTTTCTAGCATCTAAGACAGAAGTTTTTGAAAAATTTAAAATGTTTTGCAATTTTGTTCAAAATGAGCAGAGTGTCTCTATTCAAAAACTTAGGAGTGATCATAGAATTGAATTTGATGATGATCAAATGGATAATTATTGTAATGAGCATGGCATTGATCACAGATTTTCTTTTCCAAGGCCACCGTGTCAAAATGGTGTTGTTGAGAGAAAGAATATATCACTTCAAGAAATGACCAGAACTATGTTGAATGAACATAAGTTACCTCAAAATATTTGGGATGAAGTAGTAAATACAGCTTGTTATGTTATTACCAGAAGTCATTTAAGTCCTCATGTTAATAAAACTCCTTTTGAAATTATGTTTAATAGGGTTCCAAAAATTTCCTATATGAAACAATTTGGCTGCAAGTGTTTTATTCTTAATACTAAGGATAAAAGGGATAAATTTCAAGCCAAATCGGATGAAGGAATCTTTGTAGGTAACTCTACTAGAAGTAAAGCCTATAGAGTATATAACAAGACTTCTAGGACTATTGAAGAAACCCTCCATGTAAGCTTCAATGAAAATTCTCTTAGAGAATCTCAATCTAAAGCTGATAATGACGATTTGATCAATCTTCCAAAAGAGTTAGAGATCAATAAAGAGATTGATGATTTATCTGAGAAAATAAAAAATATGAACTTAAATGATCAAATTAATGATGAAAGTGCTGGACTTTCAGATATTGATGAGAATATTGAGGAAAATCAGAGAAATTGGCGTTATTCTTCATCACATCCCATTACTCAAGTCATTGGTGATATTAATGAGGGAGTTAAAACTAGAGCTTCAGTAAATTTGAATAGTATGTGTATGTTTGTTTCTATGGTAGAACCAAGGAATATACAAGAAGCATTATCTGATGAAAATTGGATAGTGGCAATGCAAGAAGAACTAAACCAATTCATCAGAAATGATGTATGGGAATTAGTCTCTCCACCAGAAAATCAGTCCATAATAGGTACAAAGTGGATCTTTAGAAACAAAACTAACGAAACTGGTCAAGTTATTTGGAATAAAGCTAGATTAGTTGCACAAGGGTATACACAGGAAGAAGGATTAGATTATGATGAAACATTTGCTCCTATGGCTAGGTTAGAAAGTATTAGAATATTATTGGCCTATGCTTGTTATTTGGATTTTAAATTATATCAAATGGATGTAAAGAGTGCATTTCTAAATAGTTTAATTAATGAAGAAGTCTATGTAAAACAACCACCTGGATTTGAAGATATTAAAAATCCTGACTTTGTGTATAAATTGAAGAAAGCCTTATATGGTTTGAAGCAAGCACCTAGATCATGGTATGAAAGGTTGTCTACTTTTTTAATAGAAAAATGCTATATCATGGGAAAAGTGGATCATACTCTATTTATTAAGAGAGATGGTAAAGATCAGATTGTTGTTCAAATATACGTGGATGATATAATCTTTGGAGCAACCTCTGATAAGTTGATAGAATATTCTCTGAAGAGATGACTAATCAGTTTGAAATGAATATGATAGGAGAACTTTCATATTTTCTAGGACTTCAAATTAAACAAATGGATAAAGGTATATTTTTAAATCAAGAAAAATATGCAGATGAAATGCTTAAGAAATTTAATTTTAATGATACAAGGATTCGAGGAACTCCTATGAGTACTACTTTAAAGTTAGATATTGGTGACATAGGAAAATCTATAGATCAAAGAAAATACAGAAGTATGATTGGTTCTTTACTTTATTTGACTACTAGTAGACCTGATATTATGTTTGTTGTGTGTGTTTGTGCTAGATTTCAATCTAATCCTAAGGAATCACACTTAATTGCAGTTAAAAGAATATTTAGATATATACAAGGAACTAAAAATTTCAGACTGTATTTTTCTAAGGATAGTTCAATAGATCTTATAGGATATATTGATGTTGATTATGCAGGATCTAAATCTAATAGAAAGAGTACCAGTGGCACATGTCAATTATTGGGAAATAATTTGGTGTCATGGTTTAGTAAAAAGCAAAACTGTGTAGCACTTTCTACTACAGAAGCTAAATATGTTGCTGCTGCACTGTGTTGCACTCAGATTCTGTGGATAAGGCAAACTTTAGAAGATTTTGGATTATCTTATGATACAACTGAGATTTATTGTGATAGTAGTTCTGCAATAAATCTTTCCAAAAATCCTGTATTACATTTAAGAGCAAAGCATATAGAGGTTAGACATCATTTTCTAAGAGATAACGTAATTAAAGGAAAAATTAAATTAGAATTTATGTCTAGTAAAAATCAATTAGCTGATATATTTACAAAACCTCTAGACGAAAATACATTCTGCAACATTAGATTAAATTTAGGTATTTATAGGCTATGTGATGTGTAAAATGCTTAAACTCCACATAAAAAGATAAATACTATAGATGATGTTGTTCACCTCATAGATATTATATACTTATTATAAATATCTAAATTGCTGCTTAAGATACTATGTATTTATTGTAAAATCATAGTAGTATCTTATTGATTTTAAGTAGTTTATCAATTTTAATGGTTTTTACAATTTTAAGTGGAAGTGTAAATGAAAAACATTAAATACTTCTAACATTATGAAATTTTGATTAAATGTTTTCTTTGAATCAAGGAAAATGCATATGATCATGCATAAATTTGACTTAATTGATTAAACTTGTAGAATAAGTTATATGTAACTCATCTTAAACTATTAATCAAAGTATAAGTTTATTAAAACTGATTCATATTCTTAGTACAATCATAGAAGTAAAAATTGTATGAGATTTGTTTTTTATTGCATCTGTATTAATGGAATACATATATACTGTGCTTAAAATGAAAAGTGCTTACAAAGTGAAAATCTTTGAGAGTTTATTGATCAGTTTGATCGCGAGCCTTTTGTACTTGAGTAGATAAGTATGTAAGGATTGTTGTCCTGAAAAAGGATTCTTTAAATCTGGCAACTTAAGGTTCTGATCAGATCTGGGATTGTTGACTGAAAGCTCATTACACGAGTACATTAGAAAGCTCTTGTATGATTCAAGCTTTTCAAACTAACTTTTAAAGAAAATTATCAATATTTACTGTTTTGAAAAGAAAAAGTTGTTTCATTAATTACAAATATCTTTGAATCGCATATAGTTTATACCAATATGACTACTGATTTATTGAATCAACATTAGTACTTTTGAAAACGTTTATTTGAGATACATTCTTTTATTCTTCTTGAATTAATCACATTGAGTTCAAAGTTGTCTTTTGATTCATATACAGTAGGAATTGATTCTGGAAATCATTTTTGATGATGTCAGTATAACGGAAGTCTTTGAAAAGAAAATTTAAAAGTATAGTTATACTTAACATCTATTGTCACTACAAGTATATTTTGTATTTTGATTGAATATATTTGAAGTATATTTGTAGGGGGAGGATTAACAATGTCAAAAATAGATTAATATAATTTAGAATACAAATCTTAGTTAATCTGAATTAATGTACTCTTAAAATCTTGATGAAATAATTTTAAAAAAAAAAAAGACAAATAAACTATTTTAGATTCAAAGGACAAAATGTTCAAATAGTTTACAATGTTCTCAAGATAATGTTAAGTTTAGCATGTGTGTTGTTTTTGGAACGTTTCAGTTGGAAGCATCCGAAAATTGTTTTAAGTGTACTAACTAGACGTTATGTTAGATAAGGTAACGTGTAAAACTACCTCTAGACAGCGTTTTACTCGTTAGGTTAGTTAATTCAACGAGTTATACTTGAATATTTCGGGTACCTTGATTGAATAAACTTTATTCAATATTTATTTAATTTCTAAACCCGACTTCTCTTCACGTTGAGTTATACGCCTAAAAACCCTATTTAAACAATTATTACACGGGCACTTAGGTTATTTGTAAACTTTGTCAAGAAAATCTTTCCCGGTTGTTGCTATTACAACCTGCAACGATGGTCTCCAAGTTCTACAAAAGTCATGGCAGAAGAAAAGGCAAAAGCAGAAGAGATGCAAAAGGAAAAGAAATAGAGAATGATGAAGTTCCACGTACTTGGTTCAAGAAAATATTTCGAGTGGACAAAAGGTTAGCAGAAATTTATAGAGATTACTTCTTTCCTCAAGGTATATTAGATGAAGTTAGACAAGAACTTCAACATACTGATGCAAATATTACATACATGGGTATTCGTAGTAAATTTGATAGAGAATACAGAATGAAATGTGTTGAGATTGCATTTTTGGAATAGTATGCAAAATATTTGGAAAAAAGTGTAGGTTCATCAAGTAGAACTCCTCAAACTCCTATAAACGATACAAGACTACATGCATTTAAGGAAGAGCATGAATCAGCTATCCCTACTCCTTTATATTCAAAACAAGTAGAATCAGATATTGCTGTAGACAAAACAAAAGTTGATAGTCTTCGAAAGGCCGTTGCAATAGAAAGTGCCTTAGAAGAATTAAAGCAAAAAACTTTTATGGAGCAATTTGAAAAGAAAACAGCAATACTTGAAAAGGAGAAACAGAAATATTATAGAAGAAGGAAAGTCAGAAAAATTATGTCTAAGGAAACAAAGTCTATTGAAAAAGGAAAATCAAATGAAAATTTATTTCCAAAGGACAATGTATGTCTAGACATTGTACCTTATTGTGCATTTGATAAACTCATCAGTTCTGAGCATATTGAAACTAATGAAGATAATGAGACTTTATTTTCCCTTGCTAGAAAACTTGAGAAGAAATCCAAGTCAAATATGAGCTCAAGTTTTTCTATTAGTACAAGTCCTGATGATGCAGAAATTGACAAATCAGAGCATCAAGTACCTGACACTGAACAAGTTATTGCAAATATAATTGACAATGTTGAAGTAGTAACTAGTTCACAGGTTGAATTGTCTAGAGTAGCAGATATTGAAATTGTTAAGACTCCAAAAGAGCTAAAAGTTAACCAGCCTTCTACAGAATCTATAGAAACAAAGTCTGAGAATTCATAGTATGAATCAATGAAATTATCTGTTGAACAAAATGAACAATTACAGACAGATACACTGGTTGTAGAATTTGTGGAAAAATTGAACTCTGAACATTCTATAGAGACTGAACAGATGAATGTTGAGCATATTGACAATGTTCCTAACAATGTTGAAGCTGAAGAATCAAGCTTACCTGAGCAACTTCAAGATAATATTTTGGAAGAGGAACAACATGACATTCATTTTGAAGAAAAGGTTCTTGAAGATGAATTAAACTTTGAATCACAACTTCAGGTATCACCTTCTTTGTGTACAATATTAAAAATTCAAGGTAATGCAATTCATTTTAGATCTGAAGAAGCATTGTAGAAATATAATAATCTGATTACATGTCAAATTCTGCATGCTCGTCCAATAAAATTTAGAAATTTGATGGAAATAAGAGATCTGTTTGAGTTTCAATGCCTCATTAAATTCTTGTCAGTAGGAACGAAATGAAAGCAATACATAGAGCTTATTGCAGCTTTTTATAGCAATCTGGACAAGAATGGAAATTTTCTGAAAACTCAAATAAATGAGCTGGAGTTTATATTGTCTCCTGAGTTAATTTTTGAAGTTTTAGGATTAAAAAATGAAGGTGTTGTTGTTACCAACAGATTTGACATGATAAGACAATTGGAATGGAACATTCAGTCTTTATCAAAAATTCCAGATGTATATTCTGAAATGAGATTAATGGAAAATCTGAATGTAGAGGCAAGGTTTATTGTAAATATATTGCATGCAAATTTATTTCAGAGAGTTGGACATAATTTGGAAGTCAGCAGAAGCTGTTTATATGCAACTTATGGATTACTGAATACAATTCAAATAAATTGGTTTGATGTTTTTATGTCTCAACTACAGCATATGAGTTCAAAGTTATTTTATGGTGATGCTGTATGTAGAATCCTAGCAAGCCAATTGACTTTATCTGATTGGCCCTCTGAAACTAAAGGCATGAGAGCATTTAATGTCAAAGATTTGCAAAAATTCCAGGCCATGCATAAAGCTCAACGACAACAACAACAACAACCTGATGAAGACCATATACAACAACAACAAAGTTATTCAGTTCAAGCAAAACAGCAAACCCAGCTACCTCTTGACTTAGATGCAGTGCTTAACGACATCAGAAATGAAATTAGGCATCTAGGAGATAAAATATGTAATGCTATAGGTGATATACTTAGGAGGGGTCGATAACTATTTTTGTTTGTTTCTGAATACAAAATGTAATGTTTGTATTACTTGTTTGATTCATTGAACAATACATTTTTCTGTAAATGTGTTCAATTATTATTCTTCTTTACAGAAATCGTTGTTGTAATTCTCTTATATATATATATATATATATATATATATATATATTCTCTGTAATTATCTTTTTGATTAATGACAAAAAAGGAGAGAAATATTATAAAAAGATGATTATGATCTTAATTGCATATATATATTATAAAAGGAGATACTATTTAAATGGTTATTATAATCTAAGAGATGATAATTAGAAAACTGATACTTATATAATTATTGACATCTGAGAGTTTTAGTTCTAAGAGGTAAAATTTACACAAACAATAGAAATAAGCTTAAGTGAACTTAAGTCAACAAACAAGTTTGTTGAATTAAAAGTTAACCCAACGAAGTTGCTTTCTTGAGTTAAACATATTTCATAATTGATTTAATATGGTTTTGTCATCATCAAAAAGGGGGAGATTGTTGAGTATTTTTGTTTTGATGATGTGTGCTGAATGAAAATAATCATATTTGCTCAATTACTATTGCTTGTGAAAAGAAATTAAAATCATCAATTAATACAGAAAAAGCTTACTGATATAAATACTTGTTTGTATTGGATCTGAAGTTAATAACTAGTCGTTTCGTTGCATTAATTTCTCATTTAGCTAAATGTTAAGTTAACGTGTGTTTTTATTGAAAAGCATGATATATTTTAAAGTTATATCTTCTGTATCATGAATAGTGCACATTTAGGCAACTCGTTAAGTTAGAGTTTTGTTTGTATAGAGGTCACGTGAGAACTCGTTAAGTTAGAGGCTTAAAGGTTAAAATAGGTCACGTGATAACTCGTTAAGTTAGTGAGTAAAAGAAGAGACGAACTCGTTAAGTTAGTGTTATACACGTGGTGAAATTATAAGTTACGAATGTTGTATTGTATCACGTGAGGTACACATGTTTAACTCGTTAAGTTAACATAACTAAACGCGTTGAGTTGCTATATTGAATACTAAGGCAACGCGTTAGGTTAGCGTTATAAACTTAAGTTGTTATTTTTGCACGTGGTAAAATTCTTATTATAAAAACATTTGCTTATTACTGAATCGGTGAGTTAAAGTTTTTTCGAAGACTTACAGTCATAACTATCCGAAGGTAACTTAAGTCATGTTTTCAGGTCTTGACACGTGTCTCACTAGTTTTATAAAATAAAGAGTTTTTCGATGACTTACATCTGTGACTATCCAAAACTTAAACTGTTTTCGGTGAGTTATCGTTTAACCTTCCGAAAGAAAGGTTAAGCTGGTTCGTTGAGTTAGCATAACACCACGGACTTAGTTCGTTGAGTTAGCTACAGTACTTGTCACGTGAAATGGCACATGACGAACTCGTTAAGTTAGAAACGTTAAGTTATATATATATACTTGTGTTACTCGTTTAGTTAACATTAAAGTAACGACTTCTTATTACATTGATGAAAAATTTTTGGACGAGAAAGTTTATTTTGCAGGAAATTTTTCAGAGATCCAGGACTGATGATTAAAGAAAATTCGAAATATAAACATGGGTTAGAATGTGTGTGTTTCGATGAAGGAAAAAGAAAAGACGTGGAGAAGTGGAAAACTGGTAGTGGTTAAACATGAAGGATATGCATGAAATGAAGATACAGTATAAAAGGCATAGAATTCTCATTGATCAAATTATCCTTGCACACAAAACGAAAAATCTTTTCAAGGATCAAATCATCCCTGCACACCAAAAGAAAAATCTTTTTTAGGGATCAAAAACACCTCTTCAGGCAAAATCTCTCAAGTGGAAGGAGATTCAGTGAAGCATAAAAAGGTAAGATTTTCGTCACTAAAGATTTGAAGTATCTGAAGAAAGAAAATTCGGTGAAGCATAAAAAGACAAGATATTCATCACTAAAGAATTGTTGAAGAAGAAAGAAGAAGAAGAAAGATCTCAAACAGCGAGAAATGTTTTAAATTCCACAAATTAGTTTTCTCTATTTATAGTTATGAAATTGTATATATGATACATGGTATCGAGTTATAATTGCACCTACAATTTTTGAGGAGAATTGAATTGTATATTGTAATTGAAACCTTGAATAAAAATGATTTTCTGAAAACAATGTCTCGACTTGTTTTTTAGTTTTAAAGTTTCAATTATATTTCAAAAAATATTAAAAATACACAATTCACCCCCCTCTTATGTAGCCATACGATCCTACATCTATGGTGGAACCAAAGAATATAGAAGAAGCATTATCTGATGAAAATTGGATAGTGGCAATGCAAGAAGAACTAAATCAATTCATTAGAAATGATGTTTGGGAATTAGTCTCTCCACCAGAAAATCAGTCCATAATAGGTACAAAGTGGATCTTTAGAAACAAAACTAATGAAACTCGTCAAGTTATAAGGAACAAAGCTAGATTAGTTGTACAAGGGTATACATAGGAAGAATGATTAGATTATGAAGAAACTTTTACTCCTATGGCTAGGTTAGAAAGTATTAGAATATTATTGGCCTATGCTTGTTATATGGATTTTAAATTATTTCAAATGGATGTAAAGAGTGCATTTTTAAATGGTTTAATTAATGAAGAAGTCTATGTAAAAAAACCACCTGGATTTGAAGATATTAAAAATCTTGACTTTGTGTATAAATTGAAGAAAGCCTTATATGGTTTGAAGCAAGCACCTAGATCATGGTATGAAAGATTATCAACTAGAACTCCTCAAATACCAATAAACAGTACAAGACTATATGTATTTGAAGAAGAGCATGAATCAGCTATCCCTACTCCTTTATATTCAAAACAAGTAGAATCAAATATTGCTGTCGATAAAAGAAAAGTTGAAAGTCTTTGAAAGGCTATAGCAATAGAAAGTGTTTTTGAAGAATTAAAGTAGAAAACTTTTATGGAGCAATTTGAAAAGAAAACAACAATACTTGAAGAGGAGAAATAGAAATGTTATAGAAGAAGGAAAATCAAAAAAATTGTGTCTAAGGAAACAAAGTCTATTGACAAAGGAAAATCAGATGAAAATTTATTTCTAAAGGGCAATGTATGTCTAGACATAGACATTGTACCTTATTGTGCATCTGATAAACTCATCAGTTCTGAACATATTGAAACTGATGATGATAATGAGACTTTATTTTCCCTTACTAGAAAGCTTTAAAAGAAATACAAGTCAAATATGAGCTCAAGTTTTTCTATTAGTACAAGTCTTGATGATGTAGAAATTGAAAAATCAAAGCATCAGGCACCTGACATTGAACAAGTTATTGTAGATATAATTGAAAATGTTGAGGTAATAACTAGTTCACAGGCTGAATTATCTAGAGTAGCAGATATTGAAAATGTTAAGGCTCTAGAAGAGCTAAACATCAACCAGCCTTCTTCAGAATCTATAGAAGCAGAGTTTGAGAATTCACAGCATGTATTAATGGAAATATCTGTTGAACAAAATGAACAATTATAGACAGATACACCGACTATAGAATTTGTGGAAAAATTGAACTCTGAAGATTCTATAGAGACTGAACAGATGAATGTTGAGCATATTGAAAATGTTCCTTACACTGTTGGAGTTCAAGAATCAAGCTTACCTGAGCAGCTTCAAGAAAATATATTCATAGAGGAACAACATGACATTCATTTTGAAGAGGTTCCTGAAGATGAATTAAACTCTGAATCAATGCTTCAGGTATCACCTTCTTTGTGTATAGTATTACAAATTCAAGGTAATTCAATTCATTTTAGATCTAAAAAAGCATTGTAGAAATACAATAATTTGATTACATGTTAGATTCTACATGCTCATCCAATAAAATTCAGAAATTTGATGGAAATGAGAGATCTATTTGAGTTTCAATGTCTCATTCAATTCTTACCAGTTGGAACGAAATGGAAGCAATACAAAGAGCTTATTGCAGCTTTTTATAGCAATCTGGTCAAGAATGACAACATACTGAAAACTCAAATAAATCAACAGGAGTTCACATTGTCTCCTGAGTTAATTTTTGAAGTGTTGGGATTAAAGAATGAAGGTGTTGTTGTTACAAACAGATTTGACATGATTAGACAACTGGAATGGAGCATTCAGTCTTTATCAAAAATTCCAGATGTATATTCTGAAATGAGATTAATGAAAAATCTGAATGCAGAGGCAAGGTTTATTGCAAATATATTGCATGCAAATTCATTTTAGAGAGTTGGACACAATATGGAAGTCAGCAGAAGTTGTTTATATGCAACTTATAGCCTGCTGAATAGAATTCAAATCAATTGGTTTGATGTTTTCACTTCTCAACTACAACATATGAGTTCAAAGTTATTTTATGGTGATGTTGTTGAAAGGACCTCTAGATTTTGATAATGCAAAAATCAATGTAAGGTTTTGAATTGTATTTATCAGGATTAGTCTATACAGCAAAAAGATTAGAAGACAAACAAATCAAAGCAACAAACAGGTGGCAGTAAATCTCAAAATATGCTGCTGCAGAAAATCGGATAGTTAAGAAGTGTATTTCTCATGTTAAGGAGGATTGAATGATCGGATAGTTAAGGAGTTAACTATCCAAAAGCTTAAAGGACTTTTCGGAGAGTTACAAGTATAACTATCTGAAAGTTAAGTCATTCAATAAATCACGTGCAGAAATACAGAATGGAAGCTTAAATGACTTGTTGGAGAGTTAGATAACTATCCAAGTTTTCTTTTCAGAGAGTTAGATAACTATTCGAGTTTTTCGGAGAGTTACAAGTATAACTATTCGAAAGTTAAGTCATTCAATAAATCATGTGCAAAAATACAGAACGGAAGCTTAAAGGACTTGTCGGAGAGTTAGATAACTATCCGAGTTTTCTTTTCGGAGAGTTAGATAACTATTCGAGTTTTTCGGTAAGTTACAGGTATAACTTTCCAGAACTTAAGTCATCCTATTACGCACGTGCAGAATAGAGAAGTTGGCAGTCAAAAGCTTAAAGGAAAATTTCGGAGAGTTAGAAAGATAACTATCTGAAATCCTAAAGCATTTCGGTGAGTTACAGGGATAACCATCTGAAACTTAAGTCATTGAATTTCCCATGTGCAGAATTCCAGAAAGAAGCTCAAATAAGTTTTCGAAGAGTTAGAAAGATAACTATCCGAAATCCTGAAGCATTTCGGTGAGTTACAGGGATAACCATCCGAAACTTAAGTCATTGAATTTCCCATGTGCAGAATTCCAGAAAGAAGCTCAAATAAGTTTTCGGAGAGTTAGAAAGATATCTATCTGAAATCCTGAAGCGTTTCGGTGAGTTACAGGGATAACCATCCGAAACTTAAGTCAGCCTTTTATGCACGTGCTGAATTGAAGCAATCGGAATGTTAACAGAGGCCGACTATCCGATAGTTATATAACTGTTCGGTGAGTTACAGTTATAAGTATCCGATTGAATGGCAGCTCGTAGTAAATATTCTAGAATCCTACCTAGCAGTAAAGTTTAAGTGATCTTTCGGTGAGTTACAGATATTCTTCGGAGAGTTACACAGCTAACTATCTAGAAGGATAGGAAAATCGGTAAGACATCTTGAAATAACTTTCTGAACGGTAACTTACCATATTTGGGATTGGAGTCTAATCAAGTATAATAGAATACATCCGTTGGAAGAAAATATGATCGTTGCACATGTCAGGTATATATACAAGATACAGACAACGGATTTAAGTAGCGCTTTCCTAATACATATACTTACACCAACCTCAACAAAAGAAAACCTTTAGAGATCAAATCATCTTCAACACTTACAGACCAAATTTCAGAAGCTCATCATGCATTCAACTCTATTGTTCACAAGATAGTGTTTACTGAAGTACACGAATTAAAACTTCAGAGAAAGGATTGATTGAAGCTTCGACAAAGAAGCTCAAGTGAATGGTTAGTTGGTTCTTGCTTAAACCTTAAAGCAAGTGATTGTAAGTTTACAAGAGTTTAGTGAAGCCCAAGTATCCCTTGGGGGTGGACTAGCCATTAGTGGTGAACCACCTAAAAATCTCTGTGTGATTTCTTTTATTGTATGTTTGCTATCACTTTACATTAAACTACTTCTAAAAAGGTTAAGAAACGAATTTTTACCATTCACCCCCCCTCTGGTAAGCCTTAAGGTCCTAACAACTGTATGTAAACTCATTGCAAGCCAATTGAATTTATCCGACTAGCCCTCTGAAACTAAAGGCATGAGAGCATTTAGTGTAAAAGATTTGCAACGATTCCAGGTCATGCATAAACCTCAATGACAACAACAACAACAACCTAATTGTATAGAACATATACAACCACAACAACAGCCAAGTTATTCAGTTCGAGCAGAACAGCAACTCTAACTATCTCCTGACTTAGATGTAGTGCTGAACAACATCAGAAATGATATTAGGCATCTAGGAGATAAAATATGTAATGTTATAAATGATATACTTAAGAGGGATCGTTAACTGTCTGTTTGCTTATTTCTGAATACAAAATGTAATGTTTGTATTCCTTGTTTGATTCATTGAACAATACATTTTTTTCTGTAAATGCATTCTATTCTTATTATTGTTTACAGAAAGAGTTGTAAATATCTCTTACTATATATATATTCTCTGTAATTATCTTTTTTATTAATGACAAAAAGGGAGAGAAATATTATAAAAAGATGATTATGATTTTAATTGCATATATTTATCAAGAGAGATGATATTTTAATGGTTATTGTAATCTAACAGATGATAAGTAGAGAAATGATACTTATATAATTATTGACATCTGAAAGTTTTATTTCTAAGGGTGAAATTTACACAAACAATAGAAATAAGCTTAAGTGAACTTAAGTCAACAAACTTATTTGTTGAATTAAAAAGTTAACCCAACGAATGTGCTTTGAGTTAAACATATTTCATAATTAATTTAATATGATTTTTTCATCATCAAAAAGGGGGAGATTGTTGAGTATTTTGTTTTGATGATGTGTGCTGAATGAAAATAATCATATTTGCTCAATTACTATTGCTTGTGAAAAGAAATGAAAATCATCAATTAATATAGAAAAAGCTTACTGACATAAATACTTGTTTGTATTAGATCTAAAATTATACTAAGTTAATAACTAGTCGTTTCATTGCATTAATTTCTCATTTAACTAAATGTTAAGTTAACGTGTGTTTTTATTGAAAAGCATGATATGTTTTAAAGTTATATCTTCTGTATCATGAATAATGTACGTTTAGACAACTCGTTAAGTTAGAGTGTTATTTGTATAGAGGTCACGTGAGAACTCGTTAAGTTAGTGAGTAAAAGAAGAGAAGAACTTGTTAAGTTAGTGAGTAAAAAAAGAGACGAACTTGTTAAGTTAGTGTTATACACATGGTGAAATTATAAGTTACGAATGTTATATTGTATCACGTGAGGTGCTCATGGTTAACTCATTAAGTTAGCATAACTAAACGCATTAAGTTGCTATATTGAACACTAAGGCAATGCATTAGGTTAGCGTTATAAAACTTAAGTTGTTATTTTTGCACGTAGTAAAATTCTTATTATAAAAACATTTGTTTATTACTGGTTCGTTGAGTTAGCGTAACACCACGGACTTAGTTCATTAAGTTAGTTACAGTACTTGTCACGTGAAATGACACATGAGGAACTCGTTAAGTTAGAAACGTTAAGTTAATATCTACTTGTGTTACTTGTTTAGTTAACATTAAAGTAACGACTTCTTATTACACTGAAAAATTTTAGAAGAGAAAGTTTATTTTGTAAGAAATTTTTTAGAGATCCAAGACTAATGATTAAAGAAAATTCGAAATGTAAACATGGGTCAGAACGTGTGTGTTTCGATGAAGGAAAAAGAAAAGACGTGAAGAAGTGGAAAACTGGTAGTGATTAAACGTGGAGGATATGCATGAAATGAAGATATAGTATAAAAGGCATAGAGTTCTCATTGATCAAACTATCCCTACACACAAAACTAAAAATCTTTTCAGGGATCAAAAACACCTCTTCGGGGAAAGGCTCTCAGGTGGAAGAAAATTCAGTGAAGCATAAAAAGGTAAGATTTATGTCACTGAAGATTTGAAGTATTAGAAGAAAGCAAATTCAGTGAAGCATAAAAAGACAAGATATTCGTCACTGAAGAAAGAAGAAGAAGAAGAAGAAAGATCTCAAACAGGGAGAAATGTTTTAAATTCCGCAAATTAGTTTTCTCTATTTGTAGTTATGAAATTGTATAGATGAAACATGGTATCGATATATAACTGCATCTACAATTTCTAAGGAGAATTGAATTGTATATTGTAATTGAAACCTTGAATAAAAATGATTTTATGAAAACAGTGTCTTGACTTATTTTTAAGTATTGAAGTTTCAATTATAATCAGAAAAAGTTGAAAAACACAATTCACCCCCCTCTTGTGTAGCCATACGATCCTACAAGAACTCTACAGCAACAAAGCTATTTCCTAAAGATTCAAGGATTGTCATATCTACAAGAGAAAAGTTTTTATTATGTTTATACTTTCATGATTAATTCCTCTTTACATTACAACATAAATTGAAAAAGAGAACCTATCCACAAGGGGTGTTATGGAGGAAACTTTAAAAGGTATTCTTTAAGAAGAGTTTTGAGTAACTTTGTAGGAGTCCATAAAGTTGTACATATAACTATACGAACCTTCGTATAGTTAGCACGATAATTGTACGAAGATTCGTATAGTTAGAGGGAGAACTTGACGGAGGATCGATGCCTTGGTCAAGTTGATTTTGCTTTGAGTAAAACTATAATACACTAGGTTCTAAGTGAATCAAAAACTCCTAAGGATAGTGAATTCTTAAGTAAGGACTCAAGGAGTGGACATACCTAGTTAAGGGAAACCACTATAAATTATTTTTGTGATTTAATCTCTGTTTTATTTTCGCATTAACTAGATTTAAAAAGAGACTAAAAAATAAGAAAATTTGTGACATACTTAATTCACCTCCCCTCTTAAGTATAAACCTTTCCTACATGGATCAATTCTAAAGGACAATGTATGTCTAGACATTGTTCCTTATATTGCATCTAAAAAGATTGTTAGTCTAGAAGTTTCATTACATTCTAAAGATGATGAATCTAACAATGACAATGAAACTTTATTATCTTTTAGTAGAAAACTTGAAAAGAAGAGAAAGTAGCAAGTTAGTTTAAGATTTTCTATAGAATTAAGCCCTAATGATGAGGAAACTGAAAAATCAAAACATTAGGTAGACGATATTGAGCAAGTTATTGCAAAAGTGCTTGAAGATATTGAGACAATAACTAGTTTAGAGGCTGAATTGTTTAGAGTAGAGGCTATTGAAAAAGGAAGGACTTTAGAAGGACTTAATCGACTAGCTTCAAAATCTACAAATACAAAAACTAGAGATTCATAGTAGAAAGAAATGCAAATTTCTATGGAAGAAAATGAAGATATATAGACAAATACAAGGGCTACTAAATTTAAGGAAAATATAAATTTTAAACACTTTGTAGAGATTGAAATAATGGATGTTGAGGATATTGAAAACATTCCTTACATTGTTGAGGCTAAATAATCAAGCTTACCAAAGTAGTTTCAAGAAAATATTCTGATAAAGGAACAACATGACATTTATTTTGAAGAAGAGATTCTTGAAGAAGAATTAAATTAAAAATCAAGACTTCAAATGTCACCCTCTAAATATCAAACACTAGATATTCAAGGTAATGTGTTATATGTTAGATCTAATGAAGCATTACAAAAATATAAAAGTTTGATTTCTTATCAAATTTTGTATGCTAGACCAATTAAATTCTAAAATTTATTGGACATCAAAAATCTATTTGAAATTCAAGGTTTAATATAATTCTTACCAATTGGAACTCGATGGAAGTAATATAAAGAGCTTATAGCAGTTTTTTACTACAATCTGGTAGAGAATGAAAATGTTTTAACAACTCAAATTGGTCAACAAGAGTTTACTTTATCTCCTAAATTAATTTTTGAAGCTTTGAGATTATGAAATGAAGGTGTTGTTATTACAAACAGATTGGACATAGTTAGACAACTAGAATGGGATATTCGGTCTTTATCTAAGATTCCAAATGTATATTCAAAAATAAGATTAATGGAAAATCTAAATGCATAAGCTAGTTTCATTGCAAATATATTGTATACTAATTTATTTCAGAGAGTTTGACATCATCTAGAAGTAAGTAGAAGTTGTTTATATGCAACTTATGGCATATTTAACAGAATATAGATAAATCGGTTTGATGTTTTCACATATCAACTATAGTATATGAGTTCAAAGTTATAGTTGTATGTCAAGTAATTGCAAGCTAGTTAAATTTACCTATATGGGCATCTAAAATAAAGGGCATGAGAGATTTCAGTATTAAAGATTTACAAAGATACTAGCAACAGCAACAACAACCTAAACAATAACAACAAACTAATTCAAATCGAGTACAATAGCAATCATAGCTACCTCCTAACTTAGATGCAATACTAAATGAAATCAAAAATGATATCAGACATCTAGGAAATAAAATTTATAATGCTATACGACATTATAATGAGAAATAGATGAATGTAATGTCATTTGTCTGTTATACTTGTTTTCTAAATACAAATGTAATGTTTGTATTTATGTATAAATGGTTAAATATTATATTTACTGTAAATGTATTTCAAGTTTAATTAAAGTTTATAGATAGTTAAGTTGTAAATATTTGTCTCTCACGTAATTAACATGTAATCATATTTTTGATTAATGACAAAAAGGGGGAGATGATTATGATTTTAAAGTTTATGATTAAAGGGGAGATGAAGTTGTTAATGTGTTGTTTATTGAAATTTTAATATTATGAATTAGGTGGAGATGGTTTATTGAAAGTATAAATACAAACAACAAAAGTGAGCTTAAGTAAGCTTAAGTCAATGGACTTTGTTCATTGAGTTAAAAAATTTAACCCAACAAAGGTGTTTCGTTGAGTTAAATAAAATTTTATAATTGATTTGATATGATTTTGTCATCATAAAAAAGAAGTAGATTGTTAAGTATTATGTTTTGATGATGTATGTAAAATGTAAATAATCATATTTAATCAATTAATTTTGTTGTTTGTGAAAATAAATTAAGAACATAGATTAATATAGAAAAAGTTTAGTATTATATACTTGTTTGTAATGGATCTAAAAAATGTTAAGTTTCATAACTTGCTAAGTTATATTAACTTTTTGTATAACTTATCATTAAGTTAACGTGTATTTTTATAGTATTAAACATGATATGTTTTAATTTTACATATTTGTATCATGTATAATGTATAATAACAACTCATTGAGTTAATGTTCTTTTTATAAAAAGATCACGTGAAAACTCATTGAGTTATAGGTTTAAAGGTTAAATGAACTCACATGAAAACTCAATTGAGTTAACAAACAAAACATTATGAAAAATTTTAGATGAAAAAATTTATTTTGCAAGAAATTTTTCAAAGGATCCAAGATTGATGATTCAAGTTGATCTTAGATAGTTTAAGAAAATTCAAGAGGAAAACATAAGACCAAAACGTGTGTATTTTGAAATTTAAATTTAAAAGTAAAATAAAAGACGTGAAAAGTAGAAATTGATCATAGATGAATGTGAAAGATATGCATGCAATAGAAATTAATTATATAAGACATAGAATTCCCATTGATTAACAATCTTTGCATACCTTAAAGAAATATACTTATAAAGACACACCTCTTAAGAGAAAAACTCTTAAAAGAAAGAAAATTTAGCAACTTTAGTGAAGAGTAACATTTCAAATATCCATCACTAAAGATTTACAAAAAAAGAAGAAAATGAAAATCTCAAACAAAGAGAAATGTTTTTAATTCTGCATTTCTCTATTTGTAATTATGAGATTGATTAGATGAAACATTATATTATTATATCATTGCATCTAAAATTTCTAAAAAGTTGAATTATAAATTGTAATTGAAATATTAAATAAAATAATATTTCAAATTATTTTAATTTTAAAGTTTCAATTATATTTTAAATTGTCAAAAAACATAATTCACGCTCTCTTATGTAACCTTTCAATCTTCCATAGAAACAAATAAATAATCAAACATAATTAATTTACAATTAAAAAAATAACTACAAAAAAGCTAATTTTGAAAATGTACAAACAATATCACTCTACAAACATTACTTCTAAACTACAACTCTTAAAACTATTCTCTCAAACTACTCTATTACTCTATTATAGTACGGCTTCGACTAAAGTTACCTTCCTCAAGAGCTAGAACAAAACCTGCAGTTTAAGAGTGGTGGTTGAAGTGAAATGAGATAGTTTTGGCAACGCTAACAAGCAACAAGTCAACGAAGTCATTTAACAATTGAATTTGGTGCTTATAACTAATTAGGTCCCTAACATTTAATGATGCAAGTACACAAAAGTATATGTGACAAATAAAGATTATCATAAGTAAATCTTTTAGACTCCTTTTCTATATATATGAAAACAAAAAATTATGCAGTAATGATTGAAATGGCTAGTATTAACAAGTTGAGAAATCTGGAAAAAATGAGCACATGCATGGCTGCTTTTATTGGTTAGAAATAAAGAACATGAAACTATACATAAAATATCTGTCCAACATTCAATAAGCTCTCATGGGGAACATTGAAGATTACACTGTTCTCCCTGCAAATCCTCCTAAGAAAAGCATATATGTAGTCCACGGCTATTTTCTTGACATACCCAGAATCTCTATTGGCTCTAATGACAGTATTCCCTAAAATATGCACCACTCCAGCATCCCGACACCTGCTCAAAAATTCTAACTCGTCTCCTTCGGTCTGGCTAATTTGGCCTGATGAATTCAACGTGTTGTTAAACTGTTGTGGGGATCGGACAGGGACAATAGAATCTGATGAAAAGGTGCATGAGATATCAGCATTGGAGTTCTGCATGTTTTCTTTCATGGAAGCAAGTTTGACAGAATTTGTTGTATGTTGCTCACACAGGCTGTACTCCGACGAATCTGAGCACCCTTCCATCAACAATTCCAATCGAATGAAAGCAAGGAGACTGTCATAAAGCATCTTCTCAAAGTTATCATCTTTCTTGTGAAGGTCTTCATATCCATATCTTGCAACACAACGAAACATGTGAAAATTCTTAGGGCCGATTCTTTTCACCAGGAAGCGTTCATCTTGAGGAACAGTGTACACAGGTAGATACTTCACGCAAACAAAGACCACCACAGAATGGATGGCCGGAAGATTGGTTATGAAATGTGAGAATATATGAGGAACACCACTTGCCAGTTCAGTGTATACAAAACCAATTCCAGGTACCCGAACCAAACCCAAGCTAGGACCAAGGCCCAAAATCCATGCCATAGAGACCTTACTATGCATCTCAAATTCATAGCGCTTCAATGTTCCATAATGCCAAACATACATGATCATAAGAAATGTTGCAGCCACCACAAGTGGAACCCAACCACCTTGGTCCACCTTAAAAAGTACAGCTGAAAGGTATGTAAGCTCCACTAGAAGCGAGAACCCTGTAAAAATGGATGCAAGTATCCAGTGACTGCGCCAAACCAAGAGCATGATAAGAAGCATGAGAAATGTTGTGACCAGCATTACAATTACTACTGCAGTTCCTGTTGCAAAAAAAGGGTATACTAGTTAAGAGAAAGACTATGAGAAGGAGCAAAAACCACAATCACTGTGAAAAATCACATATATACTATTTTAGCAGTATAAAACTGCCAGCAGTTAAACAAAAAATAGAGATCACAAAAAATGCATATTAAAGGAAACTATAAAGTATGAAAGCCACAAATAAATATGCATTTTTGTGACTGCCAAAAGCCAAAAAAATTAATTCAAGTGCAAAAAGGCTCAGAATATGCATACAAGTGTTATGTAGGACAAAGAACATTCAAGTGCACATTTTTGATCATTGAAAATCTAGAGCTTGTTCGGCCAAACAGAGGGAACTAGCACATTTTTAATCACTTAAACAAATTCGGAATATATCACCATATGGACTAAATATTGATCACAGTAGTCAGTGTTGATTATATAGTGAACATGGGAAACTTTCCAAGTACAAAGATCTACAGTGTGACCTTTCTTTGACTTAGGTAAATTAATGAGACATGTCCATCGCATCCTATTCTATTTTGCTTGACAAAATGACACTATTACATTGAATATAAATGTGAGAAGTATTATGTGTAGTTAAATGGGTATCCATTTAAGATCCATTAGCACATATATATACATGTACTAAACCCCTTAATTAATGGTAATTAATTATTATTGTTTTGCCCTAGTCCACAATAAGAAAATTAAACATTCTCGATTTTCCTTCCTTAATAGGTCAATTTGTAATTAAAATTTATACTTATTATGAATTCATTAATGAATCATATCAAATAATGAAAGTGTTAACTACTTCAATCGAGCTAGACATTGGTTATGTATTGAATCATTTGAATGTCTTGTAAAAATATCATTGAATGCTTCATTTTAGAATTTTTTTATTATGAGTTTATACATATTTCAATGCATATATTCATTAAGTCTAAAGTTCATTTAAGCAAACTATACCATATCAAACATTCACACATTTTTGCAGTGACATTAATTTTCATCTTTTAATTTTTCTAATTTGATGTTATGGAATGCTTTAGCAAAGTATGATACATGTAGTTAAATTTTTATGTCAATGCAATGATTGGAATGGAGTACATAGCTCCCTTCTCTATAGTTATCAAACCTTCCTAAAATTCACTAATTCAGTAAATTTTACTGTCAAAATTAAACATTTGTTTGAGCAGATCAAAGTCAAGAGCCCGCTTATTTGAGTTTGTGGTTTATTGGTTTTCTCTGTTGGTGGGTCTCATTGACAAAAACTCAAAACTACTCTTTTGAGTCGTCTCTCCACAAATCTACTAAACAACCATTTTTTCCAACACCATGTCACTAAGTTTGAGAAAGAAAGACAATCTAAAAATGGTATACAAACAGACCTTAAATGTATTTTTTGAGCCAAACAAAACTAATTATAAAATCTACTTTAAAAATCTTAAAATTAATATATACCGTAGAGCATGAAATGAATTGAACAATGGATTTATGTTAGATTTTATAAACTTCTGGTAAAAAAGAAAACTGGAAAAATGCTTCATTATACGGTGAGTTAATCTAAATTTAACTGCTGAAAAACTTGATTAAGTTAATAGGCAGAACTGAGATGCAGTTATGAATATAAATTTGAAGTCTTTTTTAGTGATAGTGGCCAATCATCTCAAGCTCCAAATGGAAGACTCAAGTTTGAAATCTCATATATCCCATTTATCATTGATAACAATCATTTCCAGCAAAATGATGTTCGTATTGTTAGAACACTAGCACCTTGGACAGCCATAAGTAGGTTTTACAACTTAGCCGAGTGAACTTTGTTGCCTTTTACTAGGTCAACTTCTAGAAGAATGTGGCCAACCACCACACAAGGTAATTTCATACCAAGAATCAAGTACAATAATAACAACAATTTGAGCCATAATTCTACTACATTATTCTTTTCTTCCATGTATTTTTATCTATAATCAAATATTCAACTAAATTACATAACTTTAATTTTTTTTAACAATTTCTAATCAAGTAGCTTTAAGTCTTTTTCTACTTTTAGTTTCTTTTACACTAATTAATTTTTTTCCTAATTAGTATATTCTTTCATCACCTAATATAATCAAACCACATAAGTTGATTTTCTCTTATGTCATCTTTAATTAGTGTAATTTCTACTCTATTCATAATAAAATCATTTTTTAATTTATCTTTATAATGTTACCACTCATCCAAGTACATGCATCACGATAAAACTAACTTTTTACATATTGTTATGACTTGTAGTATCATTTTGAACCATAAAGTACAATTGGAGGAATATCAATTTAATAAAATTTTCTTTTTAATTTTAGAAGTATCTTGCTATATCACATAGTACTCAAGGAGAATTTCTCTACCTCATTCATCCTACTTTAATTCTATGAATAATATTTTCTATAATTTCATCATTGTTACTTATTATAAACTCTAAGAATTTAAAAATATTACCCTTATGGATCTTATAATCATCTAAGTATACACCATATTTCAAGAATAATAATTGTTAGATATCAAATGTATTCACCCCTGATCCATCTGCATTAATTGCCTTGAATGGTTCTAACTATGGTCGTGGTGCCCATAAAGATAGACAACAACCCAAATGTCAATGGTATGATAAATTGAGTCACAAATTTGAGAAGTGCTGAGAGAAGTTTCCACATTTGAAGCATCAATTTGCTCATGTAGCTACTACTAGTACCTCCCCTTCCACTTCTGATATTGTTACTTTGTCTTAAGAGGACTATGATTGTCTCATCTAGGGACAAAGACAACATTCCATGACCATGATCACTCAAGCACCATCCCTTTGCGTAGGTATCCAACCTTCCACTACCTTGATTATTTCTAAAGATGATTCTTAGGTCCTAGACTCTAGAGCTACTTCCCGTGTATCAGGTACATCCACCCTATTTGATAAACTTTCTATTCTTAGGTCCTATGATTGTCATAGCTGATGATCGTTTGTGTCCCATATCTAGTCAAGAGGAGATACAAGTTTCCTCGCAAATACAATTAAACGATGTTCTTTATGTTCCTAAATTTTTTATTAACTTTTTATCCATTGATATCATTACTACTCAGTTACAATGCTTTATGACCTTTTTTCCTTTTCATGTAACCTTTAAAGACCTTCAGACGGGGAAGAAGATTGGTTTGGGGCGTAAGTCATCAACCTCTGGAACTTATGTACTGGTTCGTAATCATATTCCTCAAGGTCTAATGGCTGGTCTCACTAGCACTAATTCCTCTTTTTTGTGGCACTATCGGCTTGGACATCCATTTCATCGAAAATTGTGTCAAGCCCTTCCTTAGTTTTCTCTATCTTCGTTTCAGTGTAAGTCTTGTCAATTAGGTAAGCATCATTGTGCTACCTTTAAGCAGTTGCGTCTTGCTTTATCCACTAATATGTTTAATATTGTTCATTGTGAGATTTAAGGTCCTAATCGTGTTGTGTCATGGTCACAAGTATTACATAGTCTTTGTGGATGATTATTCTCGTCTTACTTGGACTTACTTGTTAAAGTTCCGCAAAAATGTTCTTGATGTATTGAAAATTTTCTTAGTTGAAATTAAAAATCAATTCTCTATTTTTTCCAAAATTTTATGTATTGACAATGCTCTTGAGCTTATACACCATCAATTTCAAAGTTTTTATGCCTCCTCTAGCATCATCCATCAAACTACTTGTCCCCACACCTCTTAACAAAATGATGTGATTGAGCACAAGCATCGTCACATTCTTGATGTTGCCCGTACTCTTATGGTTTATATACAGGTTCTTTATTACCTTTGGGTTGATGTTGTTCTTACCTCAGTTTTTCTAATTAACCAAATGTCTTCTACTCCCTTGAGAGGTAACATCCCTCTGCACCATCTCTACTTTGATAGAGTCCATTTTCTCATTTCTCTTAAGGTTTTTGGTTGTGTAGCACTTGTGCATGATCATACACTCGAGCTTGACAAGTTGTCTCCTCATGCCATCAAGTGTCTCTTTGTTGAGTATCCTTGTGACCAAAAGAGATACTATCTATACCATCCTCCCATCAAACGCTACTATGTCTCTATGAATGTCACTTTTTTTAAGTCTAAACCATATTTTAGTGCTATTGCACTTTCACCTACTGCTTTTATTCCTACCTTTGGTCCTTTTCTTCTTGGCACTTCCTTTTCTCATGGTGTCACATCTTCTCTAGAGGAATCACACCCCACTGAGACTTATCCTCCTGATACTTTACAGGTTTATCGTCATCAGTAGCACACGCCTCTAGTAGTGGATACCCTACATCCTCTGACCCAGCTGCAACCTCCTCTCCTCCTCCAAAGCCACCTTTCCACCCCACACTCTTGGAAGAAGTGGATCTTCCCATTGCATTGCGTAAAGGAACTCACTCCTACACACAACATTCTCTCTCCCATGTTGTCTCTTATGCTAACATTCCTCCTACTTCTCATGTTTTTGCTCTTGCCCTCACTGATGAGTCTATGCTCAAGGATTATCAAGAAGTATCTCAAGTTCCTCCTTGGAAGGTTGTCATGGATGACGAGATTGATGTCCTTCTCTCTCATGACACGTGCGATCTTGTTCCCCGTCTCTCTCAAGCAAATGTTGTCTCTTGCAGATGGGTATTTACCATTAAACGTCAACCTAATGGTATAGTTGATTGCTACAAGGCTCGTCTAGTTGCTCGTGGTTTTACTCAAGAGTATAGGATTGACTACTCTAACACTCTCTCCAATAGCTCGCCTTGACTCTATTCGAGTTCTTCTATCTATGGCCATCAATTCTTCTTAGCCCTTGGTGCAACTTAATGTTAAAAATGTTTTTCTATATGGTGATCTTGATAAGCAAGTCTTCATAGAACAACTACCTGACTATATTGTTCAGGGGGAGATGCAAGTATGTGACCTTCACAAGGCCATCTATGGTCTTAAACAAAGCCCCAAAGCTTGGTTTGAGGCTTTTTGCAAGGTCATGTGGAGTAATGGCTTTGACAGTTGCAAAGTTAATCACTCTATCTTTGTCAAATATACTTCTCATAGGGTTATTATCCTTGTTGTGTATGTGGATTATATGTTACTAATAGAAAGTGATGTCTAAGGTATTGAAGCTACCAAGAACTTCCTTTGAAGACATTTTGCCACAAAGGAAATGAGTACTCCTCAATACTTCTTAAGGATTGGATTTATTCATTCTATTGGAACATTGTCTTTGTCTTAAAGAAAATATGCTCTAGATCTCCTTAAAGAAATAGAACATGAGAGATACAAGCCAGAAGATACACCCATTGAGCAGACTCACTCCTTATAGGATACTGATTCTCCTATGTTTGATAATCCAAGCCAATACAGAAGACTAGTTGGCAAACTCATTTATTTAACAGTGACCAGACCTGATATTAGTTACACTGTTAATCTACTCAGTCAGTTTATGCACTCACCTAAAGAAGTTCATTAGCGAGGAGTTCTCCGACTTCTAACTTATATAAAACAAACTCCTAGAAAATGACTCTTATATAAGAAGTATGGTTATTTAAATATTGAAGGCTACTCTGATGCAAGTTACACTGGAGACAAAAACAATAGAAAATTTACTTCTAGTTTTCTAACCTATGTTAGAGGTAATCTTATGACATAGCGAAGTAAGAAATAGAATGTTATTGCCAAATCTAACATGAGGCTAAATATCGAAACATGTCCTAACACCATTATAGAATTAATTTGGTTAAAAGCTCTATTATTTGAATTGGAAATTGACAGTTGTGGCTTAATGTCAATGCATTGTGATAATCAAGCTACCATACACATTGCCACTAATCCTACCTTTCATGAGAGAACGAAATATGTTGAAGTAGATTGTCACTTCATTCGTGATAATGTTCAAAAGAAAATCATATCAACTTCCTACATCCAATCTAAAGATCAAGTTGCAGATATACTTACAAAAGAGTTTGGTGTTAATGACTTTAGGAGACTCTATAGTAAGTTGAGCATGATTGACATGTACGCTCTAGCTTAAGGAGGAGTGTTAGATATCTAACATTGTGAGGATCCATTTATGGATTCATTTATCTTTAAGTATATAAGAGTGTAACCCCTTTAGAAATGGTTATGAAGGTAGAAAACCTCTTGTATGGAATAGGGTTATTCTTCTTCTCCTTTCTTCTCCTTCTCCCTCTTCTTCCTCTCTTGCTTCCTCCATCTTCTTCACCATCAACTTCAACTATGATAAATTATGTTTTTCTTCTACGTATATCATATTTCACATATCCTCATTAGACCTATAATAGAGATTCTCAATTACAGTCAAATTGTAATGCAGCAGCTAATCTCAGCCACTCATCATAAAATGGATGAATGAGATTTAGTCTTATAATAGTAAGTTCTAACTTTTGCAGATACATCCTTATCATCAAAACTAATGCTGAAAATACATGTAAAAACATTTTTAAAAGTTGAGAAAAAATAATCTAAAGTTGTTACCATTCATGCATAATTTTTGTGAAAAGATAACTATTTTAAAAAAAGGAGTTGCAGCTACAATCTGATGCTGTAACCAAAAATTAGTCATGTATCCCATCTAAATGAAGTTCCTCATTTACCCATGTTCTCTCTTCACAGAACAGTTATAATTGATTAGGCTACTTTATCCACTCATATAATACCAATGATCAAAAATACGACCTAACATCTTCCGATATAATGGCAGCAAACAAACAATGTCTTGATCCCACTATGCAGGGTCTCTCAGTATACAATATAAAAATAGTTCAATTTATAATAATACATTCTTGAATAATGCACCATTTTAAAAGCAGAAAATGTTAATTAAATATAAAGAATATATGATTTCAATATAAGGATTATGGACTCACCATAAGCATTTCCAATCTGACTTTGATTTTTGAAGCCAACTGTAACGGCAATACAAAGAATCATGAGAATCCAATTGATATCTGGTATGTAGATTTGACCAAGGTACTTCTTTGATGTGTGAATAACCTTGACCCTTGGAAAACATCCAAGTGCAAATGCCTGTTTGATTATTGAATATGTGGCAGATATAATAGCTTGACTGGCTATAACAGCTGCTAAAGTTGCAATCACAAACATTGGCCAGTATATGTGATCTATGACGGAAGTATGTCAGCCAGTAAGGAGAAGTTATAGTTACCAAAAAAAACTTATGCTGTATAGAAAAGAACCTGGAATAGACCGATAAAAGGAGTCAACCACATGTTCCCTATTCTTTATAATGTACGCTGCTTGTCCTGTGTATGCCAAGAGTAGGCAAGGAAACACAATCAAAGTGAATGCTATCTGCATAAGAAGAAAATATTATTTGATAAGTATGAAAAGTAATTATCATACTGATATCTCAAATAATAACACACTTATTTTTCTACCTGTATAGCCAAAACAGGAAAATGAGATAAATCGGCAAATAATGTTTCGGTTCCTGCATAATTGATCAGGAAAGGTTGACACTTAAATAAGATGAACTAAGGGAGTGCATAACAATTTAGACAATTAACCTGTTATGCTGAGCATAATTCCTCCAAGTGATGTCCATCTATGCCGTCCTCGTTTGAAAAATCTGATGATATAAACTGGAGAAAATGCCTTCAAAACTGTGCTATCATATTTCCATATATTTATTGCTCCAATTACTCCAATCAAGATAAACCAAATAAAAACAATTGGTGCAAAAAGCCATCCAACTCTGTCTGTACCGTAGTGTTGCATACTAAATAGACTAACCAATATGATCACTGCAACAACAACTACTACATCTGTTGAATAAAGACGTGAAATCACAGTTAGTTTGATAAAAATATTTTTTTAAAAAATCAGAATCAAATGTTCTATCTATGCTTTGTAAAGGAAGGGTGCAAGATAAGACTTCATTGACCCAATCAGTCTTATGATGAAGATGAAAAGCTTGATATACTATGATAGCACTTCACATAATGATTGACAGTTGATAAGCAAAATCATAAACAAGGACACTTTGAAGGAACTTGTGGAAAAGAAAGTTCCTGACAACAAATCTTTGTTGTAGTTCTTACAATATCCATATAAAAAGTGTTAGAGACTATTATCATGTGGTCTTTATGGCTTATGACTTGTTGAGTAGTATAATCAAGTTATTAGATATCCATTTATATCAAATCCTATACATATCTCTAGTAATCCATTATTAGGGGTAATCTAATGACCAAAATGGTATCAGAGCTTAGAGTTTTGACCTATGGCTACTCACCAACCCTTCCAGCTGTCACCAACCATCTCCAACCTTGCAGCAGCCACAGTCTAAGGTTCCTAGCCCTCCAATAGACGTTGTCATCCAGGGCCTTCAGGCCTTTTGCTGCTGCTAGCACAGCTCTCCATTGTGTCACCTGTTGCCACCAACCACTAGAAGGCCAATATCCAAGGCCAACTATGTTGTCTAGCCCTACCTGCAGTTTTTACAAAGCAATATCTATCCTATTCTACCACTGGTCAGCCTATTTGGTCTCCAGTAATGCTGCAAAGTCCATGAAAGGGACTTTGTTTCCCTATTTCAGTCACTAGACTACAGAGGATAGGTTTGTTTACCCACCTGGTTTGTTGCCACCGGATTGTCTTTGTTTCCCTCCTAAAGTCGGGAAGGTTCTTTTTTCTTTTGATCAGCATAGATAACAATGATTCATTAATGAAAAATCTCAGCAAGATCTCAAAAAAGCTGAATGGCAAAAACTAAATTCTAATTGTTAAGGGTGCAATCAGTCCAAGAGCATTTTACAGCTTACCATACTTGATGAGATTGAGGTGCACCAACCCTTAAATATAAACAAATACAAGTTGCACCAACATCAAAATAAGTTGATCATGGTAGTTAACTGTCACACCTAACACAAGGTTGGCACCCAAGTAATGCACCAAGTCAGCTAAACTATTGATGAACATGATGAGTCATGTTTGATGGCTGATTAAGTAATGCTCAACAAGTGTAACAATGAGTAGAATCATTCCAAGTACTACAAGAATATATAGAATGTTGCACATTATGATCTGTTAAGGATAATGTTCTTATCTATTAATATGTTTATATTTTGATAATTGACAAAATGATTTATACTTTAGTTATGTAAAATGATGAACCTCAGAATAATATCAAGTTCATAAGTTTACAAACTGTCGTAAAGTTATATAGTTAATTTTACAGAAAATCGTAAACTTATCTGATTTATAACATTAGTTTATAACTCTAGAATTTATCTAAGTATATAATTTTACGAAGACTCATAAAGTTATTCTAAGGACATTCGTGAAATTATAAAGTTACATATATATATATAAGTTATGAATCTTAAGTTTGTAAAATTATGACTTTAACGTTATGAATCTTTGTAAATTTATGATATATAGAATCCGTAAAGTTATAAAGATAACTTTACAGACCTTCGTAAGGTTATCTCTTAAGGAGTTCGTAAAGTTATAAATCTAGTATACGTAGTTTGTCAAAGATAAATAATTGTGTTTTACACATGTCAACATATAAGAGTCTCTAAAGTTATGAGGATAAATTTACAGATGTTCATAATGTTCTGTTATACATGAGTTTGTAAAATTACAGGCATAACTTTACAAAGGGTAGTAATATTTTTCACTTTGATAAATCGATAATTACTTCTTTTATTTAATCAAAGTCTATTATAGGATTATTTATTTTACAGATAACACATGACACACACGTACTTACACACATTCTACCATATTTTTAAAGACTCAATCAAATATTTACAGATGGCAATCAGAAATAAATTTAATAAAATCAAAATTAAATATCCTAGTTTCAAAAAGTCTAGAATTAAATAAGTCCATTAAGTAAAACTTAGCTCAACGAGGTAAATCCGTTAAGTTACAATTAAGTTCACGAAGTAGGTCCGTTAAGTTACAGTTAAGTTTACGAAGTAGGTCTGTTGAGTTACAATTAAGTCTACGGAATAAGTCCATTAAGTTACACTAACTTCACGAACCAGTCATTTTTCTACTATTCACGTAGTGAGCAGTTGTAGGAAATTTGAAAAAAAAGGAACATGTATGCAGGATCGTGTGTAATCAGTTAAAGTCCTTTATGTAATATAAATCGAGTAAAATCAAAGTTAGAAATGAGTTCCTTTCAACAATAACTTCAAAGAGAAATTTCTTAGAAGTCTTGAAGATATTTAGAGAACGAGAGTTGAAAGTCATTTGAAGAAACTCCACAACAACAAAACTATTTCTTGAAGATTCAAAGATTGTCATATCTACAAGAGGAAAGTTTTTATTATGTTTATACTTTCATGATTAAGTATTCTTTGCATTACAACGTAAATTGAAAAGGAGAACCTATTTACAATAGGTGCTATGAAAAAAACTCTAAAATGTGTTCTTTCAGAAGAGTTTCAAATAACTTTATAGGAGTCCGCAAAGTTGTGTAGATAACTATATAAATGTTTGTATAGTTAGCACAGTAACTGTACGAGGGTTCGTATAGTTAAAGGAAAAACTTGACAAAGGATCAGTGTCTTGTCAAGTTGATTTTGCTTTGAATAAAACTGTAATACTCCGAGTTTTAAGTGAACCAAAACTTTTAAAGATAGTGAATTCTTGAGTAGGAATTTAAGGAGTAGACGTATCCTATTTGAGAGGAACTACTATAAATTGTTTATGTGATTTAATCTTTATTTTATTTCCACATTAATTAGATTTAAAAAGAGACTAAAAAATAAGAAAATTTATGATATACTTAATTCACCTCCCTCTTAAGTATAAACTTTTCCTATAATCTGGTATCAAAGCCTTAGTTGGAAAATCAACCAGATTGTATTCCTACAATCTAGTATCAGAGCGTTGATTGAAAAATCAACCAAATTGTATTCCTACAATTTGGTATCAAAGCCTTGGTAGATTATTTTTTTGCTAGGATAGGTATTTTAAATATAGAGTTTTATAGTTAAAATGGCTAGTTTTGGAAGTGAAAGACATTATTTTCATAGGCCACCTTTGTTCAATGGAACAAAGTACACTTATTGGAAATAAAGAATGACTATTTTCATTCAGTTAATAGATTTTAAACTATAAAATGTGTTTAATGAAAAAGTACCTGAATTAAATAAGTCATATAATCTTTAGACAGATGAAGAGAAGAAATTGCAACACTTAAATGTTAAAAGCATAAATATTCTGTTTTGTGCATTATCATGAGCAGTTTAATAAAGTTTCATCATATACATCTATATTTAAAACATAGCATATATTAGAAATTACAAATAAAGAAACAAATCAAGTTAAGGAATCTAAAATAAATTTGTTTGTACACTAGTATGAATTATTTATGATGCATGAAAATGAAATTATTTCTAACATGTTTACTAGATTCTTTACCATAGTTAATGGTTTAAGAATACTTAGTCAAGAATATGCAGAAGAAGATTTTGTAAGGAAAATTCTGAGATTCTTGACTTCGAAGTGGAAATGAAAAGCAACAGCAATTGAAGAAGCAAAGGATCTGTTAACCAATACCATGGATGAACTGATTGGAAACCTTTACTTATAAGGTTAAACTTAAAGCTGAACATATCTCTAGGAAAAAAAATCAGAAAAAGAAAGAGATTGTTTTTCAGGCATCTTCTGATACAAAAATTAGTTCTAATTCTAATTCAGATATTGTTTTGTTAGCTAGGAAATTTAAAAAAGCTTGGAGAAAAAGAAAGGATTTGAAGAAAACTAGATCTTTAAGAAAGAAAAAAGTTGAAGTTTTCATTTATTATCGCTGTAACAAAAAAAGACACTTCAAATTTAATTGTCCATCAAGGTCAAAAGAGAAAAAGAAATCTGATAAGAAATTTAAGAAAAAAAGAGCAAATTCAAGCCTAAGTTTCAATCTTCTAAGAAAGGATTTAATAAGAAGGCTTTACAAACAACATTTGACAATGAGAGCTCTTTAAATTGTGAAGACATCAAATTCCTCTAGCTCAAGTTCAGACTCAAAAATAGAATTAGCAAATCTTCCTAATGTAGCTTTTATGATATCTATGTCTAAGGTAAGTTTTTCTGACTATGAAGAAAATATTTCTGATGATAATATTGATACTAGGCTTCTTCATGAATATAATAGATTAGCTTCAAAATTTCAGAAGTTAAAATTAAAAAAAATATCTTATAAATCTCAAACTTCTAAGTTAGAAAAATTAAATAAATCCTTGTATAATCAATCTAATGAGTTAAATCTAGAATTAAAGAAACAAGTTTTTGAAAATGAAAATCTAAATGTTTCTATTATTGAATTATCTATAGATGTTGAAAAGTTTTCTTCTAAGTTAGATTTAATTTCTAGATTATATAAGGAAACCACATCTGAAATTTTAAATCTAAAATCAGAAAATAAAAATCTTGAAGAAAAATTAGTTAAGGCTGATAAGAATCTAATAAAATAGGTAATTGTTAAGACAATACTAGATAAATTAGAAAAAACCTAATTTCTTGTTAAAAATAAAACTGGATTAGGTTTTAATCCTCATGCTAGTATTGTTGAAAATTCAAAGATTAAATTTGTTAGATTTGAAAATGATAAAATGAATAATTATAAATCTAAAAAGAAATTTTATAATTTCAGGAAGTTTAGTTATTATAGTAAGTCTGAAAATAGAAGTTTTAATTATTCTGGTTATTATAAAAATTATAAGAAAAAGTTAAATAACTCTAATAATACAAATAATATGTCTAAGACTTATTATAAAAGGAAAATTAGTCTTAGTAACCTAGAACCAAAATTAATTTGGAAGAAAAAGATTAAAATTGTTTAAGAAATGTGATTCCAAGAAATGAATTCAACATTTCTAGACCCAAACAGATCTGAATTCCAAGAAATGTGATTTTACCCTTTTTGTAGGTGAAAAAGTCGAGAAAAATGATGGGCAATGGAACCTCAAGTCATATGACAGAAAGAAAAGAATTGCTTGAAGATATTCAACAGTGTAGACAAGTAACTGTCACATTTGACAATTTAGAGAAAAGTAAAAATTTTGATATTGGCAAGGTTAGAGTTATTGACTATATTTATTTTAGATGTTCTGTTAGTTGATAACTTGGGTTTTAATCTTATTAGTGTAAAATCAATTATAAGACAGAGGATATAAAGTTATTTTTAAAAATAATAAATGTCTTATTGTTGATAATTGTTCTAATTTTGTTAAATTTAAGGTAAAGAGAAAAGAATCTATAACTATCTTGAAATTACCTTTTGGAGCTCTTAATAAAAAGGCATATTTAATTACTAAATCTGAAGATGCATGACTATAGCATAAAAGGTTAAGACATGCAAATATGAAATTATTACAAAAATTAGCAAAGTATGAACTTGTTAAAGGTTTACTTAAATTAAAATTTTCAAAAAATCATGTTTGTGATGCATGTAAATTAGGTAAATAATATAAAACTTCTTTTAAATCAGTTAATCAAATATCTAATAAGAGAGTCCTATAATTAATACATATAAATTTATTTAGACCAACTAGAACTCAAAACCTAGGTGGGAGAAGATATACAGTTATTTTAGTTGATGATTATTCTCGATTTACATGAGTTTATTTTCTAGCACATAAATCTGATGTGTATGATATGTTTAAAGTCTTTTGCAATAAAGTTCAAAACAAAAAAGACTTGCATATTAAGAAAATTAAAAGTGATCATGGAACAAAATTTGAAAATTCTAAAATGGATAAATTTTGTAAGGACTTAAGGATCGATCATAGGTATTTATTTCTTAGAACTCCCTCTCAAAATGGAGTTGTTGAAAAAAAAAATAAATCACTTCAGAAGATAGCTAAGACTATAATTAATGAAAATAATCTACCTCATTTTCTATGGACAGTAGTAAATACATGTTATGTGATTAATAGAGTACATTTAAGATCATTTTTGAATAAAATACCATTTAAAATCTAATATAAAAGAGTTCCTAATATTTCTTATATAAAACCTTTTAGATGTAGATGTTTTATTTTAGATACTAAGGCAAACAAAGATAAGTTTCATGCAAAATCAAATGAATACATCTTTGTTAGATATTCATTTAGGAGTAAAGCATATAGAGTATTTCATACGAATACTAAAACAATAGAGGAAACTCTTCATGTAATGTTTAATGAAACACATGCTAAAAATTTAGATCAGGTTGATAAAAATATCTCAAATGATGAATTACAACCTGAGATTGCTCCTGAAAAAGAAAATGTGCAAGGTGAAGAAGTTCATAAAAATAAAAATTAGAGGTACTCATCTAGTCATCTACCAAAATTAATTATAAGTGACTCTAATCAAGGTGTAATGACTAGGTCTAGGATAAATATTATTGGTACTTATGTATTTATTTCTCAGATTGAACTTAAAAACATTTCTGATACATTAGAAGAATATTAGATAATGGCAATGCAAGAAGAATTGTAACAATTTGTCAGAAACAATGTTTAAAAATTAGTACTTTTACCTCTAGATCATCAAGTTATAGGAATTAAATGGGTATTTAGAAACAAATCTGATAAAGTAGGACATATTGTTAGAAATAAGACTAGATTAGTAGCTCAAGGATATAATCAAGAGAAATGTATAGATTATAACAAAACTTTTGCTTTTGTTGCTAGATTAGAAGCTATTAGAATATTGTTAGTCTTTGATTGTTATATGAATTTCATATTATATCAAATGGATGTTAAAAGTGTATTTTTAAATGGTTATATTAAAGAAGTATATGTTAAACAACCACCAGAATTTGAAGATGAAAAATATTCTGATTTTGTATTTAAATTGAAAAAAACTCTCTATGAACTAAAGCAAGCCCCTAGATCTTGGTATGATAGTTTAAAAAAAAAATTAATTAAGAAAAATTTTAATATGGATAAAGTAGACACTACTTTATTTATTAAAAAATCTAAAAATGATATTTTAGTTGTACAAATCTATGTTGATGACATTATATTCGGATCAACAAATGAAAACATATGCAAAACTTTTGCTAAGGACATGTTTAATGAGTTTGAAATGAGTGTGATGGGAGAGTTAAATTATTTTCTTAGCTTGTAGATTAAACAAACTATTAAAGGAATGTTTATAAATCAAGAAAAATATACAAGAGAGTTGTTTAAAAGGTTTGAATTTACTGATACTAAAATTAAAGTCACACCTATAAATACATCTCTAAAGCTAGACGAAGATATTATAGGAAAATCAATAGACCAAAAGAAATATAGGAATATGATTAGATCATTATTATACTTAACAGCTAGTAGACTAGATATTATATTTAGTGTTTGTGCTTGTGTAAGATTTTAGGTACATCCTAAAATATCTCATTTAAATACTGTTAAGAGAATATTTAGATATATACAAGAAACTCTTAATTATGGTCTATTCTATTTTAAAGACAATTCTATAGATCTTATACGATATAGTGATATTAATTATGCTGGTAGCAAATCAGATAGAAAGAACATAAGTAGAACATGTCAACTATTAGAAAATTTTTTAGTTTCTTGATTTAGCAAAAAACAAAATTATGTAACTTTGTCCATTACTAAAGCTGAATATATTGCAACTTTATTATGTTGTGCTCAGGTATTATGAATTAGGCAAATCCTAAAAGATTTTGGAATATATTCAGAACAAACTAAAATTTTGTGTAATAGTAGTTCTGCCATCAGTCTTTTTAAAATCCTATATTACACTCTAGGTCAAAACATATTGAAGTTAGACATCATTTCTTAAGGAATAATGTTATTAAAGGAAAGATTAAATTAAATTTTATTCCTATAATTGAATAATTAGCTGACCTATTTACTAAATTATTAGATGAAAATTCTTTTTCTAATCTAAGAAAAAACTTAGGTATATGCCAATTGTTAGACATTTAAAATATTACCCAATGTATCCTTCTTTTTAAGAGTTTTAATGTTTTAACTGATTTCTAATGTTATTGTTATTATAAATGTTAATTATTTTCATGATTTTATATAATTTGATAATTATATAGTATCATTTAAAATTTTAACATTAAATGTACTAAAAATCTTAACTAAGAAAAGGAACTCAAGGTTAGATATATATTTTAAATTTTAATCTAGTTGCTAGATGTATTATGTATGATTAAAGAGTTGAAAACTAAAATTCTTTATATCAAGTTATAAATATTAGTGTCTTATTTTATTTAGAATTGATATCTAACAATGACATCATTTTATTTTTGTCTATGCTTTATGTTTTGAAAATTTATGGACAAAGTCCAAATGATGTGCTTATTAATAGAAAAAGTCTCACAGGCTTGTTATACTCGAACTATTAAATATGAAGAGATATCTTGAAATCTGATAACCTAAGGTCATGTTTGATCTGAGATTATTAACTGAAAGCTTAATACAAGAGTATAATAAAAAGTCTGATTGTTAAAGGACTTAGTATATGTATTGAAAAAAAAAAAATGTTGGTGCAATAGTTCAAATGATTAACTTATTACTAACAAATGCACTAACATATATCAATTTCTAATTGTGCTTCATGAAGATACAATGTTTATACTTATATATGAGATTGAAAGTTTGAAATTACTTGGTTATGCTTAAGAAATCTATATATCATATAATATGTAGTTTATTATTTGGAACTTTAAGTTTTCTAATCTAAAATGAAGATTAAAAGCACATGAAATGTTGAAAAAAAATAACATGTTATATTATATTAAGTCTTTCAGCATTTCATTATTTCAGTATTTCTGCATTTCTGTTTTTAAGCATTTAAAGTTTTTTTTTGTTTTAAATCTAATGCACATGTGTAAGGGAGGAATCTTAGAAAATCAATTAGATTAGCTACACATTATCTGACTTAGCAATCTAGGTATACTATTTAGTTTATTTTCTGAAAATCCTAGATAGTCAATTAAGGTTACGAGACCTTGTAAACTTAAAAGATTAAGTATAGAAACCTCGTAATATTACTAAGTTAAGGTTTTCTAATAAATGTTTCTCGTAATTTCTGAAGACAGAATGTCAACTGACTTCTTGCTAATTGTCAAACTAGAACAAATGCAAAAATCTATATAAAAAATGCAAGCAGATATAGAAAAATTAAAAGAAAAATTATAAAGAAATCTTGTCTATGTACTCTAAAATTATTGTAATGTTTTGTTTTCAAAATGACAAAAAGAGAAGGCATTATTTTCAAATATGTTTAAATGAATGTTTTAATGAATGAATGTCTATACTATGTATGTTATGAGTTTTATTTAAGGGAGAATAAATGAGTGTGATAAATGACTGTTTAATGTTATACTATAAATGCTATAAATGTTAGATTATTGAATGTTGAATCATTTGAAAAAAATTTATCATCATAAAAAAAAAAGAGATTGTTAGGGATAATGTTCTTATCTATTAACATGTTTATATTTTAATGATTGACAAAATGATTTATATTTCAGTCATGTAAAATGATAAACTTCAAAATAGTATCAAGTCTATAAGTTTAGAAACTGTCATAAAGTTATATAGTTAACTTTACAGAAAATCATAAACTTATCTGATTCATAACACTGATTTATAATTCTAGAATTTATATAAGTATATAATTTTACGAAGACTTATAAAGTTATAAAGATAACTTTATAGACATTCGTGAAGTTATGAAATTACATATATATATAAATTATGAATCTTAAGCTCGTAAAATTATGACTTTAACGTTACGGATCTTTGTAAACTTATGATATATAGAATCTGTAAAGTTATAAAGATAACCTGATAGACCTCTGTAAGATTATCTCTTAAGAGATTCGTAAAGTTATAAATCTAGTATACGCAGTTTGTCAAAAATAAATAATTGTGTTTTACACATGTCAGTATATAAGAGTCTATAAAGTTATAGGGATAAGTTTACAGATATTCATAATGTTCTACTATGTATAAGCTCATAAAGTTATAGGCATAACTTTATAAAGGGTCGTAATGTTTTCACTTTAATAAATCAATAATTGCTTCTTTTAATTAATCAAAGTTTATTGTAGGATTATTTATTTTGCAAATGACACATGGTACATACGTACTCACACACGTTCTACCATATTTCTAAAGACTCAGTCAAATATTTACAAATAGCAATCAAAAATAAATTTGATAAAGTTAAAATTAAAGATCGTGGTTTCAAAAAGTCTAGAATTGAATGAGTTCATTGAGTAAAACTTAACTCAATGAGGTAAGTCTATTGAGTCACAGTTAAGTCCATGAGGTAGGTTCGTTGAATTATAGTTAAGTCCACAAGGTAAGTCTGTTGAGTTATAATTAAGTCCATGAAATAAGTCCGTTAAGTTACACTAATTCCACGAGCCAATTATTTTTCTACTATTCACGTAGTGAGCAATTATAAGAAATTTGAAAAAGAAGGAATGTGTATGTAAGATCGTATGTAATCAGTTAGAGTTTTTTATGTAATATAAATCGAGTAAAATCAAAGTTAGAAGTGAATTCCTTTCGATAATAACTCCAAAAAGAAAATTTTTAGAAGTCTTGAAGATACTTAGAAAATAAGAGCTGAAAGTCATTCAAAGGAACTTCATGACAATAAAGTTATTTTCTAAAGATTCAAAGATTGTCGTATCTACAAAAGGAAAGTTTTTATTATATTTATACTTTCATGATTAATTCATCTTTGCATTACAACATAAATTGAAAAAGAAAATCTATCCATAAAGGGTGTTATAGAGGAAACTCTAAAAGGTGTTCTTTCAAAAGAGTTTTGAGTAACTTTACGGGAGTCTGTAAAGTTGTGCAAATAACTATACAAGGGTTCGTACAGTTAAAAGAAGAACTTGACGAAAGATTGGTATCTTGTCAAATTAATTTTGCTTTGAGTAAAATTATAGTACATTAGATTTTGAGTAAACCAAAAACTCCTGAAGATAATGAATTCTTGAGTAAGGACTTAAAGAGTGGACGTACCTTGGTTGAGAGGAATCATTATAAATTGTCTATGTGATTTAATCTCTATTTTATTTTCGCATTAACTAGATTTAAAAAGAGATCAAAAAATAAGAAAATTTATGACATACTTAATTCACCCCTTCTCTTAAGTATAAATTTTTCCTACATGAGCAACCAAAGGTCATACGAGTGCAACCCAATGAAGGGATGTGGTAGTTGACAAGCTTAGTCAACCAACCAAGGTGGTGTCACACGAGTGTCACTCAAGTGAGCATTACAAACTAGTAGAAGTTGAACCACCATCATAAAGACAAAGAAGGAAGTCACTCAAGAGTCACAACCCTTAAGTAAACTTGTTGCTCTATATAAAAGGGCACCTAGCTAAGAAACAAGGAGGGAGAGAAGTGCAAGAGTACATTAAGGAGTAGATGAGCTACGAAGCAAGGTGTGCTCACCTCACTCTTTATCAACAAGTGTTCCATTAGGCCTTTGATGGTTAACTTCACCTCGAACATAAGGAGTTCAAGACAAGCCAACCAAAGATCAAGGTTTCTAGTGCCAACAAAATTTACATCAACGAGCGACAAAAATACCATCACACCTACCTTTATAGCCTTAATAATGATCTCTCACTTCAAATTTAAGAATAGATTTTAGGTGGCAACATTGCACTTAATATTTAGTCTACCTTTTCTAGGGTGTCAAGGATCTCTATTACTAGTCCTACTCTTATAGTCTACTTTGGTTGCCACACATGATGGGCTGTAATGTAAATAGAGGTGGAGGAAAATGTATAAAAGCCCACAGATGACAATTGTATGAGCATTGTAGATGGGTAAATCATAAATTAAATTGATAGTGGGAGAAATATGACAAGCCAAGGAAGGCATAGATGTCTCCAAATTCAATTTTCCTCAATTACAACTCCATCCATTGAACCAATGTCTACTACAACTTTGATAATGACCCTAACTTAAGCAAAGTATTCTAAGATTTTATAGCTTCAAGAATGCCAAAAACATAATACCCCATATTAACTTATCTACCTTAGGTGCAACTACCATGTGGGCTTCTAAAGCAAGGTTAAATTTAGAACTCTTGAACTCGAAACCTCATGTATTTTGGAGAATGCATTGGGTCGGGTAATTTTCAGCTAAGATCAGTGCAAAATCAATGAATCATTTGATCCTTATGATTTTTTCACTTATTAGAGGATAGATTGTTTGATCCAACACAAGGATCAATCAATCTACAAAACATAAAAGTCATCACTGATCACCAAAAGCATCACTAAAGGGTTTGTCGTTGAGCACTATATTGTGTTGTGCACTCACATAATCTTCTAAAGTCTCTACATGATCTCTTGAAGCCTCTACATGGTTTATTGACGAATGAAAATCCATTAGGATTTTCAAACAAATGGTGGAGAGAGTGGTTGAGGAAAGAGGGAGGTGGTGAAACACGTGAGACAATAAAAATGAAAGAAAAAAAATAGAGAAAAAAGAAAGAAAGAAAAAGAGAAGGTGAAAAAAAAAAGAAAAATAATAAAAAAGTTAGAATTGACAATTGATGTGAAAAAAATTAAAACATAAAAATGTGAATGACTTTTCTTTTCTCATTGAATATTGTAGAAAAAATAATTTAATAAAAGAAAAAAATATTATATATAAATTATATTAAAAAAATTTATAAAAAAAATTAGTTTGATAAGAAAAATGACCCCTTTCCTTTTGTAAGGGAGACCCTCCCCTTTACATCAAGGGAAGGGTCAAATTACCCTTAACGTGAAGAGTCTAATTACTTTTCACATGAATGGTTTTCCTTTTCCCACTAAATGGAGTGTGGATAAAATAATTTAAAAAAAGAAAAAATATTACATAAAAATTATATTTAAAAAATAAAAAAATATTTAAAAATATTGATTTGACAAAAAGAATGATCCTTTACTTCTGTAAAAGAAATTTCCTCCCCCTTACATCAAGGCAAAGGGTTATGTCTTCATGTAAAGGGAAAGGGTCTCTTGCTCAATTACCCTTCGCATGAAGGGTTTTCCTTCTCCATTTGAAAGAAATGGTTACTTCTAGTTCTATATAAAGTTTTTTCCCTTACATGTTAAGATGAACATGAAGGAAAAAGCTAGTTGTGTTTAATTAAACTTTTGGAGAGTTTTCTATTATTTTTCATTATCTTTTAAGTTTAATTCCAGTGGAACTTCTATAACTACAAATATAAAAATTTTCATTTCTTCCCTGGTATTCTCTTTAATTCATTAGATCATCACTTTATTTGTGTTTTACAAATTACGACCATCTCTCAAGGTAAATTCCTTTTTCCATCTCATTTATTTCATTTTAAAGCAAATTTAAATTGTTATTGTGATATTTTTCTATTTTTTTATGAATATGAATAGCTTTTTATAAGTATTAGTGAATATATTAAAGAACAATAATAAATATTATTCAATTTAAATAAATATTAATGAACTTCAATGAATATTAGTAATATTCATTAAATATTAGTGCTTTCTTGATCAAATTTGGTTATTTTCTAAAAATAATCTAAGAAATAATAGAAAATTTGCAATAATCTAGGAAAGAATAAATTTTCAATAATCAAAGTTACAAGAAGATTTACTGAAAATACAATAAAATACATGTTATTTTGTAACAAATTCAAGTTTCATTTTCGTACAGTCTAGATTATTAATCTTTTTTAGTTAATATATTTAATGAATTACATCCATTTCATTTTATCTATTATGAAAATGATAATATTTTAATTGACTTATTTTATTAAGAATTGTGAAGATATCAAGCAGACAGATCAAAATATTAGTGACTATGAGCAAGATGTTAGTAGAAATGAAGATCTTAAATGATTCTGTGGGTTTCCTATTGACAACATCAAAAGAAAAACCTAATGCAAATACCGTGAAAAAAATAGGAAATGGTGGTGTATCCAAACTGAAGCAATATTTGGTTTGTGGTCAAAGTAATGTAACAAAATATTTTATCATTGCCAGATATCAAATGAGAGAGTTACTTAGAGATACCAAGGCAAAAGAGGGTAAAAAGAATAAGAGGGACAAACGTTTCAAGAATATTTTACAGCAGAAAAATGAGAGAATTCTATATCCTTACAATAGTATAAGTTCACAATATCAAAGAATCTCTATTGAAGACTGATGAAAACATTGACTACTCATCTGATATGATAAATAAAGAAAAAAGACAATTTTATAAAGAAGATAATGAAATCAAGAAAAGAACAATTTAGATCCTCATATAGTTCTTCAAGTTTTAAGCACTTTGAAAAGGATAGTACATCTGATGCATATGCACATTCTATTTCAAATAAAAAGGCAATTACAGGTATTTTTAAAGCATATAATCAAAGATATGAATGCTTAGATGTTGTAGTTGCTCGAGGTAACAAATAAAAGTAAAAAACATTAAAGGGTATATAGACAAATGCTAGGGAAAAAGTTAGAGCTACCATGTCAAAGTTTATGTTTTACAATGTCATCCCTACAAATGCAGTAAAAGGATTATATCTACAAAATATGGTAGATGTAATAGCCAAAGAAGGATCAGGTGTAAAAGTTCCAACTTATTATGAAATTAGGAATAAATATTTGAATTCAACAAAGAATGAGCTCAATAGTTATATAAATAGTTTGAAAAAATAACAACCCATATACAATGTAACCATCTTGTGTGATGGATAGACTTCTACTACTAGAAAGCAAATAATTAACTTCATGATATATTGTGATGGACGTACTATTTTTTTGAAGTCCATTGATACATCAGAACATGTTAGAGATCACAAATATCTTTATTGATTACTTTTCAATGTTATTAAAGTGGTTGAACCATCAAATATTGCATAAATAATTACAAATAATGGTGTTAACTTTACGAAAGCTAATAAGAAGATAATGGGAAAGTATCCTGTTTTTTGAACACCTAGTACATCATATTGTATTGATCTTATATTAAAAGATTTTGGAAGGACAAAGTTAATTGGAAAGACCATATAATTAGTGTGAATTATCACTAACCATATATACAATCAATCTTTCTTACTTGTATATATGAGGTCACCAAAAATCTATTGTGATGACTTAATTTGTCTTGGAGTTACTCATTTTGCCACAATCTATATAGCACTTCAATCTATGCTTTACAAAAAAGTTGGACAACTTGAGATATAATACAAACATTTTGAAAGAGACAAATTGATAGGTAGAAAAATGACGTCAATAGTAAATGATTAAAAATTTTAGGAAAATGTCAAAAAATACATTGCTATTATGAAACATATTTCCAAAGCTTTAAAATTTGTTGATAGTGATAAGAAACTCACAATGAGTTTCTAAGCTATGGATTTAATGAACAAGGAGGTGTATGATTCAATATTGCAAAGCACAAAGACATTTCTTGATATTTTAAAATGGCTTAGGATCTTTCTTCATCTATTACATAAAGCTGATATGCAATTACTTACATGTATAAGTTTAATCATCAATTTATCTTAAATATTTCTAATATAAAATATACTAATTATCTTTTGCTTAATAATTTGATATATAGTATTTTATTTGAATTCACAATTTCAATATGAAAGAGTTTGATAGTCATATTGATTTGATCAATTCACCAAAGTTTATTATTAATAAAATTGAGTCAAATATCGAAACACAAGTATAAGCCTTAAGTAAGATAAAAAAATTCAAAGATCATTTAGAAGATTTTGGATACCTAGGAGTCATTCATGTTATAAATACTAAGTCTTTTTTTTTTACTAATTATTATAAATTTATAATCATGTTTTTTCAATATTGATATTAAATTACTAATATCTACTCATAAATTTTTTTTATAGCTAAATGGTAAGTTATCCACAACATTGATACTCTTAATTTGAGAAATCAAACTATTTTCTCAGATTACGTCTGCTTCTAATTGTAAAAGAAACTAGAGTACATTTAATTTAATCCATACAAAGAAAAAGAACAGATTATGAGAAAAAGATTGAATGTCTTAGTTTTTATCCATTAAAACATGAGGCTTCGTATGAAGCATATAACTAAAGAAAATTAGATCCAATCAATATTACCTTTATCTATAAAAATTCTAGCAATGAGGATTCTACTGTAGATTGGATGAAAAATAATGATAAGACTATTTTTTATGAAAAAGGTAGAAAACCAAATGATCATATTATAAAACAGTTAAATGTAAATGTTGAAATATACATGACTTCTTTAGAGTCTCATGATGTTGATAGAAGTCTAGGTTTGGGTTATAATATAGTTTAGGAAATGATCATGATATTACATTATCTCTAGATGATAATAATGATAACAATGATGGTGTTGGTGATAATATTCTTGAATGTGAAACTTAAAGGTCACTCAATCTATTTAGAAAGGAGGATAAATTCCATTATGCTATTCAATATGAAGATCATGAAGTATAATCAAAAATACCCTAATAAAACTCTCCCTAAAAATAAGCTAGTAAACTATTGGTATTCCATTTTAACCAACGGTGTCTCAAAAATTTGGCATGGGAAATTCCAAAGTCTTATTGGAAATAATTTTTGGTATACTGAATAACTTTTTTGATGCTGTTTTTTATTTTAGAAGAAAACTATAATAAATGGAACTGACAATTCAATAACAAATTTAACAAAATCTTAGACATGCAGATCAGAAGTAAATAAGCATGATTAGTGAGAAAAACTATTCGTAAATGATTTGCAAGGAATTAAAACAAATTTTTGAATCAATTGAGTAGAGATTTAGGAGCCATTTAACCTTTGAATAAGTCCTAAAATTTGTTACAAATGTGCCCATGGGTACCCACGCATAAGGTTTACATTTCTTGATGATAAAAACATGCATTCTATCAGAATAAAGTTCTAATAAAATCATTCTCATAAGGTACATCAAGAGAAGCATGAAAATTTATCATTTTAAACTTTTCAGCATAACAAGCAAATCATGATTCATAATTTTTAGCAGTGATAATTCACTTTTCAATCTACTAATCTGATCATGCAATGAATTCATTTCCTTTTCATGCACATCACAATCATGCATCATTTTCTTGTACTTAACTTTCATGTTAGCATATTTATCAAATAATTCATTAAATCCATCTAACAACTCATCAAAGTCAGAATTTTTTGAATCTGAATCATTTACTTCTGTTTGGAGTCCCATGAAACATGAGTAAGCTATTTCTTCCTTGCTTGAGGTCACTTCTGTAGATGTGGAGCTTGACTCACTTTGAGCTATGTTTTTCTTTGATTTTTTCTTTTCCTTGCCTTTAAATGATTTCATCTTCATCATAGGGCAATGATCTTAAAAGTGTTCAGGATTTGTACATTTGTAGCATAGTGGAGTATCACCTTCATCTTCCAAACTTGAACTTGAACATTTCTTCTTTCTCTTCTTTAAAAACCTTGTGAACTTCTAGACGGTAAGGCCACATCATCATTATTTAAATCAGATTTGATTTCAGAATTTATCTTGAATGTAATTTCTTTCCTTCTTTGATTTATCTTTCCATTTTCTTCTTCTTCCTACTATTTTGTCTTCATTTGAACCTCATAGGATATAAGATTCTCAAGTAGCTCTTCAAGTGTGTAGGTGGATAAATACTTTACTTCTTCAATGATTGTAGTCTTCTTTTCCTAATCAGGAGTTAAAAAATCTCAAAACTTTTCTCACTAGTTCCTATCGTGGAAATTTCCTTTCCAAGACCTTTTAAAGTATTAACAATATCCAAAAATCTTAAAAACATATTAGCAATTATTTCCAAGGAATGCATCTTAAATAATTTATATTTTTTAACAAGTAAATTTATCCTACATTATTTAACTTGACTTGTTCCTTTATAAGAAATTTCTAAAGCATATCAAACTTCATGAGATGATGCATACACAGAAACTTTATTAAACTCTTCTACACTAAGAGCACAAAATAAAATATTTAGCTCTTTTATATCAAATTGAGCTAACTTCTTTTCTGAAGCATTCCAATCCTTGAAAGCTTTGAAAATAGACTCTCCTATTTACAACCATATCCCATAAATTTATATAAACAGATTTCAGGAATTCAATCATACAATTTTTCTAATAATTATAATTAAAACCATTGAAAAATAGAAGTCTACCTATACATGATTACAGGTACGGGTGACCTGATTACAGCTACGTGTAATTTCTATGGAAAAATGGAGGCTATTGTTGATGAATTACTGGCTCCTCTTGAAAGTCTCAAGCTCTGCATGGAGAACATAGGGTTAAATGTTGAGATTTACTCTCGACTTATCTATAAAGCCATCCAGGAAGAGATTTGTTAAACAATGCATGGATGCAGGTTTTGGATAAAGCTGCTTCTGATCAAACAAGCTTCCTCTTTTGTTCATGTGTATAGAGAGAGCAACAAAGTGGTGGATGCTCTTGCAAGGCTGGTATGGAAGCAAGAAACCATACCTTATTTAGTAATATTGATGAACTTCCCTTAAATGCCAGAAGTCAACTACGGCTTGACAAGTAGGGTATCCCAAGCTGTAGGTGGAAGGTTTGAAGTTTTGATGAGAATGAGCAATGGCGAGCATACTTGGGTGTAGGTGGGTGTCTAATTTTGCTTTTGACAGCCTGGTCTTTGCTTTTTGCTTTTCACAGGTCCACTATTTGGCTTTCAGTGACTCAGACTGTTGTCAGTGACTCATTTCTACATGATATATTTGTATTGTGCAGCAGGCCAAGGTGTGGCTGGGTGTCTAATTTTGCTTTTGGTGACCCAATCTATGCATTATTCATTGTTATGCTTTTGACGTACTAGATTGCATTTCAGAGACCCATTCCTAGCATGCATGGTTCTAACAACTTGGATTGCTTTCAGTGACTTGTTTTTGCATGTTTCATTTATGTTATGCTTTTTTAATTCCCCTTACTTGTATTCAACATCTTTTTGGACCTCACCTTATAAATAGATCAGAAATCTTTATTAAAAAAAGGTACAAGGCAAGGCTTATTGCTTATAACCTCAACTAAACTTATGGAATGGATTATGTAGAGTCATTCTCTTTAATTGATAGGTTGAACTCAATCTAGGTGCTTCTATCGTGTGAATTCAATAAAATGTAGAAGGTACATTGGTTGTAAAAAATGCATTTCTTTATGGTAACCTTACAAAGTAAGTGTTAATCAAGTAACCCTCAAAGAATGTTGCATAAGGTGAGGATAAAGTATGTTACCTGAATAATGTCATTCATGGCCTAAATAGAGTCTACGACTAGTTTGAAAAATTTTGCAAATTGATTATGCAAACTAGATGCATTATTCTTGCAATTTACATGAATAATATATTTATGACAAGAGAGTACTTTAAGATGTGTAAGGATATTGGTAAAATATGATATTTCCTTAGTATTGAGTTTGCCTACTTTAAAGTGAGAAAATCACTATCCCAAAAAATATTATTTAGATTTGGTAAAAGAGACAAGACTTAAGTTACAAACCTAAGAGTACCTTTATAAAAAAACCCAAAGTTTTGGAATAATACTTTAAGGCACGTGAAGGACTTCGGATAGCATATAAGACTAATTGTCAAGATCATTTACTTTTTTCTTTTTCTTTTTTTTTGGTGATCCTCCTTAGACACTCAAACAATCTAGTGAACACCAGAAATATCCTTAGAGATGATAGAAGGGAAACTTTCACGGACACTCAAACAGCCTGGTATACACCAGGAATATCCATAGATGTGATAATATGTGAGTCTCAATAGACACTCAAACAGTCTAGTATATACCAAGAATATCTAAGGAGACGAAAGCTTGAAAGAGGCTTTCCTAGGCCTCAACATGTCAAGATCATTTACTTGACCATCACTCCAACTGACTTTACTTTTGTAGTTGGTTTATTTTTCTAATCCATGAATGATCCTAAGGCATTTTATTGGAAAAGAGCTATCCATGTGCTTGCCTACATCAAAGGAGCCTCTAGGAATGATTAGTCTATGAGAAACATGATCATCTTAAGATTAAGGCCATTTTTGTCTTTGGTCATGTAGAAGATGGATAACAAGAAGTCCATTTTGGGTTACTACACTTATCTTAAAGAGAACTTTTGACTTTGTGTGGTAAGAAGCAAAATGTGGGAGCTAAATGTAATGTTAAAGTTGAATACAAGGCCATAATCCAAATAGCTTGTAAGGTGATGTGGATAAGGTCCTTTTTCATAGACCTTGGGTTTGTTGTTGAGACTTTTATAGACATGCATTGCAACGACTAAGTCACCATATTCATTGTAAATAATCCTATATTTTTCATGAGAGGACAATACATGAAGTTATGTCTATAACCTATATTCAATCTTCAGAGCAACTAGCACATATTGATGTGTTCACTAAAAGTTTAGGTGTTGGGATCTTTAATACACCTTACACTAAACTGAACATAATTAATATATATGGTTCAACTTAAAGGAAAGTATTAGAGTTATTATCATATAGTCTTTATGGTTTATGTATTATTGAGTGATATAATCAAAGTATTGGATATCTATTTATATACAGCCCTATGTCTTTTGTAATCCCTCATTAACATTAATCTCATGATAGAAACAAGATATTCTTCTCTCTCCACAAAAAGAATAAGCAAAGAAATAATATCATTTTAAAAATGAAGCTACTCTTTTTTGCTTATAAGAGCATAGTAGTCTTCCATTAACAAAGCACCTAATACAATACCATTGAACATATGTGAACAATATTGGGTATTCTTAACTATATGAATATGCAAGGACTTCAAAAATAAAATAACCATGTAAATATGGCATAAAAATGCTTTAGTTAAAAGGGATGAGTAACTACCACCACTAAGGTTGGGGTGGTCTACCTTGATCCCACCAGCTGCTGAAAGAACTACAAAAAAAGCACTATCAGAGAACTACTTTTGTACAAAATGTAAAACACCATACACACACAAAAGAAACAAAATTACACAACTTATCAAAAAAATTTTAGGCAAAATATATGCACATGGAACTATGGAATCTAGATATGTACAAAAGATAAAGATAAACATGTAATACAAAGACAAATGCATCCTAATTAATGAAATAATGAAGGCATTGACTCAATTTATCCTTTTTCAATTAAGATCCATAGACATACTAATATGACAATACGGTAACAATTATTCAGGCATAAACTTGCATATCCTGATTCCTGAGATACTTCATAATAAATAAGAATGGGGTTCCTTAATCCAAAAACTTTGAAGAATGGATTCATAACATTGATATATGAAGGTAGCGTAATTAAATAAAAAATCAAGAAACTGTAGTAAAAAATTTAATATTATTGTCTGCAAATATTTTAATTTTTAAAGTAGGCTTTTATAGCTAAAGGTACAAAAATGGATATCAAAATTTTTGCTCTAACAGTGTCAAAATTATCTCTTGTGGTATTAAGCCATTGAAACCTTCATTAGTGCTCTTTAGAAGGTTCAAGATCTTACTCATGATCCTCTAGTGTCAATCAATTCATATTACTCAATTTTTCATAGCAATAATGCTCTAATTTGTTCAAGTTGATCTTCAAGCTTGTTATGTTCATTAAGTACTCTTCTTGATCAAATGGAATCTCTGCATGCATCGTAGCATGTGTTAGAGTTAAGGTGAGTGGTGTTAGAGATAAATGGATATCCGGTTATGTATCCATATAAGTCCCCCTTATATATAATCTTGTACTCTTCTATATATGAGACATGTTTTTCTCCTCTTTTCCCTTTACATGATATCAAAACTCTAGGGCACAAATTGATCCTAGAGTTCCTACACCTTCTTTTGTCTTGCCAACAACTATTCAAGCATCTTGTCTAACTACCATTGTAGCTTGGGCTCCTCTAGTCATTGAGGGTTTATTGTTGTCACTGTAACTCCATAGTCTCCTCCTCCTTGCACTCACCATAATCGACATTGTTGTTAATTGCTAGTGTTAATCGTGGTTCCACTATCCACCACTATTTAAACTTAAGTTCGTTGGGGTGCTAGATGATGTAGTGTCTCCATTCGACTCTTGGTCTTCACAGTTGGTGCGATATTGTTCATTTGACTAGTAGTTGCTTGGTCGATGTCATCTATGGTAGCTACTCAATCAATCTAATAGGTTCTAGCTAGGTTCTATTAGGATGTACATGTCTTTCGATGGTGGTGTAAGCCTTTAATAATTCGTCTATCAATTTCTTGTCTACTAGTGTTTGGTCTAACAATGGTTATGTCAATTCGAGGGTTTTAGATAAAGCTCACCTATGCTTGATCATCAAGGTTCATCAAGGTTCTCCCAACCTACTTATCTCTAGTGGTGTTGGTCTACGTTTGTAAGCAAGCTCTTTAGATAGAGCAATCTATCCTCTTTAGGGGAAGAAAATGACATCTTGCAAGCTCCTCATCAAGAACTTTCTTGGTGTATCTATGAAGTTTAATGGCTCAAATTATATATTGTAGGCTCAAAGTTTTGAAACCATTGTCATTGCCCATCAATAGGAATATCATCTCACATCTCCTCTAGATATCAAGGATCCCACCAACATGGATTAGTACGTAGATGATGTAACCATTGTGTCTTAGATGTTGACAAGTATAGACCCATTGTTGCCCAAAGTATTACCATAATGTGCCTTGCTAAGAAGATTTGGGAGAATCTTTGTAGAACCTATAGGTATGAGAAAAAATCTCCAAGACATTTTAGGTGTATGAATAACTTTTTCAATTGAAGCAAGGAGAGAAGACATGTCAAAAGCATTATAGTATATTGCATGGGCTAATCAATGAGCTCAACCTTTATCAACCACCTACTACTAATGTTTTTAGTTTTCAAAGATACAAGGAGGAATTAGCTATTGCTATTTATCTTGCTAATGTGAATCCAAAGATTGCATCACAATTCCATGGTCATGTCTTAGGAGTAGATAAGATGTCTTATCTAGATGAGACATTTGCTTGTGTCATGTGCATTTCTATTCAATCTATGGTTAAACCTTTCACTCTTGTTGCTTCATTGTCTCATGATTGTGGTTGAGGAGAGGGAGGACAAGGTGATCGATAAGAAACAAAATGTTACCATTATGGCAAATTTGAACATCACTCTAAAAAGTGTTAAGATAAGTTTGGGAAGCCTCATGTAGCTAATGTTAGCACAAACGCACCTAAGATTAGTGAACCTCCTTCATTTGATCTTATGGTTACCATTTCATAAACTGATTATGAGCGTCTTCTCTAGACTCAAGAAACAGATTTCATAACTAAGAGTACACAGACCTCTTATCTAGATACCAACACTGCTATTGTCCTAATAGCTTCTAGTGATAATCCTTGAATTATAAACTTCGAAGCATCTTCACATATATCAAGTACATCTATCTTCTTTAAGTGTCTTATGTCCCCTTCAAAGAAAACCAATGTTACTATTATTAATGGTCATTCATGTCTTGCATCCAATTAAGGGGATGTTCAATCCTCCTTCTAGATTAAGCTAAATAATTTTCTATATGTACTTGATTTTTCTTTTAACATTTTATCCATTAGTGCTATTACCGTTAAGTTACAATATTTTGTGACTTTTTCCCTTTCTATTGTATATGTCAAGACTTACAAATGGAGTAGAGAATTGATTTAGGCCATAAAGGTAGCATTGGAGTGAATTAGTTGGTTCATGATAATACATGTTGTAAATTGTTGGCATGCATGTCAACTACAAGGTCTTCAACTTTGTGGTATTATCACTTGGGCCATTTATTTTATGAGAAGTTGTATTAAACTATTTTGTAAATTACCATTTCTCCTTTTGATTATAAGTCATGTAAGCTTAGGAAGCACACCTATACTATCTTTAAGTAATTGCATCTTGTTTCTTCCAAGAGTATGTTTAATTTAGTCTATTGTGACATTTAAGGTTTAAGTCATGTTTTGTCTATTAGTAGTCATAAATATTATGTTAGGTTTGTTAATGATTATTCTCATATTTATTGGATTTACCTTTCAAGAGATTGTCATAGTGTTCTTGATATATTCAAAGCATTTATTACTAAAATTCAAAATCAATTTTCTCTTTGTCCAAAAATTTTGCACACTAACAATGCACTTGAATTCATGTAAGCTGAATTTCAATCTATTTGTTCCTTCTTGAGAATTATATATAAGACCACTTGTTCTTGTACATCTCAACAAAATAGAATCACTAAAAGAAAACACCATCATATCCTTGATGTGACTTGTACTCCTATGTTACAAATGCAAGTCCCCAAATATTTATGATCTAATATTACTCTTACTACTTCTTTCTTGATTAATCAAATATTGTCTACTTCCTTGGGGGGGTGTTGTCTCTCTACATCATCTTTACTCCAACAAAGGCATGTTTCTATTGTCTCAAAGGGTTTTTGATTATATAGTTTTTGTTCACTATCTATCTCTAAGTCTTAATAAGTTATCCTCTCGTACTATTAAATGTGTCTTTGTCAATTATTCATACACACAAAAAGGATATTATCTGTTTCACCCACTAAGTTGATGACATCACATTCTTTAAATCTCAATAGCTCTACCTCTAAGTTTTAGTCTTCTCGAAAGCCTAAAGATCTATTTGTGCACTTAAAAAGTAATAAAAAGTAACAAAAAAGAAAGTGACAAAAAAGAAAATTACAGAAAGTCACCAAAAATTTATGGTATTTGTACACTGGTCAGAAAGTGATAGAAAGGTATAGAAAGTGACAAAAACTGAAAAAATAACAGAATGTAATAAAATATGAATAAATAACATAAAAATATTTGTAGATATCTCAAGTTTACAAAAAAATTAAAAATGTTTACATTCTACATAAGAATACATTATACATTACATGATTAATATAAATTTAACATATTGTAAAAATTTATTATTATTATAATTATTAATTAATTATTTTTATTATTTCATCCCTTTTTTTAACATATGAATTTAACAAATTACATTTCCTTTTCTTTTCCTCTTCTTCCTTTTTTCTCTCTCTTTTCGTTACTTTCAAACCCTCTAGTTCAAGAAAGAGGAAGGTTCTACTTCCTCTTGTAAAACTTTCTACAGAAAATGACGGTTTCCATCACTTTCCATTTGGCACAAACACACCATATTTTTTCACTACTTTCCTTCACTTTCCTTTTCATCACTTTCTCTTGCTTTCCCTCATACAAAAACTCCCCCTAAGTCTCTTTCTCTTCTAGGCCCTATTGAGCTTAAAGGTGACCATAGTTCGTCTACCACATACATTAAAGACCTATCTATTCCAAACTTTGTTGATTAACAACCTATATAGGTATATAGTTACCAACCATGACCACTTCTCACTCCCTCCTCTCCATCATCCTTAGCTCTTAATGTAGATCCTCTCATTTCTAGTGTTGATTCACCTATTATAGATCTTCCCATTGGCTTACACAAGGGCACTTGCACTTGTACTTAACATTTCATGTCCAACATTGTTTCTTATGCTAACCTTAATCACACATTTCATAGTTTTGATTTATCCATATCTATAGAATCTCTACCCAAAAACCATCACAAAGTACTTCAAGTTTCACACTAAAAGACAACCATGAATGAAGAGATAGCCACCTTTTGCACTTATTACACTTGGGATCTTACTCATTATCCTTTCAAAGCATACATTGTCCCTGGTAGATGGGTTTATACCATCAATGCAAACTAGATGGCATGATTGATCACTATAAAGTTCAATTGGTTGCTTAAGGTTTTTCGCAAATATATGGTGATTATTCTAAGAGTTATTTTTCAATTACTCACCTTAATTCCATACATGTGCTCCTTTCCATTGCTGTAAATCAATCTTAATAGATTTTCAAACTTGATGTCAAGAATGTCTTATTTGTATGGTGATCTCAATGAGCAAGTTCTTATGAAGCAACCTCTAGATTATGTTGCTAAGGGAGAGACTCATATATGCATGCTTAAGAAAGTCATCTATGGTCTCAAACAAAGCCTCAAAGTTTAATATGAAAAATTCAGCAAAGTTGATTATAATGGTGGTTTTCAAAGTTGTATGATAGATCATTCAATCTTTGTGAAGAAAATGCCTAAAGAGTGTGTTATACTTATTGTCTATGTTGATGATATATTATTGACAAGAGATGATGTTGTAGCTATTATTAAAGTCAAGTAATTTCAAAACAGGCATTTTGCTACCAAGGATATAGAGAAACTAAGGTACTTCATGAGCATCGAGTTCGCATACTCCAAGAGTAGGTTACCTCTATCTCAAAGGAAGTATGCTCTAGATTTAATAAAGGAAATAAGATTGAAAGGTTGTAAACTTGAAAATACTCTAATCCAAGTAAAATCTCTCTTTTGGGATGAGACGTCTTAGATATTAGATGATCTAAGGAGATACAAGAGGCTAGTTGGCAAGCTTGTATATCTAAATATGACAAGACCTAATATTACTTATGTTGTGAATTTACTTAGCTTATGCATGAGCCTAGAAATGTACACTAGTAGAGAACACTTTATGTCCTAGCATTTGTCAAACAAACAATTAGGAAACTGCTTCTATATAAGAAACATGGACATTTAAGGATCGAAGGGTTTTCTAACTCAAGCTATGCAAGAGATGGGACTAATAGAAAATGTACCTTAAGCTATTGCACATACATTAGAGAGAACTTTGATACATAGCATAGCAAGAAATAGAATGTAGTCTTAAAGTCTAATACAAAAGTAGAATATAAAGTAATGACTCAAACAACATGTGAAATGATATGGTTAAAGTTTTTAATTAAAGAGTTGAGATTTATTATTAGATTGCCCATATTTATGCATTGTGACAACCAAGTTACAATATACATTGTCAACAATCCCACATTCTATAAGAAAACTAAATACATTAAAGTTGATAGCAACAAAAACAATGTGATAAGGGGAATCATATCTATTCATTATACTAGATCAAAAGACTAGCTTGTAGATATTCTCACAAAAAGTCTTAGTGTTGGGTTTTTTGAAAGTTTATGTAACAAATTGGACATAATTAATATATATGCTCAAGCTTGAAGAAAGTGTTAGAGTTAAAGTATGTGGTGTTATATCCATTTAGAGATAAATAGATATCCATTTATGTATCCATATAGGCCTCCCTATATATAATCTTGTACTCTTCTTCTATATAATGAGACACATTTTTCTCCTTTTTTCCCTTCACAACATGGTTTAGTGTAAACACATTTTTCTCCTTTTTTCCCTTCACAGCATGGTTTAGCGTAAACACATTTCTGATGTCATAGCTTTAATCCTCCAACTCTCTAACTCTCTTGTGCTCAACTCAAACTCACTTTCAACAAATTTCAAGAGGATTTTGCAAAAGTTTTCAAGTGCAGATTGCGTTGTCAACAAGATTTTTGTTGGTGCAAGTGCTTTTCATTGAAAATTTCATATTGTAAATTTATTTTTCATTTGTAAACCTTGCTTACCAAGTTGTGGTGTGTGCTCTATAGATTTGTAGAGGATCTCCTTGGTTGTAAAGAGGGTTGCACTTGATGGGTTGTACCAAGTAGGGGTTGAAGTGGATTCCCAACAAAACACCTAGAGGCAAGTGAGCCTTATGTACACAAGTTGTGGTGCAAACCTATAAAACACTAGGAAAAATTAATGTAGATTTAAGTGGTTGACTTAGGGGTTAGAATCTTTTGTATTCTTGCAGTTTGTTTGTTTTGATGTGATTTTGTCACGCCCCATAATTAGCTCAACTTTCCTAATTGATAATGGAAGGTTATGGCCTATAGGAAGCCTAATAAATGGTTGATTGATTATAATTAGCTTCATTACTAAATAAGGGCCTCTAAAAATCCTATTTAAACCCAAGAAGGGGTATGTAATCGAGTATGGAATAGCAAGGTCATCTCCAGCCTTGTTAATTCCAATTTCTTATCAATAAAAATCCCTCTTTTTCTCCACTATTCTTCTCCCTCAACCCCGGCTACACACCCACCTTCGACACGATGCCAGTCCACACAAGGGGATCGTTGCAGCGATCTGAATCGAGGCCTTCCAGATTTTGTGCACTTATTTTCAACACCATATCATTGTTGGTTTTTGATTTATGTTCTCCAAACAAGTATATAATTCTTGCAATGTTTTTATTCAAAATTACAATTACCAATTAATCTTTGGGACAGTCTTCTATAAAAAGTTTTAGTCTTCACTATTCACCTCCCCCTTTACCCCTAGTGAAGCTTTAATGCCTTTTCACCTCCATTAGCTAAAGGCCTCAACTCCTCTTATGCGTCTTGGTTTTAATTATCTCTAATAGCATTGTTTCACTCTATTCTTCTTATTTTCCTCTTTCCATTTAAGGCCTCCCCTATTGAGAAGTTTGAGATTGGTAGCCAATCTCTTGATTGGAGACCTGGGACGTGCATAACCCAAACACTCTCCACCAAATCATTAAAACTCCTGTCCTTCAGCTACCAACTTTCCAACATGAAACCGAGTGCCCACAATATCAATTAGCAAAGGGATATGATTCAATGAAGGTCCAAATAACCTAAAGGTGAGAAACATCCCACTGTCAGCCAACAAGCAGCCTGTCCAGCTTGGATTGAATGGGTTGCCTCTGGAAATTAGATCAAGTGAACTGACAATTTTCTACTGGCAAGTCAAGTAGCTCACTGTCTTTTGCTCGAGATGAAAAAAGATGCACGTCCACAGAGGTCTGACAATCTTACTTTATTAAAGTTTTTGAAAATTATCCATGGATCTTCCAAGCCTAACTGTACCATATTGAACACCACTAATAGCTTGTGAGATCCTAGGAGAGTTCAGACCAAAACATTTGTTTCCACATGGATCCATCCATCATCAAGACTCTGAAATTTAACAGAAATAGAGAAATCCCCCATCAGTATCCAGTGATCTAGCACACACAGCATACTGCAGGTCCAACACGAAATAATTCCTACCAAGCACCCCCTAGCAGCTTTACAGAGATAAGAATCAAGACAATCCCCCCCCCCTTCTCCCTCACGGTCCTGAGGAAATTGGGCATTATTTCCTTCATTTTCATCGCTTGCAACCCCACCAGAATAACCCTATTAAACCTCAACACACCAGCCAAATGTTGTTGCTTGGCCCAGTCCCACCCTCCCCCCTCTTATGTTCTAACTAATGATATTCATGTAGAAAAGATAACCCCCAACACCTTTGCACCTCCTCCTCCAAAATCTAGGACACCCAGAAGAGGTGCACCTGCCCCAACAAGGTCAGCATCCACTGGATTTGCTAGGTCCACCATCATCTTCATTGGCCAAGACATAGCATCCCATCCCTCACTCTCCAAAGATAGCAGTGGGTCTGATGTTGAATAGATATCCCCCTCCCCTACAAGAGGTTGCCGTTCAATGACATTGCAAGTGCAAAAAAGGAGCAAGCTAGAGATGTCAAGGAAGGAGGGGTAGGCCATCTTGGGTCATGCATTCAATTGTACCAGCTTATTGTTGTAGTTTATCAATAAAAGGTGTGAATTCCTCTACATATAAATGTTATTTGTGTGTCTAAATATATAATAAACACATGCATGATTTAATAAGAAAAATAATTAGACAAATAAATTATATATATATATATATATCTTTTGACTACCACGATGAAAGTCAACTAAGATAAAAAACAATATATCACCATACAGCCACCAAAAGTACCAAACATGGATACAAATGTTAACCATAGCAAAGATGAGTTACCTGATATGGCTGGAGTGAGAATCCCATCCCCTATCATCGTACATGTTCCAATGAGAACAACAACAAGAATTGCATTCTTTTTATATAGATGAGATTCTAACCATCTCTTGGTTTTTGCTGCAAGTGAACTTTCATGGTATGTATGTCGGCTGTATGTTGTCAACTCTTCATCAGTTCGATGTTGGTTTGGAATGACATTGATCTTAGCATGCCGACAAAGTAAAGAATATAGAGCAAATGTTCCACCTGATATACAATTTAAACCCTCTTATGAGTACACAGAGCTTTGGAAACAAACAATAAAAGGAACATCCCAGCTGAAGAGGAGGGTGACCATTGTAGGTTAACTAAAAAAAGAGTGGATGAGATTTATGATTCATGGGCTACAAATATATGATTTACAGTTTATTTCACTAGTTATGTACACATTACCTATTCAACCAATATTACTGTAGATTTAATATTTTCCCAGAAATATCAGGAAAATATATGAACAGGCTTTTAGGTTTTTTTGGAATTAACTTGATTATTTGCATTTTCAGCTTTTGTGATGATTTCATTACAATAGCATTACAATCACTTGTTTATATAGAATTTTTTTAGCATTAAGGATAAAATCAACTGAAAAGGTTAAGAACAAATCTGCAAAGATCAAAAAAGGAATGTTAAATAAAAAAGAGTCATGGCTTGTATGGTAAGTGTTCAAATGGCATTGAGTGCCCACAAAATAAAAGACAATTCTTATATGTTTTAACATTCCAAGTGAACTTACAGATTCAATATGTAAATTATAGCACTGTATTCCTTTTATATCAACAGTAAAAAGCAAAGCTCACCTTGGCCATTGTCATTTGCTCTCAAGACCACGAAAACATATTTGATTAGTGGCATGAGAGTTAATGAATAAATAATTAAAGAAAGCGCTCCAATGACATCTTCCGGATCATCAATTCCTTTTGGGAATGTGTTGTAGAAAACATAGAGGGGTGAAGTACCCAGATCTCCAAAGACAACTCCTAAGCTTTGGAAAGCAAGACGTATAAGCAATAGTACCGAAAATTTCTGCATGTAAAGAGAAGAATCAGAGTACTATAATGGTAACTTTGGCTTCTGATTAAAAGTGTGAACTGGCAATCATAATGTGTATTGTCCAGGTACCTAAATGCTAAGTGGTAATAAGGCAAGCAAAGAGTAGTTAACCTGAGTATGGAAAAGATCTTGCAGAATATGTCATATTTGACGTAGAAATTGATAACTTGAAAGGAAAAAGGGTAACATCACGAAAAGGAAATCTTAAAAATGACCAATATCTCTACTATATATTAACCAAAGAAAGAAGTCATCGACAAGACCAACGTTTTGCCCAAAATGAATTTCATATATATATCGATCTAAATATAACACAGAACTATTTAAGATTAAATATAGAAAAGAAAAGGAAAGCATGGAAGAAAGAAAGAAAGATTGAAAGTGGATGAAAAACAAATGAGAGATTGTGTCATTTAGGTGAAATATTTCGGGTAAATTGTACTTATAAAAATGAACGCAGGCAACCATAATGAGATTAGAATACCTTTTCACGGTACATATTTTTAAGTTTTCCAGCCTCTTCGTCCATAGACTGATCGAGCCTCTTGTTCAATTCCCACATGCTCCCTCTACTATTATTCCCCCCATCCGGTGGAATGGACGCCATCAGAGTTAACTAAAATCGAATTTCTTCTACTCTATTGTATAAGGCAGAAAACAACTTCAGTTTTACTCGAAGCTATGCCTCAGGACTCCGGATTCCACGCTCATTCCTCACTGTATAAAAAACGCATGGAGAAACAACCATTAAAAATTTTAAGAAAAGCAACGCACTCATTTCTCAGAAATAATCCATTCGAGTTGGAACACACAGATCTAAAAACCCAATAGCTCGACCCTCAAAATGCCTGAAATCTAGCGAGCAGGGCGGAGATCTCACCTCGACCAATCGTTCAGAATGTAGTACACAACTACGACCGGGTGGATGAGGACGGGGAAGATAGAATGCAAGAAATCAAATCCTCAAACCAGAAAAAGGAAAAAACCTTCACACAGTAAAATTTAAACAAGTGGAGGGAGGACGACAAATACCCACATGGAGCCAGGACCTCCATGAAGAATCCCAATACTGATCAAAGAATCCAAGCAACCACAGGTGGCTGGTACCCCACGAGAAACACGTACAGACAATCGAACAAGCAGTTTAAAAAAATAAAAAATAAAAAGTCAGAGATAAAACAACGAACAAGCCAATCAACCATACGAATTCCCACGTAGAACCCAGAATTCCAAGCAGAAGAAAGAAACTTTACCACACCGCATCGAAATCTGGACGTAGAAACACCGACCCGGATAGCAACGGCACCGAAAGAACCCGTCTTCCTAACAACAACCGGACGAAGACCGTTTTGTACGAGGGGGAGAAGGAAAGACCCAGAAAGCCCAGAAGTGAAAGTCCTCTCATGGAGCGTTTCCAACGCAGCAGCCTATGGCGGGTGGGTGGTGGGCCCGCGTTTGTCCCACACCCGACGAACGTCTTCAACGGAACGGAGAGACAGACAGACGCGTGTCTTTGCTTCTCTTTGCTATCCTTTTTCCGCATCTCCAAAATTGACCGAGAGGTACCCCACACTCTTTACTTTTGTCGTATTTGTCACCTTGGAAAATACATCTGTATATTTTAAAAATTTTGAAAAAAAAAAAATTGGTTTACTAACATTTAAAAATAATTTTTTTCTAATTTTACATTCTCAAAATATATTTTCCACCAATCACAATTTTAAATTAGGTACTTGTGCATTAAATCTACATGACATTAAGGATTCAATACGAGCATTTCATCGGATGTTAATTAAGTGATGAAGAATTTCATTAGGATTTTAAAATAAGTAAATTAAGGATTACTTAGAGATTAAATTAAGTAATGTGAGTAATTTAATTAAGAGATTTAAGTAATTTAAGTAGGTGATTTAAGTGGTTTAATTAAATAATTTAAAGGTTAAATTAGTTTATTTAGAATTAAATTAAATATCTTATTAACATATACATAAATAACTAAATTTCAATATTTTCATCAATACACAAATACTTAAATTTTAATTTTTACTATTTTTCATCTAGAAAATAGCTTTTCTTTATCTATTATTTTTCGATTTTTTCTAATTTCTCTTTTTCCAAGTGATGGATTCAGTGGACGCCCATATTTTCTAAATTAATTAATGATTTACATGTAACATACAGAATCAATTCCACGCCACATCAAAAACATTGGAAGGCATCTAATAATTCCGATCGTATATAAATGAAAATTTTATTCCACATTTATAATCATCTCATAACATGAAATGAAAATTTTACTGTATATTTATATTCAACTAATAACATAATCTGTATAATTATTTTAATCTCTTCGTGTATTTATAGAAGTTATTTAAGTATCACTCTAAATTAAGAAGTTCTACTACCGTGTTTCTAAAGATATTGACCCAAAAAAAACAAATAGTTCCTATATATCATATTGATTTAATAAAAAATTTAAATTTGTCCTATTTGGTTTGGCCTTCTTCTTTTTTTTGCATTTTTCGATATGCTATGTTCATCGTGGAACGTTTTTTATTCAGCTTTTTTAGTGTTTTTAAATAAGCAATGGTGATTTTTATTTGGTTTTTTCGAAGTAGCATCAATGTTGATATTTGGTTAATCTAGTCTTTTTGTGAAATGATTGTAATACCTTTCAATGTTATTTGATATATTTCATGTTGTAATGGACTTTACATGTGTACGTAAATATGTTTTCTTTATTTTTAATACAATATATACATATTTTATAATATAATACATATAATAAGATGTAAAGTAATACCATATATACAAGATATTAACTAATGATAAGTTAAATAGATATAGTAATATACATTAAGTATATGACTATAACACTAAATTAGATATATCTAAAACAATAACATATATATATAATCTATACAAGTGATATAATATATTATATATTATATAATATAAATCCGATACAATAACATATGATAATAAGTTATATATATAAAGAAATAAGCTAATTTAATAATATGATATAATAAATTTGGATATATATATATAATATAAAAATATAAGATATATTATACATATAATAAGATATAAAGGAATAATACATAAAGAATTATTGATGAATAACCAATAATAAGAATGTTAAGATATATAGCCTCATCCCTGATTATTTCTACCCATGCATTACATTTAATGCACGAAAAAAAAAAAGAGAGGGAGTGAATTGTATTTTTTAATAATTTTAAATATAATCAAAATTTTAAAATTAAAATAATTTGAAATATTATTTTATCTAATATTTTATATTCAATGTTTCAATTACATTTTATAGTTCAACTCTCCTAAAAAATGTTAGATACAATGATATAACAATACAATATTTTATCTAATCAATTTCATAATTATAAATAGAGAAAATTAAATTGCAGAATTAAAAACATTTCTCCTAGTTTGAAATTTTCCTTTTCTTTTCCTTTTGCTACAAATCTTCAACGACGAATATTGGAAATGTTACTCTTCACAAATGTTGCTGAATTTTCTTTCTTTTGAAAGTTTTTTTCCTTAGAGGTGTCTCCTTATAAGTATATTTTTTTAAGGTGTACAAAGTTTCTTGATTAACAAGAATTTTATACCTTATATAATCAATTTCCATTACATGTATATCTTCCACATTCATCCACAATCAATATCCACTTTTCATGTCTTTTATTTTACTTTCAAATTCAAATTTTGAAATACACACGTTTTGATCTACGTTTTACTCTCGAATTTTCCTGAATCATCGATCTTGGATCTTTTGAAAAATTCCTGCAAAATAAATTTTCTCATTTAAAATATTTTATCAAGTGTAATAATAAGACATTATGTTAATACTAACTAAATGCGTAAAATAAAATATACTTATAACTCAATGAGTTTAGCATGTGACATACACATGATATGCTCATTAGGTAAGGTAATAACTCAATGAACTAACTCTTTTGAGTTACTAAAACTCAACAAACTAATATATGAATGTTTAAACAATGATAATTTTATCATGTGTAAAAATAATAATTGTATAAGTTTATAATACTAACCTAATGCATTGCCTTAGTATTCAATTAAACAACTTAATGCATGCAGTTATACTAACTTAATGAGTTAAACATAAATTACATATGATCAAGAATAAGTTTAACTTGATTTATTAAATTTGTAGAATGATTTATTTATAAATCATATTAAACTACCAATAAAGAGTATGAGCTTATTGAAATTGATTCAAATCTTTAGTAAATCATAGAAGTGGAAATTATATAAGATTTGTACTTTATTACATCTGTATCAATGAAATACATATAAATATGCTTCAAATAAAAAGTGCTTACAAAGTGAAAATCTTTAAGAGTTCATTGATCAGCTTGATCACAAGCCTTTTGTACTTGAGCATATAGTTATGTAATGATTGTTGACCTCGAAAAAGACTTTTTAAATCTAGCAACCTAATGTCTTGATCAGATTTGGGATTGTTGATTGAAAGCTTATTACACGGGTACACTAGAAAACTCTTGTATGATTCAAACTTTTCAAACTAACTTTTAATGAAAAATTATTTACATTTATTGTTCTAAAAATATCAGAGTTGTTTCATTAAAAATACAAATATCTTTGAATTGAATATAGTTTCTGCTAATATGACTACTAATTTTTGAATCTAAACTAGTACTTTTAAAAGTGTTTATTTAAGATATATTTCTTTATTCTCCTTGTTTTAATCATATTAAGTTTAAAGTTGTGTTTTGATTCATGTACAGTTGGATTTGATTCTGAAAATCAACTTGATAAATTTAGAATAACAGATGTTTCTAAAAAATTTAAAGTATAGTTATGATTAACACCTATTTTATTCAAGTATATTTTGTATGTTATTGAATATATTTTAAGTATATTTGTAGGGGGAGGAATAACAATGTCTAAAAAAGATTAATATAATTCAAAATATAAATTTTAGTTAATCTAAGTTTAGTCCTCTTAAAATCTTGAAGAAATCATTTAAATACAAACAAACTATTTTGGGTATATAGAAAAAATATTAGAGTAGTTTACAATATCTTCAAGATAGTATTTTAGATAGTTTCATTTCTTTGGAAATGTTTTTGCAAGGTTTCAAATGAAACATTCTGATTCTATATTTATTCTTCGGAAGATTTTAGATGAAACATACTGATTTTGTTTATTTTTCAGAAGGTTTCAATTGAAACCATCCGAAACTTTCTTTTTTGTTGTGTGTTAACTAGATGTTATATTATGTAAAGTAACGTGTAAAACTGCCTCTAAATAGTGTTTTACTCGTTAGGTTAAACAACTCAACAAGTTATGCTTTATATTCAAGTACTTTGATTGAATAAAGTTTATTCAATATGGATTTAAAACCTAAATCCGACTAAAAGACTCATTAAGTTATAGTTCCAAAAATCCTATTTAAACACCTATTACATGGGAACTTAGGTTATCTCGTAAAATCTTTCCCGCTTATTTATTCTTGTAACCATCTATGACGATGTATTTCAAGTTCTACAAAGGCCATGACAGAGGTAGAGAAGAGGCAAAGGAAACGAAAGAGGAAAATAGATAGATGAAGATGAAGTTCCACATACATGATTTAAAAAGATACTTTACGTAGATAGAAGGTTAACGAAAATATATAGTGAATATTTCTTTATTTCTTTTTAGAAGAAATACTTGATGAAGTTCATTTGAAACTGAAACATACTACTGAAAGTATACAATATATGGGCACTAGAAGTAAATTTGATAAAGAATATCGAATGAAATATGCTGAAATAGCATTTTTAGAATAATATGCATAATACTTGGAAAAAGGTATAAGTTCATCAAGTAGAATTCCTCAAACACCTATAAATGGTATACGACTTAAATCATTTGAAGAAGAACATGAATCTACTATAACTACACCATTGTTTTCAAATGAAGAATGAAAAGAGATTACTATTGATCATGAAAAAGTTAAAGGACTTAGAAAAACAATAGTAATAGAAAGTGTCTTTGAACAATTAAAATAGAAAACATTTTTGGAACATATACAAAAGAAAACAACAAAAATACAAAAAGAAGAATAGATGACCTATTATAGAAGAAAAGGAGTTAGAAAAGTGAAGTAAAATGAAATTGTTTCTGATGAAACAAATTTATTTGACAAAGAAAAATCAGATGAGTATTTAATTTCAAAGGACAATGTATGCCTAGACATTGTACCTTACAATGCATTTGAGAAGATGAACAGTTCAAAACATACTGAAACTGACAATGATAATGAAACATTATTATCATTTTTTAGAAAACTTGAAAAGAAACAAAAGTAACAAATTAGTTGAAGTTTTTCTATTGAATCAAGCCCTAATGATAAGGAAATTAAATAATTAGAGCATTAAGTAGATATTGAATAAGTTATTACAAAAGTACTTGAAAATACTGAGGTAGTAATTAGTTCAGAGGTTGAATTGTCTGAAGTAGAGGCTATTAAAAAGAAAAGACTCTAGAAGAGCTTAATGTTAATTAATCTGTTTTAGAATCTATAGATATAGAAACAAGGAATTCACAACAAGAATAAATGCAAATCTTTATTGCATAGCATGATGATTTACAAACAAATACTAGGGCTATTGAATTTGAAGAAAATGAAACTTCTAAACATTATGTAGAAACTAAATTAATGAATGTTAAAGATATTGATAACGTTCCTTACACTATTGAAGCTGAAGAATCAAGCTTACCTTAGTAGCTTCGAGAAAGTATTTTGAGAGAGGAACAAAATGATATTCATTTTGAAGAAGATATTTTTAAAGAAGAATTAAATTCAAAATCTAGGTTTCAGATATCACCTTCTGAATATAGAATACTAAATATTCAAGGTAATTTGTTATATTTTAGATCTGATGAAGCATTGTAAAAATACAATAGTTTGATTTCATGTCAAATTCTGCATGCTAGGCTTATTAAATTCAGAAATTTAATAGACATTGGAGATCTATTTGACTTTTAAGGCCTAATGCAATTCTTACCAGTTGGAACTAGATGGAAACAATACAAAGAGCTTATTACAGCCTTTTACAACTATTTAGTATTTTGTTTTGATGATGTGTGCTAAATGAATGTAATCATATTTACTCAATTACTATTGTTTGTGAAAGTAAATTTAGAACATCAATTAATATAGAAAAAGTTTACTAATATAAATACTTGTTTGTAATAGATCTGAAATTATGCTATGTTAAATAACTAGTCGTTAAGTTATACTAACTTTTCATTTAACTAAACGTTAAGTTAACATGTGTTTTTATTGTAAAGCATGATATGTTTTAAAGTTATATTTTCTATATCATGTACAATGCACATTAAGACAACTCGTTGAGTTAGTGCATATTTGGATTTTCCCAGCACTACACTAGAAAAACTTGGATTTGTTACTTCTGTTTTTACTTAGTTAATTTATCTTTATGCCTATTCTTTTTCTTTTAGAAGTAAACAAACAACCTTTAATACAATTTAGATATTAATTCCAATTTGTACTTTAACTACAAGTGCATAGTGTCTATTGTATCAGTGTGCAAGTATAGGTCGATCCCACAGGGAATTGCTTAAGAGAATTGCTTAAGAATTGAGAATTGTTCGTTTGTTAACAATCAAATTTATATATTTAATAAGCTCTCCGTTGAATTACAGTTAACTCAACGGACTAACCTCGTGGACTTAAGTTAACTCCACGAGCCTGTCTTTTCTTTTTAATATTGCTATTTATAGAGGAATTCGGCCAACCATTGGGCGATTCCATAGATTGTAAATAACATCAATTAAGCTCTTTAATGTTAGTAAACACTAGATTTATCATTAAGCATACTAACATTCAGATAATTCACACAGTAACCATTAAAATCTTTAAGTCTTTTGAATGAACCAATTTCAGTAAACTGTAAAACTAAAATAAACATAAAATAATCACAACACTGACAAAGATAACATTAATCACTATACAACATAAACAATACAACACTCAAATACAACATACAAACATAGATAAATTATTTTTGGTATTTTTGTTTTAATATGAACATGGAAATGGGCGAAAGGTGAAATGTAAAGTAATCTCAATCAATAGTAAATACTTCCATCACTACTTGCGACGCGATTACACCACTGAAAATTAAACCACTTACAATTCTATCTCCTCTCCCTATAGAATCGCGAGTCCAACATTGCAAGATGATCTCCTTTTCAGCATACAGGCATCAACCCGAAGCCAAGGCTAAAAGCTTTACGATCTCCTGAGATATGAGTCGGCGCTTGGTGAAAATGCTTCCCTTCCCGCGACGCGATCACTCCTCATAGCGGTTGTTAGGCACTGTGTTTGGCTCGGAATCGACCCGACATCAAGAAAGTATCCTCACAAACCTCCGATGGTTGGTGATTATGGTGGTTATGGTGGTGGTAACGATAGTTGGTGTGGTACTTTAGAGAATTGCCGATACTGTCTACAAAAAGTTTGGTGCTCCTCCTCTATACACACTAGCTCCCCATCGATCACACACCCTTTACTTCTTTTTCTTCTTTTCTTTTATATTTCTTCAGTGGTAACTGCTTCTGCTTGAATGGTCAGTTGGATTTCCTTCATTCATATCAACGACGATGATTTTTTCTCCCTTCGATGAGTGAATTCCTACGTGATACGTGCGTTCGTGGTTTTTTTCTTCCAACTGCCTGTTCTTGCAACCACTATAGTGGCATATTAGAAAATAAATAGTCCATGGAGTTATAGATAACTCAACGGACTTTCTTTGTTGATTTAACTATAAAACACGTGCATAAATTTAACTATCCGATGCTTAGATGCATTTTAGATACTTACAAACTTAACTATCTGATGCTTAGATGCATTTCAGATACTTATAAACGTAACTTAAGTAAATCTACCAGATCTTGGCACGTGTCAACAATAGTTTAATAATAAAAGAAACATTTCAGAGAGTTACAAGTCTAACTATCCGATGCTCAGCTGCAATTTCGGATAGTTATAGATAACTCACTAAAAATCCACTTAAGTCACTTTCCTAGAACATGACACGTGTCCACAGCTATTTTATAAATAAAAGGAGATTTTAGAGAGTTACACATATAACTATTCGATGTCCAGTTGCAATTTCGGATAGTTATAGATAACTCACCGAAAGTTCACTTAAGTCATGCATTATGGTTTCGACACGTGTACTTCAGAAAATAATAAAATATTTTTTTAAAACATAACTATTTAACAATTTAAACATAACTATCCGAAATATGTTCAGTATGTTAAACATAACTGTCCGAAATATCAGAAAATTTGGATACTTAAGAATTTCACAGCCTGCAACTTACCGACAGTTCAGAAATGTACTAAATTAACATTACTTCCCCCAATTTAAGCAGATTTTTTAATTAAAGCTTATAACAGTGCAATTATAACATAATGACTTAATTCTCATATGATAAGCTAAATATTATGCAATTAACCATCATTTAACCATTAATAATATGCACTTTTTCATTCTAAACAGTGCATTATTTGTATAAATGTCACATGAGAACTCATTGAGTTATAGGCTTAAAGGTTAAAATAGGTTAGTGAGAACTCGTTAAGTTAGTGAACAAAAGGTTAAAATGAAGAGACAAACTCGTTAAGTTAGTATTATGCACGTGATGAAATTAAATTTTACGAATGTTATATTGTATCATGTGAGGTGTGAAAGGACCTCTAGATTTTGATAATGCAAAAATCAATGTAAGGTTTTGAATTGTATTTATCAGGTTTAGTCAGTACAGCAAAAAGATCAGAAATACAGAATAGAAACTTAAAGGACTTGTCGGAGAGTTAGATAACTATCCGAGTTTTCTTTTCGGAGAGTTAGATAACTATTCGAGTTTTTCGGTGAGTTACAAGTATAACTTTCCGGAACTTAAGTCATCCTATTACGCACGTGTAGAATGGAGAAGTCGGTAGTCAAAAGCTTAAAGGAAAAATTGGAGAGTTAGATAACTATCTAAAATCTCAAAGAGAGTTTCGGTGAGTTATAGTTTAACTATCCGAAACTTAAGTCACTGAATTTCCCACGTGTAGAATTCTAGACAAAAGTTCATATAAGATTTCGGAGAGTTAGAAAGATAACTATCCGAAATCCTAAAGCGTTTCGATGAGTTACAGGGATAACCATTCGAAACTTAAGTCAGTTTTTTATGCACGTGCTGAATTAAAGTAATCGAAAAGTTAACGGAGGGTTAGTGTAGCCAACTATCCGATAGTTAAATAACTGTTTGGTAAGTTACAGTTATAAGTATCTGATTGAATGACAGCTCGTAGTATATATTCTGGAATCCTATATGGCAAAAAGGTTTAAGTGATCTTTCGGTGAGTTACAGATATTCTTCGGTGAGTTACACAGCTAACTATCCAAAAGGTTAAGAAAATCGGAAGGACATCTTGAAATAACTTTCTAAATGGTAACTTACCATATTTGGGACTGAAATCTAATTAAGTACAGTAGAATACATCCGTTGGAAGAAAATATGATCGTTACACATGTTTGGTATATATACAAGATACAGACAACGGATTTAGATAGCTTTTGCTCATATACATACTTACACCAAGTTCAATAGAAGAAAAACTTTAGAGATCAAATCATCTTCAACGTTTACAAACTGAATTTCAGAAGCTCATCACGCACTCAACTCTATTGCTCACAAGCTAGTGTTTACTGAAGTACACAGATCAAAACTTCAGAGAAAGGATTGATTGAAGCTTCGACAAGGAAGCTCAAGTGAATGGTTGGTTGGTTCTTGCTTAAACCTTAAAGTAAGTGATTGTAAGTTTGCAAGAGTTTAGTGAAGTCCAAGTATCCCTTGGGGGTGGACTAGCCGTTAGTCGTGAACCACTTAAAAATCTCTGTGTGAATTCTTTTATCGTGTGCTTGCTATCTCTTTACATTAAACTACTTCTAAAAGGTTAAGAAATGAATTATTACCATTTACCCCCCCTTTGGTAAGCCTTAAGGTCCTAACAATTGGTATTAGAGCAAAGTTGATCTCGTTAATAGATTTAACCATCTGAGATCATGGCTTTCCACACTACAGAGGGTCAGAATATCCATCGACCTCCCCTCTTTGATGGTAGCAATTATAACTACTGGAAAAATAGGATGGAGTGCTTTCTCAAGAGTACAGATGTGAAACTTTGGAGAATGGTTGTACATGGTACACCAACTCCAATTAGTCATGAAAGTGACTAGACTGAGGAGGATGAAAGAATCATCCAAATGGATGCTCATGGGCTTAATTCCATTTACTGTGTACTAACTAGTGAACAGTATAATAAAATATCTACTTGTAAATTCTCCCATGAAACTTGGAAGATCCTTCAAATTACATATGAAGGAACCAACCAAGTTAAAGATACTAAAATTAGTATTTTGTTAAGAAAATATGAATTATTCAAAATGCTTGAAAAAGAAAGTATCACTAAAATGTTTTCTAGATTCACAGAAATTGTGAATGAACTAAGAGGCCTTGGGAGGAGTTTTTCTAATCGTGAACATGTACAAAAGATCCTAAGGAGCCTGACAGTCGAATGGAAGCAGAAGTCTACTTCCATATAGGATTCAAAGGATCTGAATAACTATTTAGTTGAAGATCTGTTGGGAAACCTTCTAGCCCATGAAGTCCAAATGAAGGAATGGAAAGAAGAAGAAGGTGTCACTGAAAGAAAAGTAGAGAAAAAGAAAGAACTAGTTTTTCCCTCAACAGAAGATCAACTAAGCTCGGATGAGGATGAAGTATTACTGTTGGCCAGGAACTTCAGAAGGATGATGAGACAAGGAGGCAAAGCCAGCTCCTTAAAACCAAAAGTCCCTACATGCTACAAGTGCAAGAAACTAGGACACATTCAACTTTACTATCCTTTTCAACAGGAGGAGGATAAACAGAAATGGAAAAGGAAGAATAAGAAGAAAATGGCCTTGAAAGCCACTTGGGATGACAGCAGTTCATCCAACAGCTCATCAGACTCAAATGAGGAGGCATCTGTAAACGTGTGCTTTGCTGCACAAGAGGTATGCTCTACATCTCCCTATTGCTCAGAAAAAGAAAATGATGATGTAGATATAGATAGTCTTCTCTATATAGTAGATAACTTATATGTAAAATGTAAGAAGTACAAGAAAGAATTAAAGAGTTTAAATTCCTATCTAGAAGATGTTTTTGCTGAACTAGAAAAAGCCCTAGTTGATAATAGGGAATTAAAAACTAAAATGGATAGCTATAGTTGTAAAAATTTTGATCTAAAAGAACAAAATAAAAATCTGTTATCTGAAGTTATTGATTTAAAGAAAACTGTATGTAAATTTACTAAGGGTGAAAATAGTTTAAACAAAATCATAGGATCTCAAAGAATAGGAAGAAGTAAATTTGACCTAGGGTATGCTGTATCATAGGAAACCCCTTACTGTGGTGGAAAAATTAGATCTTACAAAGACGACACAACTGTGTTTGTCATTAAGAAGAGATCTACGTCTATATGGCTACCAAAAGGCAATAGGTTTAGTATACAAAGGACTAATAGTGATGGACTCAAGAAGATATGGGTACCAAAAGTCTTAATTTCAACATGACTTGCAAGACTACATGGACAAGAAAGCTCAAATGTTCAAGTGGATCATTGATAGTGGTTGCTCAAAGCATATGACAGGTAAGAAAAGACTTCTGGAATCTGTTAAATCAATAAATTCAGGATCTGTTAAGTTTGGTAACAATGAAAAATGTAGAATTACTGCCATAGGAAATGTTGCATCTGAAAATGGAAAAATAGAAAATGTCTTACATGTAAATGGTTTAAAACAGAATCTGCTAAGTATAGGTCAATTATGTGACAAAGGTTACAATATACTTTTTACTACAGAAAACTATTTTATATTACAACAGGATACACATGAAATCAAATTTACTAGATATAGAAATAATTCAATTTATACTTTGGAATTTCCATGTGATATTATATCTAGTGATGCATGCTTAGTTTCTTCTAATGAAGATAAATGGTTATGGCATAAAAGATTAAATCATGCAAACATGAGACTTATAAGAAAATTGACCAAACATGATCTTGTTAGAGGTGTGTCTAAGCTCAAATTTAAGAGAGATAAATTGTGTAGTGACTATACAATTGGAAAACAAAAGAAATCAGCACACAAGAGTATTGAAGACATTGCCACACGTCAACCATTGGATCTATTGCATATGGACTTGTTTGGTCCTTTATAGACAACCAATTTAGGAGGAAGAAAATATACCTTAATGGTAGTTGATGATTATACAAGATTCACTTGGGTTATTTTCTTAACACACAAGAATGAAGCCTATGATGAATTCAAACATCTCTATATTAGAATTCAAAATGAAAAAGAATCAACTGTGAAGAAGATCAGAAGTGATCATGGAGGTGAATTTGAAAATTCAAAATTTGAAGAATTATGCAATTCTTTTGGCATACTACATGAATTCTCATATCCAAGAACTCCTGCTTAGAATGGAGTTGTAGAGAGGAAGAATAGATCAATACAAGAAATGGCAAGGACAATTCTTAATGCATCTGATCTACCAAAATCTCTACGGGCTGAAGCTGTAAATACTGCATGTTATTCTATAAACAGAACTCACCTTAGACCTATCCTACATAAGACACATTTTGAACTATGGTATGGTAAAATACCAAATGTTGGATATTTTAAGGTATTTGGATCAAGATGTTTTGTGCTTAATACTAAGGATCAAAAGGACAAATTTGATACAAAATCTAATCCTACTCTACTTGTTGGATACTCTTCAAGAAGCAAGGCCTATAGGGTCTATTTTGAACATGAAAGAAGAGTAGAAGAGTTAATAAATATATTCTTTGATGAAGACATGGTAGGAAAATTGAAGAGGCTAACAATAGATAGTGAAAGTGAATTAATAAATCAGAAAATTTCTCAGAAAAAGGATAGTTCAACACTACCTACACCTACTAAGAAAGAAAAAGTATGGAAGACAAAGTCTGAACATCCCATTAGACAAATTATTGGGAATATAAATCAAGGTGTTCAAACAAGAAGCAAAATTCAAAATATTTGTAATTATTGTGCTTTTATGTCTGAACTTGAACTTTCAACAATTGAAGATGCCTGCAATGATGAATACTGGATCATGGCCATGCAAGAGGAACTAAATCAATTCAAGAAAAATGGAGTCCAGAACTTGATTGAAAGGCCCATCGAAAAATCAATTATTGGTACTAAATGGGTGTTTAAGAACAAACTTGATAATAATGATAGTATTATCAGAAATAAAGCTAGACTTGTTGCTCAAGGATACAACCAACAAGAAGGAATCGACTATAAAGAAACTTTTGCACCTGTTGCAAGACTTGAAGCAATTAGAATGTTACTTGCCTTTGCAAGTAGTATGAAAATCAAGCTTTATCAGATGGATGTTAAAAGTGCATTTCTTAATGACATTTTGCAAGAAGAAGTATATGTAGAACAACCACTAGGTTCTGAAGATGAAGAAAATCCAAACCATGTATACAAACTGAATAAAGCTCTCTATGGTTTGAAGCAAGCACCACATGCATGGTATGATAAACTGAAGAGTTTCCTTCTTAAGAATCAGTTTAACATAAGAACTGCAGACAACACCTTATTCATCAAATCTGAAAGTTCTCATATGTTGATTATTCAAATCTACGTGGATGATATCATTTTTGGTGCCACACATGAGAAACTATGTCATGATTTTCAAATCTTAATGAAGAATGAATTTGAGATGAGTCTTATGGGAGAATTAAAATTCTTTCTAAGATTACAAATTCATCAACTTCAGCATGACATTTTCCTGAATCAAAAAAAATTTTGCAAAGAAATTTTCTTCCAATTTGGTATGGATAAATCCAAAGTAGCAGGTACTCCCATGAACTCAAATGAAAAACTTGATAAGGACATTTCTAGCATTCCAGTAGATCAAAAGAAATACAGAGGCATGATTGGATCACTTCTGTATCTAATAGCCAGTAGAACAGATATAATGTTTAATGTTTGTGCTTGTGCAAGATATCAAGCCTCTCCAAAAGCATCACACTTAAAAGTAGTTAAATGTATATTTAAATATCTACAGGGTACCAAAGACTTTGGCTTATTTTATTCTTCACAAAATCAATTGATATTAGCAGGATGCAGTGATGTAGAGTATGTAGGATGCAAATCAAATCGAAAAAGCACCAGTGGGACATGTCAGTTGCTTGGTCATTCACTTGTTTCTTGGTTTAGCAGAAAACAAAACTCTATAGCTCTATCCACCACTAAAGCTGAATATATGGCAGCAGGCCTATGTTGTGCACAGATTATAAGCTAAATTTTCAGAATACCATTATTTACTGTGATAGCAGCAGTACCATCAATCTCTCCAAAAATATAGTTCTATACTCTAGAGCAAAACATATCGAGATTAGGCACCACTTTTTAAGAGACCATGTTGAAAAAGGTCATATTTCCTTAAAATATGTCTCTACAAAAGAACAACTTGCAGATATCTTCACCAAACCATTATCTGAAGCTGCATTTAATCATATTAGACAAAATTTAGGGATTTGTTCTTTATATGATTTATAATTTCATATCTCTACTCTCCAAGCTCACAACTAGGAGCTTGTTCTATTAACATTTCTGTTTTGCAGCAACTTAGACGTTTTGATACTCAGCTATAATTGCTCCACCAACTCAGTATCTGACTTCTCACTTCTTTTTGATAATTGGCAAAAAAGGGGGAGAAATATCATAGTTTGGTAAGCAAAGCTGTAGTAAAGTAGGGGGAGAAATTCAGGGGGAGAAATATCTCTGTATTCCTCGTGTGTTTTTCTTGAATAAATATATAGGGAGAGAAATACATGTAATACATTGTAAGGTTTTTGCCATTATCAAAAAGAGGGAGATTGAAAGGACCTCTAGATTTTGATAATGCAAAAATCAATGTAAGGTTTTAAATTGTATTTATCAGGTTTAGTCAGTACAGCAAAAAGATCAGAAATACAGAACAGAAGCTTAAAGGACTTGTCGGAGAGTTAGATAACTATCCGAGTTTTCTTTTCGGAGAGTTAGATAACTATTCGAGTTTTTCGGTGAGTTACAAGTATAACTTTCCGGAACTTAAGTCGCCCTATTACGCACGTGCAGAATGGAGAAGCCGGCAGTCAAAAGCTTAAAGGAAAAATCGGAAAGTTAGATAACTATCCGAAATCTCAAAGAGAGTTTCGGTGAATTACAGTTTAACTATCCAAAACTTAAGTCACTGAATTTCCCATGTGTAGAATTCCAAACAGAAGTTCATATAAGATTTCGGAGAGTTAGAAAGATAACTATCCGAAATCCTAAAGCATTTCGGTGAGTTATAGGGATAACCATCTGAAACTTAAGTTAGTCTTTTATACACGTGCTGAATTAAAGCAATCGGAAAGTTAACGGAAGGTTACTGTAGCCAACTATCCGACAGTTAAATAACTATTTGGTAAGTTACAATTATAAGTATCTAATTGAATGACAACTCGCAGTATATATTCTGGAATCCTACATGGGAGAAAGGTTTAAGTGATCTTTCGGTGAGTTACAGATATTCTTCGGAGAATTACACAGCTAACTATCCGAAAGGTTAAGAAAATCGGAAGGACATCTTGAAATAACTTTCTAAACGATAACTTACCATATTTGGGACTGAAGTCTAATCAAGTATAGTAGAATACATCCATTAGAAGAAAATATGATTGTTACACATGTTTGGTATATATACAAGATACAGACAACAGATTTAGATAGCTTTTGCTCATATACATACTTACACCAAGCTTAACAGAAGAAAAGCTTTAGAGATCAAATCATCTTCAACGCTTACAAACTGAATTTCAGAAGCTCATCACGCACTCAACTTTGTTGCTCACAAGCTAGTGTTTACTGAAGTACACAGATCAAACTTCAGAGAAAGGATTGATTGAAGCTTCGACAAGGAAGCTCAAGTGAATGGTTGGTTGGTTCTTGCTTAAACCTTAAAGCAAGTGATTGTAAGTTTGCAAAAGTTTAGTGAAGCCCAAGTATCCCTTGGGGGTGGACTAGCCGTTAGTTGTGAACCACCTAAAAATCTCTATGTGAATTCTTTTATCGTGTGCTTGCTATCTCTTTACATTAAACTACTTCTAAAAGGTTAAGAAACGAATTATTACCATTCAGCCCCCCTTTAGTAAGCCTTAAGGTCCTAACAAGGTGCGCATGTTTAACTCATTATGTTAACATAACTAAACGTGTTGAGTTGCTATATTGAATACTAATGCAATGCGTTAGGTTAGCGTTATAAAATTAAAGTTATTATTATTGCACGTGGTAAATACTTTATTGTAAAAACATTTATTTATTACTAGATCAGTGAGTTATTAGGTTTTTCAAAGACTTACAACCGTAACTATCTGATACTTAAACTATTTTCGGTGAGTTAGCATCTAACCTTCTAAAAGATAACTTAAGCCATTGTTTTTAGGTCACGACACGTGTCTCACTAGTTTTATGGTAAAAAGATATTTCAAATACTTAGAAAACTTAACTATCCGATACTTACACTGATTTCGGTGAGATAGCATTTAACCTTTCAAAAGAAAGGTTAAGATGGTTCGTTGAGTTAACTGTAACACTATGAAGCTAGTTCATTGAGTTAGCATAACACTATAGACTTAGTTCGTTGAGTTAGTTATAGTACTTGTCACGTGATTTGGCACATGATGAACTCATTAAGTTAGCTATGTTAAATTATAAATCTACTTGTTATACTCGTTTAGTTAACATTAATACAATGACTTGTTATTACACTTAATGAAAAACTTTAGATGAGAAAGTTTATTTTCTAGGAAATTTTTCAGAGTTACAAGATTGATGATTAAAGAAAATTCGAAAGGAAAACGTAAATCAAAACGTGTGTACTTCGATGAAGGAAAAATAGAAGACGTGAAGAGTGGAAAACTTATTGTAGTTAAACATGGAGGATATGTATAAAATGAAGATACAGTATAAAAGACATAGAATTCTCGTTGATCAATTATCCCTGCACACCAAACGAAAAATATTTTCAAGGATCAAAACACCTCTCCAAGGAAAAGCTCTCAAATAGAAGAAAAGTTAGTGAAGAAGAGAAAGTCAAATATATGTCACTAAAGATTTGAAAAATCAAAAAAAAGCAAATTCGGTGAGGCAGAGAAAGTTAGATATTTGTCATTGAAGAATTGCAAAAGAAGAAGAAGAAGAAGAAGAAGAAAAATCTCAAACAGGGAGAAATGTTTTAAATTCTGCAAATTAGTTTTTTCTGTTTGTAGTTATAAAATTGATTAGATGAAATATAGTATCGTTATATAATTGCATCTATAATTTCTAAGGAAAATTGAATTGTATACTGTAATTGAAACCTTAAATAAAATGATTTGATTAAAACAGTGTCTCGACTTGTTTTTAATTTTGAAGTTTCAATTATACTTAAATATGTTGAAAAACACAATTCACCCCCCTCTTGTGTAGCCATTCAATCCTACAAGTGGTATTAGAGCTAGTTAATAACCTTTGATATAAAATCGATTCCAACTTAATTAATATCAGAGTTTATTCTACCTTCCTTGTTTTTAAACAGAAATTAATATCTGAGCATACGTTTAACTTTGTTGATTTTAGGCTCAAGTTGTTTTCGAAAGTTTTAAATTGTTTAAAATCTTATAGGTTGAAAAATCTAAGGTAAGATGGCTACTGGAAATGGTAATTTTTCTTTGTATGAAGGTCAAAATCTTAATCGTCTTCCTTTATTTGATGTAATACACTTTGAATATTGGAAATATAGGATGATAGTCTTTCTCCAAAGTATAGATTACAAGTTGTGGTTCATGATTTCTAAACCATATACTCCGTTAACTACTCCTTATAATACTTGGATAGTTACTAAAAAGAAAATAAAACTCTAAATGCAAAAGGCTTAAATATATTATTTTGTACATTGAGTTATGAACAGTTTAGTAAAGTGTCAGTTTATAAATCTGCTTATGAGGTGTGGCATGCATTAGAAGTTTCATATGAAGGTACTTCTCAAGTTAAAGAGACTAAGATTAATATGTTAATTCATAAGTATGAACTCTTTAAGATGTATGAAGATGAAAGTATTTCTAAGATATTTTTAAGATTCCTAGATATCATAAACTTTTTAAAATGCTTAGGAAAGAATTTTGAACAAAATGATTTGGTGAGAAAAATTCTCAGATCCCTAAGTTCTAAATGGTCTCAAAAAGTGACATCAATTAAGGAATCACGAGACTTAAATATTTATACTATAAATGAACTTATAGGAAATTTAACTGCTTATGAAGTTCAATTAAATGATTCACTAAGTCACAACAAATTAAAAATGAAGAAAGAAATAGCCTTTGAAATTAATTCAGATTTTGAAGTATCAACTAATTTTGACGAGGATTTGATTTTGCTAACTAGGAAATTCAAAAAGCATGGAAAACTATAAAACAATAAAGGAACAGAAATGGCAAACCCTCAATGTCAAAGTCACTGAATGAAAAAAATTCTTCATCTAGAAAGTATGTATGTTACAACTGCAACAAACCTAGACATCTTTCTCTAGATTGTCCTATAAGGAAAAATGAAAAGCAAAATAAGACAAATCAAAAGAAGAAGGCTTAGAAATCTTAGAAAAAGTTTTACAAGAAAAAAGTTTTGACGATCACTTGGGATGACACATTAGAAGAGTCTGAATCTAAGGAATTATTATCAAAATCTTCACATTCAAAAGAAGAACAAGAGTCAGAAGACGGTACTTATGTGTGCTTCATGGCAGATGAGTCTAAGGAGAAAACAACATCAAAATAGATTTTGGATAGTGGAGCATCAAGTCACATGACTGGACAGAAAAGCCAACTGAAAAATTTTATAAATACCAAGAAAAGAAGTGTAATATTTGGAAACAAAAGCAAGGATAAAATCATAGGTATGGGCAATGTTCAAATAACTCCTACTTGTGTTATTTCGAATGTACTATATGTAGAAAACCTAGGATTTAATTTGCTGAGTGTTATAAAACTAATTGATAATGGATACTATGTATTGTTTAAAGATAATGTATGCAAAATTATTGATAAAATTACAAATGAACTTAAGTTTATTGCTAAAAGAAAAGGTTCTGTATATATTTTATCTTTACCTTCTAGTGTAGTTGATTTAAATTCATGTTTGCTAATTGAAACTAGTGATGCATATCTTTGGCATAGAAGGATCGGGCATATAAATATGAAATTGTTACATAAATTATCTAGAAAAAAATTAGTGAGAGGTTTACCAAAGATTAAATACTCAAAGGATTTCATGTGTGATGCATGCGAGTTAGGTAAACTTCATAAAAATTCTTTTAAATCCAAAACTAATATATCAAGTAAGAGAGTCTTACAACTTATACATATGGATCTATTTGGACCAATAAGAATCATGAGTATTGGTGGTAAACGGTATGTATTTATTTTAGTAGATGACTTCTCTAAATACACTTGGGTATATTTTCTAGCAACTAAGATAGAAGTTTTTGAAACGTTTAAAATGTATTGCAATCTTGTTCAAAATGAACAAAGTGTCTCTATTCAAAAACTTAAGAGTGATTATGGCACTAAATTTGAAAATGATCAAATGGATAATTACTATAAAGATCATGACATTAATCACAGATATTCTTTTCCAAGAGCACGTTCTCAAAATGGTGTTGTTAAGAGAAAAAATCGATCCCTTTAGGAAATGGCTAGAACTATGTTAAATGAACATAATTTACCTCAAAATCTTTGGGTTGAAGCAATGAATATAGCTTGTTATATTATTAACAGAAGTCACTTAAGACCTCTTATTAATAAAACTCCTTTTGAAATTGTGTATGATAGGGTTCCAAAAATTTCCTATATGAAACCATTTGGCTATAAATGCTTTATTCTTAACACTAAGGATAAAAGGGATAAATTTCAAGCCAAAGTAGATGAAGGAATTTTTGTAGGTTACTCTACTAGAAGTAAAGCTTATAGAGTTTATAATAAGACTTTTAGAACCATTGAAGAAACCCTTCATGTAAGCTTCAATGAAAATTCTTTTAGAGAATCTCAATCTAGAGCTGATAATGATGATATGATCAATTTCCCAAAAGAATTAGAGATCAATAGAGAGATTGAAGATTTATTTGAGAAAATTAAAAATATAAACTTAAATGATCAAAGTGATGTACCTTCAGACGTTGGTGAGAATATTGAGGAAAATCATAGAAATTGGCATTATTCTTCATCACATCCCATCAC